>CM050328.1:10395000-13360000 GCA_027405865.1 Salix purpurea | reverse complement strand
TTGTTAGTAACTCTTTTGTTAATATTTTTTCTGCTCTTCATAATTTAATAATTTCTATTGTTTTGGCAGTAATAGTGTTAATTTTTTTTTATATATTTTTAGTCTTTCGCCTAGGAATATATATAGGGAAAAGAAAACATGACCTAGGATTTTTTCAACATAAAAAATTAATAAAAGTATTCTGAGATCCATTTAATATAGTTATATGATAGTAGATAATCGGCCACATAATTACAAATAACCGATTAAAACACATTCACAAATTGATCAATAAACTACAACAAAAAAATATCACACCAAACAATCAAATAATTCACCATACAAATGGATACAAAAAATATTTCCATAACCAGTAAACACAACTGAATAAAGAAAAATTAGATGATCGGCCACACAATTACAACAAAACCAACAACCAACAAATTCCCAATTGGCTACAGCGAACAAAAATCTCTAATCGATTTAATCTATTATATTTTTTCGACCAACTGATTATATAATTATCAATCCAATTAAAACACACCAGATAATCAAAACATTGCAATTTTGCTATCTATGAGTTAATTAAATCAACACACAATTCAAATCCAAACTGTGACTAAATTATTCTCCAAGCCAGTAAAATAATGTCAACAACCAACCAGATCAATGCAAACAAAAAATAATCTATCTTTAATAGATTTCAGCGATTACAATATTGCTATCAACCAGTTAAATGCTTAGTAACTGTTAAAAGATATTTAACCATCAAACATTCAGTTCAAGACAACAAAAAATCATCTTTCATTCATTTTATTGATTACAGATTTACATCAACCAATTAAATAACCATCAAAACAATTAATACATACTAAACAATTAATCAATTATGGTCTTGCAATACTCAAATTACAATTCACTGATCTTTCATAAATTTTATCGCTTATAATTTTTAAATTTCAAAATTGAATTATTATCTGAGTATTTAAGCTTCTAACAATAATCAGCTAATTCAATAGATAAAAAAAAAATTTGTTGCATGATTTAAAATTTACAATTCTCTATTTATCAACTAAAAAATTCATTGCTTATCACATAAATAATAAGTTTTCTATATATAAAAAGCCCGGCGCAACGCGCGGGCTAACCGACTCGTTTTTCTCTAAAACATCATCATTGTATTATAAGAGAATTTCAATCTTCACTAAATAGAATTGTTTGCAGATAATAATCACTAATTATTTTGGTCAACCAAATATCAAATACAAGCTATCAGCTATCTTGACTATGAAAAATAAATAAAATTGTGGGGACTAATTCCCTTGCTTAGAAGATCGTTGCTGAGTTCGATGGATAACTTGGGATGGTGGAGGCGTGGAGCAATGCGATGCAGTGATCAAGGCATGCGCATTGTATGGAAGAGAATTTGCTGCTCAGATGAACGACAATTTCATCCAATCCATCCATTGAATACCCGACGACAACCAGCTCGATTGAGTTAAGTTTTTTTACCAAGTTTCATTGGGTAAATTGTTTTTGAGTAAAAACCTGATCTAATTTTATTTAGATAGGATGAAAGCTGGATTTAGAGCTCACTGAACCTGATATTTCTACCATTTTTAAAAATAAATAGATACAAACCCTCTAAAACATTGTTATTCAATATTTACTGTTTTTAACTAAATCTTAATTCATAGATAACAATTATTTTCTTTGATTGTTTCCATATATACAAGTACTATTAATATTATATTATAAAAATTTAGCAAAATCAATCTAAGCTGAAGATTAATTTATAGATATGAATATGTAGTAATAATTAAAATATGTAAAGTTGGTAGTACATCAATGCCCTTTAATGTTATAAATGATTTAAGTTAGGTGGTTAATATTTTATTGAGATAAACAAAATGAGTCATAAAAAATTAAAAATAACATATATTAATACTATAATAATGATTTTTAAACAGAAAAAAGACTGAAATGATTTTTATATATATAACTTCAGCAATCACTAATTATTTTTGCTAATTAGTACATAATAATCGTATAATTCTATATTTCTAAACCATGTCTATTATTAATATTTCAAACATGACTTATTTTAATAGGATAAATGAAATTGTTTATATTATTTTTTTTAATATATGATTTTATTGAGTATTAAATTTTTTGAAGAGAATAAAAAATAAATAAAAGAATCCGATCAGGAACCCAAGTGGTTGTGCATAGATGGACCTTTCACCCGACCAAAGTGACCACCCCAGCCCGATCCATCAACATAGAAGTACAAGGGGTGCAATAATAATTAAATAAAATAAAAAATCCCATGCTTTAGACTCATCCAATAAAAGCAAGCGACTAAAATAAGGAAAGTATCATTGCCACAATTAGGCGATCTGCCTCGCCTTCGGTATTCTGCTTGTTAAGTGAATATAGAGCCACCTTATTACACTTTATTAGAATAATAAAATAACTCCAAGCTGAATTATTGGTAGCTCCTGCGATATGCTCAGCACGTGCGACTATCGCGAATCCCTGGATAAGAGATTGTTGCTTTCGACTTTCCGGCAGTTGAGGAGCTCATCAGAGCCATCCCCCCTTTCAAAAACAGCAGCAGCTCCCATTCCTGTGCCTGCATTTAATTAGTGACACCAGTTAGTCATAAGCAGAGAGAGAGAGAGAGGGAGGGGGAGAGGGAGAGGGAGAGAGAGGGAGAGTACCTATGCACATTGAAATCACTCCAAAGCGACAGTCTCTACCACGGCGCTTCATCTCATGCAGTAAAGTAGCCACGCATCTAGCACCTGTAACAGTTAAAGAGGCATTAATGAGTAAATTACAGCTGCACCACATATTCATGTGTGAAATTAAAGACCATAAATTAATGGATGGATACTCTATTACAAAGATCACAGTACACAGCTCAAAAGTGATGCTCCATACAAGTCTTATGCAGACTTGCAAGCACCAAAAACTGTTTCCGCCGACGACACGACACAAAAAGCCCTGAATTTACCCCTGTTTGTGTCAATTCATTTCTACCCTTGTATTCTTAATTTGGTCAATTATCCATCATGTTCTTTAAATTTGTTTGATTGACTCTTTTTCTCTAAATTTGTCTATTTTTAATTCAAGAGTTACACTTCTATCAAATCTCACAATGTTGGATGTTACATTATTAAATACTTCTCATTTATGAGATGACCTTTTATATTCATATAGCACCTATTTCACTAGATCCATTGTCCTTTGAAAATCGATAGATCATGTGAACTGCAACTTCTACAGTGTTAAAAGCTAAATAAACCTAAAATCATAATAATACAAAAGGTTACTTATTCTAAGTTTGTTATAGAGAGGAGTGGTTGAATTTGGTAAAATAATAATGACGAGAGCGACTTAATCGTGGAGCGATTTATATCTTTAGGCAGTTTATTCGGTGATATAAATCCTACATAAATGGACGTGCATATTACAGCTCAACTAGTTAAAAAAAGATTTCAATGGCCTGTCCCATTTCAAGCATATCATAGGGTTGTATTCTACGGTTCACATATGCATTTATTATTCCATCAAAAATCAACTTGTTCTACTTAATCTTTCTGACTTCCTCCTATAGAACCAATGGGCTTAAACAATTTATCCTATCAACTGCTTACCAACATTTTCTCAGATAATCAGTAGCTACTTCAGCTATGAAAAAGTGTTCCCCTCCCCAAAAACAAAATTGCCTCCAATCTATAATCGACCTGTTCTGTTTCACAATCTTTCTAACTTTCTTCTATGGAACCAATGACTTGACAATTTACCTGGTAAATTGCCTGACTGAAATATTTTCCCAAGGAACCCGTAGATAACCCCACACCACCCCAGACCCAAGCAAAATAAATTGCCTCCAATCTATAATCTATTACAGGATTGTTAGCTTATAACCAGAAATAAGAATGCATTTATTTTAACATCAATTTTCCACAAGGAAATACCTGTTGCACCCAGAGGATGTCCAATGGCCATTGCACCCCCATTGACATTGATCTTCTGTGGATCAAGCTCCAACTTCTTGCGGCAATATACAAACTGGGAAGCAAATGCCTGGACGAGAAACAACAAATTTTAGTTAAAACTGGAAGGAGTGTTTGATTCTGAATATAACTGTAAAATATTCATTTTCTTTTTACCTCATTTATTTCAAAAAGATCAATGTCCTCAAGTTCTAAACCAGCAGCCTTCACTGCGGCTGGAATTGCAACAGCTGGGCCTACACCCATGATGGCAGGATCCACACCAACAGCAGTAAATGTCCTGCATGGCAAAAATAAACTTTATATGGGAAAAATTAAGAATCCTTTAATTTATTCTTATCATCGATTGTTATATATGGAAATTCAACAAAATAGACAGTAAGGAAATACTAAACATTGTTGTCTAAAGCAAAATAATAAGACATGCATTTGCAGAATGCGATCTTCCTAAACTTCAGAACAAACAAGCAGTAGGGGAATGGATGAAGCAAAATTCTTAGCTCTGAATGAGGTCGTGCACCTTCAACTCAAAAGATCAATACCCTTTTCATTGGGTGTAAAAGTTCTGAACAAACATATACAGATCAAATGAAATGGAAGATTCCATGCCAACTGGTTGTTGGTTTAGCATTTCCTCTTAAAATGATTATTATTGGGAAATACGAAGCAAATTCATCCAACAACCACATTCTTAGGAAAACATGATGATGGTAGCACAACCTCCACCTCTCCTGTTAAGGAAAAATAAAACGAAAAAAAAAAAAAGGGTTCTAGAATTCATGCATTGATTTGTTGGATTTATAATGTTGTTGTCCACCACATACATGTGCAAATACCATTTGATATATTGCACATTATGATAGAGATACACTGAGTTTCTAGGAATTATATACCTGAATACACCAAGAATGGGTAATCCTTTGCGCACAGCAACACTTCTTTTCATGAGCAACACAGCCCCAGCACCGTCACTGATTTGGCTAGAATTTCCTGAAGAAGAGCCACCAAATGATCAACTGGATCAAACTAAACTGACCAACAATGAAAAAAGAAAAGGTTCACAAGGTATACCAGCAGTGGTGGTCCCATCTTTCTTAAACACAGCCTTTAATTTTCCCAGACCTGCCACTGATGTCTCTGGGCGAATACCATCATCAACAGATACTACGATGGGCTTCTCATCACCAGTTTTAGGGTCAACAATCTTTGAACAGAAAAATGCCAATAAAACAATTATTACATTTTCAATTCTTAAGCCAAAAATGAGTAATGTTTTACTCATTACATTCAACTAAATATACCTTTGTAGTGACAGGGATGATTTCATCCTTGAATCTGCCAGAAGCAGTAGCAGCAGCAGCCTTCCTATGAGAATCAACCTATAAACAGCAATTTAAGAATATTAATAAAACAAATTGTTTTGCAATATACTGCATAGCAGAGCAATAGCGCTTACTGCCGCCTGATCCTGCTCCTGCCTTGTCACACCGAAACGATGTGCAACATTCTCTGAAGTAATACCCATGGGTAGAAGGCAATCTTGGGCTTTTTGAAAATTCTTTAGCTGCCATAATCAATATAACCTTAAGAATCCAATCCAGATGAATAAATAACCAAAAAAGAAAAATCATCAACAAACCGTCTGAAACAAATAAAATGAAGAGAAGAACAGATATACCTTTGGATTCACGTCTCCATCCCATGCCATTTGATTCATTGTCATGGATTCCACCCCAGCTCCAATGCCTAGAATGAAAAGATAAATTTTGTAAAGCCTAATAATAAACAAGACATCGAGATAATACACTATCGAAAAGGCAGTTCAAGGGATTTCTATTACCAATTTCATAGAACCCTGCTTTGATAGAAGCAGCCACGTCAGCAACTGCCTGAAGCCCAGACGAACATTGCCTGTTGACAGTCCTTATCGGCACAGTTTCTGGACCACATTCAAAATTTATTCAAGCAAGCATAAAGTAGTAACATAACCAATACCCCTTGAAAGATGCGATTTAAGAAACGTACCAGGGAAACCAGCATAGAATGCAGCCATCCTGCATTCACTTGCTCTTTGAGATCCTGGAGCCAATACTGAACCCACAACGATATCCCCAACTTCTCTTGGGTCTAGATTAGTTTTCTCAATCAACGCCTGCACAAACCAATGTTCAAAAAAAACAACATACACAAGTTTTATTATTCTGACATCAAAAACATATAATCAAAATCATAACCATAACTGAAACCAAAAAATAAAACTACAAACAAACCTTCAACACAGGTGCAAGTAAATCATCAGCATGAGTATCCTTGAAACCACCACGCTTTGATTTGCATTGCGGAGTTCGATATGCTCTATGAAACCACAAGATCCAAATAAATGCTAAAGCTCCATTCACCAGAGACATCACTCTGGTGCAATAAACATTTCACAAAAATCATTTCAACCACTACTTACGCAACAATCACAACATCATCTCCATAAGCCGCAGTCCTTTGGTACGCAGCGCTATCTCCAGCCAAACAAGCAGATGCCTGATTTCATAAATAATCGAAATCCAATTTATTTTATTTTATATAAAAAAACACTGCTCCAGATTATATAAAGATATTAATTAAAGTAATGAAAATCCAGCTTATCTTAAGAAATGAAGCCAAACACAAGAATAAATTCTAAAAAATTACTGTAAAAAAAAAAGAGAGAATAGAACATCAGATTTCATAAAATTCTAAACTACAAATCGATCCTTCACCTTTCATGATCTAACTAGCAGCTAAGATTCTTCTGGAAAAAAAATATAACAAAGCAACTCAATCTTAAACAGCCAGATTATCGTCTGAAACATCAAATCAAGTAGAGACCAAATTCTTAAAACTTACAGAAAGAGTGGATTCAAAATTGTGAGACGAAGAAGGACGGAGGTGATCAAGAAGAACACGTTGCCTGTTGATTGCTTTCTCCATTTTTGTTTTCCTTTTCGGTTTTCTCTGTCTAAAGCAAGAAGAAGTTTATCCGTAACAGTCTTCTCTATTTAAAAATAAAGGGTGCTATAAACGAAGTGTGGGTCTAATGCTTAAATATAAAGGAGTTGATCAGATATTTATATATTTTTACAGGAAGGCGATTGCAGGAAATGCCATGTTTCTGGATAAAATGGTGTTATTTGGTTTATTCCTATAATAATAATAATTAAAATACTTTTATATATTGTCATAAGCTAGCCTGTTTTTAAAGTGATTTAATAGAAAGCATATTTCAAAACAAAATTGATTATTTTTCATTGTTTCCACGTATCATGAAAAATAAGTTCTAAAATATTCTTAGTGTTTGATTATGCTATAAAAAAATAAACTAAAACGTAATGATGATTAAATGTGGAGATCAAAAGATTAAAAATGATAAAATTGAAAAAAAGAAATTTTAAATTATTTTAAATAAAATAAATAAAAATTAAAATATATATATATATGAGCCAAATTTTATAGATAAAATAGTTTTTATTAATAAGAATACAAGAGAAAAAAATAACAATAAAAAAATAAGAAAGTTAATAGACAATTCAAATTAAATCAAATTCTAAATGATATAATTGAATATGCATGTATGTATAGCAGGCTAATTTAAATATAATTGATGAATAATAATATGTTTTTGAGGTTTTTATAACTTTTAAAAAGTGTACACCATGAAAAATAAAATATTTTTTTAATATATATATATATATATATATATATATATATATATAATTGTCTGGGTTTTTTATTGATTAATTTTTTTAACGATAGATAATCATGAAAAAAATTATTTAAAAAAAACATTTCTCTTGATGTTTTGAGACAATTTTGAAATAAAAAAGATGGAGATATGTTTCTTTATATTTTATATTTTAAACGTCACATGTTATAAAACAATTAAATAGAGAATCTTGAATTGCTATTTTTCTTAAGTAAAAGATTTTACATGATCAGAGTTTATACGGTCCAAAATATATATGAAAAAGGCATAGGAGCCAGGCATTGATTTATTTAGAATATAGACGCCGTGGTCCTCGCTACCCCTATCTATATATGATGTCATTTTGGACCAGGACAGATGGTGCGGTGGGGTTGAGAAGAGGCGTGTCCGGTTAAGAAAAAGGGACTTGTAAAAGGTAGTTGGCGTGGCTAATTATTGTCCTTCTAGAAGGGGGGAAAAACAAAGAAAAGAGGACGGACATATAGATAGATTTCCTACTTTCGTTTCACATGCTATATATTGGAAGAGCTAAAAGAGAAAAAAAAAAGGTTTTTGTATTTTTATTTTACAGCAGAGGAAAAAAATTAAAATAGCATTTCTAATTTTAAAAATAATTTTTATAGGTTTGTAGAAAAAAAATGAATTTTTATTTGATATATGATTTTATGTAGAAAAAATAGTTAAAGTTGTATTTATTAATTATCATTAACAGATAATTTATTAATATCAAATATGCTAAACTATAATTAACTTTTTAAAATGTCTTTTTCCCACTAAAATACATGTATAATTTTTTTATATTTATACTGTATAAAAAATCATATTATTCTAAATAACTTTAATTATTACAAATGCTTTTACAAGGTAGTTTTATTATTAATAATAATATGGACGTTTTGATAAATTTACACGCTTCTTAATTAATTATATGAATCTTTAAAATTAATGATCAAGAATTCTTGAGCAAGCATCATCTTTCGAGTTGTGTTGCATGTAGGGAATGAAAAGGAACATATGGAGTTCATTGTGAAGTTAGCTTTTCGACTCAGTTGTGACTGATTGAAGAGTTATGGATTTGGCAGCAAAGCCAGGAACAAAATTATTGATCATATTCTTAATTATCTTTTTTTATTTTAATTGGAAGCTCATTAGAAAGCCCATCAAATGGCCCAGAAATAAATTTCGGTTTTTTCAATTATTTAATCATAAAAACCGAATCGAAAATTGTCGTTTTTTAATAGGTTTGGTTTCGGTTTTTAAAAAAAAAATATATAATTTTCAGTTTAGTTGCTTTTTTTGATAAAAACCGAACCGAATCGAAAATGTTCACCCCTACTGCTAGGATTTTTACCTGCAGCGATGGCTCATACGTACAGAGGCCATTTAAGAACTCTACAACAAAGTCCTGCTAAATGTTTCTGGCATGTTTGACGCCGGAGGGTTTCATCTATTTGCATGATGATGTCGCTTTGGTTGGAGCGCTGTTGACATAACTCGCAGCCTGTTCGTTATCTCTGTAAATGATGGTCTGGCTTCTGGATCGAACGACCAGCATTCTTCAATCAGCTTTCTCCATCCAGCATCACAGTTTTCTGGTATACGAGGTCTCAGAGTGTTACTCACAATTCCACCTTCATTCAGAACTCGCAACGGTCAGATATTTTGTGAAAATTAGACAGAAAGGACGTGGAAACCAATTTCACCAATCGATGAAAACCTGACCTATTATAGCACCGAATTGCATGTTGGCATATGGTTCTTCACCAGTCAGGATCTCCCACATTGCAATACCAAACGAGAAGACATCAACCTGTAAATGGAGGATACAGAAAGTTCATGATAAACTCTAAATCCCATGATAAAAAAAGAGTCAAGTAATGTGCTGACCTTCTCGGAGACTCGGTTGCTGTTTCCATCAAGTAACTCCGGTGCCATCCATGGCAGGGTTCCACGCACCCCACCAGACACAAGTGTATTCCGTTTGATTTTTGACAGCCCAAAATCTCCAACCTGGAGAACAGGAAACATAAATAGATGAATGGGACTGCACTTCGATACAAAATGTGGAGTGAAATCAAAACTACCTTGCATATGGGTCGTTGGGGGTCCTTTAAATTGACAAGCAGATTGTCGCACTTCAAATCAAAATGAATGATATCTCGCAAATGCAGATATTCCATGCCAAACGCAGCGTCCAGAGCAATTATAAGTTTTTTTCGACGATCCAGTGCTCTGTGCCGTGAAGAAAGATTCCATGAGCTAGCATATTTCATGAAACATGGCACGAGGAAGCAAAATATTTTTGAGCTACCAACTCACCTGTCCTTCTTTCGTAGGACACGCCTCAATGATCCATTCACCATATATTCAGTCACGGTGGCCATTGTTCCCCCAGGCCCATCAGGAACTACGCCATAAAATGCTAACACGTTTGGATGGTGAAGATCTGACAGGATGCGAGCCTCTCTCCAGAAGTCTCTAGTCTGCACAGATAGGCCGGATGAATTAGATTTTTTTTTTATAACCGGAGTATTTGAGCTAGTTTACGCATACTATAACTAATCTCCGGATTCACTGAACATCCTGTAAACCTAGTAGGCAATAAAGCATCTCGGGATGACAGACGTAAAGCATCTCGGGATGACAGACGTATATAGAGAAGATCAAACCCGGGTGCAAAAAAAAGGAACAAGTTCCCTCCCTCGCTAGGTCACGACCTCAGGTGCCATTAATTAGATTTTTACTCGGAATAGTCAGAGAGATTCTAAACTTATCTACCAAGAAATCGGGTTGCTAATATATATCACTATCTAATTCAACAGAAGGTTATCTTCGTCATCCATTCACAGTGGATCCTTCCTTTTCCCTATGAGTTATTTGGTCTTCGTTTTTTCCTTCTTTATATTATGAAACTTTGGACCCCTCCATGTGTTTTTTTAGCATGAACAGCCCGCCATTATCAAGGGAAGAAAACATGAAAGGAAAGCATTTGTTCTAAAAGTGATGATTACAGGGACTAACCAATCGCTCTTGTTCTGATGAATTCCCTGAAAAACAACTCCTTTTGATTCTTTTAATAGCAACATCACTTCCCCTCCATTTCCCATAATAAACAGTACCATATGTGCCAGATCCTAGCTCTTGCACTTCTTCAATATCTGCGTACTTTATGATCTGCATGATAAGAGCATAAAACATTGAGTTCATATTCTCGTACTGCATTTTGCAGCCATAAGCATGCACCATCTAAATGATTGTAGAGAGCTGAAATCATGAGAAAAAATTAATAAAAAATCACTTCACATTTGAACTAGAAGAGGCTTCGAAGTATAGGCTTGTTTTTCACGGAATGAAGCTAAAGGAATATTTTCCTGAATGATAAATAAATAAAAAAATGTAGCTTATGAGATGTTATATCTGAACCTGCAAATGATAGATGCCAGCTTCGATTTCAGCCATCGCAGCATCGCTAATGGAGTCGTTTGTGTCTCTGTCAGAATCTTCAATATCCTAAGAACACACGGAGGTAAAGGTTAAAACAGACTAGAAAATATAATATCACACAGAGAGAGAATCCAAATCAGAAGGAAACATGTTACGTCAGATTCATATTCTTGATCTTGACACGTGCTTTCTGCCTCGGTATCTCTATCAGATTGAAACTCCTCTGTGACCTCTTCCTCTACACGTGGGACAATATTCAAAGAAAAAGGAATATCCGGAGGCGTAGTTCCAGTAACATCTTCAACAATTACCTCTGGCTCCAGCATCTTATCATCATGATGGTCATCTAAAGGCTGTGACTGGACAGATTGAGCATCTCTGTCCAATGGTTCCTCGTATGACTGTCCCTTGCCACGAATCTTTTCAGGATACTCCACGGGGTCTTCATTGCACAAGGAAACAAATCTAGTTGAAGCACTCCTGTCCGATTTCTGAGTAGATGTTTAAAAATTAGAGGATTATTATTATTATTTTGCAAGTTCTAGTTCAGATTGGCATGATCCTGCTATGGAGAGAGCTATACTTACAGAGCTATGGACTATAGGTGTCTTGTCCCTTGATTCAAGGGATGCAGAATGTAGATATTCAGGATCCCCATGGGAAATTCGTTGACCCCTGATGCTCTCAGTCACAGAACACCGCTGATCCTTGGAAACCTTTTGGTTCTCAGCAAACAAATAAGGTGCTTTAGTGCCTGATTGGTGACCCTGAGGGTGCTCCCTCGCGATATCTGCAGAACTCTCCAACGGGTAAACTCGCGTAGCAGAAACCACCCTTCCATGTGCTTGAGAATCTTGAGGATGATGATAAACACTTGGAGGGTAGTTCAAATTCGGTAAGATCCTATGCTCGATGACATTATCACTTGATGCAGCTTTAACATTTCCTTCGTTCTGTTCTCTGTCTACATCAGAACAGTTAGCACTACTTTCCATCCACTTCCGAACCTCTTGATCTATGTCAATATTACTCGGCTTTTCACTGCAATGGTTCTCGAAGTCAGTGAACTGGTGTTTCTCATCCATTATATATGGCCACAGCATTGGCCTTTCTGAGGATGAATTTGACATTTTCAGTGAAGGTGATTTTTTCCTTTCATTATTACACAAGGACAGCGTAATAACTGCTTCTTCCAGCCATTTTTTTGACACCTCGCCATTTTCCTGCAGCTGTGAGTCAGAAAATGCCCTTTCCATAATCGAAGGCAAGTCTGAATTGAGAGAATTTTGAGGGCATAGTTGAAAAGGAAGAAAATCTCCACTTTCTCTACGATTATGAAGATGCATTTCTAATTGTTTGCTAGTCTGATCAGTTTCAACCGGATATTGGTGATGAAAGGCTTGACTCATCAATGGCATCGGCACATGAGGAAGATTATTATAATATGTAGTGTCAAATGGAAATTTCTCTGCAGAAAAAGCACCGATATTCTTATTACTGTTCGGGAAATTTCGATCAGCATAAAATAGGCCTTTATAATTCTTATGGTCTCTGTACTGAATGTTATCTGGAGTTACAGGAGGAGACAGATTCTTATAATCTGAAGCAGTTCCTTGATGGCTTGCAGAACTCTGTCCACTAGAACTCTTCTGGGAACTGAGGTCCAACACGTTATTAACAGCGACAGCATGCTGGTAATCAGCGTTGCGCTGTTGTGAGGTCTTCCCTTCAAAAGAATTTGGGCTGTCAGGTTCACCTGCAGAGACAAGAAATATCCGCAGTCTTTGAGTCCCTCCATTTCTTTCAAGCTCTTGATATTCCTCTATCAAGTGATAAAGATCTTCATCAGAAGAAACCGAAACAAGCGCATCAAGATCCTCGCCAGGGAGCTGGTACTTGATCGTATGAGAATGGGCACAGATCGCGAAAGTTTTCTTTGCAAGCTCCCCCCATGTAACATTTTTTCTGATGGATATGATCCTAGTCTCTCCCCCCACATATCTAAGCTTCCCATCATTTGGCCTTGGTAACACTCTCCCCCCAAAGCTGCATAGAAACTTCATTTTTCCTGAGAAATTGCTTTCTGAAACTCTGGTTCGAAAAGGCTGATATGGCCAAGGGGATTCCTGCACACATTTAGGTGGACTGGTCGGACTTGGACACAAGGCTGCCTGACCATAACTATTCGTTTCATCAACATAGTTACTTGGTTTTTGTGCATTGGGGACATACTCCCAGTGGTATCTGCCTATATTATCATTATAAGCTCTATTTTCTAGCTCAGCAGCATGTCCTGTGGCTTCTGTCCTGGAAACATAACCTAAAGCATCACAATCAGAGTCCTTTCTCCTTATCCCTCGAGTGCTGGTATGATTTCCAGAACCCATCAGATTATTCTGATTATGATTGAATCCTATTTTCCCTACCTGGTGCAGTTCTGGAGCTCTTCTTCGAGCAAACTGGGGAGAAAATTCCTCACCTGTCTGTACACAAATACTATTTGCATTTCTATCTGCAGCAATTCTGTCACTAGTCGCAACTTTGATTTTGTCTCCAAAGAGCTTCTGGCCTGAGCTACCAAGCGTTTCACGAGTCATGGTATCCAAAAAGAAAAAATCTGCATATGAATATCCACTAGCCTCTTAGGCCTAGCTTCCTCGATGATCTTCCAAATTCCTACTTAACTCGAAATTGGACCAGATTATAGCCCTCTCACAGTCCTGTGCTCGAAATAAATAGCATCCAATCCTTATTTTCTCGATAGAAACTGATTGTCATATTACATGAAAGAAAAAATTTGTTGGGATGCTAGCAGCATCATATTATGCAATACACAAATTCCCTTTCTCCACTACCATATAACAATTGCTATAAAAAATGTGTATCTTCAATCAATTCCACTTGATGTTCAAATCTTGCTAAACCACAAGACAATAATGTGCCACGATTCACATTGATCTTTCATGCATAATCATCCATTAAACAATGTTAAAATTCAACTATTCTAACATCAATAATGAATATCATCAATAATTCACATAGATTAATAAAGGGAAATGAACAAAAAAGATTAAGAATATTTCCTACAAGATTCAAATGTGCCAAAGATATTAATGCATCATGAACATGAAAGAGAGGAATAGTACTGAAATGGGTACCTTCTTGTTTGTTGAAACTTGCAGTTTTATGTCAACATGTAAAGCATTGGAGATCGTTCCATTGAAGAACAGGAGAAAAGGAAAACGAGAAAAAATGGAGTACGAAATTGAGTTGTGAGGATATGAAGGAGAAAGAGAGAGCATTGCATGAGAGACGGAGTTTAAAAAGGAAACTAAGAGAGAGAGCTAAAATAACGTGGACAAAAAATATGGGGAGGGAGAGCGCCAACCTATTAAACTATTAAATTAATTAAAAAAAAAAACTAAAGGAGAATGAGGTTTTCTATATCCTTTCGAGACAAATCACCATTTATTAAAATAGTATTTTACAAAATTATTACTAGCCCAGAAAAGTCTTATACTAAGTATGAGACGTAAGATTTTTTTTTTTTTACTATAATACAATTATCTTTAATAATTTGTATAGAGTTAAGTTAGTATTTTTTTTAAATCAAATTGGTAATTTATATTATGTGTCTTTCAAGAGGTGTGTGCATAGTCATTTGACTGATTTGGTTATAAAGTGCAGCCTTTCATGATGATATTTAGTATTTGTTTGGAAATGTGGTTGAAGTTGTTTTTAAAAATATTTTTTTGTTTAAAAATACATCAAAATAATTTTTTTTTAAATTATTTTTGACATCAGCACATCAAAATCATCTAAAAATATAAAAAAAATAAATTCAAAATAAAAAAAATGATTTTTTTATAAAAACAAATACAATTTCATCTGTTTTTTTTTTAATTGATCCTTATTTTTTTTATTTCTATCTTTTTTTCTTTGACAATTTTTTTAAATTGGTTTTTTTTTCACGATTTTACTTTCAAAATTAAATTAATTAAGAATTAAGTTTCTTGGTTGAACCTAGTCAAGAGTTTCATGGGTTGTGAATTTTATAAATTAGACCATATTTAGAAGGTTTGTTCGGGTTTTCATGTTTTTTTTTAAGCTTGTGTTTTTATCATATTTTTTAGAACTCTGCTTTGTTTATTTTTTATGGATTGTATTTTATGAGGTTAATCTCAGGTTCATGACCATAGTCGGTAATTTCAAAGGTTAACACAAATTGTCTTATTTTTTTTAATTGATTTATTTCAATTTTAATCTTCAATATTTGAGATAATAATCATATTATCTTCTTTTTTTCTAATATATGTCATGAAAGGTACCGTTTTGAAGAAACAAAATTGGCCAGCTTAGGGGTAAAATAAGAGCCACAAATCTAATAACTAGTTAATTGCCATAGTTTTAAGACTTAGAACATCCTCATGAGGCTTGGATTTGTTAGAGAATAAAATTTTTTTAAAAAAATATCCGCGTTTAACAATATAAAATACACGAGTTTACTTGCAATTCGGTCTATCGAGGTAAATCCGGAAAAAAACACAAGTTGATTTTAAAATAAATAAAAATCCAAAATTATATTTGACTCTTAAAACTATTAAAAGAGTGATATATTTACAATAATTGCCATTTATCACCTCCAACCCTTGCCAGCGTTCATTCCAGCAATGGCAAATGCATGAGTACAGTTACGAAAAACAAACCTGTAATCCTTTTTTCGATTCTTTCTAAAAATATTCGACTTATTTTTTCAGTTATACAGGATTCAAGGATAATTTTGGAAATGTATACGACAAGGCTGTGGCAATAAATATAAATATAAATATAAAGTTTCGATTAGTATTTTAGGACAAGAGTTATAAATATGGAAGTGTTTCGCTGGAAAATAAAAATAAAAATAAAAATATAGAATAAATTTAATATTTTCGAAACACAGCATTTCGATTTGATGTCCCGTCGTCTTCATCTTTTGCATCTAACCATGGGCAACCAAAAGTGAATCAATAGCACCACCTCAGTGGAATCAACTATACGAAAAAGCAGTTCATGCAAAAAGGAAAAAGCAGCACAGCCCCACAAAACGCAGACTAGTTGAATGATAGTGGCCTCACCAAATCATGCAGGGACAAGAGCTTGAGCTTTGTGAAATGATGCTTCTTGATGGTTGCTTTATTTATATCTATTGTGTTGCCATTGAAAAGGCTCGACGAAGGGGTCGAATCAGATTGCCACCGTTTGGCGTTAAACTTGCAAGTTTTTGCTCAGGTTCAACCAGGCTTGAGACTGTTTTCACTGGTTAACTTTGGCCGGAAGCTCAAAACTTCCGACAAAATCTGGGGCTCCCAGAGTAGGCAACAGGCTGCCGACCATGCTATCATTTGCCTCTTAATTATGTTTTTTATATTTTTTGCATCATCATTTTAATCTAGTAATTGAAATTAAACTGGTGTGTGCGCGCCTGCGGGGGGGCAATTGAAAGAGCAAAAATATAACATCCACACAAACAGTACTAAAATTTCTTAAGAATACAATCAATTCAGCACCCTCCTATCCACCAACAAATAGAGCCATTCCATGAACGAGAATCATTTCAGATAACAGAAAGAAACTAAATGTAAAAGTACACGCCAAAGGAATATAACTTCCAGACACATTGATTTATCTAAATGATGGGCGCGCACAACAGAATGGTGAAGTCCCGATTCAGAGTTTACCTAAATGAATCTGGACGTTTCGGTTTGCTTTGAACAACTGCGTCGATCTTTTCCATCACAGCAGGAGTCAGTAATGAGATCACATCGATCGCTTTCATGTTTTCTTGAATCTACATAAGAGGAAAGAAAAATATTGAATCGGCAAAGTTACTAGTAAAGAAATGATCTTGTACAATGCATAGATGATGGAAGGCCATGATTAAAAGCTGCTAGTTTGCACAAAAACCTATAAAAGAGTGTTCTAGTCCAAAGCACGCATCTGGTGCTTCAACACACCAAACATGCTTTTTTTCTGAGAATTTGTGGCTCCATCCATGTCCAGTAATCACATTATCTAGGTTAAGCATATGTAATGAATTGTAACAATAAATCAGCTGAAAAATAAATATAGCCATGAATCTTAACAGTGAAATTCTTTGTGGCTCCGTCCATGTCCAGTAATCACATTATCTAGGTTTGTGGCTCCATCCTTGTCCAGTAATCACATTATCTAGGTTAAGCATATGTAATGAATTGCAACAATAAATCAGCTGAAAAACAAATATAGCCATGAAGCATAATAGTGAAATTCTTTTCTTGCATGTAAAACAGGATGAGTTTTCCCTCTTCAACGAAATTGACTGATAATCATAAAAACACATATTAAAACTTGAAAAAATATTTAAATAAATGCACATGTTTCAAGAAGTACAATTTTAAAGATATGTTCCAAGGATCACTGTTTCTAAACACACCTGAGATTCCTTTGTAGCACCAGTGATAACTGACGAGACATTTGGATTTGCAGCACACCATGCAATTGCAAGTTGAGATAAAGGCACACCTAGTTCATCAGCAATCGGCTTCAATCCATTAACCTTCTTTAGCACATCATCAACCAATGACCGGCTAGCAAGATTCTGGAAGCCAATATACATGGTTTAGAATTGTACCCAAGAAAAGATGGAGAAAAAAATAGATCTTCATCATGTCAGTTGCTTCATTTTAAGATGAAAGTTAGGCATCGGAGCATTATAATTTATGCTTAGAAAATTTTGAAATTTAAGTTCTTATTTGGACATATGTATCCATCTAATATGTCTATCATTATTGTTGAAGACAACACAAACTAACTAGAAAATTCAGTAATAAAATAACGAAAAGCAAACAAGTCTTACTTTGTAATTTTCCAGAGCAAATCGGCTATCAGGAGGTACGCCTCCCTTGTTGTATTTTCCAGTGAGCACCCCGGATGCAAGTGGACTCCATGTGGTGAGACCAAGGCCATAGCTGGTATACAATGGGAGGTACTCAGATTCAACCTACAGACATACATGATGTAATCAAATCATCTTGAAAGCCTGATTTAACTCATAACATGTGTTTATGAATTCAAACACAGCAAAATTAAGTTTGTAAACAATATAAGCAATTTCCATTAACGTCAAATACTCATTAACATAAACCACTTGATGATACAACATCGTGGCAAGAAATGTTCCAAATAAAGAGATGATATGATAAACCACTGAGCGGGGCCCAACAAAAGATGCTACAAGACTCAAAAACAGCTGCGAGTAGGCTCCAGTGAATAATATCATTTAGGAAAGCTTTCATATCACCTCTTATGCACTATTCAACTCCATGGCATATGGGGCCCAACTACTTAAGGGGTTGTGAGTTTCGTTTAAACACATCTAAATCTTCCTTCAAACTTGAAGATGAAGACGAACTTCTTTCAAAAGAGAACCAGCAAAAAAGCCGAGACACGAGGTGACTCTGTCTTGGACAAGGATACACATTGCTCTTTGTGCCTAATAAACAAGCTGTCTAGCAAACCATAGCCCCTAAAACCATTATTTCCATTAAATTCAACTAGAAATCATATTAACATGAGGAAACCATGGAAATGATATTTTCATTTTTCTCTTCAAAACTTATAAACCAAACTTTTCACATCTGGATATACAGAGAAATTCCTTACCTTGTGCCTGGAGAGCAAATTGTACTCTGGTTGCTCAACAATTGGTCCCATCAAGTCCAGCCTCTCTGCAATACCCCAAGCTTCAGTGATCTGCTGTGCTGACCATTCACTAGTCCCCCAGTAAAATGCCCAACCTTTGTCAATGACGTGATTCATCGCCCTCACTGTCTCTTCAACTGGTGTGAACGTGTCCGGGCTAAGACAGTAAATCATATTAACATCATATTAGACCACTTCAACAAATCCCTTGAAAGGAACAAATTCTACTCGATTAAGCAATAGCAAAAACTAAGACTGGTAAAAATAAATGAAAAAATCATATTAAATATAAAAAAAAGAGCCAAAAAAAACCCAAACCTAAACTATCAATAAAAAATTCCCCTTACAAGACAATGACACGAAGATAATCCCATCTGTCTCGAACAATAAGCTTATTGACAAGTAATGGTATAGCAAGAACACGACTATCCATATTGACTTCTTTTACTACTTTGCATCATCAGATTCTTTATCATCATCCCTCTTGTAATAGAACTAAAGCCAACAGCTCAGCACTTCACATTTTAGAAAACATCAAACAATCCAACAAATCACAAATTAACAAGAGAAAGCAAGCACTAACACCAGAAACAACAATAACATTATGACACATTAAATCAAATCCACATAATCGGTTCCGGAATCTCAAAAAAAAGAAAGATCCATCATAGTCAAACACAAATCAGCCCATAAACCAAACAAAGGGAGGTCAATTGACCAGGAAAAAAGAAAAAAAGAAAAGAAAACCCACATACCGATGACAATAAATGACATCAACATAATCCATATCCAATCTCTTAAGAGAAGCCTTGGTACCCTCAACAATATGTTTCCTAGACAAGCCCTTGTCATTAGGACCAGAACCTCCCCAGAAGATCTTAGTAGAGACAACTATATCTGATCTCTTCCAACCCAGTTCACGGATGGCTTGACCCATGATTTCCTCAGCTCTTCCATTAGCATAAACCTCAGCGTTGTCAAAGAAATTGACACCATGGTCTCTGCAACACTGCAAAAGTGATTTGGCTTCTTTGACATCTAGTTGGTTCCCAAAACTTACCCAAGCTCCATAAGAGAGCTGGCTCACCTTCAGCCCTGATCTCCCTAGATTCTTGTATTGCATTTTTTTTTAAGAGAAGGGTGTGTTGCTTTGTGGGGGAGGATGGATGGAACAGAGAGATGGAGGATGGAAGTGCTGGGGAAGTGAAGTACTGGACTTCGTGATGTTTGTCACTCCATTTTATAAGTATTTAAAAAAAAACAATTAAAAATTATATATATTATTTTTATTTTAAATTAATTATTTTATGTGTTCTTAGATATTTTCATAAACTGATATAAAAATAATTTTAAAAAAAATAATATATATATATATATATATATATTATAATACTTTTTTGATAAAAAAATATTTTAAAAACTCTCAAATAGATCCTTTGATCTCAAAATTGTTAATTGATGTTTTTTTCTGAGGAAAGAATGTGATATTATTGCAGCGGTTGAATTATTTTAAAAAATATATATATATATTTAAAACTATTTATTTTACTTGGAAAAATATTTTTATTTTATTTTAAATATTAGTATATTAAAACTATAAAAATATTAAATGATACCAATTTCATTTATTAAATGAATTTTATATAAAAAAATTATATAAAAACAAACGTATTTTCACTAAAAATATGTTTCTGAATGTAATAGGATTTGAGGTCTAGATACAAAGCTTTTATGCAGAAACCTCTTTCTTGTGATTTTTTGCTAAAAAAATAATTTTATAGAGTATAATTATTTTATAGAAACCTCTATTTATGTTAACATATAATTATTTTCCTGTGAATTTTTGTTAAATAAAACAATTATAGAGTATCACAAAACCAATAAAAAAAGAAGTATAGTATAAAATATTTGCAAATAGTACTAATAAATGATAAATATCCATTTCATTAAAAAGTTAAAGGCATCTGAATAAGAACAATGACAATTCATAAAATACATTTAATGATTGCTTGAGAGTGTGGTTGCGGTTGTTTTTTTTTAAATCATTTATGAATGTATCAATATGATATTTTTTTATTTTTTAAAATTATTTTTGACATCAATATATAAAAATAATTTAAAAACACCAAAAAAATTTAATCTAGAGTAAAAAATAAAAATAATTTTTGTTTTTAAATGTTTTTGAAATGCAATGACAAAAATCATTTTAATATCAATATTTTAGTAAAATACTATTTTTTTAAAAGAAAAGCAATAGTTTTTTAAATAAATGAAAGGGTTGATATAAATCAAGAAAGGAAATATTTAAAGATTGCATGGTTGAAGACAGAAAAGGAAAAGGAAGGGAAGGCAAAAGGAACAAGTAAAATGGTAGCTTAGCATGACTAGGAGCACCTACCTAGGCAGGTGACACCGGCAAGTCTGAAGCGGAGTTTGAAACGGAAATGGGCAGTCCCAGGAAGGCATAGGATTTGCATGCTCTCTGGCTATTGCCACTCTATCCAAGTCCATCTCACTAGAGGCACACTTTAAAATTAGGTGGACGGAGGCTTTGGAGTTTGGATCCCATAAAATGATAAAATTATATTAGACAGTATTGTCTGCTTCATTAGTCTTCGAGCCTCCATCAACCCAGACCACGAAACGACAAATCTATGATTTATTTATTTTTCTTTCTTTCCAAAAAGGAAATCTATGATTTATTTATTTTTCTTTCTTTCCAAAAAGGAAGTGCTGCATTTCCTATTTTTTGTTTTCATTATAAAACTACATGATCATAAATTGCATGTGATTTTTTTTAATTAAATACACGTGAGGATAATAAAGACAAATTAGTAGTAACAAATAATGAGATTGATTTTAAAAAAAAAAATAAGTTAAATAAAAAATAGATCATCCAAAATAAATAGTTAAATTATTTTATATATATAAATTAAGGGACGAAACAAAATTAAAAAATAAAATATTGAACTCGTAAACCTTTCTATTCAAATCACATAACTAATTTATCTCATAAATTTATATTTATATTTAAAAAAAAGGAGAATAAAAGCCCAGCATTGCGTGCCTATGGGCCAGAAGAAACTAAAAGAGGAGTTTCACATGAGCATCTCCTAACGTGCTTTTATATGAGCTTAGTTATGATAAATTTATATTGAACTTTTGATGTTAATTGGGCCTCGTGGTATTGGGATCCACTTGCTTGCACCGAAAGCCTGCTAGCGTGACTTTCATGACTAATGGGCCTTCAATTAGCCTCAGCCCATTTCCAGGTGGCAGGAATTACGTACACAGAGGGACTGCACTGAAGCGGCCTCATGCGAATGAAGAAAGTTCATCGCTTTTCATTCAAAGCCAAGCCCAGTCACCGGGCTCTTGTCAATCGTAAGTTTGCTCACGAGCCCAAGGAAGAGAGAGGGAGAGGGAGAGGAGAAAAGAATTAATATCGAAAGAAAAAACTGAAATTTCTATAATTATTACAAGTTCTATGATTTATTCTAATACTTTTCTGTATATATTTTTGTTTTTTATAGCTGGTCAAGCATGCGTTGATGCCAGGGACATGCATGATTAACCAAGTCTTACGTTTTATTTAACCTTAATTAGTTTTCATTGATAAGTATTCATGTCTTGTGAGAATAGCAAGTCATGATCAAAATATACATCAATAATTCAGTGGAGACAGCATAAGTATATGAAATGAGATCATACTCCTACACGTCAAAAACCTTCTGCAACACCCCATTTATCCAGATCTATACCTAACAGAACTCTTGCTGGTAAGAAAAATGGTGGGAGGTCAGTGGGTCGAGGAACCCGATCCACCATGTGGCACCTAAATGCCTCTGGATATTTTTATTTTTTTTTAATTTTTGAGTGCACATGGGTTCATGGGGGTTGACCTCTGTGGCCCTATTTTTGAGTCGAATAAATTCAATATTTTAGGGCGGAATAATTGATAATTGATTGTATATACACACACGTGCAGACAGGTATAATGGATTGGCATCCATGCAGTCATAATACAGTACACCATTATCTTTTCAGCCAGGGGAGCAGAGGGCCTTCTTTATCAGCCTAATGTAATGGCTTCTATTATGTGCGCCTGGAAAGTTTGCATGCGGCCGGACAGAAATTTGACACAGCTAAGATAATTAAAGAGTTGGCCGAACATAATCGGTGGTTAGTTAATGGATATGGATAAACTAACTTATAATTTGGTTGAGAATAATATAAATTATATCTTAGGGTCTTATCTAAACACTTCTGTTTTTAGGTCAGTTGATTCCTTAATATGGTATCAGAATTTTATTGACCTATCGATCACGAGTTCAAATATTTCCTATCTTTAAGGTGAAGGCAATATTTGAAACTGAACTATGAATTAGTTTTAATTAAAATCAAGAAATTTGATCCACGTGTATCTATTGGCACCCCTAGATTAAAGAAGACGCGGATGGCAATCACCATGGATAATATAAATGAGGGTAAATTAAAATGATAATTAAAATTAGTTTTAATTAGGATCATGGAATCAATCAATACACGTCCCCTTTTCTTTTTTTCCTCAAATGTTATCATCGCTGGATTGAAATTAACAAAAATCCACCGGTCAACCATCAGAAAAAGACCAGATGAGATGCATGCATGAACTGGGCTGGGACGTCAATTATACGAGGCCAGCATGTTTCGTTTTCCCCTTTTTATCTTGAAACTGGGTGAAGAGCCCTATATACAGGCTTTCATCAAAACTCAGGGGCAGAACGTGTGCGGTATCGTCTTTGGAATCTACAAATTGTTTGATATCTCTGTTTTAATGTGTGACAAAATAGAAAGGTAGCTAGCTAGCTAGCTAGCCAGCGCCGACACATTCCACAAGTCGCCGAGCATATACATGTATAATTTAATCATTTGATGAGCCTAAGTTATGTTTAGAATCACATCACCAATCATAAGCAATTCGCTGAAAATTTCTATACCAAATTTTACCCATACCCCTTTAGTATATGTTTGGAGGTTATATCCACTCAACCTTGCATGTATATCTATCTGGAAACGGTCATTTAATTTTTTAAATTCAAGAAAACTCTATTTTTCTGGATATTTTTGATAACCCGAGTTAAAATTCTGGTTGTTATGGATTCTTACAAGATGAATATGTATATTAACTCGAACTTGAAATTTATAATGCAGATCTCAAATATTTTATCACTACATCATACTCTTTAAATTCAAGACAAGACGACAACTTGATGTTCAGGCAGATTGTTTATATTGAAGGCTTTTAAAATAAGACCTTTCATCACAATACTAAAATTACATTAATTAGATGCCGATAAAACAGCAACGTTTTGATACAATTTTACCCACAACTTCATAAGAAGTTTGGTGGGTGATAAAGTGAATGATTACTTAGCTGATGGGTGCCAGAATTTATTTGTGTTTCCCTCCTTTAATGCCGATATGAATTTTGTCTGTTTGTTTTTTGCTAATAGCATAAATTATAGAAGGTGAGATGAGAATCAATGGTGTGTTCATGTAGAAATCAAGGTCGAGAATCTTGGACCACGAAGACATCAGAACTACCACATGTGAAAGAATCCGGCTTCAAAATGAAATAATACGGTCCTTAATTAATAGGAGGATGCCAAACATTAATTGTTTTCATTTTATTTTGCATTGTAGATTACTTTGCAAGTGACGGTAGGTCAGGCTTTGGTGACATACAATACCTCAGCACATCTTTTAGCTCAAGTGGCTCTAGGAATTTGAAAGTGTTGTTAGCGTTCAAGAGGGTTATGATTTTTGTATTGTAAATTTCGAGTTTAAACTAAAATATATTTATTTTATAAAAATTTGGAATAACCAGGTTTTATTTATTTAACACGGATCAATAAAGAATGTCTAGGGAAGGATAGGATTTCCTCAAATATTAATAAAAATCTATGATTATGGATTTATGGCACTGCCAAATCCATCTGTGGTTTTCAAAGGTCAGTCGAATAAAGGCATAAATGTTTATTCGATGGAGCACCTATCCTCTCCTCCAATTGCTACTTTTGAAGGGGTAAACTTATTCCCTTAAAAAGTAAAAAATAATGGACAGGTAAATTGATTTATTACTTTTGAAATGATAGGTTAGGTTTTAAATACTGTGGTACCTTCTTCTTCTTCTTTCAATCACGGAGAAGAAAATGTTTTAGTTTGTTAAATAACTTGTGTTTAAGTGTTTTTCAAAATCAAATTGGTTTAAAAAATATTAAATTAATGTTTTTAAAAGTATTTTCTAATGATTTTAAAGCACTAATATAAAAAAATATATTTTCAAGCAAAAAAAATATTTTTAAAAACACACAATATTATAATCTCCTATATTCTTTACCATCTCGCCAAATTCATCTAGAGGTTGACTCTGAAAAAAATGCATGTACTACAGTGACCGCTTATCATGGTTTAATTTGACTTTTTTTATATTTTCTCTTTTTTTTATTATTATTATGGATGAGAGGCATGTTAAGAGAGTTATATATATAAATATAAATATAAATATATATTAAATTTGAAATCATCAGAGGAGGAGCAATGAGTGGTATGATATGTAGCATAATCTGGTTGGTGAGACAAAATTTGTGGTTGGATGTGAAGAATGTGGATGGAATCATAATCAATAGTCTGTAAGAACAAAACTAGCAAGATTTTCCTTGGTGTACGATAAAGATGAGCATCATATTTGAAGAATCAAAGGAAGATTAACCCCATGTGACTGTGGGGTTAACATTAAAGCCGGTCTCCATGTCTGTCCAAATTCATTTTTATTTACTTTATTGTCTTGTTAGTTAGGCACCATCCCTCAGTGGGTAGGCAAATCATTTCACATTTATTAATTAGAACATTAGTTAGCTAAATGAACAGCTACTTCCATGTATATTTTTCTTTTGATACCCTAATGAAAGTAATCATAGCCCTTGCAGGATGCGAGCATGGGATTGGTTTAAAAAAAATTGCTAAAAAATCAATTGATCTCGGTGATAAATTAATATAATTTTGAAAATACGTATTTAAATCTCCTTTAAAATTAAGTAAATAAACCGAGAATATATAAAATGCAATTGATCTTGTTATGGAAAAAGTTGTGGGTGCAAAAATAAGTGAATATGACCGACTATCACATCATTAAGCGCGATTAATTAAGTTCCAAAACCTTGACTCGGTAGTCAAAACTCTCATTACGTTAACTGTTTCAATCTAATCCATCTAATCAAAATGCTTGCCTCATACGTTATACTTGAATCCTTGTGAAACATAGTGATACCAAAGGCAAGTCCCATGTAAGAGCCTGGGATAGCCGGGGGTTTACACATGCTCTGGGTCCATAAAATGCGTTTTCCGGGTCATGTGGTTCCCATATCATCCAAAAAAAATAGTGATATCAAAAGCAAACTATATGTTTTCATTTAAAAATATATTAAAATAATATTTATTTTTATTTTTTAAAAACTATTTTGATATTAGCAAATAAAAATAATAATTTCAAGTAAAAAAAAAACATTATCAAAACACATGGGAGCAATAAAAAAAAGTGTTCACATGTATATTAATACGAATAAGATATGGTGGAGATTATTTATATATATATATATATATTCATTCAGCTATATTTGGAGATGTTTAGCATTGCATTTCAAAATTGTTATGGAAAAAAATGAAATTTTTTTATTTTAAATTAATATTTTTTATATGTTTCTAGATATTTTATATATTGATGTCAAAAATAATTTTTAAAAATAAAAAATATATAATTTTAATACATAAAAATAATTTTCAAAATAAATCACAACTATAATTTCAATCAGACATTTTGAAAGGGCGTTGAAACAGTTAGTTTCAAATTCGACCGGGTAATTTTTGGGACCAAGGAAATGGAGGCAATTACTCTTAGAAGATTTGAAGCACCTCTTTTAGTGCACTGCCGCTTAGATCAATCACTGTAGAGGGTGGGGTCTTGTAAACTTTTTGGGTGCTTGTAAATCACACAAATAAAAGCTTTACCACCTCCATAATTAGAATTTAGAACCCCCACCGCCGATCACCCTCTTTCTTATTCCACCTGATAGAAAATCAACTGTCAAAAAGAGGGAAGCCAGTGCACCCTCTTTTTTTCTGCCAACCAACCACCAAAGCAAAAGAAAATGTAAAAAAAAAAAAAAAAAAAAATTCTCTCTCTAGGCATGGACAAGACATTTTACACAGCCTTTTGGTGCTCTAGTTTCCAGAGAGAAGATTCTTCCGGTGATATTTTCTGCACCATCCCGCCTGACCGGATACCGGACGTGGCCGGCTCCCCCTCACATGTTTCCTTTGCTTTTTAATTTTTATTTGTGAAGGGTTTTGATGCGGCATAAAAAGAACCCCCGAATCACTCCGCAAGGAAAGATCGGCCTTTCTCTCCTCGTAATATAAGGAAATAAAAATGGATAGCAACATTTAATTATTTTTTATTTTAAAACAAATAAAAAAATAAAAGGTGAAAGTTGTCATCCAATTCATATATAGTTTATCAGATCAAATCTATTCTCGTAGATCAACTCATTAATCTAAAAACTCAATGGAGGTGGGTCAATAATGCTTTTAATAAATAATAAAACAATAATGTTTTATTATTTTCTAGTTTAAGTTAACCCAGGTTAAATCTAGAATTAAATGTTACCATGTTTGGTTTCTTAACCATGGTCTAATCAAGAGGGGGGGAGGACAGAGATGTTTCGCAACTGTAAGTATTAATTTAATATTTAGGTGTTCCTTAATGAGTGGGCATGTGAGACATTTGCAATCCTGCATGCATGTGTGGTCGGTGATTGAGGTCGTTGCTTCATCATTGCTGCATAAAAATTACGGGTCCCACTCACTTTCTTATAATTAAATTGGAAGTTTCAGCTTTTTTCTAGCCTAACCTAGCCTAGCTGGCTTCGATGTTACTTGCTACTGCCACTGTTTACTCCTGGTTGGGCCTCTAAAAATTCATTTGGAACCAGTAATTACCCCTTTTGCCCTCTGGATTTTGGCCACGTCTGTGCATTCATGCACGAGAGCCACTGTTTGGTTGGTAGGAGAACAAGTGAAGCAAATGAAAAAATAAATTAGAATTTCATTTTTCATCCCATGAATTATTGGCCAGAAATAAATAAAAAATATTATTTCTATGATTTTTTAAGTAAAAATTACCATGTACTACGTGATAGAATTTAGGGGACGAAAGGGGGATTGACTCGTATGAGATATAGATTAAAAATATGATTTTTTTATTTACGAAAACATTCTCCATTTTTTTTTATTAATTACCCCGAATGATGGCAAGCAAGAAGCTGGAAAGAGTTGGCAACGATCTGCAGTCCTCTCCGTATGTCGGTACGTATGGATAAGGGGCGTTGCAGTTCTATATGTACGGATCGTAAGGGGCTTTGGCTATGCGTTTTATATATATTTTGTAATATAGTTTTCCACTTCTCAACTATATATTAATTTTGTACGTTGCTTAGCGTGGTGGATGGGTCAAGTTGCCATATGATCAATGATGCTTTGCTAGCTAGCTAATAGCTGTGGAGAATCTATAACGTGCCTGCATGTTCATGCAGTGGTTGGAATTATAAGTTTTAATAATGGTGAACATAATAGCAATTAATCAGAAATATAGAGCGACGAAGAACTAAATCTACCTAGATTCTTCAAAAAAAATCCGAACTCTTTGAGTATTTTGATAATTAATGGCTAATATATATATATATATAAAGCATTATACTTCTAAGTTTTTAATCTGAGTTTCTAATGATTGTTCATGTTGCTTATAATTCAGTTGACTTTAGAAAAACAGATCGTGTATATTCGATTACATACCTACAAGTGCTGTTCCAGTACATTTTATTATAAATTCATGAATCATCGGTGAAAGAGTTAAATGAGTTTACACACACATCTAAATATAATATATAATGAAAATTATATTCTCTTCGTTTTTAATCCAGGAGCATTTTCCATTTATATTTAATTATCCATCAATGTGTCAAGTTTCAATCCATTTTCTCATATTGGTCTAGTTTCGATGCATACATAATTATTATGTATCTTTTCTGTAACTAGAGTATTTGAATAGCTTGGACGCATCTCAATTAAATCCTTGAATTATCGTGCTTGTGTCCACAAAAACATGTCAAGTTGTTAATTTTTATACTAGGAAACATGACTCCGAAAAAATACAGTCAGTTGAATTTGAATTTCAAATTTTAAAGGAGACATTTTTTAAACTCAGAGACTTTTATTATTGGACTAACCCCTTGAAGTTATAATTATTATATCCTATCCATGCCTGAACATACAAGTAAAAACATATCCATACAAGACATGAAAAGGGCTAAGTGAATTATGAAAAAACAAAATCATTTTTTTTTGTGCATTATACACAAATTGGAAAACAAAAATAGCTTACAAAAATAAAAAGGCCAAGAGAAATTAGTTTCAAAACTATCATTAACGTATGGAACTACGCGGTTTATATACATGCACCTAAAATATGGGTTAAGATCCGTTCATGTCCATGCCATGGCTTGTAGGGAGTGTTCAGTGACGATGACATGTCGGCATTACATGGACGTTGTGGCTTGAAGAATTACATGTAATATTACGCATGAAATTTGGAAAGTCAATTTCAGTTTCATGTTAAAATATCATTTTCCATTGACTTAATTTCTTTCACCTTCTCAATATTCATTGACTGCATTAATTTCTTTCAAGCCATCCCCTCGAGCATTGCTTTCAAACAAACGATTTTTCGTTTATCATGTTCATAAATTATATGTATCCTTAAAAACCCTTTTTATTTATATGCAAAGAGAAATTATTATATGAATAGAAAGTTCAGAAGAGAGAAATCATGCATAGGCAGAACCTTTAAACGTTATTAAAAAAATACAAATTATGAAATTGTTAGTATATTTTTAAATATATATATATTTTTAAATATGGCTGATTTCCCAAAGCTTAATAATTACTTTAGTGAAATCGATCAAGTTGCCAAATAAATGCGTCGACGTTTACAAAATCGAATTACCACTTTAATGGTAACTCTAAATTGTTTTTTTTTTTTGTTTGGGATGGAAATCTAATTGTGCACTATTTATATATACTTCAACATATTAATTACATGTTATATATATAAAAAGAAATTGACACCAAAGAGAGTCCTGGACCCAACAATATTTTATTCGGAAATTATCGAAAATGACGTATATGTATAGCATTATTAGTTGGTATAAACATTACATCATTGATATAATTTTTTTTAGATAATCACACACACACACACATATATATAAAAAGTATTTTTGTAGCTAATTAGAAGATGTGATATGGGGGTACCCCATGGTTCCACCATGCACATGATGAACACATGCTTGGTCGATCCTCAGTATTATCCATCCACCCTAGCGATCAATGGTGCAATTTGATCGATCTAATCCAGGACGTGGTGTCAAAATCAAAAGAAGATAGGTCATATTCACGCAATGCCATGTATATTTAGCGAGGCAATTTGGTGCTGCGAGTCATAGTGCACCAACTTGCATGGCTCGTATTGATTCCATGTGCATGAAACATGTAGCTGGGGACATTGGGGTCGATTGGTAGTGTACATGTTCATGATTTTTCAAGCACGTACCAAACTGAATTAATGTATTAGCCTCCTATCCTTGCTGCTTGGATAGTGACCTTGTTGGCTCCCGTCCCCGATAATCAATGGCCTTTGCTGCTTCTTTCTTTTTTATGCGCATGATTGATCATATATTAACTCCATGTTTTGTGTTTTCGTAGCATTTCCAAGGATAAAACATGATGATAAAGATTAGTGGAGGAACTTTATGCACAAATCAAATTTAAATTTAAAATCAAGACTTGAATTGTCAATATCTTTTTTAAAAAATAGAACAAAAGGAAGAAGAGGGTTTTTTTTTCTAAGAAAAAAAAAGAGATAATCAAGGGGGATGCGGTTAGGCAATCACACACACAACCCACTAATTGAATCCTTGGTGTTTTCAAGGGCCCGTCGATTTGCATGAAATTTGCCTGATTGATGTGTTTCTTCTCAAGATAGAACCTATGAATCTACAGCAGAACTCTTCTTTGATCAAGAAGATTCTTACGTCCCTTCCTAACACTGTACATTTCACTAATGTCCTTGCAAGCCCCCTTCCTCGTCCCAGAGCATTTCACATATGAAGCTTCCTCAATTGCACCTGAAACCTAATCTTTTCGACCCTGCATGTATATGTTTTCCTAAAACATGCGAAGAACAAACTAGCTCACACAGTTTCACCCGAGCAACTCAGGCACTGATTTTCATATGATTTACTTGTATTTAAATTCAATGATTTTCATATGATATATAGTACGTATGTGGGTTGAGCAAGCTCTGTAGCATCACCTTCACGTTTTCTTATATGTCAAATTCAACAACAAGTGATTTGCCTTTCGTAGAATATGTGCAGAGAAATTTGTATGGATTATTCCACGAACCCGTGATGTATCCAGATTTTATGAATCAAATTGTGTATTTTTACTCTAACGAGGACCAGTTCGTCCAATTTTGGAAAAAAAATGGAATTCTGAAGGGACCATCACCCGTGTTGGCTCCTCTGAATCCGTCCCTGCTCGAGCCTCCGAGGAATAATCTATTCTAGTATATATTCATCACGTGTGACAATATGAAATTGAGCATAAAATAGATGGACAAAATATGAAGAAAAAAAAAATATAATATTCAAAACTTTCTATTAACAATTTGATTATATATATATATCACCTACAAAATTAGACATGTAGAATTTTTTAATCGATATTGAGTATAATCCAGTGACATAATCTAGTTTTTTTGGTCAGACGACATGTTTGCCCAGTCTAGATTTCTTCACGGGCGTTTTTTTTTTTTTTTTAATCTATGGCTGATGTTTCAAATCATCAACTCCTGAAATTACTTATATGAAAAAAAAAAAAAAAACGAAACCTTTTTATGGACGTGAAAACTTCCATACGAGGATACAAAATTGGCACTAACCCGACCACTTAACCCAACTTAAAATGATCAGACCATAGCGATGTGTTCTGAGCCAATAATGATGCAATCACACCCGGGATTCCTTCCTGGTCAATCAAAAATCATTCCTTTCCATGGCAGAGCCATTACTTGTAGCATATTTTGAGGTCCGGTCAAGACACTGTCTGGGTCTCTCACTTTGGACAAAGACGCAAAGATAAAATAAAGCTAATTGAACTCACACCCGCCATTTTTCTTGGCCTGCGAAATATATTGCTTTTCCTTTTATTCAAACAATACAATTGAGTAAAAAGTGCTACAGCCACACCCTCTCTCTCTCTTGCTTGAACGTTAAGGTATGAGATTGGTGGGTGTTGTGGGTCTTCATCTATGTAGTAATTAAGCAGGAAGGGACAGTAATTAAAGCCATAGAAATGAAAATTAGTGGGGTTGCCCCCCTCGTCAACTAACTAAATCACTGCTAATCTACGGAGTGATTGGGTGAGAATTCCTCGGCTAGTTTGCTTTGAGGAAACAACAAATTAATCGGGTGTTTAATCCTAAAATACATTACATTAACAAGTTTAAAAATCATGCCAGTCAACTTAAATTCTCGTTTTCCACCCAAACAATCCCCTCGGTCAACAGTCGAAGGCAATTAATCGCATGCAACGATCGAGGGCTGGTTACAAGTCAATGATGCATTTTAACCGCCGCAAGAACTCGAAAATCAAAACGAATAACTAACCCCGTTTCAACTCATGGTAGATTGGTCCACAGTCAATGGTCCTAATTCTGATCATAATTTTGTGTGCACCTTTTTGTACATGATGATCGAGGGTAAAACTGTAATAAATTCGTGTACAAGCGTGAGAAATTTGCCATGATGGGAACCACTTGGGTCGATTACATGGCGACATAATCTTGCCCCCGGAAAGGCAATAGTGAAGGTCTCGGGAAAAAAAAAAAAACAATAGTGGAGAAAAAAATAGATGTAATTAATTTTTTTACATGAGTTAAACTTAAGAGAATTTACTTTAAGAGAACATTGATTTAATTATTTACCCTGGGATTCTTCTGTTCAAATGTAAATATTCCAATGGGCATGGGGCACACTTCTTTAATTTAATATAGCTAGCTAGCTAAGCTGATAGAATTAGTAGTTGGAAATTAATGGTGGAAAAATCAAGAGACTTCATCTACAAACAAGCTATGTTGAATTTTATAAAATTATTTTTAAGGTTTGATGTGATTTGCTGATATCACATGATTCAATCTTTACATGTTGGATGCATAATTATGCCTAGTTGAGGTATTAAATGCTTCCCTGAAAACATTCAATTTGATATGAATTTAAATCATTCTAAAAATAAAAAGGAAAAATAAATTACGAGAAGTGAATCTTAATGTGCTACTATCAAAACTCGTTACAAATTAACCGGGTACAAGTTTGATAATGGGATGTGTTATGTTTTTTTTTAAAAATTAATTAAAATACTTTGTAAGTTTTTTCGTACACGCATTAAAATTATAAAATATATTTAAAAAATGATATTATTTCAGATGAAAAATCAACTTTATCAGCAAAACAAATAAACCTTGATCAAATTACATAAACACTTGCAAAATCCATTTTTTAGCAAACCATTGACGATTGAGGTCAAAACTCATCTTCACACTCCTTTTTCTTCTCTGATCACCTTAATTTGAAAACAAAGGTCCGCCCGGAATGCATCACGTGGTGTGGTCAGGGTCTACGTCGAAGATTGAACAAATCACGTGCACCCAAAATTTATATACTCGATTGCTAATTAGAAGTGACGCATTGGGCTCGTATTCTAAAATTTCCTAATTTATCAAGAGTTTAAATCCAAAAACATGCGCAACCCTGTTAGAGAGGTAAAATGATTGGTTTTACAGAACAAAAAGAAAATAGTAAATAAAAAAAATAATTTCTTCAATTTATTTTTGAAAACCCCAAAAACACTGAAACCCTTTTAGGGATTGGCCCTCTCGCTGCTCTATTTTTGGAGCCAGTGGGGAGCTTGGTTGGTCAATGGAAGGCCGTGATTGGCGCCTGAGAAAATAGAATAGAAAAAAGAAAGCACATTTTATTGCAATAATTTCATTTGTAAACACGCAATTGCCTAGCCTTTATCCAACTGCCGCAAAATCAGCAGGAAACCGTGACCACCTGCCTTGCTCTGTACGGGCATCACTAACGGCCTTGCTGACGCGGCACCTCCACGGTTAAAATCGTCATCGTATTTACAGAGCGGGTAACTAATTGCAGCGGCAGAGAAAGAAGGATTGAAGCTCGGAAAGCGTATCAAGTGAACGATTGTGTCGTGACCGTATCTTAATTCGGCCCTCCCTCTTTCAGTTAACTGAATTAACGCTCACCTGGCCCATTCTTGACCTAATTCTTCCCATGGATTTAAAAAAGAAATCTCAAAAATATATTTTCAATAAAGTTTGATAAAATCCCGTTGTTTCATGGTTTTTGTTATTTCTATGTGTGTTTATTTGTTTCTGTGATAAGATGGAAATATACGTAGAGAGAGAGAGTTTTAGATGGTGAAATAAGAAAAGGAAGGGGAAAAAAATTGAAGGATGGAGTCAAATTAAAAGATTATATAAAAAAGAAAGGGTGGGAATAAAAAATAGTAATGGGAGATTATATATAAAAAGAAAAAAGAGAAATAAAACTAATTAGTTGATTGATTGGTTGATTAAAAAACATGGTCAATAACAAGACAATACAATTTCCTAGATGAGTTTTGGTCAAAACAAACACACATGAAACCTTAACTCTCATTGAAAGTTTTTGGGATATAAGAAACAAGATGAATAGAAATATGAATTATAGCATGGAACAATTCTAAAAAGTTTTGGTCTTTATAAAAAATAAAAATAAAAAAAGATTGTTTGAGTTGTGGGTTTCTTTATGAATTGCATGCACTGAAATATTTAAGCCTCTCTAATAAGGTTAATTTAAAAATACTGGAAGAAAATGAATTTGCATGATAAATATAACTTTTATTAGAGGTACGAGAATTTAATAAAGTAATGGAAACAATATTATAAAAGCTAATCATCAAAGTCATGACACAATTTTAGGATTTATAGTCCAAATACTTTTGAATCAATTTTTAGATTTTATGACAAGATGTGTCACTTTAATTTTTTTATGTATTTTTATATTTCATTTTGACATCGGTCACCTAATAAATTTGATAATTTTTTAAAAAAGAATCCATGATAAGGTTGCACACTTAACAATCTTGACTGATTTGTTTTCTCTCATTTTGAGTTTTTTCACCTAATAATTTTGATTTTTAGAATTTTTCATAACAAGTTGGTCGCTGACAATCTTGATCTATAGTTTTCTTTTATTTCGAGAGTGGTCACTTGACAATTTTGATTTGTTTTAGATTTTTTCACCTAGTAATTTTTACTTCTTTTTTTTAGATTTCATGACAAGGTTAGTCACCTAACAATTTAGATTTATCTTTAAAAAATAACATGCCATGTTTGATCACCTTATAATTTTATCCCATTTTAAATTCTCGTATCAATTTGAACCCATTTATATCATGCCTAGATTTTCATTTTGAAGTTAGTCATCTAACAATTTAGACTTGTTGAAATTAGTCACCTAATAATTTGGATATAACTAGGTTTCACGTGTTATCTTTCTTTTATGTACAAACTTACTCTACAAAGTCAAATGACAATGAATTTTCCAATGTTTTTGTAGTGAAAGTATTGTAAAAAAATGAAAAAAAAAACCAAATATATTTCCAATGAAGTTCTATCAAATTCCATTGTTTCATGATTTTCGCGTGTTTATTTATTTTTATAAGATAGAAGAATGCAGAGTATATATGAAAAATAATATACGTGAAAAATTATAACGAAAGATTATGAAGAAAAAAAATTATTTTTATGACAAGATAGAAAAATACAATATATATATATATATATATATATATATATATATATATATATATATATATATATATATAGCAAGTGAAATGAAAAGAAAAGAGTAAAAAAAGTACATGTGACCAAGGTAGTCAAAATCGAGATTTTGACACGGATCGGAAAGGGCTCCGAAAAATCGGATCGTAAGATCGGATCGTAAAATCGTAGAAAGATCGTAAAATGTCCGTACAAAAATTATTATTTATAATTATATTTAAATTTAAAAAATGAATTTAAATATAATTAAATATTATTATTTATTATTATTATTATTTATTATTATTATTATTATTATTATTATTATTATTATTATTCTACGATTTTTCTACGATTTTTCTATGATTTTGAACGATTTTTCTACGAGTTTGACCGGTTTCGATTTTTCTTTCCGGTCCAACCAGGTTTTCGAAGCCAACTCACAAAATCGTACGATTTTGCAAATTGACTCACGATTTTAACTACCTTGCATGCGACTAACGATAGCTTGGAATAAAACATACGTGATTGAAGAGTGTAGAGAATAAAAAAATAACAACGAGAGATTATATAAAAAAGGAAAGGAGAAATAAACTTGTAGTTCAGGTGAAATTAAGAAAGTATTAAATGAGACGAGAGAAAAGAAAATCTAATTAATTAAGAAATCATGCTTACAGCAGAAAAAAAAATGTTTAATATTACTTTTCCTGATTTTTCTAAAAAAGAAATTTATCGAATAGTATTAACTGTTTTGCAGGTGAAGAGACTGTAATGTTGCAAGGCACTGTATGGGCGGGTCTATAAAAAGGTCGTTTTGTTGGAGCTCTAAACTCCGACTCTTCACTTGTTCTTCTCTGTCTCTCTCCCTCTACTTTTTTCAACTATTTCTCCGCATCGTCAAATCTTTCTCCAGAGAGAGAGAGAGAGAGAGAGAGAAATTGACAATGGTGGTGTCTAGGAAATGGGCTTGTGTGTTTTCTGCGGTGCTTCTGCTGTTGCTCGTTGGTGTAGCTCCAGCTACTTCAAGAACCAATGCTGGGATCTCTGCTCCTACCAGGTATATATATATACGTACACACGCAAATTATATATTTATATGCCTTTCTCTTGTCAAAAACCAAGACTAGCTCTTTATTTCCTCCATCTCTATGTTTGATTTGTGTGTTCTTCTGGGCAAAGAGAAACAGAGCTTTTCTCTGTCTTATCATGTCCTGGTTAAAAGTCTCCAGTTGGTTTTCACTTTTTGGTTCTGTAATCAAAATTTCACCTGCATTCCTTGGTCTCTATATGAGTATCTTTTGGACAACAATCTGATTTCGATTGTCAATTTTTTTAAACCCCGGTTATTTTTCTACACGCAGTTCTCTTCTATGATTTTGTTTCCGGAAACGTTATGTGCCAAAAAAAATCATGGTTACTGTCATGTGATGAACTTCTTTTGAGGTAGAAATTGTAATTTTTTTATTTACTTGGTTTTTCTGGGTTTGAAAATCTCATGATTATTAGAAGAGAAAGCTACATTATATGGTCTTTTTGATGAGTTCTGTCAAGGGAAAAAGATTTATTAACAGAGGCTGTCTTCATTGCTCTTTTTCACCGTTTTGGTTCTCTGCTCACTTCTCTGTTTATCTACACAACTCCTTTAATGCCCATTTTCACGAAACCAAACAGAGTTGCTTTCTCTTCATTAATGGAGCAAACGAACCTGACAGAGAGAGATGGAAAGAGAAAAATAGAGAGAGAGAGCGTACAATTCCTTTGTTTTTACTTTTTGCACGACTTGATAACTATAATATCTTTTTCACTGATATTTTTTTATATATATAAAAAATCATCCTGGGTTTTTGTGTGTTGTATTTACAGGAGAATAGAAATAGAGAAGGTACAGAGCTCAAGCAATTCAACAATGGCGGCCAGGTATAACGTTATTTTAACTGTTAATCCGAGCCGTTGTTTAACATATCGTGTCTTTTTTGGACGGTTGAGTGTCTTTCATTTATCCAAAATAACCGTCGTTTAAGAATCTCTGGCCGTTGCGATCTTTAGATCTGGATCGTTTCGTTTAGTCTGTTATTTTTTACCACAACTTTGGATTCCTCGGTTAGATTAACGAGAAACCCAGAAAGTCCTTTCTTTCCCATATTGCCCTCTTATATTTTCTTTGATTCGAAGTTTGTTCTCACTGCTCAGTGAAGGACAAAACAATGGTAATTTAGTCATTAGGATTATCTTCTCGCCAACGCGTTTAACGGTTTCACTTAGCAAACAGTGACTGACGCCTTGAGCAATGCGCGCACTATACTCTCTTCTTCGTCGTCGTACATTGTACTTTGTTGCGTGTCCCCCATTCTGTCTACTCATGCCTTGATTGGCACGTGTCCACTAGTCCTTAATTTCATGTACTTCTCCATACAACAAGAAAGTTGTTAATTTGTTGTGTTTATGGCGGTGGTGGTTGAATCAGGTCTCAAGAAGAAGCAGACGCATTAAATGAGAAAGCAGTTGCTGATGACCCTGAAGAGATTGTTTCAATGGTTGAGATGTGAGTCTCTTTCTTCTCTTTAAAACTTAAGTAATTCATCAACAGTAATGTGGTATTGCTATTGCCCTTTAATTCAACGCAGCTCATTACATGGAATCTATCTGAATTCCCCTAATAGAGGGATGATTTGGTGGTTATGGTAGGTGTTTAGAAAAGGGTTTTTGGACCCACCTCAGCTGATCCCTTTTCAGATTTTTATTAAAACCCCATCTACTGATCTGATTAGCGTTTAACATTTGATGATATAATGTTTTTTTTTTAATGTGGGAAATTTCCCTTTGAGTTTCTGTAGAGCTTGCACTTTATGAAAAGGAATGGTGGTATTCTGAGGAATCATCCTTCCTGCACGTTCCATCTTATATCCGATATGATGTTGTTATTTTGACCTTTTCCACGCTGTTTCTCTCCACTACCTGCCAGCTACTGTAGTTGTAGTAGCAGGGGCAGTGAGATCCGTGTTTCACGCGTACTGTTTGGCTTTTCCATCTAATGTACTTGGGAGGTACAAATCATGCTTAATTATCAATAAATGCCCCCTTAATTAATATCTCTATCCCTCGCTGTTTTTTTAATTAGTTAACCTGCAGTTTTAGACACCTCATGTGACTGATTCTGACACCACCTTTTTCTCATAATTCTCTCCTTAAATGCATCAGAATGAAGCTTAGCCACTTGTTTAGCCAATGGAGGGATGTCTTAATCGAATGCTTTTTTTAATAACATGGTGGTCTTAACTGTGATTTCTAATGACATTAGTTGATTCTGACCAACAATTCAGTACGTTTTGTCATTATGCCATTTTTTGTTGATCGACCTTCTAAAATTTCAGCTCAAAATCAGTTTAATGGAGTTTTTTTAGGCTTAGCATGGGACACTGAAAATTCACGTAGTTGATTGTTAAGGGCATGTCGGTTCTTATTTTGAGTGTGACAGTTTCATTCATACATGTCAGTAGGACAAACATAACGTGCATTTACACCAGGAAGCCACGATAATTCTATCCGTTAAAGACCTCATGGCCCTCACAGAATGACAAGTTGTTTGTTTCTTGTTGCCATTAATTATATGCTTCAACTTTGCTGATGCTAGCCTTGGCTGTTGCCACCGACACAACAGATGTTAGGGTTGAAATGCAACCAGTAATTGTTTGATACAAATAGTAAAAAAAAAAATGTTTAATGCTGTTAAAACAATAAAGATTAGATGGTTACTTTATGTTGCATTTTGGAAACAGGGAGCGAACTTGAAGTGAAAAAATTGAATTGGAATTATCAATGATAAGCTTGCTTTGATTTTTCGGTTGAATAGCATCTATACTATGGTAATGCTGATAGCATTGAATCTGAAACTGCAGGAGCATACGCAACAGTACTGAAAGGAGGAGACTTGGCTACTTCTCATGTGGAACAGGCAACCCTATTGATGATTGCTGGCGTTGTGACCCCAACTGGCAAAAGAACCGCAAGCGCCTTGCCGACTGTGGCATTGGTTTTGGAAGAAATGCTATCGGTGGCCGTGATGGCCGCTTCTATGTCGTTACCGATCCCGGTGATGACGACCCTGTGAACCCAAGGCCCGGTACTCTGCGCCATGCTGTGATCCAGGACGCTCCATTGTGGATTGTGTTCAAAAGGGACATGGTGATTCAATTGAAGCAGGAACTTATAATGAACAGCTTTAAGACAATTGATGGCCGTGGGGTCAACGTTCACATCGCTAACGGAGGCTGCATTACTATCCAATTTGTTACCAATGTGATCGTTCATGGCTTACACATTCATGATTGCAAGCCCACTGGCAATGCCATGGTGCGGAGCTCACCTTCTCATTACGGATGGAGGACAATGGCTGATGGGGATGCCATCTCTATTTTTGGATCAAGCCACGTTTGGGTGGATCACAATTCGCTTTCTAATTGCGCCGATGGTCTGGTTGATGCTGTCATGGGCTCTACCGCCATTACCATCTCGAACAACCACTTCACCCACCATAACGAGGTTAGTTTGCTTTGGTACTTTCAATAATGTTACTCTGTTTTTTTTTCTTGTTGATGGAAGCTAATGGTGGTTGCTATGCAATTTAATAAAGGTAATTCTACTGGGCCATAGTGACTCTTATACCAGAGACAAGCTAATGCAAGTGACCATAGCGTACAACCATTTTGGAGAGGGACTGATCCAGAGAATGCCAAGGTAACATTTAAGTAGACACCTTTTCTATTGAAAGGGCTTTGGATTTCCGATATTTCTTTGTTATTAGTATAAAATTGTCTAATAAAATTAACATGATAGAAATTACACCCCGATAATTGACCAAATTGTAATCATGTATAGATAGTTTCTTTAACTTGACCAAGGAATAAAATTGCCCAATCCATGAAACTACACCATCTTTTGATTGATATGATTGCTACTGAAGATAGATTGAGAGAAACAGAGCTTCTAGGGGTATTTTTGTTTATGCTCAATTCATGAAACTAAATCATGAATCATGCAGGTGTAGACATGGGTATTTCCATGTGGTGAACAATGACTACACTCATTGGGAAATGTATGCCATCGGTGGCAGTGCAGAACCCACCATCAACAGCCAGGGCAACAGATATAATGCTCCGGCCAACCCTTTTGCAAAGGAGGTACGATACAACTAGCTAACTCTTATCGTTTTCTGTCTCCTTGTTTTCAACGTCGACTGTGAAATGCACCACCACGCGGAGGCCGGTTGTTGACTATTCACTGCTTTGAACAGGTGACAAAGAGGGTGGATACAGATGCGGGGTATTGGAAAAACTGGAATTGGAGGTCAGAGGGAGACATGTTGCTGAACGGTGCCTACTTCACTCCATCTGGAGCTGGAGCTTCTTCCAGCTATGCTCGCGCTTCAAGCCTGGGTGCCAAGTCTTCTACCATGGTCGGGACAATGACTGCTAATGCTGGCGCTCTTGGCTGCCGCAGGGCCCGCCAGTGCTAGTTTTTCACTCAAATTAAAAATTTGGCCAAAAAGAGGCCGCTTAGTTTTCTCTTATTTATAATTTTCTTAAATCTATACAGTCCTACTCCTACTACAGTCACTCATGTCTCAGCCGTTGTTTGTCCTGTCTATCTATCTGCATTTTTCACACATATTTTGGCAAGTGTACATTTTTTACACTTGTCAATGTACTGTCACACCCACATCATCTCCATCCCAGTTTGCCTCTGTTTTTTCTCAACCTCGGCCTGCTTCAGCTCAAAAACAACACCTCTCACCATTATTATTCCAGGAGCAGGTGCAGAAGCGTTGTTCATTTGATCTCCGTCACCCACCTCTCTTTCTTTTGCCCTTTTCAGCTCCACTTCTCCTTTCCTTCTAACTACCAGCCACGCATCTATCTTTCTACAGTGTCAGTCCCTGTCGGTCTCCCCACACTGTCAAGTCTTTTGGAGTCTATAGGATTTGAATGATTTGTGATCTTTTTCATTTTATTTGTGTAGTGATACAAGCAAGCAATGCTATGGATTTCAAATTTGAGTCAATGGAAAGAAAAAGAAAAAAAAACTTTGTCACAGACAGTGCATAGAAATAGCAATGATGTTCTTTACCTTTCCCCCTTTTTTTCTGCTTTTTCTTTGGCAATGGGTTCTTCCTTCGCATATCATTTACTTGTGCAATTTACAAATGATCCCTCAGTTGCTGTTCCTTTCCACGGTAGCAATGATTCTGTCATGTGCGCACCCGCTGCCTTCACACGATATTAAAGCTATCAACCACCTAATAACTAACACGATAACGTGCTGATGGAATCGCTTGCTGGCCAAGGACTTCTTAATTTATTAATTACATCTTGAATCTGTATCAGCAGCATTTATGATTCGATAAGTCATGGGCTTGAATTCATGATACTGTATTAAGTTTCCCCTTTTCAAATGGAAAATTGGATAAGCAAACACCTCCATCAAGATTCAAGGTCGACCGACACCAGAAGGGCACGTTCTGCTTTGCTGCTTTGGGTTGCATTTCAGGGTTTCTGTAGAATTTCCTTACACAGCTAATTATACCCCTTATAAATCATTTCAGGAAACAGTGACTGGTCATGTGACAACGCTTTACTGGATATATTATCAGAATCTTATTGGCACTGCAGTTATGCATTCGAATCTTACTATTTCTATTTTATTTGATAAAAATCAAGCATAAGATAGTGTGTACCTGTACATGTTTCAAGTTCAAATGATTTTCACTTGAGAGGTTGTTTTAGAGAATAATATAAATTATATCTTGGAGTATCAACTAACAGCTTAAACTTTTAAATGAAATGACTCGTTAATAACCAACTCACAAGCAATGGTATGGTGAATTGTCACTTTCCATGTGGCTCGCAAGGATCGCCACCACCAATGTGCGATTATTATGGACAAGTCTCTCAACATGTGATGCTTATTAGCCACTGGGCAGAGATGGAAATGGATATTCACATGGAAGCTTGATAAAAACGCATGGACTTGCATGTGAATTAGGGTCCCAGAAGGCACGTGTGAAGTTCTGAACCTGCAAGTAAGTGATGGGACCAATTTAATTCTCCAGTCAAGTTGCACTCATTTTTAACAAAACATGCTATTCCTATGAACGTTGCTAGTGCCGAGATCTGCCATCTCAGGCCACTCTCTTGCATTAACCATCCATGTCTGGCAAGCTTGGATTGCTTCGATAATTTTCCATATGGCTTGTTGTTTCCACACCAAAATGTTCAGACTGGATTCAATTTGTCTCGTTCTTGAACCTGAGCTCCATTATGTGGTTCATGATGGTCAGTTTTGCTTCGTTTTGACTGAAATGAGTAAGATATTTCGTGCTAGTTAAAAAAACGAGACAAAATAATGATGTTTTTACCTCGGTTTAAATTCTGTCCCATTCCAGATTTTTCAGCCAAATACCGGCCGAAATGTTCCGGTTTCGTTTCGTCTGTTCCGTTTTGTACTGTGTTTTTCAGATTAAACTACACAAATCTAAATAAACGGCACACTAAAATACTCCAAAACAAAAAAATTATATTACAGTAAAAAAATAAAATACCAACCAAATAAGAATTGATACCATTGATTGTGGTTACAATGCAGTGCAATATCGTGGTCAAGCTGAAAATGACAGAATGTAGAAACGATGGAAACAGAAACTAGTCGTTATACGGCGTTTTCTCGTATGAATTCTACCAGAGAAACCACGGACATCATTATATGGAGGGCATCTTTCAGCTTGTTCATTATTCTTGCGATTCCTAAGATTATTCTTGCGAGATCAGAATCTAACGTATAAAAATCTAGGGGATGAAAACAAGCATTTTGTTTTTGGTTGTGGGAAAAACTATCTGTCATGATGGCCATCCACATAATCTAAAAGAAACCCCAAGAGTTAAAAGGCACCCAATAAAGGCAGGCAAGCATCTCCATTATGAAAGGATGATTGATGGTCACAACTCGGATGGGTAGGGCTAGAATAGGATTGAATACTGCTTGTAACAGACAAGTTCCTAACAATTAAGCCGAAATTGTTTCATGATTTTCTTAGAAAAAGAGATTGTAACTGCTATCATAACATAGTAATAGACTACTTCTAATTTTCATTGAACTCGCACATGAGCCAATTAAAAGAGTGAAATGGACATCATGCTTGTGCTTTTTTCTTTTTTAAGTACATATAATAGAAGGGTCCAAGCTCCGGATTTCACCAGCATATGGTGCCTGCCCTCTTTGGGTTGAAAAGGTAGCATACGGTTCGAGGAATTGAAATTTTAACCCTTGTTTTTGTAGCATTTGGTACAAGTTGATAGTGTGGTGATAACCTATGATATCAACAATATGCTCACTCAAGTGGGTCTCGGCCTAGCAGGACAAAAAACTTGTTCCTTTTCTCTGTATCAAGATTCGAGTCACACGCATACATGTCATCCTCGTAGTGTTTTACTAGTTCATTGAACTTATAGGATATTCAGTGGATCCGGGGATTGGTTGTCGTGCCCGTAAGCCGGCTCGAACATCTCAGTTATCATAAAAAATAAACTCATTCAACCTGAAGGGTGTATTCCACTGGTCAGACCCTAAGTTTACTTCTTAGATATTACCAGTTCGAGTCTCATAAACATCAAGACCATTGAAGACATAAATAGTTGTTAACTTCAGGGCTCATGGGATCAGTACCTTTTTCCTGCAAGCTGACCCAAACACTAAAGCTAATAAAAAAAACAATGTGCTCAGTCAGAGAATCTCTATTTAAAGAGGAGAAGGGCTAAAAGAGTTCAATCACTAGCACTAATAATTCGATGTGAAGCTGATCTCATTCAGCACTGGTGCAAGCAACTGTTAACGTTGGTAACATGTGAAAATGTAAAATCAATTCTGTTTTTTGCCCTGTTTGATTCCAGGTAGAGACGTGCCTGCATATTTCTATGTGCTTTCTTCATATTTTTAGCTGTATTCCGTAAACCGGTTCCCCGGAAACACAAATTTTCAATACGGCCCAAAAGAGGCCCATTCCCAGCAGAGAATACTGACCATAGCTGGCTGTCGGCCAGCCCAAATGCTCGCTCAAGCTTGAACCGTTGTAAGAGATGCATCTCAGCCCTCAAAATGCAAGCACCTACTATCTTGTAGGAGCTGGACGGCTAAGCAGCTGCAGCTGCAGCGGCAGCACCCACTTCAATAAATCTGTGCATGAAATGTCCGTTTTGATCCGTATGAATATCGTCATATAACAAAACCAGTATAATGTAACTTGAATTTGCTTATTAGCTGTCTTACAGTACCACATGATTAAGAAATGAACACATCTGAAATAATACATCTTCGATTCATTAAAGCAATTGTGATATCTGTTTTTAAGCACACAGAGCATGCAAAAATCATTTCACCGAGTTAATTTTTAATGCTTGACAGGAAAGGATGGAGTAATGACTCCTAAATCCTATTTTATCATGTTTCCTACTCATTTAAGGGTCAGGATTGTAGGTTTGATGGACTATTGCATTGTCCAACAAAGAGCTTCAGCAAGATGATAATGCATCCAGAAATATCAGATGACTGGGATTGGGATGTGAACCTTAACTGAGTGAGAGAAAAAAAAAACCCTCAATAGCAAAACATGGTTGAAGTAAATATAAGTAACCTAAACACATTTTCCTGGTGCAATCAGTTGAATAAGCCTATTTTTCAAGTGCTAAGAAAAAAGGGGGAGCTAAAAGTATCAGCTCTAGTTTTGCCCCTGATTTTTAAATTATCCTATGATTGGGATTTTTTTAAGTATTTTTATCAGATGAATATTAAAAATAAAAATAAAATTGAAGAAAAATACGGTTCTGTCAAGAAAGATGTTGAACAATCAGGATAAAGGTGAACACTCTTCTTCTAGCTTAGTTGATATATTATAGGCAGAGAGCTTACCTTATTATTTTTATTAGTTTCTAAGAAAAAATGTTATATTGGTTTTTATCAATAATAAGGATGAAAAATTTGGATTTAAAAATTTATAGCAATCAATAGTTTGATGCATAAAATATATTACTCATCTCCAGAGCATTTTATCAATTACAGTTTTATTATTTGTCAATTAAATATTTAGCCAACAACCAATCATTTTGCTGAAAAAAATAAATAGTTCATCCTTAATGAATCTTATCGATTATATGCTCATAAATCTAATGCAATTGACATTATTTTTTTTTTATCTTATTTCTGTAAAAAAAAAAAAAATCATATTATTATTATTAAACACAAAAAATTGTTTGATAAATAATTTTTTTAACATTGGATAGCACAAATTCTTTCGAGACTAATTATTTTGGTCAAATATATATAACGTTATAAAAAAACAGTCTTGCCATTTATTTTGTAAATTTTAAAATTTTTGGCTCGTATTATTGTATTATTGTTTGTAAATGGCCGGCCAGCTTATTTGTGAACACAATTATAGGCCTTGACCCTAATACCCTCACATCATTTTTTAAATTAATGGTGTCTACTAAGGCCCATATCAAACCAGTTAAAAACTCTTTCGTTGGGCCGGGCTTGAAATGTAGCGGCCACATTTTGCGCGACACTTATTTTAATTAAAGAGCCCTTGCTTCAGCAGCACTCATATGATTTCGTGTTTCTCACATTTGTTTCTTGTTTTTTAGTGTTTTTATGTGATAATATAAAAAATAAATATATTAAAATTAAAAAAAAAATTAATTCATTTTTAATCAAAAAAATAATTTGAAAAACAATTATTACTACAGTACCAAATAAACAGACTTAGGAGTTAGGAGTACATATTGGAATAGAAAGTTACACTATATTGTTGTGAAAAGTATTTTTTAGAAGCTAAATAGATTCTAATCTAGTCAACTAGATTCTAGATTGTAAAATTGATTTACTAGGTTAACCGGGTAAAACAAGAACACTTCTAAGTTGATTTTATTTTTTAAACTCGTTTCAAGTTAAGAACAGGTCAACTAGATACTAGATTATTGACTAAATTAGACTTAACAACTAATGATATCACTTAATTACTCTACATGGAAAATATATTTTATTTTATTTTATTCTATTCTAGGAGACTTTTTTTCTTCGATGAAGTCCAGAGAGCCAGTGTCATGTATTGTTCATGAGAAAATCTGCTTCAATCAATGCTTGGCAATGAATACTTCATTTATTTACTTATCTCGAGGGTCAGCCCATGTCTTCTGCTCGTGAAGCTTCATTTAATTCTTATTCACTCGAACATTTTCAAGAGCTAAATATTGTTCACTGCACAAAAGGAGCTGAGGCCATACCATGAAAATTCGATTATATCACCACCGCATGCTTGGTCTCGGCACCAGGAAAAAAAAAAAAGACAGCTTGATCCGGAATGTAATGGTAAAAAACTTATGACCTGCATGATATGATTTAAGTTCGAGTCAGGATGTGTATTTCTTGTAAAAATCTGAAATAACTGATATTTTACTTGTTTATTTAAATTTATAAAATACACTTTTTAGAAATAGTGTTTACTCGCATGTAATAAAACGGTGATCCATGCTAGTTATATCAGCCATTTTGAAATAGAAGAGGCATGGAGGTTGCGACAAAAACAAAAATGTGTATAGATCCCATCGGGGGGAGTTCCCAAGGCCACGACCCTTGAACGAGGGAAATTGAAGCGGCGCCGTTTAGCTTTATTTTATTTATTTAGTGGCCCTCTAGGGTCCAAAATAGAAACACTCTACTCTATTCATAGAATAACAATATTGCTATGACTGTACCGTATTGTTCATGGCATATAGTAGTATAAAATTAAGAAAGAGGTCTGGTTTTGGTCAGGCAATTAGTGGGTTATTGGATTCCCTTGCTCACGTGATACGCTCTCAAAACCAGGGATGTGCCGCTGAAGCTAACCCTCTACTAGTCTCTCCTCAATCCACTCCACTGCCACAAAGTTTATTGTATGATTTTTAATTATTTTCTCACTACCAAGCTAGCCTTCTTTTTTATTTTATTTTCCTTCTTTTGATGACTGTGGAATGTAAGATGAGATTGACCCACCACAGGGTATGATCGCTTGCGAGAGTTTCTTGGCTACATGATTGATCACCTTTAACTTGCTGCTTGCTGCTATGATCACAGCCAGCTTCTACTACAGGGCCTATTTATTTATGAATCATTAATTATTTCTAGATGTTTTAATTTACCAGATTCAAATAGTAGGAGGACCTCCAATAGTTTTTAGGTATGAAAAGGAGAAAATCTCCATGGATGTTAGATTTGATTCGAATCCGTTCGTGCTAAGAAAGAAAACAAAACAAGAAGAGATCCCATTTCCCTTATTAGCTACGTTTACATGTTCTGTGAAAACCCGCCAAACTATAGAGCTGACAAAGTAATTCATGTTATTTATTTATTTATTTATTAGGTAAATGTTTTTCTGGTCCCTCATTAATATATTAATTAGTGAGTGTTGATGGTGAGTAGTCGCATCATATTAATCTTTCTCGTGAATTGAAGATGCCAGTGCATACCTTAACTTTTTGTTACATTTTAAGACTCATTGATTCTCCTAAGAAATTTTGGAGCTTCTTCTGTAATATATAAAACACACAGACTAATAACATTGGATCTAACGGTGATCTCCACCTAATAATCTCTTTGTTCGAAGGATGCTCTCCTGTATAATATATATCAGCTTGTCAGGTTAAAATATTTTTGCAAAAATCTCAACCCTCGCGACTGGAACAGTCAAGTCCACACTGATTAAACTTAAAATAAGGTTAGGATTTGTAACGTTGCTCAGTTAATGCAGATTGCTCAGCCACGCTTACTGCGCGTGATCTTACAGGATTCAAGCTTGCTAAGCATGCAAGTGATCGCCATCGGCCATCATCTTGAGCACACTTGGTTACTTTCAGTGCAAGTTTAACTAGATGATCATAGTTTGCTTAGTTCAATGTGCATGGTCAGGAGATGTCACGAAGCCTCCTGTCAAATTCCTAACCACGCAGCTGCGCGCAAAATTACACCTTGAAGTTCCATTTTTCAAAGTATTTTTGCAGTCTGGTCATAGATTATACAAATCAGGGCATGCGGTCAGAATTGGTCTAACATCACATCTTCTTGAACACCATTTATATACAAATTAGGGAGTGCGGTCGGCTAGTAAAACCTCGGTTATTTCAGGTTATTACAAGAAATACATGTCAGATCATTTATATACAGTAGCATATATCACACCGAAAATGCTCTTACATTTTTCATGCAGTGTTGCTTCCAGCTTCCGGTCATCAGGAGTTGATGCAAAACTATCGGATCATTGATATATATTGGCATGATCAAGCACGCTGGGAAGAGACTATGTATAGTTAATTGACTCCCTCCTTTTATTATTTTTCTTTATTTAACAAGATTTATATTATAATTTAAGATGCCAAATTTAGCTCCTATTTATAATCTCAACCAACTAGCACCGAGCAAGCAGCTATCGAAAATACTACCACTGCTACATATATACTAAGTACGAATTATTTGTCAAAATATTTGATTTTTATAGAAATATCTTTAGATTCTTAATAACCATCACGTGCATTGAGAGGATTTTATTGATAAACATCAATTATATTATCTTATACATGCAAAAAAATAGTGTTTACTCGCATGTAATAAAACGGTGATCCATTCTAATTATATCAGCCATTTTGAAATAGAAGAGGCATGGAGGTTGCGACAAAAACAAAAATGTGTGTAGATTCCCATCGGGGGGAGTTCCCAAGGCCACGACCCTTGAACTAGGGAAATTGAAGCTGCGCCGTTTAGCTTTATTTTATTTATTTAGTGGCCCTTTATGGTCCAAAATAAAAATACTATACTTTATTCATAGAATAACAATATTGCTATGACTGTCTGGTTTTGGTCAGGCAATTAGTGGGTTATTGGATTCCCTTGCTCACGTGATACGCTCTCAAAACCAGGGATGTGTCGCTGAAGCTAACCCTCTACTAGTAGCAAAACCCAATGATGCAAACCCGAAAACAAAGTTTGGGAAATTGAGGCAAATGTCGATGCCCAGCTCGAGGCAAAACCACCTCCTCTTCTCTTCTTCTTCTTCTTCTTCAGTATCATTCTTCATCCTAAACACTCTTTTCTCAACTCTGCTTTTCACTTCTTATGCTGCAATACCAAACCACGAGGCCTCTGTTCTCTTTTCTTGGCTACATCCCTCTCCTTCAATATCTTCTTCTTTCTCTAATTGGAACAATCTCGATTCCACTCCATGCAAGTGGACCTCCATAACATGCTCTCCACAAGGTTTTGTCACTGAGATAAACATTCAGTCAGTTCCCCTTCAAATTCCCTTTTCATTGAACCTCTCTTCATTTCAATCTCTTAGAAAACTTATCATCTCAGATGCTAATATCACTGGAACTATCCCGGTTGATATTGGTGACTGTGTGTCACTTCAATTTATTGACCTTAGCTCTAATAGTATTGTCGGAACCATTCCTGCAAGTATTGGCAAGCTCCAGGATCTTGAGGACTTGATTTTAAACTCTAATCAGTTAACTGGTAGAATTCCAGTTGAGATAAGTAACTGCATTAGACTCAAGAATTTGCTTCTCTTTGATAATCGTCTTGCTGGGTATATTCCACCTGAGCTAGGCAAGCTGTCAAGTGTTAAAGTCCTCAGAGCCGGCGGCAACAAAGATATTATTGGCAAAATTCCTGATGAGCTCGGAGATTGCAGTAACTTGGCTGTTTTGGGACTGGCTGATACAAGAATTTCAGGTTCTTTGCCTGTTTCATTGGGAAAGCTAAGCAAGCTGCAAAGTCTGTCCATTTATACTACAATGCTTTCTGGTGAGATTCCTCCTGATTTAGGTAACTGCTCTGAGCTTGTGGACTTGTTTCTTTATGAAAATAGACTCTCTGGATCCATTCCTCCGGAGATCGGCAAGCTTCGTAAGCTTGAACAGTTGTTGTTGTGGCAAAATAGTCTTGTTGGAGCTATCCCAGAAGAGATTGGCAATTGCACTAGCCTGAAAATGATTGATATTTCTTTGAATTCTCTTTCTGGGACTATACCTGTTTCCATAGGAGACCTTTTTCAGCTTGAAGAGTTTATGATTAGTGATAACAATTTTTCTGGTTCAATACCTTCAGATCTTTCCAATGCTACCAGCCTTATGCAACTGCAACTTGACACAAATCAGATCTCAGGTTTGATCCCACCCGAGCTTGGAAGCTTGTCAAAGCTCATTGTGTTTTTTGCCTGGCAAAACCAGCTTGAAGGAAGCATTCCCTCAACTCTGGCTAATTGCAGTAACCTGCAAGCACTAGATTTGTCTCACAATTCACTCACTGGTAGCATTCCTCCAGGTCTGTTTCAGCTTCGAAACCTCACAAAACTTCTCTTGATATCCAACGACATTTCTGGTGCTTTACCACCAGAAATTGGTAATTGTAGCTCTCTGGTGCGTTTAAGGCTTGGTAACAACAGGATTGCCGGTACCATTCCTAAAGAAATAGGAGGCCTAGGAATCTTGAACTTTCTTGATCTGTCCAGCAATCGCCTTTCTGGGCCAGTGCCTGATGAGATTGGAAACTGCACAGAACTGCAAATGATAGACCTTAGCAACAACACTTTACAAGGTCCTCTGCCCAATTCATTGTCATCTCTAACTGGGCTCCAGGTCTTGGAAGCTTCAACTAATCAATTTACTGGTCAGATATCAGCAAGTCTTGGTCGTCTCGTGTCACTAAATAAGCTAATTTTAAGTAGGAATTCATTCTCTGGATCAATACCTTTATCACTTGGCCTATCCTCAAGCCTTCAATTACTTGATCTCAGCAGCAATGGGCTCACTGGCAGCATCCCCATGGAACTGGGTCGAATCGAAACCCTTGAAATTGCTCTCAATCTCAGCAACAATGGACTTACAGGGCCAATCCCTCCTCAGTTATCTGCACTGACTAGGCTATCAATACTAGACCTTTCGCATAACAAGCTTGAGGGAAATTTAAATCCACTTGTAGGGCTTGACAACCTTGTTTCTCTCAACATATCTTACAATAACTTCACTGGTTATCTTCCTGATAATAAGTTGTTTAGGCAGTTATCGCCTACAGACCTGGCAGGCAATCAAGGCCTATGTTCTTCAATCCGGGATTCATGTTTCTTGAAAGATGTTGATAGGGCAGGGCTGCCAAGAAATGAGAACGACTTGAGGCGGTCACAAAAGCTTAAGCTAGCACTTGCTTTGTTGATCACATTGACTGTAGCAATGGTGATCATGGGAACAATTGCAATTATTAGGGCACGAAGAACCATTAGAGATGATGATGATTCTGAGTTGGGCGATTCATGGCCCTGGCAATTCACTCCATTCCAGAAATTGAACTTCTCTATCGATCAAGTACTGAAATGCCTTGTGGATACCAATATTATTGGGAAAGGATGTTCTGGGGTTGTTTATCGTGCTGATATGGAGAACGGTGAAGTCATTGCAGTGAAGAAACTTTGGCCAAATGCAATGGCTGCAGTCAATGGATGTAATGATGAAAAATGTGGTGTCCGTGATTCCTTCTCAACCGAGGTGAAAACACTCGGTTCCATCAGGCACAAGAACATTGTTAGGTTCTTGGGTTGTTGTTGGAATCGAAGTACAAGATTGCTTATGTATGACTATATGCCTAATGGAAGCTTGGGTAGTCTCCTCCATGAAGGAACAGGAAATGCATTGGAATGGGAACTTAGGTACCAAATTTTGTTGGGAGCAGCTCAGGGTGTAGCTTATTTGCATCATGATTGTGTCCCTCCAATTGTTCACAGGGATATAAAGGCTAATAACATCCTCATTGGCCTTGAATTCGAGCCTTACATTGCTGATTTTGGCCTTGCCAAGCTTGTTGATGATGGCGACTTTGGCCGGTCATCCAATACAGTTGCTGGATCGTATGGATACATTGCTCCTGGTAAGTTCTCTATGTACAGTTCAGTTCTCATATTTTCTCTCGTGATCAATGTAATCCTTGTGCTAATACTTCTCTGTTTTCCCCAGAATATGGCTACATGATGAAGATCACAGAAAAGAGCGATGTCTATAGCTATGGTGTGGTGGTATTAGAAGTCTTGACAGGCAAGCAACCGATTGATCCAACAATACCAGATGGACTACACGTGGTGGATTGGGTGAGACAGAAGAGAGGAGGGATTGAAGTGTTAGATCCAAGCCTAGTATCTCGACCAGCATCCGAAATTGAAGAAATGATGCAAGCACTAGGCATCGCCTTGCTGTGTGTAAATTCATCCCCCGATGAAAGACCAAATATGAAAGACGTGGCTGCCATGCTTAAGGAGATCAAGCATGAAAGGGAGGAGTATGCAAAGGTTGATGTGCTCGTTAAGGGATCACCAGCACCTGGTAATCAAGAAAATAAAAAGTTTGGTGGAGTTCCAGCTACATCATCATCAAATCCAGGAGGAACACAAAATTTGTATCCGAAGAGCAATAACTCAAGTTTCTCTGCATTCTCATTACTTTACTCATCGTCTTCTAACTCCAAAACTGGTTTCAAGTGAGAAACTTTTAATGGTCAGAAAACTATGTAGAGGAAAAGCTAGTTTCTTATATGTTTCTTCAGTTTGAAACTCTTTGTTCTTCATAATGTAAGAGGGAAATGTTAATAGTACTATTGTTTGCCATCACTACATGGAGTACAACAAACAGAGGATATACTAGCACGCTTTAGTTTTCGATTTGATGCTAAAAAAGGAACAATTTGATGCTGAATAACTTATGCATTCTTACAAATCTCAAGTCCCAATTTACAGAGAGCACAGATTGATAGAATATAGTAGATTGCTTAAAGATCAAAACTAGAACAAGTAATCAGATTCTTGGAAAATACCAGATAGGCTAAACATTAGATTCATAACACTAGATAAGTGGGGTGTGATTGGTTTAGGACCATGTTCATGTCGCTAAATAGCAATTGGAACCCTTACCTTTTGGCTAGTATTTTAGTGTCTCAGGTTTCTTCTCCCAAGGACCTGCTTTTGGTTCATTACTGTAATAAAGCTAAGAAGCGAGCACACTATTCAAATTAAAGCATTTCTAGGATGGATAGAAAGGAAGAATCTAGCAGAAAGTTCACAAAAAGTTTGACAGTTGGATAAACTCAGACTCAAAGATCAAGTCATTGAATTAACCATTAGTGTTGGTCCCATGATGAGTTGGGTCTCTGACTGGGTACCCTTTCCATGCATAACTGGGTCAGGCTATCTGGGTGTCACTTTTTCTCATTTCTCAGTTGGGCAATCAGAATCAAAGAATTAGATTCCAAATATGCACTCAGTCTATTCATGTGTACTCATACAAAGATCTTAGACTCGAGAGCAACTTGAGCGAAGCCAGTTCAGAAAGGACTGCACTTTCATCAGTAATGAAGTTTAAAGACTCTAGTTTCGTGTCTTGTAGTAACATATGCAGGTGGCCTAATGCATGGCCTCAAAATTTCATCTTATATTTGTGATTGCTGGATAATTGATCTGCAGTTGCCCATTGAGCTTCCTTTTCTTCCTTGGGATTCGTTTTCTTGCATAAAATTACTGAGAAAAATAAAAGATTAAAATCTAAAGAATATGACATTGCTTATCACTTTTGATGCTTCCCTTCAACCTTAATTTCGTTGCCGAGCTGGGTGCTTTTCTATCACCATACCCGTCTTTTTTGGATAGGCAGCGGCCTAGGACATGTTTCCCCAGACCAATAAGCTTTTAGATTTCTATGTGAAAAACAAGCTAGTGATCAATGAAATTAATTTCTTAATGATATGATGTGATCAGCTGGTTCAAAAACTATCTGCTGCTTTGCAGCCCAGGGGAACGTGGTCTCTTCCTTTGTATAGGAAATTGCTGGTTCGAATGGAGGAGATTTTCTCTCCAGTTTTTTTCCCATGTCATCACTAATTTGCCATTTTATCGTCTAATATACATCCCATAATTGCTACATCATCAGCTAAACGACACATCGACAATGATTTTATATCCTGAATATTGTTTTTTTTTCAAATCTCACTTAATTGTTTTAATTCTAAGAGTCAAACATTTGTTTTTTCATTGTAAAAGTTCCCAAAATACACTTACTAAGTTTTTTAAAAGAAATGAATTCTTTCCACATGTAAACATAGGCCCATAGAACAGAGTCACTTGAACATGTTTGTCATGAGCTAACCATCTATTAGGTGTTTTACTTATAAGAATTTAGAATTAAAAAATTTATTTTTTCTATAATCTCAAATTCAAGTTTTGTGGTTGCTAATATGATAATTATTAAAGGCTTATGTAGTTATTAACTTCAAAACTCATAAGATTATTCGAGATACGCGCAAATTAATCCGGACACTCATATTAAATAAATAAATGTCGTCATGTACTATATTCTTCTTCTTCTTTCCTATTGGTTTGTCTTGATTATATAATATATCCTTCACGAGTAGTAGTGCATTGAGCTACTTTCTTTTATTTACCTTTTGTATTTATATAATATATTTTTGATTGAGACATTAATTTATTCTATATATATATATATATATATATATATATATATATATATAAAGTCCCCTCAACCATTTTTTTTTTAAAGAAGAGGGATTTGGTTTTTTTTATTCGCTCCAGGTACACATATACTACTTACATGAAACAAAATAATTTGGACAAAATAATCCTCTGATTTAATAATTTATTTTCATAGATTATTTAAGTATGTCAATTTCGTATTGATTGCATAACAACAAGTTGTTAATTCATGTGGTTCTTTAAAATCAAAACTCACTTATATTTCTTCAATTCATGGGAGTAATTTATAGTTAAACAACTGATAGAAATATTTAACACAAGCATTGACATTGGAAAAAATAGAAGCAAAAGCGTCCATCTGGGCCTTGGGTGATGACAAGCCCATCTCAGTGAAAAATTATAAAAGATTTGAGGTGAAAAGAATGTTTATATTGAATAATGAACCATCTCATTTTTTCCCTTCTATTTATGTATTTTTATTCTGATTATAATTTTTTTCTCATTTTTTATAAAGTCATTTTGATTTTGATTTAATAATTATAGTTTAGTTCTATATAATTTATATTCAATAAACCATGATATGATATTTGAATTATAAATAGTGAATCACTTCAAACTTGTTTTTGTCATTAACATCTTCTTTTTTTGTTGACTACCTTTTTTATTTGCATCATTTTTTTTTATTAAGTCATTTTCCTTATTATTTAACAACTGTAGTTTTGTTTCACAAAATTGATAATATGTAAATTAGAAAACCATGTTTGAAATCATGTACATGTGAGACAAAATAAATATTTAAAAAATATAATAGAAATGCAACATGGAATCAAGATACAATAAATTCAATAGTTAACCAAAAATGGTTTTTTTTTTGTAATTTAAATTTTTTCATTCTCATGCATATGAAGTTGACTTGAGATTAAATTTAAGTGTTTTGATTTGCTAGTTTTATATGAGACTCTCCCAATCATAGTTGTAAAATCCGTTCCGGGTACCGTTCTGGTTTTTTGTTTGGAATGGAACGTTCCGGTTTCGGTGCATTCAGGCGTTCTGTTCCGGTTTTGTACTGTTCATATTTATTTAATTATATATATGAAAAAAAATAAAATATTAATTTAACAAGTATAATTTAATTTCAAGATAAATGAAATTTAAATTATATAATACAAACATAATCTCAAAATTAGAAACATCTCTAAAATTCCAACAATAAAATTATTTTTTAAAAAATAAAAAATAAAAAATGAATTTAATTATAATTAAAAGATTCAGAATATTTGAAATTTAAGCTACTTATTGTATGTTTTTCAAGTAATTCTATGTTTTTTTATGGTTGTTGTATTTGAAATTAATTAATGTTACTTATTATTTTTTAATGTTAGAAAAACTTAAAAAAACAAAATGAACACATTAAGAAATAATCAATAAATTCAAACATAATTAATTAAAATACATTACATTACAAATAATTCAATCAAATTAATACCCCTATTTTTTATGTTAACTATTATTATATAATAATTAATTATTAATTATTATAATAATTAATAATTATTATTAAATAATAATTAGTATAAAAACCAATAATTATTAATTAGTATAAAAGGTTAAAAAACACCCCACCCCGTTTGTCACTTTGTCCCCTTCATCTCAATACAAAAAACCCTATCCATCCTTTCTGCTCTAGCCGCCGCCACCCCCTCCACACCAAACACACCCAGGCACCCAGCCGTTAGCCTCTCTTTCTCCTCTACGATGGTTTTCTTGACAGAAGATCAAAAGTGAAGACCGCCAAACCACAGAAAGCTCGATTACTAGTCAAACTTAGTAAGTGAAGGAAGAGAGGACAATTACAAAACCACTTATAGATCAAACAGATGATGGTTCTTGTTTAACTAAGTGATTTGTTTCTTTTTATTTTGTCATTTATGAGTGGGATCCATTTTTCTGGTGTACTCACTCTCAGCATCTCCATCTCTCACTTTCACTTCATTCGGAACAAGTGGAAAATTGCCACCTACTGCGAACCTTTTTTTTTTTTTTGATCCCGGAACGGAACCGGGGCATTCCGGCCGGAATCCGACCGGATTTGCCGGATCGGGCCGGGATTTTTACCGGGACAAAAACATCGCCGTTTTGTCCTGGATTTTGAAGTGGAACGGGCCGTTCCGGCCGGAATGGAACGGGATTCACAACTTTGTCCCAATATTAAAAATAAGTTTTGACATTGACTTAATGCGCGATTGGATAAAATAAAATTTAATTTTATTATTTTAAACCAATTAATATTTTGAGGATAAAATTTCAAATTAAATTAAATATTTAATCTGTTTTCTCTCTCTACAAAATAACATTTTTATCTCAGTTTCTTGACTTGGTATTTAATTGGAATCAACATATTTATTATTTTTTAGTGGCACAATATTTTTTTTTATTTCATTCAACAAAAGATTATAGTTAATTTTTCTTACAATAATAAAACCATTAACAATGCTTCCATCCTTTTTCTGTATTGAAAAAAAAAGACATTATCTTGCAGCATAGCGTAGAAAATCGAACTAGTTTTATAGTGTATGATTTCAATTTTGGTTGGGGAAGGTGTAAAAGGGTCGAGATGCTCAATACAGGTGTATAATTTATTATCATATAATTAGATAAAAAAATAAAAAAAAATCTCTCACCAATATGCAAGAATTGTTTTTACCTTATATTTCTAAATGCATTCAACTCAAAATTATTACTCCACAAATATTTTACTAAAAATTGTTTTTATGATTTTGATAAGTTGTAGTTGAAAAAACAAATTTTCAGGTGAAAAAAAGGAGCATTGATTAAGTAAAGGTGTTCTAATTAAGGACTGATTTATTTTATTTTATTCTATTGTTTTTCAGTTTTGATAAATTAAACACCAGAGGCAAAAAAAATAAATAAAAAACATTAATAAAAAAATAAAGAATTTTCCTGAATTTTTTTTATTGTCTTATAATTAAATAATTTATTCTGAAAACCTCATTGCATCATAAAATTAAATATCTTAATATAAATCTTTCTCTTAATTTATCAATTTGATCTGTAATTTTCATTTGAATATTTATTACATTATATAATTCTAATATATTTTATTAAAAACAAGTATCAAGTTATTTTTCAATTCCATAGAAACAAAAAACTCTATCCGGTTGGTAGTGCTGTACGGGCACCTGACTAGTAATATTGTAAAATGTGGTGTTCATTATAATGTCCATGCTAGCGTTGCTGAGAAAAAGAAATTGAAAAGAAAAAAACAGAGAAAATAATCAAACAGACAGAAACTTGGAAAAGGGTAAGTTACAGGAAGTTGAAGAAATTAAGAAACGAAAAGAAAATATTAGTGTTGATGTTCTTCATCATGAACATACACGTACCAGTCTACTTGCCAACTATTTTGTCCTTGATCACCGAAGCAGCCTTGTCTGTGATGGTTTCTGCAGTTTCAGATACTTTTTTTGTCACCTCCTTGGTCATCTTCGTCACCTGATTAGCCCACACAAAACAATAACAAGTTTATAATTTATACTCTTTATAATTTATATAAAATTAATTAATTAACACGCCTGTCTGTTGATTGAAGCCATAGTTACAGAATTATGGTGTTCATCACAGATCTTACAGTTTCAGCAGCGTTCTTCACTGATCTAGCACCGTCTTTAACTGATTCTGCCGCCTCTGTTACACCCTTGCATGCTTCTGCGGTGCTCTCTTCATCCTTTTTGGCCTGTGGTTTTATGGTTTCATGGGATCGATAAAAGGTTACTGCATGCACCAAATCTTTCATACAAAGGTTATGAAAAAGTAGATGAAGTCTAAATATGCTGACGTCCAAAAAAATATTTCCCGTTAGTTTACGTGGTAATTTCCGGTGAAAAAGTAGATGAATTAAGGTTTGAATTGGGGAGAGAGCACAAACATTATATATCTTCTCGACGGGTTTAGTGAAACACGCCATTGTTACACCAGAGCAATATCATAATGCAAAAATACTTCGTTGAATTGAAGAATATTATTATGAAAAAAGTATTTTCTTTCCTGCACCCTTTTAAAGTATAAACACGAATGGCAGTGGACAAAAAAACAAGAACAGATTGGTCGTAAACAGGACACCAGTATGTATATATGCAGGAAATTACAGGCAACTCACTCACTTGCAGTGGTCTCGATGTGGCGGTGACAAAAGCACGGTGGCTCCCAGCAGCGCTGCTTTTAGTTGTCCCTCTGATAGTAAGGAATTTGGAGAGCATTGGAGTAATTTTCATGGCTGACATGTTCTTGGTATGTTATAAATGATGGGTAGTTTGTGATTGATTTTCTCTTTCTCGAGTGAAAACCATTAAGGTTAAATTTATAACCACCTCCATTTGTAAGTCTCCGGAGCATGATCTGCCCTTTAACTAATCGGTTGTGGTGATCCATCTTTCCCGGCTCATTCTCTGTTTAATTTCCGGGAGAATCGATCTTATTTTGTGCATTTTCTCTCTCCATGTTCCATCGCTTATCAATTCAACAGTGTTTTTATCATATGAACAGTGCATAAAATAAAATAAAATGTAAAAATGTATGTTTTATCCTTGTATTAATTTATTTATTTTGTAAACGTTGTGTTTGGATGTAATTTAAGCCTTATTTTCACATTTTATTATCTTTTAAATAATTTAAATTAATTACTTTTCACTTAATAGAGAAGAATCATTTTTTGAAGTGAAACATTTACGCATCCATTACAACATTTTTTTTTTCAAATTACGGTAATATTTGTCCATATTGGATAGGAAAAAAAAAAGCAAAAAATCCATGCATCCATTCAATTTTTTTCCCGTTGACTAAATTTAAAGTGTTTATTTATGGAAATATTGCTCACTCAATAAGGAAAGTAATATAGTTTTTTGTTAGTTTATCATTAAAATAACCTAATAAAATAATATATCTACGTACTCAATACTATAATCACCTTAAGAAATGTAAGAAAAAAAATAAAAATAAAAACCCAGAACAAGCAAACAACCTCAGCTTTTACCGGGCCAAATCCAAAACACCTGGACCACGTTACAGGCTCAGGTGTGTGCTCTGAAAAGTGTACAGCGCGTCGTCCGTACAGGTGACACGTCGTTGTTCGAATCGGCCCATTCATAATGGATTTAGGCAATCACCTAGAGGCTAGAGGCCACGATCAAAATTCTAATTTTTCGTTATTGTTTAATTGAAAATACCTAGACACTCCCTGACCTCTAAAAGCAAATCTAACATAGTACAGTAATAAGAGCAAGAAGCAAAAAAAATTGTTTTCCCTGTAATTTTATGTTTGTTTCATGTGATTGTTAATATAATAGTTATTAAAAAATTATATGGTTTTTAATTTTAAGACTCGTGGAATTAGTTGAGATTTGTACAAGCTGACCTGAACACTCATATTAATAAATAAAAAATCTAACCTTATAAAATGTTTTTTAACAACTAATTAAATTGATATTAATTTTAAATCTAAAATTTTAAACCAATTCTTTTTCCAATTCTGAAAATGAAATAGTTCCATTTTAGTATTTATCTTTTATTAGAGATGAAAGTTTTAGTTAGATTGTGAGATGTTGTTGTAGAAATCGAAATTCCTTTCTCTTAAGTTTTTAAATTGATATACTATCAGGGACTTATAAATTAAACAATTATAAACTTTAATTTCATCATTTTAATAAAAATTATATGTAAGATAATATAAGTTTATTTAGATTCCAAGTTGAAAATATTTTTAATTGAGATTTCTTTCATTATTTTTTTTTTCAGAAGAGCGCGGCAATAAAAAATACGATTTAAAAGATAGAGAGCAAATACGATAGAGATCTTTATTGGATATTAATTCCTTGAGAGAGCAACATTTAAGCCCTTCCCATTACAAGAGAAGAGACAATCAGTAGCAGCAGCAGCAGCAGCATGTTTTTGGCGGTGTACAGTTCCCTCCTCCATAACCACCAGCTTTGCAATATCTCATGCAGGAGCCTTTGGGCTCACACGTGTCGAAGGTGACACAAAGACTAGCTTCTCCTGCAAATTAAAGTAACATCGGAATTAGCATTTTTAAAATTATTACAATTAAGTCATCCAAAAATATCTAGAAAATCAATTTAATACTGGAAAAATAATTGTGAGAAAATTTACCTAGTGAAAAGAGGACAGCCATGACAATAACTGCAATAATAAGTAGCTTGATGTGACCCAATGAGTCCTGGCGTGAGTGGTGAGAGCGCTCTCGTCCCTTAAGAGAGGTCAGGGGTTCAATCCCTACTCTTGTATGGAGCTGGCCATTTGGGGAGCACTTTCACCCCTTCGGGGCCCACCCGGTGCGAACGTGGATTAGTCTGGACCAGTATCTAGGACACCACGTGGTTTATACCAAAAGAAAGTAGCTTGATGTGCCCGACATTTGCCATTTCACTCTCCTCTACAGCTCGCTGCAAGGTTGATGATTCTTTGTATGGTGCTTCATGTGATGCGAGGTACACGTTATATATAGATTCACACCGTGAGATATATATGTAAAGAAATCTAACATCTAGATATTGTTTCCATATTCAATCCCATAAAAATCTCGTATTAATTAAATGGGAATCTCATGAATTGAATAGTTACTGTTGAGAGGCTGATAGATAAGAAAATCTCGGTATTTATGAACCTTAAATGATGCCAACCCGATTTTATTACATAATTTAGTGTCAAATCTAAGTACAATTCCAGCAATAAATGTGTGTGTGTGTAAACGTCGTCCCGATTTTACTAAGATGGTGTTTGGGAGTGTGGTGCGATCTGCGATTGCCAGATCGCACCACACTTTTAATGTTTGGTAAAAACAAAACCGCGATTTAAGAGATGGGTCCCACAAGCTTTTTTGAGCCGGAACGGCGTTTTGGAAAAGCTGGGTTTCGATGCTTTTTTTTTGCCGATTGTGTGAATACCGATCTGCGTTTACAAATGTATCCGTTGGACATTTCTTATCTTCAGAAAATCTACTTTTTACCCTCAGAGAAAATCTTATCTTCTCTTCAAAACCGTCTGCACTCCTTCTCTTCAAAACCGTCTGCACTCCACATTTCCACATTCACCCGACGATCTGCACTCAACCAACGTCCACACTTCCACATTCACCCGAAGGCTACCTTCTCTTCTTCTCCACACCCGAAGGCTGCCTTGATAAGCTTCTCGTCCGCAAAAAACCCTTCTCCTCTGCAACCCTCTCTTCTAACCCACGACGATCTGCACTCACCACCACCGCACTCTCCTTCTCCACACCCTTCGGCTGGCTTCACTTCTTCTCGTCCGCAAAAAATCACAGCCTTCTTCTCCTCTGCAACCCTCACTGCACCCTCTCTACAAACCCACTTTCCTTCTCTGCCAGTTGAAGACGATCTGGACTCACCACCACCGCACTCTCCTTCTCTTCCAGATCAAGACGACCTGTCGGTCATCAGTGATTCTAACTGTCGTCATCGCCATTTCCTTCATCGCCGTCCAATACCCAAGCAGCCAAACCACAACCGTCCGATTCTTCTTCTCAATCATCACAAACTCTCCTTGTGATTCGCAACGATCTTGCTGAAATCGGTGAGTTTTAACCATGGTCTCTCTAAATTCACTTCCTATTTCTTGCAATTCTTGCAGTTTTTCTTGGAATTTGATGTGAAAATGTTGAAAATGCCGTGAGTGTTTTATGAGTAATTTCTGTTAAATTGTTGAAATTGCTGTGAATTTTCTGAGAAATTGCCGTGAGTGTTGTCGGTGAAATTGTTGAATTTGTTGAGATTTTTTATGTGATTTTTCTGAGAATTTGATGAAATTACCGTGAGTGTTTTATGAGAAATTTCTGTTAAATTGTTGAAATTGCTGTGAATTTTGTGAGAAATTGCCGTGAGAAATTTCTGTTAAATTGTTGAATTTGTTGAGATTGTTTATGTGATTTTTCTGAGAATTTGATGAAATTACCGTGAGGAGCCTTTGTTAATTTTATGTCAAATTGTGGGTTGTTTGTGCTGTGAAATTTCTGAGAAATTGCCGTGAGTGTTGTCGGTGAAATTGGTGAAATTGACATTCTGTTGAAATAGTTTCTTTTTCTTTATTCTAAACCCGGAGATGTTGGGTTTTATCGATGTTAGTTTGCTTTTCATAGGATTTTGCGTTGTTGTTGTAAAAACAATTAATTAATGTTCTTTGTTTTTTCTTTGTATTACTGTGATTGATCAGGTCTGCTTTCTCATTTGAAAGTTTATTGGTTGATTAGCGTGGAGCAGTTGCATTTCCTTACGTTAAGAAGTTTCTTAATGCTCTATGATTGCATTGCAAATAGTTTGATGGGTGAATGAAATGACGTTTCCATGTTACTTGAAGTATTAACATTAAGTGAAATTGTTATTTATTTTTAAATGCGTTTTTAGAAGTTATATATATATATATATATATATATATATATATGACAAAATTACATAAATATTTAATGTATTAGTCATTTTATCATTTTTTCATTAATTATTAATTACATTATATTATTATAATAAATGAAATTTACAATATATATATATATATACCCTTTAAAGTAATTTCACAAGTTAAAAGCAATATGAAAAGTTTGGTAACCAAACACCCAAAACTGCTTTTTTTCCAACCTCCAACTCAACCACAGTTTTAACCAAACACTCAACTGCTTATTTTGCACCACAGAAAAAGTGCTTTTTTTGAAACTGCTTTTTTTCAACCGCAATCGCAATCGCAATCGCAATGCCAAACACACTCTAAGGCTTTTTTTACTGTATATTTATAGATACAAATTACTGTGAATTATAACAATATTGTTTTGCCCCTAGGTCTGAAAAAATTAACACTTGGAACCGGAGTCATTTTTGACATTTCCAGGGGACATGAATGATATTTTTAATTTATTTGCACAATAAAACTACTATTTTACAACTAGATGCTGACAAAAGGATGTGGAGCAGCGGAGTAGTTTTTGGTTTTTTACATATTGTGCACAGTAAAACTACACAAATTACTCTTGAAAAAGAGAAAAAAAGAAACCTGGAGGTAGGGGTAGTGTGATACTTTCAACCCCAATTATTTTGTGATTATCACTAAGTCCACGGGTGTATATGTAATTTACTATTTCTTTAATATTTTTTAAAACACTGCATGCGCGTCATACGGACACACCGATAGTGTTTTACTCGCACGCCCCATTCAGGCGGCGCATGCGTCGTAGTTAAGCGGTGGTTATTGCCCATTTCGCCATGTCATATGGTGAGCCGCCATGTTTTCTACCTCCCGGTGCGGTGCGTGTCGGTGAAAGGTGAATTGCTAATGAACAATTTTTAGTTATATCTATCTTTTCTCTCTATTGCCGTTAGAAATTACATGCAAGTCCTACATGTTTGTGAATGTTTTATTGTAGTCCCTCGTCTTGAGATTTCATTTTTATTCATGATTTCTTCAATTGAAATTTTGATTTTGTTCAATTGAAACGGAGTGTATATGTTGGTTTTCAGTCCAGTCTTTGTTTTTTTATTTTTGGATTTGATTTTGATTCCTTTAATTTTTTTCGGTATGCAAATTTTCATTTAGTCTTTTAATTAAAATTGGTCATATATGCTAAGTTTTATTTTGGTGCTTATTCTTTTAATGTTCAACAAAATTACACTGCAATTTTTTTTAAAAATGCCTTTATTTATTTCGGTCTCAATATTTTTATTTGTGTCAATTTTATTCTTTAAATGGAATTAATTTTAGTTTTAAGTTTTTATTTCAACCCTTCTTTGAAATTTTTATTTGGTAATAATTCTTTTTGTTTTTTAGATCCTTCTTAGACAAAATCAATCAGAAGACTAGCATGAATTTGGCTCCGCTAGCCATCGTTCCTTTTCACAGGTACCGTTGGATCTTCCATGTGGTACTAGCAGATTAGTCCCTTGATCAACATATATGATTATAAACGAGGGCTACTGAATAAAAGATCATCGATGATTTTTGCCATTTTTTTTAATGTTTATATTAAACATTTCGAGAGAGTTAATGTAATTTAAATGAAAATTTATTAAAAAGCTGAGTAGGCTATAAGAAAAGACACGGTAGCAATGTTTATTAATTAAGTTTTTATTCCATGATAGAAACAATAAAGCTTCTCATGATCATAAGAGAAAACAATCAGTAATAACAGCAGCAGATATTTGGCGGTTTACAATTCCCCCCAGCAAAACCACCAGCTCTGCAATATTTCTGACAAGAGCCTTTCGGTTCGCATGAATCGAAGGTGTGGCAAAGATTCATAGCTTCTCCTGTGAAGCAAAGTGACAGCTAACCAGTTAGCATTTGTAAGACGACGAACAGTACTGTAATAAGGTTTCAGTTTGTATTTACCAAGTGAGAAGAGGAGAGCCACAGCCATGACTGCAATCATCAACAGCCTGAGATGTCCAGCAAGTGCCATTCTCTTCGCCTCTTAAGCTCCCTGCAATGCCGACGATGCTTTGAATATCTGCGTGATGTGATGAATATACAGTTCATCTTCTTTACGATCACACCTTGATATATATATATATATATATATATATATATATATATATATATATATATATATGGAGATACGAAACAAAATCTATTATCCAGATATTCTTTAGAATCATTACTATAAAAATCCGATACATTAAATCTAATATATTAAATGAGAATAAGTAGCTAATCCCTTCAGTTATTGAAAATCCTCGACGTGGAGGCAAATTGAAAAGAAACTTTGGTATGAGCGGAGGGTCTGCCTATGACGTGTCTGCTAATCAATCGCTACTTTCAATTTTTTTTTGTAAGATTTATGGTTAAATCTAAGACTATTTATTTAAATTTTTTGTTTTTATTCTTTTCTTTTAACTTAGACACTGTTTAGAAACGCAGTCCAAACAACGTTTTATAAAAGAATAATGTTTTTTAATTTATTTTTTAAATTACTTTGATGAGTAATGTCAAAAATAATAAATTTTTTATTTTAATTAGTTTAAATAAAATCATATCAAAACCCTGACCCTGAAAAAAATTAAGAAATATATTTATATAATATTTAGTGTCTGTTTTACACTAAATTTTGAAAGTATTTTTTTAAAAAAATATATTTTTATTTTTTGTTTAAATTAGAGTTTTTAATATTGTTATATTATTTTGATGTATTGATATAAAAACTAACTTTTAAAAAATGAATAAATATTATTTTAATATATTTCTAAAAGAAATAAAATAACATAGCTCCACTACTAAACTGATAATTAATGGATGTCCACGGCACAATCGTCTTTGGCCGTCATTGATTGTTTATGCTCTTGTCCCACGGATTCATTCATTGTTTTTTCCTTGTTTGTTTTCTTAAATATGGTAGATTTTTACATCCACTTTTATCTTAAAAGTATTTTTTATTCATTTTTTAGATTTTTCAAAGTTTTCAATTATTTTATTTTGCTTAATTTTTACATCCATTTTTAGTTTTTTTTCTTTTTTTTTTGTAAATTTTCCATTTATTTTCAATTTCATCATGCAATATCAATTTGTAATATACTATTTATTAATTTGATCCTCGTTCTTTTAATCTTTTTATTAATTTTATATTTCTTTTTAATTTTACTCTTTTATATGAAACAGAAAATATTTTTTATTTTAATTTTGATCTTTATTTTTTTAATTATTATTTTTGGATTTTTTTTGAATAATTAAATATTTTTTTAATATCATGTTTTAATATTTGATTGGTTGAAAACAAAACCTTTTTTTTGCCCCCTCTATAAGGTGCTTCTAGAATAATGACTTGAGTTATAGGTTTGAAAGGTTAAGGTGGATTGACATTTCTTTTAAGTTTTTTTTAATTATTTTCTTTTAAAAAAAATGGTTTTTTATTTTGATTTTATTTTTTTAATTGGGTTGTTTTGATTTCTTGACCTGAGTCTGAGTTTGTCAGGGTAAGTCAAGTTAATCTAGGTTAATCCAATCCATATTATTCGGGTTATAAATTTACTATGGTAACTCGTGTTGATTTTGAATAATATTTTTTTTTCTTTATATAATGTTGTCATTTTGTATTCAATAGGATATGAGTTGAGTAATATTATATGTCCTCTTTTGAAATTTATATTTTCAAGGTATCATAATTATTATATTTAGTTTGATTCATATGATGTCGTAGCCTGTTTTTTTTTTCTCATTAATAAATTTTTTTTTTAATTAAAATAAAATCAATTTATTTGAACCAATTAATTTTATAACTGTAATTATGATTTTTCCTTCTTCATACTCTCAGCATGTGAACATCAATTTTTACATTAAAAAACAATCCAGCTCCAACGCGGGTCCACAGCTCGTTAAGGACGGAGCAGGCTTATGACTGGGCTTAGCCCAGAACTGCCTCCAACCACATTCTCTCTTCTCGCGGACCTATCTTTGCCTAACCTGGACATAACCGGATCAACACGTAAAGAAGATTTATGACGTTGATTTTTGAGGCCCTCACGCTCTCTAGGCCAGTTAGTGATCGTTTTGTAGGTTGTTTTGAAAGTTTTTTTTTTTCTTAAATTTAGAAATATATTTAAATATTTTTTTTTATATTAACACTTTAAAATAATTTAAAAACAAAAAATAAAATAAAATAATATATATATATATATATATATATTTTTTTTTTTTCAAAATATTTTACCTTTAGAATGCTCCTTCCTTTTTTATTTTCTCGGATGGTGAATGGAGACTTGTACGTGAAGCTAGCTCTAGTTAAATCTCCCTCCCTTAAACTATTCATCTTCAAAAAGCTGTCCGAATCTCAGTAGTGTTATCTAGCTTCACTGGAAAAAAATATATTTTATTGACATTATTTCAATGAATTTGGATTAAATCACACTCTTATTGAAAATATCGAGAGGAATTGATCAAGGAAGAGGCCGATATATATAAACTCAAATAAGAATTGAAGGCACATAGCCACATACAAGTCAAAAACCATAAACAAATTAACCTGTGAATTCTCTTGAATGAAATGATACATGACTTCCTTAAATTTCGCTCCTTTTATTCACCTAACTCTCTGATCCTCTTTGGGATCGATCCGGTATGAACGTGGATTAGTCTGGACCAGTGTCTAGAACACCGCGTGGTTTATAAAAAAAAAAACTCTCTGGTCCTCATTTCAAAGAATTTATCTTCTCGAGATCATGAGAGGTATGTCTCATTGCCATTTATTACAACCCCTTTATTATCCTCAACCGTTACCCACCCTTCAAATCCCTATAAAGCCCACATCCATGCGCAAAACCACTAGCTCGAGCATTGCTTCCATAGAAGAGAGAAATAGAGAGCGATATGGCGAGCAGGGTTGTGATTTTTGTGATTGTTTTAGCATTTGTGCATGCAACTGCACGTAATGTTCCTAGCGATGCTGATCTTGATAGCAGTAATGTTGTGCCTAATGAAGAGCAAGCATTGCATGCTGGTGCACCATTAATGGCCGAGTCACCTAGCAGCACTGGCCTTCAGGACAAAAAGAATTTCGTATATGGTGGTGTTGGTGGCTTTGCTGGGATGGGAGGCTACGCTGGTTTCATTGGTGGACTGCCAACTATTGGAGGCCTTGGTGGAACCGGCAAATATGGAGGGATTGGAGGGGCTGGTGGAATTGGCGGTGTTGCTGGCCTTGGCACTGGTGGTCTTGGTGGTTTAGGAGGTGCAGGTGGTGGTGCTGGTGGTTCGACTCTACCATCGCCTTGAGTACTCAATAATTAGCCTCGTGTTCTTTCTTGCATGCTTTGTTTGGTGTTTAGGGAACTGTCTGAGACAGGTCGTTGTGCTTATTATTCTAGTTATTAGTCACTGTCTTATCAAGTAGTTGTCTCCTTGTAGACATCTTATGTTTTGTGCTGTTATCTCATGTTCCAGTGCTAATTGTTGTTCCTTCCTTCGTATTGTTTGCAAAAACCTGCATTTTTTTTTGTCCCAGCTGGAAATCAATTGCTTCTCTTTTTTTAGTTAGATGTGAAATAGAAAACAAAGCCAGAACCCAAGCATACATGCCAGTTTCTGTCGTTAATTTAGAGTACGATCCTTTCAGGCACTACTGATTTATGCTTCCATGATCAATATATATAAAAGTTTTGTAGATGTAGCTAGGGTTGACCATCCTAACAGATGTGTGTTCTTATTGAGACTTTTTATAATTATTTGTAAGACCATATATACCCGAAGTATTGCATAATAACTTACCAAATTATAGTAAATTTCATCAGGACAGCAGAATGATGCTACCACCAGACATATGACACAATTAAGTCACTAGATAATTCCTGTATATCATATGCTACAAGATAACTATATATTAAGGAAATTTAGCTACCATATATGCACACGAGAGTGATATACATGCATAAATGTTGACTGCCAAATTAAGCAACATCCCTACCACCTTATCAAAACAAACTTAATTACCAGACACTCAGTTAATGAAAGATATTTTTTGCTTGATGCACACAACATTGAAGGGTTTATGGATTACAAAATGGAAACATCATGGATTTTTTCCTTGTTAATTTTGGGTTTTAGCCTTATTATTTACCATGGTTTGCTGTTTCCTTGCTATTTATGGACGTTTAAGGTATTTAAACTAATATTTTCAGATTTTATAGGCTTTGTGTTATGTGCTAAACTTTAATACATTTCTTCTTTTTTCTCATCAAGAGAAAGAAAAGAGTTTTAGTAGGTTGTATTTTTATTTTTTTATAGTAAGTTTTTCTAATTATTCTAATTATCTCGCTTATAAAATGAATCTAGATCACCGAACCACGTGAATTTTGATGTCTAGCTTGTGAAGTAGATCTAAATTACCGAATCATATAAATTGGAATGTATAATTATGATTGAATGTTTATCTTTTATATTCATCACTTTTTAGATTTCTCATACTATTTTCACTGCACAACAAACCCATAATTTTCAAGATAATTAATAACTGTGAAATACATTCCAACCCATCTTCCGAGAATGATGATAAGGAGAGTGAACTATTTTCACTTCAGGCTTGGAAAGGCGAGCTAATTGTAACCCTAGGGGGGCATCGAGGTGATAATGAGCTCGGGTTTGTTGAAGCAACTGAACTGCCCTGCCCGATCCGAGCCTGAAGCGAGCAAGGCACTGCGTGAGGCTGGTTTCACAGAGCATTGAAAACCTCCCTCTTCAGGCAGTATGAATAGCGGAATGGTGATACTCAGGTCCGACACGTGTTCATTGGTTGAGGTTCTAGGGTTCTAGCCGAACCATCATTTATTTAGAATGCGTTCTAGGTTTATTGGGATAACGAGGGATCCTGTATGGATCCAATTCTCCAACCGATGGTATTGCTCTGACATCGGAGACCTTTCGTGTAATTTTACTACAATTTAAAGTTTAGACTTTTTTTTTTCCTTGCTAGACTATATTAAAATTGGATATTTCTCTTTCTTTTTTTTCTCTCCGAGTTAACGAATAAAATCTTGATTATTTTAAATTTTTATGAACGAGCATATCCTGATTTAAACTTGAAATCTACAAGATAAATTTTAAGTTTTTTTTTGTAACCACGCCATGCAAATAGTATAATTAACCTATTTTTTCTTTCATTGCATTTCTTTTTTATGCGTATTGTATAATTTTATCCAAAAATCCTCACACAACCCAATAAAAATAATATCAAATCAAAACCTTTATTGAACAACAACACAATTACTGTGGCCTTTCCCCCGGCCAGTGAAGCTCACTTTTTTATTTGACAAAAGTGAGGATCCGGTGAGCGTAGCCGCCCTTGCAAGTGAGCTGTAAATAATACTGTTGCCACCTCTACTTGTTCTTCACTATGGAAAAGATAAGCAATTAAATGAGTTCTTATAAGAATTTATCTATACACTACATACAAAAATCACTACTTTCATCTTTTGATCTATGTATTTGCGTATCTCTTGATTAACCAAACTCAAAAAAGTGACCTAAATAATGAATATATATTTCGCAGGTAACGCGTTGGACAAACTAAGATATTCATCGAAGTTTTTCTTCAACATCATCGCTACTAAACAAAATCTTAAAAGAAATCATGTAAACACTTTAGCTAGCAGGTATAATTGAGAAACTCCTTTTAGCCTATGCTTTATTGATATTAAATTGATGAAAAAATTAAAGAATAATATAAATTATATTTTGTGATCTTATCTAATTGTTTTTAATTTAAATATACTTTTGCAAAAACATTTTCAACAATATATTTACCAAATACATATCAAGAGAAATCAAATTGATATAGTTTGGTCGACACATATTTCATCTTTGGATGAACTTTAAAAATACAACCAAATAATATATATATATATATATAGGTGATCTCAATATTTCCATTAAATGGTTTTTAGTATTAATTTTATTTATTTTAAAAGCTTCTCACCCATGTTTATACCCTAATTGTACCTCTCTCTGTTTTTTTTTTAATAAAACATTGATGCCATCTTGTAGGAATTTAATGTTTTTATTCAGTGATTCAAATAAATGCGTTTAATTAAAAAAATAAAATAATTTAATTATTAAATTCATGTAAAAATAATTTGAATATAAAAATGATAATATTGAATAAGGAAATAGTATATTTCATGCTTGATGTTTGTCTTTCAATATTTATTTTTGATGACCGGGATGTCCGGGTCAGTTTACACACACTTCGACTATTTTCTGGATCTACTGAACATCCTACAAGCTCAATGGATATATAAAATACCTCAGGAATAACAGGCATACCGTACAGAAATGAACACAAAAACAAAAAGAAAAAACCCCTTTAATTTCCATTCTCATTGGGACTCGAACCTGGATCCTGTGAAAGAGGGAGCTCCCCTTCAACCACAGCCCTGCTGGTCGTTCAACATTTTTAATTGACCCAAAAAACGCAGGGATGCAGGCGTTAATGCGGCGGCCCAATTGCTGTATAAGTGCAATTGGTATATCAATAGTGTTTTTTTTTTTTTTTAAATTTTAATATTTTAAAATGTATTTAAAACAGTTGAAATATATAGTGTTTGGATTTATGATTAAAATTATTTTTAAAGTGTTTTTTACTAAAAAAATATATTAAACATTTTTTCAATTTTTTAAAGATTATTTATGACATTAACATATAAAAAATTAAAAAACAATTTTTTTAAATAAAAAAAAAAAAAAATTCTTTTTTAAAAAAAAACATTTTTATCAGTTCTGTAATGCAGAGCTTAGCGCTACCCCTTTAAGTTTCAGTGAAGGCGGGAAAGCGGAAGCAGAATAAAATCACCACAAAAAATACCAAATAACCAAACACAGACATACAAAGCGAAAAATGGAGAGAAAAAGCTCCAGCAAGGAGCTGCAGAATCTCCTCCAAGCCATCAAATATTCAGATGTAAGCTCCCTCGCTTTCTTTATTTCTCTCTTTCAATGTTAGGTTTGGATTTATGTTTTATTTTTATTGAGAAATCGGTACTCTACTATTTCGAACTAATTTCTGTCTGTTTGATTACAAAATCGAAATTAGATCTCTAAAAAACAGTAACGAAATGATTTATCTCATTGATTAACTTGCATTTTGATAATCGAGAGGTTTCGGAATTTAATACAGGTTGTTGAGAGCCGGATCGAACTGTTTGATAAGCTTCGGGATTTTGATTTACTGGAGAAATCTGATTTGGATCCTGTTATCGAATGTCTCACAGTATCCTCCATTTTACATTTGGATGCTTATGTTAGCTGTCTGATTCCTTTTTATATGCTTTTTGATGCTGTTTTTAGTGTTTGTTTTTGTTGCCTTAACAACAAGCTGGACATTTTGGGAAGACTTCACTTGCTTGGATATATCCCAGTGCTTGTTAAACAAGTCTATTTTGAGTGTGGCTACGAAATATGTAGATTCAGGATTGTCTGGGTGTTTAGTACAGGCTCTTGTTCTTGGGACAAAGGTAGAATTCCACTTTAGCTGTCTTCAGTTTGTTGATATTCATGTATGGTTCTGTTTAGTGATATGTCAGTTCTTGACCTTATTGAGACCGTGTGTGCATTAGGCAAGTGGGTGGTGTGGAAAACATCTGAAGATGACTGCTATGTCAACTGAGGGTTCTCAAGAAGAACATTCCAACCTATTCTTTCAGGTGCTTTCTGCATCGTTTACACATATTGTTTTTAAGTACTTGATTTGCGTTGTATTAGGCAACCTCCCTTATCAGTGTGCGATGTTTTTATAAGTTCTCCAAAGATAAATATCCTCTCATCTTGACAAGAAATTCGGCCACCTACGATGTCATGAATATATGTGGAGTTTATGTTCTTATAAAATGAGGGCTTTTTTAAGCTGAAATTTGAAATTACGAACAAGATTTTCCATGATTATTATCATCTATTTCCCAAATAATGTGTGGTAGTTGATGCTTTTGTTTTTTGACATCATAAAGTTATCTTTTGCAGCTTCTTTTAGATTTATTGAGTCTCTCTTCTGCCAGTGTGGTTGCTTTGACAAGACACCCTGTTTTTATTGACAATGCATCAGCAGCTATTGTTGAGAGATTCATTTTGGAACAGCTAAATTTGATAAAAGACATAGTATCGGAGATTAAGGTACCAGGTCTTTTTTTTTCCTATGCTTGTATATCATTGAATAATAGTTTGTGCCTTGGTAAGGATCAAGCTGCTTGCTTGAAATCCCTTTTGCCAATATTGTTGTTAGCAATTTTTACATACAGCTTGCGGTGATAGTCAATGGTAGATTTTTTGTTTGCAAGCTTTAGGGAAATCCTAGAACCATTAAAATGGGTAGCCATGAGTTTAAAACATGTACGTGATCACTATCATGGAGTATTTTTCATCTCCTTCTTCCCACTCCACTCCGTGGTTCTGATTAAGTTCTACCTTACAATGCCTAGGTGACATCGATGACTGTCTACAACCATGAAACATAATTGTTCTCTAAACCTTGAAAACATTTAAGTACATATCCACAACTGGATAATGATTGTACCAGGGCTATGATTGGGTGGATCATTTAAATTGCATTTTAGGTGAAGTTTAACTTGCTTTTGTCATTTTAGGTGTGATTTCTTATCCTTTTCATGATGTTAATTGAATGCTCAGAAAAACTTTGTTACCATCTCTTTCTAAGAATGTTCTGTTTCCTTTCTCTTCCAGTCAGTCAGCTCATTTGGCTCAGAATTACTAAAGGCTGCACAGACTGTGATTGATACTGTAATGGGACTATGCAAAAGGTATTTTGATGCTGTGAATTGGGATCTCTGTGATGCAAGACTTGAGAAGGATGAAAACAATATAGATTCAGAAAGAGCCAATATAATGAATCATGTTACAAACATAACAAAACGTACAGCAGAGAAATTGTGTGAACTGGGGATCCTTGCAGGAAATGATGGTGGAAATCTGGTAACCATTCTCAATGTGTCATGGAAAGGCGTGGTTACCTTGCTTCAGCAAGGGAAGAGGGTGTCAAAAGAGATGTTAAGCGTTCAGAATATTATTGTAACCCTAATTTCACTGGTGAATAAACCTCTTAGGTGTGCAGCCGAGGCTTGGTCTTCTTCACTGAAGGAAACCATCTCTTTAACTGAAGCCAGAAGGGCATTTCTTCCATCCAAGTTTTACCTTACCACTGTAGTGAAAATATCTTCCCTCTATCCATGCCAAGCATATTTGGTGTACAAGGAGGTGACCCTCTGTGTCCTAGCGATCTCAACCTTTAAAATTTTACTGAGCCATGAAAAACTTATGAACACTGCTAGTGAAGTGTTGTCAGAACTTTTGGAGAAGACATCAATAGATTTGCTGAATTCTTTACTCAATTCAACTGAATTGAAACAAGAGCACAAGTTTGAACTTCTGGACTGGCTGTTCAGTGACGAGTCCTGCTCAAATTCTATGCATGAAGGTTCAAGTATTTTTTATCGCATGACTTCGATGGTTGAAATCTTTTCTGTGAGCTGTGAAACTATGTCCGAAGCCAGATTGTTGTTGCTTGGCAGGGTTGCATTGTTTCATAATTTGTTGAGAAACTCCATGGTTCTTGAAGAAGACATAAGGATCAAGATCACTAGAAAATTTAGATGGTTTCTGGATATGCTTGTTCATGAAGATGTATACTCTTTCGTTCTTGATTTGCAGATTCCTGTGCCATATGGTTCAGGGAAAGCACTGGAGTTGGTTTGGCAGCCTATGTTTTCTGCTCTTTTGCATGCACTAAAAACTTTCATGATTGTTGTGTCTTCAAGTTTTGCTTGGGAAGAATTAGAGGCTTTCCTGCTTGAGAATCTTTTCCATCCACATTTTCTTTGCTGGGAGATTGTAATGGAACTTTGGTGCTTTATGGCACGTTATGCTGAAATGGACAAGGTGAACAGTGTTATTGATAAACTTTGCTCATTAATGGAGCTCCTGGAATCTCCAGAGTCATTTCTTATTCCAGGTTCTCCTATGAGGAAAGTGGCAAGGATAATTTGCTTGCTTGCTAATGGTACAACACCTTTGGCAGACCGTGTTTACAGCTCTGTTGTTGGTGATGGAATATCTCAATTGTCATCAGTTATGTTTGTAGCATTGCTCCTGGAAGGGTTTTCTCTAAATTCACTATGCGATAGCATCAGAAGTAATGCAAAAGAGAAGATCATTACAGACTATTTTGGTTTCATAGGGAGTTTTAATGACAAAATGTTGACTACATGTAGTTCTGGCGCAATTGGGATTCCAGTTCATGCTCTATCTGCTTCCTTGCGGGCACAGTGAGTACCCACTTTCTTTTGTTTACATGCAATGTATGAGCTATTCCAAGAAAATGGAAAAGGAATTCTTTCGTTTACATTTAGCAAATTTGACCAAACTACCAAGCTTTGCATTGCTTCTAACATTATAGCTTTTGAGTAGTTTTCACATATAGGATTAAAATCTGAGCTTCCCCACCCCCTTTTCTGTTGCTGTGCTTCTCTCACTCTTTAAGTGATGATTGTTTCTTTCTTTTATCTTCAAAACATGTTTTATGCTATAGTTCCTATGACCTTGCCAACAGTATCAACCTTTTCTTAATGACCCTTTAGTTTAAAATCATAGATGTGAGGGGGGATTCCTATACCGATTTATCCGTATCCCTGTTTTTTTTTTATTGATATGAATAATGGAAAAACTTTTATGTTTTGTAGGCAGGTTAGCATATCTGATGTTGACATGAAGACCCTGAAGTTTTTAGTTGCTATAATTCGCAACTTCAGAAACCCTGGGGAGAAAATAAGGAAGGAACACTATCATAAGCTTTTAAGTGAAACATTGGGGATTGTCTCACATATGAAGCATCTATACAAATCTGATGAGATGGAGGGAGTCATATTGGAACTTCAAACCCTGTTTGTTTCAGCGCCAGCAGCATCTAGTACCCAATTGTATCAGTGCAAACCATATCTTGCTCTTTTTATGGGAGGACTTGGAGACATGGAGATGATAGAGAGTGATGACTGTGCAAAAAGCTCTGCTGTGTGGGAGTTGTACCACATGCTATTCAGGGAGCGGCATTGGGCACTTGTTCATCTTGCAATCAAAGCATTTGGATATTTTGCTGCTCGTACTACTTGCAATCAGCTATGGAGATTTGTGCCACAAAGTGCATCGCTTTCTTATGATCTGATGTCAGGAACTGAAGCTAGCGAGGAGAGGTTTATGTCTGAGTTGAAGGCATTTCTGGAGAAGGAAACAGCTCTTCTTACCACTACGCCTAGCATGGAGCAGCTTGAGTTGCTTGTGACGGAAGGTATGACACTAAAAGAAATGGTTCAGCAGATTTCAAGGATACATGTAAATGTGACGGAGTGTGGAAGCATTGCATCAAAAAAGAGAAGGAAACTCCCTGATGGAATCAGCAGGGGAGTGGAATTGCTCCAGAGTGGTCTGAAGTTAATTGGTGGTGGTATTTCCCAGTGGCAGGAAAATCACTCCGAATCCTATGAACTTCATGACAAGTTCTTGAGTCACCTTTCTTGCCTTGAAGACGTCGTTGCTCACTTAACTGGCTTGGCTGGTAATGGTTAAGTTCCATTTTTTAGCTCTTCATTGGAAAATTGTCTACAGAGAATTAAGGATCAAGTTACTGACTCCAAATTGTTTAGGCACTGCAGGAATCGATGTAAATAAAAGAATTAAGCACTGAGCAGGTATGTTTATCTGCCTCTTCTTCTCAGACGTTCCAAATACAAATTTAATGTGCTGTGAAAATGCCATCGAAAGAATAAACCCTTCTACAGAGAACAAAATGTTTTTTTTGTGGATATGGTTGAATCCTAAAAATTTTCTGAATATATTTTCAAAAAAAAAAAAAAATATTTTCTTGTGTTTTAAAATACAAAATGAGATACTGTAATTAGATTATAATCATCATGTGTTAGGGTTCAAACAAAATGTGTAAAATCCTCTAATAATTATGTTGTTCATTTTATTTATTAGGACTTAACTGTAGACTTTAATATTTGAATATATAAAACTACACTTTAGACTAGAGTATATCCACATGTATTAAAAATACATAAAAGGAAAATATGATGCTAGATTTAGAATTTAGAACGGTTAAGTTTTTAACCCAATAAGATAGAAATTTCCTCATGAATAAAGATTTTTTTAACTTAGAGAAGATCAACAAATAAAAATTTGATTTATAAAAATAATTAAATAACAATATAACTTATCTTGATATAATAAAATTAAAGAGACTTAACACGTGGATCAAACCTCTTTTATATGGGACAAATGGGCTGGTAGCACAGATCCACACATGTGCCTGACTTATTTTGTTTTATTTAAAATAAAGTTCTTTTTTTTTAGTTTACCCTACATTTATACTATAATCCATTTAAATAGATTGACTAAGAAATAGTTTAAAATTTTGTTTATTCGATACCGTTGAAATCTCAATTTTGTTTTTATAAAATCATAGCTTTTTTATATTAGTGGACAATCCTTTTGTACAATCTTTAATGATTAGTTTTCTAGATTTAGTTGCATTTTTTTGAAAATACTATTTTATCTTTTGTTTTTTTGTGAAATTTTGTGCTCTCTTTTTTTGATAGCATTAACCTCTTTTTTTTTTCCAGACCTCCATAATAGCTGATTTGTGTTCGAAGTTGAGAAGATTTTTTTTTTTCTGGTTTGATTTTATGTTCTTATTGAAATTTTAAGGGTGTTTGTAAGGGATAAATAAAAAAGGTTAGAATTGCACTCATGGTTGTTTCTCTTGTATTTTTGTTTTTAAATAATTAAAATAAATTGATTAAATACATAGGTGGGATGCCCAACTTAGTACGTATTCAGTTACCTAGTATAATGTATTACATTTTCTTTGAGATTATATATATATACACGTTGAAAGTATACAGTTTTATTTTATATAAATTAAAATGAATTTTACACACACACAGATATATATATATATATATATATATATATATAAAGAAAGAGAGAGAGAGAGAGAGAGAGAGAGAGATCACTTTTCAATTCCCAATTATTTTTAATATAAAGCATTGAAAATACATGCCTATTCAGTAAAATTAGTAATATAATTTTTTTGAATAATATAAATATAGTATTTTTTATATATGCACTCCAATGAAAAAAAAATAAAAAAAGTCAATTCTAATGATATATATAATATTAATTTTGTTATTTATTAATAATATCTAGCTAATACAAGTGCAATTAAAATTAATTTTTTGCATAGAAATATATTAAACAAAATTTCAATTATTTTGATTAATATGTACAAATAACTCTTCAACTTAGAAAGGTTATTTTAACTTCTTTTTTTTTTGTTAAAATATAAAAACTAATTTTTTTTTAGCTTTTACTTGTCTCCTCGTTAAAAAAAAATGGCTTGACACAGCAAAAAGCAGGGGCAAGTGAGTAGTGCTTGTGCTATATATTAAAGTGTTGAAGAGTACTTTCATCTCAAAAGTGACAACATGAAGAAGGTTCTCACTAAAATCTTTCTTGTAGTTAGCCTTGCCATAGGCCTGATTTTCATGTCAATAAATCAACCAGAATATTTCTGTGGGCTAGAGTACGATGTTCGTGTCATCAATGGGTTCACAAACAACTCCTCACTGCCACTAGTCATATGGTGCTCATCAGACAGTAATGATCTCGGTGGACGTGCCCTCCAGCAAGGTGATGATTTCAGTTGGAGACTCCAGATCAACTTCTGGTGCGGCAATCATTTCCGGTGCACCGTGAAGTGGGATGCAACGAGGAGGAGATTCGACGCCTTTAAGGTTCCTAGGGATCTTCAGCGTTGCAGCCTTTTCAGGAAGTGCTCTTGGTTGGTCAGAGAGGATGGGTTTTATTTCAGTAATGATGAAGTAAACTGGAAGAAGGACTTCTCATGGTCATGAACTATAATTATATATTATCTGGGCACCACGTACGACTTCTGCGCTAATTATTCGATGATTAATTAATGTATTTTAAGAGAAGTCTCAATAGATTCAAATCTATGGATATAGTATATTGCTTCATCAATAATGAAATCTTGTTTGGACAAGCAAGTTCTAATTTGTTCTACAAGAAAACATGCACAGGAAAAGCTTTACCGCTTTTCCAACATGGACTTCATCTGCATAAGCACATGAAAAGAAAGAATTCTATCAGATATTTCTTACACTTATCCTGCAAAAAAACAGTAACTGGACTAAATTGATGTTGATTTATTAATAACTGCTATACTTATAATCAAATATCAAGAACAAGTACAACAATCTGCTGGAAGAGTAGCTGATCACGCAGGGCTAAATGTTCACACACACACACACACAAACACGTGTATAATCACTGTCAAATTACTGATGGTGAACTAATCTCTACAGATTCCGCGTCAGAAGTTGGCCCTTCTCACTCGGGGCCTATCTGTATATGTTTGATCAAGAACTCAAACTGCTTAACCTGCTCTGAATCAAGTTCGTCGTGGAACCCAGACCATCTTTTGCTAATCTGAAACGCTTTGTAGTTTAGTGATGATACAGTGTTTGCATGTGGACTCATCATATTACATCTATCTAGCTAGCAACCAGAATTTTGTTCTGGGGCCTGGCAGATACTACACAGTGGAACCGAGTCACTACTAAAATACCGCCATGACAATGATTTATCATCAAGAAAATGGCAGGCTTCCTGGCAACTGAGCTAATGCGTCCGATATGTGGATGAGCAAGTAGGTACGTGATAAAGGAAACCCTCACCTCAATTTACATCAAACGAAAAGCATCCTCACTAGCAAGAGAGCCAGATGGGGAGATGGAGACAAATCACACACTGCAGGACTAGCACAAGTGCACACCAGCAACAGTCTTTTTCTGTTAACAGAACGAAAAAACCTGAAGGGGCCGGGAATTACTTCCTGCAGAAGGAAACAGAGATTTTTTAATCATTACAGTGTTCCATTAATGCTGCTTCCTGTATGGCCGGCATGATCTTAGGTCTTATCACATGAAATCCACGTACGCTATCTCTCAGTTAAATGCCACCTGGGGGCTCTATCGGATAGGGTCGTATCAAGTATATTGACAAAACATTCCGTGTTTGAGCGTATAATGCTTTCCATTAATTTACACAAACAAAGCTGAAGAAGATAAAGAAAACCTCTCTAGAATTGCTGCTATGCCTGTGCCCCAGTGTTATCGCCGCCGCTACACTGTACTGCTATTTTATCGTGTTATTAAATCATGTTTTTTAAAAAAGTTTGATGAATAGCTTGAGTTTAATATATATATATATTGCATGTCTTGAGTTTGACCTCCAACATATTTATCTTCTAAGAATTTTTGAAATGATTAGAGTTTTGATTGTTTGAATTGGACCCGCAAGGAGTGATTAAACAAGATAAGGTTTCTTTTAATCCAAAATAAAATTTCAAAACATTATAATTAGAACAAATAGAGATTTTTTCTTAATCATTTAACAATCAATAATCCATCAATATGTTCTCATAACTTCAAATATTTTGTCAGAAAAGAAACTAATGAAAGACAGTTTTTCGACTCCATAGACTATAGTACCTGGACTCAACACACCAAGATTAACATGGTAATATATATAGTTAAGATAAAAGGAAATATTTTCACATGTTTTATTAAAAGTTATTTTAGAATATTATAAAAAAAAAACTTCAAATAAGATATATAGAACATTGTTAGAACATCAGTGAAAGGTGTTCCAAGCTGAACTCCTCTCTTGAACATACTCAAATTTCCTATTATTTATTGTATTGAAAAATAAAAAATACCCTGGCAAATTTGACATTATATTTTTTATTATGTAATTGAACTTCACACCCATATACATTGTGTGTATTTGAAGTGATAAAAAAAAACTAAAATAAATCAATTCAAAATTAATTAAAAGAGAATTTAGTTTGAGAAAGAAGATTTAAATTCCCTTATTTTGGAAAAAAAAATTAGCAACATCTTATTTCAAAAAATAAAGAAATAAAGAAAAAAAAACTCCTTGCTGATCTTTCACTATTTTTACCCCTTATTTACAATTTCGTCAGTTAGAAAAGACATATTTGAAATTCTCTTTTACATATTGTTTGGAATATTTGCGTTTAATTCACATATTTAAATTAACTAATGTGTTCGGAATTCTTTTAAAAGTATTGATTTAAATTTAAAATGGATTCAATTTATAATATCCTTAGAAATTTGTTTCTCAACATTCCAATGAAAAAGATTTTGATGGAAATTGTTTCTTAGAAAATATATATTTCTCGGGTTTTCTCTCAGCATATAAATTTTATTTCAAAATATATTAAAATAATATATATTTTTTTTATTTTTAATACAGCACATATATCTATAGAATATAAAAAATAATTAACTTTAAATAAAAATAAAACCAAATCTTCTGTTTTTGGGCTGCCCAATCGTGGCTTTAGAATCCCACCTCTAGGACGACTTTTCTATAGCCGCCCAACAATAAATCTGCAGTATCAGAATTGCATGCGCCCACAAGCTATTTTCCACTCCAATGTTATCATCCTGCTTGCCCCAGCAATCCAGGCTACTCTGTTCGTGTCTCTAGCCCCACAAGTGATCATCCCACTTACTGTCCTTGCCTGGTGTTGGCCTGTTACGCATAAAATCAAGACTTGCTCCATCATGGATGGTCCTACTTGAGCCCTTCCAAACGCATGCTGTGAACTTTTTTTTTTTTTTTTTGCGTAATAGTAGAAGTTTTGCGATTATGCTCCACCGCAAAGGCTAAGGTTTTAATCATGTTTCTCTATGGAACCAGCAGTATACAGTGGAGTCTACACGTTCGTGTTAGGGAAATGTAAATTAGTTACCTCAAGAAGAGATCATAATGCTTCAAAATGTTGTGAAAACAAGTTTGCTTTTTCGAATTTTTAATCCTGACTTTGAAACAGCTCTTTAGCCATTTTCCATAGATAAGTGAGAGTTCTTGTGAAAAGGACAGCAGAATCAGGCAGAGATTGCTCTACACAAAATGACTAGCTAGTTTGACAAAAACTTGTAAGAAATCATCTCACCTAAAACCTTAAACTTTTATGTGAGGTCTCGGAATATAGTTTATATTATTCTCTAACACACCTTCAAGTGAAATCTTTTTGGGCTTGAAACTTGCACAGACTTATACTATCTTGTGCTTGATTTTTATCAAATGAGGATGGTGAGATTTGAACTCGTGATCGCTGGGTTAACAAGGCTCTGATACCATATAAGAAACCATCTCACCATATAAGGCTCTGATGATGAGATTTGAACTCGTGATCACATAAGATCCCATAATATGATTTATATTATTCTCTAACAAAACTTTTTTCCCTTCCTTGTTCTCCCACTATACTATGCCTTTTGAGTACTGCAATAGCGTGCAAATGAACATGATGAGCATAGTCTACCCTTTGTTCAAGTTATCAATGGCAAGTTAGCTCCTAAGCCAGAGATATTGATGTCGGAAAGCACTCGTTAATTTTTTTTGGATGCGATTAAACCCAACTCCCGGAAAACGTACTTTGTGGATACAGGTGAGCGGGTAAAACCTCGGTTATCCCAAACTCTTACAAGAGATGCACGCCCTTGATCGAACACGAGACTTACTGTATAATTAATAAAACCATCTAACATCACATCATGCTCCTTGAAGACTCCCACTTATTAATGGTGAAGTATTCACATGAAGTGTGGCACAGAGAAAGCTGCATTCCTGGGGAGCTTTATGGGAAAGATTTTTTGCATAATGGCTTGCATTTCAACCTCGTAGAGATGAGAATCATGAAACTGTGTTTTGGATGGTGAAGGAAGATGATTAGCTGGGATAAAGCCAATTGAGTGAGAAAATATATATAGATGGGAAACCGTGTGATTTTTATCATCCATATTTCACACTAAATGCATTTATTTTTCATAGATTACTAATGTTATTAATTATCGTTGAATTAATATGTCTGGAAAATAAGTATATATGTACATTTAATGTCTCCATCAGAGTATTTATAATATAGTGGTGTTTTGCTTCTTGTTTATTGATAATAATTAATTTCCATTGATTTATCAGAAACTATGGTTATACTTTGATCAAGGGAATCATCTTACTTCAAAAAAAAGTGAGTTCAAGTTTTTATTTACTTATAAAGATTCAGGATCTCTTAAAAAAATTAAAGTATATATATATCAAAAATTAAAAATAAAAAACATGATTCTCATTTAAGCTACAGGGTCATGGGCATTCATCTTGAGTTCAAAAGCTTTATTCGTAAAAAAATGGAAAAAGAAAAAGGATAGGAAAAAAAGAAGAAGCATCGTGCTTGGTCATCCATCGTGCACGCCTCATCTTGGTTTCCCCACTGAACAGTGGTGGAGACAACAGGGAAGACAGCAACCTCCGGGCCATCCCCTAGCATTTGTATTTTTCTGATCTATTATATACATTAAAGTCCCTTTACTTTTCAAGTAATTCAATTTATTCCTTTTTTTCTTAAAATCTTTGTGCAATTGATTCTTTATTTCAAAATTTCCTTTTCGTGTTTGAAACGAAGTGTCTCTTTCCTGTCTAGTATTACGGTTGAATTGTTGCTTGTCTATTTAAAAAAAATACTGTGAATTATGTTTTATAATTATTATGTATTGATATAAAAAATAATTTTTTTAAAAATAAAATATTATTTAAGAATATTTGAAGTAAAAAGCATTTTCTCTATCCTACTCTTAAAAAAACATTTATGTGATATTATTTTCAAGAAATAAAAAAACACATTCTCCGAAAGAGTTTCTTTCTTTTTATCCATATATAAATGGGATCACCATATTAGACCATCAAGATTTCGAAAAATTGACCTGTGATTCTTCTTCTTCTTCTTCTTCTGACATAATCAAACTATATTTGAAATCGACATGGATAAGATTAAAAACTGTCAGTGCGCCTCAAAGTCATGCGAGTCATGCCTTTGAACTGCCATGGGCTACTTGTCACGATAACAGTGATCTTCAGAATATAATATAAAACTGAGATCGAGTGAATCCATGGCTGAGAAACAAATCTGGGATAAGAAAACACGAGTAAAACCCAGTTGAGAATCCGATATGATCGATGGTGATGTAGAGAGTAATAAATGTAGAATATGGACAGCGTGGATTTGGCTGTGATTTTAGTTAACTCGACTGAATAATCAATGACTCATTTGGCAGCATCTGCAGCTGTCCGTTACTCGTTCCGGCCCTGTGCTTGTTAAATTCGGGGAAGTCTTAGGGCATGAAAAAACTTATCATACTGCTTTTGCAACATGAATTCTGGGCATCGTTTTCTGCTTGTTCTTGCGGCCTTTTCACTCATATGCAGTCAATTATCATTTGCAGCAGAAGAGAATCTTCTCTGGGCGTGGCACCATGTTTACATCACTAATGACTTGCCCGGTGACCCCTCGAAGACGTTGATGGTCCACTGCCAGGACAAAAACAAAGACCTCGGAATCAAGTATCTGTCTCAGAAACAGGTGTTTCGCTTTAGAGCACAGATCGACCTGCTCAGAAAAAACTTGTTTTTCTGCAACATGCAATGGAATGGAAAGCAAGCTCATATGGATTCATTCAGTGCAAAAAGAGACGAGAATAGATGCAGAAAACACTGCATGTGGTCGGTTAGGGAGGATGGGTTCTATTTTAGCAGAGGAAACTCCCGGTGGGATCGGGAGTACCAGTGGTAATGGAGGTTTTCCAGTTGGATAAAGCTTCCAACAAAAACTAATTAATAATAATAATGAGGATATTTCTCTGATTTTTCTTGCTTGATTGTTATTTTTCCTTTCTTTCATGCGTGCCCTTGCTTTTTTGTGTTCTTTCGCCGTCTGTTCTGCAAATCTTCAGATTTTTTGTGTGAAGGTGGTGGAGGTTAACAGAGATTGGAGGGCAATGGTCCCTTCAAATTTTTCCTAGAAAGCATCACGGTAATGCATGTATACAGCTCCTGCAAGGATTCGTCGAGAGCAAAAAATAAATTAACGGGAAATCCATGCAGAGGCCATGTTTATTTGCTATACACAAGTGAAAGCTCTAGCTACCCTATATTAGTCACGAGTAAACATGTTTCGTTGTCTCAAATACCACGTCATCGTATTGCTGATGCAATTCATAAATTAAAGTCATAATTTTAATACATTAACCTCTCACACATTGTGAAAATAAAATAAATAAATTTAAGATTTAATATCATAATTTTAATTCTGTCCAGAAATTTTGATCTTAAATTTAAGAAAAGAAATAGTTGCCTAAATACCCTTTCTTCTTTGTCTCGAGACAAAAAAAAAACAGTAACCTTAAAATCTCTTCTTTTTATTTTAAAGCTAGAATTTCTGAATGGAAAATTAAAATTATGATATTAAGTTTTATTTTAAAAAAATTAGATTAATTATATGAGATAAAAAAAACAGTTAGGTTAGAGTGATTGAATTTGAAAGTATTTAAATAATTTCATTAATCTTTTAATCATTTCAAATATGTGTGTGAGAGAGAGAATGGGATCATGAGAGTATAAAAAATAATTCTCATATGATTGTAACTTCAGAAATAATTTTTTAGTAGTATAGCTTTAAAATATGCACTCAAGTTAGTTTTTTAGACTAAGTTCACCTCTTTAAATACTTGTTTGGTCAATCGGTTGAACTGCTTTTTTTTGGTGTTTTTAGATTATTTTGATGTGCTGATGTCAAAAATAATTTTTAAAAAATAAAAAAAAAATCATTTTGATGTATTTCTAAACGAAAAGCACTTTCAAAAGTAACCGCAACCACACTCCCAAACACCCCTTAATCCGACGATAAGCACGATGTTTACACCATTCTTCAGGTGATCCATGAGAATTTAACTTCGAAACCCATATTTTCCGTTGACATCTCCACCACTTGATGTTTCATTTACACGAGTTTTTTCCCGTCTCTTTTTGTCGTTTTATATGCAAAACAGGAAAGTTGATTCATCGATTCCAACTCACGTTTACCATGACAGCACGAGTACAAGGACTGCTCTAAATTTTTTCACCTCTTCCAATTTTAGTTCACGAGGACATCATTCTAAGGATGCCCGTTAATAAATTTAGAAACCAGTTGTCCGGAGAAGCACTTTTCCAAAGGGACATTTCGATTTCACGATAGCAACCACCATCAACAGCATGCTAGTAAATTACCATTAATAAATGGTTCAATGGTAAAAATTTAGGTTAACTCTCCCTGTGATTTCAGGTACGAGTTCTGTGATGGCTAAAATAATAGAAATTGGAAGCTTACATGATCATTAAATTCATTACCCGTGAATTAGTCGAGGTATACGCAAGCTAACCCGGACACCCATATTAATAACAATAAAAAAAAGTTATGTTAGTAAACGAGATGAGAGAAAAACAGTAGCTACGATGCAAGACTTTTCTGCAATATAGCTAAAACTAATAATCTATGACAGAAAAGATAACAGGAACTGGCTCCCGATGAGTATTTCATGTAATTTTTCACATCAGAAGCTGTATATGGGGGGAAGCTTCTATCTGTACAGGATTATTGTCACTATACTAATTGCGAGACCAACTAGAGAATTTGAGAGTAACGTCAATTACCCCCACAAGCCATTCAATGATTTTTTCTTATTGAGAAGTGTACAAGATGCATCATTTGCTGTTGCAAATAATACAAGGAAGAATAAGCACCAAAAAAAAATCATCTGTTAATAAAATCTGGGAAATGGTCACCTATTTTCGTGAAGTGTCACCTTTTAACGGATAATCATAAGCCGATGACAGAGTGAGGTTCCCTTCTCTCTCATTAGACTCGATAAGCATCAACACAACTTCCCGCATTGATGGCCTGTCGGAAGGCGACATGCTTGTGCAAAGTAGAGCAACTTTCAAGACATATATCATGTGAGCAACGGTGCTCTGGTTTTCAAGCTCCAGTCGTTCATCAAGTATCCCAGATGTCAATGAATGCTCCCGGACATATTGTCTTGCCCAAGTGACAAGATCACCTCCTTGTTCTAGTGGCTGTACTGGAGCTTTTCCGGTTAGCAGCTCCAATAGAACAACTCCATAACTATAGATGTCACATTTTTCTGTAACCTTCATCGTGTATGCATATTCTACGATGAGACAGAAACCACCGATAAGTTATAAGAACAAAATTTTTGCAGTAACCAATCCTATTCCAGGTTAATTTTTAACATGAGAAAGAATGTGTCAGCGTTATGGATATGTTTTAAGATATCAGAGTTCTTGTTATTTTTAATTAATGAATGGAAAGATAGTGTTCACTCTAAACAAAATAAATTAAAAAATATATGAACTAATAAATCAAAAAACAGATGTTAACACTAATTAAGTAAGTGCCAACACGGGGAGTTAATCCTCCTAGAAAAAAAAACAAGGAAATATATATATATATATATATATATATATATATATATATATATATATTGAAGTGATTTCTTAAAATGTTTATCTCTCCAACCGAATGACAAACAGCAAACAGGCACGGCATGAAAATTGCATCATGCCGTGCACTACATGGATATATATATATATATATATATATATATATATATATATATATATATATATATATATATATCCTTTAAAAAAACCAGAAATCACCTTAAGAACAAGGATGGATAGGTTTCCAAACCAAGGATTTATGGATGCTCACATGGACCTGTCTGTCTCGTGTAGGTGTTTTTAATATTTTAGGTTCTGATGGCAGATGGAAACAAAATAAATTAAAAAATATATGAACTAATAAATTAAGAACCAGATGTTAACACTACATTAATGATGGCTATATCTATTATTTTATCTCAAAGGTTAATTCAAGTTGCTATTTTTGTTTTGATGGATGTACCGTGCAAATACAACTTATTTATATAAAAGATATAAAGATAAATTATAATATGTAATTAGAAAAATTAATAAATATTTAGAAAAATTAAACTAAAAAACCTAAAAAATAAAAGAGACACTATTAATTAAAAACAGAATAAATAAAAATAATGAAAAGTAGAAAGAAAAGATCATGCTTTATCACAATTTGGTAGACTAGGTCAATTTGGATAGACAAGATTGCAAAGAAATAAAGTTGAATGCCCGGATTGAAAATAGCGCTATTCATATGTCACAATTACTTTATCCCAGGCCTAAATATCCAATGAATTCGACTACGTTACTCACTGACGATGGCATGCAGATATAATTAAAATAATATATATATCAGAGAAGAAATGAGAGTTTTCTTCACACTTCTGTCTAACCAAACCATCTCCCATGTTCGAAGAGCCCAAGTGAATTCAGCAGAAGAGAAATAAATATAAAGAAAAAAAACTATTATACGACCTGGATAATTAAGGAATAAAATTATCATGAACAGAAGCACGACAGTTTTATGAAATCTAACGAGGAAGACTCACCTGGAGCAATATACCCATATGATCCTGCAACAGCTGACATTGATTTGGACTGTGGCATGTCAATTACCTTCGCCAGACCAAAATCACCAACATGGGCTTCAAAGTTTTCATCGAGTAGAATATTATTCGACTTTATATCACGGTGAACTATTTTTGGTTTGCAGTCATGGTGTAAATAAGCAAGCCCTTCAGCAGCTCCAAGAGCGACCATGAACCGAGTGGACCATTCCAAGCCACGAGAGGGCTCGTGAAGCAGTTCTCCCAAGCTGCCCCTAGCCATGTACTCGTAAAGAAGCAGGTTGGAGCCTTCATGATAGCAAAACCCGTACAGTTTCACTATGTTTCGGTGCCTAATCTGTCCAAGTGTCAGAATCTCAGCCCGAAAACTATTCTCAACGTTACTCCCCTCCCTGTTAGATGCAAGCTTTTTCACAGCAATGGTCTTCCCAGAACGCATGACCGCCTTGTAGACTGTTCCGCAAGCTCCCCTTCCAAGAACAAAGCTATCGTCAAAATTGTTGGTGGCCTCAACTAGATCTTGGAAAGTCAATCCATCCTTTAGAGGAAAGTAGATATCAGATTCTGTGGATGGATTCTCCTGGTCATGCATGGAAGGAGCCGACGTCTCAGTGGGACGTCTCATGAAATACAGTATCACTATAATCAGAAGGAGAGAAACCCCACCAACAACGGCTGCAACAATTGTGATGATCCTACCTCGAGGAGCATTCAATTTTTTTTGTAGAGCAGAACCAGAAGATGGATCTCCACTGCAGTAGCCAAGAGGCTCACCACAAAGCCCTTTGTTTCCACTAAAGCTGCTGGTGTCCATGTTCTGAAACAGTGGTACGGAAGGCAAAGGTCCAGTGAGGTCATTGTACGAGAGGTTGCATCCCAGTAAACTCGACAGATTTTCAAATGTTCTGGGAATCTCACCAGTTAAATGGTTGTTATTGAGCAGGAGAAATTCCAGTAAATTAAGATTACCAAGCTCTGGTGGTATACTGCCAGTAAGATTGTTATAACTGAGATTCATTGCTATCTGCAAGCTTGAAAGCGAGCCCAAAGCTGGAGGAATTTGACCGGAAAATGAGTTGCCGCCCATCTGCAATTCAGTCAAATGGGAGAGATTTCCTAATGCCGGAGGTATATTTCCGGAGAATTTATTTTCTGAAAGCCTGAGAAGCTCCAGTTGAAGAAGAGTCCCAAGCCCATCTGGTAAGGCATCATAAAAGCTGTTGTGGCTAAGATCAAGTCGTTGGAGCATCTTGCAGTTAGCAACTTCGGGCGGAATCCTTCCCGTGAGTGAATTTGATGATGCATTAAAAGTCACAAGTTGAGACATATTACCTATTTCCTTCGGCAACTCCAAAGTAAAGTGATTGTTTGCAATATGAAGTCTTTGCAACCTTCGGCAGTTTCCGATCTCTGGTGGAACCGGACCAGTAAACCTGTTCTGGTCCAGTTCAATAGCAGAAAGGTTCTCCAATTTGCACATCTCTGAAGGAAAGCCACCTGTAAGTTTATTCCCAACCAGACGAAGTTGTACCAGTGTTTGGCAGTTCAGGACCCCAGTCGGGATATTTCCATATAACCTGTTAGAATCCAGGTTCAGCAAAATCAGGTTTGAAAGTTGGCAAAGATGAGGAGGTATTCTTCCAGTCAGGTCATTATCTGAAAAGTCAACCACCCAGAGTCGGCTATGAAGTCCAAAGCCCTGAGGAATGCCACCACTCAAAGAGTTGCCAAAAAGCTGTAACTGGAGCATTTCAGTAAAATATTGAAACCCAGAAGGAATAGGACCGGTGAGGTTATTGATTGAGAGATCAAGCTTGATCAAGCTCCTCAAGCTACTAAGCTCTTCTGGTATGGCACCTGTAAGATGGTTCTGGAAGAGGTACAAAAGTCTAAGACCTTTTATCTTGCTGAACTCAGATGGGATCTCACCGGTCAAAAAATTCTCTGAGAAATCAATTTCTGTTACCATTGAAAGGTTCCCAAGATCTCTTGGAATAGTTCCATTCAACCCATTCCGATAGAGGTACAGCTTCTTCAGAAACCTCAGGTTCCCAATTTCCATTGGTATTGGTCCAGTAAGAGTATTTGCATATAGAGCAAGTGTCTCCAGGTTTGTACAGTTCCCTAGCTCCTTTGGTATAAACTCTGAGATCTGGTTCTCCCATAAAATCACTTCAGTCAAGTTTCCAAGCATTCCAAGCTCCTTCGGCAGCTGCCCTTCTATTTTATTCTGGGCAAGACCAAGCAATTCCAAGCTCTGGCATCCACTTATTTCAGCAGGAATACTACCTGAAATCTCATTCTGTCCTGCACGGATGATTTTCAAATTCTTGAGATTACCTATAGAATGAGGCAATGGGCCAGTCAGCTTGTTGGTATAAGCCACAAACTCAACCAATGAAGACAATCCCCCAAGCTCCTCTGGAAGCGAACCAGATATCCTGTTGTTGCATATATTCAAACGTTCAAGAAAAGACAGCTCACCCAGTTCAGCAGGAATTTCCCCACTCAACTGATTGTTATACAAATAAAGTAATTGCAACAGTGAACAATTTCCAATAGCTTTAGGCATATCTCCGGTGATCAGATTGTTAGAAAGATCAAAATATCTTAGGTTGACCAAACCACCGATTCTGGGGCTAAGAGTCCCAGAAAGATTCATTGAGCTCATATTAAGAGACCAGACAACAGGATCATAACCTGAAGTGCAATTCACACCAGTCCAGCTGCATGGTGTCTGGTCAGTGGACTTCCAATTCTGCAGATGATTGAACTCGTCATGGAGGCCGTTCTTTAACTCTAGGAGGTGTTGCCCCTCGGAATTCAGCGCCTCTGTTGCACATATCAATAGGATGGTAACAAGCAAACTTCCAGCAAGCCCCAATTCAAATACTCTCTTTGATCTGAAATGTGCTGACATTTCGATATCCCTCCGCTTTATTGAAATTTCAGTATAATATCATAATTTAAACACCTGCATATCCAGAGCTACTTTAGAAACTTTGATCACAACTGTCAAAGAACCAAATCTATGACAAAAACCAACCAAACAGTGCAGCATTTTACAACTGTAAGGAGGAATGGAACTCTAAAATGATTCTAGTAATTCTTTTATAATAAGAAGAAAAAATCAACAAGCCTTCCTCCCTATATAAGGAATTCAGCTGTAAATATGATTGAGAGACGGAATATCGAATTTTAGTTTACAAAACTTTTTATTACAAGAAACACCAATCATTTCAGCATCCAAGTAATTCAAGAGCTATGATAAAGTGACACACTACATATGAAATTGCTTTGTTGTACAACTTTATATCGAATTATAGTTTACAAACTTTTTAGAACCTGGAAGTTTAATCACCTACACAGTTCAAAGAAATCCTAGCCCGGGACAAACACAGAAGCAACAGTATTCATTTAGAAGAAATAAAGAACTAAGACAACAACCCTAAATTTAGAGACCCAAGATATTAAAGAGGCCATTCTGCTGCAATTCACATATGATCAGACAACCAAGGAAACCACTTTAAGCAAACAAATCAATAGAGATAATAAGCCAACAGTTGAAAAAACAGTGACATACCTGTCAAAGCCAGGTAACCAATGATTCGTGAAAGAAGAGATTGTAAGGCTACAACTGCACCGCGTCCCTGTTACTCCTTGAGACCATAAAGCTAAAGGAAACATGGAATTCATGAACCAACAGACAAAACCAAAGGCGTTCACCTTTTAGAATAAATGGTGGGATCCTTGGATCTATAGGCCTTAGATTTTGTAGCGAGAAAAGATATCTTCCTTCCTTCTCTCACTGTCTTTCTTATTTCCTTTCTTAAACAACCAAAAAAAAAAGCGAAAGGTAAAAGGAGAGATCTTTTATGGTTTTCTATTCAGATATTGAAGCAAAAACAGTGAAATTGATAAGTCTTTTCATGAATTGAAAAGGGCCGGGCCCGAGCTACTACTTGGAGCTCTAATGGCCGACAAGGCATGCCCTCATTTCATCTCTCTCTAACCTCTGTATATGAAGTTTGCAACCCCCCCTCTCTCTCTCAATAAATATACGAGTGACTCTGTGTATATGCGTGTTGTTGTTAGCTTCTCTCTATAGGGAAGGGCGTGGAGGGTGGTGGTGGAGGTGGGGCACGGCTTGCTAGTTTCTTTCGTTTTTTTAGTGCCTTCAACTGTTGCTGAACATTTTTTTTGGCATAAAGTTATCTTGTCCAAATCCAAAGGAATTTTGGATTTGTCTGATTGTGATAGATTGTGTTGGGGCAGATCTGTTCAGGAATCCCCAAATCCCAGAGTCTAAATACAAAAGGCAAAAAACAATAAAAAAAAAACAATTAGCTCTGTGAATTTATTTATTTTTCCCAGGTTAACCATACGGATTGCCTGGACCAACTTTTCTATCAAGAACTCACCATGCATTTCTGGACTCATGGAATTTAGCAAAAACAAATAAAATTATGAAATCTTGTTTGGAAAGTCACGGGTTCTTGGCCTCCATTGTCAACTAAATTAATGGAAGTAAACTAACAGATTAATTGTGATTAAAAAAAATGTGCCACTGGTTATGAAAAAGGAGATTGCTAGCTCAGTAGTGAAGCTAAGCTAATCCATCCAGCAATTTATATATCCTCTATGCTACCTGGTTTTTTTTTTCTCTGTTGAAATTTACTTCTTTTAAAGTGGAGATTATGCTCTTGTCTCTGTACCATCACCAGCTTGGGGGTGTTTGGGAGGGCTTTTTAAAAGTATTTTTGAAAAAAAATAATTTTATTTTTATTTTTATTTTTAAGTTTAAATTAATAAAATTTAGTGTTTTTAGATAATTTTGATATACTGATGTCAAAAATAATTTAAAAAAAAATAAAAAATCATAATTTTAATGTATTTTTGAACAAAAAAACAATTTAAAAAATAACCACAACTACACTCTCAAACCGTCACTAGAAATTAGAGGAGGAAATGTATTGGCAATTTGGCATGGTGCTGTCTGCGCAAGAAATAGAAATTGAGTTAAAACTTCATCTTTCTTCATGTACCTTAAAAGTACAATGATTATATAAATAGTTTTTTTGATATATAAATACTTCTCTTATTTTATTTTATTATTTACTATAGAATAATAGCAAGCTTATTTACGTGTATATTTGATGCTGTGATGTAAAATATAATTTTTTATTTTTTATCTATAGCATCAAACAATTTAAAAAAGCATAGCTTTCATGCAACTGTTTAGGTGCTCAGGCAAGCATTCATCGGGCAAAATTTCTTAAATGACAGCAACCTCTGTGACGATGGTGGTTTTTCTGTCAGGAGCACTAGGAGGACAGTTGGATGCCACGTCAAGCACTGAATTCTAGGTTGGTTTTGAAAATATTTCTTTTTGTTAAGAAATATATTAAAATTATTTTTTTATTTTTTAAAAATTATTTTTAATATATCACGTCAAATATCTGTAGCCGCTGTTCGCTAAATACTCCAATGTGAAAACTAAGATTATGCAGTACATTAACTGGATCAGGGAAGAGCACGTCATGGTGATGGGACTTGTAGGGGGCCCGCTAGGATTACATAAATGCCCCCACCAAACTCTCTGGTCAAGGGCCCACAAAACAGGGCATCAAGCTTTATGTCCATATCAGACGGGCCAGATTCGAGGGATAACAGTCTGACAACTAATCATGCAATCTAGAAAGGTTGATGGAGTGGGTCCTGAAATTAACTTAAAAAAGTTGAATTGCAGCACGTGTAAAGGGATTTGCTTATTGACTCCATGGATTCCTCAGTTTGGGGTTGGCTCATCTCCACAAGCACAAAAACCTTATCTGCTGCAGTGGGCTGGTGATCTCTTCTGTGTTGCGGAGATGAGGAAAATCTGATTGCGGGGTTGTTGGTTATTTTTATTTTAAAAGCGATTTTAAAGAAATAATTTTTTTTATTTTATTCTTTATTTTAAATTATTTTTTTTAGTATTTTTAGATATTTTAATGTGTTAATATAAAAATAATTTTTAAACAAAAATTATTTTAAAAAACAATCACAACCACGCTACAAAATAGTCACTAGTTTTGGTGCGAGAATTCTATACGAGTTGGGCAGGGCAGGATGATCCTGTCAATGCTGACCCGTATTCTGGAGACAAACCGCAGCTTGAAAGTGATTATTTAGTGCTACAGTGACTCTTTTCTTTTCTTCTCTTGTTTTAAAAATATATTCTATTATTAATTTCTTACCATTTTCTTGTGATTTTGATGTCTTAATATAAAAAATAAAAAATATTTTTAAAAATCACATTGTGGAGACACGGCGGTTCGTTTATATGAAAAGGTATAAACAGGATTATTGTGACCTTATGATGTTATAGAAAGCAGGTTTATAGTTTGCTGGACTGAAATGATGTTTTCGAAACTTATTATTTGAAAATATAATGAAAAAAAACAAAAATGTAGCCGACCTTGACTTGATGGGTGCTTATCTTGTCCTTTTTTCTCATTAATGTTTAGTTATCTCGTCTTTCTCGAAGGAAAGTTTCTCATATTTCATAAATAGGTCCAATACTCTTGTATAATTAAGAATTTTAATCTTTTTCAACGAGATATCTTTGGGTTTGAATGTCAGCCAGCAAGGAATATTTCTCCTCGACCATTTAAAAAATATACTCATATATCAATTCGATGCATCTGAAAAAAATATTTCTTGAATATTAATGTTGATGTTTAAATTTAAGTAGTTGAAAGAGGAATTAAACTTGAAATTTTTTTATATATCAGTCATATAATATTTTTCAAGCTGTGTAGTCTATTTACAAAGATCGTGGGCCAATAAATAAAGGGGCGGTGTCATTTGTTCCTTGTATGAAGCTGTTTGGGAGTGCGGTACAAATGCTGTTTTCTCTTTTTTTTTTTCATTTTAAATGATTTTTTTTGGAATTTTTAAATCATTTTGATGTGCTGATGTTAAAAATAAAAAAAATATCATTTTGATGTATTTCTAAATAAAAAGCACTTTCAAAAGCAACCGCAAACGTCCTATCAAACAGGCCTATGTATAAAATAAAATAAAAAAATCACCCAGTAATAAAGCCTGGGAAGTACCTATTATATGCGAATTAATTCTTAAAAAGGAAATTATACTATTACATGCAAATTCACATGCCGCCATAATTAACCTCTGATCATCGGTGCTCCTCCCGGCGGGTCATGGCACTGTTTAGTTTAATGGGCATATATTTTATTACACAGTTGAATCCATCTAAAAAGTCGAGTATTTATCACAGGATGGGGTCCGGCCGTCTCCGCCCTGTCCACCCAAAAGCTTCCTTCTGGGTTTCATATGCATTAATCAATACCTCATTTCATGGGGGGGACAGAGAGTATCGCAGCATTTTTTAATTAAGAAATAAAATAAAAAAGAACGAACTCTTATGTCTCTTGAACTCGATGATTTTTTACATAAAAAAAGACCGATGATCATCTCCTTCTTGTCTTTTAATTACGGATACTAACTCACCCCTTTTTGATTTTTTAATTGCTGGATCCAGTTTTATCAAAAACGACCCTGGATTACTCCCTGATAATCTCTCCTCTGATTAGCGTGGTAATCATAGTTAGTTATCTTAAATGTGAGATTAACTACCCTGTAAGCAAAGTGTCGATAGCTACATTGTTTTTTAAGAGAGAAATCCCACATGATCTAGCTTATACTCGGTACTCTAATTTACTTTGTTGACCGGGGTGCGCTGCATTGACCAGTCCCTTCACTTGACTCCCGTTTTTAGGTCTGCATTGTGGTTGCCTGTGAGATCTGCCGTGCTGCTTGCGTTGACTTCCACAGTCAACACGCCAAGCTTCAGCTACCTCTTCCTTTCTTAATATTTTGCTTCTCTGTCTTCACGTTCTAGTTGGCGTCAGTATCCAATAATGCATGCATGCATGCATCTCTCCCGCCCGTGAACCCCGATGATCCATGGAGAGGGGCAGAGGCCGTAAGAACCTTTTTTTTTTTTTTAATATCTTTTGATGTCATAGAAAACTTTCAGCTTGCACAATATATGAAGCGGTGATTATTTATAGCTTTTATGCAGGATTGGCAATTGATTGCTACAAATATACCCAAAAAAAAAATCATCTTAATTGATCCAGTTGAGACAGGTTCAACTGATGGATAGATCACATGTACATATATATATATATATATATATATATATATATATATATATATATATATATATATATATATATATATATATATATATTCCAATCAAGTCCAATTGGATAAAAAAAATATTGTAGGTTGACCCGTTTGAGTAATGCAGTTTTTAAGCTTGACTGCAATTAAATTAGTCGTTTTTTTTATATAATTATTATTAATAATAATCTTATGGTATAGCCAAACACAAGGGCGGAACAGGAGATGCAAAAGGTAGCCACAGCCCTCCCAGAGTTTAAAATAATCCCCACAATTTAATCGTTATTTACATAGATTTAAACGTTTTTTTGCGAGGGGTCTTTTTTGATAAAAAAAAAAACTATATTTTAGTATAAAATTTACAAATTTTGTATAATTAATTATATATAAATGATTCTCACATCCCAGGCTCTTCTAGCTCCATATTAGTCGTGGGGGTTAATTCTTCTCATTTTATAACCCTTCTCAAGGCCTTTCTTTCTAATCAAAATATAAATAATACATCATTCTAAGCAATACTCGAGTTACGAATAAATTAACTTGGATCAATAATAGAATAAAAAGACATTATTTCAATTTTTTACAATAAAATCAAATAAAAACCTCACGTCGCTCACGAAATCAATCAAATTAACTCCAAGATTATTTTTATTTTCTTGTCGAGTGTTTGAATATATTTATTTCATCCACGTAACATCTATTATACTCCCAATAATAATTCTTATTCATTTCATCAATTAAGAGTTTATTCTATTACTAATTTTATCATCTAGTCTACATGTACGTGATGCTTGTTCACATTGCGAACTGCTGTATGAACATGAAGCATATATACTCAAGCTTCACTCCTTACTTATTTTATTAGAAATCATCCAAAAACTCCTTAAAATCATGCATTTTGATTCCTGAAGAGCCAATCTAAAACTTGTTCTCCCCCACACGCTAAGATCCAGCACTAGAAAACAGCATTTTTCTTTTCTTTTCTTAAATTTAATTGAGAGAAAAGGTTAATTTCATTTAATGTGATTGTTTGTTTTTGTGTTACAACTTGAATAAAATATCCGATACATGTATTATTTATCTAAATTTTATCCATCAATATCACACACGTAATGGTTCTCGCTAAATTTCCATTTTAAGAATTTAAAATTAGAAAATACATGCGTGTGGGGGTGTTGTCGACAACCTCGTAAGCATGTTTCCGCACTCTTTTATAGGCCGATTGAAAGGGTATTTGTCATTGTATTTTAAAAATGTTTATGAAACAAAATGAGTTTTATTTATTTATTTATTTTAAATTATTTTTTAAAATAATTTTTAGATTATTTTTGATGTGCTAATATTAAAAATATATATTTTTTAAATATTATTTTAATATATTTCTAAATAAAAAAATCAGAGAAAGCACTCCACTCTAGAACGCACGTGAAGCATATAGATTAGGCCTAACTTGCAAAGCACAACTGAATTTAATAAAGACATTGTTTTATATTATTTTTTAAAGTATAGTTCATTTAAAGTTCATTTATAAATATATTAAAATATTTTTTTTTTATTTTTAAAATTTATTTTAATATTAACGCATCAAAACAATTGAGAAACACAATAAAAAAATTAATCTTTTTAAATTTCAATTAAAATAAGACTTAATTTCATTCTCAAATACTTTAAATGCCATGTAATTCAGCAAATAAATACTATACTGTAAGAAGATACAAAATAAATTATTATTAGTTATGGATCATGATACAAATGTTAGGTAGGATATGACTAATTTCGTTCATTATTATTTGAGTCCATCCCCTTCTAGTTTGCCTGGCCGACTCTCTCTCCCATTATATTTCCTTGTAGCTTGTGCTTCGGTTCCAACTTCCAACTGTGAAGTCTCATCACTAGCTGTGCCTGATTGGTTGATGTCAAAATTTGTCAACCACAACTTTGCCCTAAATTCAAGAGCTGCCAAATCGAAAACACCATCATCACATGCTCTATTTGTCGAGGATTTTATTCTTGAGTTGAATTGTGGGGGCACCTCTACTCCCTAGCCAGGCAACCATTCTTCTTTCTTCAAAGAATCAAAAGTGACTTGGATTTATTGATGATGAGCTAAGCCCAGGATACAGAACATGGGCCTGGAAGACTTCTGGCCCACTTCAAATGGGACCTTCCCATGATTGTGATTTACGACACTGAATGTCAGAGCTTGGTGAAATCAATTTCCAATCTAATAAGCTGTAGACAAATCCTAGCCTCAGCCTCGGCCTCAGGGTTGAATAAATCCCATTCCTGAATCTTGGTGCTTGTTGCTTTCGCTTTCGCTTTCCTCTCCCTTTTCTTGAACGAGAGAGGGTGGGATTTTCGAGTCCTGCGAGAAAGTTAAGATCGAAGGCAACGCGTATTGGGATGGTAAGGACGGCACCAGGTTAGGCAGATCAGCCGGCTATTCTCCTGCTCACTAAAAACAAGACTAAACACCGATGTTCGGTGCCCGCGTTAACAAAGTCTCGAGCAAGAAATATATCAGCATTGACTTCGATCTTAACTTGTCAATGAAATGCCAAAGAGATCTTTCTACCAGTCTGCCTTTTGATCTCGAATCTGAAAAGCTTTTCCAAGGACTCAAGGGCTTGAGATCTGCACGGTAGATCTCGAGTTCGAGTCAGAGCATGCATTTCCTGTAAAAGACTAGAACAACCAGAATTTTACTCGCTCACTTGGACCCATAAAATACATTTTTTAATAGAAAAAAGTTCATTTTTCAAGGCATGAACCACTCCTTTTCCTAGAGATGAATAGCTAGAGAACCAACCCAGCAAGAGTTCCATGGTAACTTGCTGGAAAGTCATGCTCAAAGCCCTGCATAAATGAATGACAAACACAACAACAAGGTGGAAATGCGAGGCAAATTATCCAATATTTGCTTCGTGACAGCTCTCTCCAGTAAGATCAAACTACTTCCCAGCTTTTAACAGCATGCTCCTGCCCCCACATTGAGAAAAAGGTTGAGCACTCATGCTGACATCGTTGTCACTCGCAAACCCTATCTAAAAAGGACCCGACTTTTCATCTGTCCTGGTTGGAAGGCAAGGAGCGTGAGTCACCTCACAAATCGGGCATGAACATGCTGTGTGCTGCATTTATAGCAGGAAGCTTTATGAATAGGAAAATGAGCCTGCCTGTTCTTTAAGACCCAAGACCTCTTCCTTCCTTTTCAATGTATTCCTAGAGTCTAAAGGGACCTTAATGAAAAAGAATTTGCGATTCTACACAGAAGATTTCAGATTCGAGTTAGGACGTTTATCTCTTGTAAAAGCCTAGGATAATCAGGGTTTTACTCGCTCAATTTGATCCATAAAATACGCTTTACAGGATGGAGTTTCTCGCATTAAAAAAAAAAGTATTCCTAGATTATACAGTACTGATATACTTTTGAAGGTGAACAGAGGATTAATAAATAGATACCGAACCTGGGACTTGGAGTGCTTCTTTTCTTTCTCCTTGAGCTTTGCAGTTTATCAGAAGAAAAGGGATATGCTCTGCTAAATGATACTATTGACATACCTGAGACACCTTAGCTTACACTGTGAATTTGTCATGGGAATTGGTGAATGCGGAGCACACGACTAGCAAGAATATCCTGTACAATTCTCATAATCCATCCCATGAGTAGAAATTTGGAGACAAGTTCATCACATTAGCCCACTCAATCCAACCTGTTTGGAGTGGTTTTGTTCGAAAATCAGATTCTACCAAGTAATTGTTTTATCAAACTTGCTCTTCCTTTTCAACATTTCGATTGGAGTTTTGTACATAAGTCCCTTACTTTCTTTACCCCTGTGGTTTTCTGCAGCGGCTAGCTAGTGTCCATGATCAATCATTGTGTTAACTACATGCCAAAAGTTCATCGTCCCTTGTTGAAAATATAGGCGAAGTCTCTCCCTCATCACCAGAAGAACATAGTGACGAATTCACGAGTTAAAGAAGATTAGTGATCTAGTCATGCTCATTAATTAAACACAGTAACACTTAACTGGCCACCTTGCTAGTTTAGGAAAAGTATTCTAAATCCAAGATATTTTCAGCGACACCTTCGCTGTGTTCAATGTCATAACCACCGTGAACGTCGCAACAATCTGACCCATATGATGTGAATATGCCGGTTATTGAACTATTGCTCAAATATGATCCTTTTAGCATTCCAAATTGTTCTCATCTGATACAAGAATGTCAGCTTTGATTGAACAGTTTGTCTTCATTCCTTAGCAAAGATCAGCCCAAATAACAGAGCTCACATGCAATCTTAATCAGATTAGCAACTTTCACAATCTGAAACTTCTCATATCCTGCTGTTAAAACCCTTTAAATGGTGTCCAGCCCTTGCATAGAATCACTAACGCCTAACATTCCAGCCTTGGAAAGGTCATCTCCGCAACATGGCAAGAACTCTGAGATCAACCAGTTCATTTGGGTGTCGAAGTCATCCAAACAGAGCGACCACCCTGCCATCAGTGTCATTTATTTACAGACAAAACCTCCAAAGCAATAGCATCTTAGCAGCACCTGCATTCAAGAAGTTGAGCCCCCAAAGAAGTCCGAAAGGCAAGAACAAGAGCTAAACTAGGGATCTATCATTGGTTCGTCACCTAGTTATCTGAGATCTGAAACCATGATAGATTCAGGGATCTGCAACCACCCGACAAGCACATTCCGTCGTGTTCACCACCAAACAGTTCAGTTGAACTATAAATTTGCATGCATGTCGCCATCCAAGCTGAGGAAACGATAAACAGTATCTGACCAAGAATTTCAAAAAGAAAAGGAACCGCGAAGAACAAAACTACAAAATCAGCCATGTGGACTACAATAACACAGAAAGCTTCATTGCAATACCCATGTCTGTATACAGGAAATTCAAGGAGGATTTTCTCTAAACCACCAATTTCAATCGTGTTACAGCTCATAAAATTGCCATCAACAACAAGAAATTAGCTAGTTCAAAGCAAGCACAACCTCGAACCGGAAACCAAAACCAAAACCAAAACCCTTGCTCTGGCACACCGCACTAACCCTAGGTCTCATCATATCCTATCCAAGCAATACAGCAAAGAATTAAGATATGAGAAAAAACAAATAACACTACCTTGCTTTCTATTTCTAAGAACACAATCAACCAAACAAACAAACTAAAAGTCAAAATCCCCTAGTAAATCTCCTCCAGAACAAACATCATCACTAGCCACCTATCCCATTACACCAAGCTCCCCTACTCCCTAACTATGCTAGTAGTAAAATAACTCAAAAATAAAAATAAAAATGAATGACCCCTATCCTACCCTTTATCCATTGGCTTCTTAACAAGGAACCCCATCATCTGCTTCTGCCTCCTCATCTCCACAACCTTCCTATGCGAGTTTGAGTGCAATTTGCTGGAAAACGTTGGACTATTTGCAGGTCGGTACTCAGGCACCAATCTACCAGACTTGTATCTCACCCCGCAAGCATTACACAATGTTTTAGGCCCATCTGGACCTGCCCGCCATTGTGGAGTCTTTTCAACACCACAATGCTGACATTTTCTCCCCATTTTTGGTACTGATACAGCCGGTTTCCTCCTCGTGAAATTTTCCTGACTCCACCAGCACTCTTGCTCTTGGATTTCTCGAGGGCGTCTATGGCGGCGCTTGCTACGAGTCTTAACAGGCACGCGAAGTCGACAGTAACTCATAATAATGTTACCATTACTGCTATTAACACTGTTGCTTGTGCTGCTAGTAGTGCTGTTTTCGAGCACGGAAACTGGGCTGTGGTGCTTGGGAATGCTGCCTGGCTCCCCGGAGAGGCTACCGAAGTAGGTCTCGACTGTTGGGAACGCATCTTTGTTCGATAACCATTCCAGCTCTTCCTCCGCAAATTCCTGAGATAGGGCGAAAATGGCAACAAATAATCAGCAACTCAAAAGTCAAAACCGGTTTGAGTTGACTCAACTTGTCAATCAAGAACTCGTAATTAATGCTTGGACATGGTAAGAAAATTATAAGGGGTGCTGGGGGCCATAATGTCTTTTCATATGGAGTGACCGCGTAACAAACTTGCAAGCCTAGAAATGACAAGGACAAATTTAGTAGGCTACAGCTACAACCTTGTGAAAGACAGCTCATAACGATAAAGACTACACGTTGGCATTAAAAGTCCAAAACACCCTTCAAACTGCCGTCCTGTTTGTGGATAGAGTCAAGAGTTCAACGAGGTCAGAATTGTCCTTTGCAAAATTGAATGAACACGAAAATTCAATTTGCATTTTGCACCCTTACTCGAGGCCACCCATTTTGACTCAACTGAGCCACATAATGCCGAGTAAAAACTCGGCCGCTAACCAGGACAGAGTCGCCCGAGTCGAATTGTTAAAAAAAAGCCTCAACCGAGCCAAGTCAGTCCGAAAAGGCCCGATAAGCCGAGTCAGACAGAGTCTAGACTTAGAGAGGGAAAAAACCGCCAGAGGCCTCAACTTTCAGCCTTAAGAACCCCTAAAAGGAACACCCATATAAAAAACTTACAGGTAAAAAACTATGTTCCAAAACGTTGAAAGAAGCCAGGGGAAGGGCATTAGGGTTAAAGGAAGGGAGTGCCTTTCTGGATATTCTGTTGTTCTTCCGGTGTTCTTCACCATCCTCTTCCTCTCCTATATCAGAACCGAAGTCCAAAAGGTCATCCACCATGAAACCAGCAGCCGTGTCTAGAGACTCCATTTCTTCGAAGAAGAAACCCAGAAGTGTTTGTTTAGTTTATTTTCTAGAGAGAGAGAGAGAAGGGTTTTTGGTCTTTGAGGGAGAGAGAGGAAGCCTCACCTTTCCTGTGGCTAATGTTATCTCCCGATGAACTCGAGGGTTTTTCTCCCCCCCTTTTTTTTTTCTTTATTAGTGGGAACAAGGGGACTTCTTCTTCTTCTTTTCCATTTTACCTTTCTGTTTTTTTTATTAATGTGGTTTTTTGAAACAATTTTGGTTAATTTTATGAATTTTAAAATTAATAATTATATAAATTTATAATAAATATCATATTAAAATTCACAGAATTCAAATTGTTTTTTGGACCAACAAGTACTGGCCTTGGAATAAAATACACACACATATATATATATACACACACATATATATATATATATATATATATATATATATATATATATATATATATATATATATAAAGTTGTTTGGCATGGCGTTTCAACCACCGTGCTGCATAAATTTGATTTTTTTAATGTAAAATAAATATTTTTTGTTATTTTAGATTATTTTGTTGTGCTGATGTTAAAAATAATATTAAAAAAACATATTTTTAATGTATTTTGTACAAAAAACACTTTGAAAATTTATCGCAACCGTCCTCCCAAATAGTCTGTATAATAAGATAGCCGTGATTAACATTTTTGAAAAAGATCTTAGTGATATTTAGCAATAAATCGAAATAGATAAATACATAAAATGTGGAATTTCTCATGTTCTAGTTGAGAAAAAAGGACCAGGAAGAATCCGGAGATCATTGTTGCAATCACGATGATTCAGCTGGAAAGCAATTTGACAGCACCATCACCATATCTCTTCATCATCCTACCTGTATTTCCCTAAATTTTAATGCCTCCCAAATTAGCTTTCGAAAAGGTGGGCACTAGATAAGAAAATCTATTTCTGAGAATTAAATAGATATTATTGCATGTTTTTTTTTTATTTTTAAAATGTTTTCTACACTTTAAAAATTTATTTTAATATCATCATCTAAAATTAATTTAAAAATATTAAAAATTAACTTAGAACAAAAAATAATTGTTTTATAAAAATATTCTATAACCTTAAAAAAAGAAAAACGGGGTGAGATAAAAGTGCGGGCCGCTCACGCAACGGGCAGACCTAAATGGGGACGGTCATTACAATGCGTGAAATGCATCCAATAGGTTCCGGCACCCACGTCATCTAGCCAATAACATGATGACACGTGGATACATGGAAAATGAAAAATAAACCCCGAGCTTTTGACCTCCCAGACACCGCACGTGGCGGCGATGATCTTGCGATCCCTGTTCTGTACCAGGGAATAGTGGTTGAACGGGTTTAGTGATGTACTTAGAAAGCAGTGTACAAATAAAAAAGTCTTTCAAGTTAAGTCCAACTGGGAGCCGTTGATTGAATTTCGTGGGACCCTTCTGCATGTGCGTAGAAGGGGTCCACCCATTGCGCGTTGCCCGTTCGGGATGGTGACAGGTAGGCATGGAGGTGGGCGGTTGTCGTGAGAGTCACGTGCTATCAACGAGAATCATTGAAAAGCTAGACCATAAAGATTCAAGTCAATGAATTGCCTCTGTATTCTTTTTTTTCAGAATAATATAATATTAAAATTATCAAATCCCCTTGGTATTGGTTACGGGGTGTTCGAAGATTTTTTTTTTAAAATAAAATTTAATGTGGTAAATTGGTAATGTTACAAATAAAATTTCAAAAAAAAAAAAATAAGAACACGTCAGCTTGTAAATTAATTCAGTTCGACCTTGAACCAAGTCAGATCATGATCCAGTTGCTATCATAAGAGACGCCTCATTTTTTTGTTTTTTAAATACAACGCTATCACCTTGTTCGTACACACATATATAAATATTAAGTTTATAGTTGACTAGTAGAAGTGTATATAATTATTAATTTAAAAAAACTATATGATTAATCGAAATATACTCGAAAATAACATGAATATCCACGTAAGAAAAAATGTGAAATTTGTTTCGGCCTACCTACAGAGCTCCTAGCACGTAACCAAATGGACCGGACCACCTTACAAGCAGGAGGAGCTTTGCAGTGGTTGGGGTCCAAGTACTCCCTTCCTAAATTGATTTTGTCAACTAGGTCCTTCGCTTTTTGTGTTTTAATAATTTTGGTCCCTTAGTTAAAATAACTGACAGCGATGTTAGATGGTGTTTGTTGTGTCCGTTGAGTTCCATAATTCATTAATAAAGTTATTATATTTAATAATTGGTTGATTTTTCAATCCAAACAATCTCATATATTTTTCGTAACCAAGATATGTAACTTGATATAAGAAAATAAAGTGTTTGATAGCAGTAGGTGACATCAGTAATTATTATAATAGCATATAATATACAATAAACCAATATATTTAATAGTGAGTACTATAGTCATGAGACATGTCCTCAAAAAATATGATATGATAATAAAGAATTTGCGATTTACATATCATATATCGAATTCAAGTTAAGACGTGTAATTTTTGTAAGAATATGGGACAACCAGGGTTTTACTTATTCATCTCGTCCTATAAAATATGTTTTTCAAGAGATAAGATTTTCATGCATAAAAATAAAAAAAAAAATAATCTCAATTAATTAAAATATAATAATTTATTAAAAAATACCGTCGGATGGTAAATAAAAACCTTATGACACCCAACCTAATTCAAATTTATTAATCAGTAATAAATCTAACATAATCAAAATTAAATTAGAGCCCACATCGAAATTTCCCAAGGCTAAGGCTTTCTTCAATTGAGCTGGAACTTGAAAAGACTGGACAACAAGGCCCATTCCATTCGTTTTGAAATAAGCCTGGATAGCCGACGTCGGCCTTTTTGTGATAAAATCTATCATTTTATCTTACTAAACACGTGTCAGCCAGTCGCACGCCCACCCTGTAAAAACACAGAAACAAAATTTCAGCTGAAAACTTTCACTCTGCACTGATTACAGCGGTAGAAGGAAGAAGCTTCGCATTTATAATTCAATATCCATCGAAGACTAGAGGAGCTGCAATGAATCTGTGAATTTTGTTGTTGAAGAAAAGGTGGTGTATAAGATGCAGGGGCCGACTCTTTCAAAAACACCACTAACTTCAAGTGGTCGCAGCACCGCACCTCCATTACTGCCTTTGGTGGATTCATTACCATGTTTTGCTTGCATTTCTAGAAAACCCATTTCAACTTCATGTAAGTTTTTTATGTTTACTCTGGTATCCCTTTCAAAAATTGAATCTCTGTGGAGAGGAAATGATAAAGCTACTTACTTGAACGATAGTTTCTGTTCCTTTTCAGATGCGAGTTACTAATTAAGTGCTATCAAGTGGAATTATGGCTTACTTGCTGCGCTAAATAGTGTAGTTAGTATAACTAGGAGAATGGATATACGGTGAATTTTAGTGGAGCTTATCCTGGTTAAGAAACGAAAATAGCTTAGATTGAGTAAAGTTTGTATCTTAGGATGAGGTAGAGGATAAGAACTAAGCTTGGGGATACTGGGTTTATTCCATTGTTGTTACTGTTTTGTTTTTTGGGTGTTTGCTGGGATTTATGGGTGCATGTATGTATGTACATATGCTAGAACATAAAGGGTGTGGAGTTGCAATTAAATGGCTCCATCAATCTTGGATTTTTGATGGCTTTTTTAATCTGAATGAATGATAAAATATAAAAAGTTCAACTAGTTAGACCCTATTATAACATGAATGTGCTGCAATGTTCATGTTTCATCTCCTGTGAGTTGTGTGCTATCAAGTAAAACTCTCCAATTCATACAGTCAGGCTGAAATTATATCGAGGTATAAATGCGGATGTTAATGAGTGTCCCCTTTGGGTTTTAAAGTAGTTCACGGAGAAACATTCTTCATTGATGCTTGTATTACTAAAAAATGCCATGCATCAAGTTAGTTGATTTCTATATCTTTTCGATGCATTTACATCATTTCTATTTTCAGTTATTTTGGTGTTCAGTTAGTGGGTAACATTTTCTTTAATAGTAAGATGCAGAGAGATCTCAAAGTTGAATTCCAGATTCGGCACATTCAGAGCACACGCATCCAATGTTGGCATAGGATCTGGGGGCTATGATGGCAAGGAGGAACAAGACAACCAGAAAAGTTTTGCCAATGGTCCACCTGGTGATAACTTACCTGAAATGTAAGTGATACGAAGAAGTACTGATTCTTATAAAGCTACAATCTGGTAAACATTTGGTTTGTTTAAGCTTTTATGGTGCACTATAAATTTCTCTTTTGGAGATATCCAGTTTTCTGACTCTGCAAACTTCATATAGACATCTATGGTGTGTGATTTCGTATTTAGCAACATTTTTATGCACAAATGGAAGAAGAATCCTTGAGTGCTTCTATTACATAGTTTCTCTTTAAAGTGGAGCTGGCAACTGTTTTCAGTTGAAGAAGTTATCTAAATCTGATTTATGTAGATTTTCTGTTGGTACTGTATGATATAAACCCCGCTTTCCCACCTCTAGGAAGCTAAAGCGGCCATTCACGGTCAGAAATATGAAGAAAAGATGTCTGCACCTCTGTTATCCTTTATGCAAACCACATGATGTTGACATCATTAAGAAGAATATCTTCTGGGGATAATCCTTCTTTGCCAGTCATTAGATTTCAAACCCAAACTTCTTTTTTTTTTTTGGTTCAACAACATTGAACATTTAACCGGCTGTTTTTGAATCTGTTTAACATTCATGATTTTAAACATCTAGTCAGTGCATTCGAAGTCTTAATTGCCAGAGGCCTAGGATGGAGATATTTTAAGTAAGACGTCACTCATATTTCTTTCATGATTTGCAGTGTAAAACCACCCAGCAAAATTCCTTATCCTCTATCTATAGCTATTGTGCTACTTGGATGTGCTTTGGTATTTTCACTTATTGCTTTTGTGAGAGGTGGACCTTCATCGATTTTAGCAGCAATCGCCAAGTCAGGATTAACTGCTGCATTCACATTAATATTTGTTTCTGAAATAGGGGACAAGGTAACCAGTTTACAGCTATTACTTTTCTCTTCTATTGCCTACTAATTCTATGTCTGTGAGACTTTTTTTATCTATGTTTTCTAATTTACGCAGTGCAGTTCATCATCTCCTTTACTTTATTGAAGTTCTGCACACAATGGCTAGATGGCTTGACTTTTTCAAAAGTATTCATTTTATCTTTTTCTCTTGGTAGAGTTTTGTCAAAGCAGGTTTTTTCTTATTCAAATTTTCCCTAAGGGAAAAATGTAGAGGACTTGGAGAGTACAACATCTTCCCAGGGAATGAAAAATGAAGTATGACCTAAAGCATGCAATCCAATTGCTCAAAATTCTTGTGAACTAAAGAAAAATACCAAGTTATTTATTAAGACACTAATGGCTTAAAGATACCTCTGGCATGCTTTAACTGTTGCTCTTTTCAATTTTATTACAATTTTCTTGTCTTATGATTTTTGCTGACCTAATAACCACTACTATCTCCAGTTTTTTCTTCAATTATCTGCTATCTCGACGTTGTAGGGGAACTTCTTACTACTGTATACATTCATTCCAGAATATGACAGAAATTATATGAACTTCTCCACAAAATTAAAGCGAACAAACTTTTTGAGCCTCCCAAAATGGTTATGTATAAAAAAATATAGACAGGAAATAATTTTTTATCACATGAATTTTCCAAAATGAAGAGCAAATGAAAACCAACTGTAATTTGGTTGCAACCACAGATAAATGAGAACAAATGATAAACAAAGCGTACAGTCTGGATGCTTTTCAGCAGTTAGTGGCCTTTAAAGCGTAACAAATATGCGCTATGAATGCCTTTGAACTGTCAAAAAAATAAATAAGTAGTTTATGTTTAACTTTGCGTGATTTGCATCCCAGCAGCTAGGCCTGATTACTGCAAATCTGCTACTCATTACAACGTCATTAGCTCCTGCTGGTGAGATAGATTCATTGGATTTGATCTTTGTAGTCTTCATGAGTAATGAATACAACAGAAAGATCCATAGACTGACAAGTAGTATGAATATGCTAGCTCTTGTTCTTTCTTTGCTCTCAGTTTGTTTTATTTATGGATTCACATTAATAAATGAATGGTGGAAATCATATTCTATGAAGAACCTTTTGTTTTTCTAATTTAATTGATGGCATGATTGAAACATAAGCAGAATGGTGATTGGAAGTAGTACAGACTGATGAGCTAGATTCTTTTAGCTGGTGTGTGAAAATAGAGACAGAACAGTATGGAGTTGAGTCTGACTGGGATATGTTTTCTTCATTTGATGATTTTGTTTCCTATTATGCGAACCCATTTGCTGGCTGAAGTTGACTATTATTTGCACTTCCAAATTTCTGGAGCCTAAAATTAACTCTCTCATGTATTGCCAGACATTTTTTATTGCTGCACTCTTGGCCATGCAATATGAGAAAGGATTGGTACGTTTCTCCTAAACTTTCAATCCCTGCTAATTCAGGATTGCTTATGTTATGCTCTTCAATGTTTGTTCTGGTTCAATTTTCTTAAAAGTGGTCATAAATATGATAGTTTTATTTTCTAGGGGTGAATAAAAATCTGAAAACCCTTAGAAGCTTGTAGCCTACTCCCACAAAGAATTTGAAAATGAGAGACTAATAAGTGGAGACTTATTGGCATCGCAATTCATTTACAATCAGCAAATAGAAGTAGTCACTCCTCCTTGAATTCCAGATAGGTTACTGCAGGACTCACTTGCTATAGATTTGACTTCGTACCTCAATATCATCACCTCATGGATGTATGTGTGTGAGACAGAGTGCAAAGAGACTGATTAAAAGCAATGAAATAGATCGTATTGTAAGCATATCTCAAGTGATCACAGTATAGTTTTTCTTGTTCAATCTATTTATTTTCAGCAACTTCTGATTGGAGATCAGAATCTTCTTGTTTATCTGTTGCTTTAGTTCTGCATTGGATAAACACATTTATATTGAGGATATCTCTACACAATTTGAACATGAAACAAAGAATCTGAAGTGCTTAGCAATCGTTTCTAAGTTAAGATTGCTGGTCGGTCATTGCAGATGTGTATTATATTATAGTATCTAGATACAATGATCTCATATCAGTTAATGCTTTCTTTCAAGACTTATTTTTTTCTTTTAATGTCTTAAATCATTGACCAGGTTCTTCTGGGATCAATGGGTGCTCTTTCACTTATGACAATCTTGTCAGTGGTAATTGGACGAATATTTAATTCAGTGCCCGCTCAGTTCCATACAAGTAAGATATTGTCTTAGCAACTGTCCACTTAGCTGACTTGCTTGTGTTATTAATGACTTTAGCGAACAGAAGCATGTGTCTTATCTTGTTAGCCTATGAACAGCCATGCCAATCGGAGAATATGCAGCAGTAACTCTGCTCATGTTCTTTGGGCTAAAATCAATAAAAGATGCGTGGGATCTTCCATCAAATGACGCTAAGACTGGTGACAAAAGTTGTCCGGAGCTTGATGAATATGCTGAAGCTGAGGAGCTTGTGAAAGAAAAGGTAATCTTGTAACACAGAAGCCTGAGCTTGCTGAGAATATATTCATCCAGTTCATTCATTCTGAGTGAGTTGCAAAAGGCACAGGCATGGTTATTCTTGTTAGATGATTTTGGGAGATTTTGCTTTGTGTTCTTGGAATTTGTTTCACTTGGTGTTTCCCTAAAATTCATGGCAGCAGAAACTTTCTTAATGACTACAGGTCTCAAAACCGCTTACCAATCCATTTGAGATTGTGTGGAAGTCATTCAGCCTTGTCTTCTTTGCTGTAAGTATCCATACTCTTATCATCTTTTTTCAAGTTTAATAGTAAGAATTTATTTTTCCTAATGGCATTTTGGTCTGACTTAAAGGTCCCTTGATAGGGAGAATTTAAAGGCTGTCCTCTGTATGGTTTTTACATGAACTGTTAGCTCTCGAAAGTCCAACATGCACTTTTGCAGTTTTAAGTTGAAGACTTCACCTCTGCACCAAGCAATTGCACCTTGCTATTGTTATTAAAATTGCAGCATAAACATTTGGATACAGTTGCAGATTTTCATTTTCATGCAGTCATATCTTATTGGCAACTTCACTGTGAGACAGTGCATGTTAGACGGCATTATTTAATGAACCGAAAGTTTCCAGCTTCACCAAATTGTAATTGGTTCTAGGAATGGGGAGATCGCTCAATGCTTGCAACAATTGCTCTCGGTGCTGCTCAGGTGCGATTTCATGAACTGTTGACCATATGGTATAGTTACTCTCTTCACAGCTGAGAATCAATCGCAACATTGCTTCCCCTTTTCCCTTTCTGCAGTCTCCATGGGGTGTGGCAACTGGAGCCATTGCTGGACACCTGGTGGCAACATCCATTGCTATTCTAGGGGGAGCCTTCCTTGCAAACTACATTTCAGAAAAGCTGGTGAGAGCCGCCACCATGCTAAATAGGTTATTATAAAGCATCGCAACACACATTCTGTATTCTATGCAACTCACACTGCCTTTTCAACCAGGTTGGCTACTTGGGTGGGGTGCTGTTTCTTGTTTTTGCTGTTGCCACTTTTCTTGGCTTCTTCTAATTAGTTCTCGGGAATCATAATGGATGTTGGACAACATAAGTTATTAGGAAAAAAGATAGTTGATGAAAAAGAGCAAAGTATGTGTCATGCAGCTCCATGAGAGAGTCATATCCATGCCAAGACCCCAACTTAGGTCAGGTGGAAGTTATGTTGTGATAATTGAGACACTTGGAAGACAATTATATTAGAGAATTCATTTGAAACTTGGAAGGGTGGATCTGTATATTTTTTTCAGGATGCAGAGTTACATCCTTTGTTTTGAGTAACACTTCCGCCATTGTATCAGGATGCTAGGCCCTCGATCCAGTGGAGCACCACCAGCACCTCATTATTGTTCTCTATCCCACCAGATCTGGATTCGGTGTAAATCAAGTTGTCAATTCTTTTCTGTTCTTTTTGGAATGACTAGCATATCTTATTTTAGTTCAAAAAAATATTAAACTGGAATAAATTTTATCTTGCTCGGAATCTCGGCTTAACTTATCTCAAATAATTCATTGTATTTAGAACAAGAAATTTCATGGTATTTAAAAGCATTTTTATAGTATTTTATGAGTTACATCTCACATCATCATCTTAATCATCCTAGAATCCATTAATTAAAATAGGGATAAATGATAAAGCTGGAATTGGAGAGGGTGTTTTAGAACTATACATGGAGAAGATAGGAGTGAGCATTATTATTATTAAAAAAACCGAATTTGGATAGTAATTTTTAATTTTTTTTGAACAACCGATAATTCAAATAATTATTTAAAATATGATAATTCTTTTTGGACCACGAGATATTTTATTAAATTGTTATCTATTATTTATAAATTTTAAAACTACTGACTTGTAATTTTTTAATTTAGTTATTAAAAACTTTTATTCGGATCTAAATTCGGATAATTTTTATTTTTTTAATATTGTAGGTAAAAAACATTAACGATGTAAGAAAATTCAAATAAAAAGAAAAAATAAAGGAAAAATCGAGTAATTCGAAATGAAAAAAAAAATTCATATTCACGCAATAATTTGCAATGAAGTTAATATTGAACGGTTCATATCGCTCTAAAAATGATCTAAAAAATAATAATTATCGTTATATATTATAATAATGAAAATAGAAGGTGAAAAAGAAAGGCATTCTATTTCTAACGGAATTCTAACGTAAGCATTGTAGAAGCCACCGAAATGTGTATGGGTGGTCCAGAAATGTCCACAGCAACGACGCTATCCAAATCCATTTTATCACAACTCTCTTCGATCAAGATTACATTCCGCAAGAAGATCAAGCACGGCTGAAACACTGGCAGATTAAGATGTCAACAGAGGTGGTGTCTCTTCGCTGTCACTTCTATCACGTACCGGAAAGAACATCGCTGCTCCGCTCTCCTTGCACTTACAATGTCCATGCCAATTTCAGATCAGACCACCCAGTAAGAATAGCGAGGAGAGGGCTGGCAGCGCCGAAACTGTTAATGCTGCCAAGAGTACAGAGACAAAATAGAAAATCATCGCCATTAACAACGATTACAGCAGCTGCTGCAGGAGTGCCACTTCCCCCACTTGATTTGACTGAAGAGAATGTTAAACAGGTGTTGGTTGATGCTCGAGCTGAGGCAAGTATAGTGATCTTTCTGGGCTTGTCTGTGTGAGTTTGGTTACTTTAAAATAGTAAGATGGGTGCTTGTTTTTGCAGTTTGGACAGATTTTTGACACTTCAGTGGGCATAACAGGTGACTCCTGAGGTACATATGGACTTGATTTCTCTGCTGATATATTTCTTCTGTAACGTGGTTTAAAGGTGTAGAATTGAATATGCAACCAGGACAAGTTGAACTTGCTGATTTGGATGGGCCATTTGTGGTGATTAGTCTCAAAGGCCGGTTTTGGCACGAACGTTCCATGGTTCTTGCTAGAATTGGCAACTACTTGAAGCAGAGAATCCCTGTAAGCTTATCCATAGCAATTGAAAAATAATAATCATGAAGAAATGATACGGTGCTCTTTTGTTCATGGCTTCTGATGTTCTTTGTTTTTTCTTCTCTCTTGTTAACAGGAGATTTTGGAGGTAGATATTGAAGATGAGAAACAGCTGGATGATAGCCCAGAAAATTTTTGAGGTCGTAAGTGCTGGTAGCTGCTGGATGACAGCCCAGAAAGTTTTTGAGGTGGTCAGTGCTAGTAGCTTGTAATAATTTGCTCAGTAGCCCCCCTTCTGTGGCTTTGTATTGGATTTCAGTGTTTCTTTGGATGAAGTTCAAGAAAATAATAATCAAGGAGAAGCTCTGAAAAGACGCTAGAAACTAATTATTATTAATAAAACATGATTTGTTTTTTTTATAGATCTTCGTCTTAAGGTTTCTACATTTTACCCTCTGCAGATTCCTCAATTAAAAAGGGGAATGGAAATCTCTACAGGAACAGACCTGGTGTTGCACAAGCAGCTCGCCATCAATGACTAGAGCCATCATCTCTAGGGCATTTTAATTGAGCAAACAATAACAAGCTCATTTAGAAACATCAGCTTACGATCAATTAGATGAATTTCTTCAAAGTATCTCCATGGTCAAGCCTCTTCGACGACCAGTCCTAGAAATACTCACACTATTGGACCTGATTCTCAGAGAAACATCTTCCACGAGAGCAATGTAAATATCATCAACTACATATTTTTGCAAAAGAACATTCGGGTCAACACCAACACCTGGTGAATTGTAATATCACTCTATATCAACTTAAAGAACAATAAAAGAGTTACAAATTCTCACAAAAATAATCAGATTGAATTACACTTTTTTACAAAATTTTAATTATAGCAAAGGCTGGTCTCTCATTTTATCACCCTCCTCTTTTTTCTATATTCCTCCCTTTTACTTGGCGTTCTATTTGCTTTCCATGTGAATGTGGGTTGAGGTCATTCAACTATACATTGATGAGAGTGAAATTCACCATTTGACAGCAACCTAACAATTAGTTTTTCAAGTCTTGCTGCTCCAGTGCCAGGCCTCAGAATATCAGCATCACCCCAAGTTGAACATGTTACATTTCCAGGCTCACCACCCAAGCACCAACCACCAGGCACCACTTCTCCAGGATTTCGTCCCAAGACATCTTGGTCAATCCGATCAAGTACAGGATCATCTGACTTGAATTGAGTGGCAAAGGCTGCTCCACTCTGAATCATTGCATCAAATTCGCTAGAATTAAGCGCACGGGGCACCTTCTTAGAAGGCTGCTCAAAGGCTACATATTGTAAGTTATGGTTGATGACAGTCCTATTTAACTGACGAGAATTGCATAGGACTGTTGGGAAATAGTTGATTAGGGATGAAGGTGTATTTGATAAATACATCATTAGGATCCTCGGAAGGTTGTCCACACCCAGGATGCAGTGCTCTATAAAACTACGACTTACAATGGAAAACGCAGTTCCTGCAGGGAATATAAACTCGTGTTGATGAAAAAAAATTAATAGTTTGTCCCATAAGCAAAAGACTTTCAAATTAAAGGAAGAATTATTTCATTTGGCCCCAAACAAGCTCATGCTAGGATATAATGCTTTTGCAAAAGAAAAGAGAAGTAAATAAACTTCATAGCAACATGCATGGCTTGAGGAAGATCACTAAGCTCCATATAGAGAAATTTTTTACCATATCCAAACTATTGAATCTCACGATTATATGTGGTTCAAAAGTTTAAATTTTGAGCTACAACTTTCTCTTTTCTCTTTATATTACCTTTGTTTTCACTTCTTATCCTTTTCCGCTTCTTCTTTTTAAAAATATACAAGCAATAATTGGGTTCATCTGCACGGAAAAACCCAATCACCGAGCTAGTTCCTAAGGATTTTAATGATCCGCCTTCTCTCCACAAAATTATCAGTTTAAATCTCCCAGCTGGTTAAACTTAAAACTGCCAACTTACCCAAACTCTTGATAGTTGAGCTAATCCTCTTGCAAAACTCTTAATATAAATGACACCAAACTAATTCCCCATTGGCATCAACTGAGGAATCAACAATGTTAGGGGGGAACTAAAAAGGTCTTGTAGTTTTTATTCCATCTTCAGTTATAGAAAATTCACCTCGCAACTAGCATTTTGGTTATTATTAACCATAGTTTTCCCATCTAATAAGAGTAGACAGAATCCATCAAACTTAGAGTATCCATCAGGTTTATGGAAAATTGTAGGTTTTCTATACTACACCACCACAGGTGAGTTAGCTATTGAGGAAATTGGAGTCGCCACTGGCTTGGTAGTCAGAAAAGTATAACTAGAAATCAATGGTTGAGAATCTTTGATAAGTTTTCAACCAATTTCAATTGGGGAAGAACTTGTTTCACAAAACAGATTAGGTGGAATACATCACCAATGAGTCTCAGTCATCAGTTGTGAGGCCCTGAAATCAATGGTTGAGAATCTTTAATAAGAGTATTCCGTGAGCTATTCCAGTTTTCAATAAGTAAAATCTGAACTTTACTAGGTTCTAATACCACTAACAAATTAAAGTAATTAAGTTCTTCCAGTATAACTCTCCATCAAAGAACAGAGACGAGAGGATTATTCTTCCCTAAAATGGAAATTCTACTAAGTTAAATCCTCTCTGAGTTTAACTCCATCAAACAGCAGAGAAGAGACTGTTGTTCTTCCCTCAACGAATCCTATAACCTTACACCTCCATGCCAACGCTAAAATCGAACCTTTAGTCACCAGCTTATCTGGTTCAATTTCACACATCACACAAAGTTTGATTGGGATATGGAGTTATCCTGAGAATTTATAATAGTGCAACTTACATTGCCTGAGCATGCTACTAGGCAATAGAACTTTCTCAATGACAAAAATGTGCGAGGAAAAACTGGAGAATAACGATGTTTAATCAATAAAATCCTTGGAATATTATGCAAAACCATCAAAATATCATAATCTAACTCGTGTGGTTAACTAAAAATCTTGCTTCTAATCTGCTATTCCGCACTAATTCATGTTATTCCATGCTTGTTCCCAGTTCAAACTAGTTCATAGGCATTCAGTAAGTATGCTAAACTGAAATATTTCTTCTTTATCCATGACAACCATCATCATGTATTAGATCAGTGCAGAACGCTTCTAAAAGAACAATCAAAACAAGAGAAGAAAACACACCTGTAAATAGCCTGAAAGAATTAGGCAAATCTCGTTTTTGAGTAGCATAAAACATCTCAGATTTCTCCGATAAGTAAAGCCCCGGATCAACAATTATTGGCTTCAATTGTCTAGACCTGCAAAACCAACACATGCAACTTATAAATCCTTAACAAAACCAACCACATTGGCATGGCTCCAAAAAAGCCAATAAGTCTTAAAAGTCAGTTTCACATACTCTCTCCAGCCAATGTAACTTGAGTGATTGACAAAGTTGAGATCCTTAGGCAAATATGATAAAATATGAAGAAGATCTACAAAGCCCACAGAAACAATGACAAGAACTTTAATGTCAAAACCAACAAAAAAACACATCATATAATCCAAAAACAAAACTAAAAATATTTGAAAAAGAAAACACAAGTGCCACCTAAAAAGTTTAAAACGTTTACCATCCGGAGTAACAAGTGGATAATCAGCAGCACCAAGATTAACAAACCAATCCCATTTCTTTGGCAACCTCAACAATATAGCAGCTCCATGAAGTGTGGCTGAAATGGTAGAAGACCCTTTTGAGTAAGAAAAATCAGCCTTCCCTATCACATTCACGTTCTGTGCAGCTTTAAAAATAGGCACTGATTGGACACTGAGAGCTAATTGATCACGATCAGTTTGTGGAGCAGAGAGGTCCAAGTGGAGCAAGTATTGGTTTTTTGGGTGGTAAGTGGCATATAAAAGTCTAAGGATTCGATCCAGGTCGCCCTTGGAACCGGATATCAAGTAGGCGATGGAGGGCGGGGTTGGATCAGAAGGGATTTTGGTGAAAGTGGCTTGGCGGTTTGGGAAGAGATACGGGTCGGGTCTGCCATGGGCGGATAAGGAGGAGGTTTTGAAGGAGTTAGAGGTGAGGGTGAAGATGAAGAGGAGGGAGAAAAAGGAAGTGGTTAGAATTATGAAGAGCGTGGTTTTGGTGTTGTCTTTTGTGGAGGAGGAGGAGGAGAGTGGTGGTGGTGATGGTTGTGGGATTTGCATTTTCTTGGAAATGGAAGAGCTTTCTTTCGTCTGAAATCTGCTCGTGTTTTTTGGTACTCTTACATTCGAAGGGAAGTGGGCCTGTGTTGCGTGCCTGGGCCTTCGGTTCCTGGGTTTCTAAAAAAACAGAGCGTGCCATGACTATTTACTGTCTGATTGATTGAGTGTAGTTGTAGTTTTTTTTTTAATTATTTTTTTATTTAGAAATGCATTAAAATAATATTTTTTTTAAAAAAATTATTTTTGACATCAGTACATCAAAATTATTTAAAAATAAAAAAATAAAATAAAATTATTTTTTTCAAAAATATTTTCAAAAACTCTCCCAAACACCCCCTTAATCATTGCAATGCCAGTTTATAAATAACTTAATTTTATTTGATTAAACAATTAAAATCTTAAGCTATGGTTTTATAAGGTTGTATTTTCATGAAATCCCCATTTGAATAGAATGGCCTCATTCCTGGCTTTCTATTAAGTTATTTTTTGGGTTTTTTTCATCCTCTAAAATATACTAAAACGTTGTAAATATATTCTTAATATATAAATATATAAGCATTGTAAAATTATTTCTGTTATTAATACATCAAAATAAAATAAAAAATCTAAATAAGTTTTTTTTTTAAAAAAAAATAATGAAAAATAGTTGCACCCTTCACGCAACCCCTAACAGCGCGTAAAAGTCGTGTTTACTTGAGGAAGAGTTCGATATATTAAACAACACGTAATACTAAACAAGCTCTAATATAAAGAATACATTTGTTTTAACTTTGTGGCTGCATTTTCTTATATAAAAAAAATGCTTCAAGTGGTGAATAAAATTAACCAGTTCTTCTGAAACTACCAGTTTAGATGGTTCTCTCGGGAAGGCTGGGTCATCGAATGCCGCGTGTTTACTTCGTCAAACTGAAAGAAAAGTAGCCGGAACCAGAGATTCCGTGAACTTGCACAGAAACCTCCTCACGCATATACTCTGCCCCGCACTCCTAAATAAATAACATGCCCCCCTCACTTCCATCTTGAAAACAACAGCACTGTTAGTTTACTCCCTCCTCTGTTTCTTCAATCAAAACCATCACTTCTGGTGTCTCCTGAGCTGTAAGGAGGTCCTCATTCCACTCATATCATCATCTTCCAACAATCAAGACCATGAAGGTATGAATTTGTGATCAGAACACAAGTATAAATACCACTAGCTTGTTTGTAAGAATATGAAGTATATTACTTTCTTGTTATTGATTGAGCGTTCTATATTATTGCAGCAAAAGATAGTGATCAAGGTGACGGTGAAGGGACCGAGGTGCCGCTCCAAAGCTTTGAAGATTGCAGTTGGGCTTTCAGGTAAACAAAACCTTCCATGAACGCAAGTTTTAGAATTGCAATGCCTAGTAGAAACCATGCGTTTGTGGGCAAATTCAGATGATCAATTGGTTGACGGGTTTATATTTTTTTTTGTGATTCTGTAGGTGTTGAATCTGTTGGTTTAGTAGGGCAAGATAAGAGCCATATAGAGGTGGTAGGCGATGGAGTTGATGCAGTAGAACTTACAGATTTGCTGAGAAAGAAAGTAGGCTACGCAGAGTTAGCAAGTGTAACAGTTGTGGGGGAAAAGAAGGAAGATAAGAAACCAGAGTCAGCGGTGCAGCCGGTTTTTTGGCCCATGTATGGTGGAGGCATGCCTCTGGCCGATATCCGTCCGATTCACCCCTACCAGGACCCTTCTTGCTCCATCATGTAATTTCCAAACAGGTTAGCCAGAAGCAGAGAGAGAGAGAGAGAGAGAGAGAGAGGCTGAAGCAGAGCAAGTTCATTTATTTTGCAGAGCATGTTGGACCCGCTGCTGTTCCATTTCTGAAAGCGGGAGATAGCAATGGAAATTGAGATTAGATATATATATACCATCTGTAAACAAGATTCCCTGCCTGTATCGACTTTTCATTCTACAGGAGTGTCAAATTTTGTACTGGTGGAATTGTTTTTGGAAAACCCAAACATTAACTTTCTCAATACTTGTACATCTGATTTCTGAGCTGAGCTTTTTCTAATTCTGAAACAACTGCATATTCTTCCTTGGACAAGTTGATCTCTCGCAGTTAAAACTCCATGCAATCTTACTACATCATCATAGGAAATGTCTTTTCAAAGTATTCTTTTGACAAGAAAATGAACAAACAAGAAAGCAAGCAAGGTCAAATCAAAGGAGTATTCAGTGAGAGAAAAAGCTATCATTTATGAAACTAATAGGGAGAAACAAAATACTGCCTCGTGGAATGGAAAATCAATATACATATATACAATAGCCAAGCAAGGAGAATTAGCAAGGGAAGGTGAAGAAAAACATACTGTGTAATAAAAAGTACGTCAATAGTGGAAGGGTCAATCTCATCCAAGTAAGGCAAAGCAGCCATACCCGAATAAGCCGGATGAATCCCACAATCAAACTACCATTGGCATAATTCGACAACAAAAAATGTTGATGTCATCCCAATACAGTCTTTAAATGACATGTAAACACAGGATCGACCCACTTCATTTCCAGCACCTAAAGGGGTTAGAGTTAGCTGATCCCCTCCTTCTCTTATTACCGGAGCATCCCTTTTTTTTAGTGCCTGTGATTGCCCAGTTGATGTCATTCTTGTGTTCTTCTGCTGCCCAAAAACCAAACTGGTTTATGTCTCTGTATAAAACTCCTATACAGCTAACCCACTCAGCTTCTGATTTGTAATGGTTATATAAAATAAGAGAATACAACTTGACATAAAGCTTATAACGTTTCTAGTTTAAATTACAAGGTAGAAATGAGAGTTCCGCTTCATCAGAGACATTGCTTCAAGGGGTTTTCTGCGCTTTTACTTGAAGATTTAATCAATGGATCAAATGAAAAGACACAAATCATGTTACAGTACTAAGTAGTCGCATCACTCAAAACTCACGTTTAGTTTCTTCAATTCACTTTTCAAGGAGCGCATGGTGTTAGACACCTATTTACCTGAAAGCAGCGTCGAGGAATCGAGCGGGAGGATCGGGCTCGCTGAGTTACGGGTTTCTTTTTATCACATATCAGAGGAGGTGGGATGGAAGAAGGTCATTGGGAAAAGAGGGATTGGTACTATTGTGTCTCTACCATAAAACGACGCAGTCTTCTCTTATTTTATAAGTAATAAGAAGAAGAAGAAGAACCTAGAATTTAGGTCAGATTTTACAGTAATAATATTTCATCTTCTTTTTTTCTTTCTAATCCTAATTTTTTTTTTATCACACTTGAATAAAATCTAGATACCTGAACAACAAACAACAGCACAAGTGTACTAGGTACCTGAACTCGAACTACTCCACTCCCAACTCCCTCGTCTCCTCGGCCATCCAGAAAAAAAAAAAACATAACCAGCAGAAGAAGCAGCAGCAGCACCTCCAAAACAAACAACACGACACCAAGAATTAAACAGCCTTTTGATACACAGAGAGATAGATAGAAGCAAAAATGAAATCCATGGGACCCGACAACAACTTCAACGCTGAACAAGACCAGAACTCGTGGGCCCTTGAAGCATGGACCCTTCTCTCCAAACTCCGTGGCCAATTACCACTCATCCAGTGCATTGCCAATTTTGTTTCAATGGATCTGATAACCAACACTCTCTTATCTGCTGGTGCTTCAACAGCCACGATCCACTCCATAGAAGAAATTTAAAACTCCACTCCTAATATCCACGAACTTTGTATTAACGTGGGGACACTCTCTCCTGCCTGGTTACCAGCCATGAGGGAAGCTTCTCAGGTAAGAACTACTGAAGCAGAGAAGCCTCGGCTTCTTGACCCTGTTGCCGCTGGAGCTTCTGGTTTCCGGTTAAAGGCTTGTTTGGAGCTTATGGGTTTGAGGCCTAGTGTTATTAGAGGAAATGGGTCCGAGATTATTGCTCTTTCAAAGGCTTCTGTTGGAGTCACTAAGGTATTATATTTTTCCTTACTCGGAAATTTATAAAAGATCAATTCAGCACCATTGTGAAAATTGCAAAACTTGAATTACCATGCTTGAAATTGCTTTTCCTGGATTATTACAACATGGTTAGATGGGAGTCTTAAATTCTCTTTCAATTTCTTTCGGGGGGTTTATGTTCGTTTCAACTTCACGACTGAGTTTCATTTTCAAGGTGTAGATAGCTCTCTTGAGTCAATGGAGGTAATGGAAGCAGCAAATACCTTGGCTCATTCAAGTGGTGCCATATTCATAGTGTCAGGGGCTGTTGATATCATTACAGATGGCCGCCAAGTTGTTGGTGCTCGTAATGGAGTTCCCATGATACAAAAGATCACAGCAACAGGACGTGATGTCACTGCCCTCATGCTGCATTTGTTGCTGTCGATCCGTTGCATGCTTTAGAAGCTGCAGCTTCAGCGTTGTCCATATTTGGTATTGCTGGAGAGATGGGAATGGACATGGCCAACGGTCCAGCTTCACTATACATCTTTTGTATCAGGCAATAACCTGACCACTTATTCACAGTTTTCTGTAAACAATGAGCTTCTGCATCTTGTGTAGATTCTAAACTGTTGGCCGGGACTGTTTGTCCGCTTCCTCTCCCTTTAGGAAAGGGATGCTAATTTTCTGTTTAAACATATACTGCGACGATCCTTGTCTCTGGTTTGCTGCAGCTGTTCTTAAAGGAATTGTTAAATTATTGAGAAAATAAGCTGATTTGATACTTCCTAGTGTGAAATCTGGCATATTACCATTACTTTTTCCTGAGGCACTCAGTCAGTAAAAAAAGTTCATGAATTCCCTTTTTATTTTTGTTATCTCAAACTTAAGCTGTCTTTCAGAAGAGCTTGAACTTTGTAAAGTTTTTCTTTAGATTTATACCTCCAGATGTCTCTATTGAACACAGACAAAAGTGTCATTACTATTGGTTTATGCTCTTGTTTTGCAATTTGTTTAGCTTTTTTGGTGATATACAGATGCTAATGAAGGAAGTATTTTATATTCAGAGAGATCATGCATTTTTCTCTTCCATAAACATCATTTCACACTAGGAAGCGGACAAACATTTCAGTTTCAACATCTGATACATCTGGCAGCATGAGAGCCCATCAACCAAGAGAAACTACAAACCATAAACACATTAATTTCACACCAACAAACCAGCATTTAATCCAATTGTATTTTTAGTATTTCAATTGGACAGTGATCCTTAGTAATGTCTGTGCACCATCGATGCCTACTTGACCTGATGGGATAAGTCCTCGGATTTCAGCAAATCCGATAGCATTCTTAAACCTGCCTGTCCCCCCAGTCACTGACAAACGTGACATTGCGCTACCGATCTTGTATATTCCATAAAAATTCAGGGCGTCACCAAATTCTCCCCCTTCGAACATGGCTGTAAATGCCATCATCTGTGTGGTCCCATCTGCAGAACTGGCCACATAAACTCCTTGAGCTTTTCCCAGCTGCTGCGACCCTAACTCAGGGCTGTTGGTCAAAACGTCATCGATGACAGTGATTGTTCCAAAGCCTAGCCCCAACCCGTCTGGTCCAAGTTGGGTTTGGATCTGGCCATTTGGGTTCTGACCTGCAAAATTTGTACCAGACAAGCCAGTTCCTAGTGGAATGCCATTGAGACCATTAACAGTTGGAAGGGCACCATTGGCATTGGGGATGGCTACTCCGTTTGGAGGAATGAATCCTACTGGCCTTGCAAAGGGTACTTGACCACTATATATATTCCCTAGCAAGCCAGTGACTGGCCGTGCCGTAGGGTTACTGCCCCCTAGAATGTCATGCATGAAAAACTCAAGAGCAGGTTCTCCAGCCGGTGCTGGGTCGATGGCAGCCTCGTACAGCACTACGTGTAGGGTAGCAATTAGCACCACGACAAAAATACACGGAGAAGATAGCTTGAACATCTTGTGATCTGTTTGTAGTTAATGTTCGTGGGAGTCTTAATAGATTTTGTAGATGAAGGACTCTTGAATGAGTTCGCAATTGATTTCTAGTCAATGCTCTTTAAATAGAAGGATATGAGCAGGCTGAGATGGAGTGGTTGTGAGGCTTCAGAGATGTTGAAGTTGTTGGAGTGTGTTAGTTATAGCCTTATGGGAAGTTTAAGTCTTTCTGTTTTAGGTATATCTTCATTTTCTTTATTAGTTTAGCTAATACTCAGAAGTGGAGTCTGATGTACAATAGGTTCTTCAACATTATCTTCCACTAAGAGACTTTATTTGATCACAATAGTCTTTTGCCCTCAACTGATTTAGCTGATTGGTGATATGCGAGTTTGTTCTTACTCTGAACTCTCTCTTCCAGGGCCCCCATTTCAGGGAAACCATATTAGCTAGCCTTTTTATGCTAGTTTGGACCATGTTTATGCCAAAGATGAAAAATCTTGCTGCCCTGTGCGCGGATAATATGTTGGTGCTTGTGTATATTGTTTGTAGCTCTTTTGGACTTCATTTCAAGTGCAACTGTATAACGCTCTGAACATTCTTTTCTGCATTGATCTAAATTTTTTCAGATTATTTAATTACCAAACCCTGTTTCTTGGAAAGGTAGAGAGTAAATTTGCAAACAATCACCCCGACAAATTCCATGCTCATGGTCGATTGTAAAAAATAGAATCTTCCCTCGACCTTTGATCCACATCCAAAACACTACGAGCCATTACCAGCTGTTCTCGAACATATCTGCATGTTTTTCATAAAAAAAAACGCACAAGATACAATCTTTGGAATCATGAGGTGCCTTACTACCTTTTTAGAGTTTTGTATCATGATTCATGGTTACACGGTGAAGTTGGTGCAAAGAGGTGATAGCTGATCAGTTGAACCCTCCTGAGGTTAGATCTGGAGTGGGTGATCGCTGGGAAATTTGGTCAAAGTTTGAGAAAAAAGAATCTTATTTTAGCTTATGTGCTGTAATATGTTCTTTTTTTTAAAGCTCCTTTTCCTCCAGGGGCAATGTTGGAGAGGGATGAAAGGTTCAAGTCCAGCAACAAGCTGAAAGACATGTCTCACCAGCTTGTACAATTTAACAGGAATATTGAAGTAAGAGCTGATGAACCTCAGGATACTTGAATAACACAACGTCCTGGAATGAAAGCTGATGATGAACTTTAAAATCTTCTGGCATAGGTTCTTTATTAGTTGGATTGTTTTATGAATATTATTTTCAGCTTTTCTTTTCCTTTAAAATTCTTTTGATAAGTTCTTTATTAGATGGATTTTACATGAATATTCTTTTCCAGCTTTTTTCCCCTGTAAATTTCTTCTGGCATAAGTTCTTTAATAGTTGGATGTTATATGAATATTATTTTCCAGCTATTTTTTCCCATCTGCTACGTCCTTGTATCAAATACAGAACCTTGCATCTGTTGTTGAGGACAATATATACGTATACCGCAGTAGGATATCCATCGAAGTCGTTATTGGTCTATTGCTACACATAATTGGGGAGGGACTTCTTATGAACACGTGAAAACTGTCCTCTATATGCCGTCAAATTCTTAGAGCATGCTTGCTAGATTTTTCAAGTAGAATTTCAAAAAGAAATATTGATGGAAATACAAAAAATGTCTGACTTGATAATTTTTGTCAGAAAATCATGACGCCACGCTCACAAAAAACTTAAAGACAAACAACTCAAACATGTTCAAATCTCACACAATCTCAGTAGCTTAGATTGACTGTGAACCTTAGCAGTGTCTCAGCACCATCTATGAAATGCTGACCAGAAGGTATAAGCGATCGGACCTCTGCAAAACCCCTAGCATTCTTGAATTTACCAGTGCCACCGGTCACTGACAGACGTGACACGGTGCTTCCGATCTTGTATATGCCATAAAAATTGAGGCTATCACCGTACTCACCTCCTTCAAACATTGCTGTAAACGCCATCATCTGGGTGCTCCCATCTCCTGAGCTTGCCACATACACACCTTGAGCTTTGCCTACAGACTGTGACCCCGGTTCAGGACTAGAGGTCAGTATATCATCAATAACAGTAATCGTTCCAAAGCCAAGTCCTAGCCCGTCAGGTCCCAATTGGGTTGCAGGATTGCCATTGAGGTTCTGACCATTTGGTTGTCCTGCAAAAGTAGTGCCAGCTAAACCAGTTCCCAGTGGGATACCGTTGATGCCATTAACAGATGGAATGGCGCCATTGGCATTTGGGATGGCTACACCTTGCGGCGGGACAAAACCTATTGGTCTTGCAAAGGGCACTTGGCCACTGTAAATGTTGCCCAGCAAGCCGGTTATTGGCCTAGCCGTCGGGTTGCTGCCGCCGAGAATGTCATGCATATACAGCTCAAGGATTGGTTCTTCTCCGGCTGCTGCTACAGGGTCAACCGCAGCACAGATTTCTGCTGCATGTGCTAAAGAAATTAGCAATGCCAGTAGAATGGAAGCAGTTGATGGCTCCTTGAACATCTCAAATGTACGTGTAAGAGAAGAATGTACTGGAAGTTCAGGATATTGAGGATGAAGATTTGGATGTATATGCACAGGGATTATAATCCATGCTCTTTATACAAAGATAGACTGAATGGAGTTGTTATTAATTAGACCAAGGACACTGGTGAAGTTGTTAGAGAGAAGGTCTTTCAAGAATATTTCCTTTGGATTCAAAATACAAATGGCGGACAGGGAGTGGTTGAAAAGTACTTTGATATTAAGAACCATTGGAGATCACTTGACCAAAACCTTCAAGAAGTTGTCTTCGGACATTAATTTCAGACAATAAAAAATGTATCTATTAAAATGCCCTCACGCAGGATCGAACTACGGACCTTCAGTTTACAAGACTGACGCTCTACCACTGAGCTATAAGGGCCATTCGTTACCCCATCTGTGACTTTAATATTATAAACATAGTGTAATCTGTGACTTTTGAAAACCTTCAATTTCATCCTTTTGCAAATAAACACTCTTAATTCTCATTCAAAGAGTAATATTTATTGGGTTTCTTGAAAAATATAAAATCATCAAAAAAAGGTAATTTAAAAAAATATAAAAAAGTTAGTGTATTTGATCTGGACACTTACATTTGACTAACTGTAATTTCAATTTGGGATATAAAATCAAGTATATTTTAATTAAATATAAGTCTTCAAAACTATAATGTGATTTATACATAAAATATAATCTTAAACATAGAAAAATCAGGCTGAAACTTGACGTATAAATTTTTAATAATTGCCTTAAAAATAAAATACATTAGTGCCAAAGTAATGGTTAAGTTAGGTTTATAAAAAACACATTAAATTAACCGCTCTGACAAACATAAATAAATAAAGACGTTAGCCAGTGGAATTAACTTTCTTTCCCGCCAAAATTCCATCGCACGAGCTGCCAAGTTAGAAATTAACAGCAGAATATTCAGCAGAGCCTGCCAATCATCTTTAGCCATCTGTCACCATTTTGAAGCCTCAACTTCAACTCCTCTGTTACACGCACAATGATAACTCACCTTCATTAGCATTTCCTTCTTCTTCAACTTCATTAGTAAGATTTGATTTGTTTCAATTGTGTTTTACGATTGAAATTAATTATATATTGCATTTTCATTTTGATCCTTATTTTTTTAATTTTTGGATTGCTTTTAAATCCCTTAATATTTTCAATACAGAAGATTTGATTTTTTCAATTTTGTCCTTTGATTGAAATTGATAATATATTTGGTTTTCATTTTGGCTCTTATACTTTTAATTTTTTATTTTAATTCCTTTATTTTTTATATTTCTTAAATAATCTCTATTTTTGTCCATGTTTATATATATATATATCTCTGCGCGTGTATGTGTGCTCTTAGATTTTTTTTATTTTCTCTTTTGTTGAGATAGCATTTTTTTTCAAAAAAATTGTTATTAAATTTTAGTTTGTGTTTATGATCATTTGAAAATTGATATTTCTTTTTTTCCTTTGTTCTTTCTTTTGGTTTTTTATTGGTTATTTTTATTATTATTTTCACGTCAAATGATTTTTTTTAGCTAATATTTTTTTATCATTTTTTGTTTGCTCTTTTGTTAAAGTTTGTGGGCTTTTTTTTGTTTTATTGAATTTATTTTCCCATTATTCACGCAATAATAATAATAATAATAATAATAGTTTTAGTTTTTTTTCTTGCTTCTTTTTTTGTTAATATTTTCAAGTTTTTTTTCTTGGGGTAATTTAATATTTTTTATTGTTTTAGCAATAATAGTAATGATATTTTTAGATGTTAATCCTTCGATGTTGTTGTTGTTATAATAGGGTGTGTTGATGTATTTTATTATATCAAACCTTGCATGTATAGATATTATATTTTATTTTTAAACTAGCAAAATCTATTAATTGTTTCAATCCCAATAGTTATAAAAATTATTTGCTCGGCCCACAACGTGGTGCGGACAATCTAACTAGTTTCCCCTAAATTAACACCATGATTCTTAAGTCATTAGTTTCTTTTTTTTTCTTTTTACCTTCTTATTTTTTATGAGTGACTTATACTAACCTCCTTGGCGTGTTATAAAATTTCTAAAATCGTATGAAAGTTTAAGGGTATGATAAAAAGTTACTTTATGTTAAAGAAAATTCTATAGAAACACCCTTTTATTTCCAAATCTCTCTTGATTAATATTAAAAGAATATATAGTAAAAAAAAATTAGAAAATTAGAGAGTGAGATATAGACAACATAATTTGCACTATAGCTTATTCAAGAAAGAGGTTAATGGAGGAGAGAAAAGGAGGGGGATTATGAAATTTTAACTTTTGTTTTAAAATAAGATTTTTAATGGAATGAAGGCTAAGTTTTAACCTTCATTCCCTCTCAAGCTCTCGCCCCTATATCAGGGGTTATGAAATTTTCTAACATTAAATAACTATTTTAACCTTGTGTCTTTTGAAAGTTTTTGATTTCATCGTTTTAGCAGATAAACACTCTTAATCTTACGGTCACACCATCCCTTTAATTCTCTTTCAAAGTGTACTATTTATTGGGTTTCTTGAAAAATATAAACTCGTCAAAAAAGATAATTTAAAGAAGAAAAAAAAGTTAATGTATCTGATCTGCACACTTATATTTGCTAATTGTAATTTCAATTTAGGATATAAAATCAAGTATATTTTAATTAAAAATAAGTTTTAAAAACTTCAAAACTATAATGTGATTTATACATAAAACATAATTTTAGCGATGGAAAAATTAAGTTGACTTGATCATACAAATTTTTAATAATTTCCCTAAATATAAAACACATTATATATTTCAGTGCCAAAGTAATGGTTAAGTTAGGTTTTAAAAAACACCTTCAACTAACCGCTCTAACAAACATAGTATAAACCAATTTCAAGAATTAAGACCTGTTTCTAAAATAATAATAAATGAATGAATGAATAAAGACGTTAGCAAGGGAATTAACTTTCTTTCCCGCCAAAATGCCATCGCACGAGCTGCCAAGTTAGAAATTAACAACAGAATATTTAGCGGAGCCTGCCAATTATCTTTAGCCATCTGTCACCATTTTGCAGCAGCCTCAACTTCAACTCCTCTGTTACACACACAATGATAACTCACCTTCATTAGCATTTCCTTCTTCTTCAACCTCTCTCTCTCTCTCTCTCCCTCACACACACACACACACAGAGCCTCTCAAGATGGATCCCAAGAGAACACGTGTTTGGTTTCCAAGTAAAAGACAAGCCGATAGATCATGGCAACCCAAAATCGACAATACTCCACCCTCAAGCCTTCCTCGCAGATCAATAAGAAATTTGGGAGAAAATATGTTTTTTTACATGGTTATTTTCTTCGTTTTCTTTGCGGTCTTACTTGTCCTCTCGATCCTGTATTCCAAATTAGCTTAGTTTTACTCTTTTTAGTTTATATTACGTCTTGTTCTTTCTTTTTAGCTTTTTTTTCTTTTATGAAATATCAAGATCAAAAAATTCAGTATCTTAATCGAATTAGACGAGTTATAGACAGTATAATTACGGCATAAATGAAACTATTAAATAAAGAAGCCATGGAATCAAGAATGATATTCTTGGAGACCCACATCAGGGGTATGTGCCAGAAAAATTACTGTCTTGAGATTTGCTATCTTTTTTTTTATTTTTACAGGTATGAGCTCTCTGTGACTGTTGTTGATGATGATTGTGCTATTTATCTTCATCGTGCAGGGCCTTCTTTTGATCTCATTCTTATGGACAATCAAATGGCCATCACGAGTGGAATTCAGGTGCATGAACTTTTTTTACCAGCTTTGACTTATTACAGTTTTTGAAAACCTCAGCGCCATAATAGTTTATTGCTAAAATCATATTAAAGGATGATTCTTCTTCATTTTCTCATGATCGCATGACTCTCTTGCCATTGTTTTGAGACCATCTTTATTTTAGTTTCGAAGCAACATTACAGTACTAACAACAATGAAATATCTTGCGCTTGGCATTTTTGTGAAGTTTAATACAATCTGTCCAATTCTATCCGCGCATGCATGCAATTTACGTGTACATGCATCTATTTAAATCATCGTGCGTTGTATGATATGCTACGGAAATTAACAAAGGAGCAACAGGCAGAGGTTTTATTTTGTATTTCACAACCACTTTGGTATATCCATCTTAACTAAATTTGTGTGGTCGTATGATATAATCGTTGATAGAAAGAGATAGTGCTGCCACTGCTCTGGCATTTCCTGCTTCAAGCCTTGATGGCAGTACGAAGTCTGGAAGTGGCCGGTAGATCGAGGAGGGCGTAAAAAGTCTCTCTCTTCTAAATATACTTGTTCATTGTTTCCGGGTTCATCACTTTAATTAAGAACATTAATTGCCTAGCTAGGCTTCGATCTCAGCTTCAATTTCCTTTCTCTTTGAAGCTCAGAGTTGAAACTTGATTTACCTGGTTGATCTTACGTAGGATTTCCCTGAATGTGTTTGTTCTTGAGGACAGCTAGAGAGATTTTAAAACCAAAAAACATGAGACTAGGACTTTTTGCCCGGAAAGATCCTGGATTAGGAAATTTTGCCCCAGAAGTCTTGTTTTGAAAATGAAATTCCTGGCAGATATGCAGAAGGTGATAAAAATAGTCGGGGGTATGTCAAATTAGAAATAATAGGGAAATTCTACACTGTCTGTCATTGAGCTTTGAGATTCTAAAAATCTCAACCGTCCGTTAACCTAAAACAAATTTCCAAACCCGCGAAAAAAATAAATGAACTCTTCATCTACTTCGTCTCACCCTCCTCCAGCCACCATGGATATCTAATCCTCCTCTCTAAACCACAGACACACGGAAAACCCCACTAGACCCACATTATCAGTACCACCGAACATCCTTGATCTACCCTCCTCCAGCAGTGGCTTGCATGTCTAAAAACAAGCAGGATGGCTTTTATTCTTATTGGCATCAGCATACTTGTATTCTTTTGTCGTTGTCCCAACTGAATGTTCTGTATTATTTCATTTTCATCTGTTACATGGAATGGACTCTTAAGTCCCTTGTATGTCTTCCTGCAAATTATCAAAGATGATCTGCTCTTAGCATTTTACATTTGTTCTAAAATTTGATCGCTAGGTACAAGGAAAGTGATTCTGATTCAAATCAACGGTGATCCTGTTTAACCATCAGCAACTACTGTGCACAGGGATAATGCAAGTCTCAAGACACATATTTTGACTCCGGAAATTGTAGAGAAGTGATTGTACGAATTTGGAGGACTGGTGCATGTTTATTTGAAACTCCACTCTCTGCAGATGAAACTTAAGGAATTGTTTAATGGATATTATGGTTAAATTTGGGAGGAACCTTTTGTGATTTGATGATAAAAGTTTAACTGCTTCTGCTACCACATAATTAATTTTAAGAGACTATAATGAACTTCTTAAGAATTTGGAGGGGCCATGGCCATCTCATGGCTGGCCTACACGCCGCCTCTAGATGCAGGGATTTCCTTCTTTCATGATGATGAAGGGACCCTCGGCCCCATGTAACCAAGTGGCGAGTTGTTCTGCAGGATACAGTTCTCTGTTAGTTTTTTTCCTATTTTGATAAGGACTTTCAATTTAATTAGGATTTTATTAGTTAGGAATCCTAATACTTGATGGTTTCAATTACTGATACGTAACTTTTAAGTAGGATAAGAAAAAGAATAATTTTCATAGTGGCGAGTTTAAATGCAGGATACAGTTCTCTGTCAGTTTTTTTCCTATTTTGATCGGGACTTTCAATTTGATTAGGATTTTATTAGTTAGGAATCCTAATACTTGATGGATTCAATTAGTGACACGTAACTTTTAAGCAGGATTTCTTTTTCTACGAAGGATTCTAAATCTAAAACTAGTATAAATAAGAATGTCTTGCTTACTTTTGTTTGAAAAATCAGATTATTACTCAGAATTTTATAGAACATTATATATTTTCTGGTTAGATATGAATACAAGAGTATTGTTTCATCATCTATATAGAAAGCTTGGAGAATATCTTTCTCTCAGTTTGCCATCTTTTATCAAGATGTTATTTACCGATCGCTGCAAAGACGATATTGGATTTGGTCAGCCAGGAGTTCCAGAGGGTGATAGGGTTATCATAGATACCGTTCCTGATAAACTACCATGGCTCCTCCTCCCCCATGACACGCTGTGTGAGTCCTTGAAGTTTTATGACCTATCGAGAAACAAGGTTCATGAACTCAATTTGCCAGAGGTTTTGCTAGGAGGGGTATCTGTTGAGGTATGCAATGGTTGGTTGGCTATTGCCAAGAAAGGGCAATATATTCGCGATACAAAGTACTCGAGTTATCTCTCTTTTATACCAATTCCTGACACCGAAATCTTCCTCTTCAATCCACTTTCAAGAGCCATACACCAACTTCCATCCCTGTCAACTTTAGTTCCATATTACTATTCATTTGTCACTAATTGTATTTTCAATTTGGGAGGATACAATGTCGCTGAATTTGTTCGTAGGGTTGAACTATCCTCCGCAGACCCTTCAAAATCCATCATTGCCTTGAGATTTAACGAGTTTGAAGCGAACAACTGCGGGAATTTGGCGCTGTGTAGACTTGGGGACAAGTGCTGGAGCATCTTTCCCCGCGAAACTGATCGCGACATTGACTTCGGTGATATCTTGTTTTACAATGGAGATTTGTGCGTCCTTACACAAAAAATCGAACATGTTGAGACACACATCTTTAAGTTGGCAGAAGATGATGAGGTGCGAATAAAGTTCATTCCAGTTTCGACTGCTGCTCGTCTTCCGTTCATAGAAGCTGAATATTGGGGAGATAATATTGCCACCATCAAACATGCTTTGTATGAGCCGTATTTGGTAGAATCCATCAATGGTGAACTATTGATAATTGTTGCACAAAACGTTTGTTATGCTTATTATGACGAGGACGACTTGGAAGAGGAGCGTTTGGATGAAGAGGATGACGACTTGGAAGAGGAGCGTTTGGATGAAGAGGATGACGACTTGGAAGAGGAGCGTTTGGATGAAGATGAGGATGGTTTTGAACATTTCTATGATGAAGAGGATGACATAGAAGAGGGTGATCATTTTGAACGTTTCTATTTTAAAGTAAGTGGCTTCCATGTAATGGAGATGGATCCTAACGCAGGCATGATCTTGCGTACTGTGCAAAGCTTAAGTGACCAATTGATCTTCTTAACATCCGGTGGCCGGTCAGTTTCAGTTCCAGCAGATAACTTGCCGAGTGGAATTCAAAGAAATTGCATTTTCTTTCTTGAGAACGACAATTACTTCTCAGAAGTGTTTGATGCTTTTCTAAAAAGGGAGGAACTGTTACTTCGTCGTGTGTCTCGGGAATCAGGAATATGCTACCTGGAGAGTGGGAGAATTGAGAGATTATTTCCAAGTTCCAATCGCCTGCTAAAGTGCAAGGTGGGCTGGTTCACCCCAAGTCCTTAACTATCCGCATGGAGGCAGCAGGTTTTTGGTTGATCTCATTAATTATTATAAAGGCTAATTGCAATCTCAGACGCACATCGTCAAAGATCAATTCAAATTATTGAGAATGATAAATGTTTAGTTTACAACTTTACATTAATATTTGAGTCATGAAATTGAAATTTTGGCATTTATGTGTTTGATTTTATTCTTTTAGTATTTTGCACTGAGCTTGTATTACTACTATTTTTTCTTCAGAAATAAATTGAGGACCGTGAAAAGATAAAAGGAACATTTAATTTAGAGAAATTTTGGGGTATGGATCGTGTCCCATGATCTTTGGTTCGAGGATTTTTACCCAATTGGCTAAATACAATAAATTTGAAGCCGAATTGAGTTTTTAAACTGGCCCAGCATAGTCAGGGAATCAACTTGAAGATTTCATTGCTGATGTAAACACAAATGAAAAGGGTATTCAGACAAGTAGAGATGATGGTATTTCTACCTAGAACTTAGAAGAACAAGAGGGAAGAGAAGTATAAGACAGAGCTCTTGGTTTACAAGGATGAGGATGTTTTATTTTGAGGAAAAAGGCGCCCTTACATGCAAGTTTTCCCTAACAAAAATCCAGTATCCAATCATCAAACACTACCTACACGCCGCAACTTGCTCACTGTGATTACAGTTCTTTCGATCATAAGAACAAATGCTCACTGATTTGGTTACAAAGGGTGAAAATATTTATGTCAGGCAGTTCGGATCAATGTCTAAAAAACAATCTCAATAATCCATGCCCATCCCTGGTCCCATTGCTGGAGCATCCTTTTCATCCTTTGGAAGATCAGTTACAACTGCCTCAGTTGTTGTCATCAGCGACGAGACACTGAAAGCAAAAAAAAAAAAAAAGAGTGCGTCTCGGCAAGGTGAAAAAGGTGACAATGAAACCAAACCCCAAACCTGAAAGAAGTTGAAGAGTTACCTGGCAGCGTCGACCAAAGCAGTTCTAATTACTTTCAGTGGGTCAATAATTCCAGCTTTCACCATATCAACATATTCATCTGGTAATACATGAACGTACCGAACAAATTAGATGAAAATTGGGTACCAGTGGATTAAGTAAACCACCACCAAAAAAAAATAGCACTAACCTCTGGCAGCATCATACCCCAGATCAGGGTTGTCCTGCTCCAATAGCTTGCCAACAACAACAGCTCCCTCAACTCCGGCATTACTTGCAATTGTATGCACAGGAGTCTGACATTGGAAGATCAATTTTGGGATTCAGCGGTAAAAGAATAGAAAGGTCATCAAATTCACATTAATATTGGGATACTTCAAGCTTGGCTATACACAGAATCATAAAGTGCATGGATCTTCAAACTTGCACCCAGATCCAGGCTTGAAGATTAAATATTTATGTATACAGCACCCAGCCACAATTATACACATGCACACACGTGATGAAGGACAAACCTTCAGGGCATTCTGGATAATTTGAACACCAACTTTCTGGTCAAAGTTGGCAGTTTGCAGCTTATCCAACTCTTTTGATGCATAAAGAAGAGCTGCTCCACCGCCTGCAAAAGAAAACAGCTTGAGGGTTTGATCTTTGATTCTGATTCCACCGTATAACATGAGGAAAAATAGATGGAAAAGTTACCTGGCACAATACCCTCTTCTACAGCAGCCTTTGTGGCATTTAGGGCATCTGTGACTCTATCTTTCTTCTCATTGACCTCGGCTTCACTAGCTCCTCCAATCTGCAATATTAGCAAAATTTTCATTAGTAACCCCAGTTTACATTTTAAGCAATAGATCCTGTTAGAAGATGGATGGTTTGACTAGAGTTAATGTTCATGATTGTACTTGTAAGTTGACAGGAGAAAGTATGCAAAGTGTGTATAAAAGTAGGCAGACCTTCAGCACAGCCACACCACCAGAAAGCTTTGCCAATCTTTCTTGCAATTTCTCTTTGTCATAGTCAGAAGTGCTTGAATCGATTGCAGATCGAATCTATAATTACAGAGCAACAGACAAAAATCATGTTATTCATTTGCATCAAAGGATGCTTTTGTTTTTTGTTTTTTTTTAAAGGAAAGGATGCCTTGACTATGACTAAACATAGTCCAGCAACAAAGCAAAAACTGACCTGTTCGCATCTTTCTTCGATGGACTTCTTATCGCCAGCGCCATCAAGAATAACAGTGTCATCCTTTGATACTGTAACCTATAAGACAACCCAACTAGTCATGCATCAAAATACACACTTTTTTCAGACAGCCACACCCTCGCCTTGATCTTAACTCTTCAATGTCTTGCCTTCACTACTGCCCACTAGATCTAAACTAAATTCCACCCCCCCCCCCCCCCCCCCCTGCACTGCTTGTGATAGTGCCCAAGGTTAAAGTACACCACAGTCAAGAATTTGAGCTCACCTTTTTGCAACTGCCAAGCATATCCAAATCCACATTTTCAAGATTGAGGCCAAGCTCTTCAGTTATAACCTGCAAAACAGAAGTTAATAACTTGCTCAGTGGAACTAGAGGATATGACACAGAATTCAATATATGTGCAGAAGTAAACTCACTTCGCCCCCTGTGAGTGCAGCCAGATCCTGCAATATAGACTTCCTGTTCTCTCCAAAACCAGGGGCCTTAATGGCACAGACCTTGATTCCAGCACGAAGCTTATTTAAAATAAGAGTCGCCAAGGCCTCACTTTCCACATCTTCAGCCACAATCAGCAAGGGCCTTTGTCTCTGAACAGATACATTTAGGTAAAAAATGAAGAGTGTGGTTTTTGTGCTCTAGCTTCCAAATACAAAGTGATTGGAAAAAAAGTGTGTACCTTTAACGCCAGCTCTAGTACTTTCACCACAGCATGCATACTTGAGACTTTCTTGTCGTGGATCAGAATGAGAGGGTCATCTAATTCCTGTTTGTGTACAGGCATATAAAAGATAAATAGAAACTCAATGACAGTAGAAGCAGTTACCTTGAACTGTTCAGTCATATGGACACCACCAAGATCTCAAGATTGTCATGATTGAAATCGGAAGAGAAGACTTACACATTTTTGGGTTTTCTGGTCTGTGTTGAAATAAGGGGATATATAGCCCCTGTCAAGCTTCATCCCCTCGACAACTTCCAACTCATTAGATAATGTTTTCCCATCCTGCAACAGATTAACATGGAATAAGAACAAATGCATATTTTGGAAGCACAAATATGAAAGAATGATTAATGGGATGAGATAAGCAGCCATTAGCAACTCACTGCATGTGTCAAGAAAAACAGTACTCGGAAACTTGATATCCTTCATAAAAGTACCATGAAACTTAAAGAATTGCAAGAGACTATGGAGAAAAGTATCAATAACAAGACGCAGAAATATGCATCAGTACAATGCACAACTTACTTGAATTGTTATAACTCCCTCTTTGCCAACCTTCTCCATAGCCTTTGCAATCAATTCACCAATTTCCCTCTCCCCATTGGCTGATATTGTACCAACTTGTGCAATTTCTTCAGATGTGCTGATCATTCTTGCTCTGCTCTTCAAATTGGTAACAACTGATTCAACTGCCATGCTGATACCACGTCTTAGGTCCATTGCATTCATTCCAGCTGCAACCGACTTGCATCCTTCAGTAAATATTGCTCGAGTGAGAACTGTAGCACAAGTGGTCCCTGCAAACACATTGAGAAAGCTCTCATTGTCCAGTGAGACAGAACCAACAAAGAAGCAAAAGTATGCAGTAAAATATGAAAAAAAAAAAACAAGAAAAAAGCACTAGATTTAGAACTTGTGGCATAAAATCCTAAACTAATGGTCAAATGCTACAGGGCCAATATAAGTCCTAGTTGGTCAAAATATTTAGATAACAATTGTAAGGGGAAGAAACCCTACCATCGCCTGCGGTGTCGTTGGTGGCATTTGCAACCTGCTTCACCAGGCTAGCACCAACATTCTTGACTTTATCCTTGAATTCAATGCTTTTTGCAACAGTCACACCATCTTTTGTCACTTTAGGGGCACCATAGCTTTGTTCAATAACCACATTGCGACCCTGCAAACCACAAATTACCAAGAATAACAATCATTATTTATTAATCAACTTGCCCATTTCATCTTTTGCAAAAAATAATCAAGGTCCACCAAAGAAAAAAAAAACTCAAACGCATTAATGGTTCACCATCCTCAATAAGATGTTGCAAGAGGAAAAGAAGCATCCACACTTATCTTGGATATCCAAAGAATAAAGCATACAGATAAGCGCTGTTGTTGATCTATTAAACCCCGCAACACTACTTTCTACCAAGAAAAAACATATTTCCCATTGCAGTGTTATCATTGAAGACTATATATAGTTTAATTTATGAAAAAAAGTCTAATAACACCAGTCTGCTACAAAAAAAAAAAAAAAAAAAACAATCAAATTTCACTTTACTTTCTTGGAACGAAAAATGAAACTCTTAAGATTGCATTCAAGGGCATCAAACATCAGTAAAGCATAATCAAACAGGCAATTGGTGTCAGTACCTTAGGGCCCATTGTAACTTTGACAGCATCAGCTAGCTCTTCAACACCCTTGAGCATCCCAGCACGAGCCTCCACACCGAATCTTATTTCTTTGGCAGCATAGTTTCTGCTCCAACTCAACCTACTTCCAATCTGATAAAAACACGCAAAAGATTTGCTTTTTAGAGAGAAAGTCATTAAAATTGCAGCAGGATAACCGGAGTCGGATCGAATATGATGCAAAAACTGGACACCAAACCGATAAAAGTACCAGCACTCACCTGATTGGTGCTGCTCCTAGCAATCCTATGAAACCCACAAAAGGCAAAACCCGTTATTATGAAACAAGAGAAATCACAAAACTGAGTTTTTATTAGGTTGTTTACTATGTAAATGAAAATTCCAATTCCAAACGAAGTTCTTGATGGATCAGTTTTAGCTCCATTTAGCTAATAAACTACCACCGTGATCAAGAATATCCATCAAGTTCCGATCTTCCATATTTTTTTATTTATTTGTGCATTTTCTTAGCAACCAAATGGAAAGCGAAGAAAACAATGAAAACCCACATGTAATAGATGAAGAGAAAGAGGAAAGTACCGAGCTTTAGAGGCGAGGCTTGAAGTGAAGCGGTGCATAGTAGTGTTAATAAATATTAACAGAGAGAAGCTTCTGTGGGATTATTGGGAAAGAATTGACGAAATGATAAACACAGCGAGCGCTAGCAAGAGCAGAGGGGTGAGAAAGCGGAGAGCTTGTGCTTTTTGTAGAGGGAGAGAAGGCTCTAGAAGCTGCCGGTTATTAGTAGGGTTTAGGGTTTTGTGCTCTTGGGAGTTTGAGTTTTCACTGTTAAATGAGGTTTACCGTTGGTTGGACCCAGCTTGTTTTTGGGTAAATATTTATTCATATCTACCCATTTAAGATGCCAACACAGATTCTCTATCAAAAAAATATTGAAAAATAAATTAAAAAAATATAAAAAATAATTCGGATGTTAATCTATCAAACTTGTAATTTGAATTATAAAACCGAGATAATTCGATAAAAAAAATTACAAATCTCGATTCTTAATTAACATGATATTATTTTGTCAAATCCACATATCATGTCATGAACTTAACATAACTTCATTAAAACTATCTTCAAAAATTTTATAAAAGTACAATCTTTAATAAATTTAAAATTAAATGATAATAGAAAAATTCCTCTACTTGTGTAGTGTTTTTTTTTTTTGTTAATATCCACATGTATTATATTAATATTTATTTTATTTTTTGTATTTAAGATTTTCTTCATCATGTTTGAGGGTTATCAGAATTTTTACTCTAGTTTTCTTTGTTTTTTTACTAGGAAAAATAAGTTTTTTTTTTTTATACATGCTGGTTCTGCTTCAAAATCCTCCGATGTTATTGTTAAAGAGAGCCAAAACATATCTGCATACAATACTCCTAGAAGAAGGGTGAGAGATCTTGAGTTTGGGATTCACTCTTGTCAAGCAGAGAATGGAAGTCCCAATGAACGTAGCTAAGTGCAAAGAATTTTAGATCTCTATTGTATGATTTGAGTTCGAGTCGAGTCGAGTTGTGATGGCAAAGAACTCGAGATATGTCTTGTAAATTTCAAGTTCGAGTCATAACATGTTTACTTTATAAAAAAATTGGATTTTACCCCCTCAATCTCAGCTCGCAAATAAGAGTAGAGAATGTAAAGAACAAGATTTTAAAGATCAATTCATGTTCCATCCAAAATAATTCCAAGGTAAATACATATAGTTTTTAATTCTGCCAATAGGGTTAAAATATTTGTTAGGGTGAGCCTACAATCTAATTTTCCAGCAACTGTTTTTATTGCTCGCTTACAAGGTCTTGGCATATGAAATTATGAATGCCTTTCTCAGCTTGTCATTGAAGATTTAAATATTTGAAGATAAATTCTAAGAATAAAAAACATAATAATTAATTTCACACGTGCATTGATCTTAGTATGGATAAACTTGAATGGAAAACGACTTGTCATTTAAAAATAAAGAAAAAACGAAGAAAGAAAAAGGTTGCTATATGAATATTTAGATTTCGAAGTGTTTAGTTGAAGTTAATATATGTGCAATATATTAGCGTGGATCAGTAACTGTATAAAATATGATGACAAATCCTAATATGGATAAATTTAATTATTAAAAATATTTGCTCATTTTATTTTTTGGTATTTTTATATCATTTTCATGTACCAATACCAAAAATATTTTTTTAAAAATTAAAAATATAATTTTAATATATTTCTAAATAAAAAAATATTTTTAAAAACAATCACAATCATACTCTCAAATAGTTATTCCACCCCATATCATATCAATGGTTGCAAATTTGTAAATTGCAATTCCTTTATTATTTATAACAACCTTGACGTGATTATTTTTTTAATGACAAATCAATAACTATATATATAAATAAAAAAATATCGTAAAAATATTTGATTGGTTATAATACTCCTCAATTATAATATCTTTAAATTATTCAGATGATCATTACACATTTATTTAAATACACGTTTCATAGTTTTTTAATATAAACTTTCGAATACTTGTTATCTATTTAATTTCTGTTCACTTTTCCTAATATGTGTCTTCTATATAAATTCCTTTTTTCTTATTGCATTATATTTTGTATATTATTTTTTATTTTCTGATTTAATACCCCATATTGTATTTCCCATATAACATATTCAATGCAATTTTTCTATTTTTTTAACAAACCACGAGAGCTTTTCTTCTGACAGCGCCATAACTTGTTATTTTTCAACCATTAGAAGAACTTTTAAGTACATCAAACACCACATAAACATTTTTTTTTTATTCATATGCAAATTATAGAGCATGATTTTCATTTTCATTTTTTTATTCGATTCAATGAGCAGAAAAAACAAAAACACGTTGCTTTGAAGGCCATCTATATTTAAAAAAAAAAAAACAGCTTTTATTGCATCTTTAATATTATTAACTATAAAAAAATGAAAGCTTTATTTTTCTCATTTTTCAAACATTTTAAGTTCTAAATGTTATATTCTCTTTTAATATTTGAAATGTATTTTATAAATATGAAGTTATTAATATAGTATTATTTAACAAGAATTAATGCTTGTCTGTTTATATAGTAAAATATACAGGGATATTTGAGATTACAGTACAAGATATTGCTTAACATATTTTTTTTATTTAAAAATATATTAAAATATTTTTTATTTTTAATTTAGATGCATTAAATTTATTAAAAATACATATTAATTTAATATATTTTTTATTCAAAAAAACTTTTTAAAAACAACTGTCCTCTTACCACCAACCAACGTTTAGTAAAATCTAGTTGAAAAAACAAAGCACTTGGTTAGAAACAAGCCGCGGCTGGCAGGCACCGATTGACCACGCGCGCGTGTAAGCCCTTACACACCATCGCAGTTTTTCCTCCCAAGTCTCTCCACTATTCATCATCCGGCCTTCTCTTTCCTAAAAACAAACCAGTCTCTCACTAAAAAAACCAAACAGAGATAACAAAGAGCAACATCAAGAGAAAATGACGGAGGCAGTGATAAGAAACAAGCCTGGGATGGCAAGCGTGAAGGACATGCCGATTCTTCAAGACGGCCCTCCTCCTGGTGGTTTTGCTCCTGTCCGATTCGCTCGTAGGATCCCTAACAAAGGTCCTAGTGCTATGGCAATCTTCCTCGCTGCTTTTGGTGCCTTTTCTTATGGCATGTACCAAGTCGGCAAGGGCAACAAGATCCGCAGGTAAAATATGTTTTTTTGTTTTTCAATTTTCGTTTTTTTGTGGTTTTCGATTGGTTTTGGTTTTTGTTTGGTTTTGAGTTAGAGTTAGAAATTTAAAGGATTTGAATTTTTCTTATGTGATTTGAATTGTATTATTAGATTGAAGATTGCTAGGAACTCTTTACTTGGCACTTTAAAATTATCAAAATTAACGGTTCTGTTTGTGACAATTCTTGGCTTCTGGATTTGTCTGGATTGTGAAATTAGCACTACAACGGGGCTGATTGTCGCGATTCATCATAGTATTAGCATTATGAGGTTGGAATTTTGTTAGAATTTTCCTATTTTGATTGCGGTGTTGAGTGGTCGCCAATTGTTTTTTCCTAGGGTGACAGATAGAGATTAGGAAGCCTTGTGAGTGGACATGGTTTCTTGTAGCTGAATTTTGTTTGATTCTCAAATGTAAATTGAAAATTTGAGATTTTAGGTGGTTGTGAGCAAGTTTCTGATGGGTAAAGAATAGAAATCGGTTATTATAAGCACCAGGAGGCATCAAGGAGCTTCCAAGTTAATTAATTATATCCGTATCTACCTTCACTGGAAAAATTCTGTTCAGTATGCTACAAATTTATAGCTTTTTACTTTCAATCCATAATCCTTACAAGAGCTGAGAGCAGATTCTCCCCCCTCAAATACACTTTTACAAAGTCTGCGCTAAAAGCAAAGACAAGTACAAAAACCACAGCCTTTCTAATCAAAATGCTCTTTAGAGTGAATCGCCATGATAAAGTTGATTATGTTTATTCAACTGCATGGTGTAGGAGATGTGCTATCTTTGATTTTTGCGAAGGTGAGTTAAGTATAATTTAAATGTATTGGTGATTTGTGGCCTTTGCTTGCTAATGTTTTCCATGGAATTAGCAATTTTGCATAATTAATTTAACATAATGAAAATAGTTATTATTCTGACTCAGGAGAGAACTTGTCTGGGATTGGTTGAGTTGGCAACAGGGGTAGGTTGTGTCAAAAAAGCAGGTCTGTGCATGTTTTGTAACTTTTCTAGAAACCATGGTTTTGAAACCTCAATGCATTTAGACCATGATTTTGGAAAGTCAATCTTGAACACACCTGAGCTAACAGTAAATTGAGGTTTGCGAATGACATTGAAAGGAAAAACTTTCAGTTTCAACGAGGAGACACTGATTTACCAAGTTTTGAGTAAGTTGTTTGGTGTTGCTGTCTCTGGTACTGGTGGAAAAGTGCAAGATTATTCCGGTGAAAGAGTTAGTGTGTTACTTACGGCTGCCAAAGCTGTCCAAAATTCAAGCAAACAGTTTGAATGTAAAAACAAGCTTAGAGTAAGTTTTTTCATTGTTATTTTTGCTTTCCTTTTGAAACTGTCTGTATTCAAAACATGGCTGCAATGGACGCATCACCTGCAGATTATATTTTGCTCTTTGATGAGAATCAACCTAGGCAGACTAGAATTTTGAAATTTTATGCAGCTGGGCTCCTTGTGCTCTCCTTCTTAAGCTGTAGAAAAAACTGCTTTTTTTGGAAACCACACCTGGTTGATTTCTTGGCATTCCTTAAAGTTATCGTTTTAGTTGCTGTAGCCTAATTTCTATACAAGTTACTTCAGAATATTATGGCTCATTGTGCATATCCGACGGGTCAATACCCATGTCATTGTTTATACATATGGATAGTCTCACATGAGGAGTAGGATGTTGAGGCATCTGGAAAGACAAATATGGAAAGTAAGCATAATTTTGACTGCAATATATATATTCCATGCTTCCAGTTCTGAAGTAAAAGTATAATCTCAGTGCATGTTATGCATATTACCCATATACGAGTGTAAATCTCAATTTGAGCCAAGGGCATGTCAAGAGGCTGGATTAGTAGTGTGCTTGACCTTGAAGGTGTACATATGACTGGCCCACCTCTTATAAGAAACCCAGATTATTGTCAAGGACTCCTGCTGGGGCCATGTGTTTTGTTCTCAGCTACTGTAGAAGAGAAGTTTTAATCACCATGAATTTGTACTCTATACTGTGTGCTTTATAGCCTTGTATGTAGTGATTGGTGATATAGATATGCTGCAAAGCCTCCAAGTTCCTTATTAGGCCATTTTAGCAACTGTGAACTTGTTCTTAAATCATTTGCTTTCTGCAGAGCACTTAAGGAAGAGAAGTACGCTGCACGCAGGGCGATCCTGCCTCTGCTTCAAGCTGAAGAAGATGAAAGGTAGAAACAACTATTTTCCTTTATCACTTCCCAGTGTGTTTCTCACCTCTTATTTATAAAATATCCTCATCTTTCCTCTCTCCCTGATTTCTTCTATTTAGATTTGTCAAGGAGTGGAAGAAGTATCTTGAATATGAGGCAGAAGTAATGAAGGATGTTCCTGGCTGGAAAGTTGGTGAAAGTGTCTATAATTCTGGGAGATGGATGCCCCCAGCAACTGGTGAGCTGCGTCCAGAGGTCTGGTGACACTTTTATCTGTATCTTGTTATGGTGCATGTCTAATTGTCAAGCATCTCGTTCTTTTCCCATCATCCAAGTGTCTTCTGTCACTTAGTGTTGCTTCTTTCTCATGGAATAAAAATTTGCTATTAATCATCTGACATGCCCTGAAAATACTGCCCACAGTTGTCTTGTTTCTTTCCTTTTTATTGTATCCTCATAACCAGAAAATCTTGAACATAAAGATTAAAAGACCTTTAGAGCAATGTCTTCCCGTTCAATCTTTGTGGTAAATTTCAACCTGTTAGTAATGGTTTGGAAGTAATGACACAACCGAAGTGGGGATTCTGGGGGTATGATTTGCCAAGCAATTGATTGGTTTCTGTTTGATATTGTTCTGCTCTGTGGTTTTTCGGTGGTGTTGATAATAACACCCCCTTTCTTGGCTCTCAAGATTAAGGAGCAGATTCACTATGGTAGTTACTAGTGTGGAAGAATTTTAGCCTCGTGTTGCTTCACTGATTCGAGTCACTTCGGTCATCTTGAAATCCCTGCGCCCCTTGATGATGAAAAAACTGGTGGGAACCTTTGATAGTTTTTTTTCTCCTTTATATATACATGCTACAAGCAAGTAATATACTTCAGGACAGCTATGTAGCTAATGATTGCCAGACGCCATAATAAGCAGGGCGCAACAGCATGAACTTTCATAAGCTACAGGCAAATGATTTCTCATAGCCACTTAGTAATGATGCATGCCAGTAAAAGAACTAGAAGCCATCTTCAAAAAAATATGAGAAATCAATATTCATCAACCCATCATGTGTTGTGATTTATGCTTCACCATACAATCAAATGAGACACTGCAAGCTAAAGGAAACTTGTGTCGCGTCGATTGCTCTCGAAGCTGAAAACCTAAGTTGAAGGTGAAAGCGAAATCTCGTCTGTCCTGCTGAATTTGAAATCCTCCATGGAAATAAACCAGGGGAGGAATTCATTGAAGTAGAGGTTAGATGCTGCATGGATCATGTCATTCTTGTACAGGGGCGCAACTATGTCTGCATTTTTCTAGTTTCATCTGATGCCGCCCCCGAAAGCACAACATTCTACTCTCTCCTCTGAAAGATAATGCAACCTGTTTCTGCTGCTTGAAGATGCACCTCTCAACGCTGGAGAAGAAAAACACATTTTTTCTTCAAAAAATAACCAGAAGAGCAGAAAAGAACCCCTGAAGAACAGAAGTAACCGGCTTCCAAACTAAAAAAGTCCATCAAAAGTTGCAAAAATGACAAATTGACCATGCTGTGCGAGCTCTGCTTAAGCAAAACCAGCGAGCTTCTTGCAGCCATTTTCGACACAAAATACAAGATTGCGGGGCCGTAGATTATAACGACCCGCTTGTCCTTTATTATTCATGTCAATCAATTTCAGTTAACTTTTAACTTTATATATTATATTTTATATTTCCATAAGCAATGTCTAATTCATTAATTTAAAAACCAAGTGTCCATCAATATAAAATAGAAAATAAATAAAAACAAACATAAACTATTCTCAATTTTCTTTCGTGGAATTAATTTTTACTATTTTTTTTAGTGGTTAAATCCTGATCATGCCTAAATCAACATAACCATGTCTATTTCATGAATTTAGATTATAAAAATAAAACATAATAAATAATAAATAATTTTCTTTCATAGGAAAACTGTTTTTAATTCTGTACTTGAATGGCTACCTCTCTTTCCATTTCCTACTTCACTGAAACAGATAGCACCCTCTAGGCCTCAACATGTTCATGACCACGAATTTCTTGCAAGCCCATCTCATATTCAATTGCTACCTTGCCAGTTCCACGCTTCACTAGACAGCAACGACAGGATGCAGTTTCGGTAACTTTCAATTCCTCTTGGAAATTTTGACTCTACATATATATATATGACAATGAGGAGGGTAATAATTTCATTTTACTATACTCAGTCATTTTGTATTTGTAATTATGCATCCTTGATTGTGAGACTGCTATGCAGTTGGAGTCCCTGTGGTGCTAGCTCAATCTTGAAAACAAATGTAAATAATACACAAAATGTTTTCTTTGGGGGGGTAGGGGGTTTACATTCGTTTCTTTTCCTCAATTCCAACATGGGTAATCAAAAAATGATCTCCGAGGATAAATGCTCATAAAACAAATGCTGAAAATGAGCAGATAGGTTACATGAAAACCAGAAGGAAGGAATCCAAAAAAAAAAGAGCATCAGTGTCGTTAAGAAGAAGCTTGCACATCAACATTTGGGAAGATCAGCTGGTGGTGGTAGTAGCTTCTGACTGGGAAGCTTTCCATCCAAGACAACCCAAGCCATCTTCAAACCCCAGCTTGTGTGCACTTCTAGATGGCAATGCATGAACCATACACCTGTGGACTCGCAAGCAAAAATCATCAGAACTTAAAGAGGGTAGCAAAAACACAATACTGTTAAATTACTTAGGTATTTTTTCCTGCCTAATCTAGGACCATTTAATTTGCCTGACCTGCAGTAATCACTAATTACCAACCTGGATTGTCTGCTAGAAATCGTATAGCAACCCACCCACCAGAGGGCACACCTACAGTGTTCCTTTCAATAGGGTCGATAAGATTGAAATTTGTGGGGTCCTTAGTTGGATCGAAGTTCCCAAAACCTTGACCAACAACAAAGAAATTGAAGCCATGTAAGTGAAGAGGGTGGCTTTCTGCACCAAGAATGCTAGTGTCCTGCATAATGAGCTCCACGGTGGTGTTGAAAGGAAGCACCACTAGCTTTGTTCCATTGCTCACCATGGTATTGTTTGGCGGATTTCCAGTATAATTAAAAGGAATAAGTGGGTTGATAGGAAAATCAGGAGTATAGACACCCTTTGATTGACCAAAATGGTGGGCTTGGAGAAGAGCTGTTGTTGGCATTGCAAATGACACGTTATTAACTGAAGCTGCGAACATCGTTCCATTTGGTCCCTGGCAGGTTTGGTTTTGGGGGCATGAGTGTGTTCCAAGGCCTACTGTGAAGATAAACTGTCTATCAGCCTTTTGAGGCACGTTGGCAGGGAATTGTGCATTGGCTAAGCTGCGGAGTTTGCTAGTGAAGTTTGTAGCAAATGAGGAATCATTTAGGGGAGGTAGATTTGGTTTAAAAAGCGGAAGTTTTTTAGTAGAGTGGCTTGATTGAATGGTGTTGTGCGATACTTCATATTCTAAAATGCCAGCAACTGTTGAATTATCAAAAGTTCCTTGACCAGTCACGTAAGGTCTAGCAGTCATGAGAAATTTGGCATTTGGGTGGTGGGGTTTGGTCTTGAGAAGGACATTTGTGGTTTGTCCAGGAGCAATGAGAAGCGTCTTGGTATCAAATGGTTTCACATACACAGCATCAGCTTCCACAACTGTGAATGTATGGTTTGCTATGCTGAAGAAAAGCTCGTCATTGAGCGCAGCATTGATCAGGCGAAGAAGGTAAGTCTTTCCAGGCTTTACCTTCAGCTTGAAAGTATCTGCCAAACACCATCGACACAAAGTTAATGAGAGAGAGAGAGAGAGATTGAAGGCCTAAATTGCTAAAATATTGTACCTTTGGCAGAGCAGTTGTATAATGGCCCTGGAAATCCATTAATAGTGTAGGCATCAGAGACATTTGGGCCTCCACCTGTTTGCAATGCCTGGTTAATGACTGCCTCTGGATCTGCATTGAACCACTCTCCTGCAATTAAGTAATTAACCTTGTTAATTGTATTACCAAATGAATGGAGACGACCTCAACAGGAAGGAATCATTGTAAATTCCAATTAGTTCTTAAAAATATATCTGCGTGTATAGCTCAGTACCAAAGATGATGGGAACTTCCTTGTAAGGTTTGACAAATGGATAAGGAGTGCCGAGTTTGGGAAGAATGATCAAGGGACCATAGAGAGTTGATCTTAGCCATGATATATGGGCATGCCACCAAAGAGTGCCTCTTTGTCCTACAATGGTGTAGTTGTAAACATAGCTTTGTCCAGTTTGTATAGGGCACTGAGTAATATATGCTGGTCCATCAGCCCATCCGCTCCGAAGCTGTCGAATTCCATGCCTGTTTTCAATGAAAATAGAAACAGAAATCCAGACCATGTTTTCGCAGGGTACATTTCAAAAAAATGAAAACTGAAAATGCTACCAGTGAATAGAGATATTGTTTTGGACATGGTTAACCACTTGAATAAGAAGTCTGTCACCCTCCCTAGCAACAATGCGAGGCCCTGGGAACTTCCCATTGACTGTTACCATGTTCTTGGTGTGGCAAAGGCGTGTCACATTCTGCAACATGACCTGCAAATTTTGATTTTCTATAGACCGTTATAAATGAAGGAGAAAATCAAAAGAATGCTCTTTCTTGGATAAAAATGTGAATGAAAGCAATGTGTGTGACCATATTATCTTGACAAGTTTAGGTACCAAAGCTAATGGCATGTAACACATACATCAAGTTTGTAGTGTCTTGTAATGGCAAGTGCAGGCTCAAGATGGAGAGACAAAGTGACGAATGAGAAGAGAAGAAATCCCAAGAAAGTTGGTGATGGAAGAAAAGAAATGCCCATTTTATCTCTTCTTTCAGACAAGGCTACAAGCTCCAATGCCTGATCCTTGAATTGTTTTTTTTTTTCTGTCTAGACACTTGGACTGAATGTTCATAAGAGCTTGGAAACCAGTATATATAGAGAGAGAGAGATAGTTTACGGGAAAATGTCAGTTATTCATCAAAAAAAAGATAAGGGAAAGGCTTAACTAGTTGATTAGGTGATAGAAATTATATAGTTTAATATTGAAAGGTAAACTAGAACAAGCTTCATGAATAATCTATGCAGAAATTTTCAGTTTACTAACTCTAGAGTACAGTCAAAGCCAATCTCCTTGGTCTCCTTTCTTTTGAAGTAAGAACCTGTCGTCCTTCCTACCAAATCATAAAACGAAAATCCCAACTCTAATGGGCATGGCATTGTCCAGATTAGTCCCATGCAGCTGTAGTCTTTGGTGTAGTAGACTTCCATTTTCAGCAACAAATTAATGGAGCTTTCATTTAACTATCTGCTTCGAAACACTATCCCAAGCAATATTGAAGTAACAGATCGTAAAACCACAGCATAATGACTTGCTTTAGGCATATTTTCAGGTCACCACTTGAAAATTAAGACCAACTTTCTAATGTCAATTCTTATACAGTTTTTAACCCTCTGATTAGGTTAGTAAATGGAAGTTTTCCTTCTTCAATATCGCCTTCATCTCAAATTTCACCATGATAGTTTAAAAATATTGACAATGCATGTAAGATGTTATTAACTGTAATACTTGGAGATAAAGCTAACGACCAGGAGGTTTCTATCAAGGAAGTCATTTTTCAGTGGTGGATGTGTGTCACAGGTCATGGAGGGATCGAGGGGAGACCTCACCTGAAGCAATTTTATCTCAAGCAAACGTAGTAACATACTAACTACCACATGAATATATAAATCCCTAATAATCTGATCTGAATGTTGAAAAGGATGTGTAAATGAGTAGTTGGTGCTTAATATATGCAAATCGCCATGTATCACAGTTTATTTGCTCGTCTCTCCTAACTGAGAATAAGTTTCGGGATTATTAATGTTGATTGCTGTTGTCCTAAGGCTGTACAGAACTTCAAGTTTTGCAAATGCCAGCGAGCTTGTAGGCGGTAGGCCAATCAAGACCCACATCCCCTCTTTTCTAAGAATTCTCAGGTTGAAACCTCTTTTTTTTATAATCCAAAAAAAAAAAAGGTTCTTTGTCAAATGATTCAAATCCCGTTGCATCAAAGTAGGAGGGTTTCTGAAAAGATGGAGGGCCACCCACTTTTCTGTCCAAAGGGTCGAAAGGTCTCCCGATGAAAAACACAAGAAAAGAAAAAACAGAGTCGAATAGCTCTTGGGAGGCAAATTAATGTGAAAATAATAATAATAATAATAATCAATATTCATGATGCCCCTAAATGAACCATCTTTCAGAAGGCTCTTTCTCGGTTAGATTCTGTAATCAGCAATCTCACATCAACTGCAACCCGGCTCTGCGAAAACGCAAGTAGGTGGATCTTGATCTGAACAAGCATCCAATCACCTCTCGATTCTATAGCATTATTGTCTTGTGGGAAGTCAAAATGCCCTGTGAAGAAAAATATGGACCTTGTCATGGATTGAAATTCTTACTGATTTCACAGATAGAAAAAAGATTGAAAATTTTAAAAACGAATCCAAATTGTTTCACTTCAGTAAAATTTGAAAATAATAAAAAACTAAATTAAACGGAACGAAATCGATTATTTTTACATAAAAAAATTCAACTAAAATGCTTATATGCTAATTCATTTTTTTTTTTTAAAAAAAAGAAACTGAATCCATGAACTGGTACTTTGACTCAGTTCAATTCAGAATTAAAAAACAAATGTATCTGATTTGATTAACAATTTTAAGTTCAAATAGAATCCAATCAATGGATGTTCGACCCTGTCACGGAGCAAGAAAGGGTGAAAATTTTCGAAGCAAACTTCGATTATTTCTAGATTTATACTCTTTATCCTTGCAAGGCCATTGAGTTTGGTCCCTGCAAGTCACCCATCCTGGCTCATACACACGAGAGGCTGCTTCCCGTCAAAGAACAATTCTACATCTGATTGCAAACAGATTGACATTGAAATGCAGAAAGGAAGATTTTTGCTTGAATATTAATAATAAGATAGAATTGCTGTCGGTTTTTCACACCCTTCCAATTGCTCCCATCATCTCTGGTATAAATAACCTGTAGAGGTTAGAGTTCTCAACTAGTAATAAAATTGAAGGAAAATTCAATAACTTCCACTCATAACTGGGTTGACTAATTGAACTGTGTATGAAGCTTCTTATTCCCGAGTATTACCTCTGGTGCATTTTCATGCTCCAGGTTATTACCATGACAGTTTCAGACTCTCAAACATGAATAAATCCATAAACACCTACCTCCCTCTTTCTGGCTAGAATCGCACTTCAATTTTAAATATCACCGTTGCAAAGACATTCTCAATGAAAGAGAATGTGATTTCCCTTAAAACATTTTAATTCTGTAATTGCATCCCAACTCATATTTCCAAAGGGTCCCCTCTACTTGAAGCTACCTTTCAAAAGGATCTCTACTTGAATTCAATGGAGGGTAAACTGCTGCGGCAATTTTCCGCTGAAGATTGTATTTCTTTGCGATCACTGGCCTCACATCTTCAACCCCAACCAAGCTCTCCAAAAAAGGAAGTAGTGAAAGCAATTCTTTATCTTCACGATCATCAAACCAGCTCTCAATTGGTATACCATTGTCAACCTGGAAGCCAAATGCCTGAAATGAAAACCATCGACCTAGTCAACAATTTCAGCTCTAAAAAATTCACAAATAGACACCCGGCCACTCCTAAAAGCCTCAGGCCCTTCCACTCGTTTACCTTGCCTCAATTCTCTTCCATACCTTCTGTCCTTAAACCGATAAGTCAATCAATTGCTTTTATCTTGGTAAATATCCATGGTTTCTAAAAGGCTACTAACACCAACATCTAATGATTTGGATTCAATGAAGAAAGAAAACAGAAATTCCATACAATGGAATTGTGCCATTGCAAAGAAAGGTTATTTCAATTCAAGAGTGTTACTGATTAAACGGTGCAACATCCCCAAAAAATTCTAGTGTTTATGCAAATCGACAACAAAATAGTAATGGTTTTCATACTAAGAAGATACCTTTTATCTATTTTATGCTATGGACAGAATATAATGCCAGATGTCCCAAACAACCCCACCCCACACTCCCAAAAACATTACTGAAAAGGCAAATACCGAGTAAAAGGATGCAGTCTCTCTAATGACCAATCAAATTATGATTCAAGCCATGTAAATCAGAAAGCACTGAAAGAGAAGAATTCTGCAACAGTACCTGGGGAGAGTTGTCAATAATAATAACATGTGCCAAATCACGACCAAGAACCGACAAATCTTTGAGGTAGTTACCCTCGACAAAAACACAGGATTCACGAAAAACACGATGTCGAAACACTCTCCTCTTTGGATCAAGCACATTTAGAAGCTGTTCTGCATAAATACTTTGGCTAGCAGTAAATATTAAAATCTCAAAAATACTAGAAACTCTCTCCATGAAATCCCTGAGGTAAGGACGACACCGAACAAAGACTGTATGCTGCTGGAGGTTGAAGTTGACAGGAAATGTGAAGTCTGCATCATCACAAGGTTCAAGTGTGGAGTGCACCAGTGTTTCTGAAATTATAAATGGCGATTAAGGCTCTCACAATCAGAGACAGACACAACGCAGGTAGCCAATGGCCAAAAATGCATATTGCACAATATTAAATGCAAAACTACCGCTTTATAGAAAATGGCAGCTTTGGTTCCAGATTTTTCTGATTAAAGAAACTCCTACCTTCCAATAACAAGTCAAAATACAACTAATATTCACTTCCTCATCATAATCAAAATTACATGTAGCGGATGAGCAGGTACAAAGAAAGCAGAACATTACATTTCATGAGTCAACAGAACGCAATAATCTCAAGAAAGCCCAGTCATTCACACTGCAATTAATACACCTTGCAAATGAGAATTGCATATGGAATATTGTAAGAAGGCATTCTTTTATTGGGAACAAACGATAAAATCAAGAATCTCCAAAAATGTTTTACAAAAACAAACAAAAGGGACTCTGCAGCAACCCCTCCCCTCCACGGATACAGAAACCAAAAGATTAAGAGACAATTACCTCAGCAAGATTAAATGAGAAAAAGGAAGTGATTGGCATCAAGTGAACAGGATATAAACAATAAAGTTAAAGATCACATGTAATAAACTTGTTTGTATAAATTAACACGAAAGAAATGTCAAATTCTGTACCATCCAGGTCCAAAACAAGAGTTGTAGGAGGACAACTCCGTGTCTGTTTAGGTAGCAGCATGGGCCTAAAAGTGGGGACTACTGATGACAACTCTGGCAGGTTCTTTATAAATAGATAAGGGTCAAAGTCATCAAACTCTTCATAATCCTCCTCCTCCAAGCAAACATCAGTTGACATAGAATCTTGACCATGCTCATCAACACATTCCAGTTTTGAGTTCTTCATTGCAAGATATATAGAAGAAATTTCAGAAGGAAGACCACCTCCGTTTGAAACTGCATTACCACAACAATTCACAGTAGTTGCATCAGTAGAGAGCACCTGATCACCATAGTTATCCATATATGAGCTTTTGGCTAATATATTTTTCTCCAATTCTATGACACTACAAGTTGTGTTAAGGGAAGCTAGTGTGCTCTCATTGTGTTCTCCATAAGAGGGTTTAAAGGTTTCTTGTGTAGGATGGGCATCCAGCATATCAACCCGGGACTCTCCAGTCCGATACAGTTTGATGAAGTCAGCTAAACAGGAGATTATGCAAAAAGAAATGAAGGTATAATTTCAGAGGGAAAAGATAAAAGAAGCTTAAATAAATATATGTTCACACATATCAGCTTTAAAACAAAAATACTGATTGTCACTCACTTCCATCGGAAACTTCTCCTCCAGCAATCTTAGATGTGTGAAAAGCAGGAGAAAATATAGCTTGAACCACACATTGGGCAGCTCCTTCATTACAGCCCTGCAATACAAATTAGCAAATCATATGACAGAATCTTAATGCTTGACTTATTGATTGTTTTCTTGGTGTTTTTCACTCTTTTGATATACACTTCTGAGAGCTATTTAAAAATAACCGATAAAATTTGATTAGAATAGGAGCATGTCAAGTTTTCTATATTCATTGTCAAACTAAAAAAAAAAAGAATCTAAAGCAGGGTTAGAAAGGTGCATAGCACACACAGTTGGTGCAGTTACCTTTGGATCCACCACATCACATTGTGAAGCATTGGAAGCCTTATGATGCACCGAGTTGTAACTAGTATTCAAATTTGTTGCTGCAATAGGCTCCTGATTTTTCTTTGGAAAGTTGCCTGCAAAGAGTATTTGAGGTTGGAGTAAACACAATTAAAAAGATCGATGGTTCTTAATAAAATAATAAATGAGAAATTTAATTTTTAATAGCACAATGTGTGATGCTGATTTCCCTAATATTAGAATTTCCTCAGACCCTGACTTTGCAGCAGATATAGTGAGAAGGATGAGACTTGATACTATCAGGAACGCAATAAAAAAAAACATTCATACAGGTACGTCTTCTTAAACAAATTCATATCCTTTATCACTAAATTCAATATCCTTAAAACGTAAGAGGTGTTTTAAAAGGTCATTGGGTGAAGCAACAGCAATTTAAGAGCTAAATTATGACAACTTAAAAATGAGAGCAACTTGGGACTTAATCTTAATTCAGGGGACTAAATTCAATCTAGAATCTGCTAACATTGTGTTTAATTAAATTTTTGCATGGACAGATCAAACTGCTTGACACTGATAAGTAACGCACAGGTGATGTAAGGTATTGGGTAATGTGTTCTGTTGATTTTGAGTGTTAAAGTTCAAAACAGCATTCAATTGTAAGTGACTTGCTGCCCACTGCTCTAAAAGAAAAAATCTAAATCTGACACTTTATTACAATCTCCACGAAAAAGGCAACCTATTGTGTTCTGTGTGAGCATGCATTAACTGAAAATATAAAAAGGTAGCACCGTATTACATTTCTGCTTTCTAGCTGAAGATGTAATTAGTTCTGAAACTTTCTTCTCAGCGACTTGCACATTTTCAGACAGTTTCTTCTGAGCTCTTGAAATCATGGGGCTTGCATGCTCTCTTGAAGCATTTCTTCCACAAATTCTTTTCTTAGCTTGCATTTCCTCAGGAAGATTTTTCCAAACCTGAAGCTATTCCACCTTACTCAGCTCCAGCAGAAAAATCCAAAATCTGGAGATGACAGTCCTGACCGGAGCACCATGCACTCTGAATAAGTCAGATACCGTTTAGATTTCACATCAAAGTCAACCAGCTATAACTTTATGCACGCTAATGTTTACAACTACAGTCACTTGAAAAAAGAAAACAGCAAAAAGAAAAAGAAAAAATTTCTTAAGCATATATAAATATCCTCCATTGCAACACATAAAGCAGATTATCGATGGTGAAGTGGAAGATTCCCGCCACAAATGAGAGGATACATTGCAGCCTTGTACACACAAAATATGCATATTTTGGCAGCAAAATTACACAGATAACTGTTTAAAGTAAGATTTTGAATTCAGAATAAACGGCATAATGTTAAACCCAACATATCCAAATACAAATCACGGATTAAAGCAAAACCCATCAAAAATACATTTTCCTAAGCTTCACGGCATAATGTTAAACCCAACTCTCATTTGTGGCGGGAATCTTCCACTGATGAGTCAAAAATAAAAACTAAAGTTTCGATTTTTGACTCGCCATTAACCTAAAGTCAAAAATCGAAACTTCAGAGTATCAAACTCCGAAAAAACAGTGAAAGATTGCATTCATTATACACTAAAGTTTATACAAACAAGATAGCACTTTGAAATCTACACTACAAATAAGCGGACACCTTTTATTTTCAATACATACAGTAGAAATTCCCTGAACCCTTTTCAAAAAACTGCTTAAAATTGAGAACCAAAAGCATGCAATTGTAGAGACTCAAAGCCCTAGACCCCTCCATTTCAAAATCACCAAATTCAAATTTCGGCATTGAAAACTCCAAAACACCATCTGTAAACAAGCTAAATTCCTCAAAAAGCCATACAAAACATCAAGTTCATAAACTTAACTAACAATAGCAAAATAAAAAAACAGAGAGAGAGAGAGAGAGAGAGAGAGACAAGTAGTTGAGAGCTAAAAACGAGAAGTAAAAAGAGAAGCTTACCTGATAAGTTAACTCGAACATGAACAGATTACAAGTGATGAACTTACACCTTTTTTTGCTGGAAATTAAAGATATGAAGGAGAGTCAGTGAAGTAAATTAATTACCAGTAAAACCCTAGATTTTGAGAATCAAAGAAGAGAGAAAGAGGAAAGAAATTTGGGTATGGTTAGGGGGGTTTATCTTTATTTTATTTTTTGAAGAAGTTCTTATTTCCCTCCAAGGATTTTAAAAGAGAGGCAAACCATGAAAGATTGAAAAAAACTTTTTTTATATATATATTATTGTCTGACACCAAACCTAGCTGCGAGTTTCTCTCTCTGTTGTGCGTATATTCATCAGGTATTTATTTTTTAAAACAGAGATAGAGAGTGAAAAAGACAAAATATTATAATTAGAATTTATGTGGGAGATTCCTCACTCGCGAAAGGTAGTGCAATGACTCCACTTGCTATAAATAGGAGACAACCGGGTGAGAACAGGACGCTTTTGCAAGGAGAGCAGGTAAATTATAAGTCAGTCCCTCTTCTTTATATTAATTAATTATTGAGTCCTCTTTGTTTTAAAGATTAATAATTTATTTTCTTAACATTGTTGACTAAATTTAAATTTAATATTAATTTATTTTAATAAAAATATTATTCTATATTAAATATTTCAAATAATACTTATTTATTTTGTAATTTATATATTTAAAAAATAGAAAAGAATCAAGAGTGAGAAAAAGGGCTGAATGATTATTTTTAAGACAAGGGGGCTAACAAATAGAGACTGGTTAATAATTTAGTCAGGGGGGAGCAGCGCGTGCATTTCAATTTGTAATCTGAGATTAGGAAAGATCCTTCTCTTTTCTTGGTTGGTCTTCGCTAGCTTTTCGACGGCGTCGTTTGAGGGATTGCATGGGTTACTGGGAAATTTATTTATGAGCGAAAAAACGAGAATCTGTTTTAGTTTTATTGGATTCCGTTTGTGGCCCGTCATGCACTGTGAATTTGCCCAAATTTATGAAGAAGGGTCTCTTATTTCTTTAATTGTAAACTTGTCCCTGACTCGTGTGGTATTTCCCACTTGGTTCCCAAATTAAAATAAGCTTTCCAATTGTGGCCATTTTTTTATGGAAGCCGGCTTAGGCTTGATTCACTGCCCTTCTGATTGGGCCCTGTGATAGTAGTTCCAAGTGTCTTTAATTGAGGTTGTGGATGTAATTGTAATTTTAGATTACATAAAAAGAATTAGTGTCTATTTTATATGGTGGCAGCTTTTGTAATTGTGATTGAAAAAAGGGTATACATTTTATCAAAACTATTATGAGATAGACTTATAAATAAAAAATCATGTTATACTATACTTTATAAAAATAAAATTTAAAACTAATCATGCATGGAGCTGGTATAAAAAATAAATAAATCATTTGATTGAAAAATATATATAAAAAGATGGATTAAACTTACTCTAAAATTTCATTTTTATTCAAAAGTGTGGTTAGAGTTAATTTTGAAAGTGTTTTTCAGTTATAAATAAATCATTTCATATCACATTTTGTATATTATAAGTTAACTCGTTTGTTCAATTGAGTTTATCCGAATTAATATATTTTTTAATTTTAATTAAAATTCAATTCATATAACATTCTGTATCGCAATTAATTCGGATCACCTAAGCAAGTCAGATTTATAATAACCACACTTTTCCGTGCAATATCGTCCCTGTAAATATCGTTTTTTATCTAAATAAACCAATTATTAATTATATAATTTAAGAGAGAAATGTTACCATGGTTAAAAAAAAAAAATGAAAGGAGAGCGGGACATCCAATTATTTTCAGCCTTTGTATTGTTTTAAGGAGGTAATATAAAAATAAATAAATATTTAATATATTTAAGCAAACTTATCTTTATTCTGAAGCACATTTTGTGTTTTTCTAAAAATGGTTTTATTATATTATTTAGCTGGATGTGTAAGTAGCGTGGGCTTCACATACCGAACACACAAATCTGACTTCTTTACACCATCTAGAAGGGGAGAAGGAGATTATTGTAATTTACAATTAACCACACCACACGATACCATACGCCTAAGAACAACCAGGTACTAAACTTTCTGATCAAGATCAGTAGATAACGTTGCTCCATGGAACCGCACGGCATTCCAGTGGCCTTTTCATTTCGAGAGAGAGCCTCAAACACTCCGAAAGATCCACAGGCTTGGCGGGTAGCCATCTGTACTCGTGTAAGAGCCGCGCGAGCCATAGGTGCACCGTGGCTAGCCCAAGTGCCTTGCCCGGACACACCCTGCGCCCTGACCCAAACGGTGCGAGCCTCAAATCTGAACCCATTATCAGCACGTCCTCTTCCATGAACCGGTCTGGGTTGAAGGCCCATGGGTCCCTCCAAATGGACGGGTCATGTGTTATCGCCCACATGTTGACCATTGCTGTCGTGCCAGCTGGGATGAGCAGCTTGTCCACGTGCACGTCATGGATGGCAAGGCGGGCCCACGAGAGAAGTGGGCCTGGTGGGTGCAGGCGTAGGACTTCTTTGACTATTGCCTGGAGGTAGGGTAGATTAGGGATATCAGAATCTTGCACTTGCCTATGATTGCCAGTGCACTTTTCAAGCTCTTGCCGGGCCTTCGCTTGGATCTCTGGGTGCGCCACCATCCTCGCCATGATCCACTCGAGAAGTATCGCCACCGTGTCTGTTCCTCGAAATATCATCTCCTGTGTTGTATTGTCCGACAAAGTTCGTGACTTACTTTTGGCACATGATAAAATACTAAGTTTATAATTATCTGTACAGTTAAGAGTGCGCCGCCTAGAAAGTAAAAAGCAATGAAAAAACGTGGAGCCGGAAGTGAATCGCTAATGTTCTGTGAGCCGTGAGCCGACAGTGTGGATAAAAAAGAAGGTAAAATGATACCCATATATATGCGACATGGTTCTTATTCCTCTCCAATCCGAAGTAAATTTATGAAACATGTTTCTGTTCGATCCGGTCAAGATCCATGAACGTTAAAAGAGTTGATTTGTAATTTTGTATCCATTTAAAATGGTATTATTTTTATAAAAAAATCAAATTATATTATTTAAAAAAAATCAAATTTTATGACATCAATCAATCAATCGGGTTACAAGTTGATTTACTATATCAACCAAATTTAATCATTGGAAAACACGAGTTTTAGCAACCTCTGTACTAATTTTATGGTTAGACTTGCTTTTCAGAAAAATAAATTAATGTTTTTAGATATTTTTAATTATTTGATGTAAAATAATACCATTTATTTTAAATTAAAAGGCATGTTGTGTTGCATTATCAAACATGTATTGAGCGTGTATTTGATAATATGATAGTTTTCATGGTTATTGTTTTTTTTTAAAAAAAAAAGGTTGATTTTAAAACAAAAATTGCTAAATAAAATAAATGAAAAATATATTTTCATGGATTAAAAAGGAAGCTACTCTAGCTATCATAAAATTAAAATTTGAAACGTAATGATAATCAAACCGAAGACAAAAAAAAAAAAAAAAAAAAAACAATTAGCTAGCTAAATATAAAGATCGGTAGCTACCACATTAGAAAACCTTGTACAAGGATCTAACCAAGACCTCTAAACAATTAGGAGTTTAAGTTTAAAAATTGATTTATAAACTTTATTTTTGACAATAATACTTCAAAACAAAACATATAAAATAAATAAAATTTAATAGAGTGGCGCAAGCAAACGTCAGCCAGTCAGATCAGAACCTTTTAAATTCATTAACTGGAGAATAGTAGAGAAAGGGATGGAGTGGAGCTAGCGACGGAGCCTTGCTAGTGGGGAGTAATTGGGGAATCAAGGAGGTGAGAAAAGGACCGTCACTCGTCATTGAAGAACAAGACGAAACACGTGGCGCCGGTCTCCGAGAAGATATTTTATATTTCCGAGAGAGACTTTATAATTTTTCCTCCTTTTCTGCCTTCATTTTTTATATATATTAAATACTGCTATATTCATTAACATCACACACACACACATATATATATGTATGTATGTATATTAATTTATTATAATATTCTTGTTGATATTTAGATTAGAAACCACGCTTCACAATAATTTATGTTAATCTATATTTCATAGCAACTTTTGTACTCTTTAAAATATGTATATTTCAACATATAGTCTTAGAAATAAGGTGGCTAAATGTCAATTTCACTATTTTCATACAAAATTAAGGAACGTGAAGTAATTTGTCAGATTTTTTAATGCCAGATGATTGGTTTAAATTAGCTTTTAAAATATGATGAGAGAAAAGGGAGAGTTTGTTTACCCACAAAAGAGGAACCATATCTGATTCGTTCAGCAGCTCTTGCTCAGGCAAAGACAGCAAAGCACTAAGAAAGTCACTTCGACTCCTGAAGTCTCCGGCTCTTTTTCTTTCCGTCACAACTTGACCCACGACGCTATTAACCTTACCGGCCAGCTTACAACACCTTCTCTTCACCCCATAAAAGTCTAAGAACCCTAGTGGAAAATAGTCCTCCAAATTAAATTTTGAAATCAAATCGAATCCCTCTGCAGCCATGAACCCTAACTCCTCCCTTTTTACATGGACATCACTGCCAAGAACACTCTCGAGCACATTGCTTAGTGAACTTTTTTGCAATATCCCTCTTAGAGCAACAACCCGTCTCTCCTTCATCTCCTCACTCACTTCCGCCAACATTTCATTAGCTAAACGTTGCCGGAGTGGCTCTAGGCCAGAGATTTTCCTGGGGGAAAACATATGATTTGCAGCAATTCTACGCAAGTGTCGCCAGTAGTCACCGGACGGAGCAAAACCAATGGCACGCTCAAACATCAACAAACGAGCTGATTCCTTCACAGGACGGTCAGCGAAAGAAGACCCACATAGGATTTCCCTGGCCGTGTCTGGATGGCTACTAATGATCACACGTGTTGTGCCCAGACTAAATGCCATAAGCTTAGTTGCACCCAGCGAGGTAGCCACGCTAGCTAATTTTCGATGAGCAAGCGAACCCATTTGTGGTAAAGTGCCTAACACAGGCCAGCCAATTGGACCCCGGAATTTTGAAGGGTTTTGATTATCGTGATGGTTTCTCCATGCAAAACCTCCAGGGACTAGCCAGTAGTTTAGAGAGAAAGCAAAACAAGATAATAATGAGAGTAGAAGGACAGTAACAGGCCATGGAGTTTGGTGGGAGATGATGGCTGAGAAAAACAGCAAGAAAGAAAGATTAGCTAGCATGGACATCGTTTCTCGAACTGTAAATATGGAGGCGATGATTGCCGTCTTTCTTTGAAGAGAAGCAATTAGAATTGTGTAGTGATGGACGTTTTGTCATGGGAGGATCTCGTGTGGGTCGATATGTATATTTATAGCACGTGGAAAGTTGATATTTTGCCACCCTTTATTAGTGGGCTAAGCATGACTCGTGGTTATGAGCAAAACATTTTTCTTTATTAATGCTGGACGAAAATGAGCTTGTTATGCTTTATATAATAGAATGTATTAATAAAAAAATTAGATTATAAATATTTCTAGTTGGTTTTGTCCAAGGTCAGAATAAAATTTAACACCGCTTTAAAATAATAATAAAAAATTTTGAGAAAAAATTTCTGATCTATATTTATCAGTAATCATAGATGGAATATACATGTTATTATTTGTAGGTAGATCAAAAACTTCTTTCATTAATTTATTAGATGATTTTTTCCTCCCACAAGAAAAACAATTAATCCCCGTGATATCAACAATAAACTGCCATTTCATTGAATACAGGAGTAGGAAGAAAACTTATAAAATGATAATTAATATGTTAATAGCAAGGAGCATGCACTTTGCTGTTCTAGCTGCTTCTCTTTTTAAATATTTTTGTAGTTTTCAAAAAAGTCCATTTTTTTTAGTTATTTGACTTTTATGTGTTTATAATTTTGAGATATTATCAAATGGAAAGATATTTAAGATGAAAGAGAAGTAAAAGAAGAGGACAAAAAAAGGAAGTGCGCTTGTACATGTGATATTAAAACGCATGATTTTTTAAAATTTTATAAATATATATATACACGATATCTTTTAAAAGATAAGGTGACTGTTTGACATTGCGGTCAAATTTGTGTTTAGCTAAAATTTAATTATTATTATTATTTAAATAAATTTTTTTTAGTATTTTTAGATTATTTTGATATATTAATGTTAAAAATAATTTTTAAAAAAATAAAAAAAATATTTTAATATATTTTAAAAAACAACCACAACCGCTCTCCAAACAGGCGGCTCAGTTGTTGCTGGATAATAAAATCTCACAATAATTAGCTTAGTTCATGAATGTCTTTTCAATGAAGTACACCAATTCTAATTGTATGCAATGTAGCACTGTAGTGTAGTGTGATAGAGATTGTTTTAAGGGTATTTTCTTTAAAGAGAATACACTATTTTTATTATGATATATGAAAATAAATTAAAATTTTAAAAATATATTAAAAAACATATTCGTCATGTACAAGTTTGGATGTTTGTCAAATGCAAAGCAAATCATCTACTGCCGATTTGCCAAGATGTGGCAGACAGCCATTGACTTTTACTTACCATTTTTGTTATCGTGGTGGAAGATATCTCTTAAAAATAATTTATAATTGAAAATATATCCATGTCAAGATTTTGGCAATGATGAGTTCTGCATAGAAGTGAAAACGTTGATACATTTATAGGAATATAAGCAAAATATGCCCTACATAAATCTTTATGGTACATGTTCTTGTATATATTATAATAATATAATGATAGCACTCATACCTAACTCATCAACTAGCTAGCTAGGGGCTGAGGTTTTTAGGAGACATATCTAAGCTTCTTTATTTCTTGTAAATGGATTTAGAGATATTTTTTATGTTTGTATTCGACTAAACCTCACTTTTCTATAGTTATTTTTTGCGGGTTCAGGTTAATCGAGTAAATACTAAGTTATCCTAGGCTATTACAAGGTGAACGTGTTCTGACTCAAACCCAATACCTGCAGGACAGATTTTAAGTTTTTTATCATCATGTCACATCTCTCGAGGTGCTTTCACCTCGTGCATAATCCAAGATCAACATAACATCGTGGTCATACTTTTTTTATATATAATTTCTGAAGGATGCACTTGGAAATATATTAATTCTGTCTGCTGAAAATACAAATTATTCAAGTATGAACACAGATAAGTTGAAGTGGCTGGTGATGGATGGTATACTTTGCATTCTAATGTCATCACACGAATAAGTGCAGAAGCTAAATGCGCAAAGATATGAATCTTGGACTTTACAGCAGACAGGACATGATTAATGGTGTGCTCAAACCTATCTTCTATACATCATTTTACTCTCAACATAGTTAGAAAAAGTTTGTCCATTTCATTTTTGAAATTTGAAACAACTTATATATTCTTTAGAGGGTGTGCTCGTATTTTGGTAGCTTATATTTTTTGTTCAGTCATGAAGAAAAAATATTTTATTAGTTAATTAAATAGCTTTTTCTTTTTTACATCGAAAGATAAACATAATCGTGTTTTAAACCTTGATTTTATAGAAGTTAAAATAACATGTTTTTTTATTTATAGAAACTTGTTTTTTTATTTTTATTTTACATGCAAAAATATATCTCACGATAATTTTAACTAAAAACATTTTTTTTAAAAAAAAAAACTACAATTAACAATTAATTTCTTAAAACCACGACAACAAAAACTATGATAATACCAAACATACATTTAATCTTATTTCACATGTAAATATGTGTATATTCTAGACGATAATATCAAAAATGCTGTCGTGTTATCGTATATGCTCCCTTGTATTCTAAGAATCTCATGCCATAAACATCGTTTTTTTCTATCCAACTAGCTAGGACAGTGTTTGTCTTTACATTGCAGAATTCTGTTTTTTTTTTTTATCTAATTTCTTACATGTTTTTAGAATATTGTTTGATTGCAAATCTAAAACTTTAAAAACATTATTTATTTAATAAATTTTCTAACAAAAAAATAATGTCAACTACAAAACAAGCTATAGCCTGGTTCTGTAACTGTGCTTCTGTAGAAAGGTGGGGATTGATGTGGAAAAGTAGAATATTATAATGCTTAGAAGTTAGAATCGAGAGAAAGGGATGTTAATGGTTCCCATTTTCCCGTACGTTCACTTAAAAATACATTCTTTTTATTCCTTCATGCAATTATTTCCCATTCGAGCCAGAAAAAGGCATTGACAATGGCAACAGCCTGTTAGCAGACGACGTGTAGCTAACAATGGTGATGGTCTAGTGCTAATATTAGCATCCAATCTCCTATTTTGAACACTCCTAAAGTCGACAGGATTTTTAGAACCCATCCATATTCCACTTTTGTTTTTGTAAGAAAAAAAACATGTAATTAATAATTAGGTGGTGGTCCATGCTGCCCATGATCATAGAATAATCTCTACTTGGGAGAGAGGCTCGTCATTGATATTCCTCTTCCACACACTATGCCTTTCCTTCGATTAAAACCCATCCCCATTTGATAGGTCTAAGAATTATGCGATGGCTTAATCATGGAGGGGTGGGGATCCCAGTCTCTCAATAATGGTGCCACCTCCATGGTTTTTTAAAACGCATTCTTTTTATTATTATTATTATTATTAACGTAAATATCCGGGTCTACTTGCGTGTATCTCGACTAATTTCATGTGCTCTGAAATTAACGGCCATATAAGTCTATAATAACCATCATATTAGCAACCACATGAGGAACAAACTCCTTACTCCCAGGCTCTTAACCAAGGAGTGAGGGTTTTGTCCTCTATGTTATGGAATAATATATATATTTAATTTTTAATTTTTATTTAATAATTTAGGTTCTTAATTGATATAGTTTTTAACAAGATATTAAAGTTTTATTTTACTTAATAAAAATTAAATATAAACTAATACAAGTTTAAAATTTAAAAAAAAATTATGGGTGTGAATATGTGAAAAACACAAATGAAGATGTGTATATATTTAAAACCTAAAATGATTTAACTTTTAAAAAAAGTATATTAGACCATATTTATAAGCTCACCTAAACATAAACACAGCCTAAGGTAATATCTAATCTAGATTTGTGGTGGCATGTCGCATTATTCTTTTTCGTTCTTTAGCGGATAGATAGATAGACACATCAATGCACAGTCCTCATTGTAAACTCGAAAATGACACCCATTTTCGTGCCCTCCTCCCACCTCCATTTATAAAACTATGTTCTCTTTTCTCCTCTCCGTTGCTGTTGTTTTCTTCTTCTTTTTTAATGACAAAAACCATTTTCTTTTCTTTTTTAAAAAATAAATAAATTACCTTTCAAAATAATCTGAAAAATAAAAATCTAGCCCCGGCTAGATTTTTAGTTAGCAAATCACTTGTCTGATTCATCACATATTAAATTTAAGAATTATGCAAGATATTACAGCTTCCAATAAAATATGATTGCTTGGGAATTCTCTCAGTTAAAAAAGAATTCACCAACTTGTCTCCCTTCCCTCTTTATTTACTATAAAGTGCATTTTTAAAAAGTAATTTATTTATCTATATGTTTTTAGCTTCACGAGAACAAATTTTTTAAAAAATACTTTGTAGTATTTAGCCTTGTCATGAAAAATAGGTTAGAAAAAATCATATTAAAATTTAATTCCACAAATCATTTTAAATGAAAAATCAGAAACAAATCTATATAATGGGAGGCAGGCATATTATCGACTCTTCTTCCACTAGCAGCACAGCATAAATATTTCAATAGGCAAAGGATAACAACAGTAAATGGACTCCTCAGAACTTCAAGATGCCCAGCGCAGCCATAGCTTTTACCTGTGCGCCTCGACATACACACAGCATAAAAGTTATGGTTTTCTTTAATATAATATCAGGGTCTTAGTAAATTAATAATTATGAATTCGAATCTCATCACTCTCATTCAATCTTGTTGACTCAACAATTACGAATTAAAATCTCACCACCATCATTCAATTTGGTAAAATTCAAGCACAAGATAATGTGAGATTATACAGGTTTCATGTTCAAAGAGTTTTCACTTAAGAAATATGTTAGAAAATAATATAAATTATATTATGGATTTTACCTGACAATTTAACCTTATTTTTAGATGAGACTGTTACTTAATATAGCACACATGAGACAGAATTATGCAAAATTCGGATCCGGGCTTCGCGCCATCACATCAAACTGCTACTGGTGTAACCAAGTCGGTTGACATCCATGATCGACCTCTTCCAAACTTCCGCCACGCCTTTGAAAAATGCAAACGCATTGTAGAGCAGCCTCTGTCGAAAATGCAGAGAAAGGCATGGATACTCAGCCTAGCCTCGCCTCTAAAAACAGATTATAGATTGCATCCCATGGTTTCCATGCATCACGCGAAGAAAAAGAGAACTGTCTTGTAAGAAAATTTGATCGATATATTCTGTGAGATAAGTTATAAAAGTACGTGAGGTGTCGCTTACTACCACGGCTACTACTGCTTTATCGATTGTTTTTTTAATGATATTAAATAATTCTTATTTCATTCTATATATACATTTTCTTCATCATCCAAACATATTTATTGTCTCTGAGGCTTTTACGAACGTTCTCTCTGTTTAAACATGTAATTATTTCCACGAGGTTTCCATCATTGTATTCCTCAGAATTATTGGCTCCTGAACAAGATTCTATTAAACATGGACATGTATCCACAAGTTTTGATCATCAAAAGAGGCAGTGAAACTGGCGGGTCATCTTGATTTTGAACTGATCAAAAGCCAGCCCTAGCTAGCAGACGCTGTCTGGATTAGAACTGCTTAATTGTCTCATGACTCATCTTCTTCACGAGGAAGACTTGTTTTCTTCACTAGTTAAGTTGATCTATGACGAGAACTGTCGAATTAAATAGCGACTGTGGATGCACCACCTACAAAAGGTTGATTAAAGTAGTCGGGAGAGAAGGGAAAAAGGAACAAAAGATGGGGTGCACTAGAATAATCAGTGACACAGATTCTAGATGTATCCAAATTAAATGGAAGCTGCCTGTATGGTTTGGTCCCAGCAAGATTTAAACACAGAATGAGACTTGAATTGCAGGCACAGTACAGCAACCAGGGATCAAGGAAATTGAAAATAGATCGATGAATGCGATGCGATAGTCCCTGCAAAAAGAAGGGGCCGGGGAGAATATCCACCATGGTCGCTCTTCTAATCCACAAAATATGTCTTCGGCATGCATACACCCACTATCTCTTCCATTCTGTTCTGGACAAACCACAATGATTGACAGAGAAACCTCTGCCAACGGAAGCATTTCCTAGTGCAGATATCTAGCAGTTTCCATGCTTCCCCACACAAAAAGAATTCATATGACTGGGGCCTATAGCTAAATGATCAGCATATCATATTCTTCAGAACAAAACAAACGATAACGCGTGGAAGATTTCTCCTCCGCTAAATCTAGCTAGCCTGTAATACATTTGATATAGTAGAATAAAAATGATAATGAGTGCTCTACTTTATTTAAAGCAAAGCTGAAGGTAATATAGAGCACCCCACTAAGTCCTGTGCTTCTTCTCCAGCAACTATTGGATGGAGGAACAGCAGAAGGGCCAGTGATTAAGGTGTTGCAGAGAAACAGATCTAAAGAGAAAAGCTGTCAATATATACAGCTTCACCAATAGGAACCAATAAAAGAGGGTGGAGTTAACAGTGTTACAGTAAAATATAAATTATATTCTAGTATCTCACTTAATAGCCTGAGCTTTTAGGTGATATTGTTTTTTAATATGGTATTAGAAACTTGTTGACTCAGCAGTCACGAGTTCGAATCTCACCATTCCTATTTTATTTGATAAAAATCAAGCACAAGGTAGTGCTGACTTGAGAAGGTGTGTTAAAGTATAATATAAATTATATTCCGAGAGCTTATCTAATAACTTGAACTTTTAGATGAGATAGAGCTACACGAAAGTAAGGTGACTTTGCCGCAGAAAAGACTTTCCTCTATCACATCTTCTGGGAGCATCCCTTTAAGGACACCCAATACAGCTAAATCAAAGTGGAATGCTTAGTTAACTTCTAATTAATTTAGCATTATCATAGTACTTGCACACTCTTGGACATAACAATAATAATAAAAAATAGAAAAACGAACCCTTAATTGCATGTAGTGAGATTTCTTTCCACTAATAGAAAGGTGTCCGCCATGAATCTGCCAGCTTAGCCCCCACTACCACATACCAGCAATAAGAGAAAGCGGTGGACCTGCTGGAGCGGCAAAAGAAAAAAAATCCTGATTCCACCAAGGAATCATAGATTTGGCATCAGATGCCTTAACTATCCGGTATAATAGTACCCTCAGGACAGAGAAAGAGAATCCTGCTGCTAGCCAAACAAAAACTACAGGCAGTTAAAAGTGATCATAGCTATGATGCCTCCATATAATAGCAGTGGGAGAAATGAGGGAGCAAATTGAAACAACAAGTGATGCGGTTGAATAATGGTGAAGGCTTGTGTATTAAAAGCCACAGAGAATGTGGTTTTACTGAAAGAAGGAAGTCGTCTTTGCCGACGACAGGGGATCCCATTGAGAACAAGCGTGGAAGCCAAATGCGGAAAGATTGAAATAAAATAAGCTGCAATCAAATGGCCACGGTTGCATCTCCCATCTTTTGGTGGAATGTTATGGATAACTTCTCGAACAGCAGATACGCTCTAATGGATCTTCATACAGCTAGGACTCGCACTAGCCGCATAAAAATTAATAGGGTGGTCAGCGAAATGTTTCCTTTTCGGTTAGCTAAACTCCAGATTTGTTTTTTCTTACAAAAACCTCGTCTGGTCCAAGTCGGGTCAGTCGGAATTCATTTCGATAATTGTGATTGTTAGTGTTTCCAGCCGAAGAAACAGCACTTGTCAGCATGGCCTGCCTATGAATTGGAGAGCGTCATGTGTGTATGCATGTATGTATTTCCTTTGTATACGTATCCATACTTCTTACCACGGTCAAAAATCCGTTAGCTAAGCTCCCTTAGTGTTTACGTAAGAACTAAAATATCTAGAGTTACATTTCTCTCCTCACGGGTGGAAGCAGTTTGCCTCCCAGCTATAACATTTACTTTTGGTTTCGATGAAGAAAAATGGATCCACCAAAATAAATTCGTCTGTGAAAATTTCCACATCGCTGAACCTCGTGTCCAAGACTTTTCGGATACAATGGTGAAAAGCAGTATTGAACGAGTTTGTAATTTAACTCAGTTTTCATGCATATCTTATTTCATTTCCTTCCTCCTATGGCTCAAATTTATTTTATTTTTTTAATCTGGATACTCAAATTTTTAGTCACTCAATTTCAAGTTCCTTAGAGCTACTACGTCTAGGGGTCACCCCATTGATAAAATAAAAAATAAATGAGCTCAATAAACCAAAAATAAGTGCACGGTTTGCTAATATTACTATCCGTATGGCATTGTGTTTTCAATTGTATTTTGATACATTTTAAAAGTGCATTTAATTTAAAAATATTAAATTATTTAACTTAAGACTGACGCAACAGGATGAATTTCAAACCTTTTTATAGGTGGCAGGGCTTTCTTTGACATCAAACCACCCAAAGCAAATGAAAGTACGAGGAAAACAGAAAATGCTAGAGAGATTGTCAGTTTATATAAATAACAAAAATTTGCATGAAAATGATAATTCTAGCCGAATAAGCAATAAAGAAACCAAGAGGTCAAAATCGACATGCGGATAGCATACCACATGTATAGCTGAATTTGCATGCCCTCCAGTGGAATCTTTTGATCAATACTCGAACATTCTTGCAAAGATATTGGCGTCTTTACATCATGCTTATCTTGGTGGCGGAGGAGGAACATTGGATTTCGCCATCCCCACCCAAGCAACGATGCCAACTGCGAGGATAATCCATCCAAATATATCATACTTCAGATCACTGTTTTTCTTCTTGGAGCCCTGAAATGGAATTAAGAAATGTCTGGTGATGCTTTTAGAAATAAATAAGGAGTGTTTTGAGGTAATGTTTAATGTAGTGACTTGTGGGAAAACAGTCGGAGTGAACTCGATATTAACTGGTCCCAACCATCAATTCCTTAACCATATCCTTGAAAAAAGATAGCATATGTAAACTGCATTACAAACTATGGGTTCGATGTGTGTTTCTCCAGGTTTTTAGGGACCCGGTATGCCCAGAACCTTACATCATGTCGAACTAGAGACATCCATCAACAACAAGTAACTGCAAAGAGCTTTAACCAGAATGAAGAAAAGAGTTCAAGCTTTGACTATTTTGTGAATTTAGGCAACAGGAAACACTTAAATAAGGTTTTTAATTGCCCGATGAACTTGCAAAAACTTGATTGACTAGCCTAGCATTGGATAAGTGAAATCAATGACATTCTTCCACTATAAGCATGAGTTATGCATGCAAGGAGAACACCACTGAACTACACATAAATGTATGAATAGCATGCGCATAGCAGCATGCAAGCTTTAGAGTCGGTTTGGAGTCTGTGCATCAGAGTCAATTTGTCAAAAAAAAATCAACAAATCGTGCACAATGGAAGAAGTTGTACAAATTACCAGTGGAAAACCTTCAGGATGTCAGGACCCCAATCTAAATCGCAAAGTGCCATTGAGGGCAAGGCTGTGTGAGAACTGATTGAACTCTACATTCCATTTATTATTTCTCTTTCTAGCCAGATCTAAGTCACTGCTGCTACAATTTACTTCACTTTACTCCACCAGATGTGGACTAGAATGTCAACATATCCCTTGGGCTTTCAATCACAAGAATTTCTGCCATTTAATCCATGTTGCCAATTGTCTCAGTAATTTGGTTACTTTCCTATTTTTGCCTTACACGAGTCCCCATCAGAAATATTAAGGGCTATACTTCATTTTAAGATACCAAACTTTGAATGCTCAAAATATGAAATATTCTTACTGGTTTCTTTAGCTGACATGCAGAGATAGCTTTGTATTAGCTTTCAGTTTGAAGGTGGCCTATTTTGTGTTCTTTTTTGATAGATTCCATTTCATCCCATAAGGAGAGAGAAAATTCCTATTCAGTTTTCAAATTAGAATAACCCTCTATTTTCCAAACCCTTTCTTTTACTCAAAGAGGAAACCAACTGCAAGTCACGGTATAGTAGGAAAAGCTCATGCATGATGACACTTTGCGCTCCAATAAAGAAATCCTCCCTTTAACTATTTTTCCTTTTTTTCAGTAAAAGGAGGGAGGTGAGGAAGGGAAACCACACTTTTTTTTTCAAAGAATGGGATTGAGTAAACAACAAAGAAGGTATTGACTTGGGCTAAACTAAGAAACAATCAACCTCCTAAATTTCTCACCTTTGCATTTGAAGAAGCAGTAGATGCCCCACCCATAATCTGTTGGCTGCTTGAATGCTTATGGATCTCCATGTGCAATTCCGGAGCCTGCAAAGATATCATCATCAACATAATTCATCAGAAAACATGAGTGACACACATCAATAATTAATCAAACAGATCACTTCAGAGATAGTACTAACACACAATCAAAAAAGAGGATTTCATTTGATCAGGATAGACAGGAGTGATCTTGGAAAAGTTAAATCCAGATTTGAGCATAGTGCACAAAATAAAAAGGAAATTATTGAAGATCTGAAGAGGCTGACAATAACAATGATCAATATAATTGTCATGGTTTTTTATTTTTTGATTCCATGAGAGCTAACACCTCAAACAGAAAAATGTGCAAACTCAAGATGTGCTTTCTGCTTTCAGCACTACTTTCATGCAAAATGCTAGGTGATTTCTGTTTTAATAGTAGATAGAGAGCCACATTAGTATAATTAGTAAACTGCATACCAGAAGTTTAAAAGGGCAGGCTTCAAAACCAACAAATACACAAAAAGAAACAGCAGTTCACTCACATTTACTTGTGAGAAGAGAAGGAAGGTGCAACACATACCTTGGCGCAAACTTCCAAAGACTTGAGATAAAGCTCATTGTTTGGATCCTGTATTGACAAAAATCAAATTTGTAGTTATAACTTGCATCTCGCCAAAGACCACCAGAAACTAGCATGCTCAAACATGAGTCTCAAACAATTACCTCATCGACTGCTTGTTGGAAATAATTAGCTGCCTTGTCAAAATAACTTTTGGCCCCATCAGGATCAGGAGTCAGAAATGCATAAGAAGTATTGGCATTTCCTATAGACCACATGACATTGGATGTTGGATTTAACATCAATGCCTCTTCCAGCTTTGAAATAGCATCTATAAAGCAAAGACACCGCCCCAATAACATAAAGCCCATAAAATTTGCTAAATTGTGAAGTGGTAATTATAACAACAAGTAAACTATAGTACCGCTTGTCATCTTCTTTGCCTCTGCCACAGTTTGAAATTGCGATAATTCCAGCAATGTCTCACCCCACTTAGTCAAGTTCTGCAAAACATAACCCCCTTCTTTAATGCTGACAAGTCACTAGTAACGGTGATTATACATCAATGATTTACAAAATGAAAATTGAAGCGATAGCCGGTGTGTTCAAAATACTGAACGAAATACATGCGTATATGGAATAAATAATCAAGTAAAAAATAATTCTTTTAATGAGAAGAGCAGAATTGACGACGGAAAAACAGGAAATTAAACAAAACCACGGTTCATGTAGAGAATATAGAGTGCTCACGTCGGCATCGAGAGGGTCTCTAGCGTAGGTAGCTTCAGCGGTTTTACGGGCGTGCTCGAACATTAAGAGACGATCGAAGTCATCTTGAGAGAACTCCATCGCAGTTGTTCTTTTTTCCCTTTTTAGTATTTCTCTTTTATGCTATGTCAGGACTGATGAAAACTTGAGAGAGAGAGAGAGAGAGAGTAGAAGTCAGCTAGGGTTTGAGGATTAGGAGTGACGGTTTTTAGTAACTGTTTGTTGTCGTGAGTTTTGTCTGGCTCGTGTGATGCACGTCGTCGCGCGTTAAGACAACGAATAGGAAGCAGTTGCTGGACTGGGCCTACTACGTCCCAGTTGGGCTAAGCGGTTGAGCCGCCGTTTGACCAAATTTTTTAAAAAAATTCTTTATTTTAAATGAAATTTTTTTATTATTTTTAGATCATTTTGATATGCTGATATCAAAAATAATTTTTAAAAAATAAAAAATATCATTTTGATGTATTTCTAAACAAAAAACACTTTCAAAAGCAACTGCAACCACACTCTCAAACACCCTCTTATACTAATTAAGGTTGTCAATGTCGTTCTGATTATTGTTCTGATTTTTCTATTGGTACAAAATATTTTATATATGTGAAAAAAAATTAATTTAACAAGCATAATTAAAATTCAAGATAAATTAATTTTAAATTATACAATAAAAACACAAAGTCAAACAAACATAATCTCAAAATTAAAAATATAATCAAAAGTTAATCAAAATAAAAAGGATTTTAAGGCTGGAACGGTACCGAGACGTTCTGGCCGGAATTTTCAGGACGGGCCAGAATTAAAACCGGGATGAAAACAACGTTGTTTTATCTTGGTTTTTTAATGACACGGAACGTCCCGACTGTTCCGGCCAGAACTATATTGACAACCTTGATACTAATGCTGGCTTGACCGATGATTGGACTTTGGGGGGTTAGGCATTTTACACTTCCTCTTCCTTTTTTTTTAAAAAATCTTAGTGCTTGTTGGTATTGTATTTTTGTATTTTAAAATTATTTTTGAAAAAAAATTTATTTATTATTGTTATTTATTTTAAATTAAAAAAATATTTTTAGATCTTTTTAATATTTTGATGTTAATTTAAAAAAAAAAAAAAATTCAACCGCACTCGTAGACGACAGAAATGCAAAATATATTAAACTTTAGAGTAATTATATCTTCAATCAAGTATTCTAATTTCAATTAAATGATATTCTTGTTTGGTTTGAAGAATATTTTCTCTTGTCAATTATTCGCAGATTTGCACGAATTGCATAGATTATATTGTGACAGTTTAATTTTACTTGGATTAAAAAGAAAACAAAAAAAAACTCCATATTTAACTTGTGATCGATCTCAATTTTAACTTGTGATTACTGATTAGACAATGATTAAACAAAAAATTTAGACGAATTGCATGAAAGTTTTTTTTTACATGAGTTCATATTTTAATAGATAAGTTATCAATAAGCTAAATTTCAATTTCATTTTTTTTTATTAAAAATAAGTTTATGATTTCTTATAGTTTTCTACAAAATTCATAAAATACATTTGTAAATTTTTTATTAGTCTTTTTTAGGAAATACTTTACCATGTAATTTTTCAAATCTATATCTTTTTAGATTTTGGACTAAATCATTTTTATTTTTATTTACAATTAAGTACTTAATATCATATAATTTTATTTTCTTAAACTGCTAAAATTCTCAAAAACAATATTCAGAGCACATCATTAAGCTAACGATCATTAATTTTGTTTATTAAAGAAAATATATAAACATGAAGCATTACACCTTTTATTTTTACTATCGTAAGTTGACTTGAACACAATCAATCAAGATTTACAATGCAGGTAATATAAAAAATAGATAGAAACCATAAACTATTTACACACTGGACATTAAAAAAATACTATGAAATATTTTAAATAAAAGAAAAGTAAATAAAAATCTACTAATTTAAGAATTTCAAGTATACGAAGAGGATGATAGATAGATGCACAATTAAAAATATTTTTTTACGAGAGATAATTTATAAAAATAAACTTAATTATATTGAAATATTAACATAAAATAAAACTTATTGACATTTAAGAAAAAAAACATTATAAATGGACCAAACGACATGAATAAAAGATAAAAAAGGAAAAAAAACTTAGCTCTCTCACGTTGGCGCGCGTGAAGAAAAAGTGTTTCCCGCCAAAGTCCCAGCATGATTTAGAAAATCCCAAATCGCCGCCAATGAAGCCCTAAAAAACCCAATCAAATATCCAAACCCTTCATCCCTCTAACTTTCCACCCCCCCAATCGATTTCTCATTCTCCGATGGGAGAGTCAGAGGAGAACAACACAGAAACAACAACAAATATGCAAACCCTTCATCCCTCTAACTTTCCACCCCCCCAATCGATTTCTCATTCTCCGATGGGAGAGTCAGAGGAGAACAACACAGAAACAACAACAAATATCCAAACCCTTCATCCCTCTAACTTTCCACCCCCCCAATCGATTTCTCATTCTCCGATGGGAGAGTCAGAGGAGAACAACACAGAAACAACAACAACCCGACCCGAATTCCCAACAGGCCGGATCAAGAGAATCATGAAACTCGACAAAGACATCAACAAGGTCAATGCAGATGCTCTATTCCTCGTCTCCAGCTCCACTGAGTTGTTTCTTCGGTTCCTCGCGGAGAAATCAGCAGAAGTTGCAATCGAGAAGAAGCGAAAGATCGTAAAACTCGATCACATCCGAGCCGCTGCTAAAAGGCACCACCCTACCAGTGATTTTCTCTTGGATTCGCTTCCTTTGCCAGCCGAGTCATCAGAGAAGCCTGCAAGTGATAATACTAGTGGTCGCACCGTGACTGATAAGCCAGCTCCGGCTGGCACGCGCCGGATTGACCAGTTTTTCTCTAAAGCGGCAAGCGAAGAACTTCCGGTTCTGATAAATGAGTCCTAAACTTGGCTTCTTTTCTTTTCATTTCCTTTTCTTTTAATGAATTAAATGTAATAGAAACATGTTAAGCTCTATAATGTAAGTGGTTTTGTTATTGTTATGTTTAATTATCATAGAATTCCCGTAGGAAATTATTATGTTTCATAATATCATTAGCTTAGGAAAATCAAAGCTTCTTGATTACAAAACATAGCTCTACGTAGTTTTAAACATGAAGAATTATTTTTCATTGCAATGACAGTTCTTTGGGGTTCTGCTCTAGACACGGGTGTTGGTACAAGACATAGATACACGATTATTTTATATGAAATCGATGCAAATAGGTAAATTACTGTTTTGCAGAAATAACAGTTACTGATCCTTGATAAGGTTTGTCTAATCTCCCGTGACATGTGATTTTCGATTCAAATGTCTGATTTGAAATTCAGGGAGATAATGGCCCAGAAAATGATGAGACAACTGAAGCTGCTTCATCTCGAAGATGATAAGTGAGGTCAGGTCGAAGAAACATCTTTTGCCCTTGCATTTTTCTTCCCTCCTTGATGTAAGATATTCCTAGATTTGCAGAATTGATGCTGTTGGTTCCCAACTGTTGGAGACCAAGAGAAAGCCTTCTGTTTAAAGGCGCTGCAGTGCTAAATCCTCCATTCAAGCTCTTGTTTGAAAGACGTCGACTGCTGGTGCTTGGCCTTGACCCGACCAAATTTTCTTGCTCAACTACTACATGGCTCGGGGCCTTCTTTTCCTGTGTTGTAAAAGCCATCTAATAACACAACAGGTAAGGAAAATAAAGTTCATTTTTGAACGTGGGAGGTTTACTTTTTTAATGCTAACAAGAAGATCAACATTGCAGAAAATAGAAAGCAAACATTTAGGATAGAAAATATATAAAAGCTTTGCCTGTAGAGTGTTGGAGGACTAACCCTATGTCTTTGCTTCTCCTCTTCCATCTCCTGCCTTGACAAGTTATACTCTTCCAGCATTGCCAGCAGAGGTACCTAGTTAATAATGCGTGCATTTGTTTATTTGATTTGCAAGTGACCACTGCTTCTCTTACATTAGATGAACACAATTCACCATACATGCTGACAAAAATGTATATCACCAACATATAGTCACAACTCACAAGCAAATAAATTACTTACTCCATCATACAGGAATACTTTGTTTCTTTCCTCTTCCCAACTCTCAGTCTTTGTTACAAGCGATGCCACTAAAACTGTACAATCAGTTTTACACTATGCATTAATAAATCTGACATGTATTAAAGCAATAAGATTTTCAAAACAAAAGGTCAGCTGTCTACATAGCTGGAAGATAGAGTCAGGCTTTTCACCCCACTCCTAACTTTTTTATTGTAAGTCACTTCATCAACCAATCCTTGACCTGGTTACTAGTTAGTATTTTATTTGAGTGATTAATGTCCACCTTCAGTTCTTTACCTATTGAAAATTGATATTGTAGCACTGGCATCTTAGTCTAAATTGTGATTGGTAGGCTGTTTCTGGTTGCAGAGGCTTTTATTTGTGATGATTGCATGCCCATTGTGGCTTCAGGATTCTTAGCAAACCAACCAACTTCCCCTTCTTACCTGGGATCTTGTTGACTATTACTCGGGCACGTTCTGCACGTTGCAGATTCTTGTGAGCACCTCTGCGAACTGAATATCGCTTCTCGTCCTGAAAACATGCATGAAAACTTGAAATGTCATGCAGACACGACAAAGGCCGGGAGCTAACAAAACATGCAGAGCATTGGGTGATACTAACCATGCTGTATTCTTCTAACCAACGCTCTTCATCACGTGCTAATATCCACCTCTCAACCTTTTCCATTATAGCTTTCCTGCTAGAAGCTTCCTCTTTTGCTCTTGATATCTGCTCATCCAAGCTCATGAGGAGATCGGCATGGTCAATCTCCCCTTTTATAGCCTTTCAGTCAGTATTTGGCAACACTAGTTTAAACATGAACTGAAACTGGTAGCTGTAATAAAAGATAAATTCAGTTGATCTTACCCAAGTTTATAAGATTTACAATATTTTCCATCTCTGGTTGTGAAGGGATCTCCATGTGTGATTTTTTACATATTTGCTCTAACTCGCTCTGTTTCTTGAAAAAAAGCTCCTTCATCTTGCTTGCCTTTAGCTGATCCAGTCTCTTGACTTCAGCTTCAGCCTTGAAACGATTCAAATAACTATCATGTCTTAGTTGTTTGTGATAGGTTATGTTGTTCATATATACTAACCTGCTGGATTATATTTAGAGCAAGGCTTCCAGGATCTGATACTTCAGCTGACGATAGAGATAACAAGTCTGTCACATTGGAAAATGAGTGGCAATCTTTATAGGGTGTGTCCATTAGATTCCACAAGTTTTTCAGTGCCTTTCCAAGCTGGTGAAGCTGCCAAATTCATGGAAGTTATGCCATGCCAGTCATTTATGAGTGCCAGAAACTGTTTCTTAAATATTTGGAAATAAAATGGTGGAAGCAAAAACAACCCATTTTTTTTATTTGTATGTGATTTAGAGCAACGAAACTGTTTAATATATGTGTGATTTAATGAAACATATTGGTTAACTTTCACCAATCATGTTTCTGGTTACTGTAACCTGTTGTATCTGCCACTTATATCCACATGTCCCTATGATGCCATTTTCAAATGTGTATTTTTTTATGTGTACAAGATGCTAGATTCTGTCATTGAATTTTGCAAACTACAAGCCTAAAGTACCATAACACTGAAAGCAATATTTACCTTCTCTAGCCGCTTTTGTTTTTCTTCTTTGAGAGATTCCACAGTGCTGTTGAGTTTATCCAGAATACTGTCACTTATATTTTTTGATATTCCACACAATTCATTCAAAGTTGGATGCACCTTTGTTATGATCATGGAGGATTCCATTCCTAATGTTGAGGACAAATCATGGATTGTGTCAATATATGTGTCCACTAGCTGGAGCCTGTCATTCTTCAAGTCAGCAAAGGAGGAAGATTAGGCAAGTTTCCTTTTTATACGTGGGAGTATGAATTTCAATGAGATTTGTGAATTACTACTGTTACCTTCTCATTGTGCAGTCTTTGTAGCTCAATTTGGTATTCCTCAAGTTTCTTTAATGAAAGATCATTCTCATTTACCTTGACATTTGTTATTGAGTCATCATACACTGATTGACCTGCAATTTCTGCAGAAATTTTTTGGATTTGGCCTTGCACAGATCTGAATTGATTCACCCTCTCTTCTTTTCTCGAACGCATCTCCTGTAGAGCTGGGGTGATCGCATCTAGCTGCTCCTTCAGTGTTCCTGACTTTCTTTCTGGCTGTAGAGACAACAAGAGAATTGGCCCATGAAAGTCAACGAGAACATCGGGTGCATTCAACAATGCTATCATCAATATGAAATTTGTTCAACAGATAAGCATAGATTTCCATGGATGGTTCATCTCCATGTTGAATGAAGATGAACAAAGTTTAAGTGATCTTTCTCAAGTAATTTATGCTAAATTGTGTGTTGCTAACTACTGAATGAGTCCAGAGTAATCAATTTGTATCCTTACTGCTTGGCACTGGTGGTCTATGTCCCACAGCACTTTTAGTTTCTAACCGTGCAATTTTTAATGCTCAGATTAATGATTTTGATGCAGATGAATGAAAAATATACCCGTCCTGGGAGTGATCGTTCACCAAGGGACAGAAGAAGATGGGTGAATTCAGCTTCAGATTCTGCCAGTTCTTGATGCAGGCGAGCTCTTGATATGTTTGCATTGTCAACTTTTCTCCTATAAACCTCTAAGCACTGTTGTTCTAAATCCACCAGAACCTTCTCTCGTTCAAACTGATCTTCCCCAACTTCATCCCATATCATCTGTTTCATATTAAGAGGAAAGAAAAGAGATCATGAAAAAAAAAAATCAATGCTGTTATTGATGGATAAATTAATATCATTGATTTCCAAGAGGCAGTCTTGCCTGCAATTCCTGAAGTAGATATCCACACGATGATTCTAGCAATGCAGAACTCCGCATTCCAATCTGGAACGAAGCCATCTGATGGCTTCTCGGGTGTTGCTGGGAGAGATTTGGATCACCAAAATGCGGAAGCTCTGGGGGAGATTCTTGGACTGCTAAACTTGGGTAGCATTCTGTTTTGAGCTACTCGTCAAGCAACCTAGTGTTGAGAGGAGTGAGAAGAGAGAATGATGGAGAGGAACTTTGGTGCATGTATTTGCTTAAAAGGCAAGGCTGAAGAAGTAGGTAACACTGAAGCTTTGGGTTCAAGGATTAGCCAGTTCTACTAACTATTGATTCTCAGGTTTAATCTCTCCTGCCCTCGTATTTCAATTTAAGTTGCTAAAAAATTGTCTTAATTAACACAGTTGGAGTTTCTTGTTCAGACACGCACGCGACTTCTATTTGGCAGCAGATTACCGAACCTTTTCTTTTTTTATTATGATTATGATTATGATTATGATTATGATTATGATTATGATTATGATTATGATTATTTATTTATGATTATTTTTTGTTTTGTGGACTTGATTCGTAAGCAATCCATGCCAAATGAAAATAACAACAGTATGCATCCTTTATTTAATTGCCACATATATGTAATTGGGTTCCATTTAAGAATCATTGTTCGATTTTTGGGCTACTTTTCCAGAGGTTTTGAATTCTAATGGATGATCATTAAACTTCATTTAAGGTACAGATTATGCAATAATTATTTTGAGTTGTAATGGCACTTGACATCCCAATCATGTGATTCATGATGGGTAGTGGATCATTGTCAACACAACACTCCACCTAGTTCACGTTTTTTCACACAGCAAGTTTCCATCCGAAGCTGTATTCGAAAAAGAAAAAAAATATACCTCAAATCTATTAATGGTAAGCAGTCTTTTTCTATCCATAGGCTCAGCGAATATAAAAATAATTAGAACCTGCGTGGAGAGAGGGGTCATAGAAAGTTAAGGCTCCAGGAGTGTCGAGACAACAAGAAAAAAAAACAAAAAAAACGACCGCAGACAAGGAACAGGGACTTAGGTTTTGGTTATCATTTATTACTTTCGAAATGGTAGTCGATGTGAGAGGAAAAGAAGAGAACGTGGGTATTGATTTGTGGGCATGCGTAGGGTTGTTTTCTTGTAACAGACGAGAGACTTGCAACTCACGTATATGTAGACCTCAGCTACTGACTTCATGGGCCCCGAATACTGATAAAATACTACAGCAGTCGGACAATTGGCTTCCGAAGTCAGGATGACTGATGATGACGTGTAACCCAACGCCTTCCTCGTGTGGTAGGCTGACCCACTGGTCAACTCCCCGGATGGTTCTAAAACATTTGCCTCGGCAAGGATTAAGAAGTATCCACTAACCGAGTTGAGCAAAGTCTTAAAACTATGATTAAAATCCATTGTTTGACAAGAGATTGTCAGGCATTGTTGCTTAAAAGTTTTTCTTACCCTATTAAACATCTTGTTTATCACAAATCATAAAAAAAAATCCATCATGTTTTAGATCATCCTAGTAGTTAAAGTGTTGAACAATAATATAAATTATATATTGGTGTCTCACTTCACAACTTGAATTTTTAGGTGAGATAATTCATTGACATGATATCCGAGCATTGTTAATTCAGTGTTATGAGTTCAAATCTCACCACCCTCATTTTATTTGATAAAAATTAAATATAAAATAATATAAATATTCTTACAAGGTTAAAGAATTTTTACTTGAGAGAGGTATGTGTCATTATACGACAGTTTGTGTGAGCAAAGAGTTCATGCTAGCATGAACACGGGCTTAAGATGATGAACTTTCTAACCTAAGCAGAAAACGCCGCTAGCATGGCGGCAATGGGGATGCTTGTTGACCAAGGAAGTCGTGGTTGACAGTTATAGCAAAGCAGTGGCTGGCTACGAGCATGATTAGTTGTGAGAGAGTGACATGCTGGACAATGAACTTAGACCCATGAGTTTAATGACGTGATTTTAAATCAAAGGATAATGAATTTAGATAAAATCTAAAATAAAAGATGAAAATCTCGACAAATAAATAAATAAATAAAAACAATATCAGCTATTACAGTCATGACTAAATTAATTAGCACATAAGATGTGTGAGAGAGGTTTTTTGTGATAAAAAAATAAACCAACCCCTCCCTCATCTCTTGTAAGGCCGACAACATTACGCGAGAGAGGAAGAGTGGATTTTCCTTCTTTCATTCCAAATTTCTTTGTTTCTCTCAATTTTAAGGCATTAAAGGTGGATTAGGAGGGTTTAACAAGAAAATTACCTAGGCAGGGTGAGAGAGAGGTTTTGAAAGTTAGGTTTAGGGCATGTTTAGGAGAGCGGTTATGGTTGCTTGCGAAAGTGTTTTTCATTTAGAAATAAATTAAAATATTTTTTTTTTATTTTTTAAAAATCATTTTTGACATCAGCACATCAAAATGATTTAAAAACACCAAAAAAATTCATTTAAAATTTTTTTTTTTTTAAGGAAACGGCGGTACAACCACCCTCCTAAACAGCTTCTTAGAGAGAAAGTATGAACTTTGAAGGGGAAGGATATTTTTGGGAATTTGGGCCAGAGGCATAGCAAATTGGGGTTGATTAATAGTAATAAGGTAATACTTTTGCTTTTAAATTGAATATTTGTTATGAAATTGTGGTGAAAATAAAAACCTCCAATTTTGTGCAAGTTAAGGCTGTGAATTAATTAATTATTTAAGGGCCAGATGATGTTGTGGGAATGAGTGCTTAATAAAAAATAAAAATGAATTATGAGATTTTGACTGAACAAGTGGTCGACCAGGATTATTTAGGGATTTTGGAAAGTTGAATGTAGATTAGTAGGAATGTATTAAATGATGAGTTTGGATGAAACGAGTTGATGCCTTGAAAATGAGTATCTAGTAACAGAAAACTGATGATTGTATACACTATTAATTGAATGCATGATTAAAGGCATGTTCGGTAATATGGTTGAGATTGTTTTTTAAAGTGTTTTTTATTCAGAAATATATTAAAATAATATTTTTTTAATTTTTTAAAAGATTTTAAAACACCAAAAATATTGAATTTAAAGTAAAATATAAAAAAATAATTTTTTTAAAAAATATTTTTGAAACGCGTGTAAAACAAGGCATAAGTTAAGTAATAAAAAGAATTATCATAATGGATATAAGAAAATTATGGGGAAAAAAACTTGCAATAACAAAAAAAATATTTTATTCTCATATATTAATGAGAATTTTTTTAAATATATAATTATACACAAAATAACTGTTGATATAGTAATAGAAAGCTCTGGTCTTCTTAAAAAAAACGACACTCCAGTGATCTGGCTGGGCCATAATCTCGTTCAAGGCTTCTTCTTCTGGATGCTGGTTTTACATTTTTAACCTTCCATTTCTGAGAGAAATTTGAGGCCGAAACCGATTCCATTATCCTGCTTGAGCAATCCCGGGCCGGGTCGATCAGGTTAAACGGGATCCGGGGATGGCTTCACCATTATGAGCTAGCGTGGTGATTGCTGGCCATAATAATAAGATGATGACGAAGACTTTGAAAAGGGAAAGAAAGAGGTGCCAGGCTTTTAATTTAGTTCAATTTGCTATTCAATTACTGCGCATAGAGATCCATATTAGCATAGTTTTGCTATACAATTTTTTTATATCTTGTCACCTTTCTTACAGCCTTGAGATGCTCGATGAACAGAAATGGTGAATGCTTTTGGACAATTGGGTGGGCCAAAATTGAATGGAACACGTACGGGAGGGGAGGAGAAAAGCAAAGGAAATTGATATCAATGGATTGAGTTTCCATCTTCATAAATCTTGAAACAAGTAAAATAATCTGTTTTTTTCTCAAAAAAAGGAAAAACAATTTCTATTTTCAATAAATTTTCTCGGTTTTAATTATTTCATTACTTTTTAAAAAAAAACTTATTTTTGCATGGAAAATTAAGTCAGTTAGAAATAATCATATATAATAAAATAAAGTATGTCCAAAATATTTTTCTTAAAAAAGAAAAACATATAGTTGGGGATAAAAGGAGACAGATGATTGATTTTGACAAGCTTAGGATTGGGTGAAAGAAGAAGAAAAAAATCAGAAATAATTCTGGTATGATTGGAGTTCAACTGGAGAAAAATAAATAAAATGGGTTTGATAGGCTGAGGTTAAGAGAATTGGATAAGTGTCTGTTTAGGAGTGCGATTGCGGTTGTTTTTGAAAGTGTTTTTCGTTTAGAAATATATCAAAATGATATTTTTTATTTTTTAAAAATTATTTTGACATCAGCACATCAAAATAATCTAAAAACACTAGAAAAATTTAATTTAAAATAAAAAATTAATTTTTTTCATGAGCACTTTCTGATCGTTATGCCAAACAACCCCTAAATTTGTAACAAGCAGCCAAATCTGATGAAGATTTTGATATTTTCATTTCTGGTGAAGATTGCCAAAAGTAAACATGACAGAAAACTGAAACCATTGCGATTAATGAATTCATCTTCTGTTTAGATCAAATCATGAGAATTTAGATGAAATTATGCAAAATCATCAGGGTTAGACTATGAAGAGCAGTGCTGCCGCCCCTCAGCATAGCACTCGCCGTTATAACTGGGGTCCACTCCAGCTTCTCCGTTTCATTTCTTGTTAACACTTAACACAGCTTCTCCGTTTCAATTCTTGTTAACACTTAACCAAAGTTATTGATCCCGTCCCGTTCCGGCCGGAACGGGCGGGACGCCCCGTCCCGTTGCAAAATCCGGGACAAAACGGCGACGTTTTTGTCCCGGGTAGAATCCCGGCCTGTCCCGGAAAAACCTGGCGAATTCCGGCCGGAACGCCCCGGTTCCGTACCGGGCGTTCCGTTCCGGTACGGACTAAAACGACGTCGTTTTGATAAGCAACAAACGACGTCGTTTAGCCAATACACGGGCAAACAAATCACCCTTTCTTCTTCCCGCTCCCAGTCCCAGACTCACGATTTTTTCCCCCAATCTATTCCCGATTTTTTGCCGTGGTAGCCTTCATATGTATTTACGTCGCGGGCTTTGCTTGGTCATGGGGACCTCTAGGATGGCTGGTGCCCAGCGAGATTTTCCCATTAGAAGTCCGCTCTGCTGCTCAAAGTATCAATGTTTCTGTCAACATGATCTTCACCTTCGTCATTGCACAGATCTTCACGGCAATGCTCTGTCATTTGAAGTTCGGTTTGTTCATTTGCTTTGCCGTGTGCGTGGTGATCATGAGTATCTTTATACACAGACTGCTGCCGGAGACGAAAGGAATCCCGATTGAAGAAATGACCACCGTGTGGCGGAATCATCCTCACTGGAGAAAGTATTTTGATGAAGATGATGCCAAGGTTGAAACGAAGCCTAAGGATATTGCATCTGCATAGGCTCTCTTATGCAGTCATCAGTATTTTTCTTTTATTTTAGAACATTTTACTTTCATAATATTTTGGAATTTCAAAGATGTTTCTAATTTTGAGATTATGTTTGTATTGTATAATTTAAATTTCATTTATCTTGAATTTAAATTATACTTGTTAAATTAATATTTTATTTTTTTCATATATATAATTAAATAAAAATGAACAGTACAAAACCGGAACGGTACCGAAACCGGGACGTCCCGTTCCAAACACAAATCCGGAACCGGGACCGGGACGGGATCAATAACTATGCACTTAACAGGTTGTTTAAAAGCCAGCTAATTATTATTTTTAAAATAATTATTATTTAAAAATACTATTTTTTATTTTCAAAAATTATTTTATCAATACATTGAAATTATCTAAAAATATTAAAAAAATTAATTTAAAGTAAATAAAAAGATAAATGTTTTTTTATATTTTTTTCAAAAATATTGTAAAAATAAACACACTCAAAGACATGATACCTTTAACATGCCTGTGTTTGATATTAAAAAAATATTTCATTAATATTTTTAGTGCTTTTGATCATTTTAATATGCTATATTAAAATAAAAAAATACATCCTATCTTATAATACTAAATAAACTCCAATAAATTAAAAATTACACCCCTCCTTTCACGCCATTCGCATGCCTGATGCCACCAAGTTAACAACGTTTAGCAAACACCCAACCACGGTCATACCGGTCTCTTAACAGGCACACCGCACACCCCTCCCTAAACTAAAATCTCTCCCCCTGGCGCCACTGCCTCGCATTTCCTCTACTTAAGCTTCAAATTTCAAAAACCAACCGCCTCTCTCTCTCTCTCTATCATTTCTCCACTTCTCTCTCAGTTTTCTCCAGAAACTCAACAATGGTGAGCAAAGAACAAAATAAAAAAAATTCTAAAATCTCTGTTTCAACCCTTACATTTCCGAGAATATTTTTCTCTAATTCACTTTCGTTTTTTCTTAAAAAAATATGAGAGTGATTTCTATCTCTGTTTCGTATTTGATCAGGTTGTTGCACAGAAAGTGAAAGAAGCTGAGATCACCCAGCAGGACTCGCTTCTTCTGGTATACATATTTCAATGATTCACAATCCGATTTTCACTTTTTTTGAGCTCTTTATAAGTTGTTTTTATAACCTTTTTTTTTTAATTTGTAGTAGAGTGTACTTGTTTGAGGTTTTATTCTGCTAAATTTCGTGTGATTTAGCCTTTTGGAGGCACATCACGCACTAGTTTTTTTTTCTTCCTTTTCCTTTTCTTCCATCAAATACTGTGTTTGAAGTTGCTGTTTGTATAAAATTTGAAAAATCTCTTTTCAGATTTATTCTTTGTAATTTTTCTGCTGGATCAACCGGAGCAGGTTACTAAACGCTTTATGTTTCTCAAATACGAATCGTAGATTAAACTCGGAGCTCATTTTTGGTTTATAACCGTAAATCATCATGAAATCTCACAATTATCTGATCATTAACCGCGAGATCGCTCTTATAGCTTTATGTTATTTGGTTTCTGCTAATGAAAAGTTGATCTAGTGTTGTTTGATGGTTTCGCTTCTTTATTTGTTGTGGAATAGACAAGGAACCTGCTCCGGATTGCTATTTTCAACATCAGTTACATCAGAGGCTTGTTTCCAGAGAAGTATTTCAACGACAAGTCTGTTCCTGCTTTAGGTAATCTTCTTTATTTGTTTGTTAATTTTTCTTCAAAATATGTATGAGTTGGTGAATTTCTATGACATTATGAGATCACTAAGCAGAGATGAAGATCAAGAAGTTGATGCCTATGGATGCCGAGTCTCGTAGACTAATTGATTGGATGGAGAAAGGCATGTTGTTTTTGCATCTTTGAATTATTTGCTGTTTTTTTTTTTTTTTTTTTACTGGTTTGTTTCTTTATCTTGTAAATCTTTTTCTTGACTCTATGGTCCTTCTCCTGTTTGGTAGGTGTCTATGATGCATTGCAGAAAAAATACCTGAAGACACTTTTGTTCTGTGTGTGCGAGACTATAGATGGCCCGATGATCGAGGAGTACACATGTACGTGAGTTTTTTTTATTTATGATACTGCACGTGGAAAATTTTGAATGGGAGTATTGTATGCAGCAACAAATTGTTGATGGTTATCAATTGACTGTGTTTTCTTTTAATTTTTACTTTTAACACGGTCTCAGGGAAATTTCAATGCTTTCTCTTGTTTTGCAGTTTCCTTCAGTTATTCTAATAATGAAAGCCAAGAGGTTTCAATGAATATCAATCGCAGTGGAAACAAGAAGCAAGGAGGAACATTCAAGTGTAACTCTACAACTGAAATTACTCCCATGCAGATGAGGTGATTGAAATGAAATCTCTTCTTAATTCTGAATCTATTTCTTTCAATGTTGTGAAAACTTGCGAGTTCTTATGAAAATGACGGGACATTATTAAAATGCAGGAGCTCTGCTTGTAAGATGGTCCGTACACTAGTCCAGCTGATGAGAACCCTGGATAAGATGCCTGAAGAGGTGAAACCCTTCAAAAACCAAATATAAGTTTATTTTTTAATGTGCTAGTGTCTAGACGATGTCTGGTTACAGCAGTAGTATATTGACTGCAAGATGATCATCGGTTTTCTGTTTCAGCGGACTGTATTGATGAAGCTCCTCTACCATGATGATGTGACGGTATGCCTTTACCGGAGTTCTTAATTAGCTTTTATCATTTATACACTTGATCCAGACTGTGTCTTCGCGACGTGTTAGTCTAAAATCTGAGTTAACTCAATGGAGAATTGGAGATGTATGAGATTGTGGTTCTCATCCACATCGAAGTTTGGTGGTTTCTGAATATTACTTTGGGGATTGGATATGGTTGTGGCGACGGATTTAGCATCTACAAGGTTTCTAATGCATGTAGGTGCATGTAAATGTATTTTGATAAATTATATTGGTTGAAGGACGTAAAAAGCTTTACAGAATATTCTTCACTTCCCAAAATATGAATGTGCATACAAGGGAAGAATGTTTTAATACAAATTATTTGACCTTGCAGCCAGCGGATTATGAGCCTCCATTCTTCAGGGGCTGCACAGAAGAAGAAGCCCATAATGCATGGACTAAGCATCCTTTGCAAATGGAGGTTGGGAATGTCAACAGCAAGCATTTTGTGTTAGCTCTCAAGGTAAGAGACTGAACTGACGTGTACGTTTGCCTGTGACCAGAAATTCCAAGCCGTGGTTCATATTGAGGTCAACTTTTGTTTGAATGGTAACATGGACAGGTGAAGAGTGTGCTTGACCCCTGTGAGGACGAAAATGATGATATAGAGGATGATGGATTGAGTTTAGGAGCTGATTCTGAACAAAGGGATGATTCATCTGAATCTGACAATGAGGTGAACTTACAGTACTCTTGTAGTTTTATTCTTTAGCTGCCACTCGATGGTTCCAATAAGCTTAGATGAAGAAAATCGATCATTATTTACGACAAGTTACCTTAAATGACGAAGCTAACTATACAACTGTTACAAACTTGTTAACAATGTCAGGTTAACCAATCACAAGAAGATCAATACATAGTTGCACCAGTGGGTAATTACTTGAACTCCTTTTGGCCATTTTTTCATCTCTAGCTAGCCCATTACTAGTTGCGTTTGGTGATTTGGGTTCTATAAATAATCAATACTTGTATTGACAGACAAGCAATGTCCAGAGGAAGACAATGGCATGGTTGATGAAGGTAAGAATATCGATTTAAATACAAGACCTTAAAACTTTCTTCACAATTACAAACTTTTCAAGGTCAAAAACTTAAAATTGGGCAATTGAAATTTAATTTAGCTTGTTAACATTCTTACTTACTTTCCTTCTCTCATTTTTGTAAGTAATTTATAGGATTGTATGGCCATTGGAGCCATTTCTGGGTTAGGGCTGTCTCCTACTGATGTGCTGTTATATGCTGTGTAGATGATACACAGGATCCAGCGGAAGATGAGCAGCAATTGGATAGGGTGAAGGACTGGGTTAAAAGTTACCATCTTGATACCATTGAGCATACTGATGTTCTCTCTAATTTTACAGACATCTCGGTGGTAAGGGCCACTTCTTTTCAAATTTCTGAATTGGAACCGAGCAGGAAAAATAATTTTAGCACAATGAATTCAATTTTAGACCTGACGTTTTATTTTCTTGTTAGTGCAGGTTTTGATTGAAGGTAACTCAACTAATTAAAGTCAAAACAGGAAAGGGTGTTAAGCCTCTTGTTTCTTTCTTTTTCCTTCTATCACGTTTTCTGTCTGTTTTGTTTCTCTAATTGGATTTCAGAAATCATGGACAAGCTTGTTAAGGAAGGTGTTTTGTTGAAAACTGGAACAGATGCTTACAGCAAAGTCAATCAAAAGGTTCTAATCTTCTGACTAGTTAAAATTCTATTAATTGGCTACCTGCTTGGCTCATTCTTCTTTTCTTTTATCACACATCAGACCCTTGAGTATGAGTTTACTGTGGTGAAAGAGGAAATAGATGGTGACAAAGCTCCTCAGGTTGAGGATCTCGTGTACATGAAGGTGAACTTTCTTCTGAATCTGATAGTTTGAATCAACGAAGACCCTGTAGTCACTAGCATTTACCACAGCAAAGAACTTACTATTTGGATCGACATGTACATGTTACATTGAACCGTGCATTTAGTGTTTTTCTGGACGTAACTACCTGTACTTAGGATCACCAGCACAAGTTCTGCAAGCATTGGAGCCAACCAGACCAGATATCAATTGAAGGAAATCAAATCTGTGTGCAGAGAAACTGAGATGATTTGATTCATATAGACTGGTGAAGAGTGTTTATGAAATGATTAGCCATCTTTATATTGTTACATTTTTTTGAGACAAAAGTCTCTCCTATAACTGGAGATTATTCAGCTAGAAGATAAATGAAAGTTTACTTGAACTATCCACATCAGGTATCCTGATTTGACTGCTCTGATTTCAGGCTCTGTATCATGTGCTTCCAATGAAATATGTGACAATTTCAAAGCTCCAGAACAAGCTAGATGGAGAAGCCAATCAGTGTACCGTGCGCAAATTAATTGATAAAATGACCCGAGATGGCTATCTTGAAGCCAAAGGAAACCGCAGGCTTGGTGTGTTTCAAAACAAAAGCCATTTCTGTTTATATTTTGAGGACCAAATTATCGCTGATGTATTTGTCACCCGTCCTATGTTGTTATAGGCAAGCGTGTCATTCATTCTACTCTAACCGAGACAAAGCTTGTGGATGTCAGGAGATTCTTGGGAAATGATGCTATGGTGATTCCTTGCGATCATTATTCAACTGCTTCTTCTGATTTAGATATAGTTTTTATATTTATTTATTTAACTGGTGTTGCGCAGGACATTGATACTAATGAACCAAATAACAAGTCCAACCATCCAGAATTCCAGAAAACGAGTACCAGTTCAAACTTTTCTTAGAATCTAGTATTAGTTATTTTATTTATGCTCTATCTTAATACTAGGAGCTGCTGCCATATACTGTTTCTTTAATTATCAGGGAATGATTACACGGATGGCTCGACATGTGGTGTCCTCCACTCCATTGGTTCTGATCTTACGCGCATGAAGATCAGATCAGAAATAAATCAAAATGGATCAACTAGGAGTGAACAGACTATCTCAAAGAAAAGGGGCCATGGAAACACTCCCAAAAGCGGGGCTGAGGTTAGTTGAGTTGTGGAATTTCTCCTTTCTGCATGTCGATAAATCAATCGCAATACTCAGAAGCTGACTGACGGATGATTTATTTTTGTAATTTTGCAGCCGGATGCTTCTTCAAGAGAGAGTTTCTTTCCAGGAAAGGAGAATGCCAGAGCAAATGGAAACACGAATTACTTTGACGAGGCAGGTACAGTTATCTGCAGCAGATCCTCTCAAGATAAGCGGTCCAGAAAGACAAGCACGGTATGCTTCAACTTCCTTACCATGAACTGGTTAAAGCTCTTACCTGCATGTACGGCAGTCCTATTAAAGCCACCAAATTTGTATCACCTATACAATGGGTCATTTATATCTTTTGCAGGTTAAGGAGCCTATTATTCGGTGAATGAAGGGCCAGAAATCTCAAGCTGTCTGAACTCTGAAAGGATTCAGGAGCTTGACGTCACCAAATTTACTTTCCACTCCTTCAGAACGGTACTGACTTTTTCCTCAGGGCCACAGTTCAAATTATGAGAACAACAATTTACCGTCTACACATCTCTGTAACGTTTAATATGATAATGGTGCATGCTTTCACCCATACACTTGTGTTTTATGGGCTTATATGACAATGAATGAACAATGATTTTCCCGACTATGATGCCTTCTTCCTTTTCTTATTGCCTTTATTTCCCCCCCTTTCACGGTGGATGCTTTCTCCCATACACTTAAACTTTATGGGCTCTGATAATTGGTGGATGCTTTTTCCCATACACTTCAACTTTATGGGCTCTGATAATTGTGTCAGCAGCCAAGGGTGTAGATGGTTTTTTATAGTGTTTTTTATTGAATTTAAAAATATATTAAAATAATATATATATATTTTTTAAAAAAATATTTTTAAAAATTTTAAAATACAATAAAATGCAATGTCAATCCATTCTTAGCCGAAGTTAAGTGGTTGCGGGATTTCTTTCTTTCCTCGACAAACAAACAAAAGGCGAGTACTGTATTTGCTGATCTAACTGACCTTCTCCTGCCTTCCGTTTTGATAAAAGTAGATGACCTTGGTATGGTTTTCCAACTTGAAACCACCGGCCACTTAACAACAAAGCCCATTGTTTTAACACTGAGTTAAAATGTAATGACGTGTGTAACCAACCATAATCTTATATTCATATTCATGATTATTAATTAACATTCCGTGCAGTCCTGGTAGATTTTATTTTATATCATATTTTTTATATTATCCGGAGAGATAACTCGCCTAGTCCATTGACTGGACCTCACCAGATTTTAATATTCCACAAAGTACCTAGGAATGGATTGTATTGATTGGGAATTGATGTCGTATTCGTTCTCCTAAACATCTTTGTTTCAAACCTGCTTTAACAAAGTCCATATTTAAACATGCATTTATCCATGGTAGATGCCACCACTGTTCATGCACCCATAAAATAATTGTGGAAGATCTTGTTTATTTGTTGAGAATATGTTTTAGTTCTCAAAGTTTTATCTTAGATGATATGATTATAATCTGAGCTTTTATTTTTTACTTCTTAGTAGAAGATAAAATTGAAAGAATAGCAATTAAAATGAAAAGGAAATCAAACACGAATGATGCAATTAAAATTTTAAAAAAGATACATTTTGATCCTTTAAATGTTGAAATACATAAATTATACAATTTTTGTGTCTCAAATCTTTTTAAAATCAATTTTAATACAAAAAATTATTTTTGTTGTTTATTAGTTATTGATTAAGAGGGGGGTCATTATATTTAAATGATAAAGAGAAAAAACTATTGTCGATACTGATTTAGTCCACCAAAATAATCTAAAATTATATCAAATGGTTCCATTTGATATGTAAGCTCATATTGAGTTTTTACTTTTTATTCATTTACCTTTAAAGTTCGTAAAGAAACACATATGAGTTTAATTTTTTTTATATAAAAAAAATAGATGATTTTTTGAGTCCATGGATAAGTTTACTATAATTTCTATGGTACATTTCAAGTCAAAAATGAATTGAAAAAATAGTTTTTAAGTAAAAAAAAACTTAAGCTCTCATTTTCACATCATTATAATGATAAAATTTGATTAAAACAAACAAAAATAATGGAATGAATGACATGTTATCCACCCTAATTGCAATAAAAGGTCTGATCATTACAACTATTTTTTTGGCCATGCATTTAACTTTTGAAGAGTTTTAATGATTCATGTATAATTTTTCTATATCTTTTTTATAGATGAATTCTATTTTTTAAAATAAAAAGATTGTTTATAAATAATATTTTTAATATGCGCAACTTTGTATAGTATTATTTTATTTTATTTTATTCAATCAATTTAATTTGTGTCTCTATTTCTATTATTGTTTGTCTGAATAAAAAAATTTATTATAATAATCAAATTTAAATAACATAAACTAATAAATATCACATCTTGCAAGATTAAATATCTTGATTATTCTAATTTTATTTTTAGTTTTATATATATATATATATATATATATATATATATTTCTTGATTTATTTGATTATATAAATGCAAAAAAAAATTCATTTTCATTTAAAAAAAACATAACTACAAAAACACACATATTTTTTATTTAAAAAAATACTTGGCTTGAAGTAAGTACGGATCGATTCTTTAGTATTGATCTCGTGAGTTCGTGACAATAACAAAAAAATAGAAAAAAATCTTAAAAATATTCAAAATAATCTGAAATATTAAAAATAAATAAATTTAATTATATATATATTTATATATATATTATTTTTAAAACACAATGACTGAGTTTGCCCGGTCCATGGAATGGAAAAATACAAGTCGCTATTTTTCGAAAATCTTCCACTAGAGCGGGACCCTTTTGGTCCCCCCATCCAGGGGACCATAATGGCAAAATATAAAAGCAGCTTCACCAAAATTACCACCCTCCATCATGTCGACGACCACCACGTGTCATTCCCGAAGCCTCTACTTTCTCCTAGGCTTTTCTACATGATCCCACCCTACAAAATCCTACACAAAACAACGAAATCTCGATCCGAATTCGGGCCCCAAACGACACAGTTCCAGACTCCTCTTAACAGCCAGTCACTCTAACGACTCAGATTCATTAACACACAAAGGAAGCGATCTCCTTGCCCTATAAACACAAACCCTGTTTCTGAACTCTCCGTTACGAGAACACGCTCAAAAAACGCAAAGAATAAGAAACAAATTAAAAACCAAATTCCTTTTTCACCTTGGTTGGTTTAGATTTTGACGCTGATCATGGAGGTACAGAACAGCAAAAAGAAAGATTTAGATCTGAAGCACTTAGGGTTTGTGAGGATAGCCACGATTCAGGTTTTGGTTTGCGTTTCCAATCTTTACGATCATGCGAAATGCAACTCTGGGCCTTTGAGATCTGCTGTTGGAACTGTTGAGGGTGCTGTGAATGCTGTGGTGGGTCCTGTTTATGAGAAATTCAAGGGCGTCCCTGATCATCTTCTTGTCTTTCTTGATCACAAGGTAATTCATGCTTTGATTGTTTGTTTCTTACTTGATTTTCTTGATTTCGGTTTATGGTTTTCCCCCCTTCTCTTTTGATTTTTCTAGGTTTTTTCTTTCATCTCCTTGTTTTTTTTTTATGATTTACTTGTATTTTTTCACACAGGTTACTGTCTTTTCTAGATGTTTCTTTAACTTGTAGAAGAAAGAGCAATTATATCGTAGAATAGTTTTTACATGGTTGTGAAGAAACAGAGGTTAAGTAATGACTATATTTGATGGATGCAGGTAGATGAAGCAACAATCAAGTTTGATAAGCGTGCTCCTCCTGTTGCTAAGCAAGTTGTGAGCCAAGCACGCTATTTGATCGAGAAAGCGTCGGAAAAGGCCAGAGCGCTTGCGAACGAATTTCAAGCTGGAGGACCACGTGCCGCTGTGCATTATGTATCTACAGAGTCAAAGCATTTATTCCTCACTGAATCCGTGAAGTTGTGGGCTAAACTCAACCAGTATCCTTCCGTCCACAAAGTTGCAGAGGTGGCCGTTCCCACAGCTGCGCAATGGTCAGAGAAGTACAACCAATTCATCAAGGAGATGAGCCAGAAGGGTTATGTAGTGTTTGGTTACCTGCCTGTGGTTCCAGTTGATGAGATCTCCAACGTATTCAAGCAAGGTGAAGCAGAGAAGAAAGAAGATGCAACTGCACATAAAGATTCGGATTCGTCAGACTCCGATTAAAAAAATTGTATCGAGAGTAAGGGCATCCTAGCCTAGCAGTGTGGCTGGTGAAAATCTCATAGGGTTTGCTGGGGTTGGGGGCATCCTTAGCCTAGTAGCGTGGTTGGCGAAAATCCCATAGGGTTTGTAGGTGCTTGGGACATCTTTTTCCTAGTGTTGAAATGTGAATTGCTTGCCAATATGTATGTAAATGAAACTCGATTGACCCTTTCTTTATATCAATTTGAAGTGAATGTTTTGTAATTCTTCTTCGTATGTTTTTGGAAATGATAGCGCAGGATGAGACGAGTTTTTGAATGCTTCCTTGTATCCATTAGACGACCTAATGGATTGGCTCTTGAGATATGCAGGGAGGCTAGGACGCCCTGCGGTTTTAAGCAATCTGTATTTATCCTCCGCTGGAAGTGGTTCTTGTACGAGCAAAAGAGAGAATTAAATTTGATACTCCTTCATGTGGTGGTAGAACTGTAGAAGTATTGTGGACAACACCTTACTTATGAGTAGGATGAAGATCATGTGTGTTCTTCGGGGTTTCTAGTTAACATCGCTTTCATTCTCATGACATAACTCACGGGTCTGCTCTCAAAAGATTCCTTCAGATCATGAAGAGGCATGGCATAGAGCCGAGGTCGTACAGCCTCGTGGGATGATTACATGTAAAATTTACGACAGATTTTCTATTCAGCACGATGAACAAAAAGGCCAGTACACATCTCAGAAATCGTTTTCACGGGTTTGAAATCTGAATTAGTTAAAAACACAGATTACCACCTCAAGGAGTCGCAGCTGAATTCTTATTTATCTTACCTGCGTTCCAAATTCTGATAAATCACCCTGTCCATGCCATCCCCACCAAACAAAAATGGCAAGAATATCTAGCAACAATGATGAAGCATAAGAAAAATGCGAGAACCTTTAAATATCATATGACGAGTTGTATGGACGAGGAGTGCAGTTTTTTTGGGTGCCCTTCAAGGTACACTCGTACTGTCCACAGAATACATGACTTTTAAGACACAAATAATAATGGAAGTAATAAACAAAAAAAGAAGCAGCTTAAACATCAATCTCCACTCTGGTTCCTCCAAGAAAGCCTCTTGTCAGCATGCTAATGGAAACCGAGTTTTCTGCGTCCATGGGACAAAATTATTGAGAGCACAAAGCGGCAAAACAAAAACACCACAACACCTTCGATCAATATTTCAGCATAGCATGCTCCACACCACACAAATATCAACATTGCGCAGATCTAGTTTAAACACAATAGAACTTAGAAAAACAAACCTTGAGTCAATGCATTCATTCACTTGGGAGAACCATAGCTGTCTTGAAGGAGGTCATCATAGGGGTCCCTTCGACCAGGCACCTGACTAATCTTAGCATCCCAAGCAAGCTGTGCATTGTGGCGTTCAAATGTCCAAAACCCATAAGGGCGAAGAGGATAGCTCCACATCTCCTTTGTCTTTTGGCATCGATCCTTGACGGCATATACGCGCTCCCTGAACTTCCGATCTCTCTCCTTTGGATCCTCCATTAACCTCAGAACCAAATTCTCGGCAAATTCCATAATAAACCCCATCTTCTCTTCCTAAAAAACCTAACTTTCCAATCAAACAAACACGGAATCAAAAACCCCAGTTCATGAATTCTCTCGAAGGTAACCCAAATCAAGAATCCTGGCCAAACTGGACCAGATAACTATTACAATATAATAATCAAATCAATCTAATGAGCCCAAATTAATAATGAAGACAAATTAGACAAACAGTTCAAATAAGTATTAACAGCAAAGATTACCCGTTCAGTTTTAAGAACTCGCTTATCAACAAACAACGTTTTCGGCTATGATTGTCTGTTCTGTTGGGAAGATGAGCGGGGATCAGAAGGCAGTTAACTCAATGCAATGATGCAAGTGCTGGAGTATGGATTTGGGCCTGGGCCAGGGCCGTGGAGTCATGTTGTTAAAGCCCATGACAAGATAATAAGGAGGATAAACAAGGGCGTGCAAATCATCATTATATATTTTACACATATATGCAGCATCTAATAAAATGTGAAATATTAAAATTTTAAATCAATTAATGGAATGATAGCATAGTGATGAAGCCAATGGCTTACGCCAATGGTCATTGCGCCCCCATCAACAGAAGGCCCAAGTGTTTTCTTGGGTTAAAAATTAGCCTCTGTTTCAGGAATTATGGCAAGGCCAAAGTTCATTTTCTATTCTTGGAACCTTGTCTACTTACGGTGTTCTTTTTCTAATGGTCCAGAGGCAAGAACTGCAAAGGGTTGTATTGTATTTGTAGCTCAATCAAAGCAAGCCAGATCCGTTTAAAAACTAAGGACTCAAACTTCTGATAAGAATTCTTGCCCAGGTTATGATCGTCAGAATCACTTTCCAACACATGGTTTCCAGGAATTGAAATGCTACAGAAACCATTTTCTCCCATATGTTTTGCTCTTTAAGTCATTTGGTGAAATCCAATGCTGGAAATCATGCCGTTTAAAAAAGGCAAATTAGCACAGGAGAGCAAAAACTACTGCTAGTATTCTAAAAGCTCGATGCTTGTGCAGTATTCATAATTATGAGGAAAAAACAAAGACGAGTATGGTCATTTCTATAACAATTAAATCTGAGCTTCAAATCTATATATGCATGTAATTACCAAACAAACATAATGATCAAACATAAGGATAAAAACAATGATAACTACAACAAGAATTTCTTCGAAGATCTGTCCTCGTCGTTTATTTTCTTGGAGATAAAGCACAATAGCTAAAACAGCACACAATTCCCAGTTAAGCTAGTCAATTCTGCTAGATGTCGAATCAGCCAAATCTGTAAGATCGAGAAGCTCGTGGATCTGTGCCTAGTCTCTTACCCTCTCCTGACTTCTAAGTTTGGTTCAACAATTCATTTATGCAGCTACATTATGTACAACAGAAGGCTATAAAAGAAAAAAGACACGGACCAATTACACCCAAAACTCAAGTTATGAAGTTTAAGGATCAATCAATCCTTTGTCTTCCCGCGGTGAGTCAGTTATTGCCTGTTGGGAACTCGGATGGGGAAGGAAAGAAGCAATCTTTTCGACAGTCAATGGCTTTTTAAGGCATCCGCTTAGGCCTGAACTAATGAACTGATCTATCTTCTCAGATTCAGACTCAGAACTGAAACCGACAATTTTACTCTTCACACCGAGGGCTCGCAGCGATCTTGTTGCCTATCATAAATTGCAATTGAAGAAGTAGATGTGAATAAGCAAATGCATGCCGATAGCATATAGTGAGAAAAATTTGACAACTTCCATGAAATAATATTTAAGAGTTATAATATCAGCAAACAGCTGGAGGATATATACATCTCTCCTATAACCATTTTCACTTAAGGAATTAGATTTTTGGATGTCCTAACAGTATCATGAAACTCAATTATCTCCTCGTGGAGTTCTCTAACGTGAACACGGATGAGTTAATTTTCTACAGATGCTGCATTTTTCATTATGTGACTCACATGCCTGCAGTTGCTGCCTTTCTAATCCACCAAACCATATCATATTATTGCGATTTATTCTTTAAGATATTGTCTTAAGCTTAATTTATGGAATTGAATCATTTTTTAAAAAAGTTCTTGGATGCATCCTTTTAGATTGGTTAATGGTCATGTCCATGATTTTGAACTAACTTGTAGATCTTGAATAATTTTGTCGTGGTTTATCATTATGTCTTCGTACTGTCAAAGACTTCTATATTCCAAATTTTCATAAAAACATAATCTCTTGAGTTGAAGGTCAAATAACCGTACCTCAGGTCCAGTGGTAACGTGAACAGGCATATCCATATCCATGAGAATGAGGTTAAAAGAAGCCTTGTCACGACTATGAAGATCAACAGCTTGCTGTCCATTTTCTGCCACTTGAAATTTCACCCCGAGATTATTTCTCCCTATAAACTGGATTATCTGCGTCCTGTTCTGTATTCGAGCAGAAGTATCATACTCCACGAGAAGCACAGAAAACTTGTATGGTTCATGCCCTCGTCTCTGCCTTTTTCGGCTTCTGTATGAACAAGTTGATCAGTTCTTGGAATTCTTTGCACACAATCTTGGAACTTTAAACGGAGAAATATTTTTAAAAATCCCATGATGTAATTCAAAACTAAAAGAAAAAACAATATTAATGGAACTTTATGGAGGTTTCTTTTACCAAAGAGAACTGGGTTGATTAAAATCCAAGTACTACATTCTAAAGCGTAAATTAAACAAGGTATAATAAATAACACCTACCCCTCTGTGTCGTCACTGCCATTCCTCGAACAAAGCACATCTTCCTCCTTTCCAAGAGCAGCAGCATGATCAAATCCAGTTGCACTATCTTCCTCTTTCATGATTTCATCAATGTCGATAATCCTTTTTTTCAGCCAATGATTCACAGAATCAATCTTTTCTCTTACTTTACTATGGTTTCTTTCACGGCTGATATCCCTCATCTCATTGAATAGCTTCATGAATTCTTCTCGGCCTTTCTTCAGTTCCATGATTTTAGTGGCAGACTCAAGCATCCGTCGATCCATTTCAGAAATGGTATCATTCAGTTTTGCAAATGTATTCTCAAGTTCAGGATAAATTTTGGTGGCTTCGTCAGCTCGCAACATACTGGCTTGGGAGCTTTCCCTGGCTTCTTCATGATATATTTTGGTGGCTTCGCCAGCTATTAATATACGGGCTTGGGAGATTTTCTTGACTGCTTCGCTCATTGCTTCGATTGTCTCCCTGCTTATCCCGGGAGATGCATTGATCCTTTGAATGAATTTTTCAACAGAAACAGCCATTTCTGCAATTTGGGTTCTGCTGTCAGCATCAGTTTGAGTGTTATCTTTGTCTACCATAGATGAATGGTTTCTTGACTTTCTTGCTTTTGAGAGAGAGAGAGAGGTGAATCGGTTAGTTTGCAGAGAGCGCCAAGTGAAGAGAAGTTACTGATATTAAGTATTAACATTGACATTAAAACAGAAAAAGAAGTGAATTTACTCCCCCCCCCCCCCCCCCCCCCACCACAAAACACTATTTAATAAAATAAATTTTGATCTGCTCATTCATATTAAATAATTAAAATCTATAAAGAGCAATTTGCAAATATAGGTAACAATTTATAGAGCATGGCCTTGGGATCACAAGTGAACATGTAGATTTATTACGAACCAGACAATAATTTTCAATACATACTCTTCTTCAGACCATTTCTATACTCTACAAAAAAAAAGAGCTAAAATATGATTAAGAACTTGAACAAAACATGCAGCTGGAAATTATAATCACATACTCGATCGTCTGTCTCTCCTTTAGCACGCTTCTTACTGGGCATAGGCCCTCCCTTTCCTTGATCTCCAGAATGATCAGATACAGTTCCATTGTCTTCTTTGTTATCGGATTCATCAATATCAATTGAATTTCATGGTGAAGCACTTGGGCAAAACTTTTCCAGCACAAATAGGGCCGGCTTCTTTGAAAATCATTGAATATTGCCTGTTATTTTTTATGCAACTTAACCACTGCACTCTTAAAATATACAAATATTGGACAATATTCAAGATATCCAAAGAACTACCTTCTAGTAAACCAGCCTTGGCTCGCTCCATTTTCTCATGCAAGGGATTCAAAGAGAAGTATTCATCTGGTGCTCAAAGCTCCCTTGAAGACTAGACTTGTGGTGATCTGTACCCGTCTCTTCTGAATCAGACAGCGATGGTTGAATGAAACTCACCCTGTCTTGATCAATTTGGGTCTGATCTTAGTTTGCCATTGATAAATTAGTTTCTTGCTTTAAAGCTTTTCTTTCTAGGAGGGAAGGAGGGAGGATGAGAAGGAAAATACTGAATGAGTTGTGTGTGAGAGAGAGAGGGAGGGAGAGGTGAGCGGCAAAACGTGATCTCTAAAGGGCGGTCATGGAGAATTTCTTAAGTTTTCAGGCGGGTGATTTGTTGAGGCTGGAAAATAATGACATATGGCTAGAGATAAATGGCAGGTGGTGTGAATTTAGTGTATTGGTTTGGTTAGCAGTAATTTTCTTTCTTCCTTCTTTGAATTTTGGGGGCAAAGTTAGTTTCAATGACAGGCTAAGGGTCTATGCTGTCTAGCGGGGTGAGAGCCCAATTAAATTATAGGCAACGATCCAACAATAGCCTCAAAGCTTTTATTATAGTGTTGGTCGTGAAAAGCCCATCCTGGTGTAATTCATGTAGATGGATCATACTCTAATTCGTAATGTTGATCTCCCATAATTTCTATATATTTAGGGCATGTTTGGGAAAGTGGTTGCGGTAGCTTTTTAAAATACTTTTTATGTTGAAATATATCAAAATAATATTTTTTTTTATTTTCTTAAAATTATTTTTGATATTAACATATCAAAATAATCTAAAAACATCAAAATATATTCATTTAAAATAAATAAAAATAAATAAATTTGTGCGGCACGGCATGCCAAACAGGCACTTAGTCTGCATATGGATCTTAGGTGACGCAGCCTCTCATAAACTTAGTTTATAATATTATGTTAATGATTATTTTTTAAAGTATTTTTTGTTTATAAATATATATAAAAAATATTTTTAACATTAGCAAATCAAAATTATTAAAAATATATATATATATATATATATATATAAGAAAATTGATTTTTTTGTTGAACACTGTCTGAATTGTGTTCTCAAACGCTACCTTAATCAAGAATTCATATCTCTGAAAAAACAGAGCGTATAAAACTAAAATGAAAGTAACATGGACTAATTAGATCCATAATTAAACATTGTCCTTTGTCAGCTCTCCGTATTCCCTTGACTCGCACACTTTTTCCAAACATCATAAATTTGCGTATGGATAATCTTTTGAGTTCATCATTGCAAAATCCTACCATTCCTTCGCAAAAAAACCAGCATACTGAAAGTAGATCGATTTACTGCATGCCTGTGATCTTGACATGACTCAACAAACAGCTACCAACCCGATCCCATGTCAGTTTCATACTTCCAAGTTTCACCTGTCTCCTAATTACTCTCTAATTCCATGCACAAGACATGATCACAGAAAGTTTCTTACGATCTCTCCTTCCTATAAAACACAGCTTAACTTCGCTTCCCTTCTTCCCTGTCTCATATCCACAATGGGAACTCCCATTCCTTGCTCAGCCCAAGAGGAGCACATTTTCCAAAGCCGACACCCGGCGGTCCCGGTGCCGGAAATCACACTCCCTGATTTTGTTCTCCAAGATGCTGAATTGTATGCTGACAAGGTAGCATTTGTGGAGGCTGCAACGGGAAAGACGTATACTTATGCTGAGGTGGTTAGGGACACGAGGAGGTTCGCCAAGGCCTTGAGGTCTCTTGGCCTGAGAAAAGGACACGTGGTTGTTGTAGCTCTCCCAAATGTTGCTGAGTATGGCATTGTAGCTCTAGGAATAATGACTGCTGGTGGTGTGTTTTCGGGTGCTAATCCTACTGCACATGAATCAGAACTTAAGAAGCAGGCGGAGGCTGCAGATGCTAAGCTTATTGTCACAGATGACCTTAATTATGGAAAGGTAATTGGATAGTCCTGTAATAATTTCTGTAGGATTGATGTCTTATAATTAGTAATGTAATGAATTCAGTTCGATTTAAAGGTGTCTTGTGAATTCAGGTGAAGGGCCTAGGGCTGCCTGTGATTGTCCTGGGAGAAGAAAGCATTAGCACCGCCGTGAATTGGAATGAACTGCTTGATGCAGCTGACCGTGCAGGCGATAAACTTTCTTACGAGGAAGTCCTCCAGAGCGATCTATGTGCACTTCCATTCTCATCAGGCACCACCGGGATGTCAAAGGGTGTGATGCTAACCCATCGGAATCTGGTGGCTAATCTGTGCTCCAGTCTCTTCGGTGTTGGACCAGAAATGGTGGGTCAGGTTGCCACACTAGGCCTAATTCCATTCTTTCACATATATGGTATCACTGGAATATGCTGTGCCACACTTAGGAACAAGGGAAAAGTAGTGGTGATGGGCAGGTTTGAACTCAGGACATTTCTGAATGCATTGATCACACAAGAGGTCAATTTTGCACCAATTGTGCCACCGATAATTTTAGCCCTGGTTAAGAACCCAATAGTGGAGGAATTTGATCTCAGCAAGCTCAAACTCAAGGCTATTATGACCGCAGCAGCTCCACTTGCCCCGGAGCTGCTCACAGCCTTTGAAAACAAGTTCCCTGGCGTCCAGGTTCAAGAGGTGAGTATAATCTTACCACATTGTTGTGAGTTAGTCATCATTGTTGAATGGTTTATTTCCAAGAAACATTGTTATTATCTGATCAGAAATTCAAGAAAACAAAATTCTCGTGTTAAAATTTGCTACTAAACCTGTTTCTCGCAAGGCATATGGACTGACAGAGCACAGCTGCATCACACTCACTCATGGGGATCCTAGTAAAGGCCATGGCATTGCAAAGAAAAACTCGGTAGGATTCCTCCTCCCGAATTTGGAAATCAAATTCATCAATCCTGAAAACGGTCAATCTCTCCCCAAGAACACCCCTGGTGAAATTTGTGTGAGAAGCCAGTGTGTTATGCAAGGTACAAATATACTGTATATTTATCGAAAACGCGAAGATACCCATCAGAAATTAGAGCTAAATTGACTAAACTGTCAGGGATGATTAGCTTGATTTTACTAACTTCCCAGGTTACTTCAACAACAAGGAGGAGACCGCCAGGACCATCGACGCTGATGGATGGCTTCACACTGGTGACATTGGGTACATAGACAACGATGGAGATATCTTTATCGTGGATCGCATCAAAGAACTAATCAAGTACAAGGGCTTTCAAGTAAGATAAAATAGCTTCACTTTTCTCTGCTGGACAAACTGTTTTGCAAGAATAATTGACTGCTACAATAAGCTATACAATAATCCAAAACAGGAATTTATATCAAAATTGATGGCATAAAATTAGCTCGAAAAGAAATTCAACTGGGCTGATGGAAGATTTAGTTAGCAAATCCAAGATCCCATGTTATGATACTTTATGTTTATGTTTATTACATATTAATATATTATATTCCTACTTTTAAGTGGATTTATGGCTCCCTGCTACCTTTCTGGTTCGAGCAAGCCACAAGGACCTAATCACATGGATACGTTCACCACGCATTAACAGCTACCGATGACTAATAAATACCATAATTTTGACGTAACAGGTAGCTCCTGCTGAGCTGGAGGCTATCCTCCTGTCTCATCCCTCAGTTGAAGATGCAGCTGTAGTGCCGTAAGTATACGTCACCAAGCAGCTAGCAAAAACATCATCGCTGTTTTATCAAGCTGTACACTAGTTTACATTAAGGTTAATGGAATCGCAGGTTGCCAGATGAGGAGGCAGGAGAGATCCCAGCTGCTTGTGTTGTAATGAGCAAAGGTGCCGAGGAAAGTGAGGAAGATATAATGGAGTTTGTTGCCTCAAATGTTGCTCGTTACAAGAAAGTGAGAGTGGTGCAATTTGTGGACAGCATACCAAAATCACCTTCTGGGAAAATCATGCGAAGGCTTCTTAAGGAGAAGATGGGGAGTGGCTCTAAAGCTAGCCACTTTCACAAGTGACACGGCCTTGTTTTGTCTTATCTTTGATTAATTATGTGAGGATTAATGACTTGTTTCCCATGATAATCAACTCAATCCTTTTCCTTTCAGACCAAGATCACGATAGCATGATCATAATATGCGTGCTTTGAGTTCTGATAATATCTGTTTGGATTTTAGTACATAGAAAACCAAACATGCGTCGATTTTAATTGGTTGGACGGAAAGTGGGATGAAGGTAAAATTATCTAAATGTTGTTGATGTTGTTTTTAAAAATATTTTTTATTCAGAAATATATTAAAATGATTTTTTTTATTTTAAAAAAATTATTTTTGATATTAATACATAAAAATAATCTAAAAATATATAAAAAAAAACATTTTTTCTCACAAATATTTTTTAAATACATTATCTTTTCTGCAGTTAGGTAAATGACGCTTCCTCTATTTTTAATATCCACTTTGGCTGGACCGCGAACTGGGTTGGTTAACAAAGAAAACTAGAGTATAATCCTTCACGTGAGTGGCCTATCACGTAGGTCCTACAAGCCCAAATACAGACAGCAACTTATTACTTATCAGGCCAGCTTGTTACAAATTTGTTTTTATTTTTTCAAATTAACTTTTTCGATAGTTTTGATATATTTATACTAGAAATAAAATTTTAAAAATAAAAATAAAAAATATTATTTTGATATATTTTTAATTAAAAAACACTTTAAAAACTAATTGTTATCTAGAGTTGATTGTAAATTAACCAGCATACGGATTAATTCGTATACATATGAAAAATAATTTAATAATATTTATGGTTTTGTATGCATTAATTACTTAATTCGTAAGTTTTTTCTTCGTCAATGTTACATCAGTAAACAAGGTGAGAATAATTAGACTCGCGAGAAAGAAAAAAGCTCCTTCCTACGAGATTATCAATACCATATCTTCTCTGCGAGAAATTCACCCCCACCGGCAAAATCCACCATTAAAGTGAATGGAGACCAGAGATGAAATGAGTTTTCAAGAGAGAGGGACAATCTTAAGAGATAAGTGACAATCTACTTTTGTCGAGGGCTATTTAACAATTTCTTATGATATAGGAATTGATCGAATTATTTTGATAAATTATTTATACGGACTGAATTGTTTATAAAAAATATTAATGCATTAAGATAAAGAGTTAAAATCTAGCTACGGGAAAGTGGAGCGTTGGATCTGGGAAGTGTTTTTTTTGTTTTTTAGTTTATTAAATTGGGATAAGTTCCAAGAGTGGGAAAAAAACAAAAACAAAAACAAAATAGTAAATGTAATATGGATATTTTATCTAAAATATAATAAATTAAAAATTAGTGTAGAGAACGAATCCCTGCTGTCATTGGCAACACCGATCAAAGCCTCGGCGAGGACTGGGCACAGCGACATGATAATTTATAATTTCACATTGACAAATAAACTAAATTTAACCGGGGGGGGGGGGGTAAAAATAAAAAATAAAAAATTGGAGGGTCATTGTCTTCATGCGCCCACCGAGCAAGAAAAACCCTGTCGCCATGATTCTATTGAAAGCGTCATCCAGATCTTGGTGGATGCACTTGGTAGTAAAGATTTCAAATTTAAATTACGATGTATTTATTTTGTAAAAATATAGAATAATCGATGTTTTAATTATTTAAATTGGACCAGTAAAGAATGTATAAAAAGAGATAGTGTTTACTCAATCCAAATATTTTTTAAGAAAAGTGTATGAATAGTGAAGCAACCTCGAGTCTTTCAGTGAGTTGTTTGGAATTTTTAAAATTGAATTCACTAACCAGACACAGGGAGACTCTCTAATTTGCTCAAGGAATTCAATTTCACAAATAAATGATTTCATTACAGATAGTTTGTTAATAATTTTTTTATAATTATAATTCAAAAAACCAAACCTCGTAGAGAAACAAGAAAGCAAATGAAGTGGTCTACAAAAATGAAAAAGAAAAGAGAGAACGAACAGAGTATTACCAATTAAGCTTTGATTTCCTCATCTATTTAATTTCTTATTATCGAAATTAGACGAGAAACGCTGGCATGCACATAAGATACGTTCATGTGCGGCAAATCCACGATTAAGATTTTTATTTATTTTGATAAGTAAAAAATTATCTCACGACAACCAATCACGGCATTGTTTAGAGGGGAAAGGTTCTTAAGCGTCCTCTGGACATCTTGATTAGCCAAGCAGGGTCAAGTAGCCACGTTCAATTTATAAAATAAAAATAAAAAATAAGTAAAATATCAGGGGATAAATAGAAGACATTACCCGGTGTCCTCATGTGGATCTCCTGAGTTAATCATGGGGACGAGAGATCTTGCATCTTTCAAATATTTTATTAAAATGAATTACAACTTAGGGTTTATTAAAATTGATTTAATGGTGCGTATTTTATCATAAATATTGATTATTTCCTTAACCAACATTGATTAGCCTCGATATGGTCGTTTTTTTTTATTCCAAAAAGCCCCACTTCCTAATCCAATTTCCCACACTTCCTATTTCTCTGCTCTTTATTATACATTAAAAAATAAAACATTGAAAATGATGGACAGGCCGAGCTATAAATATATCGAAAAACTATAGGATTAAATATACGTTTTCTAAATTATGAGATTAATTATTTAATTTTGTTAAACCACGTCAACCACGATACCGACTTTTTTAAAATAATATTTTTTTATGATTAATTTAGCAAGTGGCGAGCCCAATATAAAGTAGTTTTTGGCATTCACACTTTTTTTTAGCAACTTGTTTTTTTAATATTTTAAAAATAAATAATAAAATCCTAACATATTTAGAATCTGTAGTGGCGAAACATTAAAAAATGATAACGAGAGATGGAGAGCAGTTCGAACAATACTTTGTCTTTTCTAAAGTCAAAACTTTCACCAATTTCTTTTTTTATTAATATAAGTATTTAAATGTATATCTCAATTAATTTTCTAGACTTTAAAATAAATAATCATATAAATTTTAAATAACCATAGTGAAGAAAAGGAGCAAACATCTTATCAGCACAAATACTTTGTCTCTACTAAAGTCAAAACCTTCACCAATCTCTCTTTCCTGAACTCTCAATAATCTTCATGTGATTATGTTTGAATCTATTTTTGAAAACTGAAGGACATAATCTGCCTAGAAAATAATAATTGAAAGATAAAATTAATAGTTAAAGACTTTATTATGTCACAACCACAGTGATTAAGGTATAAAATATGACATTAATTTATACCCGAAAAACAAAAAGGCAAAACCCCAAGCAGAGGGGGGCGTTCGTGCAAACTGGCACGGTCCAATCCTACGTGTCGATTATCTAAGACTCCATGAAAATAGCAAGATACGAATCCACCACCCAAAAAAATTAAATGAAAACTATTGATGTATTTATTCACTCAAAACTTTTAGAAGTGTAATAAAGCAAGCTCCTTTCTCTTATCTTCACATCACTCTCCCTCGCTCCCCGTCCATCTCATCAATCATAAACAGCAAATCAGCATTCATAATAGGTAAGTTCTCTTGGCAGGCTGCTTTTTATCGGAGATCCCTTCTCCTGTTTCTTTCTCATCTGAAGGGTAAGTAATGCTTGTTTATTCGTTCTTTCAAGTTTCAAATTGAAAAATAATAAATAAATCTGTAGCACCATTTCCTTTGTTATGTTATTGGAACTCCACTGTTATAGCTGGGAGACAAAGGGTTTTCATGTTTACTGTTGATAGCATTTGTGTACCTTCATGAGTCATCCTTTTATATGTAAATAGAAAATCAAAGTTTGTGGCTTTAAAAGTTCACTAAAGAGCTTAAGACGAGAAATATGTGGTGGGATTTCTAAAATGATTTTTTTTTTCGATTCTTAAAAGTGGACTTTTCACTGAAAGAAAAAAAAGAAGAAAAAGGATCCCTTTTTTGACAGAAATGGATTCCTTTTCTTTTGCCTCTACCTTTATTATTTGTTGGTTATAGCAATAGTTGTACATTCCACTTTAGTCTTATAGTGTGTTTGCAATGCGTGTGGCCGCAATTTAAAAAAAAAAATCATTTTTTTTATTTTAAATAATTTTTTCTATGTTCTTGCATCGATTTAACTTGCGGGTGCTAAAAATAAATTTTAAAAAATAATATATATAATATTTTGATGCATTTCAAAGTTGAGTTTGTCTTGGTTTTGATTTTTATTCTTTGGTCTATAAATAATGGGTTAAAAGTGGTGAGTTAGTGGATGCGTTGGGGGCTGGGGAGGTAAGATTCTTTTTACCACATTAGGTGAGCAGGGTCTCGTCCAGGGGCCTACTTACTGTGATTAGCCCAGACAACTTCAACGTGAATTATTGCTTGCTTTCTGTTGATGGTAAAAAGATGAAACCAGCTCCATTTTAATATAAGTTAGATATATTGAGATATAAAGACAGAAAGAGGGACAGGAGAGAGCATTTATTAGGAGTGCTGGGTGGAGACAGTTTGTTAGGTAACACACAGAGAAGTCATGGTTGTCTAGGAGAGGTAGATACGGACAAAAGTAGAGAAATTTTATTGATTTTTGGTGTCAGGTTCATTTTAGTTTGCAAGTTACTGTGCTTGAAATCTGTGAATTGATTGTCGGATGTCTGTGTTTGGAGATTGATTGATTTCTGCAGAGAAACTTTACTGAATTGTAAAGAGACCTTTGTTTAGTAGATGCTTCTTTTACTTGGTTTAGTTTAAGTTTACCTGGTATCTTGTCCGAGTTCTCTGAGCTGGGGAGTTCAGGGCTTCCGGAGGCATCAAGAGGAATTACTTTGTAAGATTGGGAAACAAGCAGATTGGATTTTGTTCTCTTTTAAGGGAATAAAAATTAGCTCTAATAGTTCAGAAAAACAGAGGTGACTGGCACTTAGAATCATCAAGATTTGAAGGAAACTGGGTTCGTCACTTTTTCAGGATCATATGCTATTTATAACGCTATTCAATCTGTGCAGAGCCTGTTTGTAATCCTGTCCAGTAGCATTAGTATGTTTTGAGTTTTGCATGCTTAAAGTTGCAATTTGATCCTTGATTTAATAATGATTGCAGGATCTGGTGTCCTATTGCTTGTTGATTTCATGAAGAAGTATTCTTTGTGAAGTAATTCTACAAGTTGTCTTGCTGATGGAGTGGAATGGCAAACCCCACTTACAGTGGGACTGGGAGAGTCTGATAATGTTCAATGGAATAACAACTGAAAATTCAAAGCAGTTCATCCCGACAGATTTGGAAACTGATGGAGAAAAAGGAACCGACTCTAGGTTTTTCTATTCATCTGGCAGTGCAAGCAGAAGCGGTGGTTCTAGCTCTGATTTGGAACTTCCTTATTTCTCAAAGAACTCAAAGTCAGCTTCCATCAATTCTTCATCAGCCGGGGAAGTTAAAACATCCAAATTCACTTTGGAGGCCTCTAAAGCAAATTCATTTGATTACAATAAGATTGGAAAGGCTAAGACAGCTAGTACGCCTTCCACAATCAAGGCTTCAGCTGGTTCAGGTGACCAGCTGCTTGGTTTGAAGCTTGGTAAACGGATATACTTTGAAGATGCTTGTGCTGGCAGCCATGCTCAGTCTTCATCAGTTTCTACAATTCCCGTGCCCTCTTTTACTCCAGCAAAGAAATTGAAGCCCACTGTTCAGAGTCAGCATGCTCCACGCTGTCAAGTAGAAGGCTGTAACCTTGACCTCTCATCAGCTAAAGATTATCATCGCAAACACAGAGTTTGTGAAAGCCATTCAAAGTGCCAGAAGGTCATTGTAGCTGGTTTGGAACGCAGGTTTTGCCAGCAGTGTAGCAGGTAAAGCTTCTAATGAAATGAATGGTCGTGTTGGAAGACAATAATGCCTGAGAATGGGTCATTTTCTACGTGCTCTTTTGCTAATTGTTGTTATCTAGTGTGGTGTATTGATTGTGTTGATTCAATGATTATTCCTAGCTTATATGATTGCATTGACAATCTGGGTTTTGGATGTCAAAGGTTCCACGGTCTGTCAGAGTTTGATGAAAAAAAGAAAAGCTGCCGCAGGAGACTTTCTGATCACAATGCCAGACGCCGCAAACAACCAGGATCAGTCCATTTAAATTCCAGAGTTTCTTCATCATTATATGGTACCGGTATCAAACTGAGACTTGGATTATTTTCTTGAAGCTGATTTGTAGAATACGCTATTGCCATTGATCTTTGTTTTAGTTGGTTTTCAACCTTCCCATATGCTATGAAATGAAGCGATATGGATAATGCTATACAGGCCCTTTGCCTTAATGAGGCTAAACCAGGAGGAGGAAAGAGACCCCCTTGGCTAGTTTTATATGGACTTGATGTTTCAATTTTCTCTAATTGAGCAACAAAAAAATAATCTTTGATTGTGATTGACACTTGCAAGTTATAGTCGTAGTTACTTGCAACAAAATTGTATGTGTTTGTAGATGAGAGGCACATAAAAATGCAAAAACTCATTGGTTTTGAAATCACTAACAAATAAGCATAATGTGGTATTATAGCTTCAAAGGTTTCTTCCAGCATGTCTTAACTGCTATTATCATGGAAACATTCAGTTTGAGTTATGGATATAACTTCATCTCTTAGTTCTGACTCTGTGATGGAGTCCATAGTGTTCATTGATTGTTTAAATTTTCTTTATCAATCCCCAAAAGGTCTTTCCTTTCATGAACTCTTGGTTAGCTTTATTTAACAAAATAAACCTGAGGTAGAACTATGTCTCCCCTTTCCCCTTTGCACACAGGACTACAATCTGGTTTACTGATTTTGTTTCAACTCAGGATACATAAGTTCATGCAACTAAGTTGGAATTGACAATAACCATTCATGCAGCTTAATATTATCTTTGTCTACTATGCAGATGAGAGGCAACAGATGAGTCTTGCTTGGGACAGGGCACCATTTGTTCATGCTAGGCCTAATGCAAATTTGACGTGGGAAAACACATACATCTCCAAGTTCACAATAACAAAAGAGCCTATAGCAAAGCCTGCAGAACTAGGTGGTATTGATGGGCGGTTTCACTTGCCTGGCATTGATCTGACAAATGGCATTGATATTCAGCACCATCATAAGTCTATTAGCTCCTTACCATCTAAAGGCAAGGGCACTGCAGCTGAGATTTTCAACCAAGGTTTGTTTTGTTTTCATTTTGAGAAACAAGCCTTACAATTATTGCATTAAGTTTCTTATTGTTGATGATATGGTTAGCAATATATAAAATCTTTACTGAAATTTCTTAGCAAGGTTTCCTTGATATGTTGAAGAAGTAACAGTGTGCTCTAGTGACCAATAATAATTATAATAATAAAGGTAATTTTTAGCCAAGGATCTGAAAAGATCTTATTTTACATGAAAATGAAGCAAATGGGTAAAAATCATTACAGGATAGCTTTGTGAGATGCTCCAGGTGTGTCCATTTAATTGTTATTAATGGTGGATAATCTGAAACCTTACTTTTGTCTCCGTGAAATTCCCAAGTCCATTTCACTTGTCTGTAAGCCTAAAATCAACAGTCTTTCTTAAACTTACAATTTATTCAATTAGAGTTCAATGTCAATAAGGCTTAGGCGTCTGCATGGACCTTGCTCTTAACCAATGTGATAAATCATATGCTTGTAACTGCAGACTAGAACGAAATGAAAGGTTTCTAGTTCTTCAATCATTGGACATGAACAAGGTTTCATGTTGATTTATGGATATATCAAAGTCCAAAAAAGTGCTTCTATGAAATATCTGCTGAATCAAGCAACATATCAACTTCTGCTTGTAAAACACTATGGAGAATTCATGGTAAGATATGAAAAGTTTGCTTAAAGGACTTTGGAATATATTAATTGATTCACTTTTGCAATTTTCCTTGACACAAATATGGGGAATTGAGATGTTTAGCCGATGGATGCTAGATACGGTGGGAATTAATAGTAACTGCTGTAAAATAAAAAAGTGAATATTGATCTTGCGTACCAAAATTAACATGCACATGATATGTATTTAACTTATTTAAGCATTGTAGAACATATTCTGTTCTTCAGATTGCACTATGCTATTTGGTACAAAACGAGTGATTTTTTTTTTATCAAAGTAACTGGCTCCTTGAAATGAACATGATTTTTTTTATCACATTAATTGATGCAATTTGTTTCTTTTAGTCTCAATGAAGCTGAATAATTTATAATAGCTATCAATGGTAGCAACACTTGGTGTCTCTTCACTGAAATTTAGGATTTGTCCACTGTCTGTGTCCTTAAGCCTTGTTTGTTCTTTTGTTGTTTTCTTTTCCCACAACATTCATGGATTTTTAGTACTTGTCCATAAATCCAAAGATCTATATATCAGATTTACATGTAACAGGTAATAAGTATGTAAAATCGCAGCATAAGCAAAATATCGGTTGCTCTGGTGGTTTAAAATTATCTTAATGAAGCACATATGAGGTTGGAGCCTCATTCAAGAGTCGGGAGTACCATGATATTTCTAAAAATAACAGAAAGTGTTGCTAATTTTGGAGATACATGGATGATAGTTATATATCATGTGATATAATTGGGAATGATTTGGTAGCGCGATATATGGGGAGCAAAATCTGATATTTGGCAGACATGCCACTTATTTTTGCAAGACTGCAAATAAATGTGACAAAGCCTAAATTTCTTACAGGAAAAAAAAAAGACCTATAGTTCCTGGTGGTTTTCATGAATAATTTCTTTTCGTGTTTAAGTATAGGTCTGCTTAATTTTGGAAATCAGAGATGTATGACATGGTGGTCTTAGTGGACATGTTTTGTGTCTTTGTTGATCGGTGCAAGTCTGGGTATCCTTATGAGTATAGAAGAGGCTTAATTTAGATGGTTAGCTATGGTTATTTTAAAAGTCATATGGATGAAGTATGAATTTGGAAACATTGATCTTTATGGAGGCAATTAATAGAGCAGATCCTCATGAACCGAGATAGGAACTGTTGCCAGGGGTTTCTATTTCTGGTCTGGAGTGATTTTCCTCATTCTAAAACTTGATGCTTAAAATTATTAGGAATGTGAACTTTGCAGGTTTGGAAGAATACATCATTCCCTCCAAAGTGGAAGCGGCACCAGAATCTCACCGTGCTCTCTCTCTTCTGTCAAACAATTCATGGGGTTCATGTGAGCCGCAATCTATTTCATTTGAACAACCCGTGCGTACAAATCACACCACTCAGTCTGTGCTGCAAGTTATTCCCCAGAAGTCACCACCTGCTTCATCAGAATATTGGAGGACTGGGCAACCGTCAACTGACTCTCAACTGCATACCTTGACATCACACTGATGGTAGTGGTTACTTTCAAGAGTTTCAGCTGTTAATAACATCAAATGGGAATGACTTTCTATTCCAGCCAGATGAACTTACTGCTGAAGCGATTTATCATTTTCATCATAGCAAACTAAGTGAAGGTCAGTATCTGGTTTGACATTTAGCTTTGATACACAATACTTTCTTGTGCTCACTGCAACTTAAAATTACAGTAATTATGTGGCAGACAGTCCTTAAAACCTCCCCGCGATCTTAGGTATAAAAGTTAAATCATAGTATCCTTCATTGGTGGAAGTTAATTGAAATCATTCAATGGGGGGATAAATTACACTTTTTAACTCCAGATGATGTCCTGCATGCTGCAAGTACTGGACATCACTTATTCTTACTACCCGTTAACTTTCAAGTGTTAAGAGAGCCCCAAGTCCTTGAAATTAGTTTTTTTGTAGACTATCGGCGGATACTGATGGTAGAGGTTTTATAACTCGAAGTTATGGTGAAGTTATCATATTGCTGCAGAAATTTGTCAGTGCCTGTAGTAATCTAACTAGCACTTCCCATTTTCTTCAGGCACTTGACCGTCCTGGATCATGCTGTTAGGATTCAGATCATGGTGATTCAAAGTTCTCCTAAAACACCATTTGGACTGGTTAATGAAGGATCACTGATTTGAAAGTTATCTGTATCTGTTATTAAATTTCTAGGAACCAAGAACTTAATTTTGCAACTTTTGAAAACCTAAGGATCTGAACTATCAATTCTCCTGTTCCTTCCAACTATCAATTCTCTTGTTCCTTCAATTCGATGCACACGGCAAAGCTACTTGGCTGTCATATGCTGAAAATAGTAGTATTTTACTGCAGGTATGTCTCAGCCCTTAAATGGATGGCTCTGATGGGAACCATGAGCATGAGCTGTTTGAAAATTTGGTGTCATTACTAAATATTGTCTATTCTGCTACTTTACTTTATACAAGTGCTGGTTGCTGACTGGTTCTTCTTCGGGGCTCATGATAACCTATATACAATCATGGCTCTATATTCGCCATGATCAACAATGATACGTATATGATATCATAGGATAATAATTGGCTAGCTAAGAAACATAGCTCTCCCTGCCTCGAGCCTGAACCTGCTTGTGTTCCTTATCATAAGGAAGAGCAAAGCCGGCCTAATTGTCATGTATCATGAGTCGTCTTTGCTTTTGGGGCTTTCCTTTTTTTTTTTTTATCTTTTTTGAAAAGATTTATATATAAAAAAAAAAAGTGCTTACAGACTAAAATAAATTAAAAACTGTTTTTCCGATGGGTATTATTCATTTTTTGGGTTCACTAAAAGTTAAGAGGTCTGTTGAAGGCAATCTAAACAAAGTTGTTATTCCTTCGTTTAGAAAATCCATTACTTGCCAACGCATTATTCTAATCTCTTGTTGAAAAATAATTTTAGAAAAGAAAGAAAAAGGAGAAATATTTTGGGCTCGAGGCCATCATCATCAAGAGAGTATAGGATTATATTTGGACCTGAGGCTATGATCACATGTAAGCAAAAGCATGTTTTTAAAAAAAAAAAAAATAATTTATTACTTTAATTTAAATTAATTATTTTTAGTGTTTTAAAATTATTCTGATGTGTTGATATTAAAAATAAATTTTAAAAAATAAAAGAATGTATTATTTTAAAATAAAAATTACTTGAAATTAACCATTTATATCATTGAAATTGCAACCCTACAAATAAGATTGCCTTGTGCTTCGTTCAATGCGAGCTAAATCGTTTTGTAACACGCTGCCAGTCTTGTCAGTGCAGGAAATTGCATTGTCAATATCATGGTATAGAACTTCGCCTTCTTTCTCCTAAGACAATTCCACGATTACAATGGAATGTGAAAGCAGTTGCGAGCATCAACTGGCAGAATACATGGATTTATCCAAACTCGTCACTTCAACTAGCATGCCGCCCAAATCACCCAGCTGAGGTTTGGACCAATCGTGAGGAGTTTGGGGGCCAACAAGCAATAGCTGGAGTCCCAATATCCCTCCCCGCAGCAACGTGGATTCAAAACCTTTTCTTTCAGGTCTGACCTTGAATTCATAATGGATTTCTGGAAATTTAGGGTATCACAAGAGTTTAAAAAACAATCATGCAGGTGAACCAGATCCAAGAGCTCCAACCAGTCCAGAATGACAGTATACACAACGATGGAATCGTACATCCATCCACACCACAATGAGATTGGCTACTAAATAGTAATGGCATCTAACATGGCAATACGGTCCATCTAAAGTGGCCCGATCCCATACCAGAGGAGCAATTCCAGAAACAAAATGTCTCCATAGACAGAACAAAAAGGGATAGGAAGATGACCGCACTGATGAAAGGAAATCGCAGGCTAAGTGGGAGGGGGGTAAACAAAGTTGTGCACCTATGCTAATGCAGATATAAGTATATAACTTCCACCCATTAACCACAAACCTGCTCTAATTTTTATAGCCTGTTTGGAACCAAATCTTGTGTTCAATTCCACATGATTTGAATTCAATTGATAGGCTATTATAATTCGTGTTTAAAATAAAATATTAAACCACATAATTGAATTCTATTATATCTACGAAAAATGAATAGAATTAGCAATCTTGTCTATTTTATCCTTAAAATTTATTTAATTTCATCGCAAGAAAAACTTTTTTTTTCTTACGGGAACCTTGTACTTACCACTTTTTAACTACTATCCTTGTTACGTTTTTCCATCTTCATGTTAATTTTCCGGTCTTGATAGACGTACATTTATCCCACATTACAAAAGCTTCCACTGATTTCTCTCATTTTTTTTTCTAAAAAGGAATAAAAGTAGGGCTATGTTTGTCACGGAAAACAGATCCACCCACCTCGTCACAACAGAATAAAACAATATGATCTCAGAGAGGGGTGGTTTTTCGCATCGATTCCTTTTGTGGTGCAAGGAAAAATTAAAAAGCAGAAAAGAGGGTAATCATCATACAAGGAGAAGAGGTTAACAAATGAAAAAGAATGAGAAGAACAATGAAATATGGTGCTTCTGTTCTGTTTCTGCTTATGTTATTTGCTCAGGAGCAACAACTAGTTACACACATACACAATAGAAACAGATACTTGCCAAAAAAGAGGGAGAGACCATTTACTTACCAAAAGAAGAAAAGGGATATGTTGTAGTTGAGATGAGAAGTGAGTCCAGAGACACTATTATTCTAGTTTTGTGGCTACTCTATGACCTGTTTGCTTTGAGCTTTACATTTATTTATAAGATTGGAACCTCTCTGATCTGCAAGGTGTTGGAAGAGATCGTGGGGGTTAGAAAAGGAGGTGGATAGAGATGGGGGGGGGGGGGGGGGGGGGGATAGGGTTTGGAATAATGTTTTTAATGTCAATTCCAAGGGTTACTTTAGCAAATCAGAGGGGAGACCCTCAAAAAGATTCCAAACAAAGGATTTGATTTAACCCTTGGAATTTAATTTAATTTCAACGGTTCCAAACAGGTAGTCACACAATGCATGTTAAAGAAATAGGCTATCCAAAAACTTCCAACAGGTTCAAACATAGTCCTGATAGCCTTAGCACAACTCTAATTTCAGAAGTCAAGAGTCCAGACCAAGTCACGAACAAGAAGAGGGAAGTAAAATTGCATATTGCATGGATTGGAACTACTTAACTACACGACATATTACTGGTAGAGACCTAATTAAGTTATCACCTTGGAAAACAGACACTTCAAACAGGCTTCTGCTGAAACAAAGAAATTTCAATGGCACAGACACAATTTCATCAAATGAGTAAGAAATATGCAGACTGCAGTATTCTAGATTCATGGTATCATCCCACTGGAATATATGAATGATTCCAAAAGCACAAATGCCTAACTAATAGAAACCATAACCAACCTGTAGAATCTTAACCAGATTAAGCTATGCATCAAAGGATCCATAAAGACCAGTAGACCACAATACCATCGCTAGTAATATAACTTGACAGACATCATGAGAAGGTATAGTAACTTGACAACCGCTGCAACATGAGGACAACAAGACTGACTTTCAGACACCCATATTGAGCAATGCTGGACGACAACTCTGGACCTTCTCAACCCTCAAACATGTCCTAGTACTCACTGGAACAGTAGACAATTGCAAATCAATGGTTGCAGAGAGAAAGATAATTGACAATTAATGAGGTATATAGCAAGAACAAGATAGAAAGAGATGAATGGGAGGGAAGGGAGAAAGAAGGAAGAGGCCAAACATCCTTCTCACTAATGATCATTGAGTTTGTGAAGAGTACATAAGTGATTGATGAACAAAACAGTTTCAAACAATGAATGAAAACACAATCAAGATGAATCATGTAACAAACCTGATCATCCTCATCAGGTGCCGGTGAAGGGGACTTCTCTGACTCAGCTGGTTTCTCAGCCCCACAATTCTGTCTATTGCACTTCGTCCGGAATGGATAGTTTATGTTATTGCATTTTTCACACTTCCAGCTTCCCTCCGGCATTTTTTGTTCTGAATGGCAAGAAGCTCATCAGTATTAATTCAGAGTATGAAGCTTACCACGTGTGGGATTCAAGAGGACTTACTGGAATTTTTTTCAGACTTTGCAACCTGCAATGGCAGGAAAATATTGAATATTAGACAATTTACCATTATTAAACAAAAGTAGAAACTAGAATGTACAATAATTCCTAGAGAAAACTACAAACAAAACCAAAATTTGTTCTTCTACAACAGAGCTAATTTAGAATTCCTGGTAATTTCCAAGCTTAACCCAAGTTCAATGTCCCAAATAGTACAATGAAAAGAGAAAAAAAGGCCACCAAGCACGAAAATAAATGATAGATTCTTCTATCTTTAAGAAGAAAGTAGCACAAACCTGGGACCCTGGCTTTGGTGTATTGCACTTCCTCATGTTACAAACAGTTCTAAAAGAAAAGTTGATGTTCCCACATTTCGGGCAAGCCCAGTCATTATCACCTGATGCATCTACAGTTGCATTATAAGAAGAAAAGATCAAGGTTGGAGAATAAAGAAGTTCCAGGTTGCTCATACACATAGTATTGATGACAAACCTGAACCCTTCTTCTGAGATATATCATCTGGGAAAAAACCTGGCCTTGGCCCCTGGTAGAAATAGCGTGGAAATCAAGTACATATCCATCAAAGAAGATTGCTAGAATTCAAAAATACATGAATTACATTCTTTCTTAAAAACATGATGAACTATGAATTTGCAGTATTTGTTAGCATTGATAGCTAAATACATAGACACAAAATGCTCATCAATTGCCATATAAATAAAGTGAACGTAATATGCTTGAAACATGAACAATCAAGTTATATGAATACACAAAAAACAAACTATATAAGCACCTAAATATACAAAGAAACACACATACAGGAGCATTTTTTGTATTTATGCAAACAGGTAGTGAGATGAAGCAAGGCATCTCAGAAACCAGCTAAGCATATTGTGAAAATCACTGCTTTAAACCCCTAGTCATGTTTCCTAAATTCCACAATTTAGCAGACGGGTAGTAAGAATAATTACTAACATACCATAGCTGCAGGGGCCATTGGCATACCTAATCCATACCGGTCCATTAGGGGGGGCATTGCATACATCCCACCTGCAGAAAATAAAAAATGTCATTACTTCATAAATGCAACCTAAATCACTCAAAGCACATACATAAATAACCGCCAATAAAGTGCATCTAAATAGACCACTGGTTAGAAACAGACAGTGATTAGAATGAAAAGACACCACAAGTTCAATTTACCAAATATGAGGACATATCACATACATTGATACATAAAAACAAGGAAAACAAATAAAGGATCATGAAAGAACCGTTGAAAAATAAAGTAAAAAAAAAGTACTTAATAATAGGGAAAATTGAAAAAACTAAAACACAAACCTAGAGCCTGATGACATTTTTATTTTTAAAAAGTAAAAAGAAAAACAAAATAACATACCATTTCCCATCATAGATACACCAGAATAAGGAGGTGGTCCTGAAATATGAAATGGTCTATATGGACTGCCACTGGAAAGGCGGTTGCCATAATTGTAATGATAAGCCGAGCCCCCAGCGAATGGAACGTCGTATGGAGGAATAGATGCCCCATTGAAGAGGGAAGAACCATATGGCGGCACACCCATATACATTGAAGAAGGTGCACCAGAACCTAAATAAGGAGCTGATGAATAACCCTGTGGTGCTTGCAGGGGCTTGGCAGCAGATTTCTGGCATCAAGAAAAAAAGGAGCAGATATATGGATTAGAGTCCAACACAGACAACAGGAAAATTAAAACATCATAACAAAAAGGTGTGTCAAGATGAAGACTGAAGAAGCATAGATTAATCCAAATCCACCCTATCTTTTATCTTAGGTGGCTAATGGTTTTGACACTAACTGCTGGCTACAGACAAGCTTATCATGTTCGGTTCCTCAAATTACCAGTTTCAACCAAAACCCAATTTCATAACAAGTAAAACCCATCAACACACCAGCAACACTCTATAACAAGTAAAACAGGTCAGTGCAATTACAACTCACCGAATTATGATCAGCTGGCCTAGGTTGGGTACAATTACGCATGTTACAGGTAGTCCTAAATGAAAAGTTGACATTGCCACAGCTTGGACAAGTCCAGTCATCTTCCCTGCGACTACCTGCACAGCAACGAACACAACTCAATTCCAACTTCGTAGCAAAAAGCAAAACCAGTTGTCCAGATAGGCATGAAAATGCAAGTTGGCCTATTCAGCTTTGCTCTTTAATATAAAATTATAAACCAGTCATTCTACTCAATGGATTTGCCCTGTCGTGCGTGTTTTCAATTAATTTGCTTAAAGTCGCAAATCTTAAAAAAAACAATTTTTGAAAGAAACAAATAAGAATGACTAATAAGAATTGCGTACCATCAGTTCTTGCGCGCTTCGCTGCTGATGAATTTCTGTTATCCACCTAAAGAATAAAAAGAAATAACAGTAAAAATCCACTCAACATGTTAGATTAAAAAAAAAAAAATATATATATATATATATATATATATATATATATATATAATAATAAAATTTACAAATTCTATACGGCAATTCGCAATTTAAGTGGAATCCAACTCGATACATCTGAAACTGTAAATCAATTTCTCAGAATTAAGTAATCTTTGGAGAAATTGCAATTTACAGGAACAATAACAAAAAATTAGATCCATTAGAGTTCAGCGCAGAAACAAAAATTAGAGGGGGGGAAAGCTAACAATTTCTCGATTGAAGTCATCAATCGAGAGAACGAAGAAAAAAAACCTGAGACATGGCGTGGTAATTGGATCTTTAGGTTTTTTTCGAGATTGGAGAGGCTGAAGAAAGAGACTGCTTTATTTTGCCCCCAGTAGAAAGCAAGACAAGAAGTCGGTGTTTTCGAGAGGGGAATTTTGTTTTTTGTTAAGTTAAATTAAATTACAAAAAAAAAAAAAAAAAAAAAAAAAGCAGCGGCCTTGGTCTATCACGGAGATTGTAAGAACATGGGAGATAAAGACAGAATTTTGAGCTCGGTTATGCTTCACAGCATAATATAAAATATAAAAAATATATGTTTTTTCTATTTTTAATATATATTATTGTTAAATTTACAAGACTAAAAATAAATAAATAGTATTTTTTATTGTGACAGCTACTAATTATTAAAATTAATAATATTATAATAATCATGTATATAAAAGCAAGTTGACCTAATTGGTTAATTAGGAATTGGGTTAACCCAATATCTAGATTAATCCAAGTTTAAAAAAAATAAACAAATTATTGATTCAACATAACATGGGGGTGTTTGGGAAAACTTTTCAAAAATGATTTTGAAAAAAATTGAATTTTTTTCATTATTATTTTTTATTTTAAATTATTTTTTTGTGTATTTAGATAATTTTGATGTGCTCATGTCAAAAATAATTTTTTTTTTTAAATATTATTTTGATATATTTTTAAACGAAAAGCATTTTTAAAAATAACCACAACTACACTCCCAAACAAGCATATAAAAAACTCAAGTCAACTTGGAATTAAACACAAGTCAAAGACCTTGTAACATTTCTAAAAAATCTTTATGGTTCGTAGGGTTGCTTTAATTATCTAGGAAAAAAAAGGATAATTTAGGTTTACCCTCTTCAAATTTGTCTTGGGTCAATTTTAAATTCAAGCTTTAAAATTGAGATGATAATAATTTTATTCGTATGTTAATTTGGGTTATCCTATGTTGACCCTTTTAGTACGTGACTTGGTTTAACTCGGATTTATCCTCTTGATTTTTGACTTAAACATGCTCTTAGTTAGCCCTAAATCAAGTTTTAAAATTACAATAATAAATTATTTTATTCTTGTATTGAATCATATCATCCTAGGTGGACCTTTATGACATGTCATCATGGTTGTCAAAATCACGATTTTAACACAACACGGAAAGGGTTTCAAAAAATCGGATCGTAAAATTGTACCTGAATTTTTCCGTACAAAAATCATAAAATCACAGCTAAAATTGTGTAGGTAGAAAAATTATAAAATCATAAGTAAAATATTTCTGAATACAATACAATATAATTATGGTCATAAAACTTCATTAATTAAGGTTCATACATGATTTAAAATAACTTAAAAATACATTACAAAATAATTATGTCCATAGAATTTCATTAGGTAAAAACTAACAGATTTAAAATAAATATATTGTTGATATGCTATGTAAATTAAAATCAGTCTCATGACCGTTATTTTTCTCATTATTTTTAATATATTCATCAAAAGCATTACTATTAAAAGGCTTATCAATACTAATACTGGTATCAACACCGATATTGCTAGTACTAGCTCCAACTCCAACAAATTATTTTGATATCAAGACATGAAAATGATTTAAAAATATTAAAAAAATTAATTTAAAGTAAAAAATAAAAAAAATTATTTTTTTTCAAAAATTAAAGAGGGGGGTGGTGGCTTTTAAAATTTTGAGATTTTTGTAGATCGTGAAATTGGAACGATTTTATATGATTTTACGATTTTGTATGATTTAATCGAGTTTGACCAAAATCAATTTTTCTACCCGAGTCAACAAAGTTTGATAAATTGACTAAATCGTACGATTTTGCGAGTCAACTCGTGATTTTCATAACCATGCATGTAACCTTATATTTGCTCCGGGTTAACCTATAAGTCAAATTTCAAAATTATAATAATAGTTAATTTTGTCATTACAATAATCCGGGTCAATAGTTAACCTCATTTGTGATTTAGGCCTTATCTCTAATCGACCTCTAGATCATGTTTTAAAATAATAATAAAAGTATAATGACTCAAGCCGGGTTGACTCCAGGAATTACTTAACCATGCTCGACGAACAGGGCTATTACTTCACAACTCCAAGAATTTATCCCATAATTTATTTTTTATCGTGTATAAAATCATATCATCATTTTCCCTGTCATCTGCCTTTAATATATATCACAATTCATTGAATAATCATGTCTAATTACAATTTTTATTTAATTCACAATATATTTAATTCATAATGTAGATGTTGAAAATTCTACAAATATTCATTAAACTAAAAATATACCAAGATTCCTAGTCCAATAAAAGTTAATGAGAATAGATTTTAGACATGACCTTGAGGCATCGCATAAGAAAAAAAAGTTTGCTGCTGGTATGGACGGTGGAAATAATAATTTTTCTCCACGATTCTTAGAATGGAATAAACCATCTTAAACACTGATACCAAGGCTTGAAATTGAAAAAAGTTAGAAGAGGAAGCAAGCATTCTTCAAAGTGTTTAATTATTTTATAATTTATTATTATGTTATTTTAATTCGGATTGCTGGTAAGGAAATAGCTTAAACTCGAGTGTTTTGTAGCAAATTAAAATTAAATCACTTGAAGACATGGTTACCATTATCAGTAAAATGAACACCTTTTCCCTTGTGTTATAAAAAAATTACACGGACCATTTAAAAAATTGATAATAACTCTCTCTCTCTAAATCTTCAAACTTTTGGAAGATTACTATATTTCATTATAATTTAAGGTGCTTATTGTTATTTTCTCTAAACAATACAAGCTAAGAAAAAAGAATTGAAACATAACATTTTTTTTCTTTGAGTGAATGGAAACACTACATAGCTTGATTAAGTGGGCATCTCATAGCGTGCTACCTGTTATTTTAAAAGTATTTTTTGTTTTATAAATATATTAAAATAATAATAGCTATAAAGTCTGACAAAAAAAACCAGAGAATAAATATAACCTCTTCTAAGCGGGTGTTTGGCATTGTGGTGCGATCTGCGATTCGCAGATCGCACCACAATGCTAGTGTTTGGTAAAACGAAAAAACATTTTTTTTGTGTGGGACCCACACCAAAATATATCCAAAACGCCGATTGATAAAAAGCTATAAATACATGCTTTATATTGCCGGTTCCTACAACTAAAAACCACGATTTCCATTTTCCATTTCTTCCCAGTTGACAGTGTGTTTAATTAAAAAAACTGGTATTTTTGCATGTCTCTCTCTCTCTCTCTCTCTCTCTCTCTCTCGGAACAGCCATGGAAGCCGAGAGCTTCCAACGCTGACTCCGACCACCACAGGCAACCATTTACGATGAAACCACCACAAGAAGAACCACCTCGGCCTCCTCTACCCGTCGGTATCCTCCGTTTAAGCTCTCGTCGTGGTCGGTGAACAGTACCGCCACCTTCCAAGGCTGCCTCCGGCCACCACAGGCCACAATTTCAGACGCCACCACCACAGGAAGAACTACCTCGGCCTCCTCTACCCGTAGGTATCCTCCGTTGAAGCTCTCGTCATGGTCGGTCGGAAGGCACTATTCACGTGAATTATGTGCGTTGCACTGTCGCGAAGAAGACGCACAATGCAACGCACCGTTTATTAGCTGGGCTTGGGCTGGGCTGCACTCGGCCCAGCCCAAGTCCACCAAAGTTGGGCTTAGGCCCAATTTGGTTGGGCCGCCCTTGGCCTAGCCATTTTTTTAAAATATATATTTAAAAAAAATAAAAAAAAAGTATAGATACAAATCAGTTCTAATGGAAGGGAAATATCTGTTCGTGATGAAATTGCAAGTAGTTTGATGGGAGAATAAAAAATAATATTTGTTTTTTCATGAATTATTAATTACATTATATTATTATAATTATTAAATTTACAATATTTAAAAAAATTATATACATATAAATATACACCCTTTAAAGTAATTTCACAGGTTAAAAGCAATATGAAAAACTTGGTAACCAAACACCCAAAACTGTTTTTTTTTCAACCTCCAACTCAACCACAGTTTTAAACCAAACACTTCACTGTTTATTTTGAACCACAGTAAAAGCGCTTTTTTTGAAACTGCTTTTTTTCAACCTCAATCGCAAAAGCAAAAGCAATGCCAAACACACCCTAATACTCCTTCGTTAATAAATCGATGATTGCAACAGTTTTAGTCCCTGCTCTAATTATGGCTAAGACGAAGCTTTTTTTTATAATTTTTTTAGAAATATATTAAAATAATAATTTTTATTTTTTATGAATTATTTTTAATATTGGTATATTAAAATAATCTAAAAACCCAAAAGAATAATTTAAATCATAATTTTTTTTTTTAACATTTTAAAATACAATATTAAATATACAGTTAATGAAAATAATAAAGTGGGGGGTGGTAAATCAAAATAATGTGTAACTGTGAAGATTGTGATAAAGATTGTGTATTAGTCACGACCATAGACTGCAACAAACATGATAATAATATATAATATAATAATAGTAACGGTCGAATCGTGAAAAAATAAATAGATAGTTTAATTTTTTCTCTTAATTGTATTAAAATGTTTTAAAAAACCGATGATCGGCTATAGTCATTCTAACATTTATTTTATTAGATTAAGATGACAAATAATTCAGCATTTGCAATAACCAAATTTGATCTCAAACACCTTCTCTTAGTTAAAAATAACGTTTCAAGAATTAAGCTCTTCCTAAAGTTCTTCCTTACTATCTACGAAAACTACAAAATTGTAAATTTCTATTATTTTTATTTTTTTTTCATGAAAATCCTTTGTAATTTTATTTTTAAAAGACCACGCTGTTCTTTAACGAAAAAAAGAAAAGGAAAGAAAAAGAAAAAGGAAGAAAAAGGTAGTCTAAATAAACGTAGAATAGGGCATGACGACGAGAATGAAGAGCAGGTGGACAAGTAAGGACGAGCCAACTGGGAAGCGAAAATGTGAAAGGTGCAGTTATCACGTATTCTAGCAATACACTCACCATATATCTCAAGCTGCTGCGGCTGCGGCGTGGCGCGTCCCCTCACCTCCATTACCCCCAAAACACACTACCACGACTACCTTCCTTCTAATTTCTACCGACTCTCTCTCTTTCTCTACCTAAACCCACCGTTTTTTCTCGCCTCGCTCACTGCCAAACACCAAACCACACTTCACCAAACACACAAACACAGTGAGTAAAGTAGCCACTGTCGTAATCGATGATCGGTTAGTATCATCATCCACTGGTATGCTAATACAACCGATCGTTGCTTTTAGTTTTAACTGATTTTCTGCTTTTCTCGGGGTTGTTGAATTAGAGACTGCCGTTTCGTATTTTTTATCTTTCCTTTTTTTGAAGGAAGTAATTTAGTTTTAAATTAAAGGAATAGAAAGGAAAGCAAATGAGTTTTGTTGATGAAAAATCTAAGACGATCATGGACAATATTTCTTTAATTTCTAACACTATTGATCATGAAATTTGGAGTAATCCTTAATTCTAGCAAACTCTTGTATGTTTTCGGTCGTCGTCTACATTTGCAATTTATGTTTATTTTAGGTACCGCTGAAGCTTCGAATAATTTAAAAAGAGAAATCTGTTGGTCCAAACACGTTGAAGGATCAGGTAGTTGCTAGTGCATTCCTAGTACAATCTACGTTGTTTGTTGTTGTTGATGATGATGATAATGTTTATGTTATACTCTAGTTCGGTGACTAATGCTTTGGGATTTATTGCTAGTCTTCTCTTGCTATGAATGAAAATGCGGTTGATCCTAGCAAGGCTGCTATTAGCGGTGGTCCTCTGAGAGTTGATGCTTCAAATAATGCATCTCCTTCCCGGACACAGTCAGTCTACCGCGGAGGTTAGTTATTTACACTTGTATGCAAACATAAGAGAGTGAGATATATCGGATTATTGTTTTCGTGTTAGATATGCAAGCTAAAGGTGCATTTTTCGTTGACTGGTGGGTTGTAAATTTGGAAATATGTAATTATCTGATTGATTCTATTCTGTTTTGAGATGATGATGGTGGGACATTTCCCCGTTTAGATTGACATTTGTGCTCATGGTTCTTGATTTGTCAGAAGCTTGATCTATTTTTATCAGCTTTAAATGTAATTAACATCAACTAGATACGAGGTCAATATGAATTACTTGCTCCAGATATTGTTATATTGCTTCAAATAATTAAATACATGCTTCAGATATGATAATCGAGAAGATGTCAAAATAGTGGTATTGCTGTGGTTTCAATGGGAATATCTGTTGCCATGTTTTTTTTAGCATGCACTGTTTCTTCTTCTTCTTTATTTCCAAGTCTTCATGCATTTTCATGAAGCTGTTTGCAAAATGTTATGATTATCTTGTTTTATCAATTGGGCTTTAAATGTAATGAATGTTAAAATGGTAGAAAATCAATGAAATTACTTATTTCAGATATGACAGTTGAGAAGTTCAGAAAATAGTTTCATTTTGGCAATTGTTAAATCTCCATAGCATTGCCTGTTGCCATGTTTTGTTTTATTTTATTTTTTTATTACATTTTTTTTATCTTGCTTCCAAGTCTTTGCATTTGAATGACGCTGTCTGCAGAATGTTATGATAGATCTCCTCCTTTTAAATATGAAACATAAATGTTTCTTGTTTCCTTTATGATTGTGTATATTTTGATGAGTGGTCCACTCATCAGTGTTCAGCTGTGTAGGATCATGTTCACTAGGGCAACATGTTGTTAGCATGGAGCACTAGAATCATACATGCAAACACACATATAAATACACACACACATATAAATACACACACACACACACACAAATATATAGCAAAACAGCCATGTTTCTTATTTTTGTGTTGTCACTCAGGTTATGAGAATATGATTGGTAGATTGGGCACATGTTTTCCAGATACCAATGTTGAGTGCTTGGAAAATGGTTATCATGTAACAATATTTCTTTGCCCTCACTCCAATTCCACTTTTGTTCTCATCTCTCAGTAGCTCTCAGGTGATGGACTGGTTTTCTTTAAATTTGATGCAGGGCATCTATAATGATTCTTCGTCTCTTCTATTCCATGGCCACCCTCAAATGCAACAAAGATCACATGCCCCATTCATGCCAGTTCCGCCTACTATTAGTGGTCATGGCCGGTTATATAATGCACGAGAGCTGCCTAACTCGGATCTGCATCATCACCAGCGCCTTGTTTCACCAAACATTTCATATGTTACCGCACAAAACCCATTTTCTCAAAGTAGATTGCCAGACAACATTGAGCTGCCAGGGGATGACAACAGATTGGGGCCTTGGACAAGTTACCCCCCTCCATCAGGATCTTTGGGTGGTGGAAGCAGCTTTTCTCAGCACTCTGGTGGTTTTAAATTCTGGCAGCAAGGGCTTGAGGGAATTGAAAGTGGTGAATTGTGGGCAGATTGGTCAAAACCCTCAAATGGGAAGAGTACATTGGTGCATTTTTCATCACAAGCAGCTTCTCCAAAGCAAATTGGTTCAGTAGGTTTGTCTGCGAACCATTGTGGAATGGTTAGTTTTCTAATCTATGACCAGCTTTCCCCCTTAAAAATAAAGAAAAATAACAGAAAGCAAGCATCCTTTTTTGAGAATTGGAAGGTCTTGATTTGTTTTCAGATTGTTAATCTTGTATGGGCATTTCTATATAGTGCTTTTAAAAATTGTGGCTCTTATCGAACTTAAGGATCTCCAAGTCATTACTTATGTTACATCTTTCAAATATGCCATTGCTGCACTTTTATTGGTTTTGGTGTCTATTTAGAGACAAAATCTGATTTGTTCTGAGGAAATCTGCTGGCACATATTAAGGATCTCCGAGTCATTACTTACGTTACATCTTTCAAATATGCAATTGCTGCACTTTTATTGGTTTTGGTGTCTATTTAGAGACAAAATCTGATTTGTTCTGAGGAAATCTGCTGGCACATATTAAGGATCTCCGAGTCATTACTTATGTTACATCTTTCAAATATGCCATTGCTGCACTTTTATTGGTTTTGGTGTCTATTTAGAGACAAAATCTGATTTGTTCTGAGGAAATCTGCTGGCACATATCATGACTATATAAAGAAGACAGTCGTACACATACACATATTCTCTAGATACTTTATTGAGGGGTCATTATCTGACAATGATAAGAGGGGTTGGCTAGAACTGGTGGTTTGGGAGTTTGAGCCCATTTTATCATTATTTAGGAGTTGCTTTTTTACTTAGAAAAATACTTTTTTTTTTTCATTTCTTGTCTAGTAGTTACTAGCAAGTAAAGAACCATTTTATTTCATTGTTTTAGCTGGGAATCTTTTGAGTGACTATTTAAGCACACTTGTACATTATATCAAAGAGGCTATTTTTCTGAGCTTGAAAATTGGTACTTTGAGAAATGGATCTCCTCCTGCTTTCCTTTGTTTTTCCGGATTTAAAAGCTAGGGCTTTGATATGAATTGATGTAGTATGTAGTGAAGGGAATTGGAGGAGATTAGTTACTTGGAAGAGAGAGTGGACTCTCCAATCTTATGGTTGAGATGAGAGCAGAGTTTGCATATTTTCTTCAACAAAGCTTTTCTATAGATAATGAAGTAACATCGTAGAAAAGCTGTTTTCTCATATGAATCTCATCTCCAGCTTCTGTTATCATCCTCATTTTCACACATGGAAAAAAAATAAAGGATATCAAGTTTAGCATGTGACTTAAATTTTTTGATTAAAAAATCAAACATGTGAATTTTGCTTCTTCAACAATTTTAAAGGTGAGGTTGAGCTTCAACTGTAGGAAAATGATGGCCTACAGGAAAAAGGAAGTATTCCAATTTAAATAATTTTGTAGTTCTATCATTATTTAGGATAAATTATTTATGAAAATAGTTTTAATCTTGTGAAGTACTTATTAGTAGTCAAGAGTGCGGGTTTGTTTCCATTTTTAGTTGGCACCTCCTAGGGTTTGCTTTTCGCGTGCCTGTATAAGCACAGCTATACAATGGATCAAGGAGCCTCTTTTGTGAGGCACAAGAATTGAGACTGCTGTTACATTGAGAAGGGGATCTCTTGTTTTTATATGTTCTTGTGGATCTGAGAGCCACCAGATCTAAGGGTTTTCCTATTGGATTCTTGGTATTTAATGTTTTTTCAATCACTTTGTTTCAATTTGCATCCCGTCCTACATCATTCGCATCACAGCTTTTTCATAGATTGCTAGTCATCATTTATGTCTTACATTTGAACAGCACACCACACAAAAGCCTTTTGTAACTCTGTATGCAGACTGAGACTTGATCCCAGTGGCTTCTTTTATGTTTTAAACTGTGCTGGTTATATAACTTAGCAATTTTTCTATAGATTATAGTTTGAAAAATTACACTTGAGCCATGCACTCATGCAGCGCCAATTGTACTAAGTCTTCCAGGTACAAATGACCTTCTGTTTTTTTTCAGACGCACCATGTTTGATTTTGCTGTCCTGTATCTGATACCTCATACTGTCATGTGTTAGGTCTTGGTATCTAACTGGATAATATAAGTCTGTAATTGAGCACGCAGCTGTTTATATTTTCTTCTCATATGTAGTAGAGATGTGCTGTAAACTCTAAGGCACTGTCCTGATTGTGGAGTCTTATGATTCTGATATGTCCCTACTTTTGTTATTCTCTTATCAATTGATTCTGAGAAGTATTGCTGTCTAGTGGATTACTTAGAGTTCTGGGTGCTTCCTTGAGCCGGATTGAACTGCTTTTGTCTGGTTTTAAGATTATTGTCTAACAAAGATATTTTTGCAGGTTTCTCAACGAAAAGAATTGTTTTATGGGTTTGGATCTCTTCGAAGTCCCAGCAATAAATGTGTTCCTCAAGGTCTTAATGATCAAGATTTAGGGTATGATGTTTTGCCCTCTTCCATTTTTGGAACAAATGGTCGAAACTGGCCAACACTTCATGAAGGAAGACCGGGGGGGAGGTGCAATGACTTTTTGTGCAGCTGTACTATTGAACTTGATACGCTAAGCGAGCGAAATAGGGGACCTAGGGCATTCAAGCCTAGGAGTCATGCAACAGAAAAGGCATCTGTAGTTGATAATCACCAGAAGGCAGTTGCTGATGTTCATAGCGAATCTTACAACCAAGTGGATTTTGCTACTGATTATAAGGATGCAAAGTTCTTTGTCATAAAATCATACAGTGAAGATAATGTTCACAAGAGTATAAAGTATGGTGTTTGGGCAAGCACCCCGAATGGAAACAAGAAATTAGATGCTGCTTATCGTGAAGCAAAGGAAAATCATGGAACATGCCCAATCTTTCTGTTGTTTTCGGTAATTAACTTAATCTCCAGTGCATATGTTATTTAATTGGAAGTAACAATGATTTCACCCAACTTGGAATAATTTGATAGGCTACAAGAAACACTAAAAACTGAGAACACGAAATGGAGGTGATGTCATGCAAAGGACGGTGGAGTTGAGACAGATGTTGCCTTGCCAAAATTCTTCTAGAATATGATCCATGTTGTATGTGCCTATCTTAGGGCACAGTGTTGGTTTTCATTCTTGAAGTTCGATGGTGGCACTTAAGAATCTAGAAAATGCCTTGATTTGTGGCACAAACAAGAAAACTTCTTACTGCCAATTCATTGGTCTTGACATGCCTTTAATGCATTTACTTTTGCTGATTACTGTTTTATAGAAGCAGAAGGATCCGTGAGGTGGTTTAGCAATCTCTAAATCTTCTTTAATAGGTGTTAATCTTCCTGATGTCATGGGTTCTCTGGCTATCTATTTCTCGAACTACTATGCACGTTCATAATCAAACTTGTTTAGTGAGAAGTGTTATCTGGAGATTTATGACCACTGTGTTACTCACTGAAACATGATATATTTATACAATGTACCATTGCATACAGGTGAATGCCAGTGCACAGTTCTGTGGAGTGGCCGAGATGGTTGGACCTGTGGACTTTGACAAGAATGTGGATTTCTGGCAACAGGATAAGTGGTCTGGGAAGTTTCCTGTGAAGTGGCATATTATTAAAGATGTCCCCAACAGTCAGTTTCGTCACATTGTGCTGGAAAACAATGACAACAAGCCAGTTACTAACAGTAGAGATACTCAAGAGGTGATAGTTCATTTGTTTTTTATAACATTGATAATTTGCTGCATGCCACTATGCAACTTCAGTTCTACAGGTGCCCTCACATTTGAATTGTTTTGGTATCATTTAACCTGGTTATATTACTAAATGCATCGGCTGCCTAGATGCATGGAGCCAGATTTGGGACTTCGCTATTATCTGCTTCGTGCCTATTAGAAATATTGCATGATATCCTGCAGTCAACTCTATGGCTGTTAATACTGTTAAGTGTAGATATTTTTCTTTTGAATAGTACACTATACTGAACGGGATGGGCTATTTTAGGGCTTCCAAGCTTGTGTACTTTTTATAGTGATGAACAGTGGCAGCTATGCTGTCTTAGCCATTATAGTTTTGACTTCCATATGCATGCTTATTTCTCATCTTGAAACGAGTCAAGGCCAGGGAAGGATGTCCTTTTGAATTAACGAAGGAGATTATTTGCATGAAATATAGATATATTCTGGTATAATCCGGGGGGTAGGGGGGATGGACTTGGGCATATTGCTCAACTTCCATTACCACCACTATTTTGTTATGTTTCTTTGAAAAACAAGTTTGGCGGGCTGTAACTTGTAAATGAGTGGGGTGTCTAACCCACATTGTTTTTGTTTAGTAATATTATTGGAACAAGAAGATTGTACTGAAACAACTGGTGATAAAACCGACACCTGTCAAATTGGTGCAGTTTATTAAACTTGATATGGACCGTGTTGCATGATTAAGTAATGCAAAACAGAAAAGTTCATTATGAAAGCACTAGTGTTCTTTCCATGTGAAACCGAAGTCTGTCCATGTTTTTTTTCGAGGAGTATACTGGGGCAGATTCTTTGATTGGTAGCAGTCAAGATACATTTCTCATGAAATATGTTATCTTATACTGGACCCACATTATTGCAGGTGGAGCTGGAACACGGTGTTGAGATGTTAGGCATATTTAAAAACTTTGAAAGCTACTCTTCCATCCTAGATGATTTTCATTTTTATGAAGAGAGGCAGAAAGTTATGCAGGTGAGGAAATCGAGGCCACAAGTAAGAGTGGCTTCTGCTCCAGTGGTTGGAGTTAATGAACGAAATCTTGCTCCATTTTCCAATGACATGATAAAGAAAATGTCAAATAGCTTTGCTGAAGCTGTTTCGCTGAAGGAGAATGAAAGAGGGCATCCTCGCTCACATCTGCTGCAAGATATGATGGGAGCTGAACCTGAAAAACGAAGCTGGCAATAACAGCGGCATCCAATTATTCAGACTGGCAGGGATTTTTTGGTGTTTTGAGCTGGGAAGTTTTCAACTTGACAATATACCCCTCATTCTCCTTCAAAACTTTTCCTTTTTATTTATTTTTTGTTCATATTTAAATGATTTGGATTGTTTCACAAGATTGACAAGGATGATCTGTCTTTAGTAGCGGAGAATGACTTGTATTGTTGCTAGCCGCTACTTGTGTTAGCTAGTATATATTTGAGGGTTTAACATTATATTTTAAAAATATTTTTGAATTTTTTTATATTTATTTTTTATTTTAAATTAATTTTATCTATGTTTTTAGATTATTTTCATGTTTTATCTGTTGATGTTAAACATATATATTTTTTTAAAATATATATATTATTTTGATATATTTATAAATAAAAAATCCAAACAGGCTTGTCTCGAGATTTTGCTTATTCGTTAGTTTTTATTTAAAATTTTAATATGCATTAAGTAAAAATATTTCTTAAGAGCACCACCGGTAGAATATTTGTTTCATACGATCATCAGAAGCAATCTAGACGAGGAGAAGGCCAGATTTCTTTATTACAAGACAAGATTTCCTTCATATTTCCCTTTCTGTCGCCATCTTTCGAACGAAATATTGTTTTAACGAGGAGCATGCATCTCAAACTACAATTACCGGACTTCAACTGGGTAGTAGATTTGCAGGGTGATTTAGCTGTAATGTTTGTTTTTGAAAGTGTTTTATTGTTTGGAAATATATTAAAATAATATATATTTTTATTTTTTAAAATTATTTTATATATTAACATATTAAAATAATCTAAAAATACTAAAATACAATTAATTTAAAATAAAAATAAAATGTATTTTTTTTATAAGAAAAAACAGAGAGACTGGCACCTCCTGTTCTGGACACTTCCAGCCGGTGAATAAATTTGATCAGTGGATGCCAAGTGTTCATGAGTGCATCTGTTAAATTAAAATATCGCGCAAGACAAACTTTGATGGACACATTATTACGGTCAAACATGCGAGAGACATGTTTAGATGGCAAAGCAAAGTAGCCAGCGACAAATGTTTAGAATCCTGAAATTAGAACACGAAGATCGTAGATAATAGCCTTGACAACTACCATCGCTGAATTAAGTGTAGACGACAAGATTACAACAACTGCAAAGAGAATAGGATGAAATCCTGAAAATTCAAAAGACAAAGCTAAAACAAGCTTCAGTTGTCATTGTTTCCTTACAGTTTTGTCCACCCTAAACCTGGAACATAGAGGCAGACCCAGCAGGGAAAGCGAACACGAAGATGGCCGCAACAATCATCAATAGACCTGCGAGGGCAGGTCTCTGCTTGATTCTACCGGAATCACCAGATTTATCTGGCTGTGACGTTCCAGATCCTGTTGACGCAGCCGGAGTTGCTGATGTTGAAACATTCGTGAAAATGGCAGCGTCTGAAGAGCCAGGAGATAGGCCTAGAAGCACTGTCCATCGGCAGACACGATATAAAGTCAGAATCGGGACAAAGACTTGTGCACTAGCTGCTGCTGCTGACACTAGAATCACTACTCAGAGATGCATTTCATTTTTTGTAACAAAGTTCTATGCATCACAAAAGTTCTATGAATTCAAAATTCCAAGTTCTATGCATCACAAAAGTTGTGTTTCGCCCTATGTAGTTCCTAGAATGCTATGTAGTATCAATTGGGGCAGAGCAATTTTGAGGGTTCCTAATGGAAGAGAGAAAGAGAAACCAGTAAAAACGGAGACTCCACTCAGTTGGATTTTTTTTTCCAGATCGATTGCATTGGGCATCTGGTGTCGAGAGTTTTGTTCAAATTAGGAGGCGGTGTCCAAGATGTCCCTTCTATAATACTTTTTGGCAATCCAATACATATGAAAATCAGAAAAGGATATCATTGGTATTTCAAGCATAAAATTGGTAGTTGGATCATCTAATGCATGCACTCGTATACGAGGACGTGCGAATTCAAAAGCATATCTGTTTATAGTTGGATCCTCACAAGTTCTGCTGGACCACCATGGATTTACCAGACAAGACATATAGCTGTATGAAAACAAAGTGCAGTCTGTTCATATGATGTTCCTCTTTGCCTGTCATGTCCTGGGGACCAAAAAAACTAATAGCATCGTGTAAGAGATAGCTACGCAGTTCATAAAATGGGAGCTCGTTCACACTATAGCTTTAATTATTAGCTAAGCTAAAGGTCAAACATTGACGGCTACAGAGAAAGTAGAGTAGAGGCAACTACTTTTTTTCTTCCTTTTAATTCTAGAGCTGATTTTCATCCTCTTTAATGTTTAGCTTTAGCTTTATTCTTTATGATTGTTTGTAACTGTAATGGATAAGTTCTGAAGAAACTTTTATGGGGTGCTGCTCTTTGGTTGCACGCATCTGGGTGCCTAGGGACTAACCTTGATGTTTCTCAAGCCACAAATCTAACATCGAAGAACGATTAACAACGATAGCAGTTCTTCGGCCAAAATTCTACAGTGAATCGGAACGAAACTAATGGAAATTAACCAAAGCTAGACTAGCTCTAAAACCAACCAAATAACAACAACGGCAAGAACAAAGACCATAAAAAAATGGGGGAGAGAAAGAGGGAGAAGTACTCACTGGGGCAGAAACTAAGACTGACATTATGCAACTGGCAAGCAGTAGGGAGCTGAAGCATCTTAGCCTCCTGAATACCCAAATTCTTGATCGGTGCGCTGCCATTATGTGCTTGTTGAATCATATAACACAAGCATTTTGGCTCGCTATCTTTTATGGTCTGCACTGCACCGCAGCAATCTTTCTTGGGCGTGTTCGCTTTCCCTTGAGCATAGTCCAAGCAACCCATCAACTTCTGGAGGTCGCTGCTACACTCCGAAGCCAAATTATCCCCATCAACCGTCCTAAGAACCGAAGCATTAGAAGCAAAGAAAAGCAACGCGCCCAACCAAAAAAGGGACTGGCTTCTCATCTTTGATTATCTTGACGAAAGAAATTCTTCTGGGCTGGCTGGCTGGCTTTGTGGAGATAAAAAATATACCTGGAAAACTTCAATATATAACAAAAGGATGCGGGAGGGGCATGCATACTGAACTCCATTTAATAAAGACACTTCCGTTATTTAATGTGGGATCATGATTGTGGGATCTGGGCCGTTGAGGTTAGAAATGGGCGGTGGGAATATGCTGACTGGTCTTGTCAGTGAACGAGTATGCAACGAAAGGGTTTCGGAACTGGGGCAGTTGAGCTGCAATTAAGCTCCTAGATGGGGGGTGGTTGTCAGTTTTGCCGACGGAGAGCACCTTCGCCGTTAATGAGGTTAAGCTGTAGACACCACCACGTGGCAAGAAACTACCATGATATCATTTGATGATATGTGAACCAACGGTCTTGGATTCGACTCGCTGTCTATTTCTGATCATTAATATTACCAAGTTTCGTGTCTGTTGATAAATAAATTTGCTGTCTGTCTTGTTTCCTTCACTTTAAACAAGCAGAAATATGCATGAATGGCTCAAAACTCAACACAAGCGTCTGTCGATTGCAGTCGTTTTGGGCCGCAGCTCGTCGTAAGGATTTCGAAATGATGTCAGCCATATCTGTTAGCATCGTCGTCTTGTTAATTTGTTATTTTTATTTATTCTAGATTAATTATAATTAATGTTTAAAGCAATTTCCATAACACCTCGGGCAAGAAGTTAGGTGGCTTTGCCGCTATGGAGTGACAAATATCTTGGACAAATACATTCACCTCGTTGAAGGGACCCGCAGCAGCACGACGGGCTTTTACGTCATGGAGCTAGGGTTTTATGCCAGAACTCGGATATGAGGTGGTGTCCATGCGCTCCATAATTGTACTCTTTTCTTCTCAAATCTCGACAACAGATGGCTTCCACATAATTGACGGCAAAATTGAAGGCGGTAAAGGGTGTGTGTGCGTGTGTAGGGCGGCAATAAAATCCAGATAAAAAGTGAAAGGTCAGTCCATGAATTAACAAAACATTAGGGGTTAAAAATAATTAGGGGTGAGCATTTTCGGTTCAGTCCGGTTTTTATCAAAAAATTTAACCAAATCGAAAATTGTATTTTTTTTTTAAAATAAACCGAAACCGAACCTGTTAAAAACTGACCATTTTCGGTTCGGTTTTTATGATTAAAATATTGTAAAAACCGAATTTAGTTTCTGGGCCATCTAATGGGCCATCTGATGGGCTTTTTAATGGGCTGGACATTAATTTAAAGAAAAACTGATTTTCTTATAATATCACAAAGTATTTTTTATTTTTTTACACTAATACAAATATTAATGTATTAAATTGTTAATATAGTGTTTATTAAGTTTTTTTTAACTTTCTAATACTTTTGCTTTGTTAATTTAGCATGAGATGAAATAATTAAAACTACTGAACAAATTTAAATTTAAATTACAGAAAATGCCTTCAAGGGCTTGAAAATAAACAAGCATCATAAAAAATTTCACTTCCATAGCCCAGAGCTCTCAGCATAAGACCAACTTCCTCTGGTGTGAGGGCATTTTCCCTGCCTTCGTTCTTTGTCAGGGTTAATTGCCTAAAGGGGGAAACAACACTATTTTCCAGTAAATAGACGGGTAGAGAACAACTGTCAAGATTTCAAGAGCATAACATGAAAATTGAAAAAAGCACCTGTAAGCATCATCAATTATTTTCACTACAGCCTCCTTTCCAATCTGCTTTTTCCTTGCTAAGCCACGAGCAGAGCAAACTACACAAATTTCACCCATGTATAGCAACATTTATCAAGAGTTGCATTAAACTCTGTTGAGGCATGTAAACAAAGAGTTATTACTTTGATTCTAAACAAGAGAGAACCAATTATTGACAGTAGAAGGGAATATTCAATTTTCTAGATAAGCACCAAAAACACATCTGGAAGGGGAAAAAAAACAAAAGACAAGCTGATTCCCCTGTTTGAATATTCAAAAGAAAAACTATCAAAAGAAAAACTTGCCAGACAATGATTCAAACAACAGTAAAATTTCTAGAAGAAAACTATCATAAATCAAGCATTCCAAAAAAAATTACTCACAAAATACCAGATGAGGGACAGTCTCCTGCAATACACACAAAAAAGAGTAAATTATGAAAAATTCCAAAAAAAAATCAAACACCAGAAGAAATTTTAAGAGCTTTTACTCACATGCTATCCAAAAAAATCAAACACCAGATGTGGGGTTCCCTTCTTCTGCAAGATGACTCCTTATCTCCGATGAAACCACCACACCATCATTCTCTCTCCCACCAACCACAACATCTATGTTGAGAAAAAAATAAAATAAATTACTCTTGTTATAAAAAAAAAAGCACACAAATTTCTCAGCTTTTTCACTAAAAAACATAATTTTATAACAAAAAAATATTTTTAATTAATAAATGAACTACCTGGAATGGAAGAAGACTCCCGCGAGAGGCCGAGGGAGGGAGAGACGAGAGGCCGAGCGAGAGGCCGAGGGAGAGAGAGACGAGGAGCGAGAGGCCGAGGGAGAGAGAGACGAGGAGCGAGAGGCCAGAGGGAGAGGCGAGCGGCGAAAGGCCAGAGGTAAAGGCGAGCGGCGAGAGGAAAAGGAGGGAGGGAGAGGCGAGGCCGCTAGCTAGGGTTTCAAGTGAGAATGGAAAAGGTTTCTATTTATATTAAAGTTTTAAACCGAACCGGTTCGGTTCGGTTCGGGTCAATCGGTTTTTTCCGTACAAAACCGAGACCGAACCGAACCGGATTTAAAAAAAAAAAAAATAATCGGTTTAATCGGTTTTTTTTCCGGTTCGGTTTGTTCGGTTTTTTCTCTCTCGGTTTTTTCGGTTTACTCGATTTATCGGTTTTTTTGCTCACCCCTAAAAATAATAATAACCTTCAACGAAAGGTGTTTGAATGAATATTTTATTCTAGATAAAGAAATACAAAAGGAGAAGTTAATTATACCATGAATAAACAGATGTTTGTAGTTTGATCAAGAGAGGTAGTCGTTCACTTTAAACAAACCAATAAAAATAATTAAGATTGATCCTCGATCAACAATATCATGTTACTTATTAATTATATCAAATTTAATCTCTAAGTATTTTTAATTGCTATATAATTTATTTTATTTTTTGTTTTTCAATATTTTTCTTATACAAACTTCTAGTCCTTGTCATGGTAGTCAAAATCGCGATTTTGACTCGAATTGTAAAATCGGAATCTTACTTAAAATTTATTGTATAAAAAATATAAAATCACAACTTAAATCGTGTAGGCAGAATAATAGTAAGTAAAACATTTTTGAATATAATATAATTATAACCATAAAATTTTATTAGTTAAGGTTTATACATGATTTAAAAAAAATTAAAAATACATAACAATTATATCATTGAATTAGCATTTAAAAAATACTGATTTTTTTATTGGCTAGCCTGGGGGAGGGAGGGAGGGGGCTAGGTGGCTAGTTGTAGGCTATAGGGGCAGCATAAAAGATGGATTTGGGGTAAAATTGGTGGGATCATAAAATCGGACTGATCCGGTCCGATTTTATGACCTGACCTGATTTTTTTGATTTTTACAGGGCCTAATTTTTCTACCTGATTTGACAAGTTTTGTTGAGTTGACCTGCAAGATTATACGAACTCGCGAGTTTAACAACCATGATCCTTGTTTTAAATAATTTATAACTTTTTTAGCTTATTCAAACACTGAAAAAGATTTTTTTAATTTATTTTTTTATTAAATTAACAGACATAACAAATAATTAGAATTTCTAAAATCTACTTCAAAAATATTTTTTAGCGAATAAATAAGCATAATTCATATGAATATTTATGTCCACGAAAAGAACCTTCAAGCCAAGTCTCTCACCCACTTGTTTCCCATCTCTCTATATAATAACAGCATAACGCGAACTAAAAACCCGACACTTCTTTTCTTTTTCCCAAAAACCAAACGGAAAATTTATCAAAGAGAACAAGAAATGAAGAGACCCCAATTCACTCCGGGAAGGTCCTGTCTCCTCTCAGTGGCTTTATCCGGTCTGATAATCGGTGCGCTGCTATTTTCAAACTTAACCCGGTCCGTTGGTAACATCTCTTCCTTCGGCCTCTGCTCCTTAGCCTCGGCCAAAGCCCGTGCCGCCGCGGAGTACGCCGCTACACCAACCCAACTCCAATCCATCCTCCACTATGCAACGTCAAAGATCGTCCCACAACAATCTTTGGCGGAAATCTCAGTCACTTTCGATGTCCTCAAAACACGGTCACCTTGTAACTTCCTTGTATTTGGTCTCGGTTTTGATTCTCTCATGTGGACATCATTAAATCCACATGGCACCACTTTATTTCTAGAAGAAGATCCTAAATGGGTTCAGACAATCGTCAAAAACGCTCCAACTTTGAATGCGCATACGGTTCAGTACCGGACGCAATTAAAGGAAGCCGACATCCTCCTGAAAACGTACCGGTCTGAACCGTTGTGCTCGCCAAGTAAAGCGTACTTACGCGGCAATTACAAGTGTAAATTAGCACTGACCGGATTGCCTGACGAGGTCTATGAAAAGGAATGGGATTTGATAATGATTGATGCGCCAAGAGGGTACTTCCCGGAGGCACCAGGGAGGATGGCGGCGATATTTTCAGCGGTGGTGATGGCTAGGGGGAGGAAAGGATCCGGAGTGACGCACGTCTATTTACACGATGTGAACCGGAGAGTGGAGAAAATGTTCGCGGAGGAGTTTTTGTGCAGGAAGTATTTGGTAAAGGCTGTAGGGAGGCTCTGGCATTTTGAGATCCCTCCTGCTTCCAACGCGAGCCAGAGTGATGGGCGGTTTTGCTAAAATACGCCTCTCCCCTGTTCTTCTGATAAGATAGACATATGAAACACTGAGATGTATTAATTTCTTTTTGAAATCCGTGTTGCATGGAAAGTATCTTGCGAGGGAAAAGAGTGGGATGCCGAGTCGTATGAGATTTGAATTTGAAGTTTCAAGTTGATAGCGAACGTTTGGTAATACAGTGATAGTTTGATATTATTTTATCAGGATTATATTTTTTTTTACTTTTAATATCAGCCCATAAAAATAATACTAACTTTATATATCTCCTTTTAACACAAGATATATTTTAAAATGAGTTCAAATATAGATTACGTTTTATTTAGTATTGTGTTTTAAAAGTTTTTTTTGTAAAAAAAATTATTTTAATTTTTTTTAATCATTTTTACATTATAGTATATAAAAAATAATTATTTCAGTATACTTTTTAAAAAATACACTTTTAAAAACAAGTGAGATATCGATTTCCTGGCAGACCAGACCAGAAGTGGTGGCGAGACACATTTTGAATTTGTGATAGCTGCCATTTATCAATCTGTCTCGTGAAACTGCGGAGGAGAGCCCATCACATGACATGAAGGACAAACCGAAGCTAACTTCTTCTTTTTTTGGTTTATTCTTTCACGAATTTCAAAGAAAAAAAAGTTTGAAAGACAGGGAAGGGTTTTAGCATTTGCTGTCCTCTTTTGACTTGTCGATATAGCAATACATAAAAGAAATATTAATTTTATGCTTGTTAATAAACTTAATACTGTTCAACTTGTTGTTTTTCATTTTTAAAAACATAAAATTAATTTTTATAAATGTTAATCTTTATAAAAACACTATACAGCGCCAAAACATGCGGTGAAGCTCTTGGAATCACGGACAGGGTCGAGAGCATCATTTACTAGGCAACTTTTTTATTTTAAATACTTACATGTGCGAATTCATGTTTTTCAAATTTAAATTTAAAAAGATGACGAAGGGTTGTTTGGCAGTGAGGTTTATCTGATTATTATTTTTTTGTTTTAAATTATTTTATTTATAGTGTTTTATAATTGTTTAGATAGGTTGATATCAAAAATAAAATCTAAAAAATAATAAAAAGTGTTTTTAAAAATAAATACTCTAGAAACCTGAGTGGTTGACTTTTATACCTTTTGTTTTGATCCGCTAATGAAGGGTTGTCGGCTCAATCTAATAGGCCCAGGTCGGGCCCTTGATTTTCGAGCTTTGCATGTGATCACTGTTTGTTTTCACCTATTACAAATTTACAAGTACGTGGACCTGAACAGAGTATTCTTGCTTTGCCCACGGGACAGTTGGGAAACTGAGACCACCGACAAGGGAGGGAAAAATAACATGATCATTATTTTTAAGGATATGTTAGATTAATTAAGATATATGCAATTCCGAGGTATATATAAGTTGTTGACCCAATTACTAATATTAATAAAACAATTAATAACAATAACTACCCTTTTAAAAACAAAGATTATTCTGCACAGGAAAAAGGAAATGGTAAAATGACGGTGGGTTGGATAGGTGGTAGCAGCGGAGTAAATGTCAGTATTGATAGTGGCTATGGCAACTCTCTTAAATTTAATATATTTTTAAATAAATAAAAACATCATATATAAATATCAAAATAGACCGACCATAACATTCAAGATTTGATTATCCATCTACGAGGCCCTTCTAAATAAGATTACATGCCACGGTCACAGCGGTCGAACGGTAACTGGTGCATTAGATGGCAGTGACAGTAACTTGTTAACGATTGACAGCAATTTCCATGCCCGCATTCATGAATGGGGTCGGCTATTCTCACCTAACAATTGACAGATAAAATTAAAATAAATAGCAAATTAACACGATAATATTTTTTTTTGAAACATCACACTTTAAATATTACACCATCTTGAGCACGAGGTTTGATTGAAACACTAACAAATGAAATAAGTGGCAAAATAATTATTCCTTGTCAACAATTAACAAAATTCCTAATCTTGGAAGTACGCGCATATGATTAGAGTTTTTCCACTTGTCTAGACAGGGCAAGTCCTCTGGCTGGGTTTACCTGCCGAGCCGGGCAGGTCACTGGAAGAGAAAAAAAAAGGCAGACATCACATGCATGCATCCAATACAAATCAACAAAAGCTTGGTCCACTCGGTAATTTAGTAAGTTGACACTTTGCGTGCTGATGCAGCTTGTATCAGCTTGTTTCTTGGATTAACTACTAGTTACTAGAGAGAAGATTTATGGAAAAAGATTGGCTAAGCAAGGGAATGCTTTGATTTCTTTAGAAAAAAAAACCCATAAAATGGTCCTTTATTTACACCATCATATCGGCAATTCTGAAGAAACTAGACCAAAGATGCCGGAGTATCAAATGCAATTTTCCTGACCAAGAGGCAGGTGATTTTCAATGGCGGGGCGTGTGTGTTATCGAGTGTGCATAACACTAAGTCAGGCCGGTGGAGTGCAAGGGCATATGGCTAAGTTGCGACCCTTTAATCCTCCGGTTCAGCCAAGTTTCCGGTAATGGAATAACCTTTGATTCCTTACAAGTAGCAAATTCACGTATCGTATCATTTTCTTCCCCGATCATTGTCATATAGTGATTACCTCTGAAGAAAGGGTAGCTCTCTCCAACCATCCCCGTAGCGCCAGATCGGCTGTGAATGAATGGAGTAGGCTCTCCAGCACCAAGACGTTTTGGGTAGCCAGGCTTACTGTCCGGTGTGGTTCTGGACGATTCCTCATTTTTGCAAAGATTATCAAAAACATACTGCATTTCACTCTGTGTTATTGGCCCTGACCATCTCAGGTCAAGACCATGAATCTTCAAGTTTTCTTTCTAGCAGATCCTGAACAGTTACAGATAATCAGAAACCTCACATCAGGGTTTTGCTAGCAGAGATATTTAGATTGGGTATGAAAAAAAATCTTGAACATAACAGGAAAAAAGAGTGCCGACCTTGGAATCTACATTTAGCATCAACTATTCTGCATTATTACTCAACATGATTCCCAGTGCCTTCTAAACAAAAAAAAGAAGACCAAAAAGTTCATTGATCTCCAAATTTAGCAAAGAAAAACGGAGAAAGAGTATAGAACAAAGTCACAAATGTATATGCGAAGACCAGCCACTTCAATATAAATATATTTACCGCAGAAGATAGGTCAAATTGACCTATTAAAGAAATTGAAAGACATGAGGACAGAGAGAAAGACCCACAAGTGACGACAGCAGTTTCACACAAGATGGAACCGTGAAACAGTGATTCAAGTGGTGCAATAACACTATGAGCCCGGCACTGCAGTTAAAACTCTATTTTGCTGAAATTTAATTATTATTTTTATTTTAAATGAATATATTTTTGTGTTTTTAGATCATTTTAATATGCTAATATCAAAAATAATTTTAAAAAATATATTATTTTGATGTATTCATGCACGAAAAACACTTTGAAAAGCTACCGCAACCGCTCTTCCAAATAGACCTATCCTCCCAATAATTGAAGAGCTATGGCTTATTTGTATTTTTGCACTGTGAGTTTGGCATAAAATTACAATAATCAATCTGGACTATCTATCCTAGTTGCAGAAAAAGACGTGGAACTCAGCAATGACATATTTGTTATCAAAATGCCGATGCTAAATTGCTAATCACCTACATTAATATTAAACTATAAAGCGATGGCGACTGCTTGACGATTTAAAGACATTAAAAATAATTTATCATGTGTATGGTCCATTTATGGAGCATAGATACGCAATACATTTAGAAAAGAGGGGGGATTTTCTTGGACCGAGGGGGACTGGTCACAGAGTCAACCTAAGACTTATTTAGAAAATGGTATATTGTATGGGATATGCTTCTGTGACTTCATCCTGCAGGTACCACGACGTCGCATCTTGGTTTTAAATGTGGATGGGTTTTGCCCCTAATCTGAATGTGCTAAGACTGCCTAATTGCAATTTGCAAACGATCAGAAGCATAGCGGGACTAGGGTGACTGTAGCTGCCCCGTGAGACCAGTCAATGTCCAATACCAGACAATCAAATCTTTGACCGGTCAATACTCCACAAGGTTATGCACTTGGAGTTTTAATTTAAAACAGCATCTTCGCTAAGTATTTTCCAGCGACTCACCTCCAATCAGCATCAAAGCATGAGCCCTTACATACAAAATCATATCCCAGACTTGTCTAATAGCAAACTTTAACCGATTCTGATGTCATTCAACATACCTTGACTTAGACTATGGTAGCAGAAAAAATCCCTTACAATAAAGCCTGATAAACTGTAGAAATTGTTATTAGCTTGACTATAAGAACACTTCTTTACTAACAGAGTTGTCCCTCTACCACTACGAGCATATGTTAATTGAGGCAAGAAACAATACAAACCAACAGAGTTTATACCGTTATATGCACCTGATATCAGTCTGGAACCCATCCACGGAAGTTACAAGCAGGTGCAAGGTCAAATTACCATTCCTACATATAAAAATGGGAACGATCAATAGTGCTAGCAAGTTTTGCAATGGCAAAACCCTTGGAATATGAGGGGCAAAAAAAATAAAGCATAGCCAAAATGCGTGCTAAGTATGATGTAGTCATGACTACCTGGTTTTGGAAGGCCGAATTAACACAAGGCCACAATTACGCAGACCTCTCTCCAAATAAATCTCCAAAATCCAGCTATGGAGTAAGGAACTTGCCATACGGCATACAACTCAGAATTTCCTTGTACACATTTTCTGGACTTCCATAGAAGACACACACACAACCCAACTTCAGCAAACTCAAAACAAGACTTCCCAGCCTTTCTAATAGTTGCGAACCACAAGAAGAAAATGAATGAAGAAATTCATAACCATGCTCGATGAAGTTATTATCCATAGCCAATCTATCTATTGTAGATCAGGCATGAAATTACAAAAGGTATTTGCTTCCTATTTTGTGACTATCAAATCATTATAATATACATCTCAAAGAAATATCTAACAGACAGATCATCTTGAATCAAGATTTCTTAACTAATAACACCTGCTCTTGTCAAAGAGCATAACTGGGAAAGAAAAGACTGGAAATCTGAAAAGAGAGGCAAATCGTTCAGCCCCGCATTTCGCATCCTATACAAAACAAAAAGAGTTTCATGCTACAAAAAGTACTTCATCCGATCATCTCTCCTCATGGCATTGTATACAGCTTGAACCTGGCAGAATGAGAAGTTCCATGTCAACAAATTATCACCAGAACATATCATTTATTACGCATAAATATATATAGACATATCAGCCCTTTTTCTTTCCTTTCGGTTTCCATAAATACTACAAAATATATCTCATCAATATCTTTTGTGTGCTTTAGAGAGAGAGAGAGAGAGAGACCTGCTCACTAGAAACAACTTGAACAGGACCAATGTTGACCGACACATATTTTCCCCTCGAAGATACTTTCTGCCTCACTCGACCCTGGAAAAAACAAATGGCTTAATGTGATCAGATACTTGCTTATAATACAAGCTCTAAGGATCATCTAGTTTAATAACAATGCGGTTACATTTATTTCTAAAAGGTGACAAGTTTTTCATGAACAGGTAAGCATTTTGAAATGCTAATTGAGAAATTAAGCTTTTTTCTGATAAGGTTCCTATTCTTGTCTAACAGTTTAATCACCTTAATGACAAAGTCAATCATTGGAGTTGCAGGAAGGAAGAAGACAAATTTTGATTTTTAGTCATAAGTTGAGGCATAATAATGATGACAGACAAAATATGTGGCATCTGTTTCACTTTGCAACATCCGCAAAAATTACAAATGTTTATTCCAGAAACTTTCAACACCAGCCTTATAAGATCCTTGACCACTATTCTTTAGCCCCAGATATGCATAACTACCATTTCCAATTTATGGCCAGCAAGCTATTCTCAAACAGGCCTTCCTCATTATTACTTGTGACTGTTAAACAACAGATACATATGGCCTGCGTATTATAGCCCCAAGTCTTTTAAACATGTACTTAAAATCCTAGACTCACCAACACTATTTGATGAGCAAAGGTAGTGCACCACCAGCAAAGCTCAGCTGATGACAAGGCACTCTTCCATAATTGCAAGCTATTTGATGAGAAATTTCACTACTCACATGTTATCATGAAGGTTTCCATTATAGCAGGACTAGTAGTCACTCCCTCAAACGGGATGTGGAAAAATAAAGGCATGGACATCATCCACTTACCAATTCTGAAACCCAAAACCATGTTTCCCTAAGCTATCATATCTGAAAAACTAACAGGATAGCTTGGTTCAGGACCTATCATATCTTGAAAAACTAACAAGATCACTTGGTTCAGACCATGCAGTTTCCATTTTCAAATTTCTGCAGAGAAATTCCCAGTAGGAAACAACAAATAAGTTAACCTTCTGTCCTTAAAGCAACGAACAATATAAATTTACCATTGCAGTCTATAAGATCTTTACAGTATCTCTAATATCTGAAGAAAAGATGTTATGGCGAGAGATTCTCCACTTAAAATTTTCTTTTATCAATCACTTTAGATCTGATGAATGCAATCAATCATGGGGAGCAACCTTGAACTAATCATGTGAGTTACAGAAGTCAACCATTAATTTCAATCACATAGGAAAAAGCACAACTCCATACAGAATGCATTTTCATCTACTCTGGCAAGCATAACATGCAATTGAAAGAAGTTCTACTCTGTATTGGCAGGCAATAAGCACCTCTGTTCAATATCTATGTGCTAGAGCATCCATTACTTTTCACGTGTTTATGAAATTCTAATGCTGATTAGATATTCGATGATACTACTCAAGCAATTTAATGAAAAAACCTTAGTAGGGAAATATAAATGAACGGCCTACAAGACCATAACCATAAAAACTTAAAAAAAACTGCAAAAAAAAACCCTGTAGGTGATGCAAAAAACAAAAAGGATTCAACATTAACGAAGAAACGACACTATACATGTCTCCTCACAGTTTACTTCTTTCAACGCACCGCAATCTTATATATCTTTTTCAACTAATTATTTGCAGCAACAAGAAAGGACATATACCTCAGGGATTGGTTGTTGAATTACTGATTCAACAGCAATAACCATAGCTTGCACAAAATCATCACCTCCTGTACCAATTGCAGTAAATCCTCTAACTGTTGGGTATGAGTTTACCTGGAAGGTAAATAACACTACTGTTCAGATGCCAAATCTGTACGAGTTTGACGGACACACAAGAACAGTGTCTACAAGATGATAACTTCATAGACCATGCATAACAAAAATCCAGGCTCTAAAGTGTTATCTGTTACAGATGTCTGTGAGCAGTTATGACTAGTATTATTTGACACCGAATAGAGGTTGACAATGAAAACAAAGTAAAAAATATTGTCTAGCAAGTAATAAAACCAGTAAGCTAACAAAGAAAGGGAATGGAAATCGAAAGAGGTCAAGCATCTGTACCTTTTTATCCAAAGCAAGCCATTCATTAGTAGAATCATCTGCTACTGTACCACCAATAACCACATTTGTGGTTTGTCCAACCCTCCCTTCTGTCCTTGATACCTCTGGATCATCAACAGAAGATCAATACGTGACTATATGTTTCACAAAAATCATAACAAGAACAAATGGAATATAACAACAATCAGCTGAGAGCATTGATATCCTTATCCTTTGGCATATAAAATGCCCACAACAAATTCATTTAACCCGGATCACTCCAGAATAGCTGTACTTATAAAATACAAGAAATAAATCGTTGGCAAAACACATTTGGCTGTCATGAATTAGAGCATAATAATAAATAATTAAATAGGACGGTCAGAAGAAATGTAGTAACAAAGAAATAAACTCCTCCGATTACATTACATCATATTTCCTTCTTCCTAACAAGCTGATTGTCAGTCTAATTATAATTGGCACTTAAATCCATTTAACTAAATGACTATAGTTTATCATATTAAAAATTAAAATGCTAGACAAATTCAATTCACATACCCAAAAGGCCAAAGAGGAAGAAGAAGCAGACAAACCAGAAATAGCTTTGAGCACAGCTTCTTGAGGGGGGTCTTGATCCTGGTCATCTTCATTGTTGTTGTCGTTATTATAAGAGCAGAAACAATTAACATGAGCTGGTCTTGGTCTTCCAGAGTGATGAAATTCAAGAGCCCTAATGCTTGGTGTTTTACCGGTTGAAAACCCAACGGTTCTTCTTGATGAGAGAGAATAATAGATGATGGCTCGGTTTCGATGGAGAGGAATCATCCATGGCTCTGTTATCAGAACAGAACGCAGCACACTCGTGCACGCCATTCCTTTTCTTCTTGTTGTTTTGATGATTATGGAGAATTAGCGTTAGAATTTTGTGTTTTGGGGCTATTTATATTATCTGTGTTGTTGGGTTTAAGGCTTTTAAACTGTCTGTTCAATTAGCCAGATTTTTTCTCTATCTTTCGATGACGTGGCTTCCCTGGATAGAACAAGGGCTGCTTCCGCCGTGCTATGTTAAACGGGTGGTTTTTTCGTGCGTGTATTAAATTAGCACAAACTTTTTTTTCAAAAAATCCATGGAATATATTAAGTGTAACCTGGCTGAGAATGTATAGGCCAATTCTACAATAACGTCGCTTTATAATATCCATCCCTTCTTGAAATTTTCATTGGCATTCAAAAGGTGACAGGTGATATCTAATTATTAAAATCATACTGTTAAATTGATTAAATAAGTAGTCAACACAAATTTCTCATTATGTCAACAAAAAAATGATGAAAAACGTGCTTTGTTAATTTCGCGTTTAATTAATCGAGATAATATCGAATTTTAATTCCTTTTCCTCTAGCAATGTCCCTGTAAAATGGTGACGTGGTGCTCATGGATGGAGAAACAGGTGGATGCTTTCATGGTTATTGAAAGCCTCGTATTTTGAAATGGAGATGTGTGTTTTTCTCCAGATTGATGAAGTGTTAAAATCAAAAGTATTTATAGAATAAATTTTTTTAGTGTATCAGTTATATTGGTTAATTATTTTATTTAATAACTCATTTTCTCTATTAAACCTTTTTTACATACGCATTAATGAGTATAAATGTGAAAAAATTATCTCCTACACAAATATTAATAAATATTAATGAAGAAAAATATCTTTTACAAAATCATTATCTTTTACATAAAAAGTATTAATGAACATTAATGAAAAGGAAGAAAAACTCAGCACAAGTGTTCTTAAACTTGAAAAATTGATCATGACAAATCTCTTATGAGTTGGTCTTCCAAGTCCACAAAAAGATGACAAAAAGGTGTTGGGTGTACCCAACACTTGGATTCAGATTTCAACTCAAGCCCACAAGAAAGTGACGAGGTGCCGATATTTAGTGGGCTCGCGTTGATGCCCAAGCCTACTAGTTGCCAGACACACCCGACACTTGGGCTTACATTTCAACGCGAGCCCATAAAAATATTTGAAAAAAGATTAAAAGAAATTGTGGGCCCATGAACAGCATGGATTCAGTGCTAAAAAAAATGATCCTTCACGAATAAAACCATTGATCTTCATGTTTTACCCTCAAAACTTAGCCGTACAGGGTAAAATTCAAGTCAAATTAAAGGGGAGTTCATGGTTTATTTTAGTTAGGCAGACAAAAACCTATCTGAAATTTTTGTTAGAGAATAATATAAATTATATTATAAAATTTTATTTACAAGTTTAAGTTCTTAGGTGAGATAGTTCCTTAACATTATATTAGAGCCTTGTTGACCTAGCGGTCACGAGTTCGAATCTCACCACCCTCATTCTATTTGATAAAACCCAAGTACAAGATGATGTGAGCATGTGCAAGTTTCAAGCCCAAAGATCTTTCACTCGAGAAGGTGTGTTAGAGAATAATATAAATCATATTATAAGACCTCATTTACAAACTTAAATTTTTAAGTAAGATGGTTACTTTACACTTCCACGCAAGAAATTCATATTTTCTGTGAACTACGAAGAAGCCGGGTGTTGCAATAATTAATTGCCATCATCGTGCCTAGCCTTTTGTTCTAGCGACCTCTGTTCCTGCGAATTTAATTTTGTTGCATATTTATTCCCTGCTTTGGTTTCTGAACATTACAGGTGTGCCCGGGATCTTTTCCAACAAAGGAAATACTGAAATCACAACCCTTGAATCACTTTTCTGTGACGAGGACGATTTCTTAGAATTAATCACAACATCAAGAATCAACATTAACACCAGACAAGTTTTTTTAGAGTATTAAATTCTCTCTCTGAAATGTGAGGTTTTGTTTAAGATTCAATTGGAATGATTTCAATAGAAGAGATTTTAAAGGTGGCTGGAGGACAGAATGATAGACAAGTGTTTTTGCAGAAAGATTGCTTTAGGCTATGTCAACTTGAGTGGTATTCCTCTTTTTTTCCTCATACCAGACCAGTCAAAGAGTACTCTCCTTCGAGTCCCTAGTACCACAGCATGTGTGAATTCATGGCTATCGTCACCCACCATTGGAGTATATCCAACGCTAGCTGGGGCGGATTGTTCATTATTTCTGTAATTTTAAACGTCAAATCTTTCTGATACGACAAATTGATTACCTCTGCCGAAAGTTTCTTTTAATCTTCCCATTGCTCGTAGCGGCTCTCACACGTTGTTTTTGCCTGGAAGATACGTGCAAAATAAATCAAGGGGCACGTACAATGGATTCAACTCATTCCAAGTCAGCCGGAATTACGTTCGATATATATGAAAATATTTAGCAATCATTGATTTATCTTTAGGGTTTGAAAGAAGCGATTTATTGGTACGTAACAACCATTTATTTGCCAACAAACTATCCAGCTCCAACACAAAGTGTTTTATACAGTGGCCGAATCTTTGCCATCGTTGACCAATAATAATTAAGAAAGCTTAATAGTTCAATTCCAAGATCAAATTGTGCACCATAGAATTTTATACACAAGAAAGCTGGAGCCAAAAAAAGAGAGATTCTTTCAATAGCGCGGATAAAAAACGAAGAAATTGTGTGTTTTTTTCTCTTGTTTGGGTGCGGGAGCAGGAAAGTGTATGAAGGGCCATCAACACATGGAACACTCCTAAACAAACAAAGAAAGACATGGTCCATCTGGAGAAGTCTAGCAGCACAAGCAAAAATGTAGGCGTGAGCTGACACCCCGGGAAAAAATCAACTCCAAACAAGAAGCAGCGTCGCCCACAAAAATAAAATGATTTAAAGATATTGTTCACTACACTACAAAAGCACAACTCACAGCTGCCACCAAATACTAACGCGTCTACGTGTACATCTCTATTACCACTTTCCTTAAAATCAAACGAACACACCAGATTTTACCCTTCAAACAAAACAGAGATCAAACTCGCTTTCTCTCTCTTCTCTCGCACAGCTCACATCCCCCCCCCCCGTCTTGTTAGTTTTTGTTCCCTGAAGGATAATGGGACCGATCGTTTTGACCCAGTTGGCCACGGGTCTTAGTGTGCTAGCCGGGGCAGTTCTGGTCAAATCGGTTATGAACCAGAAGCCCATGGCTGGTCCGACGTGCTCATCTTGTAACGGAACGGGTCGAGTCGCTTGTCTTTGTTCCCGTTGGTCCGACCGAGATGTGGGTTGCCGGACTTGTTCTGGTTCTGGTCGCATGGCGTGCAGTAGCTGCGGAGGGACAGGTACTGGTCGGCCTATTCCTGTTCAAATCTCTATGAGGCCACCAAACCGCCCATCTTGACCCGGTTTGTGCCTTACAGATTTATTTTCGGGTCTCTTATGGTAGTTAATATTGATTAATTTCTCGCTCTCCCTTGTATTTTTATATAAACTTCTTTTCTTTTTCGATTTTTCCCCAACTCTGGAACACATCAAATTGTAATATAATATAAGTTGAAGATATACTTGAATGATTGGAGAGAGTGCGAAGAGATGGAAGATTACTTGGTTGTAACTTGTAGTGACTAATGAATTTATCGAGTACTAAAATTCTTACACAATTTGATAACTGAGAAGCTTAAAGTAGTTGACTTTTTGTTTGCTTATGATATGTGGTATTGATTTTGTGCCAGGCATATAGTTTCAGTCGTTAAAGTTTATACTACGTGGGAATGGTTCTGTGAAGTGGGCATCGCATACAAATCCAGTCCATATCTAGCTATCTTCGATTGGAGATTAATGCTCTTTTACCAGATCCATTTGTGTCGTTTGGTGCTATGATTTCTGGAGTACGACTCAGCCATTTATGCGGTGTATCCTGTATGAACTGGATGCCAGGCAAGTGGTGCGCTTTCCACAAGTAAAAATGTTACGAGTAAACCATATATTAGGTGGCAGGGTAATAGTTTGAAACTAAGTGCTTTGCTCTTATTGTGGTATCACTTTCGAGCATTGTGATTGTTAATATAATGACTACTAGAGATTTACAAGGTTATTAATTTGAGATTTATAAAATTAATCGACATATACGGAAGCTAGTCTGGATACCGATGATAATAATAATAATAATAATAAAAGTTTACGACGGTATAATGTGCTTGTGGGTGTGAGATATCAATGGTGATAATTGATTTCAATGCTCCAGTATTGGCAAAGCAAATATCTTGCCAACAGTTCATCCAACCTACACTTCGTGGTTTCTGAACGTCCAAGAGCACTTAATTCTTTGTAATCTAGCATGAAGAGCACCTAAATCATTGTAACTTGATTTAGGCCTGCATGCAAGGCACGTCAAAAAAATTATATAAATTCTAACAGAGTTTGCAAAAGCTTGCAGTTATTTTTAGTGATAGTTTTGATGTGGATGACTCCATCATGTACAGATTTTGTCTGCGTATGTAAAATTTGTGTCAAAGGATACTTTTACCATGAAAATAATAATAATAATAATAATAATTTTAAAAAATCTACCCTTTCGTGCTCTAAAAAAATAGTAGTTTTAATAGTTTTTGTTTTAAAAAAAACATATTAAATTATTTTTAAATTGTTTTTGATATCATCACATCTAAACAACCTAAAAATACTATAAAAAATTAAAAAAAAAACAAACAAAATAATAAAATAAAAAATTCAATGTTTATTTTTTGCATGGTAATAAATTATTGCAAGTCTGATAGGCGTATCTTCTAAGATTAAATGCTGGTATGCATAAATTACCTTAATGTTGTATGCTTGTTAGCTGGCACCCCAATGGATGCTGTAGTGAACGTACTTTCAAGAATCACTTTTCGCCTGAGAGTAGTCGAAACAATAAAGAAACCATCAACATGTCAGTTAATTCTATACTAACTGATTTCCAACTAATTACAACAGAAATGTAACAAACTTATTTGTAACCGACTAACTAATTGTAACTGATCAGTTATCTCAACACAACAATGGCTCTTTTTTTTTAAAAAAAAAAAAGAAGAAGAAAGTGAAGTGGAAGAGTTTGAAAACCGCCAAATGGCAGTCTTAATCTTAATTATTCTCTGCTTCCGGTGACTATTTCTGAAGTTACCGTCGCATGAATAATAAATTAGAATGAAAATGGCGGTTTCGTTCAGACAATATTTGATGTAAGATTGTCCATGGAGATGTTTGTATCATAGAGTAGTGGATCTGTACGACACTTCTGCATAAAATCTGCTGTAGAAAAGTGCTATAACATTTGAGGAAAGGTTCTGAAGATGAGAACTGGGAATTTCGTAGGATGATATAGTTGATGCTGGGAGGGAAGGAGAGAGTTGATTACTCATTGCATGGGGTGTAGTCCTGAGTAAATGCCTGGAAATTAGACCTGTGATTGTAGGAATAAAGAGATCACAGAAACAGAATGTAAAATGTAAGAGATTAAACGAGAAGAAGAACATGAGAGCTTGCATCCTAGAGGGCAAGCTATATCCCATAGACATGGAAGATGAATATGATAACCTGCCAATAGCTTTGTTAGAAATTCAGGGATTCTCCGGAGAAATGAACTTCAGCTCCAACTTCAGTGTAAGCTCTATTCGTATGATGAAGATGTCTTGTACTACACGGTTAACTCAAAACAGAGGAGATGAAAATTAGATTTGAATGTAGACGTTGCCTTTTTCAAAATAGTTTTATAAATATCTCAAATAAATAATTCAATTTGTTTTCCCGTTTTCATGTTGTGCTCTGCTCCTTGGTATCTGTTTTGTTTTCAGCAATTAATTTTTGCTCCTTTTAATTTCATTTGCGGATTATCTTACCATGATTGTTCAAAAATTAATGGATGAGAATCATCTAGTAGGTGGATCTGTAGTAAGAGTTTAGAACTAAGAGATTTGTTTTTTCTGTGATTTCAGATTTGGGCCCTGTGATTGCTAATATGAGTCTCACTGGAGACTTACATGTTCCATAATTTCAGGGTCTATAGGATTAGTCGAGATGCGCGTAAGCTGACCCGAACACCCGTTTTAATAAAAAAAAATATTGATGGATTGGCAGTGAGTGAGAGCCTTGGCGATGAGCTCTGAGGTTTCATGTGGTACATAATGGCTGCTTTTTTTGGGAAATTTTTGTTACTAGCTCAAATATATTGGTGACATCTAAGTCCAACGGGTGGTTTTTGTACATCGCAACAGCACTCTATGAGAAATCATAACGATCAGAGACATTACAAGTTCCAGTGATGACACCAAGGTTGCATCGACAAATACTAATCTTTCAGAAGTAAGGATGTTCACCAGCGTTTCTCACTTGGGGGTGAAAGCCTGAAAAATACCATTTATAATTAGTTAGCTCAATTTAAAACAACTTGTTCTTGCTGCATCGTTTACAAATGACTACTATTGTTTAAAGTGTTAGGGGTGGACTTACAGAGAAAACGGTGGCATGACCAGGATCTGCAAGGTGAGCAAAGAGGTTGTCGATAGGACCAGTGCCGGTGTAAATGTGTTGGAACCAGGCACCCATCACTGCCAACATAGCCAATCTTCCATTCTTGATCTCCTTTGTCCTCAATTCCTTGATCTTCTGGGGAGAACCACTTCCCCATCCAAGTGGGTCAAACCATAGTCCACCAGGGTAACCAACATCAGTTCCAGTGAGCTTGTTGTTTGGGAAGATAGGATCAGTGTTAACGCACCCTGGCTTGAGAATATCTGCCCATCTCCTCCCTTCAGCCCAGCCAATAAAGAACAACTCGACAATGAAGAGGGTGGTGGTGTCAGTGAAGTATTCTTGTTCTCCAGCAGTGTACCATGAGGGGGTGTTCAGGATGCCGATCTTTGTCAGGAATTCTGGGATGAAAATACCAGCAGCACCTAACATTGCCCATCTGCAGTGAACAAGTTCTGCTTGCACATTCCATCTCAGAGTTTCAGGGTCGGATCCTGTTTCACACAAATTACAACATGCATAAGTATTTCATGATTGGTTATATTGAGTAAACGGACAGGCCCTAATGGTTAATTATTAGCTCTCTCACTTACCAAGACCTAGAGGATCAAAACCAAAGTCTCCAGGGAGGCTGCAGTTGAAAACATTTAAACAAACATTTAGGATGCATAGCACAGCCCTTGAGTGTTTTCATGAATTAAAAGAAAGAAAGAGAGGTTTGGGGAAAAGCAAGAGTCTTTAACTGACCTTCCATCAAGCCATGGAGGGGGGGTGCTACCTGGGAACCAGATGGGTCTATCAGGGTCAGCGGCAACACAAACTGTAACTGATCGAGCTGCAGTTGGTGCTGTGTACTTTTTCAGTCTCAATTTCTTCCCACTAAGAAAAGAAGCCTTTGTTGACCCAACGAGGGACCCAGTCTTCTGGGAACTGCAATATTTTTTTTACGTGATTCACTTCCCATAATTTTTTTTTCATAAAAGAAATAAGAAGTTGATTTATTTTCCGGCATCTTACCTTGTATAACTACGGTTCAAAATTAAAGTGCAATTAAGAATCAATCTAGAATGAAGTAGCACGATCAACTTACTAGGATGCATTGAAAAAGTTTAAACATGTCACAAAGCTAATAGCTGTTAATAGCATCACTGTAGATGGTCGTTATGGGATTTGAGACTTGAGAGAGAACTTGCCTGGAAGAAGAGATGGAAACAGCTGCAATGGCAGAAGAAGCACAGACAGAAGCCATTTTTTGGCCAAAAGATTTTCTTCCAAAGCGTTTGTGCTGTGTTTTAATGGTATATGGAGGCGGGTTGCCAATCTGTTAATGTATGCAGGGGCTTATCTTGAAGGATAGGAGAAATGATGTCTAATTGGCTACTTGATTGCCATGTGGCATGAAGAATCTGATATGGAGCACCTCTATCTCCACTTCTTTCGCTCGCATGGATGAATCTGAAATCGGTGGCTCACATTCACTGTCATCTGAATCATATATCTAAAAACCAGTTGCCATTCGGGCCCATGGTGTCTCTTCACGCTGCCAGTATTTTATATTTTTTTATTTTACATTAAAAAATTTTGTATTTTAATATATTTTTAAATAAAAATTACTTTAAAAAACAATTACAAATAAACACGTTGTGTATCACATAAAAGATCTCGTGGAGGAGGAGGATGAACGAAGAGCTCTTAGAATTAATTGCCCGTTTGCTAGAGAACTGTATGATAGCCTGGCCCATGTGCAAGTTCATATAATTTCTGCTGATAGGAAACCACAGTAGTGGCTCTGGACTGTTGTTTGATGAGGAAATTTTTATAGGACCTGGGCCTTGGCTTACTATAAATAATCTCGGCCCATTATGAAACAGGAAACAAGATAGAAACACATTGAAGCCGCTTGTGATCCCCCGAATCGGTTTCCTTGGGCCTTATGGAAAAGCTTCTCTTATCAGAAAAGAGAGAAGGGGGGGAACAAAAAAGAAAGGCACAAAAAATCGAAATCACGAGCCTCATTGAACCCCACACAAAAACATATACCAGCACTCCATATTTATTTTTATTTTCGAACAGAAAGTTAGATGATGCCACCACTTGGTTCTTATCTTCTTGTCTGAGAAAATCACAACCCATTTGGTATAATAGCTTTGAAGCTGGTAAATGTCAGGTCCACAGCCACGCACACAGACGCAGCCTTATCAATTTTCTACCAACTTGTCCTTGAAAGTCCAAATTAGAAAAATCAACTAATTCCCACTTGTAACATCAGGTGTAAAACACACTCCGGACGTTCCATTTTCTGTCATGACCACTTTATTATATATATATTGAAATTTAATTATGCAATATAGCAGTTATAATTTTACACCTTTCTGATAAGTTCGTGTTCAGAAAATGGAACGGGCAACACCAACTATTCTGTCCAAGAGTTGAAGTTTCGATCATTGGTTCTTAGCTGAAAAAAGTTGTTCACCCCAGAATAAAATTAAATGGACGAAGAGGAATAATGTAGCCACTTGCCACTGGCTTAGGATTGAGGCTTAGCAGAGTTGAGAGCTGCTGGATTAGGTTCCGTTTAGCAACCCTACTAATCATCTGTAAACTGCTGTGCAGAATAAAACACCGACCTGGAGATCCGTTTGGTAGCCTTACCAACAAAACTATTGTCGTGCTTTTATTCAAACTTTAAAAACCAGGTTTTCACATGCTTGCCCACCACAAACCAAGATCTAGACCTTTTTAAGGAAGCAAATGGTGGTTAGAGCATGGAAATGCAATCCCAGTACAAATAAATGCTCGAGGTCTACCAACCTTATCAAGCCATGTTTGATTGTATTCGGTAGAAATAACCTGGAAACACCACCTCGGATCCCTCAATCTACTTTTTCCATGCAAGCATGTGCTAGCTATTAGTACTGTAATTATGTCTTGCAAGAATTATAGCAAGTAAACAATCTGCTAATTATGTCTGATGAGAATTATCACAGCATGTAGCAGCCCTTTAAAATCTCTCCATCCCTATCTTTTTTCTTTTTCTTACAGGACATGAGAGAGTAGGGCCAAACAGCTTTTCATGATCATTTCATCTTTCAGGTCCCTTTCGTTGTACCTTAGTTGCGGAGTCAACAAGCGAAGATGCAGTCCTTGGCATGATTGACTTGCGAGGGAGAGAAAGAACAATGATCCCTATAGTGAGTTGTGTTCTGAAAGTACTAAATAATGGAACATTTGGTTGCTGTAATGACTATAACAACTTCGCCAAACCTCTAAAAAGTACGATAATTGTGTCGGGATTTTTGCTTCTCTTTTGGCCCCAAAAAACTTATCATGGAGTTTATCAGTTTATGTACACTATCATCATCACATTTTCACATGCTGGAGGTTTCTTAGTGCTCATTAGATTATAATTCAAAGAGTAATGGCTGGGTTCCATTACTGACCCAGTCTCTACCAAATACTGCTAAAAATGGGATTGCTGGAATATTAATCTTCTGTTTTTGGGGGGGAAACAGCCCTAATTGCTCTAATTAGGGATTAAACATTATATGTCATCACCTAATAGTTGGAATTTTCGGCCTTGATTTTGCAGGGTATGCTATAATTTTGAGAAGTTATGGCATCACCATCAGGATCACGTATATACATGGCATTTCTTGCTCCAAATTTGGCATTGGATGTAACGCGAGAACTTAATGGTGGGCATGGAACAAATTAATGTCACGGAGAAAGGACGGGAGTAATGAGATTTCAATTCATAATAATTAAATTAATTAGGATTTTTTTTTAAATCAATTGATAAGGTTTTTAAATTTAAACTCGAACAAAAAATATTAAACTTGACAAAAACATAACAATTAAAAAAAAAATCAACAAAAACATATCAAACATAAGGGAAACGAAGAACATTTATCAAAAAATCCAACAATGTGAATGTCAAAATGGACGAGTTTTCTAGCAATAAAAAACATAGCTGTGTTCACAATAAAGCACAATGAGTATCATAGGTCTAATGGTTTTGATATCATTCAAGCATCACAATTTGACAAAAATGAGTTTTGGTTTAAAATTAAAATCTTAAGGTTAAAATCCCAAGGCAAGGGTTATTAATGATTAAGAACATTAGATTATTCAACGATAATGGCCTCCAAACAAGCAGAAAACATAATTTAATTAAATTAAGACTTAAAACTAATACTTAAAACAATATTCAACTAATCAACACCAAGAAAAACTAAAATCATGATTTCAAAATCATATTAGTAACTCAAAACATAAGTCATGCTTAGACAAATTAAATTATGAAATTTATATTTTATTATACCTTAAGGCTACACACAACTGAAAAACTTAGGATCAATGTAGAGTAAGAAACCTTAACAAATGATAATCATTTAAACTGAGAAATAATATCAATTTGGCAAGCCTCATGGACTTCACCTTTAAAGCTTATAGGAGTGTATCTTATTAGATTGCAATCTTGAATCGTGGATTGGATTCCAAATCCTTCTTCCCCAAAATCAACATTAACAAATAAAAATCAACATTAACAAATAATTGTTGCCTTGATTACTTTCAAATTTTAAATTGTATGCAATTTCACTCTTTCTAAATTCAATTTTCAACTCTAGATTTAAATGTCTTTTTTACTTGAGTTCTTGGTTTATAATTTATTCAATTAAATTCCTGATTGATCAATCAAACTCTTAGTTTTTTTTTTAATTAGACCCTTAATATTGTTTATTGCAATCTTTGAAGTTGCACATCTTTAATGGACTGGTCTTTAGTCTCTGATTTGTTCGATTAAGTTGTTAATTGCTAATTAGACTTAGAGATTTATGTAATAAAGCTTCTACTTTCATTTAATTTTGGTCCCCAAACTTTGATTTCTTTCGATTAAGACTCAATCCAAAAACTTTTTTTTGTAATTAGTGTTCAACCAAGGCTTCTAAAATTGCAATGAAGTCCTTAAAATCACAATTTGTGCATCTCAACTACTATTACTATTTTTTTTATTTTGTAACAACACCTTAGTAAAGAGTTAAGTTAATCCATGATTACAATAGAGAGGTAGGAAATCATATATCAATTATTGGCAAATTGGTGAGACACTCCTTCACATCATATGACCCCTATTGAGTTTTAGAAGAGAGCAACAAATTGAAACTCAATCTAGAAAAATAATCAAACGACAATAAAGTTTACTTTAAGTTAAGTGTATTAGGGTATATATTTTCTCCTTGCACAACTAATCATCTTACTCAAAGTCTCGAAAACCATCAAGTTTTCTTGTACTTAGAATATTACATGGCGACTCCTGAGTGTTATAATTATAAATTTATAATTATAGTCAAAATGTTATCCTTAACACTTAGAAGAAACCCCCCCATTCAATGCCATGCACATCATGACATCGATCACGGGCTCGGGCTACCACTTCCGAGCTTATACTTGGTCCCGATCAATATCCTTGTTTCTCTTGTCTTGGGAGAGGTAGCCATAATTCGCAAGGATTGTTTTTTAATCTACTGGGCGGTTTTTGGTAAGTTAAATTTAAGTTTATCACCAAGTAATATTTCATGATGATGAGAATTTTGTCAAGATCCTTAATGATGGAGCAGGATGAGTTTAGCAATGTAATAATTCATGATCACTGCCATCAAAAGAAATGTTATTGCCAGCCAGGAGAAAGAAAGAGGACGGCCATATTATTACCAACAATCAAATTTCTAATAATGCTGCACACAAAGGACAATGCAGAGACTTAGAAAAGAGTAAACCAAACAGTATCCTTTCTTGTAGCTTAAGCAGCCAACTGCTCCCGATCTAGTTAAAACTTGAAAATCCTAGTCTTATAAATTTCACATGGTTGACTTGGATTATATGGAAAAAGCTCTTTCAGTGAGATGTGGTGTAGGGTTGAAGTATAAAATATTAGGATTTTCCCGTTTGTAATCTTCTTAATTATTCATTTTTATGTTTTTTATTTGGCAAATGGATGCCCCCTTCCGTAAGAACCTCATTTTACTTAGCCGATTTAAAGGTAACAGGTGAGATCGATTTTTTGAGAAAGTCTGGCATTTTGTCTGGATCGCCTCATCTTAGCCAGAGCCCATTTCAAGTTTTCAATAGACTTCTCTTGCGCTCAATTATTATCACGCATGCTTGATGTTTACTTCATCCGCACCTTCATTTTTGTGATGTAGTGTCACAAGCATCGTCAATTACAGCACAGTAGTGTGACTTTTGCAATTGCAAATCATAATCTATAATTAATTATAACATTAGTTTAATAATGATCTGAAGTCAAATACTTTCTCCACAATATATAACTTGGAAGTAACAAGGACAGATTGAAATTAAACGTATGTCACGATTAAGAAGCTCATAATATTATAACATAAGCTTTATCTTTCAATAGCAATAATGATGACAAACTCCAGGTTAGACACAGCATGGTAGCCCATATCGAGTGGAATTATGTACTTATCATGTGTAGACCCCTAATAAACAAGATTAATACAATGACTTGGAGATATGTATGCCTCACCTAAAACCAACCAAGTATATCCCTTAATAGAGTTTATATAATGGGGGATTCGATCAGATATGTCGATTACTTTAACATCATCTCGAGATTGAGCACATAAAAGTTCAGACAATTAACATAGTGGAGCTTTTGTCTTTTTAATAATTCATTAAGTGTAGTTGATTGTTTTTAAGAGTATTTTCCGTTCATAAATACATTAAAATAATATATATATTTTTATTTTTAAAAAATTATTTTTGATATCAGCATGTGAAAATAATCTAAAAATATCAAAAAATTGAGAAAGCAATCGTGACTGATCACAAGTCTCCTATCGTTAAAACTTAGAACTTCCTTCTTGGCCATTTCTAATTCAAACAATGGGGTACTCTCTAAGTTTCAAACAAAGAGGATAGGCTGTGCATAACTGCCAAAGGAGCTTGCCGGTGGAGGCTTGAAGCTTCTCTTAGCTTGCTTCGGAAACATTCTCGGTTAAACTTTTTTTTCACCACTTCGAGATGTCTAGCTGATAAAAAATCTATGAAATATTTAAAAAAATATTTGCGTTGGCCCATTGTAGAAGAAAGGTAAGGCAAGCTCCAAGCCTCCCTAGGAAGTTCAAGTTTTGAAATTGGTGAGCGGAATGAAGAAACGAATGAGGCCCTAATTCCTAACATGTACGTGTAGCGAAAAATATGATAATTCTGTATGATACTACGGTCACGATTTATGTCTACGATAAATTACTTAATGGTTAGTTAAATTTGATGTGATTAAAAAAAGATAAATTGCATGAAAATAGTAATTAAGAGCATGGTATAAGCAGATTCCATATTCATATAATAATCAGAGTATATATATATTGCTAATTAATGTCAAATTTAACTTCTCAGCTCATTATTGGATAAACCAAAAGAGAATTTTACAGTATTTTCAAAAGAGATCGAGGTTTTAGGTTTGAAATTCTATCATTTAACAACTCTTTGAAATCTTTTTCTTATTAACTCGTTATTATTTTTAGACATGCTGTTGTTACAAGCTAAAATACTTGTATTTAAGAACAATTTTCAGCAACATCTTAACCAAACTCCAACATTATGTTTGCTATTAAACCCTTACTCAGAAGATGCTGAAATTACATCTATAAATAATAGAACAGAGAATCTGCTGTATATAGAGGCTAAAAAGAAAATATTCCACGAAAAGAGAGGGGGGTTACAGATTAGATACCGACCAAACATCATGGTTTTGTTTTTAACCCGTCCAATGATGCAACAATGGCTTGCTAAACCACCTAATCCGAACCCTTTCATTTTCAGAGCAAGAGCATAAGCATGCCGGTGTTTTGGACGGCCATATGTTGTCATCATGTCCGTGTATGTCCGGTCGCGGTCAAACTAGATTAGTATAATATTTTTAAGCATTTAATCATAATTACGATGCTTCTATCAGACAAAGAATTTTCTTTGGTTTATTAATTCAATGTCAACTTAGAAAATAGAGCAATATCGTGTTAGATTAAATGGAGCTCGCAACAATGACGTTGAAGTTGTTTCCGTCAAGATACATGCATATGTGAGGAGCAATACGAGCCGTGAAGGCAATTTTTTAATTGCACTTTCTTTTCTTGGATAATGATTTCTCAACTCTGCTTATGCAATTTGACAAATGTTTGTGGTTTTTCTTCTTATTTTATTTCTTATGTTTTTTATTTTATTTTTTAGAGCTTTTAGGTTTCAAAGTACCTTTCTTTTTTGCTATTGACGTTGATCTATAAAACAACAGCATCATTTAAATAACAATTTTATACGAAGTTTCTTTTAGAATAAAATTAAGTCGAGGCCAGCTATATTTAATTGCCATGTCAAAGAAAGCTAGATGAGGTTCCGATATATTTATTTAATTTTAAAAATATTTCTTTCATTTATAATCTTTTAAATTTGAAACTTGTTTAAATTCATATTATCTTGTATGTCGTTTTTATTAATTAAAATGATTGTATCATGTTAAAAAAATTATTTCACTATGAAGTTAAGTTTAAACGACTCCAATATAGGATTTCTATAATGTTTTAATACATACTTTCAAATAAAAACCATTTAATCTTGAAAATTGCATGAATACACACTGATTTATATTTATTTTTTATTAAATAAAATACCATGTCAAAAAACCAATTTAAACCCACAAAATTAATTGTTAAATAAAACTCAAAATACAATTGATATAACTCTCAAACATTTAAAATAATCAATTCTATTACCAGTTACATCGGAGGGGAGTTTAAAATTAGAAACTAAATTCAGCTGCCGCTTGGCATCCTTCGTACGCAAGCAGGCATTGTATCGGTTTGTATAAATAATGGAGTGAACATATTTATATAATAATATCTATTTCATATGTTTAGAAGCTCTATTTCTGGACGCAACTTTAACTGGAAAGAAAGAAAAAAGCACAAGCTACATAAAAAAATCATTTTGCAAATGTAAGGATACCAATGTGTATACTAGCTAGTACCTTTCAAACAATTACCTGGTCGATCATGTATAACAATATATATATATATAGAGAGAGAGAGTTAGACAGAGAGAGAGAGAGAGAGAGAGAGAGCACATAAAAATAAAATAAAATTTATTATTTAGATTAGAAAACCTAATATCATTTACCTAAAAAAAAGATCGAAGAACCCAAAAAGAAAAAAAGATTTTTGTTTCGGAAGATGTCTGCAGCCTCATAATTACTATAGACGAAGCAAGACTTTAATTTAAAAGATACAGATAGAGTAAGAGGAGTGCCCTGATCTCTCGATTGAATACTCTCGGAAACTTACTACGCAAGTAAAGGGCGTTTCCTGAATCATGGCTGCCAGGCAATAAGCAAATGAATCATGCTAATTCACCTTGGTTTTTGGTTTCGTCAACTTTCGAGCTTGAAACACTTGAGCGACCCTCAAGTTACGTCTACTTATCTTGCGATTAATTTGCAGTTTCTTAAATAATCATTCTTACGACTTCCTAGCTATATATACATAGAAAAATTAGTTCATGGTGAAACACACGCAGGAAACTCAAGGCTAGTCACACATGGTGGGCACAAAAATCAAATAGAAAAGAAAATAAACAGATCTTTCCTCTCTTTTTTTTTCTTTTCATATTAAACCGTGCTGCCCTTTGAACTCTTTAAACAACCAAATAACTTTTGCATACCATATTGGTGGGGGGGAAAGGCTGTGGCGAAAACGCACTTCTGCTTAAGTAAATTCCAAAAAGAAAAAAAAAAAAAAAAAAAAAAAAAAAAAAAAAAACTACTTTCAATCAATCACTTAGGCACTGATTGAGGGAGGTATAGTGAAAAGAATTGTTTTTTTTTAAAAAAAAAAAGTTGACAGAGAATGTAAGTTGTCTTCAAAATCACTCGAGCAATTGGGCCAGCACGTGTGCACGCTCACTAGGATTCTACACAGCACCCGAGGATGGAAAGGGCGCCTAATTTAATTAAATTAAAAATAATTAGAGTTCCAAATACGTTAAGCAACAACCTTAACTAGTTCCCTTTGCGTGGTCCCATTTATGGTTCGTTACGCTAAATTCTCGCAAATCCCCATTCATTCAAGCCGATTTAATTAGGAACGAATCAGAAAAACAGAATCTTACGCTACCTAGAGCTGCCATATCAACTTCTAATTAATTATTTTGTGTTAATCACATGCCCGATTTGCCTCTGGGGGCAGCTAACCTTTCTCGTGACACTTTTTTGCAAATTGTTGAAGCATTATACAAATTTTAAGCTTGTATCATAGATCAATAAGACAGGATCACTTTAACCTCTAGGTAGTTCGATGGTAAAAATTTAAGATGAAAGAATTTGTTTTTCTTATGATTTCAAGTTCGAGTAGTTGCTTTTTTTATAGTCTTAGGTTTAAATCATGTGATTGTTAATATAGTGTTTACATGATCATTAACTTTAAAATTCATGAAATCAGTTAATATGCGCATAAATTAATTAAGATACCGACATAAATAAATAAAAAATTATTAGGATCACTTCTTACTTGGATGTATTCAGGGGCGAGAGAGATGGAGCCTTTTTCTTTTCTTTCTTTATTTTTTATTTGAAAGAAAGACTTGATTCCTAATCACTACTTAATTGTTGTCTAGGACTGTGTTTAGGTGTGTTTGGTTTTAAAAAAACCATCAAATTGATATTTTTATTACATTTTTATAAATGAATTTAAACTTAAATATGCAGACAGTGAAAAAACGGTGGTGAGGGTTACAATTCTTTTTCAACGGTGCAGGATATTATAATCATAGATCTGGTTAATTAATTATTCATCAACCGAATAGAAATACATGGGTTGCAAATTTGGAGGGTAGCCAGTACCCTGTCTCGCTGTCGTATCCTTAACGTGAATGGGTCTGGTTCAACCACTTTAAAGGATTAGGATTAATTACATGTTTTGCAGAACTCCCGTGAGCTTTAGTTAGGGTTCGGTACCGCCCATGCATGCACTTTAATGTTTTGTTAGGAAAACAAGAAAATCCTCAGCCATCCCTCCATTAGTTTATATACAATTTTAATTTAAAATTTACTTTTAATGATAACCATTAGAGTAGTTGGAATTCATTATTATAGTTTTTTTAATTATTTTATATTTTGATAATATTAATCAGTTATCATTAATTATTTTAAATATGATTGATAGTAGATATTTTTGTAAGGTGTGTGTGTGTCTATATATATACATGACAGATGCACTTCAAATTAGAAAGAGAAGTTGAAGGATAAAATGAAAGTATTTTTAAATATTAAACTATTCTCTTATGTGTTTTTTATTTATTTCTTAATTCAACACAGTTTCACTGTATTTTTTTTACTATAATAATTTTAGCGAAAACTATGAATGATAAAAGATTTTGAAAATTTTTGTTGCTCTAAAAATAACATCACTATGTGTCGCAATCACATGTTTTTATCTAAACTCTTCCTCTTCCTGTATTTATCTCTAGTCAAAATCATTTTTATTATTTAAATTAAGTGATAATTGTTTCATTTATTCCCCCCAGCTGTTCCGCGTGCTTCACTTACACAACATGTTAAAGTTAAACTCCAGTTATTTTGACTGCAGATAGTCAGTGTTTGCAGAGGCGTGGCTGTGGTGGAATGCATGACGGTAAGGATGTTAAACGGAAGTATTCAACAGATGTGTGGATTAAGCTCAATATGGATGAATGTAGTAAGGGTTATTTGGAGTTAGCAGGTGCTGGAAGAGTTATTTGAGATTATATAAGGTCTTGGATAGGGGATTTTATAAGAAATATTGGTTTGTGTTCGTCTGTGACTGCGGAGCTATGAGTAATCTATAGTGGGTTTTAGCTTATATGGGATAAAAGATTTCGAAAAGTGGTTTTGGAATCAGATTCCAAAGTTGTAGTTGGACTCATTAATGGGGAGAGTGTGAGGGTAGATAAAAATTATAATCTAATCATGCAAATTAAAAATATGTTGGGCAGAGATTTAGAAGTTGTGATAGTTAATATTTACAGGGAGACCAATTGTGTGGCCGATTGGCTGGCTAATTTTAGATTAACTAGAGATTTGTTAGATCGAGGGGCAGATAATACAACTAACCCCCCAGCAGGACTTTATATTTTGTTGTACCATGACCTTATTGGTTCTACGGTTTCTCGTTTAATTTAGAAGGGCGTAATGCCCCGATTTTTTCCAAAAAAAAAAAAAAAACTCCAGTTATTTTGGTTTAATCTTTTGATTATAATTTTCCCCTTAATATAAGAGGATTTGGAGTCTGAAGAAAGAAAATCAAACGTCAGGAAGATGGAATGCAGTTGGAAGGTTGTAATTTGATGGAGAGGGTAATTAATGTTAAAGTTATATATATTCTGCAATTGAGATGGGATAGGGTGTGCTGCATTTAAAAAATATATCCGGGTTTTTTTTTTTATTTTCTTCTGGATTAATGATTGTATGTAGAATTATTAGACATGAACAAATGTCGTATGGTAATGTGAGAAACAAAAACAAAATCATTTTTTTAAGGTTAGTGAAGTAGTTATGTTCAGCTGAAAAGGTAAATGATACGAGTTGGTGGTGATACGAGTTGGTGGTGATACGGTACTTATCATGTTGACATAATTTTGAGAATGTTATTGTCTGAACATCAAGAAAATCTTCTAAGAAATTATATCGTCAAATATGATAAAAAAAATGTTTTGTAAATATTTTTCACTTGAAAATACATTAAAAATAACATTTTATTTATCTACTAAAACTTGTTTTTGATAACATCATCACATTAAAAAAATTTAAAAACACAAAAAAAATAACTACAAAAAATAAAGTATTTTAAATACCTTTTACACTTAATGTCACATCCTTATATAAACATAAATTCCTTATAATACAGTGAGATCACATAAGAAACAAATAGTTAGCAATTTCATCAGTGGTATTTATTTTTAATGATATAGATGTAATATACAGCTAAGATGACACGCAAGGTGGTAGAGTTTGCTTGGTAAATGGATAAATGAAGGACGTTGAACCCAAATTTAGTATTTGTTTCTAGAATTATGATGTAGCCAAGAAGATTTCTAGAAATGTCTTGATAATTGCAGTCCACTTGATTATGTTCAACGCCATTGCACCCCACGAATCCATCAACGGGGTAAGGTGGGAGATGAAGAGGTTTGTGTTCCACCCACTCCCCATCCTAAACCTTATCTATTCACCACTACCGATATATTTTTTCATCCAATCTTTTCCCAGTGGAGGAGATTTTTCCATATCAACAAAGGTTTTCTTTTCACCCACTCTTCACCCAAATTTCTAAAATCCAACGGGCTAGCAGATCCTTATATATACATTTAAAATCCACCATGCAGCTGTCGTTACTCAATTGGATCAAGAAATGATACTTGAAAAATCCACCCTCGAATAAAAAACGAGAAACATGACTCATGAGAAATTGATTGCTGGTAATGATTAATTATTTTCATTAGAATGACAGAAGCATTTTAGAAAAAAAATTATTATTATTTTCAAAATAAATTCTTTTGGTGCTTTCACATTATTTTCATGTGATAATGTCAAAATTGAGTTTTAAAAAATAAAAAATATTATTTTAATATATTTTTAAACAAAATAACACTTTAAAAAACAATTTCAATCGCATATTTCATTAAAAGTGTATTTAATAATGTGATTCGGCTGATTTTTTAATATGTTTTTATTTAAAAATTATTAAACTAATATTTGTAATATACATGTATATAACTCTTATATATTAATATATAAAAAATATATTATTTAGCTCCATATCAAAAACACAAACTAGTTATCTGTCTATTTATTACCATTACTCTCTTTTTTGGTTGAAATGAAAAGGCTTCGAAAGTTCACTTACCTTGTACGTAAAGGCAAACTAGCAGCATTAGTCTGTCCCGGAACTAGGAGGCAAAAAGCAACTCCCTTCTTGCTTGCACGGTCAATTAAGCAGTCAAGACCGACTGGAGGCGCAAGCCGAAATTCCAAGAAAACCCTCACATCATTCTAAGAAAGCAATCTTTTCAGAGGATGTTTCTGTCCATTTGAAGAATATTTATGAGCTTGTTCTTGAAATCTCTCACACACAGCGAGAGAGACAGAGGGAGATGTAATTTTACTGTCAATGAATAGTCACGTGAGTGGCAAACAGACAAAATGCATCAAAGCTAAGCGACAAATGTCGAAGTTAAATTACAGTGACAGAAAGAAACAGGCAATGAGGTGGCGTGCTGCTCAACTCCTACGAAAGTTTCAGATCTGTGAAAGAAAGCAAACACTCCTCATGTATAGAATTTTCAAACCCATCTGCCAAAAAGATTTTCTAGGATAGCAGATGTTAGGGTGAGCATTCGGCTAATTCAAATAAAAAATATCTTATTTTAGAGAATTCTTTGAGTTGTCTAATTTAACACTCACATATAAATAATTTTTGGTGATCGAGATATTTTTATTTCTATCTGAATTACCTAAACTGTATTTCGGATAATTCTTTGAACTCCTCATTTTTTTAAATTCTCAAGAATATATTATCAAAATTTGCTGGGATAATTCTCATGTTTTGAACAGTGCTCGCCTTAGCAGCCAGAGCCAGTCACGTCCCATCAAGTAGATCATGCGCATGCAGTGACTTCAACGGCTATCCACTTGGCTCGATCAACCCAAGACAATCAATAAATGTATGTGAGAAGGCCTTGAACCCACCCACCGTGGCTACCCATTTTTTATTTTTTATTTTAATCGTGGTCAAAAAAGGAGTGGGAGATAATCGACTGGCTAACTTAAGAAAGATTTTCACGTCGCAAGTAAAACAAAAGAAAAGCAAAAATTGGCTTGGACCATACTCAACCGTGGCATCACGTGAGCGAGCATGCAACCCCATTTCTCACATCAATAACGAGAGGAGAAGGGAGGGTGGGACTGATCAATGGCAAATGCGTTAAGCAACATCCTCTGCACTGTCTACTGAAATTCTCTGCTTAGATTTTAGTCAGATTCACTAATCCGGTCAAGTTATTGATTCTCTTACAAGTTTTTCTTAGATCGATTCCTTCAAGTCCCAACAAAACGGGAATAAGGAATGAGAGAGAGGGACATAATTTTTACGTAAGGGGATGAGCTTGTTCTCATTCTACGCAACCTCCCCAGCCTCGTCTTCCTGCCTTGTAAACAAAAATTATGCTTCCGCGATGAGTACATGAATGTCGAGTTATATTTTTCTTAGCTCCAAAAATTGATATTCTTACAAAAACATGATATTTTGCATATCATAAAAAAAAATGAGATCTGAACCGTAATCTTTTAAATTTTCATCTCGAATGATCAACAAACCACACCCAAGAATCATTTTTTTTCACTTTGTTCTCTCGAATTCCAGATTATAGCTCGCAATTACTTTCGCGGCTTAATTCCCCTTTCTTATAAAAGTAAAAAAGCCACGCGTATTAGAAGAGTTACTTCTTACACTTTATTTATGTGTTGTCTCGATTGTATTTCCTTTGATTCTAATAAATAAAATCTGTTTTTTTTTTCCCGAGGATCACATTTAATTATACTGAATTAAACTATTATCATTTTCCGAAAGGAATACTGATATGTTAAGCATCATCAGCTAAAACATGACAGAGAAAGTTTGGACCTTGTCTTCCAAAGACAAAGCTCGATAAATTATAAGTTAACTTGGCTAAACAAAGAGCCTCTGAGTTGGCATTTCTCTTGGTATGTACTCCTTTAAAGTTGACTGCTCGATTAATCATCATGTGAAAATTCTGAAGAACAAGGCCAACCTGTTAATTATATTTTATAGGTTCAAGTAAATAAATAAAAGTTTAATTGTTTTAATTTTTTATAAAAAATGTATATTTTTATTTGAAGTCAATAACTGTTATACAAATCACAAATCAAGCATTGAAGCTTCATCCATCACTAGTGTAAATAATCCTCCAACTTTCATAGCAATTAACAACACCATCAAATTGAAATTAATTTTTAAAAAATATATTTTTTTTAAATTTGAACCTCTATTTTATATATAAAGAAAAATGTAGTGTCAATATTGAGACAATTATTACATATACTTTTTTTTAAAAATCAAATACACATTTTATTGTTGGAAATATACTTTGCAAGCTGCTGGGCAATTTTCTGTGGACATCAGATTTGATGTGTTTGGTAATGAAATGCAAAATGCTTATTAAAATAGTATTTAATTGAGAATATATTAGAATAATAGTTTTTATAATTTTTATATCAGCATACGATTTACCTGTTTATATTCATGACAACTCATCAAAAGAACAAGATTTTCTAGGTCTTGTCGTCACTCGAGATTCCTGAATGGAGGGAGACCAGAGAGTGCCTGAGTAAGAATTGGAGAAACTGTCACAGCAGCCAAGGAGGCGGAGCCCAAGGAAGTGGAGAAAACACAAGCGGGGAAGGGTGTCCGCTGACTAGAGCTTGTTGCCGTGCTGTCAATTTAGTTGACCCTTGCTGTGCTTGAACCATGTCATTCTCACACCGCAACATGTTTCGGTTCCCGTTTTGTCTCACGTGCCAACGAGAGGTATGTGCCCACACCGTGGTCAGTGGGAGGCCATGATTCAGCCACGTGCCGAGTGAAGAAAAGAGCCGCGCACCGGACATAGGGAACTACCACGAACCTGTCTCTAAAACGTAGGACCAAAAAATGGCACCACTTTTTTGTAGCGGTCACGGGAGAAGGGCTTACAGAGATTCTCTAAGCTTTTTTTATTTTGTGTTTTAATTGCGTTTTTTTTAAATGAAATTATTTATATTATTTTAATACTAATGTTAAAATTTTTATTTTAATATATTTTCCACCTCAATTTATTCTCCAATTATTTTTATTTTTTATTTTAAATTAAAAAAAAATATTGTTTTCATAACATTTTTATGTATCATGTCAAAAATAAAAAAAAAATATTTTAATATATTTCTAAACAAAAAATATTTTTAAAAACAATCTCAAATATATTATTAAACAGCGGAACGCTTAGGCTTAAAAGCAACAATTGTCAGGTTCATACATGCTTATGGCGAGTATAATTTTAATTAGTTGCGAAAAGTCTTCAAATCTCAATCTACTTAATTTCATATAAACCTTTTCATAAAATTCGATAGATCAGCTTTGATTGGTCAAAATTATGATCTCTTCTTTACCGTGTTCTAACGCCATTTTATTTTACAGACAGCCATAACGTGCACCCGATGTGGTGGGCTCTTACTCCCATTGCCTTTTGCATGCAAGCAAGTACCTACTTAACGTGTGATATATCTAAAAAAACACCAGGCACACCTCGAAAGAAAGTGTACGTGGACTGCCACGTGACGTTAAATCCAGATAAAAGAGGAGTCGCCTTTTCCGAGCTGTTCACATTCTCTCTTAAATATTACCCTGTTTCGATCCCCTGTGCTTCCAAATCCAGAGTATCTAGCAAGGCGTCCTGTTATCTTAGCCGAGTGAGGATATGTATATGATAATGGTCGCCCTCCACGTGTCGTTTTTTGAAAGACCGGTCCGAATTAAAGCTTGAAAATATCTCCGGCTAAAAAAACACTAGCCAGCTCGCGAAGTTCATGTCAGCGTCGACGGAGTTATATGGAAGCATCTAGTAAAGCGCGCGATCGACTTTATACGAAAGATCTCGATCGGGAGCCACAGCAATCAGTTTTTTTTATATATACATATATATAAGAATAATAACCATGAATGATTCTGTTAATTTTTATCCAATGCGTCCTACGTGCCCCGTAGCTATACTCCAAGTTTTCCGTGTATACTATATTATCCCCCAACCAAACCCGCCCACAAAGCTTTTTACTTCAACCATCCACCATAACCCTGCTGTTACTTTCAACGCATAAGTTCTGTGATAACAATTATTGTTTTTTTTCATATATTATTTCAAAGCTAATTAGTTTATACCACAATCAAGAGCAATTTCTTTTTATAAGATTATATACGTGTGTTTTTCACAACAATATGATATATTAAATAACATCGACATTAATTTCGAAATTCGAAATAAAGAAAGCGGAGAGAGGAAAATGATTATCGTGAGTGTGTGGTGAGAAACTTCTTCAGAGATAGAAGTAGTTGTAGTCCATCTCTGACTAGTTCTGGATATACTCACAAATTAAAGAGAAACTCTCAACCACCCTACCCTCTCTCGATCTTTCTCTCGTGAATGTGATTTGATTCGTTGGTTGGAGATATGATATTTTTGAAAAGTAATTTTTCTAAAAAATATATATATTAAAAAACATCAATTTAATTCCTTTTCAATACAATACACTTTTAAAATTCATTAAAAAAACAAAAACCATCACCTCATAAACATTCACATGAACAGTGCTTTGTATTACAGTAGAGCAGCCCACAACAACAACAACAAAAATACATGTCAAGTTATAATTGAATACAATCATAAAATTGACTATTTTTGGTTTTTAGCACATTTAAAAAAACATTGTAGTAAAATAATACAGCTAAATAAAAATCTGGCAAAAAAAGTAGGTAACCCTCTGCCCCAGTACAGGTTTGGAACTAATAAGTTTGTTCCACATGTATTATTAGATTTAAATTAGAAATTGGCAATAATATTCTTAAAAAAAATATTGTTTGCCTATTGAAAATATTTTTAATTAACTGTGACGGTGAAAAAATCCGAGAAAACACAGAACAGTAGTATCCTTAATGCCTTTAGAATCCCGATGGGTAGCACTCAATGATAGAACACCCAGGAAGAAGATGATGCACCAAACCAAAATCTACAAACGCACCAAAAAAATAAAATACAGTCAACCTCATATAAAAATCACCAGTACAGATCAATAGTTGAAATGCATTAATCGATGTCATGTCATATTTTATATTGCCGGCCAAAAATGACGCGAGTTTCATTGGCGTTTTGAACAAAGGGCATCTTAATCACAAACTAAAAAGAAAAGAAAAGAAAGCATATCCTTTGCTTATTATTTTCCTAACACAGTTATTCAACGGATCAACCCAGTAATTAAAATCCTGGGTTTGGATTTGAAGGTCTTGGATTCAGATTCTGAAATAATGGAATGGGATTTACGAAACAGAGGTGAACCACCAGCCAGATACCCGCTAGCCAGGAGATGAGCCTTTTAATTATCTAGGTAATCTCCGGGACATGGTTTTTTGTGGCTGTGATTGTTTGAATATTGCCTCCGCCATATTTATTTGGACACCTCGTCGGGAAAACAGTGAGAAGGACCTCGTCATTCGTCGACCAAGAATTTTTCGAGCACGAAATACAGAAGATGAAAACAATCTTTTCAGTCTCCTGTAATTGGTCGCCGAGAAAGCACATTCAGGCTTACCACTTTCACAAGTAATCGATGTAATTTTGGCGTCAATTTTTTTACAACCTAAAAATCGGCTACGTTGATTGCGGGGGCCAGCCGATAGTGTCCATAGCTTTTCGCAGATTGGCAGCAGCAACACGGCCCCCCGCCCTGGCCCTCCTTTCGACTTTCGGAGTGCAAAGGGGGTCCCATCTACCTTTAATTCACATTTAAGCCCGGTTTGTATTTCGTTTTAAAAACATTTAAAAAAATAATATTTTTTATATTAGATTAATTTTTTATATTTTCAATTATTTTTACGTGTGAATATCAAAAATAATTTAAAAATAAATAAAAATAAATATTATTCTAATATATTTTAAAATAAAAATCAATTTTAAAAACACTTAAAAACGGTAACTTACTGGCCTAAAAAAGCCCTCCAGTTTTGCTTCTCCACTTCGAGAAGGAGCTGTTTGGAGAGAGGGAGAGGGCAGACAGGTGGGTCCCTTGTTGTTTGACATGAGTGGTCGACATTACTCCTTGAGATCCACGTCATTCTCAACTTATCCACACCTTTCACTAGCCTTAGCCTTGTCCATCCTCCCTCACTCACCCAACCATTCAACTTCATCATCTATGAGACTATGAATACCTTCACCCTTCATCAAAGTCACCACCATTTCCTCTCAGCAATCCTCGTCTCTTGTCGAGGAGTCGCCACGTGGAAAAGTATCCGGGCGTCATTCATTGTTTTGTGGAACTGTGAGAGACAACTATTGAGTTTATTCAATCAATTAAAAAAAAAAAGCTAGCAATCTAGTATTCGGCGTGCATTGAATGAACCAAATAAAGTAAAAAACTATTTTTTTTATTTTATTCTTATCTTACAGTTCTAGAAACAAATTAGCATCAAAATAAGTTATTTAAAGATCTATTATTTCCTCTCCAAGATTTTTATCAATATTTAAAAAAAAATATTGATGTTAAATATATCAAATTACAAATCAATTGTTTATGCGTATTAAAAAACTCTAGCAATTACAACCAACCGTGACTTTAAAACAGCTCTTGAAAAATAACTCTGAGAAAAGTCTTTTGAGGTGGAGACACCTTGGCGTTGTCGCTGTCGCGGGGCCATTTATTTTCATAAAACCAAACTCCTTGAGATCATGTTTTTATCGTTGGACGGCATTGACATTCAAGAAAATAAATAATTTAATTTGAAAACAATTGCAATCCCACTAAGGAAAAAAATATTAAAATTATAACTCAAAAGCTTATGGTTATGAATAAAATTTATTTATATTATTCTTTAAACTATAAAGTACAGACGAGCATTATTTTTTAAAAAAAACTTATACTATTTTTTACTATTATGTTTTTAAAATAAAATACAATGTAATTCAAACACATTAATATCTTATCAATAAAACTGTAACATCATAACAAAAAATTGTTTTAATAAAAAAATTAAGTTATATAAATAATATTCTAGAATATAATTTATATAATTTTTTTAATAAAATAATCATTAGAAAGAATTTATTGGATTGAAAACAAAAAATAAATAAATTTATAATTAGAGAAAAAATAGGATTGCAGACAAGAAGTGATAAAAAATATGATCTACACCCCATTTGAAATTGTGAGAGAAGATGTTTTAAATTTTTATTATTTCGGCGGCGGGTGATGGGTTTGAAATTCAAGCCGGAGTTTCGTTCAAGTAATTGTTTTGATAGTGTATTAAAAATTATCTTTTAAAAGTATTTTGAAAATCAATTTTCAGTAACACTTTCAAATTGATATATGATATAACTTACGGTTTGCTATTTGTTATTGTGTTTTAAAAAAATATTTTTATTTTATTTTATTTTTTCTTTTTATTTTAAATTAAAAAAATAATGTTTTTAGATATTTTCATGTACTGATGTTAAAAATATTATTTTAAAAAATATATATTATTTTAAGTAGGTAATCGTTTTGATGATGTGTTAAAGTTATTTTTTATTTTTTAAAATGAACAAATAAAAATATTATTTTAGATTTTGTTTCAAAAAAAAAATAAAGAATCTTGAAAATGGCGTTCCAGCCCCGCTTACAAACCGGCAAGATTTCTAAGGAGACATCGTCGAATGTTTTTATTTCTCTGTAATAAAATATTGAAGAGAACAGCTAGGATTACGGAACTGCTTATCACCAACGTCAATAATTCTGATGCGACTGAAACTGATAATTTTTACGGCAACGAGACATGAAGCCGACTTTTTTACGTTCCTTCTGCGACTACAAGTCCACACTACAAGGCCAAGACCCCACTTGCAATCGCGCGGGCATTAATATTGGTTGGACAGAACTCTAATCTCTACTTAAATTTTTATATGATTATATTTCTTTTTCAAATAGAACGTGACAATATTATTGCCAGCGCGACGTGGAGTAAAGGACTATTTTTAAAAAAAATAAAAGAAATTTTATAATAAATTCAATATTGATAGCTTTAATAATTTAATAATAAAAACATTGACTAGGAATGATATTGAAAAAAACAAGACAGTTTGTTTTTCAAACTTTGCTAATTTTTTAAATTGTGATCCGGTTAACTATATATGAAAAGGTTATGAAAAATAAAATTATATGAAATTAAAAAATAAAAATAAAGAGTGTTAAAATCATGAATAAATAAATCAAATGGCAGCAACAAGTTTACAAGCTGAGAGTTAGGTTAAAAAGAATAAAAACATTTAATCAAAGGAATGGATTCAAGATGAAAAAAAATTATAAACTTGAATTAAACTATGAAATTAAAAAAAAACAAAGAATAATAATCAAATCTAAAACATCAAAACATGATAAAAAAAATACAAAATTTTTTAATATGTTTTTTTTACATAAGAAAACCTGAAAAATAAATTGGAAGACTTATACACGCATTTAAATAAACAAATCAATAATAACTATGTAAGTAAATCAAAATCAAAATCATCAAATGAAATTTGAGAAAAATAATAGATAAGTGTAAATTAAGATATTTAATATTGCAATATATATAATTTACTCAGTTGTGATTAATAAATTTGTTGATCAAAATAATTTTGTAATAAAAATAGACACATAAATGTTGTTTAATAAAAACTACCATGCAAGGTTGCACATATTACAAAAATTATATATATAAATATTTTTAAATAAAATCTTGAAAATATCACAAATGAATCATGTCAATTTCTTTAAAAATTAAACACACTAAATATCATTAAAAATAATTGCAATCTAAACAAGGTCAATTAAATGATCACATAAAAAGAGCATTAATTAAGTGTAAATCAAGATATTTAATATTAAAATATAGATAATTTACTCGATTGTGATTAATAAATTTGTTGATCAAAATAATTTTGTAATAAAAATAGACACATAAATCTTGTTTAATAAAAATTACCATGCAAGGCTGCATATATTACAAAAATTATATAAAAAAATATTTAAAAAAAATCCACATAAAATCTTGAAAATGTGACAAATGAATCATGTTAATTTCTTTAAAAATTAAACACACTCAATATCATTAAAAATAATTGCAATATAAAAAAGATCAATTAAATGATAGAGAAATCATGTAAAAAGAGCATTAATTAAGTCATGTATCAAAAAAAGAAGTCATGTATTAAAATATTATTTAAAAAAACATGTAAGAAAAAATAATTTTTTAAAAAAAGAATGAGGTAATGCCTGCCTAACGTTTGAACCGTCAAACAACTACTCGCGCACGAGCCTAAATACCAGGCCTAACCATGCAAACCTTTAATTGTTTTTGCGAGAAAAGTTAATATGGCAGATGGCATTATTTTTTTTTGGAAAAAAAAAAAAAACACGCTGTCTGAGAATCCTTATAATCCAACAAGACCAGGCCTAACCATGCAAACCTTTAATTGTTTTTAAGAGAAATGTTAATATGGCAGATAACATTATTTTTTTGAAAACACCTGTTTGGCAATGTGATCAAACCGGTATTTGGCTAAAATTTAATTTTTTTTATTTTAAATGAATTTTTTTTAGTATATTTAGATCATTTTAATATCAATTTAATATATTTCTAAATGAAAAACATTTTCAAAATCAACTGTAACCACACTCCCAAATACCCTCTTAAAATCCTTATAATTCAACCATTGTGCCGACTGAAAAAAAGGGTCCCATGTGTTTTTGACAAATAAACTCATTTTCATTGTACAAAACACTATAAAAATATTTTAAAATAATTTCATGACTTTTTAACATCCAAAAAACTGGTTCAAAATCCAAAATAGTCTCGAGCTCAAGTATATTTTAAAAAACAATCTTAAGATAAAAAGTAAAAATCAACTTTTATTTGACATGAAATCAACTATTTTACTGGTTAAAATCACCATGCACAACAACCTTTTATCTATATAGTAAAATTTAATGAGTCTATTTTTTTAATTTTACTTCATAATTTTATCTTATTAATTGAAATAATTCTTAAAATATTATTAATTATTTTAACAGATGTTTATTTAATTTTAAAAAGTATTTGTTTTTAGTTACAAGTTTCAAACAGGTGTCCCCGCGTTTTATTGGAGACAATGTGTTGGAATATCTTTTTTTCTTGAAAAAATAGATGATTCTTTGTCCCTACATTTCTTTCCCCACATAATTCTCCCAGATTGTACCTTGTTTTTTTTTTTTTTTTTTTTTGAAAGAAGAGTTCATAAATCAAATAGTTGAGTAGAGAGTGCAACTTTAAATTTTTAATTCTTTTATGGGAAAAGTCATTGCTAGCTTGGATAAACATGCAACGACTTTCTTTTTTTTACTTTAATTATAATTATATAGATCACAAGGTTTGTTCCTAATTTAATTTAATTTTATATTTTAAGAAAAATAAGTTTCATATACCGTGTCAAGCAAGAAATTCAAAAATAATAAAAATTAAATTAAATTATCCTTATTTATAATACAATACGAATAATCACTGTCATGTAAATTTTAATTTCCAGTGCCTTCCACTTCCTTCGTTTCCTTCCCTTCTCAATTGAGATTTTATGATCGATGAGAATTAATATAGGTTTTTCACAATATAGCAACTTTCAAATAAATACAGTGGTGGAGCTATATAAATCAAATCCCGATCCAACTATTTCCGCCAATCACAACGTCACAGTCGAGTTCCACACCCCTAGCTCGTTGTGGCCACCACGAGCATCAAGAGGAGGGTTTCTCAGGCAGGAATAAAAGAAGAGAAGGCTTCTGCAGCAGGATCTAATATCTAATAGCAACAGTAGTGGCTATGGGGAGGCGGTGTTTGCAAGGTGGGTGGTGGCGAATGGCGATGCATGAGGGGGAGGGGGAAGGGAAAGGGAAGGAGACAACTATTCAAATGCCTGAATGGAATTTTATTTCAGGAGATGATATTGTTTTAATTATAATTGTAAATAATAATTATGTTATTTATAAATTTTAGAAGCTCTATAGTTATTAAAATAAATATAATAATAAACACATGAATAATCAGATGTTTTTTTTAAAAAAAATATGAATAGGTGTGTAAAAAATTGTTTTTTAAATAATAATGAAAGATTAAAATCTAGAAAAATGTGGGGATATTCTATGTAATTATCCGTAAAGGTAAACATCCGGACCCTGCAGTCTAGCAAAAGGTGGGCAGACAATTCACTTTTACCATCGCTATGAGGACATTGAGATCTGAAGTTGACTAGAAGATGGTAAAGATGAGGTCTATAATACCCCGCCAAAAGTGTTGATCTACTCTTGTGCTGTTTTTTTTTTTTTTTAAAAAAAAAATTAATCGATTGAATTATTCTAGCGATGGGGTCACGCTTGTCACGTGCTGCACCTGGAAATTATTTTTGGAGTTAGAAAAAAAATCAAGTCATGGTAAATTATTTCTTTGGTTAGTAGGTCTTTTTATTTATACTCAGTCAAATGTGGTTTATTTAATTGATTAATTTAATTTTAAAAATACAAATTTAACAGAAATAACAAATAGAAATATCCATGACAATATAATTTTTAAAAGATCAATGAAAAGTTCTACATGAAACATCGTATAAAAAAATAAAGAAGTCCAATCTATAATTAAATAAATATTAGAGAATAAAATTAAAAAAAAAAAACATGAATTGATAAAATATAATGAAGTGAAATTTATAAACCCGAGTTAATTTCTAAAACTCGTAACTCATGAAAACTTAAACCAAGTCTTAAACAAGAAGCTCGTTTTTTAATCAATTTAATATTGAATAATAAAATTAGATAAACAATAACTTATAAAAATTATAAAAGTTTTTTTTAAAATAAATTTATCAAGAAAAAAATAAGAATGATAAAATTGCAAAAAAGAATTAATTATTCTTTTTTTTGTCTAAAATAAAATTAATAGGAGTTCCAAGCTATAAATATTTCAAATAAAAAACCTGGATCAAATCTAATAGCTATAACATCGAATGGTTGCTTTGAAAGTTTAAAGAGATATGCGTGGAAATCACGAATAAAAGAGAGAAAAGAGTCACGCAGTGTTAGAGTGAATATTGTTAGCAACACGCGTCGTATTACCGCAAAGACAATGTCAAGATGATTTAAACGCCATCGTAGAAGACAATGTTTAACCATTGAGCAACCCTGCACAGAGTACACACACCGCTCGAAAGACATGAGGCTGTCATGCATGCACTGCATGTGTAATTGTTTTTTAAATAATATTCATGTTTATTAAAATACAGAATTACCATTAAACAAACTCGACAAAAACAAAACAAAAAAGCCCAGACAAAACTAAAAAATACCCCTAGAAGCATAGGTAATAAAAATAAATTTTAAAAGCATTGAGGACAATGTAGTCAAACTCGCGAGTCAACTCGCAAACTCGTACAACTCGTACGAGTTTGCGAGTTGGCTCATCAAACCTGGTTGGACTGGAAGAAAAATCAAAACCGGTCAAACTCGGTTAAAATCGGGTTGACTCGTAAAATCGGGTTGACTCATTCCGATTTTACGCGTTCGGTCGGCTTTGAGTTTTCATCTTCAAATTTCAATCTCTCTTTTCAAAATAGTCATTGAAGATGAAGATTGAGAAAGAAGAGAGCAAAGGAGAAGAAGATGAGGGAAGAGGATGAGGGAGGGAGGGCGGCGGCGTGAGAGTGAGAGAAGAGAATTGGAATCCTTAGGGTTAAGTCTTAGGTTGGGGGGGGGGGGCTTTCTAATGGGGGTCTACGAGGGGATGGGTTATAAATTATTAATAATAATAATAGTAGGTTTATACGGGGGAGGGGTTATGATATTATTATTATTAATAATAATAATAATAATAATAATAATAATAATAATAATAATTAGCATAAAAAATAGTTAGCATAAAAAATAATTTAAAAAAATCTTATTAATTTAAGATAATAAATAACATTAATTAATTTCAAATACAACAATCATAAAAAATATACAATTACTTGAAAAACATAAAATAAGTAGTTTAAATTTCAAATCTCAAATACTGTGGGTCTTTTAATTATATTTAAATTTATTTTTTTAATTTAAATATAATTAAAAATAATAATTTTATTGTTGGAGGGTTTTTCAAAAGTAATTATTTAATTATATAACTTACTCCTATTAATTGTATAATTAATTGTATAATTAAACTATATATAAAATAATTGAACTTTATTTAAAATAAGATAAAAAATGTCCATAATTATGCTATTTTGTATTCAGAAATATTTTACATATGATTTTACGATTTTGCTTCTCACACGATTTTAGCTGTAATTCAATGATTTTTGTACGAAAAAATTTAGGTACGATCTTACGATTTTACGATCCGATCTTACGATCCGATTTTTCGGAGCCTCTTCCGATTCGTGTCAAAATCTCGATTTTGACTACCTTGATTGAGGATACTTCACTGCTTTTGAAAAATAAAAAATACAAAAACAAACTTATAGGTCTAGGGTCAAGACTTAAAAAAAATCATGCCGTTGCTTTTAAAATCGATAGAAAAACAAGTCATTGACCCATTATGAAATGAATCACAAGCAAATCTTTCGATGTCAATGGTTTAATAACTAACTAAATAAATAAAACCCCGTGATTCATATTTTTTTAATGTTTACAAAATTAGGTCATTTGAATAAAAAAAAGGTTTTATATTATTATTTAAAAGGATTTGATATTTCTTAGCAAAGTTGAGAAACTCATCGAGGTCTGATGCCGCGGCTTATTTCCTATTACTCTTTTTTATTTTTAAGAAAAAATAGCTTGAGATGTTCAAAGATCCTTATTTATTTTATTCATAAAAGAATTAATGTTTCCTGAGAGACAATAATTAATCAAAAAATACATCTAGAGAGTTATTAATTCTGTATCAATTTAAAATTAATAATACAGAATCCCTCTTCTTTTTAAAGTTGACGATAAATTGCAACGGCTAAACTCGTTTGAGACAGAAAAAAAACAATAAAATATAATTTAAATTGTATTGTTCATCTTTTAGTTTTTTTTTATTGATCTAACATAATAGTATCTAATCATAATAATCACAGCATAAAATAGAGCATACAAATTATAGAAATTACGTGCGGGTAGATTACTCACAAAACAAATAAACATGAACTAGTAAGAATGCATGGATTGGGCACAAAAAAGTTTTAAAAATATCGATATCATCTTTTCTTCAATTTCAAGAAAATATAATTTTCCTGACCTAATTGAAAAATAAGGCCAATCAGATCAAACGAAACCAGACATGATATTATGATTAAAAAAAATACAGAATTTAAAAATATAAACCAATATAATAAATTTCCAGATTTAAAAATCATCAACTAATTTTTATTAACTATTTATTTATTTTTAAAATAAATTATTCATATATATAACAATTTTGGAATATTCATTCTGATATGATAGTTGCCACACATGTATCATGTCTAACATGTATAGGTTGTTTTTAATGTACTTTTTATTTATTTTTAATTAATACTAATACATTTAAAAACATATATCTTTGTAATTTATTTTTTAAATTGCTCTGACAAACACCTTTTAAATTGATTAACCTTGTAAAGTAAAAACAAATGGGATTTTAAGTCATTACCTATCCATTTGCTGTCCTGTCAGCTACCATCAATAGTTAGTCGAATATAGGAAGAAAAAAAAAGGAGCAACAAATTATTTATAGTCAAGGAAGGAAGAAATAGAGGCGAATTTGAGTGAGGAAACCCTGTTACTGCCGATCCATTCTGTTGACCCTATTTTACCGGGATTTAAATCAAGGAAATAGGAAGCACTAAGTTAATTAGTGTCGATCGGTTTTCTTACTTTAACCGCCAAATTATTAACCATCCGAAAATGTGGATCTTGCAACAGACGATAACCGAGGGACAGTGTTGTAATTAACACGTCCACACCCTCCACTGTTTGATTAAGTAAATAATAATTATTATTTATACAAACCAAGTCGGTTGCTGTCGTCGTTGTTGCTGCTCTCCTGCCTTGGATTACCTCCCTCTCTTTCTATATATAAGCTCTAATTTGGCTCCCCGTTGCTCCCTTTCTCTCTCAAAACCAGAGAGACAAGAAAACCAGGATAAAAACAATGAGAACAAGGGGAGGGAATTCTTATCCTACAAGAGGAGTAGCAGTAAACGCTTGCAATACAGCAGCGGAGAAGAGCACATCGTCAACTAATTATAAGAGAGGAAGACCTGATTTTACCGCCGGAGAGTATATGGTTTGCCGGAAAAAGAGTCGATTAATCTCGACAGGAAAAAAAGGAGAGAATGATTTGTTTGATTCTTTACCCGATGATCTTGTCATTTCTATTCTCTGCAAACTTAGCTCTTCGGCTTCTTGCCCCTCCGATTTCATCAACGTTTTAATTACGTGCGTCCCTTTTCTCCTCTCTCTCTTTTGGGTATTTCTTTTTTGCTGACCGTTACACTTGAGATTTGACCGGAAACGGTTGCAGTTTTGTTATTCTGACGGTGAAAAGAGAGGCGTTAATTGCTGAATTAAGCTTTTGATTGAAACTGCAGGTGCAAGAGATTAAATGGATTAGGCCTTCACTCACAAGTATTATCCAAAGCTTCCCCGAAATCATTTGTAATCAAAGCAAAAAGATGGTCCGATTCCGCTCACCGTTTCCTCAAACTTTGTGCCGATGCCGGAAATGCTGAAGCTTGTTACACTCTTGGCATGGTAATTATTAATTAAATTAAATACGCAAGTATTTTTCCCCCGCAAATATCATCGCTCTCAAAACACAGAAAAATCAGTGCTATAGTATCAGAAGGTATTGATTGTTTTTTTTTTAATTGCATACAGATTCGGTTTTACTGTTTACAAAACCGAGGGAGTGGCGCTTCTCTAATGGCAAAGGCGGCGATTAGCTCACACGCCCCTGCACTTTACTCACTTGCTGTTATACAATTTAATGGAAGCGGTGGTTCCAAAAGCGATAAAGACCTCCGAGCCGGCGTCGCGTTGTGTGCACGCGCTGCCTTTCTTGGTCACATCGATGCCCTGCGGGAGCTAGGCCACTGCCTGCAAGACGGTTATGGAGTCCGCCAGAACGTGACTGAAGGACGTCGTTTTCTCGTCCAAGCAAACGCGCGTGAACTAGCGGCTGTCTTGTCTAATCCTAATTCCGGACTGCCAACTCGTGCTTGGCTCACTTGGAGCCCACACGCGCACCCTAACCATCGTCATCCTAGTGAGAATGGACCCAGCGGCTGTCCCTTATTGAGTGACTTTGGGTGTAATGTTCCAGCTCCTGAGGTTCACCCGGCCAGTCGTTTTCTGACCGAATGGTTTGCTATCCGGGGCGGGTCTACTGGCACCGGACTCCGTTTGTGCTCTCATACAGGTTGTGGGCGGCCCGAGACAAGAAAACACGAGTTTAGACGGTGTTCTGTTTGCGGAGCTGTTAACTATTGTTCACGCGCTTGTCAAGCTCTTGACTGGAAGCTCAGACATAAAGAGGAGTGCGCCCCTGTTGAGAGGTGGGCGGACGAGGATGGTGAAGGCGGGGATGACGCCGGTGGTGTAGGAGGGGATGGCGATGATGTCATGGTTGAGAGCTGAATTAAGTCTAAAAATGGTTAGCTGTGGAACGGGTAGAGAATGACAGTAACGGCAGAAACTGTGCGTTTTATCGGCCACAAGAAAACGAGGTGACTGAGGTTGCATTAATCCTTTTCCTGTTATGTTTTTTAAGGTTAGTGTAACTATTTTTCTTTTTCTATTTGACGGGGTCGTTTGAATGGCGCACAGGAATTTTGTTCCTCTTTTGGTTCTTGTATAGAGAGGGGGTATATCGGAGAAATCAAGGGCAACTTTTGTTGTTTTCCCTTGTTATTTTTTTTATGGGTATCAAGGCGGTCTCTTATCTTCCTTTTCTTTCTCTGTTTTTCCTCTTTTTTGTACCCTATTTCAACTGGCATCATTAATTTAAAAAATCATCTCCCGGAAAATCTCTTCTCTTTTTGCCAATTTATATGTTTAATTCTGAAAATTGTTCAAAAGAATAATAGGCGGCCGAGTGTCGTCATCAATCATTTACATTTATCAATCTAATAAAGGATTACTTCTTGCTTGAATATGAATGGTTTAAAAGCTTCACGTCAAGTTCGTGTTTGTCCTGTCAGTAATATTTATGCTTCTAAATTTGCAAGCCGGAAATGATACCGGCAGTCTGAAAAGGGCTGGCTACGGTGGTCGTGTTTCATTTGTGTAACTTGTATGGCATGAGGCGAGCCTCTTTTTTTTTTTTGAAAGATCAATAAGAACAATATTAGGTGCAGGGATGGGATGAATAACCAAACCTACCACGTGTATTACATTTAGCTTTGAGGTAAAGGTAAGGAATTCTCAAATAGATTAATATTTGAGAGACAAATTCAAAACTTCAGATTAACTATAGATGGTGGAGTTTTTTTTTTCTTTCTTATTACTGTTATTCAATTGAGAGCAGCAGCAAGTTGTGTGTGAGGTGGATCGAATGAAGATCTAGCAGCAACATGAAAGCATTGTAGGTGACTGGTTATTTCTTTCTCTACCAGTGCTATTTTCTCTTCATCTTTTTCTAGCTTTTTTGGTGGTCAAAAAGCCAAGCAACATCAAGAAATTGACCCGGAAAAGAAGAAAAATTTATAAAAAAAAATAGAAAAAAGAGTAGTGGGAGACATGCATTTTGCAAGTGGAGGAAGTGGTTTGTGTCCAAAGCGTTGTGCTCTAATCACGTACAAGAAAAACCATTATATTCAAAGAAAAAGGGCATCTTTTTTGAGGGCAGGGGGGTGCCCTCATTCATTTGAATTTCTCTGTTTATCACTCGGGTGGGATTCAAAGGTAGGTGCTTTTTAAATAGAAATTCCAGCTGTGGCAGAAAGCTATTTTATAAAGCATAAAACCTGAGGAGGTGATGATGCAATGCAAGAAACAGATCCAGCATGGAATTCTTTTTGCGGGTTCATACTGTGTACTGTGTATTCTACTTGCTAATGTACTGGACAAGAACCTGTTTTTGTACCAGTAAACGTACTAGAAGATAAGATGAAGAAAATATATGTGGGATGCTTTAATCCTGAGATCTCACAGCCACAATGTTAAGCCACCTAAGCATGAGAGGTTAGGTTAAATGGTGCAGACCAGAAACCTCCCCCGTGTTTGCCTTTGTCTATGCCTAATGCAACTGTGACGTGATATGATTTTCCACAAATTAAGTGCGTCTGGAATCCTTTTGGCATCTTATCACCACAACTCCCAGCCCTTTTTTTTCTTTTTAGGCCATGTTTGGTATATTTTTGAAAATGGCTCCCGATCCACTTGCAATTTCCTTGCACATATATGGCTGCCATCTTTTATATATATATATAGGCAATGTTGGAAATGTTTTCAGCATTTTAAAACTACCCCTCCCATCACTTTTTTATTTGCGAATCCCTTTGCTGTTCAAGTAACGGGTGGTCTAGTCTGGTGAACCTTCAGCCGAGAATGAATTACGAAACACCTAGCTGCTGCAATCTCCATCAGCGCGCAGAAAAATAATCGACAGGGATATGCCTTAAACCCTAGCCCATATGCAAGATTATGAGCATGATTCGACCGACGTTATTAATTAGAATGACCCACCCGGGTTTGTTGACAGGACTGCTATCTATAAACCAACCATTAATTAGAAATTTATTGGTGTGTTGACAATTAGGGTTTAATGTATTTGTCATTAGAGAAGAAAAGGCAAGAAGCCGTCGTTTTTTGGAGACATGAAGAGGATCAGGGAGATGAACAGCGGAAGATGGCTCCGCTAAGGCCTATGAACCGATGGAAGTTAATCCATGGGCCAGGGAGATGAAACGGTAGAAGATGTCTTTGTGATGGCTCGAGAAGGTTCAGCAGCGAATACCTGCAGGGGGGAGCTGGGCAAGGCTGAGCTCATTGGGCCTCGTCTATGTTCTGATAGCCGACGGCCTCACTTTGCTGAAAAGGAGATGGACACAAAGAAGTTCGTTTTGAAAAGGTTTTCTTTTTTCAAAGAGTATACCCAGAGCAAAACAAAAAAAAACAGAAGAAAATAAAATTTTATAGAAATAAATATCCAGTATTATTAGCACATGCAGCCGCATGTGCATTTGCAGGTATTGTTAAAAAATAATAAAATTAATCCTATAAAAATTAAAAAAATCAACAAAAAAGAAGTGAGAATGGAAGTTCAACAAAACCAATTATACACAGCACAAATTCGTAAGGTATAGATGTAAATGATAATGAAAATGTCCAAGGGTTGTTTAAATCTTCACATGATTACATTAGCATTATAGATTTTACAAATCCCTTTATTACAATTACAATTTAATTTAATAGAATTGAATTTTGATTTTTTTTTACTCTTTTTAGTTTTCTTTGTTTGTTCTTGGAATTTGATAGTATTCGCTAAATATATTTTCAATTCCTGTGATAAGAGACTTGTTACGACAAAGTTTCATGCGATGCTCATTGCGTCCTGTAGCACGATAAGCAACTCCAGCTTGTACTCGTTCAGTCCATCGCAATTTTATTTTTATTTTTTTTTGTAAATTGTAAAACTAAATACAGAATATAAGGAGCCACCAATTGCATAGCAATTGGCGTTTGTCATTATTGGGCTTGGACTTCCACTAGGGGCTATGTTTAATCGCTGCTCTGTTTTTATGAGGCCCATTAAAAAAATAGGAGTGTCTAACTGTCTATGGTTCCCGAAGCAGCTGTCGGGGCCGCAAGGCATTGTGCGATTCATTCTATCGCGTGGTGGATTTCTTTCAGAATCAAACATTAGGTTAACCATGAACAGCAAGCAACAATGTCAAGCACTCAGAATGATATGACCTCTCTCCCACACGGAAGAAAACAGGGTTTTTAACTTATGCTTTTCAAAAGTTTTTTTTTGTTTTTTAAAAAGATTTTTTTTTTAAAATTTAATTCTTTTAATATTTTCATATCATTTTATTTTATTTTAATATATTCACACGCAATCAACATTTTAAAAAGCATGCTAAATATATCTCCCAGAATTCACGAAAGCAAGAGTAGTGGTGTTATTATCAAGAATGGAAATAAGAAGCCGCTCTTTAGCAAGTCTAGGTTTCGAGAAAGGGATCAGACACCGAAAAAAGTGAAATTGCACACGTAAAAGAAGGGAATCCATGATGATGATGATGATTCATGATGCGTATACCCACCCAAAATCAAAGAGCTTCTCTTCCCTAGACAGTTGAAATGATTACCCACCGCATCCCATCCTCTTGGTTTCGACGAACCCTAATCATTATAAAACACAGCCCCCTCCCCCCTCCCTATTTCCTTAACTTTAGCTCCTCCATGTTTCATCATTACTTTCTCTTTTACCAACTCAACACCCCTTTATCCCTCCAATCACACTTTATTTCTCCCCCCTTTTTTTTTTTTTTCTTTTTCTAGCCAATTAAAACCGTGAAAGCAATCCTTTTCGTCCTTATGAAAAACGATGTCGAGGGTTCATATCGCAGCGATAAATTTCTTTTTTAATTATAATTATCAAACCCAATTTCAGGCAAGACCTGGGTTTTAGTGGAACGGGTTATCATAGCTAGCTTAACGTTTTCTATTTATTATGAAACTTAATTTAAATCGAGTTTTTAATTCGGTCGAGCAGTAGGTGGACCAGGTCTATTTATAATGCTGTTTTAACAACTATTTACATATATTTTTATGACTATACTGTTTATCCTCCCTCTTCATTTCTATGTTCAGAACAGTGTTTAGCAGTCTACTTTATTGGGAAAAAAATGCAGATTTGAGGACTGAGACTACAGATTGACAGGTCATGCAGGAAAATATATTCAACGATGCTCGGGCCAACTCTTACCAAATTTCAGAAAATCCATATTTATCCTGTACATTTACGAAATTATTCTCAATAAAATTATAATTTCGAATGTTACGGCAAGCTTGCTTCGAGAGGATTTTCAGGTGGCTGTGTTCACATCAAAAACAAGACTTCGCATTCATGTTTAGAACTCAATTATTATTTGGTAGTGCCGCCCGCACCAAGATTTCCATCCACCTTGCGATCGCTTGAAGTATCAATATAACTGCTATTTTTTTATTTTTTTTTATTGACCCATTTAATTTGTAGCATCAACCTCGCGCCAGATCAACGTATACTTGAGCCCAAATATTTCGTCCATAACTTTCAACTCTTAATCATGAGAGAAAAATTAGAGAGAAAGAGATAAACCTAACTGTGGAGAAGGAAAACAATGTTGGAGTGGTGTACGTTAAAGCAACAGCGATGCTTGTCTGAGCTGTGACGAAATGTCAGGTCGCAGGTGCATCATTTGCCACGAATGTTTGCTTTGTTCTGAAGAGCTAGGAGGATGCCTGTGACATTTTACCCGTGAACTGTTGACATTAGGTAACAGAACTCGGAGGTTTTGAGCTGGCTCCACTGTCAGAACAGAGCAGGTCTCTGGTCTGTATAATCATGGAATAATTTAATTTCATGAATATTATATGCTTACCCACTCATGAACTGCGTTTGGGGTTAGCCCCACACGGTAGTCTTGATGATTGCTGTTTTCGGCACGTAGCTAGCAAGGCCACCTCTCTGGATTTTAATGTTTTTTTTTATATAAAAAAAAAATTATTTTTTGATATCAATATGAAGTAAAAATTAATTTAAAATACAAATTAAAATAATAAAATTTCAATTTATTTTAAAAACACTTTTCAAATACAATGTGAAACACCTCATTAATCTCTTGCCTTCTTAAGAATTTAATAGAATAAAAGGTGTATATCACCCTATGTTTCCTTCTTCTACTCATTTCTTTTTGTTTATTAACATATTTGATTTTTTTAGCTTACATGTATCTTAATTAATTCTATTAATTTTAAAATTAATGATCATGTAGATCTTTAGTGATCACCATATTAGTAACTATATAGCTCGAATAAGAGACCACAAGAGACCAGATCCTTTAATCATAAGTTTTTACCACTAGGTTATATACTTATATATTTACTTATTTAGATTCTTAATGTGGTGCCTTTATCCCAGCCTTTTGCTTTTATTTATTTTGAAAAAAAAAACCCTATTATCATCCTTTTGTGTGGGTGCTCAGAACACCTTCATGTAGATGATATGAAATCAGCAAATAGGGATGCTGTCAAATAGTGGATGAAATGTAGGATTTTTTTTTCCATGCAGTTTTGCTGTGTTGACTGGAGAAAAAATCAAAACTTTTTAAATGTCGACTCTTGATGCAATACCTACTTAAAATGAATTGTATGGGGGTAGATATTTAAATCTTATCTTTCTGTGTTTGGTATTGTGAAGGTGAGTGTTTTTTAATCAAAACATATATTATAAATATATATTTTTAATTATATATATATTAATGCATCAAAATCAATGAAAAACATCTATTTTAAAAGGGTTTTGAAAAATATAAACTTATACAATACCAAACACGCAATGCCAAGCAAAATAGGCAGGGTATTCCTATATTTCAATGCATTTACTCTGGATCTTCATCTACTACTAGATAGCTAACGTGCTCTAAATCAATTTGTCAGTATCACACTGCAAAGGAGAATAAATAGAAGTTTATAAAATCTTACAGAAACTTACCCCTTTTTTTCCTTCTAATTATTCCATCGAGCCAGTTTACCAACAATAAATGGAAAAATAAAAATAAAGGAGTACGTGGAGCGGGTATTTCCGTAATTCTAACAAATCAGCATAAAAAGTGGTGGGCAATCATTCGGTGTGCGTGGAACGAAGAAAGTAAGGAAATTAAAGGGACAGCGAGAGAAGATGTATGACCTCAGCCGTCGATTTCCTTTTTGCCAATGAGTAAAAAAGCTCGGGTTCAAAAAAGTTTTCGGGTTTGGTCTTCTTGACCAGCGACCGTAACAGGCCCTGTGTTCACACCTAGCACACGTGGAGCACTGGCCCAAGTAAACATTCTCTTTCGTGGAGGGGATCAAGTTGTTTTCAAAGTTACTATTAGAATAATATATGTTTTTAATATCAATACATCAACTTAATAAAAAATAAATTTAATTTTAAAAAAACAGTGAAGACACAAGGTCTAAATAGGAAAATAAGAAAATCGGTGAGAGAGAGTCTGTTGTGTTTAACATGGGACTATTTTTTTTTTTTAATTGTAAATAATATTTTCATGCTTTGAGATTGTAATATAATATTTTTTTAAAATAATTTTTTAAAAAATATATCATTTTCTTAGATTTGTTTTCACATTGGCGTGTCGAAACCATATAAGATACCAAACAAACTATAAATTTAGATAGTGTTTAACATTATAATAAATATTATTTTATAAAATATTTTTCAATTGAAAATGTATTAAAACAATATTTTTTTTTAATTTATCTTTGATATTTGCAAATTAAAACAATAAAAAACCAACTATATGAATTTCTTTTTAAAATTAATTGAATTGTAGAAACAAACACATTATAATGTTTTTATAAAGTAAAAATACTTTTTAAAAATACATCAAAATCGCCAAACACCCCTTCAGGAGGACAGAGAAGTGGGGCGGGGTTGGAAATAATCACACCACGTTAAAAATAAAAAAATAAAAATAAAAATAAAAATCAATCGATTATAAAATGGGCCAGTTAGTCTCTGACGTGTAGAAAGCCCAGTGGCTAACCCAAGTAAAGAGCATCATAAACACTACACAGAAGTGAGCTGAGCGAGAAAGAGAGAGACAAGGTGTGTCTGGGAGGGGTGTAGGTGCTGGTATCGGTGTCTGTGGTGGTGGTGGTGGCGGCCAAGTCCGCCGTGGCATGGAAGGAGAGCTGGCCATGCTTAGGCAATTCATTGGTCAGGTTCAAGACCTTTTGAATCTCCACGGCTCTCCTCTTCCTCCTTTTGATTCTCTTCAACTCTTTCACTCTCATAACCAACAACAACAAAATCACAACGGCAACAACAACAGGTCTCTCTTTAGATCTATTTCATTCCCCGATTCTTATTTCTTCCACTCTATCTGCTCTGTTTTCACTGTGACCTAACATTTCTTACTTATTTTTCAAATTTCACTTCATTTGTGGCTTAGGTTTTCTGCTTCGTTTTAATTTTCTCTTTTTTAATCTTACTTTATTATTAATAATATTTATCATTAGGTTTTTTCTATCAGATTTTATGTGTTGCGAGTTTGGTAAGTTAAAGTGACCTTTTCAGGCTTTCTCTTTTTGCCGTGTTTTTCTATGGTATGTGATTTTTATCTTCTTTTGGAAATTTGACTCTTAACGTTGTCTTGTTTTGTTTTTTTAAAACTTACCATGTTTTCGATAATCAAGGATACATTTTTTTTTATATAAAAATATATCTTCTCTTAGGCTGTCCGATTGTTTAATTTTGGTACAGACAGTCCATTTTTATATTTTTTATTCATTTTTTTCTGCTCACTGCTTTAAGAAAGTTTTTAAATCTTTTGTTTGAGAAAATAGAAATGGTTTGTCTCATGTGATTATTATAGTATTCATTCATCGAGCTGTGGTGAATTACAAATATAGGCGGATATCGGGTATTGAATCTCTCATTAGATTCTCTGGGTCTGGAAATCATGGATCAATTGTGCCTTTTTTTGCGATCGGTTTAAGAATTTAGCCTAATCACCCCCTCGTGTTCATATTTATCCTACGGAAACGATAAAATGAAAGAATAAACAAGGGGAATAGAATGAATTATCGACAGTCTGGATATGTTTATTTGTTTAAAATAGAGAACTTTGTTTAATACATGCTAGCCATATCACTGTCAATAATCTGACTTCCTGGGTTGATATCGTCATTTGACAAGGGAAGCTTCTATGACATTGTTTAGATTCACAACCAGGGTTGAAGGCCAGGAGAGGAGTTTGATGTAACATAAGGCTGAAAGTAGGGAAATTGATTTGAGAAAAGCCGAGGATCTTGCAGAATATAGCTGGCTGAAATTACTAGTCTACATCCATTTTAAGCTTCTTTGGACACCTATGGCCTGTAACTTCTGGAATGCTAGAAGTACTAATGAAATTTGTATACTGGCAGTTTAGAAGATAGAGTTTTAATTTCTAGCACCATCTTCATTAGTTCTTATATGCTTGAACGTGGATTTTTATTTTATGGGAGGGGGTGCTGCTGCTGTGTAGGTCACAAGAACTGAGCTTAATCCATTTTGATGGGAGTGATTCATGCTATTCTCTTATTTTCTTTTATTTTTTGAAAATTTTGTGGATTCACTTCATATTGTTTTTGTTTCTTTAGCCAGTTAAGAATTGATCCAGTGAATTCATGGTGGGATCTTCCTTGTAATAATCATGGGATATGATTTCCGTGCAAGCTCTCCTATTGTTTTCCCTAGTTGATCCTCACTATCTTCATGATATTTCTTGTCTTATGTTGCTTGTCCTCATCATTTTTAGCCGATGAATCACTCAAATTTCCTACATAAGTTTCCATATGAATAGCATCTTTCCTCATGAATAACAGTGGCAGGAATGTCCCTACCTTGCAGTGTCATGTTGAATCAACTTCCTATAGAAATGCAGTACTTTGGTTAGATAGTATATGCATGCACTGCCATCCTCTGCTGTCTAAAACAAAAAAAATGACCATGCCTAAAATCTTCCTATAGAAATGAAAATATAGAAATATACATATGTATGCTTTGGATTCTCTTTTACCGGTTAATGATATCTATATAGTGGCTGTTTATTTGGTTGATACTATTCAAGTTTACCCCGCTGCTCTAACTTCTGCTATCAGCATGGATAGCAGAAAGTGAAGAAATCTCTGGGTGAAGTGATAAAATACCATGCTTGATGTTTTTTTTGGAACTTCTTGAGTAAGAGATCTCAAGATGTTGATACTGTGCTATGCTATATCTGTTACCTCAACCATCTTTTTGGTTTTTCAAACATAAAAATCTGCAACTTTCTTTGGACTAAACTCATAGGCTTTAGTTTGAACATGATTATCTTTGCAGGTTATTAGAAATCTCTGGGTGAAATGATAAAATAACATGCTTGATGTTTATTTTGGAACTTCTTGAGTTAGAGATCTCAAGATGTCGATGCTGTGCTATGTTATATCTGTTACCTCAACCATCTTTTTTGTTTTTCATACATAAAAATCTGCAACTTTCATTTGGACTAAACTAATAGGTTTTAGTTTGAACATGATTATCTTTGCAGGTTATTAGAGATTTGCTTGACCAGATATTATTCTATCTATGCATGTTTTAGCTCAATTTGTATTCTCATCCTCTCTGTGCTTATATTTTGTGTTCAGACCTGACATCTGCTTATATTATGGTGATGATTTATATGCTGAATTATTTTGTCGTGTGCACTAGTAGCACCAGGTACTCTGTCCACTGAATATGATTTCGTAGCTCATTTACAGATGTTGCTTCCTCAATCTCGATGATGGCTCAACAGATGATTACTGTAGTCTTGTGATGGCGGCTGGAAAATCTGGAAGTTTCAAGATGTTGGAACCTTGCAAGCCTCCACCCTCCAAGAAACCTCGCAAGGAGCGGAATCAAGGAAAATCACTTGGAACTACCAGTTCAACTGAGGTTATGCAACGAGAAATTTGGAAAGAATTCCCCGAAGACCTGTTTGAAGCTGTTATTGCTAGACTTCCAGCTGCTACATTTTTCCGCTTCCGCTCAGTTTGTCAGAAATGGAACTCTGTACTTGACTCTCAAAGTTTCTCTCAGCATTGTGCCCAAGCTCCACGGGCCAACCCCTGGTTTTACACCATAACTTGTGAAAATGTGAATTCTGGAGCCATGTATGACCCTTCTTTGAAGAAATGGTATTACCCAACTTTATCTTATCTACCCACAAAGGCGATAGTCTTGCCAGTTGCTTCGTCTGGAGGTCTTTTGTGCTTGCTTGATATCTGTCACAGGAACTTCTATGTCTGCAACCCTCTGACTCAGTCTTTTAAAGAGCTGCCACCGAGGTCGGTGAAGGTCTGGTCCCGTGTTGCTGTGGGCATGACTCTGAATAGCAATGCAGCCAGTGGGGGCTACAAGATCTTGTGGGTGTGCTGTGATGGAGAGCATGAAGTTTACGACTCGCTGAAGAATTCTTGGACCCGGCCAGGAAGCATGCCCTCTTGTATAAAGCTACCCCTATCACTGAACTTCCGGTCACAAGCAGTTTCCCTTGGAGGTACACTTTATTTTATGCGATCAGATCCTGAGGGGATTGTGTCCTACAATATGGTTACTGGGGTTTGGAAGCAATCTATTATACCAGCCCCGCACCATCTGAGTGACCACACACTAGCAGAATGTGAGGGTCGGATCATACTTGTTGGCTTGCTAAAAAAGAATGCAGCCACTTGCGTGTGCATATGGGAGCTGCAGAAGATGACACTCTTGTGGAAGGAGGTTGACAGAATGCCAAACATATGGTGCTTAGATTTGTATGGAAAGCACGTTAAGATGACTTGCTTGGGCAACTCAGGTTTGCTCATGCTTGCATTAAGATCGAGACAAATGAACAGGCTAGTTACTTACAATGTGGCGAGCAGGGAATGGCTCAAGGTCCCTGGTTGTATGGTGCCACGTGGGAGAAAGCGGCAATGGATTGCATGCGGCGCTGCCTTCAACCCATGCTTGACTGCCACGGCTTAGCCTCTTTGCTTTTCGGGGGTTGGATTTTATGGCCGCAAGCTTTTGTTATTGTATTAATGAAGTAGATGATACCTGAGGTTTATGGATTACATCTTTTCATGTACAAACATGTTGACAAATAACTCTGAATTGATAAGACTTGCGTTTTAAAATGGAATTTCGCAGCTTGAGGTTTCTATGATAGTTTCCGCTGAGAATTGCCATCCGATTTAATTTCCATCGTAACAATGCTGCAGCAGACATAGCAAGAGATGGAATTGAAGCTTTCATTAGTAAGAAATGCCATTTAAATCCACTTTTAGCGTACCTGATGAGAGCTTAATTTCCTCCAATTGGCAGCCATCTAACTAATGTGATGTGCCTAGAGTATTATTTTATTTTTAGCGCTCGTAGAAGCATAGTTACATGGCCTGCCGTGCTATCAGTTTCCACCTCAGGAATTACACTGAAGATGCAGCAACGAGTTTGACGCACAAAGCAAATACCGTACGAAAGGTGTTTGAAAGCTAGCCTACTAAAAAGCTACTCCATGGTTTAGAGGGTGTTTGGGAATGAGATGTGGCCGGAGTTTTCAAATAAGTCATGATTTTGGTGTTTGGTAAATGAAAAAAAACAGATGATTTTCGATGGATCCCATCTTTAAAAATTAACAAAATGCCGGTTGATCAAATGCTGGAAATAACTGCTTCTTCTCGACCTGCTTTTCATTCCACTCTGCTCTCTCGGTGTGGTGGCATCAACAATTCCATCAGTTCTTGGTTATGTAGATGAAATTCCATAATAGAGAGGAGGGGCGGGGAGAGGGGATCATTCATTCCACTCTTCTCTCAATTCCATCAGTTCTTGGTTCTACGGATGAAAAAATTCCAAAAGAGAGGGGAGGGATGATCTGGAGAGAGAGAGGGGTTTAAAAGTTAATTAAAATATAAAAAGGAATATATTAAAAATAATATAAAAATCTAAAAAGTTAATTAAAATATAAAAATAATATAAAAAGGAATATATTAAAAATAATATAAAAAGTTAATTAAAATATAAAAATATAAATGAATATATTAAAAGCTATCATAATATAACTTTTGTCTTACAGTCCTAATTTTATTTCAAATAATATTTAACCAGATATTCCTCGATCAAATAGTCAGGGGTCGCAAAAATCTTCACATATGAATTTAATTCGTGATTGAATTACAAGTAGTTTGATGGGAGAATAAAAAGAAGTGTCAAATTTACTTGAATTATTAATTACATTTTATTATTATTATTAAATATTTAAAAACAATATATATATATATATATATATATATATATATATATATATATATTTTATCGTAATTTCATAAGTTGAAAGCAATATGAAAAACTTGGTAACCAAACACTTGAAACTGTTTTTCATTAATCTCAAACTTAACCACAGTTTTAACTAAACACTTCAAAATTTATTTTGAACCGCAGCTACAGTGCTTTTCATGAAACTGGTTTTTTAAAACCTCAATCACAAAAACAAAAACAATACCAAACACACCCTTAGCTTAGAAATCAAAGGTATGTGCACATATAAGATTCAATATCCACGGATCAAAAATTTTGTAGGTCTCCTAACTATACTCGATATGCCTCACTAGGAAAGCTGCAGCCGGCTTCACTGACCTTCATCTGGACAAGTCAGAGACGTGTGAATGGCGGACATCCCGTCTCACTAGCTTTTCGACATCCACACTAGCTCTTGAACATTCTGTTCAATGTGATCCATATTCCAACTCCGATGATCATCAAAACAACCAGCTGGCCAAAATGCAATTTGCTGGATGCTGACATAATAGTTATCATCGGTAATATCACTTCTACAAAGTTAGGCCTAAGAGAGGTCAAACCAAAGACAGTTCTTTAAAGCAGCTTCAATAGAAACACGGAAACATGCAAAACTAAAATGGTGAATTTGATTTGAAGCGCAGTGTTTTGTCAAACATTATAGTTATTCAATACAAGGATAAGCATTGATCTAGTAAATGTATTCTTCATCTCTCCTACATGCTACTAGAAATGGGAACCGAAACAACCAACCATCCGCTGCTGCCATTTACGAAATCAGTGACAGTTCATACCTTGCCTTCGCTTGTCACTGTCCTGATTATCTGGAACAGAGCTGTTACAAACAACAACAGAAAACCTGATCAATGACTAGTTATGCAATAACCAATTTATAATATGAACAGAAGGAGATCACATCGTAATTATCAAGCTTTCGTTCGACCACAAACAAATGCAATGACCCACAATGGAAAGGATATTTTCCCTATTTTCAGGACAGGAAAATTGCAAGATGACAATTGCAATCTAAAAGTGGCAAAATTCCATATATACAATTTTCAAGATCCAAATTCAATTATAGCAGAATGCTGCTATGTTTGAATACTGGATTTAAGAAATACAAAACGACTATGGAATCGATATCTAATCATCGTCACAGAAAACCTCAGCAAGTTATAAATTGAGCAAGTTTAATTACATTAATTTAAAATTAATTCACAAATTAAGATTCCAGGACAGCAAGATTTGTTGAGAGAAAATCATGATCATGTCTAAAAACAATAAATGAAAACTTACACACACGATTAAAAGGGGGTTAAATGAAACGAGGCTTACATGATCCAATGACAACAAAGATGAAGAATCCAAGGAGAGCAGGACCAACAGTATTGTCCCTTCCCTTTTCATAGTTGTTTCGGGCACAGATTCTCTCTCGGTAATGTTCTTCTCAAATCTATCGATTTTCCTAGCAGCGAGATGCCCTGATGTATTCTGAACATTACAGGAATAATCACAATAACACAAATCAATCCTCAAGATTTTTCATAACCACATCAAACTAAAAAAATGCACTAAGCATAACATCATTAGTGATTTACAAAGGAAATGATCAAATTCTAACCTAATTAAAATAAAAATTATACAGCTATTATTAATTCAAAAAATTCTAATAGCAAAAGAATTGGCCAATTAGTCTACCATGTGCTTATCAAAAAAAAAAATGACAGCAAAATCATAACTTGAAAAATAAATTTTGCAGATCAGGTCAGGTCAATTACCTATCATTTTCCTGTTCTAAATCCAAATGAATAAGATATTAAACAAAATACACAGACCAAAAACCCAGAACCCTCAAAACATAATTACAAAAATACAAATTACCATGATTACAACAGTGACCGACATCCGGTTGCCAGAAACAGTCACAAAGTTACAGGTGATTGGCTCTTTCCCTCTCCAGCGTGATTTTTTTCTTGGCTCGCCCTTTCATTCCCCTCATTCTCCACAATCTCTTCTTCCTTGACATCTACCACAACCTGAAGAAGTTCTGGTGGAGTAGCTGCTGGATCCAGCTCCCGGCAACCTTTCGGAGCATTTGGACCTTCTTGACCCGTAAGCAGGTATGAAGGAACATGGTGAGAAAATCGAAACATCTCTTCCTTTGGGATCCTCCTGACTTCCTTGAGGTCCAAATGTTGGTGAAACACTGTCTTGAAACCAGCAACTTTTACCAAGGGAGTAACAGTTACACCTAGGTCTTCACTGTAGTCTTCAAGTACCTCCACCATGTCATACTTGTGTATCATCTCATCTGCTGTCAGCTCGTTCCACTCTGGGGACCAATTCCGATAAAGAGCCCATACATCTCCTTTTCTAGGATATATGCAAATCACCCCGCGTGTTCCTTTTGTCCACCTAACCTTGTGTGAAAAGGAATTGAGTGAGTTATAAATCTCATATCTGCCCACTCTGAAGTCACCGCAGGTTTTTGAGAAGCCAGAACCAACCCAGTTTAGTGGACCCAGTTCACTATTAGTTTTTGAATTAAGCCAACTGATCCGCATTTTGAATGGATTCAAGGAAATTACACTGTGGATCATAGCATAATATCGAGGCATCCCATCATCAGCATCATATGCAGCCCACACCTGGTTTTCCTCAAAACATCTTTCAGTTCGGTCTTTGTCAAAATCATGAAAATCAGGATCCGGGACATTTATTGACATCGTCTCCAAAGTTTCAGCATCTGTTTTCCCACCAGAAGTGATGGAAATTTTGATACCATCTACTCCGTTTTCCATATCCATCAACTCAACTGACTTGTTTTGGTCAGGGATATCAGGTTTTGACAAAGAAATACCCCCCCGATCAATTCCTTTCTCACTCCCCGCTCCCTCTTTGGCTGCAGATTCAGATACTTTAGCTGACTTCCATTCGTTTATTTTCTTTTGAATGTTTGTCTTTGCCTTCTCCATTAGCAAGGTTTGAATTTCAGATTGCGATACATCCCTCGTGCTGTAGGGCTTGGCAATTCCATTCACCCTGTTTTCAGAACTTCCCTGCCTAAATCCAGATACATTAGCAGTGCCACCAACTCCTACACCCATCTGATTTGAAAACAGATTTCCATTGTTACCATGACCAACATCTTCCATGCCTCTTCTTCTCTTTGCAGCATTAGAATACACACTAGAAGATGCATTAGACATCTTCTTTGAGGCATGATTCTTTCGCTTCAAGGCCTCCTCTCTCTTAGTAGCTGCCTGAGCTTCCTCACGCTCTCTCTTCACCTTTTCATATGCCTGCTGGACCACACTTGCAGGTTGAGTGGCAGTTGAAGCACCACCAGCTCTAGAGAAAGGGCCCCACTGAAAGTTGGCCTGATTATTTGAATCAGGGCCATTGGATCCCCCTGCTCCTACATTTGAAGAGTTGACACTACTCCTTCCAGAATTCGGTGTTTGTCTGCTAGTGGCAGCTTGATGATTTGAGTGCTGCTGCTGCTGAAAAGAACTCCATGGTGCGGCTGACCTGGAAGCATGTGAAGGTGGGGGTGGCATTTCAATGGCTAAAAATGGCTCGTGGCAATTAGGACATAGGAGCTTATGATTAAGATAGACTCTAAGATACTCGTATTGCATCTTGCAACCATGACAAACAGTCCAAAAGGTATTGAGTTTTGTCTTATAAGATGAAGCAGGAGTTGAAGAATGCCCAGTCCGAGGAGTACTTTTGTGCGTCTTCACATTTGATTTGGTGAAATTGTAAGACCCATTGGACCCTGGTTTTGCTGATGAACTACCAGCAGCAGAAGTGCCCTTTTGAAATACTTTGCCATTTCTTCTCTGGTCATACGCCACCCTCTTGGGTTTATCAGACAATAAGCTCCATGCCTCGGATATACACTTAAATGCTCCATCCGCTCCAATAGACTTGTTTTTATCAGGATGGAGCATAAGAGCCAGTTTCCTATAATGTTTCCGCACTGTCTCTTCATCTGCTTGCGGATCTGCACCAAGTATCCCATACCAATCTGCTTCCCCATTTATTTTGTTCTCAGCAGCAACATACACATCAAGTGTGGCTAACATCTGAGGAATGCCTTCAAGTCCAGGATACAAATTCTGGGCCTTCAAAGCAAATTTCTTAGCCCCCGCAATGTCTTTCGCAAATAACTTCTTCTCAGCAATCTCTTTGGCCCTAGTGGCCTCATCCTTGTTGCATTCCATTTACGCTATCACTCCTTTTTTTAACAAAATAATAGCACCAAGGCTGGTTTCAGATTTAACAGAGTTCAGCTATCCACTGCTCCTTTGTACAGATTCTGAATAAATGAATTACTATTACTATCATCATCACCATTATTATTATTATTCAGCAATCATTTACTAATTCAAATAACAAAAACTAATTTACCAGACAGTCTACCATAAGAAATGAAAGCAGAAATCATAACATAACATAAAATCTTAACAGCTTAGATCGGTTCAACTATCTATCATGCTTCTGGTTCTAAATCCATCGCATGAGCTATTTAAGCAGACTGAGAACCCCCAACTCTCAAAGTATATAAACTACTACCTTTTACCATTATCACAACAGCCAAGGGGATGCCGTTGTCGGAAATGATCACGAAGTTACAGCGACTCCTAATCTCTCCTTCTCCGGTGAGATAGTTTATTGCCCCTGCCTTCGTTGTTTTTTCTCTCCTCCGGCGCGATAGTTTATTGCCCCTGCCTTCTTTGTTTTTTCTCTCCTTCCCTCTCGATCGTCAGATTGTTTTTTTTTCCGGCTGTAAGAAAAGATTAGATGAGAACATCGTATGTGAAATACAAAGTATTGTCTTTTGACGGGGCATCTCTGCGACCATTCAAATAAAATCCAACGGCTTACAATTGCTCTAACCATCTAGTAACCATATAAAACATTAACACAAATCTTATATCTAACGGCATCTTATCCATTGAAAAATATATCAAAATGTGATCTCAGCTGTCCATGAATTCTTATTTTTATATTTTTGAGTGCCACAAATATAAAAAAACAAAAAAGAGGAAAAACCTTTTCATGAAATGTTAATTGACTTTTCGCAATGATAGCGTTTACTTTATTAGAGAGAGAATTTGTTTCGATAGTACTATACTCAATAAATGTTATGTTAATTGCCGGTGAGCTTTTTCTATTATTTTTGCAATAAATCACGCAAAACTCTTTTAAAATTAAACAGACTACCATTACTAAAAAAATCACGAGCTACATAAGGCTAAATAAATAAACAAATAATCACATAGAAAGGGTATAAATTAACATAAACAATTGTTTTTTAAAAAAAATACATAGAAATTAAGGCTTTAATTTAAAAAGATAATAATCAAAATTACAAGAAAAAAATAGGTCAAACGATGTTAGACCCAACAAGCAAGTGCTATGGTCTTACCAATGATGCAATGGCTTATGCGCAAGCATGCAGGGTTAGGCAATATTAAAGAAAGTCTTACATGTTACCATTAACGATGCGTTATCTAAGAATCTCAAAACTTTGCCCACTATAGTGGCTAGAAAAACAGGACTCCGAATATGGAGACAAATAAACTTATTTACAGCCCGAAATACCTAGAAAAAACACCTTAAGAACCTTGTTGAACTAGTTCATGACCTTCAAAAACACACAAGAAGCTGATATTAAGCTTTTAAAAATAAACAGTTGTTTTTTTGTTGAAGATGTTAGTGATAGATTTGACAAGAAGGTTACAAAAAAGCTGATATTAAGCTGATATTCTCTCTTGACAAGAAGGTTACAAAGAGAGGAGCTGTGGGCGAAACAAGCTCCAGAAAGGGAAAGGATTACCCTGTTGGTCCTATTCTCCTCGGATTCTTCATCTTTGTTGTCATTGGATCATGTAAGCCTCATGAGTTTTCATTCAATTCATTTTAGACACGCTCACTTGTGATTTTCTCACAACAAATCTTGGAGTCCTGAAAATCTAATTTGGGAATTATTTAATCTTGCTCTGTTTATAATTTGCTGAAGATTGTTGTTATGGTGAATCGTATATTATCGAATCCATATTACTTTCGAATTATCTTAATTAGTTGTCAAACTAATAGTGTCAAATCTTTCCACCTCTCTTTGTAACCTTCTTGTCAAATCTCTTTTTTCCCCGTTCAGATGCAAATCTTCGTCAAGACTCTCACTGGCAAGACCATCACCCTTGAGGTGGAAAGCTCTGACACTATTGATAATGTAAAGGCCAAGATCCAGGACAAGGAGGGAATCCCACCAGACCAGCAGAGGCTGATTTTTGCTGGCAAGCAACTTGAGGATGGGCGTACCCTTGCAGACTACAACATTCAGAAGGAATCGACCCTTCATCTGGTGCTCCGATTGAGAGGTGGCATGCAGATCTTTGTAAAGACCCTTACTGGCAAGACAATCACCTTGGAGGTGGAGAGTTCTGACACCATCGACAATGTGAAGGCCAAGATCCAGGACAAGGAGGGCATTCCCCCAGACCAGCAGAGGCTGATATTTGCCGGCAAGCAGCTTGAGGATGGTCGGACCCTTGCTGACTACAACATCCAGAAGGAATCCACTCTCCACTTGGTTCTCCGTTTGAGGGGAGGCATGCAGATCTTTGTGAAGACCCTCACTGGCAAGACCATTACCCTTGACCCTCACTGGCAAGACCATTACCCTTGAGGTGGAAGATGTTAGTGATTTTTCAAGAGATTGATATCATGACTAAAGGGATTTGCTTACCTTTCTTCTTCTTTTTCTTTTTATGTTTTTGGATACAGATTTTGAGACCAGTATCCAAGAAAATTTAATCTTTCTCTCTCTATATAAATATAATTACATCTTTAAAATCAGCTAAATATGTGTTTGTTTCCTCTAACATGATGTTTTCGGAGCTAATTTCGGCAAGAGACACGCGAAGAGGGTTTTGTAGATAAATGTGGAGACACGTTTTTGATAGTTGCAGAAAAGAACATCGTCCGAGGAAAAGACTAGCCAAAGCAAGCTGCTGGTGGCTTCTCTAACTTTCACGGTGACAGCATCGTGGTCAAGAAGGGTCGACATGCAGCCACACTTGATCAAAAGTTGGCCATCCACGGCCAACTTCAGGGCATTCTGTCAAAGCCATTCACGTTCCAACAGCTATGAATCATCCAGTTTTTTTCTAGTTTATAATTCTTTTATTATTTTTCATGTTTTGCATTATCCAATAGCTTCGATATAATTAAGCAATTTTTGGGAAATTAAGTATGGCTGGGTTTTTCGAGCCCTTTCACTTAGCCCGAACCCTAGCCCTTTATCTGTCAGCCCGAGAAATGTCAAACCCAAGCCAGATTTCTAAAGCAACCTCAATGGAAGAACTATGGAAGGATGCAAAATTAAAGTGAACAATTGAATTAAGCATTCATGGTGAAGTGCAGTTTGTTATCAAACATTGAAGTTCTTCAGTACACTACTGAGGATCTGATGATCTAGTAAGATCATTTCCCTCTCTCTCCTACTCGCTCACAGAAAAAAAGTAAACGAAACATCCATCCGCTGCCGTTCTCCCAAAATCAGTGACGGCTTAGGCCATGCCGCCGCTTGTAGCTGTCCTGATTATCTGGAATAGAGCTGTTACAAACAAAAAAGAAAACCTGATCAATGACTACGAAAAGATTTTCGGTTCCTCGAGACAGAAACATGCAAGCACACACTATCACTTGAATTCCTGATCCAACCAAGGCAACGTAAATAACATTGATCAGGAATTCAATCCAGGAGAAGGCGTCATAATTTTCAAGCTTTTTTTTTTATCACAAGGCAATGCAAATGCTGGGAAGGACATTAACCCTTCAATTGTAAAAGGAAAATTTCGATTTAAAAGTGGCAAATTTCATTATTTATAACTTTCAGAGGCAATCTCCAATCTCCAAATTCAGTTCGAAAACACAACGCTGCTATGTTTGACAACTAATTAAGATAATTCGAAAGTAATATGGATTCGATAATATACGATTCACCATAACAACAATCTTCAGCAAATTATAAACAGAGCAAGATTAAATAATTCCCAAATTAGATTTTCAGGACTCCAAGATTTGTTGTGAGAAAATCACAAGCGAGCGTGCCTAAAAAGAATTGAATGAAAACTCATGAGGCTTACATGATCCAATGACAACAAAGATGAAGAATCCGAGGAGAATAGGACCAACAGGGTAATCCTTTCCCTTTCTGGAGCTTGTTTCGCCCACAGCTCCTCTCTTTGTAACCTTCTTGTCAAATCTATCGACTTTCCTATCAGCAAGACGCCTTGATGTAGTCTAAACAAACAACAAAATTAACAATCACAATAATGCAACTCATTCATGCATGTAATCAATATAGATTTAGCTTTTTAAAAAATTATTGTTATAAAATTCCTAATTACCATGGTTACAAGGGAGATCCGGTGGCCGCAAACGTTAGAGCGAAAAAAAGTAGCACGACGTTACAGGCGAGTTCTACTCTCTCTCTCCGCCGAGATTTTTTCCTTCGCTCTCCCTTCTATTTCTCTCCTCTCTCGATTTGCGTTCGATATTTCGTTTAGGTTGTGTTTGGGAGAGTATATATATGGACATAGCTAAATAAACAACTTAGATGACAGGTTCCCCGGCCGTTACGTCACCTGCTTTCTGTGATTGGTTATATCCACGCGTATTGATTACGTGTCAATTTGTTATTGGATGTTAATAGGTGGACGTCAACAAGAGTTTTGTTATTGCTTTCCGTGACGTGGAATTTGCGTTAGAAACGGTCTCGAAATGCTTTTTACCTGTGTTTTGACCACCAAAGAAGAGCCTTTCAACCGGTTTTATCAATTGTGACAATAAAAAGTCTTATGAGCATTTATTTCCAAAAAAAGTAATCTTATATTAAACTGAAAATCATTTATTGAAGCATAAAAAAAGTTTTTTACAACTATTTTATTGATACATGTCTCAATTAAATATTGACGTGAGATAATTTTATAGTGTTTTTTGATTTGTTTATTGCTATGAGTTTTGATTATATTGGCATGTAAGAGCAACTCTAATAGCAAAAGCTATTTCGGAGAGCTAAATCTCTAAAATGGTTTTTTAAATAGTATATATATAGTTTTTTTTGTTAATGTGTACTCCAATGATAAAAATTATTTTTTATATTATTTTAAATATAGTGCAATTATTTTGTATATAGTTTAATTATACAATTAATAAGAGTAAGTTATATAATTAAATAATTATTTTAAAAAAACTCTCCAACAATATAATTAATAATTTTTTAATTATATTTAAATTAAAAAAATGAATTTAAAATTAAAAACCTCACAACAATTTAAATGTGAAAATTTAAAATATTGATAAATTCCATCAAAATTTTATTTACCATACGTGGCACACCAAGGTTCCAGTAAAATGAAAAAAAAAATGTGGGCTTTTTAGTTTCAAGTTGCTATAAATAGCAATTTGTGTAGGAAAGGCTATTTTTGGCTATCCAAATGGCTCCTCCATTGGAGAGAGAAAAATTGCTACAAAATACTAAAAATATATATTTTTTATTTTTGTCTCCTCTTATAGTACACTTGTTGAAGATGCTCTAATACATGAAAAATGTTTTACAAGTAAATTTAGTGTTTGAACTCTATCAATTAAATTTTAGACTAGTTCTTGTTGGAAAAAAATTAAAAAAAATTGAATGATGAATGATCAAGTCAAAGATCTTAATCAATTGGTTGATCTATTTAAACACGATTGCCAGGTAAAAATTCATATTTTATTTTGTTAGTTTTTTTATTAGAAGAATTTTCTCAAACAACATCATTTTAATTTTACTAAAAAAACACATGATTCTAGATTTATTGTTTTGGGAGTGTATTTGAGATTATTTTTAAAAGTGATTTTCATTAAAAAAAAAATATCAAAATGATATTTTTTATTTATTTTTAAATAATTTTTAAAATCAACATATAAAAATTATCTAAAAACATCAAAAAAATTTAATTTAAAGTAAAAAATAAAATATTTTTTTTCCTTTCATAAACGCTTTTGAAAAACAGTATCAAACACTCATTTGTAACTTAAATATTACTCTGAATTAGGTCTTACAATTATTATTCAACAAAATATAAGTTAGTTTTTTAAGTCTGAAAAACATTCCGCTTTATTGTAAGTTATTTAAAAATAACCACTAATTTTTAAAAAAACTCATCAAACATGAAGAAATATTCTCAGCAAGCAAACACGTTTATCAATCGTGGAGTCGTGTATCGGATTATTACTGACAAGAACTTTCCGTAGAAGAAATGGTAAATGATTATAAATTATTATTACTATTATTAATAATAATAATAATAAGGAAACGTGTTAGAAAAGGTTATATCAATACTATTTTGTAGGTGGCATATCAGAGGTGCGTTGTCAATTTCTATAGCCATCAGTCACGTCATGTCAAAACCATACCTAGTAACGTTAAAAAAAGAAAGAGAAAAGAGGAGCAGTTGCCACGTAACGATATCATTATTTCATTATCATTCACGCGGATGGCGGGGTTTGCGCACATGGTTGCCCTTGGATTACTTAAAGGATGCTTTGCTGGCATTTTCCTCCGCCTGGAAAATTACTTCACACCATTATTTATATTGTTTTTGTTTTTGTGGTTGAAATTTTTAAATAATAGTTTCAAGAAAATTATTTTTATTATGTTTTAAAATAAATAGTGAAGTATTTGGTTAAAATTATGATTGAATTTGAGGTTAATGAAAACAGTTTCAAGTGTTTGGTTACCAAACTTTTCATATTGTTTTCAACTTATGAAATTACTTTAAAGTGTATGTGTGTGTGTGTGTATTGTTTTTTAAATATTTAATAATTATAATAATAAAATATAATTAATAATTCAAGTAAATTAGACACTTATTTTCATTCTGCCATCAAACTACTTATAATTTTATCACGAACTATAAATCCATATGTGAAGGTCTCTGCGATCCCGGAACAACATATAGTAAAATATCATATGAAATAAAATTAGAATTGCGAGGCAAAAATTATATTGCGATCTCCTTCTAATATTTTTTAAAATTTCAATTAATTTTTAGATTATGTTAATATTAAAAATATATTTTTATCTAAAAATATAATTAATAATAAACTTATAAAAATATAATTAATAACAAATTAAAAGATAACCCCCCCCCCCTCCCCTCCCCTCCCCTCCCCTCCTCTACACTTGCAGTAAGAGACGTAAGAAAAGCAGCATTTTGCTGCTCAGCTTATCATCCCTAAACAAACACTAAAACCACAACTTATTTGAAAACCCCGGTGCAACCTCAATCTCAAACACCTTCTTAATGAAAAAGAATAGAAGTAATAATAATTTAGAACAAAAATAATTCTCATGAAAAAATTAAAAAATAAAATGATACATTATTCAATTGTTATTTTTATATATAATATTATGATAAAACAATAAATCAAAACAATATTAAGAAAATCATATTAAATGTGGTAAGCAAGATTGAGACATATTGACAAAGTAAAGCAAAAAAGATACACTGTTTTTTTACCCATCTGTCCATCTGTAAATTAGTTAAGGAAGGAGAGAGCATTTGGAATTTATTTTCGGGTTTAGAACTTCAAGTGCAAATCAATATCAAAACACCATAATTTAGTAGTGTTTTTTTCTCATAGCAGAATTCCAACCTAATTCGGAATTCCAAAATAATAATAATAATAATAATAATAATAATAATAATAATAATAATAATAATTCAAAAAATAACCCTTTAATATAATTCACACCCCATGTTTGGATTAAGAGTGAAAACATACCACGACTCTAATTTTCAGAATTCGAGGGGATTAGAGACTAGTATCTCATAATATTATATTTGTCAAAATTTTAAAAATTTCCATATCAACCTGGAAGGCTTTGTTTACAAGCTTGTTTTGAACGAGTGCAGTGGACCCATACCTAAGGCCCAAGGACCTAATATAGAGATCTAGGCCTACTGATCCGGTATGGGATAAAAAGTAGCTGATTCAACTTGGAGCTGATGAAGTCCCAACAAATCCCAAAATGTCGACTCCTTCCCAGCAGCGTGGACTTTACGTGTGATTAGCTCGTTTACACTTTGATTGCGATTTCACTGGTTGATTTGAATATTTTGTCCCATAAAAAAAATCCTCATTGTAATTTCCTTATGAGAGAGAGAGAGAGAGAGAGAGAGAGGGAGGCTTTTTTTTCCCCGAACAATTTGAAGGACAAACATTTCACATCAAAGTGAATACTGGTCCTTAAATTCAAACTTAAGAATAATTTATAGTATGGAGAAAGTGGGTATGGAAATTTAGGAAAATAACCCAGTCAACTTGCATAGTACCTGGCATTATAAAGATGATTTCAGGGACTGTCTAGAAATTTTATGGTGGAGACCTTGTCTGCTTTGTCTGATAATTTCCTTCTTTTTTCTGGCTTTCCTCTTTCTTTGTTCTTGGGAGTGGTAATTGTACCCGCTTCAATGAAACTCCATTTACATTTCACCAAAGTGAAAGGGGGCATGGAGATAATTAAATAAAATAAGTTTTGCAAAACCGGAATATTTAATTTTTTAAATCAGTTTTCTGTGTTTTTTATGTTTTTGATGGGTTATTTAATCTCTTTCACATAAAAATGATGATTCAGTTATTTATTTATTTATTTATTTTTACAGATTTTTATTTTATTTTAAAAAATAGTTTACGAGAAAGTTCTCAGGATGATCTTCGAGTAACATCGGGATCCGTTTTGTATCGTCGCAAGTGTCCCCTCAATAATTTTCAACTGTCAAGTTCGCTTCCCGTTTTCCATGTAACAAACACTTGCATTTTTTTAAGGGAAAGGTGGCTCCTTTCACTTGCTGGGGATTCTTACCAGAGATTGATAAGACTGTTTTTTGTGAGAGGGGAATTTTCCTTGATGTTTTGCCGACATATAGAAAGAACTGTCCAGGAGCCATAAAGCAGGGAAACCACCACTTACAGATCATCCCTGTAAATGAACTTGACAACTTGGCTCACACGTCACCGTTCGATACTCACAAGCTGGCTATGTAAGAAAGAAGAAGAAGAAGAAGAAGCACTCCACCGCTTTTGAAATCGGAAATAAAGGAATTAAGAAGATGGAAATTTAAGATGAAATAAAATATATTCTGCAGCTAGATGGATAGACAATATGGCTAGATTTCAACTAGAATAATTTTGTTAATTGTAAAATAATCCTTAATTTCGAAATAATTAAGCCTTGCGTGGGGTAGATCGTATTTTCCAATTGGTGAAAGGTCCTTAAAAAGATCTGGACAGGGGCAATAATGTCTTTATAATTTTATTTAGCAGAATGTAATTAATTCATTACCTTACAATCACATTTTTGTAAACATGGTTTCTCTTAAAAACAAAAATACTGATTCAACCTCGCCTCCCAGCAAAAAAGAGAGCACAAAGGGTCTTTAATTTAATTTTAATAGAGTTATGCTACATCGTTGTTAAATTTGTCTTTTTATTTTTTATTTAATTAAATTAATTAATTAATTTTATTCTCGAACATTCAATTCTTCAGGTGTTGAGCTTGTGGGCTGAGCCCGGGTATAAAATTTAATGAATTATAAGTTTGAAAAATTAATCCAGGTTTATAGGGGTTAGATACGATTGCTTGGATTTCTTTCTTTTTTAAGCTTTTTATTTACCTTATGATATTTATTTATTTGATTTCTATAGTATCGTTTATCATTTTAAAAATAACATAGATTATCTCAGGGTTCTTTTTATCTGTGTTAAATGTAGCTTTTTAAAAAGAAATTCTATTTTTAATTAAAATAAATTTATTGATTTTATGCTCTAACATTTAACTGGTCGGATGTTGAGCTTTTTAGTTGAGTGCAGTGTAGAATTTAACAGATTACATGTTAAGAGATTAACCCGGATTTGCAATGTTAAACCAAGCAAAACAATCTTATATGAGCCTGTTTGGGAGAGCGGTTGCGGTAGCTTTCCATAGTACTTTTTGTGCCAAAATATATCAAAATGATATTTTTTTATTTTCTAAAAATTATTTTTGATATCAGCACATTAAAATGATCTAAAAACACCAAAACATACTTATTTAAAATGAAAAAAATTTGATTTTTTTAGAAACAGTATTTGAAACGCCACTCCAAAAGTGCACTATATATATACCGTCCCAAATCTTCCAGGACAGTTGCACTCAGAAGACCATTTATTGGAGGATCAGCAATTCAGCACCCATCCTGGATTCTGCTCGTCCAACTTTCCTCCCCGACGATTCCTTCACACGTGTCACCTTTCTAAAAGCCCATGGCTTATGATTGGTAGGGCTACTGGGGTTTGGCCACCAGGAAAAAAAGAAGCACCGGGTGATCGATCCAATACCAATAATGAATTGTGATCGTGCATGCGGCGTTTAGCTAAGCAGGCTCGTTATATATTCGCATCGCATATTCATTGTTTAATTCTCTGGTTCGATTAAAGTAAATACTTTTTTTTTCTTTTTCTTTTTTTTGTATTTTATTTAGTGGAATATAATTAATAATTAGTCGGTGGTTAGCTACCCGTTTTTTTCCTCTCTTTTTTCAAGGAGGAGAATAAGGTTGGCAAATTCCCACCATTGATCACGTGGACATATCGCTATCGCATAAAAATTTAATGGGCATGTTGGTCCACAATGGAAAATGTTCCGTGAACGAATATATATGTCACAATTAATTACTAATAAACTAAGAATTAAATCCCATCACTTGTTAACATTCTCAACCCCCTCGTTCCATCTGATTGGATCTTTCCATTTTCGGAACCAACCACCAGCCGATGGCGTGCCGCTCGGAGGATCATTGTAGGACCCTGGCAGAAGCCGGCAACCTGACGGGGCTTTGCAAGAATTCGAGACATTAGAGTAGCACGATAGAGGGAGAAGATTAATAAATAAAAAAAGGGGTTAGATTAAAAGAGAAACCTAATTAGAAAAAGATTAACTTTAAACCTTTATTTATTCTTGTTTGTTGACGGGAGCATTAGATCAGCCCTTCTTCCATGCTGTGATGGATACTGAAATGCCGCAATTCCTGACGTTTGGTTTGTTTATGAACGAGCCAGGCTTCACGACAGAGACCCGAGCTTGTTGCCTTCCCTGTTTTTAATAAATTGATGTTAAAATTAAAATTAAAAAAATAAAAAATATACCGTCTCATGTTAAAAAATAATAATTTGTAAAGCAGGTCAATATCAATAGGACTGTTTCAACTTACGCTCATCATATATTGTGACGTGTTTAGATCATTTGCCATCTCCTCCACTTGGTAATTAATTAGTGGTCAAATGATGTTTGCATTAAATTTGCTAGTAAAATAAAATTTACAATGCATGGGGTGTTTAATTATCGAACCAACATTATTCATACACACAAAACATTAATGATCAGGCTTACTGACACCATAGCTATAACCACAGTCACAATGAAGCTACAATTAATTATAGCCATGATCTAACCTACGAGCCAAAAAGATTCTTAAAGGTTAAGTTGTGACTTGTGATAATAGCTTAGCTTTACCTGGGTTTCTGGCAAGATTGATGCATGCAAATCCCATAACATTTCCTAGGTAACGTGTTAGCTAATATTTTTTTAAGTGTCTTTTAAAATATTTTTATTTAGAAAATATTAAATTGACATTTTTTAAATATTTTTCATGGTTTTGATGTGCTATTATATCAACTAATATGTCTTTTTCTAGCAATCAATTCAGTAATTATTATTAATTAAAATGTAGTGCTGGTTTAATTGAAAGAGATTATTATGAACTTTCGACTCTATATTTTGTTTATTTATTTTAGATAGAGTTATTATGATCTCATGATTTGGATAATAAATTTGACAAGTTAATAAGTTGATCAAAATCGATACCTGTCTTAACATTTAAATTAGATATTAGTAATTTTGTAAACTTGAAATATAATTTTACAGATTGTTTATGTTGTCCTTGTATCTATAAAGTAGATTATGTCATGTGAAATATTTTTTTCATATATATATTTTTTCTTCTATAAAACACGTCAACAACAAAAGGAAAGACTAAGAAACCACTTAATATATATATAATTAACCCTAGGGTTGGTGAGCCAACATTCATGTTCACACTAGTGCCGGGAACATTATCAAATAATTATTTGATTTCAAGTGTTTGCGAATTATAAGACTTTCGTACTGATTATTTCATTCATGATTCATGCTAGCGTGTGCGCGTGTGTCATGCTTATTTTTCTTTGGTTTCTCTATTGTCTTCTTTCATGTTCAAGAAACGGTGACGTACAATGGCATGGACGTAATTTCTAACGGATCGCGGTATTATCAACTCCTTAGTTCATTATACAAATAAGTGGATCATATTGTTTTATATTATGATTTACGATGTCCTAGAAACTCAACCGGTCTAGTAATAGAGTTCAAGGGTTGAATAATCAACCAATCAATTCATTATTATTCTAATTTTTATTAGCAGAGAAATTTCAACCAAGGGAACACGTAGCCGTGCGTCAACTCTAGTTTACACGTCGAGGAGTAATCAAATTTTGAAAGCGAGGAAATGGTTCAACTTCAACCTAGTAGCTGTTTATAATTGCTGTGGTATCATGTCTTTTATAAATTGATAGTGTTGTCCACCATGCTTGCTTATTTTTAGAGAGGTTTTACTTGGACTCTTGATTAAAATGTTTTTGAAAGCTGACACACGTAATCCTGGTATAAAATAAGTTGACGAACGTTGTATCTTGTCGGTCCGGACAAAAGAGCACCACACCTTCTACCTAATGCTTACCTGTTGCCGACCCTGGGCAACTATAATAATATTAATTATAAATTGCGTTGTTAAAGAATTTTTAACATCGAATGAACTTGGCCTTGAATCTGGGTAGCAAGTTGAGAGATTCTTTTGATTAAAATAAGAAACAAAACCTAATTAGATGACTTGGTTACTGGAAACCTAACACTAGTTCTCCAGAGTCTCTTGTCACACTAGATATGCTAAATAATGTTAGCATGCCTATTAAGATGAAAATAAGTACTAAATTAGTTACTAAATTATAATTAATATTTTTAATAAACTTACAATTGCTAATAACAGCTATAATATGATGGCCAATAGCGGTGGATATTTTTAATATTCAACAAATGTAGATGATGAATAAAGTATGACCTTAAAAAATACATCATCATCATTATTTGTGTATTGAAGTTTCTTTTAAAAATATTTTTTGTTCAAAAATATATTAAAATAATATATATATTTTAAAAAAATATTTTTGATATCAAAATAATACGGGGTGATGGAAAATAATGAGGGCATTATTATTGTAATATCACAATGGTAAAATTGTGCTTGAAAACTTTTAAAAACAAAAAAAAAGTATTTAATTTCAAAGAGAAGATATTATTATTTTATTTCTCTTTTGATGTCAACTGATCGAGAGTATTTATATACTTGTACAGGGAGAATAAATAATAAACTAGTAATAGTTCTAATAAGCATTAATAGTAACTAAAATTATTTAATATCATAGTCATTAATTATATTAATATTACTGTAAATGTTCTTTCATTTGATAGAAAAAAATAAATTTATTATTATATTTAACATGGAAAACAAATCACAGTCAACATGAAACATGTCGGGTATTAGAGATACCACATTTCTACTTTCACCTTGCTATTGTTGTACATATAAAAATCTTATTGCGGCGCAAGATATATCCCTGAAGCATTCCAGCCAATAATTATATTTTGCAAGCTAAATGGCAAAACATAATATTTATTTATTATTATTTTTTTTACCACTTATACTTCCTCTTGAATATAATGTTTTGTTAAAATCACAAATATGAACCCGTGGATGTTGACACTCTCAACCTTAATGTTCAATGTGTAGCTTAGTTAGTGCTCTCCCATTGGTTTTCATTTTTCAGCCAATGAGATCAACAATACAATACATAGTTCCCAAGAACTGAAATCTCATCTCTCGTTACAATCAATCCAAAACGATGGAGAACTACATGTACTACAAATAAAAAATTGTAAGCAAACTAGCAACCCTTATGCTGTTGTCGTGTAATGGGAAGCTGTATGCGTTTTGAAAACAAAAATGTGGTTTTGGTATAAAGGAGTTCTACATCTACAAGTAAAACCTCTAACCTAATACTGGCTATCATAATAGATCAATAGAATAAACATGATAACACCTCGAGAGGTTCCTATCATGATGGGCCCTCTTTTATCTTTCACCACCTCATGTTTTTCTTCTGACTCCGCCATGCCAATGTTGGAGAAGCAGCAGGGCATCTAATGGGAATTTCGAGCAAAAGATTGGTGTTCTATTGTATTGAGCTCTGAACGACTCTGGTTTCATGCAGGGACATTTTAGTCAACATAAATAAAGTGCAAGCCATACAATCATGAGCACAAAGAGTTAACAAGTTAGCTCAAAAAACAAGAAGTTAGCGTGCTGAAGTTGCCCACTCGAGGGGATGACCTCATGGCCTTGTGAATGGATAGGGATGTGAAACTCAAAGGGAAAGAAAGCTAGTGAAAACTGAAAAGCAGTAATTTCTGAAGAAAAAAAACAGAGATTTCTGCTTGAGTGGGACAATAGTTTGATTTATATACACTTTGTATATCATAAAAAAAATAAAAAATTGCAAGTAATTAAATGAAAATGAGTACCCTTGTCTATTTTATTTTATTTTTGTGAAATTATTAATATGGTATGGATAGGGCATGCTAGCAGACATTTTCTATAAGGCTTACTCTCATAATCTTTATTTCATAGATTCCTCTTTTGTTAGTGTGTCCATGAATAACTCACTTGTTACCTTCCTTTTCTACTAGAACTACTAGAACCAAGACTTGTACTTTTCTTGTCCTTTCTACTTCGTGTAATTACTTATATGCATAAACTTGGTGATAACGCTGGAGAGTTGAGAGTCAAATCTTAAACAGTAATTTGTGAGGACCCTCAAATCTGGAGACTTGTTCTTGATTTTCTACTACTTATTGTTTTGAGCTGAGTAATTTGTGAGGACCCTCTTGTCAAACTAGATTTTCTTGTTAGAATCTTTTTTGGGTGTTGGAGTGTGTGATTTAATAGAGGCTGAATTTCGAATCTTTGTTCGGCCTGGTCCATTTCTTGTTCTGGGTTTCTTTTTTCTTTTTTTACTGGTTGGTAGTTACCAGGAAAAAAACCATCTAAGTTCTGTTTTGGATTACAAACCCAAAGAATCCTGGATTCTTTGATTCTTTTTTCTTGTGGGTGTATATGTGAATTTCTTGTCTTGTTCAATATTGGGCCATCTTCTAGCATTCATAATCTGAAATTTGTAGCTGCTTTGGTAGATAGCATCTTTTCCTGAAACATATTTCCCTTTCGAATTCCACTAGTCTGTGTTTGAATTTCGTGTCAGGTGGAGTTTGCAAACTATTTTTCATTTTACTGTGCATCTTCTTGCTCTCTCAAGTATGGATTTCTCTTGATGCTGGGTTCTACTTGACAGTCTCTGTAGATTTGATAGCGGCTCCTTTTCTTTCTCCCTTTATTTTTTTCCCACACTAGGAACAGATAGTCAGTAAGACCCACTTAAACCTCTGTTACTGTTTGTAGATATCTCGTGTTCGTTACTGTTTTGGATGAGTTTACTTCATGTATTTGGGTTTGGTTTAAAGGTGGGGCATCTACTTTGGATGCTATGTTGCTGGATTGTATCGGTAATTTCCACGAACTGGTTCATTAATGGTGGAATCTTGGAGACCCAGGCTTGTTTGCTTGGTGATGGTGGCAAGATGTGGCTCAAATGCATGGAGAAAGTTTCAGGGAGTAGTTGCAAGATCCATCATCACTACTACCAGTATATTGGTTCCAAGAGAGTTAGAAAAACATGGTGGAGAAAGCTTTTGGTCGCATGGATAGTTGGTTGGATCACTGTCTCTGTATGGATCTTTTGGTACATGAGCTCACAAGCTTTTGAGAAAAGGAAAGAAACTCTTGCGAGTATGTGTGATGAAAGGGCTAGGATGCTACAGGATCAGTTTAATGTGAGCATGAACCATGTGCAGGCCATGTCCATTTTGATCTCAACTTTTCACCATGGCAAAAATCCTTCTGCGATTGATCAGGTTAACTAGATCTCATTCAACACTTCGCAATTCTGAATACTAAATCTTGTAGAGATTGATAATTGTCCTAGAAGTCCTTAACTGGCTTACTTCTTGGCTTATTCAAGAAAGTCAAATTGCTTAAAAACTAGTGTTGATCCATTTACTCGCGCAATTTGATCAATCTAGGTTTCTTATCACGCGGCTGCCTTTAGTATATTTTATAATTTTGGTGCGTAGTTTTGTTATTCTAAGCTTTTCCTTCGATTGGAGATCAGTCCACGGTGTTAATTTGGTGAATTTATTTGAAGTCTCTATTTCATACTGTCAATGGTTTCAGAACTAGTTCTGGGTTCTTTTTGTCTATCATTGGTATTATATAGTCAAAATAGAAACTGACCTCTAAATTGCAGAGGACTTTTGCGAGGTATACAGAAAGAACCGCTTTTGAGAGGCCCCTCACAAGTGGTGTGGCATATGCTGTAAGGGTGCTCCACTCTGAAAGGGAACAATTTGAGAAGCAACAAGGCTGGACTATTAAGAGGATGGATTCCTTTGAACAAAACCCAGTCCACAAGGATGACAATGCTCCTAAAGCATTGGAGCCATCCCCAATTCAGGAAGAATATGCTCCTGTGATCTTTGCACAGGATACTGTTGCACATGTGGTTTCCCTTGATTTGCTGTCAGGAAATGTAAGCCTTTTTTATTCATTCACAATTTCATAAATGTTTCTTGTGGTTCAGTTCCTTGGCTAATTATCTGTTTCGCTAAAATTATGCCAATGTTCGCTAATGGGACACAATGAAATACCAAGAAATAAAAAACCTGGTGATGACTTCACATCATTGTTTTCCCTGTGGCCTCATAATTTTGGTTAAGCCATGTTGTCAATTCCTCGAGCGCTGCACTGCTGATTTAAATGAACTTATCTGTGACTTTTTGTTTACATCCTTTCCAGGAAGATCGTGAGAATGTGTTGCGTGCTAGAGCATCAGGAAAAGGGGTTCTGACTGCTCCTTTCAGGTTACTCAAAACTAAACGCCTCGGGGTTATTTTGACATTTGCTGTCTACAAGACAGACCTCCCTTCTAATGCAACTCCAAATGAGAGGATTCAAGCAACTGATGGGTACGGTTTTAGTCATCTGTAAATTTGACTGGAAAATTTACTTCATTCATATATTTTCTCTCTCGATAATTGATCAAATAAAGAGTTCAGAATTGGTGTGGGAATTGATCCTAAAACTGATTGAAATCCAGAAGCAAGGGTGACGCTTGCTAATATTAAAACTGTTTTCCTACTTTGAGCCAGTTGTATGGAAAGAAAAATTTACGTTCACAAATTTTTTGTTGCAAGGAATGTCCTCAAAATTATTCTCTAATAATGGGCTTGAAAATATAGAGTTGCCACTGTGATGACAAAGATAATTAATAAGCAGCTTTTCTGATATTCCCAACTCCAATCAGGTACCTTGGAGGAATCTTTGACATTGAGTCACTTGTTGAGAAGCTACTTCAACAGCTTGCAAGCAAGCAGACTATCCTAGTGAATGTGTATGACACCACTAACCAGTCTCACCCTATCAGCATGTATGGTTCAAATGTATCGGATGATGGGCTGGAACATGTCAGCGCCCTTAATTTGGAAGATCCTTTCAGAAAGCATGAAATGCGCTGCAGGTAATCAATAAAATCTCTCTTTTGTTGAATGACATGAGACTCAACTTGTGTCTGAAATAGGCCTCCCTATTTGATTTTCTGCACTACCATGCCACAAAAAGTTCTTTAATTCAATATAAAAGATAGCCTTGTAGTATGTTGATACGGTGAAATGGTTTGTCCAAATTTTTATGGAAGATGTGCTTATGTCATTATTTTTTTGATAGACACGGAGAACCTTCCTTTCATCTGGGAGGAGCTAAATCAATGCTGTAATGTGTTATATTAGTTGAAACAGATGCGTAAGCGAGTTTTGTCATTCAATGCAGATTCAAACAAAAACCACCATGGCCATGGTTAGCAATAACAACATCAATTGGCATCCTTGTTATTGCATTGCTTATTGGGTACATATTCCATGCGACTATGAATCGGATTGCTAAAGTTGAAGATGATTACCACGAGATGAAGGAGCTTATAAAACGAGCCGAGGCAGCTGATGTTGCAAAATCTCAGGTATTTGGCATTTCTGTTCTGCTCCTTTTTTAGGTTTTACTCATTATGGCATGCAGTACTCAATAACTTTCAACTTGCTGTAGTTTCTTGCTACGGTTTCCCATGAGATCAGAACCCCAATGAATGGTGTTCTAGGTGAGTTTTGAAATTGTTCATCACTTTTCCAATATAGGGAACAATGCAAAGCTCATGCACTCATGATCGTACCTCTTCTTATATTTCAGGAATGCTGCATATGCTTATGGACACAGATCTAGATGCGACTCAGCAAGATTATGTTAGAACTGCACAAGACAGTGGAAAAGCACTAGTCTCACTCATAAATGAGGTCTTGGATCAAGCAAAGATTGAATCTGGTAAGATTGAGCTTGAGGCAGTGCAGTTTGATTTGCGGGCAATAATGGATGATGTATTGGCACTCTTTTCTGGCGAGGCCCATGAGAAAGGGATTGAGGTAATTTATGTTTCCTGAAATGTGTTACTTGGTTTCCTTTGGGCCACACTTCTTGTCTCTTATCCTTCTTTGGTTCTTTTTCACTGTTTATTATCTAAATATTTAAATTTTCATGATACAAACCGGTGAGAGAGCAGTTGGCAGTTTACGTGTCTGATGGTGTTCCTGAAATGCTAATTGGTGATCCAGGGAGGTTTCGGCAAATTATTACCAATCTCATGGGGAATTCAATTAAAGTAAGTACCCAGCCATTTCTTCCTTAAATTTTCTTTGGTAACGAATAAATTTAAATCTGTAAATTGATATGCAGTTGTGGTAAAACTCATTTAACTGAAAATTTGGGAAAACAAACAGAGGTATAGGAGAAAACACAATATGCCTTGGTGTGTTGCCATGCAAAGCAAATTTATTTTGAGATTTGATATTGTGCCTCTTTTTACATTAAAACTCTTAATGTTAAGAAGTAGACTTTGGTCTTCACATTTTTCTAGTTCAGGCAGCTGGATTAGCTAATAATATCTTGCCCAGTGATCCTGAAGAGATCTTCTCTTTGTGCTTGCAATGTTAGGTGGGAATCAGACCCCTTTGTGACAAAAAAATTTTTACCTTTCTTTTGAGGAAGAGTGGAATGATGAAATATTGTGCCTTGTCTTTAGGGTTACTGGGAATTCTTTCACAAGTATGATATCCATCAACAAGATTATATAAATTCAAATGGGCTCTCTTAACTTATGATTTTTCCCCTATCAAAGAAAAGATATGCAGATTGATGCTTTCTGTATCTCTCCTTCCAGTTTACAAAGAAAGGGCATATCTTTCTCACTGTTCATCCTGTTGAGGAGGTGATGGACTCAGTAGATGTCGAGACAGAATCATCATCACGAAACACCTTGAGTGGTTTGCCCGTTGCAGATAGACGTAGGAGTTGTGCAGGATTTAAGATTTTCAATTGTGAGGGCTCAAGTCATCCTCTCTCACCATCGTCATCTGACCTCATCAATCTAATAGTGTCAGTTGAGGATACAGGGGAAGGGATCCCTCTAGAAGCCCAACCTCGTGTTTTTACTCCTTTTATGCAGGTTGATCCATCCATTTCGAGAAAGTATGGAGGCACAGGCATTGGCCTGAGCATAAGCAAGTGTTTGGTTGGCCTTATGAATGGGGAAATTGGCTTTGCTAGCATACCAGATATTGGGTCCACCTTCACTTTCACTGCTGTATTTAGCAATGGCTCCTCCAATTCTAATGACTCCAAGCAGCAGAAGCAGAGAATAAAAAACCAATGTCACACAACGCCCTCAGAATTTCAACACATGACTGCATTAGTTGTTGACCCCAAGCCTGTTAGGGCCAAGGTTTCAAGATATCAGATCCAGCGACTAGGAATACATGTTGAATTGGTTTCTGATTTAAATCAAGGTTTATCTAGTATAAGCAATGAAAATAGAGTTTTCAAAATGGTCTTCGTTGAACAGGAAGCTTGGGATAAGGAATCAAGCATTTCAGCTCACTTTGTCAATAGCATACAAAAAATTGAGCTTGGGTTTTCTCCAGTACTGTTCCTTTTGGGAAATTCTCTCAGTTCTTCCAGAACAAACACTGCAACTTCTGGAGCTTATACCCTGAGTATAATAACCAAGCCCCTCAAGGCGAGTATGCTGGCTGCATCCTTACAACGAGCAATGGGTGGGAATACGGGCAATCCCCGCAATGGAGAACACCCCAGTTTGTCTCTTTGCAACCATCTTGTTGGAAGAAAAATTCTTATTGTAGATGACAATAGAGTGAATCTCATAGTAGCTGCTGCTGCTTTGAGGAAGTATGGAGCTGAAGTTATCAGTGCAGATAGTGGCAAGAAGGCGATCAAATTGCTCAAGCCACCTCACCAATTTGATGCGTGCTTCATGGATATCCAAATGCCAGAAATGGATGGGTATGTGATATTTCATGCCTTTAAGATTTTAATATTAGTTTTCTTCCGGTTCATGGTTATTTATCTGTATTAATATATCCCAAGATATATTTGGTGCTAATTCTAAAAGCAATGCCCTTTCCCTCAGGTTTGAAGCTACGAAGAGAATTCGGGATATGGAGTCAAATGGGCATATACCGATACTGGCAATGACTGCCGATGTGATCCAGGCTACATATGAGGAGTGCCAAAGATGGGGAATGGACGGATATGTTTCCAAGCCATTCGAAGCTGAACAGCTTTACCAGGAACTTTCACGTTTCTTACAGCCACCTTCCACTGCGAATTCATAGAGAGAACTGCTATTGAAGGCTACTCATGACAGGAGCTCAAGCACCTGTTCTCCAGGCTTTGAATGGGCTGGGAGTTCTCCTGAACAGTGAGTGTCCCATTTCCCAAAGTCGATTCTTGATTTTCGTAGTCTTGCATTGAAAGATTTTTCGTATAAAATTACTGGAAACACATTTTTTTACATTTTCAAAACCTGAAGCACACCTTCCTCAATTGTTCCTCGAATGGTTCATTATAAACCTCAAATTACATCAGCTTAACATCCTGTTCTGCATGATATTTCTCCAGGAAAATATTTCTTTTGTTGCGGAGTGTAAATAGAAGCCATGATTGACTGGTTGGGCTCTTGTTTTCATCCATTGTTTTACGAGCTGCATAGTGAAGCTGGTTGGTTCCCTTTTCCTTGGAGACCTCATTTTCTAGCTGTCAGTACAACACTTAGAATAGATCGTCGAATTCAATACCACTTTCCATTGGACGAAGAATTCCATTTACCCGATTGTATCATAGAAAACACGGAATTGCATCTCCTCCCTATGAAGTAATAAACTGCTGACAAGCCGAAGAGATCTCCCTTTCTTCGTGGGCCACCGATTGTGGCATGGATTAAGATTTTGCTGGAAGGAAAGATAGCTTCTTGGCAACAAGGGAGAGAATGCTTCTTGTATATTATCTCTTTAATAAAGATGTTGCTGCATACCATGCTAGGTTTACTTCTTGTTTGATGTGGTTTCTAACAGCACCAAAAGGTCGTGCTACTAGGAATTATGTAACTTGAACAGGGGGACATTCTAAAAAATTTGAGTGATCTCAAGATTCTTGTCTGCTCGACATTTGACTCGCTTTATTATTGTTTCCGAGAACATATGTCAATCATGGCCCATGGCTCTGTTCTTTGTTGGTGAAGTACATTTTTTTTTATCCTAACTTGACAGGTTCATCTCGCTTGTCGTAGTGATAGATGCTCTTGTCCCGAGGTTCAGTTCCTTGCGCTTTTGACGAACAGTGCTAAGAAACGAGAATCACATTAACGTTAGACATGGTAATTATACAAGGATGGTATGCTTTTAGATTATACACTTTATATTATATACTCCTAATATCTTCGAAGCTCTTTATTTATATTATTAAATTAATTAATTTCTAAGATTATTTAGAAAAAATAATAATCTGGAGACCCAGTCAGTTTTTGTTGTTTGATAAGATTCTAATTCTTTGTTGTTTGAAATTATTATTATTGTTTTTATATATATATATATATATATATATTAATTTTATATATTTTAAAATGTAAATATAATAATTGAGTTTCAGAGAGTTTAACACCTCTACCATAGCAGTGACTGAAAAAACTAAAAATCCGATTAAACAAAAAAAATCAAAAAATAATTAACCAAGAAAAATTGAACCATTAAAAAAACCTATTAAACCAATTAGATTTTAAAAAAAAACTTTCGCTCCAATAAAAAATATCTAAAAAATGTAAATATAATAACTGAGTTTCAGAGAGTTTACCACTTCTACAGTAGGACTGAAGAAAAGCACCAAAAAAACTGATTAAAGAAAAAAAACTATATAAAAAAAATTAACCGAGAAAAATCAAACCATTAAAAAAAAGCTATTAAACTGATTATAGTTTTTTAAAAACTTTTGGTCTGGTCCTATTTTTAATTTTTAAGGCTAAAACTAATGGATTAAAACCGAATCAGTTCAAATTAAAAAAAAAAAAAACTTATTATAATTGTTTTTTAATTCTTTCGGTTCATTTTAAAATTTTTAGTTTGATTCTATTTTGGTGAAATTGAAAAAGAGAGACTTGATTAAAGTAAAAAAATACTAAAATTAATTTTTAGTTAAAAAAACCCAAACCAAACAGAAATCAATCCGTTTAAATCAATTTCAATTTCAATTTTTTTTTAATTTAATTATTTATAGGAACAAAAATATTGACGCTGCACAACACACAAGCGATACTATTTTTTTTGGTTTTAGTTGTGGGCTGGGCCCACCATTAAAAACTAAAAGCAGAAGCTTAAGTTTAGAAAATCGTATTTTTGCATTTCCAACTAACTCTCAATCCTAACCGTTGGATGATCAGATAGGATAAAAAAAAAAAAAAAAACCTCCCCTTTCATATCAATTTTTCGCCCTCTCTGTCACTCACTGTGAAACGAAGAGAAGAAGAAAGAGGGGGAGAGTGATAGGGTGAGCGGTTGGAATGGATCCAGACCAAGTAGCAAAGGCATTTGTCGAGCACTACTATTCTACGTTCGATGCGAACAGAGCTGGATTAGCGAATCTGTATCAAGACGGTTCTATGCTTACTTTTGAAGGTCAAAAGACGCAGGGATCCCAGAATATCGTTGCGAAACTTATTGCTCTCCCTTTCCAGCAGTGCAAGCATCACATCACCACCGTTGATTGCCAGCCTTCTGGTCCTGCTGGTGGTATGCTTGTTTTTGTCTCCGGTAATCTCCAGCTCTCTGGCGAACATCACGCTCTCAAGTTCAGCCAGGTATTTCTTTTTAACCTCTTTCTGAGGTGTGCTTGGATTGATCTGTGGTCTGAACAGATTTTATTCACGATCTGATTGAAACTAACTGTTGCTGTTAGGATCTGAATTTTTTTTGGAAATAATAAAATTGTGTTTTGTTTTCTTGTTTATTTTTAATTAATTATTTTTCTAGCTAGATCTAGGGTTTATTTGTGTGCACCTTCTAGAAATCTCCAGTTATACTATTGTATTTGTATCAATTTTATGCGTTTGTAGAGACTTAAAAGGCCTTTTAAGCTCTTGTAATAGCAGGGACCTGAAATGATTTTTTTCTGGGTACCCATTTTTTTTATCTTAACAATGGTTCAACCTTTTTTGCTTTTTTTTTTTCTGCAAATATATTTTGGCTGGGCAATTTCTTAATGTTTATGCAAATTCTTTGGGCTGCTGTATGATTTTTAACCAAGTGCTTTTTTCCTTGTTTCCAATTGTTGCTCATTTTTTTTTTTTTGATATATATGAGATGTGTAGACACTTGTATTTTCTTTTCTTTTAAAGCTTGTTGGGTGCTCTACCTTCGACATTTTCATAGGTGACTATTCATTTCATTGGATAAAGCTTCAAATGATTAAATCTCTTAGACAAGGGCAGTTAAAACGTTGGAGTAAATGCTCTAAAGCTCAAACTGAATCTCCCAACTCTTTGTGTTCTTTTGAGTGTCTTGATTATGTTTGTTGTGATGAGACCAGTTTGATGAATGCATGTGCTGTCAGAAGCTCACTTTGTTGTGAGATAGATTGTGCGGACTTTAAGAAGCCCACAATGTTATCAAGGTCGCTGTGTTGGATGCATTTTACTAATTTTGTTTGACATCTTCCTGCCAGTGAACTACGGGGAAGAGTCATGTTTTCACCTGTCTTAAGGTTCATTGTTTATGGTTTATACAGTTTTGGGTCGTAAGTGCATACTCTTAACTAGCTGATAGACATGCATATGCTTAACATGTAGAAGACGAGTTCTCCTGTAAGTTGGTTGGGCTATCTAATCACATGTGTACTGACACCTGTCAATTTGGTCCATCTGAATTCGTTATGCATTTAATTTTGAAGGGGAGTGTTAAGTTAGCATATGATGACATGACACTTACCTCTCTTTTTTGGTCCTTTTTCTAGCATTGTTAAAGTACCTGGTGGATGGTTATATTGTTCTATGTGATCTTTAATTCTTTTGAAGTTTAGTATTATGGTGTATATTCCATCGTTCACTTATATCTTTATCTGCTATTATGGGACCAAAAGGTAAATATTTCCTTTTATTCTCCTAACAAAAATTTCCTGTCCTACTTTCTGCTCTCAGATGTTCCATTTAATGCCAACTCCACAGGGAAGCTTTTACGTGTTTAATGACATATTCAGGTTGAACTATGCTTGAAGTCAGAATGGTCACTCCAAATCTAATGTGGTTATAATGTCAAGGATTAAACCTCTTTCATGATATCTGTTCATTTTAGGCATTTTTAAATGAAGATTGGGATTTTTGGTTGGTTTTGTTTATTGTTACATTGTTCCCAAAGTTTATAGATTGCTATATTGTGGTTGGATGAATTGGGAAAGATACTTTGTTGGATTACTGTTTAAAGAAACTGGTGTTGGAGATTTCAAAACATTCTACTGAAAATTGAGCTCAAAATTCATGGTTCAATGTTTCAGATCTTGCTTTCAACAACTGCCGGCTCTTGCTACTTTAAGTATCCTTGATGACTCAATTATGGGGGTTGTATCCACATTAATTACCTTAGTGATGCTATTGTTTCCATGTGTAGTTATCATGGTGGTTCGCTAGGCACCATGGTATCCATGATGGGGCAATTATGGACCCAATTGGTTAGTCAGATGTGAAAAAATTGCTGTGATGTATCCAAAGGCTCCAGATGCAGTTTTCAATTTTCGAATCTGTTAGCCTGACCTACTTTAATTTTCCCAAGTCAATGTTACCTAGAAGATTTAATTGTTGCCTAACGATGGCTATAGCCATTTTCTATCCCACTGCTGCCAATATTCGCAAGTCTTTTAATTGTTTCCTTACAAAAAGGGAACATGGGTTTGGTAAAACACTCGGTGTTGATTATTTAGGCCGTGTTTGTTGTTTGGAAAGTGGTTTTCTTTTTGAAAATGAATTTTGATATTTGGTAGTGTTATGAAAAATAAACTGGAAAATACTTTCCAATATTTGTTTGTGTTATGGAAAATGAACTGGAAAATAATTTATTATAAATTAATTTTTTTTCAAGTTTATTAAAATAATGAGGAACAAATCTTATAAATTAAAAAGTTGAATGAGAATGAAATTGAAAAAAAATATAATTTCATAAATTATCTCAAATAAAATAAATAATAATCAAAATAATAGAGATCAAATCTAAAAATTTTAAAAAAAATGAAAGGTGAATAAATTAAAATAATAATAATTAACATTTCATAAATTATTTCAAATAAAATAAGTAACAATAAAAAAAATAAGGACCAAATTTGATAGATAAAAAATTTCAATAAAAAAATGATAAGAAAAAAGCAAATAGCAATTATAAAAATAAGGACCAAAATTAATATAAAAATTAAATTTTAAGAGATGGAATTGAAAAATAAATATTCAAAACAAATTATATATAGCAATCAAAAGTTTGAGGATCAAATTTGATATAATCAGCAAATAATGACATTTCTAAATTTTTTAAAACTTCCGAAAAGTGTTTTCCACCCAAATTTTCCAGAAAACACTTTCCTGAAAACCAAGTCAATTTTTTCTTTAACTGGAATGTGTTTTTCGTTGACCAACTTTCCAGAAGATAAACAAACACAAAAAAATTTAAAAAGTAGTTTCTTGAAAAGTGAATTCCGGAAAACAACACAGCTTTAATGATTTCTTCATGCAGTCAACTCTCGAATGCATCTTAATTGCACTCCAGCAGCTCGCTCAAGAAGGAGATGAGAAGTCATGTTTTACATTTTGCTTTCCAAAATCTCAACCCATGTAAACAATTCAACATACTTTCCTCTCCCTGTAAATGCCTTTGCCTATACCTGGATGCCATGAAGACTGTTAACATTTGGTTTCTGGAAAATCTGAACATACAATTACAATAATGTATCAGATTGGCAGAGTTCTGGCCCTTCACTTTAATTGCACTCGAAATTTTTAGAGTGCTTTCCACCATTAGAACCGAAATCGATATGTGGAGGCTCTGGAATTTTAAGAGGAGGAACGTTGGTCTTCTGACTGCTGTTTGTCTGTATCTTGATCATCGGCTCTGGGATTTTTCACCATCTCAGTTAACATACTTCCAAAGGATTTAAATGGGTGTGTCAACCCATCTTTAACTTTCAAAATGAGGGACACCTCAGATACCTGCCAGGCAACAGTGAGGGCAATCATCACTGAAAGAAGGCAATGAGTAACAAAATTCTGCCTCCTCAATGTTCTAAGCTCTTTCATTATCTCTTCAGCTGCAGCATTTTCCCTGCTGCCACCACACGCAGGACCTTCTTCCCCATGTTCTGACACCGCTTCACCGATCAGAGGAGAATTTACATCCTCCGTCGCCGATGATAACTCGGATTGCACAAGTTTGGCATCATCCCCTTTTAGTGATTCCAGCTGTTAATGCTAGCTACGTTAATTCCAGTGTTTCTTTCAAACCAAGACAACGAGACATTGTATGAACAGATTACACAACCAAAGCTAACCAATCCACCATATCTAAATCTATTCATTTTTTTCTCCTGTGTTCAAATATACCAATACGAAAATGAAAGAGATTATTTCTAGAAAGTCAAATCAGACACGAGAAATGATTTCAAAACTCCTCGAGAGATATATTCTTACCTCAGAAAGTAACTTGGAGAGAAGCTGATCACTATCATCCGGGAGGAGATCATCATCACAGGAGGTTTCTTTGTTTCTTTTCTCTTCTAAGAGCTTGATTGCTTGATCAACCAGCTCCAGATTTTTGGCTGATTCTTCCATGGCTATACAGGCTAGGCTATGAATATGGTATGGACGGGAGGAGAAATGGCAAAACAAGCCACGCAATGAAATGAATCTACTTCAAAACTTGTAACTGGAAGGTTATCTTGCCTGAGAGGAAGCCAGGTGGCCTTGTAATCTCTCAAAATGACAACCATCCATAGTGCGCTGACTATTTCCCCTTGCACTTAGGCCAATAATTTCAAGCGACACAGATCTACTCGCGAAGCTCCAAAAACATCAATTTCAACTGTTATTTATTTTATATTCTTTTCTTTCGACAATGGCTAAGATCCTCAATAAGGTGAGTTCTTCCATCTCAGTGGCTTAGTTAGCAAGATGGCCAGAGTTACTTTGACTCGTGAGGGAACTAGGTTCTGCTACATATCTTTCATCAGACCTTTAAGCCCCGCAACTGACATTTTGAGTATGAACCAAGTTATGCCGCCACCTCTCAAGCCAGCAAAAATCCTTTCTTGTTTTTTTGTTTTTTGTTTTTTTTAAGTTGAAAAGAATCCATACTTAATGGTTCACAAGAATTAAAAATAATACAAACTATTCAAAAGCCTCCTCTCACATATTTGTTGTCAAGACTCTTTTTTTTTTAAATGTTTAAAGATATAACTAAAATTAATGTATATTTATATATATTAGATTTATTGGGCATTGATATGTGTGTGTATTAATTAATTTTCTTATTTCACATTACAAAACACATTTTTTTTCATATGAACATAAATTATATATACTAATGGGTTTACAATCCCATACTTGAAAGTTAATTTTTTTCCTAGTATATATTTAATAAAATTTAATATGTGATGACTAAGATCAGCCAACTAGAGTGAACATCGGTTAGTACAGTACATCAGAAGTTGCTTCTCCTAGAAATGGTACAGATCATTTTCCATCTCAGTCCCATCAACCTGAAAAGTAGATGCTGCTGCTCCACTGATGCCATCAAGTCCCGCCTGCAAGAATGGTTAAAGAATTCACAAGTTAGGCCAAAAGAAATAAACACGTGTCCAGCACAGAAACACTAACATCAAACGGTGACCCTCTTGGGATAATCGTGGAGAAATAATAGTGTGAACGATTATCTTGTTAAAATTTTATGGTTGAAATGGCAGACACGAACAATTTATCCACCCCTTCAAACCTGCTTTATATTCCCAACTGTGTAATTAGGCTAAATATAACATTTTCAAACAACATGTTATGGGACTTATCATATTTCAAGAACACGCATGAAAAAGAACAAAATTACATGATTGTTTCTTGATAATTCCATCAATTGCTTGTTCAAAAAAATCCCATCAATTGCACAATCAATTGATGCTTATATCTAAAAGGCTTAAAAGACATTTTAACCAGTTGCATTAGAAAGCAGACATTCAAGTTCCATGTAAAGTGTAAACACCGTTTTCTGATCTATTTACCTTAGCTTTGCGGTATTGCTCCAGTGTCCGATGATATTGCAGACGTGCATTTGGAGACTTTACCATTGATAGCACACGCGAGACAGCCTCATCAATAGCTCCATCTACTTTCTGTTTGCGGAAAATCTTGAGAAAATCTTCATCCTCACTTTCATCAATGGATTCCATCGGATTCTTGAAACCTCGCAAACCAATTCCTTTACGTCGCCACCGCAGTACTGCCTTATCTAGAACTCCAACAGCCCAACATATTATCTCATAGTACTTCCTAATCTGATAGCCTCTCACATGAGCCTGCCAAAATAGCAAAAAAGTGCTCAATCCAGGATGCTTTACTCGTCAAAATGAACGTATGCTATATACTCAATGGCTCATTGATAGTGCTATTTGATATATGCATAGACGAGCTGTCTACATGCTGACTGAAGCACACTGATCATGATTTTATTACATTTTGCTATTTTGAAAAACAGAGATGAAATTAGATCTGTGGTGAGAAGATACAGCACCTGTATCATCACAACTTTCTGTCTAAGTGCTAGAAAATTCCTGCGTCCTTTCCATCCTCGATATTTCTTCTGGATGCATAATGCAGCTGAATTAATGACATGGGAATTACCATGAAAGGCCAGCTTTGACACAGATGAAAGCCCTTGAATGTCACCACCACTGATACCATACTCATCTAAACTCGTAGCTTCTCTCAGTTGTCGCTTTCTGAAAGAATGTGCACGGAAAGCAGATTGTATACGTGCAGCTGCCTGAGCTGCATTCCGCGCCGCTGCCAATGTATATTTAAGAGAAACCTGATCTTCATTGTCAGTAAAGCTCTCCTTTGAGACGCTCTCTAAAGTTCTCTCAGCTTGAAGCTCAGCAGAGCCTTTAGAAAGCTCACTTTCCTCCAGTCTGAGAGATGAAAGGTGGCTAGTTAGTGCCATTTCTGAAAGATAACCTGCAAGTCCCATGTGCCCGCTGGTGGCAGCAATGGATGCTGGGGTTTTGCCAATTGGATCTTGTGGACTAGGATCAGTCACAGCCCCAGCTGATGCACCAGAAGCTAAAAGGGAAGCAACCATTTTTTCCCTGTCATAGAAAATAATGATCATCATTCAAAAAGTATTAGGCAATTAAGAACAATTTTGTTATGAGATTTTGTACATTATAAATCATGACCTGACAACATCATCTGTATTCGTTTTCTGTTTTAGTTCATTTGGTAAATTGGCGAGTTAGAAGTCAATTCTGGCATTCCATCTCTTGCTCTCTCAAAACTAGTCAACTCTATCTTTTCATGAGCTCCAAACATATTTTGGAAGTTACAGGTATATAACTAGATACCCTTTCCTTTTGTTGAAAGTATCCATGGATATTTGAGCTATAAGTTGTAAGCCTCTTCTTTTTCCAGTGGAACAATCTCTACAGCCAAAATCAGTATATAAAAAACTATGAAAACACATCAGGTTTCAAATTACCTTCCAAAACGAGCAGCCCAGTGGAGAGCAGTCCACCCATTAATGTCACGGAAATTTATACTGACTCCATGACTGAGAATTGGGCTTAAGGCCCACTCAAAGCCCAACCCAGCAACCATGTGAATGATCCCTTGCTCTTTCTTGGAAAATGAACACCCAGGTTGATCATGTCCTTCCTGAGACTTGGAGGAAAGCCACTGCTGCAGCTTGTCATTCAGAAGTTGTTGCAGAAGCCAATCAACTGTCATGGATGAAGTTCCGCTGCCAACTAAGAGAGCCTCTATGATATAACCCCATGTATCATCATCAGCCTTCAATTTTCTCAGAAGATGAATTCCCATTTCAACACGGTCTCCTCCCTGCAAAGAAAAATCAGACAGAAGCATCTGCACAAATCTGACAAGTAACAAAAGCTCTTCTGGACTCTTAGTATCTTCTGTCTGGCATAAGTTACAGTGAGCAGAACTACTATTTTTAGCTCGGTACTCAAAGTCTCTGATCTCACTGCAGGACTCCCGATTGCCAGAAGTAATGCAGAGAGTGACCTTTCCGGGTTGTTGGGGAGGAGAATCACAACGAATGACACCTTCTTGAATGATTTGAAGAGGAACCTCAGTGTCACCGAACATGCACATCCATGAAGACTCTGATGGGTCACAGAGAAACGATCCAACAATGATGACCTGTATTGAGAATCAAGGCTTGAAAATTTGGACTTGAATTTCTCATTTGAGATCTAAAAAGAAAAAAAAAATACTTAAAGCAATGCATAAGAGAACTATTTCAAGAATAAATATTTCATAAATATTCCTGTGGAAAGAGTCATGCTGAACTTGTTATAATATCAAAGTGACAGAAGTCCAGTGGTGCATCAGGAAGGTTTATGAGATCCTTATTGTTTAGTTTGCAAGTGAACTGGTAGTTCAAAGAAGGTTCACCAAAACATGAGTTATTAGGAAGGACAACTGAACTTCCAGTAAATATTTTTACTGGTTTTCCAAATGGTACCAGTAAGAACCAGGGTTGGGATTGCAGTCCCTCAAAATTTTAATTACTCTTAGCCTAGAAAGAGAGTGCGGCAATCTATCTCTTAGAATTGGCATCAGACAAGCATAAGATGATTCTGGTCCTGCACTGATTTTATAATTTACTTGCAACACGATCATGGAGTACATGCTACATTCAAGTACCTCAGTGTCCTTGAATATATAATCATGTTCTTCTAATTTCTTAAAACAACCAATTTATCCAGATCATAAACTAGGAATAAGTTAAAAGGGAACTGGTTTCCTCCATTTCGTTTTATCATGGTGAAGAATGAGGATGGTTGCAAATAGGTTGTCAAGCAGCATAAAACTAGTCACATCTCACATGGCATGGTGTGAGATGGATGCATCTATAAAAGCATAAATGCAAAAGAAATGGATGAACACATCCAGAAACAAGGAAAACTGTACTATCAAATTAGAAGTATGTAACGCTGCACTGAAGGAGCAGCTTGTTTTTACATGCATATAATGAGTTTGTACATTCTTTAAACTACACAACAGTTCCATTCTTGGAATAATACTGCCATCTCAATGAATGAATAATGAGAAATGCTGTAAAGAGCATAGCAGTCATAGCATTTGATGACTCATACCTTTGTAGCCTCGGTGGCATAGCCCCATTCTGGGGATATTTCATAGATAGTAAACTTCTGCTGCTGTGCAACTGTCAAATTTGAATCTGCTTCAATGGCCATTCCAAGATGGCCTTGGTCATATAGCATTGCATAGTAGTTGGAATTGTTTTCATGTGTTTCTATCACGGAAGAATATGCAGGGAGTTCGAAATTTTCAGCTTCTTCAGGAAGCAACAAAGAAGCTGGTAAAAAAATAACAAAAAAATGTTAGGAGCTTGATGCGAGTTCATTACATGCTGAAAAATAAAATGCCAATCATTATCAAGGGAATAAGATATCATACAGTTTCTGACATCTGGCTCATTGAAATTTATCCAATAAAAGTTTTCTTGCTCCTGAGCTGGTTCTGTACTTAAAGAGGACTTGGGCTTTTGGTGTTGAGAAATACAGCCGTCCATAAACAATACAACCATAATATAAGAGGATATCAAAAACATAACAGAAAGCTATATGCACATTTAAAGTGTACATATATTTCACCTGATACTCAGTGCATGATGATGTCTTATAGGACTCAATCACTTCATTCCATGGAAGGGGTTCTTTACTTCCATCTGTATAATAATGTGAATATGATTGCTGGTAAGTGCCACTATCACCCAAAAATCTTTATTGACTCCTTTCCTATTATATATTATTTATACATCAATGAAGAAATGAAGGCAGATACCAAAACATCAACTAAGTATATCTCGTAGTTTAGTTTCCATTTACAGAACCGATGCAAGAACAGGCATGAAGTAACACTAGCAAGGAATGACTAAAGAATTTCCTAGAAGTGTTTTCAGGAGGTAGCAAGCTGGTTGCCAAAAGTCCAAAATTCCAGGTTTCAAAGAACAAGAGAATAATTGGTGGTCAGGCCACAACATAAAAGGATCATATTGGACAAAATGTGGACCTTGGAAGATGAATATCCTCTCCATCCATGATCAAAATATCACTTTTAATCCATTATTCTCAGAGGCCTTGAACAAGTTAGTCTGAAATATAGCAACTTGATGAGTATCGAAACTCGGTGCCTCAACCTCATCAAGCCTCAACATCTGATGACATTGGAAACTCTTTTCCCTTTTCAACACAAGTGCAATTCTAAAAGAACTACAGCATATGCTGTAAGAAAGACTAGTATCAGGTCCACGTTCTCAAATTTAAATTGGGACGTTTACAGAATCAGAAAGATGTACATTGTATTCACCTTCCAATCACAATTCTAGTATTCCTCTCAACCATTTATTGAACATAATACCAAAACAAATCCAATGGACTTCATCTGTGAGGGAGTTTTATTTTCCCTTATATAGTTTTGAGTATTATGGTGAGAGTTTTACTCACAAACTGTCTCTCAAATAAAACCTCTTCTGGTATGCCTCTCTCAACAGGTAAGATTTAAACCACAGATATAAGACAATCCAGCCATTTACGACCACATGAGCTAAGTCATAGAAATTAATAAAACTGAAACCCAGAACAATAGTAACGAAACAATACACTCAAGAATTGGACTTGCAATTATTTTAAGACAGTGACACTGGATAAATTAAATGAAACTAGTGAGGCGAATAAGAAACTAGTGAGGCGAATAAGAAACTAATGTCAGATATAGAGAAAAAGACGCTTACCAATACTAAACATGACATAAGGATACAAATGAAATGAATCAAATAAAATTAAATGCAGCCAGACATAATGCAACATTGATAAACTAGCAGAAGAGTACAGGCACCGAATAAAGAGACAACAGACCTGCATCCCGAAAAGGTGCAAGATTGTTTCTCTCTAGCTGCTTTTCAGCAAGTCCACCATAAGATTGATAATCAGCAATATACTGTGACCCATGAAGTAAATTCTTCGAATGGTCCTCTTTGGAGATGTTATTTATGTATTCCAGAAATTTTGTATCATTTATGGCTCCCTCTTCACCACCAAATGGGCCAATCTCATTGGCACTGTCCGCATTCAAACTCAATTGCTCTTCCAACCTTCGCAAAAATTGAGTAACCTCGTTATTATCAGAACTAGTAAACTCTGCTGTCCTATCCACCCCATTGTCCTTGATGCCTAATCCAGAGCTAACATCTACAGATGCTGGACTGGAGAAACTCTGATATGGTTCATATACACCACTAACTGCAGAGGTAGATCCTCGAGTTTGACTAGTATTATTATCTGGACTACAAGATAATATGGGTGATAGCTGTGCAGCAGATCCAGAAGATGGTTTACCCTGTAGACATAAAAGTGAATGGCGACATTAATTTGCAACTCATAGCAGGCTGCAACATTTGACCAGAAATTATTTGATGCCCAACCTAAGGACTGCTAGGCAGCTAAAATAGAGAGGTAGAAAGTGATCAGTCGAACAAGCATGATGGGAATAGCAAGGTCATATATTAACGTTGGAACATGAAATACCACAGAACTTGTTGTTTTTGCATAGGTCCTAACAGCTCACCTCAGTAATGTCTCTATAATGGACAAGCACGATGTGCTCAAATGCCCTGCCAAGAAAGTAATATGTCAGCAGATATGACCCAAAAGTTACCATCCATTCCTTGCTCATTAAAAGTGAGAGCTGTTAAAATGGCCTTGATAGTGTGGATAATGTTAGATTAGCTTTCCTGTATTTTGCATAAAACTTACATTTCTGCTTGCCTCAAAAGCTTTCATGAATATGAGATATTCTCTAAGATCACAGCACATCATGAAAGGAAACAAATAGTTGCATAACAGTGCGGAGTATACTCACCGGTCCAGCATCCAATAGCTGCGTCTTTGAAAATTTTGGTTTTGCTCACCATGTGCATAATAACAATTTAAAGCCTCAACATTTCCAACCTAATCATGCAAGTAAAATGTCAATACACAGAACTCCATGGACTTTAAGATAAACACTAAACGTGTTTCGCTAAACCTATCCAACAGCCAATTTCACCTTGTAGGACATCATTCTAATGCACTCATCCTTATAATCAATGCATCTGATACTTAATACTATGAATGGGATCGGTAATAATGTAGTTGAAAGTAAATGATGAGAGCTACACAAACAAGCGACTGGTGTTGAAATAATGTGCCAAAGAGTTGAAGCAATACACAAATGAATATTGAGATTTAAAGGCTTTGAAATAGCACCTTAAGCCTTTCATGCGCTTCTCCAACACTTCTTCCATCCTTCTTTTTACGCCAATTATGACCATCCTTCCTAAAGAACTTAAGAACCCTCTTATTAAATAGAAACAAAGACCCACCTGTTCAACAATTCCACACTGTTAGTGACTAATTAGTAGTGATTTTCAATTATAAATAATAATAATAATAAAAACATAAATTACTTACTGGTTGGCTTTTGAGGTGATTCCTCTGTGAACTGATACTTATCATGATTCTCTAATATAAAAACCACTTCAGCTGGTTTCAGCCACCGCGTCTGTGCTTCTTCAAATAGATCATTGATATCATACCCTGGTTCCATTCCAAATATCAATAATAATAATAATAATAAATAAATAAACACTGCTGATCATCTTAAGAATATTATCACAGTAATTCATTTTAAAACAAAATAAATAAAAATCTTACCTGATGGCAACATGTTCGGATTAATTTCTCAAAAAAGAAGAAGAAATTAAGCTAACTGGAAGAGTTGCAGACAGAGGACCAGAAAAAGTAACAAAGAAAGAAAGACTTCACTTTGTACTCGATCATGTGAACCGGAGACTCTAACTTATCGAAAAACAATTCTACGGGAACAAGAAACAGAAGGCTCTGACTAGCAAACCGTACTTGCGGTCTGGATATATCAATCCTGGACCGGTTTATTTAAGCTTAAAACTGGAAGAAACGAACGACGAACGGGGGTTGGAGCTTTTTGCTCAACCGTACAGGGAATAAACGAAAAAATAAAACACGACAATAAAGGAACACTTGGAGACACTGGAGGAAATTATCTAGTGTAGAATTTTAATGTTTTTCAGGTTGAGCTGAAAACTAAACATCTCAAGCTTGTCAGTTATGTATGGCATACCTAGTAATTTATTCAGACAAGAGAGAACGACATCTTTAAAATAATAACTGAAATCTACCAAAAACAAATGTGAAAAAAAATGAATCATATTTTATTTATCTAGTTAATATTTAATAATTATTTTTATTTTTGATTTATTCTATCACATTAGATATTATTTAAAATGTTATTTCATTATTGAATTTAAGATAGTTAATAACTATTCTAAACTCATTAGTTCTCAATTCAAGAAGGGTTTATTGAGGCTTGTTATAACAGGACAATCAAGTTTGTCACATGTACCTGTATATTTTATTATTATTCAATGATTCCTTTTTATATTGAAATTTTTTGTTATAAGATATTATTTTTCTATGTTATTGAAATTTTGATTTATTCTATTTATCTCTTTTATTTTTCTTAAATCACTAATTAATTGTAACATTTTTTTAACTAAAATTATTAATATATAATTTTCTAAAAAAATTACCTGCAAGTTTATAATCCAAGTTTATATTGTATTTTTTTTGTTCTCGTGTAATAAAAAAATATTTATTTGACAATATAGGTTGTGTTATTGACTACTGCATCCAAGTTCACTCTCAATTTAGTACATGATATGTTGCATTCATAAATATATTAAAATATTATTTTTTTTAAATTTAATATAAGTACATGAAAATAATATAAAAATACCAAAAAGTTTTAATTTATATAAAAATTAAATATATTTTTTTAAAAAAAATTCAAAAGTATTTTTTAAATACAATAATAAACAGAGCATTAGAGTCCTGCACCCGTTGGGTTCCACTAGCGGTGGTATCAAAGAGTCGGAGTAACTCAAGGGTGTTTTGGTTATTTGACTGCTCTCGTACAGTGACAATGTCGCTATCTCTTCTGGTAGATAAGAAACATAGTGGTGGTGGATGGCAATGACTGCTCTCCAATGGGTGCGCTGGAAAGTGGTGGGGTGGGCTGGGGATACCAAATAGACCGAAGTATAGTCGCTGATCTAATAATTTTTAAAATATCTCGAAAACCAGCACATGGTAAAGATTCATTCGCTGGTGTTTGCTATGTATTTAAAAAAATTGAATTTAAATTTGAATTTTTTATTTTAAATTAAATATTTTTAGATTATTTTTCTATACTGATATCAAAAATATTTTTTAAAAAATATATTATTTTAATATATTTATAAATAAAAAATATTTTTAAAAAACAAAATCAATGGTAATGAAGAATAATGAAGACATGTGCGTGGCCATTTAAAGACAGAAATGAAGTTATTTGATATATATAAAAAGTGGATCGTCGTTTTATAAAAAAAATTGAAAACATTTATGTTCTTTCGCAATTTGATCACAGTCCTGGCTTTTTAAGGGTCGGTCGGTCCAATCATGAATATTCTTTGCGTTCGAGGCATCCCTGTGTTCATGTTTTAGATAACCTCGTACAAGTTTTCAATATTTAATTTGATATAAATATTTTAGAGTCCTATCAAACATTGATTGATGGAAATACATTTTTTTAATATTGAAAGGATTTTTATTTTTTCAAAATAATTTATAGAACTCTGGTTTAAATTTCATTTCTTTAAATATGCAATAACTAAAAATCCTAATTTTGCTACATGAATTTCATTGCCTAGCACCGTCATTGGATAACGTATGCTTTTGTCACCCTCACACACTTGAGTATTAACACTAGTGGTAATATACTAATATGTAACCGGGTTGCCTTGCTGACAGTGTTAAATGATTTGCTACCGCTTATTTTGACGGCAAATGATTTTCCCTGGCGGTTACCACGGAGGCGAGTCCACCATACTTCGCTCAGTCAAGACCACGACGACTAACCCGCCCTAAAACTTGGAGTAGTATAGATTTACCGAGTTAACCTCTTCTTGTTTTTTAAATTGAACAGCGTTGTTCTTTATATATATTTTTAAAAAAAATGAAATGATATATTTTTTTATGAGAGTTAATATTTATATATAGTTAATCTAATTAATTTTTTTTAAAAAAAAAATAGCTAGATTTAACCGTCAATCATCAAGTTAATTTTTTAAAAATTCAAAAAAAAAACTTTATTTAAATTAAATTAAATTTTGAGCGCACAAATTACCAAATCATTCCATAAAAATAGATAAAATTTTATAACTATTTCACAAAATACAAAGCAATTAACTGATAGGGTGGGACAAATTGAGAAGTTTCCATGTCTTCCCTGCCAACCAATTTGAAAGTTACTTTGAATTGGAATTGTGATCGTGTTTTCATGGCTTTTATATTTGGACCACCACTTTTGAATTTTTTAAAGCTTGAAAGGTCATTATTAAGAAAAAAAATCGTGAATACAACATAAATGATCTAGTTAAGCCCGGTCAATAATTAAGATAATGAGTAATTAATAAAAAAAGGGTTAATTTTGATGATCCATGAATGATTTTATAAAAATAAAAAAACGTGTGATGCAGCTCGGATGTTTTTGGAGCCATGTTTGCGGCTGGACACGTACACGGGGGTTCTAGCAAACTATGAGAACGGCCCAATGTGTTTCTTTCACTGCATGTGCTAGGACGTGTCGCCAAATCTCTCTCGTCCAGTTTAGATAGTATGAAGCAAAAAAGGGGGCAAAAGCATACCTAATCGAACAACCAACCGAGGCAGAGAATCCACGCAAGGAAACGACCGAACGCCGGCTCAGACCAACCCGAAACCAAGCCATAAACCACCATCCACGCCCGCCCGAGAGACCTCAGCAAACAGACCGTCGTTCTCTCTCTGGGCGAGAACATGAGACCGAGCAGACAAATTAACTAAACAGAAAGGAAGAAACCACCATCCACGCCCGCCCGAGAGACCTCAGCAAACAAACCTTCGTTCTCTCTCTGGACGAGAACATGAGAGATCGAGCAGACAAACACAATAAACAGTAAGGAAGAAACCAAAAATGCCCCGAGAGAAGAAATAAAAGAAGCCGGCGCATTAAGGGTAAAGTGGTCCGGACACTGCCACAATCCATAGTAAATACACTCTCAATCCACAGTACTCTAAACAGGAAAAATGGCACGCCTTTTATTTGTTAGTTAATCAAACTGGTTCACAATTCCAAATTTTATGGTTATTTTATAGATTTATTTTTTAAGGAAAAAAATAAGATAAAAAAATTCTAATAGAGATATTCTTAATACCGTCACTCTTGCTAAATCTTATTTGTTGGGTAATTAAATAATTATGTGAAATAAATTATTGACAAAGTCCATAGGATTAATATTACCGAGCTAGGAATTAATTTTGAAAATACTTACGGGATCAGAGAAACATAGTATTCCTCTATCTATACATGTTTTAATTAAGCAAGACCTCAGACATCATTCGTTACTAAACAAGACTAATAAATCATAGATCAAATTATTATTATTTTTGATAAATTATGAGTTTTTTATGTTTGTATTTTGTTTCTTTAGGGTGAGATCAAAAATTAATTATAAAATAATATTAATTATTTTCAGAGCAACAAAAAAATTTATAGGATGAAGCACGTGTGGTTCTTCAAGTTCTTTACTTTCTTTTCATTATTTTTTTAAAAAACAATGGGCAAGGTTCCTTGACCTCATTTAGTTTTTGTTTATAATTTAATTTAATTAGCTATGTTCTTAATTAACGAATGACCATAAGTTTTGGACATGTCTCAGAAGTTTCTTATTCTTTAATTTTGGTCAACACACATCAGATAAATTGATTGCTCTTATTTTTTTTTGCCTATTTAAATCACAAAATTAAATTTATAATTACCAAACTGTATATTCAAAATTATGTCAACAAATAATAAAAAGAAAGAAAAGGCCTAAACTATCAAGTAGAGAACAATAGGGTAAATGGGGGCAAGACTAGTCAAACTCCAAGGCTGGTTACCCTTCAAAATGTCCACATTACTCCCTTAACTTCCGTAAACACAAAAAAAAAAAAAAAAAAAAAAAAAAAAAAAAACCGTACGTATTATATTATTTATCTATAGTTCTATACATGTCGTTTCGACACTCGACTGGCAGGCAGTCCTTTAATTTGCTTGGACACGACACATTCGGTTTTATGTATGCGTTTGTGTATTAAAAATTACATGATAAAGAAACACAAGTGTAGACAACATACCTAAAAGAAACAGGATTGATGAGCAAGTTATTCTTATACGAATTGTCGCCTGTAAATGATATCTATAATTAAGTGCCCTTTTATCCACAAACTTATTTTAGATATCAAGTAATGCAAATAAATACAAAAAAAAGCATAATTATATTTATCTTACATCAATCTTAAATTATCATATTAAAGTCGTGATAACATAAATACATCCAAATAATTTATATTTTTTATAATCTATTTTAATAACATTCCTTGTAATTTTAATCATAGTACATCGTTTTGTAATGATCAGGCAAACACCACCAGTTCAAGAAACGAGATGGTCGCGGCGACAGAGAATCCAAAATGTGACTCGATTAAGAAGTGCCGCCCCACTTAGCAATCCCTCGTTATCTCCCTTTCCATCCATATAAAAACCCCTCCACAATTCTGTAATTTTCACTATAGATTTCTTCTTCTCTCCGCCACAAACTCAGTTCTCCACAGAGAAAGACACAGGGTTCACGTCGAGAAAAATAGCCGAGCCAAATGTCAGACTGGGGTCCATTGTTTGTGGCTGTGGTGCTGTTTATCCTGTTGACTCCAGGGCTTTTGTTTCAGGTCCCGGGGCGACATCGGTGCGTTGAGCTTGGCAGTTTCCAGACAAGTGGCGCATCAATTATGGTGCACACTCTTCTCTATTTTGCTCTCATTTCCGTTTTCTTGCTGGCTGTTAAGGTTCACTTGTACCTTGGTTAGAACTAAATGGTAATGCAATTGACTGCCCCCCCAAGTAGAAAAACAGGATCAAGTGTAATAAATTGAAGATTTTTCCGGGGGTTTGATTGATATATATATATACATACATACATATTGAAAAAAATAGGGTTTTTTCAGTGTAACAAATGAGCAATTGCCAACTCCCTTCCATTGAGAAGTAATCTTCCAAATACTATCGAAGCCAGTCGCGAAAGAATAAATCTTTTTATTTTTATTTTTAAGGATGAAATGGATATCAATGAACAATAGGAAAAATAGAAAGAAGATGATTCCAGCCACCAGTCCATGAAAAATACAACTGCTTAAACTTACTAAAAAGATTCAAGCTACCCCCCAAACTACACCAGAGATGCTGGACAGATAGAGGCAAACTTAACTCACTCAAAGACTTAATCAGACACTAATTACAAGACAAATTAGAAAATAAAACCAACATAAGGAAAATAACTTGACTCGCATATATTTTCTGCATTGAATTTCTACATCGGCCAACAAGAAAAACACTATTTATAGGCAGTAATAGCAAGAGCCTGGCAAAGAGGAGAAATGAAGGCAACGGAGAAGAAAGTGAAAAAACACCTAAAAGACAGGATGCTCTCAGCAATTTCATGGCCAAAAAGTAAGGCTTAACCCATATCGCTCCGAAGTTCCAAGGACTAGAATCAATAACAAGAGAACAAAAACATTATCTAAAAGCTTAACCTGCTCACGGTTTAGTTGCTGTTCACAGTAACACAAATCATTGGCAATAGTAAAACTTATTTTTCGCTTTGGTTCATCGGTTTTTTTTTTTCACCGTGAAATAATGATTTTGTCTATCGAAAAAGATAAAAAACAGCACCTGGATGGAGAGGTTCCTTGGTAATTGCACTTTTCGGTTCGGCTCGGCTAACCAATTTATTTATTTTTAATAATTTTTTGCACAATAAAATAATCAATTTGTCCCTTGAAAAAGACAAAATTGAGGTCTGGTTGGGGGATGTCCCGGTAATTTATCATTTATAATTATGATATAACTTGAGGTGTCCCCAAGGGGCTATATGTTATTTATAATTGTGATATAACTTGAGGTGTTTACAAGAGACGTGACGTGATGGTAAAAGAGTTGAGATCTGTACAACATGTTTCAAGTTCGAGTCGATACATATCTTATATAAGAGCTTGAAATAGCTGAAATTTTATTATTTAAATTCATAAAATATATTTTTTAGAAAATAAAATCCGTGCGAATCCGGAAAAACATAATCTATAACTTTGAGGTGTGAGGCAGAGGCCATGTCTTGCCAGATCTAGTAAAAGAAGTTTATCTAGCCTTCAGTTTTTAAGGAGACCCAATGCATGGATGGAGTTCACCTGCTTGGTGGATTGACTTGTGTTTCTCAAGAACGATACTCAAAAGTCCAGAATCATTAGATATGATATTTCACGCCATCGGAAAATATTACGTCATGGTGAGGTGCGGTGATGGGATTCGAATAATCGATTGTTTGGAAAATTTATTTTGAAAATAATTTTTATTTAGAAATATATTAAAATAATAATTTTTTTATTTTTAAAAATCATTTTTGATATCATTATATTAAAAATATCTAAAAATATCAGAATAATTTAATTTAAAAAATTTAATTCCTTTTCAAAAACAATTTTAAAATGCATTGAAAAACACAGTGCAAAAGACTGCGGAGAAACTTTGGATAAAGCAGCTTGTCAGGATTCAACAGATATAAACAGCGCGTGGAAACCAAACGCTACAGTGTGTGGGAGAAGAGAGCCAGTTGTTTGGAGGGTGTGTTGGATTATTTTTTTTGAAAATTTATTAAAATAACTATTATTTTTTAAAAGTTATTTTAATAATATGGCATTAAAATAAATTTAAAATATGAATTAAAAAAATCATTTTTTCATGAAAACAAACATCTGTACAATCTTGTATTTGCCCCAGGGAAAAGAAAGCTGAAAGTCTGTGTATTGATTTGATGTGTGGGAGAGATGGAGGACAAAGCAGTCTACATAAATGTTTTGGGCTTTTAGGCCCAGTCTATTACACAAAAAAACCTTTCCCGGGCTCTGGTTATGATGTCATCCCTTAACGCATGGCATCTTGTATTGTTTTGTTTTGTTTTTTTTTCTCTTAAAGTTTTTATTTTCATTCACATTTTCAACGTTTTGTTTTGTTTTAGAAGCTTCTTCCATTCATCTTGCATTTACTAGTGTTCATAGATTGGGACATCATTTTATTGTTTATTTAGCATTAATTTTGCTCAATTGCTGTTAAAAATTGTAATAAAATAAATAAAATTTAAAATCAAAATCAAAATTATATTAAATTTAAAATATATCATATATAAGCTTTCCAGATTTTACTTTATTATCTTTGTAATTATAAAACTAATTTCATTTAATTAAACTTGAGTTGAGGCCAATGAAACTACTCGATCAGGTGTCCCATGATTATGGGTTTTGTAGCTCGCAGAACCATTGAAGTCACCGAAGAAAGGATTTTTCTTGATGAAAAACGGAAAAAGAAAAAGAAAACTAAATTAACATGATCATTGAAGTCTGAAAAATGATTGGACCTAGTGACCCTATTTAGTATATTGGATAACAGGGAAAGAGCTGGACCCACTGGTATGAAAGTTTACAGGTGAGAATGCATTTATGATTTATCCGTTGGAGCTGAGGCTTGAAATCAAGTGCATTTTTAAAATAAATAAATTTTTTTCTTAAAAACCAGTGTCAAAACAGTTTCTAATTTCTGTATTGCTAAGCAAGTGATGAGGGCAAGAAACTGGTAGGAGTATATCAAGTTTATATCTTCCTTCCAACCCAAAACTCTGACGTAATTTTTTCAGCCGAGAAACTGTAATCTGTGAATCAAAATAAAAAGGAATCGGGAAATCACATCTAACCGCAAAAGTATGAAATCTCATCTTTAATTGGCATTAATCAGGACCCTGTCTAGAAGCAAGAGATGCGCCATGTTTTATTCTGATGAGCTCTGATTAGCAAAACACATCAAATTTCACTAGTAAACCCGCCACGTCCATTGCTTCAGCATCTCTACCCAGTGCGCACAGAATGTGACGTTGGAGTATAGTATTTGCTGCTAGAATTAGATTTCTTTTTCTCTGTTGATTCTTCCTTTCTCTGCTTCTTTTTATATATTCGTTTCGTTCTTCCTCAATTCAATAACACCACAGGTCCGTACCAAAAAAGAGTTTGAGATCAGAGCTGCAGTTTGTGCTTCTTTCTAAGAAAAAAAAGATGGCAGACTGGGGGCCCGTGGTGATAGCAGTGGTGCTGTTTGTGCTGCTAAGTCCAGGATTGCTATTCCAGCTGCCGGGGAGGAGAAGAGTTGCTGAGTTTGGGAGCATGCAGACAAGTGGAATGGCGATACTGGTCCATACCATCATCTTCTTTGGTCTCCTCACCATCTTTCTCATTGTTATTGGTGTTCACATTTACACAGGATAGCCGATTAAAGCTCTTAAGAACATCTTTTCTACTTCTTCTTTTTTAATATTTAAGTTAATTCGCCCTGATCTCTTGTATTGTGTTAGGCGCTTTCCGTGGTTGTCTTGTTTGTCAAGGTTGTTTTGATAATCGCTGTTATTGTGCATTGCTCTCTGTTTCTTGTAATTATGCTCCAGTCAATTGGCGAATAAAAGTTCTGATTCCTGCTCTACATCATCTCTCATCTATTTCCTTGTTCCGTTTGAGTGTTTCTTGTTTATTTTTTTTTTTGCTGAAAGGGTTAGGTACCTATGATGATTTTGGCTATTTTTGCTTATTAGCACTCCTTTTTTTAAAAAAAGTGATAAAATAACACAATTTTTTTAAAAAATATGAAACAATGTAGTTTGTACATATTACGAATTGGAAAACATGATATTACACTTATCATTATTTATAAACGTGATATTTCAAAACAAATTGAAATGAGCTGGACAAATAATGATTAAAAGAGAGGATAAGGAAAAGAAAAAAAAGAGTAGAAAACATATAAAAGCTAGGATGATAACACTATCTGTATCATAAAAAAAGATTTTAAAGAAACCAATTCAATGACATCAAGAAATGTCACAACATGTCATACTTTCCTCCTAAATATGGTGGGTGGTTCACTTGCCTTTGACATCAAATATGACTCATTTCTAATTATTATTGATAACCTTTCTTAATGTTACTAGCTTCGCCTCATTGATATTTTTTTTATGGTTTTAATGGTGTCAAAATTAATTTTTTTGTGTCACTGAGTCTTTTTTTCTTATCTCTCTCTCTCTCCTCATCAATTACAATACGGAGAGAAAGAAAAGGAAAATATCATGAAGGTGCATCAAAGCTCTTGTTATGACATCAATGGTACCATAAAAAAAGATATAAACGAGATAAATTTAACAGCACCAAGAAATATCGTCAATGATGATCGTTTTGCCAAATTAGTTTTTCAAATTGGACATGTTATATAGTTTTTGTCCGTTGTTTTCTCTCTCTTTAGCCTGAAAAGATTCGGTATTAAAAAAAATAGTTTTTTTGAAACTTCAAGAAAAAAAATTCTCAAAAAGTTCTAAAGATCATTTTGCAATATTTTTGGTTTTGTCGCATGTTGTTAGTATCGGGCAATAGATTTACATTGTAAGATACAATCTCAATACAAAACACTTGATTTTATTAAAGATTTTCAAATTTGTTTTTGATACATACGAACATTTCCTAAAAGTTTTGTATTGAGTATATATTTCTCATTTTTTAAAAATAAATATTGTAATTAATTTATGATTATTTATTAGGGTGTGACCAAAATATTTAAAATCCTTCACGAATTATTTTATTTAATTAATATTCAAAGCATTATGATTTAGTTGTAGACTTTAACATTTAAGGGTGTAAAACTATATAGAAGAGTACACCCTTAAATATTAAAGATATAAAAGAAATAGATGTGGTGCTAAAATTTGAACTTTAAAATAGTAGAAAAGACAACAAATATAAAAATTCAATCTAGAAAAAACAATCAAATAACAATGCAGCTTAACTTAAATAAGGTATACTAGAGGTGATGCGTTTTTTTCTTGCATAACTAGTTTCTTTATCCAAATTCCTACAAACCATTAACTTTTCTAGTGATCATAATACTAAATGACGATTTCTAAATTATATAATTATAATTTTATGACTATACCAAAAACCTTTTTTTCATATACTTAAGAAGCAGACACGTCGTTCTGGTAATGTATGGATACTGTCAAACCTAACTTGAAATTTATTTTAACCTAACTCAAAATATATATTTATATTATATAAATATATTTGTAGAATATTTAGATTTTTTTAATATATTATGATACAGACACACACCCCTACCTTAATATTAATATAAAACACACATATATAAATAATACTTATCATCTAATACACACACATTTCAAATATATATTAACTATTTTATTTTTTATTGATTGATAGATAATTATACATAATAGATACTCATTGGACACTCAAAACCCGATGAATAGTTATGAATATATAAATTTTTTATTGGATGGATAATAGATTGGTTATAGATATCAAGAAATCTAACTTGTGGAAACGTAATACAATCCCTACCCAAAATTAAAAAATAATAATTGAATAAAGTAATAGATTGTTTTAACCGTAGTGAAATATAGTAGAATGGAACTTGCAATTTTCTCGGAAGAAAAAAAGGAACTTCATAAATTCAAATTCAATGATAATACAAGTGTAACCTCTGATGAACATATCCCTTCCTCATAGCACAACAGTTGAGCTACAATTCATTCACTTCATAATATTTTATGAAAATAAATTAAAATAGTATTTTTTAAGGGCAAATCGAAGACCAGCTTGGCCTATCATTCAACGAGGAAAGAGAATGGGGAGGAGCAGGTCGATTGCGTGAGAGGTTAAAGCAAGAGAAGAAGATTCTTGGTGTCCTAAATGATCTTTGGAAGAGACTTGATTACTGTAATCTGTCAATTTCGGTGGGACTTACCCCACAGACAGTGGAGAGAAGCTTCAACCTTTCTTTTAATCCAAGTAACTAACAACAAGACAAGGGACAAGTGCGATCAAATCAGATAAAAGAGAGAAAAAGATAAGCTGTGATCAAACTCTTAGCCAGGGGAGTGATATTTATAATTTTGCAGAAGGTTCCATTCCATATTTCCATGATTTTATCTGACTTCACAAAGAGTAACCATGCAATAATGGTCGAATTGACCAGAGCTAGCCGCCTGCCTCGTCCCCGCTCCAAGGGGCCACAGGGACAGCTGACCTTATCCCTTTGGATTTGTCTCTTCTATCAAGCGAGCTAATCCATACATAGGGTTCTGCCATGAAGCAACAAACACGGCAGTTTAAATCTTATCTCAACTACAAGATACTTTGTTACCTCCAGTTTTCCTGATAAAATAAAACGAAGAAAGTGGCTCGGCAGCATCTCTAGCCCCAAATAGAGCATTAACTCTCCCTGTTTATGCTAGGCTTGGTTGCTCTGCAGAATATGCAAAACAAAAAAAAAAGTTGCAGATGAAAAATGAAAAATGAAATCTCATTTCCCCCCCTCCTCGTTAGATACAAACAAGAAAGAAACAGAGTCATTATCTCCATCATCTCTACTTCCTCGTCAGGATTAAAGATGGCCACAAGACAAAGGGTGCAGATGAAATATGGTAATATCGTAATGCTGATATATTGTTTGAACAAATAGGAATTAAATATCGGAAATAACCTGGGAACAACTCTCCCATTTCTTCCCATGTTACACACTAGTTCTTATAACCTTCAATGTTCACCATTTCTGCTTGATAAAAGAAGCCATATCCACAAGTTTAGGTCATCAGGAAAGACAGTCTGCATCAATTCTTGACAAAGCTGGGAAATCTCGTGTATATATATATATTCCTGCATCAATTCCTATTGGTGGTGTCTGTAGTGGCAACACCACTGACTGGAACATTAGTGCTGCTCAATAATCCCGTACACAGTTCAACTCTCTGAACCCCATTGCATTCACAACAGTTTCCATGCTGCGATCACAAAAAAAGAGGAAAAAGGAATCAACATATATATATATATATATCTGCGTTCTCCAAAGGAAAGTATAATAGCACAAACGGAAACAAAAGTAGAGTGAAATGGATCATAGAGAACATGCCATATGTATAATAGTTCTGTGTTAATTGCAGGAAAAGGCAGGATAACTGATGCCCCTAAAATACTTGTCAAATATTTTTAACTGTTCCAAGCAATTCTGAATTTTCCTGGATAAATCCTCATACAGTATGAATGCGTGAACTAAGTGTAACACCATGCGAACACATCTCAATTAAACTTGAATGTGGATGAAGCTCAAACTAAAGTCAAATTTTACTCTCCTTATTCAAAAATGTTGGAGGTGTAACGCAAGCTTCAATTTTTTTCCATTTACAAGACATAATAGCCATCGCCTAACAAACTCTACCAATTACCGATTTGGAGGTGCCTTGAAGGCAAATCAGTACAGATTTCCAGGTTTTCCAGGTTCCTTTTATAGTATATATTCCTTAGTATCAAACCAGCATTCCAATGTTGAGTTTCAAATAGCAGCACCATATTAAATGGAAGATTGCAAGGCAGGCAGCAAGAAATCAGGTTTACCCGAATTAACAGATAAATGGGATGCAATGGTACATAATTACAAAATGATAGTGTGCTTTAGAGAATCAGTTCAAGAAATCTTGTCCATCTAAGCTTCAGTCGTGTGAGACATGAAAAAACGGAAAGAAAGATGGGAATTGACTGTATCCACGAAAAATCTTTTATCCAGCATCGTTTCCAGAATCCCAAAACAGAACTCATGTGCATCGACGATCTTAAGCTAGGAAAAATTATGGATAGTTCGACCTTATTGATCAAAATAAAGGCAAGGGTGTGAAGGATTTATTTCTTTTTTTTTAAAAAAAACTTTTTCGGTTTAAATAGATAATAAAAATTCAATCAGCATAAATATTATAAACATAGAGAAATAAAAATCTGCAGAAGATGGCACATCCATGTTCAATTTATCAATCTTCATGATCACCAAAAAAACCCAACCTCCACCAACCAACACATATTCAAGTCCAAAATAGCAAAACACAGCTACATGAATTTCACAGTCAATATTCTACACACCCTTTCTCTTCACCAATCACGGCCTTACACAGAAAATAAATAGAGAGAGAAAGAAAAGAAAAATGAAAAACCAAAAAATACCAGAAAATATACCTTGAAGATTTCATGAAGTTCAAGCGTAAACAGACAAAAAAATAAAGAGCACAGGAATCGTAACGGATTAAACAGAACAAAACAGGGAATTCTCGAGTAATTACCAGGAAACTCCTTTCGAGGAGAAGAGGGAGGAGCCGTGGCGTAACAAAGAAGAGAGCGGCCCACCATGGAGATGGCGGAGACAATCCCGGCAACATAAAACACCATAACCAATCCAAGAACCCAGGGCATCAACAAAAACCCAATAAAAAACGTCACCGATCCGCATAACATCAAAGACAACGACATCCCTAATAGCAACGACGCAAATCCTGCCGGCGTTATCTCCGGCAACCTCCTCCTCACCGACGTGGCGGGTATCGGAATTTGCTCGGAAAACGAGATCGGTGTTGATGAACGGAGGAGATTGAATACTAACGCTGATAGCTCGTCAAACACGCGAGATTGTTGATCTTGATTCTGTCTTCGCATCATATTTTTCGGTTTCTTGATTTTATTTTATTTTTAAAGAAAACAATACTAACAGGAATTTTAAATGTTGAAAAGTTAACGATATTTTATCCGTCTTGAAAACGTTGGAAGTTAAAGAAATTTTAATGCTGAGCGCGATTTTGGGTTTTCTCTAAAATCGAGACAAGTGGATAAACACACAGACTCTCAAGTCTTATCTATTGGAGAAAAGCTTATCAGAGGTTTGTCAGTTTTTAACAGCTGAGGTTGAGTTGTAGGCAAGTTTTGTTTGTTTCCCAGGAAATTCTGGCAAGAAAAGTGAATAGAGAAAAGTGTTGGACGCGGCGATGGATGGACCTGTTAAATATAGTTTGGTTATTAATATATTTGTTTGAAAACATTTTCAGTTCAAGAGTTTGGATTCAGGGATAATTTAGATGCTTGGATGGAGTATGTATACGTGTATTTTACCCCTTTTCTTTGTGGATTGGGTTCTTTATTTAGAAGGAACCCTGCTTTAACATGCACCTTATTATGCATTTCTTCAGAGTCCCTACATACCAGTCCTCTAATTTTACCTTAATCTCTTGTCCGTCCTCTAAGTTTGTAATCTTATAATTTATATTACAATTTGAATTTACATGCATTAGAATGTGCAATCAAAGTTATGAATAATATTAAATATTTTTGGGTCCTTGTGTATAATTCTTCCACGAATTAAGCAGAGTAGGAATTATATTAAATGTTTTTCAACTAACAAGGAAAGACTGCATTCACTTTGAAAAGGGTAACAGATTTCGTGATAGCCGAATTGCAACATCTTCAAAATTCCGAACTGAATTGGAATCATACTGGAGGATCAAGGACTACTTCGTAAAATGTCCTATTACTCATTCAAAGATGATACGAGAGTGACAGGGCTACACGTTAGTTAAGCGGGTGTATTCCACGTTATGTGGATTGGATTGGAGGCAGCTTACGTGGAGTCAGATGACGGTGGACGTTATCTAGAAAGGAAAAGGATCTATTCACGGCCTCATGCTACTATTGCGCCACTGTTAAAGCGCGCGGGTAAGTTCTCCGTATTTGGCTTCAGTTAATTGTCGCAGATCAGTAGAGGATAACTAATTTTGTACAGTTTTCTTCTTACCGTTATTATTACAGCAAGTTCCGGTCTGAAAAATGCTTTGTCCGGAACCACACGGCTTTCCAGACTATTTCCCAATAATTATAGAAAGATCAGAAGCATACTCAAGGGTAATTGTTTTTTTAATATGGTTGCGGTAATTTTGAAAATGTCTTTTCTATTTGAAATATTTCTAATTACTATTTTTATAATAAAAAGATATTTGAACAAAATAAATATCTCCAGCTAAATTATTAAAAACCTTAAAAAAAAGGGTTCGTCAAGCTACCCTTCATGTATTGTGTGTTTCTCTAGCAAAGATTAAGCACCGATTAGACAATAGCGTGCCGTATAAAAATACATATCTTATATTCTTCTCCCTTTCTTTTTCCTCCCATCACTTTCTTTTTATCTTCACCGGTGATTTAATTCGGCTTGCAAGAGATTAGAAATTAAGCTTGAAGCCTTGATAGGACAAAGTCAACCCTGCGAAAGGTCTAGCCACCTACTACTTCTTTAATGTATCAAACTCGAGATCTTAGCTTGAGCAAGTCACGCTTAACATGTTTTTGGGAACCATGGTATGAAGTTATTAACTAAACAAGTTAAAAAAACAAAACAAAAAACACATCAAACTCGTTTACTATTTACAATTTCTGACATGTGTTTGGAATGGGCAATAGAAGGAATTAAAAAAAAATGTTAGGACATTAATCATGGCAGAAGGGAGACAGCATTATTGAATTGTAGGCCCCAACCCATTAATATATATATAAACTATAAAGTCTTGGGAGGTGTAAAGTATACTTCTGATCGAATTTTAAATAGCAAATCCACTCATGCATTCACAATAAGATATCCACAACCACCTCGAATGAATACTATGCTGTCCTCTTCTTCATCCGAGTCTTGCTCATAACATTATTGTTCCACCCCACCAATCACATCATTTTTTAAAGTTGTAATGTGCATTTATCAAAAGAAAAAAAAAATAGTTGCAGCTTGCTTGAGATGGAATATTTCAGAATTTTGGTACACCAACCCAGTCACGTGTGTGTTTCATGACCAGAAAAAAAAAATGATAATTGGTTATTCTCTTTTTTTTTGGTTGGATTATCTTGAGTGCAGGTTAGCAAAGCCAGCGTGGGTCAAATTGCATTTTCTTTCTTTATAATTTTTTTTATTTAACTGATTTTTTTATAGGTTCTTTTTTCTCGTGTCTATCATATCACAAGTGACATATAGTTTATTTGGGTGAACCTGGATTGATTTTTATTTTTATTTTTATTTTTATTTCATCATTTTGTATTAAATTATTTTCTCTTAAAATTTATCATTTTTGCACGTTTTTTATTAGGTTATTTCAAGAGCAGCTTGGTAAAGTTCACCGAGTTAACTCATTTTTTATTGAACTTGTATATTTTTGCTGAAATTCTTTTTTTTTTAACCCCGTAGGTTGTAGGTTCATCAAATTAGAGCAATTTGACCAAAGTTTTTATTATTCAAAGTTTTATTTTATTTTCATCTTTATATTATGATATTAAATATTAAACCTTCCAATTTTTTTCGCTTTTTTCCCTGAGAGTTTCCTTATACTGGATAGTGCTTTTAGTGAATTTAATTTGATTTCTGACTAAATGTCATTTTCTAGCGTATAAACTATATGGCCCAGCCCATAACATAGACCTAGTTTGAGCCAAGCCTGAACAATAACTTTATTGCTAGGGATTTCAAAGCCCAAACTGCATCTTTTGCTGCCTTAACGCCACTTGGGCTATGAAAATGGCATGGGTGTCAATACCCTTGCTGTTTAGGCCTTCTCCATTGGACTACACTCCATAATTATTATTTTTCTATGGCTCGTCTTCCTCGTATTTTTTTAGAATTTAGAATCAATATTTTTTTTTTAAATATTAATATTTTTATCTCTCATCATTTACTAGATTAAACACGGGGGAGTCTCTCATCCACAAGGGTTTTTTCCTAGTGAACTTCTATTACTGTCAAACCCCCAACAACTAGACATCATGCCCAAATCTCAAGCCTACGCCAAGGATTCCAATTCATGAAAAATAAAGGATCTATTTTTTATATATATAATTATATCAGTACTAAATTAACTTGATTATTGTTATCAACATTATGATATCTAAGATTCTTTTACCAATTAATACAGAAATTTTTTCTAGCAGGGGGGTTGTAGCTCTAAAATTTAAATTTTATTGGATTTATAAGGAGATTATTATTATTATTATTATTATTATTATTATTATTATTATTTTAGATGGTGACAATCCAAATTAGGGGTTGGAAGGTGCTCTGTTAGAATAAAAATTAAAAAATATAGTGGTGAGAGGAGCCGGCTTGTAATACTATCACAAGTCAAACCCTTGTTGCTACATGTCAAGAAACCACCATATCTGCAATTGGTTTTATTTGAACTCTTTAATTTTTAAAATTTTAAATTTATGTTGTTTATTTATTATGCTGTGCTGATAATTTTAATTTAATTAGATAAAAAGAATAAAAAGTTTTAACTCGTAATTGTTTAGTCATTAAAATTATAATACCATATTAAAAAATCATTTAATTTAAAAACTGATGGATGGGACTCAGATTCAGGCAACTGGATGACATAGATTAGAGACGGGAGATAGTCTTTCTCCGTGACCTTGTTCTTCTAGATATTTATGTACTTCATTTGTAAATATTTCGATGAATTAGTCAAGCATCTTTTCAAAGATAATCCACTTTTCCTCGTGTTTCCAGATGAATATTAGTGCACCATGTTCATTTACTCTTACATGCAATGAACGTCAACGGCGGCAGGCCATATAATAGAACGCGGCCACTGACGGAAAAAACATGTTTTTGACTTGTCGGAAATGCTTGGAAACAGAGCTAAGATGGCTAGCAGAGTGGAGGAGATTTATTACACACCGGCTCGAGTAAGATCGAGAAAAGATGGATCGACAGTGGAGGCCAGTGCATGCACGTGAGATCAAAGAGGATGACCCAGAGGGTGATTCACCTTGCCGTTTGAAGTTTCACCACCGCCATTTTTCATTGCCGCCATCTGCAGGTAATACAATCAGCCCCCCAAGAAAATCCAGTATGCACCTGCTGAAAGAGATAATGGAAATGGGCTACTTGTATACAGGATTGAGTTTCTGGATTACACACTACGTGTTTCTGCAGCAGTTAATTGGTTTTCATCTTTCAGCATCTTTTCCTGTTGAGAGCAAAAGGTATTCTTCAAAAAAAATAAAGGTACCTACGTAATTCTGTTTTCCCAAATAAATAAATAAATAAAATGAAAAAGAAATCTGTTTCTGACATCACTTCATTCAAGTTGAATGGCACACAGGCATACAGCGCCTGAGCGCACGACATTGCTCATTCATGGTGAACATTTCAGCAGCTAAACAATGTAGGATGCATAGAACAGGTGGGTAAATTAAAAAAAAAAATTAGATGTTTTTAGATAATTTTAATGTGATATAAAAAATTATTTTTTAAAAATAAAAAATATATATTATTTTAATATATTTTTATACAAAAAATACTTTAAAAATTAACTCCGACCACACTTCTAAAAAAGAGAAAATTCCTACAAGCAGGAATTTCAAAAAACAAACAACCGACAAATATGTTATTGAACGTGCCAAGGCAGATCCAGCAGAAGCAAAACTGTCACAAACGTCCAAACCATAGAGGAGGAAGAACAACAATGGGACTCGAGTGTTGGCTTAACAGATCAATTGCTTCTGACATTTCGTTTTATTATTTTTTATTTTATTTTTCAAATTTAAATTATTTTTTTAGTGCTATAATATCATTTTGATATTAATAATATTTTTTTAAAAAAATATTATTTTAATATATTTATAAGCAAAAAATATTTTAAAAATTAACCTTAATCAAACTACCAAACAAACTCTAAGATTATGTTTTTAATTGTTATTCAAAAGTGCTTTTTAATATTTTTTGTTTAAAATTAACCTTATTTGATGTTCTCAGATTATTTTGTTATGTTGATATTTAAAAAATAAAATAAAAATTATTTTGATTTATTTTTGAACGAAAAATATTTTGAAAAATAATCTTAATTATATTTTTAAACAAACATAATGCTCGATTGATATTGCATTTCAAAAATATTTTTTTGTGAAAAATATAATTATTTTTATTTTTATTATTACTTTAATTGTTTTTTTATATATTTTTATATAATTTTAATGTACTACTAATAATATAATATGTGTATATATATATATATATATATATATATATATATATATATATATATATATATATATATATATATATATAACAAAAAAAATCACCCCCAACATCAATTACAAATTTACAAAACAACGAGACAAGCCCATTAAGTTTAGGCCCAGGGAAAACTGCCCAAAGTAAGGCAAAATAGTGGCCAACTCTAGCTGATAACCCCATGAGCCAGTTACCACTTGCATTTCTCTGCGAGGCCCACCAAACTGAAGTGAATCTCCTCACTAATGACGTCATTAAGTTATCAAATTGAAAAAAGGCTGTAATAAACCGAGCAAACACGTGGATGTGCTCTCTTTTAAAAAATGTTTTCTATCAAACAAAACATGCACTTCATTACACGCGGAACCCCGAATGAGGGGATCCAATTGAAACTTTCTTATAAATCAAAGAGCTAACTATTAGAGGAAAAAATAGTTTAGATATCTAATTGAAAAATGGAGCACTGATTAAAGACTTGTATGATATTAGCCTTACAAATATTTTTCCCGTTTACTCCATTTCATCGAGTCAATTTTAACTCTATAAAATAACTGTTTTTTCAATGCATTACTTCTTACGTTTTCTGCTCGAATAACACCTGCTTTGATATATAACCTCTTTGCTTGCAAAAAGGCAATCCTATAGCGATGCAAATGATCTTACCTCCCAAATGCACTTTTTCCTTTTTTCAGTTTAGTCCCTAGATTTTTAAAATCTCTTCGATTAAACCCTATATGTCTTAACCAATTTATATGAGTGAGCTCGAACATGATTTAATTGAAAGTATAAGCTATACAAGAGCCCGGTCAAATCCAGCTTAATCACATTGCCAAGAAATTTCTTATAGATTTGATTATGTTTAAAAATAATTTAAAATAACAGGCAATACATTAATACAGCGTTAACAGTATATCCACTACAAAAATGAATATATTATTAAGGACAGTTCTAGAGATCAAAAGTATGATGAGCACAAATCCCTGGAAATCAACAACGATAAAAAAAAATACACGATTTTTGAGCGAAATAAGAAGAAAAACTGACAGAGTCATAGGAAAGGAGAGACATCCAGGACTTCAAGAGTTGTCTGACAAATACAAACTACTATGTGCAAGAACATAATTCGTAAACCGCGCGCAAAGAACATCATGAGAGTCACGTAAGGATAAACAGACAGATAGAAACACATTAAAAGCTGGAGTGTCTTATGGTCTTACATACAAATTGAGGAGAATTATTCTTAACTTGAAAAAATAAAAAAGAGCCTGCAACTGCTAAGTGCTAAACGAAGCAGCGCAATGCTTGCACACGCCACACCAGGCATTAATTACTAGCACTGTTCCTACGGTGCAGTAGAATTATGATATAGACCACCTAGCTCGTTATAATTAACAGACTGTTCATCAATAACATGCAGGACAAAACACAAATCTGCAGACTAAATATGGGAACCATCTTGTTGAGGGAACGACTACCATGCATGGCTGAGAGTACTGAGAACCATAGCTAGCTAGCCCTCTTATCATGCTAACCAACCTGGCATGTAAGTAGTCATACTTGGGCCAGCAGTGACCATTGTTATATTTTCTGGTTGATACCTGCAATTCAGAATAAAATCGTTGGAAGACAATTCCCCCTCGTCACTTAACTTTTGCTCTAAAACGTTGACAGGTGATTCTATAATGTTGAAACGATGGCTTCCAGAAACATAAGTACATAAAACAATGACTTCAGTTTCTTCTTTTTTTTCTGCAACCATCATTTTATGTATCCAGCCGAAGGGTTGCAAACAGTACGGATTAGACTTAAGAGGACAGACATACCCAATTTGTAGCGTAGGTTCACACTCCAAAGCATGAAAAAATCCATCACCCTGGGGTTGAGCTTGTTGTCTAGCGTACTCCACATCTTCTGCACTTGGATTCAACTGGAAAGAATTTAATTGGTAGCCTTCCATCAACTGCAAAGTTAGCAAATAAAACCACCAATATGTCATCATCATATTCCGGCTATTCTTCGTAGGGGAGGCCAAATCATTTGGACTAATTTATGTTCAATCTGTGGAAAGGAACTTAATGCTTAACATTCTGAATTGAATTATTTTAGGGGTTCTTGTTTCTGCACTAACTTACTTCCACCTAAATGGAAAAGTAACATACCCTTTCTTTCAGGGACTTGTTAGCTGCATTTAGCATGTGTTCCTGCATGTAATGTTTGAAGTTAAATAGAAAGTGCTAGGAAAAGAAAATCAATAGACAACAAGGAAAGCTTCTGAAGTTTCCATACCTTATGCTGTAGGTCATTGAGCTGATCCAGCATGTACTGGGTCTGTAGAACAATAAGAGGAATTATGAAGTTGAGATATATACTGCTGAGTGCCAAGTGCTTTGTTACATATAAAAAGTACTTATTTGTGTGCAGTGAAGTCAAATTTAGCATCCAAGAGAAGTTTTAACTGTAACTGACCCTGTTCTATATTTTCAGAGTTTTACTTGTTAATCAGAATGCAAAGTATAGTCAACTTGATAATAAATAACCATATCCTTCTATCTTCAAAATATACTCGTATAAAGTACCCTTGTTGATCTGATCTGCTTCAATGACGAATCAAGCTGCCTTTCAAGTGATTCTAGATCTTTGCTGCTTAGAGGGCCAAGTTCTTCTCCCAAAAGATTCCTGTAGCTCGATGGCAATGAAAAATTTGATGATATCAAAGGTCAGATTTCAACATTATTTGTGTATGTAGATGATGTCACTTTCTAATGAGGATCGCCCTTGAAAGACTGCATTTTAGAAATTGCTGCTTAAGGAATCCTCACCTCTGGGTTCTTTGCAGGGCTTCATAACGTGCTTTGAGCTTCAGATATTCCTGCTGACTACTCAATTCCTACAGCCAAAGCAGTAAAATCCATTTGAACATGAATGATTCAAAACATTTACAAATTATGTTGATAAGATTTGCAGTGCATAAATGCAAGTGCACTGGACTATCAGTAATCCTTGAGGCAGTAGCCATAATATCTCGTCAAAATTCATAGTTTTGAATATTATGGAAGCTCTGAATTAATATAATACTTGAGATTACTTGCTTCCTCAACATACATGCATACATATATATAGTTGATAAATGTGGTTTTAGAGATTTTTAGCTGCTGTTTTTCTGCATTTTCGTTCCTGATTTTTTAAGAAAAAAATAGACTCGTTTTCTTCAAATTATATAAAGAAAAGGGACATTTTCCAGCTACCAAAAAGTAAGTTGTTTACATTCCCTCATTTACAAAGATGACTTCAGTCTTATTCAATATATCAACAGACAGCAGGCATGCGTTCTTTTTTAAAGTTGTTTTTATATGCCAGGAGAGCATTTTTCCTCTTATCTAATAGCACCAAGAAAGATTGGTTCAACATTGTGAGAAAGCAAACTTCGTTCTTCAGAATCTAGCTGACTGAAATAATAATGATTACTGGATAAATTAAATGTTGGCTAGAATCATCACAAAAAAAAAAAAAAAAAAAAAAAACTCAAACATTTTGGGTTTTGAATAACATCTCAGAGGCATCATACATCTATCTTCTGTGATTATTTTTGGATCTTTATTCTTCGTTTTGATATTTATTGCCACGCAAACCTGGTTGTTTATATATAAATTTCTAGAAATTCATACTCTGGAAGATTAAATAAAGAACCAGAAGATAGAGGCAAAATCAAAGAATATAGGAAAAGGGTAAATTTGCTTACCAGGGCTTCCCTTGCAGACACATTTGGCTCTGGTGCTCCATAATTGCACTTCTGGTACCTCTCAAGAGTTTTGAGCATGCTGAACAACAATAGCAACAATCAGTAAATTTTAAATCTTAAAATCTAACCATCAAGATTGATGCAAAAACTGTAACAGCAAATAGAGACATGTACGGGGACAGTATAGCAAGGATCTATATATTTTGAGCATAATAATCCTTTTCAGATAGTGTTGGTTTCCTGTGAATATTTCTTACATTTCCGGTTTAAGGTTGTAACAAAACCCGTTTACATTTTATTTTGTCATTAACTCAACAAATTTATTTTGAGATTGGATTGCAACAACAAACAATTCACAAGGGGAGAGAGCCGTTCTGTAGTGTAGTGATGACATGGTATCTCAATAGAAATATGCCACAGTCGAGTGAATGAACATAAAATTGACCAGCATTCCTCTAGTGCTTTTTTTTAAAAAAAAAAAAGAGTTTAACGAAGTATATATGAATAAGTAGTTTGTAAAGATCTTAAACTAATCATTGAAATTTATGAATTATGAATTGATTACATTTCTCTATTTAAAGAATTTCTTTTCCAAATTCTCGTTTTACCCTACATCAACTTGAGTCCTTAAATATGAAAGAATCTTTCGCTGCTAATTTTTTCCTGGTTATTATGGTCACGCAGAAACATACTGCACACCCTCTTCCTAATTGAGAAAGAATTTGGTGATGTTTCATGATGAATTTTATAAATAAATTGGGTTGTGGAGAGGTATGGTCATAGCATTGATGGCATGCGAAAATGGGAGGCCGAAGCAATTACACAGCTAATAACAAATATTTGGTGACAAATGATGATGATTAATTTGACCAATAAAGTTTTTAAAAAAACAAAGATTGAGCAAAAAAGAAAGATGATGATGGACAAGATAGAAAATAGACTGTAGAAGCATCCTTTAGAAAATTGACAAGATTGAGCAAACTGCGATTCTATATTTTTTTTCTATCACAAAAGAAAATAGGATCTATAACTTTATGATGAAAGACAGAAGGCTAAAGAGATGGGGGGGGAAATAATTAAGAGGTTTAATTTTATGTATTTTTTGAAAAATCTCTTAAGAAGATCAGTAATAATTCAAGGAAAAAACACCTTATAATTGGTCCACTAATTAATTCAATAGAATAAATGCAAGCCCTACCTGAACAAATTAGTTAATTAAAAATAATGTCTTGACATAAATAGTCAATTGTACAAGCAAAACCCTAAGATAATTAAGAACACAGAATGTAATGCTGGACTAGAATTTAAGGGCACTAATTATTGTACTAAGAGAAAAGGGACCTCTAATTAGGAGGAGCTTTAACATCCTGTGGATATTTGGAGTGATCACTCTCAATTACAGACTTCGAGAGCACATCACAATTAAGATAACTTCTGATTTGAATGAAAGAGAACAATTCAGTATACTGAAAAGAGTGAGAGGACGGATCATCTGTAGATAATGAAACCCTAAGTAGCTTTGGTAAAGATCAGAACCCTAGATGTCTCTATCAGCTCATGTGATTGGAAATACTCTCTCTCTCCACTGAAACAGAAAAGAGAGAGTTGAAGATCCAATGGAAAGAATGGGAGCTCCTATTGAAAGGAGAGAGAAGAGAAGAAAAAACAGCAGTCATAATGCCCATTCTTATTGATTGATACAGAAAAATTGTGTCTTTACTTTTTTTCTTCTTCTTAATATTAACATTTGAAAACTCTGTGAGGTAGTTGGGAAAAAACCCTCCAAAATTGAAAATGTGTTAAAAAGAAAATCCATGAAGACTTGGACTGAGAAATATAAAGGTAAATTAAAGGAAAACCCTAAGCTTCATAGATTGCAAATGATCACAGAGAGAGAGAGAGAGATAGCAAGATCGACTAAATTGCAAACTTTCTCCACTGCAAACATCAACAACTCATAAAAACTCTTAGTTCTTTAACGAAATCAAGTAGATTGGAGTTTTGAAATGAACAATCTAAGAAAAAAATAACCTCAAAATGGTTAAATGAAAAAGGGCAGCGCTTTCAAGATTAAAGAGGGAGAAATTAAGAGGAGAAGATTGTTTTGATCGTATGTAACAACCATGCTATGTTGGGTCCTGAAGAGAAAATAAAAGGAAAAGAATGTTACAGAAAACAAAAGATAAATCAAAACTATGGGAGACCAGACCATGCTTGTATAATTATGAACAAAACAAACTCCATATTGCATATGGCTTGATGGGTCTAGACTCCCGAACTGTTGGAAAAGCAACAGATCATCAAATTTGTTACTTTCAAGAAGAAAAATGAACACAGGAATGGAAAATTCAGATAGTAAACGTAAAAGGAAAAGAGTAGAAGAAAGGTCAAAAGAGTATGGGAGCCAAGAAAAATTGTATGAGTTTGAGTCAATATAACAGTAGATATAACGTTTATCTCTTCTTCTTTTTTGTGGTTTTCCAGTTGCAGATCTAGCATCAATACCAACACAAACACACTCTACCTGCTATAAACGCCGAGACATTCACAGAAACGGAAACAAAAAGAAACCAACTTTTATTTCCCCCTCTCCCTTCAATTCTCAGAACAAATGCTTAAAAAACCCAACACTGAAAACAGAAAAAATCAACTTACCGAGCTCTGAAAATCGAAAGACAGGTTTCAAAACAAGAAACAAAAAAAAGGGTCAAAGAAAAATTGAGCGAATCTAGCTAGCTAAGAGAGAGAAAGAGTGAAGGAAGCTGGGAGAGTTAAAAGAGCGAAGCTTTTGTGCTATTTTTCTTTCCTGTGTGTGTTTGAAGGGTACAAAAAATTGGTTTGTTTTGGTGATACCTTGAGCTACTGCAAAACTCGTACAGCTTTCCTCTATTGGAGAAGATGATGAGAGCAACCTCTGCATCACAAAGAACGGAAAGCTCGTAGGCTTTCTTCAAAAGTCCATTCCTTCTCTTTGCGAATGTTACTTGCCTGTTGATCTTGTTCTCAATTCTCTTCAACTCAACCCTACCTCTCCCCATATCTTCTCTCTCTCTCTTAAAAAAATAAAATTAAGTCTTTCTTAAGTTTTATCTCTCAACAGATCCCAACAGGTCTCCACACATAACAGTATGGCCCTTTCTTTTATACTCTCTCTCTCTCTCTCTCTCTCCAAGCACCAGCAGCTCCTATCTCCTCAGGATTTATTTGTTAACGCAGTGCATCACTCTAACAAACAAATGCTTAGACTCTGTTTGTCTGCACCGTACATATAAACACGCATTTACTTTAGCTACGTTAACCTTAATTAATTTGTTTGACTAACACAATTGATTAACAAAATAAAAAGGAAGACCTCTCTCAAAATACTTTACCTCTGTTTACACCGACATTACTCTTCTGCTAATACTGTTTTTACTAGAAATTAACACTTGCAAGAATAATAGTGCGTGTGCGCGTGTATATGTATGTATGTATGTATGTATGTATGTATAAAAGGATGGCTAAATGAGAATGATATACCGTATAAAATTTCGTAAAAACAAAATCAATTGCTAGGCTGCTTACAATGGACGCTAATAACACTACTTTTTTTACTTTAGGTATATTGCTGATAACACCATTGCTGCTCAACAAGCCACAAAAGCTGCATCGTACCTACCAGCTACAGTGGCTTTAAATTTTGGTGGCGTGTGATGGGAGAAGTTGGGGGATTGGATGGACGGTGGAGAGCAAGTCCAGATTGGAGAAAGCAAATGTACCTGACGAAAAGAAAAGGAATAGTTGGGGTATTTGAGGAATAAATGTTAAAGAGGGAAGGGCAAGCGATACGTGTCTAAAGGTTAAGTGAAAGGACACCTGACTATTTTTCCGGTTTGGGCAATCATGTGACTTAACCTTAAAAATGATTCATTCCTAGTTCCTTTGGTTTTACCATCATGTCCTTGCATTCACTTTTGTGGTTAGGGCTTGAGTAAAGGTCTGTTTGGCTGTGTTGATCGTAGAACCGAAGGAACCAAGGGGCGAGAGTGTCAAATGTTAAGAACCAATAAAGGGTTCCTTCCCTTCGCGCTTTCGCTTAGTCAAGGGCTAGTACGGGCGCTGACCGTACTTCGGCCTAGCGCGAGCCGAACATGGCGAGATCAGTAACCTGCCCGGATTTCCTTTGTAAAGTCAAGAAGAGTGAGCAGTTATTACCAAAGTTTGTAACTGCTCTCATTGTAAATCATTTATAAAATATTTTTGAAACAAAAAGAGTTTTATTTTTATTATTTTTTTAAAATTATTTTTATTTGTTCAACATATAAAAATTGAATCGTTCTGCTGAGAAAGAGTGTTTCTTCCTTGTGGACATGGCTACTCTTTAGTTGTACTTTAAATAATTGTTGAATGACTCCCAATACGTACTAATCACTTATTTATTTTTATTTTATTATATATATATATATATATATATTATTTTGATATATTTTCAAATAAAAAAATAAAATTATTGTATTTCCAAACATAACTCCAAATGCCTCGAATTCAATTCAAGTTGGTTTGTGTTTGTTATTCTGGATTATTAATATAATATCATTTATAGTTCTATTATTTACATCAAGTTTTAATGTCATGTGTAATTGTGTAACAAAACTAGAGATGCATAAGATATGTATTGAATAATTTTGTTGTATACTTTTCTAATATGTGTCCATTGTTTTATTTTAGGTACCTTGTTTTCAAGAAAGTCCAAGTTCAATGTAACACTTCTACTTCATCGAGATGTGTAAGAGGTACGCACCGAAGTATGTCACATATCATAATTGGAAAATGTATTGTGAACTTATGGAATCAACATGTTTTACAAAACGCTCAAGATATGATAAATGCAACTGAAATAAAAATAAAATAAAAAAAAAAAACTCATAATTCAATTAGCAAGCACACCACATAAGTAATTTTATTTACCAATATGTCAAGCGCCTAGTAAGAGTTCATTGCGATATGTTTTATTGTTTTTCTTGATACTTTAATTTCATGATTATTATATGATGTGTTTTATTGTTTTTCTTGAAACTTTAATTTCATGATTATTATAGGACTTCTTACAAACTATTTAATTTGTAGAAGAAAAAAAAGCTATTACATCGGAATTATAATCTTTGACGGAGTCATCAATGGACTCAACGATTCATATATGGGCAATTACATCGGAATTCCATCAGAATATTCCTAGCCACTTTGAAACTTTTTTTCAAAGAAAATACAAAATGTATAGCAACTCGTTGACAAAATTGTTGGGGGAATCTTATATTTAAAGAATAAACGGCGATGATGGAAAATAGGTGGTAAAAACTGATTTCTAGAGTCAAATATTCCGTTGAAATTCCATCGGAATTGAAAATTGCCGGTGGAATAAAAACCCCGATGAGTTATTTTCTGACATTAGTATTTCACCGTCGTTTATGTCGGCAATTTTCAATACCAGCAGTATCTTTTCTACATGTCGACGGAATATCTGCCAGCATTTTTAATTTTTCTAAAGTGAAAATAGCATGATGATAGACGTACGTAGCTTTTAAAATTGAAATTATCCGGTACACTTTGGCTACAAATCTAGATCTTCTTCTCTATGAAATCATCACTTAACCACATTATTCTACCTCGATCACGCACGTATAGCAATACGAATACCTGATCTCTAGATATTAATATTTAATGCATTAGATTACATTCTCCGAGTCTCTAATCTACGTTTATCAATTACCATACCAGGCCATGGTTTCCACAAGTGTTCGACCTTGATTAGCTGACCAAATCACTGTCGTGAATCCTATTCCGACCGATATTCCACGTCATCAACTCCTCTCATTGTGGATCTCCCATTGTTTTAAACAAGAAAAAGTGGGCGCCAATAAAATTCAGCAGCAGCAGCAGCATATTTAGAGCAATCTCATGACCTAGCTAACCTGGTGTGATAAGAGTTCGGACAAGCGTGCCTGCACGGGTAATTAACAATATTATGTGGCGCTTGTTTTTAATATTTCCCAATTAGCATTAACGCGCGCTTCCATACAACGTAGAAAATCCAACCAATATTAATCTTTTCTTTTCATAAAATGAGAGGATCAAAACAAAACGATTGAACTAAACTACCTCGTTTTAGGGGAAGGGGTATTATTAATTTTGAACCTTAAAAAACCTCTCCGGTTTAAGTTTTATATAATTGTAACCAGGTGATGTGTGTGTGTGTGTGTCCAAGCTTTTCCAGTACTCCCTGTCTCGATGCATATCCATTTCAGGTCATGTTTGTTTGTCCAGTCAGAGATTTATGATCGGAGACTGATCTAAAGTATTTTTTTTTCTGAAATTAATAATAATAATAAAAAAAAAAACACTCCTGAATACTATATGACATATACTTTTAACTTATATTGTTGAGACATGTGTGTGTGTGTGTGTGTGTATATATATATATATATATATATATAAAGAGAGAGAGACTAATTAAAGGATCACGGTGATGTCATCAAGACGAGCCAAATTATCATTACCTTGTTTATGTGTTAGAAGTGGTTGTTGTGTCTACGACGTACCAACAATTTGTCCGGCTCATTAGGTATAGACTTGCATGTGTGGTCAATTAATTAATATTTCTCAGGTTTAGCTATGAAAGTCTTAGATTTTTATAGGTTTTCAACGAGTTTGCCATTGTGGGCAACACTTTTACGTACTCTTTGCACCCCCACAACGAGTCATTCAATGGGATTTGGAAATTTAATTAATTGAGAGCAGTGTAATTACCGTCTTTTGCATGCTGTGATAATTGGACTGTATCGTGGTCTCAAAAATATATTACTTTTCAAAAATAATGAACGTGTATATATATATATATATATATATATATATATATATATATATATATATATATGTTCATTATTTAATCTGACAAGTTTTATTTATTTTTCTTAAGAAAAAGAGGAATTTGTTCATCATGCACTGGAAATCCACATGCATAATCTGTTGGGGTAAGAAGGAGATATTCCCAACGAAAAGACTTCCCCTAAAAAGGAAGAACACATAGCGTGAAGAGCATTGATATTTGATTGCAATGCTGACCACCTTAACCCGAGCCTGGTTGACTGGCCTCTTTTGACCCGTAACAGAAGTCACGTGATTGTGAAAAATGTGGGAAATTGCCTTTTCTGTTTAGGGGATAAAGAAAAAAAATATCCTTCAACTAGCTGTGATGCAATGCATGATCAGTTGTGTAACACTTTTTTTTTATTTGAAAAATATTATACTGATATTTTTTTATATTATTTTATATTAATATTATGAATATTTTTTTTATGCGAGGAAACTTCACCCTTTGAAAGCGCACTTTGTGGATCCAGATAAACGAGTAAAATTTTAGTTATCACATACTCTTACAATAGGTGTATTTTGTGGATCCAGGTTAACTCTTACAAATCGCAAACTCTTTTTCATCACGTAACGTCTCATGGGGACTTAATTTTATGAATAATGTTTGTTAAAAAAATAAAATCATGGCACTATATGGGTATCAACCTCAAAAACTCTTAATACAATGTCTAATTCATTGACGGTATATATGTACACGAAAAGAAATTTATTTGTTATTTTCTAATACCACGATGCCTTTTATCCTCAGAGAATATTCTCTATATTCACTTTGGAAAGGGATAGGTAGATGAAAAATAGAAAATCAGAAGTCATAGGAATCGGAAAATTATTATTATTATTTTATTTTTATTTATTTCTCCAACTTGTGTTTATCTTGTTTTTTAAATGAATAAACATAATTAATTATTCTCTTAACATCATAAAGTTTTCGTGCCTTACTAGCTATGCTTTTTTAGTTATATATCCCTCCACGACTCCGAGCTTAGTTAGTTGTTTTATTAATGGCATGAAAGTGGACTTTATATATTAACATTCCTGTCAATAATAACATTCGATTTGAAATTTTAGGACTGAAAATTAATGCTTTTATTTATCAATTTGTTAACTTTATGCATACATGTAATAAAATAAATCAAGAATTATGTGTGAAAATAAATTAAAGAGTTGAACAAACACTAGAAACCCTAATAATTTTTTAATTCTTTAACCATGAGCATGATTATGACACTGAGAAATATCGTGATTTAAAAATAGAGATAGAAAACTGATCACTAGGGATCATCTCTAGCAATTTATTAGGAAGTAAATTTAACTTGAGCAAATAAAAAAATCCCAACGATGCACTACATGAGATCATATATTTCTCATAAATTATATATTTATTTTTAATGAGAAAATAGTTTAAATTTTTCAATAAAAAAAGTAGTGTTTCTCCATATCTCTATGTCTCAAAACAGATTGCCTTGTCTCCAATAAAATCCTCATGATGAGATCTTCATGCCTTTGTTGAAATCAATGACTTAACTTTTGAGGTATTTTTTATCATTACACTATTCCTTACAAGATGAGATGACATTATCAATGTCTATAAATAGCTTAAGGTCATTAGGTAAACATAAAACATTGAATAATTCAACCATTTAATTACAGCACTCATATACATACTCTCTCATCTTCCTTACACTTTCTTATATTTTTGCTTATTACATCTCATTAGCTTCAACATTGAATTATCCTGGATTTATTTCTGTAAGAACAATCACGGCTAAAGATAAAACCTTTACATTTTAACTCAATATGTAGCTAAGGAAAGTCCGGTTCAATCCTAAAGTTTTCATAATTTCATTGAGTTGTAAATCATTTAGGATCATAAATAAGCATCTAAATAGCAATTTTCATGTATAAAAGATCCTTTGTTTGTCTAGTATGTGTGTGCGTGACCACTTTAATCACATTCCTAACAAAAATGGATGATTTTTTCTCTTCTTTGACCAAGCTAGTTGTTGTGGGACAAGGTGAAGTTGCTCACTTTCTAATACTTGTTTTCCATATTTTATCATTTTCCTTCTTAGAGAAAAACAAGTGCCTTTTTAATTAGTGAGGTAAGAGGATTTGAATAAGCAAACATGAATTTGCTGCAATTTCAGAATACAGAACATCAAAATCCCGTCGAACAGATGGATATCTTGGCTTGAGTTGAATTGTGGAACATCTCGGTATCGGAGGGAGAAGAACTCTGATAATAAGTCTCCATATATCGCAAACCATAAGGCGGGGGGCCCATACAGCATCGATGACAACAGCAAATCCCGCATGGGAAAGCTCAGTTTTTTCTAGCGCTGAGAAGTGGTCCAGAAACACAAGGCATGCCTGGTGAACTTTGCGTATCAGCCAGGCAGTAATGGTGCAAATCCTGTGCTTGACAGCCGAAGATGGGGGTGATTAGGGCTTACCATCAGCAAAATCGTACATGGCATGCAAAACATGGAATCATCTTCCACTAGCTACGACTTTTTCTATTTTCTCATTTGCTTACAGGGAAAAAGTCCAAACCAAAATCCTCTCGATAACATTCAATTTTCATCTTGTTTTTAAATAAGAATATAACCTTTTTGTTTTAATATTAGCAAGTTTTAGTACAATCCCTCGTGCTTTTCTATAGAATATATCCTTATTATCATAACATTAGATAAAATATATTTAAAAAAAAAATATTATGAAGCCTACTTGGATACATAATTTAAGCTGTGAGCTTAGTAAATTAGCTCGGGGTTCACATTTCTCTTATGTTTTATAAAAAAAATAAAATTAAGTATAATCTGCAGCTAATCGTAAGTCAAATACCTAGTTTATTCTTATTCATTGAGTAATTTTATAGTCTATAAATTAAGACATGACTGATTATTATAGTTTTCTTAATCTTGTAAAAGCTATAAAATGAAAGATCTTCATGTATAATATAAATTATACTTTAAAATTTAATCTAAGAACTTGATATTTTGAATTGAAATATTTTTTTAGTATAGTTTTATATTTTTAATAATTAAACAGTCATAAACTTGAATCACATAATTTATATTTTTTACAGTTAAAAAATATTAATGAGCCTTGTAAATTTTTTAAGAAAATATGTTATAATACAAAATTCAAAGCTCTTAAGTTTTTTTTCTCTCAATAATATAGGTATTAGGGTTAGGCTCTTCGTCATCCAATAAATTTCAAAGTCTCCAATTACGGCGTGGTACATTTTTTTTTGGTTTTTTTCACCGATAATGGAAATTCATTAAATTCCATGGTCAAAAGCAATAATCACAAGTTTCTCAGGTAATGTTTTCGGACAGGCAAGACGAAATGATAAGCACCCGCTGTGTAATTGATCAGCATAAAGAGGAAGGAAAAGAATACAGCTGTAAACCTAGAAAATAAGAGGAGGCAGCCTACGTTCTACCAGTGAAGTTACTTCCTTGTTAACTTGATACCGATTACGCGATGTATATAGTGTGATTAAGATAGTTTTTCATTTAAAAATATATAAAATGATATTTTTTTATTTTTTAAAAGTTATTTTTGATTTTAGTATATAAAAATATTTAAAAAATTAATTTAAAATAAAAAAAATTAAATCTTTTTAAAAATAATTTTGAAGTGTCCATCTTATTATTTCTTGCGCGTCAATTGTTATCAGAAGAATATCCAGTAAACATCTTAATTATGTTAATAACCATCACAAACTCCACAGCTGATTATACTAAAATATAATTTATATAATTTTTTAATAATTAGATCAATCTATAAATAAATAAACAAAATCAATCTTTCATGCATATATAATATAACAAAAGCTAAAATAGATAAGGGTTTTATTGTGCATTTACCACAATAAAACTACTATTGTACTCTCGTTTGGCAAAATCATTAAATTTTGTTTTAGGACAGGGAGGTTTTTAAATAGAATCTTTTATTCATTTTGATAATAAATAAAAATAAACTACTTCTTTGTATTTTTATTGCACATTATAATTTATTTATTTTTATCTTTGACAGCAAAAAAACATTAAACTCCAGTCAAGGGATTTTTTAGTCTTTGAATAGTTAAATTACATCAATGCACTTGGAATTTAAAGAGTTTTGACTTTGATTTAAGAGCTATTTTGTTTTTTGCATTTAGTTATTTTGTATTTTATTGGGTGCTATTAGGAGCAACAAAGTTCTTTCATAAATAAGAAATAAAATTGAAAGCGCGTGAATTATGTCTGCAGGGCTTGGATGACGCATGCAACATTGTCCCCTTCATGTACAAGTGGCAATCAACTAGCCACTAGGGTTTGTTGTTCTTAAGATTTCATGTTTATTATCTTTATTATTTTAAATAATTTATGAAATAACGATATTTTTCAATTTTATCCCTTACAAAAAAAATTGTTTGTCAAATTCGGTTCTCAATTTTTTATTACTACTTGTTTTTTTATACAATTTCTGAAATTATTTTTTTTTTATATTTTTTTTCCTTTTAAGTTTTTTTCCTAACAAATCTAATCTTTTTGTATTATTATTGCTATTGTTTTAGTTTGCAAGATTTTTTTAGATTTTTTTTATTTCATCTTTTATTAATTAATTGGTAAAATATTTAGCATTTTAGTTGAGTTTGGATCTAAAATATTTATGAAGTTGACACAAACTTCCTTGTTTGTTTTCCTTTTTTTAAGATTTGATTTTATCCTCCAACATCTTGTTATTTTTTAATTCAATTTCAATGGGAGTTTTTAGTTGTTATTTAAAGAACAAATTTCCTTAGATTTTTTTGTCATTGTTAAATTAAGTTTGTCAAAATGATTATTATTTTTAAATTACACTGAATTAATTGATTTACAAAATATATATATATATAAAGCTGATTCGATCCCTTTTCGTGCTTGCTTAGAGTATAGTTTAAATTGTTTTTGAAAATATTTTTTATTTAAAAATACATGATATATTTTTTTTTATTTTTTGAAAATTATTTTTAATTCTAGTATATTAAAATAATTTAAAAATACTTCAAAAAATAATTTAAATTAAAAAAATCATTTTTTTAAATTAAAAAAAAAACACTTTTAAAACATTCAGAGTGAATCTAGTTCAGCTTTTCAAAAGCCGACTCATATCCAAGTTTAACCTCAACTTGATTACACGATTCTCTAATCGAAGATAAATGGTAGGTGAAACTAATTTAATGGTCCACCGGGGACCAGGAAAATACAGAGGAAATCCACTAGCCAAGAGGCGGTAAAGTGGGCCACCCCAAAAGCATATCAACGCCAGATTTCATTCCTTTTTAAGGTAAACAGTATCAACGTCAACAGTTATGGCACGTGGATTAGATACTGCTTCTGGATACATCTTTAAGGAAGTCACATCGATCTAGCGGGGTTGGTTTTCTGACCCATAAGCTAAAGTCTTTATCCCTGGAAACACTCGACCAGCTCCAGCTGTCATGCATTTCTTTTGTCCAGGTGCGCCATTCTAATGATATCGTGATTGGTTGATAAAAATATTATTAGCGTCTAGACTCTAGAGGAGTTGCCTTTAGGTTGATGATCAACATCACTGAGAGAAATTGTCAATGATTAAGAAAAAAAATACATCTAATCTGCATGGAGCATGATGCATGTCACACTGGTTACCATTGGTTTGAAATATGGCATCATTCCTATTCCTGTATAAACGTTTTGTGATTGCAAGGAATTTATTAAAATATATATATACACACACGTAAAATTATTTATGAGTTGTGAGGATAAATAGTATGTGTTGTTGCTCATATGATTTAAAAAGTTCGAGAATATGAATTTGATGATAAAAATTACAAGATAAGTTAATTATACAAGTTGCAACCTATTAACAAAATATATAAATAAATAACATGTAAACTAAGATACGAATGTGAAAAGACATGCATCAATAATAATGTCAATGGAGAAAGTTACTAATAATTGTTTGAGATTTAGGTTATACTATATTATCGAGATGCGTTACATTACAAGTTGAGTTATTTTTTTCTTGGAATTGACAAAAAATTTACATATTGCTATTTTTTTAATAGAAAAAAATAAATAAATTATGTGGGGGGTTGACTTGATATGATATGATTAACTTTATGGTCTAAAAACCAACTCGAAAGATCCATAAAATATAGTTTGATTAAAACAAAATTTCAAGAAAACATTTTTTTTAATATTAAAATAACAACATATTGGATTGAGCTTGATCAACTACAGTTAACATGTCAATTCTATGATCCAGGTTATGAGACTACGATAACCTCGTAAAAAACAAATTAAAAAGTCTAATTTCAAAACAACCCAATGTTGAAAGATAAAATTAAAAAAGAATAACTTAAAAAGAACCTAAAAAACAATATGAGTTAATTTGTGAAAGTATAATTTGAGTCATAAGATCGAGATAACGTCATCCAAAGAAAATTTAAACAAACTATGATGTATAATTCTTAATCAATCCCATATTGAAGGATGAAACAAAAAAATAATAATTATAAAATAGTATTAAAAGATGACTCAAGTCAATTCATTGTACACGTTACTCGGGTTATGAGATGAAATAACTTTATAGAAAGAAAATATATAAAAAATAGCTTGATTTAACCATATTAACTTGTTAAGTCTGGCTTTGGTCATGAGACTAAGATAACCCCATTAAAAGCGAATTTGAATAAATTCTGAATTTCAATTCTCAATTAATCATGTAAGACCCAATGCTAAACGATGAAATCTATAAAAAAATACAATTAAAAAAATAATATAAAAATAAGTCAGATCATTGGGTTGACCTATTAAATACTAATCTCGGATCATACAATACAATTCTTCTGTCAAAACAAAGGATTCTTCATTGCTTAAATCAATAAATATAAGACAAAAAATAGTGTATAGTGAAATAGAAAACAAATAAGAAGTGTGGAAAGTGTATGTATGATTGTATAAAGTCGTTACGCGTTAGCGCATCTGATTTTTGTGTTTATATGATGGTCTTGCATGCACTCGTGAAAAGGATTATATTTAATGAATTGTTTTATACATGTTGAAATGTTAAATTGTCTATTTACCTAGTGATATCAGTTATATATATAGACTTTGTTCATGACAACTTATCTCACGAAGATTGATGTAATAATAAAGAGTAACTCATACAAAAAAAAAATCAAAAAGAAAAAAGGCCTAAGTGTATGGGCTTGACTTGGTTGGCCAACCCTTCTAGGTTTAAAAAATCCTAGGCGCGCGGGCCTTTAAGCCTAGGATCAAATATCAAAGCTAAATTTATTTAGACATGGGCATGTCTTTTTTATTAAATTTATTTAGACATGGGCATGTCTTTTTTATTTTTCGAGGAAACCCACCCTTTTTACCCCATTTTAGACACTCTCTGCAGGCTTGAGTTAAGCGAGTAAAACTCAGTTGTTTCAGACTTTTATAAGGTGAGCACTTCCTAACTCGAATCTGAGACCTGCAAGACAGATCTCATGCTCTTTGTCACCACATCATGCTCTTAGGGACAGCATAAACATGTCATCCTCTATTTCATTTGAAAAAAATGAGCATGCGAAGCGTTGGTTGTTTTTACTTAATTTTTAGCCATCGTAATGGTTGAAAGATTGGAGCTTATGATTTTTTTTACATAAAATTTATTTTTCAACTCACTTCTGACCTCAAATATCTATAAAAACACTGTAAACACCTTGTTAAACATGCATGTGACCTTGAACAACCTAAATATTCACCAAGAAAGTTCATAAACAATCCAAAACTAAAAAACTCGTCGAATTCAAATTTTGTATCTCATGCAAATTTAAAGGTAAATAGTTTATATGATAAATTTCTATTATCAAATAAAATCCATCGATACCAAAATTAACTTTTTATATGGTCAAAAGTATGTCAATCAAGACTTTTTCTTTTTACTACTAAAATCTAGCTTAAATAAAAAATAAATACTAGAAAAATGAATGTTTATATCAAAACGGAATTTAGAAAATAAATAAATGTACGGGGAACGTGAATTGCAAAAGGCTCCATGGTGCAAAGTATTTCTAATAATAATAATAATAATAATTAATGATAGAGTGAGTGATGGTGACATTGCATTAATAAATGGTTCACCTCTTACACCAATAATTTTAGTGCCCACCTTGCATTTACTTCAAAGTTCAACCCACTTGCCCACACCGTACCACGCACATGGGAGAAGCAGTCCATGAACAGCGACGTGCATATATTCTTCTGTTAATTGTTAGGTAAAAGAATCGCATTAAAAGTTCAATTTATTACTCTATGCTCTTCCACCTATGAAACCAATAGCATTCCCATGAATTATTAACTTTAAAATTTGTAAAATTAGTCGAGGTATACAAATTAATTCGACCATTATATTAATAAAAAAAATAACATTTCGTATCTTCATCTATTTAATAACTTAAAATTTGTAAAATTAGTCAAGGTATATAAATTAATTCAAACACTTATATTAATAAAAAAAAAATAACATTCGTATCTTCATCTATTTAACTAGCAAATTAAAATATTCTTCTCGCCATCCAAATCAAAAGCAAAAGGAACCATGTAGGCTTTACGTGATACCAAATTTAGCTCTTAAAGTAATCAGTGGTGTGTAATTCTGTTTATTAAATGACTTGAATATCATTATTCCTTTTTACCTGCGGTTGTTTATCCACGCTTGAGTAAAGAACCCTAATTTTTTTCCTGTCTCTGATAAGAACATGTTTAGGGTGGGTCCCCTGGCTGTAAACATTAATTAATACCTGGATGTATCAGTTTTGCCCAACAGTGGATCAGTGTCTTGATTCTTGAGGTTAAACAATTCCACTCCCGGGTTGAAACCACGACTTAACAAACGTAATACAAACTCGTTGGCCCCAGGTGGTAAGAAATTTCAATCTGAATCTACCTACTTCTATTGAAATCTAAGAAGATCATACAAGCCATGAAAGTTCATCAGCGCCTCCGATGAGCCCTGCGAGCTGAAAAATGGAGGAAGAGGAGAAGTTCAGATAAGATAAAATTAACAGAGAGCCCATTAAGGGGTGCAGGAGAAAAGAAGAAGAAAAGAATGTGCATCTGATTTGAGCTGGGCCCTTGAGAGCTTAAATGGGCCGTTTGTGGGCTTACATCACAGGCCACAACTGGTTTGTGAATTTGGTATTGTTGTTGTTTTTGTGATTATAATTTTTAAGAAAAAATATATAATATGTTTTTAATATATTTTCAAATAAAAATTACTAAACACAGAATAGAACTTCGCCAACCTTAAAAGCTTCGATTCCCGATACTCTTGTGAATCAAGTTTATCTCAAGGAAACTCATCTCCTTTTCCGTTTCCTGAAAGAAAATAGCAACATTTCCACAAACCCGCTACTGATGAAGCTTTCCAACTGCAGAGCAAATGATTTTCTGTGGTATTTTTTGATAAAACGTTCCGGGTCCACGTCTAAATAATGAATTGGGTAGCTTTATTATATGTACGGGAACATGTTCTTTATCCTCATAGTTATAGCTCATTATCTGTGAAGATACTATTAGGCACTGATTCTGATCAGCTTATATATTTGTTAATTGTTCATCCACTTTGATTTTGAAGACTGGCTGTGCATTTTTATATACTATGCTTCCGGATGAATTAACCAATCCGATGCCTATTTTGTGATCCGTAACTAGTCATAATCCACTCCATGATTAGTGTTGATCTTGAAAAAAAATATTTTCCCACTTTCATAATCACAGTTACATTTGAATTTCTTAAAAAAAATCTACAAGCAAGAAACTATCTTACAAGTAAGAAAAGCCTGTATTAAATTTTCATGTATATGTACGAGAGCATAACTGCGAGCCTTAATTTCATGCTGGTTGAGCAATTCTTTCCCTTCCAGTTTTTTCACCATTTAATTCTTTTATGTTGCAGTATTAGTTTTTAGTGAACGTACGTGGATATATAAAACTATATATGAATAACAAGAGAGACGCCCATATACAGAGACAAGGCTGCATGTATTATTTAATCATTGCCATGATTCAGTATGTGAAAGAAACGAGTTGATCTCTAACTCAGACTCAGCGATCACTAGGGAGTAACTCTTGCTACACCTTACAATGCCTCCAACTCAGCTCTGTCAAGCTTGAATCGCTCTCGAACATACGAAATGTAGGTGGCAGCTTTCATGTCTACATTTTCGTCACCACCAATGTCTGGAAAGGTTCTCACCTTAGCGGTGGAGACCTTCTGGATTGATGGAGGGTTTGCGTAATAGCTCTGGCGAGTGGGAAAATCCTCATGAGTACACGTGCTTGGGCTGACCTTGCTGCTATATTGCAGTACTGGCTTTGAAGCTGGCTTGGTGACTCGAAACAAGGACCTGACCAGCTTACCTCTCACGAACCCTTGACTCGATCCTCTGTGTTTTGCCTCCATTTGTTGTCGAGCTAGTGGAAGCTAGTAGGAGTTCAATGTGCTACAATATTTCTTGCCGGTGTTCATTCCATGGAGGCATCTGCGCTTATATATAGATATAAACGGCACTGCTTTGGGCGTCCGATTCTAGTCGTGTAAATTCCACATATACCCTCCACTTTTTTTATATTTATTTATATATATATATAGAAATGGGATAGTTTTCCTCCTTATGGTGATTTGGTGTCTTTTGATTGGGCAATAAATGGCCAAATTAGAGTGCAATGGCCTTTGTGTGAACTGGGCAAAAGTGGCTTTAGATAGGCATGAAACATATTGTTGGCCCACCGCCCATTTCGGTCCAAGATTTTGAATGAAGGGTTTGGATTATATTCCCCCACGTACATGTTGAGCTGCTTTAATTTGAATTATTTTTCTAAGATACGGATTGTGGAGAATTAGGAGTCGATACTTCCCTGCCAAACACATCATAACAATTAAGAAGATATGGGGTTCCTTCTCTTCTCTTTTATGTGTGTGTGTGGAACTCTCTCTCAACAAGGCATCGCCATGTCATCAAGCTTCATCATGACCTATATGTTTTGCTGTGTGATTGTGGTATTTTTTATTTAGAAATATATTAAAATAAAAATTATTTTTGATATCGATATCGATATAAAAACACCAAAAAGAATAATTTAAAAAAATGAATAAAAAAGATCATTTTTAAAAAAAAATCTTTAAAAATACAGTGTGAAACAGAATTATGGAAGGGCCCTCTTCAACTTTGGACCCTGTTGTTTTCCTCCGAATAAAAAGCTTTGAGATTCATGGTATATTACACGGTGATATGATTGAGCATAAACCATCTTGATTCTTGAGACGGTCCAAAGAGGAGTGGATCAATGATAAATTGGTCAGGCGTGTTTGAGCATAAAAAAACGAATTTATCTTTTATCTTGCAGACCGCCACTCCAAGGACGCGGATACACACTGGGCTTTTTGAGGATCCACGGTGACTCGCTCAACCGAAAGGAAACCGCCCTTGTCTCCTGCATGTCTTTTCTTCTTGATGATTCATGAATCATGACATGATGATATTTACGTGTTCATGCTGTGTTTTAAGGTTTCTTCTTCATGGGACTTCCCGACCAGAGAGTAATTTCCATCGTTCTTACGAGGAAAAAAAAGTCACCGCGGTCTGGCATATTGAATGGATATGATTGAGTTTATATATATGTTAATGATGTTTCAAAGTCAAACATGCTCATGAATAAAATCTTTTGTGTTTGAAAAGTGGATAATCATGTATCAATGTAAATATCTTCTTCTACAGCACTCAGAGAGAAGATGATTGCGGGTAGAAAGTTCAAAACCTGCAAAATATATTTTTTAATGGGTTTTAGAGACTTTGATTATAGAATCAATGATTTATTAGTAAGGGGTTGTAATTCCAATAACAGAAGTATTTGCTCTTGTTCTTGTTCTTGTTTTTGTATGATAAATTTTTTAAGAATTAAAGTATTAATATATAGAGGAGAAATTATGAACCATTTACTTTGATGGGTTAGGGAGTATTTATAACTCTTAAACCTTGTCATATCACTTGAATAAAGATATCATAAAGTTATTTTTTCCGGTAGAATAAACATCTCTTATATCATATTAAAAATAGATAAAGACCTCTTACATAATATTAACGCCGATAAAAATACGATAGATCATTTGAAAACTTTTATTCACTCGGGATGTAAAGAGATGAGTATTTATGACATTAACATTTTATGTAAAAAATCATGGGTTTCATAGGTTTTTAAATTCATATTTGTTTGGACTCAACGCATAGCTGGATCAAAAAATGTTGAGTCTGACAGCTCACTAGACTAGTATTTATTTCACCACGACGCATGGTTGATCCCAAAGATATAAGGTCTAGCAACTTGCTAAACCTATATGTATCTGGGCTCAATATATGATTAAAACCAATGGTGTTGGATCTAGAAGTTTGTCAAATTCATGTTTGTTTTGGCTTACCATGTAGTCAAACCCAAGTATTGTGTGTGTACGCGTATTAAATATAATGTCAATTGATCAAAAGATAATCTAAATTATTAAAAAAAATATAGACTGAAAGGTTAATTATTTTTACTTAAAAATAAAAGTCTGCTATGCATGTAGCTTTTATAAAAGAAATTTGAGATTTTTTATTTTTTAAAGTAAGTAAATCAATTTCATTCGGGTTGATTTTTTTTCCAATTAAAAATATTTTTATTTTTATTTTTATTTTGAAGAGATCTGTTTCGGACTTTATTGTTTATATACGTATAAAAACAGTTTTCTAGTGAAACATTTAAATATTTTTAAAAAAGAAAACCTGTTCCCGTAGCACGTGTATAAGATCTAGAAGAGACAAAGTTTTGCAGTCATCGAGTCTTTAGTATTCGAGTTAGGCACCTAAGAGCAAGTCCAATGGTAAAAGCTATTTTGGAGAGCCAAATCTTTAAAATAGCTCTTTGAATAGTATATATATGGGTTTTTTGCTGATGTGTACTCCAATGATAAAAGCCATTTTGGAGAGCTATATTTTTTTTATATGATTTTAAATATAGTGCAATTATTTTATATATAGTTTAATTATGCAATTAATTATATAATTAATATGATTAAGTTATATAATTAAATAATTATTTTTAAAAAACACTTCAACATTATAATTATTAAATTTTGAATTAATAGCACAATAATATATTATCAATTAATAAAATTAACAAACAAAATATAATTAATTAAATTATCCAAAATCGTTCTTGTAAAACATGCAAGATTTTCTTGCTGGAGAATCAGACCCATCTGGCTTTCCTACTTCTTGCGACGCCTAGAGGGAGGTGGAGGAAACGGAGATGAAGAGAGGACGGTGATTTATTTACGTTGAACAATGAGTATTTATTATGGCTCTTCTGTTCGGGTTGCTACAAATAGCAGATGGTGAAGGGAAGAGCTATTTTAGCTCTTGAGATAGCTCTCCCGTTGGAGCTGAAAAAATTGAGCAAAATTGCTAAAAGGACACTTTTTTACCTTTGGCTCTCCTGATGGCTCAAGCGTTGGACTTGCCCTAAGTATTGTCTGTCACTGAGTGTTTTAAACAAAATTAAAAAAAAAATGTTTTAATTTTTTATTTAATATTTTGAAATTATTTTAATATTAAAATATTAAAAAATATTTTTTTAAGAAAATCATGATTTAAAAAAAAAAAAAAAACAATTTCAATAATATAACCCCACGCCCCGTATATAGTTCCAACCAAAAACCGAACTGCCAGGTCATACATCAATGCATTGCACGGTCTAGACTGTCTGATCTTGAGTACATTAATACATTTGCAGAGGTTGTCAGATTGTCCTTGGTTCTTGGAACATATTATATCAGTATTTATTACTGAATTTTAAATTTTTATTTTATTTTAAATTATATATTTTTTTTAAATATTTTCAGTCATCTGGCCGGGGGCAGAGAGAGATTAATTCATCGATCGGTACTGTAAAGGTGCGTTCCCTGGGGATGGTTCATGTCTTTCTTGCTGCGTAAAAATGCTAAATGCTGCACCTCAACCAAAAGTCACAAATTAATTTATTTTTCTTTTCTTTTTTAACTGTCACTGGTCAAAATAATATCGTGCATAATTCTAAAAATATTCTTAAGAAATAACATAGATTCATAGGTTTCATTTTTATTTATTTATTTATTTAAAAATATGGTTAAAACAGTCGTGGCCATTTAAGGTTTTCGAGGTTATGTTACTCACAACAGCATAACCTCAGAATCATGCTTGTATGCAAAAAGTACTGTTTTTTATATAAAAAAAACTCACTAATTCATAGTATAGTTTTGGAGTCATAATCTGTGTTGGAAATTGATTTGTCGAGTTCACATGAAAGTTATTGAGAATTGACAAGACTCTGGCTCTCACTGGGTGGAGGTAGATCTGGGAGAGATTTCATGACCTTGGAGTCAAACTCACACTAGAGTTTTAACATGAGAATTTATGACACACATGGCTGGGGGGGGGGGGGGGGGGGGGGGCAAGAAGAAGTTCTGTTTAATGACAATGTCAGTGCAAGCATTACCTGTGGAAGAGAATGCAGCAAAATTAACTTACGATTCAAAAACACACACATAGTTAGCTGCGTTTTTAGCAAATTCCTGAAGAACTGAAGGGGTGCCAGGCAACAATTGCGGCAGCCCTCGTGTCCCGGCACTCGAACTGTTGATCGGAGCACAGAGGGAATGGAAGTTTCCGTGGGCAGGCAGCTACATGACATTGGAAGGATTCATGTCATGTTACTTGAGGATAAGTTGAATCACACAGAATCTCTTTATCAAATCTTTATATCTTTCTTCTTTTTAAAAAAAAAAAACATTTTGAGATCCATACTGGTTGGATATCTCCATATTTTGAGATCCTCCGGTATCAGATGGTATTATATGTGATACACAGCGAGTGCCTGTTAAAAAGCGAAACCTCAAATACAATTACACCAAAAGAGTCTTACAGAATTGCATCCTGCGTCGACTTCTGCAAGACTGACACTGGGATAGCACCATTGGCGTGGCCTCTTTCCCCCCCCCTCTTTTTTCGTAAGTACATACATTTAAAGTCCAAGAGCAAAACAATACATGCGTGCACATTACAGTGTTGTCGGTTCTTAAGAATTACCACAGTTGTTTGGAGTGGTGATACAAACAAAACGGAACATCTTAACAATCTCAGAACTCAGAGCAATAAATTCTTTTATCGGTAAGATTTAGATCCGTTGGGGAGATTAGAAACAGAAGTGGCATGCACTACTTCCACGAGAAGGAAAGTGTCTGGTGAGATCCACTTGCAGATAACCCATCAGATCCGATCAGAAACAGATGCTGACCATGGGGGTTGGAATTGCTGCTCCCATCAGATATTAAAGCAGGTCCTACTGGCTCACTTTCCATTCCAAGGGCATCATTATAGTTCAAGCTCGGGATCAAGGACTGAGCAGGAGGGTTCAGGTTAGGCTGAACTATGTGGCTCAAACCAATCTCCCGAGTCTCAGATGGTGGAGATGACAGAAGAGAGAGAGCACGGCTGGAGTCTATTACTCGGTTTAACCCATCAGAGAACATTTTCTGGCTGTTGCCAATATTTCCTAATGTGGAATTGCCATTGAGACAAACAGAATCTCCAGGAAGTGTGGAACTGGTACCTTGTAAAAAAGGGAACTGCTTTCCTCCTTTATAGTTGGGAGACAAGGAACCAGGAAAAAGATTTTTTCTGCCACCGAAGTTCATCGAGGATTGACTAGCATAAAGCATTGGATCACTCTCAGCTTTTCCAGCTCCAGTCCAAGCAGTGCTCATAGCACTGGTTGAAAATATTTGAGAGCTACCGAATTGTAGATATCTAGTACCTGCAGTGTAGTAAATCAGTGTGTTTCAACAATGTCCAATAGTTTTGGAGTCCTTTTGAATTTTTTTGTACTATAAGACAAACTGAGTGCTGGGAACTCTCCACACACAAACACAACTTCTCAATGTTAAAATTCAAACCTTGGTTGGAAAATATCCTTGTAGAATTCATTGAAAGTGAATCTGGCTGGGGCTTCCTTCTACGCCTATTATGTCCATCAAGTCGTTTTCTACAGCTTCGCTTTCCCTCATCAAACTCCCCCAACGAATGGAACCTGTGAAAAGGAGAAATCAATAGCATTAATATTTCACACCAACAAAAGAAAACTGTGACCAGAACAATTTCTTTCTATAATGGGTGACCGATCCTGAAAGACCATAGGCACAATCCCCAACCTCGAGGGTATGGGTGTGGATAATAAAGATACAGCTTTAGCCTAGAACTACATGGATTATTAAGCTGCCAAACACTATCAGCAGCATTCGACAAAGTCAACCTATATAGAGAAAATAAATATCCTTCCCCTCACCAGATTTTAATCTATGGCAGCGCAGAATATTTTCATAGCCAATTAGCTTGCATAAACTACGCTTTTATCAACCAGTTAGTTTTCTTCCACTAGTTGGTTCCTTTTAAACCTCTTCCTAACAGAAGAGTGGCATTAGTAGGATCGCTTCAGGCAATCATACCAAAATAAATTAGTTGTTTGATCTTATTGTGTCAATTGGATGGAAAATAGGAAGCATATCCTCTGAATTAATTGTGAATGGACCTTATGCAATGCAAAGAATGATGGACAACCAATAGAGTCTCACTTGTTGAAGCAAAGGATGTGAGTTAACCCCGATAATAGTATTATTCCAAAGCTAATATGTGTTCATGCAAATTTATGAATCTAAAAAAAGAGTTCCAGACTCAACAGCAAGCATATGGAAACAACACATTATTCTAGGATGCTGCACGAAGACAGGATTCTCAACAATCACAGCATACGGCAACTTCAACAAAAAGGAAGCTGCACTCTGATTTCATTCTATTAAAATCAACTCTAATTAACACAAAGTTAAAAGTTGTTAGAATTCAAAGAGCTCCCTGCATTCACAAGCATGTTAGTTCTCACCTGCTGCACTGCTGGCAAAACCGTTGTTCCTGGCCTTTAATAAAAACCTGGGACGACTTGGAGTGGAACTCACATACTTTATGTCGCCGATGGTAATCCCTGCATTTGCTAAGGTCTGAAGTGCATCCATCAACCAAGCATGAGGGGACTAGGGTTGCATTGTTAGGTGTCCTAGCTCTCTTAGATGATCCAGATGAAGATGACTCCATTAAAGAGCCCCCGGGATCCTTATACTTGTCCTTGAAATTACCAGAATTGCCGAGGTTCAAGTCTACTGAACAATACCCGGTAGCGTGAGGTACCCTTAAGCTGCTAGACACAGTAATTTGAGTAAAGTAAGGAGTGCTTTGTTTTTCCAATTCAGCTAATTCCCAAGGAGTCTTAAAATTATAGCCCATAGAGCATCCTTGTTTTGCAAACGTGTTTCACTCTTTCCCACCCTGCAATCAAACTCTTCTCCGATTGATCTCATTCATTACACACTGACCGTAATATCAACAGACAACAAGAATAAAGATCATAGAAAACAAGGACTGGCAAGCATTTTGTGTTTGAAGATAATATTCCCGGACAAACAATTAGTTGGTGGTTTACTTGTAGATAAAGCAATAGCTTGCATCTGTTTATCAGAGTCACAAGTCATGGTGTCCACATCTATATGGACCAGATGCAGTTAATTGGATAAAGAAATAGTAGTTGTGGTTCAAAATTTGGAGGAAATAATTTGCAGGAAAGGAAAAAGGGCCACGATAGTCATTGCACTTCAATAATAAAGAGCTTCAATGCTATTAAGAGACAGGATGCCTGTCACATCATGAGAGTCAGCACTCTCTTCCCAGCCACAGAAAGCCTTTAAGAAAATTTCTTTTCGTTGTAAAACAATTTCGCATATTATTTTCTTTCTTTTAGGCAACGGGAAAGCAAACTTCAGGTTCATTAATGAGCATAAATTTACGAGCTGGTTACAGACCAGTACGACTGCATCTAATTGCGACAATTATTGTAGGGGGGGAGGGGCATGCCTAAAACCTTCCAACAAGTTTTTTTCTTTCTAGGCAAAAGCTGTCAAAACCACTTTATTCCACATGTGTCCCTGAGACTTTGACTGTTTAGAAGTTACTCCAGTAGTGTGTGTTCCTTTTTTCAATGAATTTATTCTCATTGCAAGCAACAGCGAGACCAAACGAAACCAGCAAAAAAAACCCATTTTTAAGCTATTTGAATTATATAGCTAAAACAAGAAGCATAAAGAGCTAAAACGATCGGTTTAAAGGAAGAGTTCAAATCTAGAGATGGGTACCTGAAAAAAAAATCCAGTCTTGATAACCTCCAGGCTATTAGAAATCCTTAAAATGAGGCCCCAGAGGATGGAAACTGCCGGTTGAAGTACAAAGAAGCCAGAATTCAGAATCTAGAGCAGTGTGGAGGCGGTGAGATAAAGAAACTGAAAAGGGCAAACAAGGTGAAGAAAAACGACTCCTGTTGACTTCACAGCCAATAAATCTCTGGCAGCAGCAGCACCAAACAGTGTTGAAGGAGGAAAAGAGAGCTTATCTCTTGCAATCTGCTAATGCAAAGAGGCAGGAAAAGAGAGAGAGCGGTGTTATTGCAAGAATAATTGAAAGTAACATGGAAAGTGGATAATGTATTCAACTTTTGGAAGGGTTATGTTTAAAGAAAGGGAGAGGCGAAGAACTGGAAAGGAGACTGCGTGCGAAGAGTAAAGACTTGCTTTTGCCAAGCCTCTCCCTCTTCCTTTTTTAGGCCTGAGGCTTTGTGGTGAGAATAAAATAATGTGAAAGAGATTTTAGAAAAAACAAAATTAAAAAAAAAAAAAAAGAGTGGTAAGGAAAGGGACAGCGTGTTGTTGCTTTCAATTTTGAGAGAGAAAAAGTGAAAGGCAGTGGGAAGGAAAGGTGGGAGTAGTTTCTTGAGTTTCTCATTCCATGATGTTCCTTTGGTCTTGACTCTGAGATTTTTTTATTTTTTTAATATTATGGGAACCCTCCCGCACAATTGTTTGGAGTTTTTATGGAAATTAGCATCGCTATTTTTTTATTTCAATTATACATAATTGATAAAGTTGTAGATGATATTTACTATTTACGGGTTATGAGACTGTGTATGTGACATGTAACTCTATTTAAACTATAAAATAATTTAATTGAAAAAATAAGAGGACGACAACACCTCATTAACATACACTAGAATAACTTGCTACAGCTCAAAAATGATTTTGAAAAAAAAAATATATATTAAATTAAAATTATGGTGTTTTTAGATTATTTAATATTGATGTTGTTGTTGTTGTTTTATTTTTATTTTTTTGCTCTCTTCTCTCTTTTTAATTTAGGTTTTTCTGCAAATCACTCTATAATTAAAAGTGAATATTTTGTATATTATATATTATTTCTTTAATGGTGATAAAAAAAAAAAAAACTCCGATTGATTGTTGCAGTCTTTTCTTATCCGTTGGATTTCGATTTCCTAGATTCAAAGTCAACCCAAATCTGGACACAAGTGCTGTCTTATTAGTTATTTGATAGCACGTTTTGTATTTGACCTTCTTCGCTACCAGATTGATTTTAGAGGCTTGGTCGTTTGGAGAGTCGCTCTCCATTGTGTTCGCTTAGTCACTGCGTGTGAGTGTTGGACGACAGGCTAGCAGTTGGGAATATTGAAAATTACCACAAGATATCATTACAGGAACATTCAGGCTTGCTTTTTCTATTAATTTACGATATTTTTCCAACAAAAAAAATACATTATATCAACACAAGTGCTTTTTTCAAAAAGAAATGCTTGGGCTCGAGCAAGTTTAATAAACTTGGCTAACTTAATGAAAAAAACATGAAGATTAATTTTTAATCAGACAAAGAATTAAGAGGTGAAAAAAAATACTGAAGGATTTTATATAGTAACAAAGCAAAAAAATAACTAAAGAAGAATACATTAACCTCATAAAAAGTAAAAAAAAACAAAACAAAAATAGAAGTTCAAATTTCTAGCAAATAAAATATTGAAAGATGATATTGAATTAGACTAAAATAGTGATGAACACCTGGGAGCTAAAGATGTTATTGTAAAAAAGCTCTTCATTTGAGTTGGAATCCCTTGCAACTAATATATAAAACCAATCAATTGCTAAGGATATTATTGGCTTAATGTCCTAAGTTAGTTAGAAAACTACAACATCACTACTTTAGGCCCCGTTTGTTTGCTGGAAAGTGGTTTTCTTTTGGGAAGTGAATTCCGGGGAAAGTGAATTCCTGGAAATTGAATTCCGATGTTTGGCAATGTTATGGAAAATGAATTGGAAAACACTTTCCAGTGTTTGTTTGTGTTATGGAAAATGAACTGAAAAATAATTTATTAATAAATTAATTTTTTTTTCAAGTTTATCTAATATATATAAAATATTTAATCACTTAAAATAAAAAAATGAAATCTAAAAAGTATAATGATGAATTTTTTTATTATATCCTATATTCATACATAGCTTATTTTATAAAATATAACAATATATGTCATATCATATTATAGAGAAATAAGCTTGTGAAATATTTTTTAAATAAAACTTATTAATATATATTTTTGTCAATTTTAAAAGCTTAAAATAAGTTATTTTTTTTCATATGAAGAAAGCCAAATTAGTTTATGTTAAGAGTTATATATTTGGGTTTTTTTTTTGGTATGAAGTATTTTTTAAAAGATAAATAGATACAAAAATATTTTGATGGGTATTTTGGATAAATATTTTTTTTATGGGTAAAGGCAATTATCCCTTTAATATCTATCAAATAAACATCAAGAAATAAATATTTGCGATCCAGTTGTAAGGATATAATTCCAATGTCAAATCTAGTTGCAAGTTTTTAATTCATAATCAATCGAAAAATAACAGGGTTGTGGAGTGCAAAGAAGTCACATGTTATTATTTTTCATCAGAACGAATATATATATATATATATATATATATATATATATATATATTAAAAAAAATTAAAAAAATTCGGCATGGGCCTGTCCCAAACTAAATGGGCCGACTGGACTTGGGCTGGGCCGGGATCAGCCCAACCCAGCCCAACAGTTAATAAAACACTCAAAACACAAAAACGGTGCGTTGCACCCGTCGTCCCCTCTAATCTTATTCTGCCATGTTACTGTTCGCGCGAACAGTAACATGGCCGACTGTGACGAGAGTCTGAACGACCGATACCTATGGGTAGAGGAGGCCGAGGTGGTTCTTCCTGTGGTGGTGGCGTCTGAAATGGTGGCCTGTGGTGGCTGGAGGCAGCATTTGAAGGTGGCGGTATTGTTCACCGACCACGACGAGAGCTTCAACGGAGGATACCGACGGGTAGAGGAGGCCGAGGTGGTTCTTCCTGTGGTGGTTTCATTGTAAATGGTGCCCTGTGGTGGCCGGAGGAAGCGTTGGAAGCTCTCGGCTTCCATGACTGTTCTGGGCAGAGAGAGAAAGAGAGAGAGAGAGAGCCAGAGCCCGAGAGAGAGAGAGAGAGGGAGAGAGCCAGAGAGCCAGAGAGAGAGAGTTGCATGCATAGTCATCTTCTTCGTCGTGAAGGTGAAGCATGCACTGTCATGTTCTTCGGATACATAGAGGAGAAGATGTGTTTTATGGAAAAAGTGTTTTCCTTTCGATAAGGAAAGGAAAACACTTTCCTGCGGGTTGTCTTAAATTTTTTGTTGACCGGAAAGTTAAGGAAAACACTTTCCTTTGACTAACTTTCCGGTTATGAAACAAACATTGGAAAGTGAGGAAACTGAATTCCTGGAATTCAGTTTCCGCGAAACAAACGGGGCCTTAAACACATTTTAAGCATGTATAAACTTGGACTTTCTTGTAAATTTGAATATTTTTGAGTCATTATTTGTTTATTCCTAATAGTTTGCAAAAAGCATCAACTGGCCTAATATGAAAAACAATTATCAATAGAGAGATGTGATCCTTGTTGAAAATCAAAATGTATAGAATGTAATTAAGAACTCATGGACCCTTTACTAAAAAAACCAATTGGATATTGATGGTTTTACATGGTTAAAAACAAGACTAATGATATGATCAAACATTTTAAATTCATGTTGACGGTGAAAGGTTACACTTAAGCCTATAAAATCGATTACACTTAAATATTGTTATTTATAGCTGAAATTGATATAACTGGAGTCTTATTAATTATCTTTAACTATAAACATAGGTTGGACATTACAATAATTCCATATAAAGAAAAAAATTTCCCTCTTGAAAAATTATTTAAACAAGTCTAGATAAATCTCTCATCAAGGGCATGATCATACTTAAAAAGCTTAATCAAAAGGTATAGGTTGAAGAAATCATTGATATATTAAAACAATATCTGAAATCATGATTTAGAAGGTTCATAAAATTATCATAATAGTAATTTCAATCACACATTATTCCTGGAAAAATAACGGGATAAGATAACAGCACCTATTGTATATATAAATGATATGATGGCCATGTTAAATGATATGGAAAGAAGAACTTAGAAGAAGCATCTGTCATCCTGCCATAGGTTTGGTTATGGTTTCATTGCAGGGGACGCGGCGGTGCCTTCGTAGTGGTTTCTGAGCTCACACCCCCATCATAACTTACTGCTTCTGTCTAGGAATATTGGAATCCCTCAAGTGACTCTCTTCATTTAGGCTTTCATTGATTCTCTATTTCAAAAAAGTATTCTTGAGAAAAAATAATTTTTTTATATTTTTAGATTATTTTTATATGTTAATATCAAAATAATTTCTTTTTTTTAAATGAAGGTGGTTTCTAGCTTTCGAGTTCAGGCTCCTATCATAGCTTATGGAATGTTGGAGTTCCATCTCAGTGCTGACGCTACAAAAATAGAATCGTGATCGACAGAAATGGAATCACCACGATATGCCAAGGTACTAGGTTTTCTATGGAGTTTACAATAAGAATATAAGAGCACCGTGAACTCCCTTGTCCTGGAAGTCCCGGAACTTTTGACATATAGTCATTTTAATCCCTATAATTTAATTTAAAAGCTCGACAACCCTCACATTTTCAATAATATTAAAAGATTGCCACCACTTTCATCGGGCTTTTGTTTTTTTATTTTTATTATTAAGGTGAGGGTCCCTCTACGTGAAGAGACTTAAATAATACAGGCACACTAAAAAATGGTGAGAGTTGATGTGCTTTGATTGCAGCCACGAACTATTTGAAGCAAGTGGCCCAAAAGTTGCTTTACATTTCATACCATAATAGATAGCAGTGCTTTTGCAGCTCTCTTCAGGAATATTCCATTCCATTAATATTTTATTTGCTTTTCGTTACTTGTTGTCGTCGACGTTTCCCAGTCATGTAGCATCATAGCTTAGAACAGGGTAAGACCCTAGATTGAATTAAATAAACATATACTGTTGTGGCAATTGATCTCCTTCCCACTTAGCAATCTTCTCGGCATTTTAAATGTAATTTAATATTTCAAAATGCTACCAAAACAAATCGGGAATCGACCCATTTGGTTTACAGTTTTGAAATGGAGAGACTTGATGTCAAAACTAATGTAACGAGGGTGATAATATAAGAAAATAAAATCAATTAAATTTTATCTCTTCGTGAATTCAACTTATTTATCAATTGAATCGAATCGAATCGAATATAATTAGGTTTACTTGTAGTGGAGAATTTATTCAAATAACCTATAATTATCTTATATAGATAGTGTTGTTTTAATACTACTATATATTGTTCTAATAAATGTAACAAATAAGAAGATAAACATGAACTGCATGAAGATATTGAAATAATCAAAAAAATATTTTATTTGTTTTCAAATAGAATTAATTGTAAATCCTTCTTGTAAAGTGAAATGAGAATAAAAAAGAGTTTTAAATTTTATTCAAATAATCAATTACTCCAATATTGAAAACATATATAATTTAACATAGTAAACACTCTACATATTATAAAGTCTAAATCAAAGCATTGTCGGTAAAAACATAATAATTACTCCGAGAAATTTATTACTAAAACGATAAGTTAAATCAATTGTAACTTTTTTAATATTTGGAGATCATAACAAATTGTTAGACATTGCATTTAATTTTATATAAATCAATTATTGAATTGGTAATAGATTAATTTAATTTAACTTTATATTTAGTCAACCTTAATCTATTTTATTTAAAATTATGGTTTATATTTAGTCAACTTTTCAGGAAATTTAATGGGTCACACATATAAGAATAATTGGTTAGAAATTAAAATAAAATGATTAATCAAATATGACTTAATTGTAAATAAATTTTATAAATTGAAAATTAGAGTGCAATTTCTAAAGGGAATTACAATTCTAAACTTGAAAAAAAAAACAAATAAGGACTTCATTAAATCCCTCAAAAAATTACCCCTAAATATGTGATATTATTGAGGGGATAAATTGATATCTTTACCAATTATAGTGTTTAAAGGTTTTCATAGGATAATATCATAAAAAGCAAACAAAACAAAACATAGGATTCTTTTATTACAAAAACTAGTAAAATAACCCCACTATTAAATAGTATTTCGATTCTTTTACAATATACATGGTAATAGCATTTTTGTAAAAAAAGTTTTATAAAATAACATTTTATCTAGCAATTAAGCATGTAAAATAAATATTAAAAAGAAAATATTATTATTATTTTTAGCTGCTCTAACAGGTTACAACATGATGGCATAGCAGGGACCTTGCTCACCTACTTGAAAAAAAGGGCATTCATCTGTGGCAGCGTGACATTATACACAACACTAACATATCGTCCACGCTAAGACTATTCGTGCCGGTGATACATTTGAAGTGTGAAAACATCAAAAAACAAATCCCCCTTCAAACTGAAGACGTGAGGAGAGTTCCATTATTTTCTGGCATAATTCCTTTAAGCAGAAATTATCATAGGTGTTAAGAAGTACCTCGTCCCCCCCCTTCCCCTCTAAGATCCACTATTCGTATTTCTAACCTAAATTGTTCTTGATATTAACCTTACAGCATGAGCATCTCTACAAAATTCAGCACCATCCCGGTATTTGTGTTAATAGGGCGGCTCCTACCACCAAGTAACAGCCAAACTTGAAGCATCTCCCAGAGAAAACTAATAATTACAGCTCAAGAGAAAAATGATTTTCTTGGAAAATATCATCATGATTGCTGTTTACTTGAACTTGTTTGTTGCACTACACTGTTTATTGCGCTGCGCGTTCTCATAAGAAATGCTGGTTTAAACCAAGTCGTTCCATTACTTGTTACTTCTGGTGTTTGGATACCATTTGAAATCCCAAGGCTGCTAGCAACCTCAGCCACTCCTGAAATCCCGGTACTTCCCTGGAAACGTTTCATTACAGAATTTAGATTTCAAGAAAATATATAAATAAAATAAGGATGTAAAGTGCAAAATGAAATTCAATCTCAACCTGCTGGCTGGAGGCTAATGCAGCATTGCGAGGGAGCCTTTGAACCTGAGAAAGGAAAGATCAAGGAAATTGAGGTAATTATATTCTTAGAAGTGCTGGGAAGAGTTTCAGACAAAACACAAACTGAAAAGGGGGAACATTAAGCCAGCTCACAGCACATGAAAAATCATTAAGAAAATTATCATTGAAGCTCACTGAATTTATTCTGGCCACAAGCAGAAGAAACAAAGTTTTCAAAAGTAAACAAACCTCTGAAGATTCATTCAAGGCAGAAGGAGTTGATGGTTCACTTGACGGAGCAGGTAATGCCCCAGCCTGGTTAATAACAACACAAAAACTAGTGAAAACGGTAGGCACTAGAAACCATATTTGGAACATAGCAAGCACTTTGGCAATGCTATTTTAAGCATAAAGACAATGATTAGGATAACAAAAAGCATCATTTGGCCTGGGCATGTCCAGTAAAAATAATCAAATTCTAATCTCAAACTGATCTCCCCACTAACCCAAAGCAAGAGAAATGAAACAGACATTATCTAGCTTTTAAAAATATAGGTATGGTGTCTCCAATAACAACAGCTACCTTTGATGAGAATGTTAGCCGCGAACTGGAAGCTGACGTCTGCAGAATTTGTGGAGCTTGGTTAACAGTAAAGTCAAATAACAAAGTATTGAAAAATCAAGAAGGAAACAAAAAGATGACAACATGCCTGGACATTCTCTTCAAGTAAGTTGTTTTCCAAACTGGAAGCATAGTCACACAACCTCTTTACTCCTAGGGTTGTCAGATCCTAAACAGATGTCAAATCAGATAACAGTTACCACAGGTTGAATAAACAAATCATTTCTGATAGCACTGCATATGATGTTGATATAACATTGAAATCAATAACAGCTACCACAGTTGAAATAAACAAATCATTTCTGATAGCACTGCATATGATGTTGATATAACATTGAAATCAATAACAGCTACCACAGTTGAAATAAACAAATCATTTCTGATAGCACTGCATATGATGTTGATATAATAATTACCTGTTTCCCTTCAATTCTGCTAATTTTTAGTTCCTAAAAAAAAATCAAATAAGTCTCTGATTTCACATCCAGAATGAATTTTAAAATTGGATTGAGTGAAAAGAATTATTAGTATCAAGATTAATCACCAATGTTTCAACAGCATCACGGACATTTCGAACATCGTTACCGATACTACTTGAATCTTCTCGCAATTCAGTAACCTACATGTGTCAACATACATTTTATATTAGTATTACTTCAGCACTAACAAATTAGCTAATATCTAGGCTAGACCCACCCTTTCTTGAGTACTGGCTGTCAGTTCTGCAATGGCATTCAAATTTGTGTCCACACCATCAATCTTTGAAGATAAGTGCCTCCTGGTACTCTACAGACCAAAAAACATGTATTGGGATAAGAAAGCTCTAATTTCAAAATCCAAAAGCAAAATTAAACATTTCAGCACTTGTTCTATTTCATTGAAAAACCAATAAAAACGTTCAAGATCTTACCCGGATTGACCCGTAAACATCCTCTAGTTGTTGGCCTATAGAAGTGCAAGCATCAGATAAACTACGCCTGGTTGCAAACATCATATCAGGAAGTTTCCAACCCTGAAAATAGACATCAATTATAAGAAGAGCATCAGTCAAACCAAAGGACAGGATGGAGCTCAAAACATCAACAAGAGGTATGGTGAGAGTCTCAAGTATTAACCAAGGGCTGAATTTGGTTGCATGACACTTCAAACCTCAAGGGAAGAAAGATTTTTTTAAGTATTAATAATACTCCATTAAACATTCTAATACCAGGAACATGAATTAGATCCTTATGGTATATTGTAATGTTTGACAAAATGGTGCCTATACACATTACACCAAAAGATCAATCAAGAAAGGAAATCATTACCTTCCACCAAACATAGCCATATCCAACAACTATCACCACAACAGCTACACCATATTTATTACCACCTGCATGTTATAAAAGTGTCAGAGAACAGTCCAAAATAAGTGCATAATCAAAGCTAACATATATTGCAGGAACTTGACCAAGATGAATAAGTAGCAAGTTGGTGCTCATACAGAAGATTAGCACTTGATATCAAGAATAAGAACATGGTCTAAGATTTCTCAAGAGATTATAAAGAAATGAAGTTGCAAAGAGATAAATAGCATTCATGTGCAAAGATGTATAACAGCAAAGACAAATTTGATCGTTGTTTAAATATGAAACAACAGAGCATACAGTTGAGGATCCGGATACATTTCAAGGATGTAAATTTCCGAAATTGGAAATTGAAAGGTAACAAACAAGTAAATGGAAACTCATGTTCACAGCACAGATGTAGAACATCATAAGACAGCTTCAATCGATGGTTAAAATGTGAAGCTGTCACAGCATACCATTGAGAGATGAGATAACTGATACAGTTGAGAGATCTACACTCCCAAATTAAAAAAAGGGAGATAAAAAATTGAGTAAAACAAGGACATCCATAGGCACATAAACTTGTCAGGTACACTACAACATAGAAGGACTAGCAGCACCACTCCCCTCCAAGAAAATTAGAAATTACAAGAAACATCAAAAAATCTATTCTGTTGTTCTGTGTCATGGGTTTTTGAAAGAGAAAACTTAAAACTTTAACTGAAAAGGAAACAAAACACAATAGTATATTACACTTAAACTGAATTTTTAAAAAAGAGTGAGAGAAGCCATTTATTTTAGTGTATTTCATATATCTCAATGTGACAACATAGTGCAGATTCAGCCATAAACTTTTTCAAGCAGACTGTTGACTGGAGTGACAAATCAATACAACGCAAATATGGTAACTATGTTAAGCAGACTGTGATCCATGGAAATCCAAGTTGCACAATACAATAGGAGTACATAGCCTCATCATGCTTTCAGTAATTTTTCAAGCAAAAAAATGGGCTCAAGTTCCCCCTTGACTAGTCCAGTCCACAGATGTGTAGTTAGAACAGGATGGACACAACATTACTCATCTCCTGTTTCAGATGCAAGAGAAGGATCAAAACCCAAACCTGTCCCATTTGCAGTTACAATTGTGACAGGTCTACTTGATGCCAACATTTGCAGCTCATGTCGAAGGCTGGTTACCTGCAAAACATGTAATCTAGTACTCTCAATCCCTAACAGACACTTCAACCTGAAGCAAATGAAAATTCATTTCCTGAAATGATGAGTACATATAATTACAAAAGAAAATTTGAACAAATTAAATCTTGAACAATAATATTAGATCCAATGAGTGACTGTTTAAAATCCCGACATTCACCAAAAAAAATGAAAGAAAGATGAACGATGTTTTGTTCATACGCAATAAATCATACACAGTACAAGTTCTGATGTTTCTTCAGTTGTCCAAGCAAATGTCAGGAAAGAAAGTGTAAAAATAAAGTATTTCCAGAGTAGGAAGCAAAGCAAAATGAGCTTTTCTACTCTTACCCACAATCTTATCCTGTCACTTATGAGATTTTTTCTTTTCCTACCAAATTAAAAAAAGAAAGAAGAATTCCCTGTCATGAGAGTAAGATTTTAAAGAAGATTTAGTTTAGTCACTTCAAATGCAATCAGTCATTACCAACAACACTATCAGTTACAAATGGATTACTGGAGTATCTTCTAGAAAGTGCAAAAGCAAAATCATTATCAATTGGATTGGATTAAAAGATAAAAGCATGTAAAAATGTTGAAAGTTCAATTTGAATTGGTGAGAACTTATAAAGAGCCATAAAATTGACAAGCAAACCTGAGCCATCAAAGAGTCATTTGGAGGCTTGCTAGACTTGCTAACTGATGAAGTAGAATCATCTCGTTTAAGTTGCCTGAGAGCAATCTGTGTTGGAAGATAGATCACTAACAATCAGCATGAAGTAGACTAAGAATTGCCGAGAATTTAACACTACATTTTGAATCGTGTTATAGCTTCTAAAAGACATAGGTAACGAGAATAAAAAAAGTATTTGACAGAATATTTTATCCAGAGAGTCAATTAAACAACGGTTAATCAGTGGCAACAGATGTTACAAGCAATGTAGCAAACCAAATTTTATGCATATAGCAGAGCTCAAATAATCAGGGCTCTAACATCACAATAACATTCAAGTTGTATTGCATTCAATGAGGTCCTACATTAATAGAACCCAAAAACTAAACAAAAGATAAAGATTGTCTCATAAATGACTCAATCATAAATGACTCAATTGAAACAATGCAAACCTAAGACACGAGGATTTCAATGCACTCCACCACAGACACTGAAAAATGCCAGTAAAGACAAGCAATAAAAGATTAAAAAAAATCACACAGAAAGCATGTCTAGTAAAGATAATACAAAGTTAAAGGTAATAGGGTTGATGTAATGGATCATGACCCACATGTTAAGACATAAATAACAGATATACTGCAAGCAAGTCTACTATCATTACTATCAATGAAGATAAACCCCCAAATATTCATTGAACCTTTTGCATTTCTAAGAGATCACAATAAGTCATATAAGTACCTTGAAAGCTCCTGAAACAAAACCAGAAACATCAGGCATGCGCCCCTCTTTCGCAAGAACTGAGCCAAGAATACCTAAAAAGCAGAAGACAACTAATTAAGTAAGAAAATTATTTCTACAAAGCATGGCTTTGATTTGGATCAAAAGAAAACATCTGAAGGTACAAAGGAGAGAAATTTGCTTATGAAGGCTAAGATCACACTAGACAGAAGCATTAGACATGCATAACAGAGATGAAGTTATTGACTATCAGCAAGGGGGTCAATAAGGCGGTTGATATAATGGCGAGAGGTGGTAAATAGGCTTCCCATGAAAGCTTGATCAGGACCTTGGTGATAGGAATAGGGGTATGGAACAATCTAGAAAGAATCAAAGTGATGCCTAGTCTATTAATAATCCCCAGCCATTAAAGTGCCCTAAGTGAGCATCCCCAGCATTCCGCCTATTTCAGACTCATATTTCTCCAACTAAATAAGATATGGCCCAGCTAACATGATTATTAGATTGTACACACTGGAAGTTGTTGCCCCTCAAGAGCGCATATTTTCACTTTTTCTTTTCTTTTTTGCCTACAAAGTGGAAGACACTTACGATTCCACTTCAAGCTACTACATTTGTCTAATTAAATACTCCATTGCTAACTAGCCGACGTTCTAGAATTATCCCATCAACTAATTCAACTACCAGTGGCAAGATAAGGGATTCAGGCTCTTTTTTTTCTGTTACCATATAAAGCCAAAAGCTTACATTCACTTCAAACACAATAATACTCATCAGTATTAACAAGAAGCAGAATCACCTTTAATAAGTGTAAGAAAACACAGAGATAGAGAGAGAATTCTAGCTAATGTGAGCTGCATGGTACTTTCACTGCAGATCAAGTATGACCGATGACATCAATGCAACAGAAAAAAAACCTTGACTGGACAAGCTAGCTCAGAACCTCACCAACTCAGTGTTGCAATCAACTATAGAGCAAAACAAAGCACGCACACCAAAAAGAAAAGAAAAAAGTCCCAACTTTATATCAAGTGCCCAAGGTCCCTAACACTAACAAAACCCCTCCCTAATGTAATCGCACATACACAGGCATTTGCCTCGTTTCAAATGTAGAGCTAACGAACAACATGGTTCACAAACAAACAATCAAAAACAATCGAAATCTAGGGTTTACCTCCAAAAAACCTAAAACTCACTCACTGCTCCACACATCCCAAATTAAAAACAAACACAATCAAATCAATTAGCGAGTAGAATAAAAGAATTAGTTAAAAAGTTAATAGGAAAATTAGAACATAAAATCAAACAAATTTAACGGACCTGCACCGACGAGAATAGTTAACTTGCCGAGAGGAATAGCCATGGACGGATGGCAACTGATAACAGTAACAATAATTTAATAAACAGATGGATTTTTTTTTAACTTTGATTTTGAATTAAAAGAGTGCTAGCAAGGTCAGAGAACATGATTTTTTTGGGAGTGATAAAAAGCGAGCATTTAAGATTGGAAAACAAGAAAGAATATATATGTGTTGTTGGGCTTTGTAGAAACGGGCTTTTGTTGGGGAAGTGAATCAGCTATTCATCGACGCAGCTTGTAGCTACGACGCAACCACCTATTTGTTGATCGTGTTGCCTAATCCACCTTTAATTTCAGATTCGTTTTACAACTTTACCCCTTCACCATCGAATACACGAAAATACCCCTCTCCTTTCCATTTATCACGAGAATACACATTGTTTCTTGATACGTGGGATAACATTTTTTTATAAAAAAATAACCTTTACATGTGATAAATATAATTAAAATTATATTTGCTTTTTGAGTTTTATTATAAATTTCATTTACATCCTGCACCTAACCTTCTTCTTCTTCTTCTAAACACCAAGCTTAACAGCCACAATCCCTTCCCTGTGATCCCTCGCCGGCCACCATTTCCAAACATAAACCAACTGAACCCCATGGCCACCGCCGTCACCAAACTCCAGAAAAACAAGGCACAGCCGCGCCATCAAATGACTCGAATCTAGGGAACAAGAATGCTCTAAACCAACAGCTCCAAGCCGATGATATCAAATTCATAAAAATACCATCACCTTACAAATCGATGCAATGTTGATTTTCGCCACAAACTAACAAAGCGAGAATGCAGTGCATATAAGCAATCTATACAACTTAAATTTAATTAAATTGAAATTTTAAAATTTATTATACTAACTTATGATAGAATTTAATATCAATTCTCTCAATAATCCTATTCATCAAATGGACATAAATGGAGTGTATAATAAGGTAGTGCATGATTATTATTATTCTAGAACATAAGGAATGAAAATTAAAAAAACAAAAATATGTTTGGTTAAAAAGAGAAATATAAAAATAAATTTTTATCTGAAATAATTTTAAAGTGAATTTCTATATCTTTAAAACAAAAGATATAGAAGGGACATGTTTTCATGGACAATATTTTTTTATTCTAAAATATTCTTATAGAAAAGTTTCTATTTCAAAATTATGCAACTAAGCCATGTGAAGATAAAAATAATTATTATCATAGTTTTAAAATTCAGTTATAATTTATGAGTCAATTTTAAAAAAAAAATTGAGTCATTGATCAAGACCTAGTTCACGAGTCAGACTAACTCCAGTTGATTTGATTTAAATATAAGAATAAAAACGGTTATTATTATATATTCATGGTTTTAAAACTCGATTCAAAAGCTAACACATGGAAAGACCTAAGTCACAAACATGGTTGACTATTGATTCAAATAAATATAAAGAGAAAAATAATTATTATCATAATTTTAAAATTTGAATTAGAGGTTGTCTCAGGGCAAAGTCAAGATAATGTGCTAAGAGAGTCATAGTTGACACGAGTTTTTGAAATAATCAGGTAAAGTTTTATTCTATTTTTTCTTAAATCCAGATTAGCCGAAGCCTCAGGTCGATCTAGTTTCAAGTCAACTCCTCGTGTCAATCCTGATTTTATAGCTAGAATTAATATAGTAATATTATTTTCAACACTCCACATAACACAAAAAAAATTATTTTTTAAAAGAAATACATGTTCAACAACAATACATATTAAAGACAATATTTTTTTATATCTTATTCACCATAACCAATACAGAACAATCGTTTTGTTTTGTACATTATTATAAAATACAATTTTATCTCCATCTTTGTTCATGTTTTGTCTTTATTATTTCTATTTCTTCTATCCTAATAGAATAATCAATCGCTATCTTAATATATTCTACAGCAATAATTTCTTCTATCTACCTTAATGTAGGGACTTAGTTCAAAGGATATGCATCTGCCTCAAGATATGCTCAAAGTTATCAGTAGACTTTTCAATCTGATGAGAATGCGTTCCTTCATAGGTTGTCAGCACGATCCCTTCATCCTGAGTTAATCTTTGGATTTGCTTTTTCACGTTACACCCCTGATGTGTGCACCGATAATAGCTTCTGCAGGCAGAAAACAAATAAATAATTCATGATTAAGGTCAATTAAGCAGTGTTAATTTAACAAAACACCAAGGAGATCGTGCGGTGATTTTCTTTCACCAAATACACGGCATACCGGGTCCAAGTCCCTCCACCTCAAGGAAGCTCAGCTGTTAATTAATAAATACCTCTTCAATTTAATTAAAATATTTCATGTATCCATCGTCCAAATTATTAATTGCTCCAGAGCATATCTTAATCACAGAATATGAATTACTTTCCTATCGCCGGCTACTTCAACCGGCACAAGTAAAGCGAGGATAATAACGTTTACGTGCTAACAATTCACTAAATTGTATTAAAAAATAATATTTGATACGTAACTATTGGGAAGATACTGAAAGAGTGCTTTGTGGCCTTGGGAACGATATTTTTTAAAATATTGGAATATGATTTATATTATTTTTTAATATATTATCTCAAGTGAAAGTTCTTTGCGCTTGAAACTTGCACAGACTCACGCTACTTTATGTTTGATTTTTATTGAATAAAATAAGTGAAATTCGAACTGAAATTATATAACCTAAAACCTTAAACTATTAAGTAAGCCCCTAAAATATAATTTATATTATTTTTTAACACAAGCATTTGGAATTAGCATCATCATCGGCAACTTGAAGCCACCCGGGCTAATTATTATCAAGAGACAATGTGCCATTCTACTGCAATTTCGAAGCTTGAACTATCAGGTAGTGATAGTTTCTGGCTCTCCTGGTAGGATAAATATCATCTTCAATTTTAAAATTTAAATTATAGGGTCATGGATCTATCATAGAAGCATCTCTCTTTTCTCATCATAAGATAACTATTAATCATATGTGTAATCTAACGGTTCCTAATGTTACATCTTCCAATTTCTTATTTCACCCTCTGCTATATGAATACGCCTCGACTGAAATGATAAAAACGACAAGGTCAATCTCCACTCAAAATGTTGCACAGTTAAGATTATGATACAGAACTATATAGTAATTACATTTTTTAACAAGTACTTCGTATTAAAAAAACAATTTTTAATTGGTAAAATAATATATTAAAAATAATAGGACATGATCTAGTATCAAAAATAGGTAAGCATAACATGCTTATATTTAAGTAATTGATTTAATTTAGTTCAAAACATTTTTCTTTTTTAAAGAAAAACTAAATTTAACAAAGAGCGAACAAATAAAAAGACTTGAAAAAACCGATATTATTTTTAAAAATAGTAAAACATCCTATCAAAAAAAAAAATAGAGTTCAATATTCAATTAAACAAGATGTTTAAGGATGAAATTGAGAAACAACATAAATTTATTTATTTAAAAAAAACAAATGAGTCGAGCGAAACTCTTAAACCTAGGATAATTTTCAAAATTTGTAACCCGTTAAATTAGACTAAACTTAATCAAGAAATTTAATTAGTTGAAGAGTAAAATTAAAAAAAAAAAAGCATTTTTGAAAATAAATTCTTGATCCAGTATTTTTCAGCTCCCCGAGAAAATCTTTTCTAACTTCCATTTTTAATATTGACGTTTATCAGAAGATGAATAATTCTGCTAAACTGCATTGAACGACACATAGACGGAAAATCATTGCTGAGACTTTTCAAATATATAAAATTTTAAAATACATGGTTTTAATACCCTGTGCTCGTTAGTAACCTGATTCGTGTGTGTGTATAAATATACACACACACACACTAAAAAAATAGTGGCACTTAATATATTCTATAGTAGTGTGATGGACCGATAAGAAGATTCCATGTTATTATTTATATCCTTCTTCCTCCATGATTTTACACTCACGCACTTTAGCATTTAGATTAATACTCTAGCTAATTTAATGTATCATTATTTTAGGTCAAAGTAAAACTAGATAGCACCTAGGTGTCACTCTTTCATTGAGCGGAGTTCATTGACTGCTACATCAATTTTTTTCATTGGCTAAATCAAAACTCTTTCTACCATCATAATCGAGTGATATTTTCTCTCATCCCTTAGAACTAGAAACTAAAGGTAAAAAATTAAATGGTGAGATGTTTAAAGACTAAAAGGTTATAATTTAAATGGGTGACCAAAGTGAATTTCTTGCCTTATTTTATGGATTGTCTCGTTGTTTTGCACTTTGATCCCTTTTGTTTTAATTGTGTGTGTTTTTTTTTAATATTTTTGATAAATTGGTGGTGAATTTGGGAGTAAAAAGATGTGATTAAAAAAACAAAGTTCAAGAACTAATTTATAGAAGAATTATTATGCTAACATGGAAAAACCCACACGGTTGTTTGCTAATATATTTATATATAAACACAGGAAGACAAAATTTAAGTACGAAAACCAGTCCAATCTCATGAATAGAAATATATAGAGAATCCATGCAATTCACCCTAATTAAGCAGCTTGCAAAATTGCAAGTTGCAACAAAAACTTAATCGAGTAAATTAAAGCAAGATGTTTGAGCACGAGTAAAAAAAATATTGCAGGGAAGTCATCCTTAATTTTCTCAGATTCGGCAAATTTTATAACCAAACAAGAGTTTTTTTCTGCAGAATGTTTTGCTTAAGAAAAAAAATATCATTAAAACAGCATGGATTATGCCATATAAAATACTGAATTTGCTGACTTAATTATATATGTTGAAATACTTTAAATGTGTATTGAAACAAAATTAAAGAGCATAGTTAATTATAAAAAAGAAAATAAAGGAGTATAATTACCTGGGAAATTTGCTGTTCTTCACTGCCTTTTGGCCATACTTTCTCCATCTATATCCATCATCGAGTATATCAGCTTGGCTCCTTGTCTGGAAAGCATGCTTAGGTTTTCTTATCTTCTTCCCCCCCCTTTTCTTCTCCAATTTCCCCTCACTTTCAGACCCAACAGAGCCTCTGTTTTGGGAGCTGTCATCAACACTCAAACTGGCCGCAGGAGCTTCCATCTCTTGCATCAGTCCCAGGAATCCATTTCCCTTGGCGCCTTCCAAGTCAGGAAAACCATAAGAATTGGGTGCCATGTTCGAAGACATGGGGGAGGCCGAAGTGGTTGTTGAAGAAGAAAGTGGAAGAAATAACGTGTAGTTTTCCATGAAAGAGAGTAGAAGGAGCTGGATGTATGAGCTACTTGGCTGGGTATATATAAATAAAGGTTGGATTGATAAGGCGGCGTGCTTAATCTTAGCCCCCAGTTTTAGGTGGCGTAAACGAGACGTAAGAGATTAATTGAGATTAAAAATAGAAATGCAAGGATTACTGGGAGCACAACTCCGTGGTATTCTTAATAATTTCTTACAGATATAATATGTGGCTATTAAAAGTTTAATAGCTTCATTCGCAACACTGCACGGCTGTGCTTTTTTAAATAAATATTTATATACATATTTTTATATTATTTAATTCAATAAATTTTTAAATAAGAAATATTTTAATACATAATTGCAATATCCGACAAACTCTAAAACAAAGATTACAACTCATGAGGATTGATAAATAAAGAAGAAGAAAAAAGTGGTTAAGTTTTAGAAAGAACTAGACTAGATTATTAAACTATTCAGATCATTTTTTGTAAATAAGTGTTTGGATATTAAGGATGATTTGTTTGGTGGAAATAAATAATATGCGGAGGTTACCTCACTCGATTGACTTTAAAAATCCCAAAACAACTTATAAAATTATAATTTTACTAAAAAAAATATTTAAAATTATATTTTTTTAATATTAAGATAGCAACACAATGAATTAACTTGGGTCAATCTATAAATTAACATTTTAAATTTATTACTTGAATTATGAAACTATGTTAATCTCATAAAAAAACAAATCATATAGCCTAATTTTCAATTAACTCTATATTTTCTTGGGATATGTAGTAATTTTGTTAGACAATCTACATGGATTAGCTTTCAAAACTAAACTATCACAAATCATAAATTGTCTAAAATATCTAACGTTTAACAGTACATCATACGATAAATTTTATAAAACTCTTTAAAAAAAAAAAAATAGGGATTAGTATGTCTTTAAGTGTTAGCATTTTAATTATTATGTTTTAATGTTTTTCAAGTGTTTGTCTATCATATATTATGTAATCAATGCCCTGCATAAAAAAAAAGAGGTATAACATATTATTTATAAGGAAATCTAGCAACTCTATAAGTAGAAAATATCAATTAGAAAATATCAATAAATTTCTAAAAATTATCATAATATATATATATATATATATATATATATATATATATATATATATATATATATATATTATGATAATTTTTAGAAATTTATTTAGGATATCACATATGTTTTTCAGGATTTTTTTCGAGGTCTATTTTTTTGAAAAACAAATACACAGGCAACACATCTTCTACAAGCTTAGATTCCAACCACCATTTCGATGCCTGAAAAAATAGGGCAACATCTCTTTTGGTGAAAAAAAAAACTCTTTTTTTTTTCTCAAGTTATTTCAACTCCAACACACCCTATCACACCCATAAATTATTTCATCAACTTTAAAAATAGCTTAAAAACCTGAAATTAAACCGAGTTAATTTTTACTTTCTCACCTTAGATTTCCCTTTTTATGGAACATTGATTTCATGAACAACTACCATGGAACCGGTCTAATCTTTAGAAACCCTTGGACACCAATATTTAAACCCATTTTGGTTGTCGAAAATAGAGTGAACATTTTTCTTCTTCTTCTTCTTCTTTCATCAACAGATCTAGCGACACTTCTCTCTCTCCCCTCTCTTTGACTAAGAATTAAAAAATATTACAAATAAACTTATATACCAAAAGTTATTTTAAAAAATTCCAAGACCTAAATATTACAAATTATGTTATTTTTAAAGATTGAGGATCTAAATGTATTTTTCTTAAAATCTGGCTTTCCATCCATGTTTGATTTTTTTTTTCATCTCAACTCTCTTGATTATAATTCCACTATTAACTAAAAAATCATAAACAATTAAGTTTTATTTAGATGAAATCATTCTTTGATTATCAAAATAAATTCTTAAAAAATAAAATAAATATTCAGTATTTTGTGGGTATATAAACAATGTCCCAGCTATATAACACTTAACGATTTAGAGTGAGTTATAAAATGAGATATTCAAAACTCGAGAGCCAAGGAGAAATGTCTGAACAAAGTGGACAGCACCTATAAACTCCTCGTCGTCTCCGGAACGAGCTGCTTTTCTGGTCGGCGACGTGCAGTGGTTGGCAGAGATAACAGCGCCAAGACATCCCATGTGATCACTTCGAGAAGGCATAGTTTTTTAGCGTACAAAAATTGACAACGTGTGAGCAAATAGATTGGTCGGTCATATATTTAACAACAAATATTATACTTTCTATATTTACGTATATATGTCCGGAAGGGTTTCGCTGAAATGATGTCAGCCATGAAGTTTATAATATATTTCCGGTCAAATATAAAAACGTCATGTCCTCAAAAAAATAGCAATAAGACTCCATCTCTTGATGATTTTTCTTTATTTATTATAATCAACCTCTTCGAGGCTTATGAAAGATTAATAGCCCTTCCATAAGCCTCTAAGAGGTTGATTCACGTGAGTCGCCAGGAGGGGTCTGTCCCAATAGTAGTTGGAGGATGTCTCTTTCAAGGGATCGTGGTTCGAATATCTCAATGGTATTTGAAGGGTGCTTCTCTTCATGATATCGTGATTCGATCCCTGCTCGTTACGCTTGTTATCCCTGCTCGGTACGCTTGTTATCTTTACATGCTCACTAGACTTGCAGGATGTTCAGTGGATCCGGGAAATAGTCGAGGTGCGCGCAAGCTGGCCAGGACACCCCGATTACGAAAAAAGAAAAGAAAAGATTAATAGCCAAGAACCAGCCATGATTTGTGCCATATTTTATTCTACTAAAAGAGAAAAAAAACTGATAAATATGTGCCGTGCTGTGATCTTTGAACTGGTATACATATTATATGCTAGGGTTAATATTCACTATATTAATATTTAACGGGTCAAGGATCACTGGTTTTGAAAAGGCAACACTGCAACTGCTGCTAATCCAGGCTTGTTTGATATTAATTAATTACAAGATTAATTAATGATTATGATACGGAAGCATTTGCACTTCATTAATTAGGAGATAAATTTATGTTGATTTGTTTTGAAACGGAGCTCATGCGCTCATTTTAAGTGTGACCAGTTTTGTCAGGAAAAGGATATGTTTTATTGTATAATAAAAAAACGTGTCAAATACTATTAAATATTATTTATATTCAACGAAATAAATATTAAAAATAATATGAAAATATAACCCGTGAAAAAATTAATGAAACTCAACAAAATTATTATCTGGTTGAAAAATAAATAAATAAAATGGATTTTTAGATTAAAATAAAAATTCTAGAAACTTTGAGATTGAACTTCTTTTTTGTGTGTTTTACAATATCATAGCCTTGCTTTTAATTTTATTTTCTTACAATAATTTTAAGCTTCATCTGATGGAAGTAGGTACAAAAATAAAATCAAAAAGTTTTGTTTTTCTTTCTTTGTTTTTTTTCATATATAGTTTTTTCCAAGTCAAGGTATTGCACAAAAGAAGTGATAATAACAATTTGGAAATTAAAACGCGATGCCAAACCTTGCAGAGTAGCCGCCCACATCTCTGCGCTGCAATAGAACCCACGTTGAAGTTTCTTCATGAATGACTTTTCCAGTCTGACAAAGCCATGGCCTGATAATTAGCCCATTACATAATAAGTTTTGGATGGGGTTTTGGACACGTGATATTGGTTGATATTCAAGTATTTTTTATTTTATTTTTATAAATTATTTTGAATATTCACATCAAAATAATTTAAAAATACTAAATTTTTTAAGTTTAAAATAAATAAATAAATAAATATTATTTTTTAAAACACAAAAACAAATAAACTTTTAATATTATTAGCCATGACCAAGATTCCTGACCTTCATGATGTGATAATTGCGGCACTTTTTTCTCTCTCCTTATCCGGGACCTCATTTCTTTGCTGTATAAATTATTATAATTGCATGGCAACGTACTTTTATTAACAATATATTTGGCTCATTTTTATCTGGAATTTAAAAATATAACTGACCAGTTGGTAATACTGGTTTAAGAGTGTCAATGGGGTTAATTTTTGTTTAAAAATATATTAAAATAATATATATTTTTCAATTTTAAAAAAATTATTAACACATTAAAATAATTTTAAAACATGATTATTTTTTCTTTAAACGTCGGGTCAAACAATCACCAAACCCAAATTAACATTAATTGGATTGTTACACGAAGATAGCATTGAACAGTAGTTGAGGAAAAAAGACAATTTGACTCAGTTTCATAACTTTTATAAATCAATTATGTTTAAGTATTTTTTTTAATATATCAAAATAATTTTTAGATTTCTCGTCAACTATCATGAGTTAATTTATGGTAATTACGAACATGTAGCTGAGGGAGAGGAGATCAATAGTCGTCGGGTCTTAAAAATACACGTACATTAATTTGTACATTTTTAGAAAAAAAATCTTATGTTTTTCTTGGGATTTATATTCTAAACAATAGAATGAACAAACAAACTAACAACCCAAGGGGTCCTGACATGAGTGGTGAGGGCGCTCTCGTCATTTAAAAGAAGTCAAGGGTTTAAACCCTCCTCTTGTATGGAGCCGACTATTTGGGGAGCATTTTCACCCCTTCGGGGCCCACCCGGTGCGAATGTGGATTAGTCTGGGCTAGCATCTATGACACCGTGTGATTTATATCAAAAAAAAAATAAAACTAACTTAGCAATTTATGCTCTAGTGGACAACTTACTTCATCGAGCAAATCTCTTGCTCAGACCAGATCTTGGACAGAATAAGAGACACATAATAAAAACATGAAATAAAATCGAAGCCGGCTTTCCAGGATTGCTGAAGTAGTAGAGCATTGACAGATGGACAAGTGGCCCAGAAGATCTCTCTCTCCAGTGTTGTAGCTTTTCCAGGGAAAATAATCTCAAAGCCGCAATCTTACACAGCAGTGCTGAAATGGCCGAAAAACATTTAGACTAGCGAGAATGAGCCTTGTACAAAAAAACACAAATTACCAAATTCTCCAGCAAAAGACCCAGATCCAGCTTCACTTTCTCCGTGAGCAGAGTTTTCACCGGAGGGCAGTCCCAGTCCATCTGTAATTCTGTATTCTGCAGCATATCCCGAGGAACTGGGTAGCCATTATGAACCATCCATCTAACTGGAATTTGCTTAAAGTTCACCCCTGATTCTGGTTTTGCCATGCCCTCCAAAATGTCAATGAAGTAATCTGGAGATTTTGGTAAATGCAAACATTCTTGTTTTGTGTTGATGGAATATGTGTACATGTAAATATAAGAATGATGCCAAGCAGACTGATGGAAGAAGTAGAAGAAACAGAAAGGTTTTCTTTTACGAGGAAAGATCGATGTTTGGCGCACCGGGATGAAATTCCAAATTTGCAGGAAGCTCCAATGCCATCAATTACAATAACAGAGATGTTCAGAAAATTTTATCTTCCCTTGTTTGGTAGAAAAAAGTATATATAAATGTGTACAATCAAAATTAACCATCAAATGATTTTAATATACGAATATCAAAATTTAATTTTAAAAAATAAAAAAATGTTTGAAGTGGCTGGCATTGGTTTGTTTTCTTTTTATTTCAGTCTCATAAGTTGCTTCTGAGCATGCATTTATGAGCATATTTTTATACACTTATTACAACTTTTAACGTGGTTGAATCAGCATTCATATCTGTGTTACCCTTCAACACGCACCAGTTTTGAGGACTACCTCAGGGATTTGAGGGAATCTGTACGAACTCTAAGTTATTTTCACCAAAGAGGTTATCACAGTAACTCAGCAATTTTCTTACCCTTAGGGATGCTCATGCTGGCTTTTGGAGTTGTTAGCGTGAAGGATCTTCAGTTATGGCTTCATCTGTTTGATTTTTCATTTTCGTTCCTTTTTCTGAAATTGTCCAGGTAAAAGAAAATCCTGGTCCAATAAGTGGAGGCCTTGCCTCAATATATGGTGCTGCTGGGAAGATACCGGATAGAGGAATGGTTGGAGAATTGTTGGTAACTACGTGGACAGTACATGCTGATGACATTTCCATGTCATGGGAATCAGAACATGTCGGTCAAACCTACAAGATGAAATTAACCTCCCCCATCAATATTAATTTTATCCATATTCACCTTGCATCGAATTTTAAGTATGTGATGTCGTGAAGGCCGGATTCTTCCTAAAGTAATCTAAATCATTCATTCTGGATTCTGGAATATGGATAGTGAACACTCCTTTACCGGACAGGAAGTTCAACTTGAACAGAGCTTTCTGGTTGGGGTCCTGTAATAGTCTGTGCAGTAGTTGACAGTGCTTATGGCATTAGCTACTAGGCAACGTTGTTCTCGTGAGTTGATTGAAGTATAAGGATCCTTAGTGCATGGTTCCATTTGTTTTCTCCATTAACCAACCAGATACAGCATAAAAGCATCAAGCTCAGGGAGCTGTTGGGTTCCTGTTGACCAAAACCCCGTTCTGGCCTATGATGTTTGGGCCAACCTACCAACAGAGATTAACAGAGTTGGGACTAGGGAGTCATTGCTATAGTCAAATGTTATTTCCATGCAAGCTTGCCTTCCTCTTCGATACAAGTCCAATTACAAGTCAACATGTACAAGTAGACAGGTGCAATTATTACTTCTTCCATCCAAGTTCCAAGTTCCTGAAAGGTATCCCCTTCGCTGCATATTAACTAGAGAACTAGCGAGGTTTGTAAAGAAGTGTCTTCTGTATGTGCCATTTTTTAATGAGGTTTTTGCTGTAAACACACCGATGGGAAGCGGGTCTGTGCTGGGATATATGCGAATGGGATTCTGTCTTTCACAAAATTAGGATGTACTGGTGGATTTTGGGTTATGGAGGTTTGAGGTTTTACTTGTAAAATATGCAATTTCACTGCCTTGGTGTTTTCTGCTCATGATGAAATATCCAATACTTGGTGCTCTCTACGATACCCTACTTTCCCTGGGTATCCTGGCCATCAACTAATTCTTTACGTATCTTACATGAAAGAGAGAGCAAATATCTTCCGTCTTGGTCAATCTGGTTCATAATTTGCTCCACTGTTTTGGATAGGTCGCCTGTCAAATCATTCCTGCATGAAAAAGCTCTGGCGGGTCGAGGCTCATCTGCTGGTACCCGTTATGATTCCCAGCTCATGTGCAGTCATGGTCGAGGATGAATTATTTTCTTAGAAACACTCGCTTGCCTGAACGTGTTTCCAGTGAAAAAGACAGAAGATTACATTATGCACCAGTTAGGTTTTTGGATTCTATATGATTCTCAGCTCATGTGCAGTCACAGTCGAGGATGATATATATATATATATATATATATATACACACTTGCTTGGATACCTGAATATGTTTCCAGTGGAAAAGACAGAACATAACATTATGCATCAGCTGGGTTTTTAGGGATACGGCCAACAATCACCCCCAAGACTAGTCACAATAAAGACTGATAAGGGTAAAACTACACGGAATTGGCCAAGACCTGATAAAATGTAGCATCTGGACTGCTGCTTCTGCCTTTTAGAAGCAAATAACCTGAAGTATAGTCCTTGAACAGTTTAATAAAGTAAAGCGTGGATTCAATTCTTCTTCTGCACGACATACCCTTGATATTAGTTACTCACAAAGTCACAATAGCATGGGTTTTTTCTTTCTTTCTTCTGCCTTTTCTCCCTGGGATGTTTGTATGATCCTAAAAGCTTAGTATGGAATCGTTTTGAACAACAATCATTTATTTAATGTGGCATTTAGTTATACTCTGCACTTAATACCAGTTACATGGTATTGTTTTCTTTGGATATCTTACCATTCAGGAGTAAATTTGCTGTAGATTTAGCATCACTGCGAGTCATTCCTGTATAAAAAAAGCTCTGGCAGCTTGAGCCATCTTTGTCTGTAGCGTTTTGTTTGGGGTCGATCTATCATTTGCAGTTCATTAACCCAGAGAAAAAATAATAATATGAAATTTAACTTGGATGATAAGTGAAATATGTCTACCACAAACAAATATACCTTACATTACATAACAATTACTCAAAGGCACCTGCTGTAAGAACTGCCCTTTTTATTTATTTTTCCCACTCAAGTTCTTCATAGCACTATAATCTCACTCCCATTTTACAAGCATCAATCATCTATAAGGACATGTTTTCAAACCCGTCATTACTTCTTTCTAATTGAAGAAGATATTTTGAAACCACACTAGACTGCTTCATTTGCCTTTCACAGCTCCAACACCAGGTCTACAATGCACAGCACACAAAAATGAATTAGGACAGTTACAGCTACCAACAAAACAAGCCCCCATTACCAGCCATATGATGCCTGGTACTGTTGCTAAAATTAGGTGATCCATGGCATGTCCCTGCACAATGCTTGGCAATAACATGGAAACAATCAATGAACTAGCACTTCAAAGAAAATAGAGCAGGATCTCAGAAGATCCTACATATAGTCAGAGAACGTATATGTTTTCTTTTCATTGATCATGAGAATCAGAAACTGATCCCAGCCATATTTTTTCAGAATTTGAGTTCGAAGCAGTCCAGTTGTGAGTGAACTAGTACTTGAAGAAATAAGGCCATTTAGTTATCGTTCTATCAAAGAGCAATTCTGGAAGGGATGCTTACAGTCTGCATCTGTTTTAATCCAGCATTCCCTGCTTCCATTTGAGTCACAGCCAGTAAACATGAAGTGGGGTGGGTTAGATTGACTCTTGAAGCGCCTTATGCTCCTCTGTGAAAGGATTCGGGGAACTATGGTGATATCCTCATCCAGGAGCATCTGTCCTTCATTGTTGTTTCCCCCATTGTTGTTGCTCTTCCTATTCTCGGTTTTTGGGGGCCTGTCGACCTTCCTCGTGGTTGTTGAGCTTTCAGGATGAACTTTCCTGTGGAACATGTGTAGGATCTGCACACCACACATCAATCAGAACTTCACACTTAAGATATTGTACTTATTCAGTACAACAGAAAATATGCTGGGATCGAAAAATTTGTTCGGTGAATATACATGAACAAGGAAAAATAATAAAATAAAAGGCTTGATCTGTATTTCTGTCTTTTTTCTTTTCTTTCTTTTTTAATGAGGTGATTTCATGAAATTTTGAAAGGAAGCATTTTGAACTTGGTGAATGGCGTCATATTTGCAGAGTTTATTTTTTCAAGTTCATCAGATGGCCCGCAGGTCTCGAATAAAGCAGCAGTGACAGTATTCTGTATTCCCTCATCTTCCAAGCCTACCCAGGGGGATTTGAACTTGGAATTTGTCAAGTTGGTATACTGATTCTATATTTTCAAATCAGGGTTTTGGCATAGAAGTTATGATATCTGTAGACATACCTTGTGCAGTTTTGTTTCTGCTGAAGCAGAATCAACAGTTGCTCCTCCAGCGGAAGTAGAGCTCCTAGAAGAAGCATGGTGCAATTTCTTCTTCAGAATCTTTTTCATGAGATTCACGGATGATTTATCAGCCTCCTTCTCCACGCGCTTCTCCTCCCTCTCAAATTTAACCCCATAATTTTCCTCTGCTATTTTTGTTTTCTGAAATAGCTCGCCAAGCGTTGTCCTGTGCTCCTTCTTTGCCACAGGTGCTGTATCTGGCATTTCAATGGCTGATCCAAATAGATATCCCTGCAGAGGACAGACTGCATTGGAATCTCGCCCTTCCATTGGCTTGCCACTGAGTGTAATGGTGCTGCCATGACTGCTTCTCCCAGCACTGACATGACTGTTTCTTCCTGACGACTCATTGCTGCAATCTTCTGCCAGAACCTTCTCCAACTCATCATTGATAAGCTTAAGTTCATTCTCTGTCACTTCAGTCTCTTTCTCAGTTATATTCTCAACAGAGATGGGAAATGTTGGTGTTGACGGCTCAGTGTTGACTGGCTCCGAACCAAGGGTGCCAATTGCCAGAAAACCATGGAATAATTCGGATATTGCAGCTGAAGATTCTTCTTCATAATCTTCTCCTTCTTCTACTCGAGCTGTTTCTAAACCAGCAAAAGATTTTCGAAGGTGCTCTTTCTGGGCCTGCCTAAATGTTCTGGTCCCATAGTTCGGTTTTGTGTAGTTTTGTTGGTCATCAAGGAACGGCTGTCCTACAAGGTAATTGCGAGGATTGCCTGACATACACACGCAAAAAAAGGAGAGAATTAAATGAACTTGATTCTAATTGTGCAGTTTGGCAGGAATCCAATCCAAGGTCTTGGTTTTAACCATATTGCGTTAAACTAAGGTACAAATTTAACGAGTTTTCTGTTTTCGCATATTTTTGAAATTAAGTTTATTTCACCAGGGTCTAATGGACGATAATCTATTCATGATAGCATGCAGCATGGAAAATTATTGCCTTGTCCAAAAGTCTGGAAATATTTCTGTTGTGTTAAGCTCATCATTTTTGCTTTCCTTGGTGGACGGTGGTGGCATCGCCCATCAGGTTTCTGATGATGGCTAACTACCTTTACTGGGAGACTAATACGATCCTGAAATTCAAGAGTTTGTCTTCTGTGCAAGTGTATAATACGAGTCATGCATGAAAATCCTTTCGTTCTGCACTTACATTTGCCTTTCCTCTACATGTGGATAAATCTTATATCAACCCAAAATCTAATGTCATGATCATTTCCATGTTCATGCCTGTATTTGAAATAGGGAAGATAAAAGTTGAAGATACCTACCAATAGCAAAATCCTTCAGTGTTTCACTACCATTTTGCCGAAGCTTACGGTGCATCCAACCTAGTAACTGCATTAAAGTGGGATTCAGAAATTAGCTCAAGAAGCATTGAGAAAGATCAACACATTTCTATTTTTCACGTGCACAGTAGGCTCACCTTCATCCTTTCTCTCTTGAGAAATTAACCTTCAGTTTCAATCACTTGATTGTTATGAGAGGCTACGAGAGGAGTCGCATTTCATAATTACAGGCTCAACTGTTTATGAATAAGATGTTAAATACAACATGGATAAATCCAATGATCTCAGATGAGGGTGGCTGGAGAGAACCACAAAGATAGTTCCAAGATTTGGGCTGGAAATTCTATGTCAAGATCAAATCATGGCGTCAAAATGGACAGTGTGTCCTGGACTTTATGACCAAAAGATTCTGTATAAGCCATGTACACGTTTGGGAGTGAATTATTTTGCATAGACTTCACTTTGATCGCTAAATCTGTGACTCTGTTTTCACAGCTTTGAACATCTTATTTGTCACACGTCCGACAGACCTTTATCTGCAGATGCATTTTATGAGAATTGGCTGTTTTAGATGACCCATGGGCCTTTCGAATTTGACATGTTTGCACACATGCAACTTCTGTATGTTTCAACAACACCAACTGTTGCAACATGGTATTCTACTAGGTACTTCGCGGAAAGACTTCAGCCTCAAATGCGAGGACCGGAAGGATATTTCATGTCGGAGTTTAATGAATTTAAGGACATTCTGACAAAGAAGAACTTTTCTCATCGGGGCACGATTAGCTGAAATGTCCATTGTTTTCTGGTTGCTCGACCCCAGGGTGGGGTATTTTTATGAAGGTCCCTTATCAGATGAACTATGATAAATTGTGATTATCTTTAATAAATATCTTGATACCGAAATTTCTGATCTTAAAATTTGCTGCCATGTTTTGCAATTCAGTAAGCAACTTGATCTGCATAATAGTTGGAAAGCCTGAAGTACCGGAATCACAGTCATGACTAAAATCAAAAACCTTTTCTTACTTCTGGTTCCATGGCCAAGTTGTTGGAGCTATAATAACTCCTTGTTTTATTTCCTTGTACAGAAAAGAACTCCTCAGAGCATGATTTTAACTTTCGGCTATATGACCCACACCGCTTCCTGGCAGTTTTTGCTGTGGATGGCCAAGTTGCCATAGCTACTGATCAAGTTGTGTTTTTTCAGAGTAAGCGATCGAATATTATAATAATATATTACAATCATTAGATATGTTTTCTTAGCTTATTTGCCAGTTTCCCATGAAATACTGGCCCTGCCCCATAAGCAACTTCATTAAATCCTGGCCTTATAAAAACTAGTCTAGAACATGCTCATGAAACTTCAACTCAATTGAACAATTAAATTGATAAGTTTTTATATTTTCCTCAGAAATTTAGTCTAGCTCGTGCAAAACACTTCGTAAATACGCGCAGTGCCTCAGCAGCACTCAGACCTCGCTACCCTTAGATGAGTTCGAGTTAGAGGATAATAGGTTTATTTGCAAATTGGAAATACTTGTTCAAGTGGTCTGCTGCATATGACGCATGATTTCTTTCTCATTACATGGCGACAACTGCAGTCCTCTCTCAGCCTGTACTGGAGGGATTCTATTCTCGTCATCGTTGTGCAGCTGAAATTACGGTTAGAATTTGGGTGTCATTGATATAGATTAGCCTTACTATTTGAAAATATTTTGCTGGAGCACTCGAATGTTGAATTGGTAACTTGTGCATTCATGTGTTTGTCTTCACTTGTGCTTTCATTTACATCACAGAAATTCATAAATATATTTTAATAACTCCTGCTGTGATGTATGTGGTCATGTGTAAGAGCAGAGCTATTCAGACAAAGCAGAATCATAGTCCATGAAAGCTCGCAGAGATAGGAAGCAAACCATGTGTAGGCATCCAAATTATAAGGTCAGGTGAGTTTCTGTTCCAACCCCTTTTGGTAACCAACATGAAACTAGAATACGAAATCGTGGAACCACAAACATGAGGGGAGCCGACTCTGCAGGAAACACTAAAAAAGGTCATCCATCCCCTCTTGACGTTTTCCTCTCGTCAAGTCTGGACACAGATCCCCACTGCGACACAAGGGCGAGTCGGACCACGAATTACGATGGTGTTTGTCACTGTCCTGGTAAACTCTCTTTTTCGAAACAACTTTGAAGACGGTGGGGCTAGCCTTAATTTCTCCATCTGCTGATCAGTAGGATTTTTGCCACCAATTAGCAGCAAAGAATATCAAGCAAACAGATAGCGTCAAGCAAGTAGTGCTGGTGCATGAGGGGAGTCATGGATGAGGATGAACTCACACCCTTGCATTCTTGCTGGAGTTTTTTTATTGTAAGGGGTGGTTGAATCTTGACTGATCGAACATAACACAGTGCTGGATCAACGTCGATAACTTCAATTATGGATATTATCGAGTGGCCATTTGAAGCCTTACACTCGTGAGGTCATCGGTTTTGCGCAAATTCCAGGCATATATTAGCCCAATCATGGCTGAGAGCGACGGCCTCTCATCAGCCACAATTAGCAAACACTTTGAGACAGGACCCATTCGAGCATGTCTTGGATCGTGTCAAAGGGGTTCGTCGTCAATCAGCACCTGCCTGATGCTCAACATTCACATGCTTCTGAGAAGAAGAAACCAAGGAGACGAGTGACAGGTTCTGTTTTTCATCATGATTCAATCCAGTGCTGTCACCTTCGAGTTTGTCCGGAAAGCTTTTCTGTGAGTCTTGATTTCAGGATAAGATTGACTCTCAAGAAATTATTTTCTATTTTGGATTAGGATGTTCGTTATTTGTAGTGATTTACATGATTTAAGCATAATTTACATTTCAGAGATTTATATCCAAGAAGTAATCGCACCAGATATCTGGAGGAGATTGTGCACTCATTCATTTCTCAATGTTACTACACTGATTAACATGCTACTATTTCTTCAGCTAAAACAAAACAATAATGCATTTGCAGCTCCCTCTGATTTTTTTGTTAAGCTAGTGGGCAATAGCTCGATACTGTTGAAGTCGCTTGTAATTTGTAAATCCAGTCTCCCTTGCTCTTGGAATTGGAAAAATCTTGTTTTCTAGCTGCAGATCCAATGAACCATAAAAAGGTTTCTTTTTTGGTAGCAATATTAACACGCTCCTAATGGCAGCATCCATAATCATCTGTGGGACTTTATATTGAATGGATTATTTTTACAAGTGCGTTCTTTCGCCGGCTACCGGGTCTAAACAATACAGTTAATTGGATTATATTTACAGTCATCAACAATAATCTACAGTCTCATCAACAATCCACTTGAGAAACTACTAGACTCGATTAGGCTCACTTGCCTACAAGAAACATGGCCGGGGCTGGTGCTTACCGGTTGCGTTTTCGGCACCCAGTTGCTGTCAGGTCACTTTAGGTCGATCGGCTCCCAATGAATGACATTATATTTCAGGGGAAGAAGCTCAATTGGCGCAACATTTCATTGTAAGATGGCAAAACAATCCTCGGTATTATTTTGATTACATTGGAAAACGCTGCTTATAAGAACCGCCTCTGTTTCTGCCATTCTCTCAGAGCTTTCCCCCCTCATCTCTCTACTCTCTAGTTTTTTTCATCCATGAAAAAATCCCATTTTGCAAAACAATTTTCAAAATGTCCAAGACAGAGAATACAAGAAGAATCGTTAGTGTTATTCTACTGCTGGTATAAATCGAGCTTCTGTTCAGGAATACTTTTCATTTCTTTTCAAATTTGAAAATCTATTCTAGGTGCTCGATGATTAACGTGTAAGAAATATCACTGACCTTTCACATGCATGACCTCATAAGAAAGTAAATTTTGTGTTCTCAACGGAGAGTCGAAAGCAGTGGAGTTGCTAGTGATTTTTTAGACTAACATGGTCTGCTTTTGCGTGGGGGATCTGGGGTGGGGAGGAGCGGAGGAGGCGCTGCGCGCCATCCGCCATGTCAAAATTATATCAGCATAAAGCTGAGGATAGTTTTGTCATTTTCGCCAAAAAGAAATGATTGGTGATGACAAGACATGAGTTGATTTTATCGACCAATCAAGTACTACAATTAAGCAGTTTAATTATAATTATATTGCAAGTCACTTAATTTGAGCTCTTTAGCTTTCAAAATGAACGAAGTTATTTACCAAGTGTAAGTTATGAATTGAACTTAGGATTCATATGGTTACATGGAGTCCAATAAAGTGGCAATTTTGTAGTTAAGGATTTCAATTATAATGTAATAAACTAAGCATTTTATTCAAAATCTAGCCCTATCAAATGGTTCAATAAAAAAACAAACTTGTGTTAATGTGTTTTATCAAGATGCATGATAGTTTTTTTTAAGTCCCCAAACCTATAAAATCTTAATAATTAAATAAATGATATAATAAATATAAAAGATAATGCCCAGTCAGGAAAAAATATATATATATGTGACCTAATAAAGAAGGGGGGGGAGACCAGCAAATTAACGATTGACACGTAAGGAATAGGCAGGAGCAGGATAAGAGCAATGGCATTTGCTTCCCCTGCCCTCCGCAAAACTGCTATAGTTTCAGTGCTTCTGTCAGATCAGGAAGCAAACAAAATGGAAAGAGACAATTGTACCGCTGCCACTTGAAAATTTAATTTGGCCACTGGGTTTCTGCTCGCAGATGATGGGACCCGACCCATAATATGCCCCCCAATATCCTGTATCTAAACAGGGATAGGGTTTGTTTCGCGTTCAATAATTGCCCCCGAGGACAACCAGCCCCTCAGCCTACGGGGACCCTATGTGGCCCAGACGCAGCCATGACCGCGATAGGATCACCATTTCCTGCCCTTTTCAGCGACCGAGAGAGGGGGGAAACTTTCATTAGACTTTACCGAAGAAAGACCGACACAGGCTGAAAGCAAACAAGGAATACGAAATCGTGCTAGATCTGAACTTGAGCTCATCGTTTGAGACATCAAAACAAAACAAAACAAAAAAAGAATCAATTGTTTGGTAAAAATTAGGAAATGGGGTGTCCAATTGGTTGGCAAAATCTGTCAATTATGTAAATTAAGTTTCGGTTAAGGTTGATTGGATCCTCCGATGGGAATTACCATATTCACTTAGATTTGGCAGTCATTTTCTAGGTTGGTTGATTGTAGCACTCTAACCAGCAGGAGGTAAGCAGTTGCTTTCATGAATGCCAGGGTCCTGTGGTAGACAAACTCACTTTTCACTCCCTCACGGCCCTCCTTTGTTGCACCAATAAATATACGAAACACGGAAGCATTCGAGCAAAGGCCAGAACCAAGAGGACAAGTTGTAGCATGATAGCCCATCCGAGTTATTTTTGTTATTTAGCATAGTTTAATAATAATAATAAAACAATATCTTATCTTAAAATACAGTATAGTTTTAAAACTCAAAAATAAAATTTATATTTTTTAAAAATTAGAAATACTACCTAGGACAAGATTTAATAAGAAAAGGGGGAGAGAACAAATTATCCAGACAAGGAACCCCGACGATGCCAGGGTAGGAAGGGCAGTTTGGGGCTTTCATTAGCTTCAACTTTTGCTAGGGTAACCCTTAAATCAAAGAAACTAAGGACACCTAAAACCCAAATCAGGGGAGCTAAGAAAAGCCATTATTAGGTGTGTGGATTATAAAAACGAAAAGAACAGTTAAAAGACATTACTTGGAAGGATTAACAGCATAAAGGAATAAAAAGAAAGCCACGCCCATTACGTAATGAAATCCAAGAAAAAGGAGCCCCGAACAAAATATCCTTGTTTCATGCATTTATAATAATGTGTGTGTGTAATCTCAATTCTCCATTAAGTAGCTAGAAAGCACCTATTATTGGCCTACCCCGGGCAACTATCCTCGCCTAATCACAATTCTTAGTTCCTACGCAAAGAGATTGATCCATCCAAATCAAAAAGATTAACACTTTTTTTCCGGGAAAATGACTTTATGCCGGCAAGTTTATGTACTTTCCAGCCAGCAATATCACTAATCAGAGATGGCAAAAACAAGAGAGCTATTTTAAGAATAGTTTCCATCGGGAGGGGACATCATACCGATATATTCTACCGTCAAAAATAAAACAGATTTCTCTCCAAATTAAAGGAAGAAAAAAAGAAATTATAATTATAACAATTTCTTTTCTTCTTTTTTTTTGGGAACTTACACATTTGGACTCCAAAGATTCCATAAACGAGAATTTAGTAACCCTAACACATCCGGTAATACCTTCCTGGCCAAACCCTTGTGGTGGCTACACACCGCGACCCCGTGAGTCGCCGCCGCCGCCACTGCAGTCTCCTCCTCATCCACCTCCTCCGGCACTTCATCATAAAGCTTGACACTCTCTTCCATTTCCTCCCTCTCAGCCACTTTCTCAGGGGATAAGCTATTATCCGTAAACCCGGCATTGACATTGACAACATCAGCGACATAAGAAGAAGAGGAAGATTCAGGGGTAGTACTGTTACTGGTCTCCGGAACCGGTAACATTTCGGGTTGACCCGGGTTATCAAGAACAGATTTTTCACCGGCCCGACGACCCGCTTTGTCTCTTCTCTTACCTCTAGTATGTTTCCTTGACATTTCACCACTGGCCAAGTGTTCTTCAAAGGCCTCAATAACTTGATGAATGAGTTCACGGTTAGGAGAAGAGTCCCACCTGAACCAGTAGCTTCTATAGCAGTCAAAGCAATCACAATCAAACACTGGAGCTATATGATTACTGTTCTGGCTATTATTGTTGTTTTGTGTTTTCTTGGAGGATTTTTTCTTGGAATCTTGAAGGGAAGAAGATGGGTTATTCGTGGTGGTGGTGGTGGTGGTTTTTAAGGACCTAGTAATCATATAAGCGAGAACTTCACGGTCTTCAAGTGAAAGAACAGAAGCCAGAGCAAGAATGGCAGCAGGTAAAAGCTTGAACACAGAAAGAACATCTCTATCCCCATTATCACCAACAGACGAAGAAGATGACGATGATGATGGAGAAGGGTATACTTTACCTTTGTTCTTTATCTTCATTTTTCTTTTCTTGGTCTCTTTTGGAATTTGGTTTGATTTATTAGGTGGAGTGACTGGTTGGCAAAAGTGATATATAAATATATATTCTGCTGATATTTGGTGTTGTGTGAGAGAGAGGCGGTCGAGAGAGAGAGAGAGAGAGAGTAGGGTTTGTGTTGTTTTGATTTGACTTGAAAACCAAGGAAGAGAAAGGATATGCGTCAGAGATCATTAAGGGAAGAGGAGGAGATCACAATTTCTTTTATTTTTCCAGGTTATTTATGCCATCCTTCGCTCTAGGTACAGTAAATTCAATTTAAACGCTCCGTTGTGGGCGCGTGTTTTCCATGCTGTCAAAGTGTATTAAAGGGTTCAGTTTATGGAAGGAGTTAATACAAAAACATTATACGGATACTTGTAATAATTTAGATTGTTGATTTTGGGTGGCTTGTGTCCCTGCTCCTGCATAGCTGCTCCCAGGCGAATGCGTGCATTGAATAAAATTATAAATGAATCTTTTTAAAATATGTATTTTTATTATTTTTTATATATTTTATTAAGTAGGGGCAATCTTGTTTTATTTTATAAAGTGTAATCAACAAATATATATTATATATTTTTTAAAAAAATTATTAAATTGAGGTCGTGTTATTATCCAAGTGACTCTTAATTTTTTATCAGCTTTGTTCTTCTTCAAGACACTTTCTAGTAAATATTAAATTAAAATCTCGGGTTCAGATCAGAGAATTCTTTTTCGAGACATTTTATAGTAAACATTAAATAAGATATCGGATTCAAATCAGGGCGTACTTGTCCTATTCGAGCTGGGATTTAACTCGTTTAACCCGGGTTCAAAAAAATATCTAAAGAAGATGGATTTCCTGAAATTCAAAAATAATTAATGTAGAACAAGTGTTACTATAATAAGATGTGATATGTGATAAATATTAATTAATGAAGTGAATCATTTAGAATGTTCTTTTTTCCGTGTGTGTGTGACCCGCATGACACAAACGTGTGACTAGATCAATTGAAGATATTTCACCAAGTATTGAAAGCAGTGATCTGCAAAATTACAATTATTTGCAAGTCACAAAATTATTTAAGATATTGTGTGATAGGGATCGTGTTTGCACTGGAGCTTCAATAAAACTTGTTTGTTTATTTTTTATATTAATATGCTAGTATTAAAACTATATTAAAACATTTTAAAAAATCATTTATACCATACTTCCAAACATCTCTTGAAACGCATGAAGATACAACCAATATATATAGATATAGATATAGATATAAATACATATTGGGGGGGGATTCTTCATTATGCACCTCACACCTTGATTATAAAAAAAATGGTGATATAAAAACTATAGAAAAAATGTTGTATTTTCACACAATGATGTAGAGTCATTCTCACGTGCTCTCATTCATTATTTATCTCTGTTTGTATTTTTAAAGCTTAACACCACGTCAAGAGGGGGCTATATGGTCTTGTTGGAGGAAAAGGCAGTTCTGTCCCTGGTGAAGCAATGAATTGTCACCGCTACCAGATGATGCGAGTGGCGGAAGCAACTTGGCCATCACCTCATAGGTCATAGCCACGGATCGTACAAACTTTTTATTGACAGAGCGAAAGCGCTGGCCTTGCTGGTACGTTTTTTTATGAATTTTCATTTCATCCAGAGGTTAAGATAGTATTTTTGTATCTTAATATATAACTTTTAAATAGTATAAATAAATATAAAGTTTTTTATATTTATACTCCCATGAAAATAAAAATTAAATAAGTTAATTCTGCTTTAATATATATCATTCATATAACTATTTATTAATAATAAATAACTAAAGTAAGTAAAAAAACAAAACTATTTTTTTACATAGAAATATATTAAATAATTTTAGTCTCTTTTGATCAAATATATAGGAACATTTATTCAATTTAAAAATATTATTTTAGCTCTTCAATATAATTTTTTTTTGAGCTATGAAAATTAAGAATAAAAACTATTTTTATTTTGTTTTTTACTTTTAACTTTTTTTTAACTCTTCTATTGGAGTTGCTTTAAATATTTAATGATCATCATATTAGCAATCATAGGGTTCAAATTTAAAACCACGTAAAGAGCACACCTTTTAATTTTAAGCTTTTTACCACGTGACCTCTGAATATTTCTAAAAAACAAGGCCTAAATTCTTGAATATCAAAAAACTCATTTTAAAATTTATTTTACATGAAAACACCCAATAAACATTTTAAATATCTCATTAAACTAGTTTTGATATACTATCAATGGCATGTAAATAATTTTTTTAATATATTTCTAAATGAAAAATATTTTAAAAAATAATCACAATAATATTCCAAATAAATCACTTAGTGGGAGTATAAATCTTCATACCAAGAACAATTGTTAACCAACCTATTTCCTCTCTTCTTCTTTTTTTCATCTCTTAAAACTCGAAGTATGAAATGATAATGAACAAAATTTAGAATCTACATATAAAAATCCATGAATGATTTTTTTTAATCTGGTTTTTTTCAATTATAAACTTAAATCTTATTTAATTCAATTGTTTTTATTTATTTTTATCTTGATTTTCTCGAAGCATCTGGAGCAAGATTAATTCTCCTTTTTCTGCCCCTATTTTCTGGCCTTTATTAAGAGAGAAGGCTAGTCCTAGCTTTTCCTGGTTTGTCGCTGAAAAGTAAAAGCACCCCCTCGATTGTTGTTAGTTCTGCAGCGGAAGCTGAAATTTTCAGTCGCTGCTTCGTTAGCTTGTAGTTTATTTATGGGCTGGGCCTTTCCTTTTTTGAGAAAGACTGTAAATTGACTAACTTTTCAAACGTATAACATGTGTAAGAGCAGGTACATTTAAATCAAATATTGTGGTTGAGACATGCTGACTTTCTTAGATTGTTTGTTGTTTACATACACATTTTTCTTTTCTACATATTACAAGTTCAATGAACATCAGCTAACACGGAGCAGCAACACCCTGTAATATCAATTAAAAGCAAGAGTTATATATAACTTGTCCAAATATTTAAATTAATAAAAAAATAATTAAAAGGTTCGGTGGTTATTAACATGATGGTGATAGAAAATTTACATGATCTTATAGTTCATGGCTCGTAGAATTAATTGAAGTGCATGCAAGCTGAATCGAACACCCTAGTTAATAATAATAAAAATTAAGATCAAGAAATCATTTACTTCAAAATCTATAAAATTAATCGAGTTATACGCAAGTTAGCACAGACATCCATATTAAAAAAAAAAAATAATAAGAGCAAGAGGTGCTTGTTCACGGAAGTGTGGTGCAGCCAAGACATCGATGGAAGTGTGGTGCAGCCAAGACATCGATGGATGCTTCCAACTCCAACCAACAACTTGCAGCACTCAAGAATCTAAGAATACGTAAATGTAAGATTATAACTGGTGCCCAAAACAAGGAAAATTAAGATTCCTATTCCCACTAATGTCTCTTAACCTCTCAACAATCAAAGATTAATGGAATATTGTTGAGTGGGGGATTTAAATCATGATTTTCAAGCAAAGTTCCTATAAAACATGCTAATTGGTGTTCACTCGTACAATGGAATGTGTCTAGAAAAGATAGAATATAGATTGTCATCAAGATATGGCTACAGTAACTGGCTTTTTCAGTAGCTCGAGGGCACAATTTTCCCTCATAAGAGAAGGCTAACTCTTGAAGAATGAGCCAAATTTGCCGAATGATCTCTTTCTAAAGGGATTGCACAGGCTTGGTTCAATGATACAAGTTCATACACATTCATATATATTGCTATATTTTGCCTATTCTATATAAATAGCTTGCCCGGCCTCTAGAAGCAAAAGAGGAATTCATTAATGTAGCAAACACCAAGAATAAACACAACAGTCAAGACTTGCAATGTTCAAGTCTACGAGGTTCAAGAAGAAATAAAAGTCTAGGTTCTGGTAAGAACATGTCCTTTTTCAACAACAACAACAACAGAAAAAAACTTGAGCAAGTAAAAGAACTGCTCCGAGTGCTACGATAAACAGACAGGAAAGAGCTAAGCAGCTTTCTTCTCTGCAGATGATTTGGATTTGTTTCCAGCTGCAGAATGCCTGTCCTCTGCCATTTTTGATTCAATTTCATCCCTCTCTCTGAAATAGATCTCGAAAGCCCGTGGAAGGAATTTCGGGATCAAAAAGAGAAAGATATTGATCGAGAAATATGCTAGATTGGCTACTGCTAGACTCCTCCCAAACCAATACCACGCAATGTCCTGAACCAGCCACGTGAAATGTGCTAAGCCAGTTAACTCTCATCCAAGTTAAAACTAAATTATGGAAAAGAAATTAAGAACTATTTACCTTTACGTGAGCATTTGCTGGTAGAGTTTTGATAAACCACACATCATTAATCCAATCAATGATGACAAAGATCCTCCTGACCGTATAAAGCAACGGCACTAATGCCCTCACAGGTGGTGAAAACAACGACAGACCACTTATTATGTTCTCAGTGAGGATCTGAAACGAGAGCAAGAACAAATGGGGTGTCGCTGACCGGACTGCATGGTCATCACCCCTTGCGAACCCGCCCAACACATAGGCTAGAGGCAAGAAAAGACCTAGGGTTGTTCCCAAAATGACGTAGAACCTGAAAAATCTGCTTCCTTGGAAGATTTCTGATGAGGTTCGGCCATATGAAGGGAAGGCAAAACGCGAGAGGGCTAATAGATAAGCAGAGGTAAAGGCTGGGAATACTAGATCAAGAACCGGGACAAGGCCACTAGCTGAGAAAACCATGATAAAAGCTATCAGTTGAAGTTCTATAGCACGCAATGATCCCATTACACCTCCAACTACAGAATTCTGCTGTTGCTGTTGTTTGAGGGGAACCTTCTGCTGAGGCTTTGTTGCTGGAGTTGTGGTTCCATCAGGCTCACGTGGTGGAGTCACAGCGAGAGAGACACCCGACATTCCTCCTTCTGTTTGGTATAAATTCCTCTGTATTACAAGTTTGTTAACTCGGAATAAGAACAGGGCATGCAAAGAAGGGAAACAATCAACATGTCTTGAACAAAACTAGCATAAGAAAATGATTATCTGTACATAAATCAATTAAAAGTAAAGAGGCTGACCCTGGATTTATTAAACAGAAAAAAAAAAACGACTATTAGTATATGATCAGCATCCTAAGCTACAATTGGAGAATTATCCATCCTAAAAGGTTAAGATAACTAATACAGGCTATAAAACATTAACATTACTGACATGCAAAGCAACACACACGAAGATCAAAGTTAATATTCATGTGATAAAGATAGCGTTAATTTCTCACACTCTGAAGAAACAAAATGAAATTAACCACGGAAATGATACAGTACATACAAAAGAAGCTTAAAACAAAGGGATTGCTCCTTCAAAACCAAGAAGAAGATAGAGAGAGAGATCTTACAGATAAATGCAAATGAAAGAATCGTTCAAAAGTATGGTCGCCGAATAGAAAGGATCATGGATGAAGAAATGGAGTGGATTTTGTTGTGTTATTAAAAATGTAAAGCAGCGCTGACTACGCTGCATGTGTAATGGCCATAACGTGCCAGGTGGCTGCTCTTAAACGTGGGATGCTATCAGCTTTACACTTGCCAAGCAACTATTTTTAGGGTGGATTCGAGTAGCTGTTCCAGGACTGGCTCAGGACTGGGCTACCCAAGAAGATCTCAACACAGCCCGACTATTTTTTTCCTTTTTTTCCATTTCATTGTCTGTGTTTAATCATGAATCATTGCTCTCTCTTCCATTTTCTTAGAGCTAATAGCCATGAACCATTATTCATCCGAAAGTGGTAAATTTCATTTGGACATGAATGTAACACGATCGTTCGTAAGAGTAGCAGTTCAGCCTCTTTCTCTTCGCTGGGAGGATTTTCATGGGCCTAGTTTGAAATTCAGTTCTCAATTCATCCCATGCACAGGCCAGTAATGGCCGACAAGTCGTTTGCATTTGTTTTTTCCTTCTCCGCCTATGGAACTCTTGAAGGGAAATGGAGTCGGGAAATGGAGTCACGAACTGGTATACGCTAGGTAACTAAAATCGTAGTGGTCAAGTATTGTACATGTATAGTCAATTATTAAATATTAACCTAATTGATTTTTTTTTCCTTATTAGTGCAACAGCAGATCTATTTGATCATATGATGTGATGACCAGAGCTATGTGAGAAATATGATGTGAGATTGAGTTTTTTTTTTTTTTTTAAATGAAACTAGAATAATGCAATTGTGTTTTTTTTATGTGATGAAATCCTACCTTTGAAAAATGTATTTTGTGAGATTTATGTAAATGAGTAAAACTCCCGACTGTCTCAAACTCTTATAAGAGATACACGTTCTTACTCAAACTCAAAACATGTTATACAAATTATGCAATTGTGTTATAAATAAATAGTATATTTGATAAGGATCAAGGTTGTTAAAATCGAGATTTTGACACGAATCGGAAGGGGCTTCGAAAAATCGGATCGTAAAATCGTAAAATCGTACCCGAATTTGTCCGTACAAAAATCGTAAAATCACAGCTAAAATCGTGTGAGAAGAAAATTCGTAAAATCGTATGTAAAATATTTCTGAATATAAAAAGCATAATTATGGACATAAAACTTAATTAGTTTAGGTTCATACATGATGTAAAATAACTTCAAAACACATTACAAAATAATTATGTCCCTAAAAGTTCATAAATTAAAAACTAACAAATTTAAAACAAATCTTCAGCTGACGTACAAGTAATTGTATATTTTTTTATGATTGTTGTATTTGAAATTAATTAATGTTATTTATTACCTTAAATTAATAGATTTTTTTTAAAATTATTTTTTATGCTAACTATTATTATTATTAATATCATAACCCCTCCCCCGTATATATTATTATTATTATTATTGATAATTTATAACCCCCCTCCGTAGAAAAGAAACTTCCTTTTTATATTATTATTATTATTATTATTATAAGTTATAACTACTAAGTATAAAATGCAACTAACCCTAAATCCTTCTTTTCTCTCACGCTGCCGCACCCTCATCTCCCATTTACAAGGCAAGATCATATCAGCAATATTTACCTCTCTTCAATCGTTTTTTTGTCTGTTTTCTACTATGCCTAATCGCCATGACAGCCACCGAAGAAGCTGAAACTGAGGCTCCGGTCGGGGAGCAACCAACTGCCACGGAGGAGCCTAAGGTGGAGGAGAATCCTGTTAAGGGAAAGAAGCCAAGGACTCCCAGAGAAAAGAAGCCTAGATGATTTGGGGAGGAGATCGGGTGTGAACCGAGAAGAGAAGAAACGATTTGGGAAAGAGAACGGGTTTAGGGCAAATGACTATGAAAAAGAAAGAGTGAAGACCGAAGAGTGAAGAGTGAACACCTGGGATCGTAAAATCGGACCGATCCAGTCTGATTTTACGAGTCAACCCGATTTTGACCGAGTTTGACCGGTTTTGATTTTTCTTTTTGGTTCAACCAATTTTGCTGAGCCAACTCGCAAACTCGTATGAGTTTATGAGTTGACCCGCGGGTTTGATTACCATGATAAGGATGATTGTTTGTGTGAAGTCCTTGTGAAGATACAAATAAATAAAATGAAAGATCCTTTTTTATGATCCATAATAACATGATTTTTTTTCTTGGGAACATTGTAAATATAAAAGCAATTACACGAGGGTTTTGTTTTGTATGTGCATGTTGATTTTTATTATTGTTATATAAGAGTGGAAAAGTGCACTTTGATAAATGAAGTTTTTTTATTTTATTTTGTAATTTGGTTTTTCAAGTTTTGTATTTTTATATTATAATTCTAAAAAATTATTTTTATCATGTTTTTTAAAAGAACATTGTTTGCCACATTCAAGTCTTGAAAAAAACAATCTTGATAGGTCAATGAAATCATCTTAAGAAAACGACTTTAATGATGATAATTTCACCTTTTCAATGTAAAAAAAAAATAGAATGAAAAATGTATATATTTTTTTTTTAATTTAGCTTGATTTTTTAGAGTGATTAGATAGTAATTTGAGATTGAAAATAAATTTATTGAAAATTCTAGAATATTTTAGATGTGTTTATCTATCAAAAAAGAAAGATGATTACTTGGGATTTATGATCTAAATACTCTCTTATATCAAAAGAAAAATGCTAGACATGCAAAACTAGCCTTGTAGGTTAAAAAACATCTTTTAGAATTTAAAATAAATATTTATTTAGATTCATAATCAAGATATTATTTTAGAATCTTCCAATTATGTGATACCTTATAATGAGATTATATATTTTTAAAACTAGTCCCTTGTCTTTTAAAAAATGTGTGGAAAAATAAGCACAAGAGATTATTAGTTGAGAGACATAAATTTTTACTGTAGTTATTAAACTTAATTTATTTTATAAGTCAGGCGTTTTAACCATTGTTTTTTTTATATTTTTATATAAAAAAACAATGGAATAATCTAGGTTTCTAAGTTGGTCAACTTCCTCCTTATTTTTTGTATGAAACCTAGTAGTGTAGATAGAAGGAAAGGATAATAACATTTGTCACAAGTATTGAGAAAATCCAAAAAATAAAAGAATAATAATAATAAATAAAGTAATATAGCTAATTTGGTTTCCTAATATTGTTCTATATTAATTAAGAGTATTATAAATAATAGTGGGTATATTAGTAGTTATATAATAAAAAAGAAAATAAGAAAATAAAACACTATAACTATTTTGTAAACAAGGAGAGTGGGAGATAGAACAATAACAAGAGATGATTTAGGGCCAAAATATTTAGTAGTTAGAGCAAGTCTAACACATAAGCCATCTCTAATTTTTTTAAATTTTAGCTATTTTTGTTCTATTTAATGTCTCCAATGGGAGAGACATCCCGAGAGGTAAAATGTATTTCCTATAAATGGGAGCATGCAAAGCCAAAATAAATATAACAATTAGAATTATATCGTTGCAGAACATCTGCAGATTAAAACACAACAATAACAATGGAAACCGTAGTTGAAGCAATTCAAAAAACACACAGATAATCAAAAATAAAAAAACACACAAATAATCTATAATAAAAAAACACAGATAATGATGGTGGTGGTGGTGGTGGGGGAGAAAGAGGAAAAAAAAGGACACAACGAAGAAGAAGAAGATTTGAAGAAGAGGAAAAGAGAAGAAAAGGTTTTGAGTAGTGAAGAGAAGGAGGAGGAGGAAGAGAGTAGTGATGCAGCAAAGGAAGATGGCACAGGGAAAGGAAGATGGCACGGGGGGAGTTACATGATTTATAATGATTTAAAAAATAATAATTTATATCTTTTAAATTATAATAATAAAATCATAGCCATAACTTTGCCATACACACTGGCAAAGAGTTGCCGCCTTTCAACCTTATCGCTCAATTAGTGGAAAAATTTGAAATACTTTCCAGGGATAAAGTGCCGTTGAGGAAATTTAACGTCAACGACCACAACAAATTAGAAAGAAAAAAAACTAATAGATAATCCCACGTCATTTTTTGACCGTTGCCTTGAATGCTCAAACCCCAGTTTCTTTGTAAACGCCGGCCAGAAGCCACAAACACGTGGTCTATCGTGGACACTTGACCACCCTCATTGGACAGCCAAAAACAAATGCCCCCCCCCCCCTGCTGACTTGGCGAAACCCAATTTGCTCTTCCTAGACACGCCACCCAATCCTAAAACATGCCAGCTTAGCGTCACCAGCAACTACTTCTAGCGGAGCATAGAATAATAAATTTATACAAACGGAGAAACCACGGATGCAGTCCTCCAATTACACATGTAATTTCATGTGAATTTCTTACTTTCAAAATTAAGCAATCTCATCACCAATAAATTACATATGCTGATAACAAGTAGTGGTAAATAAATAAATAAATAAAATCACTTGTATTTAAGTGATTTAGAAAGAGTTATATACGAGGAAATAAAATTATTTAATAAACATAATTAATTTGTTTCAATTTATTACGATTGTTTCAGTATAAGGGTCTCATTTTGTCTAATAATTGATGGATTAGAGTACTTGCATTTGAATCTTAGAACTTTGGAAGCTTAAGCCAAAAACATTTCTATTGTTGAGGGACGGATCTGTAGTTTTCCCAAACAAGTATAGTATAATATTTCTGTCTCAGGTGTTGGCCGCAATGGTCCACCGGCTTAACGTCAACTCGTCTTCTTTCTTCCCTCTGCAACTCTTCTCTTCATAGAAGAAGGTAAAGGGAAAAAAAGAAAGAAGAAAAATCAAGAATTTTCTGCTCTTGATTTGAAGAAAAACAGAAATTTGAAACAATGGGGAAGTTGTTGTGTGATTCAACAACTGTCGCCGAAACGACATTTCAAACACCAACTTCACCGGTTGTTCACCGGAGGGACGATCCAAAAGTCACCGTAGATCATTCAGAACAGACTCTAACCATCTCCGCACAAACCACGTGGGAGGACGTGATTGGCTTGGAAGACCAGCAAAGACGCCACTTACAGAGGCTCCAATCCAAAGGCGTGCTATGGAAACATCCCAAGAACGACGAGTCGTATCCGGTGGTGGTATTCAAGCTGTCTCACGGGGGAGACGTTTTGGCGGACGGGAACTGCCTGTTCACCGCGTCGCAGAGGGCGATGCTGGCGAGTGATATGGACGCGCGGGGGTTGAGGAGGAGGACGGTGAGGAGGTTTGTTGAGGACTTTGGATCTGTGAGCGGGGAAGAAAGGGAGGCGATAAATGATGCTATAAAGCATATGTATTCGCCGGATCTGAAGAACGGGTGGGGGATACATGTCGTTCAAGAGGTCAAGCTCTTAGCCAAAAAAGAAGATCGTGTTGCGTTGGATTCTGCTATTGGTGAGCTTGTTCTCTTAGGGATGCAAAGGTAATTATCCCACTGTTTATTTCTCTTCTCCTACTCTTTTTTTTTTCGTTTTATCTATTTATTGGATCTGTTTGAGTTATTTTTCTTCATGTCCAAGAAATGAAAAAAAAAGAAAGTTTCTTTAATCTTGTTTTTAGTTAAGGATATGAGTTTGTAATTCTGAAATTTTATGTTACATTGTTTTCTTGAAAAAAATGGAGGGTGCTGGTGCTTTTGAATGGATGATTTTGTTGCAGATGAATGTTTCTAATTCTTTTGTTTATTTTTTTCTTAACAAGAGCATAAAAATGTTAAAACGAAAAAAATGAAATGTCAAGGGTTTTGCCAAAGCTTTTTTCTAGATCTGTTTGTTCCTGGTTCTTAATGGAAATTAGGGGTTTAAGTAATTTAACGTGAATCGTCACTTTTTAAGTTCAAGATATTATAATGGAAACACAAATAGCTTTTTTCTAGTTTTTTCTTTGATTATTGATTTTTGAAGAGCAAAGTGTGTTATTGAAATGAAGGTCTTATGGCAGATAATTGTTGTTGTTTCTGCTTGCTTTTTTATTAGAGTTTATTTTGTGATTTGAAGAGAAATGGCAGCAGAGTCAATATACAACGAGAGGTGTATAGCGGTGAATGATGGCCCGAGTTGGGCAAAATACATGTCGATCTCTGGTTCACACGATGATGAGTACGATATCATCACTTTGCAATATACCGAGGAAGGTTTGTTATCTATTGATGAGAATAGAGAAGGTCAAGCAGCTTTCGGTGATGATATTGCAATAGAGTTTCTTGCGACAGAGTTCAAGCGTGAAATATATGTGGTAAGAACTATTTAAATTTGGTGTTCTTCTCTCTTCTCTTGTTTGTTTTAATCAACATATCTATTCGATTGTTTATCCTGGTTTTTGGTTTACATGATGCTGTATAATATATGCAAGTATCATGGTTAATTTATCGAATCTTTGTATCAATTTCTAGAGAGTTTCAATTGTAACGGGTTGTTTTTTGCTCTCTTGTTCTGCTCAAACATCTTACAGGTGCAAGCACATGGATCCGACGCAATGGTTGACGAAGAAAATTGTGTCTTCTTTCTCCCACATCGACCAAGGAGTGAAATTTGTGAACCCCCCTTCTTTCTCTTTATGAAGGGAACAGGTAATGGGAATGGTCATAAGTTCAGGATATTCCATGAATATACGCTACACAAAAACAATTTACGGCACAAGATTAACTATTTGGTTGAATTTTAGCTACTTTAGTGGAATTAAATTTTCATTTTGTATACAGGTTGGTGTGGTGCTGGAGCTGATCACTACGAGCCTTTGATTGCTCATCCATCGTCACTTCTTTCACAGGAGAAGGTTGCTGCAGTACTTTGATTGCTCATCAATCTTCACTTCCTTCACAGGAGAAGGTTGCTGTGCAGTACTTTGAGGGAATGTTTTGAGACTTAGAGAGGCTGGATAGGAGTAGCCGCATTCTTTTTTTCTCCATAGTGTTCGGCTTGCAATGCTGTCCTCCTGATTTTTTTCCCGGATCATCAGGAGGGTAATGATTGCATGACACTCATTTTTTTGGTAGATCATTTAGCATTGATCGTTTGATTCGCAGGTTCACTGAGCAATCTTGTAGCATTCGTAGTTGGTTTTGTCGGCTTTTGTTTTTGTTGTTGAGTTTTCAGAGGGTGGCTGTATGATCTGATGGTGCATTTCTGTCCAAAGCTGGAACAGTATCATTCTGTTGTATCGTAAGCTGGATCGATTCTACTAAATGATAGAATCTACAAGTTATTTTTTTCCCGTCCCATCTTTAGCTTGACTGGTTAATTTCATCTTTAGCTTGACTGGTTAATTTCATCTTTAGCTTATTGTCATCATAACTCAGGCGATGGAAACGAAGTGGACAAATTCTGTGACACTTGATAAAGACAGGCTGAACCGTGTCTAAATTGGTTCTGCGTTGGACCAGTTCAATTTGGCTCAAGCACTGTTTTATTGCATTATCCAGAATCTTTGCTCTACTGGGCAGCCCTTGCGCTGTGCTTCCACAGAAAGTAAGATTCGGATATCGAATGAATGGCCGAAGATGCAAAACTATAATGAGATATTGCGTGATGTCGCAGGACATTTTGAGAAATGCAAAATAATTATAATTTCTCCTGGCTAGGCACTGTAATATTTCACTGATTAATCTGTGATTGCAATAATCAGCCTCAGAAGGAGGAGACACCTCTTCAAAGCATCGCACTGATTCAAAGATTTGATACATCACATCATTAGTTGCTTTATCATGAGTTACAGAAGTTGATTTAATTTCTGAAGGTATCTATCTCTTTATAGCCCTCATGCTTTTGCCAAGTCTCCAGAAAATAAATTGTAATCGGAGACGAAAGCAATAGCTTTTGCATGCCATCTTTTCTTTTCATTTTAATATCGTGTTTCAACCTTTTCTTTTTTATTAAAATTTATTTTTTAAATATTTTTAGATGATTTACATGTGCTTATAAATAGATAAAAATAAATCTTTTAATATATATTTTTTTTTTTAAAAAGCCAAACTTTTGCATGAAGCAAAAGTTTTTATTAAAATTCCTCTTTCCCCCGACGGGGTAAACATGGTTCCTTGGGGAATCTAAGAAAATTTCCAGCTCACAAAAGCAAGCGTAAGCCAATTCGTTGAACCTACAAGACTCTTCAAATTAAAATATATCTTCGAGAAAGGAAGGTTGTGCCTGTAGCTACATGGTTCTTGTTGCTGGTAACTTGACATAATTAACCCCTCAAGAAGGTTGGCATCAATAAAAATCATAGCATCCACCAAACCAGATCCACCATCCACGCATGATTTGATTTGATCACCTCTTCCGGTAGCTTCTCTTCATAAAACCACTGCTATTTCCTACCAAAGTGACTCGAAACTACTCAGGCTCTTAAACTTTTAAAAAATAGAAGTGCATGATGAATGGAATTGCTATGCTCAAGTTTCTGATATAGCCTTTCTAATATTTACTATTACTGTAGCCAGCTAGGGTTGGGATTATGAGCTAACAACTAATTCCAAGTATTCTATGCTCCCAGTACGATTGTTTTAGCAAGACATACCTGTGAAATGAAAAAATGTTGGCGAACTCGATCATCGTATAACCAAATTAAAACTATAGAAAATATAATCAATCTAGAAAACCTTGTATGTGGACGACTCTCTTTTGTGATAACAGCCCTTACTGTGGTAATTCAAATGTCAAGGAGGCCATAATATTTAATTTAGGTTTCTCATCTATAAGATCAAAGCATGGCCATGACTATTAGTTTAGATACTAAGACTGTAGACTGTGCTAGGTTTTATGTAGGAATCTTGAGATGCCGACGACCTAGAACTATGTTGACGATGACCCTTGCACCTCCTTTACAAGTTCCTTTAATTTCTCCATTCAACACATTTGCTGCCATCTGCACGCTTCAATTATAGAAGGAAAAGAATAGAAAATAAATGTTCATTTTCACACAATTTTCAGCTGTTCTAAACCCTAAAAGCAAGAAGAAGAATTATGTATTTCTTACTATCGGTAACCCCTTCTCTTTTCTTTCTTATTTCCCTGCTGAATAACATAGACTGAAACTACGATGCATGGAAGTAAATGGGTTTTATTTATTTTTAAAGTAGCATGTGGTTATAAATTAAGAAAGAATATGCATAACATATTCAGGGGCAACGAAATAAATCTAAAAGATTGAGAGGAAGAACGATTCTGAGCAGCGAATTAAGGATTAATTAGATTTCACAATAATAATAATAAAGCATTTCAGTGCAATAATTAACTGAAAATAGATAGGACGTTGGTAACCATTATTAAAGAGATAGTGAACCGGTGTTCCATTTCCACATTGCTGTATAAACTACATCCATGCATAGCTTGAACTTTTGGCCTGGCTAGTTTATATTTATCCTATGCCAAATTGCCAATAGGTCTGATTTCACAGACTGGATAGTTGGATCCAGAAAGTAGTGGGCATCACAGGTTGCTGATGCGAAACACATATTAATTAAAATTTTAGATGGAGTGTTCAAAACCATCAGCAATAAAAAAAAGTGGAAAGCAATGGAAGGCTGTAAAACAAAAGCTATCAAATAATTAAGCACATTCTCAACCTGCCAAGCCTTTTTCACAAAAGTAATAATTTCATATACACACAGACAAAAATGAAGTAGCATCGCTTGAATCCCCACCAAAATATCCTCCATCACCCCCCGGCCCCTTCCCTTTATAAGTCCTTGAGTCCACCGCTTCATTGGCTGTCAGATGTGAGTCCTCATCACTAATCACCCTTATCTAACTAAGTTCTCCACAACTTCCCAAGAAACCAAAAAAAATCTCTAAACTCGATCGCTTGGAAATTAACCCCACAAATCTGCTTATTAAACCTGTTTCAACTATGGATTCTGTAAGAAAGGCTATAAAGATCCAAGCTACGCACAGTTTCAGGAATCAGTTTTATTACAATCTCGTGTTTCATTCTGTCCTTGCCTTGACATGTAGTTTGCTTTGTTCATCTCCTCTTTGGTTTCCCTCTCTATATTCATCCATGAAGAATTCTCTGTTTCTATCTCTCCCAAATAAGTTTTCCTCATGTTTTGGCCCCAAGTGCTTGTTCATACTAGTCAATGCCATTGTTGTCTTTCTTGTTGGGAAGTCGAGGCTTGTTGGGTCACAGTCCTCTCCAGTGGGCGAAATTTATGATGAGTACGTGGAGAGGAGCAGGAGCCTTAGAGGAGTCTCAACTCACCAAGACGAGGAAGACAAACAGGAGACTGATCAGGACCACCAGACTAATGTTCAAGCTAAAGAAGTTGTAGTGAAGGAACAAGATACGAAAGAAGATACAGAATTAACCAACGAGGGAGGTAAGCATGGTCATGAAGAGGTTGAAGTAGAAGATGATAAGCACGGGGAGAAGGAAATACTTGAAGAAGAAGAAGAAGAAGAGAGTGGGTTGCCTCCGGAGGAACTAAACAGAAGAGTTGAAGAGTTCATTGCAAGGATTAATAAGCAAAGGTCGCTTGAAGCCCAGTTTTTAGTCTGTTGTGAGACATAATTATTAGGATTTAGTACATGTAGTTAATTTTTGTGGAATTAGTCGAGTTGAGAGACATCCACATTAATAAAAAAAAAAGTGTAGTTAATAAATCCATATAAATATTGTTTTTCTTATTGCTGTGGCCATTGTTTTTGTATGATACCATGTTGTAGGAACTTTTTTGTTTCTTTCTGTGTTCTAATTTGGTACTTATTTATGTAAGAACTTCATCTTTTTAAGGTAATAATTCTCTAATTGGCTAGCATGCTTTTTTTAAAACGTAAACAGTTTATAAATAAGTAAAGAGCAGAGAGAGAGAGACAAAAAATAAAAATAAAAACTGCTGCTTTATGTAGAAACACTGACAATTATTTGATTAATTGGTCTGGTGCATTTGCCATTTTGCATCCACGCCCGTGTTCAACTTTTTCTTCTTTTTTAAGAAAAAAGATGGTAATGTAGAGGAAGATTTGACGTTCTAGCGGGGGGGGGGGAAACGACATGGCTGGATGGGGAATAAAACATATTATTATACTGATATATTATCAATAAAGGTCGCAGTACTTGATTGTTTTAGCCCGGTTGCAGCTCGATCCCAGCTGGGTTCCATGATGGTTCTTCTTAAAGCAAAGGTGCTCGATTTACATAAAGTAATTTTTCAAATTGCCACTGTTTGTCTCGTCTATGAGAAACAGGACTTCTTTTTCCACAACATTTTCGATGTCTCCCAGATGAGGGACGTATACTGGATGCTCTTCGCATCCCTTAATTTTGTTGGTTTGGTTTGCAGCAGAATCAGTAATCGCACAATGTTATGTCTGCGTTTGGAATTGTATTGAGGTGGCTAGAAATATATTGTAATTCTGTGTATGTTTACAATACATTAAATCATAAAAAAAACTCTAAAAATAATTAGTTTGAAGTAAAATACATTAAAATCAGAATTTACCATTCTCTTACACACTCAAAAGTCTCTTTGTTGTTGGATTTGATGTACTTTACTTTGTTGATAAAATAATCGGGAGGTAAAGTCAGAATAAAATAACCCACGACAACATAAACGAGTTTAAAGACTTGAACAAACATACAACCTGGCTATAGTAATTGGGAAAAAAGTGCATATTCTCTATCAAACATAATCCATGTAATACAATTGTCTTCAAACACACGAGTGTGGTGAGTTTAAAACTTAGACACTTTCTCTCTCTCTCAATATATATATATATATATATATATATATATATATATATATATATAAGACTTTGTCACTTGATCCAAGCAGTTTTTGTTTTTTAAAAAGAGAGTTGTTTTAAAAAATTTATATATGTATTTGATTAAAATGATAACTATTTATGCAACCGAAAAATTATAAACTCAATTTTTAAACGAGAGTTAATTAATCAAACTCATAATTCAAGTTATGGATTCAATTGAGCCAAACAATATTTTTTATTTTTTTCCATCTAAATTAAACACATAAAACTAAGAACCAACCATATACCGAACAATTGATAAAAATATCAAATTAGGTTATGCTGTACAGTAAAAAAATATTTAAAATATTAAATAATAAAATTAGAAAAATAAAAAAAAAAGGCTCAAGCTTTCGGGTTTGGTTGACCCAAAATGTATAGGTCTCGAGAAAGAGGTTTGGGTGCGCGGGCCTAGAGCAGCCCATGCACTTAGGTCTTATTATTATTATTATTATTTAAAAATATATATTTTTCATGGTCTTATTCGGTATAAACGATGATTTTCTCTTTTTATTATTGGGTCCCGACCATTTTCCCTCTCTTATCTCGAGTCAGGATTAAAAAAACAAAAACAAAGTTTGTGATCAAAATTTATCTGAGCTCCATAGATTTGACCCAGAGTTGCTTCTATGTTAAGTAGAGGAGGAGGAGGAGGAGGAGAAGAAGAAGAAGAAAGCAAGCGATCAGATCAGTTTATATTTGATTAATTATCAATGCCCAGCAGCATGTGAGGGTGCCACTTAGTGGACGGTGGGAGTTTTGCCACGCAACAAAGTTCTAGCTTTCACAGGGATTTTATCCAGCACATGTTTCAAGAAAATTATATGAATGGCTGGCAGGTACTTTTTTTATTTTTTTGTGAGAGATTCCTGATGTCCTTTTCCCTCCAGGAGCCGGCTTTTTTGCCCATCCCACCACCATAAAACTTCCACCTAGGTCTTTAAATATTGTGTGGTCTAATTTTATATATATATATTTTCAAATTTTATGTTTATTTGGATTTCTTATGTTTAAGTTTATTTGTTGAATGTTGAATAATTATTTTAAATTGAGTTTTTTCTAACCCATTAAATATTTTAAAATTTTAAATTTATTATTGGATTTAAATTAGTTAATTACTATTTTAGGCATGTTGGCTCGCAACCCAAAAAGAATCTATTAGAGATAGTTAGAAGAGACTATATTATGTTTTTTCTAGCTATAAATTTCACCAGCAATTTAAAAAATAAAAGTGAGTTTTTATTTTTTTTGTTTGTGGAAAAATATTTTTTCCTTACAAGTATAAAGGTTAAACATTAACTAATCAATGATTAACTAATTTCGCAATGTCATTCACATATTTAGGGTTTTTAGACATGAGGTTATTCTTGAATCCAAGTTATTTCTCAATATTTTTATCTCTTACATATATGGTTTGCTCTGGAGTTGTATCGACTATGATTTTTAGATTTTTTGTAGAGTTATGTTTGATCACATGATCAAGATTTACCAATGAAATGCATAGACAGAGGTGGAGAGCAAAGTTATGAATCCCGTTCTGTTCCACTTCAAAATCCGGGACAAAACGGCGACATTTTTGTCCCAGTTTGAATTACGGTCGGATCCGGAAAATCCGGCTCAATTCCGGCCGGAACGCCCCGGTTCCGTACCGGGCATTTCGTTCTGGATCCAGCCAAAACGACGTCGTTTCAAGTTCCGGGTCCGATTTTACGATCTAGGTTTTTCATTATGCCCCAGTTCAAAGCTAATTCAATCCTACATCAATTTTGATGGCCAGTGAAGATTCTGTGGAAAATCAGCCTACCAAATCATCCGCAAAGCCAACTTTACTTCGACAAGAACTACACACAATTCAAACGGAACCAAGAAAAAAAAAAAAGGAGAAGAGGATGAGAAGGAAGAGAGTAAAGGAGAAGAGGATGAGGAGGAAGAAAAGAAAATGGAGAAGAGGAGATGAGGGTGGGCGGCGGCGGCGGCGTGGGAGAATAAAATTGGGATTTAGGGTTATGTTAGGGGCTTGTATACTTAGTTATAATAATAATAATAATAATAATAAAAAAAAAGAAGTTAGGTTTCTACTGGGCACAACTAGTGGCTAGGTTTACGGGGTGTCGACATGACAAGGAGCATGATAAGGTGGCGTGGGCGACGGGTCGCCCAGGGGCCAGGAGACGAGGGCTGAGCCATGGGCCCAACGCAGCTCCCAGCACCTTGTTTTATTCACAATTTCACATGGCGTCAAGCCATTGAAAGTTTGAAACGGGGGGGGGTATATAAATTATTATTATTAATAATAATAAAAATAAAAAGTAGGTTTATACGGGGGAGGGGTAATAATAATAATAATATAGGGGTTTATAATAATAATAATAATAATAATAATAATAATAATTAGCATAAAAAATAGTTAGCATAAAAAATATTTTTTAAAAAATCCTATTAATTTAAGATAATAAATAACATTAATTAATTTATATTTCACAGCAACAAAATATTTATTTTTAGTTTGTTAATTTTTACCTAATGAAATTCTATGGACATAATTGTTTTGTAATGTATTTTTCAATTATTTTGAATCATGCATGAACCTTAATATTTTATTTTTTTCATATATATAATTAAATAAATATGAACAGTACAAAACCAGAACGGAACGCCGGAATGCACCGAAACCGGAACGTTTCGTTCCAAACAAAAAACTGGAACGGTACCCGGAACGGATTTTACAACTATGGTGGAGAGAGTAGATGTGAAATTTAAAATCGCGTGCAACAAATTAAGGATACTTTTGGGTATTTGAAAGTTGTTACGTGAGCAATTAACCGACTTAATAGGAGGATGGGCTGTAAAGTGAAATTGGGCCCCGTCCCATCTCTTGTGAAGCTGAATTTTTTTCCAGCCAAGGTTGGAGAGGTGTACAACTAATCAGGCTAAGATTATCAGGCCCTTGTGCTCCCTTTATTTGGGCCAGGTATCCATTAAGCCCATTCATGGGATCTTCAACATTTTATCTGGAAGCAGCAAGTCCAGGGGAACCAACCAGTTCGTGACCTCGGCAATAACCTCTTCATTTTTCTTCATCCTGGTGTCTCGTTCACATCATTAGTAATGGAAGGAGACCAACAAGTTTGCACATAAGCAGCCTTTTGCTATTGTGTGTTTGTGGTTTTCTGGGTTTTAGATGCGGCAGCGTTTTGATGGACTCCACCTCTAGGTTTAGCCAATTTCATGAAAGCTTGATTTTGCAAAAGGTGCTCTCAACTGGGTCTATCATCGCTGAAATTTTCTATTTCCTTGAATGATCTCGCAGAAAATGATTTCGACACCGTTTTCCAGTCTTCTGGGGGTCAGAGTCAACGTGAGGTATGGACAGTACACGGTATCCAAACCCGTTCTAGCTCGTCGAGGTTCGGGTTTGCTATGGATATTAATTTCAGGTTCGGGTTCGGGTAACACCCACCTCCACTCGTGATAACCATAACCATCGGTGCTGAAGTATAAAACGCAATGGACGTCTGTGCAGAATCTCCACTCGTGATAACATTATTTTTTAAAGGAACTTCCATCTTCTTCGTGGCTGCCTTTTGAGGCCTTTGTAGAGCTACCTTCACCTTACTGGCTCTTATTAGAGTCTTATAATAATATGGTTTGTTTACTTGACTTTTTAGTCTTTTATATATATAAAAAATTATAGTATGTATGACTGACAAATGTTTGTTGTTGTTATTATTATTATTATTATTATTATTATTATTATTATTATTATTATTATTTTCGTCTTCGTTCTTTTAGTTTTTGTTTTCTAAATAGAGACTTAATCTTTAAAATAAAAGATTATATCCACGAATCATATCTCAATCAAGAAGACATACAATTCAAACTAAAAAAAGTTATCTATTAAGGATTAACCACTCCAACTCCATAAACTTTTGAAGAATGATGGAAAATAATAGAGCATGCAAGATTGAAGATGGTTTGCAAACCAAACTCATCAATAGAAAGTTCCTGAAGCAATTATATTCTTGAAGATTTTTCAATCTCTATATCATATTATGAATGATATAAGAATAATTTTTTTTTGCTCTAAACTATGTTATGACTTGATTCTTTATTTACGAAGGTGCGTAGACAGCTTAAAATTCATTACAAGTTTGGTAAAAAAAAATCAAATTTAATCAAGAATAGGTTATGCTCTATTGTATTACTTATGAGTCATGACCTATACGAGTATACAATGAATGAAACAAACAAACAAAAAAAAGAATTAATGGGCTCTAAAAAATTCTCACCAATAATTTGTTTATTCAATGATCCTTTAAAAAAATTAATTGAAATTCAAAGTTTTCAAGGATCTTCTACAAGTGTTCATCAAAGTTTCTAGAATTAATCAAAGTTTTATGCTTTTAAGTATCTTCCAAGAGGATTCACCTTAGCTCAAAGTTCTCAAGAATCTTCCAAAAAAAAACTCGGTATAGCTCAAGATTTTAAGAATTCTTTAAAATGATTCAATAGAGTTCCAAGCTCTCAAGAATATTCTAAAAAGACTGATCAAATTTCCAGTTTTAAAAAATCCTCCAAAAAGATTAATCGAAGTTTAAGTTTTCAAGAATTCACCATAGTTTCATGTTTTCAAAGGTCTTAAAATAGATTCATCATGATTCAAAATTCTCGATGATCATCTCTTTTCAAGCTCTCAAGAATTCTCTACAAAAATTTCAAGTGCTCAATAATACTCCAAAAATCACTAGAAATCTTATAATTTTTTTTTTTTTTTTTACCATCATTCTCTCTGTTGCCCATTACCAAAGGAAACAAACCAGCCCGTCACCTTCCATTGACAAACAAAAAAAAAAATCCTCCTCCTCCTCCTCTCTACCTCCCAGCCGTCCATTCACATGAATAAAACCAAATATCAACACAACCTCTTTCAACAGTGCAGTCTCCAATCGCCATCCCAACAAAAAAAGCACCTCTAGACAACCGACGTCCATCACCAAATAGACCCGGTTAAATAACCACCCGAAATACCAAAGTCAACCACCCATTCTCCCATCGCTATCTTTCTCCGCTGTCAATTGACACCAAAATCGCAGACCCAGTCCATCAGAGTTTCCTAGCCTCTAACCGTCAAACACCCGTCAGAGAAAATTCCGAGAAACCTAAAGTTTTCTGTTCACCTTTTCTTTGGTACGAGATCGAAGAAAAACCACCGTGGAAAGGAAAAGAAACGAAAGTCATGAATGAAAACAAAAACAAGACGGCGAAATCGTCAGGATCAGGGGTCGTCCAAATCTGCCACCATTCATAGTTGTGCCCAGTCCGGAGGTCTTCTTGGGTTTCAAAGGTTATGGCACATTCCTCTTCATGTATCTTCTAGGCTGGTATAATTGAATTTGTTCTTGATTGGCGAGCAGAGAAGGTTGAACTCGAGCCTAGAGCCGGTTACAAACCAACCCAGGAGCTGCCGCAGAACCTAACCCGAAAATCACAAGTAAAAACAAAAATAAATAGTGTGCGAGATTTATTCCTATTGTTTTTAAAACTACGATTCTCATATGTCGATCGTCCATTAATTTAAATTGTTAGTATTTTAAATAAGATTTATATTATTTTTTAATACTCTTGAAGTTTTTTAAACTTGAAATTTAAATAAATTTTATATTTAATTTTTATCAATTTATGGTAAGATTAAGTTCTTAAGTTTATCAAATAGAATATAATAGTAAGATTTGAAATATATAATCATATCACCAAAACATTTCAACTTAATAACCTCAATTGTAAAAGTGAAGTCCAAAAATATTAATTATATTATTTTTAATATTCATATTAATAAACAAAGTATTTTCTTTCAACATATTTGTGGTAATCGATGGGGGTGTAAGAAAACAAATCTCGTTGTGCTAGAGATAAACTTCTTTAGAAATATTTATCTAAATTGGATACATGTCTAATCTCATTGCAATTTCAAGTTAGAAAAGATATCAAGGGAGCTTTTATGACATTGAAAATTCAACGAGTATGACTTAGGGGTTTATTCGAGAGTGGTTAAAATTATTTTTCAAGATATTTCAGATAAAACAAATTAGATTTATAGGCTTGAATCCGTATTAAATTAAAAAGGGTTTTGATATATTTTATGTTTTTTATTTTAATATCCTTCTAACTAAATTTATATTAAATAGTTTTTCTATTAGTTATTTTAAAGATATTAGAATTAATTTTTTATTTTTTAAAAAATATTTTTGATATTAACATATCAAAATGATATAAAACGCTATTTTTTTTTAATTTAAAGTAAAAAATATATATATTTTTATTTTTTTAAAATACTTTTGAAACAAAAGAGCTTCCTGATAAAACAAATTAAATTTATAGGCTTGAATCCATATTAAATTAAAAAAAGTTTTGATATATTTTATATTTTTTTACTTTAATATCCTTCTAACTAAAGTTATTTTAAATAATTTTTCTATCAGTTTTTCTAAAACACCTTTCATGCATCTTATCTATTACAAAACATATAATAGGCATGGGATTTTGCACTGTATACCCTCTCACATTGCACTGTTTATTGCGCCAGTGCACGCCCGAAACTGGCCTTCGTCCGCGCGGCAAGAGGAGGGGTTTAACCGGGGCTAATTTCGGTTTTTCCTTTTAATTTTCTTTTTTTTTTAAAATATTCAGTTATGAACAGTGTATTGATGATTTCGCCCCCGGTAATACGACAAAATACGGCATCGGGCTGAGGGGCACCGGCGTAATTGCGCGCGGCCGGACCAGCCCGGTCTGGTCCGCCGCAACTTTTTATTTTTTTAATATTTTCTGAAATGGCTAAATACGGTTTTAGCCCCTAATAAGACAAAAACACTGAATTGGGTGCAGGGGTGGAACGGTAATTGTCCCTATTTTTTGAATTTTTAAATCGGCGTCTGTCAGGGCGTGAGCCGCACGCGCCAGTCGGCTGTCCGCCTCACGCCCTGTTTAGGCTGCGCGTGCGGACGCCTTCGGTGACCGGAAATTGTCGACAGGCGGCCAGAACGATGCGCCACCGCGTGGTCTTCCTCCCGCGGTGGTGCGTGTAACCACCAAATGTCCGTGGACGCAGAGGAGGCCAGTTAAAGCCGTCGGCCACGTTTCTCTCTCTCCAGAATGGCAAAGTTGCACTTCGGTCCTTCTACTTTCAATTTCCGGGTTGGCTGTATATAACTCAATTAATTCGGTACAAAAGTTCCGATTTTTGCAATTTCGTCCTCTGATTTCAATTGACAATAAATATAAGTTGCATTTCAGCCCTTTGACTTTTAATTTTTTAATTTAAGCCCTTGATATTTGATTTTCATTTCAGCCCTTACACTTTATTTTTTTTAATCCCTACTTTTGTCCATGTATATATAAGTGTATTTAACATAATAATAATAATAATAATAATAATAATAATAATAATAATAATAATAATAATAATAATAATAATGATGATGATTTAATTATTTTTCATTCTTACTCTTTTGTTATTTTTTTTCCCTCTCGATAATTTGATAAGTTTTTAGTTTTTTGCCAGTAATAGCCATGGTTATTTTTTTTTTTCTTTTGTTAAAGTTTCTAGAATATTTTTAATCTTTCATTTATTTTTGTTTCTTTCATTATTAACATAATAATAATAATTATAATAAGAATAATAATAGTAGTGATTATTATTAATATTATAAGAATAGTGCTTATGTATTCTATTATTATAATAATAGTGATTATTTATTCTTTCATAATAAAAATAATAATAATAATAATTTTTAATTGGTTTTTCTTGCTTGCTTTTTTGTTCATGCTTTTTATTTTTTTCCCTCGGTATAATTTAATAATTTTTGTTTTTTTTATTCTAGGGGCAATAATAATTTTAGATGTTAAAACTCCGATGTTTCTATTGTTATAATATTTAAAATGAATATTGCTTCCTTTTCCCTGTTGTTTTTTTTTTATTTGCTCTTTCTATTAATTGATTTTAATAATTTTATTATCTGCACAATAATCATTTCAGTAAGTTTTTTTTTCTTATTCAAATATTTTGCTTTTTTTTCTAATATTAGTGCGCGCTCTTTTATGATCGTTTATAACGCAATGCCTATATTCTAAAAGATATAATCTATGCTTAAACTCGGCTCAAAATTTTAAACATTTTATCTTTTAATCTATAATTTTTATTTACTTATATCATATAAATTAATCGTTGTAGATTTAATTGTGTTAAATTATATATAAAAAATTAGCCGTGGCAACGCGCGGACAATTAACTAGTTTATAAATAAACAGCGTAACTATCAAATAAGAAAACAAAAATAACTTGTAGAGACTAAAAATAAATACTCAGAAAGTTCAATTGAAGAGATTCATGTCCATCAAAATGATCAAAGTCTTTTTATTTTTCAAATCAAACTTTCACAAAACTTTTAGTTTCTTATGAATAATATTTATTTTTATCAAGTCAAATTTCTCATCAAATCAGATTCAATTAGGATTTCACATGCTTAAAACTTTTCAATTAATATGAATCATCTTCATCATGTCAAATCAATTTCTTTACCAAGTTCAATTAAGTTAACATCTCACATGGTAAAAACTTTTCAGTTCATGTACATGTTTTTTTTTTTTTTTTTCAAAACAATATTCAAATCTGATTGTTAATAGATGATTCGTATGCATGAAGAACACTTCAAAAATAATTTTTAATTTATATTTTAATCAGATTTAATATTGTAATTTTAACATTATTTTAGTGTATTTTTAATACATGGAATTTTAATGTGTATGCAGTTAATAAAAAAACTTTTCAACAAACAAAGAATCAAATTGAGAAGACATTTGTCTTTCTCCTCATCACATTCTCTCTTCAAAATCCCAATAGACTAGGGGAATTTAAATCGCAACTATATAAAAAACATGATTTAAAATAATAATAGTTTATTAAAAACTTTATTATTTTCTAAGAGAATCATTCCTCAATTTTTCTTATAAGTTTGACATTTTCTGAAAAAAAAAATAGAGGAAAAGAAGGAAATTGGTTAATTTTGTCTTCTCCGTTTCTCTCTCTGAAAAAACAAAAGCAAAAAAAAAGGAAACAAAACAGGTGTTGTTTCGCGAGGACAAAGCAGCCTTTCGGAGATCTCAAGGGCCTTACCCTTTACCCCTCGACGTTTCCGATGTTTTTTTAAGGCCCCAGTCATCGCCATCATCCATAAAACCCGTCTCTTTGATTCTCCCAAAACACATTCACTCTCTAAACAGAGAGCTGAGAAATTGTTGTCTTTCTAAAAACATGGCCACTCTCTATTCGACGACATGTCGTTCCCACTCATATTCTCTATTACCATCGTCTTCTTATTCACCATCTATTAATGGGCAGAATCATACTCAGCGACTAAACTTCTCTTCGTGTATTGCTAAAAGGGTTTTACCTGCTAAGGTTTCTTTTCCTTTTCGAAGAAATTCCCATTTAAATGTGGTTTTCATGCAAGATGGTTAGTCCTTTCAGTTTTATTGTTCTCATCTTTTTTCTTCTTTTTTTATTTATTTATTAGCTGTATGAATTCCTTAGCTGATTTTTTTGTATACTGTCTAACATGTTTGGTTAAATTGTCCACTTGTACCGTTTTGTGGTTTTGATTGCCGAATGTTTGATTTTATCTTCTTCTTTTTAAATCCACAAGATGCCCTTTAATCTGTATGGTTTCAGTTGTGATAAGTTCTATTTTATATTTCTTTTAGAAACTGAAAAACAATATAGAAGTCCGAGAAAAAGTTTCAGTATTTTTCCTGTGTGTGAAAAATGAACATCTATGCTGCCTTGTTTGTTCTTATTTGAATGGTAACTGATTGTAGGTGCAGTGGCCACTCCAGTGAACCCAGTTGAAAATGAAAGTCCTTTTAAGAAATTGAAAGATGGGTTGCTGTCTTCAGCTCCATCAACTGAGGAAATGAAAGAAGCAGCTAGTTTTGATGTAAATAAAGATAAGTCGACTGTCAGTATCACCGTGGTTGGAGCATCTGGGGACCTTGCAAAGAAAAAGATATTTCCTGCACTTTTTGCTCTTTATTATGAGGGTTGTCTCCCAGAGGTTCAATTTTGGATTTTTCTGTTATCCGTCTACACTTGAAAGTTTGATTTCAATACTTGATTGTTTTTTAAGTCTTCTTCTTGAGTTTATGATCATTTTCATATTTTAAGTTGTGAAGCTATTTGGTTGCAGCATTTTACTATCTTTGGTTATGCTCGGAGCAAGATGACTGATGCCGAACTTAGAAACATGGTTAGCAAGACCCTTACTTGCAGAATTGATAAGAGGTGATTTAGCTCTTTCTTTTTTGGCTGTGACACTAAGTTTACATGTTACAAATGCCTGTGATTTATTTGGAGGTTAGGACGTGATATGTATTGCTGTGCCTACATTTTCAGGGAGAACTGTGGTGAAAAGATGGACGAATTTCTTAAGAGATGTTTCTACCATTCTGGTCAATACGGTTCTCGGGAAAACTTTGCCGAGTTAGACAAGAAGCTGAAAGAACATGAGGTAATGGTGTTCTGGGTTTGCATTGTAACAGAATGGAATATCTCTATATTAGTGGTGGATAACTTAATGGTGCTTGGCATGTAGAAAAAACATTTAACAAAATTTATATTTCCATTCGTGGTTTGTGGATAAAAGTGAGGGTTTTCTTGATAAGAATATCACTTTTGACTAAGAGTCATTTGGACATTATGAATTGTTATCTGTACACATTCCTAATAAGGTGCATAAACTGGGCTGGATGGGTGGTAGGGAGGTTTTACACATAAGATATTTTTTATGCCAATACCCAGATTTTGTGCACCTTAGCTTGTGCTAAGTGCATACTGCTGTATCATACAACATATTCTTGGATCACTATATTGGTTTTACCATTTACCATTTCCGGGCTGATTGAAAGAGCTTTCGATGTAATTATGGTTATAATTGTCGGGGAGATGCATTTAGGAATCACATGCAGTATTGCAGTGCTTGAAGTATCTGGTCATTAATGTATGGGTCATATGATTTGTTCAACCAGTCACTTCAACTATGGGTGTTGCAATTGTTGTTGCCAATTGGTGGCATGCTCATATTGCAGGATTTAGCACCATTCTTTATTATCATTTTCATGATTTCACCTTTAAACGATAACTATCACCGTGCTTTACTATTTTCTGTGGCTGGTGAACTGTGCAGCAACTGAGATCCAATTAGTAATCATCTGTTGGTTAGAATTGTAGAATGCTTTTTTTTTTTCTTCTATAAGTTTAAGATAACTAGAATGGGGGCTCCGTACAATTTTCTATGAAAGGAGCATTTATATGACCTGATTGTGTTTGGTTATGAAATTTGCATGTGCAGGGCGGGAGAGTTTCTAATCGCCTCTTTTATCTATCAATTCCTCCAAACATATTTATAGATGCGGTAAAATGTGCAAGCTCATCAGCTTCATCTGGTATTGGCTGGACCAGGGTCATTGTTGAGAAACCCTTTGGCCGGGATTCAGGTTCCTCAGCTGCTTTGACAAAAGCTCTCAAGCAATACCTAGATGAAGATCAAATATTCAGGTAGAAGATTTCTAAACTTAATCAGCTTTTATCGAAGGACTTGGAGCACAATCTGATCAGATGGATATTCCTTTTTTCAGGATAGACCACTATCTGGGAAAGGAGCTTGTGGAAAATTTGTCTGTTCTTCGCTTCTCTAATCTTATTTTTGAACCCTTGTGGTCAAGGCAGTATATCAGAAACGTACAGTTGATATTCTCTGAAGATTTTGGCACTGAAGGACGCGGAGGGTACTTGGCATTCTGATATGAGAATACAGTTTACAGTTCTACATTCTATTTAAGAGCTTATGGCTAAAATTTCTGAACTGGTTTAAATTAGGTACTTTGACAATTACGGAATAATAAGAGACATAATGCAGAACCATCTGCTTCAAATACTAGCCCTCTTTGCTATGGAAACACCTGTCAGTTTGGATGCAGAAGACATCAGAAATGAAAAGGTTACTGTTACTTGCTTGAATGTTAGATTTTAGTATGTTATTGTTTCCTTTATTCTAAATCACATATTATTGCTTACTGGATTGCAGGTCAAAGTCTTACGATCAATGAGACCTTTACAACTTGAAGATGTTGTTGTTGGGCAGTACAAGAGTCACACTAAAGGAGGAGTTACTTACCCTGCATACACTGATGACAACACTGTGCCAAAAGGCAGCTTAACCCCAACATTTGCTGCAGCCGCGCTCTTCATAGACAATGCAAGATGGGATGGCGTGCCTTTTCTAATGAAAGCTGGGAAAGCATTACATAATAAGAGGTGAGCATTACATGCTACACTGATGACAAAATGTTTCAGGTTGTTGGATGCATGCAACTAACCTGTTCTCTCGGGACCAAGCAATCGGTGTAATATATGCAATTTACTTATTTTTCTCAGTGCCGAGATAAGGGTACAGTTCCGGCATGTGCCCGGCAACTTATACAACCGTAATTTTGGAACGGATCTTGATCGGGCTACAAACGAACTTGTTATTCGGGTGCAACCAGATGAAGCTATCTATCTGAAGATCAACAATAAGGTCCCTGGATTGGGAATGAGATTGGACCGTAGCAATCTAAATCTTCACTATGCAGCAAGGTAAAATTTTAGACCATTTGAATCGTATGCCTGAAAAGACTTATTTATATGCAACAAGGTTTATTTAGCACAATTGTCTTGATTGCAAATCAACTTGGTGGCGCATTTGTAGATATTCAAAGGAGATTCCAGATGCGTACGAGAGGCTTCTGCTGGATGCAATTGAAGGTGAAAGGAGATTGTTTATCAGGAGTGATGAACTAGATGCAGCTTGGGCACTCTTCACTCCTGTTCTTAAGGAGCTTGAAGGGAAGAAGATCATCCCTGAGTATTACCCTTATGGTAGCCGGGGTCCTGTGGGGGCTCACTATCTTGCAGCAAGATACAAAGTCAGATGGGGGGACCTTGGTATAGAGCAATAACTCACGGGGAGGTTTTTGACACACACAGCGTAGCGGGATAAGAAGAGCATGCCACTTTGTGATTTTGCTGACATTTGTTAGGGTGCTGAAATTAATATTCCTTATCTAAGTGGGTTACGAAAGAGTTCTTGTATATGAACTCGTGGGATACAAGGAGCATGCTAGTTACTGGTTCAAGCAAGGCGGCACCCCCCCCCCCCCCTGTTTTTCCTTGCGTTGCCATGTATTGTTTGTTCTTCAAGAAAATAAGAAAAAAAACATTGAATTTTAGTAGTACACACATTTAATTTCACCTTTTCTTTTCTTTTCCTTTCCCTTTTCTTTTTTAGTAGGAGGTTCATTGAATGGTTATTGTTAAGGAACCATCTCACCTAAAAGCTTAAGCTTATAGGTGAGGTCCCAGAATATGATTATATTATACTCTAACACACCCCCTCAAGTGAAAGCCTTTTGGGCTTGAAACTTGCACAGGCCCACATTACCTTGTGCTTGATTTTTTTTTATCAATAGAATGGGGGTGGTGAGATTCAAACTCGTGACCACTGGGTCAACAAGGCTCTGATACCATGTTAAGGAACCATCTCATCTAAAAGCTTAAGTTTATAGGTGAGGTCCCAGAATATGATTATATTATACTCTAACAGTTATAAAATTGGCTAGTTACGCTCTATACGTGCACTAAGATCCTTTAAATTTTAGGACTTCGAAGTAAGATTTTTTTGATTTCAAACCATTCAGGTGCTCCTTTGGTAATCATTGCATCTGTGATTGTTGGAGGTGTATGCCTCAGGTCTACTTAGAAGAGCATTTAAAATGTGTGTGTGTGTATATATATATTTATATTTATTTGTTTTTGCTTTAAATTATCTTTTTTGGTCTTTTTATATTATTTTGATGTAATAATATTAAAAATATTATTTTAATACATTTATAAATAAAAAATATTTTGAAAAATAATTTTAATGACTCTCAAACGGGCTTTTAAGCGATAAAAATCGACTACTTTAAAAAGGCTCAAATTAATTATTCAATAAAAAAAATGCATTTTTCTTTTTTATTCTCCTTTCCGAGTTAAAATTTCTATCTCTAATTTTCACCCCTTTAATTTGAATTAGATATACTTCTCTTGGTATGAGTGGTGGTCTTGGTCTTTGATAGTAGAAGGAAATAAAGATTGAAGTGAGAGAAATACAATTTTTTTTTTGTCATGAAAAACGATGATCTTGATTTTTATATGTTTAGAACTTTAGATTGATGATGAGAGTTCTGTTAAGTTACAGGCCAGGACATGGCCCAAAAAATGAGAATAGAGGTCAAAAAATATAATTGAGTTCTTGAATTTAATTTGATTTTTTTTTAGCTTTTTGGGCTAATTATGATGTGGTTTTTGGAATTCATAAAAGGGTGTGTCAATGATGAAAATGGGTTTTTGGAGTTTACTGGGATGATTTTTTAGGTGTTTAAATGGAACATTTTAATAAAAAAAAATTATAAAATTGTCATTGGTTAAACAGTATATTTAACTAGATACAAAACTTTAACAAAAAATTATAAAATTAAATGAATAAAATATTTTGCGCTTTTTATTTGATATATTTGAGTGGGCCAGTGACAAGCACGTGACATCAAATTATTTTATTATGCTGTAATGCTATTAACTGTTCTTTTTATATTAACAATGTTATACAAATCAATTTATATGTATGTTGATTAATTCTATGAATTTTAAAGCTAATAATTATATAAATTTTCAATAAATCTAAAATTTACAAGACTCCAACTGATGATTTATAAGGAGAAAATGAAATAAATGTACAAATAAGGAGAAAATGAAACAAAAAATGGTAAATACATTTTAAAAAAATAGAGATATTAAATATGAATCTAAATTAGCACATGAATTTCTAAAAGAAAACTGTACGGAATGTGGCCTTGCTGTAAACCCATGCACCCCTGACAAGTGCATCGCGGCTTGCAAAAAAATTCTCAAGGGAAAGTTTCTGAGCGCTGCTTGCTACGAAGGGAAAGTGTGTGTTTGTTTTGGCTGGAAATGGAGAGTGCTTCAGCTTTTAGGTATTGATGTGGCTAGGGCAAATGGAAAACGACCTAATTTTTTTTTCTTATAATAATCTATCAGTGTTATCCTGTATTTAATATTCGTGAGGGCTCCTGCATCCATTTACTGTGGAAAATCAAGCCGTTACCTGCATTCCTTAATTAGCATCCCACTAATCTTCCAAATCAGTGCAAGGATTATATCAAATCTGCAGATCTCTCTAATTCAGCATTGTATTTTTCCTTTCCATGTACATACACCTTTGTAGCCTATTTAAGCTCATCTCTGTCATTGATTCAAGGCAGAGCACAATAATAAAACATTGTTCAATATATTGTGTATTCCTTCATGGTATCAGAGCAGGTTTAACACTGCATCTCTTCATCTTCTTCAAATCCCGTATATGCCTAAATACGGACCAGCCATTAGAATGGCTACCAACTCATCCACTTCTTCAAATATCACCATTCCATCATCAACATCCTTATCCTCCCACCAAATGGAAACCTCTTCTCATCTTCCAATCACAGCACACAAACTGAATGGACAAAATTACCTGCAATGGTCTCAGTCCATATTGATGTTCATACGGGGAAAGGAAAAAGATGAATATCTAACTGGAGCCTCGACGGCACCAGAATCAACAGCATCAACCTACAAAAGGTGGATAGCAGAAAACAACATGGTCATGTCTTGGTTAGTCAATTCCATGACCACAGACATTGGGGAAAATTTTCTCTCATTCGACACTGCCAAAGAAATCTGGGACATGGCAAAGGAAACATTCTCAGACAAAGAAAACACATCAGAAATCATCCAAATTGAAAGCACACTCCATGATCTGCGCCAAGACAATCTTACGGTAACTGAATACTTCAATACCCTCACTCGTCTATGGCGTCAACTTGATACTTTTGAAATTCATAACTGGAGTTGTGGTACTGATGGTGTGTTGTATAAAAAGATTGTGGAAGGAAAACGTGTGTTTAAGTTTTTGCTAGGGTTAAACAGAAATCTTGATGAAATCAGAGGGAGAATCATGGGAGCAAAACCCATACCCAGTCTCAGAGAAGCCTTCTCTGAGGTCCGTCGTGAAGAAAGCCGGAAAAATCTCATGATGGGAACTCACCAACAATCAAACATGACAGAAAGCTCAGCCCTTAAGACCCAATTCAATTCAATTGAAAATCGCCAAAGATCAAAAGGAGGAAGACCCTGGTGTGATCACTGCAGAAAGTCAGGACACTTGAAGGAGACATGCTGGAAGATCCATGGAAAACCCGCTGACTGGAAGCCGCGCCAGCCATATGAAGGACGAGGTAACCATGTAATTGGTAGTGGGCAACCACCCCAAACCCAAACTCAACTGGCGAATCAAATTGACACTCCGTTCAACAAGGAGCAGATGGAGATGCTCCAGAAATTGCTATCTCCTCTTCTATCGGCACAATCACAGAATGACTCTTCATCCAACCAGGTTATTGGTTCCGGTTTTTTGACTCACAAAGGTAAATTTTTATGTGCATTTATTGTCGGGAAAGACCACAAATACACATGGATTGTGGACTCAGGAGCATCTGACCATATGACTGGAGATAGAACAATATTTGATACTTTAATACCCTGCCCAGATAACTTATCAGTTCGAATAGCAGATGGGTCTTTAACTAAAGTTACTGGTATAGGTTCAGTTGTGTTATCAAAAGATCTTGTTCTTCACTCTGTTCTTCTTGTACCTAAACTGGATTGTAACCTATTGTCAATTAGTAAACTTACTAAAGATAATAGGTGTATTTCTAAATTTTCCTCCACTCGTTGTATATTTCAGGATCTGGATTCGGGGAAGATGATTGGCAATGCTGAGGAATGTTCTGGACTCTATCTTCTAAGCAAGAGTCACGATCCCAAAAAGCTACCTAAATTCGGTGGTAATTGTTTTTCAGCTCCATACCAAAATAAAGATAGTGCAATCCTATTGTGGCACTATCGGTTAGGGCATCCCAGTGCCACCTATCTTAAACATTTATTTCCTTCTTTATTTAATAAAAATCCAAAAACTTTTGAGTGTGAAATCTGTCAACTTTCAAAACAAGTTCGATCCAATTTTCCAATTCAACCCTATAAAGCATCCAGTCCATTCTCAATGATTCATAGTGATATATGGGGGCCATCAAAAATAAAAAATGTGACTGGAACTAGATGGTTTATCTCATTCATAGATGACCATACTAGATTAACCTGGGTATTTCTCATGAAAGATAAATCTGAAACGGGTCAAATTTTCAAAAACTTTTCAAAAATGATTCAGACCCAATTTCAGTCAAAAATACAGATTTTAAAGTCGGATAATGCTAAAGATTACTTCAACCTCATTTTAGGGGAATTTCTAGCAAAAGAGGGGATTGTTCATGTAAGTTCATGTGTAGATACCCCTCAACAAAACGGCATCGCCGAAAGGAAAAATAGACATTTGTTAGAAGTGGCAAGATCTCTAATGTTCTCCACAAATGTTCCTAAATTTTTCTGGGGAGAAGCTGTTCTTACGGCAACCTACCTCATCAATAGGATGCCATCTAGAGTGCTAAAATTCCAAACACCTTGCCAATTACTCCTAAAATCATTTCCATCCACTCGTCTCATCTCCACCATCCCTCCCAAAATTTTTGGGTGCACAGTATTTGTTCATATCAGTCAACAACATAGAAGCAAACTTGATCCCCGATCAATTAAGTGCATTCTTCTCGGCTATTCTTCAAATCAAAAGGGATACAAGTGTTACTCTCCAGCCACAAGGAAAGTCTACAATTCAATGAATGTCACATTCTTTGAAAGACAACCTTTCTATCCCAAAACCGATATTCAGGGGGAGACTCCAGCTGAGGAATATCAATTTTGGAATCCCGAAGAATCCACTTCCATTTCACCCATCACAGCCGATCAACCAATCACACCTGAGCCCATAACACCTGAAGCCATACCACCAGAATTAAGTAATCAGCACGAATCAATGGTTGACTCAAGGGAAACGGCGCACTGCCGAGAGGATCCAGAAGAAGGAACATTCCCTCAACAGACCCATGAGACTGAACCGAATGTTGATTCAAGCCCAGGTAACAACACTTCTATTTCAGATAATATTATTTCAACTGTTGATTCTGAGTTTGAAAGAGAAATTCTTAATATGCCCATAGCTTGGAGGAAAGGAGTAAGAACATGTACTCAACATCCTATTGGAAATTTTATTTCTTATGAAAAGTTATCACCCACTTTCCGTGCTTTTACTTCCAGCATCACAGATATACAAGTTCCTCAAAATATTCAGGAAGCCTTAAAAATTCCCAAATGGAAGGCTGCAGTCGATGAGGAAATTCAAGCACTGGAAAAGAACCACACGTGGGAGATTACTGACCTTCCAAGAGGTAAGAAACCGGTTGGGTGTAAGTGGATTTTTACAGTTAAATACAAGGCAGATGGAAATGTGGACAGGTATAAGGCGAGATTAGTTGCCAAAGGATTCACTCAATCATATGGTATTGATTACCAAGAAACGTTCGCTCCAGTTGCCAAACTCAACACTGTCCGTGTATTGCTATCGTTGGCAGCTAACCTTGACTGGCCACTTCACCAACTCGACGTCAAAAATGCCTTCCTCAATGGTAACTTAGAGGAAGAAGTTTACATGGAAATACCCACTGGACTGAAGATGACATGGAATTCCAACCAGGTATGCAGACTTCGAAAATCTTTGTATGGTCTTAAGCAATCACCGAGGGCCTGGTTTGATCGATTTACTAAAGCAGTCAAAGGGTATGGATTCAGCCAATGTCAATCCGATCACACATTGTTTGTGAAACACTCTTCAGAAGGTAAGTTGGCTATTATCATTGTATATGTTGACGATATAATTCTAACAGGGAATCATGAAGAAGAAATTGACTCACTGAAAGCTTCATTGACGAAGGAGTTTGAGATCAAGGATCTGGGAAACCTCAAGTACTTTCTCGGGATGGAAATCGCCAGGTCAAAGAAAGGTATAGTAGTTTCTCAACGCAAATATATTCTAGACTTACTCAATGAAACAGGAATGCTAGGATGTCGACCTGCGGAAACCCCTATGGATACAACCGTCAAATTAGGGGAAAAAGATGGAAGTGCTCCAGTTGATAAAGGAAGATATCAACGTCTTGTTGGAAAACTCATCTATCTTTCCCACACAAGACCAGACATCAGCTTTCCTGTAAGCATGGTAAGTCAATTCATGAATGATCCTACAGAGCAACACATGACCGCTGTCACCAGAATATTGAGATATCTCAAGATGACACCAGGAAAAGGACTTTTCTTCCAAAGAACTACGAACAGAGAAATTGACATATATTCAGACGCAGACTGGGCAGGCTCAGTAACTGATCGGAGATCAACTTCTGGTTACTGCTCTTTTGTTTGGGGAAACTTGGTTACATGGCGAAGCAAAAAACAACCAGTTGTAGCCCGTAGCAGCGCAGAGGCAGAATTTCGGGCTATGGCACAAGGTATTTGCGAGGGTATTTGGCTGAAAAGACTGTTAGAAGAATTACGGGTTCCAGTTAAATATCCTATGACACTTCACTGCGACAATCAAGCTGCCATCAGTATTGCTAAAAACCCAGTCCATCATGATCGAACCAAGCATGTGGAGATAGATCGTCACTTTATCAAAGAAAAGATTGAACAAGGAATCTTTGAAGTCAGCTACACTCCTACACATTGCCAAACTGCCGATATTCTCACGAAAGCTCTTGCCCGAAGTAAATATGAAGACCTGATAAAGAAACTTGGAATGATCAATATCTACAATACGGCTTGAGGGGGAGTGTGGAAAATCAAGCCGTTACCTGCATTCCTTAATTAGCATCCCACTAATCTTCCAAATCAGTGCAAGGATTATATCAAATCTGCAGATCTCTCTAATTCAGCATTGTATTTTTCCTTTCCATGTACATACACCTTTGTAGCCTATTTAAGCTCATCTCTGTCATTGATTCAAGGCAGAGCACAATAATAAAACATTGTTCAATATATTGTGTATTCCTTCATTTACTTGTAGAGTTTTCATCTGGATAATGAAAAATATGGCTGATAGGACACAGACTTTAAAGTTATTTTGTTAGCATCCTCCAATCCAACGTAGATCATATCGATTAGGGTATCGTGTCTGCTTCCCCTTAACACCAGTATATATGGAATCATCACCATGTCTAATATTCAACGTTAGGTGCATGTAGATGTTTTTTTTTTTTTTTCTTTTGTCTTTAATGCTATTATAATTTACTTCGGAGGCCGTACGTCTATTTCATTTCATGACAAGCAAAGTATAGAATAAAAATAAGTAAGGGTCTAATTGTCCGATAATAGTTTGAAATTACAAAATTTGCTTGTCTATGGTTTCAATTTTGAATTTTGTGGTTGCTAATATAATAATAATTGAAGATTTATATGATAATTAACTTCAAAACACATGAAATTAATCGAGATTCATGCGAGCTGACTTAGTATTGATATAAAAAAAATATAAAATAATATAAGATGAGTGTCGTTTCTTCCATCACCCTCTTTTCAACCTGCCTACAAAAATCTGAGGTTGTCCCTCCTATAGAGAGCCTTTACATTTTCCACACACATGAGATGAGGAGGGAAAGCAAGCTCTATGGTCTATGCCCTCGAACTAGTTTCCTTATCCTAAATTAAAGGCTTCTGTAACTAGGAGGTATAGGAAAGACAACGAGGCTCGATCATAGATTGTCACTGTTGACAGGGTCGCTATGCTATTTCATCTTGTGAATATACATATACATGCACATGTACGTTTACATGTGTGTGTGTGGATCAAGGATGAAGTTGAGATACACAAAATATATGGATTAATGATCAGGATGAAGTTGAGATGTAAAAATCACCGCAAACTTCAGTGGACCAGCATAATAAAAGCAAGAAACTTGAGTAGCAAAAGACCAGCCAGAACCATAGCATGGAGTTTGAGATCTGCCATGACAGCTTAATCCATTCTAAATGTGGAGGCGATGGACAAGTGGTCGGAGGTTTGGTTTGTTTTCTTGGTTATCATAAGTATTTGACCGGTGGCACCGTTCTGATGCGCACGGCGATAAAAGCTTTTTTCAAAAGGGTTTTAGAGGTTCATGAGTTACGAAAGAAACGTCTTGAAACCTCCTAAAGTTTAGTATTTTATGATAAAAGCTTTGAAGTTAAGTGAATTTGGTGGTATGTCAGTGGCGAACTTTTGAAGGCCCGACCTCCATGTTCCCGATATGGGCAGCAGATATGGTAAAAATACTGCATGCACCAAAGCTTTAATCATGGCCTACCCCATCATCATCAATCATCATCTGGTTTCTCTTCTATTTGCCGGAGTCTATCTGACAGCTGGGATGAGATTGACAGAAGCACTAGCTTTCAAGCTTCAAAATCACGTCGGGAGGCAATTTGAGGGAGGTAAAATAATTTCCCTCACGAAGCAGGGGAAGGTAATTTAAAGAAATGAAATATGTTTCTCCTCTCTTGATGGGTAATTCAGGCCAAAGCAATTTACAACTTGATAATAAAATTTGAAATTTTATTTTTAACAAAACATAAAGCTACAATTATTTTAGTTCAAAATTAAAAAAAATGAATAAAAAACACAAAACCTAAATATGCATTGATAATGTCACTCTACAAGATTATAGTAGCCCTCGGTCAACAAAGTCATATACATTTGTAATGACATTATTGAATGGAGTTGGTCTTATTAATTATGGAATGGCAATATCTTTGGGCCACATGGACTATAAGATTAGCATTATTTTTTTAAGAGTATAGATCATAAATCATTGCTTGAGAACAAATAAAACCCTTATTTTCAGATCTCCTGTGTGAACTTCCAAGCAGCATACGAGTCCCCGAACTCATTAAATTTCACAAAGACAATCCCCATCCCACGCATACACACTGCATCAGCAATCATGCTAGCTTGTCAGGAAGATGGAACTTTCTGCATAGCCCATGTTTCATGATTGGCTCCGAAAGCTAAAGAATTGGAGGGTCCACTGCATTTGCTTGATCCAGAAATTTGACTCCTAGATTCAAGGACCCACTAATTATCTCATGTCCACGGGACATGTAAACTGTTATCTCCACTCCATATTTCTTCTGCTATAATAGAAAAGACTCGGTGCTTTCACACATGCACACAGCCCATAAGTGGACTAGCAGACGATTGATTTCACTTATTCGAGGCACAATTGACGCTCTGATTGTCATAAGTCCAACCACGTTATTTTTGTCCTCGACAAGAATGCAGGACAGGACGACAATTACAGGGTGAAATATCCAATTCTAGTGAATTTTATACCTTTGACATTCTTCTGGCATTTTTATTTTTTTCTGGGTCATTGCCTTTCAATTTCATGTGACTATTAAAATACGTTCTTTATTGCTATGAATCGTCGTGTGGTGTCCAGAAAGCATAGCTGCTGCGAGAAAGGCACGCCTCCTGTACTTTCTTGAAAGGCAGATACTTGGTAGTGCCTGGCATGTGCATTGTATAAAACCAGTGAAATTTAGTATTCAGGCTGACAAGCAAAACAACAACCTTGCGTGTATTAGGTCCAGCCCAAACGTCAATTGCTTAAGAAAAGAAAGATACCTTTCAGATCATATAGCAGCTTTCATCCTTAAAACATAATATTTTAGCTGATGAATTGAATTTACCGACTAATAAAAGATATGGCTCGGTCAAATGAAAGAGAGAGGCGGTTAGCTCAATCATTCTGCAGTAACTTTAAGCTGAAACTTTTTGACATTTTTATTTTGATAAGGTTGGAAATTTCAATCTTTGAACATGAAGCCAAATATATTGACAGATGGGATTGAAAGGACAGGAAAGTATATGCCCTTTCGAGGTCACCTTCTTCAATCAAAGAGGCTCCTGTTTTCCTCTGTTCCCATGGAACCTAAGGGCCCAAATCACCATCAACCACAGGTGCCCTCTTTCTTGAATCCTCCACAAAAAGCAAGCGTGCCAGAGAGCAACATCAACAACCATAACAGGCATCCTGCTGAGATCAAGGATTTCCAAATTATGATTGCAAACAGAGATGATAACAGGAAGCAATTAGCGCCAAAGAGAAGCTCCAACAAAGACAGGCACAAGAAAGTGGACGGTAGAGGAAGGAGGATAAGGATGCCAGCTCTTTGTGCGGCGAGGATTTTTCAGCTGACGAGAGAACTTGGGAATAAATCTGATGGAGAAACAATTCAGTGGTTGTTGCAACAAGCAGAGCCGTCGATAATTGCTGCAACCGGTACTGGGACTATTCCTGCTTCAGCTCTCGCAGTTGCAGGGGCCTCTGTTTCCGAACAGGGGAACTCTGTGTCAGCAGGATTGCACGCAAAAACGGAAGGGTTGGGACCCGCTGATACTGGGTCCAGAGATAGGACTAACTGGACCATGATGAATACAAATTTAGGAAGATCTAATTTGGCAAGTGGGGTCTGGCCCTCTGCTGGCGGAATTGGGTCAGGGTTTGTTCCTAATTCTGGTCAGTCAGCATCGAATTTTGGAAATGAAAACTCCAATACTTTGCCAAAATACGGGGGGTTCCACGGGGTTGAGTTTCCAAATATTAACATGGGCTTAATGAGTTTTTACTCCATGTTTAGTGGCACTAACCAGCAATTTCCAGGCTTGGAGCTTGGACTTTCGCAGGATGGGATGTTCAATCCTCAAGCTTCGAGCCCCTTTTACCAGCAGATGGTGCAGGGCCGTGGTGTCTTAAATTCGTTGAATGAAGAACAGCAGCAAGAGCAACCTCCTGATAAAGATGATTCCCAAGTATCAAGGCAGTAGAAATATGAGATAGAGGAGTTTCCAATGGACGAGTATCTATTAGAAATCAGTAGAATTAATCGTAAAGAGTATAGCTCCATATTCTCTTGCTTTTGAGGGCAAGACTTCATCAGCAGTCTCATCTAAGTTTGCTTAAACAGGTGCTTTTCTGTCCTTTTTCTTCTGTCTGTAGTTCTGTCAGTGAAGATAACATGTTAACTCCTTTTCTCAATTAGCAGTACCAGTAAATAATATTACTATATGTAATTTGTCATTTGCAGGTTGGAATTTCAAGATTACATTTGGGTTTGTTTCACGTAGAATTTTGGGGGAGTTGTTGTATCACGAATATTGTTGCTACTTCATGATCAAAAGAACAATATTTTTGCTACTGTTAGAACTATATGTTTCTGTATTTTCTCAAGTTTTGATATTTCTCTGAAAAATACAATTGAGTGGTTTATTTCCCTGCTGAAACAACAAATACATTTCTTGGATTTTCGCCATGAACTCTGAAGGATCTTGTCAGATCAAGTTCTCTGGTTTGTTTGGCTCAATACAATTTCCTGTATTGACCACAACTGAAACTGCGAGGCCGAGTGACAGCATGGAGCTGGTTTGGTGGACTGTTTTCATGCTTGAAACTTCTGAGCCGTCCCTTCAACTTATCTTATCTTTGGTACTTTCATTTTCCGCAGCATCCCGTGGCTACAATTTATATATTTCCAGTCTTCATGATGGATCTTTGATGCCGGTACAGTCTTAAATGATTTAATATTCAGGTTTGAATGCACATTTTCTTGCAAGATTCCCCCCATGAAAAGCTCCTTGTAATTTGGCACTCCATGCATGTTACTCTTCTCCAAGGAGGGGTAAGTCCTCACACGGATTGACAAATGCGTGCTTAATTGATTAATTTCTCATTAACTTCAATCCTAAGGAACTCCAACTTGTGGGTATGAAATTGATGTTGTATTCCTCAGCAAGGTGGACAAAGCTCACCTCTCAGCCTATGTTTGAAAATCGACACTGATTTCAACCTAAAAGATTGCTAGCATCTAAAAGATTTATGAGTTGATTTCAGATTTAGTATTTTTTCTTCTTCTTCTAATCAAGTACTTTTGATAGTTTTTTCAATGAAAATTGATGGCGTGGTTGTTAGGTGGACATGTGACATTGTAAAGCAGGTCATTATATCAAACAATTTTTTATACATGTTTAAAAGTATTTTTAAAAACAATTGATTTTTAAAAAAAAAAAATTTTTTTTTTGTATTTTAGATCATTAGATGTGATGATATCAAAAATATTTTTTAAAAAATAAACTATCATTTTAATACATTTCTAAACGAAAAATATTTTTAAAAACAATTTTAACGATACTCTCAAACAATCATAAATTTTATAATTATAAAGATAACAATAAAATTGATGCCTATACTATACTTATTGACTCGTTTTTGCTGGATTATCTGTGCTCATTTTTCTTTTTGAGAAAAGGGTCATGCTGCTATATGTTTTTTCATTTATTAAAAGAAAACATTAGTTTTATATGAACATCATTCCCATCCCAAGATTTGTAGTTGTATTTGTAATATCATCTGCTCCCGGCTTTCAGGCCCGCAGGCGAGCTGCTGTTTTATTGGGCTAAGAGCAGGGTCTGGCTTCTCAGGCCCGAGCCTTACCTGATTATTTTCTTAAAACAAATTATCGTTTAAAAAATAATGTATTGTTTAAAATAAAATTTGGGTTTATTTTCTTAATGATGCTGTGAATATTTTTAAATGATATTGGGTGTTTTTAATTTTTTTTTTTAAAGTAGGTATGATCCCTTAGTGATTATTTCTTAATTTTATGTAGATTAAATTTGTTTTTTCTAAGATTTTTAATATTTACTATTTATTATTCAATAATTTTTTTGTGTGACAGTTTTTATTTTATGTGTTTTTATATTATATATTTATTTTGATAGAAGGACTCATTAAACATCACCAGGTAAATTACATGTTATGCGATGTTAGATATCTTGATTTTTATTTTTTGGTTGGTTTTTTCAATATCATTTTTGTTTATCGTTGATGAATGTTTTTTCATTGCTCTGCACAGTGGTTATTGATTTGTTTAATTAGGTATGTGCACAGGTTTTTTTATTTAAATCAAAGATTGTTTTTTTTTTTCTCGAACCTTTTATGAAAGTTTCTTTGTTTCTAGTTCAACCTTCCAATCCAAGTTTACAATGCATTTTCTTGTCTTTGTTCTTTTGAATTTTGTCTTTTTGTTAATGTTTTTTACTTTTTTCAATTTATCTCTCAAATTTAAAATTTATTGTTTCCTTTTAATTTATTCCTCATTGCAATTCTAACCCTTTTTTATTTTGAATTTCTTGTGTTGTTTTCTTTTATGATTTTAACCCTCGTGATTTTTTTATGTGTAGAGTTTTCGATCTCATGGTTTAAAAATTTAATAGTAATTGATTTTTTTATCATATTTTTTTTATGCAATTATTTTACTCATGTATTTTTTACTTTGTTAACAAATAAGATCATTAAGATATTCTAAGAATATTATGAAGTTATATTATATAATACTGGGAAGCGTTCATCTTTTGCACTGATTTGTTGTTGTTTTCTCTTTTTATTTGTTGTTGTTATTTTATTTTTTTATAATATAATTAAATTAACCGGGTTTATTAAACTCATTTGAGCCAACTACGTGGATATTATACAAGTTAAAAAAATTCAATAACAAAAAAATGTTTTTGATATTTTCTATACAATAAACAAGATGTGACTCACGCCATAGAGCTGAGACACCTAAATAGTTCAATTCTAATTATGCAATTGTTTTACAAGAAATACCACGCGGTGTAAGCTGTGAACGAACACCTTCCTTCGTCTCGCCATGTACTTTTCCTTGTCGGATTCTATGAAGCTGTTAAAAAATCTCATATATAAAAAGGGATTTCCATGGATTGCAATCTTGGCCCACGATATCTTTTCTTCTCTTCTGTACATGGGGTTGCCGAGCATGAATAGTGGTTGAAAGTTGGCATGAAAAAACAAACCTTTCACAAAAACAAATGGACGGTCCAATATTTAAACTAATAAATGTATAATAGAAAATATATGTAAAATGAATTCTTATGGAATGCGAAATGTTTAAGTTTGAGAGCTTGTTGTTTAGCCGGTGAATTAAAGTCTTTATAGATATTTGTTATGTCAAAAACTTTCATGAAAAATCAATTTACGAAAATATTATCTTAGAGAATAACATGAATCATATTCTAGACTCTCAACTAACAGCTTAACTTTTTAGGTGAAATGGTTCATCGACATGGTATCAGAGCCTTGTTGACTCAGAGGTTACGGGTTCGAATCTCACCCTCATTCTATTTCATAAAAAAAATCATACATAATGTAGTGTGGATCTGTGTGAGTTTCAAGCTAAAAAATCTTTCACTTAAAAGAGAGAAATGTTAGAGAATAATATAAATCATATGAGAGGATTATTTGATATATTATGGAGTAATTGATGACTATCAAAGATATGCTGGTTAGAAATTATCATTAATCAAGAGAGAAAAAAGCACCCAATCACGTTAAATATGTTGAGTTTTTTACTGTTATTATCGATCAAAAGATATCGACGATGTCTCCTCGACAATTTACATAGAAAATTAACTAACATATAAACCGTGTGGCCAAAATACTGTGTTGTGCACTGTGCACCAAGACTGAAGACACTGTGGATTGTGGCAGTGTCCGGACGCTTTTACCCTTAATGAACTCGCCTGTGTAGTTTTGTTTGAGGGGCTGCCTCGGTTTTTCCTTTTCATTCTCTCTGCGCCCGTTTCCATTGGGTTATTTGAGGATGGCACTGGTTTCGGCTTTTCTAAAACATTTCTGAGCAGTTCCCCTCGCCCCCCTTTCACAACAAGGCAGAGCTAACCCTTAATTCTACTGCTCTCTAAAACCCGCTGAATCAATAGAAGCCCACTGCCACCCGCATTCTGGGATTGCTGAAAGTCTGGTTCTAACGTAGGATTTTTCAACAGGAAATTCTTTGTTTGAATGTTGTCCTTCCACCGTCTTTCTTTCTCTATAATTCTTTCTCTTTGGAGCGGTGACAAGCTCCTCACCGCGGTGAGATCCAAGAGCCGCGGTGAGGGCCAGGAGAGAGAGAGAGGGAAGCCGTCGCCTTCCCCCTCTCCCAACCACAGGTTTCTCCTGCGATTTAGACTTACTGAACCTGGCATGAGGATAGGTATGTGCTTTCTTTCTTGATTTTGTTGTTTTTACGGTTCTTGATGGGAGAATTGAAATGGGTCTGGTTCAATTTTGGATTTTGAGAAATAATTTTAGTGGGATTTTGAGGGAGAATTAGGGTTTATTTGAGGGTGATTTTTTAGGGTGAAAGATTGGATCTTTTTAGGATTTATCGGTACGGGGTTGATTTTTTTTGGGTATGAAGATGTGAAAAAAAGAAAAACTGAACTGCTTTCATGGTGATTTAACAAATTGTACATCTGATTTCCTTAACGTCGTCGATTGATTTAAAAAACAAAAACTGCTTTCATGGTGATTTAACAAATTGTTAACGGTATGGTATAGGAAAAAGAATCTTGGGATATACAAGAGAAGATTGAAGCTGCTGGGAAGAAGAAAGAAGAAGGGAATGCATGGTTCAAGGCTGGCAAATATGAAAGAGCTTCAAGAAGATATGAGAAGGTATATTTAAGGGTAGCGGGTACTTGCTATATACGGGATGGTGTCCAATTGTAATGAAAACATTGACAGAATGTTAATTGTTGTGCGACAGGCAGCAAAGTTTATCGAGTATGACTCATCTTTCACTGACGAGGAGAAGCAGCAATCAAAGGTGCTGAAAATTTCCTGCAAGCTCAATAATGCAGCTTGCAAGCTGAAGCTCAAGGACTACAAAGAAGCTGAGAAGCTTTGCTCCAAGGTCTCATGCATAATTTCATCCACATTCATTTTGATCCTTCGATGGTTGACTCAGGGATACATGCTAAACTTAGGGAGAGATTTGTGCGTGCAGGTGCTAGAGCTCGATGGTCGTAAATTCAGCAAAGAATTTTAGTGGGGTTTTGAGGGAGAATTAGGGTTTATTTGAGGGTGATTTTTTAGGGTGAAAGATTGGATCTTTTTAGGATTTATCGGTACGGGGTTGATTTTTTTTGGGTATGAAGATGTGAAAAAAAGAAAAAAAAAACGTTATTGGTGGCGGTGGTGAATAATAATTGAATGGAAAGTGTAAGGTTTTGTAATAAAACTTTTTATTTATATATGTGTGTGAGAATGAGAGAGAAGAGGAGAAGCTCCTGGGGGGGGGGGGGCGCGGCGATGACTACGAGATTTGTTCGTCTGCAAGCTCGGTAAGTAAGATTCAAAGTAGGATTAGAGATTGATATGTTTGGTGATGCCCTTCTCCCATATGTTTTAAAAGTGTTTTGTAACCGCAAGGACATGGTAAAATTATAATTGTAAGACAGGAAGAAGAAGCTTTGGTTGTTCCGGGAACCCTTTCAGTGATGCTTTTTTCTGCCCTCAGGTTCAGAGAAGGAAGAGGGAGTTGGAGATCTGTTCCACGGTGAGAAACGTGGGTCACTTTCCGGCCAAAAACAAAACAGCTTGCTGGGTATGTAATTTGCATGTGTAGAATTTCATTACCCTGCTATTCTAAAAGATCTGGGAGACATAGTGGATGAACAGCGAAGTTTTCTTCTTCTTTTTTCAATTCAGCTTCTCTTTTTTTCCGATTCTCTTCTGCGTTTGTTTGTATATTCTTAAGTCAAAACAGAAATTTAGTTTAGTTTTCAAGAAAGTATTTTTTATTGGGTTAGTTTAAAGGGTTTTTTTATTTATTTCCTATTGTGTTTTTTTTTAATTATTAGGTAGATTTAGAGGATAAATATAAAATATTATTTAAAAAAAAAATAGTAGCCGACGCATGCAGTGTAGTTATGCTAGCTTGCAGAAGGTATTTGTGGCCTTGGAAGATGCGTGTGGCCGTATCTATCAACGATCCGCAAGTAGTATAATTTATGCTCTTTTGTAATGTTTTATAACACATCAAATTCATTCTCAAAAAAGTAACCTGCGGTTATGTAACAAACTCCAATGTCAAATTTACTCATTGTGTTTCATGTAACTTTTTATTACTTTTATAATATAAATTTATCGTTATTTTAAATTATATACACAGGAATGCCCGCGGCAACGCGCGGGCAATATGTCTAGTCTTATATATGTAGCGTGGCATTTTGAGCCCTGCATAACATGAAAAAATGTAAAGGTGTGTTGCCGGCGGTGCATACTTCATGAGATTTCATAATGCAACCCTGGAACCAGTACGCCGACAAAAATTATTACCTTCCAAAAACTACAAAACCAATCGGTGCGAGTGGGGATTTCAGCATTGTGAAAAGTGGCCAGTTCGGCTACTGGTCCAGGCCAAACGGGTTGATGGACCACTTAAGGTGAAGCTGGATCCAGTCCATCAAGGATGATGACGCGTTAACACTTCACGTGCCATAATATGTTCTTGTTTTTACTGTAGGATTGATTCCACGGGTGCTTTTCACATGCTTTTCGGTGCAGGTATTTGGTGTTTTTTAAGATATATTTTTATATTTAATATTAATATGTGAAAACTATGTAAAAATACTCTTAAAAAAATCAATTTATTTTCTTATATATTAGATATACCCTTAAAAATATTAACACATTGATGGTTAATAGTACTTGAGAGAATGATTGTCGTTATTTTTTAAAATATTTTTTAATCAAAAATTCATCAAAATAATATTTTTAAGCACTTCCAAACCACCACCGTTGTGGCTTGTAGTGGCATTGATTAGCGGCTGAAGTTGAAGGAAGCTGTGGCCCAAAGGTCCCGTCTTGCCTAGACTACTACTACTCCTTGCCATTCAATAAGTTGACGTTCAAAATGATTGAAATTCTAGTTATCAAACAGAAAAAGGTATGCAAAGTCAGATGGGATGAAGCAGAGTTATTTATGTGATCCACGAATTAAAAGGAAAAAAAACGACGTGGAAAACTTTGATGCTTGCAGACTGTTTGGTACCGTGGTCGAGATAGTAGAATTTTCATAGAATAGCACTTCATCCCTCGTGTAATAATTGTAGAATTTCCAACTTTTATTTAAACACCGATTTCATGCAACTCACTTTTTTGGGGGGCTATTACGTTTAGTTAATTACATGTAAATTACAAGAAAATAAAATGCATTTGGTAAACATACAAAATCGAACCATTGTTCCATGGTGCGGTGAGATGATTGTAGTTTAGGTATGAGAATCAACAAAATCATTAGCTTTTCCCACGTTTTGCCAGTGACCACTGACTGTTGTTGAAAGGAGAAAAAACATCACAAGCCATGACCGACCAATTTGCATATGGAAAAATGGTGAGTCCCGCTCATGTAAAGGAAGAGTCCGGATAACGTGGCTCACTTGCCACGGCATGTGGGCCTTATACAGTCATTTCCTCCTGGCTTGGCACGGGAATCGTCACCTTTGCGATCACCTCTCCACTTCCAAGAGTTTGCTAGGGTTTTTGGTACAAATAGCATGAAGTATGCATTGATGGAATGAGACAACTTAAAATAGTAAAAGACTCCTTTAACTAGTTACATTACACTGTGAGTTAAATTAAATGGTGGAATTACTGTAGCAAAATTATTATAGCAATAGACACATATTATTGTGAATTATAATAGTGAAATTATAGCCTTTAACTCAAGGGTGTTATCAATTTTTTATATTTATATGCGCGGTAAAATAATCACAACACTCTAAAATAAGACAAAAATCAAGAGTTGTTGTCGGAGGTGTTGCCGGCATTTCACATTTTCAGTGCACAATAAATAACCATAATACTCTCTAATAGGACAAAAATCATTTGTTATCTGCGAGAGTATTATTGGCATTTTATATTTTTTGAAATATATATAAATACATATATACCCCCATAAAAAGACAATATACAAGAGTTGGTCGTAGCGGTGTTTGGGTAATTTAGAATTTTAATTGTTATTATTATTTTTTGTCGAATACTATTTTTTATGCTTGTTGTTTTTATTCATATTAGTTAGTATCAAAACATTATAAAGATTTTAGTAATCTCATTTATGATGAAATAGATGTGGATTGATGCTCTTCATCAATTTATGATGTTTATTTTGGTAATGATTATATTGACAAGGACAAGGACAACATAAACAATGATAGTAATAACATATAATGATATCATCAATAGTCTCGTAATTGATAAGTTAAAGATTATGTTTACAAAGAACATGAAAGTTATCCTATAAGATAAAATTGTTGATCCAGACAATAATGATCTTATAATGATCCTTTTTATCATGATTTTACTATTTTCACAAATATAGATTTATTTAACGGTTATATGGATTTGATGAAAAACAAATTGAGGTTTGCTATTCATTACTCTATAAGCTACAAGAGAAATGATTTGTCGATTGTTTTTTATGCAAATTTTATTGTGAAAAGATTAAAATTGATATTTGAAATTGTTATACATTCCATTGTGTGAAGAAAGAAGATAGATTGAAGAGTTTTGATTGGACATCTATGAGATAAAGACAAGAATGATTTGAGCTTTGAAACAAGTTCTTTTTAACCCAATAAGACTAATGCAATAGGATTTTTAGTTAAAATATTTGTTTTCTTTGTTATTTCTAATCTTTTTTAGCTTAGAAAAAATATTTTTTATCATGTTTTTATTCTTCCTATTTAAATTTAGAGTTTTTTTTAATCCAATCTAGGCATTAAACTAATAATAAATAGGGTGTTTAGTTTGCATCTAAGTAGACTGTATGAAAAATAAAATAAAATTTCGAGCTAGGGATATTGTGTAGTGGTCCCTGATCGGTAAAATTATGTGTTACTTATTATTGTTAATTTTTATTGTGTATATATTCAATAATAAAATTTTGAGTTGGGGATTTGATGAAGTGATCCCTATTCGGTAAAATAATATGTTATTTGTTTTTGTTATTTTTTTGTTTTATTTTCATTTGCATCACTTGATCTACCTTGTTTATCGAGTATCATTAATGATAAAAACTAGCTTCATTGAGTTTTCCTCTTGAAAATTAATAAAAAAACATCAAAATTGTAGCTGTTGGTAGCCAAAATTTATCCATCTAAAAACGTTTTTTCTCCACTTCTAATTAAAAAAAAAACTTTATATCTCTTCAATTGATTTTTAAGGACTGAATGTAATAAAACAATAATTACAGAAAAAAAACATCATATTCCCAAAGAAAGGGGCTAAATATGGAAATTTTGAGAGACTAGATTGAATATTTCCATGTCATCTGAACAATGCATGCAAGAAAGAGTTTATATTTTGTTTAAATGTCAATTTTACTCCTTAACCTTTTAATTTTAATTTTCAGAAGAACATAAAATTATTTTCTAGTAAAATTGGCATGTGATTAATTGTTGGAATATTTATTGGTAAATTATACACTAAAGAAAATACAAATCAAGCAAATAATAAAAAATAAAGCCATTTAGACATACTTTGAAAGGGTGTTATTGCAGTGAAATAAAGTGCGATGCTTAAAATGTAAGGAGACAAAAATCTAAGGGGCCCGAGGGGAGAAATTGACTGTAATAAACAATGGAGTGAAAGAGGAATTACAATAGATGAATCATATGAAACCCGAAAATCAAATGTTCATCAACTCTCTAATCAAATGATCAAATCTGTCTCGATTTTTTTTAAATTTATCCTATAAATAGAGGGATGTAAAGGATTTGATTGAATTGCGTGGAGAAAAACATAATCCTGCACCCCTTATATTCAACAGTAAATGAAAGCTGTGGACGAGTTTGTTTATCAATTAAAAATAATTCCTCAATAATAAAATTCTTAAAAAAATATTAAAATTTAAACCTTGAAAAATAAAAGGGCATTAATTATTAAATTTATGTTTAGTGTGACATCACGTATTCCAGCCAAGAGCATGTACCAATCCCATGTATTATAATAATAATAATAATAATAATAATAATAATAATAATAATAATACGAGTGGGTTGGGTTGGTATCCATAACCAAACACCAATATAAAATCGAAACAATAAATAATTGTGATTAATTAAAGAAATCGGCACCCACCAAATAACTACATAATAAATTCCTCGAAATAGAATAGAGGGTCAAAGGAAAAATAGATGCTCCCGCAACTAGCCAAACCAATAAAATCCGGGGACGGTAGATCTAGTAAGAGAATTAAATGAAGAATCTAAAATAGAACGACAGCCAGAGGGATTCCAACAGGTTATTAGAATCCTGCTAAATAAGGAAAGGAAAGATAGGAAGAGATTGCCACAGAACCACAGGAAGAGAGAGAGTAACCCTGAAGCCAAACAGAATCCAAGTAGGCATCTCAATAATTAAAGAACAGCAAAATCTTGCTAGATTTTCATGCGAGCCTGAGATGGACCAAAAGTTGATTCCGGCCCTTCAAAAGAGCGCACCTACCCCCCCTATATGTTTCCCAGGCGAGTAAAAAAGATGAAGGAAAACCCAGAGGAACCTAGGCGTGTCATGTCTGATGTATTGCATTCTATTGTGCACTACAACAACACTGTAGTCTGTAGAGTATAGAGTATAGGCCACAGACAAACCCATTAACAAAAAAGAGTGTCCCATATAGCGTGGGGTGTTAAAAAGCTTTGTATCTGTGGCAAGTTTTGAATTTGAATCAGTATGTATTTATCTGGTAATAATCTGGATAATTGAGGTTTTATATAAAAATATCTAAAAAGAATTAGGGTTTAATCGAATCTGAACAAAAATCTGTAAAACAGGGGCAAGAAACAAACATATTGACAACACTTTGAGCCGCCTTGTGAAAGGAAACTCATCCACAAACACAAACTCATAAAAGAGGAAGACCGAGTGTTAGGAGGTGGGTAGGCCCCATGTTAGCAGATGACTACAAACCTGGATGGCCGTGTCTCGTGTTCTCTCCTCTTATCTATCTTTGTATTTTTTTTGTTTTTTAAAGGGGGGTAGTCGCGCTGTTAAATGTCAAGTCCCTCCAAAATTCCTCGTCCAACCCAAGAGCCAGCACCACCCAACCAACACACAACACACACACCACAACTCGGAATCCAGGGGTACAAAACACTGAAGACTGCGAAGAAAGAGCGCCAACAATCCAAAACAAAGCCAGCCCATTTCTCTACTTTTTTTACACCCACAGACACCCTCTGCTTTGGTTTATAAATCTCTCCTTTTCCTCTTCTTGTTCTTGTTCTGGTTGTTACAGGGAAAATGGACTGTTGGTCTCCTCTTGCAATGGATGACGAGTTTGAGAAGCTTGTAATTCGGATGAACCCTCCAAGGTGAATTTGCCTTTTTTAAAAAAAAAAAAAACATTTAACGTGTGAGTTTCTGTTGAATTGAAAAGGGTTGTTATGTTTTCTTGAAGTTTTCACTCCTCGAGCTCAAAGTTTGGATTTTTTTTTAAGGATTTGGCAATATGTGTGTGTTGTGATATTGTTCTCAGTTTGTGTTTAATTTTGCAGGGTTACAGTTGATAATGCTTCAAGCAGGAAAACCACTTTGATTAAGGTGTTTTTTTGAATCATTTGGATGTTCTTGGTTCGTTTCATGAGGTTAAAGTCCGGAACTTGATTTTGTTTTGTTGATAATTTTCAGGTTGATAGTGCTAATAAGCGTGGTAGTTTGTTAGAGGTGGTTCAGGTCTTGACTGATTTGAATCTTATAATTAGACGAGCTTACATTTCTTCAGATGGAGAATGGTTCATGGATGGTTAGTTTTGGTTCATGCTTTACATTTAAGTTTGGTGACTCTTTAATTCAATTAATTGAGGTTGATTTTCTTGTTTGAAATGGCTCTTTTGCAGTGTTTCACGTTACAGATCAACATGGGAACAAGTTATCCGAGGATGATGTGGCTGAGAGAATTCAACAGGTAGATCTGCTAACCTGTCCTCCATTTGTTGCCAGAATTGGAAATCAAAATCATCTCCACTATACTCTCGTTGTCAATGTGATTCTGTGAAATCACAAATGGAGCCCGGATTTGTTTCTCATTATAAGAGACTTTAAAGCGTATAACTTTGATTCTGACCGCATTTCTAAATTTGTTATGCCTTAGCTCCACCAGCTGCCCCTATTTTTTAGCCTTTTGACTCCTTGTCCTTAAATTTTGACAACAATCAGAGAGCAAGGCTTCATTTTTTGTGCACAGTTTTAGACCAGAGTACCACTATTCTCTTTTAGTACCGGCTTTACTTTAAAAAAGGAGGTGCAAAAACTCGGAAGTTCAGAGAACTGTAAATTTCACAGGTCAAGCTGTATAGAATTCCAAATACAGTGAATTCACCGTACGCTTCTTTTGTAAATAAAATCCTTTCAATTAATTATTCTCCTTAGTTTCGTTTAAGAAGATAATGAAAGAATAGAAAAGGAAGAAATGGTGGTTGTTATTTCGTCTGTACCTTAAAGTTTTCCAGCAATATATTTGGAGCTCTGTTAGATTCATGCCATGCTCATGAATTAATTTACATGTCACAGTCATTGGGACCAAGAGGGCGAAGCTTCCGGTCTTTGAGACGGTCAGTGGGTGTGCAAGCTGCTGCAGAGAACACAACTATTGAGTTGACAGGAAGAGATCGACCAGGCTTGCTTTCAGAAATTTTTGCTGTTCTTACTGACCTCAAATGTAATGTGGTGGCCTCAGAAGTCTGGACCCACAATTCAAGAATGGCATCTGTTGTTTACATCACAGATGAGGCTACTGGACTGCCAATTGATGATCCTGATAGGCTCACTAAGATCAAACAACTTCTCCTGTATGTTCTTATGGGTGATAGAGATAAACGAAGTGCCAATACAGCTGTATCTGTGGGTTCCACTCATAAGGAGAGGCGGCTGCATCAGATGATGTATGCTGATCGTGACTATGACATGGATGAAGCAGAATTTGGATCGGCAAGCGAACGCAAGCCCTTTGTAACAGTGGAGAATTGTGTAGATAAGGCTTACACTATTGTGAACTTGAGGTGCCCTGACCGGCCAAAGCTACTATTTGATACGGTGTGCACATTAACTGATATGCAATATGTAGTATATCATGGAACTATCATAGCTGAAGGACCGGAAGCTTGCCAGGTTATTCTTTATTACCTCAACATGCGTTACTAGTTTTCTGTTTCACGGGCTTCAACTCTGTTTGGCCTGAACCTGGGCTACCAAAAGTCAGTTTATATTTTCAATTTTTCTTATTGTCAAACACCTGATTTGTTTGATGCTGGTGAACTTGTTGTTCGTTGATCATCATAGCTTCTATTCTTTTGGTCGACAGCTTTGTTGTTTTGATTAATCTATCTTTTTCACCAAACAAATGCTTTTAAAAATTGCTACACAGCATCTCATTTGTTTCTTCTTGTACAGGAATATTTTATAAGGCATATGGATGGATCCCCTGTTAGTTCCGAAGCAGAGAGGCAAAGAGTGATCAATTGCTTGGAGGCTGCTATTAGAAGGAGAACTTCTGAGGTACAATTATGCACAAGTTTGATTTTGATGCTAGTTCCAAACTTGTTATCTGACTAGCATTCGATTCATTGAATTGTCTTGATGCAGGGTGTAAGATTGGAACTTTGCAGTGAGGATAGGGTTGGCCTTTTATCTGACGTGACTCGCATTTTTAGGGAAAACGGTCTTTCTGTCACCCGAGCTGAGGTTACGACCAGGGGTTCCCAGGCAGTGAATGTTTTCTATGTCATTGATTCATCTGGATATCCGGTGAAGAATGAAACAATTGAAGCAGTTAGAAAAGAGATTGGCTTGACTATACTTCATGTGAATGATGATGCTTACTCGAAGTCCCCGCCCCAGGAGCGTGGTTTATTCTCGTTGAGCAATATCTTCCGATCTAGGTCAGAGAAGCTCCTTTATAACCTTGGTCTGATAAAATCATATTCTTAGTAGCTCAATAGCTAAACTAGGTTGTCAGCAACGAAAATGTTGGTTGTTTGGCTTAGTCACACAGGTTGTTCCTTAGAGCAGTTCAATTCCTTGTTGATCTTGGGCGAGGCATTAAAGTTGCAATCAAATTTGAATTTGCAAAGCTTCTTGCAAGTATCTTGTTCCGGCAACCTTGTTCCCATGTGGCATTGTAAATACTGCTGTGCTGGCTTAAAAACTTCATCCAAAATGCAGCATTGAAGCTCATTTTGCATGATGTTTAAGTTATGATCGCCGGGATTTGCTTTCTGGATTCTGATGCCCCACATAAAGACTCATTTAGCGCAGGACTAGTCGCGGATTTTATATAATTTAGAGCTTTGAATTTGGTGATTTCCATGAGAACAGCTGTGAATATTTCATCTGGCTGATTAGCCAGGTCATGAATGAGAGCAGAGGCTATCTGTTGGAGGATTCTTCCTCTGAAATCATGATGGAGATGGCATACAAATATTGGCGGGATGTTTTGCAAGAACTTTCGCCTGCAACGAGGGGACAAAGAATGGTGATGTGGACAAGGAATGTTTTAACAAGGGATCAACTTCCCTGTGTATAAATACTAAGTGCCCGTTTGGCAATGCGATCCCACTGATGTTTCAAATAATAAGCTGGTTTGTAGTGTTTGGTATGTTACAAAATGCAGATTAATTCACGTGGGACCCACCAAAAAAACGATTGAAACCACGGTCGACGATAAGCAGCAAATACATGCTTTTTCCTGCGATTGCAAATAATTTTTTTTACGCGATTCCTGCGATTGCAAATAATTTTTTTTACGCGATTCCTGCGATTGCCTGCGTATTTTGGCCAACATGAGAAACTAATGCAATGCAACCCTGTGTTATCAATGATCATGCATGCAGCTCTCAACCCTGTGTTATCAACGATCTGCCAAGCTGAAGCTCTCGTTGCAGGAGACGACCACGACGACGGCCACAACAGTTTATGTGGCAACTCTCTCTCCTCTCCAGGACGACGGCCACGACGACGACCATGAGGAAAGAAGAAGACATAAAACAGAACCTCTCTCTCTCTCTCCAAAACAACCATGAATGTCGGCACCTTCCAACGCTGACTCCGACCACCACAGGCCACCATTTACGACGAAACCACCACAGGAAGAACCACCTCAGCCTCCTTTACCTATCGGCATCGCCCGTTGAAGCTCTCATTATGGTCGGTGAACAGTACCGCAACCTTCCAACGCTGCCTCCGGCCACCACAGGCCACTATTTTAGACACCACCACCACAGGAAGAACCACCTCGGCCTCCTCTACCCGTCAGTATCGTCCGTTCACCCTCTCGTCATAGTCGGCCATGTTACTGTTCACGTGAAACAGTAACATGAGTCACAATATACACGACAGGTGCAACACACCGTTTTAAAGTCTTCTGCTTGTATTTGAACTGCTGGGCCTGCTCTCGGTCTAGCCCCAGTCCAAGAGAGTTGGGCCCTTTAGGCCCAGCTTGGCATGGCCTACCCATTTAGTTTGGGACAGACCCAATCTGATTTTTTTAAAAATATATTTTAAAAATAAAAAAAAATATGTAGATAAAGATCTATTCTAATGAAAAACAATGACGCGTGACTTCGTTGCACTCCACAACCTTGTTATTTTTCGATTGCTTATGAATTAAAAACTTGCAACTGGATTTGACATTGGAATTATATCCTTACAACTGGATCACAAATGTTGTTAGTAATGATATTGTTACCATATGTTGTTCCTCTATCAAATAACAAGGGATCGCAGAGGCATTCACGTATCGATTTAGTTCGTGAAGAAATTGCAAGTAGTTTGATAGGAGAATAAAAAAAATATTTGTTTTTTCATGAATTATTAATTACATTATATTATTATAATTATTAAATTTACAATATTTAAAAAAATTATATATATATATTTTTTAAAGTAATTTTACAAATTAAAAGTAATATGAAAAGCTTGGTAACCAATACGAGGGATGTTCACTTTAAAATATTTATTTTTAATTTTTTTTAAATATATTTTTGAAAATCAGTCGCAAATGCATAAACACTGATTATTTGAAGATTGGTCTGTGACTCATTAATTGTAATGATTTTGTAATTAATACAGCCTTTTAAGGATTCAAAAACGGCAGCAAAGTGAACGACAGAATCGCAACGGTGGAGGAAAGATGGCACGCAACTCCACGTCCCTCGCACCACTTAATGTTGCCCGTCACACATCTCTTTCCCATTTATAGCTCTGATATATTATAGCTACATCAGCAACGTACACGTGTAACGATTAAGATGACAGCCGCCAGTCTACGTGGGGCTACCTTTCTAGTTTCTAGTGTTGGTGGGTGCCAGGTTCGCCTTTTTGAAGAGGGAGAGGATAGGACATTGCTCAGCACATGGGTCACGTGGTTGGGATTCTATAAGATCTTTTTCGAAGCACGTCTGAATATTTCAGACAAAATCATTAAACAATGCCATTTCATGTCATGTCATGTCATGTCATAATATTATTAATAGATTTAAAAAAAACAATTATCACAATAACCTAAATATTTCAGCAGAATAATTTTGAAAAACGTTTTGAGAAATAGTTTACTTTTATTCTGTCTTAAAACACAATATTTATTAAATATTCATTTATTATATTTTAAAAAAAACATTAAATAATTGTGTTTTAGATACATGATATTTTATTAGATTTAAATAACTTAGAATTAATATTAATTAATTATAACTACCATAAATTAATGTTATATTTTTAGTCATAATATTGAAAGATATATTATCATACTAAAACTTTTTGTTATCGATTGTTTTTACTTTCTATGCTAATTATCCAGTATCCCCTAATTTATTACGTTTAAGAGGTAAAGGACAATTTTTGCTCGTCTTCTCTAAACAGTATGGAGATGGATAAGTAACCAAAAAACAAAACATTCAAGGATCCCGGCCAAACCTTTATATATATATATATATATATATATATATATATATATATATATATATTCAATTTGCAGAATGCATTATGATCCGTTTACATGGTGATGTGGACGGACACTACCATTTTTGTTTTCTATCATATCTTTCTTTATTGGATCTGATTTTAAGTCAATTTATCGAGAAGATGACAAGATTGAGAGAAGATAAATTAAAGTAAAAAATACTTAGACAATAGATGGTTTTAAGAAATACTTATTGTAGTCTTGATATTTTACATATTATAATATTAGATCTTTTTAATTTTATTCCAAGCTTTTTTTTTTTAATTATCTCTCGGCTCTTAGTATTATAGAAAGTTGCTAGAATCCAACACTATAGAGAGAGAAAATACACTTGTTGACACCAATTACGACAACCCAAATAATTAAAATTAGTGTCTAATCGTAACTTTTTATGAGAGCTCAAATTAGTAGCTTTCCCCCCTTTAAATCCCCAATAAAAACTTATGATATTGGTAAGATTCTTTTATTTCAGATTGATTTTGAATTTTAAGATAGTTTTTTGAAGCCATCAATAAGTTTGTCAAGTTTTATATAATATATTTGTATTTTTAATTTGATGTTGATAAGAAAAAAATTGTAATAAATTTAAAAGTGTTAGAAGGCACAATAATACACAATAACAAAACGTAACATATCATATAATAAAAGATAAAATGACATCGAAAACAAAGTTGTTCTCACCATAAGCATCCAAATACCTGCCAGTATTTTCCAGTCAAACTCTTAACAATAATTAATTCTCTCAAAAAAATTGATTTTTCAAAAAAGAATTATTTTTTCAATAAACAAATTACAGAAAAACTAAAAGAACTAGACAACTCATTGCTCCTTCTATGATGTATTCATACATAATTACATTGAGGATTCTCGGTCCATTTTTTTCTTCCAAAGATTAAAAATATTACAGTTGAAAATTAGAAAGAAAAAAAATTGCAATCCTCTTTGTCCCCTGAAGAGAATAATAAAAGAAATCAAATGTGAGAATAAAGAGAGGGAAAGAAAAGAAAAACATGATATTAAAGATACATTGAAATTACATTGCCACCACACGTTGCTCTGAAAGGAAGCCCTTGTCGAGATCATTCCACAACACCAAGGAAGATCTCTATTGAATCTTGGAGGAAACCACACTTGCCTTCCCAATACAACGACCTTCTTCGCTTGCCAGCGCGTGTCACGAACATCGAAAAACTTTCTATCTCATCTGTTCAATTTAGTTCCTAATTTTCTAATAACTTTTTAAAAGCAAATCAGATTTTAACCGGGTGAATTTGATATGTTATGAATTTAAACATGCTATAAAAAAACACACATTGCCAATGCCTTGAATCCATATCCACAATAAAGTGTCGGCATTGAATTTGACATTGGAGTGTTTGACGGTATTTTAAAAACATTTTTTTAAAAAATTATATTTTTATTTTTTAAATATTTTTAAATTATTATTTTTTAAATATTTTTAAATTATTTTTATGCCTTTGATATCAAAAATAATTTTTAAAAAATAAAAAATATAATTTTAATATATTTCTAAATAAAAAATATTTTTAAAAATAACCTGCACTATATTATCACCTGCGCTGTATTATCAAAACACTAGTACCAACATCACGTCAGTTAAGAAAGCACCACGTTTTCAAAGTGAGATTCAGTACTATTTATTGGGCCTTTTCCAATGTCTCTTATTTTAGAAGTTAAGGTATTAAGATAAACTGAATCACTCCATCATCCCGAGGCCCAGTGGTTTTCTGGTGGCCTCATAGAGCTATATGTATCCTAAAGGCATACTCGGGCCCAAGTCCATACTAATCAAGCAAGCCCACTACAGATCCGGGTAGCATGTAATTGTCAATGCAGGCCCGCTTGAGATCCCTTGGAATCACATCCCAAGTCCACTGAGAGCACTATGAAGAGCAATCATCGCCCTGCCATCACGAGTAGAATAGCAATGAAGTACATTGTAGACGTCTGGATCAAATGTTGAAAATGATGTGCCTTAACAACCACCCGATAAAAAAAATTCTCTTTTTGCTCAAGCTTTCTACTGAATACAGGTGAACAAATAAACTTTTTCAGAGATTGATTCCACACTCGTTTAGACAAAAGCCCTCCAAAAGGGGTAGACTTCTCTCAGGTTCGATGTTGAGGAGAACAGAATAGATGGATAGAATTGATCATGCTTCAGTCATAGGAAGCTCGCCACTTTCAAGGATCACCACTCTCTTTGTGGGACGGTCTCCTCTGTCGGTCTGTTGTGACTCGATCAATTTAACAATGTCCATGCCTTCCAAAACTTGCCCAAACACAACATGCCTTTGATCTAGCCATGGAGTCTGCCATTTCCCGTGAACATGCAAGCAAAGTGAAAGTGTGTCAAGTTCTATAAAAGTAGCATACATCTGCAAAGATTTGACCACTAAACTAGAAGGAATTGATCAGATGAGAAGCATTTGCAGATAACAATCCGTCTCCATTAGTGACCACTAATAATCATGCTACCTATAAGAAATAGGTCCTAAGCCGACAGAAAAATGAAAGTAGCCTACAGAAAGAGAATGAAACTTCATTGGTGAAACTTTGTTGATAAAGACCATATCATTTACCACAAACAAAAAGAGTACCAAACAGATTTGGATTGTTACAGTGGATTCCAATTTTCAAGCACCTACATGTACTATCTACACACAAGCATGGTCAACATACAGTGGTTTTCAATACATAAAAAAATTTCCTTCTTTATAATGGCCTTCATCACATTCAGAACACAGTTCGACAGGCAAAATCACCTGTGCATAGTTTGCAGAAGGGGATAACCCAGAAAATATTCCAATCCTTCGCCCCTCTTGGGAGGTATAAAGTTCAACCCCATTTAACTACAACTAACAGTTTGTACCTTCCAAAAGTAGAATGTAAGAGTTGGCTTCAGAAACAATGACCTATTTTCCTAGTTCCCTTGATCCCTTCCACGTTACACCTCCAATCAAGTAACCATTACTTATTATACTAGCCATATTTTTAAGTTCTTGTCTTCAGAAAGAGAGAACCCCGAGGGAAATTCATGGTTAGATATAGGAATCATATTCCCTCTTTACACTCTGTCCGAGATCCTGCTCCATATATATATATATATATATATATATATATATATATATGTATGTATATGTATGTATGTATGTATATGTATGTATGTATGTATATGTATGTATGTATGTATGTATGTATGTATTCAAAAAAACACTAATGATAAAAACTCTCGGATACTGTAACAATAGGATATGATGTGTTCGTATGCACCCACATATGTGCATGTCTCCATGCACATGCATGACAAACATGTATCTAAATGGAAAGACAATTGTTTACCTTAACAGTGCAGATAAAAAATTGACTTCCATTGGTGTTGGGCCCAGCATTTGCCATACTAAGAACTCCTGGTCCAATATGCGACACTGCAAAGCATTTGATTGAGATTTCATAATTAGGCATGTGGTGGCACATAGATAAATATACAACATCGACCACTGAAATTTTAAAAAGATGACCACGCAGAATCCAGGAAGAATCAATCACTCAATAAACTCCAAACCATGAAGAGATGTTCTTAGCAAAAACTCATTATTAAAATACAGGAAAGTTTATGTTTAGGGACTGCTCAAACTTATGACAGGGTGAGAGTGAGACATGGAGAAGGGGTCATCTGTCTTCAGCCAAAGAAACTTCCTAGGTGGGTATTACAGTTAACTGAGCATGGCTCCAACCAAGAGAAATAGTTACATGAGAAGTACCGACTTACACTTGAAGTTTTCATCTTTGAATGTGCGGCCATATATGCTTTTACCTCCAGTGCCCTGCAAGTATTTCCAAATACTGACAATTAGAATACATTACTCATTTAAAAACCTTTAGAATGCCCTAAGTACAAAGCTTAGAATATCATGGACAACAGTTCATTTCTTAACAAACACACAAACAAGGGAAACAAAAGCATAGAAATTGATTAAAGAAAAAATTTAAAGGGTTGTAGAAACTGAACTGGGCATCAACCCTAAAGTTAAAATGGGAATCCCATCCCAACTAAGATATCCTTTCCAAAATAAGTGTTGCCAAGAAAACTGGACAAATCATGTAAACTTTCTAGCTAAACCCATAAGAGCGCGGAGATTTCCATTCATTTGACCCTTAACTTGATCTGTAAAGTGCGCATATCCTTGTTCAACTTAAGAAAATATTTACACACAGGCCAATTATAGCATTAGGTCAACACCCTCATGTGTTTCAATCACAAGTTCACAGCTTGAATAGTGATGAGCTCTCTATATTTGCAGCACAACCAGCTTATACATTGAATCCAATTTCACAAATTATAAGTTTCACATGTAAGCACCTTGCGTTTCTGTAATGCATTTAAATACTGGTGCAGTTCTGATATATCAGACCAAGTGATGAAAAAACTTCAAAGTGGTCTCTCATTTCATAGATAGTAAAATACTTCTTAGAATAAACAACACCACATTGTTCAATTGGAACTTGAAAGGTGGAATTGTTAGGAGGGAAGAAAATTAAGGTGGAAATGAGATATTCAAGTTCCCATAGCATACAACTGAAATTCTCATTCTTTCATCAGGTTTTAAGCCAATAATACTATTTCTAGACAATAAAAGGAGGGGAAGAGTTAACAAGACAATATATTGAAAGAGGGAACTCACATTTCCTTTGTCAAAATCCCCTCCTTGAATCATGAAATCTTTGATGACACGGTGGAAAGCAGAATTTTTGAAACCGAAGCCCTTCTCTCCTGATCAAAATACATAATTGAAAGCAAATTATAAGAGATTCAAAACATTGATGTTAAGGAAAGAAAAGAGCTAATGGATAGTATAGATTTAAAGTTCATATGACACAACCTGTACATAAAGCACGGAAATTCTCTGCTGTTTGTGGCACATCATCACCATATAACCCAATGACAATTCTCCCAACAAGCTTCCCTACTGGATTCCCAATCCCTATATCAAAATACACTTTGTTGGTGACCTTTGACTGCAACTCCGAAACCTGAAAATTTTAACATACAAGAAAAAATAAAATAAAAATCAAGGCGCCGATATAAAAAACCACATACAGTTCAAACTTCATTCATCACAAAAGTAATTCCACATCAAAACCATCACAAAACAAACTCTAATACGCATTTCACACAGCAATTCAAATTTTCTGATCCCAAATTGGTTTCTTAAACTTTACAAAAAGCTGCATATATCTGTAAGTCCTCGAGATAATCGACAGAATTCAAGAGAGTAAAAAACACAACAGTTCACTAAAATCTAAAAGGAACACAGTATACAGGTCTCAAGCAAACAATACCCTCGATCGATTGAACAGATAAAATTTACACAATAAACTAGATACATAGAGCAACCGGGGGGAAAAACGGAAAAGTAGAACCCTGCAAAACCCCAAACCTCTGCACTAGCTCGAACGGAGCTAAGAACACGGGATTTCTTTGGAGACGAGGTTGTAAGAGAAGCAAAACGAAGCGAACCCGAGAAGAACAAGCTCGATGAAGACGAGGAAACATTTGACGGCAACACATTTCTGCTGGGAAACTTCACTTCATGACATGCGGTGGAGCTTCCTGATTTTACATGCGACAGAGTATTTCTAGGGCTGAATAGGGAGCCCACATTTGGCTGCAAAGAATAAAACACAGTTCATGCAAGGTTAGTAAAAAAGAACAGTAAAATAGGGGAGTGCTTGGTCAGTGAGAAAATGAAAAGGAAAAGTGGAGTACAAGAGTTGTAAGAGAAGCCGCCATTGATGCTGTTTGGCGTGATTTTCTTTGGTTTTAGTTTTATAGAAGCTTGCTGGAGAGATGATGAATTTTACAGATATTGTGTTTGGTGTTAAGGAAATGACAAATGTGACCTCTACAATCACCAGGGGTCAGGTGTGTCGAATATCCACAACCGTACCAACAACCCTTTAGTGGCCACAATAGCCCCAAAAAAACCCTACCCTTCCCTTGTCTTCCCTTCTCCTGCTGAAAACAAAAGGTCAACGGAAACAACAAATATTGTATTATCATCGCTAGTCAAGTTATTGGTATTTTTGACTTAAGCCATAAAATTAACATTTTACATTATGCATTTGATTCGTTATTTTAACATTAACAATTAATTAAAAAACATAAACTAAATGATATGGGCTGGTTTCACTTTTTTCCCATTTATATCAACTAATTAAATGAAATTAGATTTTAAATTGTCATAAGAATATAAAATAAGAAGAAGAAAAACACGACAATGAAGACATGAAGATATTATATGTTTCACATGACATTTTTTTCATCTAATAGTTCATTTTATTAAGTTTCTAATTTTTAATTTTGAAAAAAAAAGCAACTTAAAAAACACAAAAAGAAAGAGAATAATAGGCTGAGCTATTTTTTTATGTCAACAAGTTTAATGGAATGAGAAAAGTTTGATGATTATTATTTTTTAAAAAACATCCTTAAGAAAGAAGAGTAGACTTGATTTAGAGATTTTTCATTCAGTTTTTTTTTTGTGTGATTTTAGGATGTTTTGGAAGTTATTAGATTGTTTATAAAAGTATTTATTGTATTGTGAAGTGTTAAAAGTATTTATTGATTTTAGGGCTATGTGAATGGGCTTTTTTTGTATGGGCCCTTTGGGTTTTATTTTTTATTTTTATTTTTATTATTCAATATTAAGTTTTATTGATCTTTATACTTCAATAATGGAATGATTATAAATTTATTTTTTTATCTTGCAATAAAATAAAAAAGTCAATTCAACCTAACTGAATCTATAACCCGAGGTGCAAGTTTATTAAATTTACTAGGCATGTTATTTTTTTTATTTGCACATGCCAAGGTGACAATGTCAGGAGATTGAAGGGCACATTTTTCTGGGTCCAATGCTTTTAGCTTTTCTGTATGGAAAATTCAGATTGATCACGGCTACCAACCATGTTAGGTCAGCATAAGATCAACAATGAATTGTAATGTGTCAGTTTTTAGCCTCTCTTTTTTATAGTTCTTCGGGAAAAAAATACCTTGGGATATGATTTGCCTCTGCATACAATACAATGATCAACATATGGCTAAACTACTTTCAATTTCATCAAATCAAAGCCGTTTGATTTGTACAAGAATCCATCTTCATGTGAATTTGATCTCAATTCGGAGAGACAATTTTCATGTTCACTACTCTTTCACTTATTTCAGTTATAAATCACAATTAAAATTGTTTTTCATAAAACAATGTTTTTTAAACTTCAATTACAACAGTAACAACAACGGCAATACCAAATAGATCTTTAGTAGGAAAGTTTTTTTATTGTTGTTGTCCTTGCACATTTAAGTTGATGGCTGTGCAGAGGACATTCATTCTGTGTCGCCATCAGAACACAACATCCTTTTCAGGAACAATTGCAAACATGGAAAACCTTCAGAGGACATTCATTCTGCTGGGTATGCTGATACCAGCCCTCTTCAAAATTTTACTAGAAGCTTCCTTTGCCGCTAACAGAACTTCTCCCTATTTGACAACAATTTGCAATCATAAGCATAGCACAAAACTCCATCGGTTACTGGGGAAAGAGAAGATTGATAAACAAAATGATGTGCAGTACAAAGTACCTCATTGACATTCAAAATCTTCTTGTCCTTCATAATCCATTTGCCATTGCACATTACGGAGACAACATTCTCAGTCCTCATACTGTACACGAGGCTTGAAATGCTGCATTTTGATCAATGCATTTACACGTGATTAATAAAAAAGAGGACATTGAGTAGACGCTGGAGAAACTTCTTTACCCTAAATGGTTGAGTTGACATTTATTTAAGGCGCTGAGAACATGAGATGAAGAGCTATAATGTTGCAAGAACTTCAAAGCTAATTTCATACCAGTCATGAATAGGAACCATGGACCATGAGTTGGGATGAACCACAGTGATGTCAGCCTGCCAAATCAGGAAAACAAGATTAATCAGATCCAGCTTCCTAAAAAGACATTAAAAAACCAAGTACTTGTAGTGAACAGAAGCTAGATCTCAAATTGCAGGTTAAACGTGAAAAAAGAGGGAAGGGCAAGGAGGGTAGGTGGGGAGGGAGAAGAGCAAGTGATCTAACTTAGAATCCATTTGGGACTGCAACACAGTCCTAATTGGAGCTTTAACAATCTTACCTTTTTCCCAGTTTCAAGGGATCCTATTTCATTATCCCAGAGCACTGTTTTTGCACCATTTATGGTCCCCATTTTGAGAATTGTTTCAGCTGGGAGAGCTGTAGGATCAGTTGTTCCCTTTGCATAAACTTCCCGTCCTTTGTTGATCAAAGAAGCTAGATACATCTCATCAACTGCAAAAAGAAAATTACCACATAAATTTGCAGTCATCTGTATTCCAAGGACCAAGGAGCATTTTGATCTTAAGAGTAAATATTGACAAAAATTGCTTAAAGGATGATCTTCAAAATATTATTTTATTCTCCTTAACCTATATTATAGTACAAAGGAAAAATATCTGACCATGTCTCCAATACGACCCAGGCCCTGACTTTTTTATTATCGTACAGGGTAAAAACCTTACTATCTATACATGGAAACCAGAAACTGAAACTGAACATGGCCAGGCTTGCATAAAAACCACCGCAATAACAGGAAAATACTGAACATCAAAGAAATGTGAGAATGGAAACAATAAAATCAGAAATCAAACAAACCGATGCTCATTCTATTATTTGATGGTGCCCCATCTGTTCCCAAGGAAACACAAATGCCAGATTCAAGCATCTCCCTAATAGGTGCAAAACCAAGCATTCTCATCGCAGAAGCAGGACAGTGAGATACTTTGACACCAGCTCTTGAAAGAAAACCTATCTGAAGGAGAGATGATAACAGTCAGATCACTGAGAACATGATCTTAGAATTAGCTAGAGACAAAAGCGTGGATCACATTAAAAAAAGAATACAATCTGAAACATAAAACTTTCTACGTTTCCATTTGGTATAATATCAACCTCTAGCATTTTGCTAATATATTTATTACAATACTCTCTGTTCAGTGACACTACACACATCAAATGGAAAGCTTCTTTGATGCCAATGGGGAAAACATGAAAAATAAAATCGTTGGGAGCCAGACTAATCATAGCCTACAAGGTAGCATGACATAATGATAATCCATCTCGCATAATCTTCCTTGAAATCCAGCTAGAAACTGTCATCTTGTTATAATTAGTATAACATGTCTAGTTTTATAAACTACATCATTACATGGATTTAAAAATGTCTCAAATAAGAACCAGAAATTAAAAAAAACCATGGAGATAGTGTAAGCATAAAGAACAAGTTTATTTCAAATAAGTATTATAAACAATCTCAACTATCCCCTAATAAAAGCAAAATTCACTAGAACTTTTACCAACAACTTCATTTAAATTCACCTATTTGCAAATTTATTGGACCTTATTTATCTATTTTTTTGATGCAAGGAAGGTAAACTGATATATTTCCATGGTGTCTAGCAGAGAATTAGCAGGAGCAATTCACCTCAGTGTCGTCAACCCACACTGTATGAGCTGAAAGTAAGTTGTTTTGAAGAAAGTTTATCTTCTCCAAGTGTGTAACAGTCCCGTGTTCAACTTTCCGATTACCCTTCACGAATTGATTCTCATAAGGTATCTCTGCAACATGCTAACAATTGAAAAGATTAGCTCAACCTATTTCAACATCTTTCTTTGGCAGGACTTTCAACGTCTGAACCAATTAAAGCTTCTCATAATGGAAAAGGAATTAACAATATTTTTCATCGCCTTTAATTTATCATTATTATTATTTTGGAAGGAAGGAAGGAGAAACATAGTCATAATTGTTCAGGTCCATTTCAAACAGATCATTCTCCTTTGCAGTTGACAGCTTACCTGAGCGTTGCATCCTCATGTGGAAGAAATATATCCACAGTATCACTATTATGAAGGCTAGGCTACATGTTGAAACCTTGCTTCGTGTCTCTATATATTCAAGTTGAATCATGGCATAACATTAAAGAGTCTTGTCACGCTAAAAATTGCTGTCTATTTGGCAAATTCCACAGTGCATCTATACTTTCAACCCAAAACAAAAACGTTTTAACAGTTTTCTTATAATAAAACATTTCAAAGCACATCAATATCCACCAGATAATAAATGCGCATGTGATTTACAATATAGATGTAACTCTAAGGTAAAGAGAAAGTTCAGTACCATGTGGATTCCAGTTTTCAGTTCCTGGGCCATATTTCTAGTTTCAAGAAGCAGGCGATCAGATGCATTCATAATTTGCCTAATTCCAAACCATACTCTAATGCGTCCATCTGCAGTATTATTGTGCTTCTCATAAAGCTCCATTTGAGACTGCCCTTGAAGTGAGAAATTTGGCTTCAGTCGATGATATAATTGCTGTTTAAAGTAACTAGTACAGCAATTGTGGATATAAAAGGGAAACAAAATGATACTATACAACAGAGGAAAAGGATGAAATATCTTTGCATTGAGACTCGAACAAAATTGCAAAACGCAACAACAATGTGCTGGTGTGTGCCTGAATAAGACTCACAAACAGGACACGCCTCAAGGGATTTTGAAGCACAACTTCAATCCTAGCTCAACAGCAATGACAAGCCTGAGCATAAACAGTTTTACAATAGTTCATGATCACACGTATCAGCATAAATGCTTGTCTTTGAGTGGGAAAATCAAGGACACAAAGACACTCATCAAGAATCTAAAGTAAGATTACAGCTGACACAACTTTGATCCAAGCTCACAAGCAATGACAGGCCTGGGCATTACCTATGTTACAATAGTTCATGATCATGTATATCAGCATAAATGTTCTGTCTTTGTGGGAAAATCACAGACACGAAGACACTCATCAAGATTCTGGTGTAAAATTAACTTCCCCTTCTTAGTACCAATTGCTCCTCCAAAGGAAGAACAGTGTAAGAACATTCGAAAATGCAAAAAAACCAAAGCCCATCATATATTAATCAATGGATTGCATTTTTCACTACTCAATCAACTCAACAAGCCTGGTAGTTCAGACATCAGTGCCGTGAATGATGCAAACATCAACATATAGAAGGAAAAGCACGATAATGAACTCCACAATATCAACTGAAAATTCAGCATAATCCTCAACCTGAATACAGTCATCCGTAGTTCGCGTAGCCCAAGATGTAGGCAAACCCTCGCCAGTATCCATAATCGACTCAGTTAAGCAGGCGCGCAAGCCCAATTTTTCAACAGCACGAGCCATTCCAGACACATACTGGCCCCCGGCTTCAGCAAAGCAAGTTACCTATATAAAATAATAATAGCAATAATAATCTCAAACGTCATACCGAATTCCAAATTAAAAAGAAAAATAAAAGGACTCACACCAGAGTGGATGAGCTCAATTCCACAAAGTAAAGTTGAAAGATAAGAATCATCCTCGGTCATATTAGATTCATAAGGCCAAATACGATGATGCAACCATGTCATCAGATCAACATCATCAGCTATCCCTCTCCCTAGCTGTTGCGATGTGTGCACGTGCGTGTTTATAAATCCTGATGTACCATGATTAACGGTTTCGATTGGAGTGTATATACATATCAATATAAATAACAGCAACAAAAGAGGGAGGGAGGGAGTACCAGGAAGTAAGATATGACCGTGAAGGTCGATGATTTGGAGATTGTGAGCGAGAGAGGAGAATTGAGAAATAATATCGGAGGATTGACCTATGGCTTTGATTTTATCTTGTTCGATAACAATCCCTCCGTTCTTAAAGACTCGACTCTCGGGGTCCATGGTGACGATCATGGCATTGTGTATTATCGTCACTGAGTTGCTGCTGCTCTTCTTCTCCATTTCTCTCGCACCCTGTGCAGTGCTAGTGCTAAGCTCTCAGAGTTTGACTTCCCAGACTATTAGAGTACAGTGGAGTTCAACTGCTTCGATTTCTAACGTTGTAAATTTGTAATCAAGTTGAAGGCATGAATCGCACCGTTGTGCAGATATGCAAGGGTTTGAAAGTTAATTTAGTCCTTACAGTTTACGTCAGTCATCACTTCAATCCCAAGAGATTAATTTGTGAAATCCTTACCCTTATAACTAGCCAATTATTATAACAGTTTATAAGCAACAATTTCCAGCATGGAACATGCATGTAACCCGGAAACTAGCCTCTATGTTACCTGGAAAGCTTCACAGCGAGTACCTATGTATCGAGTCACAGTTGAAAAGGACCTGTTTGTTACATATGGGTCTTTAAGCAATTCCTTGCATGCCATTAAGATTAGCAGAAGCCCTGTTTGCTATGATCTTTCCAGAAGCCAGACATGAAAAGGAAAAAAAAGTTGTTAATTCTCCGTCAATTCAATTGATTCTTTGTTAACAACAGTCGCAACTTTCTAAATGGAATAGAAAATCTCATGCATCACGAGGAGGACTTTTAGCAGCGCTTTTTTTCTAATATATATATTTTAAAAAATATCTATTTAAAACAGAATACTACTTCTTGACCATACTTGATAGATAGATAGATATTACTTGTATGATCGGTTTGCACTTTGCTGCGGGTTATATTTTTTATATATATAAAATAAAAATATTTAGGTATTGCTAATAATTTTTTAAGTAGATTTTTTTTTAAAATAATGTGGTGATTGGTTCAATATGAACTAATGGACTTGAAAGATTCGAAGAGAACCTTAATTATTGATTAAAATATAGTTTAATTTAAGAAAATATTTAAAGTTATTGGATAAAACGTTTGAAAGTATATAATTGGATAAAAAAATTAGGGGAAAAATAACATTAGGTCAATTCATGCTATTAAAATCATTAAAAAATAATCAATCTCTAGTAAATCTAATATCAAACGACCATTTATCATTATCACTACTACTATTATATCATTATTAGTAATACTAGTAGTAGTCATTGGAGTATCAATACTCATATTATCATTAATATTATCACAATTATTATCACCTTATAATTGTAAAAACAAAAACCATAAACTTTATTTGAAGAATAAAATTAAAAATCATTATTTTTTTGACAAAACAGTGATGAAAAATAATAAAAAATCAAAACCAGAGGGATCAAATTAAAATCACCATTGTCATTGAAAAACCAGAAATCATGAAATTGATTTGGAGAATAAAATTGAAAGTCATACAAATTTTGATAATAAAAAAAAACCGAACAAAAAAACCATTAAATATACAAATTAGAGTTGAGAATAAATAAAACCTTAACAAAATCAAAGGAACAGAATAAAAAATCAAAACTAACCGTAGTGCATTTCTTGGTATAGGAGAAAGCAATGAAGAGAAAAAAAGGATTATTGGTGATAAATTAATCATCATATGATCACACGTGTCATTTGAAAAGGAAGGGAAGACAATGAAGAACACCATAAGACGGCAAAAGCATGCTTGGCGCCACTAAAAAGTAAAAACCATCACGCGCCACCCAAATGACGCATTTGGTCCCACCTAGATAACCTTGATTCATGATGTTTTGTTTATTTTTCAAGTCACAGCTCTAACATCACATGCGACTTCTTTCAATTATTAAATTCTTGGATTTTTTTTTCTACTCCTTTTAAAATATTAATATTGCATAAATATATTTTTTTTTATTAAAGAAATTAACCCAATCCACAGCCAGCACAAAATATCTATATAGTTGTTTCATATTTTTCATCTGTCAATTAATAGGGAATGGATCACAGCACGGCAGGATGGCATTCACAGATCACGGAGTAATCTCAATCTTTTCTATTAAATATCGATAAATAAAAATAAACGAACACATATTCAAACGTTTTATATCTACACAAATTAAAATAAACTAATTCCAGATTTAAGACTTGGATATGAAAATAAAGAAAAGGGGGTAGCCGTCGTGATTTGACTTTTCTGGCTGGTGAGTTGGCTAAGCGGGAAGGAGGAGAGGCAACCAGGTTTCGATTTATTTTTAAGACTATCTTATTGTATTTCTTGCTTGCATTTAAATAAAACCCACACCAAGCAACCGCTAAGAATGAGATATTGATTTTAAAAACCCTAATTGGTTTAGTAAAACCTTTTGATTTGGATTTTTTCAGTTCTATGTGGACAGAAGCATCCATGGTAATAAAACAATGTATTATAGAGTATTAATACCATTTAATATAATTTAAATTTTCAGTTTGCTTGGAGATGCAAAATATAATTACTTGAAATATGAAGGTAAAATAAAAAACTAATAAAATTATATTTTTTTTCTTATAAATAAAGTGAATAAAAAGTCAACTTTAATAACATGGCATGCGTGGTGGTGACATTCTTATTTTCCTTGGTTGGCAACGTGCTTCTTGAAATGGTCCGTTGTTGATTTTTTTTTTGTCACATGTGTTTTTCTTCAATTGACATATATAAAGATATGAATTTGATTTTTTTTCCTGTTAAAGTCTTGTAAAATCTTAAAAGAAATGTTTTGAATTTTCTAAACATTCATAAATATCCATAAGAAAACAAACCAGGAAAAATAATAAAACTAAAATTCAAAAATAACAATGGAATTCAGTGAATTCAAATAGCAAATGAGTTGGGTACACGAAAAAGAAATCGTCACTCATCCAAATATTATCTATCTGGCATCCACTTTTAAAAACTAACCTCGATGCAATGATTAAATTATAAACTATGATTATTTTAAATAATTTATTAGATATAACTGCTTGGACCATTTCTATCTATCAATATGATACATAAAATTATAAGATAATTGTTTTGCATCACCAACATGCGTGGTGGTGAGTGTCTTAAATATCCTTGGCTGGCAACTGCTTCTTGAAACGGTCCATTGTTGATAATAATGGTTTACTTTTTTATTTCTTACTATAAAGTTCTGTCACATATGTATTTTATTTTTGCTTTTGCAATTGATCACCCATACGAAGACATGAATTTAAGTTTAAATTCTAAAATTAGATAAAACACGATTAAAGTGGCAAGAGTATATATTTTTTTCCAGCTGAAGTCCTGTAAAATTTGAAAAACAAATATTTTAAATACCCTGAACATTCATAAATGTCTAGAAAACAATAAATCATGAAAAATAATAGAGCTAAAATCCAAGATTAATAAGAAAAAATAAACCTAAAACTTCAAAGGTAGTTACGAGAGCATTCAGAGTGGAGCTTGGTGAATCGAGGCAGCAAATAAGCTTGGCGCATGAGAAAAACAAAAAAAAAAAACGATCACCAATTCAATATTCCAAGTCCAATTATCATTCAATAATTGAATAAAAAATTGAATAACATTAATATTTTGAATAGCCTCTTGGACCGCCGTCTCTATTCATTAATATGATCCATGAAATTATCAGCTAATTATTGCACACGATCAATAATAAAAGGGTAGAGAGAATATAATAGTTTACATTGCTAGAGCAGCCATGTAGTCAATACAAAAAAAAATAATAATTCATAAATTAAAAAAAAAAAAAGCTTCGAATGAGTTCTGAAATGTGGAGGAGAAGCCCGATTGCATGTGTGGTTTTTTTTTTTCCAAACAGGCCAAATTTTTTTTCTCTATAATTTGGATGTCCGGGTCAGTTTACACGTACCACAATTGATCTCCGAACTCACTGAACATCTTGCAAATTTAGTGAGTATATAAAACACCACTGGATGATAGACTATGATAGGACTTGAACTCTAATATAAAGAAAAAAAACAAATTATTTCAATCGCTAATCCAAGACCGTGGCCAAACTTTTCAAACTTTTTTCCGGCATAAGTGATACAAACATGACATGCCTGATTGATTACTCCAACTCAAGGAGTTTTTTATTTATTTATTCTTTTTGGATAGCAATGAACTAATTGCCACCTAAAATTTGCTGACATCTCCGATAGAAGTCAATTTCATCTTCCTATGAAGAAGTCAATTTCATGATTTGAGCTGCTGCGAGGTAAACACTGGATGAATTAAACTAGCCTGTTGCATCTTGTAGCTGACTTGGCTGGTGTTTGAAGCTGGAATTATTTTTCACACTGTATTTCAAAAATATATTTGAAAAAAATTATTTTTTTATTATTTTTAAATTATTTTTATAATACTAATATCAAAAATTAAATTTTAAAAAATAAATTATTTTAATATATTTTTGAGTGAAAAACACTTTCAAAAATAACATTAACCATGCACTTAATCATCCCAATATTATAAGCTGCATCGCTTTCTTTTCCATAATTGCTAGCTTTAATTTCCTTGATTATTATTTTCTAAGAGAACGAGTATTTTATTGCAGGTCTTAGTCCGATGGGAGATATAATAAGATTTGAATTAGACACCCTGTCGTAAATAATCCAAATTTTACTTGACTCTGAGATTCTTTAATAATTAGGGCTGCTATGATTTTGGGCTGCAACTCATGTAACTATACTGTATTAAAAGATATAAACGCTGTTATTTTTACCTGTGTGAGGTGAAATATTTAAAATAATAATTAAATATGTAACCAGTGTATCGTAATAAATAATAATGCAAAAATAATAAGTGGTGTGACTCCTTCTACCAAACAGACAAACATCAAATTAGTTACTTCACTTAAATGCTCATCTGGTTTTGAAAGAAAAAAATACCTTTGGTATTTTAGTCTTGTCTAACCCTAATTTGAATATAAAAATAAATGAAATGAAAAGACAACAGTAAACTATATTAACCCAGGTTAATATGCAAAATTTACAATCCGGATAATAAATATGATTATAGTGAATCATTTTGACCAATAATTTATTTTCTTTTTCCTTCCTTTATTCTATTTTCAGTTGGATCTTCATTGACGACAAATCATATTAAATTTAAAAGTAAATAAAAAAGTTATAAAAATATTTAAGATAAAATTTTAAAAATATACCATAACTTTAATTAAAAAATAAAATTTAGAATCTAGGTCAAAACATGATCCCAATAAGACATGATTTTTTTTAAGTTAAGTGATAAAATGATGAAATTCATTATGCCACTTTGAACACGCCATACATTTTTAGTATTTTTTTTTTTTAATTTGCCCTTTGTCTTTCAATTTTGCTTCTAACCAATAAAATCGATGCAACTGGTGCTAGTTTTGCAATCAAATGGCAACAAAAATACAAGGGGATAAAAATGAAAAAAATAAAAAATAAAAAATAAAAAATAGAACAGGCACTCCTCCAATAGGAGGCTCCAATATACAACGTGTGTCTGAACATTAGTTTTAACTGTTCATTCACACCCTTCCGCTCGAGTTTATGTTCTTGCGCAAAAATGTTGTTTGTCTTTTTAACAAGCGTACACAGGCTAGAGACAGATTTTTTTTTTTAATTGTAAAAAATGTTCTTGAATTAGGTTATGTGTTAATTGAGATTGATTTATTTTTTCAAATAATTTTATAAACATGAATTCTTATGTTTAGATAAATATTCTGGGACTAATTTATACATTAAACAAGATTGGTTTTTTTCTTTCTTTCTTTCTCCTTAGTTTTTTAAGAACACACGTTCTATATGCACTAAGAGGAATTCAATAAGTTATTTTGAATCTTAAATTTAAAAAAACATATGCATATGCAGCATACTATATACATTTTCAACTAAATTACTCTTGTTTTCTAAAGGATTAAAGATTCATATGTTTTTTCTTATTTAAAGTTGAGTAATTTGGGAAAAGGAGAGCTAAAAAACTTGCAACCAGTTAGTTGACACACTTATATATATACACACTTATATATATATATATATATATATATATATATATATATATATATATATATAATTAGTTGTTTGTATAATTAGTTTTTGATATATATATATATATATATATATATATATATATATAATTAGTTGTTTGTATAATTAGTTTTTGTTTTCTTTTCCCTTATAATAATACACTCCACTAATACTCAGTAGAATAATTTCCAGTAAAGATTTATATTTCACAAATTAAAATCAAACAAAAGCAGGCTCATGATAAGACGTCAATATTAATTAGACAGCTTGATTAAACATAAATTCACATAACAGTAAGAAATCGTACATAGGTAACCTGGATATAATCTTATAGTCCCCTGCTTATCCTGTACAGCTACTGTACATGATTTCACACAGGATAAGACACAACTAAAGGCTCGAGGATTAAACTCAAAGCTCACCTTACCCCACACACACCTGGAAGTGCTAATTAAAGTAGAAATTATGAGATCGAAACAGCAACAAAATACCACACAGATGATCCCAATCAGAACTAATTCAAAGCAATCATCCTAGATGGGCTAAGAAGTTGGTAAGATCCACAGTTCTTGGCAAAGCCACGTCCCAGATGGATCTTGTAGTCAATATTCGTGTCTTCAATGGCCATTAACACTCTGTAGAAGATATCAACGCTGCACGGTAGTGCAAGAGGGCCTTCAGAGCTGTAACCGTACTCAGCCTCTGCTTCTTCAAGCAGCATCTTGAACAGAGGGTGGTTTGCGTGCTCGGTCATGATCACAAACCTCTGTTTCTGGGGTCCGACATAGACCGAGAAGCAGCCTTCGGGGGCTACGCGTCGTTTCCTGGAATGTTTTTGATCATGGTCGTCGTCGAGTGAAACTTTAATGAGCGGATATGATTTGCTCTTTGGTGTTAAAGAACGTGCCAGTCTCGATGTTCTCTTGCTTCCCCTGCCGATAGATTTGCATCTCTCCCATGTCTTGATGATCAGATTACCTTCGGTCTTTCCTTTTCCCTTACTCGCATCCATTAAAAAATATTGGTTTATGATGACACCAACCACACGAAATTTGTACAGCAAGAAGTGATTAAGTATAGCAGAAGAAAAGTATGTATATTTTGGACTCAGGAACCTCCACACATACCACCTCCGATGAATCGATAATCTGGTATGGAGTTATTACTCACAAAGAATGCTTTTGTTTCCTTAAAAAAAAAAGTGAATCAGATATATAGTGGATGTTCAGGTGGGTTAACTAACCTCTATCATAAACCAAATAAACCATAACCTTCACCCTTGGCATCATCGTGTTACTCATATCTACTAAGCAGCAGAGAGAAGTTGCGATCATGCAAATTAAAGGAACCCCCAGAAAGGAAAACAAACGGCAAGAAATTCTTTTGACTGTAAAGGGGCACGAAGAGACGATTCAAGATGAAGCAGCGCCCATAAATGTAGTCTATTTCAAGAATTGGAGAAGGGATGAAGAAAGTGATGGATAAAAGGAGGAGCAAATTTAGGGATCAAGAGGAGAACGCCTCACGAGATATGCTCTCACTTTGCGTACGTCTTCAAGGGGGCAATCTCGGCATGGAACGATTGTTACAAGCTCTGGCTAAGTTTACGTCCATATATATAGCTCACAAATGGACATTAAATATTGCTGAAGAGGCCCTCTTGTCAACCCTAGAAAGGACGTCGTTTTCTGTTATGTCATGCCGTATTATGATTGCCCTTTTTTTTTTTGTTAGAAATCTGGCTTTCCATGATCCTTACAGTGACATGAAGTGGCTAGTTTATGTGAATCGAGAAATTTTCGGACAAGAGGGCTCTCCGGTTTTACTTGAGTCATTATAGCTACAAAATAACGTCATTGGTGTAGAGATTGTCATAAATCACATGCTAGGACGTAATGTTTTTGGATCGAAGCTGCTAGTGGTCTATATATTATGATATATAATCATTATTAAATTATTTAAATAAATTCATTAAATTTAAGGGTTATTTTTTTTTTTTGGAATATTGGAGGGAGACGGGCGGCCGCCACTACTCAAACTCAAACCCTTTGTCATTCGGAGTAAAGTTGGGTGAAGGTTTCGACTAAAAGGCATCCTAGACGCTCGCACTTAAGCTAGGCTAATCGAATCCAAATTTCATTGAGCTATACCGGTTAGTTTTGCTTGCGTAAGAAATAGGAGAATGAGTGAGTAGAAAACTCCATTTATTATTATTATTATTATTATTATTATTTTAAAATTACCCCCCCCCCCCCCCCACTCTTTTTTGCCATGTTTTTCACGACTTTCACTGTATACGATGTCCGTTGGAAGTTACAATGATGGTTTGAAAAATTAATTTACTACGTCAAATCTTTTAAGGCAATGGTGTAGGAACCACGTACCTTCGAGGTTGAACTATCTGATCACATTTTGCATATCTTAAAATTTTCATATATAGTATTAACTAGATAGGTATGTCCACCTGTTTTTTTTTAATATTGTTTTCAAAATCAATGAAAAATCCAATAAAAAAAAATTAAAATGATAATAGGATCCAATTTTCAATTAAATAAGTATTAAAGGATGGAACTAAAAAAACATGAGCTTAATAAAAGAAAACAAAATCAAACTCGGATGAATCTTCTAAACTTGAGTTAATTTTTCAAAATCACAACCCATGAAATCCTAGACATGAGCTCATTGAAAGAACTTAATTTCCAACTAATTTAATGTTGAGCAATAAAACCAAAAAAATACCAATTTAATATTTTTTGATAAAGTACAAAGAACAACAATCAAAAGAATGAGGTTCAAATATGAAAGGAATTTTTTTTTGAAAGAGGATGAAACCGCAAAAACAAATAAAAATTTAAAATTATCTCAAACAAAATAAATAGCAATAAAAAAATGAGGACTCAATTTGACATGTGAGAAATTTAAAGTAGAATTTTTTTTTTGAAAAAAAAAATATTTAATAAATTATTTTATATAAAATAATTTGAATAAAAAAATTTACTCTACAAAAAACAATTTTACCCCAATTGAAAATTTTGTTAGTGTTTTTTAGAAGGATAAATCATGATTTTATTTTCCAATTTATATTGATTTGTGTCTTGGTAGTTGGTACACAGCCAAATACTAAAAAGAACTATTTTACGCCAATAGCAAATTTTATTAGCTTTTTTAGAGGAATAAAAAAAATAATTTTACTGTTCCAATCTGTATCGATCCGTGTCCTGGTACACGGTCAAATGCTGACAGTATTATTATTTTGTAATTCTAATTTATATATTTTTGCTAAATAAAATAAATTCTCATGTCCAACCAGTGATTGCATCATCCACAGCCAGTTTATTAGGCCCACCGGTCAAGTCGATCCGTTTTTGTGGTTCACTGCAGCTCCAATGAATCTTTTTAAGAATTGAAGGGGGCTTTTCATTGATTTGCATATCATTTCGATTTGATGGCATTAGCTATAGCTAAAGAGCCTCTGCATTATGTGTTGTTCCACTTTATTGAAATGATCAAGTCCCTGATGAATCTTTTATTTTTGATTAACCATGGGAAGGGTTTGAACTTCTTAAAACCCAGCAGTTGTTTTCTCTCTCACACAAAACTGGATTTCTAACATGTATCTGACCATGTTTTACCTTGTTTTCTTGTCACTGCTGATTCGACTTTTGGTTTCAAAGTTTCTTACATGCCCATGTAATAATTACGCACATATTCTAATGATGTGCAACCTTGATTCAAAGTTTTCAGGGCAATTTAGTTTCTGGATTCTCAGGTTTCCTCGAATTTCGTCAGGAATGTAATGCCAATCAAACACATTATTCTCGAAATTCCAGGGAATCTTCTGCCTGTTTGCATATTGTGAAGCTGACTGCACAATGCATATGAGAGTTTAAGAATAAGCTTGTAAATACTCGTGTGTAGGTATCTTTCTTGCTTGCATGCAGGTGAATGGATGGACGAATAGTTGCATTTATATATGCGATGTTTTATTTTGACAAAGTCAATAAAGATGTAATTATCTTATTTATCAAGGGATTGATGGGTCACATTGTATTTCTTTGCTCATCTGTTTTTTTTTATCATACATAGAAGCTTCATATAATTATGAAATATAACATCAGAAACATAATCATTTGGAGGTAGCTGAATTGAATTATCATGGATTTTGGTTCTGGGGGCTACTGGGAGGGGATGGGGGGATATATGGTATCCAAGTTTTAGGATCTCTCAGATTAAATGCAGGCGGAGGCGGAGGTGCTAATGAAGGGATATTCGGTATCCATGTTCTTGGATCTCCTGGATTGAATGCTGGTGGAGGTGGCGGATGGAACAGAGATGGGGCTGGTGGGAGGGGTGGGAATGGGAAGGGCAAGGAAGGTGGGCTTGGAAATGGCAGAAAAGGAGTAGGTGTCCATGGAGGGAAGGGAAGGGAAGGGAAGGGTGGCAGCGGGGGCAGTGGAGGCAGTGAGGGCAGCGGGGGCAGTGGAGGCAGTGCGGGCAGCGGAGGCAATGAGGGCAGTGGGGGCAGTGGAGGCAATGAAGGCAGTGGGGGGAAATTAGGGAAAGGAGGCCATTGGAACCCATAGGGTGGGAGAAAGAACTTTGAAGAGTTGTAAGAATTTTGCAACTCTTCTTTATGATTCCCGCACGCGGTGATATTTTTTTTGGATGGCCTGTAACTCAAAGCATTCAAGCTGTAAATACAGAGATTATTCTGCTTAGACTTGACTGATATCTCGTTTGTTGAGATCGTTAAACCAGGAACGTTGCAGACTCGAGATGAGCTCCCTATCAAGCTTGCCTGGCAAACTGATTCAATTGCGAAGCCCTCCTCACAGTCAACACCATCAACCTCTGGCACTTCCAGCTTATAAACTCCATATCTATCTGTTGTTCTGTTTACAGAGAATTCAATGTTCTCTCTCGTCTTAGGTGAGTTTGCTTTGAATGTACATTGAACATGAACATCCGCACCTAATCAGTTCAATAAGATTGCCAATATAGAAAATCTCAGAGAGTTTCTCAACATAAACATAAGATTGAAGATTTTGTTGTGTTTAAAAGTTCTAAATTAATGTACCTGGCAAGAAGTAGCTGTGCCTGGAGAAAGCTTTGGTTGAACAGGTATCACAGTAGACAACACCAACAACAGTGATCCGGGAGGTTGGATTGTTTGCTGGATGAGCAATTAGAGCAAGTGGGAGAGCAAGCAAAGCTGCCAGAAAAACAAGAATGGTGATCGGAGCCATGGAAGCAGACATGGGAGAAGTAGGAAGAAGCTTCCACAAAAGCACCTATATGTTAGCACTTAGTACTCCACCATCATGAAAAGCATATGTGATGTAGAATAATTCTATAGATCTAGAAAAATATACTGTGTAAGCATATAATGAGCCCGTGAGTAGTTTGGTGTTAGGACCAACTGTCAGAGGAGAGCTGAAATGCTTTTATCTATTCGCTAAAAACAAAGACATGTGAAGAGATCTTTTGACGGATTGAAGATTTACAACTCTACCATATTATTTTAAAGATTGGAGGCTCTATAATTTCTCTTGCTGGAACAAATCAATACCAGGTAGTCCAAGGCATAAAAGGACAATATTGCAGCGAGGTAGCAGTGTAGTTTTTGGATGTTTTGTATGAAGGCTGTGGCTTGTGTTTCTGATCCATTATTCTTCCTCTCTTTTTTTGTCACTCTGCATTTTTGGCTACATTTCCACAGCAAATCTTGACTATTAGATGAGACTCCGTACGCAATTTCTCTGCCATGCGCTGTTCCCATGACCAGGATGTTTGTTTTTACAGCACCCAGTTTGCGCTGCTCTGTTCAATTGGACGATGGTTTGCATTAACAAGTGAGAAAGTGTGCTCTTTGGAGTCTGGACCCAATAAGAGTTTAGACAGGCTGTTATTTCAGGATGAAATGAAAACTCTTTTTTTATTTATTTATCTCCCTTTTTTTATTTATATCCTGATCGACTGGCTGCTAGCGCTTCGTTTAATTGGACCCAGGACCATTTGGGTCTGTAGCCGAGTCGAAAAAAGTGCAGAGAACAAGCCCAAGCTTCACAGAGGAAATATCCATCTGAGCTTGTACTGGTAATGGGCTTGAACCCGTATATGCTTCCTATTTTGGGCTTCAAGATGAGGGCGACACAACATCTTTCCGGCACCATTATCCGTGCTAGCATCATATTCAAGAAGTCCTTCAATACTTCACTGCTATATATATACAGTAAAACAGTACATTTTCTACTGTTGGAAAAGGAGTGTACGTGTGGGGTGGTCCGGAAGTGAATCGCACTTGAGGCCCAACCTGCTCATTGGTAACTTTGACGTGGCATGAAGGCATTTCTGAAATAGGTCAAAGTCGACGAAGAAATCATAGTTCACGTGGCAGAAAGCCATCATTTACAAGTAGAGGAGAGTGATCGATTTCATTAATTTATTCCATTAAAGGAGTTGGAAGAGCTTCACAGTATAAGCTTTGATGATCACAATCTTAGACAAGAGAGCTCAAATTAAGACAATATGACAATTAGCAAGTGTATTCTCATGGAAAAATTTGAAGAAAAGGAGTCAGGTAACTGTAACTAAAGTTAAACTAAATCTCTTCATTTTTTTCCTTGCTAATGATAACTACCATAGCTTGGACCCATTCTGTGATGTTAACCTGTAGAAATCAAAGCCAGAGCGCTCCAGCTTCCTTGAGCAGGGGCACGAGAGTTCCACTGATATGGGAAGCCATGACTCGGTCCATGGAACCAATTAGCTTCCCTCCGATGAACACAACGGGCACAGAAGTTGAGTTCCCGAGCAGCCTCATTAATGCCTTCTCGATCTCTTTCCCTCTTGGATCATGGTCCAGCTCATAGACAGTTGGGTTCACACCCATCCCACAAAAGAGTCTCTTCACCGCATGACACATGCAACAGCTGCTGATACTAAATACCACAACAGCACTTCCTGATGCCAGCCTCGCAACTTTCTCCAATGGGTCTGATAGCATGCTTGTCCTCATTGGCACATAGTAACCCCATGACTCGGCCTGGTGATATTGCATTTTTATTAAATCTCTTGTAATCTCGGAACAAAAATTGCTGGAAACAGCAAGTTAAGATTTTGAAGGAGACGTGAAATTGAAAAGGTTGCAGGAGTGTGAGAATGCTACGATGGATCGAATAGAGTTTGTTGGTGGTGGGGGGTTTTATATAGGAGGCGGATGTTTATGGAGGGGCATGACTGTAATAATAAGTTTGTCATTAGTTGTCTCAGCGCGTGCTTAGAAGATGTGGGTTTTCCTTTAAAAGGATAGTTGTCGGTATGGGGAGGACACCCTGTGGCCCCTTCGAAGAAGGAAAGTGTTTTATATATATATATATATATATATATATATATATATATATATATATATATACAAGCTCTTGGAGAAAGGATGTATAAGCATCGAGATGAAATGTCAGGTTTAGAAGGCGGCTATTGAATTATTTGTCTAGTGTAGAGATCAGTATCAGAGTGTACAAGTTTACCTTCCATCCTTTTAAAGCGAAAAAGGAAAATAAAAAGGTGATGTTAGTTCAGGCATTGATCAGAGACAATGTAACAGGCAGGGCTGTTTAGACAAACCAAAGTCTGAAACGGAGATGTATAGACGGCTGTCTCCGTCCTTGTTGTCGGATCGTAGGATGAAAAGGTTTTCTGGGGCGTGAAGATTTCACGCATGTTAAGCCAAACATCAAGTCTTAATTTATTAGGATTAGATTGAATAAAAATAAATAAAATGTATATTGCATGCATGGCCAACACGATCATCCTTCTCTGGCTCTGCGATGAATTGACTTGTGATGTAATTTGTTAGCTAGGTATGATAGCTTTTGCCTTTTGATCCAAAATAAAATTTGTCTAGAAAGTTGTCACATCTGGACATAATTGTGTGTCGTTGGTTTGTCTGATGCTCCCACTCACTGTACAGCTCTTAGTGACCTAATTTTTTGATGTAATGTTATGTTCGTGGACAGTGTATGAGGTCTATTATAGGAGTGTTGAAGATCCAAAGGCATTAACGCCCACAGCTTGGTACAAACCTTGTGCAAAGAATCCATTGTATATGTATTAATTAAGCTTGAATTCTCATCAACTTCCCTTTTCTTTTTATTTTGCTCTCACACACATCATCTACTTTTTGAAAAGTACCTTTTTTTTTTTACTTAAGTAAACCTCACTTTCTTTAGTCCTCTTTATATGTCCGAATTAGACCAGTAAAACTATAATTATTTCATATTTTTATAAAATAAACATGTTTTGATTCAAATTCAAAAATTATTAAGAAAAATCTCAATCTATTTGTCATCACTACATGAATCTCTTTTTAATTATTTTTTACGAGTCCGGATTAAGCAAATAGAACTACAGTTATTTCAAATTCTAATAAAATAAACATGGACCAAGATTTTTAATACAAATCTCAAACTTTTTAACAAAGAACTTTGAAAACTTTTTTAAAAGTACCGTTACTCTGTACCTGGTAATCTCATTCTATGTTGTCCATGCATTCCATGAGCAAATTATCGAAAACAACATGCGATGAAAAGACTCTAACGTGTGAAATCACACTTTCGACGTAAAGTTTAAAGAACGATAGAGATGCAATTAAGTGAAGTCCCCATGACACACACAGTGGGCTCTTCTTCAGGATACGTGTTGCGAGGAGGTGGAGAATGAAGCCAGCTCGTAACAATCCTTAATATAATGTGTTAGAATATATTTTCTTATAAAAATTCAAAGTATGCTGTTCTTGGTTTTTTTGTAATTGCATGCTCTACTCTTTTGATTGTGAGTTGCAAAGCATTCTATGTTTTTAATTACATGTTACAAAACATTGTATGAATAACAATCAATTTCTTTAGAAAATGGTGGTTAAATCTTTAATGGTGATTTAAAGTTTAAATACTTGTACTCTCCTGTCTATATATATAAACATTCAATAACATTTTAAAAATATATCATTTATTACCTACGAAATTTTCTACTCCAACGAAAACTTGTTTCAGCTCCCATGTGTATTTTCTGATCTGTTAAGAGTATTTTTCAAATCTTAGTTTTGTTTTTTTAAAGATAATTAATTAATTAATTAATATGAAGTTTTATTTTCAAACAATCTTATAAATTAATGCATTAAGAACATAGAAGAAATAAATTCTCACATATGTAGCTTGATTTGTTAATAGGTAAACCTCATTGCTCATCGAATATTAGTAATATTCACGGATCAAGGAAATAAAACACGAAAAATTGAATCAAAACCCGAAAGTTTATATAATTATACAAAATGAGAAATTACTCTATTTCTCATCCTTTATATCGCTTGATTATTATTTTTAAAATTATAATTTACATTCATAAATCAATTGTGAAAAAAAAATAGACAAGATTTCTCTTTCTCGTCGTCAAGAACACAGTCTTGAACCCAAATCATGATCTGATATATAGTATTTTAATCGATTTGCTTAACTACTTCAACTCAGATTTACACATCTCAACATGTTTTAGCTTAGTTTGTGCCACTGGAATCTCTCTCTCTCTTGAAACCAACCCAAAATCACCATGAATTCTCAATTTCATGAACCCTGAAGTCACCAAATTAATTCTTCAATGGCCTTGTTGCATCGTCCCATCTCCGTACCGCCACCATCTTTCCAAAACCAATTTCCATAAAGCTCACACCAACCTGGGGTGGCTACAAATTCTTTCTTCTACTTTATGGCAAATCAAAACTTTCTCCGCCTTTGCTGTCATGAGCACACAGTTTTGCTTCATAAAATAAATAAATCCGAGCCAAGGTATCGGGAACTTAGCTGAAGGGTGAGTCATGCATCCTCATATTTGGTGGGCTTCTCGTTGAAGTGCATTTGCCACTTGTAAGGAATATAAGTAGTGGGGGACTGAGGATAAACAACTGTCCAATTGTAAGTTCATAAGTTGATTCTCGCTGTTCGTGAAGAAGAACAGAGTTTTAGTTTGCGTCCGTGCTATCCAGGTAACCTCTGTTCAGTAGAGAATGGAAAATCAATGCTGTTTGCGAGCAGAACAATTTTTCTGTAATTTTTAAGATGTAAAGATTGAAGAGATTATCCAGTACTTGTAGATTCCTTTGTGATGTCCACCGGATAAAAATAATAATCTTATAAATAATTTGATTTTTTTTTCACACACATGTAAAATGAACTATAATTTATAAAAGAACTAAAGCAAAATAAATAAATTACACGAGTAAGATTTCTCTCTCAGAATAAAATAAAACCTCAAAGTCATTTTCACTCGACTGTACAGCGCAAAATGAGCCTCGGTATGTGGAAATTGCGTAAACAGTGGCGAGTAATTATAAATGTATCTCAATGTACGTAAACTTGGGCCCAGTACATTCATACATACAGATAGCGAAAGCAATACCGTGATTCAGGAAAAAAGGATGGAAAAGGGGAGGGGAAGTTTTATTCCTCTGGTGGTATGGTCACCAAAAGCAGAGACAAAAAAGACAAAAAAACAGTTGCTGTGACATCGACGACATATGTAAAACCAAACGAAAGAAAAGAGGGGAAGGCGTGGCCTGAATCACAGGCCTATTCAGGCGGCGCTGCTGTTGGGTACGGCAGTGCTGAACACCGGCGAGAGATGAGGATAATTGGTGTCCCGAAATCTATCATTTATTCTCTGTTTTTTCTCTGGTCGCGGTATCTAGGCATGCACTAAAATGTCTTTTTCTGTCGTATAGTTGACCTTTGATGTCTGAAGAAGAACATGGCCAGGCCATGCTTGATTGTCCCATAAAATATCCACCGTCAAAGGGCAGTTTAGCCAGTGCAGCGGTAATTTTCCGTCGTAAAAAAGTACTGGTAAATAGTAATTACATTTGTTCCAAGAAAAACAAGAAACAGTAATTATCCGATCGGGACTAACTCAAATTATTGTTCAATTATTTGCCCACTCAGCTAGTCAATCAAAATTGTCACGTTGACATTCCGAAGTGTTTTTCTTAGCTCCCGGTGTACCAGTTTGGTAGGTAACACCCTGTGATTTATACAACTTTTTGAGCATGTAATTTCTATAGCTATTTTAGCCTTGAAACTCGGGAGAAAGAAGGCAAGGCATTTTTTATGCATTATGAAATATTCATCTAAACACTCCCATGATTTTTACCAAAGTTTCCACTATATTCAGGACATCCCGAGTTATAGACAAACACTTGTGCACTACCATTGATATACTAGAGCAAATGAAATAAATAAAGCAACATCTAAACAATAATAAAATCATAAACATTGATAGATTGAATATATGTGATCAAATTAAAAAAATATATATTAAAATCCTGAGTGTGCACAGTGAGTTTTGCTTATAGTAACCTCTTGCAATTTTAGTTTTTTCCATGATAGCTCGAAGCTGTCGGGTGTGCCTGGCTAGAAGATCAAAATACTTTTAGTACAAAGATTTCCTTAAATATTGCGCAATCGAAAACTCCAACATAGAATCGAAGGATGTAGCAAAATCTCCTGAAACATCACTGAGATCATATTCATACACAATTAACAGCAAAAATAGAATACATAATGAAATCTCTACTCCAACATCGCTGAGGAAGAAAACAATCCATTCAATGACTCGATCATGTCCTCCTCCTGGCCATGGACGTAGGATTTCCATCAAACAATTCATCAATCAGATTCTCAATATCTTCAGGTTGGTACTTTATATACTTGTCTGGCTGTCTACCAGATGTCAAATACTGCTGGAACCTCCCTACAAACGAGCGGTAAGCCGGAGTCACCACTGCCGATACGGAGATCCGAAGCTCAGACTGAAGCTGCTCATCACTCACCACCCACGTGCTTTGTGTCCTGTGTATCTCATCAAACATGGCGGAGAACATCTTGAACCTCTCTTTCAAAATAGTCTTGGATAATTTCCCATTTGCCATCAAACCATCATGGTTTAGACACTGCAACAATCTAGTCCACGTCTCTCTTGTATAGGCCTTGTGGTGCTGCCTCAGATCGGATGATCGCTTTCGACACCATGTATCGCCCATCATCTCATGAATTTCGTCAGAGCCTTTTATCTTCTGCAGAATGTATCTCCCATTATTCATCAGGAATATGCACCTCAATGCAGGATCCCTATACAGCTTTGATTTCATGTCAAGATTCTCGTCCAGCAAATCCATAATCGAATTCAATTGCACTGAAAACGGTGAAGTCTTTGGAGTCCCGTCATCGTTGGCTCCATTCTTAGTATCCAATACAGGGCCATTTGAATAAGCACATCCTTCCATTTTCTGGTGCTTCTGAAACACTTGCTCTAATGTGTCTTTATACTCACAGGCGTATTTTAGATAATTCATGGTGAAGCGTGTCAGGGGGTGAACTGCACCACTCGGGACAGGAGTCCGGCCATTGTCTCTTCTTATCGAATTCTCCAAATCACAGAAAATGCTCACGGCCACCTCTCCTAGGCGGCCTTTTGCAGACCAGATCTCTGATTTTAATTCTTCGTAGCATTCACTTGAACAAGCATCATCATCAAAAAAAGGAATTAAATCGCGCAGTGCCTCATACATGTCCAAAATCTTGAATAATTTTTCAGCTGATCGTTTTGTTAATGCTATTGCATCTGAAAAATTGACAAACCTTACAGCAACTGCTAATGCAATATGGCAGAATAATGTCTGGGATATTGATGGGTGCTCGGAAAATATGGAGCTGCAAAGCTTCCGCTCGCCCGAGAAGAGAACCGAGGAAGAATGCTTGATTACAGTGATCCACATAGAAATTACTCCTTCCAATGATTGCCATTGCATCTTTTGCACGTCTTCAATGCTGATATTTTCAAAACCGAGCCTGTCCAATTCGCTAGAGAATGCATTTCTCCTTGCCATGTTGTAAACCATGCAACATTCACTCTCATAGCCTGATGAGATCATTGCTGTGGCGATCTTGTTCATTTTCGAGATTGCTTCTGATGCATACGCAGGGAATTCCACGTCTTCGCTTGTTTTGGATTCTGGTATAACACAGTAAGCAGGTTCCTGACGGTAACTGAACGATGCTTGTTTTGATGGCTTTGGAGATTTGAGATCCGCACTGTTACCCTGATTACAACTTTCAAGAGCTAAACGGAACTCACTGTCCAATAAGGACATGGCTAGATGCAGGATGGTGCTGGCTCTGTTGAAGCAGGAGGCTGTGGTGGAATTAGAAGGGAATTCGCCAAGAACATTTATCAACTTCGAAATGCAATTCAAAGATTCAATGAATGATGAGTCGTCTTCTTGCTCTTGGCCAAATTTTGCGTTGGAATCATATTTGGTGATAATTCCTTGGACCATTTCCAGGAATGATTCTACACAGCTTGGAACATCCGGGGGGTTGTTAGATGCATCGTTTATCGTGGATAATGATTCGAGAAATCGATCAACATCTTTCCGGACTTGAGGCAGGCTTAATTCCGGATCAGAAGAATGCTCTTCAAGGTTTGAATTAGGTCCACACTCCCCTGGTTGCTGGCAATCAAATATCACATGGACAGCCTCTGATTCAGCTCCTGCAGGACCTGAATTGTCATCCATTTGATTCCCATTTCCATTTCTTGAAAAGCTACCAGATTTCTCTGGTGGGGGTTTCTCCATGAGACCTGATTTGGCTATTTAGGTTTTTATTTAACAGGGAAAAAAAGTGCAGAAAAGGGGAATGGACATGAAGAATCATAGCATAGGCATAGCTAATGAAGGATCATTGTGCATTGCTGCTTCTGTTTTTTCTTTTCAATGTCTTGCTAAATTTTGCTTGGATGTGAGATTGGGAGTGGAGGGTGAAGGGATCTCGGTGGCAAATGGGGCAAGGAGAATTGAGGTGTGCAAGGATGTTTTTGTTTTTGAGGTTTTGACCGTTAATTTTATGGCTCGCCTCATTAACTGTTGACCACCCGTTTGTGTATGAAGGTCGTGCTCTCCACTTTGTCTCCAAGCTGTATGTTCTGTCGACATGTCGCCATACAAAACGTGTTCAGGATCATGCAAATCCACACCCACCTCGTCGAGTGTCTTTCTTTTTTCTTTTTTTTTATTACGAGAAAAAAAAGATTAGCATGATCCAAGGGTGTTTTGAGGATGGTGCAACAATTTCCCTGCATTTTATTTTATAATATTCTAATTGAGCTCTTCTAATACGATCTGTTGACTTCTGAGTTTTCTGTTTTGTTTTGGTGGCTGGGCAACCTTGCAACGTAACTCTGTCGATTCCACTGATGGGCCCATTGACATGGTCATATCTCAGAGATGGGCTGGGTTACGGGTCCGATTCATTATAATCTCGTTCTCAATTATGAGCCCATTTCCAAGTTTGATTCCCACTTCCGCGGGGATGTGATGCCCCTAAAAACGATGAACATTTTCCCTTTTCCGATGCTAATTTTCCGTTTCATCTCCCCCTTCTGACAGAAAATTAAAAAGCATGCTTACTTCTTTTCTTTTCAAACTAGTTTTTTCCCCGCCCTATTCTGCGGAAACTCTGATTTTTATAAACATAATTATGATTTTTACGTCTTATTCAATTTGTTAATATTATCGTTAAACCTGAATATACAATTATTTTGAAAAAAAAATTATATAAATATCATTTTCTATTTATATATCTCTTGTTTATTTTAGTTAATGCAATTTTTTTAATTGAAATCGTTGTTTATATATATATATATATATATATATATGTTAATGCATTTTTTTAAAAAAAGATACCATGATAGTTTGTCCATCTTTTATGTGATTGAAAGCTAACAAAATCATAGTTATGATAAAATTATGTTGTAATTTATAAAAAAATATTTTAATAATATATAACTAATTTCAATTAAAAATATATAAACCATTTATTATTAGTATTTTAATTTTCAAACTAGATGTATAGCAATTAGTAAAATTCAAATAATAATTTATAGTAATAATTTTTGTCCTTGTATTGTATGGCTCTACAGCATCATAATCTGAAGGGATCCATCGACCCAATAAAAAACTATGTTTACCTGGTCTCCACAAGCCCAATCTGCTTATTTAACCACCACACACACACACACACACACACGCATTGAATTAGCATTCTTGGGTGAACAAGGAAAATCCAATGATTCGTAAGGTTATAAGATTTTTTTTTATAGGCTAGAAAAGGAGTTTCGACTTTAAGGCCTATGTTCGATGAACTTGAGTTTATTTAGTTTTCGTTTGAGATTGTGATTAAATTTATTTTTTGTTAAAAAATTATTTTTGATATTAGTATATAAAAATAATTTAAAAATATCAAAAATTTGAGAATTGTTTTTTTGTGGAGTGTAGATTTTGATTGTTTATATTATATTATATATGAGTATAAATCTATTTTTTATTCGAATCTTAAAATCGACTTTACAGTAAATTATAATTTATAAGGGAATGAAATTAAAGTGAATGAATAATTAGATCATAGGAGAGATAGGGTAATTTCTCTTAATAATATCTACTTTAGATACAACTTGATTGAATGAAAAGAATCCGATGTTTTACAAACAACAAGCTTGAAATGGATAAAAATCTAAATTAGATCGAGGCATGATAAACAAACAATACAACTTTTATACTAGAAACATCTTATTAATTTTCCATATGTTTAGAGGATTTTTTCACAAGATTAATTTGAGACCTGAAAATGATGAATAAAATCTTGTCATATGATTTTGAAAACGAGTGGGGAAAGCTACATAATGATATCTGGCATTTAAAGTAATTAGAAATTAAATTTAAATGATGATATTCTAAATAATCCGAACAACTTAGAAAGAAGATCTATGTGCTTAGATAATTGAGTAATTTTCATATGGTGAATAAAATTGTATCGCAATCAAGCTCTGATCACAGTATATCAAAATCTGATGACCTCACTGCCTGGTAAATGGGAAAACAAAACCGAAAACTTCCTAAAACCAAAAGCCCAGACAAAGATATTTGACCGAGTCAAAAACTCTGGCATGGGTTGCAGAAAACATCAGGCCCCGTAGAAGACGATAGATTCGAGAGAGTTAATTAATTGTAGCAACTTCCAATTTGAATTGGGTGGGAACATTAAGCCTCTTTATGCGCGAGTGTCTTACTGCCCACAGAAGAGGTAAACAGGTGTTCAATTTGTGTCATCAAGAACCCTAGCCAGGCTCATTTATTACCCCACCGCTCTTGCTCACCGATCATCAATTAGTCACCGTGCCAGTTCAGACAACATGGACCTGACGTCCACCGTCCCTGGTGGCCAGTACAAGGCGGTGCGGCGATATATAAGCCCAGATAGAGATTAAAGACATTATTTATGCAAGGATTAAAAGATTTGCGAGATCTTTCACTTCCCCTTGCGTGATTTAAGGTTAGAATTATAATGGCCAAGAAAAGAGCACGTCCACTTAACCATCAAATTAACAAGAATTTCTTAAAATCCAGTCAGCTTTAACTATACAAGGAGGCATAGTGAGCGGGCACTTTCTTACAAGTCAATCAGCAACTCCTAGTTTCACGATGATGATGATGCGTTTGAAATCAAAGTGTGAAATTATGAAAAAAATCGGTATCAATCAGTCAAAAACTATGAACAATCCTTGAGCTGCCTTTATTTCTTCCGTGTATTTAGCTCGGGGAATATGTGTGTGTGTAGATCACGTAAGTGAGTTCCGAGTAATTTATTCCTGGGTGGGGATGAAATGAAGTGGAGCCGTGGAATGAGGAGGAGTGGAGGGCAGGGATGCCACACAATATGCCAAGAATATTAGCAGTGCTTCTTGGACTATTCCGCAATGAGCTGTGAAAATTGTGGTCTGAATGTGCCTGCCCTTACCAACAGCCATGTGTTCAGCACTTGAATTAAAGTTTAATGGATCATTTCATAACCACCACTCGCTTGGTTTTTGCTGGCTTTGTTGAGCTGGGGATTTCGCTAATAGTAACTATTATCTTCAAATATATTTTAAAAAAAAATTATAATTATAAATCAAAAAATCTATTTTTTCATTTCATTAAATATATCAAGAGTTATATGTGCTCATAAATATATATAAAAAACAAAGTGTTATTTTTAATCTAAAAACAAAATGTGGTTAATTCTTGTTTCGAGTGTCACTTTGAAAGAAAAACCATTGAATTTATTTAGGGGTGTTTGGTATTACGTTTTAAAAGGGCTTTTAAAAATTAATTTTTAAATTTTTTTTATATGTGTTCTTAGATCATTTTCATATATTGATGTCAAAAATAATTTTAAAAAAACATTATTTTAAAAATCTTTTTAAAATCAATATCAATCACACTCTTAAACAGCTCCCCCTCCATCCAGTTGTAAATTCACAAGTTCTTTTTAAAAATAAAGATAAATAATTTGAATTTTGCGTGAGTACTTAATAGTTTTATCACTTAAAACTAATGAAAAAGATGTGATTGAAAATCTATAAAGACATTCAGGAACTAAACAGGACAAAAAATAGGTCAGGGCCCCAGTAAAATCAGTTCATATATACTGGGGGACCTTTTTCAGGCTCACCCAATTATTAAATTTAGATTTATTGTAGTTTGTACAATAAACTATTGTTTTATTTGTTTGCTTGCAAGTGTGTATCCTTACGTTTCTATAACATATATTCCTCCATCTTTCTTTTATTATTATTATTATTGGAATCAAATATGTTCATTACGTGTTTCTATTTTTTTATTAATTATAATATTTTTAGATCATTTGTATTTTAAAACATAGTCTATTCCCTAAACTGTAACATAGTCTATTCCCTAAACTATCTATACTTTAATAGATGTATTTATGAATATATATATATATATATATATATATTTATATATTTAATTCAAATTTTAAATATAATAATATAGGAATAAGTCCATACCTATCATCCAATTTTTTTTTATTTTATCTATATAAAATCTAAACTCACAATTGAAATATAGAGATTTTTTAAAATATGGTAGTGATTGCTTTTCAAATCTATTTCTTAAGAAAAAATCAAAATAATTTATTTATTTATTGATATCAACATATCTAAACAATAATAATAATAAAAAATAAGAAATACAATTTCAAACGAGCTCTTTAATTCATCTAATAAATTTTGCTAGTTAATTTGTTGAGTGGAGTTGTCCCCTCACTTGAACTTCCACGGATTTCAAATAAAAATAGAAGGCCATGACCACCACCTCCGGCTCTCAAAGTCTCAAGAACATTAAGATATAAAAATAAATTTTGCTATTATGATACCTTTCAGGAGAGATGCCGCATAAAACAAATAACTCGTAGCGAATGAAAAAGGAAGAGGAAAAAAATTTATCTGGTAAACTAGCGATTTGATTTTAAAATTAAAAGGTTTTTTTCTTTTATGATTTTAGATTCGAGTTTTATGATTGTTAATATGATAGTTATCAGAAAAATATATAGTCATTAAATTTAGAATATTTAAGATTAGTCAAGAAACGCGTAAACTATCTCGTATATTCATGTTAATAAAAAAAATGAACAAGAAAAAATGTCGTGGCCGACCATTATACACAACTTGATGGGTGTTTATTCTTTGAGTGTGGCAACGCTATCACCAACCAAAAGAAATCCGCAGGCCTGTTCCATGACTGAAGCATGAACATCCTTATAAAATTAAATATTGTAGCACCACGGGACATGGTGCGAGTTAGTGTCAAGGTACGCTTACCAGGTAATAGAGTTAAACAATAAATAAATAAATAAATAATGCCAACACTTGGGTTTCCCCCCTAATTCATCTTATCCCCGGCACATGGTCAATTAGACAAAAAATAAATAAATAACAGCAGCACTCGTGTAAACTAATGTCTAAGTGTGTGATTGTTATTATAATGTATTTTATAAATTTTTTCTTCTTCAAAATTTATAATTTGCCCAAAATAACCCTCTTTATGACAAGAAGAAGAAGAGCTTGCAGCCGGTCAAGAGAAGAAGAAGGTTCTTGTCGTTTTCCATGGAAATTGCTTGAAAATAAATAAATAAATAAACTATGTGATAGAAAAAGTTTTGAGCAATCAAAATAGAGAGTTTAACATGTCAAGGAGTGTACAAGAAGTTAAAGAATTAAAGTGTGCTTCTAGAGAAGGAAAATTGAGCTCAAAGGAAAGTGGGGAGGAGAACTTGATTCTTCGTTTTTTAAGGTGAAGAAAACTCTCACTCCATCCATGATGATTCTTAGGTTAAACTTCAAGAAGAAGAAAAATCCCTTCCTCTTGGTAATGGGGGGAGGGTGAATTTCTGGGGTGGGTTGTTGAATTTATGACAAGTAAATTATGCTTAGCTATATTAAATTATTAATTGTGACTTATTAGTTACGTTAATTTTCTAGTTATGTTATTTGAGTGGAACATGAATTGTGTTTTGAATTATGTAAGAACACGAGTGAAGTTGAAATAAATAAAAATAGAGATTTTATTTATTGATAGAAGTGTAATATTGGGTCATGTAAAATTGATTGTTTAATAACATGAAATTATGTTAGGAATGCGAAATGAGTAAATTTATCAATGGATTTCTCTCCATTTTGACAGGGATGTTAAATAATAATAAATAAGACATTTTTTGTTGTGGCTGTTAATAACAATTATTGAAGGAAAATTGTAATATGTGATGAAGTTTAAATAAATAGATGGATACGGAGGTAATGAGATCTTAACTTTTTTTTTTTATGGAACGTGAGAGATTAAAGGTTTTGGATAACAACAAATAGTTATTACTGGAGTACAGTCAACAGATAGGTGCTCAACATCTTGATTCTCAGTAGAAAAATTATTTAAAAGCATATCTATTCATTTTAATTAGAAATTCAGAGTTTTTTTTTGTTTATATATATATATATATATTGATGTCGATGGATGATCTAGTATCCAGTAATTGGACAGATGAACTGGTGTACTCTTTGATAAATCAATATTCGAATCAGTTTATACACAGCTCGTTTAATTACACGGATTTTAAAGTTAATAATTATATAAATTTTTAGTGATTATCATATTAACAATTACAGAACTCAAACATGAGATCACAAGAACACAAACTTTTAAATCTCAATCTTTTAGTACTGAATCACCTACCAAATATTTATCCATGTCTGGTAATTTGGACGGATGGGTTAGAGTTCTTATTAAAAATACTAGAAATATAGTGAATAATGTTAGGATATTAGCCTTTTTTCTTAAAAATATAAGACCCCCTAAATTCGTATATTTAACTGAAAAAATATATTGGATATTATAATGCGGACGTTACTGATAGGACATGTCAGAATCTATTTTTCATCTTCAATGAGTTCGAGCACCTCCCTCGATCCCAACGCTCCATTGAAAAGTTTTTCAGGACCCACGAGCCCCTCAATAGTTCTCCCTCGCCCTACACATATTGTTTGGAGTACAATAGAAATAAAAACATCACAGGGATGAAGTTACACTCATAGTTGTTAATTCCGTTCCATTCTGGCCATTTTGTTTCGTTCCGGCCGTTCCGTTCCATTAAAAAAACTGAGATAAAACGGCGTCGTTTTTGTCTCGGTTTTAATTCCGATCCATTCCGAAAATTCCGGCCGGAACGTCTCGGTTCCGTTCCGGTTGTGCGGTTCCGGTCGTGACTTGCAGCCCCTCTTTTCTCTTATTACCATATTTAATCGGAATTGAACACAAGGAAGATGCTTGGTTGAGCGGTTGCAGGGGCGTTAGTTCATGCGGGGCGCGGGAGTACGAATCCTAGGAATGTAAGTTATTTTTGAGATATATATATATATATATATATATAAACCAAAATCAAAACAATAAAAATAAAAAATATATTATAAAAAAAATAAAATTGTTGCATCAATTTTGATTTTATAAAAAATAAAAATTATATATATTTTTTTATTATTTTCATATATATAATTAATTAATTATATGTAAACAGTACAACCCCGAAACGGCACGCCGAAACGCTCCAAAACCGGAACGTTTCGTTTCAATAAAAAAACCGGAATAGCGACCGGAACGGTATTGAGAACTTTGGTTACACTTTAACCCCTCATCTTCTTAAAAGAATAAAACCCATAAACTAATCCTTCAAGTTTATAAATTAGATTTTTCTACGATGACTCTACTCCACTTCAATTCTATCTTTTAGCCTGTTATTTTTCCGTGTTGTGTTTTCATGTGTGTCATTGTCAAACTAGCATATTTTAAAAGGAATTAGATATTTCTTTATTACTTTAGTTTACATTGAGTGTTAGAGTTAGTAATAGTATAACAACCCTAATTATAAAACTAACCCGGGATTTAGACCGGTTTAGATTTAAGAAAAAAATAAAATAAAGGAATGATGGATTTTGTCTGACCAAATAAAAAACCCAGGAACACTCGTGCTCCAGGGTAAAACCCATTGATCTTTTTTTTCCAAAACAAAACAACATTGTTTTCTAATAACTTATTTGAAGTAATTATTTAAAAAATTAAATAAAAATAGACTTCGACATGCCACCATGTAAAAACTAGTTGTAAATTACTGCGACGTAAGTAAACCGATGTTTTCTAGCCCACCTTGATTTGATTAGCTGAAAACATCAAAGTCAAATCAAGTTTTAATAAAAATATATAGAGAAATGAACTTATTAAAAACTCAGGTTGACCTAAGATCTGGTTAGCTATAAAAACTACATCAATACCAATTATTTTTATTTTAAAAATAAAAACAAAAATACAATAAGTCAATCTATAAAACAACGTATAACCTTGTAACATGCCACCCTCTAGATGAGATTGAAAAACTAGGTGTGAAACAACGTTAAAGTTCCCGAGTACGAGCAAGCAAAGGGTTCGAGTTTGTTCAAGGACCTAACTATGGGGAAAGAATAAAAGTTGCGTTACTGAATTACTTCCCGACCTGTATAACAAAGAATTCAATCTTCTCGTTACCTCCGTCAGTCCCGCCATTTGACCTTTCTTAATCAAGTTTTTCGTCTGTTCATACTTCATACCATTTACGTTATGATCTCGTAAAGAAAAACCAAAAGCAACACTGCCATAAAAATTGATCTCCTTAAGCGGTAAGAATATCCAGACTTACACACTACACAGACCCCCATAAAATAAAGAAATTGTAAAATTTAATACCAGTCAATGATAGACTGGAGAGGGTAGAGTGTAGAGAGAGATGCTATCATACCTTTTCTCTCTCTCTCTATAAAGTTGGACGTGTACAGTTAGCTGTTAGAGTAGACACAAGCCGGCTTCTGTCTTCTTAGATTCTATACTTTCTCTCTCTTTCACTGCCAACAATTCCCCCCTCTCGCTCTTCTCACCAGCAAGCAATGACACGCACCCTAGAAAAGGTTTCTTCTTCTTGGTTCTTAATAAAATAAAGGGAAGTTTCTTCATATTCTCTCTGTCATTGCAATAGGTGTTACTTCAACTTCTCGATTCCCTTACTTTGTCCCTTTGACTCACCGGATAGAGATAGAGAAGTTAATATGATCCTGTCGACTATAATTCCATTCCATGATTCTTTTGGTGGGATTTGTGTGAAATATTATATTTAAGGGCAAAAGAAGAAGAGGAAGAAGAAGGCAAATGATTTTTAGAGCAATAAAATTCTGATTGAGTTTTGGATTGCATCTGTAAGTTTAAGTATTTGTTAAACGCTTTGTTATTGGATTTCTGGAGATGGGTTGCTTTCCTTGTTTTGATTCAAGGGAAGAAGAGAAGCTGAATCGAGAGAAACAATCTGATGATCTGAAGCATACTTTGCCTGCAGTTCCTTCTAACATTTCCAAGTTGTCTTCTGGTTAGTTCTTGTTTTTATTAATAGTCAATTTCTTTGCTTTTTATTGAATTAGCTGTTTCTTCATATTTTCCATTGCTTGATCTGATCCGGTTACTTTCTGATTTTGCATTGTTTGTTTATATCACATCAATAACTTTTTATTGAATTATTGAACTAGCTGTTTCTTCATATTTTCCTGTATTATTTTAAGTACTTGATGATAAAATTCTAGATGATAGACTTTAGATTGGTTCTGGTAGACCCCGCTGGGTTTTCATGAAGCTTGTAAAGAGTATTTCGTCCTTTGGTGAGATAGGACTTTGATCAATCCGAGCATTCGGGTTGGATCTGATTGGTGATTAGAAGGTTGGAGATATTGGGGGTATTAGCAACTTAATTCAATTATCAATTTGTCTCCTTGGAACTATCATTTGTTGGAGGTTCAATTCATGACCATTGCTATGCAACTGTTCTATTGATCTCACTGAATTTGAGGACTTCAATTCTTAATCTTATAGTCTGGTTGAAAGTAAATGATCATCGATCTGAGTTTTTAGTTTTGATGGAATTTACAGGATCTGACAGGCTCAGACCAAGAAGCGATGGAGGACAATCCAAAAGGCAATTGCCAAGTCCAAAGGATGCACCTGGTGTCAATATAGCTGCTCAAATTTTTGCTTTTCGTGAACTTGCAGCTGCAACCAAGAATTTTAGGCCGGAGTGTTTCATAGGTGAAGGGGGATTTGGCCGTGTATATAAAGGTTGTCTTGAGAGCACTGGTCAGGTAAATTCTTCTATTTGTTTTTCATCTGATTAACAAACCTATAAGCACTGATTTTAGACCACCTATTTTTTGTCAATGAATTATCTTGCTTGAAATAATGAGAGGGATAAAGTAAAACAACACAAAGATCTTAAGGATCCTAAGAAAACATATTTAAATTCGAAACAAGACTGATTTCAAACTTAAATACGATTTGTAATCACTTGCAAGTAAATTAAAGCCACTGAACGACTGTATACAGCAGAAAACAGCACTACAAAATCAGTTACTGCTAAGAGATATATGGCCAATTTAATCCATCTCTGGTAACCTAGACTCTGAAGTTTGTGGAATCTTATTTTATATCTGTACGGAGTTATTGATATGCTAATATTCTAATGAGTCATCGTTGGTATCAGTTTTAATTACAGGCCAGTAAAACATTGGCCAGACAAGTACACCTTCAGTTTTTCTTTGTTGTTTAACTAACTTTGAATCAATTCCTGGCTGCTGCTGTTGCTTGAAATAGATATTTTTTCTAGGGAAGCGGATGGGATTGATTTTGGTAACAATTGTTATAGCTCTTTCTGCAAAGCTTAGATCTATGATGCCTTAGTGAAAGTCTGGCAGGTTTCTGGTCAGAATTTTTTGATATTCCTGTTACACATTGATGGACTAACATGAGGATGTTGGCTTGTAGTGGTGGACATGGTTGAGTTTTAATTTCTACCCACTTCCCATTTTTTCAGGTTGTTGCTGTCAAACAATTGGATAGGAATGGCCTCCAGGGTAACAGGGAATTTCTAGTGGAGGTTCTCATGCTGAGCCTTTTACACCATTCAAACCTTGTGAATCTTATTGGCTATTGTGCTGATGGGGATCAGCGGCTTCTGGTCTATGAATTTATGCCCTTGGGATCATTGGAAGATCACCTTCACGGTAACATTCCTTCCATTTCCAAAATTTCAATTTTAATTTGTATCATTTCTCTCTCATTTATCTGTATAATCAAGGTACCCTAGCTCCTCTGAAGTTACTATCAATGTTAAACCCAGCCATTGAACTTTCAAAATTAAATTACTATACAATGATGAGTCATCAAATTGATAGATATTCCAAAGAAAAATTTGAAAGATAGGACCAGCTATGAGCATCATGACCTACGCCGTAGAGAAGCTAAAAGGTAAGTTTTTTAATTTGAGGTTGGTTAAAGCAAAGACAAGAGCATGGTCATGTCTGGTTATTGGAGAATCTAGTAGGGACATCCTTGATGACTTATTAAACCAATTAGCCTTGTCCACTGATTATGGTTAGAGGAGGTATCGTGATCTCTCTTTCTCCTCCTGTTTCCTGGTAGGTGATACCGATTTTCTTTAATGAAAAACTCAGTGGTGGGTAGAAATCGTGATGCATGTTCTCTTGTCTTTCTATCTCTTCATTTTGTTTAGCTCATCTTTAACAGCATTGATACATTCCATTAACATTGTTGGACTGGTTTCTGAGGTGGATTTGATTGTCATTGAGATCATAGCATAGCCGCCAGTGAAAGTGGAATATCTTTCATCATTAAACTAGCTTTTGATCGGAGTAAAATTTTGTTCAAATTAGTTAGTTTAGCTGTACAAGCAAGGCTGTGCTGATTTCTGAGTGAATGCACTAAATAAATTTTCGTGTCTGTATTTCATTTTCTTAACTGACAGTTTTATTTTTGAGATATTAGAAGCAGAATTTACTGCTTAGTGATACTCATTGGCTTATCATCCAGATAGATTGACCGTCCACATCAATATTTATCAACTCTTAATTCATTGGTTGGTTGCTTTGAATGACACTTCAAACATCAAAGATTGTGTCTGTTGCAATTTGAATAATTTGGAATAGGAAAGTAAAATTTATAAGGGACATGACGGTCACATCAACAAATAAGAAGGCAGATGTTGAAGTATGAGCACAGCAGGCTATTGAAATGTCAAATGTGTGCACATGCACAGAAGCACTAAAAGGAAAATGACGTTTCATGCTTGAGATTTTAGGATAGTGTTGATTGAAGTTAATGCTTGGTGTGCACTACAATTCTGGAGTTGCTTTTCACTGAAAATATTTCATATTTTGTGTCAATTAAATTGCACATTATTGAGAGGAAATAATGGCTTATTATTTTATTAAACTCACTGTTGACGGATCCTTCTGCAGATCTTCCACCTGAGAAGGAACCGCTAGATTGGAACACGAGAATGAAGATAGCAGCTGGTGCAGCCAGAGGTTTGGAATACCTGCATGATAAAGCAAGCCCTCCTGTTATTTATCGGGATTTTAAGTCATCAAACATTTTACTGGAAGAAGGATTTCATCCAAAGCTTTCTGATTTTGGGCTTGCAAAGCTCGGCCCCACTGGGGACAAGTCGCATGTTTCCACCAGGGTAATGGGCACTTATGGTTATTGTGCTCCTGAGTATGCCATGACAGGACAATTGACTGTAAAATCTGACGTCTACAGTTTTGGGGTAGTGTTCTTAGAGCTGATAACTGGTCGTAAAGCAATTGACAGCACTCAACCACACGGAGAACAGAACCTTGTCGCATGGGTAACTAACTCTGACCATTCTGCAGTTTAGCTCGTTCTTGATTGTCTTTTAGTCCATACATTTTTCACATGCACGTGATAATTGTGTGTTGATGGAGGAGCTTTTACCATCATGCAGGCACGTCCATTATTCAATGATCGCAGGCGATTCTCAAAATTGGCAGATCCACTGCTGCAGGGACGTTATCCAATGAGAGGACTCTATCAGGCTCTAGCTGTGGCATCCATGTGCATCCAGGAGCAGGCTGCTGCGCGTCCTCTTATTGGGGATGTGGTCACTGCACTTTCTTATTTAGCGAACCAGGCCTATGAACCTAATGGTGGTCATGGCCACAGAGGTTCAGGGGACAGGGATGAAAAAAGACAGAGAGATGACAGAGGTGGACAGTTATCAAGGAACGAGGAAGGTGGAGGATCTGGACGCAGATGGGACCTGGATGGGTCCGAGAAAGAGGAGTCGCCAAGAGAAACTGCTAAGATGTCAAACAGGGATTTAGATAGAGAACGAGCTGTTGCCGAGGCCAAGATGTGGGGAGAAAATTGGAGAGAGAAACAACGCCAAAGTGCTCAAGAAAGTTTTGACGGCAGTAATGGATAGGGAGTACACAAAAATAATATGATGATGCCTGGCATCATTTTTCCTTACCGTCTAGTTTCCTGCACTCCAGCCACCATCACCCACCGAGTGAAGAACACTGAAAATTTAAGCTTTGCCGGGACGGGCCATCCCGACAGCTGCTTGCACGGGATTTGGTGCCACTCTCTCCTTAGAACACCCTCCCCCTGTTTAGTGTTCTTTATGTTAAAACATAGAACAAGAAGATATGATGATGAAGAAAAGTATTATCTGGGAGTGTACATTATCAGCGAGGAGAGCAAGAAAAGAACAAGACGTATTCATAAAATTTTGAGAGTTAAGACGTCTAGGTCATGTTCTTCTTGCTCTTGTAGGTTCCTTCCAAGCATAAACATTTCAGCTGTCTGTACACTAGTCTTCTTCGACGACATTTTACCGACCATTGAATGTGATTTTATCAACTAATCGATGTAGTAATCTCGTGATGCGTTCTTTCAGTCAGGGGGTGTTTGGATTTGTTAATTTTGAAAAAAAAATGTATTTTTATTTTTAAGTTTAAATTAACAAAATCTGATGTTTTTAGATAATATTGATGTGATGATGTTAAAAATAATTTTTAAAAAATAAAAAAATAATAATTTTAATATATTTTTAAACGAAAAATATTTTCAAAAACAACCGCAAACAGGTACTAAAGCACAAAACAGTTTTTGCATTTAAAATATTTCTTGTCAAGGTTAAAACAGCCATTTAACAGAATAAATCCCCTTTCCCCTGAATGGCCGCTTATCAACCTTCCCAGAGCTGCTATTTATTGGAATATGACTAGAAAATGTACAGGTTTTATCTATACCCTGGTCCCGGGCGGGTATAACGAAGGGAGGAAACCATGGCAATGACGAAACGTTTTCTACACGTGGCCTTCTGGTGGAAGTATTTTGTACGGCCTTCCCAAAATCAAGGGTTAATCAGGGGGTGGGGGGGAGGGGAACGCATGAAATTGGGCTCACAAGATGCTGCAAGCTAGCTAGCACGTATCTATTGTCATAAAGAAAAAGCCTAATTTAAGCTGTATTGTCTGTTTTCCAAGCAAGTTTTCATTAACATGTAAAACAAAAAAACAACATTCTTATAGCAAGTGGGAAGCAGAAGCATCTCACTCATACAGAGTTCACAGCATGAAATTATGCAACTGGTAGGGGGTCAATGGCATGGCATGATCATCAGTGAGGAAGATTGTATCAGGGTCATAATAAATAAATAAATACAGGCAACTCAAACTGCACATTCATCTGATTGGAGGTCATCGTGGGAAGCTTCCATGCTTTTCTCATCCCCCTCAGACACCTCTGTCAGGTCATGCTCCACGGCACCTTCATTCAAACCAGGTCGAGCATCAACTGGATAAACTCCAGAAGCTTCCATGCTTTTCTCATTCCCATTAGACTCCTCTGTCTGGTCATGCTCCACGGCACCTCCATTCACATCAGGTCGAGCATCAACCGGATAAACTTCAGAAGCCCCTCCTGTGCCTAGTATGACAATGCTCTTCAAGTTTTCAGCCGGCTTCTTCTTTTTCTCTGCATTTTTGTAGATTCCATACAGCAGCATCTGAAGTAACCCCAAGACGAAGCCCAAGATGTTCGGAAGCTGCGAATTCATTAGGAAACGAAGACGTTAATTCAACGTTTGAACTTAAATGAAACAGGAGGATTTCTTCTTTTCTTTCTGAAGTAATGCATGGAAATCACTTACAGCAACACACAAGTCATTGATGAAAAGGCCATAGGCAAACCACATGACAGCGCTCAACGTAAGGAAAAATGACAAGGTGAACGGCATGAACTCAACGCTCTTTGTTCTGATGATTTGTTTCTACAAAAAAGCAAGTAGATCGTAGGTGAAAAACATGAAGCTAGATAAGATTATGAAGTTGTAGTTCAGTACTCAGATGTTAAACTCACTAAAATGCTCAAGGGTGCTGCGAAAACGCAAACAGAGAAGGCAACACAAATCCAGCCAAGAGCCTTGACACGAATTGAACCACTTAAAAGAAAATGTGTAAGGAGAAGGATCAGCGAGAATAACCCCATGTTCATAGAAACAAGCAATTTGATTGTTGAGACCTGCATCCCAAAACTCAATTCATATCGTTAAACTGGATTATTAATATTCGAAGTTAATTCTTGAATAAAGCAGTGGTAGCAATTGATAAATCATGCATATATACCCAGCTCTCTCTTGTTGCATAAGCGATATAAATGGCAATGTATACGGTCTCTATGAAACATCCAAATGAGTTGATGGTGATAAGAAGAAGTGCATCTGTTTTGAGCATTGCATAGTAGAGCCAAAGCATAGAGCTAAACATTGCCACGAGATAAGGCAATGATTGGAAATCTTCAGTCGACTTTTTCCTTAAAATTCTGATAAATGTTGGCCTGTAAAAAAACAAAGAAGCTATTTAATATTCTCTTCATTGAATTTTCATAATCAAGAACAACTAGCGAAGAGACATATATATACATACACTGGAGCCAGGTACACCATGAATGAGATAATATTACCTGTCATCAAGCATAAAATAATTTTACCGATTAGTCAGCTAGTCATCCATAAAAATCAACAGCGACAACATGGAGCAACATTTTGATGATGATCAGGGAAAGAATGGGCGAGCATAATCAGGATTGACAGTAAGATTTTTCTTGTTTTCTTTCTTTGTCCTTGTTTTCCTTCTATGATTTTTTATAATGTGGCAGAAGAAGATCTCTAACATATGATCACTTTCCTTATTTTTTGCAAAGGTAGTTTCAGGAAAGGAATGGAGTACAGGCAGAACAATCATACCTTTTTGGTTACAAAACAATCATATACTTGAATAACGAGGAAGGTAGATCGTAATTTTACCATCGAGTTCACATGCATTAACTAGAAGAATTAAGGATCTATTGGCATCATTACTATAAAAGCAAACAACTTTCTAGCTAGAAACCAACAACTACAAGTACATATAATTAGGACAACTAATTGACATCTTAGCCATATTACTTAATTAGCATTATAATTGCGTGACAAAACGTTGAAGAAGAAGAAGAAGAAGATGTGAGCAGATTGCAAATCTAGAAGCTAGCTAGCTAGCTGTTGACAGTACCAAGCACCTAAAGGAGATTAACCACAGAATGTATCGATACATCAAACTGAAATGAATAGAAGATCATAGCAAGAGCCAAGAAGTGTTTTTCTAATAGCGCTAGCAATATGGAACAGAATAAAAAATAAAGAAGAAAGAAAGAAAAGGGAGGAAGACGCTTCCTATTGCTAGCTTTCTTTCTGTATATCTGTATGGGTTAATTTGGAAGCTAAACTCTTCATATTTTTCCTGGTGTATAATATACCTAGGATGCCGAATGTAAATGCCCAAGGATGGTGAATGTTCATCACTGCCATCTGAACTTCCTCCTCAATAAACTAACACCAAACTAGAGTTTCTGTATATATGGAAACTAAGAAACAGAACAAGCAGAGGGCCTCGAGCAAATTGATTAAGGATCCCTTGCTTTCTGTGTCTAAGAATCACCCGCTAAATAAAGCTCCCCCTTCTCTCAATGAGCTCATGCAATCAACTGGAGAGAGCGGATGGCCAGCCAAAGTTCTGAGCAGCCTTTATATACACACAAAAAAATCACATCTTCATTTACATGTGATAAAATATGCAGGAGAATCATTCTTGTTGCATGACAACTGGAGAATTAGTAGGTGGCGTGGCCCAAGTTCATTTTAGACGAATCACCTTTCCTTTTCCCACGTACCCTCCTCCTCGTGTGCTTACATCGCGAACCCAATTAATGGGAACGCATACAATTATTTTTTATTTTAAAAAACATCACATTTTACAGAGAAAATCTTCACCCTTTGTTACTGCTTGGCTATAATTTTTTATTTGGAACTAATTAATTAATCAGAAGTAGAATTTAATTACTTGAAAAATATAATCCACGGGCATTTCTGCACGCACCTTGAAGAGAGTGATCAGATGAATTAATGAAGAATGTGTTAAGGCTCTTACGTTACTAACATACTGCAAAGCTATCCCTAACATAAAGCTTAATTCACGTGACTTCTCCATAGCTCCCTTTTTTTTTAGCCGTTTCGATCTCTCCTCCCACAATCCTTCTTCCCTCCTTGAATATTTCTCTCAGATGAAAAACAAAAGGAAAAAAGAAAAAAAACCAAACACGCATTAACACGTCAGTTTAGGTACAGTGTTTCTGTTTCTGTTCGATGGCTAGCGGTGTATGGTGCGTGCATGCATATGTATGATTTAGGGTTATAATAAATGCCGTGTGTGTGGAGGCGATCTTGCTTTTTTCTCCTCCAATCCATCTGTTTTTGCAGTTCTTTCTATCAGGAGAAAGCAAATGACAAAATACATGACCTTGCTGTTTCATAAAACAACAGTGATCTGCTGTTCTTCTCTTTAATTTTGCTGTTATTCTCTCTAGGGTTACCGTTTATTTCGGGAATATGCTACGTTTATATTTAGGTGAGCTTCATTTAGCTAATTAATTAACCTGACAGCTAATTTCTAGTTCTCGTTAAGGCTAAATGCACTAATTAACTAACCAAGGCCTCGAATTTCCTCACTTGCCTATCGTTTTCTCTATCAGGGTGCTATTTTTAATTAATTATTTCTATAAATAAACTTGAGGTTAAAAGCTTAGTCCAGGTTATATATAAATAATATAGAGTACTAGCTTAACTTTCAGACCCCACTAAATACAGATCGAACTGTTTAATTATTGCTACTACTTTGCCTATTCGTATTCACCAGGTACTCAAAATCTTCCTTTTCTTTTTTTAATAAAGAGAGAGGAAACATCTAAAATTAAATTAACGATTTGATCATCTTCTTTTTTTTTTTACCTATGAGGAGGATGTGTTTAATATTATGACACGTAATGTTTTTTTAAATATATATATATATATATATATATATATATATATATATATATGTTTTTTGTTTTTAAAATTAGTATGTCGATCAAATCTTTTGAATGATATTAAAAAAACATCCATTTAATCTTATCTTTTGTTTGCTTTTAGATTTGAATGTAAAGGTATGTATATATTTATTGGATTGTAGGAGTACCGAGTACGTTATAAAATGTCACTGTCTTTCTAGTCAAACAATTTCTTCTCGCTCTTCCGATTTCTATGATTAAAGGGGCATGATCCAATATGAGAGATATTTGCGATCAACGAAAGGATCACTCAAACTCTCTGGGGCTGGCGACATTTGTTACATGAAATATCGAAGCATGTAATGTGATCATACGCGTGGCATAATTGATTGCTATAAATCGATGATTCATCCATCTCGTATAATTATTGAATGCAATCAGTCTGTTGATTTCGAGAATGTAATCATAAGTGGGGTTAAAAAAATTATATTAAAATTGTTTTTTATTAATATCTGCATAATATAAAAATACGTATAAAATAAACATCAAAATAGCCAAGATAAGTTTCAGTCAAAGACAACTTATGTGTTTGGAGTGTCCCCGGCCATTCTCTTTAATACCATCCGTTGGTTTCAGCAAGAACAGAAGATCATTTTTGGGATGGGGATAAGGTGGTGGTGGGGTAAGTAAAGATGGGACGATGCGTTTTATGCTAACGTGGGAAGCTTAATCAGCTAGCTATATTAAGAAGCTTTTTAGTACGATCGACATGAAGATATCTTTACTAAGATCGACATGAAGATATCTTTTGTTTTCGGAGATACAAAAAAGAAGAAGAAGAAGAAGAAGAAGAAGAAGAAGCTGAATCCCCTAACTTTAAAACTCTTATCTACTCTTATGATGATATGGTGATCATTTGATTACGTGCAATCTCCACATAAATCCTCAATTTATGTCTCCTCATTGCCTCCATTATTTGCTGAAAAGTAAGTTTCTTTTGGAAAATCATTTTAATTTCATAAATAATCTCAAATAAAACAAATAGAGATCAAACCTGGTAGATAAAAAAACAAATAAAAACCAAATATGATAAATAAATACAAATAAACACATTATCCTTAACCTGTACAGCATTTTAAACTCAATTCATAAACGGCACATCCTTTTTTCTTAACTCTTAACTCTCGAATTAATGCCCCTTGAGGTCACAATTACATCGATCATTACCGAATTAAGGAATTTTTTTTGTTTAACAAAATCTATTGATTAATCTCAATCTCATTCTTTATATAAGAAAATGCCGTACACAACTCTTCTAATCAAGCATCAACGCCTTAGCTCCCACGTGGTCATAGGTTGTTTGGTGTTATGATATTTATATTTTATTGTTTTATTAGAAATATATCAAAGTAATATGATGTTCTCTTATTTTTAAAATCTTAATTTTAATATCAGTACATAAAAAATCTGAAAATATTTAAAATAATTTAATTTAAAGTAAAGGAAAATAATTTCATATTTTTTTATAAACATTTTCAAAACAAAAAATAAACAGCATTAACTCTCAAATTCTCAAAATAAAGAATTAAGGAAACCTTTTTTTTTAGCCGAAACCACTAATTAATTTCAATCTCCTTCAGATAGAAGATTATCGCACGCAACTCTTCTAATCGATCACCAACCGCATTAACTCTCAAATATTAATCAACAAAATTATTTGCTGAAACAAAATTAATATATCTATTACTTGTATGGAAAGTTCTCAAAGCGATTTCGTGGTTCAGTGGTTAGCACAGTGTCTAGTGTGGTCCTTTGAATCTAGGTAACCTGGGTTCGACATCGTGCTCCTCCTTCATTTATTTTTTTCTAACACAAACATTAGACACGTCGTCGTTTATCTTTGGCCTTTTTTTTTTTTTTGTCTGAAAAATTTTCTATCATATCCTTGAAATTACTTTCTCACAACCCAAACAAAAGCCAGAAATGGAGCACTACAAAACTCTCCAAGTCTTCCAAAAATTCCCAAGCTCAGGTGTTTTCCACTTAAATCTCAACCGTCCATCTCAGCGAAACGCCTTATCGCGTGATTTCTTCCCTGAATTCTCGATTGCTCTCCAATCCCTAGACCAAAACCCTAACGCGTCCGTCATCGTCCTCTCCGGAACCGGCGACCACTTCTGCTCCGGTATCGACATTAAAACCCTAAACTCAATCGCCAACGATACCGGAGATCGTGGAAGATCCGGAGAGAGGCTCCGTCGAGACATTAAGTACCTGCAGGAAGCGATCACGGCGATCGAGCGGTGCAGGAAGCCTGTGATCGCTGCGATAAAAGGAGCGTGTATCGGTGGCGGTATCGATATTGTGACAGCTTGTGACATTCGGTATTGTAGTAAAGATGCTTTTTTCTCGGTGAAGGAGGTTGATATGGGGTTAACGGCGGACTTAGGGACGTTACAGAGGTTGCCGGGTATTGTTGGATTTGGTAATGCAATGGAATTGGCTCTGAGTGGTCGGAGGTTCTCGGGTCAGGAAGCCAAGGATTTGGGTTTGGTGTCTCGGGTTTTCGGGTCTAAAGAGGAATTGGACGAGGGTGTGAAAATCATCGCCGAAGGTAAGTTGTTCTTATCCTTTGTTGGTTTTAGCTTTTACCGTTATTAGTAGTAGTAAAATACTAAAATTTAGAGGATTAGGGGCATTTCAGGTTTGCATAAGGTGGGGTAGTTTGCAAAATTTCAGTCAAAACAATTTTCTAGGAGAAGTCCAGATAGAATGTCTATGTTTTGATGATAGGCGCGATCCTGTTTATCATGAGGACAGTTGATTTCGAATTAAATAGCAACAAATAATGGCATGGTGGCTATTGCATTGGAACAAAACCCATGTCTCAGTATCAAATTAAATGAAATTTTAGACAATGTGTTGATCTATGATGAATAATGATGCGGTTCATGCATTGAAGTTATCAAGTTAGTATGTATATGAAACAATGTGGTTGGGCTATGTGAAAGCCGTAGCTCAGTTTGTCGAAGACTTGAGAGCACTAGAAATTTTGGGCATTTGTATGTTTGCATTTGGAAGTTGGCTAATAAATTAGGTAGGATTTTTGTTTGGTGCTGACATGATGTTTACCAATTCCTCTCTCTTGTACGCTTTAGCAAACGTAACGACTCTCTGCATATTGATGTTTTCTTAGTAAGTTGAGGCATTGTGGGGAAATGCAGTCACCGCCTCCTAAATTATTGATTTTGCCTGGCTGTAGTAGTTGTTGTTAGTGCTAGCATATTACATGGCAACTCCGTCACCAAACTTCACTTTCAAATTGTTTAGACCATACAATTGCTAAAGATGATGCATTGTGAGTGTGATTTTATCAGGGATTGCAGCAAAGTCGCCTCTTGCCGTCACTGGTACAAAAGCCGTTCTATTAAGAAGCCGCGACTCCAGTGTGGAACAGGGATTGGATTATGTAGCCACTTGGAATTCTTCAATGCTTGTGTCTGATGATCTCATGGAGGCAGTCTCGGCACATTTACAGAAAAGAAAACCCACCTTTTCGAAGCTTTGATCTTGCCCTCTTGGACTGGGCCGCGTACTCTATTTTTTAATGATGATATCTAAAGCAATAACTCCATGCATCTTGTCTTCATGGATCCGGCTAGATACTTCATTTTTCAATGATGATATCTAATTGAATAACTTGATGTATTATTCATCAACGCCACATGATGCATCGTTTCCCGAACTTGTAACAAGAGAAATACGTTGTTTCTCAACAGTTAATGGAAGTCCAGTGGTTCATCTTCATAAAATCCAAAAGTCAGCTGAACGAGAAATGCCGATAAAGAAATAGACAAAATGGAACTCTGATTCTGATGAAAGAAAATCATTAAGTCAATGGATGGCTAATCTAGGAAATCTAAACTTTGGATCGTATTGCATGACTGCAGCACAGGGAATTACGGACCATGTGGCCTCATTTAGTTACTAACAGCTGAAATTTTAGTTGGGTTTAGTTACTCTACTGTGGCAGTTTTAATGCGGAGGCTGGGTTTCCAAATCTTGTAGTTTGTGCAGTCCCATGCTTTTCCTTTTTTCTCTGTTTTTTTTAAGCTCTTTGAAATAACTCGACTGTTTTACAGAGGTAGCACGCGGCAAACACTATCCCAAGTCACCCCTCCCGTGTTTGAACTTCGGACATCTTTGTAGGAATCCCATGTCTTATCATTACTCCCTCTGATTTTATCTCGAGTGTTTGAATTTTAAGTTGGAGCTCAAAGCTCAAACCTGTGAAACATCTCTAATTGGTTTGGTTTCCTTACATTTCTACTCATTACCCGTCAAGTATTCCAGTCAAAAGTTTGGTCTGATTTGCTTTCTTCAGAAAAGAACTTCGTTGCTTTCGAGAAATTTCTGCCCATAATTTGACCAGTGTGGTTTGATTTACCACCAAACTGAAGCAAAACATGGGCGTGTATGGACTTCTTTTCACCAGGAAGTTTTCGTTTCAAGAAAAGGCCGTAGGCCTAGATTGCTGGACCTAAGGCCCAATCACAACTTGATGGGCCTTGATTTAATGACCATTGACTCATCATTATTCGTGCTGCTGTTGTTTATCAGAAGAAGCAGCATGTTATTGGTTGGTGATTACCAATTCTTCTAGCATGTTTGGTGCATCCATTATCCCCGCCTCTCCAATGTTTGATGCTTGCCTTCCGTGCGGGAATATATCTCCTCCCTAGAAAAAAGCTCAATTCCATGAGCTCAACGAAGAATTCAATTCCAGCCATGATGAAGCTTGCATAGAAGATTTCTTACATGCATGAATCCCGGTCTGTTTGAGATTGAGGTGTGATTGACGGGACCCACAACAAAAAATAGTAATGTATTTTTAGTTTTTAGTGAGATTTTGGTTTGTATTTTAAAGTGATTTTATTTTAAAAACTCAATCTTATCTTACCTTAATACTTAGCAAACTAGTTGTTTTTCCACTCATGTCGAAAATATTTTAAGGTAATTTCAATATTCTAAAACTACTTGATTTCTTTGGATCTCGCTCAGCATAGTATGGGTCCAAGTGTCCCGAACAAAGATAAATCTTAAATGTATTGAAATAATTATTTTTTAATATGTTAATTATTTATTAAAATTATATTTTTAAAAAAATATTTTTTTATTTTTCGAACCACCATTAGGGGCACACTCCCAAACGGGGTTTAATAAAAATGACAATTAAAGTTAGATTTTTAATTCCCTTTGACTCTAAATGTTTTCGTTTCTTGTTTGGAAGTATGGTTAAAGTTATTTTTTAAAATGATTTTTCAAATTTTATTTTTAATATTGGCACATATAATGATTTAAAAACATAATTTTTTTAAATTTAAAATAAAAAATAAAAATATTTTATTTTTTTTCAAAAAATATTTTTAAAAGACAATAACAAACAATATCTTAGTGTTTGAACAGAATCAAGAATAAATATAACTGGCAGATGTAAATCTCATTAATTCCAACAGTGAGAAGGAATACAAAGTACAAACAATGGGAATCGGCGTAGCAATTATAAAAAAGAAACACGGCATCTTTAGTATCGCTTTAGTCAATTAAGCCCATGTATTTTCGATTATTGCTGGCTGACCATAATTTATCAAATCATAAAATATTACAGCTGGGGATGGTGGGGATTGTGATAATTTTAAAGGAAAGATAGGGCATTGATGATAGCGACTTAAGTAGTTAAAATAATATTTATTTTACCAGAATAATCCAAGACTTGTGGCATTTTTACTGCAGCTTAAAACACTATTTACTTTCTTACAAATTATTGTGGATTAGAGCAGTTTTTTTAAGAAAATAATTCAATTTTATTCTTCAGTTCCCAAAATAATTAAAATTATTGCCAATAAGTTCAATTTAATGAGAAGAGTTTCACCTAGGGTTTTTTCCTTCTACTTGCTCAATATTTATATATGGCTGCCAAAAGTTTTTTGGATTTAAGTTGTTTTTTTGTTTATTTATTGATATCATATATAGATTTATTGATGTGTTTTCCAAGTGTTTCGAGTTAAGAAAAAATAGATTAAAAATGATTATTTTTATTAAAAAAAAATGACACCCTATTTTCCAACGGCCACGAGTCATTGGACTTTGCACAAAGAAGATGACACATTGTATTCTATCTTATTTTTAAAAACAAATTGGTGCAAACAACTTGCCCGGTGAAGAAATTAAAAAAAATATAAAGCTAGCCTAAGAGTGTGGGATGGGCTACAAGACCTGTGACCTGGACTGTTTTTTTCTTACACAATGTGCCCAGGCTCTCTTTTATATATATATATATATATAAAAAAAAAGAAGTTTTATTGTTTTATGTTTGGATTAAGGAATTGATAAAAGAAATTTTTAAATCCAATTAACTTCATGAACTGAATTGCAGGTTTAATGGTTCATTGGTAGCATTCAAGCTATTATTTATTTATTTTTTATACTTTTTACAGTTTAACAATATAATTTCATTATTTGATATCAATAACTATTTTTTCTATTTTCCTCAAAACTAAAAAAGTAATACAATTCCATCCATTTTTTTATGATATGTTGTGCCATTCTAGACACACGTGTCCAATGCAATTTCTTTCCGTTAAAAAAAACAGTTCATGTAAAAGACAAACATATGTTTTATCGTTGTGTAATTAAATGGAAGATATTTTATATGGATTTTTTATTGAATCTAATGACGTGCACGACTAGCATCATGATTTTTAATTTTATTAAATCACTTAATTGTTTTCTTAGTAAAGTGTTATTAATTTTATTATTTTTATCTTTCAACATTTAGTTAATTAGAGACTAAACTCTCTTTTTTCTAGATTATCTTTACGACTCTTGTATATTAACTCAAAGGGTCTCCATTTTAACTTACACAATAGGCAATGAGAGCTTTAAAAATAATTTGTACTTTCAAAAACAAAAGAAAATGAAGAGACCCAGGATCCATGGTATCTTTGGGCCTAGGATCATTCCAGCCTCTCTAAGACTCTAATCTTTTTAATTAATTTCAAATGGAGCTCTCAAAAATATTTTTTCACAAATTTATTTTCTAGTAAAATAAATATAATTAAGTTCTTCTGCCTAATTAAATTCTTTAACTGGACTTAAATACATTCCTAAACATAATTGAAATTTTAATTTGGCTCATAATTAAATTAAATTTGTCTATTAAAAATATAATCATGTTTTTGAACCTGATTCTTATATAAATTTGTCAAATAATAATTTAATTTAACCTTAAATTTGTACTGTTTTTTCGGTCCTGAACACAAATAAGATACGATCAAACTCCTAACTTCATCTAAAATTTTCGATTTGATTTCTTCACATCACCTGTCCTCTCATTGTTATTATTTTAAAAAGAAGGGTTGAATTTAAAGAATAATCCAAAATTTAGTCATTATCCATCGAGATTAACTAAAATAAAATCAACTTGAGTGGCACCTATATGGTATATTCTAAGAATTATTATCCCTGTGCTTCGCTGATTGATCGACGGCGTTCTAACATATTGCATCTTGTCTGGGAATGCATCCAAGCTAGTAAATGCAACGTGCTTGTCGTCCACCATGCACAGACACAGCTCCACGAGGTGCACAAAAAGCCACATCAAGAGCAGTTCCACCACTGCGTGACGAAAAAGGCTAGTGCTTTTCCACTCACTTTCCATGTTTATTGACTATGAGTTGCGTTTACTTCAATTAATTTTAATTATTAATTAAAACGCCATCTTTTTTTTCTCCGAGTCCATTGAAATGAAGTGACACGTTGCTAATGCCTTGCAGCTATGCAAAAAGGTGTTCATGCACCCAATCCACCGTATTTTAAAATACTAGTTGATGTTGTTTTTTAAAGTATTTTTTGTTTAGAAATGTATTAAAATAATTTATTGTATTTTTAAAAAATTACTTTTCACATCACTATGAAAAAATAATTTAAAAATAATATTTTTTTAGTTTAAAATAAAAAATATATATATATTTTAAAATCAGCCATGAAACACAAATAAACACCCCCAAAGCTCTACGCCATCCGTTTTGGACGGAGAAATCACGCTTTCTTTGACATTTCCTGCACAATATATTAATTAAAGAAAATTTCCCGAATTACGAACTACAAATGGCAAATGTTATCTTATGCTTCAACGCCAATCTCTTGTTGGATCATTAATTCAATATTAGGCTTATATGAGAATAATTATGTGTTTGTAGACTGTCAAATAAGGTGAAGCCTAATTAAAAATGATCTGCTAAGTATTTTTTAGACAATTGGGTTTTGGTGTATCTAATAGGGTGTGGACCTTTAATGTGTAGAGATTACGGGGTTATTCCTATTTTTTAGTGATGGGCTAAAATAGGAATACCAAAGGGTGGGAATGCCAAAAGGCATGAATACCAAAAGACACTTGGTTGCCTATATATATGGTCATGGTCCCCAGATTACACGTTTGAATATTCTCACACTGACATCCCATTATCAGAGAGAAAACAAGGCTAAGGTAAAAGAGAGAATCAAAGGACTTCTAAGGTGAACGTGTTAATCTGGAAGGCTATCCGTACGACTCTAGATAGTGACTTCTGGATATGGATTCAGGTACGCTTCCGCTTTATAGTTTATGCAGTTTATTCGTTCTTGATAATTCGACATGAATACAATTTCTATATATTATGAAATGCTAGATATAACATCTCCAAGTTCAGTTCGATTGAGATAAGAAAGCACCCAAATATGGTAATAACAAGCTTGTAACCTCGGTTCCTTCTTCATCTTCTTCTTTCTTTTGTCGGATACGATCTCACCATACCCAAAATCTAATTACAAATGTACAAACTTTTTCATGTACACAGTTCTTTTTATGTAGAATAAACATCAATTGTTACACTAATGACTAAGGTTGTCATTGTGTTCTAGTTAATGTTTTATTTTTCTTAATTAAAACAATAAATTTCAGTTCCAGAGCATTTCAGTGTTATGTCATGGGATCTTGTATTATGCTTGTGTGTGTAATCCAAGAATTCTCTCAACATACAGTATTTCAATTAAATCAAACATCAATGTTGATATCTCTTACCGCCACTATTTTCCTACTATTTTTATTTTTTTTGTGTTTCATTGAAATAAATTCTCATCCATGTGCAATTCATGATAAGAAACTGAACAAGGATGATATGGATGACGACGAGGACGATGATATCAATAATAGCATACAACTTTCTCAATTAATGTTATGTTTCTTCCTCCATTGTAAAATCTTATGATCTCCAGGTATGCTCAATCATAGAGAACTTCACTTGGACATTGAAAGTCAGAATATAAAACTAAACACGTGATTCTAACTATACATGTTATTCTTGCTCATTAAAGTGAACCATTATATTCTAATTGTCTGCTTGAAAATGTGGTTGAGATTGTTTTTTAAAGTACTTTTTATTTAAAAATATATCAAAATGATATTTTTTACATCAACACATCAAAATGATTTAAAAATACTAAAAAAAAATTTCAAGAATTTTTTTTTTTTTTTTCACAAACACAATATCAAACAACCCCTAAGCCTAGTACATGAACTCTTTCTCTTCATGTATTTATTTACACACACACTACATTTGCTTTCACACTTGCATCTTAAATATCATAGGTCTCTTGTTCTATTATTATTTTTTGTAAAAGCTCAACCTCACCCAACAGAGGTTAACCTAGTCACCCCACTAGTCTGTCTAGTCAGGATACAATTATAGAAAATTCATATTATATCTAAGACAACTAAATGTTTATAAAAAGAAAAAGAAAAAAGCAAAAGATGATTTAACCAATTTTCATATATTGATACTAAACTTTTTTTCATGATAATATTTTATCAAGTCATTATTGAGATGATGTGCTTTCGAAAAATAAAAATAAAAATAAAAATAAAAATAAAAATTCTTATCCTTTCTCATAATTCAAACCTAGATAATAATATGGAAAACAAACCAACACTGTCCCCTAAATTGTCTACTTTCAATCGGTAAAAATGATACGATCCCCTTCTTTAAATTTCATTATGTATTGATTGATTAGTAAAATAAATATCATATAGTGCTATAATTGGGAAAATATCTCTCTCAAATCGCTTTAAATATCAATTGAAATTAAATGGTTAATATAACCAGAATTAAAACTAGGAGTTCGATTTGATTAGAAAAGGCATTCATGCCTTTCTATAATTACAAGTACTGTTGAGGATTTATGCACCATTCATTTGTAAATTAACTGAGTTGGGTCGAGATTATTGAGGATTCTTGCATTTGATCTCTCTACAATAATCTAGAAGATGGAGTCAGCCAGGGCAATTAACAATCTCTACTTTCTCGTGCGATAAGAAAATGATGTCGTGAGGATTTTTTTATTCTTATTTTTTCTTACCTTTTCTTTTGTGTGCGACCTTCGCCTGCCTGGATCTAGTTGTTCTCAAGATGGAAGAATTCAAGCCGCGGATAAACGTAAGATATTCATAATTAGCTGCATTAAATAAAGCAGAAGGGCAACCAAATATAGAAGTTTTATCTGAAACAGAAAGGCTAAACTGGAGGAATGGTTATGGATGGATCACCGCCATAGCAAAAACAAGAGCTGGATTATAAATCCAAAATGTCGTCGTCATCTACCAATGCGGTGGCAGTAGATGGTTTGGCTCTGTGGTTGCACATTTGGCGAAAACAATGAGATAAAATGAATAAAGCACCGCAGTTTCCAAATGAAGAAGAAGTAGATTCCACATCAAAATTAACCTTAGCTAAATGGAATATTCTTTCCAATCTCTGGAGCCTTCCCTTAAAGCATCAAGAATATGCTTTTCCTTTGGTGAACCAACAAAAAAAAAAAGTTTTTTCCCCCATGAGTGGCCCTTTAAATACCACCTCCGTATCTTGCATGCTACACACCTCAAGCACCCCTGTCTTAGAAACAAACCTCAAAATCCCTTTTGTGTCCGCTCTTTCACTCTTGAAAGAAGAATGGCTCTAAAAGCTGTTCATGTCTCTGATGTTCCAAATCTTGATCAAGTCCAAGAAAATGCAGCATTGGCCCTCCTTTCTTCCCGGTTGATCCCTCAATGTAAGCACCTCTTGATCAATCACCGCCTCATCATTTCTTGCTTTAATTCTTGATCTATTTTCTCTTTTTCTTAAGAAAAAAACGACTTTTTTTCCTTGTTTAATTGATGATCAGGTGTGAATATCGAGGAAAGTGATGACACAGAGCGAGGATTTAAATTCGGAAGATTTGTGGTGATGGGACATAGAGGGAGTGGTATGAACATGTTACAATCTTGTGATCGGAGAATGAAATCCATCAAAGAGAATTCAATTCTCTCCTTCAATTCTGCATCCAAGTTACCTCTGGATTTCATTGAATTCGACGTTCAGGTAAAAGATTAATCAAAAGTGTTCATCCCCTACTCTTAATAACCAACTTTGTTGGTATATATTAATGTTATCACATGCATGAGTATCTGGGAGGGACAACCGAACAAAATAAGAAAAAGCTGTCAAGTTGCTTCTGTCTCCATTCGCCTCAATACTGTCGCAGCTTTTCATCAACTTGTTTTCTTGTTCCCACGTCTGTGTCCGGGTTTGCTGGCCTGGTTCATTGGATTTTGTCTCTTCTTTCTTAACCTTTTTAATATGGTGTCTTTGTCAAAAATTACACGTCGTTGTTAGCATTCTGGTGATCTAGAATGCGGTTTCCACACCTTTGCCAAGGTCCATGTACAGGATTAATGGCCGTGAACTGTCATGGGCTTTTGTGAATGCTTACCCATTTTTGCTACATTCTCCTGAGATAAAAACTTGTCTACCCGAGACCTTACTACCCTCTTTTTAATGTTGATTTTCTGTTTGTGCTTGACTGTGAAAATTAGAATCTCAATTGAAGGGTACTGATTAGTTTCCTTCTGCTGGTTTGTTTTGCCTTCTCTTGATTTTACTATTAGTGAGCGAAGATCCTTTTAAGAAAGGAACTGTAAACAAAACAAAAAAAAAACTATATGTCGACATATTTGTTGTAGGTGACCAAAGATGACTGTCCAGTCATTTTCCATGACAACTTCATATGCACAGAACATAAGGTTAGTCCTTTTTAACCCTAGTTCTCCTCCCAATGTTTTGGTCATTATAACTAAGCAGTTCAAAACTGATTGTTTATCTGTGTTGGCTATTATTTTTCAGGGTGAGCTTATTGAGAAGAGAGTTACCGACCTCACTTTAGATGAATTCCGTTCATATGGACCCCAAAATGAAGTTGGCAGTGTATGAATCATTTCAGGTCTTGACCCTTGTTTTTAAACAAGATGTATATTGATAGGCGCTAAACTGTTATAAAATTACAGGAGGGGAAGTCTTTATTTAGGAAAACAAAAGATGGGAGAATCTTTGAATGGAAAGTTGAAGAAGATGCTCCTTTTTGTACACTACAAGAGGTTTTCCAGAAAGTCGATGATACCATGGGGTTTAATGTTGAATTGAAGTTTGATGATAGCATAATCTATAAAGAGGGAGAACTAAAACATATTCTGCAAGTAATTTTACAGGTATTTACTCCTGCTTGTCTCAGCTTTTCGTTGTTTGGTAAATTTGATCTTCGCAATTAGTAATGGCTAATGTGCGCCAAAATCTCATGAGCTAGGTGGTGTTTGAGCATGCCAAGGAGAGACCTGTAATTTTCTCAAGTTTTCAACCTGATGCAGCTCTGTTGATGAGGAAATTGCAGAGTACCTACCCTGTAAGATTGCTTTCTCATTAGTGTTTTCACTAAGCTGATTCGAACTAGCTGCACGTAATTTCTTTCCTTGGGTTCAAATTAAATTTGGCTGCACGAATGATTTTAATGGTCTTTACTAATGTTGTCATCCAGGTGTTTTTCCTTACTAATGGAGGTTCAGAAATTTACACGGATGTGAGAAGGAATTCGTTGGATGAGGCCATTAAGGTTTGTACAGAAGGTGGCCTCCAAGGAATAGTATCTGAAGTCAAAGCTGTCTTCAGAAATCCAGGAGCAGTGACAAGAATCAAAGAAGCCAGGCTTTCACTGATTACCTATGGACAATTGAAGTGAGAATCCCCTACTATACACATTCTTTCAAACTTGTTCCCTAAATTTTGAACCAAAAGTTTTTCATCGATTTTAGTTTATCTTAAAAATATCTGCATATTTGCAGTAACGTGCCAGAGGTGGTACACATGCAACACCTGATGGGAATTGAAGGAGTGATTGCTGACCTAGTTCACGAGATCACAGAGGCGGTCTCCCATTTCAGAGACTCTGCCATAGATTGTGAAGAAGTGGGCATGTTTGCGGAGGAAGGGGAGATCCAAGTGAAAACAAGGCATCGGTTTTCAAGTGAAGAGCTCTCATTGCTGCCGAAGCTGATATCTGAATTTATCCAGTCTTGAAAAGGGTTACATCGATCTGCCAGTATTCCCATAGCACCAAACAACTTTGGTTTTGGAAAGGATGTGTACATTATTATATCCCTTTGATCTCATGCATCATTTGTAAGCTGTAGTTACAAATCAATCACCAGCTTTAGCAGCCCTTTCCATGCTAGAAGCTGGTGGTTAGACTAGTTTTTTGGAAAGCTTTGAAGTTAATCCACTTCAAGCTTTTATGTATAATTGAAATGCGTGTTACTACCATAGTTATGATACTACCATAGTTATGAAGATCTTCTTGCAATTTGTTGGTAATGGCAGAATTGATCGCAGGATTTCTTTTTCTTTTTTAATCCTAGTTCAATAATCGGGTTCTCTCTCAAAACAATGTCGTTTTGTTTGGATAAAATAAGGGACTCAACGCTCAAGAACAAGAAACTACATGGAGGATTGACGGACTATAGCAACCCCTATGATATGTCGATACAAAAGATTCGATATTCTGATGCAGATATTAAAAAGTGTTAGATCCTGGACAAATATTATGGCCTGCATAGGCTAAAAATCCATTTTTAATCAACATGATGGAAAATTCATTCTCTTTCAACTCTTTGAGTTACTTTTTAATGGTAACCTAAGGTGTGGTTGGGTCAATTTATTAATGTTAATGACTTTTTAAATTTTACACCGACCCTTTTATAATTTAGATCTCTTTTATTATCTCTTCAAAATAAATAGATATAAATAGGTTCAAGGGTGTGGATGAGTTTTGCCAACTTTGCATTTCACCGATCAACACCTTTTTACAATGTTGCATGATGAGCGTTCTACTCTTTTCGAACTTTTCAAAGTAACTAGATTATTGGTATATGATGTAACTTTGTTCAGATTAATATTTTTTAATAAAAAATAAAAACAATTAATTAGAAATTCAAAATTTGAGAAATAATGATATGTTGAAAGATGTTTTTAAAAAATATTAAGACAACTATATATAATTTGATCGACTTGGATTAACTTTTGGAAAAAACAATGCATAATATTATTATTCAAATTTTATTGATTGTAACATTATTCACTATGGCTAATGGTATCTATAATGGATAGTCAGGATGAATGATGTGATTAGCTTCGGCTAATGATATCCATAATGGATAGCCAGGATTGATTGGTGTGATTAGCTTCGGCTAATGGTATTCACGTATAATAGTTGGGATTAGATTTTTGTATATATATTAGATGTCTAAAATTGTTGAGTATAAATAGTGATGGACTATGGTGAAAATGACATTTGTTTAGAAAGTAATTTATGAGTATGCATTGTGGTTAAGATATAAAGGTAATGTTAAATGGTGTGTTGAAAATGACATAAGTGACACAAAGATGTAAAATAAAACATTAAAGGAAGAATTAAAGGAAACACAGCAATAAAAAAATGTTATTTATATGATTTACTAGTACACCTACCAAAACAAATGTGCCCATTATTCAATATTATTATATAGAAAAATATATAAAAACTAATCTTTTGCTCACCTCGAACTTGGTTCTCATAACCATGGCATGTAGAGGCTTCACTCTTAAGTATTTTGGATACTCATGTAACCCATCTCAAATAACCAAGTATTAGCTGGAACTATTAGCCGACTCTTTTGTAAAAATCTTAATGATAACTAGGATTGTAAATATTAATTATGGCATATATGAAACCATGCATTGTATACATTGAATGTGGGTATTTTATGGTGTTGTTGCCATGAATGGCTTGCGTGTGTAGACTCCACAAATTTACAATATCTAATTGTTGGTGTGCTAAAATGCATAAAAACAATTCTTTTCATTTTGGACCAGTTTTAAACGAATGATGTTTCTTGAATTGTTTCAAATAATTTTGGATCCTTATAAAAATACTAAATTAAAAACAATATCCAAATCAATTTATCAAATTCACTACTTTGAATCATAAAATATAATTTTTCCTTAGTTAAAAAAAAAATTATATATATCATGCCCCATCCCAGCACCTGTCAGATCTGTTTAACGGTGTTTATTGGGCTGGATTTAGTAGACATCCTCTTTGTTCGTGGCCCACTTCATCCCTGGACGTGTTCGCATCAGAATGGGTTCCATTTTCTGACACGAGGCAATGAAGGTAGTTGTTGAAGCATTCGTGGAGGCAATGAAGGTAGTCGTTGAAGCATTCATGAGTGGAAAACAAATTCCTGGAATCATCCGTTTGTAATGCATGGTTGTAAGAGAAGAAAATGAGTCAATTATTTATATTTTATTTTTATTTTTATTTTTTAGACCTTTCAGAGGTTTTTGTTGAGATGCCTAGGGCTAGCTGTCTTTGGAATTTGGATGGTTTTCTTTATTGTTCCCCGACAAAAAATTTGCTTCATTAAAATTATGTTTTTTTCCCTCCAACTTATGATGCTACAACTGGCATAAGCTTGATGTGTCACCGTGGACGTCCTGGATCTTCTGTCAAATTAAAGGCATGGCTATGTCTTTAATATTTTAGAATTTTACAAGTAATCAGCTGTCTGTGTGTGTGTGTGTACAATTTAATCGAATGAAATTCATCATCATCATTTCAGATATATAATCATTGAAAGAAATATTAAAATTCAAAAAAAAAAAAAAATATAATATCATTTAAGAGCCATGGCAACATTTAGAAATAAGTAGATTAATATATTATTATTTATAATTCAGAGAAAAGGGAAAAAGGAAAGAACGGTGCATTGTTTGTTTTCGTGGACAACAGATCATTTGTTTGCCCTAGTTTTTCGATGATAAAGCTCGCTGGAAGCTGGGCAAAAAACTGAAAATTACAGAGCTTTTAGAGTCCCAATCTATTGTTTTTTCAGGAAAATAAACACCATTATCTCTCTGCTGCTATTTTTTGGTGACGAATTATTTCTCATCAAAGGACTGGGAAAAAAAAGAGGCTTCAGACCGAATAAAAGTTTCCAAGAATCCAGGGCTGGACTTGATTGTTTATCCTTGTAACATTTGAGTCCTTTGTTTTTTAATTTAGTGATTCGATTACAATTTCAAACTAATTGAAGGAATCAATTTAAAAATAAAAAAAAAATGAAGAAGAAAAGAAAGTGGAGGTCACCTAGTTAGCTGTTTATATGAAGAATAAACAACTGAGTTAACACCAACTCTTTTAAATGTACTTTCTAGTCCTTCAAGAGTGAGCTTGTGTCGGGTTTTCTTGTCAGAAAAAACCACGGAAACCAGCCAGGAAGGAAGGACGAAATTGGGCCCCGAATGAATTATGTCCGAGGCTAGCCCTGGACTTTCTATTGAGATTAAGAGCCAGCCCACGTTTTTCTAAAGCCTACGTCTCTGGCTAAGAGGTCCGTTTTAAAAAGTGTTTTTTTTAACTAAAATATATTTTTATTTTATTTTAAATTAAATTTTTTTCATGTTTTTATATCATTTTGGATGTATTGAAGTCAAAAATGATTTTTAAAAAAAATATATCATTTTAATATATTTTTAAATGAAAAATACTTTCAAAATCAACCATAATCACACTACAAAATCAACCACAATCACGCTACCAAACCATCACTGAAAAAAGTAGACCGGTTTCATTGCACGGTTTCTTGATTAATGAATGAGGGCAGCAGGGGCGCATTTCTTTCCCAGAAAGAGTGGTTGCACCAGCAGCAACCCGGAAAGATGGAAAAGGGAAAAAAGTTTTAACAGATGTAATAATTCTCTTTTAAAGATGGGAATATGTATGGACATCTTTTATACGCTAAGATCGGTAGTAAAGCCAGCCAGTTTGTTCACATGATCGGAGGCTTTTGAGGAAGTTTCTTTGAAGGGCACTGCTGCTTCACGGGATGCTCTCTTTCCCCCCTCACGCATGCTTCATGGGATTCAAAGCTTTAAAATTTTAATTAACAGCAGTAGTGTTATTATGGTTATTTTTTAAAATAATTTTTATTTAAAAATACATTAAAATAATATTTTTTATTTTTTTAAATTGTTTTTAACATCAATATATAAAAATAGTTTAAAATCATTAAAAAAATTATTTAAAATAAAATAAAAAACACAGTGTAAAACACCTCCAAATAAAGTACATCTCGAGTACGATTTGTCACACTACAGCATTTGAATATAGATTTATTTATGTCCCGTCGAATCTTGATTACTATGTTCAATCAGAAGAGAAATGATTTAGTCTTTTAAATCCCACTGAGTAAATTGGGATTTTCCATCTAGAAAACATATGTGTTACTTAAACCGATTGGCCACCACTTCATGCGGCTGGTCTTTGCATTCTTTCTTTGACAATGGCTTCCATTCACAATAAAGTTACTTGGAAATCTTTGCATGCTTACAAAACTGTACTTACCTCTTGAACCATGTAATCCAAGGTTTCTTTGCTTAAACAACTTTCTTTTCTTTTAATAGGAGAGAGAAAAAACATTGTAGCTAGCTTTAATAATTAGGTCTGTTTGTATTGTTTACCGTTACAGTGTGATAACAGGTTCTGCTCTTTCTTCCACACAGCAAATTCATATTAGGATATTAAAGTCTTAATTGCACGATAATATGATCAAAATACTATTGAAAAATAAATTACATTTTTTAATTTACAAAATAATTTGTTTGTTATTATCCTGTGCAACCAAAATGCTCTTAAAAACGAAAAATATAAAATTATAGTTGGGTTTTTTTTTATCTCTTCACAATAATTTTTTTTTGTTATTATTGAGTAATCGTAGAAACAATTTGATATATATATATATATATATATATATATATATATATATATGAAAAGTGAGGAGCGTGAAGCGCCTTCCTTGGCATAACATGAGAAACGCTCATGTTTAAAAATATTTTTTTGTCGTGTCATTAAAAATATCATCACATCTTTTTTCTGGTGAAATAAGGTGAGTTTTTTTCTTTGAAAGTGAAAAAACCAAACTTCTCTTTAAGTGTTTTTCGTGGATCCGGGTTAAGTGAGTAACATGAGTTAACAATGGTGATTTAGTTTATTGTCGATGAACTTTTTCTTTTTACTTTATCTTTCATTCCTTGAAAATTACAATTTGACTCTTTATTTTGTTGGTATCTCATTCTCACCTTCAGTCTCTTTTTTTTCCTTTCATAATTTCATCCCGATTTGCTATATTTTATTTTTTCAATTTGATCATTATTTCTATCTTTAATTTTATAAGAATTTGAATACCTCATGCAATTTACCAGCGAAACGAAGGTAGGCAGTGACAATGATTGAGTGAATTTGCACTGATGAACCAAATAAATTTCTATCTTTATTTTTATACAACCTTTTTCCTTTCCTTAGAATTAAATAAAATGGAGTGCGCAGCACTTCTCATGGGCACGCTACAGATGTATATATAAAGAAAAGTTTGCAAAACCAAAATCGCAAAATTCAAGCAATGATCAAACATCACAAGTTAATGGAAAAAATAGCAACGATCAATTTCAGAATATAGTGCTTTCAGCTTGCTTGGTCGCGCCCGCCGGCCAGCTGCTAAATTGGACGGAACCCTATCCGATGTAGCCCAACCTTGATTGAAGCTTACGTACGGAAGTGGTATAGACCCGTAGAAGATGTCTATTTCTTTATGCAATTTGTGTGGTCCTGGTCTGACTTTAATTATGTTCTTGATAGGGTGCCCGAAACCCTGTCTTGCCTGTCAGCGAAGAAAGGCAGCTATTCCCTTTTTCTATTCCATTCTCTTAATTTTATCGACATGATTTATCATATATAATGTCTTTATGTCATGCTTATGCATCTTGTGTTGACAAATAACTTTTTTTAAATATATAAATATATATCACGGACCAGTTTGCATGTTAAACGTCTTCTCCGGATTCAATTATATTATTTCATGTCTCGCTGCCTATGATCATCAATTTATTGGTGGATAGAGGGATTGGTTTGAAATAGAAATCATGAAGAAGCATATATCTCTTATCCCATTGATGATTTGCTTGCAAATACCCATTAGCATTAAATCGAAGAAATCGTGCCCGAAAAACCTCCCTGCGAAAAAGCAATGACTTGTTAAAGGTATCGGCGTCAATAATATTGAACAAATCGGCAATATAACTAGGTCAACTTTGAAATCCATGGCGACTTTGAATTTCTCAAACCCTTGCCCTAGAATTTCAATTTCAATGGAGGCTTCTTTACTTTTGTAACCATCAAAATATCCATGTGTTGACATATTGTTCATGTTCATGTATTTATTCGTTTATCATATGATTGCTTGCGGCTACTTTTTAAATTCCATGGTAGCGTTCGTTCGATTTTTCTTTTGTGTCCGGGGGGAGAAATGGAGTGATGAAGGCTCCACTCTGAACATGGCATATGGTGCCAAAAGGGAAAAGGAGGGGGCATAATATAGAAATGATTGGTTTAATGGAAGTCCAAAGCACTAGCTATAGCTTCGTTCTTCCACAACCCTAATTATGCGTGCTGCGGCTCTTTTCAGTTAATAATCAAATCACAAGATTAGCTTATAATGTTTTTTTTTGAAAAAGATGAGCTTAATATAATGTTCTTGGTTCTGCTAGCTATACTTTATGCTTCAACAGAATCCATGTCTGAGCACTGTATACATATGAAGAGCAGGTGCGTCCTTCAAGCATTGATTAATGTCGTATTTTTTAATTTTTTAAAACTAATTTGAATTATATATATCCTTTTAAGTTTTTATATTATAATAAAAAAATTTATATAATATCATGGCCTTATTAATTAATGGGTCATGGATTTGAATTTTACAATCTACGTTATATTTAATAAAACTAACCACACGAAATAATAATAATAATAAGTTTATTTATGTAATTATTAAACTCAGAAGATTTTTATTTAGATGAACATATTATAAACTGTATACTATTATTGTTACCTAATAGTTTAAGCTAAAAAAAAACACTCCAAATATCCAGCAACAGCCACTTTTTTTATTTTATATTTTTTTATCCCATCACTACAGCTTTTTATTTCAATCTCTTTTTTGCAGGTATAAAACTCGTACTTTTCTACAAATACCCAATTCACTAAATCAATCAAAAAACTAAGCAGAAAGCCCTCTCTCTCGCTCGCTCTTCTATCATGTAAACATTAGAATACACGCGCCCTCGCCCGCGCGCGTGTGATCCAAATCGTTGGTATTCAAATGCTTCCAAGAACGGCAATCGTGAAAAGGAAGGCAATACAAAAGAGCTAGTAAAGGCCCAATAAAGAAAGAAAGAGGAGGAGAGGAGGGAAGCCATCAAACGAAAGGGGGATGTAATATTATAAAATAGTTTTGATATGAGGAGAAAAAAAGCTTGGGAAATTAGTATTATTATTATTATTATTATTATTATAAAAACTAAAGCTGCAATCAAAGACATTTTCCACTGAACAATATATTTTACTCACGACAATAATTGCAGCCTTTGACGTTTCTCCATTACTCCTTAAAACTCTCTTCAACATCCACACGCAATCTCCTTTGACTCTAAAACTAAAGGAAAGGATAGAGAATAGAAAGAAAAAAAAAAAAAAAAAACAGCCGCAATTTAGCTTACGGAAGCCAATTTTTCTTCCCATTCTACTCGAGACACAAGTTGGCTTAGCTCATTTGCTGGCAGGGATCAGAATCTTTATTTATTAATTTATCCTGAAAGATTTCTTTTTTTCAATTTAGTCCTCGACATCTTTTTAGATCTGTGGAGAAAGAGTTGCCCTTCTCCATACGGAATGAGGCATCTTCATTTGTCAATGTTTGAGGCTCCAGTTTAACTAAATCTCAACCGTCCCACGTTAACTCCCACCTTCAATTATTATAATCCCTCAACCACCCTTATTATTTCACCACTTCTACCTTGAGATGCCATTGCAGCTATAAATATACGTGGCAGTGTCTTAATTTATTGATGACACGATATCCTGTTCTTGAATGGGATCCAATAATTTCTTATTTTAGAGTTTCGTGCTTCAACTTCTTGGAGCATATAATTATTATTTCAACCGATTAATTTGATTGTTATGAATTGGCTTCTGAACATTATTTTCCGGACAACTAACACCCTACAGTACATGTCTGTTGCATGAACGTCTACAGCATATCCTTCCATGTTTCTATGAAAAATATTATATACTGATCAGTATCGTGAGATGTCAGCAAGGTGATTAATGAAAAAACTAAGTTTATATATATATATTAAATGATCATTTTTTAATTTTTTTTTTAAATAAAATCGATCCTGACCTGGATTTTACCCTTTGAGCCGGGTTTTAAAAAATGGATTCTGCTAATACAAGAAGGAAAATGCAACAAAATAAACGGTGTTAGGTTTATAAGGTCACACTTGTCCTTTCGCAAAGATAATGATTCAAGAGACGATTCCTCCTAAATTTCCCCGTCTGATCCGAAATAGTGAAACAAGAAGATTTAGGAAATCTGGAAATGGGCATCTCTTAAAGGTGGCATATTTGTTAGTAACCCTGAATCCGACGTGTGTGTTCGTCGTTTTGGAAGCAAGCATGCCTCTTTTCCTTATTCCGTCCTCACCCACCTCCCTCGAGGTCACAAAAATACTAAAATGACGGATATACCCTTTTCAAACCCACTCCCTTTTTAATCATAATAATATTTCAAATATTAATGAGAACAAAACTTTTTTCTCATATCTTAGAATAAGAAAAAAATCATAAAAATCAAATAAGGTAAAGCACTCTAACAAAACAATACTATGTAAAGGCATCGGGCAAATGGAGCCTCCAACATGCAGCAGCGTTATTGTCAATCTCCATGAACACTCACAAGGCCTTTTGTACGGAATAATCAAAGTTAATTGCGTGCACCTGTAATAGCACCATGCTCGTATCGGTTGATATGCTATTCTCCAATCAGCACCTAAAAGATAAAAAAAAAATGCATTCAAATACTGTTTTGGGTTTATAATGTCTTAATCTAATTTTGACTACTTTTATGGTCAATGTGCACAAAATTAAGGACCACAATGCGTGTTTTTTTTTAATAAAGCAATCTTTTGAATTTGGCTATTCATAAGATTTGTTTTTCTTTTGATTTAAAGTATAAAAAAATTAAAAATATTTTTGAAACACAAATAGAAAGTTTAACCTGACATCACCCACCAAGCTCACCTATTATCTATCATCCATGTCTGTCAACGCGTGATCATCACGTGTCATTATTGCCTATTTCAATCCCATTTAGTTACAGGTATTTCTAGTTAGTTCCAACAAATTCTTCTCGAGAAGTCAATTTCAACTCAACATATTAATTTACTCATTTTTTAATTAATTGAATCCACTTTTATGCAATACTTTGGCATATATTTGGTAATTAATGTGTATCTAAGCTCATATGGATGAAAGTGGTGATGTTAATGCATACGATGATGCTTAGATTTCTATGTGTGGATTTATATGCAAGAATGACAATATGATGTTGCATATTAATTTTCAATATGATTATAATAGTGTAATTATTGTTTTGCCTCTTCATGTATAAAATTTTAATATCAGAGTCAGGGGTATTTTAGATATTTTAATGGGACCGGTTTAACATTCTCTGATTGTTTGAGGGTATTTGAGTCGTTTTTAGGTTTTTTCTACACCAAAAACACGTTTTCACCCTTACTAATAGAAAATAAACACTGACCAGGGGTGTTTTCAATTTTTTACATTGCTATGAACAGTAAAATAACCATAATGATAATATCAATAGTAGTTTATTACTTTATTGTAATAGCTATAGTGCTTATGGTGTTAAAAATTATTTTTTTGATGGTAATAATACCAATAACTCATAAAATCATATGAAGAATTTCAATAATGACAATTTTTTTTTAACAATGATAATAATATGAATTATAATTTGGATAATGTTAATAAAAAATAATGTTAGTTACCGTAATGATTATTATTGTAATAGTGACAGTAATAATAGCCATAATGATATTGACAACGATAGTATTGCCAATAATAATTAGAACATTGATTATTTAAAATAATAATTATAATGATAACTATAATGATTGTGACAATACATTAGTTGATATTATTTTTGCTAAGAATTAATTTTTACAGCTTTTTTATATATGATATTTCAGATCTAATATCACATAAACAAATAATATAAAAAGTCACATGTAGACAAAATAGATGAAAAATTGGGGCAAATGATCTAGAATAAAAAAAATATACGAGTCACTTGCTTTGTGTTTTGCTGCAACTAGGACCAAAATTTTTAACATGTAAATACAATGTCAAGTTTGAAGGCAAAACATATTTAATGGTGTTTATTGTAGTAATTAACAATTTTGATCAAATAAAATAATATACCTTGAAATAGTTAAAGTCTATAGAGTGGGTATGCAAACTCCATATGCCATGGATTCTTCAAATTATAAAATGTGATTAATTTTTATTAGAAAATTAAAAACTTCATTTTTATTAGATTTTTTAAAATCTTAAATTATTCAAGGAGCCATGGATTTAATTTTGTTTTTCCGGGGCTCGGGGTTCATCCAGGGCCTCCTCCTCTAACTCACTGAATTTTTTTTATTTTTTATTCTTACAAATTTCATGCTATCTTCAATTACTGAACTCATAAAAAAAACATTGGATTATGCAAAAGCAAAGCATAAAAAACAACATTGTTTTTAAAAATGTTTTTTTAAATATATCAAAATTATATTTTTTTAGTTTTTTAAAATTATTGTTAAAACTAGTGTGAAAAACACTGTAAAGAAACCAGCGGCTAGCAAAAATTGTTCCCTTAACAAGAGCAAGAACGAAGAAACAACCCAAAAATTTGTTTGAGGCTACGTGGGGGTAGTTTGTACTTTTACCTTTTGCCATCGAAGCAAAATAGCGGGTGACCTCCAGCTGTATGCATGATGTAAGCTGACTTCACCCCTACGTGGCTTCAACCTTGTCAAAAACTTTTCCGGCTCTTGTATTCTTTTTATGAAAAAGACCAAACTATCCCAAAGCGGTTGCCATGACCGAATTGTCCGCTTCACCGTCCAAAATTTTCTGAACTTATTTACTATTGAAGTAAGCAATTAATAAACTTTAATTAAAAATCATTAGAAACCTTTTTATTATATATACTAAGCTCTAATTAAATTAGAGGGTATTGTATTCTAAAAGTGTTTTTGAAATAATTTAATTATTTATATTTATATTTTATTTAAATTATTTTTTAAAATATTTTTAGATCATTTTTATATGTTGATGTAAAAAAAATAAAAAATATTATTTTAATACATTTATAAACAAAAATCATTTTCAACAATAATCGCATATTCAAGTTTCAAACACGCAATTAGTTCACTTCAAACAATGCTCTTCCCTAGAATTCATTGGAAAATAGTATGGTGGTTATTTTTTAATTTTAGATTATTTTTGAGATTGTGATTTTAAAAAATAGCAAATTTATTAATATTAAATCTATACAGATAAACTACTATTTTTATGCCATATATATATTAGATGTTCTGAATGAAATCAAACGTGGCAGTTTTTTTCAACTTAAAAAAAAATAGCAGCAAATTCATTTAGATTCTGTTAGAGAATGCATTTGGGAAATTATTTTTATTTTTTCAAGACTTCAAATTATTTTTTATGGTGTTTTTAAATTGTTTTAAAAATAAAATAAAAAATTATTTTTATACAAATCTAAATAAAAAACACTTTAAAAAAAATATCTACTGTTAACTAAAAAACGTCATGTTTTCCCTCAAAATTAAAACCATTAATTGCATTTGTTTCTTTCACGAGACACTCCTGACCGGTTACTGCTGAACCCATCTGGTTGATAATGAAGGGAGGCATGCCATGTAGGGGAATATATACCCAAGCAATGCCTGCACAGCTACAGGCGACAGCTTACTTTCCTCTCCTGTATTTCCTTGCTAGCTTCCTCTGCTTCTCTTATCATGTGAAAACTGAAAAGAGCTTTAACAGCATCGGTTATCCCCATGGGTCGAGCAGAACTAAGCTCAGTTTTTAAACTCTTATGGGGTGGTTTCATTTTTTATTTTGGATGACAGGAAATCCCATCCCAGAAAATATAAACGAGTAAAATTATAATTATCTTAATTTTTTATAAAAAAAAATATATATTTTAAGTCAAACTGCTAGTTTAATTTATTAAAACGTCTAACCCTTTTCGCCGAGAACAAAACAAAAGTGAAAGTCTTAAACGAAGCAATAAATAGTGTCAAAAGAAAAGGAGTTTGAGTCTTTTTTACGCCAAATGAGTCGTCCTTATTCTGAAAGACCCTCCTCCTCTTTCCCCCTAACACACCCATTACTATAAAAGAAGCCACACTTTCCCTCTCAAATAGCCACACCTCTTTGATTCCGTCTTTCACCCTTTTCTCTCTTCTTTGCATCTCTTCTTTTCTTCTTCTTCTTCTTCTTGAAGCTCTGTCTAATATTCTCTTTATGTAAACTTTAATGGGTTATTACAGCTATAAGAAGTGTGCATGGGTTTGTAGACTTTGAGCTATAATTGCGCAGCTCCATAGCTGGTGGAGACATTTTTCTGCTGCAAGCCACATACATATACAGCTTTTTTTTTTGTTCCTTTTGAAGTTCTTGGGAGGTGGTTACGTAAGGATATGGAGAAGCTTAGTTTTGTTAAGAATGGCGTGCTTAGATTGCCTCCTGGGTTTAGGTTCCACCCAACAGATGAGGAGCTTGTTGTCCAGTACTTGAAGAGAAAGGTGTTTGCTTGCCCCTTGCCTGCTTCTATAATCCCTGAAGTCGATGTTTGCAAGTCTGATCCTTGGGATTTGCCAGGTTAGTTATCACGATGCATAGACAGAAAGCACTGAAAGTTGAAATGGCATGGCATATTTATTGTGGTTATATCTTTGCAGCTAGGATTCTTTGTAACAAAATTATCAGTGGCGAAGGCATTTCTAAAGATATATTTTCAATTAAAACAAAACTGCAATGTCATGTGGCTACCACACCACTTGAGTAACGAGGCTGCGAGAAAAATTACGGAGATAATTGCTACTTTGTTCTGAAACATGGCGTTTGTGGTTTCAGGTGATTTGGAGCAAGAACGGTACTTTTTCAGCACCAGAGAAGCCAAATATCCCAATGGGAACCGATCCAACAGAGCCACAGGCTCTGGCTACTGGAAAGCAACTGGAATAGACAAGCAAATTGTGACTTCTAAGGGCAAACAAGTTGCGGGGATGAAGAAAACTCTGGTTTTTTACAGAGGAAAGCCCCCCCATGGCACCAGGACTGACTGGATCATGCATGAATACCGCCTTGCAAGCACTGAAACCACAGCCTGCAATGCCCTGAAAAACAACTCAACTCAGGTAGACTTTTTACTGGGTACATTTTCTTTTCTACAAAGCTAATTTCAAAAAATTCTTGTCAGATCTTTAAAACCCATTTCCACTGAGATTCATCTCTCTGTTCCTGCAAAGCACAATTCCTAGAAAAAACCTTGAGCACGTTTAACCGCTTGAATACATTATTGTTGCTAGCTCTGTTCATGCTAGTGGGTCAAACTGATCGTTTCTGTCGAATTCTCTGCAGGGCCCTGTTGTGGTGCCAGTGGAAAATTGGGTTCTGTGCCGTATATTTTTGAAGAAGAGAGGCTCGAAAAATGAGGAGGAAAACATTCAAGCTGGCCATGATGACAGACTGCCCAAACTCAGGACCACTAAGCCTGTTTTCTATGATTTCATGACAAAGGAGAAGACAACTGATTTGAATCTAGCTCCTTCCTCATCATCCTCAGGATCCAGTGGAATCACAGAGGAGGTGCCTTGTAATGAATCAGATGATCACGAAGAAAGTAGTAGTTGCAATAGTTTTCCCTACTTCAGAAGAAAACCATAGCTAGAATGCCCCTTTTAATTAGACTTTTGTTGCTGTATCCGTATTTAGGGGTTCTCAACCAGAATAGTCATCTTAAGCAATCTAATGCCTGTGTCGTTAGGTCTCGTCTCTGTGAGTGTATGGCTATAACAGGAAAGGAAATCACAAGAAAAGAAAAGAAAATCAAACCCGGCATTAACTGTTACCAGTAATGTAGAGAGGAAATATGGATGTCTAGTTGTCAACAAAGTGTATCACATCTCGATATGTAATCAATCCCATAATTTCAAAGTTATTGATGTTTCTATCCTTTTGCAAATGGAAGCGTTTCTTCAAACATGTTTAAGCAGCTGTTTTACGCTACTCCACTAACCTCGCAGAGCTGATTCTTTGTGTAAAGGGCACATGATTTTCAATGGAATAATTTTCAAAGTTATGAAAAAGGAAAGGAAAGAGATGGCATGCATATCTGATCAGAGTGGACTTTGTAAAAAGAAAATCCTTTCGCAAGAGCATCAGAATGCAAGAATGAGAATAAGATATTTGCACGAATATCACCTCCACACCACACACGAGGTTCCCCTCTCTCCCTTGTGGGAAAGGCAAAATAACTTGGCAGAACCAGATTCCATGAAGCTATATCAAAATGGATCAAATCTCCAAGGATCCTGAACCTGTATTAAATTCAATACCAGAAGAGAAACAAATTCTTGCTACAATCAATATCTTTGAAAAATAGGTTGCAAATTTGTCCAGGGAAGCAGACATTCTTGAATTTTTTCTACGACATTTGCTGTGATTTGTCATATCCTCACCAACAACACAAGAAAGGAAGTAGGTCTGGTGGTGCTGGGAACAGGGTTAACTAGATTTTGAATTTACAAGACCAGTAGGTGAAAGTACAAAGACTAAATGGATCCATAAAATAGATTCTTGGGCAGTGGAAAATTTGGAAGTTCAGATGTGGTCCCAAAGTAAATGAATTCATAATTGCGATCTCTTGCACCCTCACAGCAGCTAATACCCAGTTAAAAAGTCCAGCTGAGGCAGCAATACAGCTCCTCTCAGCACAGGATCGTAAATTCAAATCCTGCTCCCACGCCATCAAATTATAAGAGAACAAGGTTCCTTGTAAATGGATTTGTTGGGGAACACAGATTAACAGTGACATTCTCCTTCTATTTCCCACCACGCAGCCACTTTGATTTGCTAATCCCGTGCTGCGTATTCTTATTTCTTGTAACAATTCTTAATCAAGCAGGCTGTTTCGTACACGTCATACATGCACAGGCCAAAGACTTGGCTACGGTTGACTCCCTTGCTCCAATGACAAATACAGCCTATGAAACGATAATAGTCATCCAATCCTTGTCGATCACACTCATGCCATTGTTAAATATAGAGCAAAACAAAACTTGAGAGGTAGGTTGTCGCAGCCCACACATACTGATATCATAGATGCTCAGATGGGTGGGCCAGAGGCACTCCAAATGAGTGACAAGTGGACTCCGGACAGACAAAGGACGGCATATAGTAACCTTATGGATAGTTAACCTAATGTCATGCAATAACAGGAAGAGGAAGGGAGAAACAATACTTTGTTAAATAATAGCAAAAAAAAATCTAGAAAATAAGCCGACCAGAGTTTCTTGTGACAATTGTTCAGCATCACCTAAGGCTGTTGGAGTCCTTCACGTCACTTTTTCTATGTATATTTTATTTTCTAGAGAGAGAGGGGGGGTGGATTGGGCTGTGGATTGCTGACCTGGGCTTCAAATTGTCAATCACGTGGGGAGCCCGTCATGGTAGACCACACACCAAAAGCACAACTTTTGTAGCATCACCTGATTAGGTCAATCACATAAAGAAAGAAACCTTCCCCATCCTGGAAATATATAATACAGCGAGGGCAAGGGTGTCTCTATCACAGATGGGCAATTCTGACATTTTGAAAACACAATACCTTGCAGACAAGGAATGTGCTCATATCAAACTTAAGTATTTTGACCTGTTCCAAAAACCAACCACTTTTTTAATGCTGTTTTGTTTGGACCGATTGAAGTTTAAAGAGGTTGCTTAGTATCTCTGCAACAAGGACACCAGCTATATTTTAGCCACCATCGAGTAATATATACCATATGAATCTACCCTAAGAAATATATAAGCATGTGATGGGTCCCTTGTCGTAAATGAATGGCCTGATGCCCCTCCCAACCGCACCAACCAGCAGCTGTGCCTATCGAAGATGGACCATAAATCATTTCAAACCTCCACGGTTAATAAATACAGGGATCCATAGCCTAAGAACCTGATCACAGCTAACTAGTTTAACCATTCCCGTCTGAAATTACCTCGAGATTTTAAGATGGTGCCATTTAGTTTAGTTGCTATACCTCTACAACAAGGCAACTGGGTCACGGACAGCTCATGCCCAGCGGTTAAAGAAACCAGCTTTCTAAAATACTGAATTTTCTAGACAGCTGAGACTAATGGTCGATAATATTTCATGCTGTTGCCTTATAGAGAGGTTGCCCCATGATCCATGCATTAAAAGCTCAAAATGCTGAGCTCATCACGGATAAGAGCATGGGAGAGAAGCATCTTGCATCAGCCACAGAGTAAAAGATTCCTTACGAAGAGTTACGGCATTTGCAGCCACAAAGTTCAGATATTTTTTTTTTGACCGGAGGAAATTTTATTCTCCTAAAATATAGTTTGTGGGCTTAGTTAGCGAGTAAAACTCTGTTTATTTCAGTCTCTTATAAAAAATACATATTCTAACTCAAACTCAAAACTTGTTGTACAGGTATTAGATGCTCCTTGTAGACAGGGTTAACATGCTCCAACAACTGTAACAGTCTTGAAATGTCAAAATCTTTAATTTCTAGCCATATCAATCAGCTGTTATGTATGTAAATGACAGAAAAGTACGTGGTAGGTTGATGTTTTGATCAATTTTCACAGAGCTAATGCGAGTTGCGTGTAAATGCAAACTTCAATGGAATGGGATGAAGAATCTCCTTAATTTCTCAAAGGTTGAAAGGTCATTGCAAGGGGAATTCAAAACTTTATTCCAATATGTTGATGTCAAAACCAGTGCTCTGGCCTACAGAATGGGACTCCAAGGGAGTTTTCAAAAAATTTATTATTATTTTTTTGTTCGCTTTCATGCTTACAGATCTATCTAGCCTCGAATTTCCTTCAATATTATACGGAGCACCCCATCTCATAGCAGAATCAGTATTATCCACCCTAATGCTAGCTCAAGGGCCAAATATTCTCTAAGAAATATCATTTAAGATTCCACCAAGCTTTCAAATTTAAAAGGGACTTGGGATGAAATGCTAGCAACATGTATTTAGAAAGCAACAACAATGGTATGAAAACAATACAGTAATACAGCCAAGTAAAGTTTTTCACCCGCGGTGTTTTAACTGACTAATAGGATTGCATGTTGTTCAGTGAATTCAGAAATTAGTTGTAGTGTATGTAAATTGATCAGGCATTCCAGTTATAAAATAAAAATAAAAATTTGAGGTATCAATTGGCTATATAGAAAACTCTTTTCACCATCTATTAGAGGTCTCGCATTGTTACCACACGCAACCTTGTCACGACTTACAATCAGAAGAACATTGACTAATAAGTTTACACGCCGGCTCAGCACTCAAGTTATAAATTATATGAACAGTCCGATAGCATAAGTAAATACGCAACCTTATGCCGCAGTGCTTGGTGGTCACATCATTTTCAACCAGTTTTACAGTCTCGTTGGCTCATTAAAGTTCCACAGAGAGAGCTGACAAGTTTACTGATTTTGCTTGCATTTAGTTGAATGAATAAAACTCATGCTAGCCCATGATCATGAACTTCATAATTCCTCACAGTATAAGGATCGACTGGGCGTTATAGCTACCCGGCAAAAATGAAGCCAGAAATCACAAAATCCTTTTGGATTTGAGTTGCTTTCTTGCTTGTTGCTTGTTTATCGAGTGAAATTTTGCTACTTCTGCAGTCATTTTCAGCAACTCCACCGGCACCAATGGCCAAAGTTTATGGAGGTTATGCCACACAAATCAACCTCCTCGCTTGTTTGATCAATATTGAACACCAAAACCTAAATAAATTGCTCATGTCAAGTCCCATTTTTATTCAGAAAAAACAAAGATTTTCCTTCCAAATAAACGAAACTTCACTTGGATGTTTCTTTCAGGTGGAAATAAGTAGATTCAATTGGGAAGTTAAATTAAGGAAGCAAGTGCTGATCAATCCACGGATAAAAAAAAATAAGCTAGCTGAAGAAATTATGAGGTAAGGCACAGGCACCTGAATCTTTCTTCTTCGCCATTACTGCTCTACCAGTCCCGCGCTGCCTCTCTCCATCTCCCTGGAATTTCGCTTCCGTCTGAGTCTATAGTTTACCAAGAGTGGGCCGTATAGTTTTTGCAAGTCGTCGGCTCTTACAACTGTATTCTGGGCCTTAAAGCCCACAATTAGCACTTCAGCCCATTCAATTAGTGTCCATATACCTTGCCCCTTATTATTATCAAATAACCTAAAAGGCATCGCACCGTTCACTATTCATTACTGTAGCACCAGACTCATTGCCACTGTTCATTTGTAATAACACTCGGTGCATCGCGGGTGTTGGTCCTCTTTTTTTTTTCGATTTTAAATAGTGTATTAACAAAATTAGCCCCCGAAAAAGACAAAAAACGCTGCCATTTTCGGGGCCTGGACGGTCATTGACCAGTCCGGCCCGGACCGTTCCGGCTCAGCCGGCCAATTTTTTTATTTTTTAAACATTAAACTGAACAATGCAGCGACGAATTCGCCCCATAATAACGACAAAAACACGGCCTGGAGGTGAGGGGCCTTACGGTAATTAGCCAATTTTTAATTTTTTTTTTCGCCGAAAACTTTTGACGCGTCGAGTCACGCGCCGTCCGTTCCAACGCTCACGTGTTTTTCGGATGGCGCGTGAGGCTTCAAGCGGCGTCCAAAAATGACCTCCCGGCGTCTAGAACGATTTTAAGGCATGTGAGCTTCCCTCCGGTGTGGCGCGTGTAATACCAAGGTGGCCGTAGACGGTGTAATGGTCGTTTGAAAAATTTCACCCCTTTTCTCTCTCCTCCTGCGCATGCTGACGTCAGCGCAACTGTTTTTTCTCAATTTTCACTTCGGTCCCTGCACTTCGAATTGTCTTAATTTGGTCCTTATTGTTATTATATAGGTTTTGATTTCTTTCAATTTCGTCCTTCAATTGAAATTAAGTATATATTGTAGTTTCATTTCGGTCCTCAGACTTTGAATTTCGGAAATTGGTCTGGAATCCATATTTTTTAAAGTCTCAAAGTTTTGATTTATTTCAATGTTATCCTTCCATGCAAATTAAGTATAAATTAAAGTTTCATTTTGGTCCTAATTCTTTTGATTTCCGATTTTCTTTCAAATTATTTAATTTCATTAGTGTCCATGCTTTGATTTATTTCAATTTTGTCCTTCAAATTATATTTAACATAAAAAAACATTTCTCTTCGAATTTTAATTTTGTACTTAACACAATAATAATAATAATAATAATAATAATAATAATAATAATAATAATTATTATTATTATTATTATTATTATTATTATAATTTAATTGTTTTTCTTGCTTGCTCTTTTGTTAATATTTTTTCCCCTCTAGATAATTTAATAATTTTTATTGTTTTGACAGTGATAGCAATGATAATTTTTTTTCTTTTATTTTTTGTTAAAGGTTCTTGAATATTTTTAGTCTATCATTAATTATATGTTCTAATATTTATTGAATATTATTGCATAGAAATATATATAGGGAGAAGAAAACATGACCTAAGATTTTTTGAATAAAAAAAATTAATATCATTATTCTTAAATACATTTTATATAATAATATAATGAATTAATCGAATAACATAAAAAAAATTTTTATTGAATATTATCACCTCTAAATATATAGAGAGAGGAAAAAAATGACCTAGGATTTTTTCCTTAAAAAAAATTAATATCAATATTCGTAAATACATTTAATGTAATAATATCATTAATAAATCTTATAAAATTTTTTTTGTTTTAACTTTATTTCTTAAAAACAAATTTACAATATTTTCATTTTTAATATTTTAAATATAATATTACCTGGGAAAAAATTAAACTAAAAAAAAATTAAAAATTTACTTAGGTTATCTACAATTAAAAAATATACTGGTCACTTTCCATTTTGATTACATAGATTTTATCAATTATAATTATACTAACTAAATATTAAAATAATAAAATACAATTCATATAAAAATAATTAATTTTTTACATAGATAAAAAAAAGCCGCCGCATCGCGCGGGTATACCGCTCGTCTTTTCTATTAGCCGAATTAAATTAAGAAAGAAAACTTGTTATTAATTAGACACTTCCCGTTGTTTTATGGTCATTGGATTGGAAAAAGAGAGTTGAAAATGTATAAAATATATAGTTTTACACATCACTGTAATCCACTTTTTAAATAACTACTGCTTGCTTAAAATTAGGTGTCCCGTTTGGATTTTTAAATAAAAAAAAAATCCTTACTTTTCTCAAACCATTTCATATTTTCTCTGGTATGATCGTTTTTATGTCCCTCATTTGATAAAAATGAGGACCATGATTTATTGGTTTACCAATTGTGATAAAAGCAAAAAGAGGACCATGATTTCTTAGTTTTTTTTAATATATATTATAGATATATATTGTTTTCTTACAAAAAAAAAAAAAAACTAAAGAAATTTAATGGCGACATCTTGTTACAGTAAACTACCCGGTAGGACCGGCACCCTTCCATTCTTTTTTTAAGCAGTGACCATAAACAATCACTAGATGAAGCAGTTTAACCAATCTTCGTGGCTGTTTGGTAACACGATCCAACCAGAGATTCAAACAATAAGTAGGTTTATAGGTGTTTGGTAACCAAAAAAATAATTTAATTTGTTGTGGAACCCACCATAAAAATCAATCGAAACTGTTTATTTTCAAAAGCAAAAACTTCATGTTTTTCAATCGATCAAAACTGCGATTCAAACCATTAAACATTATAACCAATCGCAGGTTTGTCTCTCTCCAAGTGTTATAAGATGAATATATAACAAGATAAAAACAACACTGAGAACATCACATAGCAACCCGACGATGACGGTCTCTCTCTCGGGTAGAAACTGATCGCAGGCACATCACCAACGATCTCTCTCTTTCCACAGTAGCAACTCTCCCTCCCTCTCCACAACGACAACTTTCGACGCTCCTCCCAGCCACCATCTTTGACGCCGCCACCACAAGAAGAATTACATCGGTTTCCTCTACCCATCAACACGACCTTTGAAGCTCTCGTCGTGGTCGTTTGAATGTTAATGTTCACGTCCAAAGAAGACGTGAACAGTGCAACACACTGTTTTGCAACTGTGTTTTTCAAGTTGGACTTAGGCTTGGGCCGTCCCATTTAGGTGGGCCAGACACAGTCTAATTTTTTTATAAAATATTTTAAAAATAAAAAATAATAAAATATGTAAATAAAGATATGTCCTGATGAAATGGAAAGATGTGTGACTTCATTGCACTCCACAACCCTGTTGTTTTTCGATTGATTATGAATTAGAAACTTGCAACTTGATTTGACATTAGAATTATATCCCTACAACTGAATCGCAAATGTTGTTACTAATGATATTGTTACCATATGTTATCCCTCGATCAAATAACAAGGGATTGCAAAGACATTCACGTATCGATTTAGTTTGTGATGAAATTGCAATTAGTTTGATGAGAGAATAAAAACAAATATATGTTTTTCTTATGAATTATTAGTTACATTTTATTGTTATGATTATTAATCTACAAGATTTAAAAAATAATATATATATATATATATATATATATATATATATATATATATATATATATATGTCTTTTAAAATAATTTCACAAGTTGACAGCAATATGAAAAACATAATAACCAACACACACAAAACTATTTTTTTTCAACCTCAAACTCAATCACAGTTTTAACTAAACATTTCACTATTTATTTTAAACCGCAGCTAAAAATGTTTTCAATGAAACTACCTTTTTAAAATTTCAACCACAAAAATAAAAACAATACTAAACACATCCGAAGCTTTTAACATCGTTCACCGTCGATTCACCCCAACTTTTTTTAAGATGAGATCGTGACCACAAATGAGACGATCTATATCTAAGTACGTTTGCACGGAGAATATTCTAACTCCTACAGAGAAAGTCACGGTTGTATTTCGTGGAATAAACGAGTCAACGCATAATAATATTAATTATTAGCTACCAAAATAAAATAATCGTGCAAAGTTAATATTACCATTCTAATAAAGGAAAAAACAATAGAAATCCATAGTAAATAAAAAAGAACGAAAGGAAAAGGCAAGGAAAAAGAGCAAGTGAAAGTGCTGTCTAGATCATCAGATCCTGCTGCAACTGTGAGAAAAAAATTTAATCAGTCAATTATTTAATCGTCGCCTTAAACAAGGTGTTCTTACCACGTGTTTCCTTATCGCTGTGATTTGTCTTTTATTTATCTTCTCCTAGAATCTAGGTTTTGAATAATTTCATTTTGTTTGGGGATTTTAGTGCAGTTTTTGAAAGAAAGAAAGAAGATGCTGGGGATTTTAAGGCAAAAGGTGAATTCCGGAGGTTCTCCTCTTTTGGTATATATATATTTTAAATATTATTGATTTTGTATTTTTATTTTATATTTCGATTCATCTAACTTGTAGCTTGTTCATCTGTTATCCTCTTTCTTATTTTTTTTTTGGGTTTGTGTGTAGGCTTTTGGACAGAGGATTCGCCCTGCGTTATCGGCATGGAGAGGTTACTCATCTGCAGCGAAAGAGGTAAATACAAAGCCCTTTTTCATTTCCCTTGCAATTTATAGTTTGTGTTAAATATCAGGTATGTTTGGTTTTTTGCTATTGTAATTGGCTAAATTAATGTTTAATGAAGTGTTACGACCGTTGTTCGGCTTTTTGTAATTTCTAGTCTTTTATGAGGTTTTAAATACTTCTTTTTTCCCCTTTGTTGGGTAGTGGAGTTCCGTTTTTGAATGTTGTTGCTATCTCTTAGTGTATTATGCTACGTTTACCCAGAGTAGATAAACTAAGATTTTGCATTTTTTGATTTGATAATCATGCATAGATGACAGTTAGAGATGCGTTAAACACTGCACTCGACGAGGAAATGTCTGCTGATCCTAAGGTTTTTTTGATGGGGGAAGAGGTAAGAATAATTTCCAATTTTTGAATGGAGTTGTTTTTTCCTCTAGTTTCATGTTTCAATCTTTTTTCGTGTATTTTATGTTTATGTGAAATGCAGGTTGGTGAATATCAGGGTGCATATAAGGTCAGATTTTCTTGTCAATGATATAAATTTGATGTTTTTCTTGTTTTTTGATATCCCTCTTGCTGATGCTCTATTTTTCCGTTGAAAAGACTGACGGTCCATTCACTTTGAATGTTTCATTTTTCATAGATAACCAAAGGGCTTTTGGATAAGTATGGTCCTGAGAGAGTGCTTGACACACCAATCACAGAGGTCGGTTTTATTGTTTTAATTTATTAATGCGGAAACTGATTTTTTGTTTCTATTCTTTGGTGATGGTTGTTGGCTTACCACCACCTGCTTTCCTTACATGTCTAACAGGCTGGTTTTACTGGCATTGGAGTTGGTGCTGCTTACCATGGTCTTAAGCCTGTTATTGAGTTTATGACATTCAACTTCTCTATGCAGGTTAGTAGGGTTGTATATTATATATGGTTTATAAATATCTCGTGGAAGGAGATTTTCTAATTCAATATTGGCAAATAAATGTTTGGGCACTAGATAGTGCATTAATTATTTTAGGGTGATGTTGATAAAGTATATTTCTGTGATGTCTCGGATCTCTTTTGCTGCAAGTTCTACCGCAATAGTCTTTAGTTCTAAATTTTGGCTTTTGTTGCAGGCAATTGACCACATCATTAATTCAGCTGCAAAATCAAACTACATGTCTGCTGGGCAGATGTCAGTGCCCATAGTTTTCAGAGGGCCCAATGGTGCCGCCTCTGGAGTTGGTGCACAACACTCTCATGTATGGTCTAAGTGCTTTCTTATCCACCTGTGATTTTGCATGCACACTCTCTCTCTGCCCCTCCCCCCCCTCCCCCTATCGTGTGCCTGAGTGAAAGATGGTTTGTTAGTTTGATACTAGATTATATAAATAGTGGTTTAAATCATTGGCTTAATTCATTGTTTTCAATGATCCAGAGCATTCTGAAAAGATGATGCATGTTTTCTTGGATTTTCCATCCCATCATTTTGGTTTTAGAATTGATCATATTGATTCCTTGTATTTGATGATGGAAAAAGGGAATGGTTATTGTTGTTCAACAAGTTCTCTCTCTCTCTTTGTTTTTGTGCGTGAGCAATTTCATTTTCTTTCCTCTTTCATTCTCTTTCGAAATACAAATTTTTTGAGTTGACCTGACTCAAAGAGTGGCTCTGCCACTGCTTTGGGTGACAGTATGCCAAGCACTCCCTTCTTACACAATAAATTTTTTATATTTTTTACTTGCCAAATTGTGAGAAGATAGTATGTTAATATCCAGAGTAGTGATTGTAACAGTCTTGTAAGGGCTAACTGCTCAATGACACTCCTTTTCTACTCCTTTTCAGTGTTATGCTGTGTGGTATGCTTCCTGCCCTGGTTTGAAAGTACTGGCTCCTTACTCATCTGAAGATGCTCGTGGTCTGCTAAAGGCTGCCATAAGGGACCCTGATCCTGTTGTTTTCCTAGAAAATGAGTTATTGTAAGTATCTTGACAAGTGGTGATCATTGTGTTTTCCTATGTTTACATGATGCTTGATGTCCCAGGTTGATCAATCTTTTGTAATTCAGATATGGTGAGACATTCCCTGTTTCTGCTGAAGTGCTGGACTCTAGTTTTTGCCTTCCAATAGGAAAAGCCAAGGTATTCCTCCCTGAAGTCTGGAAGATTATTCTTCTCAATGTTTCTGTAGTTAGCTGCTATTTCGTTATGCTTTTCTATTTTCATTTCTGCACTTACATCTGCCCTAAAAATTGTTTACTCTCAACAGATTGAGAAAGAAGGGAAGGATGTGACCATTACTGCCTTTTCAAAAATGGTTGGCTATGCTCTTAAGGTTTGTTCCATGCTTCAAATTTCTAAAACAAATATGTTTGTTAGCATCTGGTATGATAAATTCAGATTTTGCTGGTAGGTGCACTAGAAGATTTTATTTTAAATCTGAAGTTGACATTCCTCGGGAAAGATTTATTTTGGGGCGCCAAATTAGTATTGTGAGGCAAATGATCGACTGCTTAGCTAAGTTGCTGCACTTTCAGTAGATATGTTCTAAAAATCAACGTGCTTGAATTTTGGTGCAGGAGTTATTTCCTCTCTTGTTGTAGTATTTTGCTACCACTGCCTATCAGGAGGAACAAAGAACGTCTATAATAGTGGCTTGTTGCTTTTAGTGATTGGCGTTGCACTAAACTGATGGAGTTGAATTTGGGTGGGGTTGTGGCTATTATTGTTTCTTAATTTAATCTTATCATGTGACATTGCATTATTATTCTGCTGAATCTCTCTTTTGGGATGCATCCCTGATTGATCTTATGCTACTTATTTTGTAGTATAGATGGAATGTGTTTAACACTGATACGAAGCTATTTGTTTGGGGAATTTCTAGTGCCATTCTTTTTTCACATAGCTCATGCTGTGGAATTTTTTATCTTCCACCTTTAAATCACACAGTTTGTTGTTTCACAGGCTGCTGAGATACTTGCAAAGGATGGAATCAGTGCTGAGGTAAACTGATACCAGGAGAACCGCAAAGTCTCTATAAGTCTTAGCACTTTCAGGTCTAATGAAAAAACATAAATGATCTTGTTAATGCAGGTGATAAATTTGCGATCAATTAGGCCACTAGATAGAAACACAATCAATGCTTCAGTCAGGAAAACTAACAGACTGGTGACAGTTGAAGAAGGGTTTCCTCAGCATGGTGTTGGTGCTGAAATCTGGTTCATATTCTTTCCACTATTATATTCAACCTCTCCTGCTAAATTATTCCCACATATTTACACAATCTGCTTTTTCCTGAGCAGTGCATCTGTTGTTGAAGAGAGCTTTGGTTATCTTGATGCCCCGGTTGAGAGAATTGCTGGAGCTGATGTTCCCATGCCTTACGCAGCTAATCTAGAGAGATTAGCTGTGCCACAGGTATGCTGTTTCTTTTCTTTTCTTTTTTAGCTTTTATTTTTTCTGGGTGTTATATCTCAAGTCTTGCTGTTTGATCATTTTCTGGTGCGAGCCGGAGATGTGCTCGCCACCTTTGATGCCTAAAATTCTACCAAAACCAATTGGTTAGCTAGATGCCTCAACTTCTCATAAAACTGAATCCATATAACATTTTATCAGTGATATTAGACACATGTTTACTATTTTCTCAAAGCGGAAGCTCTTTCCCCATGAATCCTTTTTCTCCAAATGAACCCTTCCATCTGTCTTCACTATTTAATTAGTCCATGCCTGTGGTGATTTTTGTAGCTATAGTTTAAGCAACATGAGCTTGTTTACTAAGTATGGCCTTTTGTTTCTTTCTTTTTATAGCCATAGCTTTTTCACTCATTTGTGTGATGCACATATCAGGCTAGTTGCATTTTTGGGTTATTTATCTTTGGCTCATGGCATGTGCAGGTTGAGGATATTGTCCGTGCAGCAAAGAGAGCTTGCTACAGATCTGTGTCCGTGGCTGCAGCAGCTTGATGGTATACTCATTGAAGTCCAGAAACCATCTTATTTCAGGTTAGTTTACTGCTGGCTGTTTGCTCATTGTTGGTGATTTTTTCTTAATAATTTCTGTGAACTCTTCACTTTTATTTATTATTCTCATAATGACATAGAGTGATGCTTTCAGGAATCTCAGAGATGTACATGTGGGACCCTTGTTACTACTGGGGAGGAACAGCTCATTGAATAACATGGAGTATGTTGATGACGACAGGAATTTTTGTCTCTGTTTTATTAAATTTGGTACCTTATATGAAACCCGTTTCCACACATAAGCCAAGATTAAATTTACCTATTGATTTTTATAGAGTGCATTCTTCTTCTTTGAAAGGTCTACTTTTTTTTTTATAGAGTGCATTCTTCTTTGAAAGGTCCGTTGTGCTTTCAAGTTATCTTCATATCATCACTTGATTCCCATGTTCACTAAAAACTGAAGAATTACGTGCTGTTTGTGACATCATCTTGAAGTTTTAGAATCTATCAATACATCTGTTTTGGAAATTCATGTGTTCTGGGCGCTACTCGAGTATATTATGCAATTATGCATGTATATAAGAAGTTTCATCAGCTTTTCTGTTTAGCGTTGTTAGAAATACAAAGATGACAGTGAGTCTCCGTGGAGATTAATACATGTTCTCTTTTGTTTTTTGTTCACACAAATGCTGGTTATTTAACCAGTTACAGCCTTCACTTAACCTATGTATTCCAGATATTTCAACTTCTGGATCTCAACTCCCTCAGAAGTCATTCCTATCACTTATTAATCCATCCATTTTTGTACATCAGAATCTTTTGATAAACTGTGTATTGTGCAGTATGTTTACTAGAAAATCATGTGTCTGCAGATGACCCAAATCAAAGTAACTGACTTGGTAGGTTTAATTAAAGGCGGGGATGATTTATTTGTTTTTTTGGTTTATAAAGGAGAGGCTCGAACTCAGACCTCTTGGAGAAGCAGCAGTTATGCAAAACTAGGCAGACAGAAATCATCGCCACACTGAGATGTATATATTAATCGTAGAAAGCATGGAATTGTTCACGACTCCCCTCGTCTTTAAGCACCGCAAAACTTTCTCGTCAGATGTTGACAGTGTTGAGCTAATGGGATATCGAGCAGCTCATATACTAAAATATAATTAACGAATTTCCTTTACAATATTTTCTGCTTATAATTAGATGCTCTACTTAAAATTTTGCTGGCAATAATTTCTGGACTCATCAATTAAAGAGATATTTGGCATTGTGTTTTAAAATCACTTTCTTAAAAAAATGAATGTTTTTTATTTGAAGTTATTTTTTTTTGGTGTTTTTAGATTATTTTTATGTGTTTATATTAAAAATGATTTTTAAAAAATAAATAATATTATTTTAATATAATTCTGAAAAAAAAAATCAATTATCGACTTAGCAGGTCTTGTTTGTTATTGTATTTTAAAAATATTTTGATTTTTGTTAAATTAATTTTTTTGATATTATTAATTATTTTCCTATCAAAAATATGTTTTTTTTTAAAATAAAAAAAATATTATTTTGATATATTTTTGTATAAAAAAAAAACCTACACTAAATGTGCAACGCATGTATTCAGTTTGATTTGATTTTCAACTTCTCGAAGCAAAAAGAAGTCTTGAAAGACTGAAATTTCATTCTCTAAATATCCAGAAACTGAAAAGAAACAAAAATATTAAAAAATAACATTTGAAAAACAAGATCATACAAAAATACCAAGTTATTGACATATCAGACGCATCCTTAATGATTCCTTCCCTTGTACGGAAACATCATAGATTTATTTGTTTAATACCATGATAATTTTTATTTTCCAACCTATGTTTTTAATATCCTGATGTCAAAGTTAAAAATAAATTCTAAAAATAATATTATTTTAATTAAATATTATCTCAAGACTAACAAACAAAATAATAATACAAAAAAGGGATACCAAAGACAATAAAGAAAACAAAAGTGAAGGTCGGAGGAAGATGAGAAGATGCCATAAACCAAGGAACACGCGTCTGTTGACGACAGAAAGTCTCGAGTCTTTCGAGTTTTGGCTTTTGTAATTTTTTAATAATAAGAAGTGATAGGGCAAGAAAAAAAAGTAGCAAAGCGTCGTGTCACGTGTGGCAAAGTTTCAGGACACAACACGTAACCAGTCAATTTTCTGGTACTTGAACGCGGGGCGTCGTTTTCCATTAATATTTTCAAAAATAGCTGGGTGCTAAAGTCTGTGTTAAAGCTTAAAGAACAACTCGTGTAATCAATTACCAAAAAATGAAAGTTGATGTACTAAAGTGCAATTTTCCCAATTCTTCTCCAACATCTTTTGACTTTACTACCCCTCTCTTTCTATGTATTCTTTTATTTTATTTTTTAATATCAGTATATTAAAATATTTTAAAAAATAAAAACTCTTAATTGTTTTTCAAAAACTCCCTAATGTCTCTCTCCTCTGTATTTATGTTCCTGACGTAACCAGCTATATATTCTATAAATGGATTAAATAATAAAATTGGGAATGTATTGAGCAACAAGTTTTTCATTCCCATTTCCTCCTCCTCTACAGTTTCCATATATAAAAGCTCTTCAATTTTGGAATTCAACTACAATAAGAAGAAACAAATTGAATTCCATCCCTCTCTCCTCGTCAAAGGAAATGAAATCATCTTTGAGCAAACTGAGAGGACTTGCTGGTTTTCACAAACATGGACATGGTGGTGATCATAAAAACCGAAGGAATCTTCTCTCTCTCGCTCAATTTGACGAGCTCGCTGAAGCTTATCGGGTACTCCTCTCCCTCTCTACCGCTCGTTTGGTCGCCGAGAAATCCACGGAAATTCATAAATTATTGCGTAGCTTTTGAACCTGTCAAACCTTCGTTAATCGTTTTGTTTCCTTTCTTTTTCGCTTTGATTTCTCTTCAACCACACACGACCTAAAAATTACTTCCTTTTTCTTGCTTATATATGATTTACATTTTGTGTTTGTCAATTGCAACTTTTATTTGCTGTTGAGTTCTTAGCTTCATTTGATCCCACCAGATTCTCTTGAGTTTGCTTGGATGCAATAATAATAAAAACTATAGAATAAAGCAATGGTGGGGGAAGTGTAAACATTGAAGAATGATTAGTTTCGTTAATGAATAAATTATCTGTAATTAATTAATAGTGTGGCAATGATGGAAAGTTAGTCACTCTATTGTGATCACTTGGGTTTCTGTTTCTTATAAAATCTTAGTTGCTTTTTGTTATTTCCAGGACATGCAGGACATGAAAGATTGCTACGATAGCTTACTTTCTGCTGCGTCCGCGACTGCCAATTGTGCCTACGGTACTCTTTTTTTTTTTCTTTTTTCTTTTTAATTCCTTTTCCATTGATATCGCTATAAATATATAAATGAGGTTTGCAATTCTTTTATTGTCTGAGTATTTACAGTTTCACTGGCATTAGCATTTGATTGTTACTCTACTAGGACAGTTCGCATTTCCCCATCAAGTTGTCTTTTCAGTTAATAAATGAGGAGTAAAAATCATATTCATTCACTGCAATTATCTTCTTCTTCTTCCTCCCCGTGTGGGAGGTTGAAGGGCAATTAATAATGATGAAGTTTTGGTGGAAATCCTTTATTGATAGGAGAAGGTGCAGTTAGAATGAATTAACTGCCATTTACTTGGAAAATGAAGCTTGATATTTTTTAAGGCAATGTGCTAGCTATAATAGCAACGTTATTTTATGATTGAAGAAGCCCACCTCCTTGTCGTCAACTAACATCCAAGGGAAACATTGCAAAAGTGAATCATTATGGTTTACAGCACAAAACATTTAGAAATGGGATGGAGTTGCCTTCTCCTTAAGTAAAGCCTTAGTGGTTGTGATTTAAATATGGTATTGGTTTTGTTTTGGTAGCACTGGATATGGAGTTGTTTAGATCATATGAACCACATTTACATCATACAAGGAATACACAAGCTCATAAACAAACTTGATGCATAACATCAGGGCAAGTACTCAATTTTAGCATAATATTGGTGATACGATTCTAATAATGGAATACTTGCCGACATGGATTTAGACTAATGGAAATCAGGCAGGGTGTTATAATTGCAAACCACTGCTGCAGCATTTTTCATTTCACAGTACCACAGCCCATTACATAACCATTAGAGCCATCATGCATGTTTAGGATGTAAATTCCATGGACAACCCCAGTTTTGAGCCATTTTGTTTTTTGTCACTGATAGTCTCCCCCAGCAATTCTTTACATTCACTTTTAATTTTGTTTAGTAATTTCACCAAGATGAATCTTTCACTCTTCAGATTTCGCATCTAAACTAAACATCCTAGTGATCATTTTAAGATCTAATCCCTTAGGGGTGTAGCTCCACTGGTCAAGTCCTAGGTTTGCTCTCTAGAGGTCACCAGTTTGAGTCTCACAAAACCTCAGGGCCACCGGAGGCTTACATGAACGTTAACTTCAGGGCTCGTGGGATTAGTCGAGGAGTGCACAAGCTGGCCCGGACACCCACATCAATAAAAAAAAGATCCAATCCCAATACCGCAACTCACTTCCACATTTGATTTTGGCAAATTTTTGATCTGAACTTAACATCAAAAAGATTACGTAATAGCACCTTGTATTGCTTTAATGATAGGTATTTACCACATAGTCCATTTGTTAAAGTTATGGAAAAATATATGTTTATCACCTAATGTGATGCCTGTGATGTCATGAATGATTTAAATCATGCATCTCAATCTTATCCAAAGGACAAATCTGCATTGGAAGCTTGTGTCACAATAGATTCGGTGGTAACCGGATTTGTGCATGTGGCACTGCATTTCCAACATTCTAACTTCTTGTTGGCTTTCTGCATTGTAGAACGTCAGGCTTTACTGAATGATGCTTTAAAATGAGTTCATTAGTGAACATCACAATGTTTTAGGTGTTAATTGGGAGCCCCTGCATTGAAGGATTCCTTTTTGGTTTGTGATTCTAGAACGCTCTTACATCAATCTATCTTTCCCCAGAATTCTCAGAATCAGTGCGTGAAATGGGTGCTTGCCTTCTCGAGAAAACTGCATCGAATGATGATGAAGAAGGCGGTAAGTTAATGAATTTTTTATTTAATTCTTTTCAGTCACTAGATAATATGAACAGATAGTGGGTGGCTTAATTTGCTAATAATCTTAATAGTGGTTTTAAAAGCTAAAAGAAAATCGCTAGAAAGGACTTACTTTTAGGTTTACAGTAACATCTGAGTAGCGTATCATTCGTATTACTTCAACAGCATTTGCAATAAAGAAATAAAGTCAAACCTTCTTAATCCTTTGCTATTGATTATTGCTTTAGATAAACATGCTTGCCTAAGAAGTACCTAATTCAGTCATTACATTGCTATGTTTGTACATACTATGGATCCAGAGGCGTAACTAGAGTAGTAATTATATCCTTTTGTAAATTTGTACTTTGAAAACTGTGTTTTTATTAATATCTTCATTTCCTTAATTGAAGTTATGTTCAAAATTGATTCTGCTTTCTCTATGCCTGTTTGGGAGTGTGGTTGAGATTGTTTTTCAAAGTGTTTTTATTTTTATTTTTTAAACATCAATTTTGACATTTGCACATCAAAATGATATGAAACACAAAAAAAACTTAATTTAAATTAAAAAATTAAAAAAATAATTCATTTTTTTTCAAAAACGCTTTTGAAACACGGTGCCAAACAGATACTTAAGGGGCTAGAGAATTTACATGTGCATTTGACACCCAACCAGCCATTTAACCTGTTTTTTCACCAGCTTTAACTGAAGATGCTGTTTCAAGTTCCAACTGACATGAATAAATTAGAACAAACTTTAGTGCAATGATAATGGGTCTTTAATTCATTGAATTTATTCCTTAGGAATGTGTAGTCTTTTACATGTAGTTGCACTGCAAAAAGGAGACAGAGAAGCTGAAGTTGGACCTGTTCCTTTGCAGGTAGAGTCTTGCTGATGCTGGGAAAAGTGCAATTTGAACTCCAGAAATTTGTTGACTGCTATGTGAGTTGTTATGAATAATATTGCATCGAATCCTGGCTTTGTTGTGGTACTGATTTTTTGTTTAATATTTCCAGCGATCGCACTTACATAAGACAATCATAAGCCCGTCAGAGTCTCTTCTGAATGAGCTTCAAACAGTTGAGGTTAGTGGAACTTCTTTCAAGCCTCCTTTATCATAAGACTTACCTATAACCTTCATCTTAAACTATCCTTGGAAAATGTTTAAATTCTTAATGACTGAAATCGAAGCTCATGCTTGCACATTTTATTTTATTATTTTTACTAGGATAAATTACAATAACCCCTTGAGGTATTGTGAAATTGCAGACACCACTCAAAAGCTTAAGTTTTGTCAAGAAAAACCCTCAATGTTTAATAAAAAATTACAAAAACTTTCTTTGGTACCAAAAATGCCAAAACTTTTTATTAAAATTGTAAAAATATTTAAATAAAAAATTTAAGAAAAATTAGAGAAAGAATATAAAATAATTGGACATGATTATCTTTTAGCACATGAATAATATTAATATCACTATTTAATTTCAGTTAATTTTGTTTTAAGTTTCTTTCTTAATAATCTCTCAAATATATATATATTTTTAATTCCATTCAAGTATTTCTTTTCTAAGTAGTAATCGCTGGCATTTTGGGTATAATAGAAGGTTTTTTCTCTCTCAAAGTTTCATACTTTTGGATGGTTCTTGTAATGTCATAATACCTTAAGGGTATCATTGTAATTAAATCTTTTTACTATTATCCTGTATATGGTAATTCAAGCATTTTACTTAAGTCGCTTAAGACTTATTTCATTTGTACAGGAGATGAAGCGACTGTGTGATGAGAAAAGGTTCGTGGTATTATTTGAAGCACCTTTATACAATTGCACCCACACACTTAAAAAAGACAAGAAAAGAAAATTGAAAGCCCAAAAATTTAAGATAAGTTTCATCTCCCACTGCTACTTGTTCTACAGAGATGTATATGAGTACATGGTGAAACAGAAAGAAAAAGTAAGGGGAAGAATTGGAAAGGGAGAGAGTGTTTCTATGCAGCAAGTACAAGCAGCTCTTGATGAATATGACGAGGAGGCTACTTTGTTTGTTTTTCGTCTTAAATCTCTGAAGCAAGGACAATCTCGCAGTCTTCTAACACAAGCAGCTCGGCACCACGCTGCTCAGGTTTATTCTTCCCCAAAGATTTATTTATTTATTTATTTTCATATTATTGGTATAATTGTTAACTATGCTTTCTTGCTTGAGAGCAGTTGTGCTTCTTTAAGAAGGCTCTTAAATCTCTTGAAGCTGTTGAGCCTCAAGTCAAATTGATCACAGAACAGCAGCATATAGATTACCACTTCAGTGGACTTGATGATGATGGGAGAGATGATGTTGTTGATGATGATGAAGATTATGATGATGCCAATGATGATGGAGAATTGAGCTTTGACTATGGACAAAATGACCAGGATCAAGAAATTTCCACACCAAAAAAGTCGATGGAGGTAAGAGTTCAATGCACTTTTCTTCAGCAGAGCTTCAACATATCAATTTTTTTCAGAAAAGCAACCATTATGCATTTTTCTTTACGATACTATGAATATCATTGCCTTAAAAGAATGAAATTTGCAATAATTGCAAACTTGTGATTACTAGTGCCTGAATTCAGAATTCTACAGATTGACCTTTCTGCCTTATTTGTTTATGTTGAAACTTATTCCACAGGTTAAACAATTCAAGATGATGTTTATAGTCATTATCATCATTTCCTAAGTTTTCTACCAAGCATTCTTCACTGGAATTTTCATTTCATTTTAACCTCAACTTGCTGTATAACAGTTTGTGCAGTTGGATTCGGAAGATGTTACATTTCCCCAAGTTGCAACATTGGAGATGACAAAGGTAAACCTTCTTATTTTGGACTTGTGCATCCTGTGTGATCATGCTGTTTTCATATATGTGTTATGCAATTGTAGGCCTGTTAATGAGTGATCTGATCTGTTTGGCCAGGCTATCTAAGAACTATTATCCACTATTTCACCATCCTTGTATGGTTGAACTTTTTCGATAATTTGTGTACTTGAATTAGTCACCTGTCAAATCAGTATGAAAACCTTAGCTTGGAGAATCTAGATTGGAATGTAATGTAATGCAATACACATCCATATTTCTGCTATCAGATAATTTTTATTTATTTCTTTTATAGATATCCACTTGAACATGCATTTATAGATCTCCAATTTGAGTTGTGTTGGATGAGTTGATGGATACATAAAATCTTTCACCCTTGCTTCCCATAGAGCACCCTATATATCTTGCACTATTCCAGCTCTAACATGTATGTTTGGTTTAATTGATTTTCTTAAATGAAAAACCAGAACTTCAGATCTTTGACTGATGAGTTTTATACTTCTTTTTGGATTGCTTGCAGGAAAATATAGATAGAAGTTACAGGACATCATTTTCCTTCAAGGGAGAACTTAGGACAGGCACCCAATCAGCTCCTCTTTTTGCTGAAACTACATCTGATCCAGCTGGAAAAACAAAACAACTAATACCTCCATCCACGCGAAAACTCAACACTTATGTATTGCCCACCCCAGCGGACCCAAAGAGTTCAAATTCTACAGGATCTGGTAGCCTGGTTTCTGAAACACTAAAGACGAGTTTGAGTGGACGCACACCTAATTTGTGGCATTCATCCCCTCTTGACCAAAAAAAGAAGAAGTCATTAGGAGCTGAAATGTCTAATAAACCCACAACTAAAAATTCACGGACAGTACTCAAGGAGAGCAACAACAACACTGCATCCACCCGATTACCTCCTCCTCTAGCTGATGGGCTCCTGTTTTCACGGCTTGAGCCATTGGCTGCTTTTGATTCTAAGAATATCAAAAGGTATGCCTTTTCTGGTCCTATTACAAGTAAGCCATTCTTTACCAAGCCGGTCACAGCAGAACATCCCCAATTGTTCTCTGGACCCCTTCTGCGAAATCCAACGATTCAATTATTATCATCATCTCCAAAAGCATCTCCAATAATATCACCAAAAGTATCTCCTAGTGCTTCCCCTACCTTTGTGTCCTCGCCCAAAATCAGTGAGTTACATGAGCTTCCTAGACCCCCAGTCAGTTCAGCTTCCAAGTCTCCAAGGGCTGAAGGTTTGGTTGGTCATTCAGCCCCGTTGTTGCCCAAAGGTCACATGCTTCCTGGTACAAGAAAAACATCAGGGTCAAATGTAGCATCTCAACTTCCCACACCTTCTCAAGTTGTCACTCGCAGTTTTTCAATACCTTCTAGGAAGTCATAGAATAATGGTCGCTCAGAGTTCAAGGATTGTTGAGGATGTTGCCTCACCTCCTCTAACCCCGATATCTTTATCAAACAGCTACCCATCATCCACTGGTTCCCATGCTGTCAATCAGACGGTTCAAATCAGAGGTAATTCATTATCCAGTGCATTTGTATGGTTTTTAGTTTTTAGTATTTTATACTCGCACAATCACCATCAAACTGATCTAGGTGCATTTGTGGATCACATAAAACCTTTCTTATAGCAGTGGAAGTCCAAATGAGAACATGTATGCATGGGAGAAACTTCATACATTATTTCATCAGCTGTCATTTTTCTCTTAAATAATTCATGAAGAATGCATAATTTTAGTTATTCAGCCAGACAGGTATATGCACCAAGTGTGAAATGAAGTTGGTTTTTATTCTACACAACCCCATGCTTTCCAGCTTTGTTTATGAAGTGGTGTTATTTCTAAATTTCAGTACATTTGGTGTCTGCAGGTGCAGATTGACTCTAATTTTGTAGCGATAGCCTTGCTTCAGATTCAGCAACCAAAAGTTGGGCTCAGAAGATTCTTTCATCATTTGGGACAGGTGTAGATCTGTAAATATAATCCTTGTCTATTTTTTTTATATATGCTTGCATGCTTATCTTTGTTACTCCGGTCCTTATTCTTCTTTACCGATGAAAGAATGAACCAATTAAGTGATTGGCTCAGAGTTTCATTGGCAACAAAATTTTGCTCTCCGATTTAATAGGAAAATTCCATTTATTTTCTTCTTGGTTTGAAGTTGATGGTGACTCTTAGCTTATCATTTGTAAATTTGCATGAAAATAAAAAAGAGCCCCCCCCCGAAGTATAGAGGTTACAAGCACTGTCCAAACCTTCTAGCATTGGACACCAACCTCCCTGACATTTCATATAATATATCAACCCCTTTCATCCAGTATCTGTTAAGAATTTAAACGATGTATGATGTTGATCAACTTTAATTCCAAAAATAACCTTATCTAGTGTCTAACCCATCACTAATCCAAACTCCAGAGACCTAGCGCCACTTCCTTTGCATCATCATCTCAACCTCTAACTCGGAGGCATCGTTGAAATTCACAACACGCTGCTATAAAAAACTTAGATGCGGAATCAATAAAAATGTGGAAACCAAGTAAAGTGTTTAATAGGATGGAATGTATAAATGGGCAGGTAAAGTAAATCTTGAATGGGATGCGGAGGCACTATAGGAGATCATGTGTGGGATGGATATGATTCGAAGTTGTTTATATAGATCTTGATAGCAACTGTTCGATTTGGGAAATAATTTCATTTCTGTGCAAGTTGATTTTGAAATCTTTGGCTTTTCGCGGGGGGGCATTGAGATCATTGTGATGCCATGCATGATTCCATGTGTTGAATATATAAGTGGTTTCTTCATGAAAGATTCCATTATTTTAGAATTTCAAGTAATCCATCAAGTTTGGGTCCGACTTCGTTGTTCGTACTGCCCCTTTCGAAGGAATTTCGCATTTTACCCCCAACATGATGACATGTACGAAGCTGTGAACAGCATATGGCGCACCTTTTTTTTCATCTTGTGATAAATGCCATGCAAGAATGGTTGAAAGCTAATTTAAGACGCATCATCTTTGAAAAGAAACGGATTGAAATTCCTGAGATTAAGGATCAGTTCGCATAGAGTTGTGTTGTCTAGTGGATCGCTAACTGGATAGATCATCTTACATTTTACTTTCTGTATCATGTTTACTCGTGTGGTGTCGTTGTCCCAAAGCAATCATGTTCCACCTATGTTCCTTGACTTGCCAAAGATTAAAAAAATAAATAAAAAAACTCTATTAAGTGAAGGCATGGTCTCCCACTCCTTATCCGTACCATCTCGTGGACATCGATCATCAAGGAGTTGACTAGATGTATTCTCCATGTTATATTACCATTAACTGAAGGCTGAAAGTGACTGCAAGATATGGTGACCGGGACCGGAGATTCTTCTCTTAATTAACACAAACATGATTTCTTGGTATACGAGTTTAACAAGACGCGTCTATTAAATAATTGTAGGAGGAAACAAACATAGAACCCTTGCCATATAGTGAGTTAATATATGGAATTAGGTAGCTAGCTGCCTCTCAGTGGTCTGTCATTTACATCTTCCAGCAGCATTGTATCTCACAAATCCCATCAGTTCTGGTCCTTCCAGTCTTGAGTTATTCAGAAAACTGCTTCAAACAACCAGCAATAAAGAACCCACCAAGAAAAATTAAATTAAATTAAAAGGCGTCCAAACAAAGAATTTAAATGGAAGCCATTGATACCAAGAAATTAGCCCGGTTACCTTTCCTCTGTCAACTTGGAGAACGAACCTGAGGTAGGAATGGTGCCACATAAATCATTGTTTGATACGTCACTATATACAAAACAGATTAGATTGTCAGAGAGGCAAAAGATTTTGTAGACGAATAAAGGTGTTTTGGGGAACACAAAGAAGACTCACAGGATTTTTAGGCTCTCCAATTTGGTTAGTTCTCTTGGTATCCTTCCAGTCAGCCTGTTGCCGTTCAGTCTCCTGCATCGAAATTACGTTACACAGACAAAATATACCAACATCAATACGTTAGCAAGGTAATAATGAAAGTGAAAAGGAGCTGACAACATTAATGACGACCATCCACTTGATTCTGATCAAGCATGTCGGTAAATGAGTTTTGCAGCTAACTAAAACTAATACAGATGAGAGAACGCTCACAGGAATTTAAGATTGGACAGCTTAGAAAGTGAAGCAGGAATGGTCCCAGTGAGGTTATTGAGGTACAGATCCAAGCTCACAAGACTCTTCAGGTTTCCAAGTTCCTTCGGTATAGGACCCATCAGTTCATTCATGTACAGTTCCCTGCATAAACCAAACAATTGCTTCAAATTTAATACCAGTATCCCACCTGTGTAAATGTGATCCCAAGGCCACCTGACGGCAGGCAAGTTTAGATACTATATCATGAATGTTGTAATGATCTGGTCTATTGTAAATTACCAAAAAGCTCATCTCTTAATTAAGAAGATTATCAATCCAATTTCTAGTGTTCTTTCAAAGGATAAAAAACAAGTGATTGTATCAATGATTAAGGTATCAGATCATGGGCTTCTTTTCCTTTCAAATCAATGAAACACCACACAGCTACATCCTTAACATGTGTGAAGTTAAGAGAATGAAAGAAGGTTTGCCTAGGCAGATTTAAATTCTATAGAAAATGTGAAGTGCTTACAGATACTGAAGACGCACGAGCTTCCCCAACTCAGGTACTAGACTGCCCGAAAGCTTTGCATTTCCAAGGTCTCTGCAAAAACAAATATTTTACTTGCCATTAATTTATTGCTCCTATAATCTTGCTTGAGTTAATTAATTCGGTGACAGTTAAACAAATGATTATTTCTGCCGTGTAAATTCTTTCCATAGCAATTGATTAAAAAAATTAAAATTCCTTGACAGACAAGGGTAAAGATCAACATTTGCATTCAAAGAGATGAAATACAGTATATGATTCAAGCATCAAAGTAGCTAAGAATTACTCTACTCTTGAATCTACATGTGCATGTACAATTCATAACATATGTTGTCATGCTTTTTCTCCCTGCCTTCTACTTTATTATCACCAGAGTCACACAATCTGTTTTAAAAATTTTGAGCTGTCAAGAAGAAAAAAAGTTGAGGATATAGTACTATTATAATCTTCAAACATCGTGTTTGAAGAGGCCGTCCGTCCTTGAGATTATCATATACAGATATATGAGATGCATGCATGGAAATTAATTGAATATGGTCAGCAGTCGGGCTAATTAGATTTCCTGGCAACTGGATACTTGGCTATTTACAGGCTAAATAAATAGTCAGTGACGAATTTTCATAACTTAGCAGCTAGACAAACACAAACTACAAACTAAAGCATACATGCACAAAGAGTCAAGCAAATTGTAACAAAAATATACCAACAAGACCAAGAATAAACATGATACTGGAAGATTAGTATATGGTAAGATGCTTACAGTCGGGTAACCCGATTATCACCGTCACAAGTAACGTGGAACCAGGTACATGGATCTGTCAGGGTCGGATCCCAGCTCTGGAGAACATGTCCTGGATCCTTCACTGCTCTCCTCAAAGCGTACAAAGCATCCCCTAGTTCATCAATTAAAGAAAAAGATAATCAAGAAAGCTACCAACATAAACAAATCATTTAGCTGGTTCGGCTATACACAGTACTGTTTATAAAAAATGAAAACGAGAAAGAAAAGAAAAACCCATGGGTACCTTCCAAATTTGCATTTGTAGGTGACTGAATAGTTAGTAGAAGAAAAGGAAGAAGAAGAAGATGAAACGCAGTGCAGCTTGCCATTGAGAGAACTTTTGGCCTTGGGTAAAGAGTCAAGATGCTTATGGCACTTTCACAGAGAAATATGGAGAGAGGAAGAGTAAAGAGTCTGAGGAGGTTTGTTTAAAGAATGGAAGCACAACGAAAGCAGCATTTGTTGTGGAATTTATAGAGCTCATAAAAGAGTTTGGTTACTGTGCATTACAAAAAAGAAAGCTATTTTCTCCAAATTATGAAACATTAATTATACATCCATTGGAATTTACACAATATTCTAGCATATAACAACGATAAGTAAATATAATCAGCCATTTAAATTTTTAATTCTACAACCAAAGGTCAAACAGATATGTTTTACATGTCTAAACAAAATTATATTACAAATCAAAATAAATAATAGTATATATAGCCTGTAAAATAAAATAAAATAAAATAAAATGATAAAGAAATCTCCTCTTGATAAGTATGTTATGGTCCTAATTCTTTTTTAATAAAACAGCGTAAATAAATGATATGATTTATTAATCTCTTAAACACAAATAACTACAATATATTTTTCTCTAACCCATGCTGATTGTAAGACTTTTTATCCTTTTATTTATTTATTATACTTTTCATCTTTTATTCCAATTTATTTATATTAAACTCCATGTTATCCTTATATGTTCATAACCCAGCCAACTAATCAATGTCATGCAATTTGATTTCAATGAACTCGTTGACATCATTAGCTTTCTTATCTCCCAAGAATGACTAATCAAGTCTATTTTTTACTTATACCTCTCATATTAATACTGATACAAATAAATTTCAATGGTATTATTAGTCTTATAAACCACGAACGACTAATTAAATTTAAGAAATGTTATATATATATAATTCATTGATATCATCAATCTTCCAAATCAAGGATGACCAATCAAGTCTAATAACTGTCAATGCTAATTTAACCTATTGGTATTGTTAGTTTTCTAAACCACGAATGATCAATCAAGTTGAAGATATGTTGATACCAATATAATCTGTTCATATCACTAACCTTTTAAGCATATAATAAATAAATAATCAAGTTTCTTAGTATTGTGAATTGTCCGTTTTATTAATATTTTTGTCAATATACCTATTAACGTCATTAGCCTCCATCACTTGGAATGACTAATTAAATTCAAGTAAATATCAATACCAATATATCACAATAGTATCATTAGCTTTCAAATTATCTTAGACAACTAATCAAATTCACATTCTCTTGTTTATCTTTTTATTTTTATTTTATACCTCAATCATGGTTTATATTCCATCCAGGCTTACTTTTAAAATAACATACATAAAGTTTTAAATATTTAAGAACTCATTTCAATCTATTCAATATCTTCATATTTATTTCCTAAGTAACCCATTTTATTCATGGGTTAATTCTTAAATTTTTATTAATATAAAAAAATTTAGGTTAAAGGCTTACTTCATCAGTTAAGGCTTTGTATTCAATTTTAGTAGAGGAGTGAGCAATAACACATTGCTTGTTAGACTTTTAAGAAATAAGAGTATTGACAAAATACACAAGGTAAACAAATGAACTTACAGTAACCAACACTACCACCCCATTCAACATTAGTAAAGCCATGAAGAGACAAAAAAAAACAGCAAGTAACATGCAAGCCATACCTTTTAGATACCTTAAAATATGTTTACATGCTGTCTAATAACCTATGTAATAGGATGCATAAACTGACATAATTTGTTCACAACATACTATATATATGGCCTAACAAATGTTAGATTTTAAAGAGCACCAATAATTTGTCAAAATCAGGTAGGATCATAAAGCAAATCATTAGACTATAAACCCAGCTTGAATGATGAAGCAAGAGTATCAAAAAGTTTACAAGATGATATAACTTCTTTACAAATAATATCAAGAACATATTTATATCTACTAAGCATGAGACGCATATTGGTGTGTATAACCTCAATCCCCAAGAAGTAATGGGTAGAACCTAAATCCTGAAATCTGAAATCTGATCCTAGCAAAATGATTAGGCCTTGAAGCAAATTAAAGTTATTTATAGTAAGTAAAACATCATTGATACAAATAAAGAGAGAAAAGATATCACATCCCACATACAAGATGAACAAGGGTGTATCAATCTTAGAAGTAAAAACACCAAACTTTTGGTATAAGTATTGCAGAGCATGGATTTTTTTTCAATTCGAGATAACGTTTAAAGGGAGGAATAACAATCTCGAAAGGACTATTAGTGTTAGCAGTAGTAGTGAAAGGATGAGAAACAACATTTGCTATATCAGAGATAGAAGAAGAAATTAGTGGGGCTATTCGTTGCAGATGGTGGTGGAGAAAGAACAGGAGACGTGGAACCAGCAAAGGTGTTGGGATGCGCAACAACAACAAGAATAGGCTGATGTGCACCGGCGACAAATATAAGATCCATTGAAAAGCACATCTGCTAAGATGGCTGCCGACTCTTATACCAAATTAGATAAAACTATACAATGTAAGTACGATATACCCTATTATTTGCCACTTTCTATGGTATTGAAAAGAGTGTTTGGTTTTGAACTAAAGCTCTTTTTTTGTTTGTTTTGTTTTTATAAAAAAAATTGGCCTTTTCTCCAATGGAAGCCTGAAGAGATGGGTCTGATCTCTCGTCTATTGTTAAGCTTGTCTCATGCTGCCGAAGTCCTTGCATAGTCATTCACTTCCTGGACGATCCAGTCCTAATTGCCTGTGCAGTCTGTGTATGTATTCCCGTTCCTTTTCAGCCATTGCTGGCCATGTCAGAAGTTCGAAGCGTAAGAGAGTAACAGCTGCAAAAGAGCAAGAAAAACATATGATTACAAACTCAGGGCCACTGTATGGTCCTCATCATATGTGACTTGACAATGACATTTTACAAAGGCATACTTTATCAAATAAAAGACAAACATATGATTACAAGCTCCATTAAAATATCTTGTGTTTGGATTCACCATGAGGAATTCTCGATTTTAAGCTCCGCAAAATAGGGTTGAAAGAAGCAAAAATGCAGGTGTGGTGCTCACTACGCAAGCAGTAATGATAATCGCAAGTCTGATTCCTCTTTTAACTATCACCAGGAGCTGTTAATTACTTTTGTAGTTGGATTAAACCTAAGCACCAAGCAGTTTTTCTTTTCTTTTCTTATCACTGTATAGTGGTAATCATAAACAGCGACAGTAGTCATAGAGATTGCAGAGAGTGTTGCGTGCATGCAGTATCGGATGGAGCGAAACCAGCATATCTTTTTGTACGCAGGCTAAAAAGAGAATATTTGAGACTCATCAAAGCTTGTCCATTCCAAACTTTCAAGTTTCAAGTTTTTTAGAGTTATTATATTATTTTTTACAGACTTCTTTTCCTGCGTATCTCAGAAGTAATAAAAATAAAGGCATGGACTGAACGGCATAAGCATCAGAGAAGAATATCACCTGGAAATATGTATCAAGCAAACATTTACCATATATCAATCAATTAACCAGCTCGCAGATGATGAAGTTGGAAAAACTTCAAGGTTGATGTGTTTTATCTAACCGCTAAACGGATGATACCATAATTATAACAACCAGCCCAGCTTTGCAAGTTAATCTAGTAAGTAATTCATTATTAGGCTCAGTACAAACGAAGTACCCTCTCTCTCTCTCTCTCTCTCTCTCTCTCTCTCTCTATGTATATATATGTATATATATAATCATTGTTTTGATTATTTTTTTTTCTTTCTATTTTCATCACGGTTATTATCTTGGAAGTAAAGTGTTGCTTGACCTGGAAAGGCACTGAGATAATGCAGCTAGCTAGCGAGGAGGAGCTGGTGGGAAATTTGTGGTGGCCGGTTGGCATGTGATCAGAGACTCGTCTTTTAAAGTTCGAAATAATTGTTCGTTTGGGGGTCCGTGTTTAGTATTCGAGTCTTTTGACTTGCTGATTCAATTCAAAGTTGATCTTCACATGCATGGTAGGGTTTCCTTCAACCCATCACCAGCTTATATATATGGAGGATTATTGAAGCTTTCTCCTTAAAAGGAGTGACTTGACTAAGCCCAGCACTCCCTCTCTCTCTTTTCCTTCCTGTGTTTTGCTTTCATGATGGAAATGGGAAAAGTGGGAACAAATGTTAAAAGATTATGTTGGTCTTATGCTTCTTCAAACGGAAAAGATTTCCATACGGACCATTGAGTGTTTAATCAAGAAAAAAAATTAACAAATTTTTTTATGATCAATGACCTCTTATTTCTTGAACTGATGCCATCCATGGACAGATAACGATAATAAAGTTTATTAATTTTCAAAAAAAACTCAAAACAAAAAACACAACCATAACTATGCTATATGTAGGAGAAGTTTCTCTGGAACACTTGGATCGTCATGTTTTCGAGAAACAACATATAAAATTATTTTAATAAAAGCTCAAGCTAATTGAAAAGGAAATTTAAGATAATCTGGTAAAATAAATAAAAATTCTCGAGCATCATCTAGAATAATCTCAGTTTGATCCTGTAAAATTCTTCAGACACATCTAGTGTTGAATAAAAAAAGTAATAATTTCAATAAAGTCAGAATCGGCAAAGTATTTAATCCAAAAGGGAGCAAGGCTTTGATTAAATCATGTTTTGGCCCCATGGAAAAGCTGAATTCACCATGATAAGCTCGCTCGCATAAAGGAGGAATAGCTAGGGGGTCAAATATCTTTTTAGTTTGAATTCTGTCCAGAATGTTAACGATAAAGTTCCAGCTGCTTTCCATCTCCTTTTCCCGGCCTCTGTACTCAAATTCAATATTTACCACTCATCTTTTTAAATCAATTCCTGCTAACTCTGGTTGGTGTTTTGGGGTCGTCAAAATCAACACTCGTTCGGCCTTTATGTATGTTGAGAGCGATGTTTCGTTTATCACGAAATTATAAGGTCGATTTGATTAACTTTCCATATATATATATATATATATATATATATATATATATATGTCTAAAACGTTGCGTGGAGGACTACTCTGTTTTACACCACAAGGCTTACGCCTCTCGGCGAGCTTTAAAACGAATAAAGAAAAGAAAAACTTCAAATTTAACTCGGCAAAAAAACGAATCTGCACTAATCTCATGAAATATAATTTTATGTATCGAATGATAAGCACGAATGCTACACGGAGCTTTATTATAAGAAAAGAAAGTAGGTCGGATAATTCCGATTTTTAGTTTGTACGTAGCGTCAGGTAGGAATAGCTCTGCATTTCCCATCTTCTGTGCATTTACATTGCTGGAGTATTTGGATCTTGTATGACTTTTGTAACCCTCAATCCTACCAAATGAAAAAAAAAAAACTTAGTTGATTAGTAAATTAGAACACTGCAAAGGGGGACATATATGCCATGATCTTGCTGGACTCTATAGTTACACACTGACAGATGTTTCGAATTTTATCAGAATATTGTTGATGCTTCTTGTAACTTTATGTAAGGATGATGCTGGACTAACTTGGCAGGGTTTTCCTCAACAAACCAGATAAATTATACAGCTTTGATCAGGTCAGTGTTAACTATATCGTCTAGAGAGGGGTATTGAGGTAACGACGAAGAGGATTTACCTGTTGAATTATTGCGATGAACAGTTCCTGACAATAAATTGTTTGAAACATTCCTGAAAAAACATCAATTGCATATTTGTCAATAAAAGAAGGGAGACCATCATAAATAACCGGCTAACTTTTCATTTAAGGTCCTCTAGCTGGTATTAACATGTAAGCATCTAAAACATACATGCATGTGAGTGTGTGAGTGTGTGTGTGTGTGTGTGTGTGAAAGAATAGCAGGCTAGCCCGGATTGTAGGTGCCGAACCCCTGCGTGCCCAAGAAATAAGTCCCTGTAAAAACTGTAAAAGATAAGTGAGTTGACTCACAGGATCCTCAATCTTCCTGTAGTAATGAGGCTAATAACTGATGCTGGTATTGTTCCGGTTAGCTTGTTACCGTGCAATCTCCTGGAATCAGAAAACATGTAACAGTATCATGAAGAAAGTACGATGCTAAATACTTCTCAGATTTATGTTATAATCAAGATAATTCAAAAGGTATCGGATGTAACTTACATAAACGACAAAGATCCCAAGTTTCCAAGAGAAGTCGGAATTGGTCCAGACAGTTTATTATGGTATAAATCCAAGCTGACTAGTTTTGTTAGATTACCCAATTCTGCCGGAATAGTTCCACTGATATTATTGCCGAATACCTCCCTGCAAGAAAATAAAATATTAATGTCAGGACATGCAATAGCAAAGTTATATACTCATTCCTTGTAGCTTGTCAAAGAGAAAATAGGCTCATAAAATAAAATGGGATATACTTCCCAGGCTGAGATATGAAAAGGCTTACAGATATTGAAGATTAGCCAAAAGTCCGAGTTCGGGGATGAGAGGTCCTGATAGTCCAGCATTTCCAAGGTCCCTGTAGCGATCACAGTCCAATTTTCAAGACAACCTAAAATGTATTTTTTTCTCAAAGTAGCAAGAAAGCAAAACCCAGACGAAAAGCTTGCATCAAGTTTGATGAAGAATAAAGAGTAACGTACACCCTAGTTAAGCTGTTATTCGAGTTACAGGTCACATGAAACCATGTACATGGGTTGACTAGCGTTGGATCCCAGCTCGGCAGTACACTGTTTGGATCTAACAGCTGGGTTTTCCAGGAATATAGAACATCCCCTGTACACAAATAAGAATGTTAGCCATTTTAATTACTAGAATAGTAAAGACACACATCATCTAAATCGAATCGATATTTCTCGACTGCCAAGATAGACAAAACTAAGGTGGTAAAGAAGAACTTTATGTGGAGATGGTGTAGGATACAGAGTGGGGATTCGTTACCTTCCAGGTTACAATCCACAGTGGCAATAGCAACTGCAAATAAGAGGCAAGCCAGAATTCTTGATGCCATAGTGGACTAAGAAAAGGAGAAAAAAGCAATTAGATAGATGGCTGTTCTTTGTAGGCACCTAATTCATTTACTTATGTATAAGCATACCATACAAGTAACCACGGATACTGGCTAACATATTGAACTTTCAACGCGTTTTTATGTATTTGATGCAGACACCAGGAAGTTTCTAAAATCAGCTCATCCAAACCAATGTTACAGTCACCCAGAAGAATACTGCAGCTGCCAAGTCAAAGTCATGAAGTCGATAATATAAAAAAGGCGAGTCTTCCCGGTTCTTGAAAACTTAATAGATTATATGCAATGACTTGTTCCTGCTTTACTTTGAATAGAGAATCGGTCAGGAGTCTTTGGATAGTTCCTGCATGCAAATACTGTGAGTTTCTAGAGAAGTAAAATCATACACTGTCAAAGCCAACTACGGACAACAATCGGGATGTTTAAGTATAATTATAAATCCATATGGGATGTTGATTCATTGTTATCAACTACAGAATAACCCTATTTGATGGTCACTAAATTCTCATTCATTTATCTCTGGCATCTTCAAATTAGAAGTTTCGAACTTTGACAACCGGAGTGTCCCATGGGAATCAATTCATTTGGTTTACCACAAAACTTTAATTACTATTGCATCAAAGTTGTTTCATTACAATTCAAATATTTTGGAGAGGTTATATAAGATAGGGTTGGAAGTTGAGTTTTCTCGTCTAGGAATGTGATTGTGATTACCCAGGATTAGTAGTTTGAGTTATGTCATAAGTCGGACCACACTTTTCTCGTCTAGGAATTTGGTGTTTGGTTAACAAAAACAACACTTTTTTTTATGTGGGACCCACATCAATTTTTGTTCAAAACGCCGATTCAAAAAAAGCTGGAAATTGATGTTTTTTTTGCATCGCCGGTCCGAGATTGAAACAGCTTTTCTTTGCATGTCTACCCCGCGTGATGAAAAATACATTGTTGTGCATGGCTCTCTCGCCATGTCTGATGAAGAAAAATGACTAGAAAATTATTCAAAAAATTGGAATCTGATCATCGCTGTGCATGTCTCTCTCTCTCCCTCTCCCTCTCCCTCTCCCTCTCTCCCTCTCTCTCCCTCTCTACCCAAAACAGCCATGGAAGCCGAGAGCTTCCAATGCTGACTCCGGCCACCACAGGCCACCATTTACGATGAAACCACCACAGGAAGAACCACCTCGGTCTCCTCTACCCGTCGGTATCCTCCTCTGAAGCTCTCGTCGTGGTCGGTGAACAGTACCGCCACCTTCCAACGCTGCCTCCGGCCACCATTTCAGACGCCACCACCACAGGAAGAACCACCTCAGCCTCCTCTGCCCGTAGGTATTCTCTGTTGAAGCTCTCGTCGTGGTCGGTCGGAAGCCACTATTTTCACGTGCAGGTGCGCTACACTGTCACGCGAAGAAGACGTGCACAATGCAGCGCACCGTTTCACTCTTCTGCGTGAAACTGGGGTGGGGGTAGGCTGAGCTGCTCTCGGCCCAGCCCAAGCTGGGCCGGCCCATTTAGCTGGGTGAGGCCCAGTCCGAATTTAAAAATATATATTTTAAAAATAACAAAAAAAATGTATTTTTCTGATGAAAAAAAAATGACGCGTGACTTCGTTGCACTTCACAAACCTGTTATTTTTTGATTGATGGGAGAATAAAAATTAATATTTGTTTTTTCATGAATTATTAATTACATTATATTATTATAATTATTAAATTTACAATATTTAAAAACAATTATATATATATATACCCTTTAAAGTAATTTCACAAGTTAAAAGCAATATGAAAAGTTTGGTAACCAAACACCCAAAACTGCTTTTTTTTCAACCTCCAACTCAACCACAGTTTTAACCAAACACTTAACTGTTTATTTTGCAACACACAAAAAGCGCTTTTTTTGAAACTGTTTTTTTTTCAACCGCAATCACAAAAACAAAAGTAATGCCAAACACACTCTAAAAAGATATTCAAACAATGATAAACTAAGACAACTTGGGTTAAATTAGCTAAACATGGCTTGAGATATGAGACCTAAAGAACCCTTAAAAAGAAAAAAAATATGCAAAGTTCAATGCCAAATACCAAATTTCAAATATGAAGAAATATTTAAAAATACAACGTTGGAGAAAAAAAAGCGTATTTAATTTAAGTTGTTCTGCATTTCAAAAATAAAGTACAGAAAAGAAAAGGCAAATGAGCCGCTGACAATACACCTGGGTTGGGGAATGGCATAATAAATAGGCAATAGATGATATAGAACAGGCTCGATAACATCAAGGTCAAGGACCTTTCCCAGTCAAATGCCCAACAGTATAATTCAATTCTTTTCTATATCATATACGTGAATATACAGAAAAAAGATTTTGCATATTAAGATTATAATTAATATTCATAGCACATAAGCTGTGTTATTAATTATATTAAGATTTTGCATACTGTTCTTCTATATTCTATAGCATATAGAATCATAGAAGATGTAAATTTTAACTAATTCCATCTACAATAATGGAAAGTAAATTTAAAATGAACCCTTCTATTAGCTTACAAATGTTATTAATCAAAGATAGATGTACTGAGATGTAGCACCCCAAATCAGATTTTTATGCGATCTTTAATTTTAATAATCACTGCACCAGCACTTTCTAAGAAAACTTTGTAGCACCATCTAAAAAACAGAAGGTCTGCAAGAAAATCAAAGAAATCCCTCCCAAAAGAGTTTTACAGAGATTTCAGCCAAGATCCCCACAATTAACAATAGAACTTACATTAAATGATGCCATATCATCATGCGCAGTAGAACAATTCATCCGGTACATGTCTCCCAGCATTTTTGGGCTACTTGACGATGTTTCTTTCATTAATTCACCAAAATTCTTGATCACAAATCATGCATCATTTGCAATATAGGCCAGATTCATCGTGATTCCTCCGTTGCCCTGAATGAAAGTCCCATACCTGCAAAAATAGCAATCCGCTGTAATTATTGAAGACACGTGATATCCTTTCTTCAGTGCTTTCACATGAAAAACTACTCCGTCATCCGAGCTCTGTGATAAAAATGATACAAGCAGGGATATGACCTAGAGACAAACGTTTCCTAGAAAAGCAATGAAAATCCTCTACCAATTGAATTTCCAAAAGCAAAATGCCGAATTCATTAAAACACTCTTAAATTTCAAACCTTCGAGAAACTACGAGCAAAAACGGATACATGATCATGATAGATAAACAAATTCACCCCTGTTTTTTCATATGATAATTTAGGAAAATTCTGTGTCTCCCGATTACAAGCCACAATCAATATTAACAGCAAGAAATGTATACAAACAATTCTCAGAGTGGCCACCATATTCTCTTGTTTTGTTTGGAAATGTATACATTTAATCTACATTAACAACAAGAAATGCTCATAAAACATCACATTTTTACCTGAGTGCCATGAGCATTAATGGCATTGCTATCCCACATTATATCCCCGCTAACAACTCTCCCATTAGACGTGACATCCACCTCCGTCGGCAGCATGAGCAAGGAAGTAAACGGCCTTTGTTCCTGCAGCAATTGCTCATCTCTAACACTATCACCACTACCATTACTACCAAAAACAGCAACATTATCATCCCCAAAAACCCCATCATTCGCGTTCCCAAATTCCGCTGCCTTCACGCCACTAGCACGCGCGCACCTTGGCGAACCCTAGGCTAGCCAAGTTTGGATCAACAACTTGACTGACTAAAGGGTCACCACACCCACTAGATGTAAGGCATGCCAGAAGCCATAGATGCTCAACAAATGCCTTTTCTTCTGATTCCTTTGGGCTCGTTGCCAATAGCTAGGTGCCTAGGTTCCTTACCCCAAAATCATAGGTGCATCAAACAATCCTAACAACATTAGCACCACCTAGTTTATCTTGACCGTGTCTTATGATCATGTGGGTGATGTTAGCACCAGCCCTCTCTCCAGAAAACAAACACTTTGCTGGATTATCTATTGGAAATATCGGGGGGGTGCAGCCAACTCCAAATTCAATTGTATTTTTGGTGATTTAATGAAGTTGATATGATGGCTATTGTAGAAGTTTTCAATGAGATGGCGGTTAGTCCTGAAGACAAATAAGGTGGAGCTCCTTTTGATTTCTCTCGTTGTTTGAAGTTTAAACAATGGATTGATGAGTCTAAACTTATTGATTTGTGTTTCATGTTTTTGTTTTACTTGATGGAGCCAGGAAGCAAGACGTTATGGTTTGAAAGAATCGTTTGTGCTTTTTGCAATCAATTTTGGCTTGGGAATTTTGATGCTGCCATGGTTCTTCATTTTCCTCGGATTATAAATCTGATCACCGCCCGATTTGTGTGCTAGCTTGTAATTCTGATAAGGCTGCCTGCTTTTTGGGGTCTTAGATTAGCATGGCGTCTTTGTTTCAAACATATTATTCTGAAAATGGATTCGTCTCTTCTGGTGGCAGCTTCGAGTTGCAGTTCCACTTCCTCAATTCATGATACTATGTTTTGTGAAATCTTGAGGTTTCTCGGCTTTGCTTGGGAATTTTGAGTTGCCATCCTCTCAGAGAAGGGAATCCGTGTGCTGATTGGTTGGCTGATCAGAGTTTTTTTCCTAGGAATGGTCGATCTCTTGCATCGGGATGTCATCTAGGTAGCCACTACTTAGATTGTCCGCACGCACTACGTTGCGAGCTCTAGTCGATGAAATTGAAATAATTAATAGGTTAAGGTAGTTTTAAAATAAAATATAATATTTATACACACTACCATAAGACTTTATCAATAAAGATATGGAAATGAATAATTGCTTCAAAATATTTTTAACACAGATGTGAGAAAACATAATTTTTTTTTCCCTAACAGCTACATCAACTTTCATGTTGTCATTAGTCTATATGTGTGGTTTGATATAAATAAAAAATAAAATACATAAAATGACCATGAATATTGTTGGGGCATATCAATACATCAATGGATGGCGAACGAGCATAAAAAAATAACTTTGCAGAGAAAAAATAACACCTCAATTAATTATTAAAGCAATCTAAGCACGTGGCAACCAAGTCACAAGAAAAGGAAAATAGAAAAACTAAACCACCGAGACACGTGGCGATAAAGGCACGGCAAAAAAATATAAAAAAATTATTTTTATTTTTGTTTTAAATTAAATTAAATATTTTTAGTGTTTTTAGATTATTTTGATATTTTGATGTCAAAAATATTTTTTTAAAAAAAATATCATTTGAATGCATTTATGAACGAAAAATATTTTGAAAAATAGCTTCAATTACACTCCTAGACAGGCACAAAAATCATGCTATTAATGGTTGTAAATTAGAGTGTTTGTTTGTTTTTCTGTTTAAAAATTGCTTTGAGAGTTTCTTTTTTAAATACTTTAGATATATTGATATAAAAATATATATTATTTCAATATATATATATATATATATATATATATATATATATATATATGTATATTAAAAAATACTTTAACAAATAACCACTAACCTTAAAAAAACAATCTTATTTTGGATAAGTATCGGGGGGTTAAGCAAGCAAGTGAAAAAATCGGTCGGCTCATAATTAGTATTAAGATGACGATCCTATTTGAAATTAGGTGGACAAAGTGGTCATAATAAATGTCACAACCAAAAGAATTATTGAAATCTAAAGTAAAAGTTCTCACGATGCACATTAATAATCTAAACTCTTTTAATATATAGTATAATAATGTCACAGGCGACAAAAAATACTGCAAAAATATAAAAATAAAAAAGCTTATAACAGATACTCGGGTAAATGTAATATTCTTAAAGAAGTAAGAAAAACCGATATCTGACTCGAAAAATACAAAAAGGCCTCATTGCTGGTTAAAAAACTGAATTTAAAGGCAAATATATTAATTTAGTGTGTCTATTTTAAATAGAAATACAAAAATAATCATCAATGAGAGCTTAACCATTTATCTCTTTTAAAGGTAATAATATAAACTTACTGTTCTATTAGATCATAAAATATTTATCCGATTCTCAATTAATTATGAAATACCAAAATAAGCTCATTGCCATGATAATTTTACCAACAGCCATTAGCTTATTAGTTATTTTTAAGGGCAAGAAAGTGAAAACAATAATATTGTGTTTCAAAAACATTTTGAAAAAAATTGAAAAATTTTTATTTTTATTTTTTATTTTAAATAAAAAATATTGTTTGTAGATCATTTTCATAAATGATATCAAAAATAATTTTTAAAAAACAAAAACATATCATTTTGATGCATTTCTGAACAAAAAATACTTTAAAAAATAATCTCAAATACACTCACAAACATACCCTATATAATGTCAACAGGGAAAATGTGTCTTCTCTATTCCTTTTAGTGTTTTTTATTCTATTCCGTAATTGTTGCTGTTAGTTTTTTTTGGGATTTGCTTAGCACGGTCTAATCTGGCTATTGAATTATTATTTTTTAATTATTTCAATGTGTTAATATTAAATAAATTAAAAAATATTATTTAAATATATTTTCAAATAAAAACACATTATACTACCTAATATGTCCATAGGCTCAAGACCAATGTATAGTTAATTTACCTATTGAAGACAATTAAAGTAAAATAGTTTTTTGGGTGCTAAATTAAACAGATAAATATAATATATGTGATCTGCTTGTTTAAATGTTAAGCATGTTTTTTTATTAAATTGTAATTATTATGTATACATTAAAAGATAATAAAAATAAAATTTCTTGTGAATATGGACAAGTTGGCTAGATAATAAAAATAAAATTCCTAGTCACTATTAGGGGGTGTTTGGGAGTATGGTTGTGGTTGCTTTTGAAAGTGTTTTTCGTTTAAAAATACATCAAAATAACATGTTTTATTTTTTAAAAATTATTTTTGACATCAGCACATCAAAATGATCTAAAAACATCAAAAAAAATTCATTCAAAATAAAATAAAAATTCAAAATTTGGCCAAACGGCGGTTCAACCGCTTAGCCAAACAGACACTTAGTGTCTACTTTAGATTGTAGATGAAGTTGTTTTTTGAAGTGTTTTTTATTTAAAAATACATCAAAATATTTTTTTTTATTTTTTTAAAATAATTTTTGATACTAGCACATGAAAATAATTTAAAAATATTAAAAAATATAATTTAAAAAAAATAAACTTTTTTAAAAACATCTTTAAAATGCATTCACAAACACTTCTTTAATCATTAAAGTTAACCCGAAAAATACTTAGTTTAATCATGACAACCAAGCAAATAAATCTTTCTTTGGTTGGCTCAAAGGGCTACAAAAGAGAATGGCTATCGGCACAACTTTATTGACTTTTATTTTTAAATGATTAAAATGCCTTTTTTTTCTATACGATATTCTTTTATCACAATCTCAGATCATCTCCAATAATAAAAGCTATTTTAGAAAAAACTAAAATTTTAAAATAATTTTTTTAAATAGTATAAATATAATTTTTGTTATTTATGTTTATTCTAATGATAAAAATCATTTAGAAAAGTTATTTTTTATATATCATTTTAAATATAATGCAATTACTGTGTATATAATTTAATTATGCAATTAATTATACAATTAATAGGAACAAGTTGTATAATTAAATAATTGCATTTAAAAAACCCTTTAATAATATAATTATTAATTTTTTAATTATATTGAAATTAAAAAAAATGAATTTAAAATAAAAACCCCGCAACATTTCAAATTTGAAATTTTAAAATATTGAAAAAAATCTTCCAAAATTTCAACTTTTTAAAAAAAAGCCACCAACTTTTGAAATTTTAAAATTTCAAATTTTGAAAAAAAAGCGCCAATTTCAAATTTTGAAAACGAACCCGCCAACATTTGAACTTTTAAAATTCAAATTTTGGGGAAAATAAATTATCTATAAATATTCACATAAACCTAAACATTTTTCTTCATCATATTTTTCTTCGTCATTTTTTTTCTTTGCAATCTTAATTTTATTTCATTAAAATTTATCATGAATCTTAATTTATATGATGCTTTTGATTTTGATGATGATTCCTCCATGTTTATCTTCAAAGTTGCTACTGTGGTCGCTGAAGATTTGATAAATAAAAGGCGGAGAAGGAAGTCTCGTGACTCTGTTTTTAGACGCAATATCATCAATCGTAGAAAGGAAGTTCAAGGCCTCCCTCTCTCATTATCAGTCAGCCAAAAACCCCTTCACCAAGGGCAAGGCAATGAAGAAAACCACGACGACGACAAATCCAACAACTACCCTCCCAAGGCCTCCCTCTCTCATTATCGAAGACAAAATCCAGACCAAGAACAACCAGTACCACCCTCTGTCTTCACCCCACCCTAGCCTTCTGACTTCACCCCACCTTCAAAAATCAAAACACTGTTGCCCCAAGCTGGTCACAACTCCCCTCTCACCTACTACCATGCAGAAATCACTGAGTCAAATCATTAAAGTTAAAACAAGAAGAAATTCCATCCTCGAGTTTTAACAAGATCTTAAACCACCCGCATCAAATCTATTATCCAAGATGGAGAGAGGGGGTGGATGGGTTTAATTTCAATTGAACAGGAAAGTTCAATAAGCACGATACAGTGGTAGTGTTGAAGATTTGTTGAAGTCCGGGTAGTGGGTTTTTGGTGGTGGTGGCGGGGTTGCCATGGCCATGGTTGTTATAGTGGCAGTCAAATAAGTTGGTATTTGAAGGACGGAGGAAATCCGATTCCAATGTATCGGTGATATGCTATTCATAGATTGCTATGCCGATGCCCTCCCCTGGTAGACGGACAGGCACCCTCTTCTTTGTGGCCTGTGAAGTCGATTGTAATTAGCAGTGTGATGAATAAATAAATTAGTTAGAAATAAGAGAGGATCCGTTTTGTTCAATAAAGAGTGAAAATATTCAAACGCATGGAGTTCCTAGCCCCAGTCCAACGTAAATAATTTTTATTCTCATTTTATTACACAGCGTTCATCGAGAAGACAATCCCCTGCAATCACAATCAATGAAGTGAAAGGAGCCTAGCTATGGTTAATAAGCGAGGCCAGCTATTTTATCCAGGCTTCAGCGTTGTCACAATTTGGGTTAAACAGATGAAACACATGGCCTTCTCTTCCTGTCTCCGCAATCTCCACCTCTCCACTCCACCCATTGTTCCTCAATGGCTCGTAATAATTCAACCCCCTCTGTCTCAGCCCATCCTTCTCAGCCAGACAAATTAGCACCCTGGTGCACCCCAGGCTAGCCATCCTTGAGTCGGCAGCTGGCTGGATTATATCTAAAACCATCTGATCCACTTGTAGTTGGGCTCACAAAATTCCATGACCCGTTTAAAATACTATAATAACATTTTTACGCATCTTGCCTTGCCTTGAAGATGCTGTCACACATGCCCTGAATTGGCAATATCCACATGTTATTTCAATCGCACCCAAAGCATGGACGTCTATGTTGGAGCCAGCGCAATGGGCCTTAGCCCATGAAGTTTCGAAGAGTCCAGGACCATGGGCTTCGGCAAGGTGCTTCAATTCAAAACCCAACAGCCAAGCCGTCCCCGATGTCTCTTCTTGCTGGACTCGCGCAAGAAGTTAATGGAAAGTTTGCTAAGCATAATAGGCCTGTTTGAAACTTCGCATTTGTTGCAGTGCAAAATATGAGGGTTAAAAATAAAGTATATGTAAAATTTTATGAAGAAAAAAATATAAGGATTTGTTCATCAACGTAAAGCAAATATGCAATGCAAGATTAAAATATAATATATTACAAAAAAAAAAAAATCAAGTGTTCATATGACTATACATATCCCACCTCCCAACTTATAAAAAGAAATATCAAACAAAATGCAGTCAAATTTTATTGGCTCCGCGCTCGGGAGGATAGGCCGATAGGGAGATTGATAGCATGAATTCCTTTTCTCGCTCGTTTTCTCTGCTATCTCGATAGCATCCTTCCTTCTCATTCTGTTGTCCTCCCATGGCTTTTTTCACCTCGACAGAAGAGATTCTCTTGAATAATTTAACTAAGATAATTATAACCCTAATATATCAATATTTATTGTTTTTTTATGGATTTTCCCTTCAAAAAATAATATACAAAAATGTGACCCATCATTTCTGGATCAAGCACTTTTATTTTGTTTGATGAACTAAACTACATTAATTTTCAAAACAGTAACATTTACAGCTTCATGCATATTCATACTAGCATTAAAATATGTTACTAATGAGGATTCGTCGCTATTTTTTGAGGTGACACCACCGTGTGTGTGGTGTCAATCAAGTTTTTACTGACTATACCACAGTATGAACAAGGAATATAGAGTTATTTTCGTGCAAACTTTGTCAAAACTAATGAAGTATAAATGTATTAAATGAACACGCAATACATGAAATATAATACTTGTAGGATGACTTATCAAAATGATTCTTGTATTTGTTTTCTAAGAAAGATAAAGTACATGATTAAGTAAATACATAGAGTTAAATGTCTAGAAAAAATGAAAGAATGTTAAAGTCATGTTCTACTACATCCTTATTAATTTGGGATCCTTTTTGTTTCCAAGAACTTTAACTTTTAGTCCAATAAATCATCTCCCATACGACAACAAAATTACATATCAATTAAGAGTTTAATGAGACTCTTGCTATATAAATATAGGCTTTTGATGTCTAGGTTTGCATAAAAATATATAAACTCTTACCTATAAAAATACACCATTAAACTTTTACCTGTACCAAAACCTTAAATAAAATAATTTCGTGAATGTTTTTCATCAATAGCAAGAAATACTTTTATTTATTTATTTATTTTAAATATATCATGTCTAGCATTATGTTAATTACAATAGCATTCCTACATGATTTATACAAGAGAGTAATTAAGAAAAAGAATAGAGAAATCTATGCCATCTCATGTAGTTAATACTTTGCAGAGCTCAAATATTATGCAAAGAGCAGTGGCGCAACGAACATATATATATATATATATATTTTTAATGAATCGGCAGGAAGGAGCACACTGAGGCCACTAAGGGATGTTCCCTTCATGCGCAATGCTAAAAACCTGATCTCGTAACGCGCAGAGAATGAATAGGGATGCTCGAAACACACGCAGCAGTTAGTACTATTCAACATTGTTAAAATAAACGTAGTTTTAAATGATTTAAAACATATCAAACCTTACATCAAAGTAATAAAATTTGAAGTTCGGTATGATGGGTGACACATTTCTCAAACAATACACCAGACAGTGATATATCCCGAGGATTCCAGCTGGTGAAGCCAGAACCAGAAGGGAATATCATCTCAGACTGACAGGAGTTCTGAATAGATTCCACAACAGAAAGAAAATAAACCGATCCAAAGGAGAGGGTCCCGATCACCCCTTTCTCCCGTGAAGCTCTACGTGTACGTATATAACTTTACAATATTCTTTGCAGTGAAAATGTGTTAGAGAATAATATAAATCATATTATGGTACCTCACTTACAAGCTTAAGCTTTTAGGTGAGATGATTCCTTAACATGGTATCAGAGCCTTATTGACCCAGCAGTCACGAGTTCGAATCTCACCACCCCATTCTATTTGATAAAAACTAAGCACAAGGTGATGTGGGTCTGTGCAAATTTCAAGCCCAAAAGGCTTTCACTTGAGAGGGTGTATTAAAGAATAATATAAATTATATCATGGGGCATCACTTACAAGCTTAAACTAAAGCTTTTAGATGAGATGATTCCTTAACAAATACATTCGGCCCGACGACTCTTATTTGTATGGTCGTCCGTTTCTCCTCGTCCATTACCTGCGCTGTTACTTGCTATATATTGGATTTGTGATGAAGGTCATCGCAGAATCAAAATTCATGGACCTTCACTTTCAAGTTTCGAGTCTCTATCCTTCAGATTTAAAAGTTCGCGCTTCGATAAGCAAAAGGGGTTTGGCATATTATAACATACCTTCAGCACTCGAGATTCTTTTAAGGTATGGTGTCCAATGAAAAGAGTACGTGGTCCTCGATCATATCCATGTTACTAAAGTACCAAAAATAAATAAAAAATATTGTCGGGATTTTTCTTCATGACAGCAATTAGATTTTCTGGTCCGTTTAATTTTTGAAGTTTCTTACATGAGTGCACAGCTCTCTTTTCATTTGGTGCTAAAACTCAGATGGCGCTTCTTTACGCCAAAGCAAACACCTGGTTTTGCTGGTTTATTCAAACGTGACTTTTTTTTTTTTCAAACTCGATAATCTTGTGGGGAATATAATATATATTTTGGGCTTTTTTATACACACAAACACGCTATTGTCTTATTATTAGGTTTGAAATTCAACTTCACATTTGAAAAAAAAATAAAAGAGTTAAATAAGGTTTACCTAAAAAGAAAAATTATTAGGTAATCAATTTTATGATAATCTATTATTCAATTTAGAAATATAATCAATATTTAAAATAAATAATATATATTTCTAAGGTGAGAGAACTATGATTTTGTTTCCTAATATGGTTAAATAAGACGGTATATTCTTTTACAATTGGTTATTGCATATTTTAGAATGGTAGAATGTTTAAGTTTACCTCGTATCTTGCGATCGATGACATCATGTTGAATCTCATAAATCATAGAGAGTACAAAAAAATAAAAATAAAATGCAGTTAAATACAAGTAGATCCAGGTAAGCAAGTAAAATTTTGGTTGTGTCATACTCTTGCAAGGAATGCATTTACTAACTAGAACCCGAAACCTACTATGCAGATAACAAACTCTCTATTATTACGTCATGCCTTTTTGTAACAAACTACCCTTTGGAACAAACTATTAATTAGCTAAGTTTCGATCTATGTTCTCAACCAAGGATTTGAGAGTTTAAATGAAGGGAGAAAGGTCTGCATCTATATAATGTATATATCCCAAATCCCGAGACCATTCTGATGAACAAAAGGCAGTTCTATAAGAAATCTCTCCTTGAGTGAATTATTCGTAAAAGAAGAAAAAAGCAATTCGTAAATCATCTGCCGACCATGATAACATGCAAAAAGCATAAAAAGTAGCTTTTCAATAGAAACGAGAAGGATGGACAGCCACACAGAGAAGAAGAATTTTCTCCGTTACTCAAGCTGGTCTAACTTTCGAACTGTAATATTATTATTATTATTATTATTATTATTTGCAGTGCTATTCTCAGGGGTTGGTGTGGACTAATAGCTTTCGTTAATCAATTGTATACACTAAACTAGTTAAAAGCCAAATAGCTCGATAGGGCGAGTCTCTGCCACGGTACGGCATAGTATAAAGGGCTTCTCGTATACTCTTCGACTCCCCCGTATGTCCTCGGAATTTTGGCAAATTATTATGAATCCAAGCACGTTGACTTTTGAATGTTTTTTTAAATCCAGTTGACTTTGGGAACGGGTGCAATGGTAGAAGATGCATGCTCCTTATAAATCGATATTAAAACCTCCCCTCATAAATTCACCCTCCTAGTGTGAGGAAAATGCCATTAACAAATCCACGACCGCAAGGACGTCTTGCAAAATTTAATTATTATAAATTAGAAAGAGGTTGCCTCTGACCTACAAAAACAATATTCTAACATTTCGATCATTAAGTTTCCTCATCAATATCCCTTAATTTCAAATAACTTAATTCGATAAGACAACAATCTGTGGTGGCTTGCGTGTTTAAGCACAAATTCATATACATATTAAATCATCAAATGATCTAGAAACATAAGACCATGGGCTAATTAAAAAACCCCAGGAAAATATAATGCTTGGCATAATGGAGCGGGATTGGCCATTGTGTTCGTGTATTATAAAAGAAGCGAAGCTGGGCGGATAGCTGACCAATAAATGTCCCGCTCATAAAAATTAAAAATTAAAAATGGTCACCAGATTTTACACAGCTCCTCACAAGCTGTCAAACAAGCTCCCGGCATTCTCTTTGGCGACCGCGTTTTTACCGGATCGCTCCCTTCAGGGGTGGGGAACCCGTCTTTATCAAGAATTTTAAGCTAGCACGAGCCCCTCTTTTGTTATTTTTTTCTCTTAATAATCATGATCATGACCTAACACTAACTCACCATCAATGAATAGTTTGGACGGGTGTGTAGCACGCTCCTCCCTCTGCGTGTGTGGTGTTGAATCCCAATAGGGTGATGTGAGACAAAATGCATCCCACAGTGGTTCCCTGGTGGCTTGTGCTGACAGCTCTGGTCCCACTCAGGGTTTTGTGCAAGATTCCCACGCGCAGTTACTGCCAGTAGAGGTAGAATTGGACTACAATGTTTCTACACCTCTGATATAATCTCTCTCCTCCTCGCAAAAGTTCTTTATTATTGTTACTATACAATTATTCCCTTCAAAATCTCAACCCCTAATCTCTTTTATCTCCTGTTCTCTTTCCCTTTCTATCTCATAGACCCTTCTTTCTCTCCCTATTTCTTGTTTAATTTTCTTTAAATACATATACACTCTTGATTCTTAGTTGTTGAACAAACAAAAGCCAGGAATGACAGCTCCAAACATGGCCGCAGTCACGGCGTCTTTGGAGAGGTCTCTTCAGGACTGCTCTCTAAACCACCACCACCACCACCATCGAAGTAGTGGTATTTTGGGTGGTGGGAGAGAAGAGAGGTCATCGAGTTCAGATGAGTTAGACTCACAAAATCATTTACTACAAAATTCTGATACCTCCTTGGAGCTTAAGTCACATCTCTCTCTTCCTTACCATTGGGAACAGTGTTTAGATTTGAAGGTAAACAGGCCCTTTTAGATTTGAAGTCACTTTCTATCTATTACAGTTACAATAAATGCAGATCTTTGTATTTTGGTTTCCTATTTGTTTTGTTTTATGGTGTCTTTTTATTCTTCACGATCTTTCAGTTACTGATTTGTAATTAATGCTTTCTTTCTGCTCTCACCTCCTACCACATATATAAGATTAAAAAAATAGGGTTTCCTTTTGCCTTTTTCTTTTTTTGTCCGCAGAAAGAACCCTAAAAAGAGAATAATACTTTCTCAATTAGTTTTGGTTTTGCCCCCTTTGAATTTATCCCTTTTGGTTTGCATTTCTAGAGTGAAATAAAAAGAGAAATCATGTCTAGGTAAAATTTGTTCGTTTAATGGTGAATGTTCAATGCTGTTAGCATAAAAAAGGAAAGTATTTTCAGGGTTTGATATTGGGGAGGTACATTCTGATCATGAAGATGGCCGGGAATAAAAAAAAATGGAAATACGGCATAGTATATTTTTCTGCTTTTACAGGTTCATTTTTCTTTATGATGGCCATTAATTCGATAGCTAAATTATGATGGTCATTGCTTGTTCTTCTTTCTTAAATTATATTCTCTTTAATCGATCGTATATTTGTTTATGGCGCTACTCTTTGTTTTTTTCTGGTTGTAAAATGCAGACAGGGGAGATATACTACATAAACTGGAGTAATGGAATGAAAGCAAGAGAAGATCCAAGGATCACACAAGAATACAGTGGAGATTTCTACTCAGAAGATGACAGCTCATATGATAGCGAGGAGTCATCATCAGAATCATCTCCTTCTTCCTCGAGAGAGCATTACCATGATAGGCTAGAGAAAGAAGACCATGTCTTGGTTGTGGCTGGTTGCAAGAGCTGCTTCATGTATTTCATGGTCCCAAAACAGGTGGAAGTTTGCCCCAAGTGCGATGGCCAAGTTCTTCACTTTGACAGATCTGAAAATGGGTCGCCTTGAAACAGATTTCTTGTTTGATTCTTTTTCTTTGTTTCTATGTTTTTCGTTCTAAGAACTCATTTGTATGCTTTTGATGGAAGTTCAATGTGGAAAGATCATGAAATGCGTAACAAATGAGTTGTTACTTGTTAGCCTACTATTAATCTCCTCCCAGATCTTTGTTTCTATCTTTGCTTGTTTTTCCATTGTTATTTTTTCTTCATTGCCTTGTTATGGAAGCCATTGATATTGCCGAAGAATCCTTGGGGCCAGTGGCAAGGTTAATATACACGAAAGAGCAATATATTTATATTTTTTATCAATGATTGCAACATGTAGCTCCCTTCTTTAATTTCAATACAAGAGTATTTTTATAAAAAAAGGTGTTAAAGAGAGTGCTTGGCGTGCTACTAATATTTGCTTTACTTTGTTTAATTTTGTGTATTCCTGCCAAACTGCCAGCACATTGGAATCATAGTTTAATGGTAGTAATGTCAAGTGAGAGAACATTTGTTAATGTCTTGAACATTCTGCGTTCGCAAGCTGCTGCTGGTTTCAGGTTTGATTCAGAGAAAACGACAACGCTTAAGTTTCATATTTGCATCCCGATTAACAGGCCTTGTAAAATCATAAGCACTTACAATGTAAGTCATCTATATATAATATGAAAATAATAACAATTCACAAAAAAAAAATGTTATCCTGGGAGAGTTGTTATTTTGACACCTGGACATGTCATCTGTGCAAAAATCCCGTTATTTGCTAATCATATTACTATACTATATATCTGTAAGAATTATAAAATGGGATGAGTTTCTGATCTTATACACCATATGCTAGTATAAAATAAAAGACAATAAGACATTAATGATGCTTTTAGCAGAGAGAAATAAAAAAAAACTTGGATGAAGTTTGAATTGTAAGTTTTAATGTAGGAGGTGTGTTGGATTTTTTTTTTTTTTTTTTTTGAGAAAAGCTAGAAAAAAGATAGAGAATTTACGTCCATGCTGATCAACTCTTATCAAAGCACTTTGAATTATTTAAAATATTATAATAATGTAATAATTGAATTATATGTGTTTTATATTTTTTATATTTTCAATCGAATGCTTTGTTAATAATATAATCAAATCATTCAATACAAATTTATAATATTTCTTTATGATGAATATATGCTTTGAGAATATAGAACATACAAGAGTCGTGTTTAATCATTTTCCTTACATGAGAATCTGGGAGGAAAAATATCATGGAAAGGTCAGATGAGGGAATAAAAATTTTACTAATTTAAAGGCCTGCCATGTATTTAGGGTTAAATAGTTTTTTTAGCATAATAAAAAAAATACTTAGACTATAGAGAATTATTTGATATTATTATTTAAGCTTGAATTACTAATTAACCTTGAAACCTTCTGATCATTTAAATTTTTGTCTAACCCAAATTTAAAATTAAACCACATTAAAATTAGTTTGATATGATCCAATCAATATAGACTATCCAAAAAACAATCCAACAAACATGTAGGCAAAAGTATGAGGTTGGAAACAAAAAAAAAAAAAAAATGAAACTGACAGGAAAAAAAAACCTTATAACCCATTTATTGTCTAGCTCGAGTTTAAAATTAAATTATATGAAAGTTATTTAACATAACCCAATCAGCTTGGCTAGTCTAAAGATAACCTTGTCAATCAATGAAAAAAATATGAGGATGAAATTGAAAAGAAAAAAAGATGAATTTGACAAGAAAAAAAACTTATTAACCTAACACATTTCATCACTCGGGTTTAAAATTAAATGATGTGAGATTTATTTTGATAATTAGTCGACTTGGCTAATCCAAAGCAACCTAGATAATTGTTAAAAGAGATCGAGGATAACCTAGTCTTTTGATTGAACAATGTAATATAAGCTTTTTTAAGCAAAGAAGGGGTAAAAAAACCTTGATTATTGATATTTTAGAATATAATTTTTAAATCTGGATCAATAAGCATCATTCACAAAAAAACTACTATCTGTTTTGTTATGTTCTTGATTGGAGGTAATAAAAATAAAATGAGTAAAAATAATTATATCAATTGGCATGATATTTCTATAGAATCATTGTATTGCAGAATCCTGGTTGAGAATTTATTTATTTATTTATAAATAATTAAATTATCAAAATTAGAATGCCCTACACATTGTGAAAGTATTGTTAAATAAAATAGAATTATCATAATTAGACTATCCTAGATATTGAAAAGGCATTGTTAAATAATATAGTAAAGGAAACTTCACAAAGTTATCTAAGAGAATTTCAAAATTGAACAGACCAAATAAATGATTAGCTCTATTTATGTTTTTTATATCGAGAAATTCGTTCAACTGATGCTATTCCGCATCTGATTCTAGCTAGTTTACAGGCTCCAGCGTTTGACTATTTTACCCCCACAATACAAATTACTTTTCAAAAGGTGAAACATGGTAACTAGATTTTCTTCCTCCAGATCAACACAGACGACCTGCCACCGCAATTTATAGACGACCTTTCGCCGTGCAAAATGGGGTTTGATTTAATTGAGAAAAAATCAAAAGCTTAGCTGGTTCAATTGTGCTGAACCACGCTAGTATCTGTCGTTTTGAAGCTGCTTGTCAACGAGGTTTACTGTCTGCACGAGTAGTTACTGTCGTTTTAAAAATGCATTAAATATATATAAAAATGTATTTTCTGTCTCTTATTATTATTATTGTTATAACCAATGGAACATTGTGAATAAATTTCCATGAGAAAAGCAAAGTGATTATTTCATTGTAAATTATTAGAATAAAAAATCTATTCTTTTAGATTTTTATTAAATAATAAGTTTAAGAAGGATACGTGCTTTTCAAATCTCAATAATAATAAAAAGTGATGTTCTTGTTGCATCAATAGTTTGTATTTTTCTTTACATAAAAGATAATAGATTTAGATGATTAGAATGAAATAAATATATTTTTATTATTGTGAAAAAAATGTTTGTGTGATTTCTAATAAAAACCCAGGTCGTGTTCTATTAATTTATTCCTTCGCCCGAAAATGGAAAAAGAAAACTATCTAGTCACGATGTAAAAAAAAGCAAAATAATTGTAAGTTATAACCATAGTTGTCAATACCGTTCTGGTTTTTTGATTGGAACGGAACGTTTCGACGTGCCGTTTCGATGTCGTACTGTTCATATATATATATCCATGTGTGTGTGTGTGTGGAAAAAATAAAATATTAATTTAACAAGCATAATTAAAATTTAATTCTTTTTTATTTAAAATATTTTGGTGTTTTTAAATTATTTTGATGTATAGATGTCAAAAATAATTTTTTAATAATAAAAAAAATAGTTTTTGAACCCGGAATAGCACGCTCGGAACGGCACCGAGGCGTTCCAGCCGGAATTTCTGGAACAGACCAGAATTAAAACCGAGACAAAAACAACACTGTTTTATCTCGGTTTTTTAAACAGAACGTAACAGAATTAACAACTATCGTTATAACCACAACAATATGTGATTTTCACCAGGATTTAAAGAGACATGCGGAATTGATTTTTGATAAAAATAAAAATAATATGATTTTAATTTAAACAATTATGTTTTTATAATTTGAAAACGCATTGGATAACATAGGTTTCTTCCTTCCAAATTATGTTAATTTTAACTTTTAAAGAAAAAAGGGCAGACGGGTGTTGAATTTCTGTCGATTCCTGTTTTTAACATCCTTTGTTATTTAATTGATTATTGTAAAAATGACAAAATATTATATAAAAAAACATATGATTAGTTAATATTAAATCATAAACATTAAATGTCAATTTCCCCGCACCACAGCATCTCGCTAGTTAACAGTACAAACAGGGAATATTATGAGCAGCTTTTTCAGTTCTCAGACCTGGGAGTCACAAGTCTTAACTGTGTGTTAGGGTCACTGGTCACCGTACAATCTTACCATCTTCTTTTCCCCTAAAGCGTGAATGTGTCGGGGTAATTGGTTTTTTCTTAACAAAAAAACATTTTTTAATATATACATAAAAATATTTAATTTTAATTTTTGATGCATGTATCAAAATAACTCGAAAACATAAAGAATAAAAACTTTGAGGAACTTGTAGCAAGATAATTTATTCTTCAATGATAATAAAACTTGTAACTTTTGTAAAATTTGTAACCTCCAAACAATTTTTTTTTTGGGATTTAGAAATTATTTGATGATAAAATCGATTATTTTTAAATAGATAATTACAATAAATAAAAGAGTAAATATTTTTTGATAAGAAAAAAAATTGTTCTTAATTTTAATAAAATAAATTCTTTGAAATTAAGAAGATTTTTTTTTAAAAAAAGAATGTGAACCTTTTACCTTATAATTCAATTGGTATTTATAACTCATAAACCTTATTTTTTGTTTAAGTTGAAGGACTACAAAGTTGTTTTATGCTAATAATATTAATAAAGAATATATATCCTTTATACATGCATTACTGAAGATATATATATATATATATATATATATATATATATATATATATATATATATATATATATATATATATATATATATATATCAATGAGAGATAAAAATGTCATGGCCCATGTCACAAAGTTAGGCCCAAGATTCAAGCGTATAGCCTAGGTCTATAGAAGGGTGTGGGTCTAACACTTGGGCTCAGGCATAACGCCAGAGCCCACGGGGCAATGGATGCATGCCTTGTGCCTAGTCTCATGCTTCACTACTAAGGCCGAAGGGTGCTAGGCTTAGGCCTAGCACTTGACCTTGATCATGTTGCTTGAACCAGAAGTACACTCAAGATTTTTGCCCATTTAGAACATCTCCAAGAAAAAAAAGTTATTTAGAAAAGTCAAATTAATAATATGATTTTTTAAATAATATAAATATAATATTTTTTTACATTTGAATTCCAATGGAAAAAGGCCATTTAGAGAAGCCAATTTTATTTTAATATATATAATATTGATATAAGTATTTATTAATAATAAATAACTAATACAAGTATAATCAAAACCATTTTTTTTTTACAGAAATATATTAAATAACTTTTTTAGCTCTTTCGATCAAATATATAGGAATAACTCTTCAACTTACAAATGTTATAGCTCTTCAACTTATAAATATTATTTTAACTCTTCAATATAGCTTCCCCTTGAAGTTATGATAATAAAAAATGAAAACTATATTTTTTTTTTATTTTTTCCCTTGAGCTTTTTTTTAACTCTCACATTGAAGTTGCTTTTAGACGAGGCTTGCAGCTAAACTCAAAGGTGGTTGAGTCTGAAAAACAACAAAATTCATGTTATATGAGTATGATATTCTATCAAGCTTGGGGATGCTGGCTGTGAACACAAGCCCCGCCCACTTATCAATAAATCATCACCCTGTCTTGAGAGCTTTTAAATAAAAACATTGCCTCAAAACTCCCTATTTATTCATGAAGTGTCAAAAATATTAATCCATCGCATGGATATTCTTTTTATTTATAAACTGCACAATATAAATAATCTGTTTTTGAATTACAGCCAAGAATAAGTTGCTAGCTCTGCAAAAAAAAAAACAAAGAAAGTGAAAATTGACAATGTATATGAAGCTCGAAATACAAGGCTTAACATAAAAGGTAGTCGCATGCAAAAAGATGAGACAAGGCGCAGTTTCTTGGTCTGAGAAGGTGAGGCCCTTCGTCCCAAAATATTCGAACACGGACACACGCGGAGATGCTTCAGAGATGGTCCGTGGGAGCTGGTCACTCACGGCTGGAATCAAACGAAGAAGGAGGGGCTGTAAGAAGAAAACAAAGAAACCTTTCGCCTGACGGCAGAAAGGAATCTAAGCTGTGAAAGATTTGATAAGGGGAGATGATATTAACATTTTTTTTTAAAAAAAAAAGAGAGTTAAGCAGACTTCCGTTGCCCTAACTTTCGATAGAAACATTAATTTCATCTCCCTTTTCATCAAGGTTGAAGGGTGCGCTATAAAAAGAGAGTATACAGACAAGGGTAGCACAGGTTAAGGTGGTCTCTTGTTCTAAATTTGTGTTTTCTTTATGCATATACAATGTTATGTTCCGCAGTATAGTGCTAGTAGTTATAGTTTATCTGTTCTATTGTTTCAAAAAAAACTTTTTTATTTGTATTTTTGGTTTAAATTATTTTTTTTAGTATTTTCAAATTTTAATATATGTTAAAAAGAAAATAGGCAAATTAAACTTGCCAATTCCATATTTTTATGCATTTACAGTAACTTTTAAGCAAAAATCTCATATCTTAGGTTCTGTTTATTTTGCATAAGAAAACATTTAAAAAAAACAAATCTCGTGTTTATTTTTTAAAGATATTTTCTCGTGTTTATTTTATGTATAATATTTTATAAGAAAATTGTTTAATAAAAAATATTTTACAATCAATCTTCAAACATAGTTTATTTACTTGAAAATATTCAGTTCATAAAATTTCAAAAAATATTTTATATACACCAATTTACTTACAATATATTATAATTATTTCAACTATCATCTCCATCTCCATCTCACCACCATCATCATTTTCTCCGAGTCATCATTATAACCATCTCCTCCTCCCCCACCACCACCTTAATTATTTTTTATATCAGAAAATAATCTAGAATAAAAATAAAAAATTTAACGTTTTTTTAAAATATTTTTAAAAAGTAATTACAAACATTCCTTTTCCATAAAGAAAAACAATGCACATGTACGTCGTCCATTACGAACACATAATTTCCAACAGCCACTGACGTCTTAGGGAAGGCTACAGGACTGAGGTAAATAGATTTTTTGAAATCCATTTTTTTTGAGATCTGATCATTCATGTATGGGTAAAATTCCAAGTTTACCCCTCTCAATTACTTACTTTCCGGGGTTTTCTTCTTCTTTTGGGCTTAGTTCTCTTCAATATAGGTTTCCAGAGGCCCAAGTGATCTGCTACTGAGTGTTAATCAAAAGACACAATGGGCCTAGTTTGGATATACCAGGCTATTGGATTAGATTAAAACAAGAATTTCCGACTTTAAAATCATGGTCTAATATCTGGCGTTGCGAATCTAATTTAAGGTTTCAAAAAAGTATGTGTTATATTCCATAAAGGAGCAAAATTATTTATAAATGTATTGTTCTATAGTAGATCACCAAAAATATATTATGTTTTAAAGATATGAGCCGTAAATGAAAGTGGTATATATATATATATAGGTTTTCTATATATACATCGTTTATCTGAAGCAAAAAGCATATAATGAAAATTTTGCATTCAGAATTAATATAATAATCCAATAAAATATAATTTTAAAAAACCAAGTTATTCAACTCAAGACTTTTATTCTTTGGCATGACTGTTCAAGTCATCTGGGGTGCAATAATGATAATAAAGATCGAAGCTTAAGATGGACAGCCGTCAAGGAACCAAAACATTTTCTTATTAAATGATTTTCCATACACTGTTTGTGCCCAAGGAAAATTAATTACTTGGTCATCCCTAACTAAAGTTAACACTAAATACACATGTATTTATTATTCCATCGCCCCAAGTGATTCCCTATCCCATTTAGGTTTATTTATTTATTTTTATTTATATATATATTTCCAAATTCAAAATCGAGATACGGTAAGACCATTAGGTAGAGTGCGATTAACAGAGGAGGGTAGGTACAGCAACCTATTTCCGAATTCTGAGTCTTGAATGTTAGTTGGTTGATGTGGGCATGACTCTCCTTCATAGCCCTTTGATATTCCGGCTCTTACACCGGGATGAAATGGTGATCAAGGTAATTACACTAGATCTTAAGACCCTAATAAACAATCAATTCATGATCATATCAGTATTTTAGCGGGAAACTCCCTTCAAGATAACTGCTTCCCCAACCAGCACGTGCTCGTTATTTTGCTTCATATTGGCCTCCCCTCCCCATCAGCAGTGTCAAGACATCAAGCGAAATGAGTGGCCACCACCACCACGATCATTCACCACCGCCACCGGGTAAGTCTCCATGAGCTTACCTTGTTCTAATCTTTATGTTTCATTCAATTTTCCTTTTCACATAATTGATTTTTCTCTCTTAATGATCTAATCATCGAATTTCTGTTATCCCTTTACTTGATATACTTTAAAAAGCTACTTAGCAATCCTTGTTTGACTTGGCTGTATATGGACTGAAGAAAATACCTGGCTGCATATGTAATTTTTTGTGAAATTCAGGGATTCCACCTCCATATCCTCCCCAAGTTTTTCCGCCGCCGCCGCCGCCAGGGCCTCCACCGCCCCCTCCGCCAGGGCCCCCCCCTCCCCCTCCGCCAGGGCCTCCACCTCCTCCACCTGGTTATCAAAGCTATTTCTATGAAGGCCCTGTACCCCAACCTCCTCCTCCACCCCCTCACACACAACATGTCCATCATGACCATGAGGGCAGTGGTGATTGCTGTCCATTCCTAAGATGGTGGTACGTGCGAAATCTGCCGCTATTATTTTTTGGCTCGTAATCTTTTAAAAGTATGATTATTCAAATTGCATCTTGTTTTCCAATTTTCTGGAGTGCATCTCATCTGGGTTTCGGCTTCCATTGAGATTAATTTCCTCCGTGTTATTAATATTGCCTTTGAAACTTGTTACAGATATAGGTGATCGTGTCTGAATCGGTGTTACTTCTTAGAGGGTCACTTGATTTGTTTCGTGTTATGTTTCTTTTTCCCTCTTGTCTGATGCAAAGTTTGTCCAATCCGGCCAAACTCGGCCGGTTGTTCCCCGCATGATTAATGTGACCGGTCAGACCAGTAGGTCAGACTAACCCAACCGACTACCTGGTTTTTGTGACACTGTCCAGTTGAAATCCGATGGGGTTTATCCTTATCCTTCCCCAAATCCGACAGCAGAGATAATAAATTAGTAGAGCGAGAAACTTTAGTAAAAGATTGCCAAATTGCGAAAAATATTTTTCTTCCTCCACTAGATTTGTCTTTTGTGAATCAAGGAGATTGAATCAGGATTTTGGTTGAAGATCAACCAAAATCTAGGAGCAATTACATTTGAATATAATTATGTTTGGTAAAGACGTAATTCAAGGGCATAAAACTTAGAGATTAATTTTCTTCAAAGTTTCAAGTGAATTTATAATTAAAACGGTAATCAAGCTTTCAAATCATAGTTATCTTATTTAATTTGATTATTTGAATGTTATTTGACATGATAAATAAACATCTTAAACTTTCTATTTTTAATTGGAAAAAATTACCCTCTTAACTAAATGTATGTATGTATGAAAACATAAGCTAAATGTCTCAAAACAACCCTAAACTTTCGATCAAACTCAACTCCTAACCTTTCACCTTTTCAAGTCTTCCGTGTCCAAGTGTCCGTCTCCTCTGGCAATTTTGGCAGAGAACTTCTTTGCGAAGGCCGAAACCTTTGCACGCCACAGCCATATGAATCTTTAAAAAAAAACTGTGCAAAAGCATATGAAATCAAACCTCTTAAAGTAATTCCATGACAGAAGAAACTCCACTAAGAACGCAGGTAAATTTATCATGAAGAGATAGAGCTAAAGCACGACATTCAAAACAAGATGATTGAAATTATTTTTTGATGATTTATAATCTGTAAATGTATCTTACTTCTTTTCTTCCATCTAATGCCTCCATACTTGCAGTTTGGGTGCTCTTTGTTGCTGCTGTGTGCTGGAAGAGTGCTGTGGCTTCTGCTGCTTTTAGGCTTTTTTACGTGTCTGGTCTTTTACATGAATGGCATTTGGTTATTATGTACTTTATAATCTGAGGACTTTCCTCACCATTATCCATTTAATGGAGCATGAATCTTTAACTTGCTAAATGAAACGTGTTAAGGCTCTTTCAACCTTCAAAACTGGAGAGCTAGCATGCGTATTTACCTCTATTTTCTTGTGTCAAATATATTATTAACTATTATGATTCAAAGTTGATTTTCCCTGTCATGCTGTAGAGCAATGGCTCCAATAATTTGATCCATCAATCCTTCCTTACAATGCAGTCAATGCAGCCAAGTTATTGCTAATCTTCCTGCATGGTGTCTTATAAAATAATATAAATTATATATTAAGACTTCACGTAATAGTCTAAGTTTATAGGTGAGATAGTTCTTTAACATGGTATCAGAGTCTTGTTGACCTAACGGTCACGGATTCGAATCTCATCACCTTCATTCTATTTGATAGAAATCAAGCACAAGATAGTGTGGGCATGTGCAAGTTTCAAGTCCAAAGAACTTCTACTTGAGGAGTATGTTAAAAAAATAATATAAATCATATTGTAGGACCTAACTTAAAAATTAAATTTTTAAATAAGATGATTCCGCGTGGGTTTTGCACAATAGAATACATTGCTTGCAAGTAATGGCAGCTGCCTGCATCTTTGTAGGAATTGTTACATTTGGATCGTCTCTTTCACATTTGTTTCGTGGATGAATATTTTAGAGTGAGTTTTTTTTCTTGGATTTATTGAGGTTCGAGACAGCCCTTTACAAAGCTCCTCCTTTCTAAGCTCTAAAGTTGAAGGCCACTGTCGTGATTGAGAAAGAGTGCAAAAACTTGATTCAAAATGTAGGAAACCAGGGTATGATTTCTGGAGTCTATGAAGTTCCAAAAACTAGAATTAGGTGGCAATTAAGAGAGAGAAGAAATGAAAGTTTCAAGCTCTTAAGCCTGTATCAGCATGCCGGTGACTGTGACTGGATTATAGCTGCGTGTTAATTATTGTTTTTTTATTTGAAAATATATTAAAATAATATATTTTTTATTTTTTAAAATTAATTTTTAATACTAGAAAAAGAAAAAAGAAAAAAAAAGCACTGCCTTATAGGCAAGAAACAAAGGCACATTATTTCTAATCAAATCGCATCTAATCCATTCAAAACCAAAACACCAAGCGGTCCTATGCAAACCCACCAGCCACAACAATGGTCCCTCTATCTCTCCTTGGCCCTCTCAACAAGGCCGCACCATCACCACTAGTGAAAAGGGAAGTAATCCTTTTATAAATCTCACTAGTTTATTGGTATGTGTTTTTCTAACTTAACACACAATATTCATATCTTAAATAACCATTTTGATGTGTTATTTAATATACAAATCATTCTTAAAATATTTTAACTTAACTTTTTGTATAATCTAGGTTTAAAATTAAATTGCTTGAGAATTAATTTGACACAACCCGATTGATTTGACTGATTCAAAAACAATATGCTTGACTGACCAGATGAAAATGAAAGGGAAAAAAGCTTAAATTGACGAGAGAGAAAACTATATTTATCTAACTTCTTTTCTTGCTCAAATTTAAAATTAAATCGTGTAGGAATTAACCGTAATATGATCTAGTTGATTTGAGTGGTCTTAAGACAACTCAATTGACCGATAAAATAGTTTTGAGAATGAAATTGAAAAACAAATAATGAACTTGACAAAAAAAAATTGACTTCTTATTAAACCTGGTTTAAAATTAAATTATGTGAGAATAACCCTAAAATAATTCAATCAATTTTATATGTCTAAAAACAATCCAGATGATTGATAAAAAAAATAAAAGGGAAAGGGAGGGGGGGGGGGGGGGGTTCATTTTATGTGAACAGTAAAACCCGTAACATAATTGAACGTCTTTTTGTTTGTTTAATGTTTAATTATGTCTTTTAATTTGGTGAAATAATTTAATATGAAAAAATATTGGGTTGTTGTAAGAAATGTAGATTATGTTGCTATTTGATGAAATATTCAGGATGGTTAAATTGTGATCTAAGATTGATTATATAATTTTGTTGTGATATCAATAACTTCATATGTTAAAATAAATAAATATATATATATATGTTTAAATATCATGCTTAGTTTTTTAGTTTTTTTTAAGAGAGAGAGAGAGCAGATGGCTTGTCATTTTTCTTGACAAATGATGGGCCGCTTGCTTCTATGAATTTTAATCTCCTTTAATGATTTAAAAATTGAAGAGCCAAAATCCTTGGGTCAAGAAAAATGAATTTTAAATTTTAATCTCCTTTAAGTTATTTTAACTTAACTTCACACTTGAGCAATCAAGGATCATCGAGGTTAAGAGCCTAGTTATCTTTGTTGTTTGAGGACGTTGGCTGCAAAAAAATCCTATTTAAAGCAGAACATGCCACAGCCTGACAAATAAAATGTAACAAAGTAAATTAGACAGCCAAACTAAAGATATGTTAAAAGACAAATATATAATTTCATTCACAGCTTCACTGTAAGTGAGTTGGATTAAGAATTTTTATATCATTCATTACCTCTTGATGATAACGAAGGCTACAACGTTTGGGACTTGTCTTGCCTGTATACATAGCTGCTCAAATAAACAGAGAATCATTTATTTACTCACAGGTGATCTGCCGTGTTTCCTTATGAATAAAACAGTAATTCTACAGCGCTGCAAAAGACATGCCATGCCTGTCACCCTGTCAGATGTAACTTGTAAGGACATTGAAAATTTGTTTTCAGTTTTGACTTTTGAGTCTGTTTTATTTATTTTTTAAATAATTTTTATTATAAATTAATTTTTTTTAATATTTTTAAATTGTTTTCCAGTGATGATATCAAAATTGATTTTTATAAAAAATATATTATTTTGATATATTTTTAAATAAAAAATATTTTCAAAAACAATCTTAATTATATTCCTAATAAAACACTTCAAATGTTTGATTGAGTGACTGTTTGTAACTGTAGTTTAAGTTGTTTTTGAAAGATTATTTCATTTATAAATGTATCAAAATATTATTTTATTTATTTTTTTAAAATTATTTTTAACATTGAAAAAAATCAAAAAATATTAAAAAAATAATTTAAAAAATATATTTTTATTTGTTTTAAAAAAATATTTAAAAAAAAAACAGTACCAAATCCGTGGGTTATGATTCACGCGCGCGCGCGCAAAAAATTCATCTAAGCCCGAGAGAAACAATATATCCCGTCGCCTCTGTGAAGTTGCCGTGATGATTGTAATGAACTTCGTTTATAAAATATACGAGTTAATTTAACATAGAGTTATAGTTTAATTAAAAATATTAATAAGTCCTCATGGCTTCAAAAGATATTTATTTTTTCAAAATCAGTCCTTTCATCAATTCCAAGTTTTTTTCCAATCGATTTTCATTTTTTTATTATTTGACAAGTAGAGGAAAGTTCATAGAAGGAGAGACAAGTAACGTGGGAGTCTGGTCAGCAAATAAGGTAATTTTTTAAACAAAAATTTACTAAATTGAGAAATGTTTGGCACTTGTCGGAGAACTACTTGAGAAATGTTTGGCCCTTGTAATTCACTGAAACATACAGCGCCTTTTATGATAATGGATGTAATTTTATTTAGTTTTGAGATTGTCCGAAATTTTTTATTTTAATAATTTTAATATACTAATATCGAAAATAGAAATTTAAAAAAAAAATACCAAACACGTGTGTAAAAGAGTTTTGGCAGTTAGCAACTAACCCAAGACAATGAAGCAGCTCCTTGATTAAACGGCGAAGAAAGAAGATTTAAATCGGACGCTAAGGCAATCGATTCGTTTTCACACCATTAAATATGGCGCCTTCTCTTTTTACATTTCTATGAACGTGTCGTCACATGCAAATATAAACCAAATAAAAAGGGCACGTTTTCCTTCCTATAATTTTTAATGCTTGGTGCAGTGAGGTGGTTCGAAAATGTACAGATGATGTTCCATACACATTACCACCTCTGACAGCATTAGCAATATCCAACAAGCCCATTTATCTCTTTCAACGAGAAATGACCGAGAAATAATACAAATAAAATTTAATATCAAAACTAGAATTTTTAAAATTAAAAGAGCTTATCACGTAAAAAATAAGAGACTAGAATAAATTTTTAAAATAAATTTAAAAATTATCACCTATTTTACATTTTTTTTTCACTCTTATTCTCTGTTTTCCAACTCATCTCTTACTACAAAACAAATTTATAATTTGGGTTTTGAAATAGTTTAATTATACAAACAAATTAATTTTTTTTTGTTATAATCGATAGTGATATTTAAAATGTAAACAATAATACCTACTACAGTAAAATCAAAAGCCTTTATATATCTATAATACCAACATGGTATACCCTTCTGTGCCAATAGAATTTTATCTTTTTCTGGCTGAATTATTTTTTAAATGTATATATATATATATATTAAACAATATTATTTTAGTATATTTTTAAATAAAAAATGCTATTTATATTAATTATTGCCTTGAATGCAAGTTTTCGCTGAATTGCTGGCATAGGGGGACCTTCTCTTGCCGTCACGCTTTAAATAGTTTAGAGACAACAGTAATGAGATGGAGACCGGTGAATTTAAACACGTGGGCACAGTATCTCGAGAGATTCAGTCACGTGCTCCCCGAGTTTGTACTTGTTTGCGTTCACGCTACTTGACATTGATATTGCTGTCCACTCCACTCAGGTCAATCTGCTGACTAGAGTTTAAAGTTTGAGCCACCGAACTCCATGAACTTTATTTTCTTAAATCATTTTAATCTGTTCATATTATACATAAATTTTTAAAAGTAAAATAATATTACTATTTTCAGATATTTTAAATTAAAAAACAAATAGTAATATAATACAGGCACATATTCCTATTAGCCTAGCCCCATTGATTGGTCGTTCAACGTGAAAAATGTTTAAAAAGTTGTTTGATATTGTATTTTAAAAATATTTTTATAAAAAATAGAAATTATTATTTTTTATTTAAATTAGATTTTTTTAATGTTTATAAATTATTTTCATGGGTTAATATTAAAAATAATTTAAAAAATAATAATGTAATATATTTATAAACAAAAAACCATTTTTAAAAATAATCTCAATAATCAAACTCTAGCTTGTCAAATTTCAATTGCGTGACAATCTAAGAGTGCAGACTATTATTATCTTCGAGACTTCTTCAACGTGCTGAGAGCCAGAGCAAAGAATCGAAATTGGAAACACATTATTGACTTGTAAGTCAGATTATCGCTTTTTCAATAAGCATGAAAAATATGGCATGCGCCCGCATTCCAAATAGAAAAACAAATCATCAACTTATCCATTATGTCGTGGCCAGTACTGTCTTGTATTTTTATGTGCATGGTTGGTATTCTACAAGTATTTCTCAAAAATATTTTTAGAAAAAAATATGTTATTAAAATTTTAATATTAACACATTGAAAAACATTAATATATATATATATAAAAATTTACTTGTATACAAAAAAAATATTTTTTTTTTATTTTAAATTATTTCTTGATGCTTTCGGTTGGATAGTCCCCTTTTTGTTGTTTTAAATAATTTTATATAACTTTATTAAAGGCGGAGAAATTTGGTTCCGTGAGGAGGTGAGATTTTTGCGACAATTTTCTCCCCCCGATATCTGAAACACGCGGTCTTAAATGCCCCCCGCCCGCCAATTTCTCCTTCGTGCTGGAGAAGAAAATTGGAATGTGTTTTTCTTATTATTATTTTGGCAACAGGGGGTGGGCATGGCGAGTGTACTCTGAATGCGAAGGATATTTATGTTTTTGTACATGTTAGGATAATACGATAAGGATTGTTTTTAAAAATATCTTGTATTTTAAAACAAGTTATAATAATTTTTTATATACAATTTATAAGAATATTTTATATATTTTTGGTATTATTATATCAAAATAATTTTAAAAAAATTAAAAGAAAATTAACCAATCTTTATTTCAATATTTTTTTTTAAAATTTATTTTTATATGTTTTTTAAACAAATATATTTTAAAAAGTAATCAATGCTGCAGTTTATAGCACTACAATTTTTCATTTATTGCATTCTATTGGAATTCAACAAGTATTTTCTTTGCACTGTTTTAAATTTTGTACTTCAATTTTATCAGATATACTTATATTTATATAGATCATCCTTACTATGTTAAACTACTACTACTATTATTAAAAAGTAACATTATGCACTAGGCGAGATTTTACAGTGTTGAACAAATAATTAATAACATTTTATAGAATCCACTTTAAATAAAAACAAATACAAGAATGAAAGAAAAACTCTATATTCATGGATTTTATTTTATCTCTCTCTTCATGATGAGTTTTATTTATTTTTTAAATAAACCCTAAATAATAACTAATAAAATATTGCTAGTTAACTTTTTTTTTTATATTGTATCTGGAGAGCGTGGAGGAGGAAAAGATGAAACCCCAACGCGTATTCTCTTATCTGGAAAGATTGAAATAAACGGCTGGAGTGGAAATTTTTAGAGAGTTTCCTATATGGATGGACCGCTAATTTTATAAAACTAGAATTTTATCCCCGCAAACTACAACTTCGTCTCTTCTCGCGTCGTCTCTTCTCGCGTCGAAAGCGGAGAAAATACGAAAAGTTTACCTCATTTTCTTCCCTTCCTTATTTTTTACCAAACATACCGCAAAAAGCCTACAACGAGAACAAAAAACAGTCCATTTAACCATAGCTGAGGTAAAACCCTACCTCACTTCTACACAGTAACGCAAGCCGGTAAAGGAAAAACCGCGAGCCCAATGCTAAAAAAAGATGAAAAGGACTTCTAGCGTAGAAAAATCGAAATCCAAACAAGAGAATCGATTCTTATTTATTTTTGTTTAAATTATATTTGAATGTATTTTTTATTTAAAAATATATAATATTTTTTATTTTTAAAAATTATTTTTTAATATCAATACATGAAAATATTTAAAAACACTATTTTTTTTTTAATTTTATATAAAACATAAACATAAAACTTTTATTTTTTAAAAAAATGCTTTTAAAAAACAATAACAAACAGTATGTTAGACTAATACGCTACCAAACGAACAGCGACACTTGCGTATAATAGCTGGGAGCGGTACCCTTTAATGCTGGCACGGTAACCTCGTGGAAGATGTGTGCCTTTTTTTTTTTTATGAGACTGCCGGCCCCACCACCATCTCCCTCACCAGAATTGTCTATACTAATAGCTAATACTACTCCTCTCTACCAAATCTCGTGCATTTTTCATATACGAATCACACAGGCCCCCTCCCCCCCTAAGACCTAACTACACTTTCTACCGGCTCCCCCCTCTCTCCCGCCCTTGCATTTAAGATCGAAGACATCCCGATTTAAACGCCTAACCTTTCGTCCCGTTGTGCTCCGGTGAACACAAAATTTCTCAACAGTTTGGAAGAGAGAGAGAGAAAATGTCGAGAGTAGCAGCTGTTGAGCTTGATTTTTTTGCCATGGGAAAAGAGAATAAGTCGCCACCTTCCAAACCCAAGTTTCTTAATCGCCAAAGAAGCTTTCGAGGTCTGTTTTTCATTCCACTGTTTTTTTCTGTATTATAATTAATTCCTTTTTTTCTGTTTAAGGGTTAAAACTGATTTTGCTGTTTCTTTTTGGGTTTTTCTTAGATATTCAGAGTGCCATTTCGAAAATAAATCCGGAGCTTTTAAAATCTGTGATTGCCTCTGGTTCTGCTGCCAAAAAGACTACTCCGGAAAATGGCAATCAGTTCTCAAACAAGTCATTCCCAGTGCCTTGCACTCCTAAACAAGAGCAGCCTTCATTCACTGCCCCGCCTCTCTATTCTCCTCTCCCAAGGTACTCAACTCTGCTAACATTTTGTCTGCTGTATGTGTCTCTTGATGTTTCTGGTATTCACGGCATGAAAATCATGTATCTATTCTCTAATATTTTAGGCCTAGTTCGGAGATTCTTCCGGAAACCGCCCCCTTGACTATTTTCTACAATGGAACCGTTGCTGTTTTCAATGTCCCTCGTGACAAGGTGTGTAGAGTTATACCACTCCTAAATTAATTGAATTTTTTAAGCACTCATATTAATGCGCACCCGTTGTTTATTGTTTATCTCCTCTATTAAATGATGATTTTTTATAAAAGAGATTAAATTATTATACAGGCGGAGAACATTTTGAAGCTTGCTGAGAAGGGAATTTCCATGACCAGTGCTGAACTAATGACTGATCTAAAAACCGATCAACAACAGCTTTTTGAGAACCTTGATGAAGGTTAGTGCTGGCTGATTTTTGTTACCGGATATATATTAGCGTGGCGTATTTTACTTCTCTAATGGAGGCATTTACTGGTTTATTGAGCAGATCTGCCAATCGCCAGGAGGAAATCACTGCAGAGGTTTTTGGAGAAAAGAAAGGGGAGGTAAATTCCTCTCTCTTTTTTGCCCCCCATAGCTTGATAATAAAATAGAAGTGAATTTTCTCTCTCTTTTGAATACAGGAGAGACATGAGAATGAGATTATTAATATTTTTTTTTATTAATCTGTTTAGATTTTAGCTTGAGATCAATCTGATTATTTTGAATACAGGAGAGACATGAGAATGAGATTATTAATATTTTTTTTTATTAATCTGTTTAGATTTTAGCTTGAGATCAATCTGATTATTTTGCAAGACTTATCCCAATATTTAGAATTTTGAATGTTTAAAGTTATAAAAGGAATGTTTGATTTTCAAATTGTTTTTTTCTCATAAATATATCAAAATAAAAAATATTTGATATTAGTATATATAAAAATAATAATTTCAAATTAAAAAAATCAAATTTTATAAACATATGTTTTGGAGCTCAATACCAAATTATAAAAATAGTTTATTTTATTTTGAACATCTAAAAATTAATTTAATGTTTTTTTTAGGAAAAAAAGACTATTAAAAGCAAATTATATTTAACCATGCAAACATTAAATGACCTTTTTATTTTATTTTAAAATCAGCCTCATGCTTACATGTTTAACATCCTTAATATATAATGCTCGTGAAATGCAGTTAGTTTTATGTTATATATATTATGCCCCTAAAGTCTCTATAAGCGATTAGTTAGGTGTAAACAAACATTAAGCATCTTTCATCGTACAAGGCCACCAATATTGTAGTTTATTAACCATGTAAACTCATTTTAAATTATTTTTAATTTCAGTACATTAAATTTATATAAAAAAACTAAATTTTTCATTCAAATTACTTCCAAAATCACCCCCAGAAAAGATGCCGAGATAGAAATGGTAAAAATCTTGCGTGCTACTCTCTGAAAACTAATCTAATAAATAGGACGCGGTGTTGATGTTCTTGCAGGCTGACTTCGGTGTCCCCCTATGTTTTTAATGCCGGAAGACCATGAAGGAGCCCTATTTATTGTAGGTTAGGTCTCAAAAGATGATCTAGACAACAAGAAAAGAAAGGAGCGTCATCGGAATAATTGTGTTGTTCGCAGCTTGTCTGCCTCTGCCTGGCTTTCCTCTTTTGACGGGTAGCTTTTAGACAGGGGGTACTAATCTATAGATAAACTATTATTATACGGGCATAGTAGGGTCCTTGTTCGTGTTTCAGAGCACGTTTTTTTAATTCTCCTCGCCTATCAGGCATGACACTCGTCGTTCATCTCCTTCGTTGTAGTTTCCTATGGTCTTCGTGTCTCTTGACGCTGTTTCTTTTATTATTTTATTTTCGAAGATTGATGCCACGTGTATACTACTTCCTCTTTCTATAATGCCCCCCCTGCTTTTATCAATCATGTTGAAGATCAATGGCCACAAATTTTACGAGTTTTTTTTATTTGAGCGGGAGGTTTTTTAATTGCTTAGAGTATTGACGCTCATTAACACGTTTCCCCAGCACATACTTTACAGAAATCCTTTATATTAATCAGAGGAGAGATGAATTCAATTAATAATTTCTTTTTTTAACACGTCTGGCAATTGACTTAGATCAATGATAATCAAACCCTTGGAAGTTCCGTGAATGGATTTGCTAGGTGCTGTCAGTAGTCTTGAATGAGCCAGATCCATGGCAGCCTCCTCCTCCTCCTTTTTTGTTTTGGAATGATCGGATTGCTTGCAATGGTCAACATCAAGTCTTTTTCGTGGAACGTGCAGGATAAATGTGCGTCCATGTTCTTTTTATGTCTACATCTGACTTGCGTTAGGACTTAGGTAAACAAGATTGGTGCGAGCCTAATTCAATTTTGGTTAGCTAACTGGCAAAAGCAAGAGGTTGAGTGCCGACAGATCCAGGCGTGATTACTTTTGTGCCAGGCCTCCTGATTTCTGTCCTGGATCACTGTTATAGCTGACCAATCCTCGGTAACTCCTCCTGCAACTCCGCGTTACATCGTCGGCGCAACTAATATTTTGTTTTTTTATGTTGAAAAAACGAAAGATCCGGATAATATAATAGAAAATAGGTGACGATGAAGGATAAATCAATTTAGAAAAATTAAAAATAATTAATTTTAAAAAATAAAATTTTAATATTATTTATACCTGGGAGAGAGAGAAAAACATTAGTAAAAAACTTATTATGACTCTACCATGACATTGTCACACCACCAAAAAAAAAAAATCTTATCAAAATAGTTATAATGTCACCATGAAAAGTTACAGAATGACATAGAAAAGGGTGCGAGTCTCCCCGGGTTAATAGCTTGAAAAGCAAGCGAAATAAAATATTATTAAGTAAATATATGATGCTTATATTTAATAATTTTATTTTATTAAAAAAACTAAATTTGAAAAGAATAACAAATAAAAATACTTGAGATAATCCGTCATTTTCAAGAGCATTGACACCAAAATAAAGGTAAATAAGCTACATGTGCTACTCAGAAAGAAATGATCTACTATAACAATTTCAATGGCAACCGTCTTTGAATGCTTAATTAGTTGCACAAACCACACGAAAACGATGGAGTGACGAATGCATCTCCATATGGAATTCACATACGAACCAGTGTTGTTTTGTAAACTATATTTTATATTTAAATATTATTATTTCTAAATGGCATGGTCTATTTAATTATAACTAGAAATAGGAGAAAAAGTCATACATTCTTTATTTGGGGTTATTAATATCATCTCCAAGGAATGTGATGTGGTAACAAATTATAAATTTTATATTCAAATCAAAACATGATTATCTTGTAAAAATCTGAAATAATTAGGGTGTTACTCATTTAACTTAAATTTGTAAAAAGTGTCTAACGAAGAGAGATTTTCAAAAAAAAAGAAAAAAAAAAGGCTGTTTATATCCATCCAATGTGGAATGGTTTTTGAGTATTGAGACTGGGCAGTTAAACGCAAAAATCAAATCAAGCTAAATTATGTTTAATTTAATTTATAATATGATTTTTGTGAAAAAAATATCTAATTCTAATAAAATAAAATCGTAATCAACTTTTTAATGGAGCACTTGTCTGCACGATGAATGTGTCGGTGTGTGTGCTAGGAACCTGAGGAGGGATAGAATGAATGTGTCATGTATTCTGTACCAAAGAAACTCCCAAAGGCCTCAATTATTTATTGTGCGTACCAAAGGCCTTATTTATTATTGTATTTTAAAAATATATTTTTAAAAAAATATTTTTTTATTTTAAATTAAAAAATAGTATTTCTATATCATTTATATAAGCTGATATATTTTTTTTAAAAAAAATATAAAATATAATTTTAATATATTTCTGAATAAAAAAATATTTTAAAAAATAATCTCAATTATACTTTAAAAAATGCAACTAATCACCCGCCATAAAACGATATCATAATTCTTCAACCCAGCTTCAAAAAAAATCTTCTAGGCTCACGAACCATTATACCATCTAAACCCATCCACTGTCAGTTCCTCTTTCTGCTGAGGAACCAGTTTCTGTAGCTTCATCCTCATCGAAACTAGGGATTTTTAGGGTTCTCAAGAAAACAATTGTGATTGTTTTCCCCATAACGAAAACCATTTTGGATTTTGAGTTGCTAAACTAGAGGAAGAAAATTGAATTTTTGAGGTTTTTAACCTTCTCGATCTACGAGTTCACCAATTACAAATACGGACAATTTTGATTAAATCAACCTATAAAATCTATATCCTAATGAAATAGCAATATTCAATGATAACTCAATCCACCACCGACGATTATCGAAGTCCTGCTTGAATAAAAACAATGGAGATATACTTTGTTTTGTTTTTGCTCAATCCCAAACGACAAAAGTTGGAGGGGGAGAGATAAGTAACAATTGGTGACAACTTATCTCTAGTATAATCAAACACAAACAACAAATCTTGTGATCTTACGATTGATTTTGATTTGATTTAGATTAAAATAAGAGAGGATTTTGATCATGAAGAGAGAGATCTTGGGATTTTCGTTGATGGATGATATTCTCTGAGATAAAACTTAGATAATGAGAAAATGATTTGTGCACTGTTCCTTGAAAAAATTAATAACATCAACAGCGATTTAGTAGAATGAGGTAATGACAAGTCTGACATCATCTGGATTTAATTTTATTACAATCTTAATTGGAATTAACAAAAACAAATGACGGTGCTATTAAATGAAAATTGAAGTAGATATGGCTGGTAAAAAAATATATTTTCCAGTTAATGTTTAGTTTTATTTTGGTTTCATGGTTTATTTTTTTATTAAATTTAAGAAACTTCAAAGATAATAAGGATGAAATTGAAATTTATATACATTTTCATTAGCATTCTTGTTAAAAAACGACAGATGCGGGAAATCGAAAAGCAAAAATAAAAGATGCAAGATTTTAGGTGAAATTAAACATTCAATCTTGTGGAGTTAAAGCCAAATTGTAATTTTATTTTATTTTCTTTCAAAAATAAGATCTTGCCTTGGATAGCATAGCCAGCTTCAACATGGACAATCATAAATCGATGAAAGGTTTCCTAAGTTGAAGCAAAACGAAAGCAGTTTTCTTGTTAATGTTTCCATCTCGTATTATTTAAATGACTGCTCGGGTTTCCGGTTCTAAATGACTGATCGGGAATGTAATTGTAATTATTTTTAAAAATATTTTTTGTTTAAAAGTATATTAAAAGTATATATTTTTTATTTTTAAATTATTTTTAATATTAGTGTATTAAATTATTTAAAAATATCAAATTTTATTAATTTAAATTTAAAAATAATTTTTTAAAAAAACACTTTTTAATAGAAATACCAAAAAACCCCTAAATCGATGATATCGAGCTTATCACAAGCTGCCCTTGCAAGTCCTCTAAGTACAGACAGTTTGGCTTTGCAATCGGCGTTTTGCTGAAATTTGATTTTTTTATATTTTAAATAAATATATTTTAGTATTTTTAAATCATTTTGATGTGCTGATATCAAAAATAATTTTTTAAAAATAAAAAAATATCATTTTAATGTATTTCAGCATGAAAAACATTTTAAAAAGTTACCGCAACCGCACTCCCAAACAGGCCTTAAAAGCCCAGTTCTGCTTTCCATTGACATCACAGCCAGCCACAAACAAAAAAGTTTAGTGAAATCTGTGAACATAAACCATCTGGTGATTTTACTTTTAGTTAAGGAAAAGAAACTATTTTTACCGAATTTCATGATAATCTCGACTCATCTATGAATATAAATCCATGCTTAAACACTGATATAGCCATCTTTAAGATCGATTTATCCATGGATAAATTACAGAGATAGATCCAACTCAAACTGAAGAAAACTACTCCGATTCCCTGTCTGGAGAAAGGGAGGGAGGGGGAAGATTTAACTCAAACTGAAGACTAAGGATGGGAGGGAAGAAAGAGCATCAGTTTTAAAAAGCTCGAGTTTTGAAGCGTCATGGATTAATCAGCATTCAAAATATTAAAATTGCATCATCTGCTCATCTTCCCCAATATTAAAAACACAATAAAAGACGTAGGTTTTTACACTGTGCACACACTCACAAAACACTGTGGATTGCGACAGTGAACGCCCGAAATTAACCCTCGGGCGCGCGGCGAGAAGGCGCTGGCAAGCGGGGATAAAATCGGTTTTTCCTTTTAATTTTCTATTTTTTTTTAAATATTCATTTGTGAACAGTGTATTGACTATTTCATCCCCGATAATAAGACAAAATCAGGCTTACGGCTGAGGGGCACCGGCGTAATTGCGCGCGGCCGGACCGGCCCGGTCCGCCGCAACTTTTGGTTTTTTTATTATTTTCTGAAATGGCTAAATACGGTTTTAGCCCTTAATAAGACAAAAACACTTAATTTGGTGCAGGGCTAGAAAGGTAATTGACCCTATTTTTCGAATTTAATAATCGGCGTCTGTTAGGGCGTGAGCCGCACCCGCCGGGCGGTTTCCTGCCTCACGCCCTGTTTAGGCGAGGCGTGCGGCCTTATCCGGTGGCCGGAAATGGTATACCGGATGACAGAACGATGCGCCACCGCGTGGTCTTCCTCCCGCGGTGGTGCGTGTAACCACCAGATGTCCGTGGACGCGGCGGAGGCCGGTTGAAGTCGCCGGCCACGTTTTCTCTCTCTCCTGCACGTCAATGTGCAGGAGAGTCCCCCATTTATATTGACTTTGCACTTCGATCCCTATACTTTTAATTTCGTTTTTGGTCCTAATTTCTGTTATATAAGTTTTCATTTTGTTCGATTGGGTCCTCCGATTTCAATTGATTGAATGTCAAAGTTTCACTTCGGTCCTTCTACTTTCAATTTCCGGATTGGCTGTAAATAACTCAATCAATTCGGTACAAAAGTTCCGATTTTTGCATTTTTGTCCTCTGATTTCAATTTAGAATAAATGTAATTTGCATTTCAGCCCTTTGACTTTTAATTTTTTAATTTCAGCCCTTTATTTTTTATTTTCATTTAAGTCCTTATACTTTTATTTTTTTATATTTCTAAAATAATCCCTACTTTTGTCCATGTATATATAAAAGTGTATTTAACATAATAATAATAATAATGATAATAATAAGAATAATAGTAATAGTAATAATAATAATAATAATAATAATAGTAATAGTAGTAGTAGTAATAATAATAATAATAATAATAATAATAATAATGACTTAATTATTTTTTTTTCTTACGCTTCTCTGTTTTTTTCATTTCTCCCGATAATTTGATAATAATTTATTTTTTCCGGTTATAGCAATAATAATAATTTTTTTTTTTGTTAAAATTTCTTGCATGTTTTAGTCTTTCATTGTTTTTTTCCTTTCATTATTAACATAATAATAATAATAATAATAATAATAATAATAATAATAATAATAATAATAATAATAATAATAATAATAATTAAATTGTTTTGCGTGCTTGCCCTTTCTTTAATGTTCTTTTTCCCTCCGGATAATTTCATATATTTTTTTTTACAGTAATAGCAATAATTGTTTTTTTTTTAAATCTTTTGTTAAAGTTTATAGGATGTTTTTAGTCTTTCATTTATTTTTGTTTCTTTCATTATTAACATAATAATAATAATTATAAGAATAATAATAATAGTGATTATTATTAATATTATAATAATAGTTATTGTGTATTCTATTATTATAATAATAGTGATTCTTTATTCTTTCATAATAATAATAATAATAATAATAATGATAATAATAATAATTTTTTAATTGGTTTTTCTTGCTTGCTGTTTTGTCCATGCTTTTTATTTTTTTCCCTCGGTATAATTTAATAATTTTTGTTGTTTTTATTCTAGCGGCAATAATAATTTTAAATGTTAAGACTCCGATGTTCCTATTGTTATAATATTTTAAATTAATATTGCTTCTTTTTCCTTTTGTTTTTTTTTTTGCTCTTTCTATTAATTGATTTTTATACTTTTATTATCTGCACAATAATGATTTAAGTAAGTTTTTTTTTTCTTATTCAAATATTTTGCTCTTTTTTCTAATGTTAGTGTACGCTCTTTTGTGATTGTTTATTACGCAATACCTATATTATAAAAGATATAATCTATACTTACGTGACAAACTCAACTCAAAATTGTAAATTATATACAAAAAAAATACCCGCGGCAACGCGCGGGCAATTTGCTAGTTAAATCAAGACCACGTAAAAGAGAGATAGGCAGCTGAATTACACCGAGAAAGGGATCAAATCAGATACACAGACATGAAAGAAAAATACAGAGCGTGAATTTGTTGAACTTGGCATATTACCCTCCCAGGCCGTGTCTACGGTGGCTATAAGGTGCTTTATATAGACTAGGGAGGATCCACAAACCCTAATCACCAAAACACACTCAAAACCGACGCCGTTTGCTTTTACAACTTGAACGCCCGCTGTTTCACAGGCGCATAATGTCGTTTTTTTTTTTTTAAATAAATTATATTTTTAATATTAATTTATTAAAATAATTTAAAGTAAAAAAAGCTGTACGAGATTTAGATTTTACTAGTCGTTGTCACAGTAATTGATACCTTTTCATTATCCTAGGAAAGCTAAATGGGTGTACACTATTGTTTACTCTTTCGCATTTTGTTGTAAATCATAATAGTGAAATTTTTTGAAAATTATTAAGTTGATATTTATTTATTTTGCATAATTAAACTCAAATTGGAGCCTGGTTTCATAAATGATCAATTCTTTGAATTTCTCAAAAATTTATGTCAGTATTAAACTTTAATTTCATTATTTTTCATTTATTATCGGGTGAGAGAAGAAAAAGACGATCATTGAAATCCATTCTAGAAATAATTTTATTCCAAATGGTTTTATATGGTGAATAAAAACATGTTATAATATAATGTTAATGAATTTTTATCTTAATCCTAACAATCCTAAAAGTAAATGAGTTTCGCTTTATTAAAACAAATTCCAACAACTATATGTAAGCTCTTGAATCATGTGTCTATTAACTATTTTCACTTTTAATTAGGGTTCAATTAAGTATATTAGCTAGCCACTTTACCAACTTTTTCTTTAACGAAAAATATTATGTAATTTGAAAAAAATAAAAGCAAGCTCTTGTACGAGTATAATAAATTTACGAGTCATGCTGTAACTTGATAGCAACATTGATCTATGAGGAGTCTGTGCGGGTACGATATATCAAGTATATTGTGAAGAATTTTTTGTTTATAATCTCCTTGTCAAAGTAATGTTAGGAGCTTAATTTTTCACTGATCCTACAAAGTCACACTCTCCAATCTCCATTGATCCTACCCTGCATGTATCCAAAGCTCACAAATAAACCTTCACGAGTAAAGATTGATTCCTGATGATTTCTTCAAGTAGCAACATGAGAGGAAAAACACCGTTAAGGGTGCTGGTTCAAGGATAAGTTAATGAGTGTGAGAACATCTTAGAGAGAACAAGGAAAATATACAGAAGCGGATGCTACGCTTGCTTCTGGATCAGGCGCGCACCTTCTCATCTTTGGAGCGGATGCTACGCTTGCTCTCTCTCCCTTGGGCAAGACACTCTCTTCTCTTTTATGTGGAAGACATGGGTAAACATTTCCAATTCGTGGTGGTTACTTGCACGATTTGTAACGCGCGGCAGTTCTAATTTCTGATCAACAGAAGCGCATGATCACATTGCTTCGCTCTAAAACACAACAATTTCCAATTCCAAATCAGTGTAAAGCCAACTCATACAAATGCGGTTCTTTACTTCAAAGCTGTATCCAAAAGGGTGACGACACCACCCGAAAATTTCTCCACTGTGAGATTACAAAGAAGGGCAATTGCTTAGACTTGCTTGCAAACAACGTTCTTTTAAATTTGTATGTAAAATACGGCTCATAGGCTGATGCAGCTAACTTGTTCGGTGAAATGCCTGATAGATATACGGTATCGTTTGTTACTCTGACTCAAGGTTATAGTCAGCGTTTTAGATTTTATGATGCTATGGGGTTGTTTTGTACGTTTCATGAAGATGGTCATTAGCTTAATCCTTTTGTTTTTAGTATTGTTTTGAAGTTGCCTGTTATTGCTCAGTGGACTGAATCGGGGTTCAGTGTCCATGCTTGTGTTTGTAAGCTTGCGCCTTTCTGGGTGCTTCTTTGATTGACTGTTACTCTGTTTGTAGGAATGTTGAATGTGCAAGACAAGTTTCTGATGCGACTGAATGTAAGGATATGGTTTCTTGGACTGTGATGGTAGCTTGTTATGTGGAGAATGAGTGCTTTGAAGAGCCCTTTAAGCTTTTTTGCAGATGAGAATTGTTGGGTTTAAACCAAATGATTTTACTTTTGCAAGTATGTTGAAGGCTTGTGTTGGGTTGGAGGTGTTTAATGTGGGAAAGGCGCTAAAACATCTTATGTGGAAGAGCTAATTTTCGGTTCTGAATTGATTGATTTTTATATTAAGTCTGGAGATGTTGGTGATGCCTTACGTGTGTTTGAAGAGATGCCTAAAGGTGATGTGATTCCTTGGAGTTTATAATTGCCGGGTACGCTCAAAGTGAGCAAAGTGAAGAGATCATTGAGTTGTTGTGCAAGATGAGGCAAGGCTTGGAGCTTCCTAATCAGTTTACACTTGCTAGTTTGCTGCAAGCATTTGTGAGCTTGGTGAAATCCATTTCCCATGTAGTTAAGGTTTGTTAAGACACAAATGTATTTGTATCCAGATTCTCTAATGGATATGAATGCAAAATATGGAAGAACGGAGAACTCAATGCAACTCTTGGTGGAATCTCCAAATTGTACTGATTTGAGTTGGAACAGGGAGATTGTTGGCTATGTTCAGGCATGAAATGATAAGGCATTGAGTTTGTTTAAAGATATGCTTGAATGCCAAGTTCAGGGATCGGAAGTGACATATTCTAGTATGCTCCATGCATGTTGCTGCCATGGAACCAGACAATCAGATTCGTTCATTGTTAGGGAAAACTATTTATGACAAGAACACTGGCTGGAAATGCTTTGATAGATATGTATGCCAAGTGTGGAAGCATTAGAGATGCATGTTCAGAGTTTAAAATACTTAGGGAGATTGGGTCATCTTGATAAGACTGTTAAGTTGGTTAAGGAAATCCCATTTGTGCCTAGTGCTATGGTGTGGTGGTCCTTACTAAGTGATTGTGTCGTCCATAATGATGTTGAACTTGGAAGAATCTCTGCCCAGCATGTTCTTGAGATAGAACTAGAAGATGAGGCAACCCATGCAATATTGTTAAACATATATGCTAATGCAAGGAGGTGGGGAAAAGTGGCTTCCATTAGGAAAAGCATGAAAAGGAAAGGAGTCAGGAAAGAACAGGGCATAAGTTGGGCTGTGAACTAAGGTGGGGTTCATTATTTCTCTGTAGGAGACATTTCACATCTTGGCACAATGATTAAAGGGATACTGGAGTGGTTGAACGTGAACGCCAGGAATTAAGATCATGTTTTCCTGATTGTAGTTTTGTTTTGCTTGATGTGGAGGATGTTAATAAGAACATGATTGTGGGTCCACAGTGAAAGACTAGCTTTAGCATATGGTCTAATTAGAACTCCATCCATATGCCATGTTTGCGCTATAAAGAATCTCCGTATATGTGCAGACTGTCATACTGCAATAAAATTAATGTCAAAGATTGTACACTGAGATATCATTATCAGAGATATGAACCATTCCCATCATTTTCAGGAGGGAATTTGCTCTTGTGTTGGCTATTGGTGATTGACTTGCAAATATGGCTTTGATTTCTTGGAGCTAGACTTTACATCTCCTTGATAAAGTTCCTTACCATGGTGGTTCATCTATTAGAAGGAGGACTAAACTTTCTGCTTTTTAGCCATGAAAGCAAATCCATAATAATTTATGTCCATGCACTGCTAAGCTCTGACCACTACAGTGCAGTTGTGTATCAGCCATATGTCACCTCAGCTGCAAAAGGTACAAAAATAGAGAAACAACCTCTTCTAACTTCTTATGATACAGTTTAGTTTAGGAGTTCAGTCATAAAATCTAATTCGTAAACAAACACACATGTTCCTAAATGCAAACAAATGCTGTGCTAATAAGCTGTTGATTTTTGGTACCACATTCTTAAAATTATAATTGCTTGTTTGTTGGATGATCCTATTTTTGGCCTTTATACTTCTATGTGTCCTCCAGCTTATATGCACAAAATTAATTGGTTGTGGATTCAAGGAAAATGAAATTGATCAGAGAAATTAATGGTTAGTTTACTCTGCCTGTTAAATCCATGAAATAACATCATTTGTTTTTTCTAGAAATATGTGGGAGGAACCTAATCTTGCACAGGGACTATTTCATGTGTAACTCAATGGATTGTTTTTTCTATCAATCACAATGAACTGCTAATTTGTCATTGGCAATTTTGTGTGCTGATTTATGTTGTAGGAATTGGCAGTTCAGCAAGATGCTCAAATTTGTGGAAAAGTTTTGGCCTCTTATGCTTTCAATAGGTTCTGCTAATTGAATCAAGAATCATCTAAATCAACAAGAGTTAGGAGGTGATTTTCTAGTTGAGCAATTTGGTAGTCATGATAGTTGGGTTTCACGAAACGATGTATTTAGAATGCAAAGGTCATTTTAATAAATTGAGAACTTCCTTTATAATCATAAGTGGCTGACTGGATTCAAGCATTATTTTTTACATCGTAATTGGAAATGTTGTCTTTAATTTTGCTTATCATTTTCTGCACAAGTGCTGAGTTTTCTGTTTTATTTTCTTAGAGCTAAACGAGAAAAAAAGATGTCAGAATCTGATATTATTATTTGGAATGTTCATCATTGACCTCAAATATTCTTGCAGCTACGGTATTCACAAAGGATGGATTCTATCCCCTAGAAAATGAAGTGCGTGAAGTTTGGAGGTATGGCTCTATAAATAACCTGGTAATTTATTAATTGATCTTCTTGAAGTGGTATTTTTTAATTTGGTTTATGATATTTAGCAACTTTTGAACTCTGTATCGAGTGATTGATTTGATGCTTCCTGATTATTCACATCTTCTGGAGAAATTTATTGCCTTTGAGAAGAACATGGCTTTATAAAAGACGCGCGTGTCTAAGAAAAGTGCTTGACGGGTCCTCTTGGATCTTCTTGTTGATCATCCTATTTTGACTAGTGTGTTTGATGAAAGTGCCTCTCTCAGCTGTCTTTGCTGAGGGACTATGCACTTACACAAACAAATTGGACTTGCACAAGGGTAAGAGAGTGAGCTGCCTCTATTCTCTTAAAAAAATATGCTTCAACTTTAGAATTTTGGTTTTGAAACTGTATATCTTGTTTGCTTTTTAAAGTTGTTATTGGTCATCAGAACTTGTGAACTTGTAACATTGAAGCTTGCTATATTGATGCACTGCCTTGAGATATGTATATGATGCATCTTCCAGGTTTCATTAGGGTAATTGTATCCACTTTCCTTGCTGAGTTGATTTTGGGCTAAAAAAACTAGATGAAAAAGAATTATTATCACTATGCAAGTCTCGTGGATGGAGATATTTAATCATTCAGGTGGTGAGGATCTATATGTATACAATAATAAGTTTTTATTGAAGCTTTTGGACTCAGATTGCCTCCCATTTTTGTTTGAACATAATAAAGTTGGTTTCAAAGCACCGCCTTCAATGGTTTTTTCTGAAGCAGTAATGGTGAACTTGTAGTTTTTGCTTCCAAATTTTTGTTACATAAATATGTTACATTGGATCATTCCTGTTTTATGGTGGTTAAATCATCTACTTTTGATCATTGAAGGTGTCCTGTTGAGACTTGTTGAATTAAATCATTGTTTATTTTGTGCAATAAACAAAAATGAAGAAATTCCCCAGCACTGTATGCTTGTGGGCATATTTATGAATTGAACAGTTTTGGCCCATATGAGTACCCCATATGAGTATTGAATGGGAAAAGGCAGAAGAATAAGAATGTGAATAACGTTTTCTTATGCTATGCAAGTGTACTGATTACGGTTTTACTGTTTCTTGCACATTATTGCTTCTTTTTTTCCCACTTTACTAAAGAGGTTATCGCTACTGAGTTGGAAGAAATAGAAAGGGACGAGAAAGTCAGATTTAAATGGTTTCAAGGGGAGACGTGTGTGCTGTTAGAATGAAGAAAAGTTTTTTTTTTGTGTGTGTGTGTGCGGGGGGAGTTATAAATGTCAATGGTATTGATGAAGATGTAATGCCAATGGTAGCGTTGAAGATGTGTGTGCAGTTAGAGGGAGGGGGGGAGAGGAAAATGAAAGGAAAGAGAAGAAAATTTTAAATATGTGAAAGTTAATAGCAAAATTCAAATTTATAGGATAATTACGAAGAATTTGAAGACATGAAAGATATAATTAGAAATGAAAAGGCGAACTGTCCCTTATTGTGGCGGCTACAAAAAAAATTATGAGTAGACTGGAGAGAGATTAAGAAAGAGGGGAATAATTAAGAACACAGCCGATTGCCGTGCGTTTAATACTTCGTGGAGAGCCTGTATATGCATTTTGTCCACATAATGTGAGTGCTCAAAACTTCGTAATCACCGTTGCCAGTATAAGGAGTGACTAGAATACCACGTCTTCCACAGTGGTAATGTGCTATTGGCTTTTTCCGTAGTTCTCATCGTTTGTTTGGATCTGTAATCATAGTTCTTGAGAAGCATGCCATTCCATGAATTTAGCATCATCTATCGTTTTCATACTCTTTTCAAAGTTGTGGGCAATGAGAAATCTTTATTGAAATCTAATCACAAGCTGGATGATATTTAGATGAAACTGAGAATACAGTGCTCGTTGGCCACAACATTTGTCCTTGGGAACCTCGCTCATGCTTCATTCAGATCCTCCATTGTTTAAATTCATCATGGATGATATTCGTGATATGTCACTCTAGAGTGTGAATGTTGGCAAATGGCAATCATTATTATATTACAATTTGCATCTGAATGGATCATGCTTTCACTCGTACATGATAGTAGGCATCGTGTCACTTTGGATGGAAAAGTTCTGGATATTGGAATCCTCGGTGCACTGCTTAGCAAATCTGATTTGCTAGTCGTGTTCCAAATAAATATCTCAACATTATTGATGTTTTGACTCTTGAGATCCCTTCTCATCTTTCAAACCATGTTATAGCCCATAGAGAATGGTGAAAAATTGCCATTATAACAATTTCATTACATCTCAAATTTCTACTTGGTGAAATGCCTATGGTTATACAGATGTTTCCACATTCCCACTTACAGTTTTGTGGTTGATTATGGACTTGGGATTATCTCCAAAGAGAACTATCTTTTCTGACTTGCCCCTGCCTCCATTGGTTGAATAGCTCAGTTCTTCTTACATGATGTGTGTGTATCTCGTGCTGCCATTTTTACCCTGTTCAGAACAGTTACTACCATTACTCGTGCTTTTCAAATATGTGCTTCATATTTAAAATTGTAAAGGTCTCCATCGTTTGTCCTGTAGGCCTCAAAGTAGTCGATGGGTGGATATCAATTCCAGAAATGTCAAGGCAGCTAGATTTTTTTTTTTTGAAAGCTTATAATGATCTGGGTTTTCATTTTTATTAATTTTTAGAGCAAACTATAACCACTGATTTTCTAGCTCATTTTGCTTGAGAAAGTTTTAAGAAAGCAATAGTTAAACTTACAGATTAGGGAACCTATGTTGGTGAATTTTTGCTTCAGGATAGAATTGACAAACCAACTATAACGATTTGATGCTCCATTTCTCCCACTACCCCCCCTGGTTTAAACTAATCATGTCAATGAATACATGAATTACCATTTGACCTGGTTTCAATCTTGTCTCACTAACCACAATTTTGTAGTACTCCTCCATCTCGCTGGAGTGCGAAAGTGGAGTAAAGCTTAAATCACTTTTATATCCATAAATTTGCAAGATTGAATCGAGCGCCTTTCTTCTGGACTAAATTGCTTGAGACATTGCGAAATGATAAAAAGTAGGAAGCTATCCTTGTTGGAGAGTTAATGAAAACGACATCACCTTGCTTTCAGAATTGGCAAGGACAATCACAAGCTGACAAGCAAGATTATCACCGAGTAAAACTTAATAGCAGTAATTTGAAAAATAAATAAATTTAAAGCATATGGTTGATTGCTGATTTATTTATCCCTTGTAATTTTTAGTTCCCAGATATTGCCCACATTGTGGTTCTTCTCTCTTGGCTTGTGATCTTCGGGGATGGTTAAAGCTGCCTGAGAGTCTCAATTGAATGGATGTTTATCGTTACAAAATCATTATTATAAATAACTAGCCATTCTGGCAAGCTTAGCATCATCGGCTGGCAGAATAATTAGAGCATGGAAAAAGGACGCGCACCATTTCAGGATCCATGCGCAGGCTGGTGGTCCTGCAAGCTGCCAATAACTAACAAGGCAAGCGGGGAAACATTTACAATTTGCTCGTTTGTTTCTCCTTTATGGAAACCTCTTTAACGCTAGCGTGGGCTACTGGCTAACTTTTTCATTAGCCCACTCTCTTTCTCTCACCGCTACACCATGGCATCCATCAGTGTAACGAAACTTCACAGTGGCAGCAGTATCTCCATCATTATTTGAGATGGGCCCAAGCGTAAAATCTCATGCTTAGCAGTTCTCAACTCTTTTTTTTTTTTTTTTTTTTTTTTTTTTTGTGGCCATTGCAAGCGTGGAGGGCTTGGGATTAAAGTACCAATTCGGAGGATTTCACCTAAAAATCAACACTTTCACAAGAGATTGTATTTGTTTGGGAATAATTTGAAGGCATTCTCCGGTAATTTCTTTCCTTTCCTTCGAAAAAGAAATATAAAAGATGGAACATCTTTATGTTACCAACAAATTCCAATGAGGAGAAACAGGTGTCGGGTGAATCACAGAGGAGGAAGCTTGAAGGCTGTAAAAGAAAAGCCATGGACCACTTTGTAGGAATATATTCTGCCATATCTAACTCGGGATTGGATTGGATTGTTTAGACAGCGTTACATTGATATTCTAGCAACACTGAGAAAAGGACATGAGTAAATGATCATACCCCAATTTTTTGCATGCCTTGTGTTATCTATCTATTTTATTTTTGAGGATCAATATTCCCTTTGTTATATAGTCTCAACACTATGCTCCTGACCGCCTACATTATTTTCTCATTAAGATATTTAGATATTCGAAGAGCATTTTGAAAAAAATAATCCAATAACTTGAGTTATAGTCTCAATCAACTAAATACATTGGCATTATAAAAACAATACATTATATATTTATAGTGAATGGTGAAATTATAAACAATAAAAATTTTATAAAAGGATTGAGAAAAAAAACACTATTTTTTTTTTAAATAATGATCAAATTCATGAAAACATCAATACATGATAAAAAACTTGAGCACATAGAATTTTTCAATGTGTTCTATTTTTACATTATAAAAATAGTAAATATAAATTAAAAAACTTATGTGCGCATCAAATCAAATAAATTAGAAAATATTTTGTAAATAAACTTAACAAAAAAGTCATGAACAACAAATAAAAATGTAATTCAAAAAGTTGACGACACCAATATAAATCAAGACATTTAATATCGTAACATGATTTATTTACTTAGTTGTGATTAATAAATTTATTTTTAAACTAATTTATAATAGAAATTAACATGTATAAAATCTGTTGAATAAAACAAACGAAATATTATGCAACGTTGCATATATTAAAAGTAGTATAAAAAAATCATATTGAATATATATATATATATAAATTTACCTTTTTCTCATCATATAAAATTATTTGACATAAAAATAAATAGTTTCGATGACCAAAATCTTTACCAATTATAGAGTTTTCTCTTTAAGTTAGAATCTAGTGACCTGCTCTCTAAAAAAGACTAAATATAAGAAAAATAAAGTTTGAAATCAAAATATAATGTTTAATGACTATAGGGATGGATTAACCTAATAACCTAAAAGGATGAAAAACTAAAATGAGAAGTGCAGAGAAACTCTTAAAGCTGAAGGATCAAATTGTAAGTTTTAAAAGAATCTTGACATCCAAGAACAAAAAGAAATATCACTGTGCAATTTGCACAGTGAAACAGAAGATATATATATATATATAATTTGAGCATGCAACACGCTTTACCAAAACGAAAAGGAAGGCATAATGGCATTTAATTTCAACATCTGATCTCAACGAAGAAATTCTTTCAGACCTTGAACAAAGAGTTGAACTTGAAAATCACTTTTAATTTGTTCTTGACCATGTTCTCAAGTTACATTTCATGGACGTATCTAAGGGTAGAAAAAAAGGGAAGAGTCGACAAATTACATTTACCAAACTACTGGACTTCGAAGGTAGCTGTTACCTTAAAAAAAACGAAGTTCATGAATATCCGATCAGATAACTTGTGCATTGACTTGAAGCCACAAATTAAATCAAGTGTCGCATTTCACAATTAAATTAAATCAAGTTACACAATTAAATTAAATCAAGTCACACAATTAAATTAAATCAAGTGTCGCATTACACAAATAAAATGGTAACCACCTACAAATTGTGCCCTGTACATTGAAACAGTCAGGCCACTTGCTTAAGTTTTAAAACGAAGCCAGCCACCACAGAATTTATTTCCCAGGGTGTGCTGACCTGAACGTTTGGTTCATTGACCGTATCAAAGATGAACGATCCATCTCATCAAAGAGCTAGTGGGAGCTATATACTATATGAAAAGGCCGGGCGGGCACCAATGAAGTGGGGAGCCATCTCGGCAAGAGTCAAGTTGCCACAGGCGGGCACACATTCTTCATGGCTAGTTGTAGGGTTTTATTTATGACCTTTTGAAGATAAATGAAACGTCGACGTGACTCAACCATGACAAATCCATTCATGTTCCACAATCATTAATAAAGCCAAAATCATATTCCTATCCCTCCTCCACATGAACTATGTAATCAACTCAGATATTGCACATAGAAACAAAATATAATTCGTGCTTTATTACTTAGTTTTTTTTATTTTATAAAATACATGTAATTGATTAATTGACCTCGTAAGCTGTGTTCTCGAAATGAGTGCCATTCATTTGTAAAACGGAAATATGAATGATAAATAAAAAGACGGTGGCAGCTGCAATACAAAATAGAAGATTAAAGTGATGGAAATACAGAAATAGAAATATATATATAAAAAAAAAGCGGAGAAGAATAAGTGTTGATTACAGTGGGGACCACAATGGAGCCCCCATGAACTCCGGCTTTGCACGCGCAGTCAGGGGATTGGGACCCACATAGAAGCAGGCCCACGCACATCCATGCAAAAATAAAAACTAAAACTTGGAAAAAAACTAAGAATTAATTAAGAGCGTGGAATTTCATGGACCCCCATGGCTGCTTGTTCTGTATTTTTTTTAGTGGTGGGGGGAAATCGAGGCTGCATGCTTCTTATCCTGAGCCATCAGTCACCCTAGAATAATAAATAGAAGAATCCCTTCTTTGGGTAATATGCTTCTTTCTTCTTCTTTTTTTATTTTTAAAAAAAGTAATAATTGTTTTTGAAAGTGTTGGTCATCATCACCATTGTTGGTTATAAACTTGGAAAGACGCAGAGTCCAAGCTTTCAAGACTGAGTTTTAACGGTGTGGAACCCTGGCCCCGATACGAAAAAGGTATTTCTTTCAGAGCTTCCTCACGCAAGAACTGTACATGGTTAATTAATTAGTTTGCATGTTTGATTCTTTTTAGGGACTGATTTCGTCAGTTTATTCTTGAGAAATGACAGAACAGGTGCAGGAATCTATGCCCATTATGTTATAATTTAGTCTAAATCTAGCTGCTCTGCCTAATTACCCGCCCAGTTAAACAAGGGATGCCATCATGAATTCTACTTGCCTCGCTGGCTGCTGCTGCTATGTGCGTGCATGCATGTTCATCGACGTAGAATTATACACTGGATGTTTGTGGAAATTAATGATGTTAAAGAGGGTTAATTATGAAAGCCCAGAGCTGCTGCCTATAGTAGAGTACATGGTTTTGATTGAAGCCTGTTACAGAGACTATTTTATTAGCTCGAAATAAACAAAAACTCATGTGATTCCAATCTTATTATATTAATTTCATTCTAAAAAAGAGTGAAATTTATATGCAGATGATATTTATTATACTAGACATCACTTCTATTTGAACGAGAGAACAGTATGCTATAATGATGCTAATCTGTAACTTCTGCATAGGAAAAGACAAACTGAAATGATGATATAGTTGAACGAGAATAATTAGTTTCCTATTCATTTACATTTAGCTAGAAAACAGTAATTTTATGTGTTCTTTGGTTTTATATGTAGCAGCTGCACAAGTAAAATATAGATTCTTGAACATTTGCGCATAAAAACATAGCTTTCTTGAGTTGAATAGCTTATTATATATTGTGTAATTAATTTAATATTCGACCAGTGTCAATTACTGATAATCTCTCCAAGTGCGGTCTCATGATACATGTTAGCTGGATCTTTTATGAAATAATAGCAAATTAAAAAATTCCAGGTGTCAAGTTGTAGTTCAACCGACACTAGAGTTCCTCATCTTCCTGAAAGGTTTCGGGTTTCAAACATTTCTATTGTAAGAAAGAAATTTTAAATCTTAAGCACAGACATTCCTCGTATCAAGCAAGGATTTCACTCAATCTTATCTAAATTGCCCGAGCTCAAATCAAATGAAAAAACATGTGTGTTGGTCCAATATTTAATTATTAGTTTCCCACTTCACTGTAATTTATCTGCTTGTAACATCTTTTTTTTTTCTTTCTTTCTATATTGTTTACACCGCTGGGATATTCATTTCAAGGTGGGATTTGGAGAAAAACACAGACCACTTTCAGAAATCCTTGTGGATTGATTTGACATAAAAATGTCAATCTTTCACTCTCTTTGAGAAAACTCCCAAGGAAAACATCTTATGCAGGCAAAAGAAAATAAAAAAGGAAATTGCAATAGAAATAGTGGCATCTGAAGACAAATGATTATATAGTACCTTTTCCTTTTTGTCCTCATTGGTGCGATCGATGCTATTTCCATCATCTTTTTGTTTAGTTTGTCACTCAGAAGAAGTGACTAATAATGATACGATGCCATTAATTATCATATCATTGATCCAGGGGCACAGCCAGCCATTAATAGAAAATAAAACATCCTGTTTTGTGAGTTAGAGAAAAGTTTGCTTTTGAATGTGAAATGATGTGAACAAACACAAATGTTTTATATATATATATATCGTATACAGAGAAAACAATAGCTCTTATTAGAAAAATATCTCAAATTATAAATAAAAATAGAATTAATGTTTGAATATGATTTTTTTTATTAAGAAAAACTAAAAGCAAGTTTTTTCAATACTTTTAACTTACAATTAGTTTTATAAAAAAAATCTCAACGCATCTTTTATATTTATATATACTGCAATTAAATTTTTGAATATCATGCTCTGCAACTTGAAATTTAAAGATGGATAACACTTCCATTCTAGTTGGTGCTAGAGAAGAATTAATAAAAAATATGCATTAATTTACAAGACTACCATTATATTTTAAATAATAACTAAAAACCCATTCTTTTCAAAACACAGTGCTATATAAACAAAACTAAAGATATATAATAAAAGAGAGAAAAATCAGAAAATCATATGTAGCCCCTATTATTTTCCATCTTCTTACCCTCTCTCTTTTACATAATCATAGCCTAACTCTTCTCCAAATGACAAACATTACAATAAAAGTCAGGGGGCTAACTTATTAAAAACTGAACTCGTGATCTATCAGTAAAAATCAAAAGTCACTTTACATACAGGAGTACTAAACTAGAGAGAAAACCTGGCATATATAATTGACTATTCTGAACTTGGATCGTATAACTCGTTCGTAAAGTAAATCATTTCGCCTGCAATTGATTGGCTTTATTGTGACATTTTCTTGTTTAATATATATGACAATTTATCCTATGTTTAATTTAGTTTTTGGTAAAACCTAACAAAGATATTCCTAGCGAAAACTTATATATAGTTGTAATGGTAAAACGCAAGAGCTGATCAGCAAGAGAAACTTGAAGTTCTGAGCGTCGGTTCTGAAGGGCCTGTGGAAAATGAAAAGTTAAACGAGAGAGAAGAGGAGAGAGTGGGAAAGAAAAGAAAAGGAGAAGTGGAAAAGGTTATCTCCAAGTCAATCGTAGTGTCATTGCAAGTACCCTTTTCATGGTGAAACTCATAATCAAAGATAGACGTAAACAATGATAAGAGGGAAGAAAGAAAGTGGTTGATGTTGAAAAAAACGAAAAAGCAAATCTCTGAACCAGCCGGCCAAGAAAAAGAGACAACACATGCACACACATGTTTTCATTGAATCAACAGTTTTTATACAGGTGGATTAAATACCTATAAATCTAAGATTATCTGAAAAAAACTTATAATAAAAAATAGATATTCTATTCTTATTGGATATTATTAATGATTATTTTTTTATATTAAGTTAATATATAATTAGTCATAAAGTAATCACATGGAAGCTTTAATATTCTTAAGTAATGAAACAATTGAATAACGGTTTAAATATCATTTTAATAAGTTCTTAAGGATAACTTTATATTAAATCTTAAGAAAGAAAAAAAAAGAGAATAAAATTGTTTAATAAACAGGCCTCGCATGCCTGGTTTGGAAGATGGAGAGCGCGTGTAGTTTTTTTAGAGAGAGAATTGATGGCGCGTGGTGAAAGAGCCGTGTAAAATAGTAATTAAAATAAGAGGAACAGTAAAATGAAATATTAGAGGGGGGTAAAAGTAAAACACAGTAAGTTGCTTCTTTGTCCTTTTTAAATTTATTATCTCATCTTTATATTCCATTTCAAATTATTAATAAGGATTTTATCTTTTTCACAAATCACTATGTACTATTAACTAAACAGTGTTTTTTGTCCTTTAGGTAACAGGATTTTATATGTACATAGTGTTTATCTCGTTTAGGTATTTGAGCCACGGGAATATTTTATTATATTTTCTTGATTGATTAATATAGCAATCTAATTCAATTATAGTAAAAAATATAGTATAAATTATATTTGAAAATTTTACACAATAATTTAAATGTTTGAATCTAAAATAGATCTTAAATATAATATCATAGCATTAATAACTAAACAATTATAAATTTAAATTTACAATTCTCATTCTAATTAGAATTAATTAATACAATAGGTTAGTATGATCAATTTGTACATTGAGAACATATATTAAAAACAATATAAATCACGTATTAAAAATTCATATAATAACTTGATTTTTTTAAATGGTAGTTTGATAAATGCATCCCTTAAAAGATGAAGTCATATCTATAATGAATGATACATGAGAACTGCGACATAAAACATATATTTATTCATTACAAATAAATCAACCAATTCCTTTAAACTACTCCGGAAGATCCCATGACTTTTCTCCATATATAAATTTATTAATTGATATTTGTAATATAAAAAATCCAACATATTTCTCAATACTCTCCAGTATATTTTTTTAACTTAATTGGATTGAAGCACTTGATTGCCCTCGTGCTAAGATTAAAAAAAGAAGAAAGATATACTAGTTTTGTTGTTACTCATTATAGACTCCACATGATGAAAATGAATACTCATTTGGAATCAAATGCAAGAGTTTAGCTCATGGTTACTGGATAATGGACAGAAATAGAAAATAAAAATATTTTTTTTGAGCCCTTTCTTTATCGCTTTCTACTTTTCTTATCATCCTCTTTTGCTGCCGAAATCATCAGGATTCTTAAATTAATTAGAAATATTCGTAATGCTAAAGTTATTCTTTCTTTATCAAGTTTTTAAGGTTAGATCAATCCCCTAGAATTTGCTCTGATTTTGTTATTGTCACAATTATGTTCTAACACCAAATTGTTCTTCCAACTTAAACTTTGAATCTAATTTGGTTTCGTGCAATATCTGACCATCCCAACTATATTTTGTCATCCATGACATGTTCATGAATTGATCTGAACTTTTATTGGATGCTAGAGGCTATTTTTTATGTCAAATTCTTAGTTAGATGAAGATGATCAACATTCTTAGTTTCCAAATCAGATCAGGAGATCTTTTTTAGCAAGCAAATTGCGGGCATATTTTGTTTTTTAAAATGATTTTCTCTCTCTTTGGATCCTTCATGAAAGTTGTAGTCTGGTATGTATAGATGACTTTGAATTTTTGAATCGCTTGATTTCAATATCGAAAGCTTGAGATATTCTCGTCTGAATGTTCAATCCTGCTTGGTTTTTGACCAAGCAAATTACGGACAAATTCTGTTCTTCAAATTATTTTTTTCTCGCACCAAATCCTCCATGAAAGTTGCAGTCCTGTATGTATAGATGACTTTGAATTTTTGAATCACTTGATTTTGATATCAAAAGCTTAACGTGATTTTACATCCTAAATTAAATGCACTAAATCTTTCCTAAATAAGAGTTATGTCTAGGCTATATATATCCTTCCCCTGCTAACCTAAAAGAAGAGAGAAAGGAAGAGATAAAAGAAGGAAACAAAAGAGAGCAAAAGGATGAAAGAGACGGCCAACAGAACAAAAAACACAACACCTCCCTCCAACCAGTTCTTCTCCCTTCTCCACAGCCTCTCTCTCTCAGCCAACGACTTTCAGCACCCCTCCCGTAATCAGATTTCCTCCCTTCGTCCACCATCAACTTTGCCAACACTTCACCGTTCCCAAAAGCAGTGACCAACCCAGCATCGTCGTCTCTAGCTGGCAGCTGCCGAGTAAGCCCTCGTGAATACTCTTTAGTTTGCGTAGTCGTTGTGATGCCTTTGTGTTTACTAATCAACTGAATTATAATTCACTTGAACAGTAATTAAGGAGACATGCATGAGGCAACTCACACATGCCTCTTATTTGCCCAGCCGAGGCACTGGTTTGGGCAAGTGACCCGACTCTTTTTCTCTCCTTTTGTTTTCTTCTACAAAATATATAAAAAAAAGAAAGAGGTTTATGATTTTCTGATATATTTATTTTAAGTTCTGTAATTTTGTATTGAAAAAAATATCAATCTCATATTTAAAACACTTAATTTTCATTGCGACGTGGTAAATATACATATATACCAAAAAAATATTTTTATGCATCTAGCCAATGCAGTAAAATTTCTTGAACATTCTTTTTAAAAAAAAAATATTTGAAGTTTAAAAGAAAATATGTTTTAGCATGGATTTCGTAAACACAATTAAGATAATATATTTTCAAAGAATTTGTAATTAAAAATATGTCTCTTTTTTAAAAAAAAAATCGTAAAAATCACATATACATCCTAGGTTTGCCTATGAATATTTCAAAAGTCTTTTCTTTATATATAACCGAACACCTTGTTTGTTCATGGTTTTTCATATTTATTAGGGTATGGAAATTGCTCTCACAAAAACGGAGTGTCAAAATGTTCAAAGCACGAGTGCAATCCTACAAAAGGATACGCATGTCTATTCACTTAAAAAAGCACCCGTTTGAAAGAAGTGCCCCGAAAAGGTTCGTGTGAAAAGGGGAGAATATTTTGTTGACGTGAGAAGGCTTTTTGCTTGCGATCAGAGGGGTCATGCAAAGCAAAATGGAGGGTTTTTTCGAAAGTTGCCGACCTTTTTCCCCTTGGAATGATCACCCGACAGCCCACTATGGACTATGGAGATGCCATGCCAAAACTATCCAGCAACCCTCCAAAACGGATCTCCTCTCTCAATGCTCCCTGTTTTTTGTATAGACAAAACTACCCTTGTATTCTAGTCCTGTCCCTGTCAAAAGATTGCGAGAGGAAGCACGTTGTGTGTTCTTGTTTCCGAAATGGGTTCCGAGAGACGCGTGGAGTAGGGGACTTCATTGCATCTTTGTCGCTTCTTCTCCTTTATTTTTCTCACCATCGCCTTGTTTCAGCGGTTGAATCAGTTTAGCTTTATTCTACCAAGTAAATTTCTATATCTTGATAAATTAGAAACGAAGTCATTCTGTTTCTTTTTTTCCAAGTTACTCCATATCAATTATTTCACCCTTTTTTAGAAGCGAATTAGTTTTAAAATTTAAAATTAAACAAATAAAGAGAGGGTTTAAGTAGTCGGGTTGATTATATACTAGATCTATGGACCCATGTTATTTTGTGAACTCAATTATTTTTTTCTTTTGCATGAAGAAAAATTATTATGTTTGGGTATCACAAGTGTGTTCTTAAGACTTTATTAGATCAAATAAGCTGATTTTATTTTAATTAGAGGATAGAAAAATAAATAACAACATCAAATAGATCAAATTAAAAAAAATTATGATAACTTGAATAAAAAAAATATTTTGCAAAAGGGCAAAAATGATTCAGTCAACTAAATACAGAATTATAAAATTGGGTACAAAAAACAAAAACAAATTGACTCAAATTAATTTGAGTTGACATGACAAACATGTAATATAGGTACGTAATAAGGGCATGATAGCCTAATAGAAAGCAAATGAAAAAACAATTACAATGCCTAATTCTCAACAAATTACATGTAGAAGCACAAGATAGAAACAAATAAACAAAAAGAACTACAAGATAAAAAAATCAAAATCATGTAAGGCGACCAAACCCTATGACCCAAATCACGCTAATTGAATAAGAACAAGAAAAAAAATAGGAAACACGATGAAGATTAATTCAAAGAGAACTGGAATTTGAAAGATAGGACTCAAAATCTAGAATATGCCTGAACACTTTTTTTTATTGGTCGAACACCATTCTATTTTTTCCCGGAAAAGAAATGCTGGGTTGGTACATAACCAATCTCATGCATTTGATCAGCATGTGTTTAGATAAAAGAAAAATAAATTATATCCAATAAGGTCTAGGACCTGAATTGCGGGTTTGGACAGTTAATAGCAATTAATTGATGATTTTTTTAAATGATTTTTTTTATTTTCAGTTTTTATATCATTTTTTTGTGTTTGTTGCAAAAAAAAAAAGAGTTGTATTTGCCTGCACATTCATTTCCTGGAGATTTTGATGATAGTTGACCATGGATCAGGTTTCTGAAGCAAAGCACAGGGGAAGTACGCACATGCATTCAAAGCCCGAAGATAAGACTTTTTCTCCTCCTGACAATTCTCCCGCCATACGCCATGCATACTCTCTCTCTCTCTCTCTCTCTCTCTCTTCTTGTCATCAAACTCAAACGCCCCACTTCAATTACCCGGCCCTAGCTTCACTCACATGAATGGCTGACATGGGCACTCATTATTCCACATGCACATACAAACATAACTCTTCCTCTCCCTCGCACTATCCCCGACCAAATACACAAACAGAACTCATGTATTGAGTAGGTAGCTACCTAGTTGTATTCGTGGTTTTAGTAGAGGAGTGAATGGTGATGATGGTATTGATGATGGCATGATGACGAGATTAAAAGCAGAATTACTTTCTCAATTACTCCATCTATTTATGTAGTGGGAGAGAAGAGAAGGGAACAACCAACCCCACCTCTCTAATGGGAACGAACATACATTAGCATATTGAAAAAGTTATTATCCACTGGTCCCCGCTTTGTACGAAAACTTGAGATAATTTTCCCGGACTCTGATACATGAAATCATCTCTTTTTTGGGTCTCCGAAGTCATGAGAGAGAAGATCTCATGCATATCATTACGTATGCTTTGATATTATTTCCCACCCCTTCCTTCCTTCCTTTCCTTTCTAAAGACAAAGTGTGAAGTTTTTTGTTTTCTTTGTGTGCTGTTTGATTTGCTGGGCTTTTAATTTTGTTCACTGATGAGGTAAAAATCCTTCCTATCTTCTCCTCGAATAATTAACCTCCGTTTACTGTTGGTTACATACCGTTTTGCTATTATACCGTGCATATTAAGAGGTGTATCGGGCTAATTGCAAAAAACTTCTTTCAATTCTATCATCGAAAGAGAAGAGGGGAGAGGGGATTCTTCTCTTTTCTAAGACGAGTTTTATGGCTATCCCAAATTCTATGAATTATCATGTCCTATTAGGTCAGCAGCAACCCTAGCTAGTCCAGAAACAATTCAAGTTTAGATGTCGTTTAGCGCATCCTCATTGAGAAAAACGGTATAGATCGATCAGAGCCAGACGTATGTTATGTGTAATTCAATTAAGGGGCCCTGATTATTGGTTAGTGAATGACAAAATTCCTCCATGATCACTTAATAATATTTGTTGGCCCATATGAGATTGGAGAATGCCGTGTGACTTGTGGCAATTGATCGACCTATATGAAATTCACTATGTAATATATATAACCTTAAAATCCCATCTTCGAATTTTCAAATCCAAAAATATTAGTTGGGTCCGATTGGAAATGTAACTAGCTAGGTTTCTCTTCTGTTTGAGAATCTCAGTAGGTACTGTCATTATTGCCAAGTGTGTAAATACAATATACTTTCTGTGGTTCAACTATACATAATTAAACACCACATATTCTCCATACAAGAATAAATATTCTGAGACGGAAAATTTGGGGGTGCTTATCATTACCGCTCCACGCTCTGGAATCTTGGGGATGAATTTTAGGTAGAAAGATATCACTATCATTGCCCTTAGCTTTCATGCTTTTGTTCCAAGGCTAAGTCATTCCATGCCCATGCACTGTCACCAGAGGTCACCCTCTTATCTCTTACCTCGCTCTCCTTTCTGTGGAATGCATATATTTATAGTCCCCATTGGATTACGAAATAGTTAAAATCTGAAACCTTCAACCAAAAGATCTTTAATTAATCTGACTTGGTGAGAGTGAAAATTTCAGGATCTATTTTACTGTTTTTGTAGTCCAAGTTTGAAGGGTCTCGCAATAAACAAAACGAAATTATATTAATAAGAATGTGATGAGCCTTGGAATAGTCGTGTGGTTAGAATTCATTTGGTTTGATTCAGAAAAATCTATTTCAATTTGATCACAATGTTTTTATTTTTAATTTTCCAAAACAAAAATTAAACAAATTAGATTGTTTAAAAAATCAAACCAAATGAATTTGATTTGGTCTATTCTTTTCCAAATGTTCATATTCCAAAAACTCGAAACCTTAGCACAACCCCAAATGTGTTCCAAGCGTGCGGCATCCTCCTTTAGTTTATGGATGTTTAGATAACCAATCTAACTAAAAACAAGTTATCCATGCTACAATTAAAGAAATTCCGAGAATTTATTTCATGAATTGATACCATGAAGCTGACTGTGGCATGTTTGAAGCCGAAAATATAATGCAACTTTAATATATGCTATTACAATGTTAAAAAACACAGCTACTCTTATCAATATTCCATCTATACATGCACATAGGTAGAATATTCGTCTCATCAATGAAGATATATATATATATATATATATATATATTCAGAGTCTCAACTAGAGAATTCGTTGGTTGCCTTTCTATGGAAAGTGCCTTAGTTTGTTTCTTTTGGAAAACAAAAGAAAAGGAACTGTTATTAGTTTTAGAGAGAGAGATCAGAAAACACCATGTTTGATGGGCTGGAAAGAGAATTTGCAGCTTTTCAGTGATGAAGAGGCGAGGCTGCTGCCAAGAGCTCCTTGCAGCAAACCACATTGTTCCATTTAGAATACCACTCAATTGGTTCAGAACAACTATACTTTATACATGCATCAGCCATAGGAGGAATATATATATATAAAACAAGGCATGGGTGTGACACCAATATTTGAAAGGGAGGATTGTTTGAGAAATAAGAGTCCCGGAAGTACAGTTGTTGCAGGGAGGGTGGGAAGCACATGCTTATGCAAGGAATGTCCTACAAAGCCCACGTAGTTGTGTGCTTTTCGATTCTCGGGTTGTGGGAAACACCATCATGCATGCCAAAGTCTTCCATTAATGCTATTTCTTTATAATAATTGCCTCTTAATTAAAAAAAACATACAGACTCTCAATTCCTTCTTTATTTACTCTTTTAATTATTCTCTTTATCCCAAAAAAAGTCTTTCTTCACTTTTTCATAACAGATTATAAAATACATTAAATAGTATGTTAATTTATACATTTCTATTGTATTTATTACATTAAAATTAATTGAATAGTAAACTTTTTTTAAAAAAATCTAAAATATTAAAATTAGATATTTATTTTTAAAAAATTAAATAAAAACAATATGTTTTTAGATATAAAAATAATTATTTTTATGAGACAGTGAGGTTATTAATTACTATTATTATAAAATGTTTCCATTCATATTTGAATGCATTGGGAATTTGATTTTCAATACACACACACACAATACTCCATATGTAGATGTATAATTTGCTTGGTTACTCTCCTTATTTTATATTAAGAAAGTCTCTTTTTAAATATGAGTGTTTTCTTTCACATTGTATGAAAAACAAAGTAGCATTAATTTATTTATTTTCAAACCTGGGTGCTAATATAAAAACACATTGAAATTTGTCATATTTGAACGCTCAGTGTGGGGAGTTTTTGAAGTCATCACCTAATTGTTTAATTCAGGATTGCTAAGAAAACTCAGGTGAAGTGATTTTATTAGATATTCAAGGGTAAGAAACTTGTTGTGTAAAAGAAAGATATTAACTCCCCTCAATACACCTTACCTAGAATAAGTTGTATTATGTGATTTTGAATATGACTTTAATGGGCATGATTTATTCGATCAAATAAACATGGTTTTTTAAGTTTTATTATGAGCTCATATGTCCAAAATAAATTTTAAAGAAAAGATCCCTGTAAATACCCTTGCTAGGTTCAAATATCATGGAAGATGAATGGGTTTTCCGCATCTCGTGTGTCATATTTTGATTTTTTACCAAAAAAAAATATTTGGATTAAAAATTCATGAAAACTTAGAATAATTTTGGAATTATTTTGGTCGATTCTATATATTTAAATATCGATTTATTTGTAAATCAGGTATAAAATTTTATTTTTAATCCTCATGAATTAAAATTATGAATTACTGAAATATTAATCGAATTCTTATACATTCAATAAACTGATATTTTTTTTTCAAAAATAAAATAAAAATTAGGTATCATCAAAGTTGTTTCCAGCTATTTATTAATTCAAGTGGCTTTTTGTCTCTTATAGCTTGCGTGCCATCTATTTTTTATGATGGCTTAAAAAAGAAAGAAAGAGAAAACCTAAACACAATACATGGGCTACCTAGTTTAGAAGGTATAAAATAAAATAACCTAACAGGCAACAGCTTAGAATTTAAATGGAAGGAATCGAGGTAGATAATGGGAGAGTTATTTCGTGCCTACGTGATTCAGAACTCGAAAAGGTGAAGAGAAAAGAAACTGTGTTTTTTAGTATAGAAAATAAATAAAGCCTTTGGGAATTTTATTTTTATTTATTTACGAGAAGAAGAAGAATAGGATGGAATAGAGAGTACCACCTGCATATATATAATTGAGAAGGGAGGGGTAGGACGCGTGGAATCTTTCAAGCGGAAGATGTGAATAAAATCAGCTTGTTGTTTTAGCTGTCTGATTTCCGCAATAATCCTTGTTTGTATTGGACCTAATATTTATTAATTAAGAGCCCCTATATTTTATAATGCTCCTGCAATTGTGGCTAAAAAGGACCTTTTTCGTGATATTCTAAAAAGAATGAGCCTTTTTAGTCATTTTTCTCCCTGGAACATACCCTCAAGCCTCTAAAGGTGTTAATTAGCTGGATGACCCTTTACTATTTCTTTCTTTTTATTAAAATTATTATAGTTATTATTCGTATTCCCTTTTTCCTCGATAGAAAACAGGTCGACACCAACGGGGGCGTGGGTGGACTGGTAGGGGGTCCTCCCAGCTTAACCAAGGTCTTGAGTTCGAGCCTTGGGTATGCAGCTGCTTTAAAACTCGCTTGGGAGAGCTTTGTCGCCCTTAAGGGTCCTGCCCGGCTCGAATCCGGATTAGTCGGCAGTGGCCGGATTACCGGATGGTTTCTACCCAAAAAAAAAAAAAAGGTCGACCACAGTATAATAATATTTCGTCTATCTTAATTAACATAGTCAAAAAGAAAAAAATACATTACCCTTCGAGCTCCCTGAGGAATATAGTATAATTGTTATTATTTATTATCATGGAGTAGTATTAATATTATTTAAAATAACTGACTGACTGACTGACTGACCACCATCTCTCTATCTTTTCTTTTTTCTTTTTTCTTTTTTCTTTCTCTCTCTTCTGCAACTATTTCATCACCTCGCAAGCTTCCAAACAAAGAGAATTAATGGAAAGTGAGATTTGCAAGTTTTATTCTCCTCGGTGTCCTAGGATATGTTTACGATGAAACATCAAATAAAAACCCTTGCCTGGCTAATGGGTCTCTCTCTCTCCAGTGATTCCATAATTTTAGCACATGCCTATGGCAGCACCAACTATAGATCCCTCTTCCCAATATTGTCGTAGAAACGCTTACAATCTGTTTGGCAGCCGTCTTCATATCCATGGCTTACTTTGAGATCAAGAACAGGAAGCATCATCGGAATACGCGGTTCGGGGTTCCAGCTTCTCCTTGGATATAGCTATGGTTCCTGCTCAAAGTCTTTCTAAACGACAACAGCAGCAGCAGCAGCATCGACTTTGTTATGGTAGCTATTTTGGTGGAGGTGCTTGTAATGAGAGTTTTGGTCATATGAGCCGACTAGAAGGTTATGACTCTTGTGTTAGTGAAGCTTGCGTATTAGGATCTGATCTAGTGGTGGCTAATATTCCCATGGCGGAAGATGAATCAAGAACTGATAGTCTTAATAATGAAGCTGGCTCGAGCTCAAAAGATGTTCAAGAAGAGAGAGATGAAGGGTGGCTCCGATTGAGTATAGGGGGTCAAACGCCGCCGCCGCCGCCACCAACAAGCCATGAGAGCAAGCTAGTGCTTGATCCAATAACTAGAAGAGGAGGGTTGATTGAGCTTGATCTACTACAAGGTAGCAGTAGCAGTGTTTCACATCAAGCAAGAAATTTGAGTACTCCTATGTTTCATGCTCCTGATTTTAGAACTCCTCCAAGGCCAGTCATGAACATTGCTGCAAGTCATGCCACTAATTTTGGCACTTCCTCTTTATTCTTTCAACATCATCCAGCAGCAACTAGCTCGACCTATCCTCTTCATCAAGAGATAAACTGGCCATTTAGGCCTATGTTGCCTAATATAGCGACCGCCTCATCTTCATCTTCTCCGTCGACCTCTTCTTCTTCTTTTATGCCATTGGGGTCCTATTTTTCGCGTCCGTTCCAAGTAAATAGTGGCATGGATGTTGCAGGATCGAGCTCCGACTTTAGAGTAATCGATCCTCCAAGAAGACCCCATTCTGGCATTTGGTTTCTGCTACAAGCGTCTCAAAATCAGTAAGTGCAAAAGAAAGGGGGGGGGGGGCAGGGAAGACAAACGAAGAAGCACATAGAAGGATTAGCCCCACCATTTTGTTTTTGTTTCATTCTATATATCTTTTGTTTTCTTAATTTCATTTTCAAACATTTCTTACATCCCTTATCTGCTTTGTTATGATTTTGTTTTTCATGTCTAAATGCAGAACGAAAGAACCCTTCTTGCCTCAAATATCCAAGAGCTACCTGAGAATCAAGTAACACATTTTATCTTCTCCCCTTGTTCTTTTTTTTTTTGGCTCCCTTTTTTGGGGCTTCAATAAATTAAAGTTTAAAGAATCCTTTTTCTTCTGAGACTTAATTAATTCGTTTTTCTTTCTATATCTGAAACCTTATTAGGGATGGAAGGATGACAGTTCGGTTATTAATGAAGTATCTGGTTAGCAAGCTGAGGCTGGATAGCGAATCAGAGGTATTTATAACCATTATTACATCTCCTTTTCTATTCCAATCAATGCATAAAAAGAAGTAGTTGGTTGAACAATGCTTAATCCCTGCCTTATTTTACAATACACCTTACTTCCTGAAGATTGGCAAATCACAGACAAACAGAAGAACCAAAAAATAGGGACAACCCTATCTTTCCAAATTACTAGTTTTAATTACACGAATATGGACAAGGGTGGTGTTAGAGACATGACAGAAACATTAGAGCTAAATGCTTTTCTCTAGCGGTATATATTGCGTCCGATAAAACTTGATATTTAGGTGAGAAGTATATATATTTCTAGGTAGCCATCTTCTCTTTTTGTATCATTAGGCCATAATCTATTCTTGCAATGATGGTCTAAGAACAAAAAAGTTTGTCTAAACTAGATATCGAGTCCTCTAAACAGGTCATCAATTCGAAGTTTAGTTAGTTATAGATGTTTTCATTGACAAGATTAAAGAGGTGTAGGGTTGAAGTGTATTACGTTGGAGATAACGTAGAAAACTACCCGCCACCTTCTTCCACATGACCCCAAAAATAAATTGAAAAGAGTAGCCTTTGATCATCCTTCGCAAATGGATTTACTGTTGTAGACCATAACATTTATGAAAGTAACGTTTCAATGATCAGGCATAAATAATGCACACAGCAATAAGAGAACGCACAAACAGGCATAAAGTGAAGTAGTAAAGCACTAAAGCGCGCTTACATATATATAAGCAGGTGGGATGGCTTAAAATATAAAACCTTGGAGAAGAAACCTAAGCCACTAGCTCTCTCGTTGTTTTACTTCTTTCTTGCCTGTTTTAAGATAATTAACTAGCTTTTAATTTGATACAAGTATTGCTAGGGAAGTCCGGAATAATGTTATTGCTACATTAGACATAAACGATCGAGGGTTAGTCTTGATTATCTCTAAGAATTGAATATCATAGAGGATTTGTGTCTTGATTATCTCTATTGATAATTAATGATATTCGCCGGTGTTTGTATATATAAGGAAATCCTAGAGGATTGTGCTAGGTTAGTGCGTCTGTGTGTCAAGAATTCTCAGTCAGTAAATGAAGGGAGAGACATGTTCTAATATATATGTACACATATATATATATATATATATATATATTCTTTGGGTTTCCTATTGCGTTTATCACAAAAAAAAACTTTTAAAAGAAAACAAATCATATTCTTGCTGCGCTGCAAATCGAATTTATTATAAAAAGCAATCATATATAGGCTGCGTTCTGAAACACAGGATTAATATAGTCTTATAATTTAGTCACTCCTTCGGTTTTTCCCCTAATTTCTCGCGCTCAATGAGCTACTACAAATAACTTTACCTTCTATTCGTCCATAGGTGATTGAACTTCACCCTTGTTATCTTCTAAATTGATTTAAAATCATGGATTTTGGAATTATAATAAAACAAACATATCTTTCTATTTAATATATATATATTAATCCTAGTATATAAACATTATTTATTTTCTTTAGCATGCATGGCATCGTTAAGAAACGTTCTGGTTCTATTATTATGTGTACATCATAATTCACGTGCATTGTCTATGGAATGACCATATCTACGTACATATAAAAAGGTGTATGATGTCTTCTTCGAGGGATGCAAATAATGGACGCATCAAAGTACTGGAAAATAGATTAACTTTGTATTTTTGTCATGTCCTTATATATATTCACACACACACACACACACACACAATATAATTCATGCATCATAAAAGGAGATGACTTTGATATCAGATTCGGTGCAAGCTTATAATTGTGTGTCCATCATTTATACAAATCTTCCCATGCACACTTCATCGAATACCCACTAGCTAGCTACCTGTATCTTTCATTATTGTCACTGCCATAATTAAACCAAAGTCCCTTCTAAGATAATAATTGAGTGCTCTCTATTTCTATGATTATTATCAATGGAGTATCGTTATCAAACATATTCGGTATGAAATTCAGGTTTCCTGATCTCTTCAGATATAATTTTTACTGCATAAAATATACTTCAATTTCTCTTGAATCATGTATAGATAATGAATCAATCGATTCATTTTAGGTTTTTTTAAGAGGAAAATTGAGAAACCTGAAAAGTTGCAAATTCATATTTGTACATGATGCATATATATACATGTATGTATGTATGTATAAATGGAGGGATTGTTGGTTTATGAAGTACCTATAACTTCGCAAACCTCCTTAATTTATATAAAATCATTTTCATCTGCCCAAATAAAACATATAATATTTGCAATCTTTATTTCTGTACGAATTTCTTATTCAAAACTAAATTTAGAGAAAAAGAAAAAGTGTTAAAGATAGATTTAACACAGGGGTTGCAGGATAATGTCCATATACTGATTAAAATTCTCTCATCAAAGTCTCATAGTGTGAGATGAACCTGTGGTCTCATTGTTTCTTATTATCCATTCTGATTCATTCGAAATTAAATCATCGACCTCCACTGTGCACTGCAATATTATTGTATGAAAACTTTTTCTAGAGCACAAAAAGACAGCTATATTGTTAGGGACACGCACCGTACTGATAAACCAATGAAAGACTTTAATATTAGGGTTCAAAGTTGGTACAAAAGAAAAGAAACTGAAAGAAATCCTTAAGCAGATCATTGCACGCAATGGAGTTATGATGTGCATCATATATTGAACAAAAATTAAAATTAAAATGACAATAATCACTATTAAAGCTGTAACTTTGGCCATTCCCCCCCCCCCTCTTTTTCTAGTTTATAGTTTCTACTCTTTAATTAGGCTAATCACTGTACGCAAGCCTATATTCTTTCTCTACGTAACTCGCTAGCTACTCAGTGTTCCATATATTTTAAGTATAAGAAAAACTAAAAATTATTCTAATCATAGTAGAAAACATTTAGTCATAGAACTTGTCTTGGGGCAGTATTTTCTCAATCATATAGTAAAATCAACAAATTAAATTTAAGAAGTAGAGTCGTGTGGGTCAGTTGCAGTTCCTTGTTCTATTAAAACTGTGTTTATGTGTAGTAGGTCGTCCATTAGGTTTAAAGAAACAGTACACAAATTCTTGCTCTAAATTTCCCCCCCAATTTTTTTTTCATCCCATGTGTGTGTATTATTGATGTGTATGTGCGTGTATTATTGATGTTATTTTCATCCCATGCCAATTTTTTTTCTCTTTTTGATTGAAGACGATTAAAATAAAAGGGTATTATATGATTACTCGATCTAGAGCCATCCATTCTCCCTTGTCTTCTACGGCAAGCAATGCTTAGGTTTGTTTCTAGTGTGACAAACTAGAAAGAGAAGAGAATGCCAAGACAGCCTATCATTAAAAAACTCGAGCTCGGACCTGGATACATATAGATAGATGATCCACGCTGTGTTAGTTAGTTGGTTTCGCCATATTCCTTGTCCTAGTTGGTTGCTACATATAGCCTGTCTCTGCTGTCTTCGCTATATATATATATTGGCTTGATAGGCTGTAACATGACATTCTCAACATTCCCTTTTGATTTAATATAATTTAGTTTTTGCGAATAAGTTTGTAATTAGGTCAACCCTTATAGAATGATTAGTTTCGATCGTGTTAATATATATGTATGTATGTATGTATTTATGTTGCTTTCTTGCACTTCATGCCATGCCATGAAGTAAGGAGATATGCGGGTAACACAATATCCTATTCTATGAATCATGCCCAATTACATAACAAGCTCCCAACAACCAAAATTCGTCGGAGCTCTTCTTTGTCTTTTTCCCCTCCTGAAGCGGATTAAAAAAGAAATTAAATAGCATCCAATATCTGTTTTATATTCTCACCTAAACTACACACATGTAAATAATCACTAAACGATCATCCAAGTCATAAACTATTGTAGTTAATTATCTAGCATATACGAGTACAAATTCAATGCTCTTCTTTGCTTTTATAGATTAGAACTAGCTAGTATTAGTTGTTATATGCACATAGGCTGCAGGTCAACTTAATTATGCCATTGATTTGGCAATTTCTTCCAGAATATGTTGGATCCACTGCCAGATGATTTGAATAAAACTTATTTTATACAGTTTTTTTCTAGGAGGTAATTAGTTCATGTCGTCCAGAATATGCAAGACATCTTTAAAAGAATCCATGCAACTAGGTATCCTATGATTAAAACTTTTTTAGTGGATGTGAGACGAGGTCGAAGTTATAATTGCATTTGAGGAAAAATAATGAGGCCTAGCTAGCTAATGAGTTTTAGCTTAATTTAAGGAATATTTCCTCAATCAATTTATTATTGGTATTTTTAAATCTTGAATGATCATTATAATTTTATAATATCTCAAATGTTATTGTGATTAATTTACCATATACATAGCTATGAGAATCATCGTATTCACTCTTTTATATATATATATATATATATATATATATATATATATATATATATTGTAATGATTTCCCACAACCTGATGGCTGGAAACTTTTATTCAAGAAGGACATACGTGCAAGCAATAGTCTAGGAGGGTAATAATCAATGTGTAAGAAAGCCAAAGAGTTGTCTTCATATTGGAAGGTTTCCTTCCTTTCTTAAGTTTTTTTAGGCTAGCATTGACTTTAAGATAGGTATGAAATACGATGGAATTGATGTGGATTCTCATAGTTGACACTTGAATATTATTAATAAGATATGAAAAAGAAAAGAAAAAAGCAGATCCTAAAACATCAAATGAAATCATATCGTAGGGCCTAAAAAATCACACGTGGACCCTGTCATTATCGAACTCACCCTCTCCAATCTGCATGCGTTATCTGTCCCTGTTTTTCATTAGGGCTTAAGAAGATCCCATCATCAAAAACACCTTAAGTGCTGCACTTTGATAGAAATATCAAACCCCATCTTCATCATGATCAAGCCATCCACAAAAAAAGAAGTCCACTAATTAATACATCTATCTATCTAACGTCGGAGGAAAGCAATGCATGATCGAATAATCCACAACAAAATTATTCCAAGTTGTTGAAAAAAGAACTAAAACAAAAGGTATTAAGAGACAGATAAGTCTCCTCCACAAAAATGAGTTCTCTATAGTTGGTGAGGCCACGATATGCATGCAAGATAAAATAAATAGTTATATATAATCCTTCATAATTAACATATGCTTTATGTTTTTGAAAAACTCCCGACAGATTAATTACTAGTCTGTTTTTCCATATTTTATCTATTTAATTATTTATCTATCTATACACACACACACACACACCCAAAGAATATATTACTTGGTGGATGGCCTTGTTAATATATATATATATATATATATATATATATATATATATATATATAGGTCGACTAAGCAACGTGAAGTAGACGTGCATGACATGAGATCGATGAATAATTAGGTTTTGTAGTTTTATTTTGCCGTGGTTTCCAGTTTCATTACAGTTTTTGTTTTTAGAGGAGGGCTAGATTATAAAATCTTTGATGCTACTGTATATTATAATAAGAAGAAGAAATAAAATAAAGTCCAAGGCTCATGATTTTGCCTTACGAGCAAAGACTGGGGGGGGTCCCGTAATGATGAGCTCGGGCAGTTCTCGAGATCGTGGGTGAAGGGACGGGCAGCCCCAAAGGGTCGATTGTCATGGCTGACCGCTGACCGTAGTAGTTTTTGTTGCGCCATGGAATTTTATGGGTAAAGTAGACGTTACAGGGATATATATACATTTATGGGGGCTATGGGAAAGACGTAAGCTTGTGACAAAGCATGACTTCAAATACATTTTTTTTTTTTATGAATATTAAAAAAGAAAGCTTCGACTTCAAAATTCAAATACATCATTTTTTATTTGTTAGCATTATATTATTATTCAATCCTTGCTTTCTAAGTCTCCGTTTATATTGTAGTGTTTAAATTTCTTTTCAAAAGTATTTTTTAGATGATTTTGATATGTTAATATTAAAAATATATATTATTTTAACATATTTTTAATTTAAAAAACATTTTACATTTCATTACCATACAACAAAAGCTAAATAAATCACCGCTAGCTCGATTTTTATAAAAAAGAAAAAAAGAAATCACCACTTGCTAGCTTGTTTACATCTATATATTTAGATTTGATATGTAAATATTTAAATTATGTAGCTAGCTAACCTTTTGTTTTTATTTTCTTGGACGATTGTGATTGATAAAAGCAGATAGAGATAACCTGTAGAGGGCATCAGCTTGTACCTTTCTTGACGCTGCAGCATGTAAGGGATAACATATGGAGCCCAAGAGATGCACTCACTTTGCTTCCAGAATCCTCAACCACGGATCATGTCATGGTGCTGCACTATGCTAGAAGTGCTTGATTGAGCCCAGATATTTCTCATTATTTATTTCTCTCTCGCACCATCGTTAAATTATCATACACTCCCTTTTTTCCCGGCTTTTAGGCTCTTTTATTTATTTTTCTTTTTTTTAATTCACTTCTCTCTAATTGGAGAAAATAGTTTGGAATACCCCAGAGATGAGGTTCACAATTTCGGAGTAAATAACATGACCCGAAAATGTATTTCCAAGCTATGCCGGCTTGATCGATATCTAATTATAATTGTTTTATTAACGAGCATAAACATCATCTGATGAACGACTGCTTTTCTTTTCCTCATTTAAGCTTCTCTTCTCGCATATGTTAGCGGGCTCATAGGTTAATTAAGCACCATAATCCGCTAGCATTCCAGTGAAGCGCTGGGCTTTCCTATCCGTGTACTTTAGTTGATTGCATTGATCAAACTCATCTGTAAACATAAGCTTTATGCCCACACGAACAGATCAACGGAAGACCAAGGTTGTCAATTTCATTTGGTTCTGTCTGAAATGGCTGATATCTGGTAATGCAAGAATGTTAGATGTTTTAAGTGAGCCTGGCATAACCCTAGCTACCTTACCAAACCAAGACATTCTTCCGAACGACGATTTCCATTTTCAAAACTCATTAAAAACATTCAACTTCAAACCAGTGTGCACAATGTTCAGCCAAGCCAACGGACTGCCTGCAGTTTAAGCCAAATACACCAGAAATAGCATTGTAGAATGAAATGAATGCACGATGAATTTCAATGATGCAGATTTTTTTTTTACGAGGGATAAGGCTTCAGTGGAATCTTTAGCATGCCATTCTAGGGCGAGGACAAGGGCAAGAGCCAGACCCCCACAAGACAAGATGCATGAAAGGAAATCCATTCATTATCACATTTAACCAAACTACTGAGGCAATCTGTGCAATTATTAGAAAAGTTATAATACCGACAGAATAAGCCCCTAAAGCCCTTATTAAACTTGAGAAACGAGCCAATCAAAACTTGCCGCAGCTTGATCGAGTTTATGATAGGTAGACCCAAATTAAAGATGGAACGGCACATGCAATTAGTAGCTTAAGATAGGATAAAAGGCTTCTTATTTTAGCATTCACATACAAAGAATAGTCGATTACAGAACGCTGTTTCCAGCAATGGGCATCCATAATTCTATCTGGCATCAAAGATCAGTTCCAGAAGGGGGCAAGCACAACACATTCATGATGTATGTGCTTTCTGCGGGCAAACACAACACATTTATGATGCGAGTGCTTTCTGTGTGCAATGCATGGAGTTCTTCTTTCAGGACCATTTCTTAACTTCCCATACCACAAGCCAACACATTATTTACTAGGAGTCCGTTTGGCATGACTTTCACAGATTGATTTAAGTTGCTTTTTGACTTTTCAAAGAAAAGTCACAATTATGTTGGATAAAAAATAACTTCAATAACAAAAAATTTCTTATAAATTTGAGTCAAAATTTTGCTTCGTCAGAAGTTAAACTTTGTAACCTTCAACTTTTCTATTCTACATCATGCCATCTATTCAAAGAAATTGCTTTGGGTTTTGACAAACATACTTGTATCTTGTATAATTTGTATCAAAAGGATTCTACAAGAAGAGATAGTGTCCCGGTACCATTCAACCTTTGTCAAGACCACACCAAAACCTTGAGTTGTTCATTAGCTGAAGTGCAACTCATGAAAGAGAGTTAAGAGTTGAGGGTTGAGGTATAACTACTGACTTCAGCAAGATTTAGACTAAATGTTCTTGCAAGCCTATGAGCTGTCTCAAACACGAGATGGCATTTCTACATCTCTAAGACAAATTACATTGGATCAACAATAGTGACATAAACAAGGTACAGTCAAACCTGTTGCTCAGATAAAAGTGGCGGTGGATTCAGAAATTTGTTAAATTAAAAATTTCCTTAGACATGAGTATCATCCCAGCACAAGAATAATGTTTCAACAGAGCAGAAAAGGTGGCTAACTGGTCAACATGTATGACACGTGCCAAAGCAGAACGCAGTACAAACATGATCAGGATGCACCAGCGTTCTGGACTTAAACAAGAAAACAAGTTAATGAAACCAGAGCAGTAGATAAAAAGGTGATGTCAATCCCTCACAGTGAACAGGGTGAATACTCGGTATAAATGACAAATCCAAACAAATTCCATACCCTGATTCCCATTACAGTTTCATGCAAGAAAGAGGCTTGGCATCAGTGTGCTTAAATTTTGAGAGAGCAAAGAAATAAATGTTAAGGGGGAGGGGGTGGGAAAGAGAAGAGAGTGACTAGGCAGATTATTTGGAAATTTGCAGCCACTTCCGAATCACGAATCCACCCAATGAGAGAGACAGTGTCCAGTTTCAAGAATCACATAACTATGCTACTATTCATGCTAGTACTTGCCATCAAAATAGTAGTAGAGTTGATCGGCGATAGCAACAGAGCATAAATTAGTTTACCTTGGTGACAGAGGACCAAAATGGCAAGTCGAATGACACAACTGCAGAACCTTAAAAACAAAAAGAATTAGCACTCAAACACAAGCATTATGTCGAGAAAATAAACAGCAACCAATCAACTCAATCTCCGAACAGAAAAACATGTACTTGTTGATATTTAAACCAGCTCCACCACAAATAGACAGTGAAAATATTCAGCAATAACTATATCAAGAAAGTACATTGTGTAGAAAGGCAAGCCAGGTGACATTGCTAAGAAAGAAATATCATAAAATATGAGCAAAGTGTACATCTTTGTTATCCAATAAGCATTAACCTCAATGGGTTTTGAAATGACTAAATAATATAAAAAATGCCACAATGCAAGATTAAGGAAAAGGGAACGGCACAAGAAAGAAATCAATGAGAAGAAACTACCAAATGATACCCAAACTATATCATCATCATCGTTATTATTAGTCAAAAAAGATAGGTCAAACCATCTCAGACATGCATTTTTATCAATTATCACACTCAATCCATGACCGAGTTTTTTTTTACTCGAAAAAGGAAGTTACACCAATTATACTAAAAGTTATAGACCAAAAAAAAGAGAGTTCAAAACTCACTGAAACCCCTTTCTAAGCTTCTGAATCGCAGAATACAGTTTCCTCCTCGAACCAACTGCATTAATTCCCATATCTTTCAAATCCTCCAATGTCAATAACGGCAACACTTGATCATCCACTTCATGTATCTCAAAAACAGGCGCGTATCGACTTAACCCTAACTCAATCAACCAAGTCCTCACGCCTTCCCATTTTCGCTCTGAATTGTCATCATTCTCCATTTCTATTCCTTCATTTTCTCTACTCTCTGTAACCCTAAATCGACCAGAACCCGTACCTGTTCTCCGATTTCCTTGCCAGAAATCTAAAGCAATATTTTCAACAGAATGAACCGGACTTTGATCTTTTAAAGGACTATCAGAATCAAGGTCGAATTCCCGAACAAACCCTTCCTCTCCATTTGAAATCTCCAAATTGGTATCTTCTTCATCGATCCTTGAATTCGATGAAATCCAATTCGATCTCACTCTCTTCGTTGCCCCTCTCTTCGCTTTCCTTCTATGACCGAATTCGACAAGATTTAGCTCTCCGTTTTGATTATTGTTATGGACCTCGAGTTCTTCAATTTCGTTGTTGTTTCCGTTAACGAGATGGGTTAGGGAACGAGCTTTGACTGATTTCGAGGAGTCTTTTGGGATGCGCCACGGGTGGTGTTGCTGCAGCTGTAGCTGATGCTGCTTTGTTGACCGTCTCACGTGGGTGTCATGTGCTGTTTGGTGATGGTGGTCCCCGATCTCACCAAGACGGACGCTTGGTCGACGTTGCCGTTTTGGTGGTGGTGGCCCTTGGTTTTCTGATTCAGCAAGAGCTAGAGCTGTTGTCGTTGCAGTTGTGGTGGGGTCTGTGGCGGCGGATGATGTTGTGGTGGTGGTGGCGGCGGCGGAGGCGGCGGTGATTGGGCCATCCGGTGGAAGTAACTCGGCGGCCATTTTTTCATGAGATAGAAGATAGAGAGTGTAAGCCTGTCTGGACGGAAGTGCGCGTAGGATAAGGGTTTGGATAGGGAAATCTGGTGGTTTCAGGCGTATGGAGTGTTTGTATTCTGGACCGTTCGATGAGGTTTATTGTTAACAGTGGCATCCTGACATTATAACGTTAGGATTTTTAAGGCATCGTTTGGGTTACGGCTATTCATATAGGAAGATGCTTCGCTGGGCCCAGCTTGACGTTCTTTCTATTTTGGGCTGACAAATGCCAAGGCCGTATATATGTTTGGTTACCCAAAAATATAAACATCCAAAAGAAAACATTTTACATCTAAACGTAATATTTCATATATAATATCAATATTTTTTCATTTTTAATATAACTTTCAAATATTTTATATTTAATTATGCTTCTCATAATATACCCTTGATATATTTAAAAATCAGTGGATTTTATTTTATTTTCTTGAAATAACCTTTCATCATTATTTTTTGAATGTCTAAATTTTCCCATCTGCAAAATACTCTATAATTGTAATTTTTTTATACTAATATAATTGTAAATCATGATTAAATTTAAATGAAATTACGATCGCAGGGATAGAAGGTATAGTTCTTCCTATTGTAAATCTTTTTAAGAAAAAAAAACTACAATAATCATTACCGTAATAAGATGCTCTAAACTTTTTATAAGAATTATAGCAATTAATAAAAATAAAACTATATCATGACAACTATTTAATTTAACAAAAAAAAAATTATAGGCAAAGAAACTGCAAATAATATAAGCTATAAGACATACATAATAAAACTTGTCCCAAAGTTGTTTTATAGGAAGAAAATAATAAATAACAAATTCTCCATTATTTTCAAATATTAAAAAGGCATGCTATTTTTTTAATCCGGTATGCTTTTTATTTAATCCGGTATATTATCTACTCTATTAAAACAACTAAGAGTGAACCATATACTTCTACGCTGTTTAAATGAATAGTGATATAAACAGTAAAGGATTTGATTTTTTTCAGTTTTTTCAACTAAATTATTTTTATTTAATTTTTAATTTTATCCTTTAATATTATATTAATTTTTAAAATCATTCTTATAATATATTTTCCATAAAATTGTTATAGTTTCAAACAAACATCTCAGTATATAGTTGATATTCAAGTGTTTTAGTATATTTTAAACAATTATTTGCTGGCATGGTCTGTCTAGTGGCAATCCTTATTGACAACAACAACTCTTGAGCTGCTATAAATATATATAAAAAAAGACCATATTAATAATAAATATGTTTTATATTAATAAAATCAGTGTTGAGTGTGATTAATTAATTAATTAGCAATAGGTAATATTCACTGATAGACACTGTTATCAATAATGACACTTTTCAAATACAATTATTTTAAACAATCAAACAAAACTTTCAAAGCGAAGTTATACATAGGGAATTCTGGATCTTAAGAGGATCACATGATCTAAAACCAAATAATTACAATGAAATATGGCAAATTAACTTCCAATATTACACGAACCAATTGAGCCATGTATTACAACTCATGGAACACAATCCAGATAATTAGGAAATTGAAAACATGCAGACTCGCTAATCGACGCTGCTAAATAATCTTTCATGCCCTTCCAGAGTTGCTGGTTTCCTTGAAAGTGGCCATCTTCAAAACTAGAAACGTGGTTTGTATGATTGTTTGCCTTGCATTCGAGTAGCGCTTAAAATGCTGTTTCGTGGAAGTACGTGAGTTGTGGCTGCAATAGTGAAGTGGGTGCGTCTGATATCTCACAGAGAGGAGAGAGCTGGGAGGATCCAGGTTCTAGGTCAGACATGCAGAAACTGAAGTTCCGAGCTAAAATATAGCTCCTGGAATTTAACGGGTCAGATATACTTACTGTAGGAGAAGCTTTTAAAGTAAAAATGATTTAGAATTTGGGTTTTGTCAGGTCGAGATATATAAATATTTACCTCATGCCATGCTTGTGCCTCCATATTGTAGTTCATTTTAAAGTCATTAATGGCGGTTTCATTAACCAAAACAAGTTCTGCTTCAAGCGTCTGAACAGTAAGAGAGTTAATGAGATAGATAAAGATAACTGGGTTTGGTTACATTCGAATGAAGAGGCCATTTTTAAGCAGTGTCTTCATTAATTCTCACCTCCACTCGATCTTTCAGAGACTGGACATGTCTGATTATCTCATCCAGTATGTGAGCCTTGCCGGTTATCTGTTGATCATTATTATGACAGCATTAACATATATAACTTAATTGTTTGGATCTCGGAATAATATTTTCCTCGGACTCGGTATTGGCAGATAATTAGAGAGTGTATCTTTACCCCATCGCATCCGGGAACCAGAGATTGCAAAAGCCTCATCTTCGCACTGATTTTCTCTCTTCTCGCCTACAAAACCATGTTTCCCAAGAACAATAAGCTGATAAGACAACTTTTGGAGTTGCGTTTAAAATATTATTTCATGACAATTTAAATTTTATCAAAAAAATAATTTATTTTTCTTGTGTTTTTATATCATTCGACTCTGATATAGTAAAAATATTTTACTAAAATAAAATATTGTTTTGATATATATATATACATTTTGAAAAAAACAAAGTTACCGCGCCGCTAATTCATTAAAAGCCAGCAGGTTGTATTAATCAGTGCTTTGATTAATTACCCTCTCAGCAAGGCTGTGACTGTCTGTTGCTTCACCCCTTCTTGCCCTGACGTGAACATAGCCGGCCGGAAGCTCGGCAGGAGGAACTGTCTTCTGTCTTTTTGTGGGCTTTACCCTTTCTAATTTTCTGGAGACGGAACTTTTCGGGAGTTTCTCACGTTTGCTTTCTCTTTTAACCTAACCACATGCAGTGCAATGAAATCCAATGATCTCGTCATCAATATCAATCATTTACTCTTCATGCAAACGACTAGTCATGGGTTAATTAATTAGCAAGTAAACATGGAGACTAATACCCTAATTCATTACATAAATTTGTGTTAACAATATTTGGTGTGTGATTCCTACATATGTATATAATATTTAGCATATTCCCTACACCGCCGTACGTGTACTATACGCTCCGTTGAAGTGTGTTCTAGCTATAGCAGTTCTCGTAAAATTCTGTTCATTTTTTATGGCAACATGGTTCTAGTTAGGAAGCTTGGTATTGGGGATCATTCGTACCTTTCTGGTTGGCAGCGATTGCTTTCTCATTTGCCCCATTGTTGGGGTCACCGCCTGAATAACTTGATCCTCTTCCCGGTAGTCAGGAGTACCGACCACCATGGGTGGTGAACTTGAATTATGATTTACGGACGCAGAAGAGTAGTTTATACTGCTAGCGAGATGGACTTTCTCACTGACATTCTCGTCACCATGGATGGTTTCAAGGATTCTTTCAGCATTTAAAGTGCTCTCCTGGAGAAATTCATGTGTAAGATATGGGATAACAAATGGTCCGATTGCAATGGTTTCTTGCTCAGGCAGTAAACTAGACACGTCGTTTCTGGTGTTGGGATTGGGCTGAAACTCGTCAGCAAGAATAGCAAGATGCTGATGCTGGCAAGAAAAGGCTGCCATTTTGGAGTCTTCAAGCTAAGCTAGATCCGACAGCAAATCAGATAGCAGGTAGGGGAGATGGACTGGTGGGTCTTTAACAATTTAGAACCTAGCTATATATAAATAAATGAGCACCAGTTAGAATCGCAAAAAACTGTTAGGGGGTCAAATCAGATCGCGACACCTTTGTTTTGGATGCTTGACTTTTTTTATAATAAAAAATGTGTTTTAGTGGAAATAAATTTTTCAAAAGAGAATTATTTGTTATATTTGATGATTTTATTCAAAATAAGTTGAATTTTTCTAAAAAAATAATTGGCCATGGCATGAAAAATAAGCTGGAAAATAACTTATTAATATTTTTATGAAAATTTATTAAAAAATAAATATCACTTTTAATAGATAAAAATATTGAAGGGGTGAAATTAAAAAAAAATCTAATTTCATAAATTATTTCAAATTAAATAAATAATAATTAAAATATTAGAGATCAAATCTAACATATAAAATAAATTGAAAGATTGTAAAATTAATATATATATATATATAATTTCATAAAATATGTTAAATAAAACATATACAATTAAAAGAATAATGATAAAATTTGATAGATAAAAAAATTCATTTAAAAAATCAAATCAAATCATATAAAAATAAAAAAAATAAGGATCAAAATTGATATAAAAATCAAATTAGATAAATTTAAGAGATAAAATTAAAAAAAATAAACAATTCAAGATAAGATTTTTTTTTTTTGTGATTTCTAGAAAAACAATTTGTGAAAAAATAAAAGGAAAATACTTTTCTGGACACCAAAAAATAATAATTAAAAAAAACTTTTCTAATTGTAGGCAAACACATAAAAGTATGAGAAGTAATTTAAAAAAAAAAAAACTCATTTTACATGAAACAAACGGGATTGTAGTGAATGATGTAAGCTCTTGCGTCACAACCATGAATAATTGATAAATATCATTAGTTATTTCATTTACATCGTGAAAAAATATTACATATAATAATGAGTTGTATTAAATATAAATAAAAAAAGAATTAAATCTCTTTTATTGCAATTTTAAGGAGTTATCTAATATGATTATGAGAATTTTGATTACCTTTTTTTTCTTTCAATTTTCTTCGAATTTTGATTATGACAATTGTCTAATATAATAATGACAATCTTGCATAATTTTTAATATATGTTTGTTTTTCAATTTTCTTCATTGCAAATTTTATTTCGTACATTACTTGCTTCATATGGAGCTAGGATATCTATTTATAAGTTTTATTGCCTATTAATTTATAATTTATATCATGTTTTTAACTCAATAATTGGTTTTTCCAACTAATATTACTTCGACAAGTTCTACGTTGATATCAAGGTAAAAATAGTTATAAATGTTTTGGAATAATTTTAGTTTACATAACATATATGAACTTTTCTAAAATAGGTAAATTCGATTGTGATATTCAAATAAGGCTACCGTGATTGAATTTTTTTTTAAAAAAAAAACAACCATGATTGGAACGAGAAATGTCTACAAAATATTTGATTCATAAAATTTAAAGAACTATACAATATTGTGAAAATAATATATAAACATGCCAACGAGGAAGTCCTGGAAAAAGTTTCAACATGACAAATGTGAACACTCTTTGTTAAAGTCAATCTCAATGTCAGTCCTGTAATTTCATTTTATATAATTGCTTAGACTATAAATAGTGTTAATTTATTGATTACAACAAACCCACTAATTATTATACAATAGTAATATACTGAGGAAACTAATCACCAAGGCAGCCAGATTTAGGAAGATGACCAAAACAACTTGATGGGTTATTGGATTGGTGGGCTAGATTTTGTTGGTGCGATTTAGTATTTGTTATAAAGTGAAGTTGAAGTTGTTTTTTAAAATATTTTATGTTTAGAAATATATTCAATTTATATTATTTTTTATTTAAAAAAAATATTTTTTAACAGTATTTAAAGAAATTTTAATATATAAAAAATATTTTGTTAAAAAAATACTTCTAAATAACGGTGACAAATAGACATTGTCCCTTCCTTTTGTTTTCAGAGAGCGGTGCTATAATTTTTGGAGCTGTTAGGGTTTGTCTTCCGGTTCACGTGGCAGAGAGAGATAGAGATTGTTGACGAGCTTTTAGGAATCTATCGGGATGAATTTTTTGTTTTTTTTTAAATTAAATTATTTAATTTTTATATTAAATTAAATTATTTCATTTTTAAATTAAATTAAATTATTTCAATAACATTCTAAAGAAATATACTAAAAAAATAATATAAAAAACAAAACTAAACCGTCCCCCACGCATGTTTCATTTAGTGCCCCGTAAGAAATGACGTTGGAGATAGCAGGACGTCAGCATCCGGGGCGAAGATGACGTTGGTCGCCAGAAGACTAGCAATAGTTCTAATAGCTAGATAGCATGGTACTACGGCGTGATTAATATTATTTTTAAAGTGTTTTTTGTTTATAAATATATTAAAATAATATTTAATTCGTATAGGTCTCCAGCTGGCTTCCTGCATTGCTTCGTATGCAGGCTAGCTGGAATTTTGTATTATATTCCAACGTGTGTAACGTGGTCTTGCCTCGGATAGAAGGTGGCTCCTGTGATTTACTGCTTTGAAAAACTGGAGCATGCAACAGAATTATCGTACATGCTCTACGGGAGTAGGCTTTTGACAAGAATGATATAGCTAGCTTGGCATCATCTGGATTATTCCAAGAGATAGAAAGAGAGAGAGAGAGAGACATTTTGGTGTCCTTACTCCTTACTGACGTCGTGTTTTTTGGAAGTGAGGTACGATGTAGTCGTGCGTCTTTATTTATATCACTTATGTCTAATGTTTCTGAGTGTTGCTCATCTTAGAACCTTCGATCCTGTTAGATTATGGCTAACAATAATTACTCGATTAATTACAATGCACATTGGCAGTTGACTCATTAATGTTTTGCCTGTTATATTTACGGGCCTGAGTTTAACAGGGGGATGAGCCCAACTGTTCCGACATGGGTCTAGGTTTCAGCCTAGGGCTTCTCCCGCCACTGTGCTTAGACCATGACGCAGGCTCATGAACCATCTTGCCAAAGCCTTATAAATTATATTCAAGGAGGCAAACGCAAAAGCCATGACCATGTATATTACTGGATACAAAGATAACTTGAACAATCATAAATTTAATTTATTTCGAGGCTTAAGTTGAGAATTGGATGGATTGCTCTAAATTAACTGGATTAATTAAAACAATATGTTTTTTTTTTAAATTGACTATGACGTGGGATGCATGTAATATGATATTTGGTATAATTATTTTTATTGTATTCTTTCTTAATTGTTTTTCTAGAACTCTTTTGGTTTATATATTTTAATAATAGATGTAATCTATTAACCATGTAACTTTCAATGAGAAAATCATTTCTTTATAGGAATTTATATCTATGACTAGTTTAAATTGGTTGTCTAAAGTTTATTTTGCAATTAAAATTTATTTTGGTAATCCTTATATAGAAAATCGCTAAAATACCAAAAGGAGATCGATATAATAAAAATACACATGCATCATATTTAAAAAAACTAAAAAAAAAGAAGATAAACATATAGACCAGGACCAAAAAACTATGAATTGAAACAATGATTTTGCCCTTTTAACAAAAAAACTATTGGCCTTGCTATGGGGTAATATTATATTTTTCATGTAATTCATTGGTGAATACCAAATTTAATTAGGACAATGTTTTCTTTTAATATTTTTTTTATTGTGGTAAGATTACTTAATTTAACTTGAAAGAAAATAATATTAAACTTGTATTTAAAGCCTTCATTACCTATTTGTTTTTTTTTAAAAAAAAAAAACATGAAAAAATAATATAAATATCATTTAAATGAAAAAAAAATCACAAGCTAGTGTAAGGGTGTTTTTGCATTTTCAAGTTAGTGTCTTTGGTTATATTCAAATTTGCAAGAAAAGAAATTTTATATTTTAATATATGTATGTATATATTAAATAATATTAAAAAAGTGGTTGACACTTCTAATACACGTGTCAGCTAATATGAGACATTCATATCATTCACGTAATGGCGCAGCATTTTCTAAAAGAGAAACAATTGCTTCAAGAATGTTGTTTGAAACTTTGAATCATATTAACATCTCATGTATCTTAGCCATCTTATGAGGATAGTGAACTTTTTTTTGGCATTGACAATTTTTTCCCTCCATTTTTATTCTCTCTCTTCCATATTCTTCGGATATGCCCAAGGTTATTGATCCCGTCCCGGTCCCCGTTCCGGATTTGTGTTTGGAACGGAACGTTCCGGTTTCGGTACCGTTCCGGGTACCGTTCCGGTTTTGTACTGTTCATTTTTATTTAATTATATATATGAAAAAAATAAAATATTAATTTAACAAGTATAATTTAAATTCAAGATAAATGAAATTTAAATTATACAATACAAACATAATCTCAAAATTAGAAACATCTTTGAAATTCCAAAATATTATGAAAGTAAAATGTTCTAAAATAAAAGAAAAATACATCAAACATCTTCTACATCATTAATATAAAAATAAGGATCTTGATATGACTATGGAACATAAAGATCTTGATCAGGATGGTCACCAGCCAACCTCTCTGTCCTCCCATCCAGCGGCCTATCTCCCTCCATCGCCATCCTAATCCAACGGTTCATATCTCATTTTCTAGACTCTTCCATTTTTTTACCCCACAAAGAGCCCGGGAAGTGAGAGTAATGATTTAACCAGGGTTAGTTTTTAACCCACGTACATATTTTAAGAATCTTCTTTGAAGCTCAGAGAGGGCTAGCGAGCGTGATTTCTTTTTTCTATTTGTTTAATAATAAAAGGAAGGATTTTTTTTTGTTTCCGGCGTTGGCCTTTTAAGGAGTATAAGCAGTAGAGAAATAGAAACTGAGTCAACACGGGCGATTCTTTGTTGCTTGGTAAACCTCTGTAATTCTCTTGCTGACTCGCTCTTTTTGACCCGCCCATCAACCAGCCTGCCATCCTTTGAAGTTTGAAGCCACTAGCTACCCCACTTCCTCTTGAAATCAAATCAAACGGATCTGATTCTGCTCCAAAGATTCTTCGTGGGGGTGCTGGTTACTTCAGATCTTGCAATCTGGTGAGTGCTTGATGCTGGTCTGGTTCTTAACTGGGAATAGATTGGGAGAAATCGGGGGAAATCGTTCGTCTGGGTCTGGGAGAGTGGGCTAAACGACGTCGTTTGTTACTTATGTAAACGACGTCGTTTTGCCTTGAACCGGAACGGAACGCCCGGTACGGAACCGGGGCGTTCCGGCCGGAATTCGGCCGGATTTTCCGGTACTGACCGGAATTTTTACCAGGACGAAAACGTCGCCGTTTTGTCCCGGATTTGCTTCTGGAACGGGGCGTTCCGGCCGTTCCGGCCGGAACGGGACGGGATCAATAACCCTGCCCCTTCAATTTTTCAAAACAACCCTTTGGTTAGGTTTTCCTTCAACTTTGTTTTTTTGTTTTTTTATTACAATTTGTTTTATTTGAAATAATTTATAAAATAAGAATTGTTTTTTAGTTTCATCCTTTATTTTTGTCTCATCTAACATATTTGGTCATTAGTGTTTTAATTGTTATTTTTTTTTGTTTTTCATCTTTTTTTTAATTATCCCTTATCATTTTATTTTATTTGTTTTTTTTTACAAGATTTGTTCCTTATTCTTTTGATAGTTTTTTTTTTGTTAGTTTTTTAATCATTTTCTTGTTTTGTTTTGTTTTTTTAATTTCGTCCTTTGTTGTTTCATTTCATTTATTTGTTATGTTAAATTTGATTTCATTATTTTAATTGCTGTTAGTTTTGTTTTTTTTAAATACAAATTTGAATGGAATGGAAATATTTCTTCATGGTTTTTCTTGTTTGCCTTTGGGTAATTCATTTTCATGACTCGGGTAATTAGTTTTGAAGACTAGCTTGATTTAACTTTAGAATTTTTTTAGGTTCTTTTTTAAAAAAAAAATGTTTTTTTTTTCAATTTAATTATTTAACATTAGTTTATTAGTTTTTAGCTTCATAAATTATGTTGTTTTCCTTTATATGGAATTAACTTGTGTTTGACATTATGTTACCGAGTCTTTAACTTCATAATTCTTGCCGCTTTCTTTAATACAGAATTAACTTGTGTTAACTCAAGGGTTTTTTAATTGAATTTTATTAGTTTCATTTTTCATTATTTAGTTTGCATGGAATTTTATCTTAATTTTTTTATTCAAATTCTTTTGAAGGGGGTTATCCCTACCTTACAGTTAGGTCATGGATTTAACATGTTGACTGAAGACAAGTTTTTTGGTTTTTTATATAAAAAAAATCAATTTATCATTTAACATTTGATATGCTAGTAATTAAGATTTTTATATTTTCTTAATGGTTTTACGAGGTTGTCAGATAAAATATTTAAGAACTTATAAAAATATTTAGAGGGTGTCTTTTTATAATATTTACAAACATTTATATTATTTGACTAGTTTTTTTATTGTCATTAGATTTGTTTTTATAGTAATTTTATTAATTCAACTAACCTTATTGAACCCATATGAATCAATGACCTCAACTTTTTTGTTGCTGGAAAGTGACAGATCGAGAGTGAGACAAGAAAACAAGTGAGCTGCCGAAATAAAGAGAAAACAGAGTTCTCGCATTTTGTTGTCCAGTTTTTATCAACCGATCTGATCAACAAGTATTTGTAGTCCGATTGAGCTGAAACTTTACAGGAATGTTCATGACATGTGATCCTCATTGTGAACGGTGGAGATTGGATTCTGAGCACTTTGCATATGGTTTTCAGCCCGTAAACAGTAGCCTCTATTTTTAGTGAGAAATTCATTGAATTCTTGTATTGGTTGATTTGTGCCAAGAAATTGTATTTCTTGAAGATAATTTCGGTTTTCATGCCTTTAGTTGAGACTAGAAAAGACTCATGTATTCCTAATACTATTGATAGTGGAAGTGTTTGAGTGGACTACGGTCTCGTGATTTTTCCTTCTTACACTGAGAAAACTTTCTACGTAAAAATTGTGTGTCTTATGCCTGTGGTATTTGAATATATATTTTCCATGTATATACAAATTCACAGAAAGAGAGAGTGTTGTATTATTGTTTCTCCCAACAGGATGAAGATGGCTATTAACATTGCTGGAGCCTTATTATCTGCATAAAAACCTTCTAATATGCTCGTTGAAAAAAATCGGGTTGCCTTTGGTGGAGAGATTCGGTTTATGAATAGTTTTGCTAAAATGTTATTTTTTTACCAAGAACTTTTCGAGTGGAGTTTAGCTAAAGTATTATTAATTTTTTGTTTGATCATATTTATGAGCACAGTAATATTTTTATCTCTAATTCATAAACATTGAAACAATAATCAAATTTACATTATAAGTAGTTTATCCATTTATTAACTATAAAATAAACTTTATAGTCTTTTCATAGATAAAAAAAGTAAAAAGTTTAGTTAATTTTAGTTTAATATATAGAGTCTATCATGATAAACCCTTATAATATAGAAAAATATTAAATAATTCTCTGACTAATATCGATTCTTTCATTTTTTATTTTTCTTATTTCTCTAAATAAAACATTAATAAAAATAATTTGAAAAGGAACATGAAATTGACAATCATAATTAAGTCATGGATTAATTTAAAAATATAAAGATTAAATATATAGTTTTCAAGACCATGAGGTTTGATTAGTTAGTTTTTTTAAACTATACCTACTTTATAATTATCTCTAAGTGTTAATAATACTTTATTCACGAGATTATTTTTTATAAAAAAAAACTTTGAGTGAAAATTTCTTCTTATTATAAAAACTCCAAGTCATTAAAATGATTCTTAAACTCTCAAAACTCAGTGTCTCTTACTTGATTTTAGAATGTTACAAAGCTAACTTCAACATAATAAATGGAAGTCTCATACTCAATCCCTGATGTTCCACACGTGATTTCAAAACCAAGCTTGTATGTCTCATACTACAATAAAAAAAAGTTCTTGTTGCGAAAATAAAAACAAAATGCATGAATTAGAAGAAAAAAAAACATTTCATGGAATAAATTCATCTCTTCTAAATAGTTTAACTTGTTGTGTTTTCTACTAATATCTTATTATGTAATTAAATAAAATATAAATTCCATAAAGTAAAATAATTAAATCCGCTGCAACCATGCCCCAAGTTATGGATTAAAGGATTTCGGTTTTTGAACGAATCAATCCAAGACATTGTCGTTAAATTGATAGTGTTTTTAATATATATATTTTTTAAGTCAAGCGAGTGACCAAGTTGCTGATGCTTTGAAACGTGGCCTGATCAATAACATGGTTGACATGTCGCCATTTTAACCCACCAGCCGTGGATAAGTCTTCCGTGTCAGCAGGCGACTGGCTTAATATTATCTACATGTAAACAAAGCAATTCTTAACATAATTGTACCGATCACTGTTCTTGTCCAAGAAATGACAACAAATCAATTATATTTGGATTTTTATTTAATTATACATGTTTATTTTATTTTATTTTAATTTAATTTGAATATTCCTTACTTTCACCTGTAAAAAAATGGCTGCGCGATTTACTTTTAATCACATTGAGTTTTACATAAAAAAATAAATTTTCATTTTCTTTTCAAAAATATTTTTATAATAAAAAAATAAACAAACTCTAATAAAAATGAGTTCTAAATAAGGATGACGCCATCCTTCATCCATGTATGCTCCTCATGATTAAAATTAAACTCCACCCGCCACCTACTATGCTTAGTAGAACCACTCATTATGCTATAATTTTAGTTACTTTATGAATGATTAACTACAAATTAGTCCCTCTTTTCAAATAGATTTCAAATCAATTCTTCAGTTTCAAATTCTTTCAATTTCATTCCTGGACTAACTCTATCACTTTAATTTGGTCCTTCCATTCCATCATATTAGCTCAAAATAGGAATCTGTTAAACAAGTGTTTGGATAAAGAAAAATCATGAAAGTCTTCTGTAAGAAAACAATATATTTTCAAATAATTCAAAATTGGTTGCTAATAAGTAGACGAAAACTCATGAATCTCATTACTTTTCAATTAAAAAATATATTATTTAAATTTAGATAAATAGATTTTTTATACCATCATATTTATTTACATACAAAAAAGTAACAGTGTTTCCTTACACACACACACCAACGATCCTCCCTTTTACTCAACGAAACAATTACTTATCATTTCATAGTCCAATCATGCGTTAAAAAAAAAACAAGCGGAGAATTAGCATTACATAACAAACAAAATTAGAAAATTACGAGACCCTAAATTCTTAGAGACTGATGTGATATAAAACTAAAACGCAGAGGACTTATTTGTATTTAATCCAGATCGATGACGTGCAGTGTTTTGGGGTGTTTGGAAACTAATTTTAAAATACTTTACAAATAAATTGATTTTTTCGAAATTACTTCAGAAATATTTTTTAAAAATAAAAAGATATATTATTTTAATATATTTTTTCAATAAAAAATATTTTGAAAACAAATCCAAACACCATTTTAAATCGCATTGCATCGCCTCCTTGCGATTAACCTCCAACGCTTGCATCTACCTTTCATCGCCGTACCTCTACCCAGTCCCCGCTCTAGCGAAGTCACAATCTCCCTCTCTCTCCCTCAAAAAGAGAAAAAGAAAAAGAAATCGTAACTTCACGATCTCAATTTCTATCTGCAACAGCAAACAGATCAGAGATCAAAGGTTCAAGGATTTTGGAAGTTCATTTTTTTTTAACTGAAGTTTATTAATATTCAGATCTTGAAAAAAGAGAAAGCAAACAACGACAAAAAGAACCCTAAATCGAATCAACCGGTCTGCTTTTGACTGTGGATTGCGTTGTGCTACATGTATAGATCCAGTTAAGGGTAACAATATTAAAAAGAAGGAAACCCTAGATAGATACCGATGGGTAAAAATGAGACCGGCGGCGGCGGCTGTAGAATGGAAGACGTTGAGGAGGGGGAAATATCGGATACAGCATCAGTTGAAGAGATCAGTGAAGAGGATTTTAAAAAGCAAGAAGATGCTATAGGAAAAGGCTCACAGAAAGTCTGGACGATGAGGGATCTGTACAAGTATCAAGTGGGAGGTGGATATGTGTCTGGCTTGTATAATCTTGCCTGGGCACAAGCTGTTCAAAATAAGCCATTAAATGAACTGTTCGTTGAGGTTGAACTGGACGGTAGTTCCAAGAATACTTCTGTAAATAGAAGCAATGAAGATAAGAGAACTGTCGTGATTGATGATAGTGGTGATGAGATGGATGCTGTTAAAGTTATTGATATTGAGAAAGAGGAAGGGGAGTTGGAGGAAGGGGAGATTGATTTGGATTCGGAGCCGGTGGTGGTGAAGAGTGAGGGAATGGGGAGTGTTGTAGTCGAAAACAGGGTGAAGTCTATTCGTGAAGATTTGGGGAGTGTTAGTGTGTTTGAAGCTGAAAAGTAAGTGTGTTTTTGTTACTGAAAGCTCGTGAATTTCGTAGAAATGAAGATTCTGAAATATTCGGTGAAGGGATTGGGATAATGATTATTTGATTGAATTAAATGTTTTGTTGGCTTATTTTTTGTAGGTCATTTGAGGCAGTTTGTTTGAAACTGCATAAAGCATTGGAGAGTTTGAAAGAATTGGCGGGGGGAAATCACAGGGATCTTCCCTCAAAAGATGGTCTTGTTCAATTGCTGTTTATGGCAATTGGAGTTGTTAATTCGGTGACGCACTTAAAGAATACTTTATTTTACTCAATTTCATTCTCCAAAGAGTATTTATCGATATAAATCCTGGTCTAGAGCTGTTCTATTTGATACTCAGCTGTAATGCTGCTGGAAACTTTGTTGAGACTGAATTGTTGCTCATTGCAGGTTTTTTGCTCGATGAATCAAAAAGTAAAGGAGCAGAACAAGGGCGTTTTCTCAAGGTTTGGATTTTGTCATGTTCGCTGTTTTGTTTCAGTAGATTTTTTACACACAAATTATTTAGTTATCTCATCACCGCATCTTCCTGTTACAGGTTTCTTTCCCCTCTAATTAGTCACTATCCTCCTTTTTTCTCCGTTGGGCAGAACAAAGAGGTGTGTGGTTTGTAACTTCGACTTTAGGATTGATAGTCTATGTTTTCCTTGAATGTGGCTTGCTGTTTATCATTGGTATTGTTTATTTCTCCGAGGGAACTAAAAAATGTGTCTGTTTCACAGATAGAGCTCATGGTTTCCGCAATGGGTTCTTATTATATTTTGTCTAGTTCAAGAACTGGTGATGAGAGAGAAACACAGGTTTCTGGTGAAGTGAATGAAAATCATAATGATTCTTTAGCGAAAACTGCAGGTTATGATTTGACTACTGTGAATGAAAAGTTACCTTCTGCTGCTGAACCTTTTGTTCAGAATAAGCCAAACAAGTCAATAGAAGCTCCTAAACCAGGAGTACCTAGTTTTAAGAGTAGGGGAGTTTTGCTTCCTTTGCTTGACCTCAAAAAATATCATGACGAAGACAGTCTTCCATCACCAACACAAGAAACGACACCTTCTTTCCCTGTTCAAAGAGTATTGTCTATCAGGGATGGAATGATTAGCTCTGGGTTGCCTGTGCCAAAGGTGGCACCTGTTGCTGAAGAGCCTAGAATGCATCCCTATGAAACTGATGCACTCAAAGCTGTTTCCAGCTATCAACAAAAATTTAATCGGAATTTGTTTTTAACAAATGAACTTCCAAGCCCAACACCTTCAGAAGAATCTGGCAATGGGGATGGTGATACTGCCGGGGAAGTTTCTAGTTCATTGAATGTTGTTAACTACAGAACCGTAAATCCACCTGTTTCAGACCATAAAAATGCTTTTCCTTCACCTCCTCCCCCCCCTCCCCCTCCCCCTCCCCACCCTGACAGTTCTAGTATCCGCGGAGTTGTCCCCACTAGGAACTCTGTGCTAGTTAGTTCCGGGCCTAGTTCAACCATGAAAGCATCTGCAAAGAGCAGGGATCCTAGGCTTCGATATGTTAATATGGAAGCCAGTAGTGCTTTGGATCACGACCACCGAGCCTTCCCGATAGTTAATAACCTACCTAGAGTGGAACCTGTTGGAGCATTAGTGGGTTCGAGGAAACAGAAGATAGATGAGGATGATCTGGATGGACCCTCATTGAAAAGGCAAAGGAATTCGTTTGATAATTTTGGTGCTGCTAGGGATATTGAAAGTATGATTGGAACTGGTGGCTGGTTAGAGGACACTGATATGGCTGAACCTCAAACCGTGAACAAAAATCAGTGGGCAGAGAATGTAAAACCTGATCAAAGAATAAATAATGGATTTGTATGTCCTAGTTCTGTTAGTGGTAAGTCCAATGTGAATGGTAGTGAGTTGCCATTTATGGGAATTAGCAACATTGCTGGGAGTGAACAGGCACAAGTTACAAGTACTGCTACAACATCCCTCCCTGATATATTGAAAGACATTGCTGTGAATCCAACAATGTTGATAAATATACTTAAGATGGGACAGCAACATAGATTAGCATTAGATGGACAGCAGAAACATTATGATCCTACAAAAAGTATGTCACATCTCTCAAGTCCCGAATCCGTACCGGGAGCAATTCCCGCAGTGAATGTTGCTTCCCCACAGCCCTCTGGGATATTGCCAAGACCTGCAGGAACACCTCAAGTTCCTTCTCAAACAGTCACAACAGTAAGTACTGATTGTCTGTAATTTTTTAGCATCTTGAAATGATGATTATTGTTCATAAGAAGGTGCTTAGTTGAGTTGAAGCTTGTGCATCTTTGGAGAATTATATGTGCCTAGTGCCTATGCAGTTGATTTGTTTGATCTTGAAATTAATGGTTCTTGTAGTTTTATATTATAACTGTATTTGTTTGGTGCTTGAACAATTTCTTCTCAAGTACAAAATTTTTGTTAAGTTTTAGGGACAACCTTGGTTGCTTTTCTTTCTATGGGATAATGCAATAAGTAAATAAAATAGAACCTGTTGTGATTGGTGCTAAACAGTTACAAAGATTTCCAAAATATCGCCTTCTCAGTATGTTGAAGGCTTCTTAATTATATTTGGACTTGGACCCTGCAGGATGAGTCAGGAAAAATTCGAATGAAACCACGAGATCCTCGTCGTGTTCTCCATAATAATTCACTCCAGAGGTCTGGGAGCTTGGAACCTGAACAATTCAAAACAACAACCCTCACACCCACCACCCCGGGGACTAAAGATGATCAAAATTTGCAAAAACAAGAGGGGTTAGCAGAATTGAAGCCAACTGTGCCACCTGATATTTCCTTTCCGTTTACAAAGAGCTTGGAAAATATTGCTGATATTTTATCTGTCTCTCAAGCATCGACAACTCCACCTTTCATTTCTCAGAATGTTGCATCCCAACCTATGCAAAATAAGTCGGACAGAGTGGATGGCAAAGCTGGAATTTCAAATTCTGACCAGAAAACTGGACCTGCTTCATCTCTTGAAGTGGTTGCAGCAAGTTCCCATTCACAGAACACGTGGAAAGATGTTGAGCATCTTTTTGAAGGCTATGATGACCAGCAAAAAGCTGCTATACAGAGAGAGAGGGCAAGAAGGTTGGAAGAACAGAAGAAAATGTTCGGTGCACGCAAGCTCTGCCTTGTCTTGGATCTTGATCATACCCTTCTCAATTCCGCCAAGGCAATTCTCTCTCTCTCTCTCTCTCTCTCTCTCTCTCTCAGTATAAATATAGTGTTTTTCCCTTCCAGGGATAACAGTTGACAAACAAGTTCTTTTCATAGTAATCCTGCAATTCCTCGCCTTTTCAGTTTGTTGAAGTAGACCCCGTGCATGATGAGATTTTGAGAAAGAAAGAAGAACAAGATCGTGAAAAGCCATACAGACATATCTTTCGCATTCCTCATATGGGAATGTGGACAAAACTGCGGCCTGGGATCTGGAATTTCTTAGAAAAGGTAATGTTAGTCAGGTTTTGAATTGATTTAGTGCACGAGTTGTATTTCAGGCAACTTATGCAAATTTTGTCCTGCAATTAGGCTAGTAAATTGTATGAACTGCATCTATACACAATGGGAAACAAGGTATATGCTACAGAGATGGCAAAAGTGCTTGATCCAAAAGGGTTGTTGTTTGCTGGACGAGTCATCTCCAGGGGTGATGATGGAGATCCTTTTGATGGTGACGAGAGGGTTCCCAAGAGCAAGGATCTTGAAGGGGTGCTAGGTATGGAGTCAGGTGTTGTTATCATAGATGATTCAGTGAGAGTCTGGCCCCATAACAAATTGAACTTGATAGTTGTAGAAAGGCAAGTATTTTGTGTCCCATTGCAAACTGTCATTTCTATGAAGGCATTTATTTCTATTGCTTACATAATCTTTTCTCCCTTTGCCCATTTACCAATCTGTGTTGCAGGTATATTTATTTCCCTTGTAGTAGACGTCAGTTTGGGCTTCCCGGTCCTTCTCTTTTGGAGATCGACCATGATGAGAGACCAGAAGATGGAACTTTGGCATGCTCTTTGGCGGTGAGGCAAAACTTGTATATCCCAGAGATTCTTGTTACTGAACTTTCAATCCCTTGATTATTTGTTTTTGTTTGAAATAGGTTATTGAGAAAATACATCAGAATTTTTTTACCCATCATTCACTGGATGAAGCAGATGTGAGGAATATCCTTTCCTCAGAGCAGAGGAAGATTTTAGGTGGCTGTCGCATACTATTTAGTAGGGTGTTCCCAGTTGGTGAAGTCAAACCCCACCTTCATCCATTGTGGCAGATGGCGGAACAGTTTGGTGCTGTCTGCACGAACCAGATAGATGAACAGGTTACTCATGTTGTTGCCAACTCCCTGGGGACAGATAAGGTAATGTAACTTAGATGCCACATCACTTTTCAGCAAAGATTGAATTCAAAATCAGATTTTTTTTCTGGTTTAAGAATTTTGAAAAATGCAAGGCTACTGCAGACCCTTAAAAAAAAATCAAATGAAAAAAGAATGGGTGATGTTGTTGCCAGTTCCCTGGGGACAGAGAAGGTAATTTTACTGAGATGACACATCACTTTTCAGCTAAAATTGAATTCTAAATCAGAATATTTTTTCTGGCTCAAATTTTTTGAAAAATGCAAGGCTACTGCAGACCCTTAAAAAAATCAAATGAAAAGAGAATGAGTGATTTAAACCAGAACACACTGGGCGTTGTTCCCCCTTCAAGTGTAAATTGACACTTGAAAAGGCAATATTTTTAGCTATGTTTTAAATCGAGGCATGATTTCAATTGTTTTGAACAGGTAAATTGGGCTCTTTCCACGGGAAGAATTGTTGTCCATCCTGGCTGGTGAGAGACTTATCTAATTTTTATTTCGTTCATGTTGTTTTGCACTGTTTTTCGTATTTGACCAATGCCTAGTCTTTTTTCTCACTCTCAACCCTGTTAATGTTAACAGGGTGGAAGCATCAGCTTTGCTTTATCGAAGAGCAAGTGAACAAGATTTTGCCATTAAACCATAACAATCACCAACCTAACCCCATCGAGTAAAAACTAAGACCTGATAAACATGAAATCAAGATTTCTATTAAGGAGGAGAAGCATTGTCGGGGTGTGATGGAGAAGTTTCACTCTAGACCGGAGATCACGTGACATAGTTTTGACTTTTGGGGCATGCTAACCATTCATTTTGTTACTAGTAACTTAAAAAGAGTTCAAATGGGAAATGACCGAGGATTGTTGACCTTCATGAGCTGTGGTGACGGGCGGGTGGCGAGGAACGAAGTCTACCCTTGGGGCCAAGCCATGAAAATTGGCTTAGCAAGTGCTTCCCCGTTTTAAAAGTCTCTCGGGTAACATGCACGATCATCGAATATAAAGTCCAGGAGAGCCAAAATAAAAAATTAACAAAGAAATGACAGCTAAAGAGTATTACCTGTGCATCTCTGCTGACATATACTAATGGAAAAAATCTGACAGCTAAAAGGGAGGGGGAACTGGAGCTGAAAGGGATCAAACGATAAATGATGGAGGTGGAAACTCATGCTGCCAGTGCTATGTTTATTAAGAAAGGAGATATATATTTTTATACAGTTGCTGATACAAAATCCCGAGTGGGCAGTAGATGTGTGCGGCGCCACTGCTTGCCTTGTGGAAGCAGCCTCTATACCTTCACCTTGTTGTGTCTTTGATTGCTTTCCAAATGCCTACTTGATGTAACTGGAGGCGGAGAAAAAAATGGAAGTGGTAGCCCGGTGTATTAATGAAGTGCAAACGGCTGATAGTTAGTAAGAGCATATCAATTTGAAGTAGACAGAGTGCTACAATAAAGGATGGTGTTCTTGAAAGAGAGCACCCCATTCGATGGGATTGTCAAGAAGGCTATGAAGGAGTTCGGATCTGGTGGCTGCAACAATTCCACGCAATCTTTACCAGGAGGTGCTGTAAATAAGATGGAAACCAAAACTGGCAGTCAGTCTTAAAAGAGGACCACAAGAACTAAGAACCAAATGACGTTTCCTGCTGTTACTGGTGGTGATGTTATCATCCTCTACGCTTTCAAGTGCTTCATTTTCCCTTGCTGCCTCTGATGGTGGACAAGTTTTAGAGCAAACTGCCCGGAATTGTTCTTTGTCAGGAGAAAGCACTCCTTTCTCCTTCGAGGCATACTATCTGTTTGCATCAAAACTCTCATCATGGCAAATTGGCAATCGCTTTCGCATTATCACCATAACCAATTGCAAGTTTGAAAGCGCACTGCTGTAAAACCATTCAGCAGGAATGACAAGGCTTACGAATATTAAATTACTGATATAATAAAAAATTAAAAAAAGATAAATATTTTTTATCTGAATAAAAAACACCCTAAAAAGTGACGCTTAGTACAATGTATTTTCAGAGAGAAAACACTCTAAGAAATTTGAAATTAGTTTTTTTTTTTTATGTTTTTGTATTATTTTGATGTGTTGATGTTTTATAAATAATAGAAATATTATTTTAATATATTTATAAATGAAGAGTAATTTAATAAAAAAAAACTACTACCATAATTACAAAAGTTGAAATCTAAAGAGATTGGGGGATGGGGTGAAAGTTCTATTCGAGGTAGGTTGGTGTCCTTGAAGTTTTGACACTGCCTTTGAAATTCTGCTTGGTTTGGTCTTACATCCAATCTTTCACTTGACGAGATATGTGTGGGTCGACCCTTCTCTGTAAAGGAACTGATTTCGATGGAGGAGCAGGTCAATGACTACTATTCTGCATCTTTTTCATGGTGTTCTGCTAGCCATAAGCGTCCTCAGCAACCCCAATTGCCTCAAGCTACTACTCTCTCAGGTTCTTCTCTCTATCTCTCTAGCCTTTCATTCATGATTCTTGTGAAAATGTTACACTCGTAAATAACCTGTTAAAATGACATATTTATGGCTATTCATCATGCTTTTTCTTTATGTCAAATATTATCTGCTTGTTTTCTCTCTCATTTTCTTGAATTACCAAGCAGAGATTGAAACCATTCCTCCTCTGTTCTTAATGACCCATCTTGCTGGAAAGTATATCCCTCAAAGCATAAAAACATTGGTATAGCTAGGAGATCTCGAATGTGCACGTCCCTTTTCATACATAACAATAAACCTTGCGTTGTATTTTTGTTTTAAATAATCCTAGCTATCATATAGTTATTACACAACTCTTTTATTTATCTATTTCCCATATATTATTTTTAACGCAGCATAACATCAGGTGAACAATACAAGATGATGAAGATCAAAGGAGAAGTTGATGGAAACGTTAACGAAAGTGGGCTGTGAAGATCATTAATGGAACTGGAGTGAATGGTAGTGATCACAAAATGGAAAGCCTCGAAAAGGAGAAACTGCGAGATGCATTAAGGCTACAGTTCTGGGAACTTACAGAGGATAGCCTGCAGCAGCAGAGTGAGCTAATATGAACAATATATCAACAATAAACTCGGCCTCCTATTCAATAAAAAACTTAGTTTTTGTGCCTGAAATTATCATGAAAACTATAACATGAAAATAAACAAAACAACAAGCATGCAATTACACGTACATTAAAAGTTAAATGTCCTCTCGAAAAGAGAGAAACAAATGTCATGGCCAATTTGTTAATGTTTAATGAAATAGACCTTTAAGGTAAGGTCTATTTTTTCCTCTCTAATGAAATAGACGTATGAAATAGACGTTTCTTCAATGCTTACAAAATTAGCAGGACATTACAAATATAAAAATTATTTTTAAAATGTTTTTCTTGAAAATATATTTTTAATTTCAATACATTAAAACGACACAAATATATATAAAGAAAAATTATTTTTCACGACATAATAGATAAACCACAATTACAAACACCCTCCTAATAAATAAATAAATAAATAAAACTTTCATTTTCGAAAGGAAGGTTCTTAAAATTTATCTAAATATGAAATAAATAGGAGTTCATAAAAACAAGTATTTTGAATTTTGACAGCACTAATGTTTTGAAGACCCTGTGAGGTTCAAATCTGAGGGAGGTTTTTTCCTGCAAATCACAGCAGCCAGGATTCATATTCATATATATTTTTTTGGTCTTCTGAACCCACAAAATAACACTTTTTTTTAATAATAAATTAAAAAAAAAATGAAAAAATAAAACAGTAGTCGATAACGGCCGACAAATAACCTCGTCCCGTTTCCGTCCACGGTCCCCCCCACCACATGGTAGAATAGTGTTAAGACAGTTGAGACAAAGCCAGCATATCTCCCCTTTTCCTCTCCACCAACATTGCATTGCATTTCTCCACAGAAGATCTAGGCGGGCAGGCCGACCCTAAAAAAGATTAAATTTTTTGAAAATAAGATCCTTTTCTGACTTCTATATCTTTGTTTATTTATGGACTGGCAGCAAAAAACTGAAAGTCCGCTCTACCCCCGCCAATGGACCAGCGACCCCGCCTCTTCTCCGACAGGGGCTACGGTGCAAAATGCGCGTCACGCTCACCATGCGCGATCCTCTTCCGCCTCTGGATTATCCTCCATCAAGCGAAACCAGAATGTGGCGGCTAAAGCGGCGGCTCAGCGGCTGGCGCAAGTCATGGCTTCTCAAACGGCTGATGACGACGACGACGAAAATGACGGCGATGATCTAGGGTTTCGTTACAGCGCGCCTCCGCCTCTGTCTTTTTCGAGGAATGCTAATAGTAACAACACTAATGTTACTACTACCAGTAAAGCTTCGTCTACTGCTGCGTCTTCAAGGATCAATAGATCTCCTTCACCTGCGGTAGCTTTTTTTTTTTTTTAAATTCTTTGTGGGTGAAGTTTTTCACTGGAATGAAAATGTGCTTCAATTTGATTGAAATAAATTAAGAAAATGATAGGTTGATTTTAAATATGATTGGAGTGATTTTGCTGTTTACTATTAAGTAGTAAATGTAGCACTTAACGGCGGGACTTAAGACGCGAATCGTGGATATTAGATTTATATTTATTTCAGCTTTCTATAATTAGAGCCCTTTCACTAGGAAAGTAAGCTGAGAATTTATTTATTTTAAAAGAAATTATGATCATTTTTATTACAAGAATGCATGACGTGTAAAAATTAACCGGGTATGTGTAGCAACAGAATAAGCTAATCGGATTTTTTTGGGGGTCCTGCATTTAGTTAGCAAGGAATCTTGAAGAACCTGGATCGGGTGGATCAACATCAGCTGGAAGGCCAGCAATGTCTCTTAGAACGGCAGCAGCTGCAGCACCACCAGTGCCACCGAGCAAAGGATCATTGAGGACTGCGGTTTCCTTACCTCCAATGGATCCTCCGAGAAATGGACATACAGATGGTAAAAGGTAGAATGAATAACCTGCATTAGAGAATAGAACATTCACATGTAACTGTGGAGTTATTTTATTTTACTGGGAAAAAAAAGAAATATGGATTTCCTAGTATCTATAACAACTTTGGGATGCTGGTCATTTTTCTTCACTTTCTCATTGTGTTTTCAAAAGTATTTTTGAATTTTTTTTTTTTTTTACTTTAAATTAATTTTTTAATGTTTTTAAATCATTTTGTTAATGTGATTTTAAAAAAATAAAGAATTTTTTTTAATGTATTTTTAAATAAAAAATACTTTTAAAATCAACATACTCCCAAACATTTCCTTATTAGAATGCGATGGCGCTAAAGTTATTGTAACAATGTTGTTCGGCTTAAGGTAGAAGGTATAAGGTCTTTTCTTAATGAAGTCTAGTCAAAGCAGCGTGTGATTGATGTGACGTGGTTTGCCTTGCATAACCCAGTGAAGGAACCTTGAGGTCTAGCTAAAGAAACTAGAGTTGCCTAGCCTTGGCTAGGATAAACTTTGAAGAGGGATAGCAGACAAAATGACTCATTAGTTCTTACAACCAAGTTCCACCTAAGCTCGAGTAATGTCTCCTTGGTACTGCAAACATGCATCCCCTAGCAGAACCAATGTTTAGATAAATTGATCTTTGACTGCTCAATTAAGGATGCATTGTTTATGATATGACAATTTGGAGTTGTGAATTGTTATAATTGCAGATTCTTGTCAAAAGCTGCACATTTATACTCAAAAGATACAGGAGATCAACGTGAAGCTTCTGTACTCCGTGATGAGGTATGTTAATTACACCAGATTCTTGACATATGCATTTTTCTTCTTTATGGACAACAATCAATAAATATTCTCTTAAAAGACATGGATTTTATTTTATTTTATCATATGATAATGAAGACCCCATGCTGAGATTAATTGTTTTGGCAGCTTGATATGCTACAAGAAGAGAAGGAAAACATCTTTGAGAAGGTATAATTATTTATGTTTTTTTCCCTTTACCAAACTAGTATATGTAGCATCGTGTAGTACAATGAAACCTGTGTTTACTGTACAGCTCCGGCTTGAGGAAGAGAGATGCGAGGAAGCAGAGGCCAGAGTCAAGGAGCTTGAGAAACAGGTGCTCCTTAGTTTCCATATTGTGAGGCAATGTTTTTGAGCCTCAGCACATTTTTTTTTTTTGAATATCTCTGCTTGTGGTGGAGCTTCTTACGAGGAAACCCCACTGCCCGGAAAGCGCACTTTGTGGGCCCAGAGAGCAGGGAAAACCCCCGGCTGTCCCAGGCTCTTACGAGGGGGTTTGGAGGGCTCGAACCCTGGTGGCCACGCTGGCAGCCCCAGGGCCTTACCGCCCCGCCCCACACCTCGGGGACGGCCTCAGCACATTGGTTTCTTTTTGTTTGACTTTCCATAAAGCTTAAGGGTGTTTAATTAACCAATTCCGGATGCAATAAAGATTACCCTTTTTATACATACAGAACCCGCCAAATTTAAATAGCTCTCCTCATTCATACAGAACAGTATTTTTCTTCCTAAACTTTGCTCCTCTGAACTTGAAAGCCTCACAGGTACCCATTTTCATTCCCTCCACTTCCAGTTTCACTAACACATACACTTTGCTGCTTGTTCTGGGTTCACAGGTTGCTGCCTTTGGAGAAGGAGTATCTTTAGAAGCTAAATTGCTTAGCAGGTCAGTTGCTCTAACAACTTATGTGGTTCTTTATCTTTGTGAATATTCATGCAATGACATCATCTGCTGCCATCTGCAGAAAGGATGCTGCTTTGCGACAGAGAGAGGTAATGGTGATGGGTTCTCATGCCAGGCTTTTCAAGTTAGATCATTGTGGCTCATTTACTTTACTGAGTTGGACAAGCTAAGAAACTTATTTAGCCCTTCAAATGACTGTAACTTCTGTGTTTAGATTTAGATTCTTATATTTGAATTGTAGTAGGGAGGGCTTTGTGTCCTTTTTGTTTGAGGCTCAAGATGGTTTTCTTGTTGTAGTTAGCTTTAACAATGTAAAAAGAAAAAAAAACAAGGATCATACTCCTTTCTCTAAATGTTGTTTTGTTCTTCAGGCTGCACTAAAGGATGCAAAACAAAATAATATGGTCGACAAGGAAATTGCATCTATTCGGTCTGATGTAGAGGCAAGTATTTCATCAAGTGGTCTTCTAATGCCTTCTACAATGTTTACCTGGTGTTTCTAGGTTCCTAACCTACCGGGACTTTATGCTTATATTTCTTGCTTAATTCAGAATGCAAAAGATGAGGCAGCAGTTGTTATGCGACAGCTGCAGGGAGCTGAATCAGAAGTGAAGGCCCTTCGTTCAATGACACAAAGAATGATATTGACTCAGAAAGAAATGGTTCGTATTAGAAAAGATTCAAGTGGATAGTTAATAATTGCTTAGAAACTCTTAATTGTGTATATGCATTTCAGGAAGAGGTTGTTCTTAAGAGGTGTTGGCTTGCTCGATACTGGGGCTTAGCTGCAAAATATGGTAATCTACTGGTCAATGTTTTCTGTTTTTGATGTAGCACTGGAAATGTCTTTGTTTGTAAATTTCTTTTTTCTTTCCTGTGTGAATTATGAGGCGATATCTTTAGGGTAATGAACTTCCTCCCCACAGTTTTGTGATGTACTGTGGTTATTTTAATACACGTTGGAAACACTATGTGCATGACATCATTGCGGGGTCCTTTTCAGAGATTGACAATGTGCAGTTTGTCGATCACATCTAACTATACACAATTCTTTTCATATTTATAGGCATCTGTGCAGATGTTGCTGTGTCAAAGCATGAATACTGGTCATCCTTAGCACCTCTTCCATTTGAGGTGGTTGTATCTGCTGGACAAAAGGCTAGGGAGGAATCTTGGGAAAAAGGCTAGCACTTGCTATTTGGCTTTTGAATTTACTGTTGCCTTATCACTGGTTATATTTATGGTTACAATTCTTTCAACTTGTTCAGTGTGTTGGTTTGAACTGCTCTGTTGTTTGTATCACTCTTTTTTCAGGATCTAATACTGGTAACTTTGAGCAGGTGATGAGGATGGTGAGAAGAGAAGCACACTTGCACAGGACTTGAGTGATCTAACCGGTGAAGGAAATATCGAGACTATGCTTTCAGTTGAAATGGGTTTGAAGGAGCTTGCTTCCTTGAAGGTCTTGTTTCATTCATCACTTGTCTTCAAACCATATGATTCCATCTTGTGTTTAATTTTGAGTTTCAATGCAATGCAAAATAAGCTTTGTTTTTCTGTCCCCTTCTCTCTATATTTAACCGTTATCTTTGCATGATTGAGAGTATTTGGTTTTACAAAGTATGAATGTTTTCTGATATTATATATTGCACTTCTTTCAAGGTTGAGGATGCTATTGTGCGTGCACTGGCCCAACAGCGGCGAGCAAACTCTCTTCGACTGTCCATCTCAGGTATGAGCTGGCTTGTTGACATGCTGCTGACACTGGCTATGATTGTTAAATTCTATTATATCTCGTATCATTGTTAATACTATTTTATCTTGCTGGCGTGGCTTTTCTGTTGCTTTCAGATGTCAAATCACCAGGTGATCCAAAGTATATGGAAGCATTTGGTGAGTCATATTTGGGTCACTTAATACATTGGCCGTATAATCTACTTGGCTGAAATAGTGGTGCCACCACTATCATTCTCACTTAAAGTTAATGAGCATTACCTATCATTTGCTGCTGTGATCATAATTGTATATAATTCAAATCCATCTTTTCTCTTGCAGAACTGAGTCCGGAGGAGTCTGAAGATGTTCTTTTTAAGGAGGTCTGGCTTAATTTATCCTTTAACCACTGTTGTATCTAATTTATTTTCTAGAATTATATAATTTTTATTTGGTGAATGAACCTGCATGGTGAAATATGCAAGTTTCCAGTTTTTTTGCAAATGTTTTTCGTTTCTGGATGTGCGATTAAGCATTGTGGCTGATTGCTGTTGTCACTGGCCTATTTTGTCTAAACTGTTATATTATAGAATTTGGTGTGTTTGAAAATCTCAATCTATGATCAACATTCTTCATGTGCACTGATCACTCTCAGACCTGTAGAGAGAATTGAATAGTATCTGTGTGCCTTACTGAAATCTTAATAATTAAGGCAAGGGAATTTGTTTATTCTTTCATATTTGTACTGTTTTCTTTTCCCGTCAATAACCCATAATATCTAGCCTTTTACAGGCTCAATAATTACTTGATTTTTATTAAGTTGAAACATATTTAACTTGCATAGGCGTGGCTAACATATTTTTGGAGAAGAGCCAAAGCCCATGGTATAGAGGAGGACACTGCAAAAGAACGATTTCAATTTTGGATTAGCCGCAGTGCGCACTCGCCAAGTTCACATGATGCTGTTGATGGTAAGCTTCCCCTGTCCTTGATAATTTGCTGCTCACGTATAGTTGTTACACAGTTCAATAATAAGCATGGAGAGAATTCTATAACTGAGACACTGTTACTGGAGTCACTGCTCACTAGAAGCCAATGTCAAAATACCCTCTGCCAAATCCTTTCAATTGTCCATATCATTGCGTTGGTACCTTGATCTCATGAATGATCACTTATCTTGAGTGTTCGTCTCAGTTGAGCAAGGCCTAACGGAGCTCAGGAAGTGGGGAATAGAGCATCGATTGTGGGAAGCATCTCGCAAAGAAATCCATCAGGACTCTTAACACAAGTGTTATGGGCAACCTGGGGGCTCTGGTTGACGATGGTTGTTCCAGGAAATCTCACGCTATCAAGTTTCTTCTTGATTCATTGTACTGAATTCTTGTTCTGTTTGTTAGAGAATTAACCTATGTTGCTTGGCACTGGTCCGCACGGGTCATATGATATATAAAGTAGGCTCATTTGTTTAGATACATGTTATATACATACATACATCTACATATAGGTATGTCAATCACATGAAGTTAAATACATTCTAGGTCAAATGTAGCAAGCTTGCCATGTAAGGAAATAGCCAAGCTGGTTTTGATTTCTCATTTTCTAAGAACAAGAGTAATAGCTAAGTTAGCAATGCTTGCACGAATACTTGGCTGCACTGAGTCTAAAAAAGTTTCGCTGGATTCTGGCCCAAAACCCGACCATTTAAGAAACAAAAATTGTAATTTCCCAGGAAATTTGAGCAGGAGGAGATAAACTAGGGTGAAGCTACGCTGTTTAGTTTGGGGACAGAGCTTATAATGGGGGTTTGAACGGGCGGTTGGGGTGCTGATTATACGGGGATTGCTTTATGTGATAAAACTGTGTGAATCTACTGGAAGTACAAAGTGAAAAGCAAAATGAGAAGTGGATTGGACTTGCATAGTAGTATTGATGAAGTGAGAAGAAAAGGCTTAACCTAAAAATGGGCTTTTCCATGGGCCTGAAAAGAAACAGTTTAGATCGATAATCTGCATTTTCTGTTAAATAAAATATTATTTGATGCTGAAACTAGCAAAGTGTAAAGATAAATGTAAGAAAATGTGGATTGAGTTGAAGCGTTATTGAAGAATTAGAAACCAAAATAGAAAAAGGAAAAAATTGGATACATCATGGGGTCGGCCCAACCGTGTTTTGTAGGCGTGCGAGCCGTGCTCTGTCTCAATCTCTTCGGTTTATTTCTTGGTATCATTGGCTTGTCTCAAAGACGACAATCCCCACATATGGTCCGTCGTTTAAAACATCCTGGTATTGGTCCCTTTTTCTTTCCTTCATCTCCTTGTTTTCCACGTCGTCTTCTCTTTCCTCTTTTCTGGTGCTCCATTGAGCTTTGTTGCTGGACTTGGATGGGTAATTTGTCCTTTTAGGCCTGATCGGGCCCTGTTCCCTTTCTCTTCTTTCCTTCTTCGTGGGCCCGCTTGGGCTTCTCTTATCTCTTTCCTCTTTTTTTCTGTTCTCCTTTATAAAAAAGCTCGATTGGGCATCTCTTTTCATTGTCTTCTCTTTTTCCCTTCTCGAGTTCTTCTCTCTTCTCCTTTCTCTCTCTTTATTTTAGCCTTAATATGAATTAAAATATGAACACAGATTAAAACCCCAAACCAAAAGCAATTTTTAGAGGAGCCTCTCCCATGTGTCGGAGCTGTAAATGCAAATAAGACAGCCACTTCGGTACAGCCACAACGGCTGGGATTTGTCTCTTCTCTGTGTAACGTTGTAAAATGGCAGATCGGATGGATTGGAATCGTCTCGACTTGGAGTTGGATGATTGGACCTGTGTTGATTTTCCATATCTCCCTATGCAGGTCTCCTATGGGCACTTAGCACGCGCTGCAGGTCCCGTGCTCTGCCCCTGAAGCTAAAATATAAAATATGCTCACGCCATGCCCTGCAAGTGCGTAGGAAAATCGATGTTTCAATTTGTGCCGCAGATGGTCATGTGCACTTCAATAAAATAGTAGCATCACCTTCCTGGTGGCCACTGTGCAGAGAAAAATAAGCTCTCTTGGTTAAAAGTTGCGCATGGGGAAGGAGACTATAAATTCTGAAAGGTGATTTTGACCTGATCTCCACTTATCTACCATTTTTTCACTTTCCACTCAGTGACAGGGCCCAACAACATGGCTTTATCCCTTCTGTTCCCATTAAAATCTCTCTCCATTGGCTAAACTATACTGACTAGATGTTTGACGTGAAGCAAATCACCTAGAAAGAGAGAAAGAACTTACCATTGAGGTGCTTTTCCTCGTAATTATTAGAGCGAGATGACTGAAAGAGATGATGTTGCGGATTCACTTTAACATTGTGAGAGTTTGTATGGGAGTTAGTTCAGATGGAGATGGGCCACCGCAATGGAACACGGCCGAGCTAGGTGGTTTGATGGCGAGAGGTCTGCGTGCTGTGCTATACTTTTTCTTCCTAGGGTTTTGCCTTTTGTCTCTATGAATGGTTGCTCTCGGCCTTGGTGAGAATTTGTCGTATGTAAAAGCATGCGTGGCATGGATGAAAATGTTTTCTCCAACATGCTCGAGTATAAATCATCCCTCCCTCCTGACCTCATCATCACCGCAGATAGAAAGGGACATTCGAATTCCACACAGTTTTCTTTTTCCCTCTCTTTTCAAGCTATTTATTATTATCAAAGTTCTATCCTACTGTTTATAGTTGACACTAGTTTTGACTTGTGCTTTAGCACGGCTTGTATCAAAACATTTTTTAACATTAAAGATTAAATGTGTGATATTATCAATATTTTTTTTATAAATCAAGAAGTAAATGCATATATTAAATAAAATAAATATAAAATTATACATGCTAATGAATAAATATATATAAAAATATATTAAATTCAATCTTCAATGATAGTGAATCAAATAATAAAATAAAATAAAAACTTTAATCACACCCTCAAACAAAATTTTAATTTTTAAGCCGCAAAGAAAGTTCTCCAAATATTTGAAGGTATAATTTTTAGGAAAACAGATCTTTCTTCACTATAAGAAAACAAATTATTTCTTAATAACAACCACGCTGAGAATTATGGAATATTACAAACTTAGTTAATTATGATTCTGAATTGATGCCTCAAAATTCTTTGGTGACGCAAAGAAACGTCCAGAAGGTGACACCCTTTGAAAAACAAATCACTTTTGACCAGACGAGCAACCTATAAATTTTACATTGCTTCTGGCTCACTCCCAAAATTTATGTAACTTTTAGGTAGTAATCATGTTTGTCAAGCACTGCCTTCTGGAGGAATTTATAGACCTGACTTCTTGCATTGTCACTTCCAAAAGCCAAGGCAGAAAAAGGTCTGGTGTATCGGCCAAAACTACGACCTGAATATTGAAGTGCCGACCCTATGAATATTGAATATTGTTGCTTGCTAAAATTTTCATTTGTTTTTTTTAATATATATATATTTAGTATTTTGATATTAATGTTAAAAATAAATAAATAAATAAATAATAATATTTAAAAACAAAATATCAAACACTGGCAACATTTCCAAGAAAAAAGCTAAAAAAACAATTTGTTTCATATCTTATTTTTACAGCTCAAGGAAAGATGTGATAAAAACTGAAATAGTATTTTTAAGCTAACGAGTTATTTTTACATATTAATTAATAGAGCTAAAAAGATTTTGATTAAAGCTGTATTAATTATTTAATATTAATAAATAGTTATATCAATATTATATATATTAAAATATAATGGCCTTTTTAAATAATTTTTTATTAGAATATATATAATATTATATTTATACTATTTTAAAAAATATATTATCAACTTAACTTTTATAGATAGCTTCTTACTTTTGGATGCTCCGACTATATTATGAATTAAGAAAGCAACCTAGCCTTTTCTTCATGTGATATTAAAATGAGAGCATTGAACGAGGAAAAATAGAAGAAAAAACAAATAAAAGCGAAACTTTGCTTACATTACAAGTCTCGCAAAAGCTTACTCGAGCATCCGCAGCACATTTCCCGACCATGCCGGCCACGACCACTTCTCGTTTCTCCTTTTATTTTCTCATTTTCTTTTTAGAAAGTTACCAACTGCCACGCCAACAAGAAGTTACCAGGAGCAAGGTCTCCTACACCCTCTAAAGATGGAACATATATATATAAAAAAAGAAAAAAGAAAAAAGAAAAAAGAAAAAATTATCTTTTGAGAGGATGATAGGTGTAATTAATTATCTTCAAATTTGTTGATATGACTGGCATTAATTTGTTCACTCGGAGGTCAGAGCAGGAGAAGAAAATGAGCAACATCTACCATTCTACTTTCATTTTCTACCCAGAAAACCCTGCATGCATTTATAACCAGACATTGCTGTATTGACTGACTATAGTGATGAAAAACAAAACGTAGGGGCAAGAAAGGAAACAGAGGTTTGTCATAACGTCATCTGCTAGCAGTCTACGGCACGTCGCCGGGGGACCAGTGGTTTGTGTTTCAACGGCCCCATCGACACCGGAGTGAGAGAGGAGTGGTGAGTTGATTGAGTGCCAAGAAAAGTCTCTTTTACTACTACAGTGGTCAGACAAAATGAAAGACAGGTTAATAAAAAGAAGCAAATCACCGCCAAAAGATTCTTCTTTACTGTGTGGAAATAATACGGAGTAAAAAACATCATTCCAGAATTTATTAGCACTGTGCATCTGACGAGAGCTTCAATCATGCATGTCAAATTGTTTTTTTTTTTTAAATAATTTTTTTTTATAAATAATTATTTTAAAATGTACAGTGCTAATATCAAAAATGTATTTTAAAAACCACTGCGCCGCTGGGCATGGCAGATGCTGATGCGGTGTAGCTTTCATTGTATTTTTTTCTTCACTATGGAGGTTCAGATTCATCAGCAGTATCGGGAAAATGTATAATAAAGATTTGCGATTGTACTTTGTTACATATGAAGATTGCAGGCTCCATGACAGAAGCAATTTTATCTGGGAAAACACGAATAATGATTCTGTCCATCTCTGTTTTTGAAATTTTAATCCGTGTTTTTGAGAAACCAAAAATGGTTGTCTGATCTGAGAAAAAGGAAAAAGAAAAGGAAAACAAGCTCCTTTCTGTGAAAGCATACTGAATGGATAACCAAGGCAGATGCTGTTTTAGTATTGCGTACTAGATTAACATATTCTTTTTCTAGTAAAATATTCTGGTGTTGCAGATACATTTAGAAAAATTAATAACTTTGAATTATAGTTTTAATCAATTATATTAACTAATCTTACTTGAATCATATAAAAAAGATAACAATAACAATAGATATTTTAAAGATGTAAATATGTTTTTCCCATGTGCATTTTAATACTAAAAAAAACATTTAAAAGAGTTAGTTGTACTTTAATACTAAACTAATTTTAATATAATTATATTACTAATTTAATTATTTTTATGTAATGTAATTATTATATTAATTTTACAATCCATTTGTATTTTAATATATCTGGCAAATAACTATTTTAATAATTCGACATGAATTGATCATCTTAAAATATCTAAAAACAATTCAGATAATTCTCAGATATTAAATAAAAAAAACTCAGGTTAATCATGATGAATTTACCGAACCGGTAAAAAAATCATTAAAAACAACAAAAAAAAAACATGGATTTTAAAAGAATAAAAAATCCAGTGAAAAAACATTATTGCAATATATAATAGTATTTTACAAAGTTTTGTTATTTTTACAAGATATACAGAAATAATATTTTTGTAAGATAAATGATATTTTGACATTTTATTTAGTATCTCATGCATCAAGTAAAACAAATATTAAAAAAATCAAATTAATATATATTTTTTAATTTTTAATAAAAAGTAAAAAAGAAACCAACAAAAACACATGCTCCTTTTATACAAGTAATTCTGAACATTAGGGTTACATCACAGTTCAAAACAAATTTTAAAAATAGACTGTACATGATATCTATGATTCATAAGTTGCAATGTGTCCTTAATGGTTTTTATAAATAGTAAAAAGGCGAGGCATAAATTACAATAAAAAAGAGATCTCAAAAGAACATTGAAATCTTGATAAACTATACTACTTTTTTAATTATTTTTAAAATACATTATTTCCTCAAAAAATTCTTAACATGCTAAAAAAAAAAAAACCTTTTCTTCTCCCTTTCGGTCTTATATATAACGCCTCCCCGCCGAGCAACATCTAAGTAACCTCTCTCGCTCTCTCTCTCATCTTTCTACACACTCTCCCTCTAGGTTCTCTCCACTCAAGTTTGAAGCATGCCTTATCTGTCGAAAGAAATAATGGCATTGCCTCTAGGTTTACTCGTTTGCTTTATCATAGGAGTAGAGTGTAGTCATTCCCAGATAGACAGAATTGCTCAGTTACCCGGTCAACCTCCAGTCTGGTTCCAGCAGTATTCAGGTTATGTGACAGTTGATGACAAAAACCAGAAAGCTCTCTTTTACTACTTTGCTGAAGCTGAAATAGACTGTGCTTCTAAGCCTCTTGTTCTCTGGCTAAATGGAGGTCCTAATCCTGTACCATCCCTCTAAAATTACACAAACGATAGGTTTTTCTGTTGGGATTTGATTCTCAATTTGTTTCATTGTTGTTTGCAGGGCCAGGTTGCTCTTCTTTGGGAGTTGGGGCATTTTCTGAGAATGGACCATTTAGACCTAGTGGGGAGGGATTGGTCAAGAACCAATATAGCTGGAATAGAGGTTAATTAAGTGTTCATAATATACTACTATGTGATATCGATTCTGTTCTTTGCGTTAAAAAACAATCCACAAAGTGCTGAATTTTAACTTGATGATCGTTTGCTATGCAGAAGCCAATATGCTGTATTTGGAGACACCAATCGGGGTTGGGTTCTCTTACTCCACTAACACCTCTTCATACGAAGGTGTCGATGACAAGATCACCGGTATGTTTCCTCCAAGTTCTTTCAGAGTTTGACAAGTTTAATTGGCTTTTCAAATCCAAAATGTTGATTTCCACGTTGAAATCTTGCTAAAGTAGAGGGAAATCAAAACTGTATTTTCAAATTTTTGAGTTACACAAGAAACAGAATTTCTGTACCAAAGATTCAAAGTCAACTTCTTTTCCTTTTGTCGAACCTTTTCTTTCTGGGTTTTCTTTTCTTTTCTTTCTTCTTTTTTATCTGTTTTTTTAACCATACGAGTTCTTTGTGGACAGATGATCGAAAGAGAATATTATTCTTATTTCATAATGTCATAGCACTGTTAATTCCCTTTTCCCTTTACAGATATGCATAGTCAGTACATACTGTGCTTGTTTTCTAGTTGTTTAGATTCTGAGTTGATAAAAGGTGACCTTTACAGACATTTTACCTCTCATTTTGAAGCTGTTTTTGTTTTTGTTACCTATAGCTAGGGACAATCTGGTGTTCTTGCAAAAATGGTTTGTCAAGTTCCCACAATACAGAAACAGAAGTTTGTTCATTACAGGAGAAAGCTATGCTGGTGGTGTTTCCATGCTCAAAACAAACTTTTTTTCTTCTCAGTCAAAACAGGTTATAAATAAATGAGGATTAATTTAATGCTTCAATTCTGTTCATAATTAGGTCACTATGTGCCCCAGCTGGCAGAACTCATGCTTCAATTCAACAAAAAAGAGAAGTTGTTCAATTTGAAAGGAATTGCTGTGAGTATTACTAAGAAAAATAAACTCCCTCCATTCTCTGTCTGTAATTCTGTCGAGTTATTCCCTTTTCAATTGTACTTGGTTTACCAAAATCTCTTTTACTGTTCACAAGTTTTTTTGTTTCCTCTTGAGAATCCCTTTGCTCATTTATATTTTCAGTTAATCTTTACCTATAAATCGCAGCTAGGGAATCCAGTTTTAGAGTATTCCACAGACTTCAATTCGAGGGCTGAGTTCTTCTGGTCTCATGGATTGATATCGGATACAACATACAAAATGTTCACTTCTGTCTGTAACTACTCGCGATATGTAAGCGAATACTACAGAGGTTCAGTTTCTCCTCGATGCTCAAGGGTGATGAGTCAAGTGACTCGAGAAACCAGTAGATTTGTTGACAAGTATGATGTTACCCTTGATGTCTGTATATCGTCAGTTCTCTCTCAGTCAAAAGTCCTTACTCCCAAGGTAAGCATCCATTATTTGTCAAACTGCAAAAATTGTTTTGAGTTTGGCTTTTCATTGGTTCAGCGAGCCACTAACAGTTGATTTGTTAATTCTGGTCAGCAGCAGGTTGGTGACAATGTAGATGTATGTGTGGAAGATAAAACAGTTAATTATCTCAACAGGCCAGATGTGCAGATGGCTCTCCATGCACGTCTTGTTGGAGTCCGTCGATGGGCTGTTTGCAGCACGTAATTCTCTATCACAAAAATGAAATTTATTAAGCTGTGCTCATGTTAGAGCCGTAAACAAGACACTGCTTGTCATAGAATTAATCCCACAGAAAAATCAATGAGATAACAGAAGTATTTCTCATTTACTTTTTGAGGGTGTTTGATAATTTTTCTCTCAACGTGTCAATCTCAGTATTCTTGATTATGAGCTGCTTGACTTGGAGCTACCAACAATTACTATCGTGGGCAGACTCATCAAAGCAGGAATCCCAGTCTTGGTTTACAGGCAAGTTACCACTTACCTTGTCAGTTGGAAAATGAAATTTAATCAAGGTTGATCGTAGAAGTCATAAGAAAATTGCGTTTATAATGCAGTGGAGACCAAGATTCTGTCATCCCACTGACAGGAAGCCGGAAATTAGTCCATGGACTATCTGAGGAATTGGGACTAAAAACCACAGTGCCTTACAGAGTTTGGTTCGAGGGGCAGCAGGTAACTCTCACATTTGAAGATTACAATTTAAGAGTTTTTTTAAAGGACAGAATTTGATTGTTTCTTTTTACCTTCAGGTTGGTGGGTGGACTCAAGTTTATGATAATATCCTATCCTTTGCAACCATTAGAGGAGCATCCCATGAAGCTCCATTTTCGCAGCCTGAAAGATCGCTTGTGCTGTTCAAGGCATTCCTGGGAGGCCAGCCTCTACCAGAAGCATTCTGATCTGCAGATCTCTCCATTACAGAAAATACAGATTCAATTGTAAGTAGAGTTGGATTGCAATTGCAAAAGGCAGTTCTCAAGTACCCGAGAATGGAAATTGCATTCGATTGCTTGTTTCATTGATCTGTCCATGCTTTTGGAACATGGAGATTTTTTTGTAAAGAACTCGAGCGAAGAAACAACCTTCCTATTTTGTGTTTTGTACTTGACTCGGTTAGCTTGTCAATCCACCAAATTTATCAAACTAAGTTATTCATAAACAATGAATTACTTGCATGGTAAAATGCCTCCCAACACCATGACCAACACCATGAATATCTACATAATTCATATGGAATTGCATGATAAAGTAGAGCACAGTCCACTAATCAGGACCATAACACAGGAAAATAGTCCAAAATTTTTACGATCGAAGAACTCAAATAATTTGTGTCTTCCATAAGCCTTTACCATAATCATACTATATATCTAGTATCATCAATGATATAAAGGAAAATGTTAAACCAATGTTTAACATTTTAAAACCGATCACTTTGTTGCAAGCTTTTGAACATTCTAAGTAGCAGGAGAAATTAAATTTGGCTATGAATGATTATAAGAAGCATAATGGTTAACAAATCCATTGCTCCAGTTGGTACGAGTAAATGGAAAAGAAATCAACCTTCAAAGCCTTATAATCCAGTTAGGACTGAAATATTTCAAGGCTTAAAGTAACCTCCTAATATGTTATGTGGACAAAGAAGGCGTCTTAATCACTTCTATAGACATGGAGAAAAATACAATCCAGGCCATCAATGCAATAAAAAAGAATACATATGATTAAAGGCAATGAGAAAGATGGAGAAGTAAACATTGAAGACTAATTTTGTAGAAATTGCATAAACTCGTTGTCTTCTTACTATTCTTCCAACTCTCTTAATTACTTTCTCTAAACTCTCTTTTCTTATTAGATCATTATTTTCTAAGAAAAGTTATCATAATCTTTTTCTATGGGTGAAAAAAAAAGTAGCTTGTGTTCAAAAAACAATTAACAATGGTGAAAAAAATAAGATGAAGGCTTTGAAGGATCACAACAAGAGATTTAAAGAATATATATGGAACATTCATCAACAACTTAAAATCAATGTCGTGATTCAGTGGTTAAGAATACAAAAATTTATGAGCTATCAAAAAGTTGTTGATGAAAAAAAAGTTGATTATGAGCTATCAAAAAAAGATATTACAAAATATGATCCCTTGGTTAAGAATACAAAGGCTCATACCATTTTTTTTATATACAAATATATAGATTTTAGGTTTTTAATTGTAAAGATAATAACTTTTGAATTTGAGTAACAAGAGTTCAAATGTGTATAAGAATGCATGACCATAAGGTACAAAAAGCAATCAAATTGGGCACAACACAATGTTAAACATGGTTTGAATTCCTACGATTAAAACACTCAAATAGTTATAACTGAACAGCTTTCCATTAACATACTCTTTTAAGTAGAAAAATGTGAACTATACAAGACAATAACAATAACAATAATAATGATAATGATAAGGATGATGAAATCAAATAGGGAATATAAGGGTTTTATTAATGAAATTGATAAGGAAAAGGTGATAAAATCAAAGAAGAAAATGATTAAAGATGATTCTTATAAGTGGTAATTCCTTAACAAAAAAAAACTTATCTTATCGTGCAAGCTCAAGAAGATCACCAAGAAGGAGTATGCTTCTTTTTAAAAGAGGTTAGCCAATTTTTGAGAGATTATTTAGTTTCTAAACACTTCTCTATTAAGGATCAACTAGAGTTTAAAGAGGATCTTCATTATCAATTCTCATGCTGATTTTCCCCCTTGATTCTTGAGAACAAGAATCATTTCAAGGTGATGGTATTGTTATAATTCTTACATGAAAAATTAAAGAATGTCAAATTTAATTGAGTGAAAAATTATATAACGCGAGAACAACTTGCATGAATTGGTAATCACATAGCTTATATTCTCTTACTAGTTAGTTGGCAATTAAGAGAGTTAATTAAGATAGTTACAATAGTTAGTTGACAGGAAAATCAATTAGAGTAGTTAGCTGAACTAGGATGCCTTGGATAGAATATAATGTATGACATTTCATGAAAAAAGAAAAATAACATTGAAGACTAATATTGCAAAAATTGCAAAAACTGCAAATTTTCCCTACAATTCTTTTAATTCTCTTTTAATTATTTTCTCTTCTTCTTCTCAAATCTTTGTTTGTTAAGAAAGGTTCATAACAAATGATGACCCTTTTAAATTAGAAATAGCTACTTCAACGACACAAAATTAACAAGCATTTGACATATAGGGAAGATATCAAATTATTTTGGTTAATGCTTTAAAATTTACCTAGACTCCATAACAATCCAAAATTATTTTAGGTAGTAAGTCACTATTTATTTGCTTGCGAACAAGTTTTTTTTTTTACATATGTATGGATATGCCAATAATTGAATATGGCAATTTACATGTCATCTATCAAGTAATGAGCCAATATCCTTCAACTTGATATCTATTTGTGAAAATTTAAAATAGAAAATCTAATTTGAGAGAGAAAGAGGTGCACATTAAAAGAGAGAGAAAGAGAAAGAGAAAGGAGGGTGTTGTTTTTTTAGGTTTATGTCAATAATGTTTTCACATATAAGTTGAGAATTAGAATACTGCCCTTCACTACTAAAATGTATAAATGATCCTCTTATGTTGCTCACAAATATTTTTTTGTTTATATTTATTAAAGTTGAACAACTCTTATAACAAATCATATATCAAACTAGGTTAGAACAAAACGAAAAATTAGATTTAACATCCTATAGTTAAGTTGAAATTATAAATATCCTTGTAGTTTGATAAATTACCATTTATATCCTTGATCAACTAAACTTTTAGAAAATGATGAATTGATCATAATACCATATTTAATTAAAGATGGAATAAGTGAATCATCATGACCAATGACGTAATTAAATCAGTTTATAAATGTTTCTTCCCTTTACTGGATTACATTAAGTTCCGAGAATAAGTGAATTTGCTTGGCCTGTTAAGAAAACATCCTAGCTCTACTGCCTTCTGTTCACAGTAATTACAATTTGCAACTAACATTATTAATCATTTACAAATAATAATAATAATAATAATGTAAAAATCAATACAAAACTGGTAATGATTGCATCAATGCCCTTAATTTGCGACTCTAGCTGCAAACCTGCTTTTAGAATGCTGGGAAACTACAACTGGTGCTTCAACCTGCATTTTTAAACAACTGAACTCCAGAGCTAGTAGTGGTTTTGATAACATTACAGATATGCTCAAGTTCTGTCCCTCGTCCACGATTTCTCTACTGCCAGGTTCCAGAGTTTTCAAATGAAGCTGGCTCAATGATTCTTCAGTGTCGTGCTTTGGTGGTGAAGATGGCCCTGATACTTTTGCTGCCTTCACTGCTCGTACTCTACCAGCAAAATCGTTCAATCAAAATGTGTCAGATTCAAAATCAATGGCTGATGTTGTCTTCTGCAAAACATTTCTATGAATTTATTTCAGGAGTGAAGTGATCGTTTTATATACACTCATAGGAGCTGTATGAGAGAAGTTCATAAATATTCAACACAGGCCAATGAACGTATGTGACGGTATGCTCTGGAGTTCTCCAGTCCTTGAGAAAAAATCGAGTGCATTACGGTATGCTAAGGTAATTTCTGTGCTTTCTCCAAAATAAATCCAGTAAGTTGAACAATTCCAAGAGTATGAAGGTATACCTGCATTCAATACTGCAAGAATATTTCAAAAGGTTGGGGTTATACTCTGTACGTCCGCTGCAATTTCACAACACAGAGAGAATGTAAGATGCCGTACGCAGGATGTATGGTGATTATTATTCAAACCCCAATTCAGATGAAAATTTACCTGAAACTTGGTAGTGACATTTTGATTGCTGGCCCCTTCCATTCGTCAAATTTCACCCCAGGAACTATCATCAAGAATTCCATAGCCAGAGGCATTAGATCAATCATAACCATGATCATAAAACTTAGAATTCAAGAGAACAAAAAAATTGGGGGTATCAGTTATGCGAGTACAGTAGTTTATAATGTTTGTTCGTAGCTAGAAACAATTATTGGTGTAACGTGCTCACCAGAAGTTGTAAGTTTGATGTTGCAGATATCAGTTGCGGAAGGACCATTAGTTTCAGTTACAAGAACATCCATGCAGTCCTTCATACTCGAATTTGCAGTGCCGAAACCGATCGTGTCTAGAAAGCCATTAAATTTGCTCTTTCTTTGCCTGGGTGTTGCTGTGATTTTCTGTTTCAAAAGAGCACATTATAAAACATAAAACAAGCTTCACATTTTCTGAAACATTTATGTTAGCTTCTCATGGAATTTCCAATGCCATGCGTTCTTGCATCAGTTTGATTAAGTGAAGGTATTACTATAACCCATCATAGAAGATACTTTATGAAACAACTGAATGCTTTCCTACATTAGGGGTAGCACAATCCGAAGCAATATAATCAAAAGAGGGGGCCTATTTCAAGTATAGTTCACTGTCATAAACTAGCATATAAACCGGATGATTAGTAAAGAGAAATCAAATGTTCAAAATTTTCATTTTTCTGCATACCGAGGAAGGGTTTTTTTAACTTAAATAAAACTCACTAGAGCAAGGAACAAGTTTTTCCTAATTTTCTTTATTTTTTACATTGAAATTGGAGGTTTAATTGCACAGAACAAAAATCACCTTGGAAAACTTGGCAACTTGACTAGGAAGCCCTACATCCTGCAAGAGAACGTGAAAGAAAGATCAGAAATATGACAATCTCTTTTCAATTGCCTCCAGTTCAGGGGCACAGAAGCATCGTAATCATGCATAATGTCCTATTGTCAGCTCATAAGAGCTGAACCGGTAATCGTTTGGGGAGTATGCAAGCCACTAAGTTTTATCTAGGACGCGTTCAACCAAAACAAAGAGAAAGAAAGGGAAATTTGCATCTGGATGTGTATCCCGCATATAATTTTGGTTCGTTTGGCTTCAAAAGTCTGTTTCAGTGCTCTTAATGTATCATCTCACTCTGTTCATAGAGGCCAGTATCTCTTTCAAACTATTCAAACTATAAGGCAACTCCTTGATGGAACTCATTTATATTAATAAGTTAAAATTCAGAACTTCCCAAGAAAATGTTGACCTCCCACCTTTCGTCCATGATCACAAGCATCGCCACTGTTGACAAGCACCCTGGCTGCCCATCTGTAGAAACAAGAATGTAAGAGGCTGCTAAAAGGATTCAAATTGCGTTGATCGCTTCCAAGATATAAAGAATTCAGTCTATCCTAGAAAAGGGGAAAAAAAGAAAGCAAACTGCTAACATCTTGAATGGTCTTTAGGCTCACTGTGTCGAAAACCAGGTGGTTCAATTCATCTTGAAAAAGGTTTAATTCACCTTGAAAAACATCTCTGCTTTTGTTATGTTAGATTGCAAAGCAAAGCAACCTGGCCAGTTACTTACGCCACTTGAAGAAAAACTAAAAAACAATTGTGAGGCCTTTAGTTGATTCCTTTAATAATAATGTTAATGCTCTAGAAGGGACATGCATGTTTCATAGTTGACTGGCCCAATATAGCTTAAAACGTTGAAATGATTGCCTCTATGGAATTGAGATGGAAAAACCCAAATCAAGATCCATCAGCTCTGGGACTTGCTCTTTTTTTTTCTTTTTTTTTTCTAGTAAAAAAGATTCCTTGTCCACAATCATTTACAATTCATCATTATAAACAAGAATAGATAGGTCGTTAAACTTACGCACAAGATGTAGGGGGGTTCCACACAATTCCCGCAATCACCACAAGCTGCAGAAAGGGAAAAAAGGAAAAGAAAAGGGAAAACTTTCTGTCATTTTTTTGAGTGCACAACGAATCAATTAAATGCCTACTTTTCTTTTTTAGGTCACTAAATCATGCCATAGAACCTCGTCAAAAACCCCAGCTGGACTGTCTTCATAGCTAGCAAGAAAAAAACCTCCAAGAGTGTACCTGCAGTGCAGAAATGTGAATTAACAGTGAGAACTGGAACCCTGAACCCCACCCCTGTCCCTTCAAGTTCAAACAACAGTTGCAAAAAGTAAACATTACCCAAATGCTTCAACTAATCTGAACTCTTTCGGAATGAATGCTCGAGCAATTTCGGATTTAACAAGATGAAGTTGGTACAAGGCTCTGAAATGGAAATCATACCATCAAACAATATTCATGAATGGGAATTATGTTAATCATACCAGCCATCATCACAGAATAGCACTAAATTAAGACTTGTAGGATCCTTGCCTGCCTTTAAATATCCAAGGAGGCTTGCCATAGCCTAAGGAACATTTTGTTCGTGCAATTTCCATGACTTCAGATAGGCTCAAAGCAACCAAGATTTGGAGATGCCAATAATCTAATTGAACTGCGTGAAAAATATGGCTAAGGAAATTCTTTTATTTGATTGAAATGAAATTCTAAGAACCATAAGAAAATCTGAGCTAAAAGAGGACTGCATTACCCTGAGTGTCATATACGGCATACAATTATAGAAGATAAATCTTTACATACATGGCAGGCACAGACATGTAAACTGTCCATCTGTTAGACAGAAAACGTACTTAATTCCTTAGTCAACTCGAAGAAACTTCGAAGAAATTAAATTCAAGTCCTGGTCAGTTAAAGATACTTGGCTTTTTGGATTAACTAGTCCTCTATGAGAACACTCAAGCAGCGAAATCTTTCCAGCGCCTTTGTTTTTCATATTTTATGACAAATGGCGAAATTAATTCAAAAACATTAGCAATTAAGTAAAAGAACATGCAGAGATACTGCATGTAACTACAAAAAACTGAAATCACATACTGAAAAAAGAAAGTGAAGAGACTGAAGAAACACAGAATAAGTAAAACTCACCTTCCTTTAATTACTTGACGAGGTTTGGAGAGACAGGGAGAGTCCAGCTTACAGGGAGGGATTTCATTGCAGTTTGGGTGTGAGTCTCGCAAACTTTAAGGAGAGAAAGAGAGGGTGTGAGGTAAGCAATCAGCAGTAGCAGAAGAAGTGGATCGAATCTTATCCATTCATTAATAATGAGCATTTTTTGGCGCCAACAGGGTTTAACCAACTCCATGTCCTGTCCCTGTTTTAACTCCACCACTTGTAATGCTGTGTGCTTCTTTTCTTGATCCAATAACTTTGTTTCTTTCCTTGCTTACACAGTACAGTGACGCAAGCACGTGGGTTCATGTGTCTACATTTCCTTTTTATTTAGTAACTAAATTAGGTTATTGCTATTTCTATGCTGCTACTTGGATTAGAAAAAAATATATTGATATTAAAAGAAAAACGAGATTTACATGATAAAAAAACAGCCCACGTGGATTTAAAGACAGCTTGAGTCACGAGCATTAATATTATAGTTTGGATTTTACAAAAATCAAGATACTATTTCAAAAAAAATAAAAAAATTGAAATTATAATATATTTGATTAGCCTAACTTAACATAGGTTAACTTAACCTGCAAACCTATTATCATGGTAAATTTTGGCTATCATAACTTTATAATAAATCAAAATCAAAATGTATTATAAAAGCTAATTCAAAATAAATCGAATTGTTCTACGTAGATATACATACTCAATAAATATACTTTTATTTTTCAATTAAATCAGCCATTTCTTAATTAACTAATATTATATCTATAAATGCCTATTTCTAGAGAGAGAGAGAGGCCTTGCTCGTACTTTATTTTATGTAAACCTTTTTGCTAGCTTTCTTTTTACCTAATTTGGTTTTTAAATTACAATCGGTATTTTTATTGGAACTTTTCATTTGGCAAGTATAAAATGTTATTAAATTAAATCATTACATTCGAATATGATGGATTATAAAATCAATTATTTTAGCATTGTTATATATTTATTAATATTAAGAATAACGTACAACATATTCAACATATTTATGTGTTTATTATTAAAAAAAATATTAATTGAAATTTAAAGTAAATTAATTTGATTTGACTCAAGCAACTTGTCTTGAATTTAGCATATATATATTAATAAAATATATATTTTTTAATATATATAATACCCATGATTTGTTTATTGAATAATAAATACTTAAAATGTACTTAATGATTTATAAATATCTAAGATTTTTTCCTAATAAATAATACATAAATATATATTAAAAAAAATCATAGTCATAAATACTCATTATTATCTCTAGCAATTATACCAAGAACGCCATTTCACGACCAACCTCAAATGACGGAGGTTTGGTCACGGCTGTACTTGCTCCGTGCGCGCACTAATTCTGTTATTATTATATTAAGTTTATTATTGTCCTAAAATAAAATTATTCCGAAGGATTATGTGGCAACACAGTCTTTACTCGGCAACTGCCAATTATAATGTTTTTCTTCTATGCTGCGAAAGGTGGTAAAAATTTTAAATGATCATTTCTTTGAATTTCTATTTTATAATTCAACCTTAAAAGATAATTAATAACTTTTTTTTTTGCTATTATAAACGCAATTACCACCACCATGCATGTGAGGCTGAAGTGTATATTTGATATGGTAGTGTATGGTATTTTTTTAAAAATATATTATTTAAATACATTAATTTTTTTTTTCTTCAGATTTTACTTATATTTTTAACCTCAACACATTGAAAAAGCAATATGCGTGTTAAAAACAACAATATGGTTTAGACAATTTTCGTTTTAAAAAAAAATGGAAAATGATGTTTTTTATATATTATTATAATTAACCTATTCGATAATATCAATATCTCAATTATTTAAAAATAATAATAATAATTTGAACTCCAGTGAGATTTAATTTTAAATTATCTAAACCACGATACTAAGTACCCAGAGACGAGGAATAAAGAACTCTATCTCTTACCACTTTTTACCGAATTTGATTCAATAATTAATAAAGATGCAAAAGCAACCGCAAGGACATTTCCTATCATCAGCATCACAAGCTGGCATGGACCCCCAGAAAAGCATAATCACGCATGAGATAATCTTTCATTTGTGTGAATGTGGAGGAGGCCTGATGTCCCACGTTGCTGAAAAATATGCGTGTAATTTATAAAGGTTAGCAGTTAGCAATTTGAGGGAAAATAAGAAATTTCAATCCAAGAATAAAATTGAAGTAGAAAATAGTTTCAACAAAAAAAAATTAAAATAATGATGGTTAAATTAAAAAAAAATGCAATATAAACTTTGATTTAATAATGAAATTATAAGCCATAAAACTCTTTAGCAAAAGTGCCAAGAAAATAGATTAAAAATCAAAAGAATAAGGATCAAAATGAAAACAAACACATGAGAAGTTATAATTGAAGGCCTAGATTAAAAAAAAACTTTTATAAAATAAATAAGAATGACATAAAAAAAACAAGGACTAAAATTGAAAAGGAATAAATAAATAACTTAGATTAAAGGATAAAATTGAAAACCAATAAACTTTAACAAAAAGCTCAAGAATAAATTAAAAATCAAAATAATAAAGATAGAAATATGAGAAAATGTAATTTAATGACTAAAAAAACAAAGTTTTTATAAAAAAAATACATCAAAAGAATAGAAATTGAAATTTAATAAGAGAAAACAAAGATAAAAATCATGCATTTAGCTAGCAAGAGAAAGAAAGTAAAAAAGAAAAATTAATCATCATTCACCATCATGCCTCACAACATGAGAAAGAGCACTTTTAAAGACAAAGAATGAAGGTCACGTTTGGGCATTAGATAACCTCACACGTGTCGTAAGAAAAAAACAAACAAAACAAAAACCCTCGATCTAACATTTTTTGAATACTAAGAATAAAAAAAATATTATTATCGTCTAAAAGTCTATAAAAAGTTGTAGACAAAAAAGTCCATGGTTGACCACTCTAAATTTTGTTAATCGTAAGGATAAAAATGGTTTTTTACCGTATATATATATAAAAAAAAAACACTCTCCAATAATCTTGTAATAACTAATAGATAGTGGAAAAAACGAATGCATCCCGTCTAAGAGTGTTTTTTTTCTCTCCAAGAATAAAAATGTAATTTACCGTGGCTAGTGCTGCAGTAATCACGCACGGCTATATATTTTGCGTGTAAAGTTGCAGCCTTACCTGCATTTGATACCCTCATACGTGGCAGCTCAAAGAGCCTCGCCTTTACAATGTACATTCATACTTTAACCCCACCAAATAATAATAATTACTAAAATAGTGCCATAGGAAAGTTCCTGTCATCATTTGCTAGCTGATGACCTTGCATAAACTACTGCCATACCATGATTGGTCAATCATGCACTTGCGAGCAATCACAATTCACAAGGCTTCCTAGCCAGAGTTTTTTTTTCCATGCGTAAAAAATAAAGAAATAAATCAGTTTAGATAACTGGTAACCAATAAAAAAATGATTTTTTTATTTAAAATACACAGTTTGGTAAAAATTCTGGGAAAATAACATTAGTTGAAAAATAAAATATGTGAAATAGAAACTGTGTTTATAAGTATCAATTGTGTACACAACCTGTTTAGTCAGGTTTCACATAGCATTGCAAATTAATTAACCTTAACAAAAATCAACTCAAGAATTTATAAAAATACAATGAAGAGAAAATAAAATTCAAAATACAATGCTCAAAAAATATAGACAGGAGGATAAGATGATATGTCGATAGAACAATAAAAGAATTATTTTTTTGAAAAGAAGTTAACTGGGATACACCAATTCATTCTTAACACCCAGTGCCGTTATAAAAAATCTTAATAAGATAATTCTAATAACACCTTGGAAGATTACCAAACATGATTGTAATTAATCACAAATTAATTACCAAAAAACCTCTAAACAGTATAATTTAATGATTTTTTAAAATGATTAAAACTATTTTGTTTAGATTTTTGTAATGGTATCAAACATGTCAAAAATAGAGTCATGAAGTGTTCTTGATGTGTCATTCTTTCTTCCTTTTTCTCTCTAAAATGTCACATTAGCTTCTCTCTCATGACATTGTATCTTCATAAAATTTTAAGTTGATTTTTGTACAATTTGACAGACATAAATGAAAATAACAACTGATATTCCCGATAATAGTTGTATTTAAATTGTGTTGTTTTTCTAATACTTTTATGACATGTTTTATTTTTCTAATTTTTTTATTAAACTTTGTTAAAATGAAAAAAAAATAGACTGTTATTAAAACTTGCGCAACTTATTAAATTTGTATTAGTTGCATTATTTACAGTGGAGTAATCGCTCAAACTTTGTTGTCTCTCTCTTTTTTAAAATTATGCTAGTTTGAAAAAAAATAATCTGACCTGTGCAAAAAAACCCTCCAATATTCACGTGGTAATAGATCTTGTCAACCTAGTCACGCGTGCATCTATGTCAACAGTAGACACAATACAACTCTGTCCCACTTCCAAACTCTCCATTACATTGTACTGTCATATCTGGTACTGTTATCAGCCAGGCCTGATTTATGAGACCATTGAATCTTTTGTAATGCAATGTTGTGTAGGATCACCAATAGTCGTTGCAAGTACATTCCCCTAACCTGAAGTGATGGAACCTGAAAGAATCTCTGACAACGATTTCACGTCCAGTGATGGAGGATACCTGTTTGCAAAAATCATGGCAATCCTTGCAAGCCCTGAGGTTTTTGAAAACGAAAACAGGAGCACTGCTTGGTGTAGATATGAGCCCAAATGCTAATGCAAGTCTCTCACTGTGGACAAGAAGCTGTTCTTTCCTCTCTGGCAAACTGTTCGATACATCTTCTTCTGTTAAAAGGCCAGTTTCTTTTTTTTTTACAGAATAATTCAAAGCTTCCAACTTTGAATAGATCTCTTCTGTCTGAGGGTGGTGCTTATCACCTACTATAAAACGGTGCACTTTACCCTTTACAGAAATCCAGCTGCTGCTAAGCTCCTTCCTCAAATTTCTCCCCGTCATCATCTTTCTAACATCCGCTGCTTCTTTCCATTTCCCGAATGAAGCATACAGATTAAACATGAGAATATAACATGCAGTATCCTCTGGGTCCAGCTGAAAGAGGTTTTCAGCTGCTAGTTCCCCGATCCCAAGATTCCTATAGGTCCAGCACCCTCCCAACAAACATTTCCAACTCATCGCATCTGGTGAAAATGGCATACTCCTTATTAGTTCAAGTGCTTCCAGCAGAAAACCAGCTCGGGAATATATATCAACCATACAATCATAATGATCAATAGTTGGGGCAACCCCGTACTTACTATTCATCGACTCCAGATACTGTCTGCCCTCTTTGACCAAACCCGAATGACTACAAGCAGTCAATACTGCAATGAATGTAACTGCATTTGGTCTCACTCCACAATCCTGCATCCTTCTAAAAAGCTCCAGAGCTTCAGGAGCATTACCCTGATAAGCATAACCAGCAATTATAGCAGTCCAAGCCACTGCATCAGGGTCACCTATTGATTCAAAGACTCGAGTGGCATAATCTAATCTGCCACATCTTGAATACATGGTAATCATTGCACTCTCTCCATGTTGATATGCAACCAGGCCACTTTTTATTGCATCTGCATGAGTTTGGGCACCACTGTTGAAATCTGCAAGTGCAGAGCATGCTTGGAAAATGCTTGTATATGTGAATGAATTTATATCCACACTTCTGGTCCTCAATGATTTAAAAGTTTTGAGAGCTTCCTCAAACTCACCCATTTGGCAATAACCTGTGATCAAGGCACTCCAAGAAACATCATTTGGTTCATTGATCCACTCAAATGCTTTAGACGCAGATTCCAAATTCGAACATTTAACATAAAAGTCCACGAGAGGAGTTCCCACGGAAACTTCAGATTCCAACCCAAGTTTAACAATATGACCATGAATTTGCCTCCCAAAATTCAACTCCTCTAAACCAGCACATGCTTTGAGAACAATCGAGAATACATACTCATCTAATTCAACACCTTCATTGACCATCTTGGCAAACAAAGCCAAAGCATCTATTCGCCTCTCAGCTTGAGTGTACCCCACCATTATTCCAGTCCAAGTCACTGCATTCTTTTCACTCATTTTCTCAAAAACAAGCTCGGCTCCCTCTAACCAACCACATTTCATGTACATATTGCTGATTGCTGTGTTGACTGAAGCATTGCTGCCTAAACCACTTCTTATGGCATGGGAATGTATCTGTTTACCAATCGCTAAACCGGAAGGATTTAACAGGGACCGTAGAAACCCGATATAAGTGGACCCATTCGGTTTAGTTTCCAATTCAAGCATATTCGAAAACAAGCAAAAAGCTTTATCAAAAACACCATTTTCTGCATAAGCTGCTATGATTGTATTCCAAGAAAACAAATTCCTTTCACGCATTTCATCAAACACCTTACTAGCATCGGCTAAACTTCCACACTTGCAGTACATCATAAGCACTGAATTCTCAAGAAACTCAGATGGGTTTGTCACTGTTCTTTGCATTTGTTCATGAAACAATCTCCCATCCAATAAAGATTTAATCTTTCCACACGCTTCAAACAAGCATTGATAAGAACGAGGACTAACAGAAATACCAGCGTCCTCCATTTGTTTGAGAAATTCACGAGCTTCCTTGAACTTCCCTTGTTTAGATAGAGAAATCAAATGAATACTCTCAATCTGGGATTTGTTATTATTTTCTTGGGTTTGGAGTGAAGGAGGATTAGATTTTAGAGAAGCCCATGAAGGTATTTGGGTAAAGTTTGCTGCAGCTTTTATGGATTGTGGAATCTTGTCATGAGCTGTTATTAATGGCGATGGATTGAGTGATGGCACAGCAGCAAAACAGTAGTAGGCATTCATTGAATACCGGGAATGTGGAGGAATTTCGATTTTTCTTACAATATAGTTATGCGGAGGCCTCTTGTTAAGTGCTAACAGCCAGGCAGGTTGTCTTTGTATGTAAGCAAACGACACATCCTCTTCCCCCCTCTTCCTCTGCAGATGATGTGTAAGGCGGAGAAAAACGTGACGGCTAAAGTTTGTGGCCGCGCAAGTGCAATAGCAAGTTAACAACGCAATGAACGACAAGTTGCTCATGCACTGATTTTCTTAAGAGAGAATTGGAATTGAGCCAATTTTCTTTTGATTTTTGGATAGTTTTAGTATATTAATATTAAAAATAAATTTTATAAAAATAAAATATACTTATTTTAATATATTTATATATAAAGAATATTTTTAAAAATAACTGCTATGATGTCCTAGGCTAATTTTTTTTTTTTTGGTTTCATACCAATGATTATTTTTTTTTGAAAAAAATATAATTTTATCTCTTCCTTGTAGAAAAATAATATCTTATTCTTTTGTTTTCCAAGAACTCACTAAACACTGGAAAGCTTGGAAACTACTTTCTAGAAAAATAAATTCCTTGAAACACAAAGGCCAAGGATATGTTGCAAAGTGTGTTCAGGAGTGGAAAGCTTGTCCGCTGGTGAGTTTACCAAATCTATGGCAGAAAGAAAGTAAATACTTGCGTGAATCACGACTATCTTATAAATCTTAAAATAAATGATCATATAGGTCTTAATAAATAAAGAGATTCCAAACCAAATGTTGCTTTTATGAGTCGATGGTTGAATTCCTTTTGCATAATAAATATTCTTTTTTTGTGGACACGTGCGTCATTCTATTTGCTTCGTCGTATGGCAGGCTTTTCTTGTTCTTAGAACAAATGTAGTCAATGTGCATGCAGATGATCACACAATGGGGCATCCAACTGAACACTTCGGGCAGCATTTAGCGTCAAACTCGTTGTTTGTAAAATATATTTTCTACGTATTATCAGTTGAACAACTCTTTGATAGTAAATGACGGTGGAGCTGAGTGTTGTGTGAAGGGCTTTCACCAATCCCTTTTTGCGAACTGTGATGTGCTGGAATTAATACCAGACTGCAGGTTTGATAATGGCTCTCCTTCACCATTGCAAGTATAAAGTCGATGCTTTCATGAATTAATTAGTTGCTATAAAAATGACAACGTATCTTCTCGGCTGTTTTGATTATGTTTTGATGTGCAATAAGTTGAGAATGTTCATTGAATTCTGTAGCAGTTTCATCCTTGCACCCAGAACGCAGTTATAATTCGTTCAAGTCCCCCCAATTAATTTGAAATATTAAATTTCTATAGTTTACATTCTTGGTTGTGTAAAGATTTAAAGAGAGAAACGAACTTCCTCTTTCAGAGAAGTAATATCGCCTATCAGTTACACTATGCTTTGGCTATATCTAATTTCTTCCCATTAAGTACTGGCATGGTGCCACCTTAACGCATCACCTCAACACAACTACGAGCTTTCCTAACTCACGGTAAAACGTCCTCTTTTTTAATGACTGAAGCGGGCCATCCATTTTGGTGGCAAGTTCATTTTTGTGAAAAAAATAGATGGGAGCTATTTGCTTTCCCGATAGTCAGGCAACCGCTATACTTTGATTGGAAACATAAATTAAGCCCGCGGGACATCATTTCATCAAACCACCAAATGCGATCTGCAACCAAAAAAATTATATATAAAAAAGCCCAAACCCTGTCGCATGAAGCAACGAATGTAGCCAGTAATAGGTAAGAGATGGGCATAAATGATAAGCAAGTACAGAGAAAATATAAAATGGTATTTTTTTTAAATGATAGGGTTTCTTACCATGATGTGTACAATCCAGAATTTTGTGAGTATAAACAGACGAGCTGTCTTTAGCAATTTTCTTTTCATGGGCATATATAACAGAGGAAAGAGTCGAGCGGAAATGGAAAGTGGTCGCTGGTCTGCCCCTAGTGCGTGCGTGCGCGTGCGGGTGCGGGTGCGTGTGTGTGTGTATATATATATATCCAAACATTCTAAGCTGATAAAAACAACCGATGCTATTTTTCCAATCCTCCCAGGAGGAAGTAAAAAATAAACATTAGAAGGTTACATATGCTGTATCTACCAAACAGGCCACGCTGCATACGATGAAAAAGCTTAGAAGAGGACATCACAACTGCCTCAACATTGTCATCTTGGCCATAATGCAACAACTTCGTCTGTGTCCCCCTTTTCAGCCTCCTGACCTGAACAAAATGAAAAGAAATGAATTGATTGAAAAAGGTGGAAAAATCATTTGGTGGTAAAAACACAAACGGAACTAACAGATTAAACCTAAAAGAATATAAAAATCATTTTGGCTTGATATGGCACGACTAAATTTTAGTCACTGATTAGCCATTAAAAATAAATATGACATTCCCAGCACCTAGCTTTTTGATGTTTCTCAAACTATGGTTTGGGCATCCAAGTAGATGAATCTCTTAACCTTACTGCCAGTCTGAGTAGCGCAAGCCTGAAAACTCCTAGGGACTCACAGCTTGAAGATGATTTGAAGTTCCATCCTCCATCGAATCAACCATCTGGTCTGTACTTCGTGAATCCCCCCTGGCTTCTAGATTCAGGGATCGTGGCTCCATCCTGTTTATCTCCTCTCTAGTGAAGACAAAGATCCTGCGCACCATGCTACAGAATTCCCTACATCATACAAAAACAGCAACTTGATTCAAGTTCCAAAAATATTGTAGGCTACAGAATTTGATTACAGGATTAACACGTGAAGAAGTGATTTGCTGATCAATGCGTTTTAAAAAAGGACCCAAGTTTGAGTTCTTACTGCCAGGGATCATCTCCTACAAGCATCATATCACCCTCGTCATCAGTGAAAACAATCAGCCAATCTTTGTAAGGAGCAACTAATTCACCATGGAATTCAAAAATCTGATCCAGTTCCGCTGTCAATTCATTATAACCATTGAACTTTGCCAGGTCCAGAGACCTCCCCACAGCAGTCCCTTGCTTGTAAACCTATATCAGTGAAGGCCACATATACAAATTGCAAGTTCATATCCAAAATAAGAAAAAAATCTCAATAAAAGGAATCTTAGTCGATATTCAAATAGGTTACAACCTTTACACATCTTCTGGTTGAATCACCCTTGGGCATGCCCTGGACAACTTTAGAATGAAGAGCAGATGCTTGAAAAATGTTCCCTTGTTCCTCACATCTAGCATGCTTTGGATGCTTTACTTGCTCCAAAAATCCTTCAGAACCCAACAACTGCAGGTGATCTGATGCAACATTGATTTGCTGCTGTTGCTTGTCTGTGGAGTGCCTGTTTATAATGGCTGGTTCCACAGCCACAGGATTCCCAAAAAGGGAGAAGCCAAAAAGTTTGCAATTACCATCTTTAGATGTTTCCCCGTTGCGTTGTTGAAAAGGAAGATGTTGTGGTTTAGAAGAATTATCAGCATTTCGAAAAGGTGAAAACCAGCTTCCACGCTGCTGTTGTATGTCTTTATCTTTTTCCAAATGAACTTCCATCCTAGATGCCATCATGTTAAATGAGCGGTCTGAATACATCAAGGGAGCTGAATGGCAGTTGAACACGCCTGTTTCATTAAGTTTACTGGGGTGGTCAATGTCATCAGAGTTCAGCTCAAAGAAGGGGTGAGTTGATTCATAGGATTCACGCAGGGTTCCAGGTCCTGTTGTTGGGTTCATGAGTCTTGATCCATGCCATACTTGAGGAATCTTGTCATCTGGTCCAAATTTTCTATTATCAAAAGTAGTCTGATCCTTACCTTGAGATAGAGCCCATGCAGGATTGTGATTACCATCTGAGTAATTCTTCCCACCATACATGTTTCTCAAGGTCAGGATTTCTTGATGTCGCAGGTGTCTTGAAGGCTCATTATCTAGTTGACATTAGTATAGATCATATTCATAAACGCACAATGACAAGTGAAGTGTACAGACTTGTAGGTTGCTATTTATACCTTTCTTTGGAGGAGCAGAGGAATCTGCAGATGGTGTTGCCATGTTTGACCGGTGCCTTTTGGATCGGCATCCAGGAACAGGATCTAGAGAAGGAGCCAAAGCAGGTTCTATTCTCCAAGGAGAAACCCTGTCTGGACGGTGAACAGGAGAAGTTTCATCCCATCGAACCTATAGTTAGTGTGAGGAGGTTTTAGCAAACGCAAAGAGAGAGAAAAATAATCCGCCTTCCAAAAATTTATAGATATGCCACCACCTTGAGGCATCTCCACTTTGAGCGAGGCCACTTCTTTGGATCTACCTCTTCCACTCCAGTCACAGTGCCAGAGAGCCTGGCCACAGATGATGAGACATATATTAACACAGCCCCATCCCCCTTTGACAGCTAGACATCTTTTCACCTTTCCTTTTTTCTGGTTATGTCCAAGTCCAAATCAATTATAAAATGGGATGGTTTCAAGGAAAATCATACCTTTGTTCTGTGGCCTCTTCAGCTTCGAATTTCATTTTGAACCTCATCCCTATAGCATAGTTGATCTTGACAGACTCCCTGTATTTATCAATTGGAATAATAAACTCGGCAGGACTATTCCTGAAACACATCAACACACAAAAATACAATAAGGAGTCAAAAAAACATAACAAAGGAATGAGTGAAATGAATACTACAAACCATGCATATCATCCAGAGCAATCACTCAGTTTTAAAATATGTAACAATCTCACTAGTGTCTACAGAACAAACCACAAACCTTGGTTTATAATAAACAGTGAACATTGATCCTGTCGAAACAGCATGCCATGCAGTTGCAAGGATGCCAATATGCATGCTATGACTAGATATTACAGAAGATGGGACATTGCTTGGCTGACTCAGGGCACGCCTTACCCCTACACGAAGCTCTTCAGTATCACCCCTGAGAATAAAAATTCAGAAGTCAATCATGCTTTGTTGATTCACCATTGAATCAACTCTGATGAGTAAACCTACCACATAGTTTCAAAAAGGTGTCAAAATTAATCCGTGGTTGCAATGACATCCAAAAAAATACTTGAGGCAAGCTAGAGATAGCAATCTTCAAAGATACTAAAAATGAAGATGATGGCAAACCTAAGAAAAATAAAAGCATCTCCCGCCACAAGCTTTTTAGCACTGACAAAGAGACTCCAACCACTTTGAAGAAGGTGCCTTTTTGGTTGACCTGCAATTTGGAATTCACAACTATGTTAGATAACAACAATTTCAAATTGGCAACTATAGCATGCAAATAAGCAAGTATATTACCAACAAATAAGTAATATCTTATCCAATAAATCAGGATCTACAAACTATAAAATTGAGACAATCAACTGGATAACTTGACACAAGATCAAAGTAAGAGGCTTCTTGAATCAATTCTCCAGAGAGAATCTGCTCATTCATGAAACATAAGGAAAAATGGACAATTGACTAATTTTAGTGGAGCAGGGCAAGGCCAAAATGTTAACTGTTAGCTACCTGGATATCCAAATCACTAATCCAAGATTTTGAAAACTTGCACAAAAGGGAAAAATCAATCCTCAAACTCATGGTACTCACCCACATGAACATAAAGCAAAAAGACTTCAACATGCACAGCAAAGGTTGCATAACTAGAGAAACAGGTTATATTACATGATCTGTATAAGCACAGAATACACTCAGAGAATCCATTCCAACCTGATAAGAATTACCTCTAAATATGTGGCGAAATCGCCACTCATTTCCATGCAAATCTTTGGCTACCAACTCCTGTGCTGGAGGTTGTAGGGACATGTCCTGTTAGAGAAACAATAAAGTCATTAATAACATGAACATAAGGGACATAAAACATCAGAAAATGGAGAAGAAGAAAAAACTGACCAATGGAGGTAGACACTCATCAGCATGCCGTTTCAACACTGAAAATCCACCATGTGTGCTCGTATCTGATGCTGTAAGCATCTTACAAAAGGAATGCACCCGAGGACGTGCAGGCGGAGGCGGCAAATCCTCCTCCACCAAGTCCACATCTTGCTGGCAAGTTTCCATAATTTTACCAGCATTTAATTATTTTCAGTTATGAGGTGTTGTTTAAAATTAGCAATTAAAAAAATTATACATATATAAAATTTGAATTATATAAGAATATATCATACGTGAGCTTCAGGAAGCAGAATGACTTGAGCAAAGACTTCATCTGTATCCAGCTCAGCCTGGAATTAAAAAACATGAGCATAGAATCTTAACTCAACGAAACCTTAATTCTACAGATTACGCGACAGAGCAAACCCTTAATTCAATATTAATTACCTTCAATTGAACATTCACCACACGACAGAGGATTTTTGGAGGAAGATCATAAGACGGCATTTGCTGATCATCAGCAACCTGATTCGTCGATGCTTCAACCTGGATTAGTAAATCACGCAAATTTCAAATTCGGATTTTTCTTTTTATCACGAACAAGGATGAGAGAGTGAAATGAAGGAAGAAGGAAGCAGATGAAAGCGAACCTGCTCAATATGACCTTGAGGAAAGTAGTAAACAAGCTCTCCTTGGCGAGGCACTGTCACTAACGGACCTGCACATGCGTGCCACAGTTCCTTGTACAGTGCATCTTCTGATCCTACTCATGCCAAAATAGAAATCACATTACGTAATCATGATGATTCACTAAACGAAAGGAAATCATAATAAATTACCATAGGTACCTTCACCGGCCACCGGAGAACTCCAACTCCCTCCGGCAATTCCATTAGGTTTAGTATCCACAGAATAACTTCCGTTATTCATTATTATAATCCAAAACTATTAAGAGTACTCGATTAAACGACTGTTTATGAACTAGAAACTGATGAACTGATTAATTATTCCAGGGAATGATTTCTACAGAAAGTGAAACGTCAGCAATCGAAATGATCTTCTGCTTCGCTTGAAGTAATACCAACAACAGAGCAACGACTTCAAAGATCTGTTTGGCTTCGTACGGAAAAGAAAAATAGTAGAAATAATCTGATCTAATAATGAGACTGTCATTTCTTTGCTTCTCTGCTTCACTTTCTCTCTCCTCTGCAACCGTCTCAGCAATAGTCGCTGCCATTACCACTCGTACACTGTTTCTGTCTCCCTCCCTCCCTCACTCTAGCCTCACAAATGTACTACAGTTTTGTTTTTAAAATAAAATAAATGAAATTTCTCTCTCTATGTGCCCGCAGTGAAGTCAGATTCTGCAATTATTTCAAAGCTAGTGGAATTATTGTCCGTTTCTAGGCTGCCGGTACCTCCTGTTACTGTGCCCTTCTTCACTGTTTTGTCCTCTGCATAACCGGCAAACGGAGACACTTTCTTATTAACCACAGGGGAAGCCACGGTTGTCGTTAACGGGGTTGTTTATTACGTCTTGGTGGCCATGTTTGATTGGTTGACATAGGGACCGCGTTTGTCCTTGGAAACGGAAAGTTGTTCTGATTTTGGGAAGATATTTTTTGCCTCGTTATTAACAGGCAGATGATCAGATTTAAATGAGGGATAATGTTAATGTCACTGTGCAGTGATTCACCCGTCAATGATGAAAATAACACCCGTGGACAGATGTGGTTCACAGGATGATCAAAGGTTGTCAACACAATAATATTACAACAGTAAAGCCTGCAAAAATGAATAAAGTTTCTGTAAAATGAAAGAACACGTGTCAGTAAATTAGGAGAAGAGAAAGACATTGCTTGTGGTGGTAGAGAGACGGTACAAATGTGGAAAATGCAAGAGCAGAACTTGCAGGTTTTACATGTGCAAGCAACCGATGTAATGTTATCATCACATATTAAAAAAAAACAATAATAGTAAAATAACACGTGTGAAAAAATATATAGCACCGGTATAAAAAACCAGGTGAAAAAAATATGTTAGGGATTTTTGGATGTTTTTTATTTTAATAATATTTTAAAAAATTATTTAAATTATTAAAAAATCATTTCATCTAAAATTTTAAATTATTAAAAAAAAATACTTAAATATAATTTATATATATATTTTAAAATAATCAGCGTATCAAGCAATACGTCACAGCTGCATCCTTTCTTTTCCATGCTACAGCAAGATTGCTTCTTTACGTCACAAACATGAGAGAGCGGAAAGAATTCGTTAATAAAGACACGGATGGAGATCACCTGCTATTATTGTTGTTGTTGGTGAGTATACAGGAATATTTGTTGGTGCATCTACAATAATATTTGTTTCTCGTAATTTATATATTATGAAACCATGAAGAACTATATAGTCAGGATTGTATACGTGTCCCTTTTCTTAACTTCCCTTACCAGATCCACGATGCCTGCGAGATCATGGACGAACGGGCCAGGGAAAAGCTTTGCAAAAATTGAGTCCGCCTCTTTTTTTTTTTTTAACCAAGATGTCTGAGCTAGCTTGCGTGCATCACAATTAAATCTCTGGATCCACTGAATATCCTGCAAATCCAATAAATAGATAAGACACCGCGAGGATGACAGGCGTACCTGACAAGGCTTAAACCTGGAGTAGAAGTAAGACAAGTCCCATCTATGACCACCGGCCACGGGCCAAGACCTCCGCCTCCTTGATTTGTCTTGTAGCAGCACTGTTGGGTCATATCATTAATCCAACGAGGAATCTGGCTTAAAAAAGAAAAAAGAAACACAGAGCGAACCCTGGCTGTAATGACCACTGTTTGTTGAATCATATTAGTCAAGCACCGATAATCAAGCTAACCAGGTGGTCATAGATTCCCATAATATGCCAAATTTATATTTTGAGACAAACGATCGAGTTTATTCATTGGATATATATGAACAAAATAGTCAAATTGTTGCTTCTTGTCCAAAGATATAGAATTAACTGCGTCCACATAAATACATGGTTGCCGATCGAGTAGCAGTTGAAGTACGTTCCATCCATGTGCTCAATAGTCGTGAGTCATTTTCTCAATTGACGGTGAAAGCATCGACTACTTCTGCCTTCAGGAGATGATTCCTCTGTTTTTTCTTTTCTTCTTTTCACTCTAACTGAAAATAATCAAAGTAGATAATTTAAAAGAGTTGTAGAATTTGCTATCCCTACAGGACGAATTTACATTATTGACTGTCACTCTGGATCTTAAGCTTCGTAGCTCTTTTCAATCATCAGCACCAATACGACGCCGGGGACAGAAGGTGGTGTGCACTGTACAGTGGAGTAGTGGACGTCTATGATCATATTGATACGGCGGCGCCCCATACCGGGAGACGATAAGACAGTTTATCGAAAAAATATTTACATGACGTAGATAACCGGTACCGGCCCAATTAGCTGGTTGCTGAGTAAATTTCAGATGGGTTTTCCACAACGTTAAGGCTTATTAAGATAGCCCACACGTGCGTGTCATGGACCCTGCATTCACGGAGAGCGGCTGAAATTATACCTGTTGCTGCTGGTGCGTGGTTGAGATATATAAGCCTCAACAATATTCAGACGTATGGAATTGACTTTATCTGAATTCAATATGAATATTGAATATAACATGTCGATCCATGCTTCGTTTTTCATTTCTAATTAATCTCACCGGGGAAAATGTCTCTAGATAGAAAAATTATATTTGATTTTTTTCCTAATTTATTACCTGTCTATTGATTTTTTATTTTATTTTAGATTATAGAAGAAAAAATGGACGACACAGAGCAGGAGGGAAAAGGGCCTGCTGTACATTATTTGAGAAAGCAATAAACACAGAAAAGATGAACGCAACAGAGGCCATATTTGGAAGAAAATAAAAGGTTTGAAAAGCAAAGCAAACTCTTAACTCGGGAGTCGACGATGCTCTGCGTCGAAATATGTTTATTTCGTGGAAGCATTTTCCCATGGTATCCGGTCTGTCGCATCTCTCCAAATTCATGTGGCCTAGTCTATGCCTGCCCACCGCTGACCTGCACGTTCATAGCTTCCGTTAGAGGAAAGTATCATCCATGCCAAATGGCTTTTAGTTCAAATCATGTACAAAAAAAGAAAAGCGCAAACAACTGTGTAAGGTTTTTCTTTCTAGAAAAAAGAGAGCACAAAAAGCGACACGGCACGGCGTGTAAGATATTAAGATTATTTAAAAAATATATATTAAAATAATAATTTTTATTTTTAAAAAATTATTTTTAATATCAGTACATAAAAAATATTTAAAAATATCAAAATAATTTAATTTAAAATAAAAATAAATAAAATATATTTTTTTCAAAAATATTTTTAAAATATATTGTCAAACATGATCTAAAAGTTGAAAATATGTACTCACAAAGAATATATTAACATAAATTTAAAAAAATATAAAATATATTATTTTGATGTATTATTAAAAAAAACATTAAAAAAAAACTATTTTTTATATTTTTTTAGTAACAAAGCAAAAGAAATGAATTTCAAGCTACATTCAATTATTCAAATCTTATCATCTAATTATGTGTCATTAAAACTATTACTGACTTGCAATGAAATTATATTATGACTGAAAATGATGTTTATATGTTAGTCAATGTTTCAATTGTTTTCTAATCATGATATATTAATAAAAGAAGTAGAAAAATATACTAGCTTACATCATTATGTTTTCCATAACTTTGACTTTAATGGGATAATATAATTGGTTACGGAATCATTAACTTTCGAGGAACTTCAAGTAATTTGAGCATCTAACATTTTTAAGTTATTAAAAAAATTAAGAATAAATGGAAGATCACATAAACCACACATTTATAGTCAAGTAGATGAGAACCTCAATTTCAACTCCATGATACCAATTTGATTGCTTGGGTTGGTAGACTTTTTGTGCACATGAGCAAATCTATTTTTTAGAAAATATATTTTGTTGGTCTAAGTGAACAAGAAATTTTTTATTGTTTCAGACTCAAGACCTGTTGTATAAGATATTTACATTTTGATTTTGACTCAAGACCTGTTGTATTGATTACAAATCATTTATCATCACATTACGTTTATTGGGGACTTGGATTGGTAGATCCAAAACCACTAGATAAATAAATAAAAAATTATGTTATTTATTAATTAATGCGAGTGAGAAACAAAAATAATTTTCATGTATTTACATTCATATGTGTCTCTTAAACAATAATTATTTTTAAATATTCATGTCAAAACAGAAAAACAAACATGGTAAGTTGAAAGTAAAGAGGTAACTGTAACGAAGAAGCGAAATAACCAGCACCAATATTTTTTTAAAAATAAATATTAATATTTTATTGACACTTGGATGTCAAATGGATTTTTTTAGGGAAACAAAATGAAGAAAAAACACGAAACTAGACAATATGGGCCAGAGGCTTTGATGTAGAGGCCGAAAGAGAAGCAAGCTTTAGCAAGGAGCATGGTATCATCATGGGCTTTAGCAAGGAACATGGTGTTATCATGGGCTTTGGGCTTTAATAGGCTTCCCATATCTTCACCCACCTAAATTCTAGTAGCTTTGAAAATTTAGCGGGCAGTTATCTCCAGCATGGATGGTGGAGCAGGCGTTCTTCTTCACGAGCCAAATGCACCTCTCCCAGTCCCAGCTGTGCTTCTCTCCGGACATCCTTCATGGTAATCTCTCACCATACCCCAATTTCTGCGCGGGAAAACGTCCTTACCGCATTAGAAGCGGAGGATGATCGCTTCCTATCAACCGTAGCATGATAGAAAGCAACGCTCCTCTTCTCTCTCAGGTAAAAGCTTGAGCTTCTCTCCTTCGTAGGAAAAAGAAATATTGCTGTTTCTTTGTTTTTCCGGGGTAGAACCATTTTCTGATAAAGTACTTACTAGATTTTTCAGGGTATTGAATCATCTTCTGATAACCTTAAACGCATTCAAATGAAGTGAATGATCCATCCACTGTCAATGCCCTGCGCTTGAGCTACAATTGTAATCATTGATTGATTCTTTTTTAAAAGGTATTGGAAGATGATGAAGGGATCATGACGTATTTCGGTGCTTTCATTATTTCCTCTGCTTGGAATTGCTTCCGTTCACTTCTTGAGTGGATACCATTTGGACTAGGCTTCCAGAGGACTCGATCCTTATTTAGGGAAGGATAAAAGATGCTTCACGCACTCTGAACTACCACCGTAGCCTCTGGCCTGGCATTAGGCCAGCACCAACCATTATCGTTGATCAAGTCTGCCAATTTTGTATTTAAAGGAACACCAAATTCGGAAGCAATCCCGTTACCGTATTTCTTTGCCAGAGGACCTAGAACCAAGCAATTATCCCACCATGAATGAATATTCTTACCATGTCCCACAGACCCAAGCCACTCTTCTACTTTAAGGAGTTTTCTCCATGCCCAGGAGTAACCTTTACCCTCCAATATCATATTAGCATGCCTGATTTCGTAGTTTACAATATGGCTATATTTACAGATTGAGTGGTCCACTCTTCTACTTTAAGGAGTTTTCTCCATGCCCAGGAGTAACCTTTACCCTCCAATATCATATTAGCATGCCTGATTTCGTAGTTTACAATATGGCTATATTTACAGATTGAGTGGTTTTGTTCAAGGTGATGGCAATTAATGGATATCATTTCTTCTAAGAGGTAAGAGCAATGTGGGAAGTAAAGATTGCAAAGTACTCGTTAGTTCATTAGTGTCCAAGGGGATCATTGAGAATGAGATGGACAATGATGTTGCTGTGTAATGCTACTGTAGAGAAACTAATCTCCTCTAAATGGTGTTGTATGATTTCCACAGCATTACAGGTATACTTTCAACCAGTTCTTTTGGATTCTCTGTCTTCTAGTCCCATTTCCCGTAAAATATGTGTTAATATGTGTTTGTATCCCTTGATCTTGTACCTTGTTTTTGCAAATTGAAATGTTGATTTCAGTATTTGATGGTTCTAAATACCTGAACAGAAGCTTGCCTTTTCTTTTGCAATTAGTCATGGTTATTCCCGCAACAAAAGTTTCCAATGAGATTTCAGTATTTCCATTTTGGTTGTGTCATCTTCTTGTGTTGTTGTTAGCCTCAGTTGTGCATCTAGTTTCATTACTACATCTTATAAGATGAATATGGATTTCGTTAGCTAGCTTGGCTTTTTAAATGCTTCACCTAGTTTCAATACCAGTTGCATTTGCAAATAACCTGAACTTGAAATGACCCTTTTTCTTAATATTAACAGCAAGCTAGCTAGGCCGAAATATGTTCTAGTAGAAAGTATCACTTCCTAATCATTTCAAGCCCTGCGCATTTACAGTGCACTGGTATATTCTATAGTATAGAAAGCTCACTTCACATAAGCTTATTATTCAAGAGTTTACAGTACGTACACTAGCGAGAGAACCATGTTCCACGAGTGAAAGAAAAGTAAGTCAAGAACGTAAAGGTGACACATATTATGTTCTTTTTCCTTGTTTTTCTTGGCAAGATGTTACTGCTAAACTCATCCCTGATATCCAGGGTCACAGAACTCTCCTCCAAGATCATCACAAGCCTCATCTAGGAACACCCTGTAACGAAACGAAAGAATCCTTGTTCAAATCTCAGATATTTTGCTCAATTCTTGTCATGGGAAATCTTTAAACTTGTAAAACTAATGATGGGGTCCCGAGATCTTACGTCTTGGCACTGTTGTACTCTACATACTCTCTATCAATCTGCTCTGAAGTACTGGGAGTGGTACTTCTGGCATCTGGTTTGAGCTTCACTTCAGGATACATCTCAACATCACAAGCTTCCCCTCCTACTGTCTCACAAGCCTCAGCTGGAAAAACACTGGACAAAACATGCAATGAAAGTATATTGTTAGCCATAACTTTTAATGTTGAAGATAGGAAATTGAGGGTGATTGAGAGCAGAATTTACGAGGTGACGGAGCTGTAATCAACTGTTGAAGTGTCGTTCGCCACTGGAGCACTTGCTTTGATGGGGGAACATTGGGAGGTCTGTAGCCTTGGGACGACCCTCCTTGCCGAAGCTAAACTTTTATTAGGTGATACAAGAGGGAGAAGTGATGGTGAAAGAAATACGGCTGCCTGCATTTTCTATGAATAGTGCGGGATCGGAGCTTGAAGCTACCGAGAGGAGAGGGATCTGTATTTCTAATGTGTTAGTTTGAAAATGACTATGGACAACGGATAAGGTAGCCAAGATTTTTTTTGGAATGGATAAGGTTTCGTTTTTAATTGGCTGAAATATGTGGTGGTAAAGGTTTTATTTTCTAGAGAGTTTGGCATTTTCAGCCTCGATTATCTTGCTCATTTAATATTTCAAAAGTTGACAAATATCAATAGAAACATTGACAAAATCTTAAACCCACCGATTGCACCATGGCTTTAGATTTCAGTATTTCTTAGTTTCTATGTAATATTCTGAAATTCGCAAAAAGAAAACTTGGTATAGTTGTTGATAACTACTGAAAGGAAAACCAATAGTGCGTTTACCGAACCCTGAGACCATTGTCTGTTAAAGAAATTCAGGAAATATTTGGAAAAAAAAAAAAAAAACTTGACTTATAGTGCATTGGACATATGAAAAATAAATCTTGACTTTGAGTAATAGTTTAAAAGTCATTTTTCATAAATATTTTATGACAAAAAATAGTTAAAGTTATTGATATAGATAATGTAAAATAATTTCTTAAAGAAGAAAAATGTGTAAGTTAGAATCCATAACTATGTATACTGCTCCATCTATTGTACAAGCATCTGAACATAAAGTGATAGAAATTATTAACCCTAAAACTCATTCAAAGATTCAATGGTGATAAGCCTAACGCTATATTCAGAACAGCATGTCCTAGTTATGGCCATTGCTTTCACTATATGTTCTGGAATCAAGATTGTCCATAAATATGTTTGATCAACTCCGTCCATCCAGAATCAGCTTCAATTGCCATTAAAAATCAAACTATGAAGACTTGGAGGATTCATGGAGTTTTGTGCGCAATATCATCTTTCGATTCAACAATTGAGGCAAATTTTAAACGAAAAAGAATTGAGGCAAAATGAAATACAACAAGCCAATCATATCTAAGAGAGCACAAGGTATGGATTTTTCAAAACTAATTGAAGTCAGGTGAAAATTTCCTCACCAAGACCATTCTCGATAGGGGGAACTCTGTAAGTAGATAATTTATCCACTGCTCCATTGTTGAAGATGATATTGAACCGTGAAAGGAATGATATGGTGCAGATATCACCCTGTCTCTTCCAACTTCCAACTCTTCAAATGAGGACATCTCTGCGATCACATGAACCCCACATTCTTTCACTGCATTATATGTGTGTGTCAAATTCACAGAGAGTTCCAATTCCTCATCTCCTCCATATTCTTCCATTTCCATCTCACTTATACTGACGTATATTATCCAACCTCCACGACGCACAAAGCTTGACAACTCTAAGGATTTAAACAATCGAACACCATTGTTTTTATTTTTTATGATAATATCACCATTCATGATACTGACATTTTCTAAAGCAAACCAGAGAACCAGGCCCTGGAAAACTGGAGGCACATGAAATGATAATGAAGATCCTTCTCCATGGAAGCTGAACCAATTTGGCACCTTGCCACCATCGAAGTGAATCTGATACCCATAACCACCATGGTGCAATGCCTGTAGATAAATTGATTTTAAAGAATGCTGAAATTTTAGACACTATGAATGTATGCGCATGCGCGTGTATATTTCAGTGTTTGTGTGTGCAAGATAGACAGAGATAGTACCTCGACAAAACTCTTCTTACTATTATTTGACAAATCGAGGCAGCCACCAGAGAAAATAACCCAACCATGATTACTTAAACCTTCCATGCCCTGAATCTCTACTAAGTTTTCACACCCTTCTAGAGACAGAATTGGATTTGTTTTTGACTGGATTGACAGACATACTTTTTTCATTGACGTGCAAGAATCTGCATGCAAAATCTCTAAACTTGAGGGAAGCTCTGAAATTGATACAAGGTTTCTACAATTCTGAACTCTCAAACACTGCAGCTTAGTAAGGACGCCGATGCCAGAAGGCAGACTGAGGAATTTGTTTCCAGATAGACTCAGTTCTTCGAGAGAGGACAAACCTCCAAAATAAACACAATTAGTTTCGCTTTCAGACAAACCACAAGTATCAAGTTTAAGACCCTTCACTGATCTCCAATCAATGAAAAAAGTTGGCACGAAAGCTTTCACATTTAAAACACTTGCTGACATCCATCTTGAAATTGGTGAAGGATATAATGTAGATGATACTGAGTCCTGATTGAAATTGAGTACACGCACTGACAACTTCTTCACATACTTTAAATGTCCAATTGAAGAGAGAAATTGCTCATTCTGAATTTCATCGGCTAGCAGCTCAGTTAAGGATTCAATATCACCCATGCGCTCTGGCAACTTCTCAAGTTGTGAACACCCCGAAATATTTAAACTTTCAAGAGACTTTACATCACAAATGCTTTCGGGAAGAATCTTTATCCTCCAACATCCTTTCAAATTCAAGGAAACGAGGCTCTTCAAATGTCCAACAGATTGATGCACCTCAACTAAACTCAAACAACCTTCAAGCATTAGTTTTTCTAGGCTTGAGCTGTGCAAGTTTGGTGTTTTAATAAGGTGTTTGGAATGACTGAGATTAAGAATTTTCAACTTGTTGAGAATCTGTCAGGTTAGTGAGAAAAATAATAAGAAAACTAATCATAAAAATGGTAGCTTGAAAATATAAATTGTATCAAGGACAAATTTTGGAGGATTGTAGCATGTTTCGCACCTTTTTCTCCTTCCATAATTCTTTGATGTTGCTATACTGCATATCAAGAACAACTAGGTTGCTCAACATCAAATCGGATGGAAAAGATTTCAAAGGGCATTCCAGCCAACAAATCCATATCAACTCTTCAGAAAGCAGTTTGAAGGGTCCAGTGAGATGTACTCCATTGATTTGGAGTAACTTCAAGCATTTCATCTTTGTAAAGGATCCTGTACTGAGTGATTTATCTTCCGATGCTCTTGCATCCAGCGCTAGACCTTCTACAACTTCCGTTCCCTAAAATAAACAACAAAAATCAATAGAACTTCTAAGTGATTGTATGCAAGAATTTTGAAAAGAAAGATAAACTAGCATGATTTTCCTTTTGTGTATGCATTTAGTCATTACCGTATGCTTGTTGAGTACATTCCATGCATCCTTATGCTGCCAAATTCGGCTGCGTTTTCCAGGGTGCCCAGGTGACTCTTTATGAATGATGTCCCTTCCCATGTCTCGTAGTAGATCATGCATGCTTATGTTTCCAAACGCATCAACTTTAATCAGAGACCTTTCAATGAGAGTTCCCAAATCATCTTCTGGATTGTAACCGCAACGGGCTTCTAGTACTTTTGCTACATATTCTTTATTTCTACCAATAAAAAAGCATGTAATATCAAGAAATGTACTTTTTAGTTGGCCATCCAGTGCATCAAAACTTATTTGAAGTTTTTTCTGAATTTCACGGTTTGGAATTTTTCTCAATTTGTCAATTACACTTTTCCATCTAGCTTTGTTTTTCCCGGACAAACTAGAACCTAAAACCTCAAGTGCTAAAGGAAGTCCTCCACAATAATCAACAACATCATTACAAAGCTCAACATAATCTTTTGCTGGCTTGGTGTCCCTGATGAAGGCATGCCAACTAAAAAGTTGAAGGGACTCATCTCGTTTCAATTCCTCAACCCGATATGTTTGATCCGCTTTAAGAAGCAAGCGTTCATCTTTAGTCGTAATTATTACTCTACTTCCAGGACCAAACCAGCTTCGCTCTCCCATCAAAGCTTTTAGGTGGTTGTGATGAGACACGTCATCAACAACAACAAGAACTCTTTTGCGACAAATCCGTTCTTTGATCAGAACCATTCCTCTATCAACATTACTGATGTTAACAGCACTTTGTTTTAAAATATCATGAAGAAGTTGTTCTTGTAAAAGAGTCAGACCATTAGATTGTTTTGATGTTTCATTGATATTCGAAAGGAAACAACTTCCTTCGAATCTATAGCAGAGTTGATTAAATACAACTTTTGCTATAGTTGTCTTTCCTATTCCTGGCATCCCATGTATGCCCACGATGGAAACCGCATCTGTTGCCGTACTTAGGAAAGCACTAATAGTAAGGACAAGGGGATCAATACCTACTAGGTGAGTGGCAACATTTACGTACGTGGGATCCAATTTATTCAACACATCCTTGACAATCCCTTGGATAAATTTTGATTCGTGCCTGTCCATAGACAAGAACAAGTCATTGATAGAGAGACAACTAAGCCTGCTATAAAAAATATTTATTGTTTTACATGGAAAAATATAATGTATGATAACTCCATAAATGTGTGCAGGTGAATCTTAGAGAGAAAAGGCATACCCGTTTTCCATATCATTGAGATTCCATCCAGATAGGTTTCCGGCCTCCTCAAGAGCTTTTCTCCACTCCTTCACCTTCTCTGTAAAAGCTGCTTCATGTCTGTGAAATGCTTTTGCAAAACTACCTGTCTGTTTTCTCACTTCTGAAGGATCAACATCATAGAATATAGGGAGAACAATCTGGTCAGTTTTTCTATTTTTGCTCTCAAGAATCTCTACAAGTTCATCAAGACACCATCTAGAAGAAGCATATCCTTTTGAGAAGACCACTACAGATATCTTTGATTCTTGAATTGCCTTGTGGAGACTCTTGGAGATTTCTTCTCCTCTAGAAATTTCATTCTGATCTAGAAAAGTGTGGATTCCTGCTTGGACTAAGGCAGTATATAGATGATCTGTAAAATTCTTGCGACTATCCTCTCCTCTAAAACTCAGAAATACATCGTAGGCCCCTTTGGGTCTAGAGCGAGAAGACTTTGGCTCTGTCATGGCAGCTGCAAATATCAAGGCACAATTATTTAGCAGTGATGCACTAAAAGGGATGGAAGGAACTTAACTAAATGATGTAAACATAAAAGCTTTTGCGAGTATTTTTTTTATTAAAAAAACCAAAGCTATCAGTCAAGAATTGAAATTAAAACAAGAAAGAAGCAAACAGTTACTAGGAAAAGCCTGCAAGATAAAATCCAAGGTAACAATTATTTTCTTCGGCAATCTTCTTAGTGTTAAGATTGTGGCATGCAACAATTAATATTGCCGCAAAATGAAAACAAAAAAAGACTGCATGCAGTAGCGACAATCACAAGGATTACCTGCCTCTATAAGGTGCTTGTGAGTTGATCGGATTCAACCAACTCGATTACTGTAATGATCGGATAGCAGCAGCGGGGAAGGTTAGCTTCTGAAGATTGAAGTGCTGATGGCTGAAGGTTAGTAGAGGCAATACTCCACAAAAGAAGGAAAATGCTTTCTTGCAAACTATAAAAAAATTTAATGATCATCAAATATACAGTTTTTTTAGCCACGTATTGAGCTTGAATATTGAGTGGTAACGACTGCTGATTGAGATTGGTAAGGTGCATTTCATCAACCGTATTTTCAGGCAGCATGGCATGATTTTCCACAAGTCAAACTAATAAGACCCTGACTCTCACGCTCCACTTCCATGACTCCATTTCCATGCTACTGGCTGCGTCCATCTCTCAGACGTGAAGTTCGGTCTGCGGGTCTAATACGATGCTGTCAAAAATCAAATGGTATAAATTTCCAGAAACATCTTTTTCAAACCCCTAGGTTGTTTTCTAAATTTGCAATCCGGTATATCTTACAAATAAAATTAGCAAGAAAACGTACATCCATTATTTCCAAACTATATATAATCTTATTTGCAAGGCATATGTGTGTGTGTGTCTTGTAAATAAGATTATAAGGTAGTGTTTGATAATATTTGATTGGACTAATCTATATGGATAGGACTAGAGAAATAATTGTTTAATATGATTAAGATTGGTCTGAATAATTTATCTTATTTTGTATTTGATAGAAATTAAACAAAATTTGGCATATCTAAATCTTGGACTAACCTAATTTTTTTAAAAAATTAAAATTATAATAACAACTATTGTCTTTATATTAACTCGAACAATGATCAATTTGACTCATAGCCCCGATTTGATTTTGAACCAATCTCTAATCAAGTTTTAAAATTATAATAAAAAAAAATTATTATTGTATTGACCTAAATTAACTTGGGTTAACCCTTATGTAAAGAATTAAACAAGTTTATTAAACTTCTTTTATTAGTTTAATTTTTTTTTTTCTACTCGAACAACATCAATTTTTATATTATTAAAAAAAACAGTAAATAACTTCCGAGAACAATATAATATTCACTTTGTTATCCAATATACCAAACACTACCGCCTTGTTTTTGTGGATAGCATCTGCAGGGAGGGTGATAGTCGTGGTTTGAATCTTTTCAACCAGTTAAAATGAGCAGGTTAATTACTCAGTGACAACATAGGATCAAATGATTCATTTTCCCCTTCTCTACTCCTAGTCTCACATTACAAGCCCAATTACTCTAGACTGGAAGCCCATTTAAATCATGTCTTAAGCCCATGTTTACTCGAATCCCTAGCTGTGTTTATTTGAACAAAAAATGAGATTTATTATTATGGTAACTATCTATGCATCTCATCTTAACATGACCATCAAACGGAGAGCATAGCACCGGGATTGTCTGCTGTGCTAACAAGAAAACGGAGAGCCCCATGCCGTCGTTGAAACCGGACGACATGGTTTGCACTTCACACGCTGGTCGATATATAATAATTTCACTATATATCATCAGTTTAATATACATCAGTTAGAAATAATTACTCTATAAGAAGTTGAAGTTGGATATAGACGTCTGAAGACATTGTTAAAATGAACTGGCACAAATCTCAAGGAAAGGAGGAAAAAAATATATTGGAATTTTAATTATAACATTAATCGTATTATTATAAAGATAAATTCAACAGTATTAAAAAATTTTTTATCAACGATTACCTTTGTCAACCTTCTTTTCTACCTTAGAAAATTTATTGTCAAGATTTTTATAGGATATTGTTGGTCAATATGCCTCTAAATTTTGTGTTTTTTTCTGTCATCTTCTTTAAAATTTATACCAACTTATTTTAACAATTTTAAAAAAATCGATATTCCTAACATCAATTTCTTATGAAGTAATTGTTTTTAATAGTGACATACATTAAACTAAATTATTTCATCAATTTTTTAAAGTTTCGTTAATTTACTAATTTTTATTTTCCAGGATTAAAAACAAGAGATAATTTTCAAAAATAGAAAATCCCCTCCAACGCACTGAAGTGACTTCGGATCAATTATTGCTACGAGTCTGAATTCTCCTTTCAAAACCCAAAATCCCTACAAATCACAGCCGATAAGATTGCTAGAAGCCTAGAACCTGGCCTGGCATGAAAATGACGAGAACTCACTCGTGAGGAAGTGTACATGCTAGCAAAATGGGTGTTCGTTGTTACACAGCTGTCGACACGTGGCATACATTATTACTCTGTTTTATTTTTATCTCAGCTTTTTGGAGCATGCTCCTGCTTTCGGTCCCGGCGGCATGACCTCTTCCATCTCTCAGTGCTCCCGATATCCCCTCCCCCGCCACATGCTATTTTGTAGACAGCGAAATTAATACATTCCCAGCAAAGCTAGCTTTAGCCTTTATGGATGGTAACATGACATGTATGAATTGTATTTTTTTTTAATTGCTACAAAACATTTCGACCGAAATGAAACGATATTGACAGCACAGGTGGAGCTAATGATTCCCGACATTCAGCGAAATTAATACATTCCCGGCAAAGCTAGCTTTATGGATGGTAACATGACATGTATGAATTGTATTGTTTTTTTAATTGATGCAAAACATTTCGGCCGAAATAAAACGATAGCATTGACTCGTTGACTCTATATAGACAGCATTCAACAAACATGAGTCCGCAATTGGATCTAATTCGATGCAGTACAGTTTAAAGGTTCATGACACTTGATTTAGATTTGACACCACCCTCGCTAGACAAAGTCGATCAAAAGTGAAGTGCAGGGTTTTTTTCAAGGTAAAAGAAGGTGCAATTTCAAAAAAGTTTTGTTCAAACAAACACACCCAGCACCGCCCCACCATCATTAGAAGAGAACACAATAATGCAAGATCGTGTCCCACGTAGTCATTTGATGATAAGAAGAACAAAAAATCTCTAGAATTAGTAATCTCCTTGACTACCAATCTACAGTTACAGCGTTAATTAGGTATACAACACTGTAAACTACTGCTATATGACGATGAGCAAAACTTGAAAATTCAAGAAATGGTGGAAACCAAACAAAGAAGGCGACAACCATATGGACCACATCACGACCTCTTACCGATATGAGAAAAGAGTTAGCCCCACATGGATTGCAAACCAAAGCCCTCGAGACAATTCCATTCTCACAAAATCAGAAAACTTGTTAGTTGATCAATTTTACTTGCATTTCCTTCAAAAACTGTGCAGTTGAGATAGCATGGGGACAAGCTCGTCACTTGAAGGCCTATCTGCAGGCATATCCGACAGACAAACAACAGCAATTCTCACTGCCATGAGCATCTCATCTTCCTCAACTTCTTCCCCGAGAATACTCTTATCAAGCGCTTCCCTGGCCTCCCCTGCCTGCTGCAAATGCCGAAGCCAAGGACCCAAACTACCCCCACTAGCTGTTTCCCCGAAGAATGGATCGGTAGGGTCCCTCCCAGTTAACAAAACGCCCAATATCATCCCAAAGCTGAAAACATCACTTTTATCCGTATACCTATTAAAGTTGGAAATATCCATCCGTCTTTGTTATAACCACATCACAAAGTTGTGTAATTTAAAACAGGCATGCATCAAAAATAAAAGAAGAAGAAGAAAGCAACTATACATATCATAAACAAATTAAAGCTAAAGAACATGGCTAGGCAAAGATTCCAAAGCACCAACCAGTTAGCATCAAGAAATCCCAATAAAAGCAGAAAACAGGTAGGGAACGGTAGAGCTCTTAAAGTGCTTTAGCTAGGAAAGATTAATTTTTGCTTCTAAAGGTGCTTAGCTAACCAATTTACTTCCCATTCGTTTATTAGTCAGAATAACTTCCACCCACCTAGTTTACCATCAAATGAAACAGTTAAAACTTCGAAATACGAAAGAGAACCATGAAACTAGTTATCAGATTATTTACGAAAAGAAAAGCAATAATCAGAAACCATTAAGATGCAGAGATCAGGCGCAGTTATGAAGACGACGCTAACATGTATGGTGTGTCCCAATTACATGTCATTGAATCATATCATAATTAATTACCGCAAAATAGAAATACAGCAAAAAAAGAAGAATTAATTTGATGTACCTGCAATTTTGGAAACACTCAGGAGCACTATATCCAGATGTAGCTCTATCCAGATTAGGCGTAAGCTTAGCTAGTCCGAAATCAGTCAGCCTTGGTTCAAACTCAGCATCCAAAATCACATTCCTAGGCTTCAAATTATAGTGCAAAATCTGAGGGGCACAATCAAAATGAAGATACCTAAGCCCTTTGATAACCCCAACGGCAATCCGAAGACGAACTTCCCATCCGAGCTGCAACTCATTCTCTCTCACTCTGTTCATTGCATCTTCAAGACTCCCAGTTGGCACACAATCATAAACCAAAGAGAACCTATCCGGTTCGCGAACATAAGCCCTTAAACTCATCAGATTCCGATGTCTCAAACTAGCTAGCATTTCCAGCTCTTGTTGTATCCTTCTCTTTACTGACTTGCTCTGCCTCTCCGGGGAGCCAATCTCAAATGGCTCAAACCTCTTGACAGCAATGGTTAGCCCATTGTCCAGTACAGTCCTGTAATACTTTCCATTGGAGCTAGAACCTAGCAACTGATTCTCATTTTCAAGAGCTGATTGAAGACTTTTAGGAGTGATTTTTGGAGAAAATATAACCGGGCCTTTGAGAATTGGAGTTCTCTTCAAGTACCGGACCAAGAAGCGAACTACAAAAGCAAAAACAACGGCTCCTGCCAATCCAGTCAAGACTCCTAAGAAGATGCTTACAAGTATTCTTTCGAGCCCATTCTTGGAATGGGTGGGTGTAGAAGGAAATGGAGGTGTGACTTGTCTACTTTCTTGGCAGTGTGCACTTGTGTAGTATAAGCAAAGAATGGACAGAAAAAACAGTGAAGATGTATCTTTGCTGTTGCTAATTTGAGCTCTGTATCTTCTTTTCCCCATTAGAACCTAAACGGCCTCAAAACCTCCCACAAGACCCTATAAATGATACCACAAGCTCAACAAAATCACCACAACCCACGCCTTCGAAACTCTTTATAACTCAAGATTTTAGCTCAAACCCAGGAATCGTTAATTATAAAGCTTCAGTCTTTAGCGTTCTCTTGGCTACAAACACTAACAAGCTCTAAAAGGTGAACCCCCAGAGTGTCAAAAGGACCAGTTTCTAGCACCAAATTTGATTAGAGAACTTCTTTGAGTGCTGGAAACTATGGAATACTATGAGATGAAAATCGAATCTCGACTCAAAATCTTCACCAGAGAGAAACGAAGAATATTACCGCCAATGACTCCTATTTTTCCAGTGAGTTTCCTTCTAAAAATATTGCACTTTGGTTACTAAGCCTCAAAACACACCACATTTCACCAAAGAAATGGTCTTCAACGAACCCCAGAACACAAAAACATCAGAAATGATAGAATCTTCGCCTCTTTGTAACAAGCTTCTTCTAATAAGAGAAGTGACAAGTCGTCTTCTCTGAATACCTCGAGAACAATATTTTTATATATAAGGGAAAAAATACCCTCAACAATGTGTGTACTGATAAACTACCTCACAAGTAGCGGGTGGATAAACAAGAGAGAGCTAAGAGACTGCTAACTAATTCTGTCTCTCTAAAAACAAACGCACAATGTCTGTGTCCCTCTCTGTCTCTCTCGATTTACTTTCCTACAAGGAGAGGGAGGGGGGTTGGGGACCCTGTCTCTATCTTTCATTTGTTTCTTTTTCTCAGGAGGACAAAACTTCCCTTCCCGCCTTTCAGAAGACCACACAGAGTGGGGTCCATTGCCACGTAAGTAGATGCATACTCGTGTCCCTGTCACGAGGCCGAAAGCGAAACATCGAACTCTGTGTTTGAGTGTGAGCGAGAGGCACAGGAACAGCGTAAAGGTGGAGCTAATTTGGTGATGAGATCTGGACCGATGATTCGGGAAGGAAGGAAACACCACGGGAAATTGTGATGATAATTGGGGGGGTTTGATTATTAAACAAATGTTACGGACGGCCTAGCTGTCGTGGGGATTAGAAATGTTTTTCTTCTTCTTTTCTTTTCTGAGAATAATTTGCTTTTCCCTGTCGTTCTTTCTTTATTTTTATTTTGGCAAAATTATTCCCTAGGTGGTGATGCTACATGAAGTTCTATGGTCGTGAATCATTAATACTTCATTTTAAATGCAAAAAGAATTTATTGATCGTTTATGGTCAAATCAGAGTTACCTCAGTGCAGAACCTCATTCAAGTTACTTTGGCAAAATCACCTTTTTTCTCATGTTAGTGGAGGGAGATTGATAGATTAGGATAGAAAATAAAAGGAATAATCAAATTAATACAGTTGGAAAAACTATGAAATAATATATTTTTAAAAATAGTGATTCAAAACCGTGATATTTAATTAATGTCAATATTAAGAAACACAACATGTCATTTATACTATATTTTTAAATCACGAAATCAATTAAATTATATTAGCTTAGCTTCCCGGCAATCCCATGAAAATCCAACAACAAAATTCTCATGCATCTAGTCTGAGAAAAAATAGTTCTCATAAATTTGATTATTTAGTTTGTTGATCTTACATTAAATTTATTTATGATTTTTTAGAGTAAAAAAATTCTTCAAATTTTAACAAAATCTAAGAAGAGTTTTCTCCGTATAGAAACTATACCTAGAATTTTATTCGGCTTAAAAATTCTCACATTTTATAATCTGTCTCAGAAATGCAAATAAAATATATATATATATATATATATATATATATATATGTAAAAAAAATACAAAATACTTGTATTATATGACATTCTATTAGTCAAAATCCCAAATTATATCAATATAATTCGTCTATCTACCTACGTTACATAGTCTATTGAATGATTTGGGTCGTCAATAACACAATTGCATCTCACTAATGTCTTGTCTAAGCTGCCTTATCCTCTACCATGACATCATCAAGAATTAAACTCTCTTAAAGTTATCAAGTTCATTGTGGCAAATATTGAATTATTGAGATGTATAGGTGTATCCTTCGTGTTATTTGTTATAACTTATCCATAATTTAATGTGATGTTTAATTCATCATAAATCCATGACATTCATGCTCTATTGCATGCAATCATCAAGCATAGTTGATGACATTATTAGGTGATTTCAGCCAATTCACATAAAATTTATAATTCGACAACTTATCCAAAATTATATACAACATATAATTTATTGGGAAAAAAATAACTTGTAATTAATTTTACTAATTTTCATGTTAAACTATATAAAATTCATAGCAATATAAAATGTTCAACCAATCATAATTGATGTTATTTTTCGCTAATTGGATTTTTTATTTTATTTTATTTTCATATCTTATATATTATTTAGAGGTAAAAATATTTAAATATTCATAAATCATCCATCAGATTTAAAGTATTTAATAAATATATATTATTATTATTATTTAATTAAAAAAAAGATATATATATTAAAAAAATGTTCTACAAATATATTTATATAATATAAATATATATTTTTTATTTTAGATTCTAGTAAATTACAAGTTAAACAATGTTTATATTTATTTATTATTCATAAATCTAAAAATTAGTCGCTGGAAATCAAATCAATCAATATATATCATTTTTAGATTGAATCATCATCCCTGATTTTTACTCGATTGATCGACGTCCGTAGGTTGTGGAGACGTGGGAGAGGACAACACATGCTTTGCGGGCGGCTTTTTGAGGAAACTGGTCTCCTTCGCTTTTGTTAGGTTTACTGCATGCATCAGATGTTTAATTCGACGAAGAAAACAAAAGGAAAGAAAGCTTCACTGAATTCTTTCATTCACAGGTTATTTTTTTGTTTTTTGTGCAAAGTTGCAAACAGAGTTGGAGCCACAAGAAAGCTTCACTAGAATAAACCAATGTACAAAATACAGTTGCCTGACCTAAACCCTCTCAACTCGACCACAAAAGTAACAAAACAAGCTGATTAAACAAAAAACATTACCGACCCTTTCCTTCTTCCCCAGGGGACATTATCGGTACAACCTGGAGCAGCTAATTTTGCAGAAATGCCCCTGGGGCAGGCATGCCAACCTCCCACTCTACTCTATTTCAAACACTGCTTACATCTTCTTCTATGGAGAACCAGCTCTTAGAATTGCAAACTATACTTACTCAAAAAGCATAATATCAAAGCCAATTTATGCGAAATTCTCCAGCTCCATTGTAATCACCAATTAAATATTAAATATATTACTATTTCGATCATGTCAGCCATTTGAATCTGATAATAGAGCAAGGACCTCACTCTCATTTAATTTGGACTCTATAGCATGCTCAAGTGGGGTTTTACCTTCGCCATTGACAGCGCGCGGATCTGCTCCCCTGCAAATGCATTAGGACCATTTAATAGAGTGTTTCATGGATGTTAATATCTTTTGTTTTTCTTGAGGGAGGCACACGAGGAAGGGGGGATGGGCAGAGCCATGAGGATATTAATAACGATGAACAAGAAACTATGTGCACAACACATGCCTAATGTAATCATGACCAACATGGATCAGTAAAATTCACCTTGCGAGGAGCATTTTTGCAAATGCAGCTCTGCCTCTAAGAATACATCGGTGGAGTGGTGTCTGACCTCCCGAATCAGTTGAATTTATATTTGCACCATACTGCAAGAGAAGTTCTAGCATGCCAACATCAGCAGTTTCACAAGCGAGGTGAAGCAAGGTACGCCCATCTAGATCCTCCAAGGTCTGGCCTTCAGTTGTACCTGAAAAGTTTAAAGAGCTAGTGGAAGACCTATCCAATGAATTCCCTGTTGAGTAGCTAGAGCAATGGTCAGGGTTGGCCAGCTCTTGCAATAGCATTGTTTTAGCAAGTGTTAGGGAAGAGCTACAAGATGCTTGCTCATACACGGCACTGACATCTGCTTCATGATTAACAATAAGTCGGTATACAGCCTTCTTGTCATTAGCACGGACAGCTTCCCAGATCTGTTGTGCCACTGATTGAGTATTTTGGTGGTCTCTTGGCTTGCGAACAAATGCCTTCTCTGCATACTGCCATCCAAAGGAAAGAAAGATTTCATCTCCAACAAGTCCACATCAGTTTTAAAAATGAAGCAAATATCTCCATAATAGTAAAGAGAAAAAACCATGAGCAATTATCTGCAACTAAAAAGAAGAGATTCCAATAGTTAAACCTTTGCATGGATAAACTTCTCCTTTATTGATATGGAGTCAGCAGGATTGGGTTTGCTGATAAAAAGCAGCTGCGGTTTATCCGACTTGAATGAGCTTCATCAGCAGAACATCCATGAATATTAGCAACATCTAGTAAAACTGAATATGTATAACTTGAGATAAAAGGAATATTTGTTTCGATCATGATTAGGTCCTTTACACTGTGGGGATGAGTTCGGCCTGCAAGGCACTTCTTGATTGCAATAATTCCTCCCAGACTGAGTTAGCAAAGGCATTTCCAAGAGACTGGAACAAACTTATGACTGAAGGCTCCCACACCTTGACATCAAGTGTAAGTGACCTTACCTGCAATTACATTCAATAGAAGATTAAGAATTTGACAGATAAACAGGCAGAACTAATATCACTACTGGGTCTAGGATTTGATAATGGACATGAACAGAGCACCTACAAGAACAGTGTCCCATAACTATTAACATATACCAAAACATATAGCAGCTTTGCCAAATTATTTTCAGACAAAGAAAAAAGGAGATAGATGCTTAGGCCCAGCATAATAGGAAAATCTTCTGGTGGTTGATAAAAAGAAAAGAGAAAAACAGTAGCTCTTAAGAAGTTGATCAAGTTATGCTAAAACCTGTCCACCCAGCAAATATCCTTCAGGTTCCTGAATATGTTTGAATGAAAGGAAACAAGTGCAAACTGTGTATTTTATTTAATGATTATTCTAACTGCTCAAAGTAGATTTCATAGATACTGGCCTACATTGCTGTCCAATAGATGTTTGATACCACCCACATTCTCGCAACATTAACAGCATAATATATACTAAGAAATATGGCTCAAAAAGCAACACTGTAAGCACATCAAATAATTAAAACTTGGAAACAATTTTACCTTCGATATATGTACACCAAGATTACGGTGAACACCAGAACATTCAATGCAAACAAGAACTCCAAGATTTAAAGATGCCCAATCTGGTTCAGGGGATCCACAATCAGCACATTTATCATTTCCACAAACTCTTTGTAACACATCAATTGGCTTCTCTGCACTGGCTCGCTGCTGTTGTGAACTTCTCAATGCCCGTTCATGATGTAAAGCGGCAAGGCTCCTCTCAGATGTATATTCATCAACAGCAGAAGGATCAAAATCAGTACTTTCAAATGAACTACTCTCACTGGCAGACCGATGGTGACCGCTTCCCAGGGGACTAGCCGAGAGACACTGAAATTTAACAAAACTATACTCATAAAAAATTCTATGATAATTACATGTCAATAATGATCTGAATAATTACCCTCTCAGGTGCTTGAGAGCTAAGTAGTGAAGCAATAACCCCGGTTATCTTTTCAATCCAGTCCATTTGATCCAGTGCACTCTCTGCCTGCACTGACAAGCATAAATAAGCATTGTTAGGAATCTATTGTAGAAAAGAACTCTCAATTACATGTCATCTTATCCATCCCTGCAAGAAATCAATGATGGAGATTATATTTCAAATGCGAGGTAGCTTTTACTCACAGGTTGCATATACAAAAAACATTCCACATCATACCTGCAAGGTGTAGTTCTTTGTTGGTGAAATGATCCTGAAGCAAAATCGCAGATCTGACTGGTCAGCATCGACTTTGATTGTTGATGTAAGAAGGTTCACAGTGTGATGAGCGACAGATTTTTCATCATGCACTCCACCGTTATAGTGAGAAGAAAGCCACCGACTCAACAATCCAGATCCAAGCTCAGAGCTATTCCTTTGACCAGAAAGTTGACTCCCAGAACCCTATCAAGCATGATGATAAAAACCTAAAGTATCAAGAACAGAATGACCATCAAGCACTCTGCATGCAAACTTATTTTTCACACAAATTACTCACAGAAGGTTTACTGCACTGTTTGCGATAGTAATAAAGCATTCCTCGGTTATCGAGAACAAAAAATCTTCTTTTCCAGTCACCTCTCAAGCTAGAGGATCGTTTTGACAGATAGCCTTGTCTAATAGTTTGAACCTGAAAGTTTGCTTCTTGTTTTAGAAGATTCACATGGTAAAAAAATAGGTCCGTGAAAGAAGTTTTCTCAAGGGTGTAAGAACTCTAAATACCTTCCCCTTTGCAGCAGATTGCATAACAGCTTCAATCATTTTGTGTGAACTTCTACCAATGGCTTGTATACCATCTCCATTTGGAGATCCCTTGGAACCATTGGAAGACCATCTACTCTCACGATCAATCTGCCTCTTGTACTCTTGCATCCTCTCATTGAGAGCTGCCTGCTCATAGTTAGACCTTTCTCTTGATTGTTGAGCATAAGTCAAAACCTACAAAACAAGATGTGTCAGGTTTCCATAAGTCAAATAAGCAAAGCCTTGTCACCATTCTTTTTCTTTTCTATTAATATTTATCCAAATATTTATGATTGGCCCCATAATTATTTTTTTTCTTTTTTACCATTGTACTTGTCACGTGGCCATGTTTAATCCAGACCTTACAGTTAGACATTCAATACTAATGACATGTAGTAACTTCAGAAACATTTGAAACTAATCAACTCATATAATACCCATCAAACAAATTTAGGCACATAATGCAAGTTGACTACTTAGATTTTGGCTAGGCACTGAGACAACAAACACTGCTGAATTTTTGCCTCAACATATCCTTGTACTTCTTATTCCACTAACATTTACTTGTACAGAGCCTCTTACTGTAGGGGGTCTCCCCACTAACCTTCCTCACCATTCCAACATTCCAAAAGCTCTAATTTCCATAGGAGCACAAGATTGCCAAGCTTCTATTTTTGTCAGAGCTCGCATATTATTGTTGGTTGCTCCTGAGAAATGCCATCCACGCAGCTATGGTATTTTGGTCACTTTGCTGGACTGTTCATCCACAGGCCTGCCCTATAGGATAGAATGGATAAGGGGAGGCTTGACCAAGAAACTCTGATACATCTCCTTTCATTACCCTCCCTTGTCAGTCCTCGCTGGAAGGCAAAGTCACTTGATGGCTAAAATCCAATGGAACACCTTTGAATTACATACCCAATTCCCCTTTTACTCTTCTCTCTCCCTCTCTCTCTCTCTCTCTCTCTCTCTCAAATTATAGGAAATGTATGGAGAGAACACAGTTTTCCTCAGCAAAAAAAATCATCAGAATTTATGTATTTTGAATACAATGACGCAAATGTTGGAAGAGTTTGCACTGTAATCTAAAAAAATACATAGTAATAATAAACCTGATGAATGTATGGTTCCATTTGATGCAAAAGCTCATAGCCCTACAAGCAACAAAGGTTTTTCATTAGCATATGTTTGATAGAGATTAAAGCATGTTCACAAAGTACAGAACTGCCACCATGTGTCCTACCTGTTTGAAGTAACGTAGATGAGCATCCATCGTCCCACTGACTGCTTCCAAAAATTCAAACCTCTTTTTTGCTTCGACATTAGAAATAGAGGTTACCTGGATGGAGAGTGAGCAGACTATAAAACCCTAGTTCATTAAATATCAAAGATAAATGCTGATATTAACTATACTATTTTAATAGGAGAGAGAGAGAGAGACATGTAGTGCCTAGCTTGGATTTTACTTACTAAATTAAAGCGTGCTTGCTCAAATGCAGCCCTTGCATTATGAAGCTCCTGGTATACATCAAAACTCGATTAGAAATATAAAATGGAGGGTGTTCAAGATATCAGAACCATCAATAAGAACTGCAAATGTATCGAAGTTCATAATACCTCCTCTAAAATAATAGCTATATCAGACCTCGTGCCTTTCCTCAGTGCCAGAAACTTTTCACGAGCCTGTCCCATACATGAACATTAACCATAAACAATAACTTTTTTGCATTAATTCAAATTTGAAAGTTTCAAGGCACCATCAAGCTACATTCTATATATTCACCCTATTATCAATGGACTTTCATTTCTAAACAACTCAACAATTGCCAAACTCTTGAACATGTCAATTCACTTGCATGCTGTGTTTGACTTCAATTACCACATTAAGGTAAATTAAAAAGAAAGGATATTCTTCTAGCTAGGGATGATACTAAAATTAACTGTGGCATAATTTGAACAGCTAAGATTTCCATAGAGTTAACAAAGACCATCATAGGTTCATCCCAACATTTCTGACATGTAGTCTACTTCGAAGTTAATAATACTAGAAATCTAGAAAAACTATTGTTCTGTCAAATGTTAAAAGTCTGTTCACTCATGCAAGAAATGGGTGTCCACCAGAATGGTAAATTATTAAGAATCTTAAAATGAGGGAAGTACCTGGTCATAAAGAAGGCTAGCCTTGTCAAAACGCTTCCTTGCTTCCTGAATTAAAAGATGATCTTTTAAAGTGGCAATTAAAAAGCATCAATGAATTGGAGAACATTGAAGTGCAGAAACACATAAAATGACCATCTAGGAAGATATTCAAACCAGATTATGAAAACAAATTTGCAATTTTAGCGACAGGAAAACCATAAATATCCTTAGGTATCTCACACTAATCAATAGTTAAAGGGAAAAAAGTTGAGAGAGAAGAACAGAAAGTTGATGGTTGCCAATAATTCCATACTATCTGGTACAGTACTTAAATTACAAAATAAGGAAGAAACAAGTCACATCACATCTTTGCAAGATTTATATTTTGCATGAACTTTGTTGCTTGGCCTTTCCCCAAGAGTTCATTGACCATCATAAGTCAGACAAGAATTGCCATTTGGCAAAATTCAGTACCTTCACCTCATGCAAATCAATGTTGGCATATTGTAGTAACCTGTCATTCAGCATGTGCTCAACCTGAAAAGAAAAGGGAACGTTGCTCAGGTCACACCAGAGAACAAAACATTATTTTTCTTAAAAAAGCAAGAAAATGATCCTGTTCTCCAAAGAAGCTCAATAAATGTCAACTATCATTATCAAAATTCTGTTTTCTATGCAGCATGGCTTCAAATACTCTATTCAAGCACAAGATCATTAGATGTCTATGCTTTGTGGCTAATTATCTAAGAATTACATTAGTGTGAAGTTTACTGTGAGTTTTATCCTCAAGAACAATTTGTATGAATGATCTTATTGTACTGCACTGTTTGAGATGTATGTACAAAGATGTCATTTTTCAAGGGCTCAATCGGGCTGTTACAGAAAAGTGGGACCCATAAGCAATAGTCTTGCCTTTGACAACGAACTTCTTCATATGAACACAAGTGCAGGGAGATGTAACTCAAGTGCACAATTTTTCAGGGTCAATCAACTCAGCTTAAGCAATAACAATAAGAACAAAATCACTTCTGGAAGTTGGGGTGTTAATGTGTCAAGCATTCAAAGCAATAAATAAAAAAATTACCTGGGATCGGAGAACTTCCTTGTATGTCCCAATTTCTCTCAAGGCTATGGTGAATTTGGTCATAACAGGGCCTGCATTAGCGAACAGATTTCAATCAATAATCTCAATAACCAAACTTACAGTTCCAATACTATACACGTTGAATCAACTAATATCTTGATTCATATAATGTTGAATTCAACTACCAGTTTTTGGTCTTTTAAAGTTTTGACATTTAACAAACCCCTTTGCTCCTGTTTGTGTCTATCGGTATCAGAGTCAAACAATCCTTAATAGTTGTTTAACTATGTGTGGGAGGGGATGAGGAGGTTCCCTCGAAGAAAAGAGTCCAGAAACCATTGATTTGTTTGTCTACGTCAGTTGCAGTTATTCAGAATCCTAGTGGTGAAACCCACAATGACACTGCACAAAGGTGGTGTTGAGGACCTATTATGGTGTGGCCTAACACCTTAAGCACAAAAGGATATTCTTGATGGAAGATTTGAAACTAGAGGACAAGCTCCTTCCAACCTGGGAAGACTGATGCATGAGTTTTTTGTATAAAAATATATATTTTTCTATTATTTATTATGATGCTTTGCTTAAAAAAATTCTTATTCAGTAGTATACTATTATTAATGTTTTTTTTCTATATAAGGGGTTGCAATAGCCTTTTTAGCAAGGGAGACTTAGATGAGTAAGAATATTTTGGTTCTCCCTGTACTTGTAATGTTTTTGGTCTGTGAAGGTTTCGACTTGTAGCAAACCCCTTATCTTTCACTCGTCTGCATCACCAATTTTGACATCCTACAGATTGAAATGATACTACACTTGATAGTTAACAAAAATCCAGCAACTGAGAAGAAACAATTTTGGTGCTTACAACTCTCTATTGATGACAAAAAATAATTTTAATCCTCGTCTGAGACAAGTTATAAACTTAATTTCCAGTAAAATTACCTCCAAATGCCAAACTAATAGGATCATTATGCCCTCCACCAAAAGTTTCTAAAGCACTAGCAAAACCAATGTCCCCATCATATGCCTCTCCAAGCCCTTCACTGCAAGTGAGTAAAAAATGCGGCACAAAGGTAAATTCTTCACAAACTAATTGCCCATAACATAGCTAAGCCAGAGAAAGAAAAACAGAGGAACTGCATATAATGCCAAACAGATGGATGGTTTTAACTAACCAGAATATAGAGCAAACTTAACCATCGTAAAAAATATACATTGATGTAACAGTTGCTTATCTTTAAGTCGGGAGTCCTTTTGATGAATTCAGTATTTAGGATACTATGAAGTATGAGAAAAGAGACTCAGTTCTAGGCTTCACCTATGAACTTGCATTTTTAATTTAGGGAATCATATCATGCACTTCTGTCTATATCTAAATAACCGGTATATAAAGCAAGAAAATCAAATCCTGGAATCCTGAGCCCTGTAATGCACAGCTCCTTCAATCCCAGTCCACATGCAACATTACAACTAAAACTGAAAGATTAGGGGGTGGTGTACATATACTGAAGTGATTGTCAACAGCTACTAGCTTATTACAGTGTCAACAGTTCTACAAATGAACATGCATGAGAAAAAAACAGCAGGCCTACATTTACAGAGAGAGAGATTCAAGCATGCTGGAAGATAAATAACTATCAAATTTTGTCCAAGACAATGACAAGATTTCTTTTAATTGTAATATCATCACACGAGGAAATTCAAGCAAAAGACAAACAAAAGACTGACAAGCCAACATGAGCTATAAAGGGCTTTCCGTGTTTTTTCCAAACTGTTATCTTTCACTGATTGCCAACAACAAAACAGCAATATACAAGGCTACAAGGAAATTCCAACCATGTCCTAGTGGAATAGAAAACTTCAATTCCCTAAAGATTTAGAATATTATGACTATAAGTTTTCTCTACAAATGTCAATCGAAGTAAAAACCAATATATAGACACATACGTATATTTTCTGCATCCTTTGTAGAACTTTAAACTTCTCTCCCTCAATGATTCAGCATCTTCTTCCAGTGATTGCATCTGTTCCAAAAGAGAAATGATCATGAGCCCATTAACTTTGGAACAAACAAATTGTTCAGGGTAAATTTGATAAGGAAAAAATAAATATTTCAGAGGGAGAGAAAAAAAGTTGAGTATAGACAGGAGACATGTGATAGTAGCGATTGAAAAGCTGAATTATTAATGCAGATCTAATTTCTCCTAAAAAACCGACAAATTACCAAAACATTTCAAGTACAATCCTCACATGAACATATCCATTCCACAGGTAAAATTTCCTTTTCTAGATCAACATCAAATAATCAATCCACTTTCCTTTAACTCCAAATTCCTTACATAGACAACCCAGTCATTAATAAAACAAAATAAACAAAACTTTATGATTTATTTCCTTAACAATTAGAGCAACGGAAACAGATCAAAGAAAAGAAAAAATAACGTCACTAGTGCATGTAGCTGGCAATTTTATTTCCTCGTCTCTCAACAATCAATGAACAAAGCTTCAATTCCTAAGAGAACAAAGCAGAGACAGAGAGAAGGCAAGAGTACTGGCCTGCTTGCGAAACATAGGAGAGTCATCGAGCTTTGTGAAATGCATCTTTGAAACCTTGATTCTTCGAGATTAACTCTAATTACCATTCCAACAAATGCTCGGTCGAACCAAACATCATCACAATTGAACTGAGATCCTGCCGTCTTTGACTCCGATCCCAATCAACTCTTCGTGCAAATAAAAAATACTAATCAACCACTTTTGAAAGCTGCTATTTTCATATATATTTTTATTATTATTATTATTGGTTTTGTATACTCTGGTTGTTTTTAAGAACCCTAGGAGAGTGAACAGAAAAGGAAGAAAGAAACCCTAGGCGAGGCAAGAAAACATGAGATTGGTGCGTGTTTAAGGAAGTCTTGGAAATTGAATGGATTGATTGAGCCACTTCATTCATTAAAACCAGGAATTGTCGAACGGACAGACACACAATCAACAACGCAAAAGCATAGATAAAAGCGTTTAACACACCGAGAGAGACAGAAGACAGAGAGAGAGAAACTTTCTTCTTCTTCTTCTTCTTTTTATAATTATTTTTGTTTTCGGTTTCTTTTTATTTTTCTTTTGACCAAATTGGGACTTTGCCTTTAAGTTTTGCGAGCCAAATTAGTGGAAAGATGGCGATTTTAGCAGAGTTCGAGGATTGGGAAACCCCACTAAACAACGTCGTTTCAATCTTCAAATCCAACGGTGTCGTTTCCATTCGATTAGATTAAAGTAGCTCGGAACGGTCTGAGAGCTACTGACAGTGGTCACCTTTACACGGTAAGAAAGAAACAAGGGAGCCCAGTTCCACCAACGCGCTTACAGGAGCGTGTGTTTGTCAACGGAATGATGGAGAAGCAAATGACACGTGGGTAAGTTTGAGTGCCGGCTCTGCGCGTGGGTGTAGGGGCATCGAATCTGAGAGACGCTTCTGTCAGTCCCACTCAGCACTCGAAGTAGCGGGCCCCGGACAAAAATTTATCTCTAGTTCTCTACTCTATTACCATGCTCGAGACACTTGAAAATATCTGACAGCGATGTCACTTGCTCCTCCCTCCCTCCCTCTATCTTAAAAATGGAGAGAAATCCTTAAAGTGGTACTAGTGGGCCCAGTAGACAGACGACTGCTCGGTACACACGCCCACTTGATACAAACACGTGTGTTTTCAGGTCCTCTTGTCGATACCCGAAAATCTACCGGAAGCCGCTGCTACTATTTTTTTTATCTTGAGGGAGAAACCAGTCTAGTCTGCAGAACGCACGGGCACCTGCTGCGCAGGTCTTTTTTTAAAAAAAAATATGTCCAAGCTGTCACAAGCGTATTTAAAAAGAAAAACAGAGAAAGAGGGATTCATGACTTTTATAACACCAGGCAGCTTTCATGTTGTTTTGAAAAAATTATAATAAAGTATAAAATTATTATAATAATAAAATAATCTAATATAGTGTTATGCATTATAAATATGTAATTTAGCTCTTGAAATCAGGCTAATTCGACGGGAAAAATATTAAAAAACCACCCAGGTAATTGATTAGTGAAATTAAAATAAGATATTAAAATAATATATTGATATGTATTATTTTTATGAACTTGTGATCCAAATTATTAAATTAAAAGCATCTCACATAGAAAATAGTGAAGCATGATCTCTAGCAAATTACACTAAAGAATGAAATTAGGAGATAAACTACACAAAAAAAAATCTAAAATAAAAAAATAGTAATTTAAAGAGTGGAGTGAGATTCAAAATAAATAAAGTAAATGAAAATTATTTTTTATTAAATGATTAAATTTAAAAGAAAACTAACTCATAAAAAAGAACCAGGATTAATTTAAAAAAGATTATTAACTTACATTGATGGTCGAATTGAAAACCAATAATTTTTTTATAAAACTAATAAAAAAAATAAGAAATCAAGATAGTAAGAAAGGAGTAATACACAATAGATTATAATTGAAGAGCCAAGTAAAAAATAAATAAAAGTTGTATAAAATGATTAGTGACAAGAAATAACAAATCAACAACAAACATGCTGAAGTAAAAATATTAAAAAAAATAAAGATGATTGATTTGCAATTTAATGAAGGAACAAAGAAAAGAAATAAAAGATCATTGTTGGCAAACTGTCCACCGCCATAGAGAAAAACGACAGTGGGTCGTCCAACAATATTATCAAAGATCAATTTTGACCATCGAAAATGACATGCAAACAGATCCAAGTATGGGCTGCTTAAAAATACTAAAAAATATAAAAAAAATTCAAAAAAAAAATTAAAATGAAAAGTCAAAAAGAATAAAGTGCGTCCACACTTCCCACACCATCTAAAGGAATCTCAGCATACGATGATGAAGATAAAGGAACATAGGATAAAAAAATATCCTAGAATTTCCTTCAACAAAGGACTGCGATGTTTTTACCTGAGCCCTATTACAACAAGGACGAGGTATTTTACAGCTGATAACACTCTCTTACCCTTTTCTCCATATTTCCAGGTAAATGAAAATGGTGGGCCTAGCAGCAAAAAATTGGTGAGGTCCCCTTTTTATTAGTGTTGTTTTTCACTGTATTTCATATATTACTATTGTATATAGTCTCTTCAATGAAAGTTCTGTAGTCCTTAAACTTGAAAAGGCTTGTATTATTTTATATTTAATTTTGTTATGATACTGTATTAAAAAACCCAAGCTATTATATGAAACTATAAAATATAATTATATAACTTTTTAAGAGCAACTCCAAGAGATGTGATAAATAAAAAGGCAAAATAAAATAAAATAAATTAAATTTATCTTTTGAACTCATCTACCCGGGAGTCTTTTATCTTTTGAACAATTAAGTACGTCAACAATATGAACAGTCATTTTTATTAAAGAAGGGGCAAATATGTTTTCACAGGTCACACGAGGCCGGCTGCAATTTTCTTCGAAAAGGGAGAAAGTAGGATGAAAGAACAGAATTATAGATCAGCGACGAGGATTGCCAGAGAATTCTTTGAGGCTGTTTGAAATTGCGGTTTTAGATTGTGTTTTATATGAAAAAATTCCAATTTATTTCTTAATGTTTTTTAAATGATTGTGATATATTAGTGTTAAAAATATAAAAATCTGCAAAAAAAATATTTTTAAATACAAATTATTTAAAAAAATACAAGCTATAAATTAATAATCACTTACAAAGTAAAAAAAAAATAGCAGAAAAAAAAACTATAGGAAAACTTTGCGACTACAATATCTATGCACTGTGATAGAAACACTTGGTGTTTGTTTGAGATGTTGTTTAAAGTTATTTTAAAAATATTTTTGTTTATAATTGCATTAAAATAATATTTTTTTATTATTTTTTAAATAATATTTTTTTATTATTTTTTAAAAAATATGTTTAATATTAGTTGAAAATGATCTAAAAACACCATAAAAATTTAATTTAAAATATAAAAAAAATCAATTTAAAAAAAAATACTTTTGAAACTTAATGTCAAATAAAGTCATTTTATTTTTTAGTTTTAAAAGTGTTTTTTTTAATTTTAAAAGTGTTTTTTAAATAATTATTTTTATTTTTAAAAAAATTAATTTTTTAATTTTTTTATATATTTTTTATATGTTAATGTCAGAAATAATATTTTTTTAAATAATATTTAAATATATTTTGAAGTAAAAATACTTTAAAAAATAATTAATATCAAATCAACTCTTATATAGTAAAAAAAAAAAGTGTTTGAAAAAAAAAGGAATTATAAAAAAACTTTGTGACGACAACAGCGGCCTGTTGTTTCTTTTTGACCACTTGCATTTCTTTTCTTCTCCTTTTTCGATGCTCAATCAAACAAGCTTGCCAGGCGAAGCCTATAAAACATGGTTGGCTCCTCCAGATGCAACTGGGTCACGCTTTGTCACATCTTGTCACATTGACGTGATTGCGAAACATTTTAAAAATATTTTTTAAAAAAAAAATTATATAAAAAATAATATTTTTATATAATTTTGATATGCTAAAAATTAAAAATAATTTTAATTTTTAGGGTCTAAAATGATCTCTTGAGTAGCCAAGAATCTCAAAGATATTAGTTCCTCGACAATCTAGTCTTTATTTTATGGCTCCTGTAACCTGCATTAAAAACAATAATGGATTGCATAGGAGACCTATTTACATGCCATGCATGGAAATGCATGTGAACCCGGCCAACAATTATTTTCAAAGTCAAGCAGGTCAGAGTCAAAGGATTCTTTTCAAGGCAAACTCAAATATGCAGAAACCCTAAGAAGAATAAACACCAATGTACTGGTATAGTGCTAGCGAATTATTAAATAGTTGTACTGTACTCAGTAAGGCCATCCCAAATTGATCATTACTTTTTGGAATAATATATATTATTGATTTTTTATTGTCAATTTTTATATTATTTTATAAAATTAATTATTCTTTTATTTTTTATATAATATCATAAAAACAGTTGAAACATTATTTTCATTGGCTGGTTGAAATGGCTTTACAAATCATGGTAAGTTTTAATTTAAAAATGATGTTTTTAAATACAAGACATGTTTTTTTATCGAGAGAAACATGAAATAATTGAATAACAAAGGGAGAATTTCGGCTAAGCGAAATATATTTTTTCCTTCTAAGCCATTTAGATTTTTATAAATATTTTTTTATTCGCTTTTAGTTTTATTCAAATAATCATAATGTTAATTAAAAATACCATTATTTCATAATTATAAAATAAGTATATGAAGAAAAAAAATGATCAAAGAAATAATTTATTTACTTGAGAATTCATATTCTCACATCTATCTGGTTTAATTATTGAATCATGGTACTATAATTATAATGTTTATTTTTATAACAAGTTTAGGTTCAAATTTTGTGAGAGGTGAGATGGGTGCCTAGAAATTTAGAGGTCACGACAATATATTCGATTCAACCATGTTTATATTATTTAAAAAGTTATTTCAGTAATTTGAATCTTCAAAATAGCATCTCCTAGATGCTCTCACGTACTATAATTTATTATACTCGACAGCAATGCCACCACATGAACAACAACGGTGGCCATGAAAGAGTTCTTCTTTGATGTAAAAGCATATGATTTTTATAGTGTGTTTGGACTTGAAGGTGGATTACATTTAAAAAAAAAATAGAATTTTTGAGATTTAAATTATTAGTTTTTGTGTTTTTTAATTGTTAATATAATTTTTTTTTATAAAAAATAATACTTTAATATGTTTCTATTTTTTTTATTAAAAAAAATAACTATTACCATTCCAACAATTTAGTCAACCATGCAAAAAAACAAAAACAAAACTTTACTAGCTAGCTCGCCGCTCGACTCATGTCATGAGTTCCAGGTACAATTATTATTATTTTTTTAATAGCATACACCATTTAAATTTGGATTGAAATTCTTCCACAGTTTTAAAAACGTGATCAATTATTTTTGTAAAATAACCATTAAATTCAAATCAATAACTACATTTCCCCGTGAAAGTATAACAATTTTCCAATTATATAGTTGAATGTATGAATTCAAGTTTTAATCATGGGGTTGTGTTTAAAAATGCAAAATATTAACAATTCAAATTCATTCACGTAGGGATTCACAAATATCTAAGGTTATGAAAAAATAGAGTACTATTTTAGTTTTGAGAAAAATATGCGTTTTAATTTAAATAAAGTAAAATTAATATTTTACAATTAAATGATCCGAGGGAGTGAAACTCATGTCAAATTAACCGGGCAAGAATCTCAGGAACAACCCATATCTCGAGCACATGGCCCGAAATTCAAACCCGCCATCGTAGGGATCGAAAACTATGGCTTAGGAAAACTATGTTGAGGTAATAACCTATGGATAACAGGAAGCCCACCGACTTTTGTAAATTAGCTATTGACTTCATTGACAGTAGTGTATAAAACATCATTGATTTCCATACACCAGTAAAGGGCAAGAAATTCGAAATTACAGAACAGCTATTTATTTTGACAATATAATCGAGATACTGAACGAACACTTTCCAAATTGACTACATGTCTGATTCATACAATCGAATCCGAAATCATACATTGTTATACTCCAAAATCGAACATCCAGGAGACAACAACTAAGAAGCAGAATGTGGTGGTGTATACGCTTATCTCTGAATTTATTATCTACTTGAGAGAACCCTATATATGGCCTATAATGGCACTACGCCACAGAGGTGGCAAAATGCAAGGAAGAGTAGTAAAAATAAAATACAAGATGTGAAAAGTGGTCCATCAAAATCAATTCACCAATACTCCACCCCCAGCTAAATATATGAAACTACAAAAGAGCTTTGTTATGTGCACAATCTCCTATCTGGATTTAACTACAACTTATCTGCTAATTTCCCAAGGGCATTCGCAAGCTTGTTGAGAACAGCAACCAGGCCATCCGCATGATCCTTCCTCTGCTCCCGATCCAACTGAAAATTGATGTTCTGAGCTTCAAGCTGAGCAGTCAGCATTTTGCCATTCCTTCCCAAGACATCAATCAAATGATTTTGCAAGCTGAAGGTTTCCTCATCACCATCTATCGCAAACCGTTTCCGTTTCCTATCGTCATGCGAAGCAGACCCCATCTCAGGATTTGGGGCAGGCCTTTTATCATTTGGTGGAACTGCAATGTGCAAAAAAAGAATACAGTTTTTCTACATGTAAAACTAGCCGATGGTGAATTTTGAAGACCTAGCGAAGTTGCAAAATGCCCGAACCACCAATTTTTTTCTGACCAGCACACTGGTCCATATAGCATACATATCCACTAACAATGTGTTCATAGACCTCAAACAATAGAATAGGTGATGCTCATTGAACACTTGAATACCAAACTAAACCCCACAACCGGAGACATCAGAGTACACATAAATTGTAAACCATGAAGTCAATTTAACCACATTCTAGATTCAAACAAGAATTTCACAATAACTTGTCGAGTAAAAAAATCCTCATCATGCTATTAGTTGTGACCGCACAGCTGAAAGCTAGCAACAAAAACTTTTGAAAACACAGATCACATGAATTAAAGGTATATCATGCCAATCTGAGGAAAATGTCAACTCAAAGTCCTAAAAGACAATTTTAAGTTGATGGGGTCATAATCAGAATCTTGCTCTTTATCCATTTGGTCATTAGTTTTCCAGTTGCACCCTATACAGGTTTTCATCATAAAGAGTCTGGTTGTAAATTACTTGACCTACACAAACACGATCTCTCCAGGGTAAGGCTATAGAGATATATTCTTTTTCCGTACAAGAATAGAAGAACCAATTAAGAAGAGGCACCAAGATCATAGACAATATGATCAGTAAACGATCAGATCTGAGCATTACCTTGAGCTTCGCTTGCTCGTGAAGCTGGTTGGTACTGCTTCTCTGTGCATAATAAGAAGCCAAACAAGGAGCTAAAAAACATCAGCAACTATAATACTCTAAAACCTTTGTTATAGGTAAAAAAATAAATACAAAATAAATAATAGATAAATAGAAATTAAAAAAAGAAAAGGAGCAACCATGGAAATTGTAGGGCATTCATTTTTTTAAAAGAAAGGTACAAAGTACAAACAAAATACCCCATTTCAGTACTTAATAAAATCCGACCACCAACTCTATAGCATCATCATCCACAACTAAAAATCAAAAATCTTTAACTAACAACCAAACAAAATTTATAGAATCAAGATCACAATTATTACACAAACCCCAAAAGAACCCAAACACCAAAATTTCAGAAGGAAAAAAAATCTCCAGCCCCAATTACCTGAAATCGGCGTCGGATTAGCAAACCCTTCCGTCACCGACACCTTTATCGGTTGTACCTCCTTAACTACAGCCTCCGGACTCCCTCCTCCCTCCTCCTGTTCAAAATCCGAAAACAGCCCATCCTCCGCCGCTGCACTCCGCCCACTATCAAAAACCACCTCCTCCGCTACTACCTCCGTAGAAGACGGTGCCAAAGCAAGCGCCAATCCCGGGACCGTACCGCCTCCGCCATCGAGTATATCATATACCTCCCTATCAAAAAACCCAGGCAACTTTCTTTCTCTTCTCAAATCATTCCTCATAACCCAATAGGACTCCGTTTCTTCTCTTATTGAAGTCTCCCATTCTTTTATCTTCTTAAAATCACCTGCTAAATTACTCCATCTTTTCCGACACTGGACCGGTCCCCGGTTCACTCCATGTCTTTTACAGTAAGAAGATACCGAGGCCCATTTCGGTTCGACTTGACTGGACCCGATTCCCATACCCGATGCTCGACCTCTTCGGACTCTGTTTTCTGCCACTCTTTTGCCCTGTATGAGCACTAGAATTTCTTGCCGAGTCCAACGAGGGAGTCTCGGTGCTTTGTTTCCGTCATCTCCGCCTTCTCGGATGTTGGTGTCAACGCCGTTAGTTCTTTCGCCGTCAACTGGATTTTGAGTTGCGGTTAAGCTTAATTGCTGCTCTAAAGCCATAATTAAAGAAAATGATGAAAGAATATTTTTTTTTATCTTTTGGTTTTTTTAAAGGCACGTGACTTTACGAGGGTGGGGAAGTAACGGAGTTCTAAGGGAGAGTCCGTTACGGCGTTTATAGGAGAGGGATCATCAATCTCACATCCCGTAATTACAGAATTGAGAGGAGGAGAGAAATTGAGGGAGAGGTTATGCTTTGAGGTTTTGGTGGTTTTTATTTACCTGGGTATAGAGTAGATGGTGCCTCTTAATCCATGATTAAGGCTAGTCAATTGTGTGATTGGTCAGCATATATCCTTAACAGGAAGGTATTTCTTTCTTTATTTTTTTTAATACAAAGTTATTAAACTTTACATGATTTACTATTTAGTCATGACCTGGGCAATATAGGTTGACTCGAGAGATCAAAACGACAAGTTCTTGCGGGTTGAGTTAATTTTTCATTTGGTATTTTTAAACTAAGTTCGATCTACATCTCGAATCAATTATGATTTGTTTGTTTTTATTTCCAACATGCTTTATAGAGTGCTGTTAACATGAAAAAAACATTAAAATAATAACTACCTAGATGTTTTTTCCTTGATAGTTTTGATGTATTAATGCTAGAAATTAAAAAAAAATGATATATTTTTAATTAAAATATACTATTACAAAAGCATTCTATATCGCATTATCAAACATATACTAATAAATCTAAACTCAATCTACAAGGTCAGGACAAGTTTAATGCTAGTAGTTTAATATGTATGCTAGGCTATAGATGATTACTAGGTATTTGACTTGAGCTCTTTCGCAGGTCATGTATAGATAGACAAGTTTTTTATATTTATTTTACATAAAAAATTCAAATGTTAATTGAAAAATTTCTGTAAGTATCTAATTATATAAACCAATAATCATATCTAAAACAAAGTTGAAAAAAATCAAAAGATATTTGATATTGCAACATAAGATATTTAACTAGCCACGTTTACTGTATTTATTTATTAAAAATATCTTTTATTTAATCAAACAATAACAAAATAAACACATATAAAATTGAATGAACATAATAAAAAAATAAATATTATTCAAGGCTTAACATATTATAAACATTATCTTAATATATATATATATAATATAATATAAAAATATTTATAAATGAAATAAGAATTGAATGGAAAACTAATGCATGATAAATTGGAATTGAATGATTAAATTAAAAAAAATGAAAATAATAAAAACTAAAATTGAAATACAAAAAATAAAAAGTACCAACATGTAATTTTTGTGATAGAAGATTTAAAAATAAAATTAAAAAAAAGTTCTCTAAAAACAAACAAATCACCTTATCCTTCTTTTACACACGTCACACACTAGAAGAACAAAGATGAGAAAGATTTCAAAGAGAAGGCGTGAGCACTGAGCACACACTTCCAAGTTTTCAAGTTTTTTTTTATTAATTAATTGATATAAAAATATCAAATTATCTTCGATTGTTATAGAAATAACCAAAAAAATGCATGAAAAAAAATTCTGGAAAATGGTTTGTTTTTTTATTCCAAGGAAAAAAAACTATCATTCTACTTTATTTTAAAAAAAAAACATTAAATAATAGTTAGGTTTTTTTATAAGACAATCAAATTTATCTCCAGACAAATAATTGCTAATTAATGGTAAAAAGTAAAAGACAAAACTACCCCGCCTTTCATATATTTTTCTTCTCAGAAGAGCACAAAAATCATTGCACTGAACAATACATGGATGATTGCTTTGTTGATTTAGACAACGGGTACCCTAATCTATCTTCCTATTAACAACTCTTCTGGGCCCCGCAATGGGGTCATTATCTTCGAGTAAATTAATTTTAACACGTTTTTAAAATCTGGCCAGGTCTCACCAGGCACGCATCTCTCTATCTTCTCCATGGTTTCACAAATGCTCTTCAATTAATATATATATATATATATTATTTTTTATATAATTGCTGGTCAGTAACATATGACCACTTTTTTATTGAAGAAATATTATCCCCCAGGACTTGCAAAATCTTTTATTTATTTAAAAAAACACAAATTTCACTTTCAAAACATGATGAAATTATTCGTGAATTCAATGTGGATCCTACACGAAATCAGTGATGCGCGTTAGATAATTCATTTTATAATAATTTATGGCTGATTTGTCCCCTCCAGAAGCCAAAGATTCGGCACTCTTAGGTTTCCTTTTCAGTAATGGCGTGGACTAAAAGGCTGATAAGGGCATCCCACCCTACCACTAAAAAACATTTCGGTCCATCTCTCCCTCCCTTATCTCACTTAATCATTTTCCCTGATCCTCACTTGATGGCTATTGCATGAGCATGCCCTATAATTTAAAGCCACAATTTCTGGCTGGCTACATTTGAAAAGTCTCGAGTCCCATTCGGGGTGCACTCTCTTTTCCTCTGACGAGTAAAATATCGCCCACCCTATCAACTCCAGTAGCAGAAACTGTTTCGAAGATTTCAATTTCTAAAATGATTTTTTAATAGTTTTGTTAATGTCTATTCTAATGATAAAAATTATTTTAGAGAGCTATTTTTTTATATTATTGTAAATATAGTATAATAATTTTGTATATAGTTTAACTATATAATTATTTATACAATTAATAAAAGTAAGTTATATAATTAAATAATTGCTTTTAAAAAACCCTCCAATAATATAATTATTAATTTTTTTAATTATATTTAAATTAAAAAAATGAATTTAAAATTAAAACTCCCGTTCCAATTTAAGTAAATAAGCAACAATTTAAATTTGAAATTTTAAAATATTTAAATTTTCTGTCAAAATTTTATTTGCCACCAACTTTTGAACAAAGTATGTGTCACACCAGGTTCCAACAAAAAAAATATAGTTTTTTAGATATATTTTTGGCTATCCAAATAATTTCCTGTAAAATAAAAAATTACTACAAAATACTAATAATAATTTCCGTTGAAGATGCTCTTACATCTCTTCTTCGTCTTTCAATATAAATATATTCTGGAAAAGAAGCTTCCATAAAAGGGTTGGAATGGAGCTCCTATTTCATGAGGGGCTAGGATCAAGGGGTCACAATCTCCAACGTATCGTGGGGACCAGGTTCATGATCGTGGCCCTCCATAGGTTCATGATCGTGGCCCTCCATTTTCATGGGCTTGTATGTGGGGATCTGACCTCCTTGTAGCTGCCTTTATTAGGTGGCCTCTCTAGTCATGCCCCTCCTAGCACCCTTCATTCCCCCTCAGCATGGTAATTGACATTTCTTAGACTAGCATTTTAAAAACAATATTAATTTGTAATTATATATATAAACATGGTCTTTATTTTAAAATATCTGTTTCAATTATATATATAAACATGATCTATGTATTTATATATAATCAATTAAAACAAGATTAATACATGTGACACTCGTACATGTTTCATGTAGTATTTGCGTAGACTTTTTAAATTATTTTCTCATTACCATATAACATTTAAATATTTCATGGCATACATCATGATTTATCATGCATTCATCAAAACTATATTAAATTAGAGTTTTATTATAAACATATAACATACTAATTGATTGATAAAATTAATAATTAATATTTATGTTACCATGAAAAAAAAACTTCATTAAATCATCATCGCCATAAGGCTAACCATTGATACTTTATTTTGACTATCAATACTAAAAAACATATTAAAACAGGTTAGCAAAAGCCTATAGCTAAAATTTGAAAAATAATAAATGCATCGTGTTTAATGTGAGGAACGCGTTTTCAAGATTTATTGAAAAATAATGTTGAATATAAAAATAGTAAATATAAATAATTTATTTTCAACTCAATAAAATAAATAAATAAATAAATCATCGCACTGTCTTAAGCAATCAACTAAAGCCAGACAAATTATGCTTAATCTGTGATTAGACCACAGGACCACCATGAACAACAGTTCCATGAACAGCTCTTTCTTTTTCTTTTTGGCTTCTGGGAGTAATAACAGGTGTGCGTCCAAAATGGTTTTTCTAATCACTAAAATTATCTTCTAATTATGGCCTCCGTTGCTAGAAGCAATCAAGGAGTAAGTGATGTTTCCCACACTTAATGTCATTGATTTGCAAACTTAATCGCAACTCAAAAGGAAAAAAAAAAAAAAAAAAAAAGAGGATCTTTTTGTGCGTGACCTGTTTTGGATTGGATTGATTGTTTTCTCGACGGGCCAGGAGTGAATATCTGATGGTTGCTTTTTCAAGCCACGTCAAATGGGAAGATAGTAGCGGTTGGATCTCCGAGGGCCACAGTCAATGGAAGAATAGCTGAGTACATAGCTCTGGCCTGTAGTGAACACAATTAGCATCTCTTGAATCGAACTACTGTGATTAATGGACTAATTAACTCAATTTTATTGCAGGCCATTTTTTTGGCTCAAAAGATATGGTATCAGGTAACAGCGGGCAAAATGTGGGCACGTGTCAATGTGGGCAAATCAATCCTTCTTGATGAAAACTTTTTGACGGGTCCATGTAGGAGACTATTTATTGCAACTGGAAGTGAATACCCCAGACTATTTACCGTCAAAAATATCTTTGATGGTGTCTTGCTTTGATGGTAATTTGGTGGGTGGTAACGATCCAACGGTTAAAATCATTGGATCAATCCGACTCTTTGTTTTGGTAAAAGGGGCTAGGCTGTTTGTATGTAGACGTCGACAAAAAGACTTGACATACCACAGATCGGAAATTGGAATCTACGTACCCCCGGAAGAAAAGGATAGGAAGATAAGCATGCAACGTTGCTAGTCATATAGCCACTAATATAAAGAAGAAAAACAATGGATGTCTACCACATTTTACAATATTTATGCTCTCTCCAGTGCTTTTATATACATGGTGCGCAGACAATTTTCTGATAGCTAATCAGAAAGAACAATTTCCAGGTCCAAACAGAGAGCCATGGTTCGAGGAATAGGCCAGATGGACTCGGCCGGAGAAGGAGTTGGTTTGGTCTTCTTGACTCTGGCTCTGTGCACTATTGTTATGTTTGAGCAATGTCAAGGTCGCAGTGTCTATGAAGAACCTGCAAATTGTCTACGCCTTGAGTGTGCTCCATATCAGGTGATTCACAGTCAAAAAGATTATGAAATAAGAAGTTACAGAGCAGCTACTTGGATTTCTACTTCACCAATCCACTCTAACTCCTTCAAGGATGCAGCTGGTCGAGGTTTCAACATGTAAGCATCTTTCTATCAACTTTCCTTTCATTTAGGGCTCTGGTGTACCCTTCAGTGCAAGAAATCACAAATCGCTTTTTTGTTTGTTCAACAAACTGTGGGATCGCACTCACTTTTCCTTGTCTAATACAGTACTGTAATCTGAACCTATAATTTACAGGAGACAATGTCTTGAGCTTTAATATTTTAATTTGAACAAGAATCACTTTCCACATAGCAGTGCAATTCAATGAGCATTTAAAGATTCTCTCCTCCACCAGGTGCATGGATTATGGAACATCATTGGCCAATTCTCCTACACTTTAAAACTACAATCCCATCCATGCTTATTTTCCATTTTTAAAGTTTTATTTGATGATTTCATGCTTATTATGGTGACTGTGTCAGCCTCTTCGCATATATTCAAGGAAACAATGATCACGCAGCGAGCATCAACATGACAGCACCAGTTTTGGTAGATATGTTTCCATCAACTGGAAGCTCCCACAACACAACCTTTACAGTGCAGTTCTACTTGCCACAAAAGTACCAAAAAAACCCACCTCTCTCCCGTCAAGTACATCCAGTGAAGATGCCTGAGCACCGCCATGCAGCTGTGAAGAGGTTTGGAGGTTTTATGAATGAAGCCAACATCCCTCGACAAGTTTTGGCATTGAGGAGAAGCCTCAAGGGCAGCCCTTGGGAATCATCAATAGCGAAGACACAAAGCAAGGGTCGCGTGCCTTGCAGTGTTGCTGGCTACAACTCGCCCTACGAACATGAGAATCGAGTTAATGAAGTCATGTTTTGGTTTTGATTAACGTTGACCAATCATTTGAATAAACAGTAATGTAATGGAGGAAAAGGCAAGAAAAGAAACAAGCCATCTTTGTCAAAGGATATGCTACCCGATTGCTTAAGATTTCCTTTTCCTTGTGCACAATCGTGCTATCTTTTTCTTTAATCACGCACTTGATTTACGAGTCTGAGTTATAGGTCCAAAGTGGCAGACAAAAGCCAATAGACCTTGCAAAACAAGTTCAGGTGACTTATTCGTTTTGACCCACTAAAACAATCGGCTCGTAACAGGCTTGGCAATTGGCACTGCGAGGGCGGAAAGTAGGCTCACCTAGCTTTTTAAACATGGGATTCGATAAACTGGATTTCACAGACTTCAAAGAACTAATTATGAGCGGTCAACGAACTAAATTCTACCACATATATATATCCTGAGTGTTTCTGAGACTGGGTTAAGGTTTGACAGCAAATAACTAATACTGTCATATATATAGCCCTGTGGAGAAGATATGAGGGGGCAAAAAATGGAGTGTAGTTAACAGAATCACCCCCTCCGATGAGTTACTGTTCCTCGATAATCATCAAAGGGTGACAAGAAATGAGATATCCACCAGATAATTTGATTAATTTGACATGCCTCAGCTATTCAAACACATCAAGCCCAGAGAAGTTCTTGTGTGTAATAAGCATCCTGTACAGATTAAAATCCAGCGATGGTTTTTTATATTTGTTTTTCAATTGAAATGTGTGCTTAATCTAATTTTATAACCTCTGTCTTACCTAATACAAGCTCCTGTTCGCAACATAGCAAAACCATTTTTCATTATAAATTTGCTGATGATGCCTAGAATTTAATGTTTCACATTAAAGGGAAGCCCAAGTTAATTATAACATCAGCACAAAAGATAACTATTTATTAGAATGCCAGGTTAACATGAACAAAAACAAGAAGCTTATAGAGAGATCAGAATAAAAAAGCTCTGAAGACATCAAATCTAAAGTGACGTGAAGAGGAATATAGATGGAAACTTACTTGCAGGGGAAGTATTTAATTTATTGTCAATATCAAATATAAATTCTTTCTCGGAGACATTATCCAGTTCATCATTCCTCCTAAGAATTCCACTGTATTCACACACTGGAGCAGAAGGAATTAAGTCCCAAGACCTGACAGCCCACCCGATAGACCTGTTCAAAAAAAATTCCCAGCAAACACAAGGATTTTATGGTGAAAAAACTGATTCTTAAATAGTTTTTTTTTTTATAAAAATATAAAAATCTCATTTAATAAAAAAAAAAAACAAAAAGACTGCTGATAGATGAAATAAAAAAATGGGAAAAACACTGTATTTTTTGTCAAATCTTCTAGTTTATCTGCTAATAGTTGTTGTGTGTATTTGTTTGAGAGTTTTTGTATAGTTTTGTTTGTTTGCATAGCATTATTGTAAATTATTATTTTTCTTTTTAATTTCATTAGGACCCATCCAACTTATATTTTTGTTCCTGGAGGTTTGATTCCCGGCCCATTGAACCCGCCTCGATAGGCTGGGCCAGTCTAGCTAAATGCATGCAATCTATCAGAAGATCATGGTCAGCCGATGGCCCAGAATAAATCCACCGAAGGACCGAGATAACGAGTCGATATGGAGCTGGGTGAAGGTTCTCTACTAATGTTCCGCGCTCGGAATTATTTCCTTATAAAATATTTAAAAAATAACTACATTTTCCCCTGTGAATCATCGAAATCTAAATGTACGGGTAGTTGAAGGAAATAAATGACTGTTTGAAAAGTATCTCTCATATCCTTCGATTTTGCCCCCGAACCGAACTGGATGATAAATGTTGATTTTACCCCCGAACCGAACTTCACCATCTTATATTTAAAAAATACACCGAAAGAGATTATTATTATTATTATTATTAAATTTCTCTTGTCAAATTCAATTGACACTAAAATATATCTTTTTGTGATAAAAAAAAAAGAGATCTTAAAAGTTTGTTTTCCCTCCACTTTTCTGTAAAACTAAAACGTAACAAATTATAAATATATATATATAAAAAAACTAAATGTAGAGGAGAGTACGCATCCTTTAATGATTCTTAAACATCAAACAACTACAGTAATGTCATCCAATGAACAATGATTAAACAGTAAGCACCGAATGCTTTTAGTTTATTAATTAATTAATAATAATAAATTAGGCTATACTTTGTTTTTCTTCAGATCTGGGCCCTTGTTTGTATTTTGTAACAGAGAAAGAATACTTGTCGTCCATCGCCGTGGCCATGGGTTAAAGGGCTCAAGCCCCAACCCATCCATCAGTTGGAAGCGAGAAGAAAAGCGTGCCATTCATTTTTTCATAATTAAAAAAAGAAGTAAATACGTATAATTTTCAAAGGGAAGAGAAATACGTATAGTTTTTGTGTTCAAATCTCATACTGTACACATAAAAAATAATTCCAGTCAGTCAAATATTATAAATTTTTAACAGAGCATCATTGACTAGCAAAAGCCTTTTAAAAAAAGCCAATCAGAAGCAGGAAAGTTCCCAAAATCAACGGCTAATGGTGCATAGTAATTTGAACGGACCAACAATAATGACCTGGATTAAAAAAAAAGGAAGAGGAAACTGTATTGGGATAGGAGTTAACAGAGGACGGATGGATATATAATAACGCACGTGAAAGTAAATATAGGAGAGAATCTCATAGGGTGGCTATTCGAATAGGAACAGCACGCACATGCTTCCCTCTCCAATCATTAACAAAAGCCAATTAGATTTTAATAAAATAATGTTAGGTGTTTGAGAGCTCACTGTTCATTAAAAATAGTATAGTGTTTATTTTTATGATTTGGCTTATTGGGTCATCTTACCCTTATTACGTGGGTTATAGGTTTATCAAGTTGTTTTGGACTTCTTCTTTTTTCATTTCATGACCCTATTTTATTCTTCCATTTTAATTGGCTACGAATTGAGCTACACCCCTCTTTCCATTTGAAAATTGATTTTTCTAGGTTACTGTGGTCATTAATTTTTTTTACTTTTGTCTATTTACTGTTATTGATTTTTTTACTGTTTCATTCAAATAAAACCAATTTATTTGATCCAATTATCTATGACCCGAGTCATTTATTTTTCTTTGTTTTTCAGAAAGAATCTGTGATGTTGAGCATCGTCTTTTACACGAAAAGAATTCAGCCTTGCAGGGTAGCAGGTACATGTATCTTGTTTTTTCTATTTTAATTCATTTCTTTAATCCCCTTCTTCTATAGACAATAATGTTCCTTGTGCTTTTTTCTATTTTAATTTTAATTTATGAAATTCACTTGCTTAATCCCTTTCTTCTGTAGATTTTCTGCGCTAGCTTGGTGAAAGGAATTGCTAGAATAACACGATAAAAAAATATACAGAGAAATAACACAAGCTAAAAAGTCATATATAATATCTATGATTCAAAATCATAAGTACCATGTGATCTAAAAATTTCATTATTTTAGTATATCAATCTTGCTAGTAATATTCTGATACTGTTTTACCACATGATGTTTCACCGTTTCTTATTTTTAGATATGTCTTCCATTTGGATAAAGCTGATGAGAGACTGGAACGATGAAAGGTCAAACATCATGTGGTAAAACAGTATCAGAATATTACTAGCAATGGCCAAATATTATCAATTGCAGTAATAATTGTTTTTAAATTAATTTTTGTTTCAAAATATATTAAAATAATATATATTTTTTAAAAATTTATTATTAATATCAACATATCAAAATATTTTATTTTATTTTATTTTAAAAGATTTTTTTTTTAAATACAGCTTGATGTCGTAAACAAACTCACCATCCAGGCGTAATCTAACTCTACAAAATTGATATACTAAAATAAATAGATTTTTTTGAAAACTGTTCTTTGAAAAAGAAATATCTGATATGTTTACTAATTAAGAACACAGATATATTAGATGTGATTTTATCCTTATTTGAAAAAAAAAATTATTTTACTCGCTTTTAATAGCTTAATGGTAGACAGGCAAGGTGAATTTTAAAAACAATAGATGTGATTATTAGGAATAAGTTATTTTGTTGATACTGCTGTCAAATAATTTTATAAGCATATTATAAGCAGTATGTATTTTCCCCTTTTCTATTACAAATTATGAAAAGAGGTTTGAAGCTGAGGCATTTTAGACATACAGGGGGAGGATACGATGAGGTTTGGTATTACATTTCAAAAAAAAAATATTTATTTTATTTTAAATTATTATTTTTAGATGTTCTTAAATTGTTTTGACATTTTAATATCATAAATAATCTTTAAAAAATAAAAAATAATTTGTTTTAATACAAACTAATCCAAATTTGGAAGTGAGTAAAGTACGATGGGATGCTATTATTGTTTTTAATTTGCGTTTTCAATATTTTATTTATAATTGGTGAAGTTGAAAAATTCTTCAAGGATCATGGATTTTTTTTCATTGGACTTTGTAAACTGAGTTGTTAAAAGTAGTTGCTAAAATTAGGTCTCACGAGCACATGCAAAATAAGTTAGGCAATGAGTTCGTAGAATCCTCCAATACTGAAGTCAACACCAGCACAGAGAAGAAAAACTAACGAAGCAAAGGAAGATGCAGTAGATGATGTGGAGTTGAAGGAGAGAGTGAGAGCTTTCTCTCTCCCTACGTGTGTTTGTGGGGGAGAGTTGGTGAACTTAAAACTTGTTCTTTTATTTATGAATCTACGCGTTATATAATCATACGAAATTATTTTCCTCTGTTGCACTGCCTTTAATATTTTTTTCATTTTGGACTAGAAAATGTTTTACAGTCTGTTTTAAAAATATTTTTGAGAAAAAATATTTTTTTAAAAGTGTTTTTTAATTATAAAATATATTAAAATTAATACTAAAATATTAAAATAATCTAAACATATTAAAAAAATTATTTAAAAAAATCAAAATTTTCAAAAAATACTTCGCAAAAGATTCCAAACAGCCCTTCCCTGCATACCATCGTACCATTATGGAGAGCAAAATGTCTGGATCAACAACTGCCTTGTAATGTAAATTGTTTTGATGTATTTTGATTAAATTTAAAAAATAAATAAAAAGTATTATTAAAAAAAAACAATTATTATAATTCACTCGCAATTATATATCATGCTGATAGTAGTTGGGCTGTCATTTTGTGCAATGGCCAGCGAACTAAACTAAGGTCATGTAGTTTTGTCCAAGTCTAAAACCGCGCTTCACGCGTGTCAAAAAGAGTGTAATTGTCTGCTTGTGCGCCAAATGGGTGGTTCAGGGATTCATGGGCATGGGCATGGCCATGTGCTAGTGATCTGCTTGCTCGTGCACCAAGGTCATCTCTCTCAACACCATGGCAGGGCACCTGGCTCAGAGCCGGTACTCATCTTATCATGACAGATGACACCATACCTAACCATTATCTAGCCATAGAAAATTTCCATGGCCTTGCAATGTAAATCAGCTCTGGGCTCGCACGTGCGTAGTTGATTTTTAATTATAATGTTTGTAACTACAGTGAAAAATATTTTTTGAGTGATTTTTATTTAAAATATATTAAATTAATATTTTTTATTTTTTAAAAAATTATTTTTAATATAAACATGATAAAACAATTCAAAAATATAAAAAACTTAATTTTAAATAACTTTAATTTTAATTGACAGGGCACAATATCAAACAAGCATGGTGGTTATATTTGACTATAGGTGACTTGGTATATGATTGAGGTTTCTTTAAAAATATTTTTTGTCTAGAAATATATTAAGATATATTTTTTTAAAAAATAAAATATTTTTGATATCATTATATGAAAATAATTTAAAATAAAAAAATTCATTATTTTTTAAGAAATGATGTCAAACAAGATCTCGGTGTGGATTAGATTCTACCACTCTTTTTGAAACAGTTCCAGAGTATTTGGATTTTATATTCTCCGTGCATGTTTGTAATTATTGTTTTTGAAAAATAAATAGCATCTTAATTATTTTTAAAATCAAGAAGTAAAAGATATACTCCACGTCTATAGAAACTTTAAATCGAGCATTAATTTGTTCTAAATCTCGTCTCAAAGCCATCCAATCTTAAGGGCGTGATCAAATTTACCCTGTTCTGCCACTTAATTAATAGTTAAGCTTGAAAGAGTTGAAATCAGGAAAACTATATCCAGTGTTTTTTATACTTTTTGTTACTTTGACTCTCTTTTTTTAAAAAATAAATATAATTTGTATTATATATTTTACAAGTTACACACCAATTTATAACATCAAAAAAAAAAAAATATTCACATATTTATCATTTTATTTCAATTAAAAAGTATTTGCCATGTTAAGAAAACAAATTTGGCACTCTCCTTCTCATTGTCAAGCATAAACACAATCTTGCCACCAAACCCAAAAATAATTTGGATTATCAACATCAATTGACATATTTATCTATTTGTTCATCTTAAGAATCTAATAAAAGAAACAACAAAATTCTTTCCTATTTTATCTCCGTTTTCTCTTTAGGCGAGTATTGTTTGATGGATCTTGAAAAGTGAATATCATGTACTGTACTTAAAAATCTAAAAACACTTCAAATTTATTTTTATTAAATATTTATTTTTTAAAAATAAAATAAAAAACAATCAAACCATGTAAAACTCGATTTATTTTTATTTTTATCAAAATTGAGCTAAATTCCATTTTTTATATTTCACGAGGATATATATAAACACATCGATTTGCAATAAGATGCAACTAAAAAAAACAAGAAACATAAAAAACAGATATAACTTGAATTGATGTACCTCATCAAAATCAAGTTTTTATTATATCTGTAAAGTATTTATATCTCGTTAATAAAATTTTAAACACTTGATTATATATATATATATATATATATATATATATATATATATATATATATATATATATATATATATATATATATATATATATATATATATATAATTTGTGTTTGGTTTTGGATAGAGTTTGTTAATATTTATGCTCTATTGATCATACATAACACAATAAAACTATTTTAAGAACTTACTGTCGAGTTAATTCAGATATAATTTGGAGTTGAATTATCATCTCTAACATCAATCAGGTCGACAGATCTAATCTCGCTAATATTCGTGACCCAAAGAGATTAAAAAAAATAAAATGATTCGGCACACGCGTTAACCAAATTTTCACAAACTCACGTTTTTAACATTCAACTTCATTTTTTAAGGACGCCTCGCCCTTTATTCAGCCACGCAACGTCAACCATCACTACAAAGCAAAATCAGAGTGAGTGAAGCTCCTCAACTCGTACTGTACGACCATATTTTCAACCACTCATTACTCGACGCCTGGAAAATAAAATCCAAGACTCCTGTATCTCAGCTACACACTTCACATACCATCACGTCACTGTATCACCGAATCATTTCTCAGCACATTAAAGAAACACCAGTGAGTACTCTCTCTTATCTTTCTCAGAATTTAAACATCGCACGGATCTCAAGGCCCGCTAAATCAAGAGGGAGTTTCCAAAACTGTACCAAACCTGTGAGCACCACCACCCACAATATTTTCACCTTATTATTATTATTATTATTATTATTATTATTATTATTCACTGTCGTATCTATCGGAAACTGGCTTTTATTAGCGAGGTCCGTTGAATAGACCACAGTGTCACACAGACACGTAATCCTAGTTGTTTTGCCGATTGAGTCCCAAGAGTTCGTTTAAGAAGATGGCTTTAGCCGGGCTTTTACCTGTTACCTAAAATAACCGTTTCCATGGTCGCATCATTTCAAAGCAGACAAAGTCCTTTCTCGTCATTTCATAATTCAAATTTAAAATTAACCGGCTTCAAAGAAAAAGCCAGCGTCAGAGAGGGGGGATATATCTTAATACCAGTAATTAATTAATAATCTATTCTATCTAATCTAAAATCCTATACACCCCAGCGCAGAGCTGAAGACAGAAAGAAGACCTCTCTTTCTTTTACTAACAACGGATTTTCTAATTAACGGCGTTAGAATCAAGTCTAAACGGTTTCTCTCTCTCTCTCGATCTCGTGTTTGCAGCAACCTGGTCTAGTTTTTGCAACCACCGTCTTGTCTCCTATTTCTTTTTACCGGTAGAGAGATAAAAGAAAAGAACAACCTCGCCAGTAATCTCACCTTCTGGCGAGAGGTCTCAATCTCGCCGAGCTTCCGCTTCTCTCCACCGGAGAATCTTTTTCTTAGCTGAAGAGAGACGATTTGAAATAAAAAAACGAAGAAGTAAAGTATAGGAGGAGGTTAACGTGCAATGCAGGGAAATTAAAAGAGAATCAAGGAAGGAAGGCGGTGTTTGGTTGGAGGATCTTACACGGCAAAGATGCTATGCTGCAAATAAGATGATACCTTCTACCTTCAATTTCCCTTTCCTTTAGCCGTAATTTATTCGATTTCTCTTTTGAATTCTCTCTTTGTTTAAATTCTCCTCTCTCTTCTCTTCCTTTCTCCGCTGTGCACTTCTCCAACTCCTTCCCCTTCTCTCTCTAAAAATTGGACTCTGTTTTTTCCTGTTTAATAATTGAGGTCTGCAAAATTTTGGTGCACCAAGCCTCGAAGGTGTGTTTTTTGTAATTTTGATCCTCTGATCGGTTTAGTTTTTGGAGTCCAAAAATGTTCCAGGTTACTCAGTTTTGCTAATTCAGGTTAATTTTAAGCTGTTTTGGATCTTATTGAAAATTGCACCTGCAGAAATTAGAATTTAATTAACAATTCCGCGTTTCCTTTTCATCAACATTTTTTATTTGAAAAAAGTTTGGTCTGTGTGAATTATGAGAGATTATTATTGTAATTATTACTAATATCCAATGAAGGAATAATTAATTATGTTTTTTACTTGCCATAATTGCTTACTTTCCAATCGAGATCTTAAGCTGAAACAAATTGCAGATTTTGCTATTAATGGAATTAATCACCCCTAATCCTTATCATTCTTACCCGTGCTTCATTAAGTTGCCTAGTTTTGCTATCCCTAACTCTCCAAATTCTTGCTTTGCAGAATTACATACAAGAATCAGAGATTATTGTACACAAGTGTTAATGCAACAGTGGGCCGCCCAGTTTTTTTTTTTTTTTTTTGCGGGCGGGCGGTTTTTATATAGTCTTGTGTTAGGTATCAACTCATAATGCCATCTGAAATAATGGACTCACAGGGCTTATCTTCATCATCATTTTTCTCTGGGGATGTTTCTTTTCCAGAGGTACTGCCGGTGCATCTCTGTGTTTCAACCATTAGTTTAATCATCTGTCCGCTTTATCATTCTGATTCTGTTTCATGGTTAGGTTATACTTTCGCAAGGGTTTATATATTGGTGTAGATTGTAGTGCTTAATTATTATTACTATTATGCTTTTTTTCTACCTGTTAATGTTTGAATTGTTACTAATTGGTTATGTTTTCTACCCATGGCAGAGGCAGGTAGGGTTTTGGAAGTCAGACACGATGCCTGATCGACATGGTCAGTATATTTGAGATATGTGTAGGTTTTAAGGTTTTGATTCATCAAATGGACTGCTGGATCTTTTTTTTGTTATATTTAGATCCTTTTGATCGAGAACTTGGAATTGTTTGTATGGCAGCTAAGCAGTATGTTGGTCAATTCCTAGGACGTAACGAGTGTTCCTATATAGTCAGTCACTTTAGAACTCCTTTTCTTCCCAAATTGGGATCTGGTTGTTTCTAGATTCCCAGTTTAACATCGATTTTGTTCTGTGGTTTAGAAGGTTGGATATATCTTTCAATTCTGTCTGCCAGATTGCTAATAAACCATGTGGACATCAAGTAATTTAACAAGTATCTTGAACTGGCAAAAGAAGAATTAGCTCCGTGAGATGACATAAACTGCTATTAATGAGGTCTATAGGATGACATACCGTGGCATTATTGAGAGAATACATGTTTAATTTTATGAATATGGATTGATTGACCTGCCATAGCTGCTAACATGTTTAAGATTTTAGTTTTCTTTAACAAATATTTAATCATGATCATCATTTTTGTCATGAGCCTTAATAATCTTATTGAAAATACTTTGATATCAGTCTAAATATTTAATAACGATCTTCATTTTTGTCATGTGCCTTTAATAATCTTATTGAAAATACTTTGTCAACAAAGATGGAACTAGAATTATTGATTTTTCTGGAAGCATGCACTAAATAATTTAGCAAGTGAGTTTCCGGAGAAAGAAAGAGCCAGAAGGAAACTTAAATCGGATACTTCAGTCATTCCTTTCGTTGAATTTTCTGTTCTCCTAGAAGTGTTTTTCAGTAGAAGCATGTGTATTTCATGCACTCAGTTTTGATTATTAGAGGTGGGGCTGGTGCCAAATTGAAATTTAATCAGAATTTAAGAATGGACCCTACCTTGGAATTAATTATTGTTCTCTAAATTCAGTAGCAAACTAATCTTCTTAGTGCATGATCAATTTGGGAAATGATGTCATTGCTAGATGGGTATAGCACTTCTACTATGGTAGGTGAGTTTTTTCATCAGAAACTAATGTAATTTGTTGATTTGCAGTTGGGAAATCAGCTGTTTTGACACCCCTAGAGAAACCTGTAGCTGTGGATTCGGTTAAATCTCTTGAACCTAAGCCTTCCATAATGCGTGACCATAAAATGAATCATAGCTTAGACAAGCATGCAGTGGGAGCAGAGAGAGCATTAAGTAGGTCCTTCACATCATTGAAACCTGGAGACAATGATCCTGGTACAAGGACTAGTTTGAATGTACAGCCAGCATCTTATTTTGCAGAAGGTTGCAAAGTGAACGTGATGGCAACTCAGCATGAGAATAGTCTCTTCTCAAGCTCATTATCAGAATTATTTAGCAGAAAAAGTAAGTTTCTTCTCCTTTTTGGCTTGTGTTTCCACACCTTTTCCACTAAGGCCATGTAAATTTAAATCACATGCCACATGCTAACCTTTGCCATATCTAGATTTGGTTTCTAAGATATACTTTCCATCTGAGATACTGTGTCCTGATCTACTGATTCATGCTCTTGATGCAGCGAGTTTATCTTCAACCAATCCTCTATATGGCCATTCTGTTGATACTTTTGCATCTCATTTTGAGGAAGGGGAACCTTTTGAGTCCATTGAAGAAATTGAGGCCCAAACCATTGGTAACCTTCTACCTGATGATGATGATGACTTGTTTGCCGGGGTGACTGATAGGGTAGAGAATATCAATCATCCCAGTGGCGGAGATGACATGGAGGATTTGGACTTTTTCAGCAGTGTTGGAGGGATGGATTTAGGGGATGATGGCTCTGTGGCCCTGATTGATTCTGAACCCGGAGGAGCTTCCAATGGTCAGCTTGGGGCATCCAATCTTTCAGTGGTAGGAGAACACCCATATGGTGTGCACCCTTCTAGAACACTCTTTGTGAGAAATATAAACAGCAATGTTGAAGACTCTGAGTTAAAGGCTGTGTTTGAGGTATGTGTTTGACATGCTTTTTTGTAGTTTGCATTTCACACATGCTATTAGTTTGAGCTGCTTGTCTTCAAAGAATGCCTCACCCCTGTAATTATTTTGTATGCTGAATGTGCAGCAATATGGTGATATTCGTACACTTTATACAGCTTGCAAGCATCGTGGTTTTGTTATGATATCCTATTACGATATTAGAGCAGCAAAAAACGCGATGAAAGCACTACAGAATACGCCGTTGAGACGTAGGAAACTTGACATCCATTACTCAATTCCAAAGGTGGATTTCAATGCTTTACCTGCTTTAATTGCTGTGATGTCATTAGTCCATCATCAATTTAGTTAGTTTATCAGAATGACGGTCCGGTTGCTAAGATTTTCTCTTCTGCATACATTCTACATTTGTGTACATGCATGAATCCTGTCACATGGCTCGTTGATTACTTTTGTCAGGACAACCCTTCAGAGAAAGATTTTAACCAGGGTACTCTGGGTGTATTCAACCTTGATTCTTCTGTTTCAAATGATGAACTTCGTCAGATATTTGGCATTTATGGAGAGATCAAGGAGGTGAACTCGGTTGCCGATTTTATATTTCTATTAACAAAACTCTGGAACCTAGGCATGAACCCATGTTGCTCTTGCATTGCAGATTCATGAAACCCCAGACAGAAATCATCACAAATTTGTTGAATTTTATGATTTGAGAGCTGCAGAGGCTGCTCTTTGTGCATTGAACAAGAGTGATATTTCTGGGAAGCGGATTAAGCTAGAGGCAAGCTGTCCAGGGGGTTTAAAGCGGTGGGTATTGTCCAAGCATAATAACTCTGCATTTATGTATTTCTCCCCACATTCTTTTTTCCTCCTTTTGCTTTATTTTTCTTTTGATTAACTATCCAATTTAGTGGGAGAGTTGCCGAAGTATTTCCTCTCTTTCCATGTCTGGGTGCGATAAAATTGAGAAACATTAGTTTAAGCAGACAGGACCAATAGTTTTCTTGTTTGCATTTACATTTTCGTATATATACTTACTAATATTTAAGCTAGTAGCTGGCTTGTCATTTCTGCTTAACTAACCTAGACTTTTCTTTGGATCTCTCGCTAAACTTTAGGTTTATTTTGATTTTTGGCATGCAGTTTATCGCAACAGATTCCTCCTGAGTTGGAACAAGATGATTTTGGGCCTTTTGTGCAGCAGATTAGCCCTCCTATTAACTTAACTACTGGATTCTCTGGTATGATTGTTGGAAATGTGATATCTTACTCATTATAGGATTATGCTACATTAGACAAACCAAAGCTAGTGAATTTTGCACAAATAGACTATGGCAGGAGTTATAATATCATGACACTTTTGAGTCATTTATTTCATATGTCTGTTCATGTAAAATTCATTAAATTTCATTTGATATATTCATTTTTATCCCTCATTAAATTAATAGTCATGTCTCTCATGAAGCATTGTTAACAGGAACTATTACATCCAGTGGCATGGATAATGGGCCTATTTTGGGTGCACCCTCTGCAATACAAGCCCCATTTTTGAAATCTGCATTGCATCAGGGAATCACTTCTAGTGTTCCTAACAGCTTGTCTTCACTTTTGAGAGTTGAATCATCTGGCAATCAAACTGGCTTTGCTGAGCTCAGTCACTCACCAGGTCAATTGAAATTTGATATTCAGGGCACTCCAAATTTTCATCCTCATTCACTTCCAGAGTATGATGGTTTAAATAGTGGTGTTCATTGCAATTCTCCTGGAGCAAGGGCAGCAAACATCAATCCAAGGCCACTTGAAAGAATTGATACCCGGCAGCTAGCCAGAATGAGCTCAAATGGAAACCCAATTGAATTCAGTGAAAGAGGTAAGTGCAATGGATACTTCGCTGAAGTTGTCTTTTATTTGTATTTTTTTGGTTTTCGGACTCCACATAGCTGGTGGAGCCCAGTGCTGCTGCTATCAATACTGAAAGTTTTCAGTGGTTTGACTTATAAAAGCTAAGTTTTCAGATTACCATATCTTTCCCACGGAACTACAGGAATTTCTAGATCAAGGTTAATAGGTTTCATTGCATGCCTTAGTTTGCTAGTTTCACATGCAGATAGTGAAAGTTGTGATGTTAGAAAGATATACTTATTAAATGATTGAGTTCTGCGCTAGAAGAAAACTTATTTGTTACAATTTCAAATTCTTAATAGATTCATTTGTCTGGCCTTTGCTCCATTTTATCAGTTTTTGGATCCGCCCAAAATAGAAGCTGCTCTCTAACGGGGCATCACTATATATGGGGTAGCTCCTATCATCACCAGCCTCCAGGCATGATTTGGCCAAGCTCTCCATCATTTGTCAATGGAATTTCTATTCCCCATCCTGGACCTCGGCTGCATGGACCCCTTAGAGCACCATCTCCTATGCTGAATCCAGTTTTACCCATCAATAACCAACATGTGGGATCAGCGCCAGCTGTTAATCCTTCCCTCTGGGATAGGCAACAAGCATATGCAGGGGAATCTCCTGACACTTCTGGTTTCCATCCTGGTTCCCTTGGGAGCATGAGGATATCCAATAATTCGTTGCAGTCCATGGAATTTCTCTCTGCTCACATGTTTCCTCATGTTGGAAGAAACTGTCTGGAACTTCCAATGCCCCAAAAAAATGTCGGGCTCCAATCCCAACAGCAGAGGTCCATGGTGTATCCTGGCAGAGGCCAAATGATTCCCATGATTAATACATTTGATCCTCCTAGTGACCGTGCTAGAAGCCGTAGAAATGAGGGCGGCAGTAGTCAGGCTGACAAGAAACAATATGAGCTTGACATTGATCGCATATTGCGGGGGGAGGACAACCGTACAACACTTATGATAAAGAATATTCCTAACAAGTAAGTGGTACCTAACTTCAAAGCCGTGATCAAATTCTGCTTGGTGGCTACTATTTATTTATTGCTGGAACTTTGTTTTTGAAGTCGTAACTTGTAGTCCATGAAAGTGTGCTGTTTTTGCATGCTCAATGATTTTCTTACAGAAGACAATAAAGATTTGCACTATGATCACATTTCAGTTAAAAGGTCACCAATAGTTCTTTTTTTCTAGGCTATGATTTAACCCTGACAACGTGGTGTTGATTGCAGGTATACTTCAAAAATGCTTCTGGCAGCAATTGATGAACAGCATAAAGGGTCTTACAATTTCATTTACCTGCCAATTGATTTTAAGGCAAGTACCCTTTAATTTCAAGGTTAAAGATGAATAGTGGGAAAACCACAGTTTCTGTTAATACACTTTCAATCCATATGCAATACCTGACCCTAACAATTTTTGCAGAACAAATGCAATGTTGGGTATGCATTTATCAACATGATTGAGCCCAGTCAAATAATTCCATTCTATCAGGTCTGTGATGTGTTAGCTGTGATGTTGTTAATAGATCAGATAAATTGCTTTGTCTGCCCTTGTTATACTTTTCATTCCTATTACTCCGCCTACCCTAAATGTTAAGGTGAAGACTAAAGCTAAAAGGAAAGTTAAATTATGGCAGGCATTTAATGGAAAGAAATGGGAGAAGTTCAATAGTGAAAAAGTAGCATTGCTTGCATATGCTCGCATACAAGGAAAAACAGCTCTCATTGCACATTTCCAGAACTCAAGCTTGATGAACGAAGATAAGAGATGCAGACCCATTCTCTTCAATACTGATGGACCTAATGCAGGAGACCAGGTATGCACATCACAGCATATTGACTTTAACATAAAACAGAATCCAGAAATGCTGCTAAATGTGGGTGGAATTTTGTGCTGGTGTCCATAAAATGGGCAGTCTTGACGTCGAACAACCAAATTCATCTCATTTAACTGCAATCTTAGAGGAAAGAATGAAACTAATCTCACGCTGACCCTGTATTTATTTGCAGGTGCCCTTTCCAATGGGAGTTAATGTAAGAACTAGATCTGGGAAACCCCGAACCATCACCCAGGAGGAGAATCAGCTAGGAAGCCCATCAAATCTGGCGGGCGGGGAGGATTCTTCAAATGGGGACGGTTCCTCAGGTTCTGGAAAGGAGTCTGATTGAGCAAGCTACTTGTTTTTGAGGGCACTAACCTTGTAGGACTGAGTAATTTAAAATCGGTACCACTCCAATTCATCATGAATGATGTTGGGGTGTCTGATTGAAAAGATAGCCTTTTTGTTTCAGCTTTTTTGAGAAGCTTCTTAACCTAAGGTGATTTTTCAATTTTATCCTGGTTTTCATAAAATTCTAAACTGGTTAGGCAACAGAAGCATCTGGTGGAGCTTCGAAATTTTGGATGCTGTTGAGAGTACTATATAGATATATATACATAAAACAAACTGTAGCTTGTATAAAAGTTTCTGAGAACTGAAGCGATCTTTTGCCATGGTTCCAGAGGCTCCTGTATTTTCCCGGCTTTTGTTTGTTATTTGAATGTCGGGCTTGGATCCCCTTTGGAATTTCTCGCTGATATATACCGAAGTCAGGGAGCTCTGTTTTGGGAATTTTTGAAGCGGTCAACTTTACCATTTTTGCTTATTGATAGAGGCATGTTGTGCCCGTAACTTTGTGCCTATTTGTTTCTGGAAACCCCACGATTTTACGGCCTCACATGCTGTTTATTTGTATGTGTTGTGATTTCTAGTTTATCTTTAATTGATACAATTCAGGAATTTTATTCCAGCAGGAACGTAGAGGAATGGTGAAAAATAATGAAAGGCAGGTGAATTCACTATTCTTAGACACAGACCACAATAATTAAATCATTACTTTGCTCTTTCAATGATATTTCTATTGGTATAATCAGATCTTTTCTGGGAAATCCACTATGGAATTGATTGGGGCTAATTTGGTTTTTTGATATATTAAAAATACATTTTAAAAGCTATATTGCCCTTAAAAATAAAATTTATTAAAAGGTTGATTGGATCAATTCTGTATTTTAATATTTTGGAAGCAAAGTGTAAAGACATATTTGAGTTATTTAAGTGTGATTCTTTATGTTGAAATAAATCTGGGTCTGCACGCAGTGTAGCATGAAACCCTGTCTAGTGGTGCCAAGAAATACAATTGCTTGAATGACGACAGAGAAACACGAACGCGTAGGTGTCATCTCAAACACCATTAACACAAGTGTAGCAGAATTACTGTCTTGGATAATGGATGCTGCTGCCAGCATAGGATCATTCTCAAACTTCTACTTCCATCCACGTAAGCCGGTCGGGGTGTTTGTTTTATAATTCAACTTGATTTTAAAGTGTTTTTAATTTGAAAAGATATTAAATGAAGTTTTTTTTAGATATTCTCTTGATAAATGTAAAGTGCTTTGTAAAAATTTAAAAACAATCAAAAAATTATTTTAATTAAAAAATATTATTGAAAAACACCATGCACTATATATTACCCAAAAAAATAATATGTAGGCTGTAATTAGCTTTAGATTAAGCTGATTTATTGGAGATTGACAATTATAACCTCTAATAAAACCTCAAATTACGGAGAACCGAAAAGTGAGCACTTTAAGCTTAAAATGACATGAATGGAACGAAAATCATTAACAAAAATAATAAAACAAAATGGTGCTTTGAACTGTGAAATCACTATAGAAATGTAGCATGTGTTGTAAGACTTCCAACGTTTTTGTCTGCTTTCATGTGACATTTTTGTTATTTTCTTTGCCTTCTCTCTCTCTCTCAAAGTTTTGACTTCTCATTTTCATCCTCCCATTTCACATTTTATTTTTTGTTTCATAAATTTGTTCTTTTGCATTTCCTAACATGTCTGTTCATAGTTTTGGACACCATTCCATTAAAAATAGCAATTAAAATAAAATAAAATAAAACAATTTCGGGGGGGGACCTTAATTTTCAGACTCTACTTCAATTTTTTCCATTATACTCTAATAACTATTAATTTTGATACCAGATTTTATCCCAATTTAGCTCAATAAAAGGCCAAAATGGAGAGATGAAAATACAAGAAAAGAAAAACAAAATGGCTCAATCGAGCCTCAAGTATATCTCGGTCGAACACAACTAGAGAGCAAAAATATACGTTTAGCCATCCAATCTATACGTTTCAAAATACTATCATTTGCTATCAATTGTAGAGAAAAAAAACAGGCGCCCAAACACATTGAAACCTGAGCAAGGCAAAAGCTTGGTTGAAAGGTTGAAGTTTGGTCCAGCAAATGATAATATCAATGAGTTTCCCATGAGTTTTTGACTTTTTTTTCGCTAAAAACATTTTGGTCTGAGCAGCATAGCAGCTGCGAGAAGTAACCTAGTTCCTACCTTAATCGAGACTTGAGCCTCCATGATGGCAACTCATAGTTTGCTTATGTGTCGTTCCTTATGAATTGCAGAAAGCATCACTTTGGGTAGAGAATGTCATAGTGACCCGGACGATAAAGCATGGTAATGAAGGGGTTGATGCTCTCAGAACTAGCACTGGTAGCACTTGGGAGATTGCCCGGAGCAGGAACAAAATTGTGATGATTTACACTGACACCACCTGCGTCACAAGAGCTGCGGTCGAGGTATACAACACGAATTGGCACACCCAAAGCATCCGACAGTGCAGTAATGTGCATGTGGTCACTTTCTTCACCCATAGGTTCCACTGATGACTTGCAAAACTAAGGCAAAACAGATATATCAAATGGGAAGATTTTATGCATTCATTATCGAACTTTCTGAAATACATGAAACTGGATTTCTACCATGATGAATTTGACACCAAGAAAAGGCATCAAAGTGCTAAATAAACAAATTATTAATGGTGTTTGGTTTGGAACGTAAAACTTTGAAGAGGTTAGATTGAAAGACAAAGTAAGGAGAATTGTAGACTAGATGTAAGAGTACACTGATTTAAGTTATGCTAGAGACAGCTAACAATTCATCCTTGTTTTTCATAAAATGCACACAATGCATGTAAAATGTTTGAAAGTAATACCAGAAACTATAGTCCATTGAACAAACCTGCTCTACTGTTGTGTTCGTCAATCCAAGTATAAAGGGTTCAAAAAACTGAGAACGTTTTCTTATTTCTCCGGTGGTCACGAATCTGAAAAACATGACAACTAGCCAACCAACCAACCAAATTTGTCAGGAGAAGGTTGCAAACATCAATTCATACCATCACGCAGTCAAGACACTCACTGTAGTCTGATACGGACTGATCGCGACTCCTATTTAGAAGCTCTTCAGGACTGCAAATGAGAATAAAAATAGTATTTAGAGCTCAAAAGGTCAAATGACCAGGATTAACAAGAACAATCTAATATTTTGGCCTCACATAGCACTACATCAGTTCATGGTTGTAAATAAAAATGCAGGAGCTGATGAGTAATTAAGAGAACTAAAATTCCAATGCAGTTGTACTTTTTAAGCAGTTTAACAGACATAACATAGCAGGGGAAAAGGGCACCTTATTGAATTTTCATTTCCTTGAAGAACATCATCCAGCTGCTCAAGAAATAACTGCATATTTTTCACAATGGAATCTGAGATACAGATTATATGCAAGAAAGCCTTGAAGGCAGGTACGATTTGGAAGAAGCTTCTATAAAGAAAGCTTGTCACGACTTAAAAAATCATTGCTTAAAAATTCAAAGAAAAATTAATGTTCCCATCTCAAGAATAAAGCAAGAAATGAGACCAGCTAGAAAATATTCTGCTGGCATCAGCATCTCAATATAACATTAAAAGCTTGCATTAACTTAACTAAATTCATCTATGCCTCGCATATAAAAATAATATATATATTGGTCCTTCTTTGTTTTCCCATAATGTTTATGTGACCGAGCTATTCCAAATTTCCAGTGGTTCTTAAAATCATCGTCCATATTTCCAAAGAAGTCCACCTCATAACTGACGGGGTCAGTAATGAAACTATAACTCCAATTCATCAAATCAATAGAACTTACAAACATGGAGTTCAAATGTCCAAATCATATTCTAAAACTGGGTTTCCAATGAATTTGCTTGTACATTGCACAAGTATAGACTCCAGTTCACTCTACGGACTAATTCTTAAGCAAAGTCATTGTTGCACAACCAACACACACACATAAGAAAAAAATATTGAAAGAGTTCAAAAATGTTTTATAAAACGAATAAACGTACACCTTGCATAAAATAACAGAATGCACATGGTAGATTTACCGCAAAAAAATCCTCAAACGTGAAGTCCACATAACCCAAACCCTGCAGTGTTTTCCTACATTCTTCAACCTTGATTTTGATGCGATCAACTTCCGCCCTATCTTGTGTCTCTAAAATATGCTCCTATCTCAAGAAAACCACAGCTTATTTAAAAGGGTAAATTACACGCATTGTGCTCCCTCCTCCTCCAACAAAAAGCAAAGAAATAGTCACAAAGACATTACTAGGTACGAAAACATAAAGCTTCGAAAGAAGCAATTCCCATCTCCACGTGTTCGCCTAATTGCAGCATATTTGTCAGCAAGAACCTACTCGGGCAGAAATAACAATGAATCAGTACATTATCTCAAGACAACCATAAAGAAAACGTGATGACAATACCAACCTTTATTTTCTCAAGCAAAATAGGACTACCAGATTGATACTCAGCTGCTAATGTAGACAAAGGCTCCTGTTATAAAAAATTCAATCGCCCAAAATATAATCTTTCAATTAAAATGCAAATAAAAATTCAAACAGAATTAAAGAATCTCAAACAAGAGAAAAGTTGCCTTGTCTCCAAGCAATGGAATACTAGATTGCTTTTGCATGAAATCATCATCATCTACTCCTCCACAACAATTTGCCCAATCTTCGATTTTACATGTCAGCTGTTCTTCATTCTGCATCTTCTCCTTCTGTTTCTTTCTTGTCCCTTGGAAGATATTAGTGCGGCTAACCGAGTTGAGTTAAGTATGCCTGAGAATCAAGATTCTGTTCAATAGGGGAGAGTGGAGGGGAGGGGAGACCTTGACTAAATTAATTATTTCTGTAAAAAACAAAAAAGATTTTTCTCCTGATTTTGTTTTATAGTTTTACTACTCCCTGGATTTGATTTTATTACGAAGCAAAGGCGCTTTCTTTATTACGTTACCGGCAGGCCATGGGCATGAATTGCGTTTAAATTTGGCGTGGGGGCTACCCCTACCCGTGAAGATTATCCCACGAGAATTGTTACAAACCATAGACCCGGCCGTTGGCCCACATTGCATGGATCAATGTTGTTTTAGAATCTGGTTGATATATTTTGTTTTTAGGTTTTTAAAAAAATTGGTACCCGAAAATTGGATCTATAAACTAATATATATGAATAGTTATTCCCAGAGTTACATACAATCAACCAAAGTTAATTTGAGAAGAAGAAGAAGAATCATTGTTCATCTTCTTCATTAAACAGGGTATTTAAAAGTGTGATGATTGTTGGTTTTTAAAATATTTTTTATTTAGAAATGTATTAATATAATATATATTTTATAAAAAAAAATATTTTTTATATCTGCGTATCAAAATAATCCAAAAACATTAAAAAAATGATTCAGTGAATTTCATAATTAATTTTTATTTTTTTATGAGGTTATTTCAATATCATAATTTAAGTTGCGAGTTTTGCAAATTAACCGGGTTAACTCAAGGTTTTATGAGTATATTATAATATTTTTTAATTTTTTTCTTCATCTAGGTTGATTGAGAGTTATATATGAATAGTATTGTTTCACTACTCCGAAGACTGCAAATCAACCACGTGGTAGTTGTATTTTAAAGTGAGAATCATAGGGCAGCAACAGCACAATGGATTTTGTTAAAATATATAGCCGTTTATTTCCTATTATGGAGATTGTGTAAAGTAGGCAGATAAAGCAATCTATATTTAGCTAATTCTTAGTATTTGTCTATAAATTCACACTCAATTGTAAGAGGAAAGAATAGAAAAATATACAAAAATTATTCAAATTCGAGTTCTTACAGATTCCTCTCTCCATTTAAAGTAATTTTACAAGTTGATACAATATTAAAAACATAGTAACCAAACACACGAAACTATTTTTCATTGAACCTCAAACTCAACAACATTTTTAACAAAACACTTCAATTTCAATTATGATCCTCAGCTAAAAATGTTTTTTATGAAATTATTTTTTTAAAGTACAACAGCAACCGCAACACCAGATATACCTTATGTATCCATATGGTCATGAATATTCATGTCCATATGAAAGTGAAGTATACCACTTGCAAGATTCTCGACGTCTAGGAAAATCAACAAGGATAAATAATTAAATCATGCACATTCGTCACCGCGCAATGTAATTGAACTTGTTCTTAGAGTGTAGAAATAAAGATGGAGAGTTTTAAAGAATATGTACGTTTTTCATACAAGTCACAAGTGTAGATTATAATAATATCAATAATACTACAAAACTATATTATAAAAAAAAAATACAAGGAGATATGACATTTATATTATATGATCATAATCTCAATTTATCCAAGATAATATTTTAACTGGCACTCCATGTTCTCAAAATCAAGGCAACTAAAGACCTATTTGAATGGAATATATCCTTATGGTGAAATAACAAGAAGAAAATAATTATTCTTTATGACAGTAGTGTGTACTTCATCAATGGCAGAATCGTAAACTCCTCTCCCTGGAACCACAGTCGTAGGCTTGAAAATTGTTTCTACCGATAACCTTGGACCAGGCCTGACCTGAAAGGGCCTCGAGCTTGGACCACTTTTGCCCAGCTGGCCCAGGCCCGTAAACCATTTTTTGACATGTATGTGATCGCTCATCGTTTTTTTTGTTTTTTTTTGCACCCACAAAAGAATTAAATAGCGGTGAATAAAACAAAGAAAGGACCTTTTTTATTTTTAAAATTAATTTGTATATTAAAAAATATTGATACACATGAGACCATGTGCTAAGATACGCGTGGCCTTTGAAAATGGCACGGAGCGTCCAGGAGGTCGTTTTAGGGTTATGTCATCCAGTATGTAATGGGTGGTCGTAGTCAAATGGGAATAGGCAATGAAAGTCACCGACAACCCTAAGCAACTGGCCGGTTGAAGGTCAGTCGAACCACCTTAAACCTATCATCATTATTATTTGACAAAACAGCATAATTTAATGTTTTTTTCTCAAGATAAACATGTTTTTCAAATGCACTCAAACACAATTGAAAATTCAATCCTCAACTAGTGCTGCATCGACACAATTAGAGAGCAGCTACACTCGTACGTTTACTTCTGTGTTTTAAAAACAAGTGTTTAGCAAAAGTTGTTTTTATTCTAGTTTTTCCCCCTGTTTTATATAAATCCTTTTATATTTCCATATTATTTTAATGAATTGACATTAAAATTATTACAGTATTAATAATAGACGCTTAGAAGTCGAGGGAAAGAAGCCAGCAAAATGGACAGAGCCTCCAATAATTTAAATGACCGTACGTAGTCATCATAACCGGCTTCGAATTGTTCAAAATCATGACAGAAAGCCAGTATTCAAACACTTGCGTTTCGTGCGCATGAAATCATGCAAACGGCAGTCCACGACAAACCACCGAATCCCGTCCAGATTGCTCCAAACATGCTTGGTACTCTAGGCCATGGATTAAATACTGAATAGCTGTAAGGATAGCTATAAAATATAAATTCATAATAAAATTTGTATCTTAAAAGATTTAAAATTCTTTTAAATGAAAATTCTTTTTTTTTTATTTTAAATTATTATTTTTTGAGATTTTGATGATGTCAAAAATAAATTTTTAAATAATATATTATTTTAATATATTTTTAAATAAAAATCTTCCTCGTGATACGATCGCAACTAGACCGGTGAGGGAGTCGATTAGGGATTCAATTCATTGGTTCATGTATCAGTTCATTTATTTGTGAAATTGACATCTGTTTTCGTACCAGTCATCTTTAATTTTCAAGCAAAATAAATTTACAATAAATAAAATATTGACTCATTAAAAGGTAAATGTTCCAGCAAGTCGGTGGGTCAATGGGTTCACCAATTCAACTATTTTGATCAGCAGTTATTTTTTTTCCACCCCATTTTAAGAAGAAGAAGAGGCGGCGGCGGCGGCAGCGGATTGGCTTAGGTGAAGTTTACCGATCATGACTGGAATAAGTGTGTGTGTGGCATTGTAATCTGGTTTTAATATTGGAATTTTAAAAATATATATTTTAATTGTGGTTTTAAAAAAATACATTTTTAGTATGAATTTTATTATATAAAATAAATAAAAAGTAGGTTTTTATAAATAAAAAAAGCATTTTTTTTTATCAACCGGTGTAAAAATCAAAAGTCATTTGATTAACCATATAATTCTTTCTTTCTTTTTTGGTAAAAAAACAAAAAAAGTAGAAGCTACACGTATCAAACACGTATAATCTAGAGCCCAGACCCTCTTTCATTTATCTCTTTTAACAATAAAAGAAAGTATGATGTGGATATGGTTTATCAAACCAAAATAATCTTAGGTAATTGATAAATGAATTCTATTATTTGTAAGTAAAGATAGGTCTGATTTATCCGGTCGAGACTTAATCCATGCATTTAATTTTACTTACATATAAAACCTTGTTTTTTATTACTAGTAAGTTAATATATTTCTAGTAAGTTTTCAGTGAACTTGTAATCGTGGGAGAGCTGCTGTTGGGATACATCAACGTAAGCGGGTACCTTGAGCTGCTGTTGGGATACATCAAAATCTTTTTTTTTTTTTTTTGTAATTTTATAGGATGTATTGAACTAACCTTCATTGATTTTACAAAGAAACGTCACCCATTTAAGAAGGAATGAAGAAGTCAAATATTATGGATTATTTAGCACATAGTTTGTCGCCTGAGCCCTGAATATCCTTACTTTATTGCCGAGGGGCACACCACGGATTCGATAGGAGGCACGTGCACACGTAAGTCCTTTGTCGACATGAATGTGCTCGTGTGTACACACACACATGAGTACACGTATGGCAACATATTTCGCATGTGCAGCATAGAGGCAAGTGTTTTTGTTTATATATATATATATATATATATAAAAAATTAGAATTAAAAAGTTTGTTTTCTTATGTTGTATTAGATTCAAGTTATCGTTAAATTATAATTTATGAAATTAGTCAAAAATATATATAAATTAACTTGTATATTCACATTAATAAAAAATATACTTGTGTGTCCGCATGTACTATAAAAATTATGTCGCTGACTTTCCTTTTCTTCCCCCTTTTGATGAATCATTTGATCGATCGTTTGAAACAATAGAAGGGCGAGAGGTTGTCAAATGAGTGTAAGACTAAGAAATTCGGAAGCCGGTGCTCAATAAAATCTTTACAGCTTGATCCCACGACCGATCTAATCAAGGGAAGAAAATGGGTAGCTATACAAGTCCCTACATAACCTCGCTTTACAAGGTGCAACCAGACTCTGGAAACTTCCATCGAGCAATCAGGCAATAGCTAAGCTAGGCACTCAAATAGTACCACGAGGGCCTGAAAAATAGTTGCTTTTTCCTAGCTTTTCCGACAGGCTGCAGGCTGTGGTCATATGCAACTACTTCTCGCCCAAATCCTTTGCATTTTCTAATTCAAATTCTTACGCTGACCGTTGAATATAAAAAATGTTTTTCGGCTAGTTTATTTATATCTCAACTAATTTAGATTAAATTTTTATTTAAACTTAATAGAAATAGAAATAGAAATAATTCAAATATACATAATTATAATAACCACGCCAACATACAAACAAAAATACGATAACACAGTCAAATTGTTTCAATTGATAGTTCATCATTCAAGTATAATTGAATAAACAAAATTGTTTCACCGTCTTTGAAAAAAAAATCATCTCTCGGATTCATGAACTTCGTCTCTTGTCACCCACTAACTCAATAAAACGGAGCTCGCCATGAACAGATCTAAAAAAGAAGAAGAAAGAACATATTGATGACACGTGGTACATTTGTGAAGTGTTGTTCACTACTGGCATGAAATCTTAGTTTCTATATTCAAAATTTCCATGCCTTAAAACATAAAAAGTAATGATGGAGTCCAAAGGTTGATATAAAACAACTCACATGGAAATGATTTTTTTTTTATCAATGTATGTGTCTTAACAGCTTGCGCATATATTAACTAATCCCACAGATTCTAAAATTAATGATTATATAAATTTTTAGTGACTATTATATTAGCAATCATATGGCTCAAACATGAGACCACAGAAAAAATAAATCTTTTAATTTCAAAGTTCTTACTAACAAGTCACATGATTATGACAATAAAACTTTTCATTCCGTTGATGGTGGTCGTGATCCGGACGAGATCAGATCTAAGAATTGGGTTCCAAACAAATTTTTATATAGAACATGTATTAAAAAAAAACATGGGGTAGCAGTAAAAAAGATTTGATAATTGAAATGCTCTGTATACTTCAGCCTAATTAATTGATTTAGTATGACTAATCCATACAAACATCTTTTAATTAAATTAATAAACCGATTTTACTGGCACCACTTCCCTCGAATAATATTTTTATTTTAATGACCTCAACTCTTTAATTAAACTAACGAGTATTTTAGTTGAAAAATTCAACCCCTCTAAATAAATTTATGCGGATTGCACATGCTTAGTAACAAAAAGTCAAAAATACATGAAAAATATGACCATAAAAGCATTAAGTAATAGCCAGCCTAGAAATGCTGGGATAAATATATAATTTACAGCAAGTATAAATATCGACCTCGAACTTTGTATACTTTACGGTCATTTTTGGTGATTTTTTAGGGAGAAGAGAGAGACTTCCATGTCATATTCAATGGCTAAAATTAAATGAGTGTAAATCAAAACAGTTTATAATTCAAGATTTTAAAAAAATAAATAAAATGTTTATGTAGTTCAAGGATTTTATACATGAGTTTGTATTCTTATGTTATAAGAGCTTTTGACTGGTGAATAGAACGATTTGTAATGTATATGATCGCAGAAGACATTCTAGGGGCATGTGTGCAATTATCCAAAGAAGAGGAGCAATCTCACTAGTTTAGGATACTCGGGGGACGTTTAAATGATTTCCAGAATTAATTAATTTCCACCTAAATACCTCTCGTTTATTTATTTATTTACTTATTCTGAAAAATACGGAAATACCAGTCGTTTTTTTTGTACTATTTGCGCGAGCAGATTCAAGAAGATAAACTCTGGCCAATAAATACCATCTGTCAAACCCTTATTTCTTCCCTGGTTCGCCCCCCACCTCTCTCTGCCCGAGCAACACCAAGCCCAACAGTGATTTGATCTGATTCTTGGAGTGTAAGACTTGTTCAGCAGCTGCAAATCTAGAAAAAGCAACAGTCATTTCATGCCCTAGTTTCACCATCCTAGAACCAGAAGAGTGAGTGCCAGCTGTTATTTTTAAAGGTGGATCGCGGGTATGGAAAGAGGCCGCTTCCACCGGAAGCATCAGAGGAGACGGAAAAGGAACTCCATGGCTTCCCTTCTTATTCTTGTACCTGGTCGGAGACAGACATGTCTCTCACACCAGTCATGGGTGCTACCGACAATAACGTCCCGAGTTCGGTGCAATCAACCCCATTTGCTCTCGACCAACCCGTCGTCAAAGACGAACCTGATCACTCTCAACCAGTGCAAGATCAAGGTGATGGATATTTCTTCCCTTTCTTGATTTGAATCTCTCTTTTCAAAATCTCTTTCCTATGCCTTGCAAGCTCTACTCAAATGCTTCGCTAAATTTAGCTATTTTAAGTTTTTGGCAAATGACATGAGACAGATTTAATTTACACAACACACAAAAAAGAAAATGAAGAGACTAACTTCATACGTGGATATTGGAAAAACAAAGGAAAAACAGTGTTCCTAGAGCATCATCTTGTTTTTATAGATATTTATCTCGTCAAAGTTGTCACACTCCATCTATATATGTCCTTTTATTTTTATTTATTAAAACTAAGCCTAAAAAAGGCCCAGCCAAACCTCTTCATATATTTGTTTTCTCTGCGCATGTGGTCGAAATTAATATGATGATTTTCGGTGTTTTTGGCCAAATTCGTTGCATCTTATAAAGCAAATAGGCTGTACTTTACTCGAAAACAATCCATCTTGCCTCACCCAAGTCTCGCAAGACAAATACATGTTAGTGATGCCAAATCATTTATAACGTTCTCGAGTTGATTCTGTCAATTTTTTCCCTATAGAGATAACCATCGGCTACAACTAGCTTCATTCCTCGTATTCATTGGAAGGGAAAAGGGTAGGGAGGTGGTCACTTCCGTGAATCACTAGCCATTCCTTTTGACCTTGTGCCTTATCCTCTGATAATTTCGATTGGCTCTTCTCGTAGCTTCTCCCTGCCTCGTTTTGAAAGTGACAGCACGGTTTGTTGGTACATGAGACCATTTTTTTTTGTCTTTCATAAACACCGCCATCTATTAATTAATTTCGTGTTTTCAGTTTCATTTAAAGGGGCTGAATTCCGATATTTTGTTTGCTTTTCAATGTTAAATGACTTGTTAACGGCTTTCCTCTCATAAAATTATAACTGATAGCATAAGAAACTTTAAAAAAAGATCTAGAAATTTCCCACGTTGATCAGTTTGCTTAGCGTTGCAGTGCTGCGTTTTAGTATACCTATATATACATATACACATAGAGTACTGCTGACCTTGAGTTGAGACTTCCTTTAAATAATTGCTCTAAATTATATCTTTAGACGTGCCAAGTGCTCCTATATTCTATTGCCCCACTCTCTGCGAGTTATATTATGGGGGATGAGTATCTCTAATGTTCGTTCAGTAAGGGCCGGGTATGTGTATTTAATGGCTAGAGATGTGTTTTCTTTTCAAACCTGAAGACATAATTTTAGTGTCCAAGACTGTATCTTTACTTAATAATAAGAAAAATGGGTCTAATTTTAGAAGTTTTTTTGATTAAAAAGAGGGTGCATGGAATTCAATATTTTTAAAAGAAATGAAAAATGCAACTCATTAATGATCTAGATATTAATATAAAAAATAAAACCCACTTTGTTTTGACATGACTCAATCATATAATTTCCTGTCAGTATGAGAAACTAATTTACTTTTACCTGACAGTTGATTTTTCAAATTGAATTCGATATGATATACCCTCTTAGTTTATAATCAATTTGAATTCAAACCATGATAATTTACATTTATTTGTAAATCAAATTCAATACAAAGATAATATATAGTGAATTTCTTCAAATTTAATAATCTTTTTGTATGTGGTAATAAGAATATCACTGTCTATTTTCACTTTTACCTATTGTGAAGTTTAGACTTATTATGTTATTTATATGAATATAACCTAGCCATTATACCTGATAATTTTAGCATATTACGGCAGAGAGGGGTTAAATCTACTTGCATCAAATACTTTCCCGTAGACTCATGTAACCCTTCAATTATCTAAAATGGTTGCTGATGCTGAAAATTGTAAGACCATTGACTTGCACTCTAATCCCTAACTATTTTCAGGATGCTTTTTTACTTTTTTTAATATATCTATATGCATGATACAGCACTGTTAAAATCCAGCTCCTTAAAATCGCTTACACGATTTTGTTTGTGCAGAAAATACGAGGAGAAGGCATTACAGAGGAGTGAGACAAAGACCTTGGGGTAAATGGGCAGCCGAGATACGCGACCCTAAAAAGGCAGCTCGAGTCTGGCTCGGTACTTTTGACACTGCTGAGGATGCAGCTGCTGCATATGACAAAGCAGCACTCAAGTTCAAAGGCACCAAGGCTAAGCTTAATTTTCCTGAAAGAGTTCAAGGTAGAACCGAGTTCGGCTACTTCATGGGTTCTGGGGATTCAAGCAATGTCTCGACTGAACAAACTCCGAGCCCGGCTGCTCCCCCTTATCCCCCTCCCCCCCCATCATTTGCACCAGACACTTACCCAGACTTGGTTCAATATGCACAGATCCTTTCTAGCAATGATGCCAATTTCCCCTACTACACGTCAAACCTCTTCAATCAGCAAACTTATCCCCCCCATTTTTCACAAAGCTTTTTATCACAGCAACGACTAGATCAACAACAACAAGATCTAATGAGATTCTCGTCAGGGTTCGATGAATTCCCTAGCTCATATCAACAGGAACATGGGAAGGACTCCAGTAATCCTAGCGAGTAGTATTATCTTCGATTTTTCAGTGCTAAGAGGCCAACATGGCATCCCTTAGCTAAGGAAATATAAAGTATGGATTAGCGAGTATCATCCCTCTGAAGAATTGAAGCATTGCCATTAAATATCGAGAAGTCCAGAAATCAAGAACCCAAGTATTTTTGTGGTGTTTTGGAAGCTACTCTCTTTCAATTCCTTCTTTATTCGATGCATGGGGAGGACTCCCTTATATTATTCACCCCCAGAATCATCTCTCACTTTGCAATTTGCATGCATGGTTTGTAAGCTATGAAATTATTACTATAAATAAGAAATTTTGATTATGTTGTCGTGTTTTTTTTTCAAATACTATTTGCAAGTGGTCTGCCAAATTCTCAATCGCTTTTGATTTCTGTACTTATGCAGTAATGGTGAATGTAGTCATCTCTTGGCGAAGTTGGACGTACGGTGTGGGGTTTGTTAATTTATTGGAAAGATCACTTGCACGCACGCACGGCTATCTATTCATCCGTTTATATCCCATCTTTCAAACTTGCTCGTCGATATCCTGCCATTTATTCAATGCAATGGCGTTTTTTTAATGATTTATTTTCAAGTCTAAAAGGCTAGCTCTGTGGGAAACTCTAAAAAAATGCCGAAAGCCATGCATTGCTCGTCAAACTTGTGAGCCAAAATGGTGGAGATTTCTTGATGACCTAAAGAGCTAGTGATCAGGACCTAAGCAACGTCAAAATCACCTTTTGTTAGGTTAATCTTGTTGGATGCTATATTTCATATCTGGTTGATCGCATGTATTATTGATCTTTCATGTAAACTATGCAAAACTACTGGGACCAAAATGTAAAAAAGTTGCAAGATGCACAGTGAAAGAAAATGTGAGCGTGTGCATACTGTTTTCTGAGCAGTGAAATACGGGGTCTCTTTTAGGTGTTTTTTTTTTATTATTGTTAATGTTAATCGTAATTGATAGTATAATTAAGCCTTTTTAATCTAGCAATCATGATTAATAACTTTAAACTGTTACCCATGCACGGGCCTTGTCCACTTGCCAGAGAAAGGCGTGGGCCAGGTGCAGATCATTCAAAGCCCAAAGGTTGCTGTGTCATCCTCTTACTTTCAATCACAAAACGACAATGGCTAATGGAAACGACAAAAGTTAAGGAAACTTCCTTTCAGTTATTTCCTTGTATTACTGTAATGTAAGTTAATCACCACGTAAGCCGCGTGAAATGTGACATGGATATCGTCCCAAATCCAAAGAATAAGCATGAATTAGGGTTCATAAAGAAAATGACATCTGGGTTTTGGCCTGGTTGGATTGCATGGTAGGGACCATGACCATGGTTTTCGACGTTGACAGGGCACGCTTTCGGCTTCTCCATGTCAAATCTTGCGGCTCAACTCCATGCGTAATACACAGGACTCCTACTCATGGCGAGGTTTAATAACTTCATTTACAATTATGACCGATCTTGAAAATATATGTGGTTTGCCGTCGAACAACTCTGAAATATAATCTTGTACGCACATGGAGGGAGGTTTGCCCTACATCTCTCATGAGCTCATGGGACCATTGATTTGAGGTTTCAAATGTTCAAACACATTTGAAGTTACCGAAATTTCTTCTCTCACGCCATAAATGAGCTAATCACACATTTGATCGTATCGTTTTGCATGGTTTTAACGTTAGATTACTGATGAAGCTCTCTCTCTCTCTCTCTCTCTCTCTCTCTCTCCCCTAAGCTGTCTCTTCTTTGATCTCTCAAATCACATGAGAGAGAGACGGATAGGGTACTCTAATGGTTTTGGCTGCTTAATTTACCACATCAACCATGCGAATAATGGCTTCTTCTGCCAACATCTTGTGGGGTTTTGATCAATGATATATAGATTCTGTAGGTTCATCAAGTCGAGTACGAGCGTGGAATTTCTTTCGGAAAGGACATAAATGAAGTCCCATCATCATCAATGGCGAATTAGATTCAACCCAGCTGTCTTAATCCAACATCGATCTCCACTCGTTTTAGTTGCACTCTCATGTCGACATAAATATCAATTCCAATTTATTGCTTGCATTTTTTCTACTTCTACTTTTATTATTTATTTATTTTTATTAATGCGAGTATTGGGTCAGTTTGTGCACACCTCGATTAATTTTATGGATCATGAAGTTAATAATTATATAAATTTTTAGTAGTCATCATATTAGCAATCAGAAGACTCGAACCTGAAACCATATGAGAAATAAACTTTTTAATTTTAAATTTTATCACTAAACAACCTACTAAATGGTTAGTTATACTTTTATTTTGTCTCTTGGCTTTACTGGTTTTTTTTATGAACCCTAGTTTTATTTTTTCTATTTGTATTGTTTTACTTTTAGTTTTTTTCTCCATTAAAGGCTCTAGTTGGAATCTAGCCATGTAGTTGGGAAAATTAAAATAAAAACGAGAGCTAAAATAAATAAATAAAAAGGAAAATGATCTGTTAAACAAGATTAGCGCATCTAAATAGGCGTTTTCAGTTTGTTGGTGTAGATTACAATACAAAGGTGTTGCAAGAAGATGGGTTGAAGAGGATCGATGAGCAGCCAAATATCAAGACCTGTCAACTGGTATTGTCAACCACTCCTCTAACCACATACAACGACGTCGGACTGGTCCAATACCAGCTATGAACATTTTCCCGCGCAGTCATCTTTTCTTCCTTTTTCTCCATAAACAACAATTTATTTTCTAGAAGTTGAAGAGAAATTTTACAGCACCTAGCTAGCTATCCTTTGAATTCAACTCTAGTGAACTGTTTAGTATAGTTAGGGCCAACGTTTTTGCAAGTTCATAACTGGTTTGCTGGTTGGAAGGTGTTTTCCTATTAAAACAGTTTTTTTACTTTTTAATATTTAATTATGTTATGAGAAATTTAATGAAAAGAAAATATGAGTTTTAGATGGGGGAAAATGTTTTAATCTGATATATCAATGTATATATTAATATATAATATAAAAGTATTTTAATCTGATATATCAATGTATATAATACTTTACTCTAGATAATAATGCTAGAAAATATATTTTAATACAGACATGTTATATAATAATCATACATTTTAAATTATATAAATTGTGTTATAGAATTAGGATACCATGGAAAAGAAGTTTATTTTCAATGCTCTCCAAACACCTAAAAATCATTATATATTTGTGGTATTTTATTTAAAATATTTATAGTACATGTATAATTATATTTTATAAAATAAATTATATATAAATATATGATATAATAAATAAAAAATTCTCACCATTACACTTTCTGTCCTTTTAAAAAAATGGCGTTCAAAGAGTCACACAAAAAAAATTCCTTTTCATATCATACTTTAAATTATATCACATTTTTTTTATAGTAATAGCCTAAAATTTTAGCTATGATAATTTAAAAATATATTCTGATTGGATACATGGATGTTCCATACTAAGGGCATCTTCAGCGGGGAGTGCCATTTTGGAGAGAAAAATCTCCAATTTGGCACTTTAAATAGTGTAAAAATGATATTTTTGTTGATGTGTGCTCCGGCGATAAAAGTCATTTTGGAAAGCCATTTATTTTTATATTATTTTAAATATAGTATAATTATTTTGTATGTAGTCTAATTATGCAATTAATTATACAATTAATAAGAGTAAATTATATAATTAAATAAATGATTTAAAAAAACCCTCCAACATTGATTATATAATTATTAGGAGTAAGTTATATAATTATTAGTTTTATATATAAATTTTTACTCTCTTGTTAAGGTATTTGTAAATAAAAATAAATATTTTTGATATAATTATATTATTTTCTAATATATATATTACATTTTATATATATATATATTTATAATATATAAAAAAGGTGGCCCCAAGGTGGGGCAACCTTTTTTAGCTGGATGCCATTTTTACATGGGCAAGTACAAGGATGAGATTCGCTGAAGGGTGGCTCTATTGGCAAGCCCATTGGGCCTCCTGAGTCCAACACCGCCTCTGTAAAATAATCCTTGACTCCTAAAACTTGCAATAGTGCCCATCCCCCTCAGCTTTGCCCATCCTTACCAGCGTCCATTCCAACAATGGCAGGTGCAAGAATACAGCCTGTTATCTACGCTCGTTGAATTCTTATAAGGCTGTGCCGTGCCAATAGGCACAAGGACCATTCACTAAATAATACAAGTTCGGGGGGTCATTGTCATTAAACCCCGTACATATAAACTAAAGCTCTACAACAATGCACAGATTTGTGACAACAAAAAGGACCAGAAGACACAATTACACGCCGGCGTCTGAGTTCCATGCTCCAAGTCTCCGACATCCATGATTGACTGGCTGCATCAAATTGCAATCAAGAATTCCCTGGACTCCCTGTCTGTGCATTTCATCCATAATGTCATCACCATCGGTTTCTTTTTTATGCCTCTGCCTTTTGGGATTCGTCCTTTGGCTCTTCGGCAATTGGGTCATTGACTGCATCACCAATCAAATCTGGTTGCTCAATGGCCTCTTCACTACACCCTTCTGAGTTTTCGTCCACCTTTTCCTCCTCCGCTTGCCGTTGTAATGATTCTATTACACCCATCAGCTCCCGGTTCACCTACCAAGAAAATCTACAATGTTCTCAAAAGGAAATTTTGTGTCTACAACTAATTCTATTGGAAAACAATTTTGACAAATGATACACAACAAAGGATGCCACAGTTTTGGCACAGGAATGGAGTTCCTCGTTATAATGCATGCGCTTGATGCATGTGTTACCTGTGGGTTCTGAATAAATTCAGCTATGTCGATGATACAAGATGGACATTTCATTACATTCTTTTGCACTCTTAAGGACCTTCTGCCCTGACCTCTTTGCCTAGTGAAACTTTGGCCAGCAAAGGCAGCCTCTAGACATGCTTTGCAGAAATTATGCGCGCATGGAGTGGTAATTGGACAAACCATCACCTTCCGACAGATTTGACAGCTGAACTCTGCTTGATGAACAACCCAGAAGCAAGAGAAACTTCCATTAATCCATTGGTATTGGTCACAAATCATGGTCAAAAGGCATTCCATGGAGACGCGTGGAAATCAAAGGCTTCAAGTTGGATTTGATACCGTACCTTTCAAAAGTTTTTCTCTTACAGATACATTCTGCCTTTGCCGCTTGATTGTCCTAATCACTTTGCCATCTTCTGGATCTACACCATCAGCAACTCTTTTTTTACTGACCGGTGGAGGCTTTTTCCACATCCAGCAACTTTTTTCCTCCTGAAAAGCAAATGTTTACATCTTGTAAAAATTTAAAATGGATTAGTTTACTGCTACAATGGCCACTAGAAGTAAAAGAGTTTAACTCACATTATAGTCCCAGGATGGGGACCCCTTCCTTTCAGTTATATCAATTGCATTCTTTAGTTCCTTGATGACAGGCAGGGGCCTTGGACGGTCCCCTTGAACATCGCTGCAATTTAATTTTCATCAGGTTATGTCAGAGAGAAGGGGGGAGAGGGTGGAGGAGAGAGGGAGGCAGAACATACCTAGTCCATGGGGCAGGCTCATTGTCACATCTGACAAAAAGATACCTACAAACTTTAAAGCCCTTCAATGAAAAAAGGAGATAGTAAACACATTAAGCAAGTACAAAAGCCAATGAGTTCCCTTAAATGCATTTGAAGATTGTAATTGGAAGTTTACCTGTATTCCATTCTTACGCCAGCACTTCTCAATTCTATAAACCCCATCATATCGTACGCCTGTTTCTGGAGCATAAGATGATCGCTTCTCTTTGTGAGACCTGATAGCAAAAAGGGAAAGTTCACATTGACATTCAAATAAAAAAAATTAAAACATCCATTCTCGGATAACCTACATAATTGACGGGAGAGAAAAAAAACAGACAGAGAGAGAGATTTATCAAAGCATTAAGTAGAGCATCACATTGCGAATACCAATTAATACAACTGTCCTGGAAGGGCTGTGAGGGCTACATATGGAGACCAAACAGACAATGCTAATAAAATCTCTAAGCATTATGTGAAACTACCAGATATTACCTACAATAATGACACATTTTAACAAAACGAAAGTTTCTCATGTCAGGTGATAGGGTGCTCAATATCATTGAATAAATATGCAACTCCACATCACCACCACTATCAGTTCAGTAATTTATGATGATACAAAGAATATAAGCAGTAGCACCAGTTGAACTCAAACATACGTTAATTATGTTCTAGTGTATAGATCTCAGATTTAAATGTAAGTTTTTCATACTGGAAACCTTTTTTCCGCACCCATACATAATTTATATTTCTAGCCCTCGGACACAATTTAAATAAACATTAGAAAATACAAGGTCACATGAAAGATGCCCAGGCGCAATCCACACTAATAGATCGTCGCATCACTTATTAATGCAACTCACCTAACGACTCTTACAGGATAGCCCTTTAGGCAGCTTACTCGCAAGGCCTCATTCATCTTGTCAAAGTTCTGATCAAAAGATTGGTCCTTGTTTGTACGTTTATTGCCGCTCAGGTCTCTTCCTCCACTGCCAACCACAAAAAAGAAGGTTAGACACATTCTATTTTGAAAATGAAATGAAAAAAAAAACATCAATCACTCAATTTGACATTGTTCATACTATGCCCAGCAATTTCAACTCATATCAGTGCTTTAGCATGACAGATACAACAGAGCACCACATTGTATTCGTTCATGTGACACTTTAAGTAGTACATTATTGGAGTATTAATTGCTAGATCAACCCAAATCAAAAAACTCAGTCTGACATTTATGTTAAAAAAAAATTAAGTCCATCCAATGACACAGTCAACTTTAACACCGAATGAATCGCAGCTTATGACCAGTGAAAAGGAAGCCAGTAACTTAGTAAAACCAGGACATGATACAAAACATTAATGCAAAAATACAGACATGAGACAGCATACCTCCCAGTGTAAAGGAACCATTCACCATGGTCCTCGTCGTCTATATAACCTCCAGAGAGAGCCACTGATTGTGAACCATGAGTAGACTGACCAGCGATGCCTGCAACATGGGGAAGATGGGCACCCCACTGTCTACACGCTAGCCTATCCTCCCATATCTCTCCCACCAAAACACCCATATTTCTTTCTGGGTCGTTCTCAGCAGGAATTGGACCAAAGTGATCAGGAGGAACTGTGACAAAGATCTTCCCACTACAAGCATTAGCCTTGCCAGCTCTCTTAGCACGCTCCGTTGTGTATGCTTTGTCCGGCCTGTTTTGATTGTGGACAAAATGATAAACCTTGGGAGCCCCCCCAGCAATGCTGGATCTTGACATCCTTGCCATACGTATGGCAATAACAAGTGTGGAATTGATACGAGGCTGGCTTGCCATCTTGGGTGGGATTTGTACACGGCAATATGCACAAGTACGTTTACCTTGTCCAATCCACCTCTGGAAGCACTTCAGGCAGAAGTTATGACCACATGGTGTCTGAAACAAGAGCAAAGATAAAAGAGATTACAAACATTTGTTAATCCAAGAAAATTTAATTAGCAAATTCTTGTTTTATTTACGGTCTTACATAAGTAGGCACGTTGAGTTATATGATGTTTACTCCAACACATGTTATATAGTTTCTCTATCAGTAAACTAACAATGGATAAAATAAGAAAACGAAGGATTTTAGATGAGGCATTAAGAATTAAAAAGCAAGTTGGAACATCTAAACCAAAATTATACAAGACATCGCTCATCACGCAACTGGTATTGGAAACCCATTAGAAACAAATTTCCATTCTGGATCATCCTTGCTAGTTTCTAGTAATCTAAAATGAATCTTTAGCTTTCACCAAACAACAATCAACACCAGCAATGTATGAATTTAAGTTTTCCTATAAAAACAACATAAACTCCATAGTTGATCAAATGCCACTTCAAATTCACAAAAATAAGACTCGGTAATTAATCTCTAGAGACTACTCACTGCAAGTGACCTTAATAAGTTCAGAAATAAAGTCAAAAGTACGGACAATGAGAGATACTCATAGCAATCTTTTTATGTATTTGGTCACCCTTGATAACGACTCCTTTTCGCCTTTTAACCCCAAAAAAGGTGTAGACTTTATCTCATTAACACAAACAGCATCATCCAAGGACACCACCCTCAACTTTTAAAAGAAAACTAAAATCAGTTCAAAGACATTTAAAAGAATCTCTAAAAATAAAATTCAAGTTGAGCAATAATAAGATTATGGATAGATCTCACATACCGTAACAGGTCTGTCCAGCATTTGCATACAGAAAGAGCAAGTTAACTCCTTGTCAAGTATATCTAGCACATCGTTCTTCTCTTTCTTTTCTTCGCAGTCCGATGTCGACGGACCTGCAGCGGCGCCACTCAAAAGCTCCTGCCGTTTCTTTGCCTTCTCCTGTTCAGTCAAGGACTTATCGTCCTCGATCCTCCGAATCGAAGCGATGAGGTCTCCGGCCTCCTCCGATCGTCCAGAGGAGAAAGCGGAAGCGGAAGGCTGATTTATCATGGAGCAGTCAGGGCACTCCCATTGGAGCGTATCTGACAACTCCTGAGGTGGAGAGACGAGACAGGTGGCGTGCCAGGGGGTGGCACATGTTTTGCAATTGAGGGTTTCTTCATCCGGTGGCTTGTTTTTGCAGGCCATGCAAATGCCGGCTCCGTCGCATGGGAGTTCCATTTTGTCCAAAAGTATCGGCGTCGTACCAGACTGGTCCTCTGTTTTTTACATGGATTTGGTATTCGAGAGGGGGTATTTATAAGTCAAAAGGTTGGGTCCAATTGGTGAGAGAGTGAGGGGACGGGGGCTCTTGCTTTTGGATTTTCGTGGATTTGTTGTGTAAATTTATGGGGATTTTGTTTTGAATTTTGGATTTTCCCTCTTTTCTTTTTTTTTCCCGCCCTTGGAGATACCCTTCCATATATATCACAAGGATGGCGAAGTCTGTAAGGAAATTTACAACCAAGATTTCAATATTTAATGTAGTCTGTCACTTATTTAAAAAAAAAACATTTATTTTAAAATAACATTTTTTATTTTTTAAAATTTACTTTTAATATCAACCTATCAAAACAATATAAAAACACTAAAAAATATTTTTTTTAAATACCAAGATTTAAAAAAAATAATATAATCACAAAAACAGACATTCTATCCCACTGCATGGAAGGGTTCAATTTGCATGGAAATTTTTTTCGGGAGCAATTTGCTGTATTTTGAAAAAATATTAAATTTTTTTAGTGTTTTTTTAATAATTTTAATATATTGATATTGGCAATAAAAATAAAGAAATATAATATAATATATTTTCAAGTAAAATAAATAAATTTCATTATATATTTTTTGATTTTTTTTTATTGACTCGAGGTTTTTCAAGACAATCGTTATTAATATTGACACCCACGCATGCCACGATTATAGTATTAAAAACAAGATTTTGAAAATAATGCAGCTGAAAGCTGAATATTTATTGATCTGAAATTCAATAATATTTTAAAATTTATTGACGTTCAATTAAGTACCATTTGATTATTAGTTGAAATATTTACATCATTTTATAAATTAAATCGTTCGCTAATTTCTTGCCTGTCCAGGAGTTTTGAAATCATATTTACATTGCCTGGAAATTTTCAAATCTACCGTTGTGACGGTTGTGAAATTTAAAACTTTTATTATTTATGATTGGGTAATTTTCCCATTGATGTGACGGTTGTAAATTTAAAAATCTATTATCTTTTTCCCATTCGTGGCCTTTTTATTTTTACAATGATTTGTTCTATAAGCGAAGAGAATTAAAATAAATATTCAAACAGACATAACGGTTTAAAATAAATAAAAAATGTATCTTTTTAATTTAAAACCACCACGTGTCCTTGCAGTATCCCACCGTCTGTGTTTTGCCTTCTTGCTCCTTTCCTTCTCTGTCTCCATGGATAATGAAAAGAGGAGGGGAAATTAAACAGCCTGATTTTTTTTTAATGAGATATCTTACATGTGCCATGCAGAAGATTTTTTTTAATGAGATATCTTACATGTGCCATGCAGAAGATGATTAGGGGGTTGGTATAATTAATGAGATAAAAGTTCCAGTGATTAAAGTGTTATATTTACTTAATCATGATGTGAAAAATATCATGTGGCCATACAATTAAAATAAATTAGTGATTAACTAATAATAATGCAAATACATATACTTTCGTTGTCGAGATCTGATTGGGCTGGAATAAGGTAATTAAAGTCAGAGTATCTTGTTTGTAGATACTCCTGTTATTTCCTTGTCTGGTAATATAGTAGTTAATTGTTTTCTAATTAAATTCCTTTGAGATAGGAACAAATCACACACGCTGCTATTTTATTGTATCACTGTATGATTTACCCGTGAGTTAATTTTTTAAAAAATATATATAGATTTTTAGATATTATTGTTTTTTTTATGAAAACAAATCATGCAGTGATGGACTAGATTTTAATCGGTTGATCATGTCATTCCATAAGTAACCCTCGCAACCTATAAAACACAGTTTGATTGGAAAAAAGAATAAAATATTTTTTTAATATATTACGATAATAATATATTAGATTGACTTTGATAGATGTAGATTAACATGTCAACCCTATAACCCGAGTAATAAAACTACAATAACCTTATAAAAAACAAATAGTAGTCAATCCAATATTATATGATGAAAAAATATATGAGATAAATTCAATTAGAAAAACAACCTTAAAAGGTGATTTCAGTTAATCAAATAAACTCACGACTTACATCTTCAAACTAAGATAAACTCGTAAAAATAAACTTGAAACATTTTGTAAAGTTTAATTTTCAATCAGTTCGATGTTAAATGACGAGACTAAAAAAAGCAATTGGTTAAGGCAAAAACTCGAAAATAACATAAGTCATTTTGTTGAACTCAAGAGACCCTGATTATGGAGTTCATATAACCTTGCAGAAACAAAACATGCTTAATGAATACTATTTAACCTGAATTAATATGTCAAACTCATAATTATAGTCACGAGACTATCATAACCCTGAAAAAAGCAAATCAAAATAAATTATAAGACTCAATTCCTAGTTTATCATGTCAGACCTAATACTGAACAATTAAATTTGTAAAATTTTTAATAAACAAATGACACAAAAAATAAGTTAGGTCAGTATGAATTAACATGTTCAACATTATTTTCAGGTCACAGAAACAAAATAACCTTGTGAAAATTAATTTGAAATAAATCATAAAACCTAGTTCTAAATAAAATAAAATATTCTGTTAAAAAAAAAACAAGTCAATTAGATTAACCTCTCAAACCTACAACATATGTCATGAGATGAGAAATGCTAAGATTTGAGTGTATAAAACTAGATCTAAAAACTTGTTTTTCTTAAAAAAAAAAAAAACAAATGTGGATAACACTTCTGAATTTTTGAAACGGGACATACAATATGTAATTTAAATATTATGCTTTTCAAATGTTATATTTTTCGATCATTAAGCGTTGCAATGATGATTGAAAATTTGAGGTTAAGGTTCTTGGATTCAAAAATCCTTTTAACTTGTTAGTAGTTTAGTAAAAAAAAAAAAATACATGCATGCATGTCTTTGAAACCTTATTTCCAACCACTAAAACACATTTTAATCATACTAGAAACTCAAGTCCAAACTCAAGTCTACCAAGTTAACCTTGCAAAAGAAAAAAGTTCATAAAAAAGTTAATAGAACTCAAAATCCAATAACCCAGTATCAAAGAATAAAATTAAAAAAATCAATTACAAAAAAATGGGGTGAAAAAACAAAATCAAAGTCAACCCAAGTTAACTTGCTCAACTCTCTATCCATAATATGAGATTGAAATATTTAAAAAAAAAAAACAAAAGGTAGTTAGAAAGAAACTTTGATAAAAAAAGATATGAGTTGACTCAACTAACCATCGCTCGTAAAAAAACTCTCATGAAAAGAATAGTAAATAGATCATAAAGTTTTAAAGCCCTTAAATTTACTCATTTTTCCACTTTGGTTTTTGATTTATAATTTCTTCAATTTTGCTTCTGATTTAACCTAAAACTTTGATCTTATTGCAATTTTACCTCAATTTCAACCAATTGACTTGATAAAAAAGAATCTTGATCTCTAAAAATTTCAATGTTCTCAATTAAGCCCTTACTAAAAATAATTCAACAAATTCAAAGTACAATTAAGGCTTTGTATTTAATTAAGCCATTCAATTAGATCCTAAATTCATCTTTAAACATAATTATTTTTCATGCTAACTCATGATAAAATCAAATTGGCTTATTAAAAATATAATTATATCTCTCGACTTATTTTTATGCAAATTTATTTGATAATCATTTATTTTAGTATTGAATATGCATTTTTTTTTTATTTTTAGGCAATAGAGGTACGATCAGACTTTCGAATTCATCCAAAAATTTCAACTTGATCTTTCCACCAAGTCAACTTGCTTTTTTTTTTCCTTCTTATTTCAAGTAAATTCTAGAAATAACCAAAAAATTGGTTATGACAATACTTTTAAGCCTAGTCTAACAAAAAATACGATACTCGGGTATAATTTGGTACTCGAGATATGGGTAAAGGCTTGCCGAACCGCGTTAAAAATTGAGTTTGGATTCCCTCTTTTTTATTTTTTACTTAACATCATTTAATTATATTGTTGGATCATTATGTTTAATTAGATATTTGAATTAATTGCAATGTTTGTTAATATCAACACAAAACTTAATTTCACCATTTTAGATGTTGTTATCGCCTTTAATTTTAGAACAGCAAGTCTAAGACTAAATAATTTAATTTTAAATGATAAAATTAAAAATAAATAATTTTTAAAAAATAGAAATCCCTCGGGTGTAGAAACCATTTTTTACCAAAGAACCCATAAAAAAACAAACTTTAACCGAGTAAATATTCAAAACTAGTGACCCGATAACGAGACTAGGATTATCCTGTAGAAAGATAAATACAAAAAACCACAAAGTATAATTTTTACTTGTATTTTTTTAAAATAAAATTAATAACATTCCAAATAATATTATGATATTTTTGACTATAAGATCTCCAACCAGGGTTGAAATCCTCATGGCTCGCTCAGTCAGGCCTTTTGCCTGAAATACCAGTTCGTCTGGTCTGGGCCTAGGAAAACATACACCGTTACAGTCCAACCAGTCCACTAACAAAATCGGACGAGGTCTGCATCAACCAGCATACCAAACACTCCTCTTCAGGAAACCACTGCTAACTAAATATCCTTTTAAACCCTAGTGAGAAAATCGCGGAAAAAAAAAAACATTTGACAAAAAAAGCGCACTAAAACAAGAATCTCACTCTCGGTCTCTCGCTATCTCGTGGGCGCATTCTCACTTCTCTGGTTTCCCTCATCAACTTCCACTGGTCACCATTTACTCCCTCACGCCGCCCACAGCCCCAAAAATCCTCATCCTCAAACCTAACCCATCAAAAACCTCCACCAGCCATGGCCGCCTCCGAGGATTCCCTCCGCCGCGCACTCGTTGAGAAACAATCCACAATCGAATCTCAAGGAAACGCTGTCCGTGCACTCAAAGCCTCTAATGCTGAAAAGAAGGCTGTCGATGAGGCAATTGAAAAACTGAACGCCTTAAAATTAGAGAAGTCTTCAATTGAGAAACAACTTCAAGCTTCCGTTAGTGGTAATCCTGGTAGTTCTGTTAGTAAGGAAGCATTTCGACAAGCTGTGGTTAATACACTTGTAGGGAGGTTGTTTTTTATTCCTTCTTTTAAGATTTATGGTGGTGTTGCTGGGCTTTATGATTACGGGCCTCCTGGTTGCGCCATCAAGTCCAATGTTCTTGCCTTTTGGCGCCAGGTAAAGATGATTGATCAGCCTCTCTGTGTCTTACTTTGATTGTTGAAAAATGATCGATCAATGTTGAATTTAGATTGTAGCAATGAATTGCAATGCAATTAATTCGGCTCAAAAGGTCAATTTTTTGACCTGATTTATACTTTACTTTTTCAAGCGAAGAAAAAACTGCCCTATTGGATTGAAAGGTTTAAGGAATTAGAATATCTGGCATTCCTGTTGCATATTTGTGTACTAACTAGGAAATTTATTGATGTCTTGGCAGCATTTTGTTCTCGAGGAGAATATGTTGGAGGTTGATTGCCCATGTGTGACGCCTGAGGTTGTTCTCAAAGCATCAGGTCATGTGGATAAATTCACGGACCTTATGGTTAAGGATGAGAAAACTGGGACTTGCTATCGTGCGGACCACTTGCTGAAGGACTTCTGTAATGAGAAGATTCAGAAAGATCTCAGCATAACTGCAGAGAAGGCTGCAGAATTGAAACATGTACTTGCTGTCCTGGATGATCTCTCTGCTGAAGAGCTGGGTACTAAAATCAAGGAGTATGGTATTACAGCTCCAGACACAAGGAATCCACTTTCTGATCCTTATCCATTCAACTTGATGTTTCAAACATCAATAGGTCCTTCTGGTTTGAGCCCTGGGTGAGTGTCTTACAATAAATTTGTTTTCTTTTATGTAATTTCTATAACAATGATTTGCTGAATCTGCATTTTGAGTTTGCAGTATTTCAGTATATATGAAGCATTATATTACCCTATTAGGTACTGAAATAATCTCCCAATTTTTTTTATGTTAAAGGTATATGCGACCCGAAACAGCTCAGGGCATATTTGTTAACTTCAAGGACCTGTACAATTACAATGGGAACAAGCTCCCCTTTGCTGCTGCTCAAATTGGCCAGGCTTTCAGAAATGAGGTTTTAATTCTTTTCTTATTCTTAGAATGCATGCACAAGCTCTTTTTGCAGTGTTTTTTTCAAATGCCAATAGTTATTCTGGTTTTAGCTACAATATTTCATAATCAGCCTTGTGTTTGTTGCTGTTGTTTGTTCCACTGATATTGATGATGTTGAAAGTTTTCTTGATTGTTTTGCATGCTTTCTTGGCTGTTATGATGTTTTTTCCCTCACAGATCTGACTATATGCTCTCTCTCACATATAGATTTCTCCCCGCCAAGGTCTTTTAAGAGTTCGTGAATTCACGTTAGCAGAGATTGAGCACTTTGTTGATCCTGATGACAAATCTCACCCAAAATACTCTGAAGTTGCAGATCTTGAATTTTTGATGTTCCCAAGAGAACAACAAATCTCTGGCCAATCTGCAAAGAAAACTTGCCTTGGCGAAGCTGTTTCTAAGGTTAATTTGGTGGTAATTTTCAATTATCATCATGTCTTCTGCATTACCCTCTTCGTCATGATGCTATTATGTGTTTCATTCAGGGAATTGTCAACAATGAAACTCTTGGCTATTTCATTGGGAGAGTGTATCTTTTTCTAACTTGTCTTGGTATAGACAAAGACCGATTGCGATTCAGGCAACATCTTGCAAATGAAATGGCTCACTATGCTGCAGATTGCTGGGATGCTGAGATTGAGTCTTCATATGGTTGGATTGAATGTGTTGGTATTGCTGACAGATCTGCATATGACCTGCGTGCTCACATGGTGAGAATCTCTTTTATATAAGCATGTCTAAATTTGACAGCTGCAGTGCTCAACAGTAGGCACATAGGTGGATGTGAATTCTCTCATTCATGTCTTAATCTTATAATCTTGTCAGGGTCCGAGGGTGAGTTCATTTTAGTCCTGATCACGAGCTATTGTCATCTTTAACTCAACATGCATCATATATGGAATTGTTTCTGCTTGTGCTATTAAGTAACAGAACAAGTACAGCAAGGAATCACAAAAAAATATCTGCTTTAATTTTTTTAAACTAGAAATAGTAAATACACAGGAGCTTTTTTTGTTTCGTTGACAGGACAAAAGTGGAGTTCCTCTTGTGGCCCGTGAAAGAATTTCAGAACCAAAGGAAGTGGAGGTAATCATACTCACTGTCATCATTCTATGTTCTTTTCCAAATTTTTGTTTTGCACTAAGTGTTGGTCCTTATATTTCTACTGTTTATTGTGGACACCTGCTACATTTAACCTTTAATGTTCTGATTTCAGAAATTGGTTATAGCACCAGTGAAGAAAGAGCTGGGGCTTTCTTTCAAGGGTAACCAAAAAAAAGTGGTTGAAGCTTTGGAGGTAAGGCTGAAATTTATCAATGGACACAAATATCATAAAACTATTTGCGCCTGTTCTTGGAATGATTTCTTTCCCTTTTTTAGGCAATGAATGAGAAAGAAGCTTTGGACATGAAGTCGTCTTTGGAAACTAAAGGGGAGGTAGAATTTCATGTCTGCACTCTTGGGGAAAATGTGACAATTAAAAAGAGCATGGTATCAATTTCAAAGGAGAAGAAGAAGGAACACCAGAGAACTTTCACACCATCAGTAATTGAGCCATCTTTTGGCATTGGCCGTATAATCTATTGTCTCTATGAGCACTCTTTCTACTTGAGGTCCAGTAAAGCCGGGGATGAGCAGCTGAATGTTTTCCGTTTCCCTCCTCTTGTGGCACCTATAAAGTGCACTGTTTTCCCTCTTGTCCAGAATCAGCAGTATGAGGATGTTGCGAAAATCATTTCAAAGTCATTGACTGCTGCTGGAATCTCTCATAAGATTGATATTACAGGTTAGTGTAGATAAATTGTTATTTGGTTGTAGGCATTTTCACTAGATTAATAAGAAATATGTGTAGCTTGTAATCATTGACATGTGATTTAGGTTTAGGCATGTTTTGATGAATGATTGTGTGTATGCTTGGGATCATGCATTATATCTGAAAAAATAAAAGAATGTTTGAAGTTTGCCTGTTTTGAACTTTCTACATAAGGAGGGAAAATTATATATAAAAAGGAAAAAAGACCAGCAACATTTATCTATGTTCTATGATGCTTGTAAAAGGCATAGTTCTTGTCATTGCCAAGAGTTGCAACTAAATACTACATTATTGAATGAAGGCTTGCGTATTTTTTTTAGATTGGATAAATTTCCATGGCAAGCAGAGACTTGGAGCCTCAGTGCAATGTTTCTGAAATGCCCTGATATGATATATCTATTTCCTCTTTAATTGCAATTAACGGCTTTGAGTTTATATGTGGTTTGTCTTGTCTATTCCGAGGGCTAATAATGAGAATAATCTAAAACGGTGTGTAATGATATTAAAATTTCATGGCGCTTAGATGTGCATCTTCTTATACTATTTCTAGGCGTTTTAATCCACCTTATTCTCTGAAGTGTTTGAACCCTCGGTACCCCCCTCCCCCATGTTACGTTTGGACATGTTTTTCACTACACAGAGCATCATTCCCATTCTTAATTGCATCAAGGAGGTTGCTTAAATGTCCGCACTGCATATTTTTGCTCTGTTTAATTTGTTGTGTGAATGCTGTTGACAGGTACCTCAATTGGTAAACGATACGCAAGAACAGATGAACTGGGTGTACCATTTGCAATAACGGTTGATTCAACATCCTCAGTGACAATAAGAGAGAGGGATAGCAAGGATCAAATCCGTGTTAATGTGGAAGAAGCAGCAACAGTTATGAAGTCGGTAACTGATGGAAACACGACGTGGGCTGATGCGTGGGCAAATTTCCCGCACCACTCCTCAGTATCTGCAGAGGAATAGAGTTTTGAGTGGCAGTGGCTATATAATTGGATTTTGGCTAATTTCCCCCACCACTACTGTCTTTTACACTACACAAAACCGTAATGTCTTTTCCCGTCAACTCCGACAATTATCTCTCACAAAAACTGATGAATCACAGAAAAATATACTCTTGGCTTGTAAACTGAATCTCTTTATCCATTATAGACTTCCATCATTGTGTCATTCGGTTTTTAGGACCAATAAATTGAGCTGAGCCTGGCAGGTTCGTTCTAATTTCAGAAGATATCGTATGTTTTAATATTAAAAATATTTTTTTAAAAATAAAAAAAATATTATTTTAATATATTTTTGAAGAAGTACCCCTTTCATAAATAAACTAAAAAAATAAACTAAGTAACATTTCCAAACATACGTGCCATAATACACTACTAGCTAATTGCCCGCGCGTTGCCGCGGGTATTTTTTTGTATATAATTTAACACAATTAAATCTACAATGATCAATTTATATGATATAAGTCAATAAAAATTATAGATTAAAAGATAAAATGTTTAACATTTTGAGTTGAGTTTGTCACGTAAGCATAAATTACATCTTTTAGAATATAGGTATTGCGTTATAAACGATCACAAAAGAGCGCGCACTAACATTAGAAAAAAAAAGCAAAATATTTGAATAAGAAAAAAAAACTTACGAAAATCATTATTGTGCAGATAATAAAATGATTAAAATCAATTAATAGAAAGAGCAAATAAAAAAAACAACAGGGAAAAAGAAGCAATATTCATTTAAAATATTCTAATAATAGCAACATCGGAGTCTTAACATTTAAAATTATTATTGCCGCTAGAATAAAAACAACAAAAATTATTAAATTATACCGAGGGAAAAACAAAAAAGCATGAACAAAACAGCAAGCAAGAAAAACCAATTAAAAATTATTATTATTATTATTTTTATTATGAAAGAATAAATAATCACTATTATTATAATAATAGAATACATAAGCACTATTCTTATAATATTAATAATAATCACTATTATTATTATTCTTATTATAACTATTATTATTATGTTAATAATGAAAGAAACAAAAAAAAATGAAAGATGAAAAATATCTTAGAAACTTTAACAAAAGATAAAAAAAAATTACCATGGCTATTACTGGTAAAAAAAAAAATTTATCAAATTATCGGGAGGGAAAAAACATAACAAAAGAGTAAGAATGAAAAATAATTAAATCATTATTATTATTATTATTATTATTATTGTGTTAAATACATTATTATTATTATTATTATTATTATTATTATTATTATTATTGTGTTAAATACATGATTATTATTATTATTATTATTATTATTGTGTTAAATACATGATTATTATTATTATTATTATTATTATTATTATTATTATTGTGTTAAATACACTTATATATACATGGACAAAAGTAGGGATTAAAAAGAAAAAAAAGTGTAAGGGCTGAAATGGAAATCAAATATCAAGGGCTTAAATTAAAAAATTCAAAGTCAAAGGGCTGAAATGCAACTTACATTTATTGTCAATTGAAATAAGAGGACAAAATTGCAAAAATCGGAACTTTTGTACCGAATTGATTAAGTTATATACAGCCAACCCGGAAATTAAAAGTAGAAAGACCGAAGTGCAACTTTGACATTCCGGAGAGAGAGAAACGTGGCCGGCGGCTTTAACCGGCCTCCGCCGTGTCCACGGACGTCTGGTGGTGACACGCACCACCGTGGGAGGAAGACCACGCGGCGGCGCATCGTTCTGCCCCCCCGGTAGACAATTTACGGCCACCGGAGGAGGCCGCACGCGCCGCCTAAACAGGGCGTGAGGCGGACAGCCGTCTGGCGCGTGCGCCTCACGCCCTTACAGACGCCGATTAAAAAATTCAAAAAATAGGGCCAATTACCGTTCCACCCCTGCACCCAATTCAGTGTTTTTGTCTTATTAGGGGCTAAAACCGTATTTAGCCATTTCAGAAAATATTAAAAAAATAAAAAGTTGCTGCGGACCGGACCGGGCCGGTCCGGCTGCGCGCAATTACGCCGGTGCCCCTCAGCCCGATGCCGTATTTTGTCTTATTACCGGGGACGAAATCGTCAATACACTGTTCATAACTGATTATTTAAAAAAAAAGAAAATTAAAAGGAAAAACCGAAATTAGCCCCGGTCAAACCCCTCCTCTTGCCGCGCGGATGAAGGCCAATTTCGGGCGTGCACTGACGCAATGAACAGTGTTTACTGAGAGGCGCTACAGCGCAAAACCCCACGCTTTTTATTTGTATTGTAATATTTATTAATGGACTAATCGAAATGCTTGATTTCATGTTGGGCTTTTGGGCTGATATAAAATATGGTACAGGAGAACTATCAAAAAAGAGTCAGATTTGCCGTCATTATTGGATAAACCAAAAGGCTTTGTAAAGAAAGTTAAGCAACGAATAAGAAAAGGAAAAACAAAAAACAAATCCAACTGATCTCTCTCTCTGTTTCTGGACTGTAGAGAAAGAGTACACACTGCCCTAAGGGTAAAAGCAAAGAGGAAGAGAAGAATAGTTAGGAAGAAGATGTTGAGAGTAGCCGGGAGGAGGCTCTCATCTCTATCATGGAGGTCATCGCAGTCGCAGACGACCTCCGCCTTCGTCTCTCGAAACACTGCCTTCGTCAGCGATGATGGTCGTGATTCTGCTGCCTCTTCCAGAACCGTCCTCTCCCCTTATCAATTCTCCTTCACTCCAGATCTAATCAGAGGTCACCTCTTTTCTCTCCTAAGATTCAGGCCTCGCCTCTTTTTCCACTTCCTTTTTTTCTATTCCACGCGCTTTATTCTCTTTTCTTAATTTAATATACATATGTACTCGATATCTGGGTTTAGGAGGTTTTTAAATTGAAAAAATGAATATCGATTGCTGCAAACAACTTTGCAAGGTTTCTTTTTCCGTGTGTTACGATGTGTGCATTTCTTGATTGTTTGATGTCCCATTTCTTCGCAACCAAATTTAGGGTTTCGTGTTTGCTACAAGTTGTGAATTGAATGAACAATCTTTCATGGATTTGCCATGAGTTTTTATAGTTTTCTTCTATTTTGTCTTCGGATATTTTCAGAATTTTATTAACAATTATTTCTTCAAATCTTCAGTGTTTTGAAGTTTTGAGTTTTACTTTTAATTCCGGTAACAATCTTGTGTTACTGTTATAGTCAATTAAGCATATTCTCAAAGTTAAGCTGAACTGAATAGCTTAAGTTCTCGGTTGGGGAAGATGCCGTGCACTTCCACTTGATATGCTTGCTCTTATTATCATCAGTGCATCTGTAATTCGGCTAATTGCTGCCGATACATTCTTCAATTGCGGTGAATGTGCTGGTAGCTTTAATGAAGTACAATCTGATACAGATGCCCTAATGATAATAATGAAGTACAATGAATTTTTGAGTTTTACTTTTAATTCCGGTACCAGTCTTTTGTTACTGTTATATTCAATTAAGCATACTCTCAAAGTTCAAGCTGAATTGAATAGCTTAAGTTCTCGGTTGGGGAAGATGCCGTGCGCTTCCACTTGATATGCTTGCTCTTATTATCATCAGTGCATCTGTAATTCTTAGTAGGCAGCAGCTGTGGCTAATTGCTGCCGATACATTCTTCAATTGCGGTGAATGTGCTGGTAGCTTTAATGAAGTACAATCTGATACAGATGCCCTAATGATAATAATGAAGTACAATGAAATTTTGAGTTCTACTTTTAATTCCGGTACCAGTCTTTTGTTACTGTTATATTCAATTAAGCATATTCTCAAAGTTCAAGCTGAATTGAATAGCTTAAGTTCTGGGTTGGAAGATGGAGTGTGCTTCCACTTGATATGCTTGCTCTTATTATCGTTAGTGCATCTGTAATTCTTCAGTTGAGGTGAATGTCTTGGCAGCTTTGATGAAGTACAATCTGATACATATATTATGGGAGCTATTATGTCTATGATCAGCGCTGTTCTTGTTATTCTCATAAGACAGCAATGGAATGGTAGGCCAGTTATATGTATCTCTGTGCTGTGTGTGTAAGCACTCACTGCTACTAATAATGGATAAGATCATAAAAGTTTCATCTAGAGAGGTAGGAATAGGGCATGGGGTTTTTTGGTTGCTGGTTGTCACTCCCCCCCCTTCACAAGCTTATATTTTTGTTCAATGTTGTTTGTCCAAAATTTGGCTGTGTGTAATGAATTTACCAATGGCTGATAATTCTTACAGGGTATTCTTCTGGAGCCCTTACTTCAGGACATGATATGGGTATCATCTCAGATCTCCCGCCTACTGTAGCAGCTGTGAAGAACCCTACCTCAAAGATTGTCTATGACGAGCACAATCATGAGCGATATCCACCTGGTGACCCCAGCAAGCGTGCCTTTGCCTATTTTGTCTTGACAGGTGGCCGGTTTGTGTATGCCTCCTTAATCCGTCTTCTGATCCTCAAGTTTGTTTTGAGCATGTCTGCTAGCAAAGATGTCCTTGCCATGGCCTCCCTTGAGGTTGATCTCTCTAGCATCGAGCCTGGCTCAACTGTTACAGTAAAGTGGCGTGGAAAGCCAGTTTTCATCAGGAGACGAACTGAAGATGATATTAAGCTAGCTAACAGTGTTGATCTTGCATCCCTTCGTGACCCGCAGGAGGATGCTGCCAGGGTCAAGAATCCAGAATGGCTTGTGGTGGTCGGGGTCTGCACGCACTTGGGTTGCATTCCATTACCTAATGCTGGTGATTTTGGTGGCTGGTTTTGTCCTTGCCATGGCTCACACTATGACATCTCTGGCAGGATTCGCAAGGGTCCAGCACCCTATAATTTAGAGGTCCCCACATACAGCTTCTTGGAGGACAACAAGTTACTTGTTGGGTGAGAAATCCCGCAGGAATTCCTTTACGGAGCTCTAGTTTACCATGGGATGTTATAATATATATTGTCCTCTACAGCTGGGAAACACTGATGACATTTTTGCAAATTTGTTATGTTCTACCGTTGCATGTTCACTTGATGCTCTATCAATTTGGACTGTATCGCTTCCGCTTTTAACTGTCGGGGGTATGTTTTTCTGAATAAAACACCTGGATATTTTATTGTTTTTTTTTTCTGTGTAGTTGTACCCAGAATTCGTTCCACTAAATAATCAGAACTTGGGATGGTCGCTGTCTTATTAGTTGTCAATATCTCTTTGGCACGCATGTTTATCTTTCATATACACTGTAAAGCGCGATAAGATGACACTGGGAGACTTCTGGGATATGAATAATCCAGATAGCTACTGTTACACAAATTCTATCTGGATTTGAATTATGCTTTCTGATCATGCATGGAGCATGCTGGTCTTGGAGGAGTAAACGTTCAGGGTTACAACTGTTCTCAAAACATCTTGGTCTAGAAGGGGAATGTGTCTGCCAGAAAACTACATGAACATTTTATTATATCAAGTGGCTGATGGAGACTTGGTCATGAAATGCTATTCGACTCAACATTTAGGTGTTAAATGGATTTAAAAATCATTTGCCAGAATTTCCCTTCATTGGGTTAGGCTTATATTTTATTTCCTGCTACACAGGCCATTCAAGAGCATCCAGTTCAAAAAAAAGAAAAGAGTTCATATGGCATAAAAATAACGTAGATAATGGCATTACTGTTGCTCTCGTGTTCAGTTCTCAAATTCACCAAAGAAATAAAAGTAATGTCGTCTACTTCTCAACGCCTACAAATTGTAGAGCAGAGAACCGAAACTTGTAATTTAACAAGCAAATCAATTGGCTAGTCGTCTTGGATAGGAACTAATGACAGTTTGCCTCCATATACATCTGGGAGCTGGCTCTCGTCAATGTCGTCAAGCAGAGTGGATTTCAGTTTTTTGTTCTCGACAAAGATAATCTGCAAAAAAATTCAGTGCGTAAGGGGTGGAACAAGGCAAAGAAAAGACAGACCAAAACTCCCAACCAGCACACATGGCTATGGCTTGTCTCCATGCAGTCTAAATCCAATGTCTGTATACCATAATAATAATAGTAATAATAAATAAAAAAATATATAAAGATTCTGGGACTTCTGGCACCATAAATAAACAAAAGCAGGAATCATCTTTTCGAGATTCTGTCTGATAAAAAGGTTGTTGGTTTCCTTGGGTGCATTTTCATATACTAACGTTCCATGCACCATCCAGATCTCTACATGCTCTTCGCTTTTAGATTCGCAGAAAGTTTCAAGAAAATATAAAGCTGGTGGAACTGTTTCCATAATGTTCAGCTGTTGCTGGTTCAACCAAAACGTAGGAAAATGCATATTAGCAAGGAAAGATGCTCCATACCTTCCTTTTGGTTTTGCTGTCAATAAACGGGTAGACAACCTTCCATGCAGTCATAAATATGTAGGGCACATGAACTATGAACAATTTGCCTAACCTCTCTGGGTAGCAATCCTGTCAAAAAACAAAAACAAAAACATCCAGGCTGCTGATATGAGCATCTTGTACAGCTATACCACTGCTGGGGCTATCTTATGGTAACCTAAATGTTCATTTTAAGATGCACAAGAGTAAGCTAAGCGAGCTATAATCAGTATGGCTCTGTAAGTTTAGTTAAGGCAACAAATTAGAAGTTACTTCTATGGAAATATTGCCTAGTGGGACATCAAACCTGCAATATCGATAATGCTGCTAGATATCCACGAATATCACTATTGGCGTATCCCCACCCTTTAAGATCTGCAATGGACACAAACTTTTCCTGTCCAGCTGGCATTCTGTAAAACCCAAGATGTTGCATGAGCTTGACTGGCTTGCTTAAAACCAACTCTGAGTAACATAATTGACCTGGTTCTATGAAACTTGTGAGATTGAGAAGGGATTCTTAGATTGGATTCCATTAGAAATAGTTGTTTCTAAAGGTACAGTGCTTGTTCATTTACCCATCTATCTTCTCAAATACATGGTTAGTTTTGTTTTATTAGGACGAGCCCGATAGAATGAGATTGATATGATGCCCTTCCTCCAGAGATCATTTTCCAGGATAGAAAAACGTAGCGGAGATGAGAATTTTATGACTGATAGAATTACCTGGCACATATTCTCTCGAGAGTGTAGGCAACAAAACCTGCAAGGAAAAGAAATTTCCCAGGTTAGCTGAACGCAGGTCTACTTTGCCATGTCAGATCTAAAAAAAATCACAAAATTGTTCTCTTATGGCCGATGATAGAGAACAAGTCAATTTTGAAACTATCGGTTCTAGTCTGCGTTACCACAGGATTCAAAAATAAAATATGGAGCTTCCAGGTTTACTACAGACCCTTGAACTCCTCTAAACTTCCTTTGTAAGGCTTATGTCTGGCACCGTAAACCATAACTATGGGACGGTTTTGCTTATCAACCCCTTGCATAAACAACTTGTTTTGAGCAAGTTCATTTGGAATCTCTGATGGAGATATGAAGCCATTCGGGATGCTCGATCGCCTCCAGCTTAGGTACTTTAGGAATAAGGTCGACGCCTTCTCGATGTCTAGTTCTCGAGCACGCAGAAATCTCCGGATCATCAAATCGTCCACTTCCTGAAAATCAGAAAGAAACACATATAACCCCACAACGCAAGTGTAGTGGATGGATGGACTCAAAAACAAATTCAATCAAGAAAAAAAAGTTGAGGATCAAGCTAAAACACATCCAGTTGCAACTTTGCTACAGCTCACGCCTTTCTTTTGTGCGATTTGGTAATACTGCAACTCTAAGCCTAATACTGCATTTTGCAGCCGCTGCTCTGATGTTATGCGATTCACATCATACTTTCGAAACAATTTTTATTACCAAGCAATTCAGGCTGTGAGTTAACTATCAGTGAGCCCTGTTCTTCAGCTGATATAAAAATTTAAAGCACACTCATGTAATTTTCACTGATCTAATTTAGAAACTATAAACAAAACAAATGGTACATGATCAAGTACAAGACAGCTAATTAATCCTCGTCAAAACAAAAACCCACAAAGCATATTGCTTCGGAGGAAGAAAAGGAGAAAAGAGAAGGAACCTTGACAGAGGAATCTTCTCTTTCAACATGGGCTCTCATGAGACGCACTTTGTTTTGTTCAATCTCATTGATTTCAATTTGATTCCCTTTCTCTTCTGTTATCATCCCATTTGATTCCTCTATGCTCTTGAATTCCATTTTCTAAATTTTGTGTGAGTTCTATGGACTTCACTGCTCATCCATAAATAAGAACGATTGGTTCCTCGCTGCTCTCAGAAATTGACTTTGATTCAACGATTTAATAATGAATTAGAGAGGTAGGTTCGACAACCATGTTTGATGACACGGTACATTCTTTTTTATATGTAAAAAAATACTTTTTTTATTTTAAAATAGATTATAATAATTATAATTATATTTATTCTTAATATCTATATATTAAAACAATAAAAAATACTTAAAAGCATTAATTGAGATGTCTTAAAAAATAAAAACTTTAGAAGAGTGTTGTCCAATCACACCCCTAATTGGTGCATAAAACTCATCCATCACAGCCGAGAGTAATCTTGTGTTAAGTGTTTTTGAAATTTAATATAGATTATTTTTTGAAGTATTTCTTTATAGTAAACTATTATGTTTTTCAAAATCTATCTTTTTCACATCACGTATAGGAATAATTTAAATATATATATATATATATATATATATATATAATTTAAAATTTTAAAAAATCATATATTTGTTTTTGAATCTCGAACACCCCTGCCAAAGTGCCAAACGGTCAAATGTTTTAGGTGAAAAACTTTCCCTTTAAAGTTTAAATTGAAAGTAACCGGACAATTGCTGTGATGAGCTGTTGAGGGCACAATCTTGCTTCTCGAGTTGTTGAAAAGTGAGTTGACCATGTGAAAAACTATATTTTTTTATTAGTTAATTATATCATATTTAAAAAGAAAATACAAAGAGATATGGATCCCTTGTATACCCCTATCTCTCATTCTTATTCTTAATAACCCGTTAAGTTGACTATATACAATTTATGTATATAATAAAAGAAATCAAAAGTTAATAAAACGCTGACTCTCCTTCGTTATGTTTAGAGTTTCACAGGTTTTGTCATGAAGGAACCTTTTCAAAAATATTTTCTTTTTTTAAAAATATTTTTAAAGCATAATAGGAAAGGAATTACTTGATAGCCAGTAGCCAGTCATGAGAAAACAAATATCAGGACCCGTCTTGGTCTGCCAGCACGATGTTATTTTTTGGTTGATATATAGTCCTTCAATTTTTATAATTGTTTTTTTATTTCACTCTTCTTCGGTATTAAAAAACTGCATGATAAATGAAATTCATGGGTTTTTTTATACTTCTACTAGGTTACCTAGATATCAAATATATTTTTTTCAGAGCTACTGTTTAATTTCACAAGCATTTATTTTTACCATAACATTAAATAAAAATAATTTATATAAACAATAAAATTATAAAATCCATTGAAGTCTATGATCTGCGTTACAAGGTGATCGAGATCAATCTAGTGTCACTTGGAATCACTTCTCGAATTGTTGAGTTCAAAACTCGGGTCAAGTAAGGAGCCGAGTCGATATATTTCGAAATGAAACTGCTTTATTTAATTTAATAATATTACCCAAACAATCACAATACTCTTTATATTTTTTAATTTGTTTAAAAAATAATTTGACATGTAGTGGAAAGCACATCAAAATGATTTAAAAATACCAAAACATATTTATTTTAAAAAAAAAAATTTCAGTAAAATACGGTTTGATCGCAGTGCCAAATAAGCTCTCTCTCTCTATATATATATTAAATTTAAGCTCATGTCCCTTCATTATGTTTAGAATTTCTTTATTCTTTCCCGTCCGGTCATTAAGGAAACATTCCCTCCATCGAAAACAGGCATGGATGAGAATCAACCTCAGTTCTTTACCCCGAGGTAAAATTACCATTTAAGGAGTTGTTTTAGAGTGTTTTTGAAAACAAAAATTATATATTTTGATATTTAAAATAAATTTAAAATAAATATTTTTAAAGATAATATATTTTTAAAAATAACCGTAACACTACACGATAAACATTTAAGCTCTCTCACAGCCTCCCAGTCGGCTTTAATGCAGGCAGTCCTTCCAACCAGATCTAATAAAATGGCGGTGGCCTGGTGCACCCGAAAGCCCTGACCTCACATCAACGAGAGGTCCAGCTCTAGAGATATCGCTCTCCAAGTTTTAAACAGTTGGCGTGGTATTAGCTATTAAGATGATGAAACCTACCCATGAAAGAAAAAACAGTTGAACCCATTAAAGGGTTTATTCAGGTATTTATGTTCTTTTATAGGCGTTTATAGATAATAAAAAAAAAAAAAAAAAAACAAAGTTGAGAAATAATTTTTTGGATGTAAACCTTGATTTCTCAGCAACCATTGAATTATTTTGAGAAATAAATTGTCCTACCTTCAATTTTACTAATTTAAGTTGCTAGTCATTTAATTCAAAATTGTCATTATTTTAGTGTGTTTGAGTGTAGATGTGTTTATTTTCTCGTGATACACTACGTGTTCGTTACTCGACCTTACATTACTTTTCTACATGAGCACCTCACATTTTATTTTACACGCATGAATGACCGTTTATTTATTTATTTGAGTGTATGCTTTTAACTGAATTTATTAATTTTAATTTTCATATCTCTTCTATTTTTCACCTTGGTTAGTTTTTCTTATTATATATCACCGAGATAACAGGCATGGACGATTCTATAACATATTTCGGGAGGGCAATAACACCCTTAAAGTTTAAGTTTTCTTCATTTTCGATCCTTAATTTGTCAACGCTTTTTAATAGTTAACACTGAACACGATCCTAAATCAAGACTGGTCTCGAATTTTGTACTGTAAGGCCTTAGAAAAAGCCCTAACTGATGGTGAGTGACATGAGATTTTTTCCCAGAAAACAATCAGTTTACTCTTCTAAAATAGATCCCAAAATCCATTCAGGATGGAGCCCAGAGCTGTTTGGTGTAATCGTGTTTTGTGATTTTTATGGGCTTATTATGGGTCGAATGTGGAACATTTTTCTCCTCCTGATGGGCCTCTGAAGCCACGATTGTAACTTTATGCTGTCGGGCTCATGCTAATGAAATGCTTCCTTATATAAAAAAAATATATTTTATTTCTTTCTAAAAATCCTTCTTTTGTTATTTAAAACTAACACAACCTATTCTCTAGTAAAAGATAAGTTTTCATTTACTAAAAAAAATAAAGAAAAAAAGTCCACAAGAATTTGTAGAAATTCCCCCGGTTCACAAGCACCACATTGTTACGAATGACCACCAACTCTCTTCTCCCAAATGACATCCAACAGCAATCACTTTCCGATGGAAAAAAAAAACACCGATGAAAAGCTTAGATTGTATTACTTTTATGGAGATTTTCTCAGGGTTTTTTCAGAAAATATAAAACAGTTAAAAATGTATTTACTCCTTTTTTTCTTACACGGACATTTATAACATGTTGGGTTTACTTTCCAAAACAATTTCCCACTTTTTACTTTCCTTTTCATATTTATTTTAAGATAATTTTTCTATTAAAAAAAACAGTGGATAATGCAAGCTCTAATTAGTCAAGTTATTGAGAATTATTTATTAGATTAGGGCATTGATAAAATTTTGATTATTACAGTGGATAATGCAAAGTGTAATGATGTGACTATTATATATATTGAAGAATGTGATAACAAACTGACCAACTAATATATTGTCAAATGAGATTTTACATGTTAGATGTTGTTGACACATTATAAATCTCATCGTGTGTGATGGTTTGAAAAAGATTAATACTTTAGTTGTTAAGATTCGAAATGCAATTAGATTTGTGAGATTTTCGTCTTCTGAGCAACTTGTATTTAAGAAGTGTGCTAAAAAGTTGCATGTAGAATGTATGATATCGTTATGTTTGGATGTTGCAACTCGACAAAATTCAATTTATATTATGCTAGAAGTTGCTGGAAAGTTTGAAAAGGTGGTTGGGAGATTGGGTGAAAGTGAAGGTATATAAGTTACTTTTTGGAGGTTGATTTGAAAGGAAAAAAAAAAAAAAAAACCTAGCTTATAGGATTGGGATAACGGTGGAAGTTTGATGAAATTCTTACAGATATTTTATATGGTTACATTGAGATTTTTCTAGCTCATTGCATGTGACATAAAATTCCTCTAATGAATTGATTTAAATGCATACAAACTCGTGGCAATTATGTAAGAGTTAAGATAATCTTTTACATGGAATGTAGATAAACATGATGTTAATGTTTGAGAAGTATTGGGATTGTGAAGTAAAACAAAATTTGTTGTTGTATATGGCTAATGTCTTAGATCCACATCCCGAGTTAAAATATATAAATTTTATTTTAGTGAGTTATATGATAATGACAAAACATATTATATAACAACTAAGGTGAAAGATGAACTAGTAAGGATGTAACAGCCCGACCCAACCTGCCATATATTGTCCGCTTTGGGCCTTACCGCCCTCACGGTTTTGTTCCTGGTGACGCGAGCCCACTTCTGAGCCTAACGCCCCAAAACGCGTATGAAAAGTTAGCAACCAGCACTCTTAATAAGGTCAGCTACCACTCCCTCACCCGCCGATGTGGGATATTACAATCCACCCCCCTTAAGGAGCCCGACGACCCCGTCGGCACAACCGGACAGCCAGTGAGGTCGGCTCTGATACCAAATGTAACAGCCCGGCCCAACCTGCCATATATTGTCCGCTTTGGGCCTTACCGCCCTCACGGTTTTGTTCCTGGTGACGCGAGCCCACTTCTGAGCCTAACGCCCCAAAACGCGTATGAAAAGTTAGCAACCAGCACTCTTAATAAGGTCAGCTACCACTCCCTCACCCGCCGATGTGGGATATTACAAAGGATGTATGAGTTTCACTTGAAAGTTGATGAATTGGTGGATGATAATATGTATAAACAAAATGTTAATATTATTGATGATATAAAGGTGGATATTTGTTTGATGGCTACGAGGATCCTAATAATGATAATTTAGATATTTTATATTGGTATAAGAGTAATGCATTAAAAGTTAAAACACAAGATATTTTCTAAGGTTGCGCAACATGTTCTAGCTATTCCTATATCTTTAGTACCTTTTGAATCAGTTTTTAGCATAGACGGTCGTATACTCGATCAATTTTGAAGTTCTTTATCTCAATTAATAATTTAAACACTTATTTTTTATCAAGATTGTTAACATCATGGGCTAATTCCAACTCATATTAGAACCTTAATGAATGATTATAAAACCTATGAAAACCTTGAATCTGGTAATTTTTTTATAAACCTATACCTTTTATTTTATTATTTACTAGATTAACGTATTTTCAATCTAACATGTCTAATTTTTTATTTTGTAGAATTTGATGGAAAGTTACATCTAACAGCGAATGCCAATTAAATCAAAATTAAGGGTATTTATTGAAAATAAATGGTAAAATAATACTTTTTATATTTATATCTTCTAATTTAATTTACAATGTTATAATTCTATATTTTGAATTCCAGGTTTTGATATCAATAATATCAAGGGATCAAAGTGAAATGTTCTTGATTGAGATGATGTGCAAAGCGAAGATTTATTTTTTTGGCCTGGAGTTTTTTTTATGACAATGTCACTTGCCGTTTCTTTTTAAAACTTTTGATGAAAATGATTTGTAATTTGATATGTTGTATTTAAACTCTTGTAACTCTTGCTCAATGCTACCAGGAAGGCAACCAAGCTAAGCAGTACTATTAGAAAGGCAACAAAACTTAATAAACACAGGATTAATAAGAAAATTAAATAATAATAACATCAATTACATTAAAAAACCCGTCAAAAAACCCCAAAAAACCCAAAAAACAATATAGATTTTTTTTTTGATTTTAAACATAAAAAATCAAACGAATCCAATCAAATTAAACCAATTTTAATTCAATTTTGTTTTTCTTTTCAATTCGATTACTTTTTTAAATAAAAGCTATACGGAACCGAAAAATGATTCCCAGTCTCACAACACACGACCACTTCAAGATCCTTCCTCTGCTGATGGACAAATAAAGAAAACAGAGAGAGACGAGGGCTCTTCAAAACGGCGCCGCATATAGGGTGTACCGAACCTTCCACAGGCTTAAAAAAATGGAGCCAAAGAGGCGGGAGGTTTTTTGTTAGTAAATTAAAGGGAGTGAGATAGACCTGTCATCAAACCGGCAAAACAAACAAAGCTTTCACTTAACCCACACATATATTAAGATTTGTACATGTTGTTGCTCGCTGCATTTCCATGTTAAAAATGCTGTCTTTCTCTGTTTCTTCAAGCAAATTCTTCTCTGATTCTTTCCCTTTCAATCTCTACCTGGATAAACGACCCTTTTTTTTCTTTTCTTTTTTCGTGTTTAGTCCCATAACCCACGTTCTAAGTAAACTCCTCACCTACTCCTCAATATGACATACCAACCATAGACTCTTCTCTTAAATATTGCCTTTTACCTCTCCTTTTGGATTCACCCTGAAGCCCCATTTCGGTTTTTAGTTGAGATTTTGGGTTGGGGGCTGGAAATATGAGGGCATGCTTGTGGGTTTTTGCTGTGGTTCTTGTTTTCGGTTTTGTTGATGGAAAAAGAGTTGAAAGGTTACGCACAGAGAGGATTTCAGGTGGCATTCTTAAATCTCCTTAATGTTTTACTTATTATTGGATTTTAAGCTCTCTTTTTTTTTGTGGCAGGCTCTGTTTTATTTGTCTTTGTTAGACTTCATCTGATGTTTTCGGATTGTTTGCCGGCTTTCTGTACTTGAGTTATAGACATGGCCCGGGTTCGAAATTTTGCTGTAATGAATCAGAATGGCCTATGAACATGAAGAGTAAAAGTTTTAACACATTTGGTTTTAGCTATGCGCAAATTAATTAGTTCTTGGAACTTTTGGGAATCTTTTTGTATTTAGTTCAGGGCTTTGGGTATCTTGATTATTTTCTATTTGATTTGGATTCAAAGGAAATGTTCATCTGATTCACCAGATTCTCACTGAGCCCTGTTCATGTACCGGGTATCTTTTATCTCATTCAATTGACAGAAAAAGGAAAAACTTTTTTATATTGTTGTTTTAGATATTTGTTTTTTTCATATGAACCTACTTGCCGTTTAAAATTCCTCGTGTTTGGATGCATGGGTGTTTGTGTTACTAATGATGATGATGCGTTTTTATACCACTAGAGGCTGTTACCTATCCTCAATGACCCCCCCCCCCCCGAAAAAATGGAGTCTAAACTCGCTTGGGCTGTTTCCATTATTGAATATGAGGCATGGTATTAATAACAAAATGTGTTTTTGGTTTCAATAACGCAGGAAGCGCTGGGGATGTGTTGGATGATGATCCAGTGGGAAGGTTGAAAGTCTATGTTTATGAGCTTCCGAGTAAATACAACAAGAAATTGCTGCAGAAGGACCCCAGATGTCTCACCCATATGTTTGCTGCTGAAATCTTCATGCATAGATTTCTCCTATCCAGCCCAGTTCGAACCCTTAATCCAGATGAAGCAGATTGGTTTTATACCCCTATATACCCCACTTGTGACCTCACACCCATGGGCTTGCCGTTGCCCTTCAAATCTCCTAGGATGATGAGAAGTGCGATACAGCTAATCTCCTCCAATTGGCCTTACTGGAATCGTACGGAAGGGTCTGATCACTTTTTTGTTGTGCCCCATGACTTTGGAGCCTGCTTCCATTATCAGGTAGGACTGCTAATGCTGTTGGATCATGCTTTCTTAGTAATCATATCTTGCCGCATTTTGAAAGAAAGTTTTTTTTTTTGATGTCATCAGTCTACACTATACATGCTTCAGTTCAACGTGTGTTTCCTTTTTAGTGTGACTTCCCGGTTTCATTAGGTGCTGATCTTGTAGTCTGTCTGCATTTCATCGGTCACGTAACTAGGCAAGGGAGATTTTGATAAGTTTGGCTTTGGTTTCACAGTGATTAGATTTTGACAGGCATGTGAGCTAGAAGGGCCCTGTTACAACATGGCTGATGTTAATTTAAACTCAAAAATGTGCATCTAGAGACCCTTGAAAATCTCTGGATTCATTATTGGACCTAGAGTGGGGGAGGGGAAAAAAGAAATTTTAACTTAAAGACAATCAGACATTCATGTTCTACATATACTGAGTGACTTGTAGTTTCTAATATTTCTATAACAAACATGACCATATTGTCAGACATTGCCCTTGCCTTTTCAGGCAGCCCCCCTTGCTTCTCTCAGTTGTTACAAAAAGTGACTAGCGGTTTTTTTCTATGCTCGTACTACTACACTTTTTTTTGGTCTTCTGGGGTGGAGGTGGGAGGAACCTGACCCTGCCTTCTGGGCACACAGGTTGACGACCAATCCACCCAATGCTACCAATCTCCTCAAAGGGGTATTGGTAATTCTAAGACTTTTGAAATCCAATATAATGTGATCCTACTACACCCATTGAATTATGATATATGAAGCTTGATGACAGTCAGAATCAATTTTGACTGAACATGTGATCAGAATTAAGATTTTATTACTCAGTTAAATCGTTTTTGCTTCCATACATGATAGATATGTCAAAAAGGTTTAATGGAGCTTGTAACTTCTGACTCTCCTCTGGAACCATATAAAATCAAGACCTCCTTAAGTGTCTCTTTTATTTGCGTTAATTGAGCAAACAATTTGTACTAGATGTGACTCATTTATTATCTCAAATAACGTAGGAAGAGAAAGCTGTTGAGCGGGGCATTCTTCCACTACTCCAGCGTTCTACTTTGGTTCAAACTTTTGGGCAACGAAATCATGTGTGCTTGAATGAGGGGTCAATTACAATTCCTCCTTTTGCTCCTCCTCAAAAGATGCAGGCACACCAGATCCCCCCTGACACTCCACGGTCCATTTTTGTCTATTTCCGCGGACTGTTTTATGATGTAAATAATGATCCAGAAGGTGGTTATTATGCAAGGTATGCTTGTGCTGATCTTCCAAAAAGAGTGAATTGCAACCCGTCTAGCCTAATATAGTTTTTTTTTGTAGACCAAATAGGCAATAATGCCATGGAAGATATTAAACCACACATCCAATCATACATGTAATGAAGTAGAGATTTAATGAACTTAGGTTATTAAGTAGCCATCAAACCCTCCAGGACCCATGTTTGTTCATCACAGAGTAGGCTATCAGATTAATGACGCAATTTCTTCAGCCTTCACATCCTCCTGTGAATTTAAATTTTGGGAATTTCAGATTCAAGATCCAGGTTCTCTTTCTTCTGATAAAGATTTGCTTTGAGACTTCATAGTCTGTATCTAAGAATTAATGGATGATCTTGTAGCGAACCTGCTGGTTCAGACATCTTGTATGAATTCTGTGAGGCTGTTGGGCTTATATTAGTTGCTTAACCTTTTTGTTTGACTGACAGAGGAGCCAGAGCTGCAGTTTGGGAGAATTTCAAGAACAATCCACTCTTCGACATCTCCACTGACCACCCAACAACATATTATGAAGACATGCAGCGAGCTATATTTTGCTTGTGCCCACTCGGTTGGGCCCCATGGAGTCCTAGATTAGTTGAAGCAGTGGTATTTGGATGCATTCCTGTCATCATAGCTGATGATATTGTTTTACCATTCGCCGATGCTATCCCATGGGAGGAAATTGGGGTGTTTGTAGCAGAGGAAGATGTCCCTAACCTGGACACAATCCTGACAACTACACCACCAGAAGTGATCTTAAGGAAACAAAGGCTTCTTGCAAATCCTTCTATGAAACGTGCAATGTTATTCCCACAACCTGCGCAACCAGGTGATGCTTTCCACCAAATACTAAATGGGCTGGCTCGTAAGTTGCCGCACGACAGGAGTGTTTACTTGAAGTCTGGTCAAAATATCTTGAATTGGACAGCAGGACCAGTTGGGGACCTGAAACCTTGGTAAGAGAAGTGTCATTTTCTCAACAGACATGGCTGTGGTGTATTTAGTGTTTCATCCAATCGCAAGGAACGTAAACTTCTCTTTGAAATTTTGAATTTTGTATAGATTCTTGAACTTCACATGTACATCAGGGACATAGTTCGATGCTTTAAATAACTTCATATTTTTCTGGACATCGACAATTGCTGTGATTTTTGACACGTAATATTTGTATCAGCTTTACTTTTTTTGTTAGGACAGATTGCATTTTCCATCATCCTTGCTGCATAACTTCAATCTCTGTTTTCCTTGCTTATAGATCATATCCGCCATTTCTTCAACCATCCGACCAAACCCTCAGTTACAGTTTTTTGATAATATTTTCCTTGAATTACATCGCATTAGATTCTTTAAACCAATTTCTGTGACGGGCAAACCCTGATATGAACTCTACTATATGTATATATATATATAGGAAAGGAAAAGGAAGGTCTTGAATCCGAGTTAAAATCTCAAGTTCAAGCAATTGACCGTGCTTGTGCATCCCCGAATATTTAAAACCCAACTAGATTCGGTATACTCAAGCCAGCTCACGAAGTGATGGTTTGCTCATCATATGCAAGTCCTCCCTAACAAGGAAAGCCAGCCATAATTATAATTATAATTATTATGTATCCAAGCTAACTATGATCATTGAAAATTTACACAATGGGAAGTCTATATAATATCTCGGGCAACAATTTAAACAAAATGACCCGATTTATCTATTTGTATAATATCTCGGGCAACAATTCAAAGTAATGAACTTTGAGAGGATAATACATCCCGGAGAAAGAAAGAAAGAAAAACATTTTCTTCTTCTTGGTTTTGATCATCCAATGGTGCTTGTGTGACACGCTCCGCAACACCATTTTATCTAAAAATTTAAATTATTACATGAAATTTCAGAATATAATTTATATTATTTTTTAATATATTATCTTAACTGAAAGTTTTTTGGACTTAAACTTGCATAAATTCATAATATTTTTTATTTAATTTTTATCAAACAAAACATGGTGTTGAGATTTGAACTCGTGACCTCAATAAAACTATGATATCTTATGAAGAAACTATTTCATTTAAAAACTTAAATTATTTGATAAAATTTCTAGATATTATTTATATTATTTTTTAAAAAAGAGTTTACTTTAAAGTAACGAGCTAGGAGTTGACGGGCATCCTTTGAGGTGTAACAATGGTCAGGTTAAAAATGGCTAAACATCTCTTCCAACCTGAAGAGGACAGGCCACTTTGAAGTAGGTGTCGTCCCGCAATCTTCTCTTTGACTTCATCTTCAATTTTATCAAAATAATGGGATTGTGGTGCCGTCTGCCATCACACCACCTTGACAGTCACATCCCACGGCCCTCATTAATCTCGGATCACAACCACACGAAAAACTCAGCAAAATGGAATCGGACCGCTTCAATTTAGTAGGCAGGTAACAAAAAAATGGGTGGTGTAATTTTTATTTTAATTATAGGGCCAACAAGTAGAGAAGTTGGATTAAATATTTTCAACTACCTATAAACAAAGAATAAAAGCGGTTGAATTCGAATTGTTGTATACTCTAAGATATTAGCTGTTACGTTACAAGCAGAGCCTTTGAATTTGAATTGTCCTTTGATATCCGCGAGATCTCCTATACGTCCAAGCAAGCAGTTCTAGCTTCTAATTATGCGAGCTGAATTTGATTTCTGCAGAGAGAGATAATATCTCAAATTTAATAGTCAGCACCAAATTGTTATATGTTAAAGAGAAAGAAATACAGACTGGATATTCAAACACAAATCCTAGACTTTCACCTACAAATTACAATGTGACAGCAAAAATAGGAATAACGACGTCGGCACCTGTAAAATATTTGGCTAATTTTTATTTTTATATTTTTAAACTGATTTAAATTTGTTAATATCAAAAATAATAATAAAAAAATTTAAATAGAAAATAGTTTTACACATTCCAATCAAAAATAAAAATCCCTCACCTCACCTGTTCATGTCTGTATTGTAGTTGAGTTTATTTTTAAAATTGTTTATTTTAAATATAATAATTTAAAATAATAATAATAATAAAAGTAAAATTAACACTTTAATAGATGGCATTAAATAAGAAAAAAAGGATCAAATCTTGCAACACCTTCAACTAAATTTCACCAAACCGAACACCCTCTCTGCCTCTCTCCTCTCTCTCTCTCTCTCTCTCTCTCGGTGTGTGATCTGAATCACTATGGCTACCATTTCAAAGCTCTCAAGTCCAAGCCCTGCTGCCTCTCTATCAGTTCCTTCTTCTTCTTTGCCAAGAGTTTTCCTTGGTTTCAATACCAAAACTTCTTTCTCCAAAGTTGCATCATCTTCATCGAGGTTGTCCTTGACAAACACCCAACCTTGGAGGACCTCCTTTGTGTAAGTATTATTACTTCATTTTTATGATCTCTCTCTCTCCTTTTCTTTTTATCTGTGTTTATTGGCTGTGATCATCGCTGCTCTCATGCTCTTGCTTGGTTTCGCCTTATGATCTTTCTATACGTCGATGATCAAGTTTTCTTCTTCTTATGAATATATGATACAGTTACTGCGCTTTAGACCTTGCTTTAATCTATATGTTCGGGCCTTCTAGGGGCTTGAGGTACCGGTTTATGATAAAAAAACATAGCATGATTATTGAGTTCAATTTCTATGCCGTAGAAAGTATATCTTAAGAAGTAATAACATGTACAGAGGGATGCTAGTTATTGCTTAAATCTTTGCAGCCGCATGCTTTGTAATACATTGTCGATATCAAGTAAATTCGTTCATCTGATCACAAGCATTTGTTTCAGATTTTTTTGTGTGAATGAACCTGTTAAACACAAAAATAAATAAATTACAACATGTTATGAAGGTGTTAAAACTGCTGACTAACTGATCTCTCGATCAGCGCTTTTAATGGATTTTGGAGTTTGTAGCTTTGAGCTAGCTTAGAAGATATCAGATTCTGTGATAGTGGATAAAAGGGAAGAGTTAATTCCAGATATAGAATTTCTTGGTTTTCGAGCTGTAGCTGAATGAATTAAAAGCAATGATCTATTATCTTTAATTCATGGTTGTTGCTGGTTATTTAATCCTTTCCTTTTTCCCTTTATAATTGTGGACTTTGTTCAGTTGCTGTTTAACGCGATCTCTATCACAGTGTCAGGTGTTCTCAATCAAGTGGAAATGGTAGTCCGCTAAAGAGAACCACTCTTCATGATCTCTATGAACGAGAGGGGCAGAGTCCATGGTATGACAACCTCTGCAGGCCTGTGACGGATCTGATTCCTCTGATCGAGAGTGGAGTCAGAGGTGTCACGAGTAACCCAGCGGTAATAACTACTATCTTTTAAAAAATGCAAGACTTGGCCAACATGCATAAAAATATGACTTTTCTTGACTTAAGTTGAAGAAAGTTCTGTGATGAAATTGAAAAGAAAGGTGGAATTAATAAGGGTGTATCTTCGACACTTCTTTTGTGGCTTTTTTTCATTATCCTCGGTCCTGTATATTGAGCTGTTTAAAACATATGATTGCAGATTTTCCAGAAGGCAATATCATCTTCAAATGCTTACAATGACCAATTCAGGTAAATCTAATCAATTACAGTTCACTAGTTTTATCATATTTTTTTATCATTATTACCCAGAATCAATTACTCTGTTCTTTTCTGTTATATGACGTGCATGAAATTTATTTGTTATTCCAAGAGGGGAAAAACAAAATTAAAGCCTGTCGATTATTACAGATTCATGGGGTTCGAAAGTTGGGTGTTCATTTCCAAGTCAGCATTTTAAGATTGTCAAGCTGATCACTATCGTGTTCATATATATCTACTCTAATTTTAGAATGTTGGTACCTTCAGAGAACTTGTGCAAATGGGAAAAGACATTGAAACTGCTTACTGGGAACTTGTGGTGAAGGACATACAAGACGCATGCAAACTTTTTGAGCCAATTTATGACCAAACAGATGGTGGTGATGGCTATGTTTCTGTTGAAGTGTCTCCCAGACTAGCTGATGATACTCAAGGGACTATTGAGGCTGCAAAGTGGCTTCATAAAGTGGTTAATCGCTCCAACGTGTACATTAAAATTCCCGCTACTGCTCCTTGCATCCCCTCAATCAAGGAAGTTATTTCTCTTGGCATCAGTGTCAATGTGACTGTAAGTTCTTTCTGTGCATTCTTTCTTGGCTTAGGCATTATTGTTGGCTAATGATTTTGTCACTGTAAATGATGTGCACATAAGTAGCCTTTTTCCATGGCCATGTGCCGATGAAGGTATCCTGATTAACTAATAGCTGAAGTCATGGTCAAACCAAGTTTGAGAAAAGCAATCTTGAATGATCATGTAGTTTTTAAGAAGTGACTCTTTTATCAAATCAGATTCAGACTGTTTTCCTTTTTCGTTTGTGCAGCTGATATTCTCTCTCACCAGATACGAAGAAGTCATTGATGCCTACTTGGATGGCCTTGAGGCATCTGGACTAAGTGACCTCTCCAGAGTTACAAGTGTTGCTTCCTTCTTTGTGAGTAGGGTGGACACTCTCATTGACAAAATGCTAGAGAAGATCGGACCCTCAGAAGCGCTCGATCTGCGAGGAAAGGTAACTAGCTCTGAACTCTTGTTCTTGTATACCAGTAATTCTCATTATATTCTAAAGAATCTGTAACCCAGTTTGTCAAGTTTCATTAATGTGACTGGATGTGTACTGTTATAGGCTGCTGTGGCTCAAGCAGCCCTAGCATACAAGCTCTACCAAAAGAAATTCTCTGGTCCAAGATGGGAGGCTCTGGTGAAGAAAGGTGCTAAGAAGCAGAGGTTGCTGTGGGCATCAACAAGTGTCAAGAACCCTGCCTACGCAGACACTTTATATGTTGCTCCGCTGATAGGACCTGACACGGTAAGCCATCTTATATCCCAGAACCCTGTCTCCTGTATTTTATGTCCATTGCCGTGCATGATATTTCTGGAAGGAAATGATACCAAGTTCAATAGGAGTATTCACGGTTTAAACTGTAATTTGTTGTTTAATGTTTCCCCTCGTGTGGTTTGTTTTTTCTTATGATAGGTCTCAACCATGCCTGACCAGGCTCTCCAAGCATTTGTTGACCATGGAAGTGTTGCCAGGACAATAGACTCAAATGTTTCTGAAGCTGAAGGAATCTACAGTGCACTTGAGAAGCTGGGAATTGATTGGGGCTATGTGGGAAATCAGCTTGAAGTTGAAGGAGTGGATTCTTTCAAGAAGAGCTTCGATAGTCTACTTGATACCCTGCAAGAGAAGGCAAATTCTCTGAAATTGGTTAGCCCGTAAGCCTTTTATTATTTGCCTATATAATGAATTCACGAATTCAATGTAATAAAAATGGGCAGCGATCTTGCCGTAGAAAAGAAATCCCATTGACGATTGCCGTGGAAGAAATTAACTATGTATCATAAATATTCAGATTCTGATTGTGCCAAGAGATTTTTATCTGCAGTTGCTCTGGTCTCTTTAACAAGTATCAGGTGCCGCAGCATCTAATATCAAAACGGCAATGGGTTGAAAACGACAATCAGTGGCCGTTTCCCTTCTTAAATATTTGCGCAAAGCCTCCGTTATTCAGGGCATAGTTTCGGCCTGGAACGCTACCCAGGGAGAGCTAAGACCTCTTGGGTTGAGCAGAAGGCCACAGTCTCCGACCTCCATTTGAATATTAACATTTTAGGAGGTGAAATGGTAGAAAGAGAGAGAAAGAAGGACCGTTTTCTGCGATGCGGGTAGATCTTTAATTATCAGTCGCGTTACCATCCAGGATAATTTTTAACCGCAACAAATCTTTATTTTTCAAGGAAATAAAGAGAACCTGCCCACGCTATGAGAGGGAGAAAAAAAATGTGACACAACGATAATAGAGAATGTAAAATTTATAATTTATAAAAAAGAAAATTAGTTTTTTTCTATTATTGTATTTTTATATTTTTTTAAAATAAATTCTATAAAATAACTAACAAATGGTCATTAATCACTACCAACCACGGTTGTCGATCTCGTTTTATTTCGGTTGAAACGATTAAGAACAGTCTATTCCGGATTTTCAGCTAAATTCTGGCGGAAACGTGCCAAAATCATTTTGCTTGTGCCGTTTCGGCTAAATAATATATAAATTTTTTTAAATAATGAATAATTTTATAATATCAATCGTATCTCTCAATCCGACCGCTAAATTGAGATAAAATTTTACGAGGAGTCTCTTGGCATATTAATATATATATATATATATATATATATATTATATTAAAATTTCAGAGCAATCAGATAATGCAATAACCTTGCGAGATTGATGATGACTTTCTCGTAATATTATACATGTCTATAATTTTATTTAGAAAAATTATTTTATTATGTCTTTTTTTAAAATTAAATTACATAATTCTAAATAATTTTATTTTGAATTTGAATAATTATATATATATATATATATATATATAACTCAAAAACATACGCTAAAACACTCCAAAACCAAAACATTAAATTTTAATTAAAAAAAAAACGAAACAGAATTGATAACGCTGCTACCGAACACGTAAAATAACTGGCGACACGGTGGTCTCTTCGTCTCTTTTTATACTCGTAGAAAAACTGAGGCTGTTATCTTCCCGCGACTCCTATCACTCTCTGTCTTTCTTCCTCTCTTACAAGGAACTCGTGCATTAATGGCCTCCATTTCAACTCTTGGAATTCCATTCCAATCCCCTGGAAGAGCTTCAACATCCACAGTACGTCTTATTCTTTCTATTTATCTATCTTATTAATTTCACTTCAATTTTAAAAAAGTGACGCTAAAATTGTTGTTTCAGAGATGTCGCAGACCGAATGCAACTCTTTTCTCTCACCATCCTGGTTAATTCTCCTATCTAAGCTAATTTTGATGGAAATTTTGAAAAACCCTCATCTCAATCTTATCTTTTGATGTAATTTGAATTGTAGATTTTTGTATTAAAAAATTTACTGGGGTTATCGAGAGAAGGCAAGTTATAACGTTATCTGTTGGGTTACTGGCCGGAGCATTTCTGCAGCATTCTTCTTCAAATAAAGATGCCGCAGCTATGGCAGCCGAATTCGCTGACAGTAATTTCTTCTCTCACAATTTCCCTTCTTTTCTTGCATTTATGGGCTAAATTAATGTGTGTTTCTGCTTTATTCTGGACAAATTTGAACCATGCTTCGTGCTGATGTTTTTCTAGAAACTGCCGAACAGTATTTTGTTAACTGCATCAATAAAGGCTAGCCTTCATGAGTTGTTTGGTTTGTTACTGGGTCATCACTGTATTCTAGACAGCTGAGCGTTGTTACCGTCAATAAACTGTTCACTGAACTATCCTTTTTTTCGCCATGTTTTGCACTACTGCCTTCCCACTTCCTCCTATAGGAGAGATTCAACTTCTCACATTCTTATCTTTTTACAACAATTCGCACATTGAAGTTTACACCTTACATTTGCGAGGGAGCAAGAATCGCATAAATAATATATTAGTTGTTTCAGTACTTCAACCCTTGTTGGTGTAGATAGCTAATAATAAGAGATTGTTATCCAATTTGTCCCAAGACTTGAACCTGCAATGTAATGGTTGCAATCCGAGTGTTAAAACCATTAGTGCTGCTCTGGATGGCAGAGTAATGTGAAACTGTTCCAGTGAAAAAACAAAACAAAGAAAGAAACAGAGAGACATATAACAACTCTAATAGACTTACTCTTGGCCATGTTTATTCTGGGCATGCAGTGCCAGCTCTCAGGGGGAAGGATTATGGCAAAACAAAAATGCGGTATCCAGACTACACAGAAACGGAATCAGGTCTTCAATATAAGGTCATTATTGTATAGTAAATGTTTTCTAATGTATCTTTTATATTTGTGCATCCACATGGTTAGTTATCCATTCAAATTCTAAAATGAAAAGGGGTGCAGGACTTGCGAGCGGGAAATGGTCCCTTGCCTAAGATGGGAGAGATAGTTGTGGTAAGTTTCTTAGTCAGTGTGCAAGAATTTAAAGTTTGGCATCATTTTCCTGGCTGGCCTAATTTGAATCCAAGTAATTGGGGCAATAGACTTTTGGATTTTAGATGATTTAGTTTCTTTATAATCTGAATTAAGCACAGGAGATTTATATTATAATTTATGTAGCTGAGAGGAGGCTCCTATTCTCTGCTACGAAAGCCTGAGAGATACTTGTCAATGCTCAAGTGATAATCAAAACAACCAAAATACAATAAATTTAGTTGTCAAGAATCATACTTCAAACACCTATGATGCTCACCATTTTTAACCTTAAGATGAATTATGAGTATCATATGCTGCGAGTTAACAAAAAAATTTGATTGTTTTCTTTTCTGATTGGTGTAGTTAAAGTAGTTAATGAATCATGAATTCATTTTAGGTCGATTGGGATGGTTACACCATAGGATACTATGGTCGCATATTTGAAGCTCGAAACAAGACAAAAGGTGGTTCCTTTGAGGTATGAGATGCTTTCTCCTCATTCTGGAGTTCAAGGACTTGATTGGCTTCATCAATATTCTGTGACCTCTTGATCTACAGGGAGATGACAAGGACTTCTTCAAATTCAGACTAGGATCCAGAGAGGTAGCGTATCCTTTCTCGATTGAATAATTAAAAAGAGAGAGTTGATTTTGCAGATCAGATTTAACGGAAATGAGAATGAACATCCTGTCTTCATAATCTATCAATTTTAAATCTAACTTTCTTCCAAGTAATTATCTTGGTTCACTTACACGCATGTCTCCAATGCACTCATTTTCAAGTATCTGTTAATAGTTTACATTCATAGGACTAGACCATTTAATTAGGTTGGGTAGTGCAGCTGCATAGATGTTTCAAATGGAAAGTTAGAGAATATGTCATCAAATATTAATTCTGATGCCTCGCTAATGAGATTGTTTGGGTTCTTGAGCATTCAGGTTATACCTGCTTTTGAAGAAGCTGTTTCAGGAATGGCTCTGGGTAGCATTAGAAGGTGCTGCGTCTGCTTTTCTCAAGGATATAACCTTTGTTATGTTTGAAGCTCTCTATTACATAAATTTGCCATGAAAAAAATAGAATAACATTTCAATATTTGTAAGAGTGTGTGCAAATTTCACTGTATGCTTCACAGCGATGCAGGATCATTGTGCCCCCAGAACTAGGATATCCTGAGAATGACTACAACAAAAGTGGGCCAAGACCAACAACATTTTCGGTAATACTCAAGTGAAATTGCTATCGCTTGTTTGCAGTTTTATATGATTCTAAAATGAGAAATGATTGTGCTCAACAGGGTCAACGAGCCTTGGATTTCGTGTTGAGGAACCAAGGGCTGATAGACAAAACTTTGCTGTTCGATATTGAACTCCTTAAAATCATCCCAAGCTAACTCCGAACAGATTCCCGGTCATTCCCTGGCAGGGTGTATGTATTCCACTATTTCCGTAATATGTTCAGGTTAGATTTTGCTCTTTTGGGTATTGAAATAGATGTCAATAGTTTCCTTGTGTGACGAGTTAAAGTTTTTCCTGCTCCAGGCGAGGAAGGAAAACTGGCATTCAAACAATCCAATTTAGAGAACCCCGCGAGTGGTCCCATTTGGGGAATTTAGTTCACGATACTTGGGCATGCTCATTTGTTAATTTATATGCATACATATATAATACTGTATATCCACATCAAAATCTGAAATGAAGTTTTGAATTTGAATCTTCTTGTTCCTCGAAAAGGTTCCTTTTCTATCTGGTTTTTATTAGCGCGACATCTTTGCCAAAGTATTCTGGGCTAAAGATAGAATTATATCTTGGTTTGTTACATGTGAACGTGGGTGTATCTTCATTGTTTGATTTCTGCTTCCTCAATAGGAAATTCCAGGGCATCAAATATTTGCATAACCTTCCATGTATCACAGTCCTCCCATTCTAGTGACTACACACGACTGAACTATTGAATGCTTTTAGCACTCGACTGTTGGAACATTTGATTGTCAAATTGCTTACACGTTCTCAATGTTGTAATTGGGACTTGAGAGGACGTGATTTCTGCTCGCCTTGTACAGCACGGCCTTCTGCCAAACTGGCTAAGCAGAGACTAATTATTGGTCATTGCGGCAGTGCTAAAACCAAAGACTATCCACATCCAGAGCGACCGCTGACCTACTTCGATGCTTGTGATTAACTCGACCTGGATTACTAGAACACAGGTCTAAAACCCAAGTTCGGGTAGTTAAAAATCAAACAAAACCTCGCAACAACGGCCAGTTCCCGGAAGCACAAATAAAACAAAGCACAGATAGCGAAAAGTCATTCCACAGAAATTTAAGTCATCTCCAGGCATCCACAAAGTTGCTGCCCTACCTAATTAACCGAAAGCTCACGCCGCTTGTAACGCACCATTACCTTGTCTTTCACACCGACGACCATTGCATTCCAGTCTATCTCAGGGAAAGGAGAAATGAGCTCCAATTCAAAATTCCTCAGCAAATGACCCCATATCGCTTTTATCTGCAGGTAAGCAAATGGTTCGCCGAGGCACCCGTGCCTGCCACCTCCAAAAGAAATATATGAAAATGCACCTGCTGCTTTGTCTTCTTCTCTCCCATAAGAAAACCTGCCAGGATCATAGCTATCTGGGTCCTTGAAGACATGAGGAAGCCGGTTAGCGAATGCCGGAGATGTTGCGACAATGTGACCCTTCGGGATGTCATATTCTTTCCCATCTCGTGTTGTCACACTAAAGTCACTGTGTGAGCTCCGTAGAAGCATGATTAGTGGAGGATGGAGTCTAAGGGCTTCTTTGATGCACCGATACAGGACATCCATCTCGGATAAAATATCATGATCCACCTTGTTCCCATGCTTTTTCATCAGGTTCTTCTGCTCCTCCAGCACAGCAGATAGGTATTCATTGTGTCGCAGAAGATAGGCTCCGGTCCAAGTAGAGGTGATGGAGCTGGTGTGCTGCCCAGCAAAGAGAGCAGCAATGAGCAAGCCTGTGACCTCAGTCTCGGTTGTTGGGCGACCATCTTTATACTTTGAGTCGATGAAGCACTGCAACATGTCATTCTCTGATTCGCTGGCACATTTACGAGAATTTATGATACTTGCAAAGATATCTGCAAGCTTCTTGCGTGCCCGGTCACGACGGCGATGAGCTGGGATGGGCAAGTATGGGAATAAAACACTAATTGGGAGCATTCCGTTGTCAAGGTCATGGAATAGAGCAGACACGTCATCAAAGAGCTTGTCACGCACTTCTCGTCCAAGTAGACATCTACTGGCTGTCAAAATGATCACATGCTCAAGCTCATACTTTATGTCCACCACCCCACTGTCTCCCCATTTTGAGAAGTAATCCTGCCAGTTTCAAAATGATGATAGAATGATTAGAACCACAAATTCCCACACCATAAGCTCGGCATGATTGTTCTAGAAATCACGCAGGGGCAAAAATCTAAGGTAACATTATGCAAACTGTACAGAACAAAACCAGTATTCGATGATGATTCTCTAGAATGATAGGTGGAAGCATGGTCATCAGACTTGAATTTACTTTTTGTGTTTAAATTGCCAGCGTCAAAGAAATGGGTTGTCAGTGAAACTCGGAGACACAAGAACTGACAGCATAGAAAGAAAATAGAAACAGACAGAAACAGCTGACAGATCAATAAACTTGCTCACCTCTGCTTCTACCACCATCTGGTCCACATATCCCTTGAGCTTGTTCACTCTTAAAGCCTCTGTGAAGAACCGAAACTGCTCTTGTCTAATGGAGTAATCCACATCAAACACGACACCAGGACCAAAAGTAGGCACATTGAACTGATACACCTCCTGCTGGCTCAAATCCACTTCCGGAGCCTTGAAGAAATGCGCAGACACCTCAGGGCCAATCAAGAAAGTAATCTTCCGATTAACTAAATTCACAGTAAACACACTGCCAAGTTTCGGGTACTCTTCGCGAAGCATCACAATAGGACCTTTAAGGAACCGAATGAGCCCTCCAATCAAAGGCCATCCCTTGATAACAGGAGGCAAGCGCTTCTGAGATCTAGGCATTACAAGTGTAGAGATGAGTTTGGCCACTAGTAGAGTGGCTATAATGAGTAGCCCCACATTCAAGAACTTGTTATCCGTATCTCCAGTCATTATAAAGCCAGTAGATTTATAACTTGATTTAATTAACTGAAAATCAAAACAAGAAACAGAAATATCAGATAAATCGTACCCACGTCACATAAAATAGCTTAAACCCAATATGAGTTTCTAGCAGTGGAGGTGAAAGCAGATCTAAGGGTTCCATCTTTAGTTACCATTGAACTGATTGAAGACAAATAACTATGACTAACAAAGCTTAACAAATCTGAGAGCCCCAGACTGGAAATATCCAATCTGAAACAACCCAGAATCCAGTTAACGAAAAAGCAAAATTTTCTTTCCTTGGAGTTAGGAAAAACAAGAAACTAGTAGCACGTGCATGCAGGCGGATTAGAAGGGGGAAAAAAAGGCAAGAAAATGCGGCAACAATTTCAGATACTGCACGGTTAACATCTATCAGAAAGTAATGAATTAATGATAAGAGTTGAAAGTAGAGTGAAGAAGTAGAATTACCTGGTTTCAGATTGAAAAGGTGAGGACTGGAAGAGAAAGAAATCAGAGGATCGTGTGGATTTTAGGATCAGACGGAGACATAATCACATAAATGAGAGGCAAAGTGAGGTTTCACTTCACTCTCTTAAAAAAGTAGAGAGAGTGAAAGACGTGCGTGGGGCGTGGGTTTAGGGTTTCACGGGAGTGCTAATCATGATGGGTTAAGTTAAATGAAGGAAAGGAGGTTGAGTTAACAAGGATACTGTGGTTAGCTGGTCATTTGGGCTCATTGGATCTAGGAGCAAGACAAGACAGGGGGTGTCATACTGTCATTGTTTTCGTTTGGTCGTGGAGGTGGCGTTTTTTTATTGGAGGAATATGGGAAGAATCTCTATTAACATGTGCCAGGTTGGAGACAGACTGCACTGGCACTGGGAAAAGATATACATTTTAAAAAATATATATATTAATTTGATATATTTTATGTTTTTTTTTATAATTGTGATGTGATAATATTAAAAATAATAAAAAATTTAAATTTTATTATATTATCACACGTATTTAATAAAAAAAAACTAAATACATTTGAAGTGCATTTAGTATGCAGATTCGTAAGTCGTTGGCCGAAAATTAATAAGGATTTCTTAATCAATGCTTAATTTGTCAAAATCAGAATTATTTTTCTTGATAAATATAATAAAAGCTTCAAGGCCTGAAATCTGTTGCAAAAAAATCATAGCCTTCTATTCTTTTTTCAATTTTAGTCAAAAACATGTTTTTAACAATTATGGCCCTCCATAATTTTTATTTTAAATCCTCGGAACAGAGAGAGAGAGAGAGAGAGCGAATGAAAAACGATGCAAGGAAAGAGATATGCATACGCTGGGCATGATTTGACAATTAAGGTGTTTAAAGCTTATCGTAAAAAAATACGATCAGGTTGACAAAAAAAGACAATTTAATTTTATAATTTTGGAGCATTTTTGAGGTGTTTTTGGTGAAGAGATCGATTCATCGAGATTCTAGAGGGAAATGAGTTTTTGAATTGTAAAACTCTCAATCACCTCATTTGTGGTCGGGATTTGGAGATTTAGTTTGAATCAGCTTATCTTACCGGTTTATCTCAAGTTAATTCCAGCAGATTTTTAAAAAAAAAAATTAATTATTATTTTTAATTTTATTATTTAATATTGTGTTGTTTAAGGATTGAGATTTTTATTTTATTTTTTATAAAATTATGCCCTTCTCATGATGCAACCCGCAAATTTTGACGATTTAACAGGCTAACTTGCTTCCCCCCTATGGACTCCTTGGGAATTAGAACAGCTTAGTTGCCTCACCAATCAAAGCTTCAAGGCCAAGGAGCCAGTAAAATCAAAAGCGTACAGTTTCTAAATTACAATCATAATGTTCAGAGGTAAGAGATGCGAACAAAAAAGTATTCTGAGGGAAATACAGCAAGGAGAGGAATCTCACTCATTTGATATTTCCTCTGATTTCCCTTGGTGTGAAAGCCCTGAGGACCCTGAGTAGGCATGCCCACTATGACCTCTTCCTGAGTCTAGAGTAGACCGATCTGTGGATCCGCTGCGATTATGCATTCGCCTTTGTTTAGTATTTGATTGTTCCCCAGCTTCAGACAATGAACTCTTATGTCTGCTACTGTGTGTAGAGGTAGCCTGTCCCCTTGACAACTGTGAGTTTCGCAGCTTAGAGCTAGGGGTTGTAGTTCCAGAACGAAGGGAAGAATTCATCAATGAAGATCCAGCAGACATCTGATATGAACGTTTGGATTTCTTTTCTGCTTCTTGTTTCTCAAGTTCTTTAGGCTCAGGATAATGCACAAGTGAAACTTGCCTTGAAATTTTACCAACTATAAGTGCAGAGAACCATGTCAGGTAATGCTTAAATACTATTTTAGCACCACAGTATCAGATTCAAAGAATTAAATCAACAGTGCACAAAACTATCACAACAACAATAACGATGGGTGTATTTTTACGGACTATTTTAATAATCAGGGATGAATAATCAATTGCAAAATGTTGATTAAGGACAGTCCATGACAAACAAATGACCTCCACGTTAAATTAAGACAAATAAAACTTTAAACATCCAGTGATACATTAGCATGCAACTGATTTGATTAGCAATGGTTTCAAGCTCATAAAAGTAATAGTTTTTTATAATTACTTAAAAGCATCAAATGTTATGGGGGGGATTAAAATATACTAATGAAATGCAACCCCAAAGTTCTCCTCTTCCTCATCCCTCCACACTTTCAGGAACATGACTCGATCCCCCGCAAAACCCAACAACTTCATAAAACAATTCTCATTATGTTCTTCCCCAAAAACAAGAGTAAGAGTTTCAGCTGCTTTTACAAAGCATCTATTTACCAACACGTTCCCCTCACTTAAACATGTTTTTATAGTCAAAACATAATCCAAGGCGGCTCCCTAGTGAAAAAGAACAACTCCAAAGGGTATTTTGGGATTTTAACCTTTAGCTTCCTCTCTGCAAGAGGTTGCTAACTTGCTATTCACCTCAATGCTTGACTGGAACAATCCCACAAACTCCATAGAAGAATCACATTAAAATGACCATTCTTAGTATATCTAATTCATCCCAGTATCACTCTACATATGCTTAGATAAAGAGCTAGCCTCCTTGATTCTGATAACAGTTTAACTCGTAGGTTAACTAAAAAGAGTCCATCAAAGTACTAGTTCAATTTCTATGTAATTCATATTCCACCACGACTGAACATGAGTAGAAATGACCTCCCCTTTTCTTTCTTGTCTATATTTTCCCTTGTTCAAAATGCTAACTTCATTTGATGCAAATAGCTCTCAACACTTCAGCAACCATTATAGAAAAAATCCACATAGACAATTTATTTGGGATACGGATACATCTATGACAACCGTCACCACTTCAACTCTTAATTAACCAAAGACTCTGGTGTCAGCATCCAGCTCTATATCTCTTCCTATAGCCATTTTCCCGTGTCTCTTGATTCCAGCAGGCACAGTTGCACAGCCAACATCCATACTCTCACTCAATAATCAACAACAAAAAGATTTCCACGGGCATATAAAAAACAAGTGGATATATACAAAACTATGAAATTGATTGGAACAGTCAAGAACATAAATACTAAACTATTGCAAAGAGGAGAAAACAATATCATGTTGGGGATAAAGTAATTTCATAAAATGCAATTCATTATCATTCAGAAAGAAAAAGAAAGTAGAAAAGGCCAAATTTACCAATCTTTGTTTCCAGTTCAGATGAAAGGAAAACCGTTGCATCTAGCCCTTGAGCAGAGCAGCTGACCAGATCATATGCTTTCCCTGCCACAACAAGTAATAATAACCCTTGTTATCTCCAAATTATGGGCACATCAAGATTAGCACACATACAGTTGAGTAGCTATTTTCAATGACGAAAATTGCATCAGTAGTTGTTACCTGAAGATGCCTCGAAACTTCCCAAACATCCATCCTGATTAAGACTGAGCGATAGTTCTTTCCCATTAAAATCAGGAAGCTGAAACACATACAATTAAGAATGTTAGCAATTAACTCCATGAATCGCAAACCAATGATAGCAATGTGTACAACGACCTTCAAATAACTGACACCTTATTGAATAATACTGATAAGTTTATTTTCTCATAACAGCAATGAACGTCAAACACAGTAATAAAATAATAATTTACTAAATGAAACTGTGTCATTTATTTATTGAGAGAATGAAAAGAACAAATAAAGCTTACTTACTTCATTAATAGGCCATTGAATGAGCCAAAGCTCAGTTGAATCTGACAAGCTAATATCAGTCAATGGTTCCCTCGAATCTTCTTCAAATCCTGTTTCAGGCTTGTAACCCTCCACCTCCTCCACATCATCCATTGACAATAACTCTGCGAAAACAAATAAAATAAAACATCATTCTTCATTCAAACATTTCATCAAACACCTTCCAAACAAAAAGAATCCCTTTCTTCTGCTTCAGTTGTGTTGTTTGTTGCTTGCAGTTGCAGTTACCGGGCTCCAAGGTTTTCAGAGAAACCTAAAAACCTTAACTCTCTGCTTTGTCTAGATTTTCTTGCAGTGGACCAGTGGTGGTAGTTGTTGACAGTCTCCGGGCTATGTAGCGGAAGTATAGTAAATTAGTTGACTTGAAGTTGCAGAAGAGATGATATCACATACCTTTTTGTAAGCAATCGGTTGTCTCAAACAATCTCTAGCTCTCTGCAATACCTCTTGGCGAGTAGAAATAAGAGAGGCTGGTGAATTGTAGAGGGAGGGGATGACTGGTAGGGATGCTTTTCTTGGTTTAATTGATGGCCACTGAATGCAGATTGCAGAGGGAAGGAGGGGGCGGTGGCTAGGTTTAGGAATTTATGAAAGAATTAGAAAGTTAGAAATAAAACCGATACCGAACGGATATTTTTCAGAATTTTATAATTAATTTAATTAGTTTTTTTTCCAAGTTTTTACAGTTGTGTTTTTTTCTTTCTGATTTTCATAGTTCAATCGGGTGGCCGGTTTTTAGCTCAACTTATAAATAAGTGTGTTAAGAGGCCGAAGCCGTGGGAGAAAAAGTTTCTTACAAACTAATGTGCAGAAGATACTAGGCTCAACCAAGGCTCTTGTGGGCTCGAAATACTGGAAGAAACCCGGCCCAACACATTGGCACTTTTTTCTTTTTTCTTTTTTCCTGGTGTAATGCTTTTATTCATAAAGGCACACCCATCCTAGATAATATTCTTTTATATATATATATAATTAATTGATATTATGTCTAATAAATAATTAAGTAGTTAATTACTAATAATAAATTATGTTCACGTGGCTATATGAATTTGCTTATTTTATCATTTGATGTATAGAAGACTGTAGATGTTGCTTCTATTCGATGCAAGTTGTATCAAGTAATGGAGTGACAAAGCTTTTGCTGCTTTCTTAAAGCTCTCTTTTTTTTGTTTTCCCCCTTAGACATGGGCAAGCATCTTCGCTAGATTGTCCCCGTTATATATATATATATATATATATATATATATATTGTGTGTTTATTATGCTATTTAATTTTTTATTTAATAGTTTTAACTTAGTTTTGTGAAATTGACACTTGATAAACCATAAAGTAATATTTAAAATCACGAGCACAAGAGACAAGACGAGATGAAAAATATATTAAAAATATTGGAAATACAGTGTAGGAAAAGACAAGTCACTACAAGCTACAATAATTAGCTACAATATTTTGTCTTTTCTTTATATTTTTGTTGCTTGTTTTTATATTTTCAATTTAATTATTTTATATTAAATTGACTCAATTTTGATGTTTGGTTTCGATTAATTTTATGTGTCACTTTCATGATGTTAAGAATAAGTTTGAATATTAAATAAATATTTGATTTAACCAAATAAAATATAATTTAATTAATTAAAACCAATTAAAATTAAAGGACTAGTCAACTTTTTATTCCTAGTAAACTACATTTTTATCTTGGTTTCTCAACTCAATGAAATTAACAAGTTTGTTGTCATTTATCAGCACATGTGATTTTTAATTTATTTTATTGAGCACAAGTATAAGCTTTTGGATTTACATTTTTTTTTTATTTTCCAGTGATAAAAATATACTAATAGCACCCACCCACAATCTTTTTACTCGCTGACAAAAGAATAAAAACAAAAACTATACCCTTTATTTCACCAACAAATATAAAGATTGCAGGCCAAAATAATCCATCTTCAACCTGAAAAAATACGCATAATAGATCCAACTCCACCTTACAAGGTCAGGTGACGATCATGAGCACATCATTTATTAAATATTTTAATAATAATACCATACAGGCCCATTACGACAAATTAAAAGAGAGAGGGGGGGACTCATTCATTGTTCTTCTTCGAATTTTATTTAAGAATCCCAATTGACGCAGGCTTACTCAACCCTCTGCCCACCTCGCTTCCTGCTATCTCCACTCTCACCGCAAATTTCAGGCCTCATCAATGAAACCGAAAACCAATCAAAGACTTTTACGTGATGGAATAAACATCGACAACATTAATTAATTGCATGTTTGTTTTTATATTTTAAAATGTTTTTTATTTAAATCTATTCATTAGTGTTTTTATATCATTTTTATATGCTATATATATTAATTAGAAAAGCTTGTTTGATATTATAGTAAATCTTTTATTTTTCAAAGTATTTTTTATTTAAAAATATATAAAAATAATATTTTTGATTTTTTTAACATCGATGTATCAAAACGATATGAATACCAATTTAAAACATAAAAAATCATTACAATTGATTAAAAAAAAAAAATTCAAGATGCTACTCTCTTTTCAACAATTTATAACATTACCGCTGCAAAATAAAAACATCGCTACGGGTCGGGTAAAATATAAATAATTAAAATAAACTGAGTTACTCTCACGTTGGCGAGAACAATTCATTATATATAATACCAATTTTGTTCAGGAATTACATTTTATTCAACTGTTCTATATTTTACATAAAGCAAGAGAAGTATTGTCGAGTAGTGTTTCGTTGAGATTTTAAATTATATTAGTTTATTCAAATTATTAGTTCATAAAATTACAAAAAAATACTAATTTTATTTGATTAAACTTTCAACAGCTCAAGCACATGCACTAACAAGAAACATTACTTTTATGGAAAACTTGAAAATTATGTTCATTTACTAGGAACAAAGATGATTTTTTTTTATATAAAAAAGGATAAATATTACAGCTACTTTTTATTAGAAAATTCAAAATAAAAATTAATGATAGTCATTTTAATATTCAAGATAATAGAATATTAATGTTCTTACATAAATTAAAAATTATAGTTATATTATTAAAAAACTGAATCTTTATATTATGTTTATAATAAAAAAATAAATTTATGATACTAATTAAATTAAAAAATATTTTTAACTTTTTATATTTCTTAAAAGTATTTATATTTAAAAAAAACCGAATTATTAATGTTTTTTCATTCGAGAAAAAATGAAAAAAAATTGTAAGCGAATACTGTGAAGAGTGCAACGCAGCCCTAATCCTAACTCTTGTCGATGGCGTCATCATGACCTCAAAAAAACAAAAAGAAGGCAACACCTTTCATTCAAGTCTGTAACATCAAAGAAGATCGACGGCTGCCCGTTTTTTCCCGCTGGACTTTCACTCTACGATCGTACTACTTGGACCACCACTCCTTCCATCAGCACTGCTATCTACTGAGAAAGACATTAAATTATTTTTATTTAAAAATATATTTAAAAAATATTTTTTTTATTTTAAAATGATGTTTTTTATTTTTAAAAAATCATCTTTAATATTAGAAAATGAAAATGAAAAGATCATTTTTTTAATTTAAAATTAAAAAAAATATATATATTTTTTAAAAAAATACTTTTAATTTTAAACAGATGTAATGTAACATCACAGATGTAATGTAACAATCACAAATTAAAACTAAAATAATGTTGATAGGGCAGGCAGCCATCAATAAGGGATTGTACGCGCAACTACATGCATCAAAGCATTAATGCACCGTCTCTTTACTCTCTACATCTCATTTATTGTCATTTGGTTTAGCCCGATATAAAAATATATTAAAAAAATATTATTTGGAGTAAAACAAATCCTTTTTTTTTATAGAAAAAAACAACGAGAATAAACTGGGTCTTAATCAATTTCAATGGGGCTTCGTTGTGGGTTGGTTGGACCTCCTTTATTGTTATTGCCTCTTGGATTCATTTTATTACTAGCCAGCCAGCTGCCAACTGTCCCAGAAACTCGAACTCTTTTCACTTGCAACATCGGAAGCAGGACCGTCGAAGTTGCATGTAGTGAAACATACACCCACTAAAGCTCCGGTACTGTAGTAACGAAGCTAAGCTCCTCTTATATAAGACTGCCTCCATGTTTTATAGCTGCTAGTAGTTTAGTCACGTTGTTCCCAGGAAGCCATCTTCTGGACTAGCCTCCGAGGTGATGATAATACAATTCCATAGATACATAGTTCGTTAAATCTTTTACTCGTTCTGCATCAGAATTTTAGAGAGTAGAAGCTTAATTGTTTTTACACGTATATGGACTTACTTGTATGTGTGATGATAGTATGAAGTAGAAACAGATTGATACGTGTTATTGCTGGCTTAATTAATCTTACAGGGTATTAGCAGAGACATGAGTTCCAGTGAAATAAAGTCACCGGAAGTTCTACCGGAGACACCAGCAACACATGATGGAGTCTCAAACTCAACTCATGGCAAGAAGCTTGGAATTTACTTCCTTGAGTCCGACAATAGGCGGATGGCTTTCGGCCGTGGATATGCTGTCGGAGCTACTCCTGTTAACATCCGTGGGAAGCCTATTCCTGACCTCTCAAAGACAGGTGGCTGGATTGCTGCCTTATTCATTTTCGGTAAGCAGCTTCTTCATGTGTATTTGTATTCCATTTCTCACAAAACCGTGAAAACTGTTGCACCAAGGTTAATAATTAAGTTGCGTTTTCTGGTGTAGCTAGTAACTGGAAAATTAAATGAAGGTTCCACTACAATTAGGATAGATAGATGGATTGGAGTAGATCAGAAAAACAAAAATACCACGAGTGTTTCTGTAATCATAGGATATAGTACGTGCTTGGCGGGATTAATTTATAACTCGTGCTCAAGAAGTGCAAGATCATGTGTATGCTTGGGTCTGGTCACATCATATTTCGGTCCCTCACCGAGCTTGAATATTTGTTTGTCCAGGGAATGAGATGGCAGAGAGGATGGCTTACTTTGGCCTCTCTGTTAACATGGTGGCCTTCATGTTCTATATTATGCACAGACCCTTTGCCAGTTCATCCAATGCAGTGAACAATTTCTTAGGAATATCTCAAGTCTCCTCTGTCATTGGCGGATTTCTCGCAGATGCATATCTCGGTCGATATTGGACAATTGCAATTTTCGCAACAATCTATCTTGCGGTAAGATGTGTTCATGCACACATGATTAATTCCTCAAGTTAAATTGTAAGGGGTTTACTGATGATGCGTTTTCCTTTCAATCTTTGTTTCCTGGAGGGTTTGACAGGCATAACCTTATGCGCATCAATGAATATTTTCATGCCGAGCCAGGATCAATGCGACCAGCTATCCTTGCTTTTGGGTACCTGCGAGCCAGCCAAATCGTGGCAGATGCTCTATCTTACCACAGTTCTTTATGTGACTGGATTTGGAGCTGCAGGTATAAGGCCGTGTGTTTCTTCATTCGGAGCCGATCAGTTTGATGAAAGAAGTGAGAATTACAAGTCTCATCTGGATAGGTTTTTCAACTTCTTTTATCTTTCTGTAACTACTGGAGCAATAGTGGCCTTCACTTTAGTAGTCTACATTCAAATGAAGCATGGATGGGGATCTGCGTTTGGTTCATTGGCCATAGCTATGGGCATGTCAAACATGTTATTCTTTGTCGGCACTCCTTTGTATAGGCATAGATTGCCAGGAGGCAGCCCACTAACAAGAGTTGCACAGGTTCTGGTCGCGGCCTTCCAGAAGAGAAAAGCCCCGTTTTCCAGCAGTGAGTTAATAGGCCTTTATGAGGTTCCTGGCAAACGTTCTGCTATAAAGGGTAGTGGAAAGATAGAACATACAGATGATTTCAGGTATAATTCCTAATCTTCTACACTTTTAATATTTCATAGATAAATACAGTTTTAGGCTATATGAAAAGTTTGCCTCTCAACCTCTGGCTGTTTGTTCAATGAAACCCGTTCTTGTCCTGATGAATAGATGATTTTTCACCCTATAATTTCCAAAACTTCTGGGACTTCAACAGATGTTTGGACAAGGCAGCTTTGCAATTGAAGGAAGATGGTGTGGATCCAAGTCCTTGGAGGCTTTGTACGGTAACTCAAGTAGAGGAAGTCAAGATACTTATAAAGCTAGTTCCAGTACCAGCTTGCACGATAATGCTCAATCTAATCTTAACAGAGTATCTGACTCTATCAGTACAGCAAGCATATACTTTGAATACACATTTGGGTCATCTCAAACTTCCAGTAACATGCATGCCCGTGTTTCCTGGCCTCAGTATATTCCTGATACTGTCTCTCTACTACTCGGTGTTTGTTCCAATATCCAGGCGCATTACCAGTCATCCTCGTGGTGCTTCTCAGCTTCAAAGAGTAGGAATCGGTCTGGCATTCTCAATTTTTTCTGTTGCTTGGGCAGCCATTTTTGAGAGGTACCGGAGAAAGTATGCTATAGAACATGGCTATGAGGTTAATTTCTTGACTCCCATGCCTAACCTGAGTGCGTACTGGTTGTTGATCCAGTATTGCCTGATTGGAATAGCTGAAGTCTTTTGCGTCGTGGGATTACTTGAATTTCTGTACGAGGAGGCTCCTGATGCAATGAAGAGTATAGGATCGGCTTATGCTGCACTAGCAGGTGGAATAGGGTGCTTTGCAGCAAGCATTTTGAACAGCATTGTGCAATCAGTGACAGGGAACCCGGGCAAGAGGCAGCAATCATGGTTATCCCAGAATATAAATACCGGCAGATTTGAATATTTCTACTGCCTGCTCACAGTTCTGAGTGTGATAAATTTCTGTGCCTTTCTCTATTCAGCCCGTAGGTACAAGTACAGGGCAGAGCACAAATTTGGGATCCAGGAAGTTGTAACCAGCAAACAAAACACCCCAACAAGCCGTATATGAATTCGAAATCTAAGATGGACAATTACCACATTCACTATTAAGTTTCTCTCTTTCTGTGCAAGATTCCCCCCTCATGACATTTCCCTTCTAAAACATAACTTAGAACAAGATAAAACATGAATCACGTACAGCTGCATTTGATCCAATTGCTGGCAAAGTTTGAGTTCTAAAACATAACTTAGAACAGGATAAAACATGAATCACAGCTGCATTTGATCCAATTGCTGGCAAAGTTTGAATTCTAAAACATAACTTAGAACAGGATAAAACATGGATCACAGCTGCATTTAATCCAATTGCTGGCAAAGTTTGAATTCTGCGCTCTTGTCATTATTTCAACCTGGTCAAGGTGCATTGAAGATCCTGACATCGCAGGTGCGCGGTGTGAATGATCAGGATTTTCAAGTTGGAAACTGTACCAATGAGTGTCAGGGTCCAATATGTTTGATTGGAAGCTTGAGCCAGTGTCCCCATGCATGCCTGTATCTGCTATATGACAGAGCCATGGAGTCACTCGCATGGGGCTAGCTAACTATTAAATGCCATCAAACTAATTGAACCCTGGAGCCCTTGTAATAAAAGTTATCTGCATCATAATCATAACATGGGCCATGGCATCTGCCTAGGAATCTTCCGTGGACTATAGGTGAACAAAGTTTGTGTTTTCTTGTAAACTAATTGAATTAAAGAAACATTAAAAAAAATCAATTTAATATTTCATGCCAAAAACATTTTTAAAACACATCCAAAGAGTGCAAAACCTCGAGATTTCACAAGTAGCCTCGTGCAAATCAATGGCAGCTTCTTAATCCATTTTTAAACCAGCCAACACATACAGATGAGCAACTATACAGTTACACAAAACAGCAAACTAGAAAGTGCAGGCTAAGTGCTTCGATTCTTTCATGCTGGAACAGATTACGTTGTTGTAGATGCCACACAGCGTTGTCTTATTGGGGTCAACCAAAGGTGATAGTCAAACATCATCCTATAGGTTGAAGCATGAGTAAATATCAGCAGAACTTGGGCTATGCCTTATGAATCGGCATGATGTTTATGAATTAGTTAATACAACTATACACTGACCAGTAAAATCCAAAGTTATCAAATGAAATGAAATGTATCATTTTAGGTTGTACTGAATATGTGTGTGTGTGTATATATATATATTAATTAAAAAAATAGTTTAAATCCAAAAATAAAACTATTGAAAATTATACAATTTAATCTAAAAAGAGACACAATAAAATGATTTTTGAACAAAATTATGAACATGCATAATATTATGAGAATGTCATCATCAATCTCGCAAGGTTATTACATCCTCTGATTGCTCTGAAATTTTAACATAATATATATAAATATATCAAGGGTCTTCTCGTAAAATTTCATCCCAGTCTAACAATTAAATTAAGAGATATGATTGATATTATAAAATTATTCCTTATTTAAAATAACACTATTTAGCTAAAAGAGAACGGACGGAATGAAACCGGAATATTCCGACTGAAATTTTAAACAAAGTAAAAACTATACCAATTTATCTCGTTTCTTTAACCGATACAAAATATTTCTATAGATGGAAACCAAATTAACAACATTGGCAAAATCTACACGAAAAGCAACGAGCATTTGACCATCAAGAACAGGGAAATTACAACGTAGTATAATAATATCAGCAGTACTTGGGCTATGCCTTGTATGAATCGGCATAACGTTTATGAATCAGTTTATACAAGCTATACACTAATCAGTAAAATCTACACGAAAGGCAATGAGCATTCGACCATCAAGTACAGTAGGAAATAGTATAAGTAGGGAAAAAGGAAAATTGTTCTATGCAAAAACCTCCCTTTTTTTCTTCTGAGAAATCGATGCAAGCCTCTTCTAAAATAAAGCTCAGTGAGCTTTTATTTACACTCCAGCCAGCTCTTCCTCCACTGACAGGGAATCAGATGCACGCCAACTTAAGGGCTTTCACAAAACTCCATTTCCTAACATCCCAAATGGAAGTGGTTCATCAGAAACACCTCAAGAAATCTGGTGCTAATATTAGGATTTCCATATAAATGGAGGACTAATTCTAGCATTATTAGTGAGCAATAACTCACAAAAAGGAAGTGAACATAGCACTTTATAGTGACAATTCAGGATTTGAGATTAGTTCAAAATAAGTAATATGTAGGTGCAAAAAGCATAGTAAATGTTAGGTTTTGAAGGCTGTAAATTTATCAGTATGTAATGAGAGAGAGAGAGTGTGTGTAGAAGTCAACACTTCAACGAATTGTCTCACTTCCTCATATGCCATCTCCACATTGACGGAACGATTAAGGCCTGAAATCATATTTCTAGGCTGTCTTTAGCAGCGACTGATAATAATTTGGTCCATAAAGACAAAATTAAGCCTGCCTACAACCTTTCCAGCGATCAGTTCCTTCCCAGCAAGGTTCAGGACTCAGATTTTTATTTTTTATTTTTCAGTACGAAACTGACTGTGTAATCTAAGGCGAAATTCAGCATACCTTGCCACATATCGGACAACTTTCACTTCTTTCCAACCACTCATAAATACAACCAAGGTGAAAATGGTGAGAGCATCGAGTTGTGATTTTAGGATTTTCAGGAGTGTACTCTGCAAAATGATCATTCAAAAACACCTTACTGGATGGGATAATAAAATCAAATAACTTAAAAGGCCACAATCTGATGCCAGCACAGTCTAAACACATTAAATTACCATCAAGACAGGTAGGGCAGGCATCTTCATCTTCGGAAGATGGTTGCACATAATTTAGCCCCTGTGCAACTTCTGTTGTCAAAGATTTGTCTGACAACTCTGAAAAGCCAAGTTTATTGTCATCTTCAGAATCAATCCCCTTTCTTTTTCTTCCAAAACCCAATGATTCCACCCCAGAACTGCTCATATTTCTTCTCAGCGGCTGTGTTTCTTCTTGGAAGTGAGTCATTGACTTCCTTGAGACTAAACCATAACGCTGCAAATGAGCATACCTCTGATCAGTATCATAAGGGACTGACCTGGATGGTGAGAGTTGAGTGTCATTTGCAGAACCATCTGATAATCCTGTGCCAGCTCCAGCTGATGACAAAGAAGTACCTTCCTGGGCTGGCAAGACAATCCTGCCTTCAAGTCTGTGAGACATTGTACCATACTGCAAGTGCATGGCAGAAGGTAATAAGTGCATCACATAACTGGAATGAACTTAAACAACAAAAGAATATGGGGATTGTGTCACAACAGCACCGAAGAACCTGTTTTGGAAAGGGAAATCTATTATGACAATCACCTTAGGAATTAGGATCTTTTCATGATCAAGAATATAGGTGATTGTGTAATTATATTAATCGGTTTTTTCAAGCCAGTTTTAAGAAACTGAACCTCAAATCATGAAGCATACATACGAGATAAGATTCATTGGAAAGCATAAACACGAGAACAATTTTAATCACAAGGCGGTTGAGATATTGATAGAGTGCACCATGACATTAGAATTGCACCCAAAAGAAAGGTACTGTTTAATCATTTATTACTCTGGGGCACCTAAAGGGTTTTCTGAGACTATTTGCATAGAATCCAAATGCTCTAGGTGAAAAGTTTATTCATGCTTTTGTGAAATTTGAGCTCTATGCAATCACAACAGTATACACGTTCATTGAAGTACAAATTGGCAAACCTCTGAAAGACCTAACCCCCTAGATTTAGCCCAAATGCCGTGGTTGCATGATTTTATACAAGCAAGGAAGGAAACAATCTCCACAACAACGAACCTAAAGTTTAACAAACATCTGTGAAATGAAAAATCAACTGTCAACTGTGTTGAGTTGCCTGTATTTCAATGCTTACCCCACTGAGTAACTGGTGGAAAAAGAATTTTACGCAAATGCAGTGCCTGTATATTGAATTGCCTGAGTAAGCATGTTCTTCATGTTCATCACTGCATGGACAGCAGCAGAAGGCACCCATCTTTGTGCTTCAAAAAATAAAACCCAAAAAATCGGCTGTTGACAGCTAGGAAGCAACAAGCTAGGAATCAAGGATGCTATATCTACGGTGAACCTATACAAAACAGACACATTTGATGCACTTCATGAGAACAGGCATCAGCATAATTGGAATGATGAGAAGAAAGAGCGGTGAATGACATAAATCATCGGCCTAAGAAAAAGAATCTAAAGTCCTTTGTTGAGAAACCCTCTTGGGCATTAGGTCCTTCGCAGAAGACCGGACATGTAAAGTGCTTTATCTACAAACTTTGAAAGGAATAGATACATAAAAAAGCAACCAAGCTTCTACAAACAAGAGTGGCATACAACATTATTAGTCAGCAGTTAAGTCAATTCGCAAGAATCTTAAGGGCAGTCAGTTCACATATCTATGCGTTTTGGAAATGGCAAACAAGTGCAGATGGAGATATGCGTAATAACACCAGTTCCAGAAACTGATAACGGGCATGAAATTCCTCTCAAACCAATTCCAGCAGTGTCATGGCCATCCAAACAAAAAAAAAACAAAAACGAATGCTTGCTTTGTCTACCATGAAAGCTTATAAATTCTTCACAATGGAATAATAAATCAATATATTATCCACGATAGATTTTTATTTTTGAAAATAAATAGCAATGTACCGGCAGTATAATACAAATTAAAAAAAAAAACACTTTAATCTCACTGTAAAACAACAGCCAGTCTAACCTTAACAAACAGCAGAAAGACACTAATTCCTTTAAAATCACTGACCCTACAAATTATATATATAAAAGAAAAAAGAAAAAATTAAGAATCTGACAGTGTATGAATATTGGTGATCGCAGGTCGTGCTGTAAGAATTGAAAGTACCTAGGTTTTGGTTTACGCGTGAATGGAGGGGGGGGGGGGGGGGGGAATGGACAGAGTGGAAGTTTCCTTCTACTTACCTTCAGTACAAATGAAGAGAAAGATCTACAGCAGCAATCCCCAAAGGTAAAGAAAATCTATAAAATACGCCACAGTGCCAACGACTTTTGCAGTCCACAGAGAAAAAAGGGAGGAAAATATGTCGTTTCTTTCTTAAAATGATTTTGTGTTTTGGGAGCTAATGGCAGGAACAGGGATTAAGGAAGAGAAAAAACTGTACACTGTAAAAGATAACGCTGCATTGACAATTACTCTAATCAATATATATATACTGGATATTTTAAGGGGAGGGGGGATTCTCTGTATAGAATTTTTATATTCTAATTGTATGTTTTTATTTTCTAAAAATAAATTCTTTTAATTAATTGAATATCACCTGGTTATTCTTGGTTTGAACGGAATATATTAGATTTTTTTGACTAACATATAATATTTTGAAAATTGTAGCTAATCAAATTAAAGGGAATTACTTTTTATACATCATTTTTTTTAGGATGAACTGCAGTACTTTAAAAACAGGATTAACAGAGGCTAAATGTTGGTGATTTTAGATTAGTTCCATGAGAAGCTCAGTTTTTGAATTCAATAAATAAATAAATAAATAAATAACTCACTTAATTATAGCGTGGAATTAGGTGCGTCTCTGAAATATGACATGAAAAAGACTGCTCAGCTTAATGATAGTTGAAGTTGAGGAGCCCTACATAGCCGACGGTGACACGGCCGTACAGAGTTTGTTGGAGAAGAAGAAATGCCACGTCGCAGAAGTCATCGAGCATTCATGAACATCGGTGTGCTTGTTACTCTGAAGACACGGGGTAGTTAAAGTCAAAGGAAGGTGGTAGGAGATAGCTGGTTTGATTGTGTTTTTCGCTGCTCGTTTTCGTGTTGTCGGTTTTAGACTTCCCAGCATGATATGTTCCTGTCAGGCTTTTTAAGTGAAATTAAAAAAAAAATCCATGTAATTAAATAAATCAAGATTTACATTGTTGATAGATGAAAAATAAATAAACTGTAACTAAAAACAAAAATTAAAAGACACACATGAATTGAGGTATTTAATCTCTTAAGGTGGGATATTTACTCATTCATGTTTGCTGAATTTATTTATTAAAATAATTTTTTAATCAAGCAAACAATAATAAAAAAAAAAACCACAAATTAAATTGATTGTATAAAAGAAATATTATACAAGGTTGCACATACTATAAATATTATCTGAAAATATTTTTTTGTTATGTTCAAAAATAAAATTTATCTTTACAAAAGAATAAAACATATATATAAATGAATAAAAACTCTTCAAGATTCAAATATATAACAAAAAAAATAATTATCATTTTAAATAGTCTATCTAAATAAAATGAAAGAGAGAAAAGGTATTAATCTTACTATATAAAAAAATAAAAATATATAAAAAAAAATCTTTACTTTTAAAGAATAATTATAAAAGAATATGTTTTAAAAAAGGAAAAAAATAGATATATCATCTAATTTTTCAGCCACTGCAGTAACTGAAAGAGCAAGGCTTAAGTTTTTCTTTATCTATTAATTCTACTCCACACGGGTAGCGTCTTCTTTCTTCCTTTTTTAACTGATGTTTGATATGTGAAAAGTTAAAGATTCGTTGAAAATAAACTAACAGTTAAAATCGTATATTAGACTCAGTTTTTTTTCCCATGGCATAAGATAATGTTTAAAATCTATTTTTATTTAATTTTTAGTAAATAAAAATAAATATTCATAATAATTTATATTGTCTAGTAAAAATGTATTTTTTTTTTGTTAAAATTTCCTTTTTTGGAAGAAAATTTTTTATAGGAAAAACCATATCCCAATTATTTCCACACGATTATATGAAGAAAAAAAAGATGATTAAACTGATAAATTATATAAAAATTTATTCTCACTAACAAATTTTAAAAAATTCAACATGCTATATGCATATAAAATTTATATTATATTGATAATATTATTTGAAGAATATTTTTTTGTTTTTAAAAGAAAACAATTAATTAAAACAAAAGGCTAGTGGGTTTAATTCCTCTAAATACAATCCAGACGAAGATGGATTTGGAATGTAAGGCTCGTGTCTGTTTTAAAAGCAAAAGGCCCATGTATGCTTGCCTGATTTTCTCAATTTTTTTTTTCTTTTTCAAAACAATATTCATCCAATCCTTTTTTAAAAAATGAACGACAGATCATTCATTCAAGCTAATGATGCGTCATCCACATCTATGTTTTTCGATTACCTTTTATGATGACCATCAAATAGAAATCTACGTTCTTGGACCCTATACATCAAATTTTAATATATTTTCACCCAACATCATCCCAGGAATATCCTAAGAGCATTAATAAACCAATTTAACTATAAAAAAAAAGCTCTAATTATTATTATTATTTAAAATCAAACTAAATTGAAAAACAAAACTCCATGACCATGACTTAATGATAATACTAAACTCCAGAATTTCTAAATAGTAAAAATGAAAAAAAGCTCTATTCTTACATTAATTTTGGTTCTTGTTCTTTTTATTTTTTCAAACTACAATATAAAATTTTATTTTATAATATCGATCTTTAATTTAAAATCAAAACATTTACATATACTTCATATCCCAGAGAGCACTCTAACAGCAATGAAGAAAGCTTAAATGCAGAAGAGGAGACAGAAGTTCCAGATTATTGAAAGCCTCCCCGTCAACTGATGTGATTGCATGAAAAACACATAATCAACGATACTCAAAGTGCCAAGGAACCTCTCAGAACTCCATCCAACAAATTTTCTGGTGAAGTACCAGAGATAGGATATGCAGCTTTTGGGATATTGCCGAAGCAGTACCCAGGAGCTTGCCATTTTGCATCCGCCAGTGCTGCTCCCACTTCGAAAGTCATGACATGAGCCTCCCTCCCTGCGAACATCATAATCATGAGAAAACCAACGCAATCTGCAACCCCACTTCGAAATTCCTCTTAACATCTCAAATTAATTTCACTAGAAATAAATAGCTAAACTGATTTAGAATCTAGACCGGAACTGTGACGGGAGTGGAAACGGGAATGTATAGACCCAATTGGAATACAAACATACCAGTGTAGAAGACCCAGTGAACAGGCCTTTTGGTGATAACATCTTCATAGTACCAAATGAAATCCGCTTTCTCCCAGACGTTACAAAGAAAGCCATCCATGTGTCGTTGACCCAGATAATTTGCCCCGTCAAGCCAATTAGGGCGAAGAATTCCAACCTCCACATGCGCAGTGGAACACTCCTTGTTGGAATCTAAAGTGTAAAAGAAAGAAGTGCCATTGTTCCATTCAAGGTCATACATGAGCTTGCCTAGTTGGTGTTGTATGATGTTGAAATTTCTACCATTAGTCCAATCGTACCAGAGATCTATCTTTTGAAGGGTTCCACTGTAATTCATGAATAGAATTGCGTGGAATTGGTGAGGCCATGGTGCTGGGGTTGGGTCTCCTTCTCTAGATGATTTGATTAATGGTGAGAAGAAGAAGAAGATAAGAAGAACTGAGATGGAGATAGAGATGGGTCTGGTCAGGGAGGCCATTTTTACTCGTTGGAGATGGCAACGCGTGGGGGGCAGGGGATTTTGTTTCCGTTTTGTTTTTTCTTTTAATGGGCTAAATTGTAAGAATACCCCCAAACTTGAATCGAAATCCAATTACCCCCTGAACTAAAAATTCCCAGATTTTCTTACCCTGAACAATATGATTTTTTGAATTTACACATTCTATTAAGGTTTTGTTGAAACATTGAAGAAAAAGATAATAAGAATCCTATCAAATCCTATCCTTTTCTCTACTAGCAAACATATTTTCCTAATTTGGTAGAGAAAGAGAGAGGAATCGGGAGGATTTTTGTGTTTTTTCAATCAGTTTCTCAACAAAATCATATTTAAAGGGGTATATTTAAATAAAATTATATTATTAAGGGTGCCAAATCATATAAATTTTAATTTAGGAGTATTTACTTTTCACTCGAGTTCAGCCCCCCTACAATTTTATTAGCCTTTTTAATGGATAAAAAAAATATTGAACCCGATGACGTGTATAAATTTCCCAGCATGTTTGTTTGACTGAGTGACTCGAGTTCATTTTATTTTTTAAGTAAATGCTGTTTTTTTCTTTCTGATTGTATTCTGTAATATTAAATTAATTTAAATTTGAGTTTTCCAAAAAAAAGTCTTCATGAATTTCGTGGATTAACTCAATTTAATAAAGTGGTTCAATTATTTTCTATCTTAACATTTTTGGGCTTAAGATTTGTTTATTTCAGAGTACAGACCGCAACTTAGCATGGGCCAACGGATTTGTAACATATAACCAAGCTGAAATAAGTTATTTTGAAAATCACATGTGCAAATGTTTTTTAGAAAAAAACACTGAAATTATACATGTAAATTGAATTTTCTTAGTTGCCTAAAAAATCTAAAATAATCCTATCATATTTTCTATTTTCTATATTTTTTGAGTTTTTAATGTTCAAAAAATAAAAATAAAAACCATCCATTTTTTTTTTTTAAAAAAGGGGATTTATTTGTGAAAGGGTATTGAATTTTCATTAGAATCCAAGAAAAAAATTCGGTTTAAAATACTAAAATATGATTTTTTTTAGGGTGAGTTCTGATCAAGTTTGATCCGTTGACCTAATAACAAAATTAAACTCGGACAATATTTGCTAAGAACATGATAGTTCAAAGATAAAAATGAAAAAATTAATAGTCCAGATCTTATTATAATATGATACAACCTTAACAATTCAGGGCTAGAAAATATCACTCCCGAAACTCTCCTGAGGGTGAATTGTGAGATGCATTCAATTATTTGAAATTTTTAATATCTCAATGGGAATTAGACCTGACAAACCCGAGCGAGATTATATGTAGCATGAGCTTGCTATAGAAACCTGAAACGGCCAATAAAAGTGCCCTTGCATTTCCAGGGCCATATAAACCATCCAAAATGAAAACAAGTGCAAATCGAACCTTTAACTTTCACAACTCACTTGAAAATTGCCGAAACATATGGTACAAGTTGTATGTATTTGTTATCTAAATATACTTCATCCCTGAGATATATTGCTGTCTAGAAATAATGGTCTGGGCTATGGTATAAATAAGTCCTAAGCATCCCAGTAGCCTGATCTTAATAACATCTGATATTATAATGGATGGCAGATTAAGGGGAAGCATGATCAATGGTGAGGAGTCCGTCTGCTTTGTGTTACTCCAGACAAACCGGTTGAAGAGTATATGGCTGGGGAACGTTAGAATGAGGATGGCTAAATTCTTGACTGCAAAGAACCAATCAGGGCCACCAATTTCAAGGCCCCAGCCAACATTACCATGCCATGTATCTTCCCATATGCTGTAGAGGGCCGTCAACACCAAGTAGGCTGATATGGCCATTGTAACAGGGAAATACCTTTGTTTGTCCCCAAAACCAGCGACAAAATCCGAGTCCTGGTTGAGAAGCAGCAGGATAGGAGCCAGGAAGAAGATTGCCTGGTTTGAGCCCCCAGCCAGATTGACATTCAAGATCAGGCATATAGCAAAGCACATTATAGCAGCAACATTACCAACCGCAGGCATCCAAGCTCCCTCGGCAGCCATTCTCTTGATTGTAAAGGTTGGCACAGCAGAGGCATGTCTTTGCTGCATGGACCTCATTCGTAGAGCAAAATTTGTACTTTGATTAGATTGACTGTGTCTAATTCCACCCCTTTCAAGAGACTTTTCCCGCATAAGAGAGGCAAGTTCAAACTTAATCTCCAGTGCTATGAGCATGAAGATTGCTGCATATAAACCGAGAAGAGATGTTCTCGCCCCCTCAACAGCCAGTAGAGTAGAGAGCTTCCTATCTTCGTCTGCCAGGTTTCCAACTTCATCTCCAAGGATGCTTTTGAATCTCAACTGACCCTCCAACAGATAGGTCACAGGAAAGAGGGCAACTAATAAAGCAAATACCCATGGTAGCAGCTTTGTGCTTGATGCAGATGGAAAATGGGTGAAGACCACAAACACAGAGGCGCAGACCATGGTCACAACAATGAGGGCATGCAGAACAACAGCTTGAAGAAAATACTCAGCAGATATGTATACTCCGAGAGCAATCCCTATTGCAATGGAGAAAAATGTTCTCAGCTCTACCACGTATTTAATGGGTATGATGGATGTCACCGCTGCTAAAGTGAGCAGAATTGCCACAATAAGCAACCATGATGGCCAGGTCGGTTTTGATGCCAAGAAGCCATAGATGGAAATGTCATCAGATGATTGACGAGCTGCACTGATTATGTCAGATCGATAGGTCCATGCTAGTGGGATTGGTGGCTGCATCAGGATGAACAGTAAACCTGTTGCCACCACCAGTACTAGGCATCTCTTAGCCAGCTGCAGAAAGAAGAAAAGAGTTGAATCAGCAATCAGAGCACCTGGATATTGGTTTGCTCAAAATATAAACTCTTGGAGAGCCTTAAATAGCATCGTAACATTTTATTGACAGGAGACGGGCCCTATGGCACCCAAAAAAGGCATTTAGACTGTCAAGGTGTCCAGGTCTTCAAATAACTATCTTCAGATTCAAGTGAAATTTAATAGAATAGGAAAATCTTTTAATTAGAGCTGCTTCAGTTCATTAATTATCTAATTCTTACTATTTTCCTCCACAGAATGATGAGGTTGAAATTAAACTCAAATGAACAAACATAAATCCTCTTCTTTCATCTGTTCTGCAATTTCTTCAGCCAAATTTTCTATAAACTATAGTGATGATGTATCATTTACTTAACAGATTCAAATCATTCAAGATTTTTGCACATCTTTCTTGTCCGGAGGACAATAAGAAGCAAAATTCTATAAATTGCTTGATTTCAGCAAGTTCATCAAACATACAGGAAATTTCTTGTACCGAAGAGGGAAATAAATACATCTGATCAAATATGATGGTTGCTTAATAGGTTAGTTGGTTTAATCATTTTTTTATTTACAGAAAGAATATACCAGAAAGAGCAAATGTGTGTGTGGGTGGGTGGGTGGGGGTGGGGATAGAAAGAAACTTCAATAGAAAACAGACCAGGACATGAGAGAAATGCAAAGCAACAATGGGCACACAAGCCAATCCGGTCATGGCAATGCAGAAACCCAAAAGCAAACCATCAGATGGAGCCCTCCCATTCCACCACTGAAGAGCTTCAAAAATTGTTTCACGGAAGAGCCAGATTGATAGAACAACCACACCACCATGTACATAACCTTTCCATGGTTTCATCTTTGAGCCTGTTCGTGATTTCTCCCTGCAAAGTCAAGCAAGCAATGAGTAAATGATTGCCTAAATAGAAGTAACTAGGAAGGAATTTAAAAGTCTTCAAATAGGATGTCAGCACACTTGTAAAGGAGCATCGGGGGAGTAACAGCCAGTAAAAGTACAGCTGTAACCCATACAACAGGCTTTGATGAAATAAACAGCATGGGCAACTTTGAGGAATACAGGCAAGTCAAAATCCAAACTGTCTTTGGTCCAATCCGGCGATCCACAGATAGTCTTCTTACCAGAGCCAAACCCACAAAGGTTGTCAGAATAACCATATAGCTTGGATACATCACATCCTCCTCCATTCCATGGTAGTAATATCCCGGGTAATTGAAGAAACGATTCTCAATATGGCACAACAGCAAAGCATGGCTGATCAAACAAATCTCAGCTAAAAAATGAAGTTTTGGTGGGAGAAGAGCTAAACCTGGAACAGACATGGCGAGAACAACATGTGCGATTATAAGTTTACAGAATGACTTCAGGGACATACCTGCCATCCAGATATTTAGATCCCAGAAATTGTGCAACACAAACAATGTAACTATCAGGCTCCCAAGCACAACAAAGGAAAAATATGATGACAGAGTTTTCTTTGTAACAAATCGAGCAAACTCAAATCCAGCAATCGCAGGCAGTGGAAGAAACTGCAAAATAAGGGGGAAATGGGATTTATATTTCTTTCTTGTACCGAAGAGGGAAACAAATACATCTGATCAAATATGATGGTTGCTTAATAGGTTAGTTGGTTTAACCCCACCCTCAATATCTGTTAAACATTAATCATGAACATGCACAAATATATAAAGTACAAAAAAGAGGATCCAATGTAATTAAGCAAAAGTTAAAGTGACACTTGTAGTGTAAGAGCATGCACCTTCAAAAATGAGAATTGATGTGTTATTTGAGAAAAAAAGAAGCATGGAGGCGATGGCCGCCATGACCAACTGTGGAAAGAATAGAAAATCAATAGCAGCTCCAATACAACTACGTGCAAAAAGGGCCCAAGGGTATTGATGAAAAATTGCTCAAATATATTCCCAAATACATTTAAAAAATATATCTCCAAGCTAGATTAATCCCAACAGACACATCCAAATACATTGATTGCACTGGAGGATGAAACAAAATGGTGAGCACCCAACAATTGTGAAAAGGTAGTCCCCGAGAAGCTTTTCAATTGCTCATACTAACGCTGTACATTGCATTGTGGTCCAAGTTTGCAAACACAAGTTTAGAAGTGGAATGCAATGCTTTAGACGTTCAAACTGTTTAGTCCCATAATCTGCACTGAATCCTAGACCACAACCCCAAGCACACACTGTATTTACTCCTACCCCATAATTACAAACAGGCAAGACAAAAAAAAATGGAATCGAAGTAGAGTCTCGGATAAATCAAGGTACGTACCAGTACAGGAAAACCTACAACAATTGCTCCAACAGAACTGACGGTCACAGTCAAAGCAGTAAAAGCCCAGTAACTAAATGCATCAGAATTCATTCCAAGGGCAGAAACACCAGCACCAGCAGCCCCTCCAAGCATCGTCACGGTCACAAGCAGATAATTCAACGGAGGAGGAACCTGAATATACCTTCCAAAAGAATGGAAAACAACTCTAACCTCCAAACAAACCACTACAACAATCAATGCAACAGCACCATTCACAACACGAATGCTATGCAACTGATTCACATTCTTAGTCACCCACCAAAGCGCACCCCTCGTAGATGCATACAGTTGAAACAAGAACGGAATAAAAAACAACAGCAACAAATCACAAACAGACGCAGCTGACGAGAAAATCACCGAGTAATGCGAAGCAACATGAAATACCAACGGAAAGAAGAGCAAATTCAAGGTATGAAGGCAACACTCTAGTGGACTGAGTATAAAATTATCATCAGGAACCTCTCCACCATGATATTTCACCTCTTGTTTCGACCTAAATGAAGAAACACGAGGAATTGCAAACATCCAATAGAAAACACAATTAAAAACCATCAGATAATACGCAGCATTTTGCATACCGACAGCAGAGATTGTAGCCCAAGTGAATATCGAAGATGCAACGAAAGGAACACATGCGAATAACAAACGTTCAAGCGCTAGCACGATTGTCGGGTTTTCTAATTGAATCCATTTGAACTGAAGCGAAGCCCAAGCCCCGATTAAGAAATTCGTTTGTGCACAGAGGAACGCAGCGAGCAAACCAAGAGGAATCGAATTGAAAGTGAAGATCAATGAGGAGCTAAAGTAGAAGGCGATCTGAGCTGTAATTAGCGAAGCCCAGACACCGAAAAACGCACCGGACTTGAAATTGACTGAGTCGAGGATGTAAGCAATCATCAAACCCAGGGTTAGGATTGTGACGACGGGAGCGCCACCAAGGTCAAGGAGGAAAGCAGCGCAAGGAGCGAGAGCAAGGGCAATGCGAGTGTTGTGCGCGAAAAAAGAAGCTGAGAAGCGAGATCTAGAAGAGGAAGTAGAAGAGGAGGGGAAGCTAGAGTTGGGGGAATAAGGAGAGGCGGTGGGGTAGGAGGAGGAGGAGGAAGGGGAGGATATGGAGGCGGCGATGTAAGGGCGGAACGACCGCGATTGGAGCTCCGGAGGTATCATTCTGGCCGTCGCCGGGGCAGCAGAAAGAGAGTGTGGCAGTGGTGATGACGGAGTGGGAAAAGGAGAGGACCTGCGAGGAAATCACGGGTGGGTTTGGGTTTTAGGAAAATGCGTGACCTGTCTGGAGGAGTAACAGCCGTTGGATCATGGATTTGCTGGCCCTATTTCTGTTATTATTTGCGCGAGAGAATAATAGGATTCGAAGGTAACAGGCAAAATCACGAATCCTTAGCCGAATACGAGTTAGGCTGATAATATAAATGATAATAGACAACCACATGTCTAAAATTTTACTCTTTTTTTTAATTAAGCTACTAATTTTATTTATTATTTATTTTCTTTTTCAAATTAATATTTCATTAATTTAAAATATGATGGGGCAGTTAAGTATAGTTATAGAATTTGGCATCGCTTGATAAATTAATCGTAGCTCTCTGTCTGACCCGGCTCTATTTTACTTTTAACTGTTTTTTTATTAAAAAAATCTATTATTTTTATCGTTTTTGGTATTTATTCTCTAAAAATCTCTATGAAATAACATTATTTTGAAATTGTTTATTTGTAGAAAAAATCATAATTTAGATAGACATGGACTCTCAACAATACAAACTATGGGCCGAATCCACGCCTTGGTGTCATAGCTGTCTAAACAATTGCTTTTTAGAAGTTAGATGCTGTTCAAGGTATTCGTATGTATCCGTTCAATGTTAAAAGCATGTTTATAAGTGTTTTTTAGTATTGTTTTTTAAATATATTTTATTTAAAAATATATTAAAATAATATATATTTTTTAATTTTTTTGACATTAGCACATCACAATAATCTAAAAATATTAAAAAATAAATTATTATTTTTCAAAAATATTTTTAAAAAACAATATTAAATAGACACTTGGCACGACAATAACTAAGCCTGGCAAGCAACATTTTATATTTTTTTCAATAAAATAACAGATTTTATAACGGAAAAAACTCTTTTCTCACGTCTACATTTACCCTCTCTCCGTTTTGTTTTTTTAACAATAAATCTAAAATGCATAGATTTCTTGTTCTAAAAATGGATGGTGTTTACAAATAATTTTTTTTAATCTGATTCTCAATTTCGTTTTCTTTGATAGTGCTCTGTTACGCAAAGATTTATAATTAATCTATTAATAATTTAAAAGGATAAATTTGAAATATAGGAGTGAAGTTTAAAACAAGGAGAGAAAAGCCTGATTGTTTTTTTTTTGAAAAAAAAATAAAAAAAAAATACATTTGATTTTTTTACTTTTGAAACGATAATTTTTCATCCCTAGATATAAAAAAAACTTAGTCATGGTATAAAATTTTATTTTTTTACTTGTAGTTTCTCATCCGAGATAAAAAGAAAAAAATGACCATGTAGAGAGAAAACATTGGTTGATAATAATTCAATCACTCAAATAATTAGTGTCCTCAGAATCCATCTTAAAATTTCCTGCAAAAGTAAATCTCAGCATGAATTTTGTATTTTAGATTATTCAGATGTATAAACAAGTTTATTTGTATTTCTATGGTGTGTGTTTTAGATGTATAAAAAAATATTCAATATAAGTTTTTTCCTTTGTATTTTCTTTATGTTTTTTTTGTTTCATATATAATTTTCAAATCAACTTCTTATATACTTATTTTATGGAAAAATTATTATGATAAGCTCTATTAAATATACGCTATGTTTGATTTTTACAACAAGTAAAAAATAATTAAAAAAGTAAGAGTAATGGATACTGTTAAAATGGAAATTTCCTTAAAAAACAAGCCATTTATCGCTGTAGTCCTTCAAAAACAGACGCATGTCTCCAGCACAGCACTTAATTATTACACCTTAAAATGTTGAAACATCGATTCGATTTTTTATTTATTATCAATGACTTTTTTTTTTGAAAATTAAAAAAGGCAAATAAAAACTGAGGTCTAAAACGATAATAGCAATTGAAAGGTGTGGCCTAGAGCTCTAAATACAAGTGCGTTTAAAAAATATTTTTTTTTAAAAAGAATTTTTATTTTATTTTTATTAATTTTATATTTTTAGTATAATTTTAAAAAATATATGAATAATATTAATTTAATATATTTATAAACTAAAAAAACATTTTAAAAAACAATTTTGATGAGACTGAGTTTTCATGCAGATCTGGGCTAACCCAATAACAGCGAATTCAAAGAGGAAATATCTATACGAGCAAGAACCTCGGCCTCTGGAAGGCCCAACAGAACCTTCCATACGCAAACTAAGGCTGGTCATGGTGGCTCAACTTGAGGCCCAACTCAAATAACCGCAACTGAAGCTTCTTAAAAAACTTTTCATAATTAACTTTCTTCTCGATTATTGTCAATTAAATTTAGAAATTGTTATAAAATATCATATTTGAAATAATTTTATTGTAAATAATTTAATTTTAAATATAATATAATATTTAAAAACAATATAAAAATAAATTATAAATCAACTCCTATAATTTAAAACCAGTGCAGATTATATTTTACTTATAAATATACATCACCATTAAAATCTCAACTATACCATTATCAAAGCACTCTTCTCTTCTCTTCTCTTCTCTTCTCACCCTATCCTATCATAGATTATATGTTCGTCATCAATTAATGTGTTGAGAGAAAATAAAACTTTATTGGATTTATTTTTTTGGCTAACAAGATGAAGGTTTACATACATAATATATGAAATAAAATGAATTGACTTCAGTGGAGCTTTTAATATCAGTTTATTTATCAATTAAATTCAAAATTAAACACTATAATTAAATTTAATTATATAAACAACCTGTTAATTAACTAGTGCCGGAGTGTGTACATGGTCTTAAAAAAGGACCAGTCGGGTGAAGTGAATTCCTTTTTCTTCTTTTTTTAATTCAAGAAAACTTTATCCTGAAAAATATATTTTGTAGATTCATATGAGCGAATAAAACCTCAACTGTCTTATACTCTTATAAAAGATACACATCATAATTCAAAATTAAGACCTATTATACAGATCTCAAGCTCTTTAACATTATGAAATGACGTTCGAGAACTTCTTCTTCTTCTTATAATATACTGTAAGAGCAGATTCCAGTATGCAACTTCCCATACCGTAAATGCAGACCAGGAACGACAGATTTGAGCTCAATTTTAGAATAAATAAATCTCAACCCAGGTATTTACTAGTTTTAAATCTCAAGGGAGAAGAGCTGGTAGCTTTGGTGGGCTCTTAAATTGAAATGATCGAGCTCAAATTTGTTCAAGCTAACAGTAAACTTTGTGCGCGAATGTGAGCATGGTAGTGGGATCCAGCTCGAGAAAGCTTCAAGTTTTAAAACTCCATTCTCATAAACAAGAAGTAATCAGCTTCTGGATATGTTTGCGGCAACTAATCATACACTCAGATGCCATTCCGCACAAGCTTCTGGGCTGCGCAGCCCTAAATTCAAACGTGGTTTTGCTATAGGTCTCACAATAATGCAAGCTGGGTTAAACTAGCACAGCCCCCAATGGTTTCAGGGTAAGGTGATCGTGACCGGAGAGTTATCTTCCACCCCTCCTTAAAATCAAGGTCTGGTGCATGGTACCCGGCATATCAGTCCGAACGAAAGGCCAATAAAGGCTGCAATTGTCTGCTCTCATCGTCTCGAACACGTCAATCCATGAAAACCACGCGTTCCTGTATCGCACTCTAGTTTAGCAGCCTGCAGAAACAAGGTCCCAGTCATATCCTTATACCTGGATTTCTTTGCAGCACTCACTGGTCACTACTCAGTCTGGGGAAGGAGCAATGACCCACTTTTAAGGTCATTTCACTTTCACCACAAAGCACGAATACATGACCTTTTTCTCAATTATATTTCTCATTGTTTGAAGTAGGGTCGGAAAAGGTCGTAATAACACCATTGAAAGGACACAGCCCTCCGGGATTCTGTGTTGAAGACAGCTGACGGAGCTTGTATTTTTCTGCAAAATGTCCCCAGCATGAGTCCAGCACACGTGTGCCTGGTTTTATAGCTATTAATAACCTGACAAGTTCCAACCACGTTACACGATATATTTGGGCTGAGACGCATCCGATTCTAACTGCTCTGTTCAATCAACCTTGTGCCAAGTGAGCAAAAAGAGCACCTTTTGAGATGAAAATAAATGAAGGGGAATGGCCCTTTTGCTTTGCTAGAAATGCAGGCTGCCAGGCAATGGTCCCTGCAATTTAATCACTGTAAATACGATATTTTCTCAGCATTGCATTGCATTGCACCATAGTTTCAAATGCACCGAGCTAGCTGTAATTTGTTGACCACTTGCAGCTTAGTTTTACAGATCCATATCATGCATGCATCCATGGATATTTCGAATCATTTTTATTGTTACTTCCCGCATTTGCTTGAATCTCAGGTCACTCCCTCGAGTGAAATGTTTTGCTCAATCGTTCAAAGCTGCAGAAACTTTCCGGCGGTGTATTTGTCCTCCATCCTTTTCCTGATGGGGCTGAGCTGGTGGTTGTTGAGGCCACATGTTTCTCATAAATGCGATAGACAAAGCCAAAAGGCTTCTATTTGTTTGCACAGTTTTATTTGTCTCCTCGGGTTGCTCTCACTGTCCCCCTTCCATGTCCATGGTTCATGGATCTCCGCCTAACTTCCAGTACTCGTGGCCGCATGTTGGCCTTTGCCTGCATCGCCATAAAAAGGAACTCCAGCTTGCTTAAAGCTTACAGCATTTACACGTGGATATCAATCTGGTTTATTTCATTTGCTGCTTTTCTAGCTACTTTTATAACTATTCTATTTATTGACTAGTTATATCACCCACTCTTCGCCATGGATGATTATATCTTTTATTATATATGCAAGTTTTTAAATGAAAATAATAAAGTTTATGTAAAAATATATAATAAAACAACTTAAGAACTATGATGCTAATATTTTTTTAACAATAATTAAAAACAAAACTAAAAAAATCAGGAAACACTTAAAAATCAATAATTTTTAAATCTCATAAAATACAACATTTACCTTGTTATGTTTGCTAAAAAAAATAAACAATTAATTAATTTAATTTAATGATAATAGAAATAGACACACATTAAATTATTTAAGAAAAATAAAAGAAAAAAATATATTGTGTAAGGCCACATATATTAGAGATATTAACACACAAAAAATAATTTCACAACAAATATATATCCAAAAGGTTAAATAAGCAAATAAAAAAAATAACAGATGAGCTTTATTAATTGAGACATAAATATAAAAATTACTTTAAAAAAACATTTTAAAAGAACGATATTTATTTTCCTCCACCTAAATCTATTTTCTTTTATATAAATATTGAGATACGAAACAACCATAATCAAACTATGGTCATCTCATGAAACCCATGAGCACGATTTTTTATATTTTATTTTAGTAATAAAAAATGATTTGAATGATGATTTTTTCTCTCACTGAATCCAAGAATCTCCTTTTCTTTCATTTCTCTAATAAGATATTAAAAAAATAATATAAATATTTTTTATATCATTTAAAAAAATAAATTAGAAGGGATCTAAATCATAGGCCAGAAATATTTTCCAAGCACGTAAATAGTGCTACTTACATTAAAAAAAAAACCTAACTTATTTTAGTTTTATAATTTAAAATATATAAAACCATGACGGAAAAACTGGGCCCTGAGCCCTTGACTAAGGTAAAAGAAAATGAAATTTCAAGATTTTCATAAAAACAAAACTCATTCCACCGTGTATTTGCTGTACTCCAAATTCTGTTGTTACTTTCAATTCATTCCGAATTCGTACTGTCACTTTTCTTTTGGATGAATAAGATCATTCGATGTTACTTTCCATTGACAAAGTCATGCCATACAAAGTGCTTAATCTGGTATCGATCATGAATGATATAAATCATATTATAAATTTTATTTAATAGTTTAAGTTTTTATATGAGATAATTCTCTGATATAGATAGTATTATAATTTAGTTGACCTAGCGGTCATCAATTCAAATCTCACCACTCTTATTCAATCCGATAAAAAACCAAGAACATAAAAGTATGTGCCCATACAAGTTTTAATTAAGTTCAAAAAACTTTCAATTGAGAAAATATATTAAAAAATAATATAAATTATATTATGTAATTTCACCTGACAATTTAATTTTTCTAAATGGGATGGTTATTGAGAGTTAGTTTTTCCTGCTGCTTGTATGTATCTCCCTCGTCAGCCCCAGCTCCTTAATATTGACTGCAAAACCTTTTACTCTGTGCATTTGCGAAGGCATAAGGGTTTTGCTCCTTCCACTTGACAAGGCTTGATTCTTAATTTCCCACAAGCCAGAGAGTATCTTTCTTGCAGTTTTTATTGCTCCATGCAGGGTGTTAGATAATGACAACAGTGTCTGTTTGAAAGTGACAGTGCAAATGTGCAGTGGCACTTTCTGAGCAGATCTTAGCCTCATCTGAATTTAATAGTGGAAAGGCACCACCTTTCTTTTCCACGATTCTCTGAACTGAACCCTAGGTTAAGGATAGAAAAGATATCATCTTCACTTTTAGAATGATACAACACACTTTCAGCCCATGTCGGCACGCTAGTCTATTATCTTTATGGAAGTGATAATTTGATTCATCATTGACCAGCTCGATGGTGTAAGAACATCAGTGAAAAACTATCCTTGATGGTCAAAAAAGAGAGGAAGGTGGTTTAAATTTTGACAAGTAATTAAAGACATGGTTGGCTAAATAGTCTAATTTCGAAACAAATTCAGCATACATAGAAGGAGAATTAGGACAGGTAAAACCAGACTAGAAATCAAAATGTAGAGGGTGCGAAGATGATCCCCCGAGAGCGTTTCAGAGACTATGAACAGCTAGCTATTCATTAGGTTTCAATTCTGAATGGCTCCCAGAAAGGAGTTTTGTTGCTGGAAAATCTTCCGACCACCCTGGAATCTAAAATCTCTAAGGCCTCTTCTGATTTGATGCATCTGGGTGTCTTGTACTGATTAACTGAAGATCCTTGAGATACACAAAAATCCATGAGCGCATCAAACGTTCCATGTGTCACCACCCTTATTTCCAGGGGTCCAATTGATTTGTCCTTCTTCCTACACCTCCTATAAACAGAGTCGAGCGATTCTTCAACAACGGAGCAGCATCGCTCCATTATAATCGGATCAAGCTCTGGAAGATCATTAGTTCCTCTCATTTTAAGCTCCCAAAACAGTACATAATGACCTGGGATTGAGTCAGTGTCAGCGAAGCTGGTGTACTCAGTTAGAAGGAAACCGAGTGGCTCAAGGAGGGCTTTCGCTCGTGTCACTGCCTTCAAGAGATCTTCTTCATTGGTCTTGTCAGTATCAATGCTTAAAACCACATTTCGCCGGTGCACAAAACGAAACTGTGGAGCATTATTGCAGAAGCCAGTTACCATGAGAATGTCTCCAACTCTGTATCTATACAATCCTGAGAAAAAGAATAAACAAAATAGTGAGAGACTGAGCTATGAACAAGGCATCATTTTTTTATCTGCAATCCATAATCAAAATCATCTGTCAATATTATTGCTCTATTTATAGGATGGTTTGGGATCAATCGAAATTCTGAAAGAAGGAAAAGAAAAAAAAAAGTCAGCGTAAGGAAAAACTCACCTGTAAAAGTGGTGACAATCAGCTCATAGTAGTGACCAAGTTTGACATCCACAAGATCAACAACTTCAGCCTTTTCCTTGCCATTCTGATCAGGAACACGAACGCCGTTGCACTGGACGTTGTGTACCGCTTCTTCGTGGTTATTATCAACAGGCAAGAATTCAAAGTAGGCCATATTTGGAAGGAGGGTGTAGGAGACATCAGAGGGGTTGCATAGTGGTTTGAAGTTGATTCCCAAATAACATTCAGAAGAGCCATACATTGTTGAAACTAATGGGAGCCCACCGCTATAGAATTCAAGGGTCGGGATGTATTGGGCCATAGAACCTGTAACAATAACTTCAATGTACTTTGTTCTCGGCCAAAGCTTCTTAATTATTCCTTCCCAGGATTTCCCACTACATTCATCCTCGATTAAATCAGCCAATTCTGAATTGGGCTTGCTCAGAATTGACAAGACGGCATTTCTGCAACCTGGGTCAGTAATCCAATCACTGACACTGCCTGTTCTTATGTTGGAGCATAATTCTTTCAAATATTCCTCCAAAAATTTGATGGCACGCAGTAAAGCCGATGCAAAGACTGCACCTACTCTTAAAACCTCTTCCCGCTGTGCTAAACCACACAGCAATTGACAGTACATGCTCTGTTTGCTATCAGAACATAAGATGGTCTCATCTGGGCTTGTATAAACATTATAGCGGTTAAAAGCCCGGTTTCTGAAGTTGTTGCTCTTATAGTAGCTGGTTAGGACAGGTCTTGCCATCAGGCCAGAAGGGGTGCTAATTTCGGGTTTGATGAACAAAAGATACATTGCTTTACCCTGATCCAAGCCATCAACATACCTGAAAAAGAAAAATAAAGCTTTTTAAGTCTAAGCACCTTGCTCGCAATGTTCCATTCTATAAAAGCAGTGATAAAATTCAAAAGAAGAAGACTATGGAGATAGTAATCTCACTTGTTCATTACAGGCACAAGGATGTTATAAAAGAACGTCTTCCTTTCCAATTCTTCAGCAGTCGAAGGCATCAGTTTTGGCTGTCCTCCAGAAGTTCCAGAGCTGCATATAATTAACTTGATTAGGACTTTCAGGGGAATTTATTGATGAAATAAGAGAGCATAATTGATAAATTTCTATACCTTGTGAGGAGCTCAGTAATTGGTTTAGCTGAAATGATAGATGAAGGCTCTCCATTGGCAATTCGCTCGATACAAGGCTTGATATCCTCATAATTCACAACGGGAACTTTATTCTTGAAGTTTTCCTTACCAGAATCACCATCGAGAAAGCTTTTAAGATACTCTGTATGTAGATTTGTGGTGAGGATTTCCTCCAATACCTTCTGTTGTATTTGGCATGCATTGTTGGTCAGGTCTTCCAGGAGCTTTAGGCCAGCTTCATAATCGTTTGGATCAAAGACTGGCAACATTTTTTGAAACAATGGAAAGCTAGAACGAAATGTAAGTTTCGGTAAGAGTTTTCGCTAGTCTTGCAACATTTCATATGACTCTTTGGCTAAATGGTAACCAAGTAGAGCTGTTACAAGCCTATCCTCTCTCTCTGTTCAACGAGATTGAAGAAGAAAAAAAGAAGAAGCAGCCTGGCAGCTAAAGGCAGGATCAAAGAGAATGGTCAGGACAAAACAGGCAGAGAACAGCTTGATGGGAATTAATGCTTCTCATTCTTAAAAGGCTTCTCCCCTCTCTGTCACCCACAAGCCACAACTGGAATGTGTTTCTGGGTAGCTGAGAGGCGGTGAGGAAACGAATAAATAACAGATTCTGGAGGGGATTTTGGGAAATGATGTATTCAAAATCTCTAAAAAAAAGAGAGAGGAGGAAATGCAAGGGAAGTAGAGGCTGTGGAGGTCCTACACACGTGGCCTTGTCTAGTAACCTGCGCTTAGATGCAGCTCTTACTGGTCAAACTACCTGTATAAAATTAAATCAGCCTGCTACACAATTTAATAAGATTAAAATTCTTGTAGAATTTCAAACCCAATCACTGGCTTTGTACGTATGCTAAAGATAAGATTGTTCAGCAATCCAAGTTGCTCAGAGTCTACCTCTCATGCTATATAATATGGTCAGGCAGGTGGAATGAGGCAAAATATAATGATTAACAATTCAAGTAAAGCCATGCATTAAATCTAAGTAGTGAGCCATGGGAGAACAAGACAACGCTGTGATCAATTGGCAATCATGGAGAAGCTGCTTTACAGCTCTTCAGTTGTGTAAGGAATCCTAGCAGGGAAACAGACACCATTTCTTGAGGGAGAGAGGGGGGGCATAAGTATTTTTATTGCGGAATTAGTCCATGAAGTTAGTATAGATTTTAAGCAGCACCACACATGGAAATTTGCATGGAAACACACCTCATGACTCTCTTTTTTCCGGCAAGGATGTCTTTAATTTAATTTTATATTTCGATCAAGCCCACTTGATCATCTAAACTCATAAAACTCAACAAATGAGTAAGAATCCTTAATTAATTACCAGACCTGTCTCGCAGAAGAACTGCTATTTACCATTTACGTCGGATTAGAAAACGAGGAGGGGTCTGCTTGGCTGTCATTATTTCATTAATCCTGGGCAAAGGAGTGTCTGTAAAGGGACATGAAAGCGAGCATCCACAACCAGACATGGTGCTGAGACCCACATTATAGACTTCTGTGCCTCCAGGAAAATGAAAATCTTTTCAAGCTAGTGACTTCATGTTCCTCGTCATTAGTTTCTATACTCTCAAATCAATCTCTCGTGCTTGATCTAAAACAAGAAGGTATTCTCCGTTTGATAAAAATAAAAATACAAGGAGAGAAAATGGCTTCCAAAATGAGCTGTTTCCATCTCTCACTCAACCCTCGCATGTATAATGGTGAAGTCCTTCTTGGGATGGTGAGCCTTAAACGGGGCGTATGGCCATTCCCATTCTTACGTAACTTCGAGGGAAAAGGTGTGCTTTTATAAACCGCGATGCTATTTCAAGATAATTTTTTTTTATCAGGTTTTCAGGTTACTCTGTGGGCATCAACATGGCATAATCAGAAAAACCTCAGTCATGAAATTATGAACAACTGTTTATCTACCAACACAGTCCGGATATGTTTTTTGCAGAGACGTTATCCATATGTAAGATATCTTCAGTACTGACTTGCACAAACGGTCCCTTGAAAACCCTTTTCTTTTTTCCAAAGGATTTTGAGCAGATTATATATTAATTAATCTATCAGCTAGAATAAATTTGGAACCTCATGAATCATTTATTTGGGTGCATGAATTGAAATTATCATAGCAGGGTTTATCATAGCAGTGAATCATGTATCTTTTCAAGGACCCTACTATGATATCATCAAAATTATGATTGGAGGCTGACCCAGGGAAGCAAAATATTATCGGGATCCAAACTTGGAGCTATCATTCAAGCCATGCTGGATTTGATTATAAATAATGTTTTTCTCGCTACAAGTCAAGAAAGTCCTATATGCTTGCATCTGAACCCTACGTATCATTTTTTAAGGATTGGACGACGATCATTCATTTCTATACTCTAAAATTACTTCTTCACTATTTCAATAAAAAGAAGATGCTCGGTGGTGGAGTAATTCGGTCTTTTCCCATGACATAGTTATTTTTTAAATTTATTTATTTATTTATTGTTTTAAATTAAAAAAAAATTGGTATTTTTTTATATTTTCATGTACTGATGTCAAAAATAATTTTTTAAAAATAAAAAATTTTATTTGATGTATTTTTAAACGAAAAATATTTCAAAAATAATCACAATTACATTCCCAAACAAGCATTTAATTAAAAAGATAGTTTACGGGTACATGTCTATCTTTCATATTTTCAAAACAATAAAATAACTAAATTAAATTATTCACGAACTTAAAAGGAACTATGCTATTATTCAAATCTTACAAGGTTGATTTGCTACAAGTTATGAACTATAAAATCTTGAAGATAAACAATCTATTCTCACTAACGATGGATTACTAGCTTACTTTGCTTGTAAGTTTTTTTAAAAGGTATCATAGTTATACCTTGATTCTAGATTATTTTATATGTATGATAATAGTTATATTAGGACTCAAGTTTGCATATATATTTTAATTTATATGTCTAAAATAAAAGCTAGAAACTTATTTGAATTTATTATAGAATTAACTTGATTATATATAATTGATGAGAGTATAAACTAAACAATTAAATTATAGCTCACTTATGAATATTATAATTCAAGACATCAGCCAATCACCAATTCCATGACAGAACAAGTTCAGCGATGCAATCCCTTCCATGCCCATTATTAAAAAGTCCAAGTTGTATTATTACAAACATTGGTTAATGAAGTTTCTTGTGTGTTCGCTTGCTAACTTGGTAAACAAAATAATATATAGCACTACCCAAGGATCATGTATAGGTTAAAATTAGGTTTGTGTCCTGCATTGTAAGTTAGATTATTTTTAAAAATATATATAAAGCAAAAAGTAATTGTGTTGCTAAAGTGTATTTATAATATAAAAAATTAATTAATCATGAAATAAAAATATGATACAGATTGAACGAAATCAAGATAACCTCATTGAAAAGAAATAGAAGAAATTATGAATTTTAATTCTCAATCAATCCAATATCAAAGGATAAAATCTAAAAAAACAAAAACCCAGGATAACTCATATAGTCCTTCAAACTTGTGACTCGGATAATGAGATCGGGATTACCTTAAAGATGAAAAACACAAAATTTGATTTTTAACCAATCTAATATTGAAAGATGAAATATAAGAAGAAAAAAAACCCGAGTAAACTCAAGTCTTTTAGACAAACTCGTGATTGGGTCATAAGATTTATATTACACTATAGAAAGAAAAAATATCAAATCAATTTCAAACAAATATAATATTAAAAGATAAAACAAAAAATAAAAACTAAATTTAACATCTATAATGGTTTAGTAGTCCATCTTGGTTCTTGCAGAGTTTGAAGAGTAGAAATTGATGCGAGGAGACGATCCACAATGCTCATATGATTCGCATGCCACAAGGAAAAAGATCGTTAAATAAATATCACTATCCTCTTAGTTTCTTTTAATTATTAATCAATATCATTAATTTACTCTTGCAACATCAACTAGGGTCCCAATGCTGCGCTTCGTTTGTGGTGAACGCCAAGAAATAAAAATCAACATGGAAAGCTTGAATATTTCTCGCCTGTAACCTTATCGGACGGGGGGCTGGTTGAAGATGCATAAAAGCAATTAATGGCAATGTTACTTAAATAAATAAAATAAAAAAGGCAGTCATATCTAGGGCAACGATCCCTGTTAAAATCTGTGAAACGATGTTCGATAAGATCACTGAATTAGAGAAGAGAAACAGTATATTAAACGTTAATCGAAGATATTAGTACATGTTTATCGGGATTTGCTAGATTTGGCTTCAGAGTTTTCATGTTCAAAAGAATAAAACAATGGAGGGGGGGGTCTCGGGGGGACAGAAGGCCCTTGAAATGGGCAGATGAGGAGGAGGAGACAAGGGCTGGAGGGTCGTCGACCTTCTCTACTGGAAATAAATATCATTGTTGACCGGCCAGTACAACAATTACAATCTGGGTTCTCCAGAGCTGCCACGAGCTTTGGGATGAAGGATTGGAGCCAGGCTTACAGATTTCTTGATAATAAATGATCGGGAAAAACAATTGGAAAGAAAAATGGCCATGAGCATAGCAAACCTTGCTGGAAAGTTTAAAATAATAAATGACAGGTTGTGGATCCCGAAAATAATAAATGCATCGGTCAAAAAATGTCTTTACTCGATAGGGAAATACGTACTGAAATTGCTTCTCCTTGAACCACATTAAGCTCATTTCAAAACCATCTATACATTGGGTGAGTGATTTTTACGAGTCGAATTGATCATTGACCCGGACTAAAACAAAACCCGAGTCACAAATTAAAAAATATTATTTTAAATTGACTCAAATAAAATAATTATTGTTATAGTTTTAAAATTCAAATGATATATATATATATATATATATATATATATATATATTAAGAGTAATTGTTTTATACATATTTTATTTTTTCTTGACCAACAATGCCAAAGAAAATTTGTACAATATTTATAGTCATTAAATAGTGTTTAATTAAATTTTATTTTGACGAGATGTGAAAGTGATAAATAAAGACTGTAACATATAAAAAGTATTTTAATAATTATATTTTATTCATATTATTAATAAATTTTAAAACTTACATAAGAGATGTATTTTATAACCTAAAAATATATATTTTTTAAGTAACTCTATATCAAAAAAACAATCATATATAAAATAATAATTTTGAAATGGAGTCACCTGATAAAATACTAATATATTTTGAGAATAGATTAGTGAAAACTTTATGTAGTTTAAGTACATGAACATTTTATATGCCAAATTTTATAAATCACATTTTATATTGAACTGTTTATTTATTTAATTTTAATTTTGTTTGTTGCTCATTAGTCGTCATCCAAAAAACGTTGTTAAAAACATTACAGGCTTACCATTTATCACTTCTTACGACCTCTTTTTTTATTTATTTATTTATTTAAATCACCTTATAACTGGAATAATCATATTAATTATAAGACCCCGAAAGCCCCGAGGACGATCAATCACAAAAATATAAAATAAAAGACGGACAATTACCATCTACATGAAATACTATTTTTTTAATATATATATTCGAGTTTTTTTATATATATATACACGAAATTCAACTTTCTCAAACACGATTCATAAGGAAGAAAAGAAAATTCAGTGGAGATCAAATTTCAGAAAATATCAATTCTTTACTCCCTTTGTATTCTAAACAATGATCGATGTTAGACACCTCTACAATCAAGTAAAGTGTTTGCACCTACAAATTAGATGATATTTTTATTAATTTATCTTTCTATTTTTAAAATAACAAAGAACATTATCATTTCATTTTATTTTTAAAAAAAATCCTATACAATAAGCAATTGTGTTTTTTTTATTATTATTATTAAAATCAAGGTCTACTCTATTTTGTTTCAAAAGCAAAAAAAAAAAAAAAAAACTCTACCTGGGATATCACCTAAACATCATAATTAATACAATTAAATTAAAATTGACTGGAATATTGATCCGATCCAAGCAATAAAAAGATATTCGCCAATGCCTAATCCATGATTAATTAGTGAAGCTAGCATGAAGTGCAGCCTGTATAGCCGCCACCTCACTCCTTCCTGGAAAGCGCGTTTCTACAACTAGAAAAATCCTTCAAATCTCGAAAACCTTAGAAAAAAAAAATCACTGCGATGGAAACTGGACCTCATAGAATCCAAATCTGAGGCAGCTAGCTTTCATGCAACTCTTGATATACATATCTGGGAACGATCTCTTCTGAGGTCTCTCAAATGTCAAATTTCTAGTCGCGCTTTCTCGTGGCTAAGGCCAGTACTAGCTAGCTGTGTCGATTAAAAAACTAATGCAGTGTTGCAGACATCCTTGGTTCGTACCCTTTATTCACATTTTGCAGATTGAAGTTTCAGAGTAGAACAGGCAACATCTGTTAGAGTATACGTATGGTATACAGAAATACATGTAAATGTTATGGGTATATGGGACGTATAATACATAAAAGTGTTGTGAGAAAACTGTTATAAATATCAACAGTAACTCACGTGTTTAGTTAGTGAAATATATAGAATACAACAGACAAAATTCAAAATCTCTTTCCCTCCTTTCTCTCGTTGGTTTACAATCTACAAGATCATCATCTTCTTCCTTTGATTCAATACATTTTATCAGTGATTATTCACTGTCTTTACAACATCTAGCAGTAAAAGCTAAAACATGTCTGCCCATGGTTTGCATAATACCAGGAAATTCTTACACATACTATATTATAGCAGCAGCTAGTTCCAGCTAGATTAATTACAAAACCTGAATCTAATCCTTGTTTTCACTTAATGTAACGTTAAAACCTATCGAATTCCTTGCCATCTGCCGAAAGGAAAGAGGTAGATGTTAGATATTGATTTATCATTTTCGGTTCAACTGGTGGTTTGAAATTAACATGGTTTTGCTCTGATCGATCAATATCTAAAGCACAAGATTGACGAAAATCACCAGATCCAAGACCAGTGTGATGATCTTAATATAAAATGGTCAAGTTGGGAAATTATAGACACCACTATAAGAATCTGCATTAAAAAAGCAGTGCAAAGTATGATCACATGAGCATGATGTAAGGTGGCCCATTGTCTGTGTTAATGGCCATGCAGGACGGTGATCGAGAGACAGTTGAGATGATATTTAATATGCAAGGGTTGGCTTTCAAATGCAGAACCAATCAGACCCACATTGCAGAATCTTGCGTTGCTCTCTTTCAATAAAAGTGAGGATAACTCAGCATCAGAGGTCGAGTGATTTCAATAATATAGTCGTAACTAAGTTAGCTAGCTACCGGTCTTTTCTTCCCGGTCTATCCTTCAGCCAAAACCAGGAGTTTTTTACATAGATATATCAAGTTCAGTCAGAATTTTCTATATCAATGTTAAAACTCAAACTCGAAAAGTTAAGAGAGGAGGGGGGGGGGCTCCTATACTACCAAGTTAGCCCATTAAAATTATAAATAATAAAGAAAATGATTTGCTAAACTTTTCATATGAAATGATATATTAATTAAAAATAATAAAATCATATAAAATCATATTTTTTAAATAAAAATCAATTCAGAAATTTTAATCTAGTGTGTCTAGTGCAAGCTAAGTTTTATTTTATTTTTTAAAAAAATAATAAAATCATATAAAATCATATTTTTTTCTAAAAAAATCATAATTTGAATTGACATTTTAACTCATGAGATAACGATTTAGTAACAAAAGGAGGTTAGTTAAAATTAATTTCTTTTGTTTAAGGTTATTTATATATTATTATTTTAGTTTATTTCCAAATAAAAAACCACTTGAAACAAAAGAACCGACACTAATTTCAACTTCTGTATTTTGCCTTATACGACCAACGTCAAGGCAGCGACGTAGCCGGCTGGGGGGGGGGGGGGGGGGGGGGGGGGCTTGGGCCAGGACCCGGGGGTGAAATCGGGCCAGGACCCAAGAAAGGATGGCCGATAGGATAGAGGGCAGGGCAGGTGGTCTAGGCCCAGTAAACTCCTATTCAGGGCACATTTCTTGTAAGATCGAATAAGTAGATGGTGTATAGCAGACACAACTTGCTCTTTCTTTTGTTTTTGACCCGTCAAGAGAAAAATATCTCTAATTTTATTATAAACAAATATTTCTGACTGATAAAATACCCAGTGTGTATGTGGGCTTGACACCTGACTAGTCATTTGGTTTATGAAGTTTCAATCTTCTTTACATATATGATTAATAATTAATTTGGTGATCATTTTTTCTCATGTATGTGGAGAGGAATCTTAAGAAGACCATGTTTATTGGGGAGTTTGAAATGAGATTAACTAGGAACAACTAGAAAATCCAGACCTTAAAGGTTTTTAATTGAGTAGTGATGTCTCTTATTGCTATAATGTGCTCACGTCCACCCATTAGAATAGTCAGATGACATTTTTGAAAGCCTTGTCATTAAAGTTTTGGTCAATGCCTGTTAAAGTAAATAAATTATTCCTCTACGACCTTCAATAAATCTTTTATTTTTGCTTATGCAAAAACATTAAACTTAAGAGATTACATCGCATTCAAAATTCACAACGCATCTCCATTGTTGCTTAATTTTACCTAGTTCATCATTATTAGGATTACAGATGCTTGAATATTATTACCTCTCACTGTTAATAATTTTGTAATATAACAATTATGACTCCAACATATATAAAATGAAAATTATCAGGATATATACAAAAATATATATAGTCATGATTGGTTAAGTGTTAAAGTAATGATCCATCAAATCTTCTTTGCGCTATAAAGAATAAAAAGATTTATAATCTATGCCAAAACTTTAAAGTTATTTTATGTGGATAAAAGACACAAAACTTTTCATTAATTCATTTAAATCTAGACTAAAAACTATTTATATATAATCTAGTTTTTACAATCTCATTCATCATGGGCATGCTTGACCTACTACTACAGTCCAATGGACACTAAATTCAACAGGCTATAAGCTTTAATTATCATTTAATTTAAAAACTACATAGCATATGAGTCATTTTAAAAATATTTTTTTCATACAATTATTGAAATATTAAAAGGTTATATGAAAAATTACAAAAGGTTTGAATAATACATGCAATATAATGATTTAAATTATCACGAGTTTTATAGTTAATTTGCACTCCTATATAAATAAAAAAGATGTTAATAAAATAGTATTTCGAGTCAGATATAGAAACTCTCATAATATTTCTTCACCAACCAAACGTATTTTTCCTCTACTTCAATTCATAAATTCAAATAACCAAACGTTTTTTTATTTATTTCAATAATACAGACTTGACGAAAAATATAGACTGCAGGGATGAATCTAAGATAAAATGAAAACGACTGACCACATTAGCAAGTTGCAAGGACTTCAGGTACCAAACTCACAACCATTAACCGGCAAAAGTGAAAATAGCATTAAATGGACGATTATGTCCTTGGTTTTTATGTTGCCCTAAACCCTCCGAGATGAAAGGCCAAGATGTTACATAGTTCGAAATCAACGGCTCACAATCACCATTCAGCTCTTTATATTTTTCTCTACGAGCCACACATCACCTCCTCTCTTACTCGCTCTCCAGGGTTTCTAGTCGAGGGTTTCTCAATCCTGCAAAGAAAGAAAGAAGGGAAGAAGCTGTCTCAAAGATCAAAATGGTGATTCCATGAGACTTAGTTTTTTTTATTCTGCTGCGATCTGTTTCGTTCTTCAACTGATCTGATTTTTTGAATCTTGGTAATGAAAGGTTCTCCAAAACGATATCGACTTGCTTAACCCTCCAGCTGAGCTAGAGAAGAGGAAGCACAAGCTCAAGCGTCTTGTTCAGTCTCCAAATTCTTTTTTCATGGTAATTAAAAATCATCATGCATTTGGGTTTGTTCCCCCCTCCTGATTATGCTGTTAATTTATGATTCTGTTTTCCTGTAAAATCTTGCAGGATGTGAAGTGTCAGGGTTGCTTCAACATGTAAGTCCTGCCATCTTACTTGATGATTTTTTTCCTGAATAACAAGACTTCAGCACCTAGCAATTTAGATTTTAGACTGAAAATGGGTGGTGGGTGTTTGCTTATTTGAATTAATATGTTGCTGTGCAGAACAACTGTTTTTAGTCACTCGCAAACTGTTGTAGTTTGTGGGAACTGCCAGACAGTACTTTGCCAACCAACTGGTGGTCGTGCCAAGCTTACAGAGGGGTGCTCTTTTAGGAAGAAGAGCGAGTGAAGATTATGATAATTTATTGTCTCTTTATATCTTCGGGCCCTGTTTGGTAAATTGTCTCAGAGGTCTTTCTTAGGAATGATGACATTGAATTGAACACTGGGGTTTTGATTTTGATGTTTAATGTTTGATTGTCTTAGGTTATCAATGACCACATGAGATTTTGGATTTGATGGATTGAAAATGATTTGAATATCAATCCAAGTCTATTATCTAGAATTTGAATTTTGTTACTGCCTTCTATTATGTTGTAGATGATTATAGCTCGTGTATGCCTCTTTTGTGGCCCCAGGTTTCCACACTATCCTCCATTGTGCAATTCAATCTGTGAGTTCATGGTAGCTCGTTGATAGTATAGTAGTGAATGCTGATATTTAAATAGCCTTTACTATGCTAGTATTATTAGCTTAGCACTTAGGTTTTGGGCAATCTATTTTGACGAGAGAAATGGAGTTCCTAGCATTCTAGCTCACACGTTCCTTGATTTTGGAGAATTACTCTTGTTTCCTTGGGAATGTTTCTTGTTTAGGGATGGTATCACTGTCATTAGGGAATGAAGGTATCAAACTTTAAAATAGGTTTCTGTGAACCTTGGTTGAAATGTTATTTGAGCTAGCACAATATTCGATTTTATGTTAAATTTGTATGCGATATGTTTATAAGTTTATAGCTTACATTTAATGTGAAACCAATCTTCATGGACCCTTGCAACGCATTCCTTAATAGGAAGAAAGCTATATATGAGAGAGGTAGAGCATGGATCACGATATGAATAGACAAAGAAATGTTTTCTCTGAACTAGTTGAATGCTCGTGAATATCTTTGTATTTTGCAGCAGGTTATAGTTAATTTCATCCGTCAAAATGCATGGTGTGTTGTCCTTAGCAATTGCATTTCTGATTTATAAATTTATACTCATCTGTCCAAACCAATGCTGTTTTTAATTTTGCCTGCTGTGGTAATTTCTGCTTGGCTCAACAAAATGTGATTCCAGTAAAAAACCACCGCATTTTTTGGTTCCATTTTCTTGCAATAGTTTCATGTTTTTTCATAGTTCGATGGACTCTGATTTGTTTCCATGGTTTTGAACAGCAGCTTCGGTAAATTTGTTTCTTAATTTTCCTTTTCAGCCTTTTGACCGTACCATCTTGTTTTTGAGTGTGCCATCCTTCTGCATCCTTAATTAAAGGAAACAAGAAGCTAAATATATTAACAGGTGGTGTCTGTAGCTTTAATTCATGGCCAAACTGTGGAGTCTTCAATTTTACGTACGAGTAATTGTTATTTTAATAATCATTGTGCGCTCCTGCTTTTATGTCTTTATAAAATGTTATTTTATGTTAATCTAATATTTTTTGTTAAAATAATATTTATTAATTATTTTGAAAGGTATTTTTGATACAGTTTATTAAAATATCTAAAAATATTAAAAAATCTAATCTAAAATAAAAAAAAATAAGTTTTTTTATATTATTAAAAAGTGCTTTAGAAACTGCCGACTGCTTAGAGAGGCCTATTCTAATCCAATGGGCACGTTTTGTAGTTTGGGCTGGGTCATTCTCGATTGGATCTAGATGGCGTCGTCCTTCATTTCGTTGTTTAAAATTGCCACAAACCTTTTCTGTTAGATCTAGACTAGTTTGAATGAGGAGACCTAAATTTCTCTAAACATAATGAAATTCTCTTGGTTTTAGTAAATTCTTTGGTAATATTATTAAACCGATGATGATAAATTCTTGTATTAAAATATCTTTTGTTATATTAGTTAATATAGTTTATAACTTGAATTATTTTTTCTATTTTTTTCTTTAAAATATTTTATGATGGCCAACACAAAAATATTAAAATTACGTCTTTGTTTTATTGAAAGCTAAAAAAATCATAGATATGATAAAACCATGTTCAAAACCTGTACAAATCTCTTAATAATAAAAAAAACCAGTTTTAATCGAATTCTTATGAACAATTTATTGCATAGTTGTTAATTCCGTTCCGTTCCGTTCAACAAACCGAGACAAAACGGCGTTGTTTTCGTCTCGGTTTTAATTCCGGTCCGATTCGGAAATTCCGGCCGGAACACCTCGGTTCCGTTCCAGGCATGCCGTTTCGGGTTCAAAATCTTTTTTTAAAAAAAAATTTTTTTTTTGACATCTATACATCAAAATATTTTAAATAAAAAAAATTCAAATTTTAATTATGCTTGTTAAATTAATATTTTTTTTCATATATATATAATGAATTATATATGAATAGTACGACACCGAAACAGCACGCCGGAACGCTCCGAAACCGGAACGTTCCGTTCCAATCGAAAAACCGGAACGACAACCGGAACGGTATTGACAACTATGATTTATTGTGTGCATTATTATGTCCCTTGTTTTTTTTATATATAAATATGATAGACAACTTTTTATTTATTACAATTCGAAAAACTGATGTTAAAGTATCTGTACTCCATCAAATGATGTTTGACTTGTTACCAGCACCCCAAAAAACTCAGATAATTATTATAAAACGATTAAAATTATAAATTAAAATGTTTTTTTGTTGATCGAGCAGTATGAGTAATCCTCCCATTCTCACTGCTTGACCTGGCACGTGAGCCTATTCGATTGGATTGTATTGGACCTCCGGGGTGTAAATCTTATGGTTACAAGGTGTGATTGATTGGATGTGGACAATCCCCAAAATTAACAATATTTAGTTAAATATATCAATAATTATTTGCAAATAAATAAACAAATCATTAACCATCACTAAATTAAAAATAAAAAAATAATAGATAAATGTAAATCAAGATATTTAATCATATGAAATATTTACTCGGTGATGTTCATTAAATAAAAAAAATATTATGTAAAACTACACATTAAAAATATTATTTTAAAAATAATACTTTTAATTTTAAAAATAAAGTTCATCCGTATAGAACATAAAAAATATAGATGAATAAGAATAACATCTTTAAGAACTAAACACATACAATTTTATTTTTAAAAAAGCCTCTATTTTTTAAATAAATATAATATAATAAAATAAAAATCATAGAAAAGATATATTAATAGAAATATAAATTAAAAGAATGATTTAAAAAAATATATAAAAAAGTCATCAATGAAAATAAAAACCACAATCAGAAAGGTAGAAATAGTCTAGATGTTGCAAGTGCATTTAAAAAAAAACACAAAAAATTAAGAAAACCACAAAGCCAATATTTTTTTAACAAAATAATTTCGAGCAATTAAATAAAAAACGAGCCCAAAAAAAAGAATTGTTTAAAATTTTAAATTCATGGTTCGGATCATTATACCATAAATGAAAAAAATAAAACCATGAAGCTTAGTACCTAGTAAATTAAACTTGTCGCACAAATAGAAAGAGAATGTGAAGGAGCTTATAAGGACTTGGTAAAAAGGTAAGTGTGGCTACCTAGAAGTACTGCCACTGCCATGAAAAAAAGCGTGGCACCTCCCACACACTGATGCATGGAGAACAAAGTCTAACAACGTTTTCAATATAAAAGTCAATTATTCATTGTAAGAAAAACAAATTTCCTCCCATGAATATGAAACTAACAAAAATAAAAACTGTATGAAAAGCATGAAAACGCCCATGAATGAATGTCACATGATTTCAAGAGCAAAAATGTCATTGGTCAACAATTCTATTTTTTCTTATCCTTGATCAATAATTTGTTTTTATTTAAAGGTAAATTAATTATTTTATTATTCTAAAAAAGTGAAAAAAACTCGTATACCTCATAACAATAGTTTAATGATCAAAGAAGCATCATAAATAACCAAATTATACACCAAACGATTTTTTTTTTTTTTTGCATCTATTATGTGTATAGTGATTTCCCAATGGGATTTAGAGTTTTGGTAACAATGTGACGTTGATCTGAAGAAACTCATGGATTGAACTAGAAGAAATATTCTTGCAAGAATACAATGTATGTGGGGGGCTTACGAGGAAGTACATCCAAATATGAATCAAACACTGATTAAAATTCTATTGTAAGTAATAATTATTGATAAAAAAGATTTGTGAGAAATTAGAGTTTTTGTTTATCTAGTTAGTCATAGTTGTTATTAGATTATGATGGTTAAAGATTCTAATTTATCTTTAAATATAATAAATTCAGAACTTTTAAAAATTACACTTGACATTTATTCAAATTTGGAGGGAAATTTATACAAAATTAAAATGATGTGGCCGGCTGATATGCTTTCGAGCTACTTGTATAAATTAATAGTTGGATTTGATAAGTGCTTGCGTCTTTTGACTCTCGAGGGTTGTTGTAGTAGGGGGGTGGAGGGATCCCATCTATCCATGGTGTTTTGTTTTTTGTCGTGCCCTTCTCACGGCGAAGTGAAGTTCATTTTGTTCTTTTATTGGTGATTTTTTAATATTTCCTCCTTCGAGGGTGATTTATGCAGTCCACTGTTGCATCATCTACAGTGTCTATGGCCACCGGTCCATTAATCAAAGCATTACAGCGCTCGAGAGCCGTATTATTTATTCCAACTTCTTGACTCTATTTTGCATAAACTATTATTTAACAATTTTACGTCTTGTTTTCAAAACAAGATTATTATTATTGAATTTCATGGGAGTATCAAGAAGCGTGGTGTACGATGATAAAGAGGTTGAGATTTGTCTTGTACATTTTGAATTTGAGTCAGGATATGCTTATTTTATAAAAGCTTGCAACAACCGAAATCTTACCTGCTTGTTCCGGACCTATAAAAAATATCTAAAGTAAGATGAAATTTCATCGAATCCAAAAAAAATAAAAAGTTGAGATATTTTCTTTACCATTTATAACTATAGCTTCAAAAGCTGAGAAATTCTATTTTTTTTTCCTGATTCATACTGAAGTATAAATATACTATTTGACAAGAAATTAACATAATGAATTTTGATTTTTCATGTCTCTCTGAATTTATTGAAAACTCGAGTATAAAAATGTGATTTTATTATATGTTGAAAATAGTGAAAAACAACTATTTTAATATTTTTTTTAATCATTGAATTCAAAACAGATAGTGAAATTCGAAGGATCTAAATCCAATTTATATTGAGCCTCTCGAGAAACAAAACAACACATCTTCATTATACAATAGAAGCTCCATCCAAAGATCTCGTTTCTTCCCAATAAGAGCTTCTCAGATGTGATTTTGATTCTTGAATTTTATTTCGATGCATACAAGATGTCTCATCTTAGGGAACACAGATATATAATTGAAGTTAGCTAACCACATACATATATGCCAATAATCGTGAAGGTAAAGATAATTCAATAGAGTGAATTGCATCCTTCTTATTTTCATGACAGAGTAATTCTTGTAGTTGTTTGAGAGTGTGATTAAAGTTGTTTTTTAAAGTGTATTTTTTCTTTAGAAATATATTAAAATTATTATTTTTAAATTATTTTTGACATTAGTACATGAAAATAATCTAAAAATACTAATTTTTTTTAGTTTAAAATAAAAAATAAAATAAAAATTTCAAAATTTTTAAAACGTTTTACAAAACTTTTCCAAACACATCCTTAAATGAAAGGAAAAACAAAATGTCAAAATCAGGTGAAATAAAAGGGAGCTGTTTCCTTTTTCCAAGTCATAGACATGCTGTTACCACGCAACAGCACTACCTCGCAATTTTCTAGTAATAAACAGGGAGCAGAGTTGATTTCTTCCTCTGATGAAGCCTGCGAGCCTCTCTCCTTTTCAATTTGAGTCTAATGAGAATTCAGAAACCCCTCTTTCCCTGAAGGAGCAGAGCCAGCAATTCCATGTCAGGCAACTTGTTTGATACGTCGAATCGTTCAGTTTTTCAGTTGCCATTGTTGACTGCACGGTGACGTACTTTCCCTTTATAAACATCATTATTTAGCTTACTTCTCTCATATATCCTCGTTGGTGTCAACCTCTACCCTTCCTTTTATTTTTTTTTAAATCCCTGGTTGCTACCAGCATGCACTACTTCTTCCGCCATTGAAAGGAAAAGGGCAAGGCAAGCATTTTATGCAGCACTTGAACTTGTCACCCCTGCTTGTTTCCATCTTCTGTGCTGCTATCCTTACTACTGTAATATAAACCGAAGTTCAGGATATATCATGTCTACTTTGTTAGCAAGAACAGGAAGACAAAGACAACGTTACGTGGATCAGTTTAGGCTTGTAGCCGGGTATGGGAACATTTTCTTTAAATCCGTTTCATCTTCCATGTTAATTTTTATATTTTCGTTTTGGTTTAATGTTGTTTTTGCATAATCCAGGCTAATTACCTCGTATTCTAATGTGTTTATAGGAAGTTCAACTCTGGGGCTTGTCTGTGATGATTTTGTCTTTTTTTTAGAAGACAAGATGTTAATACTGTTATTAAGGTGTAATTAAGCAATTTTTTTACGTAAATTTTATAAATAAACCTCGACCCCAAGTGCTTACTCTGTGGCTGTGCAAGTCTATGGTTGAGGAATGTTAATCATTATGGAATTACGTGCCCATCTTCTTCTTGCAAAATCCAAATCGTGCGACTCGTATACAATTAATGGACAGAAAAGATATCTCTCTTACTAGCTCAGATGGCTGTCCTTTCTTTCTTCTGTGCTGTGAAAATTTTTCAGTGAAGGGTGTGTGCTACATGATGTGAAATATTCTGCTAGTTTAGTCATAAAGAATGATTTCTTCATAAGAGAAAAAAAAAGTTTTTTCGTTTCAACAAGTTGAATTAGTGGACATTAAGGGCTGGTTAAACATATATCTTTCTGGGCAGCTTCGATATGCCTAGCAAAATTATGAACTTTCTGGGACCTTAACAGTTTGGGAATCATAGTAGCTTTGCTTTCATGTTGTTCACTTTGATATTGACAATTGACTTGGTGGGCTACTTGACACATGTTGCTTGAGGATAAGTGTGTGCTTCTTGTGTTATTCTGCTTTTTACGAAAATGTTAGGTCTTAATTTGTTTCCACTGCTATTTTTATTTCACTGATCCGTTCTGATTGCTTTGTGAAAAATAAGGTGCATTCCTTACAAACTTGACAAGAATGTCGAGGATCAAGGATGCATTGTGGAGGACAGAGTTCTTATCCTCATGATCTCGACACCAAATCGTAATGATCTTGTGTTTCCAAAAGTATACGTCTTCTTCCTTTTTATATTCGATAACTGAGATAACAATAATCACATCTGTGATCTGCATGGATTGTATTGTCAATGGAATTTTCAAAGTCATTAATTCTGATCTCATCTATCGATTACCAGGGTGGATGGGAGGATGATGAGACCCTTGAAGAAGCTGCATGTCGTGAGGCCATGGAGGAAGCTGGAGTGAAAGGAATTATTGGTGTAGGTCTCTTTTTCCTTGCGAGAGACACAATTATTCTGTTTCAAATGCCTTGTTATAATTAAAGACAAATATTCATTTAATTGTCTAATTCCGTTTCAATTGTCTCTTTTCCTTTCTATCTAGCAGCTCTCATTTCTTTCCATTGAAAACTACTCCTTGAGATGTTTAACCATTAAGATCATGTCCTTAATGTTGCCTTAAATTAAGCCTTGGATTTAGTTCGGATTGATGGGATCAAGTCAGGATAGAACTCTTTTGGTGCTGATCAGTTCAGTTTTCGTCTGAACACCGACTTATTTGAGTAAAAAGACCAACTTGCTGTGAATTATAAAGGAGACAAATGCATTTCAGGTAGAAGACTTGCTTGATTTGCTCATCTTCTATGTGAAATAATCCAAATGCTGCATATAAATATCTTGCCGTATTACCTTGGTAAATATGTATTAATCTGAGAGACACATTGAAGTTATTGTAAAAGACTTGGGATACTTAATTGTCCGAGGCAACACTTCTTCCATGAATTTAAGCTACTAGATTTCAGTTTTTTAAGCTCTAAAATTTGTTATTATTGGTAGGATATATAGTGCACCCTCTTTTAAGAGCTCAGATCAGATGATTGATTGCATATGGTTTGCGGGAATCATGTCTAAATAAATGATCAAAACCTTTTTATTCAGAGATCTGTGAGGGAATCTCCCTCTTCGGACTGGTATATATACATCCAGGAGGTTATAGCTCTAGCTAGTTATGCATCGAGATGAAAGTTGGTTTATGTTTACTACAGGAAAATACACTGGGAGTCTGGGATTTCAGAAGCAAGAGCAGCCAGAATAGCTGCAGCTTGGCAGGAAGTTGCCGAGGCTACATGTTTGCGCTGCAGGTGACTGAAGAGCTCGACCGCTGGCCAGGACAGGCTAGCTACAATAGAAAATGGGTTAGTGATTTTTGTTTACCTGGTAACTTACAATGCAAGTATATATATGAGAACTTGCAGCGATAACCTTATCTGTATGTACATTTTTGTTTCATCTGATACAGCTTACAGTAAATGAAGCATTTGAATGCTGCCGGTATGATTGGATGAGGGATGCTCTGAAACATTTTCTGCTCCTCTTTTGAGAAACCAGGGCCATGGCGGAAGGGAAGATCCGGTGGCCGGAGACTCGTTTGACCGCAGTTTCTGATAATATATGGGGTAGAGAGTGCAACGTTGTCACCAAACTACTTCCATTGTTAAAATGTCAAACGGAATGAATAATAAATCATCCGACATTCTTCCATTCACTTCCCGTTTTCGAACCACCCCCACCCCGCTCCGAAGAGTTGATGGTGTGTGAGGGGCACTGGGAATACGAACAGCAGAAGACTAAATTAATAATCCATCAAACAGAGTAGCCAGCCAGATAAATTAAAAACACAAGGAATAAATGGAAGACGTACGAGCCAGGCCAAAACGACAACCAAACATGACTTTTTGGTAGGGGCATCACATCGTTTCTATGCTAAATTGCTAATATATACCAGCCAGTTTTTTTCTAGAACCTAATATGAAAATATATTTTTGGGTTAATTATTCCAGCATGGAAAATATATAAACAAACAAAACGTCAAAAATCACATTTAAAAAAATACAAAACATATTTTATCTTCGTGTATACGGTCGAATTCTATTTTTTTTTAGAATATTTTCACAAAAAAAATAAATGCTTTTTTATATTTTAAAATACAAAATATATATCATAATCAATTTATAATTATCCGCTATACTTCGGTCAAAATATTAAAAAAAAATTCAACAACCATTTTGTTTATTTTATTTAGATATAGATTTTAATATGCACCCAGTTGTTATTAATTAACTTTGTTCCAAACATTAATTTAAAAACTCTACCATCGTAGGCATTTCAATTCATGAGGCTGTGAATCCCCGAAGAAAAAAAAACCCCTCCAGTATTCTAGCTAGCAATACCTACCACACGGCACACATTCATTAAAATTAATTATGGAAAATGGAAACACTTATTAGTAAACTATAATTTATCCGAAAACACTCTATTAGACAGGGACGGGAATTGCTTTCTATATCCTTGCCTATATCTATATCCGAAAAAAAGTCTTCAAACATAAGGACTAAATTTAAAGATTTCAAAACTTCGGGAGTGACATTCTTCCCTCGAGCCATGGCTTTTTCCGCCCCTGCATTTTATGGCAATCGTGGGCCAGCTACGGAGCTCGTGATTGCGAGACTACTGAGTCATGATTATGGGGCTGCACCACCTTTTCGTTTCATTACACAAAAGAAGGGTGTCGTATCCTTAGTTTCTTATTACTGGTAATTTATTAATAGCTATAATTTGATAGAATATAATTGGAATTTTGAACTTCTTCTAACGCTCTCTGATGTATCCTCCTTATAAAAAAGCCACTTCTTAGTTCTTACTGTAAACACGATTGGCATAATTAGAAAAAAATATATTTATAAAGAATTTTTTTTTTATAATCATGAATATTGATGTTTGCTCTTGTAGCCGTTTCCCTAACTTTGCAATGAAAATATTCATTAAACCACCACGATTCACATAATTTACCTAAACCTAAATAAATGTAAATTTGAAAAAAAAAATGGAAAAAAATAAAGAAAAAGAAAACAATTGTGAGATCCAAAAAGATGAAAAGATTGTCCATAAATTTCTACGGATTTGTTTATCTTACAGTTAAAATTTTCCTAAATTCTCAATGTTTTTATTTGTTTTTTGTTTTTAATTTTGAAAAATAGATTTTTGGAAGTTATATTTTGTTTTGTGGATTTAGGGGAAATTGTTTGTAAAAGAGGGGGAAAGGACCTATTGAAGGGATTTTATTATACAAGGTCTTCATTGCATAAAAACTCTTAAAAAGGCACATTTACCGTCGACGCATAAAAATAGATGAATCGATTTATCTCCGAAAATTTTATCTTCAATTGTTTGTAAGTTGGTGATGACATTGGGATTAATAATTGCAAGTGTCTCAAAGCTGACACTCTCTCCCAATATTGCATCCATATTGAAAACTCCAACATATTTTTTATTCTCCTCTGTACCCTCATTGGGCATCTTCTAAATGGCTAATTTTGATGAATGACATGTCTATTATTAAAATAAAAAAAATCATCAGATAGCAACTACAACAATTAATGTTCATATATATATATACACACACACTTAGCAACGGCGTGACTCCTTTCTAATCCAAATTCCCATGCAGTGAAGGGGTCACTCACTATAACTTTTTATCAATTTTTGTGCCTGATTGGAATATATGTATCCCGTCCACCTCAAAAGTCACTGTCCATGACCTCGACAACAAGTGGGAAGCAAATTTTGCGAACCTAGCAATCAAGTATGTGTTTTTGTAGTGTGACGATTAGATAAAAAGTTGATTGCACCTCTTGAACTTGGGATACTGAAGTTTCTATTTCGTTTGAAAAACACTGAAATGGAACTTCCTAGTTTTCAAAGATGCCATTCGGCACCCCGAGAAATTTGACCATAATTTACCTCGAAAAAGGCGACCACTATTAGCTACATAAATGTATAGGTATAGGAGTTCGATCGGATCAACAGTCTCTCTCTAGTGCGTAAATATTGTCAAGAAATTATCTCATCTAAGAAAATTAAACTGCTAGATAATACTCTAGAATATAATTTATATTATTTTCTAGCATACCACGGTTAACATAACTCTAATTACATGTTAAAGAACCATTTCATCTAAAAATTTAAACTGTTAAATAAATTTCTAAAATATAATTTATAATATTACATGTATCTAAAATATTTGACTTCAAGAAACTGATAATCCTGTAGCAATAATAGCGCCAATATCAAATGAGATGATGGAGTTTCTTGATCAATAGCATGTGTCAACTGAGATCGATCATGAGGCCGGGCCACGATGAATTCCTTTTCTTGTATTTTATTAATTCTTATAAGTAGGTCTTCATAGCGATTGTTTTAGTCGAAAAAGCATGCCAATCTATGTGTTGTGTACTCCTCACATGCAACCCAACATGCCTTCCGATCCCCTCATTCGGAGGTCTACGAGTGAGTTCATATTTACCAATTCTCCATGCTTCACTAAATTATAAAATTATGAAAAAGATATTAAAGCAAATCCATTAGCTTTGAAAAGCTGGGAGAAGGATTGTGGAGCATATCATTATATTTGGCTCAAACTGGAAGCACATGGCTGAGCATATCATCATATTCCCTACTGTGTTCCACGTAAAAGGCTCCATATACTATAGACATAGGGTAACATGACCTTTTCACCCGTGCGTATATTTTCTATCAATGTATAGAAATAGAATAAATACAGCATTTCCAGAGAGGAGGGGGAGGGAGTTTGATTTATGTGTTAGAATTATTAAACCTACTGAACAATTCTTACAGCAGATTTGTAAGAGTTTACATTCATAAAAATGAAGCATACTTAATTTCTTAACAGAGGGTATGTACACTTTCGCTATCTAGCTCGTGTACTGTGTGGAGACTGTCACGCAGGGTTTAAGATCGTAGACACTATGATCTTCAATGAAATGACTTTCAATAGTTTTTTCTTAAGATGTTCTACTGCTATATATATATAACGGCAATAAATTAAGAGGAAAGATTAAGGAAAAATAATGGAATCTAATTGTGTTGGGATGATGAGTTCTAACAACGGAATGATAGTTTGATTTGCATCCATGTATTGAGCAATCATATGGTGCAGGGATGGTCTTTGCGATACCTTTTTCGGTTTGAATAAACTACTCCTTCAAAGGCATGCATTCTCTAATGATAATAATATAAGTCATTTTTTTTAGCACAATCCATGATTAGTCCCTGCCACAGTTGTTTAATTAAGCAGGGGCGCCCTTAATCTCTCTCTCTCTCTCTCTCTCTCTCTCTCTCATAAGTTCCAATTATAATTCATGGTATAATCAAGTCCAGTTAGATCGATTGAACTTTAGCAGAAGATGAACTTGCAAGGAAAGTACTTATTCATTGTGAGAGCCAATGATTTTTATGGAGCCATGTCCATCATTACACACTTCATTGGGTAGGGATGATAGATATATCGCGACTAAAAAAACATTTCTCTTGAACGATTGGCGCCCCACCTCACTAACGCCGATTTCATGCAATGCTTGAATGAAAAGGTACAAATGTGGAAATATATAAAATATGAGCGAATTAATTATTAATCTTAGTATTTAATCCCATGAAATAGAGAGAGAATAGAAACTAACCAATATGTATGGTAACAAAAAAAAAAAAAAACACTAAAAGCCATAGTATTTAATCCCATGAAATGGAGAGAACGAGCCACAAGCCCGCGCTCCGCTGCTGGGATTGATTTTTTTTTTGGTCTAATTTTAACATATATAATTTCTTAATTTGTAGCTTGGGTTTTTATTCTTTTATTTTTTTGGTTTAGTTTTGATCCCTTGATTTTTTTGGTCTTTCTGAGATAGTTCTTAATTTTTTGTTTGTATCTATACACCTTTGCTTTTAGTTTAGATTTTTAATTTTATTTGTATTTGTATTTAATGAAGTTTGCTTTTAAAAAACATAATAAATTTAGCTTTGGTGGTGTAAAATGAGATTAAAACTCTCTTATGTATGCATACAAAGGTTATTTTGTATTTGTATATTATAAAGAACATGTGCAATATCCTTAAATGCCTTACCCACACATAATTTTTCATTCGAGTGAAATTTTGTATTATTAAAAGGTAGCAATGCATGTATTGTTTTGAATTGTAATTTGCACAGAGTGAATTTTTGAATTTTGAAAATGCAGCAATGCATGTAAGTTCTGTTCTAATCCACAGTAGATGTGGGTGTGGTTGAACAATACATGACTAATATGTTTTAGCTTTTTTTTTTTCTAATATGTAAGAATTTAAAAGTCTAAAGATTTGACAGTTAAAGTAGCGATTTAGAAAGTGACCTCCGGATACTCTTTGAAAAACTTGAGCACGACCCAAAGGTCGAATCATAAGTTACCCTTTTAAGCAATCATTCAGGTATGACATGATGAAATCATTTTTTAGACTTAGACTTATCCTACTTCTCCATAAATATATTTGTTAAGATATCCATATAATCTTCCAGGGCATATCCTCATCTTGTTGGGGCAAACCCACACCAGACTGCCTATAATCACTCGTTATGAAAAGCAAAAATACATCATTCTCCCACCATTTCTTAGTCGACTTGGATAATCCAAAAACAATCTAAATGATATGAAAAATAAAAAAAAATCTAAAGATGAAATTGAAAAAAAAATTGAGATTGAAAAAAACGAAAGCATCCAAACCCAATTCATTGTCTAGCTCAGGTTTTAAATTAAGTCATATAATAGTTGTTTCAACATAATCCAGTTAATTTGACCGATCTAAAACCATTCCAGCTAACCAATAAGAAAATTACGAGGATGAGTTTGAGAAAATAAAAGAAGGGATTCATAAAAAAAAGATATTTGATCATTTTCTTTGTTTAGCCTCGGTTTAAAATTAAAATGTATGGTAGTTAACCCAACATGATTTATTTGACTTGGTCATTCAAACGACACCCCGAGTGACTATTAAAAAGTTAAGAGTATGAAATTAACAGAAAAAAATTTTAAAAAACAAAAAACAATAATGGTGAAGTAGGTGCACCACAATTATTTTTATACAAAACTAGCCTATTGATTCACAATATGTTGCAAGTCATTATAAAAACTTTTTAAGCACAAACAAATATAGGTATTTGTAGCGTGACTTCTAAAAAAGAAAACATATTCTAACAATGAATTTAATGTTATTTTCATTTAATATTAAGATTGAAGAACATGAGATCCGCCTAGGTTAACTTGGGTTGACCTATGGAACTCATACGGATAATTTTGAAAAATCAAGTTTGGAAGCTCAATCTTGAATTAACTTTTGATTAAAGAGTGACATTAGTTACAAAAACAACACTTAATTAAATGAAACCTAAGTAAACTTGCGTCAACAAAACAAACTTGTGAATTATGTCATAATCGCCATTGAATTCAATAAAATATTTTACCATATAAATTACTTTTTATTTAATTATATGACAATAAAGCGCTTGATAATTTGTTATATGAAAGATTTTAAAAAAGCATGATAGGCATATGCTGGTGAGATTATAAGTAATAATTAATAATAAAAGGGTGAAATTATTTTTTTCTTCAATTTTGTGTTAAATACATAATAAATTATTGTTAAAAAAGGGTGAAATTATATATATATTTTTAAATTGAGTGATGAAACAAATCATTAAATAGAAATTAAAAACCCGAAGGCTGTAGATTAACCCAATCAACCTACAACCTCGCTTATTGACTCAATTAGGTTTTTTCTTATAACATTTTTACACAAATATAAAATACAAAAAAAATCAAGCACATGGGCTTTGTGACCCAACATGTTAATGCATTAATTAAAAAAAAAAAAAACTAGATGTATTGGCCACTAGGCTGTTTTAATTATTTTTTTCTTAATCCACCCTAATTTTTTTTAAGAAAAGAAAGAAGTTGACATGTTATATGCTTTTTTGCATAATTCAACAACCAAAGGTTACAAAAAAAGGCCTTGAGTTTTTTTTTACTAAAAAACCTAATTTGACCTGAAATCAAGAAAATACCCAAAACATCTTGGTAAACCTATCCATTGCCTAAAGAAAATAGCTAAAAAAACCAAAACCAACCTAAACCCAAAAATATCCTAATTATTTTTGTGAGTAAAATCTTAGATAATGCTAATTTTCTCTCTTTACACCAAAATTTATCAAGTCTCTCTCGTCTCTCTCTTTCTCCTATCACATTAAAAAATAAAAAATAAAACAAATAAAATTTGATACTTCAATTGAATTCTGACATGTAAAAGACCGATCATCTAATAACAAAAAAAGGATTTAAATGAAAGACGAAGGTGACATTTATTTTACCTGCCTTTTTCTCTTTGATTCTATATCTTTTAATCCAATCATTCCTAAAAAAACAATTTTGTACTACCTTAGGCTAAAAAAAGTCTTAAATATACAAAAAAAGGGATCAAAATATTTTTTTTAACTATTTAAATCCATAATAATTTGTAAAAGAATGCACAATACAAACACTACAATAAAATCACTGGAATTTAATAAGTCTTTCTCTTATCAATAAAAAATAAAGTTTGGTACAAAAATTGATTTTTTGACACTAATCAATCACCTAATAACTAAAAATAAAGGAGGGTTTAAATGAGTTCTTCAAATGAAATTTGAAGTTGACACTTATTTTACTTGTTTTTTCTCTTTGCTTCTTCATATTTTAATTGAACCCTTCCTTAACAAAAAAATAAAACAATTTTGTACGAATATAACATACACACACATCCCTATATATATATATATATATGGTAATATTGCAAACATTTATATCAAGGACAATCATAATTTTAATTTAAAAGAAAGTCTGACTTTGGACATAACTAAATGACCAGGAAAGCGTCAAGTGATCAATAGTAACATTAAGTAATAAATTAAAACGATTTTGATATTAAGGAATTAGCATTGATGATAAGGATGCGGTGAAATTCATTAAATTACAGGAATTTCATGCATCAGGGCCCACTCTTAGATTATTAGCAAGCATGAATTATCATCATCATTCGGTAACGGAAGATATATAATTAATAATTTAATACTGGTATATAGTAATGTACGAGGGGCAACTATGGTGATTAAATGCATCTTTCTTTATTATTTCTTTTGAAATAGGAAAGGTTGATAGCATAGGCACAGTCTCTTCTACTTCCTTATTTATACCGCCAACATGCAACGCTCGATGAACAAGCCCTACGATTTATTCATTCTTCTCTCCATCATTTCTATCTAATCTTGCCCCAGAAGAGAAACGCCCCTCTCTCTCTCTCTCTCTCTCTCTACACAGAATCTCCCTTTAATTTGAGCACGAAACCTTATCTAAACCAACTTATATATCTTTTTTATTTTATTTTTTGTCATGGATTTCACTCGCTCGACAGAAACAATCTCCACACCCTCTCCTTCAAAGACCAAAAGAAAGCAGCAGCAGCAGCCACAGAACCAACAGGAAGTAAGGTTCTTAGGGGTAAGGAGAAGGCCATGGGGTAGATATGCTGCAGAAATAAGAGACCCTTCAACGAAAGAGAGGCACTGGCTTGGTACTTTTGACACAGCCGAGGAAGCTGCCTTGGCTTATGATCGTGCAGCCAGGTCCATGCGGGGCTCCAAAGCTCGAACCAACTTTGTTTACTCAGACATGCCTCCTGCATCCTCTGTCACTTCCATTATCTCGCCAGACGAGTCACAACTTGACAATTCGGCATTCTTTGCTCCTATTCCACGACGCAATACTCATCAAAATGACACCAGCTGCCAACAGCTCTGCTTCTCTCAGGATCAGTATGCCTTCACTGCTCCAGCTTTCGGTAACAGTAGTAGCAACTGGTTAGAGGGTGGAGCAGGCTGGGTTCAAGGATTTGAAGCTGGGGCTGGAGACGGGCCTTGTGGGTCATTCGAGCCCAATCATGCTGACAGTTTGGATGTGGCTAATGGGCCTAACTATCTCTCTAACTCGGACAGCATTGAGCTCCCACCTTTGCCTCCTGATGTCAACTCTAGCTGTTATGGGTGTGATATGGGTCATGAGTTTTGGAATGACACGGGGTTTTTTGGGTTTCACGAGGAGCAGTTAAATGATGCCAATGGGCTTGAAGTTAGCGGGTCGATAATGGGCTTTGAGCCCAATAACTTTGGGCATGGCTCGTTATTTGGGATCGTCCAGTCGGTCACAGACGGGCTTGATTTGGGATCACCATCTACTTTTTATTTTTAACTACTATAGCACACACGTATTTATAAACCTGCCTATCATAAAAATAATAAATGTTTTGGGGGTTGATTTTTTTTTTCTTACCTTAAAGTTTCTTGTCTGCTGTCTTGCTTTGAAAATGCTAACGGTGCCCTTAAAGACGGAGATGCAAGAGTTTGTTTTGAAGCCGACGGCATCCATTAAAGCATTGCTTTTGATCACAATGCATGTGTATGCCTTCTTCTGGACATGCTTCTCACAAATGCATTTCCATGGCTGCATATAACCTTCTTGTGAGTGTATTTTGATGATAAAACTATGTCGTATCGACTCTCATGTGAAGTCAGTCAACTGAGTAGAGGACAGCGAGACTAATTCATAGTAGAAATTATGAATAGCCACTGGTCTTCGTGTACTTTGGTCCCCGCAGTCTTAGCTATCTCGTGCCCTGCAAGTTCCAGATATTTAATATATTTTATCCTGTCTTTGGAATTGTATTTTAATAATATTATGAAAATGTGGCTCGAAAGCGAGCTGGCCCGATTCTGACGAACTCGATGACGTGGCCATTTATTCTACTCTTCTTCTTCCTCTCAAAATAAAAGACGCGTTCATATAACGCTTAAAAAGATTAATTTTTATAATTTCATGTTTGAGTTTTCGCTAATATGGTAACTATTAGAGATTTACATGATCGTTAATGATAAGTATAAAATTAATTAAGATGTATGCAAACTAATTCAAATATCCACGTTAATAAAAAATAAACACGTTCATATTATGTCAACGAACCATCTTACCTAAAAGTTTAAATTTATAGGTGAGACCCCATAATATCATTTATATTATTCTCCAACACACTCTCTCAAATAAAAATTATTTGAGTTTAAAATTTGTACAAGCTCATATTACTTGTGCTTGATTTTTATTAAAATATGAGAGTGGTGAGGTTTAAATTTATGACTGATAGGTCAATAAGACTCTAATACCATATCAAAAAATCATCTCACCTAAAAAATTAAACATGTAAATAAATCATTCTAATATCATTTTTATTATTCTCTGTATTATATTTGTCATGTCACTCTCACCATTGCCGATATAGAAACGCAAACTCAACCCCAAACCAAGAAATTTCTTCGTATGCTGCTGGTGATTGGTTTCAAATTATTAGTTCTAATATTGTCGCTGACATTTTAGGTCTGGAAGAAAAGTCCTTAACGGAAAAGGGATGAAAACCTAATTAACATGTGAATTAACTTGTGCGTGCTCCCTCCCTCCACTTCTGCTAAGGTTCGAGCCTTAATTCTTTACCTATGGTTAACAATATTTGATGAAATAATTTTAGCACAATAAACTTTGGGTTCCTCCACCGAGTAACTGTGTGCAAGGTACTTTTAAAAAGTATTTTTAATTTGAAAATAACCTTTTGTGTTAGCATATAAAAAAAAAGTTAATAAAATATAAATTTGATATATCTTTTTTAACGCAAAACGCACTTTTAAGTTTTAAATACGACAATTTTCTAAGTTTAGAATATTTTAGTATTAATTCTATTTTTTAAAATTTCGAATGTGTTTTTTTTTGTATTTTTGTAATTGCATCCTTTACTCTAAAATTCTTATGTTTCTTTTCTCTTTTGTCAACTTTCAATTGTTTTTAATATAATTTTTTAATTTTATTGTTTAGATCTGTTCATCTTTCTCATGATAGTTTATTCTTTATTTTTATTTTGTAAAATTATTTGTTTTTTTTTTCAATTTAGCCCTTCAATACAAAGATATATATCTTTCTTTTTTTAATCATGATCTTTGTTTTTTTAGTTTATATTTTTTTTAATTTAATTTATTTTTAATGTTATCATTTAATATTTGATTTGCTGAAATTTGAGCATCATAGTTTTTTAGGTTTGATGCTTTTAATCAAATGACCTTGATCATGGGTTCGTATTATAATTTTTTACTTATTTTCTTTTTTGATCTCATTATTTGATGTATATATATAGGTTTCATGATTATGTTTGTTTTTTATATGGTTATCTCAACATCATGATTTTACTCATGAGTTTGACCGATTAACTCGAGTAAATTTATATTTTTGTTGGCTTTCAGTTATTAATTTTGTATGATTGATTTTTTTTTTTATCATTCATTATATGTTTTGTTAAGAAATAGCCTTCATAGTTTTTTTTTTTTATATTTGGTGCTTTCAATCAAGGGTTAATATCATTTTTTTTTATCAACTTATTATTTTATCTCATAACCTAACTATAGGTTTAACAGGTTAATACAAGCATGCTTAAGCTTCTTCTTTTTCTTCTTCTTACAATTGCTGTTCTTACAATCGCCCCTAAAAAAACAGGCAACTGGTCTTTGGAAATTTCGCGGTAAACTACCCTTCACCTCTCACGAGTCACGGCAGATGTTAATCCACTTCCCTTATCGGGCCTTTGAAAACTTTCCGAGTAAATATCCCGAAGTCTTGACCTTCACAAAACGAGTGCTCATCTTTGAACACTAGACTTTTGACGTTACCAGTCTTTATTCAATTTCTGCCCTCTTTCTTCCATGAAATTAGAGATCAAGTTGTTTCACATTTACTTTACCTTTTTGGGTGTTGTTATATTTATCTGACTGTCCCCTTCCTTCACCATGACCAAGAAAGAGAATTCCTACGAACTGATCCCGTACTCGTTCTGCTGTTGATGTTACGACCGGTGTGGCTTGAGCTTCTCATCAGGTCACAGCCTGTTCTCTCTTTTATTTTCCTCTTCTCTTGGATGCTCTTAGTGCTTTTATAGTGTTCTGTTTCATACAACTTTCTGCTCAACTTATTTTGACTTCAAAATCTCCCGGTAAATGATAGGTATAAACTGCATGGCTGATTATTCAGGCAATAATCAATAGCTACAGACGGAATTGTTCATTGCATGATAACCAGAGCAAATATGGTAGCAAATTATTTTGTCAAGTGGTTCAGTCACATTGACTGACAAAATTTCCCTGATATCATGCTGCTAAACTGCAGGAATGTACTGGATCCCTCCCAATCCTAAGTCCTGAACAAGAAATAACTAGGAAAGTTGGAAAAAAATTCATTTGGCTGTGGTGGAAGGCCTTCATGTATCCAAATTTTTGATCCGCAGCTTCATATTCTAACCTGTCGGGGATTCCGTGGATTATAGGTCAGGATGCCAATGGAGAGGCCATTAGTTGTTGATTGAATGGACTGATATAGCAGGGAATCCATAAAACTGGAGTCAAATTTGCGAAGAATCAGCAGTTCCGATGGATTTCAATATTGGAATTGAGGATGTAGGGGTGGCAGTGCTGCAGGAATTGTGGAACAAGGTGGCATTTCAAGCAATGGAGATCGTTACCGAAACAAGGGACGTGATCCTCGGAAAGGACAGCCTGCAAGAATTCTCTAGAAGCATCTCGGAGCTAAGCACCCTCCTTCGGGCTTTGGATGCCAAAAGAGTTGAATCGGCAATGGGTTTAGAATCTACTAAAGCTGCATTAGAGACCTTGAATTCTCAACTGAGAGAAGCTGGCAAGATTATCAAAGGCTACAAATCTGGTAGCTGTCTCCGCCTCTTACTTCACTTAAACTCAACACGTTTGCAGATGCAAAACTTGTCGAAAGAGATTGCCACAACTATCTCCTCATTCCAGCTGGTCAATCTTGATATGTCACTGAAACTGAAAACCATGATCAACCAGATCATCGACAATCTGAGGTCAATTGAATTCCGATCAACAGTTGCAATAGAAACATTAGCTTTTGAGATTGAGAACTCAACATCTCAGCATAGCCGAAACCAAGAGAATGCCATGAATCTTCTTCAGAAGATTGCAGAAGCTGTTGGTGCAAGAGCAGATGCATCCCTAGTGCAAAATGAGCTGGCTCTTCTGAAGCAGGAAAAGGAGGAGATGGAAGATCAAAAGAAGCAGGCGGAGGCACTTCAATTAGCTCAACTGATACAGTTCTTATACAGCACAAAAATGGTTACAAGGCCGCAAAATGAGGAAATTTCCATGTACCACCAGCAATACCCATTCAACTCATTCATATGCCCACTGTGCAATGAGATGATGACAGACCCTGTTGCAATTTCCTGTGGCCACAGCTTTGAAAGAAAGGCAATTCAGGACTGCTTCAACAGAGGAGAGAGGAATTGCCCCACCTGTGGAGAGGAGCTACCATCTTTGGTGCTTACTCCAAATGTTGTCCTCCGAAGCTCTATAGATGAGTGGAAGCTAAGAGACTTGGACTTCAAATTTCAAGCAGCAGTCTCAGGAATCAATAGCAATGACCATTCTCGACAAAATGAGGCCTTACAGAACATGCAAATTCTGATAGAAACTCCCCGTTACGCTGTCAAAGTTGCGGAGGGTGGACTCATTCCAAAATTAGTGGAATTCTTAAAGTACAAGAGACTGAACACCTCGGCAACTCTGAAATGTCTTTACTACCTGGCTAAGCACTGTGATGATCACAAGGTATGCAAAGCGTGAATATTGTTTATCTTGCACTTCAAATTTGACCTGCTGTGTAAATTCCTGCTTTGTGGAATTGCAGGAAGTCATAGTAGAAGCAGGTGTGGGTCGACGCATCGTTAAGCAGATCTACAGAGGTGAAAAAGGACTAGATGCTATTGCAGTTTTGTTGGAGTTGTCTAAAAAGGAAACTCTTAGAGACAAAATAGGGGAAACAGAAGATTTAATTCCTCTGTTGGTTTCTTTACTCCACAATGACAATCCAGATGTGTCGCAGAAAGCCCAGGGCACATTGCAGAATCTATCTTCCAACACCTCTTTTGTAATCGAGATGGCCGAAGCTGGACATTTTCAACCGTTTGTTGCTCATTTCAACCAAGGTTTTTCTTTTTCTTTCTTTTTTTTTAGTTTAAAGAGACATGCCTGGCATAATACCTTTCTACCACTGTTCCATGAGCCACTCAACCATTATCTTCACGCAGGACCACAAGAAAGCAGAGCACTGATGGCAGCTGATTTGATAAAGATGCAACTTAAAGAAAATAACATTAAGGACTTGGCAGATGGACAATTTATACAAAGTCTGATACAGATGCTCTCTTCCAACTCCCCAGCACACAAATCAGCATGCCTCAAATGCGTTAAGAAGCTAATGGTATACCCTCGTATTGTACAGCAGCTTCTATCAGATTCTGTGATGATACGGCTTCTTCTAGGCCTCATCTCATTTGTAGGATCGGATTCACACTTGGTACAAGAATCTGGTGAGATCCTTGCTCTATTGGTTGGATCCTGTCAGCATCTTGAATTCCAGATGCATCAGGGCCTGCAGGAGCTGCAATCAGAGCACAATGTGATCCTCTTTATGCAGTTGGTTTTCAACTCTGTTCCTGAAACTAAGATTCAGTTCTTGCACCTGCTACTTGAACTCAGCCCTAAATCTCATACAGCTCGAAACCTAATCCGATCAGATCGGGATGCAATTGTTCAACTATTCGCTGCACTGGATGGTGATCAGTGTGAGGTGAAAAAATGGGTACTGAAACTCTTGAGCTGTATTTCTGATAATCACCCTGATGGAGTTCCTCTCCCACCATCTCCTTGGAAAGAAACTGCCATCAAAACTTTAGTAGCCATTCTCACTTGTTCACTGGATATTGAAGAAAGGTCCATTGCTACTGCAATCATCGGCCAGCTTCCCAAGGATGATATCATTATTGATGAAATACTGAAGAAATCAGAAGCATTAAAAGCCATTCGTGAGGTGATTTGCACGGAAGAGGAATATAAGGGATTCCGCCCATCTGCTATTGTACACTCATCCCTTCTGGAGAATGCTCTAGCGGCACTTTTACATTTTACAGAGCCCACCAAACCGGACCTTCAAAGACAAGTGGGCAAGCTTGAAGTGTATCCATCACTAGTTCGTATCCTCTCCAGTGGAAGCTCACTTGCCAAGAAACGGGCAGCCATTGCACTAGCCCATTTATCCCAATCAACCAGCTCCTCAAAGCCTGGAGCAACCCTCATGGAAAAGGAACTCAAGAGCTCCATGGCATTGCTGCATGTGATGAACCTGTTACCCAACTTGTCCTGGTGCTGCTCAGCCTCAGCAGAGAACGAAAGTCTATGTGCTGTTCATGGCGATGCTTGTTCACCAAGAGACACCTTCTGCCTTGTCAAGGCAGACGCAGTGAAGCCACTTGTTAGAATACTGAGCGAGACAGATGCTGGTGTGGCAGAGGCTGCTTTAACAGCACTCGAAACATTGCTAACTGATCACAACTCACAATCCCATGCAACTGCTGCAATTGTAGACAACCAGGGAGTGTTGGGCATTCTACAAGTTCTGGAGAAGGGAAGCTTATCCGCCAAAAGCAAAGCCCTGGACCTCTTCCAGAAAATCATAGAGCACACACAGGTCAGCGAACCATTATTTCAAAAGTCCGAGAGGATCCTCATCCAGCTTCTCCATGAAGATGCACTTAAAAAGAAAGTAGCTCTAGTGCTTAGGCAGATGAGCATCATTCCAGAGCAATCTTCATATTTCTGAACTTGCCACTTTTAGACAAGAGACCGAAACAGAAACAGCATGTGAACAGATCTAGGAGACGCACAGAGCTTCTAAAAACTAGAGGCTTGATAGTTCGGAGAACAACAGAAGTTTGATGTAAATGCTATGAAGAGGGGAGTATGGGAAAGTGATTTTTAAAAATCTAAACGCTCCCCTCATCCCCGGCTTCACTGATGGCATTTCTCCTGCAGATAATGGTTGCCAAATGTTTATACATGTGAACATTGTGCGAGATGTTTAACCACAGTTTTTTATACTCTTGAAGTCTCAGTCACATATAATAAATAAGAAAGAAGAGTATGACTTGAGTCTCCAAACTGAGGAGGCTAGTCAGTAGCATTAACACATCTCAAACAAGGCAGTCGCTTTGATTCTGATGAATGATATATAATAGTGCTCAATGAATACTCCACGTGAGTGTACTTCAATATTTTCGTATGGCAGGCTTTGCAGGAAATCCTTATTTAGGTCATTGTGAAGGTAAAGTCCTGGTTAGTTGTACAGTTTTCTTATTTTCTTTGGCATTATATTTCCTATTCCACGATTTTTCTCGAATTTCTTACCTTTACATGGTGTAAAGATCAACTGTGTTACACTTTATATGGCAGAGTATCATGGCTACATGGATTACCAAGGACATGTAAGAGTAAAAAGGGTGTTGCATCCTATATCTTCTAAGGATTTTCAGTGCCAAAATAGCAGCTGAGAGGGCCAAAGTTGAGCAAAGAAACTAGGGAATCTGCAACATGAACAGGTGCAAACAACAGCAGGATCACGCATGAGTAAATGCACTAGCATGCACAGAAGCCACATTCAAATAGCTGGAGCCAGCATTGACAGAAAACAACTAGGATACCATCAGCTCAACATAACCAAAAAGGTGTTTCTTGCAAAGGCATTCCAAAAAGGTAGAAGTTTTGAGTTTTCCTAAAAGCATTATTTAGAATTCCACGAATTCCCCACAAGGTTCTGAAACATGACTCAAAATTTCCACGAATGCAAACTTAGGTGGCCATTTTTCTTGGCATTATTGCAAGGGTGGACCGTGTGTTGAGTTCTGGCCAACTTTCGACCGCAAGTAGTGACTTTGCAGTCAAACCAAAGTCATCTTAACAGGGGACCCAACAAGGCTACAGCCTCTTTCTTGATTCTTCAATACATGACACTACTAACTACTAATATATATTTTCAGCTTATACTGTAAAGTTTGACATGCAGAATGAGATGGGCGAAGCACTTATTTAGTTTGGTGAATGTCTGCACTGAAAGTCTCACAGTTAGTGTCTTGATGATGTTAATTGAGAGGGTTCAAAATATCTACAAGGGGTGCACAAGTAGACAAAATTCCATATGTTCTGCATTAACAAAATACCTGAAGAATTTGGATCAATGTATCCCACTTGCTCGGTTTCTCAGGCACATCAACCACGTGTCCCATCAAGATAACTGGAAAAATCCATTTGAAACAAGAGCTGCAATGAAGACAGATTTTGTGATTTGTGCTGATTGGAAAACTAGATTGTCATTGTCATTCTAAATAAGATTCAGATATGCACTCGTATTTGATAATTCATGTTGAAGTTCAGAAATTACAGCACAGTAAAACTCGAGATACTGAAAACAGGGCAGATTATCATTTCCAGCAACTTTCGGTACCGCGTGATACTCATACCAGAGTTCTACAGATATATGCTCAATTGCAAGTATTTCTACAATTCTATGTTCAGTAACGAGCACCTTTTCCCTCATTACTTGCATAATTTTTGGCTCACCCAATCACAAAAGTTACACCTTCAATCTGAACAGTCACTTTCCACAATTTTGCCCCCACGGCGCACTTTTCTTGATACGGTCGTTCTGCTTACATTAACTCTTTTATAATCCACCCTTACTGGCCTGCTTTTCTTCCTTCCTGCCTCGGGAGAATTACCAAAATAAGATACAGCAACTTCTTTTTGGCCTCCCCCTTTCCTTTAATGCTTGTATACGAACCTCTTTGGTGGTTGGTTTACACCACAAAGGCGACCGAAGTAAACCAATCACCATAGAGGTTCGTAACAAGTATATTACTGGCCGTATTGTGTTTAATCCCTCTAAAGTTTCAACGCTGAAACTGTAACGAGGAATTGCTTGGACTCTTGTTAAAGAAGTTTTAGTTGTGAATGTGTCATGGAATCCAAGACGATGCATGGTTTGTAAACTTTCTGGCCACACCCAAATCTTCAAAGAAGGAAAGAAAATTAAAGCTAAAAAAACCTGAACTAGAAATAGTTGGCCGATGTCATTTGCAAGTAACTCACTAAATCTCACTCAACACCCACTTTCTTGTAAAACGATGAGAAAATGTGAGTGCCCTGAAATCATTATAAAAACAGTAAATAGGCATGGTAACAGAGCTAAGAACTTGGTTCTGTGCTTTACAAAAACACATCTTTCACGCATATAGAAGATCAGAATCTTCCATCAACTTCAAGGATGATCATACCTTTAAGCTAAGCACACGTGAAATGTGAATTAGAAGCTCTTCTTTCCCCAAAGTATCAATTCCAATAATGTTGTCATGTTCCGGATGAGAAGCAATGATATCAACAACCTGTCATTACCAAGTAATTAAACCAGTAAAATAAAGTTGTATAACTAATCTGTTTCGTATTTTAAAGCACTATAATCTCCGCCAAACCCATAAACTCAAAATAAATCCACCTACTTTCATGACCATTCCTAAGACACGAATACCAATCAATTGATCACTACATTTTCTCATTTTCAGCTACAACATTTAGCCCTTCATCCATACTTCATCCCTATTAACCGATATCCATTAAGAGCTAAAAAAACACCAGTCCTCTTTGAGAATTAATAACCTTTCATTAACCCTCCAGTTGCGTACATAATAAACTACTCCAAAATACAGAACCTACCAAAAAAACACTCAAAGAAAGAACTGTTTTGTGAACAAGAAAAATGTAAATTCTACCTGCTGAGCAGCAACTTCTCGAGTGGGAAAATCATAAGACGGATTACAATACGCATTATCCAAGTAAAGAATATCAACCGTCTCGTTCTTGAGAACATTAAGTAGCTCCTCGCATCCTTTGCCCTCTCACTATCAACTTCCCCGCGAAACAAAAACATGACCCCTCCTGTTACAGTTCAATTCCATCAAGTCTCCATAGCCAACCATCAAAAAAAGTGATTTCGGAAAAGTTTTTTTCTTCTGAAATCGATTCCCAAAATATCTCATGCATTGCGTTTATAAGCAAGCGTGCTCGGCCGGTGGGTCCCGGGATAAAAGAAAGGCTTACCAGGGCAATGTTCTGCGCCGATAGCCATGGCACGAGCTGTGATTTGAGATTCGGTGGTCTGAGAAATGAGGGGAAAGAATGTCAGGTGAAGATCGACGACGCGAAGTAGAGAGGGGTTGAAATCAGGGGACTTGGAAGGTAAGAGCTTAGCGGTTAGTTTGGAGCAAAAGTGAGGACTTTTTTTCCCATTTTGAGGTCATGCCTTGAGTGTGGTCCGTGTGTAAGTGAGTCAAGAACAAGAAGTATGCCTGGCTTGACTCGGTGAATCGATCCACCGATGTCAAACCTTTCTCCATCGAAATTCGAGAGAGAGAGGAAGTTTTGTTTTTTCGTTTTGGCGGGGAATTTGATTTGAATTGTTTTTTAATTTATTTTATCTTTATTGAGAGATAGAGTGTGTGCACGCACGTGTGTGTTTAAAGGGATGAATGTTCGTGGAATATTTCAGAGGTAGAAAATTTGAAGAATGAAATCTTATAAGATGGTCTTAATCATATTCAAATAAAAATTAAAAAAATATTATTTTTCTATTTCACAAGATTTCTGGGTTGTTTAAATATAATATTAAAAAAAACTAAAACAAAATGGGAAATTCATGTTCGCATTAAGGTCCTTTGATTTGATTGTTTCTTAGTTTCAAATTATTATTTTGTATTTTTTATATTTATAATATGTTTTTAAATAAAAAAAATACTTTAAAAACTAAATTTCACTATAATCTTAAGCAAGAAAGACATTTTTCACTATTTATCTCATTTTGATTCTTAAACTTTTTAAATTATAATTTTAGATCATTTTGATGTGCTGATATAAAAAATATTTTTTAAAAAAATATATTATTTTGATATTTTAAAAAAATAATAATTTATACAGCATTTTTAAATAACAAAACTAGAAAAAAAAAATATTATGCGTTGTCTGTATACATCATTCGTTTTTCTGTTTTTTCTTTAACATCATTGGGCCATGCTTTTTCAACACGAGCACACAAGCCTTTTCTATATAAACCTAGTCTGCATCCAACCCAGTTTTTCTTAATACATTTTCTGTCTTTTTCCTTTTCAATGATTTATTGTTTTCTCAATATCAATATTATTCCGAAAATCAAAATGATGATTATTTTTCATGATTTTATATTTTTTTATTTATTAAAAAAATAGTGTGGAAAAATATTCATTATGGTAAAAATAACAATTCTTCATGTAGCCTTAACTATATTAATAATTATTTTTTATAATAATTGAGGTGTAGGGATTGATAATTAATCAACATATATCATCCAAAAATGTTAATGACAGTAATAAAAAATAGAGTAAATGTAATAATTATTATTTTTTTCTTCTAAAAAAAAAGCATTGACATTAGATTAATACTCAAAATAAGAAAGTGTTTAAATAATAAGGATCTATTGCTGCTATAAACCGTATAAATAATAAAATGAAGAATTGACTCATAGGCTTGAAAACATTTTTTTTTAAATATTTATTTGTCCCATACAAAAACAACACCTCTAAAATACAACTAATTTCTCTAAACCTCTAAAACAATGGGAGGGAATAAAGGAAAGAAAATATTTTTGTGTATATATATATATATATATATATATATATATATATATTGTATTTCTTTGTAATAATAGGTTTATATAATTTGAAATAACATTATGACATTATGAAACTATATAATTGCTCGTGTAGGAATTATATTTTAATTTTAAATTGAATAACTGCTATTTAGTTTTATTTCAATAATCATAGATGTTAAAATAAAAAACTAAAATTAAAAAAAAATCATTAACATATTTAATTACAAGTGTTATTTTTTTATATTATAAATATTCATACAGAATATTTATTTTTATTTTTTTATATTATACTAAAATAAAAATAATACTCTAATCAATGAATGGTGCGATGAGACCAAGAGATAGTTGATGCAAAGGAGGGTTTTGATAAAATGATTTGTCGAGGCTTAATTGCAGACATCTCTAGTTACACCACTCCTGTAATTAGTGCTATAGTTTTATATCTATATATATATATATTAAATGGTTGCTCTTGTGATGTTATTATCTGCACGAGGATAATGTTTCTGCCACTTCTACCATGTCAATTTTGGGTCCTCTGATTTGGATAAAATCATTACTAAACCTGATGACACTATGTGCTTATTTATGAACATTTTTCCAACCGCATCTAATTTTGAGACTATTTGGTGCTGTGGTGAATTGTTTTTTTTTTCCTTTCAACTACATAAAAAATATCTAGTTAGTTAAATTATTTTTGCATTTTCTATTGGACCTCAAATACAATTATATTTCAAATTTAATTTTATAAAAAATAAAATAATTTGTGTTTTATTTGCAAAATCATTCTTTTTATTTATTTTATATTTAAAAATTTATCTCGTTACAGTTTGAAGTCAACAGATTTTTTTAAACCATGACAATACAAATTTTTTAAAATCTATTTTTCATCCGATCACAAATTATTATTTTTTTGGATACGAGAAAATCTTACTTTTTAAAAAAATACACTTTATAAGATTAAATGAACGAGTAAAACTCTAATTATTTCAAATTCTTACAAAAAAAAATAAATCTAAATGATCTAATTTAAACTCAGAATTTATTATGTAAATTGCAGGCACTGTTACATGGATAATAAAAAAAAAATCCTACAATACAAACACACTTCACCTTCAAGGCACATCGATCCCAATACAAACTTGACTCGAATCCTAGAAACATCAGATCCATTTCGATCTGATGTGTGTACACCACACACAAACATTAATTACAAGATCACTTAACGCACATAGAATCGTTATTTAATCACAAGATCCACTTCCTGACACGCATAGCTGTGGATGAAGATTGTGATGTTTAAAAATAATTTTTTCTGCGTTAAAAATAAAATATGACATGAAATATATTCTGTAGAAGTCAACTTATTAAAAAATAGTCCGATCTTTTATCGCTCCCCGGGTAGCATCAAAGCCTCTTCACTGAGTTGAAAATGTGGGTTGACAAGCCAATCAGACGATGCCGACTGGGTTCATAATTCGGTGCCTCTCCTTTCCGGGTTGAAAGAGTCACTGCAGATTGTAGAAAAACACAAATCAACGTATTTTGGAACCAGCTACCCTCCTCCTCCTTCTTCTAAAATTAAACAATTAAAGATTTAAACCGTGTGAATAGAGTGTGTCGACGTGCACTCAACAGATGATGGGAACTACAATAGACGGACACGTGGATGCTTAGATATTGAGAATGAGAGTGCAGATTATTATTATTACTAGCCCACGGGATCCCGTTAATTAATATCATGCTCTTTGTTTCCAAAACAGATATTAAAAATAAAACAGTGCACTTATTAACACTTAAAATAAAAAATACTCTGCGGTCTAATCATCTGGAAGGTCTAATTAACTAAGAAAAATCTTATCATAAGATCAAGCCCTAAACCGCGTCATCTGTTTTACTTTATATGACATGTTTGGGAGTGTGGTTGCGGTAGCTTTTCAAAGTGCTTATCATGTCGAAATACATCAAAATAATATTTTTTTTATTTTTTGAAATCAGCACATCAAAATGATCTAAAACACACAAAAACATATTCATTTAAAATGTAAAAAAATAATAATCAAATTTCGGCCAAAAACCGGTGGAATCGCAATGTCAAACGGGCACTTAGATAAACACAGAGAATGTCTCTTTGACATGTAAATTTTGTTCACCCAACCGTGAAAATCACTGTGTCAAGTGTTGCGACGATGATTCGACATTCCTATCATGCGGCGAGGATAAGGGATTTTGGTGCAATCATGGAATTATAATTATAGTTTTTAGAAATTATCACCTAATATCTTAATATTAAGGTAATTAAAATTGTTAATAGCTTGTAAGAATCCATGTAAAAAATCTTGTTGTGTAAAAAAATATACATCACCCCTTGTGTATTGATAAAATTGTATTACTGCTTGTTTTTTTTTTTTGAAATAAGGTTTTTATTCATTGTTGTTTTTAAGGTTTGAGGTAAATCCCTATTTGTGAAGGAACTTCTATCTCATTAAATTAAAATTTAATCATTCTAAGACCTAAAATTTAACATCATTATTTTTTGTATGTTTAATATTTAAGGATCTACTCTACAATGTAATTTTATATCCTCAAATATTAAATTTTATAAACTAAATCGTAACATAAGAAATGTGAATTGAACAAAAATAATTGGGCAATTTCACCCTTGATGAACATCAAAGTCAACCTCATATTTACTTGTCTTTTTTATTTTGATCATTGATCTTGAATTTATGTAATTTAACTCTTAATTGATCATTAGACTTTCAATTGTTTTTAGTTTTACCAATAATTTTAACCAATTAAGTCCTCATGGTCTGGTGTTTTATACAAAATGATTATTGTTTGTGAGTTTCTTCAATTTAGCCCTTGATTAGCCGTAAACTTTCATTTTTCTTTCAATTTGACCTCTGATTAGCTTTGTAAGAAATAAATTTGGTCTCTAAAAATACCAATATTCTTAATTAAACCCAAATTAGCCTCTCAAGCTCATTTTTTTACCAATTAAACTCCTCATAAAATCAATTTGACCTCTTTAAAGTTAATTAAGTTATAACACTTAATTAAATCTTTTAAATGGACCCGAATTAATTCTTAAAAATAATTAAATTTTAGTTTGACTCATAATTAAATAAAATTGGCTTATTAAAAGCTAAACTATACCATTGGACTTTATTTTTATACAAATTTGTTCAATAATAATTTTTTTGACCTTGAGTTTGTATTTGTATTGTTTTTTATTCTTGGACACAACAAGGGTATGATCGAGCTTATGAATTTGTTCAAAGTTTTTAGCTTGTCATTCCTTTGTACTTTTATTTTGGATGAATTTAGAAATAACTCATAAATGAGTTATAACATCAAGCAAACAATTTTTTGCTTTTGAATTTTCTTTTTTCTTTTTTTATTAATATTTTCTTTAGTTAATATTTTTTTCCACAACGTATGTTTTCTCTTGTCTTTACCAAAAACATATCTTCAATGTAAAATTTAATTAAAAAACAAAAAAAAATCATATCTTGATAATCTGTATATATATATATATATATATGTATGTATATGTATATGTATATATATATGTATATGTATATGTTATAAGAGAATAAATAGTTTGAGAAATCTAAGATAATTTTTTTTTTCCTTTTAGAAAAAGGTTTGTATAACAAACTTAGTTCTTAATAGCTTGGTTTATAATTGCAGGAGGGATGGTTGAAGATACAGAAGAAGACAAATGACAAGTGGATGAATCTGACAGATCATGAAGTTTCCCATGGATGATGCACCTTTAAGTGCGAATAAATTAAAGAACATCAAAAAGTCAACGCGCATAGAGATAGCTGACATGTCCTCCCAGATTTCAATTCTCAACTCTTATGTCCTCTTGTCCACCGGCACGGTTGCTTTATTTTAAGACACAAGTGACTCTGACTTCGTTTTAAACTACTTTAATATATTCCTTAATTATTGCAATAATTTTTCATTTACTAATAATATATAGGCATTATTTGATATTATATTTTAAATATATATTTTTTTAAAAAATAAAATTTATTTTTTTATTTTAGATTAGATTAGATTTTTTAAATGTTTTTAAATTATTTTCATATGCTAAAATAAAAAATAATATTTAAAAAATTAAAAATATTATTTTAATATATTTCCAAATAAAAATAACTTTAAAAAACAATTTTAACCATGCTATTAAACAATCACAAGTGTTATAAAAATATACAAAGTTAGTTTCTTAGATTTATACGCTACAATGACGCCTTGAACTCGGAAATAATATCTTTTTTTGTGGTTAAGTTGCCGGATCTTCACTTCTCAATTCAAACGATACATTGAATGCATGGTGTTGTTGTTCTTCAGGTAGCATGTGTGTGTGTATGTATATATGTATGTATGCACCGCGTACAAAAAATGGTATAACTTTTACAGATTTTATTAGCTATTTGAAAGTCTGATTTATTTATTTAAATATTATTTATTTAACATGCCTTCAAGTAAGTGTTCTTTATTAGCATGTGTATCAACAAAAAATAAAAATGTTAAAATCATTACTAAGGAAATGTTCATGGTTATTGACTTATTGTTCTTACCATTGGCACGTGTCTCTACTTCAGCTACTGCACCGTGCAGTGTCTATAACTGCGAGATAGACAATCTTGCCTTCTTTTTTCTCAACTGAGCGATCCTATTTGAATCTTTGATTTCTTCTTTTCCTTTTCCAAGCTTTTTGTGAAATATACAGGGTACACGAGAAATTTAATAATGGTAGACAAAAAGTTAATTATATGTGAAAAATATTAAGTATTATAAAAATAATAGTGCAAAATAAACACTTAATTTATATTTTGTTATCTAATTACAGAAAAGATATTATTTGATTAATCAATTTTTCCCCACTGAATTCCATACATCATTACATTTCAAACTTTATTTTTATAAAAATTAAAATAATATATTTTTATTTATTTTAAATGCAAAAAATCAGATCACAACCGTTTTACCAAAAAATGTCTTTTAAAATCTATTCTTTTCAAAACTACAACTATTTTTTTTCTTAATTTTAATTTTCTGACATTATAACCATAAAAACTACTAAAATACCAGCTCTTAAAAAGCTAACTAGTAATCACAAACTCAAAACTCTAATACGCCCATTATTGATTCTCACCGGTCATGGAAAACACTATGAAATAAACTTTATAGATTTGTTTAATTTTGTGATAGTGATTGCCTTTTAAAGTATTTTTTAATTGAAAATATATATTTTTTTTATTATTTTTAATATCAATTTATTAAAATCATCTGAAAACATATATATATTTTATTTGAAACAAATAACAAAAAAATCAAAAACATTTTTTTTTTTAAAAAAACAGGTGGTTAAAATAGCGCCTAACATCTTGTTGGAACTTCAAGGAGTATTGCACTTCTGTCGTGGCTCTCCTCACAACGAAATAATCGAAAACTACTTGCTTATGTCAGTACTTTTGTCTTTAAAAAAAAATGTCCAAATCCAATTTTGAAAAGGAAAACTACAAAATAGTTAGTCAAAGTATATTGGATGGCTATAAATATCTCGTAATTATCTTATATGAGGCTTGATTCCACGACTCGATTTGTGCAATGTATATCTGTAGGATTTTAATATAAGTTTCCCTGATTATATTTCCAATGTTAATATCATAAGAGTGTATATACATAATCCTCAGGATTATTCATAGAATTCAATACATCTAAGGAATACATTTCCTTTTTCATTTAGTAATGGCAATCACCATCGTATTATTTTTTAATTAATATCCAGCCTAATTAAACCATACTATATGTGCTTCAAGTCAAAACCGTAATTCATCACGTTAATTTGTTCGTGCTTGTATTCTTTTGTTCTTTCTTAATTAGAAAAATGGAAACCAAAAACTCATTATTGTATCAACCGAGGAATATTGTGGAACGGCTGCTAAAATAAATCTAAATCATCACCACATGCAGCATTTGACTTCAATATTAGTATAAATTAAATCATTGGAATGAGGGGGGGGGGGGGGGGGGGGGGGGGGGGGGGGGTTCCACCATGATCTACGTACCTATTATCCGATACGTCTCTACTGAACATTGGAAGGTCTCCTTAGAATAACGAGTATTAATTTTCATCTACGTCACTGTGCCTAGAATTTGGAAAAAGGAATCATTCGAATAATGGTGAATTAATTAATTATCATCTCTGACTTTAGTGCCTATAAATTCAAGAAGCCGGGCAGCTTCACAGAGACACAGCAGTTAAGGAAGATGGCAGAGAAAGAGTTGGAAACAAACCAAGAGCAAATGGAAGAAGAAACAACGGTGGAAAATAAGCTGAAAGGTCGAAAGTTATCGTGGCGAAACCTGCGTCGCGTCGACTCCCTCAACCTGGAGGCTGGTAGAGTTTCCATGTCTCAGGGCCACGGTGCCCGCACCTCGAAGGTCATTTACCAAATACATCGTTCACTTGTGCTTTATAATATATGCCAGTCAGAAATCCTCGCTAATTCTATAACCTTTGTTATATTCGTAAAAATGTGCAGACTAATTGGCAGGTGACGCTGAGCTTGGTATTTCAGAGCATCGGAGTAGTCTATGGAGATATAGGAACATCTCCACTTTACGTATATTCCAGCACTTTCACCGAGGGTATTCACCATGACGAAGACATTGTTGGGGTGCTGTCCCTGATAATCTACACCATTGTGCTGGTGCCTATGCTTAAGTACGTCTTCATTGTTCTGTGGGCCAACGACAACGGTGATGGTGAGCTAACAAAAATCTCATTAATAAGAATCCCAAATCATTGAAGTTAAATTTTGGATGCTTAACTATATATATGTTTACATATATACAAGTCTAAACTTCTGTGTGGTGTTTTCTGGCATGATCTTTTATATATCATCTGTCTCTGTCGAAGTTTATGATACAGCGACCGTATTGACGTTGGAACAATGAATCAATGTACCAGGATGATACATATGCATGACTTGATCATAAAACAGTATATTATTTTTATTATATACACTAGTGCAGTTTGTTTATACGTGTAATTGGTATTTTATTATATTTCCCCCCCTCAAAAAGTCGTTCATGCCGTCGAATATAAAAAAAGGTGCTATTTGTTTACTAGAGGCTTGCCTTGCTAATATTTTTTATCTGTCAGTATTCATTAAAACCTGACGATCTCAGTAATCAATAAGCATCAATATTGACCAAAGCTATTAAAGCATTACTCTTTATTATGGTTTTTTGTGCTTCAAGTTGTTTTTAAATATATAATCATGGAAGCGAGGTGATGGATGCTTTCATAATCTGTTTTTGCACATATTTCAGTAAATTAAATAGTCATAGATTTATTTACTAAATATATTATTTTCTATTCTTAAAACATGGACCAAAAAACTGTCTTACATGGCTAGCTAGGAAGTACGTTTGGTAATGTACGTTTTGGTAAACCTAGTTAACGTTCGATCACGAGTAGTTGTACCCTTGAACAGGCGGAACATTTGCACTCTATTCATTGATATGCCGATCTGCGAAGGTGGGCTTGATTCCAAAAGACCAGCCGGAGGACCACAAGCTCTCCAACTACAGACTCGACACACCATCCAATCAGTTGAGGCGTGCTGAAGTGATCAAAGAGAAGATGGAAAGTAGTAAATCAATTAAAATCATACTTTTCCTAATCACCATCCTAGGAACTTCCATGGTTATTGGAGACGGTGTCCTCACTCCATGCATTTCAGGTTTTTCTGCAGCCAGCTATATTTTCAGCTTATCAGAGCATATTGGTTACTGTGATTCAGAGAAATCCTGACTTGTAAGATTAACAAAAAATTTATTTTGCAGTTCTTTCAGCAGTGAGTGGGATCAAGTCTCTTGGACAAGGTACTATTATGCATAGATCATAGAGAGAGGGAGAGCGGGAGGAAATAAACATGATCTTCAAAACATGCAGAATTTAATCTTCTTCCATCGCACGCTTTAAAATTAACTTGGCAAATACTACTTTTGTTATCAATGGCTACTTTTTTCAGCAACAGTAACTTTGGTTAATTATACATGCAGATGCTGTTGTGGGCATCTCAATAGCAATCTTGATTGCTCTATTCTCTGTTCAAAGATTGGGTACCGATAAAGTGGGCTTTGCATTTGCTCCAGTTATCTTCTTGTGGTTTTCATTCATTGGTGGAATCGGTCTTTTCAATTTGTTCAAGTATGATCTTGGTGTATTACGTGCCTTCAACCCAAAATATATAATCGATTACTTCAAAAGAAATGGCAAGCAGGGATGGATTTCACTCGGCGGAATAGTTCTCTGCATAACTGGTGAGTAAGAGTTTCGCTGATCGAGTTGTGTAAATTTAGACGGCTTGTATACTTTCGTCTCTAACTGGTTAGGTGACAGGAACGGAAGCTATGTTTGCTGATCTGGGTCACTTCAGCGTGCGAGCAATCCAAGTAAGTGTCTGTGCATTTCAAAACTGCTTCACCTCTGAGTTTTAGCTATCCAAGAATGCTTAGAAGGATCACTGGCCATGTCCTTGTGGTGCAGACTCGTGATTCATAGTCGGTGTTGCTTTAATCATGATTACCAGATTGTTTATATAATACTCATGTAATGTATTCAATTTGCTAGATTCCACTGGTTTGCCAATTTAAGATTACAACCCGACCCTCTTTTATACTCCTGTGCAGATTAGTTTTTCCAGCATTGTTTTTCCGGCACTAGTAGCTGCATATAGTGGGCAAGCCGCATACCTAACCAAATTCAAAGATGATGTGTCTGATACCTTCTACAAGTCCATTCCAGGTATTTCCTGATGAGCAGGAAAAAACTACTGCAATCATGTCAAATTCTTTCTTGGTGTAGCTAAGATACTTGATACATAATTACAGAACATGCAAAACTTGCAGTATAAAACAACTGTTCTCTCTAGGATATTCGATGTAATCGGAATGCTAATAAGAAATATAAGCATCGGATTTACCGAGAAATTATCCAAATTTTCTTTATCATTCGTCAAGAAAAAAACGTCAACTGATTTGAGCTATTTATTTTAACTGGCTTGCAGATCCATTGTATTGGCCGACATTTGTTGTTGCTGTAGCTGCTGCAGTTATTGCTAGCCAAGCCATGATATCAGGAGCGTTTTCAATCATCTCTCAATCCCTGAGTCTTGGTTGTTTTCCTAGAGTCAAAGTTGTTCACACTTCTGCAAAGTACGAGGGTCAAGTTTACATACCTGAGGTCAACTACTTGCTTATGGTTGCCTGCGTTGTCGTCTGTTTTGCATTTAAGACTACTGTAAAGATCGGCAATGCATATGGTAAGCACCTGGGATCTTCAAACTTGACAGCTCTATTTATTTTACTGTAGAATTTGTTGATCTTAATTTTTGGGTTGGAGAATTTACTTTCACAGCAGGGCTGGGAACAAATGACTATGAAATAAAGTATCCTAATGAAACACTTTAAGGTGGTGGTTAATGATGATGTGCCTCTCAATATCAAGTACAATTGGTCCAGTAAAAATGAAAAATCAACATTTCAATATTGATTTGGTTCGACAATCCAAAACTTATCTCCATCTTAAAGTAACAAGGACGATGGTGCAAGGAAAACTAATATTTGAATGCTGTATTGGTGTCTACCACAAGTGTAATTGCTGTGCTAAACTTCTCTGAATGCAGGAATTGCTGTGGTTGCGGTTATGGTAATCACAACTGGTATGGTTACACTCATAATGCTAGTTATATGGAAGGCAAGGATATGGTGGATTGCTCTCTTCTTCTTCGGATTTGGTGCTATAGAGGCCGTGTATTTATCATCTGTCCTGTACAAATTTAAACAAGGTGGGTACCTTCCACTGGCATTTTCGCTTTTCCTGATGATGACAATGGGGATATGGCATTATGTGCAGAGAGAGAGGTACATCTATGAGCTTCAGAACAAGGTTTCTAGTGAGTATGTCAGAGATCTGGCGGCAAGAACTGATATAAACCGGCTACCAGGAATAGGACTTCTGTACTCTGAACTTGTGCAGGGCATTCCTCCAATATTCCCTCACTTCATTTCCAACATACCTTCCACCCACTCGGTCCTAGTGTTTGTTTCAATCAAGTCTATTCCAATAAGTAAAGTGGCACATGAGGAGCGGTTCTTGTTCCGACATGTTGAGCCAAGAGAATACAGGATGTTCCGTTGTATTGTGAGGTATGGATATAATGATGCCATTGAGGAGCCCCACGAATTTGAATGCCAGTTGGTTGAAAACTTGAAAGAATTCATCCGCCAGGAACACTTCATTAGTGAAGGAGGCGACAACGAATCAGCACTCGAAGCAGATAGCATTCAACATTCCACTCTACTAGCAGTGAAAAATGGAAAAAACAAAGAATCTTCAACAGTTCATGTTGAAGAATCGCCACAGCAGCCTAATCCATCCTGTATTTCCTCAGTTTCCATTCAATCAATCAACGCATCATCACGTTCCAATCAGTCAGTGAATGGGATTAAATCTGCAAATTCTTCTGGTGGAATGATACATGCCTCTGTCCCAAAAGATGCCGAAGAAGAAATGCAGTTTGTGCAGAAAGCAATGGAGAGAGGCGTGTTTTATCTCATAGGAGAAGCCGAAGTGGTGTCGAAACCAGACTCGTTCTGGTTCAAGAAACTAGTTGTTGATTATGGGTATAGTTTTCTAAGGAGAAACTTTAGACAAGGGAAGACAGTTCTGGCGATCCCTCGAAACAGACTTCTCAGGGTTGGAATGACATATGAAGTATGATACAATCAAGAACAAGCTGGTCTGCTTAACTATAGTTACCCTGTTGCTTGCTGCCGTCTGCTTCTAGCAGGATGAAGGATCTTGTACCGAAAAAGGAAAAAAAACAGTCTGGATCCCTCGAACCAGACTTCTCTGCTGCGTTGGTTTGTTGTTGTGATGGTGCTCTTCATAAAATATGCTGCGATTTTAAAGATATGTTAACAAACTCTTCACCTCTATTAGCAACAGTAGATTGTTAATAGGCATGGCGATCGGCACAGTTGAACTAAGCTTACAGATGACGAAATTTTGAAAAAAAACAATACATTGGTGTTATAAAAAATCATAACTCAGCTGGGCTGGAATATTTTTTATTATAAAAAAAAATTGCTAGTGTTTTTTTTCTTAAGAAATTCACAATTTATGTCATAGATTATAAATTTAATAAATTGTATCAAACAATTTAATATAAACAAAGAAAAAATGATAAATTGATTTTTTTTAAAAAAGTGATATTATGACCTATATATAAAGAATGTTTTTCAAAACAAAAAAAAAAATTTAATTTCTAGCCATCTCAATACCAAACAATAAAATTATAAAAAATCATAACTCGAGTCAATTTGAGCTAGCATGTTGAACTTGTATTCTCGGTAGTGAGGCTGAGGCCTTGAGAATTCAATTGAAAACAAATCATGATGTACAATTCACAATAAACTCAATGTGAAAGGATAAAATGGAATTTTTTTTGACAAAATAAAATATTACAAAGCTCATGATCTATATAATGAGACCATTATAAATACATAAAAAAAAACTACAAAACTCAACTTTTAGAAAATCAATATTAAAAGATAAATTTCGTGTAAAAAAAAGACAAAAAAAGACCTATGCCAACCCAGGTAACTTTATAAACTTTGGATTTAGTTCATGAAAATAGAATCCCCCCCGAAGTTTAATTTTAAGTCAGCTAAATATTAAAAAACAAAATAAAAAAAATCATTTCTAAAAAAAGATTCAATTTGTTTCTTAAAATCATAGTCGAAGACTCATGGCTACTTCTTCGTCGATTATCATCGCACCACTCCAATTCTTTTGGCGAGCCGTTTCTAACGTCACAAAGGAACGTGGTGTCCCAATGTCACAAAGCCTAACATGTTGCCAAATCACGAGCCTTACATGCTAGAGACAAGTTATCGTACTTGTCTTTTTCAGTCCCTGAAATATCTTAATTTAAAAATTTAATCCCTCAAGCCTTAGTTAATTTAGAACAATAAATTAATTTTAATTTGCAAAACCAAGCATTAACCACGTGTAGGAATTGTTTCTTTAACATAAAGGAATCTTTATATTTAGGAATTGGAAAGAAAATCCAAGTCCAATAAAAAACTCAATGTGAAAGGATCGAATCTCTCACATTCCTGTGCAATTCAGTCCTTGATGCTTGCACAAAAAGGAGTTTAATACCTGTGTTTAAATTCGATCCCCAAAACTTTAATTATTATTTCTTTCGATTTCATTTCATTTAAAATTGAAAATATCTTAGAGAAGAAAAGAATGATATAGCATTATATATTGAGATTTTTTAAATCAGTTTCTTAACTAATTATATTGTTTCATACATACATATTTACATATGAAGTAAAAATATATCTCAATTTTCAAAAACATATTTAATGATTAATGCGTCTTTTTTTTACAAATAAATATACATTTTCATAAGAATCATAATTCATTAAATAAATTTGAATGGTATTTAAAGAAATAATTCAAAAACCCGCAGACTGCTCATAGTTCTTGCTGGTGCAGCAGCACAAAAACGTGGTTATGTCTTCTTCTCTGAAGTCCAGTTCATATCAGAACAAGACCTTCAAGACATTGATGGATAGTGGAAAAAGGACAACAACAAATTTGGATATAGTGTTCAAAGGAGAACATGGCGATTACAGCTTCCAAGTAAGAAATTCGGACACGACAAAGATAGGATTTTTTTTTTTTTACATGCAAGTAATGAAAGTTGCTGGTGGACTGCTTTTTATTTATTTTTTTCTTTATTTTCATGCTTTTGTTTATATTTTGTCCTTTCCAGTAAACAAATATTAAATATTAAATATAAATATGCCCAAATCGAAAGAATGGAGGAAACGAATGCAGTTTAGTTGCCTTTTTGAACTTTGTCTGCCTATCTGATCCTTGTGAAATTTTATAAGCTCAAGTATAAATGGGGTTTCGGGACATCAGATATTGTTGCGATTGATTAGTATTTAGACATTGCTCATTTACCTCTAATCAAATGCCTAAGCTCCCAGCGAAGGCTTATATCTTAATTATGTTGGTATCTCATGCTAACAAAAATATTAAAGAACAATTTTCAACAAAATTTAATCTTAAGAATAAGTGAGATTTACTATTTGTGTTGATCAAGATCCCAAAAGGCCTCTAAACAAAGGGGTGTTAGGGATAATGATAAAACTTGTTTTTCAAAGTGTTCTAATTTTTGTTTAAAAATATATTAAATTTATTTATTTTAAAAAAAAAATATTTCTCTCATCAGCATATAAAATAATTAAAAATATAAAAATTAATTTTAAAAAATAAAAATTAAAAATTTGGTGAAGCAATAGTTCCACCACCATGCACAACGATGCCCGAATGTTGAATCAGACCATATTATATAGTGACTAAATTGAGTACTAAAATTGATCATATGTCTTAAGATAGGTCTCAAGATTGGTGGCCCTAGACCTCATCCTAATGTTATTTATAAGAACTTTTGCAACTTTGAGATCAGTAGATGACTTTTTTTGTCCTCAACCACATAGAAAAATAATTTGGTTACTTAAATAGTTTTTGTTTTGTCGGGTTTAAATATAATTATATTTCAAGTTTTAGTTTGCCAAAGCTAAAGGGATATATTTTTTATTAATGGCAACATGTTTTTTTACATGTAAGAATCTATTTCATTACAGTTTAAACAAAATATATACATTTTATTAACAATAAGCTAAATGGTGTGGGGAAAGCACTGTAGCTCCCCACACATTTCATCATTGATTGCTACAATGCTCTCCTTTTTTTTCGTTTTTTTTTCTAATTATGTTTTTTTTCTAATTATTTTTTTTCCTTTTTTTTTCGTTTCTTTCTTTTTTTTCTTGCTTTTTTTTATTATGTTTTTTTTTGTTTTTTTTCTAATTATTTTTTCATTTTTTTCCATTAATTGTTTTTTTTGCTGGTTATATATATTTTTTTTATTTTTTTCCCTTTCCACTTATATATATATATATATATATATATATATATATATATATATATATATATATATATATATATATATTATTTGTTTTTTATAACTAGGGTGTTTGAGCTAGCTTAGGTGCACCACGATTAATCATCATATCTAATTTTTTTATAGTTTTTTTCCTCATTATGTTTTTTTTTCTAATTATATATTTTTTTTTCCATGAATTTTTTTTGCTGGTTATATTTTTAATTTTTTTTCCACTTATATATTTTTTTTGTTTTTTATGATCTAGGTGTCCGTGTTAAATTAAACGCACCATAATTAATCCCCAAATCCAATATTTTTTTGATAATCAGAGTGTCCAAACCAACTTATGCGTACCACGACTGATCCTCGGACCCATTTTTTTTGCTAGAGTGTTTTCCCGTTGGTACATTTTTTTTTTCTTTTTTTTCTTATGCTTTTGTTTTGTTCACTTATAAATTTTTTTTATAGCCGGTGTCTACGGGTCACCTTAAGTACATCATGACTAATTCCCGGACCAAATTTGTTTTTAAAACAATATGGATTGCTACAGTGCTTTCACGCTTATATTTTTTTTCCTTTAACTTATACATTTTTTATAACCATGGTCTCTAAGCCAGCTTAGACAATTTTTTATTTTTTTTACTTATATATTTTTTTATAGTCAGGATCTTCGAGTCACCTTAAACGCACCACAACTAATCCTCGAACCATTTTTTTTTTTGATAATTAGGGTGTCCAGGCTAGCTTGCACGCACCACGACTAATCCCCTAACCAATTTATTATTTTTTTTTTCCTTATACTTTTTTTGTTCAATTATACATTTTTTTTCTTATTCCCAAACCAAAATATTTTTTGATAACTAGGGTCTCCGGGTTAAATTAAGCACACCACGACTAATTCTTGGACCATTTTTTTTAAACAATATGGATTGTAAATAGTGTGGGGAAAGCATTGTAGCTCCCCACACATATCATTGTTAATTGCAACAGTGCTTTCCCACTAAAATGATTTCCCCCCGTTTTTTGCCTCTTTTTTCCTTATTATTTTTTTATTTTTATTTTTTTTCTTATTATATTTTTTTTTCATTTTTTCCCCAAAACATTTTTTTTTGCCTGTTATACTTTGTTATATATTTTTTTCTTTTTCCACTTATATATTTTTTTCTTTTTTTTAATTGGGGTGTCCGAACTAGCTTAAGCGCACCACGATTAATCCTCAGATCCAATTTTTTTTGATAATCAGGGTGTCTAGGCCAACTTATGCGTATCAAGAAAATCCCCAGAACCCGGTTTTTTTCTTTCTAAAGTGCTTTCCCTCTGATATTTTTTTTCTTTTTTTTTTCTTATACTTTTGTTTTGTTCACTTATATTTTTTTTTATAACAGGGGTCTTCGGGTCAGTTTAAGCATACCATGACTAATTTCTGGGTCGAGTTTTTTAAAACACAATATGCATTGCTACAGTGCTTTCACACTTATATTTTTTTTTTTCTTTCACTTATATTTTTTTTTATAACCATGGTATCTCCATCAGCTTAAGTTTTTTTTTTTGTTTTTTTTCACTTATACATTTTTTTTTAACCAAGATCTCCGGGCCAGCTTAAGCGCATCACCACTACTCCCCAAACCAAATTTATTTTTTGATAATCGGGATGTCCAAGCCAACATGGACGCACCACGACTAATCCCCGAACCAATTTATTATTGTTTTTCCTTATATATTTTTTTGTTCACTTATACATTTTTTTATGACTGGGGGTCTTCAATCCATCTTAAATGCACCACGACTAATTCTCGGACTGATTTTTCAAAAAAACAATATGAATTGCTACAGTGCTTTCATGCTTATACTTTTTTTTTTCACTTATATTTTTTTATTATAATTCGTGTCTCCGGATCAACTTAAGCTTTTTTTTTCACTTATATATTTTTTTATAATCAGGATATCTGAGTTAGATTAAGTGCACCATGACTAATCATCAGATCCTTTTTTTTATAATCGGGGTGTCCGGGTCAGCTGATGCGCACCACGAGCTGTATAAGTACATATATACCCCTTATAAGTTAAAATCCAAGAGTTGGCTATAGGGGTGTATTGGTAATTTACCAATTTTAATTTATTTTCTATCGCGGTGTTGTGGGTGTGTCTTCGGGCGTGATGTTAATTTCAGAGCTCATGCACATTTCAGATGGCGCGTGCTACGTCGTAAAACTTCTAAAAATGTATATTAGTTTTTTTGTGCATAGGTATTAGAGGTATACTAAAAATGTACTAATATACTAAAAATATATATTAGTATTAGAGGTATTTCCAAAAAAAAATTCATTTTTGTGCATAGGACAATAATCATAATACCCTCAAATAAGACAAAAACCAAGAATTGTCAGTGGGGGTGTCCCGGTAATTTTACTTTTTTAGTGCACTGTAAAATAACTTTTGTAGTCTCAAATAAGACAAAACAGAAGAGTTACTTGTGGTGGTGTTTCAAACATTTTACGTTTAACTATACATGTATAAGAAAGAGTTTCACTCTCATTTTACACCAATAAAGATAAACTTACTATGTTTTTTTAACGTAAGTTGCATTTAATACAAATAACAATAAAAATTAAAAATTTAAACTAAGAGCAAAGGCTTATAGATACAAACAAAAAAATTAAAACTATTTTAGAAGGACCGAGAAAATCAAGGGATTGAAACTAAACTAAAAAATAAAAGAATAAAAATCGAAATAAAAAATAAAAAATAAAATATTATATATGTTAAAACTAGATAAGAAAAAATTTTAATCCCTGCAGTGGAGCGCAGGTTTATGGCTCGTAGAAGCTACAACAACCAAAGTTGTTAATTTCGTGTTGTTCCGGTCGGAACGTGCCATACCAGTAAGAAAACTGGGACGAAACGACGTCGTTTTCGCCCCGGTTTTCATTCCGGCCCGTTCCAGAAATTCCGGCCAAATTCCGGCCGGAACGTCCCGGTTTCGTTCAGGGTGTGCCGTTCCGGGATCAAAATAAAAAAAAATCAAAAACAAAAAAGAAAAGAAGAACTCAACCCATAAATTATATATTAGTAAAAATTGTTTCTCGGCCACCTTGCCCGAAACACAGAAAAATTGTTTCTTCTTGTACAGACGAAATCAAACCGTTGCAGAGGACAAGGAAAAGGAGAAGACTATATATTTTCTGCAGTGGGATGAATGTGGTTCACGGTTTGATTGGTGAAAGGTGGATCCGAAGAAGACAGGTGGATCTGAAGTAGCGTTGTTGGCCATTCTTTTGGATTCCGAGAAAGAGAGGTTGGCTGGGTGTGTTTGGTGTGGAGGGGGCGGTGGCTAGAGAAGAAGAAAGGATGGGTAGGGTTTTTTTTATTGAAATGAAGGGGACAAACGGGGTGGGGTGGTTTTTATACATATTTTTGGTTTTTATACTAATTATATAATAATAATAATAATAATTAATTATTATAATAATTAATTATTAATTATTATAATAATAGTTAACATAAAAAATAGGGGTATTAATTTATAATTAATTTGATTGAATTATTTGTAATGGAATGTATTTTAATTAATTATGTTTGAACTTATTGATTATTTCTTAATGTGTTCATTTTGTTTTTTTAAGTTTTTCTAACATTAAAAAATAATAAGTAACATTAATTAATTTCAAATACAACAACCATAAAAAAACATAGAATTACTTGAAAAACATACAATAAGTAGCTTAAATTTCAAATTTCAAATATTCTGGATCTTTTAATTATAATTAAATTCATTTTTTATTTTTTATTTTAAAAATAATAATTTTATTGTTGGAATTTTAGAGATGTTTCTAATTTTGAGATTATGTTTCTTTGACTTTGTGTTTGTATTGTATAATTTAAAGTTAATTTATCTTGAATTTTAATTATACTTGTTAAATTAATATTTTTTTCATATATATATATATATGAACAGTACGACACCGAAACGGCACGCCGGAACGCTCCGAAACTGGAACGTTCCGTTTCAATCGAAAAACCGGAACGGTATTAACAACTTTGACAACAACACAAATAGAAGCTTAGCCTTTTAGCAAATAGAATCCCATCATTGACTTGAGACACATCAGATCCAACTCATTTTATAGAAGCGTCACATTTAACCTGGAGCTAATAAACTTTACCGAGTTGAAAATGTAGGCTAACAAGCCAATCAGACGATGCCGACAGGGGCCATGATTCGGTGCATCTCTTTTCCGAGTTGAAAGAGTCACTTCGGATTATAGAAAAAACACGAAGCAACGTGTTTTGGACTCAGCTAACCTTCTTCTGAAATTAAACAATAAAAAATTTAAACCGTGTGAATAAAGTGTGTCCACAATCACTCAACATTATGGGAACGACAATAAACGGAGACGTGGATATTTAGATATTGAGGCGGTATTAATAAGAGTGCAGATTCTTAATATTATTAGCCCAGGAATCCCATTAATTAATTAATTAATTAATTAATACCATGCTCTTTGTTTTCCAAAAAGAAATAAAAATAAAACAGAGCACTTAACACTTAAATTCACAAGTGAAGGAAGGAAATGAGGTCCCAGAAATCAAAGGCTTATTATAATTGGAGGAGGGATGGTTGAAGATACAGAAGAAGACAAATGCTGACAGAGAAAGAGAGAGAGAGAATAATAAAGAAAGTAGATGAATCTGACAGGTCATGAAGTTTGCACCTTCAAGTACGAATAAATTGAAAAAGTCAACGCGCAAAGAGATAGCTGATGACATCTCCTCCCAGATTTCAATTCTCAACTCTCATCTCCTCTTGTCCACTGGCACGGGTGCTTTATTTTAAGACATAAGAGCTTCTGACTTCGTTTTAAAATACTTTTAATATATTCCTTATTATTGCAATAATTTTCGATTTACTAATATTATATACAGTCCCTGTTCTTGGAGGGGTAGAAAAGTATACAAAGGTGGCTTCTTAGATTTATACGCTACAATGACGCCTTGAATTCGGAAATAATATCTTTTTTGTGGTTAAGTGTCCGGATTAATTCATTGAATGCATGTCGTTGTTCTTCAGTTAGCATGCATTATCTATCTATCTTTCTATCTTTCTATCTATCTATATATATATAAATATATATAGACACACACTAATCAACTGCAATAATTTGAGTTTTCTAATATATAATTGCTGCTCCAAAGTACCTACCCGTACCCTTCCAAGATTCACAAGTGATAACGACATCGACCTTTTGAAAAGAAAAAAAAGGATTATCATTTTTATAAAAAAATATATATATATTTTTAATTGTGATTTTTTTAATATTTATAGATAGATAGATATATGTAGTTAAAATTATTAGAAGATGAGTTTTTGCATGTAGAATAAATTTAAGGTAGATTTTAAAAAAAAATAATAATTAATTTTCTATAAAAAAAAAACTGAGATTTAAAATACAGTTATAACGGGGAAGTTTAATATAAAAAATAAAACTATTTTACTAATCAAATAAACTTTTTCTATGATACGGTAAAAAATAAAAGCTATCTCTTCACTTCTAAATAATGAACCGATCACTCCAGCTAGAATAGAAAACAAATTTGAATTATTTTCATAGAATCCGATTTGTCGAATTAACATAAACATAATTAAAGCGGGTGAATTTGTCAAAAGAAGGTGCTTCAGATTCGTGCATCATAAGAACCAGAGTAATTTCAATAGAAATTTCTCTAGCGAAGGAGGTGGAAGCAGAGTGATGTCAGCATAAAGGACAAAACATCAGCTTCAAACCTACATTATGATATCATGGTATCACAGCAACCCAGGAAAACAAGCAGGCCACTGGAAGCGTGATACTCTGATATCATCACAAATATATATAAATATATATAATTATTTTGGTTTTTTGGTCTAAGAACTACAATAATGAACAATCAAATAGTTGTATCAGGGAAACATATATGGATGCTAGGCAAATGGAATAATTAATCAAACCAGGCCACCGAAATCTATGAACATCTCGTGCTTAATTATGTTCCTTTGAAAATATTTCACCTACTGAGTTTAGATACAATCATAAAAATGAAATTGCTGGATTACATCAATGAGCATGAGATTTCATGGATTTAGAAATGAGAGGTGTGTATAAGTGTGAGGAAATCGTATAAAAAGTTACATATATGTAATTTAATAGTTTAAAAATAGTATCTATTATTATTATTATTTCAAAGTTTTTGCATTAAAACTGGCTGAAGAACGTAGCTTCGTTTTCTGATACGTATCATAAAATTTGAACCCTGAGCCAAACCCCACAGGTTAAACCGTTTTGTTAATTACTGTTAAGGAACCATCTCACCTAAAAGCTTAAGCTTGTAGGTGAGGCCCCAGAATATGATTATATTATACTCTAACACACCCCCTCAAGTGAAAGCTCTTTGGGCTTGAAACTTGCACAGGCCCACATCACCTTGTGTTTAGTTTTTTTTTATCAAATTGAATGGAGGTGGTGAGATTCGAACTCGTGACCGCTAGGTCAACAAGGCTCTGATACCATGTTAAGGAACCATCTCATCTAAAAGCTCATGTTAAGGAACCATCTCACCTAAAAGCTTAAGCTTGTAGGTGAGGCCCCAGAATATGATTATATTATACTCTAACAATTACCTAGCCAGCACTAATTGTGGCAGCAGGGCACCGATCGTCTTGCGAGAAATGCTATTGAAAAACTTAACGAGTTGTCCGGTTAGTGAGTAATTTTTCCATTCCCATTACGGGGTCGCGCTCTTGTACATGTAGGCAAAACAAAACGCAAATAAACCATAGAATTAAATAATAGGAACAGCTAAACCAGAGGGAGAAAGGAAATTAAATAAGGAAAAAGAAATGCTACTAGGATCTAACTAACACGCACGACTCTACTGAATATTTATTTTTTTATTAGACAATCACCAATAAAAGGATTATCATCTCTGAGTTCAGTGCCTATATAAATCCAAAGCTGCGAGGCAGCTTTCAGAAACGATAGCAGTAAGAAGAAGAAGAAGAAGAAGATGACGGAAACAAACCAGGTGGAGGTGGAAACTAAGCTGAAAGATCGAAAGTTATCATGGGCAAAGCTGCGTCGCGTCGACTCGCTCCATTTGGAGGCTGGAAGAGTTTCCATGCCTCATGGCCACACCTCTACGGTCTGTCATATCAATCACCTTTGTTAATTTCTCCGAGTTTTTTTGCCAATCATGCATCCTCGATAATATTTAAGCTTTCTTGTGTGTGTACGTAAATGTGCAGATCAGTTGGAAGAGGACGTTGAGCTTTGCATTTCAAAGCATTGGAATAGTTTATGGAGACATAGGAACCTCTCCACTTTACGTATTTTCAAGCACTTTCACCGACGGCACTATTCACAAAAACGAGGACATTCTCGGGGTGCTGTCCCTAATCATCTATACCTTAGTGCTCGTGCCCATGATCAAGTACGTCTTCATCGTGCTCAGAGCCAACGATCATGGTGACGGTAAGTTCCCAAATCTGCTTAAGAATGTTCCCAAATCAAGGTTAATGTTTATTGACAACAACCAGGGACGACAATATCCATTCCTTTGAAATTAAATTAGAAAAAAACACAGGGATTGAGGCTAAATAAGGTGTTGAATATTTAAAGGGATGAGTGCCATAAATCATAAACCTCCTTGTTGCTATACATGTACTATTTGCTTAGCTGAAAAACAAATTAGACAACAAAAACCCTGGCGGTTTCAAAGACTAATCAGCACAACACTGTTCCATTCATGTTGTTGTCTTGTTGGGCATTCAGGAGCTGGAAAGTAGATGTGAAGGTTGCATCACTGTATTATCTTACAGTTTTTTACTACAAATTAATTAATTAATTGATGTACTCATGAACAGGTGGAACATTCGCACTCTATTCGTTGTTATGCCGGTATGCAAGGGTGAGCTTAATTCCAAATGACCAGCCAGAGGACAGTCAACTATCCAACTACAAGCTCGACACGCCATCTAGTCAGTTGAGGCGGGCTCAAGTAATTAAAGAGAAGATGGAAAGTAGTAAAGCCATTAAAATCATACTTTTCCTAGTAACAATTCTGGGAACTTCTATGGTCATTGGAGATGGCGTCCTAACTCCATGCATTTCAGGTTTGTGTGCAGACAACTATATATACTCAGGTTAGTTTTTCTCAGGAGAAATCCTGATGAATAACTGTGATTAAATGTTCTCTTGCAGTTCTTTCAGCAGTGGGTGGGATCAAGTCCCTGGGTGAAGGTACGTGCTAGAATGCATGATTTTTACTTCTCTATTTTTCAATTACTTACATACCAATGGAACTAGAATACATGGATTTTATTTTAGGAGGGAAATACACATATTTGATACTTGACTAAAACAAATTGGTGCTAGTTACCCACCCTTGTGCTTATGATCCACCTTTTATAGTCTTTCTTTTATATATGAAATTTGACTTTTAGTTACAATCATGGACTACCTCTTTCACTGACATCGAGTTTGTTTAATTATCCAGATACCGTTTTGGGTGTTTCAGTCGCAATCTTGATTGTCCTTTTCAGTGTTCAGCGGTTTGGCACCGATAAAGTGGGTTTCGCTTTCGCCCCAGTTATCTTCTTGTGGTTTTCATTCATTGGTGGAATCGGCCTTTTCAATCTGTTCAAGTATGATCTTGGTGTGCTACGTGCCTTCAACCCAAAATATATAATCGATTACTTCCAAAGAAATGGCAAGCAAGGATGGATTTCACTTGGTGGGGTAGTTCTATGCATTACAGGTGAGTCTAGCTATATATGAAGTTCTCTCTTTTTTTAATTTTCCCTGTAAATTTTCTTCTCTAACGTAGAAGGTTCATGACAGGGACTGAAGCCATGTTCGCTGATCTCGGTCACTTTTGCGTCAAGGCGATTCAAGTGAGTAGATACATAAGCATTAATTTCTAATTTTCTATCAGCTATCTGCAGTTTTAGCAATGAAATCTGCTTAGGAATTCGAAAAGTGAAGATGAGAGAACACGATTCATTGAATTACTGAGCATGTCCTTGGGCTATAGATTCATGATTATATAATATAGCTTTAATTATGACTACTCTAAGCTGCTTCATTTGCTCCAAGCGATTGTTGCAAAGCAGGACAGTTTCTGCAGAGTCTAACCTTCCCGGCTATTATTTATTGATTTCCAACAAACACTTAAAATTCTGAATAGATAACTTTTCAGTTTTATGATAAAGAGTTTAAATACTATTTCAATAAGAAGTCTAAACACCATTTTTAATTTAGAAAATATTAGAATCCATTTCATATCATCACACATGACAAATCTTGTGTGCTTCTATGCGCAGATTAGTTTCTCCAGCATAGTGCTTCCATCATTACTAGCTGCATATGCTGGGCAAGCAGCATACCTTTCCAAATTCCCGGATGACGTGTCTGATACCTTCTACAAGTCTGTGCCAGGTAAAAACCAAGTGGCCAGGAAAAACATCTGCAATTAACCATCTCGATTTTTTTCATCGTTATGGATGAAGTACTTTCTGTGGCCATATTTATTGCTGTAGAGAAACGAAAGCATGAATTCCTAGCAGAGTAATCACTTTTCATTGCGTGCAGATCCGTTATATTGGCCAATGTTTGTTGTTGCTGTTGCTGCTGCAATTATTGCCAGCCAAGCCATGATTTCAGGAGCATTTTCAATAGTTGCTCAATCCTTGAGTCTCAATTGTTTTCCCAGGGTTAAGATTGTTCACACCTCTGCAAAGTATGAGGGTCAGGTTTACATACCTGAGATCAACTACATGCTTATGGTTGCTTGTGTAATCGTCACTTTGGCATTCAGGACAACTGAAAAGATTGGGCATGCCTATGGTAAGCAACCACGAAATTCAATCTCAGCAGCTCAGTTTGTTTTATCAAAGAGCTAATAATTCATGTTCTTGGGATTCAAAAATTCAAAATTTTCTTATGAGAAAAAAGTAAGAGATAGTGAAGGGTTGCCCTGCAGTTATGAATAGTGGAGCTGTAGTGCTCAGAATGGAACCCTTTGAGCTAAATTGATTCAAAACATCATTGTTTTTTTTTAAAAAATATATATATGTATGTATATTTTGAAAAAATCTAAATTCTATTATATGGTCCCTAGACTTCATTTGTGTTAAAATGGGGTCCCTGAATGTAGAGAGAAGAAAGAAGGGATGGTAAAGAATCAGTTTTTTAAAGTTTCCTGAAGGTTCAAAAATGGTTTTTATGGGGTGTGGGGATGATTCCAAAATGTTTGGAGTTAAAATGAAAGCTACAGGCTAGGCTCTGTCCTTTGTTTTTATAGCCTAGCTAGATTGTGCACGTCTAGTAGATCGAATCGCTCATGCCTAGTTGTGACAACCTTCACTGCTTGCAGGAATTGCTGTGGTTGCTGTTATGGTTATGACAACCTGTGTGGTTACACTTATAATGCTAGTTATATGGAAGGCAAGGATTCTACCTATCACTCTTTTCTTTTTTGTATTCGGTTCTATAGAGATCGTTTACCTATCAGCTGTACTGTACAAGTTCAAACAAGGCGGGTACCTTCCTCTGGCATTATCTTTTTTCTTGATGGTGGCCATGGGGACATGGCATTATGTGCACAGAGAAAGGTACCTGTACGAGCTTAAAAACAAGGCCTCCGGTGAATATATCAGCCAACTGGTGGCAAACGCAAACATGAACCAGCTACCAGGAATAGGGTTTTTGTACTCTGAGCTTGTGCAGGGCATTCCTCCGATATTCCCTCACTTCATTTCCACCATACCTGCCACCCATTCAGTTCTAGTGTTTGTTTCAATTAAGTCTATTCCGATAAGTAAAGTGGCAATCGAGGAGCGGTTTCTGTTCCGGCAAATTGAGCCACGAGAGTTCCGTATGTTCCGATGTGTTGTGAGGTATGGATACAAAGATACAATCACGGAGTCTCATGAGTTTGAAAGGCAGCTGGTCGAACACTTGAAAGAATTCATCCGCCATGAATACTTCATACGTGAAGCAGGCAACATTGAATCCACGGTTGAACCGGAGAACAACCAACATTCCACTCTACCTGTAGAGAAGGATGAAAAAGGAAGACGATCAACAACAGTTCATGTTGAGGAATCACTACAACAGCCCGATCAGTCAATAGGCGGCGCACCCTGTTTTTCATCAGGTTCTATCCGGTCCATCAGTGGAGTCAACTTGTCAAGTTCTTCTGCTAGAATCGCACCAGCCCAGGTCTCTAAAGGTGCTGAAGACGAGATCCATTTTGTGGAAAAAGCCATGGAGAAAGGCGTGGTTTATCTGCTAGGAGAAACTGAAGTGGTGGCAGAAGCAAAATCATCCTGGTTCAAGAGACTAGTTGTTAATCACGTGTATTCTTTCCTCAGGAAGAACTTCAGAAAAGGGGAGAAATTTTTTGCAATCCCCCAAACAAGGATTCTCAGGGTCGGAATGACATATGAGATATGATATTGAGCTTGAAGTTTTGGTGTGGAAAGAAAATGTGTGCGTGGATGGTTCCAGTACTTCTGTTGCAGCTTGTTCAATTGATAGAGCAGCAGAAGTTACTGACTTTTTTTCTTTTTTTTCTTTTTTTTGGTTTGTAAACAAAATGTATATTTGTATGATTGTTGTCAAGCGTGCTTTATTATATTAAATACAAAAGAATTGCTCAAAAACCTTTAAAGATTGATTTAGTGACTCCATCTTGCTACTTATAATTGATTTTTCCTTTTCCTTTCTTGGGAGAAACAAGTGAATGAATTATTTCTCATCGCTAAGACAAGGTAAACTAATTTAACAGAAGTTATTAACATTAATTTAATTTATTATAACCCGATATTTTACCCTCATTTTTTATGTTTTATATATATATATATATATATATATATATATATATATATATATATATTCCCGGTAATTTTAGTTCTTTTTCATTTTTTATTTAATTTTTGTGTGAAAAAAATCATAAGATAAAAATAGTTGGGGTTTGAAATTTGACTGATAATTAGATATCACGGGTAAAAATAGAATTTCGGAATTTTTGGGCCACAATTAAGGATTCAATTGAAGAAAAAAAATAATTTGACCTTGATTTGGCTAAGATTAGAAAAAAATAAAGAGTTAAGGATGAGTTTTAAATACTTGATCAGATTAAGAAGTCAAGAAAGGATATATTAAAAGAGAAAAATCGGTTTTAAATAATTAAGAATTTATTTACACACACAAATCATTATATTAATGGAGCTCAAAATTAAATTTCATTCTAAAATCATGATCTAATAAAAATACATGTATATTCTTTAAAAAACTTTTATTATTATTTCAATGTATAATAATGCTCTCGAATTACACTGTGTAATTGTATCAACACTCTGTAATTATTGAAAATCTTTAGGCTGCTTATATAGCCGTTACATTCTCTCAAGACTAGCAACCCAGTTCCTTCGTATACTGAACATTATCGAAGGCACGAAAACAGAAATAACCGCCAAGTTGAAGATTCTTTGCTTTTTCCATTTTTCACTGCACTGCTAGTAGAGATGATCCCTTTCCCGAGACATAAATAAACCTCAGAAACACTTGGAAAGTAACTGGCCAGGCAATGAGTCTGCGAGATTTGCATATGAAAGTCATGTGTGAACCCATTCAAAGGCGGTACGTAAAGCGCCAACTGGATATGACAACCACTTGCATGTCAAATGGTGGTGAGAATCCTGACGGATTGTGGAAGCAGGTGGAGATTAACATGTTGTAATAATTGGTGCAGAAGGCCCAGGTTGTCTCTTTCAACGGATATCTTCTTCTGGCATCCTCTCCTGTGTCTTTTCTAACGCGTGCACAACCATTGGCAATGATCGGCAAATGCCTCTGAAAGATGTACATTCCTCAACTGCAACGCCGTATGCCACAGTGACTTAGGGTTTGACATGGTTCCAATTCTTGTATCTCTAGAGGTTCTAAATATTAACTTGTTTATGCAAATCTAAGGACTGTGGAGGGGTGTTTCTTAAAAGAAAGTTGCTCAAGATTGCCACACCTTTCGAACAAGACAAGTGGAAACAGCTGAGAAATCTATTCTGATTATTATTTGATCTTAGCTAATACCATTTGATAGGATAATGTCATTATCAAAGAATTCTAAATGAACTTTTCAGAATGAAAAATGATTCCAATTCAACTTTTAATATTAATAGACGGGCCATGGTCTTTGATTGAAGGTGGTGTGAAATCTCTTCTTCTTTTTGTCTCCTATCAAAACTGCACCTTCCCTCCGCATATATTATTAGCCCTCTTCCATCCGCAAATGGAAGAGGGTCAGAGAATTTCACAAAATGTCAAACTTTGTTCAGGAATTCGAAGACGAACAGTTCCAAAGTGCCGGTGGCTCACAGCACTCTGTCGGCAGGCCTAATCCTACTGAAAACGGTGGCTCAACTCCTACCATCTCAAAAAAGAAAAGGAATCTTCCGGGAAATCCAGGCAAGAAAAATCTCTTTATATTGTTATCTAAATCCCATGGATAATACTTTCGAGACAACAACATATTTATACGAATATGTTTAGCAGGTTTTAAGGAAAGCATACACTATAATCAACAATCTTGCTAACAATGTCGAGTTGCACTCTTTTGGCAAATTTTGGTGACATTTTCGCTTACAGAAAAACAAGTTCAATATTGACAGATTTCAGAAGATGAACTGTTTGGTGCAGTGTAAAAGTAGAATCCTTGAGCTTTTGACATTAAGAGTGCAGGTTTGAGTCTTGAGAGCACCTACCTCCTGCAAAAATAACGAAGCCTATAAAAATTTAGCTCTCGAAACATTTTTAATACAGGTTTCAAGTAATAGTCATGGCATACAACTGTTTTCTAATGGCATGATTCTCTTAAGTCTTAGCAATCCGATCATATTTGCTTATCGTCATGGGTACTTTATGGGCACCTGTCCTATATATATTATTATATTAACACAGTTTTTCAGCCTTTCCAAATCTGTCAAGAGTCCAGTATTTTACAAGCAACCCTGTCTAGTTTGGTTCATAGGATTCCTGTTTCTATCTTTCTAGTTACAGGTTATTTGTTAATTTCTGAAGCAATTGTTGAAAAAAATCATGTGTATCTTCATGTTAATTACTGATATAATAATTCCATATCCAAAAGAGGGAAAAGGATAAAGAGGCAAGTTGAACTTGCCGATCCTTCCATTCATTTAATTGTAACAATACAGAGTCGGTTTCCTGGCAAACTGATCACAGCCTCATAAAAAGAAAGGTCTTAATTTCAATGAAATTATCACTAGGTCGAAGTTTCTAATTATCCTGTAAAGATTCGTTCAGAGGACTTCCAAGCAAAAACTTGCAGAACTCCCATTTGAGGAATTCTTTACTTTGAGTCACTAAAGCTATCCAATTGCCAAACTAACTTCTTGTCCCTGTCAATGTAACTTCACAGACCCAGATGCAGAGGTTGTAGCATTATCACCAAGGACTTTAATGGCAACGAACAGGTACATTTGCGAGGTGTGTCATAAGGGATTCCAGAGAGACCAGAATCTTCAGCTTCACAGGAGAGGACACAACTTGCCCTGGAAATTCAAGCAAAGACAGAACACGCAGGTTAAGAAGAGGGTGTATGTTTGTCCTGAGCCAACTTGTGTCCATCACGATCCAAGTCGGGCTCTCGGTGACTTGACTGGGATCAAGAAGCACTTTTGCAGGAAGCATGGAGAGAAGAAATGGAGATGTGAAAAATGCTCGAAACGGTATGCTGTTCAATCAGACTGGAAGGCACACACCAAGATCTGTGGAACTCGAGAGTATCGTTGTGATTGCGGTACAAGTTTCTCAAGGTGAAATTTAATTATATTATGTGAATTATAATTTTTTCATCTGTAGAAAGATCAAATTATAACTTAAGTTAATGTTCGAGTTTTAGTTCCTAATTCCAACAGAAAAAAAAGTAGTATGTTCAATGATGAGATGTAGAAAATACAGATGATGGAAGACTATAAGAAAAAAATGTACTTACACTTTCATCAATGTTTTGTACAGGAAGGACAGCTTTGTTACACATAGAGCCTTTTGTGATGCATTGGCAGAGGAGAACTACAAAGTGAACCAGAATCTCCCCGCCACAGGAGGAATGTTACAGAACCAAACTCAAGAGCCTTTCAGTTCATCAATGCGAAGCTCAGACGCCTGCTCAAACAAACGCGCAATAATGATCCTCACAGTTTCTGCCGAGAACTCTGACAGTGCATTGCGACCTTTATCTTTGAACTCATCTGGGATGATGATGTCGAGTAATTTAAATCCAAGAAATCCACTGCCTCTGGCTTGTTTTAGCTCTTTGGTCGGATCAAACACTTCTCCTATGGCAATTGGCTCTAATTATACGCCAGCAACAGCTCTCTTACAAAAGGCTGCTGTAATGGGTGCAAAAATCAGCGACAACTCAATCGCCCCAATACTCTTTAAAGGATTTAATGGATACTCTACAACCAGCATGGACTCATCAGGGTCATTCCAAGAGGGTTCTTCAAAAGATGGTAGCAACATAGGATCACACGGTGCAAATATGAACGGTTTATATTTGAGAGATGCAGAGATGTTTGACAGGAACTTGTTTGAATCTCCTCTCCTTATGGACATAGAAAATGGAAATGCTGCTCACACGCTGGCGGGTGAAGCATACATGGGAGGCAGTGAAAAAATGACAGTTGATTTCCTAGGAGTGGAACCACCAACTGGTCATTCAGCTGTGGGGAGCAAGCGAAATTATGAAGCCAACATGATGGGGTTAGGATGAACAAAGTCAAAATGTCCCAGAACTTATATATTATTATTATGATTATTAGCCTCCTGATCTCCATAAGCTACTAGGTGTTGAGATTTTCGAATTGTTTGATCGAGTCATATACTTTTCTATACATTGTAATTCCGCTCGAGTTAACTATTTGCCAGTGTTTGAATGGGGGGGAAAACTGTCTTTTTCCCATGATTAATTTATCGTTACAAAATTGATCATGGTCATAAAGGTTTTTTCACATTTTGAAAACATAATAAAATGACTTAATAATTCTTAAAAGCAAAAACTATCATTATTTTGCCTTTTTTTTTACAAAGCATTTTTATCATAGTTTTTTGTTATAATTAGGGTTGTTGGGGGCAGTTTAATATTTTGATAAATATAGATTAATATGAAAAATATTGGTTGGCGCGTGCATTGTAGATGCCGACATGTGAGTTGTTTTTATGATCTTCTGATGACGTGTAAGATACAATCTTATAGAACAGCGGTCGCGACATATGTGGCCAACCAACTTCTGGTTTGGCTCCAGCGGCCTTTGCATTAACAAAATAAACATTATTTCTAATTTATCCTATCTGTCAGCCACAGTTAAACTATAAATTATAATACTATAGCATTATTTATGAAAATGATTTTCTCATATATTGAGTTTTATTGGAATAACATGGTGTGAATTTTCCAGTTCGGAGAACTGAGAATCAGGTGGCGTGCTGCTTTTTTACGGGTTATTTATCGGTGACAATCCTGATGAATCCATGCCGCCAAACCCTTATTCCGAGACAGTAATAAAGATGATGTTTGGGTCAGGATGGCAGAGCATATCAGCTCTAACATGCAATCCGCAAGCAAGAAAAGGTTTTCTGGTAGTGACTGTAGAGATATCTCAATATCAAATCCGCAAACCAGTTTCTCCAGATGAGCCCGATAGCATATGAATCAAGATATCGATGAGAGACACTCGGAACCTCATAGAGAAACTGGAGGCTTGTACAAATATTCTCGACCAGCAATTCTCAGCAGTTTTCAGATTAGTTCAACGATTAACCAGTTATTTTCATTTTTTTCCTGTAAATAAACACATTGCAGTTCAGCAAAGCATTTCTCTGGCACAAAAATGTAAGAGGGAATTAAGAGGGGGGGAAAGGTGCAACGCCTTCTGAAAACAGGGAGTGGTTCCCTCGTTCCAATAAAGTATCCCTTATATAGAGCTTGTGCAAGAGGCTAATGGTTCTGTCTAACATTACCAGTCAATTGACAAGTATTAACACTCAACAAATTTCCAGAAAAATGAACACTTAATAGCACAACAACAACCCCAAACTATCATAGCAGATAAATTTACAGCATGTAACATTTCATACCTAAGCAAACAAGAGCACTCTCTCCTTCCACACGTGAAGCATATAACATCCTTTCGACGGGCACTTTGAGTTGAATGCCATGTCAGGGACCGGTTTTAATCAGCCCTGTTAGAGATGTCATATGACTTGGATCAGAAAACATTCCACTCACTATAATATGCTTCTTGAAACAAACTTCAATGATCACGAGAAATTTTCTGCCCGTCTGCCAAACCGGGTTCCATTCCAAACTCAGCAGCCAGCACCTGTATATCTGGTGTTATCTCCCAGTTGGCTTTATGATCCCAATTTGCGTGTCTTGGCTGGGTTCCACACCTCTCCAATCCACCAATACTGTCAATCTGACTTTGTATATCTTCAAAATCCTCATCAGCAACAGCTTGACGTTTTCCCACTTCTATATCAAAGCTCCTTTTGGGCATCTCTGGGCTCAAGACATGGCTCAACTGCATTGGAGCAGCATAGCCAGATGAATCAACCCTGACCTTTGCGCGGAATTTGTTCTTTGATTTTGGAATTTTTGAGAAGAAAACCTCCAGAACATTACGAACACAACCAAGGTTGTAAGGATTCATCTTTCCATCATACCTATACCTGAAGTTCTCATATGTTGTCTGCACAAAAGTAAAATAACTTGCAGGTTGCGTAATGAGGAAAAACTTTTGGAACAATAGAGAAAATGAGGGTGAAGAGAGAATTTCAACCTGATTGGTGCATATCAAGTACAGATGAAATGCAGTGAGACCTCCAACAAACCAAGCACATATAAATGTGTATAATACCAGGATTCCTGAAACAGGAGACTTCAGAAAGGCCCTCCATATATCACAATGATTTGCATCCATTATTTTCCTTATGTTGACCCAGCAGAATGCAAGAACATAGAGGCATAGAATAGTTGTGGAAGACACGAACATGAAAAAGAATCTGTAATTCCTCTGTCAACAGAACACTCTAACCAGTTAGGCTTATGAAGGTCGGACAGCATTTTACAGCAAAGTCAGCATTTTACATTCTAACCAGATTGCAGAAGATTTCAACTCTTTAGCCCAGGCCTTCTATCTTAAACACCCCCACAAAGTCAACTTGGAAGCTCTGAAAAATGCTTATTTTGCTATATTGGCATAACATAGCCTGGAATGCTTAATCCCTGTGCAACCCTATGATATATATATATATATATATATATATATCCTCTCCAGAATAAAACAAGTTCCAGAACAAAAAAATGACACAAATCCCAGATACTTATCAAGTATTGAGATTTGAAACATAAAAGTTCATGCCAAATGATCTAGGTTCAAACTACTAACATGAAAATGATCATTTAACAGGTTGTTGGTTTGACTTATCACTCCTAACTAAATCACCCCCCTAACCTCATCTCCATATAATTCAGTTTTGAAATTCTAATGAAATCTTACACAACAGCCAACTCCAAGAATATCTACTTTGTATATAGAAAAGGAAAGAAAGAAAATCATGCATTCTTTACTAGCTCAATCTTTTTGCTTCTTTTTTTAAAAATTATTTCCCAGCCCATTTTGGCATAAAGAACACCCAAAGAAAGCCTGGTGAATCAATATCTGTCACACACAGTAAGTGCATAACTTCAAATGCACTCACCATGAACTACCACAGTGGCATGCTTAATCACAGTATATTCAGTTGTCATTGGGTATACACTACAAACACATCATTTTATCTGATATCAGTGGTGGAGGATGCACTGATAGATGAGGGAGTTGGAAACCATCACATTGACCCTAAGCAAGCCAAAAGGTTTAAAATTGATGGAAGCAATACATTCAACCAAGATGTGACTGCACAGGGAAAAAAAAACAAATCCATAATTAAATCAAAATATGCAAGATAAATACTGTTAAACTGGAAGATACCTTGCCAATACATTGCCCCACCCACGGGCAATGATGATCAAAACGTTCAACGCAGTTGTTGCATATAGAGCAATGAGAGCATCGTGGTGAGCGGTATAGCATGCATGTTTGGCAGTATTTGACCTTGACTACCATCCCATTCACCAAAACATCTTTTGTGGGAGGTAAACTTGGGCCAGAAACCTGACTTCCAGGCCAATCAGCAGATATACTTGAGCCTTCATCTTCTGGAGGGTGGAGATTACGAGGAATAATGCCTGGATCTCTTGCAGAAGTAAGGAAGAGAAGAATAATAACCTGAATAGATTGACAACCCAATGAAAATATCCAAATTGCCAGGTAAATTCACTGGAATATGGAAGAATACATTATAAGGTAAGTCAGCAATAATGTTAGCACTATTTTAGCTCACAAAATGCTTACAGCAAGAGCAACAAAAGAAGTAAGACATATCATATGATTTCATGTTTGGTTGATGATCATTATTCTGCCATGTCAAAACTCAATGGAAGGAAAAGCAAGACAAGTTTCTCCCAACTTTTGAATCAAAGTAAATTGATTCCTTTTGTGTAATGTCAAAGTTTAGACCTTCACAGACTGTATATCAGTCTCCGAGAAACGAGAAACATAAATCAACTAGATATTATACAGCCATTTAGCCAAGTTGAGAAGGCTTCAGTTTTACAAAGCATTTCCAAACTCTTTTGCCACCGTTTTCTTAGAACTCAAGTCTCCAAAAAATTAGGCTGTGGGGCCAGTATGGCTATAGACAAATATAACTATAACTACTTTCAGGAAATCAAATGGATGAAGCTCCACAGTTCTTTTCATTTTTTGTTTTGCATCAACCTGCTTCATTTTACCATCATCTTTCAGGATAGATTTCATAAAACAGCAACCACTTAGGACATTTACAATGATCTCTTTTTTTAATAGTAATAATAAATAAAAAACTGTCAATGCTGGGAAGTGATGGTAATATATCGTGAAACAGCTCTAGTTAAATTTCTGTAAAAGAGGAATGACTCACATATGCTGTCAAGATGACACATATAACTACAATATAATCACCTAGCTGGTGTTGGAAGTCTTCAATGAGCCTTTGAGAAACAAAAGCGGAAAATAAGACTACTGGAACCATGATTAGAAGGATTGTAAGGAATAGCGACCTGACATCTGGACCAAAAACAAGTCTACCCCCAAGGCAGAATATCTGCAGAAGAATTAGAGAATCGGGTCAGTTGCTCGGTTTGCTTATTTCATAATCTATACATTTCATATGCTTTACAGCCGTAAACGTTAAACATGAAGCAGCACACTTGATAGCTATAACTAGTCATGAATTAAATGATAAACCACCCTGCTCGATACAAAAGAGCGAAAATAAATTGAAGGATCCATACTTAGACTGTGAAAGAATCAACCAATGAAACAAGTTGAAAAGTTAATCACGTGAAATAGAGCATGTTATGTACAAATGTTACAAATGCAATAATCATTCTAGTAATTATGTTGTTCTAAGCAACTACAAAACGAAAAATCAACAGATGGTGCAAGAAAATGGTTTTTTCTGCTAGATGATGTCCTATTATTTGTTAACAAAAACTTCTTTTTGGAAGCACAGTATGGACAATGATCAACAAAACAGGAAGAACAAACATAACACTTGTAATAACTAAAAAGTTGTAAAGTGGTTTGAAAGCTAAGAAACGAGGCTGGGTAAGAGCCAAAAAGAAAAAGAAAGCGGACAACATAAAACATGGTAATAACAAACACGTAAAGACAGAGAGAGATAGAGAAGAAAATACAAGTGAAAGGGAAGGGGAAACAAGTTGAAAAGGAAGTGTTACATTGTTTCCTTTCCAGGCTTGATATACTCGAAGATTACGAGCTCTATTATCGTTATGGCTACCCATAATTCGGCGATTAGAATCGGAAAGTTGGTGCGTAGGCATTGGAGTTGACGAATTGTACATTTTTTCTCCTCCACTTCCTCCTCGCATTCTCTCACCAGTCACCACCCCTCATCAACAAATATCCCTTTCACTCACCCTCAGATCCCCTCATTTACAATGAACAGGGAGATCTAGGGAATTATTATCATTTTTCAAACCTGTAGCGAAGAAAAAAAAAAGAAACGTTAAAGACAAAAGGCAAAAGAAGGGAGGCAAGGTAAATGGGCAGGAATGTTGGAAAGGAAGTTTCTTGTTTTACCTAGGCAAGAAGGGATGGACGGGGGTGAGAATCTCCCTACCGGAGGTGAAAGAGAGGGGGCGCAGGGAAATGACAGGGCAAAAACAGGGAAAGACAGAGCTGATGAGAAGAAGAAGAAGAACGTACTTTTGCTTTCGTGGCCGTTTATTTATTTTATTAGAAAAACAAATAACAATTGGAGTGTAGCTTTTTGGATCGGCGGTTTTAATGATGGATAGTAATAATAACCAAAATTCGATAGCAGCCCCTTAAAACACATTTCTTCATATTTGACCTTTGTGATTTTAATTATTGTTATTATTATTTTAAAATAAAATATAAAATTATAAATATTCTATAATTTCACCCCTTACTATTTTTTAATTTATAAATAATTTATCCAATTATATTTTTTTTTAATTTCACTCCTATTATTTTTAAATATTTAAATAATTTATAAAATTATAGACGCTTTTTTATTTCATCCTTGTTATTCTTTAATCAATAGATGATCTATCAAATATTCAAATTATAAGTTTTTTTTAATTTCAATTCCTACTATTTTTTAAACCTATAAATAATCTATTAAATTATTTTTTTTAATTTACTCCATGTAATTTTTTATCTTTCAAGTCGGGGCCTTATTATTTAAATTGTTGTTTGTTTTGTTTGGGATCATTGTTTTGTTTTTGTTGATTTTTTTTTCTGCAAGTCTGTTTATTAATATCTTTACTATAATTTCATCCTTCAAAATTAAATATATTGAGAGTTAAGTTTTTAATTAAACCCAAATATAGAATTTTATAAGTTGCAGGTTTTATAGATTAGATCACTTAATAATGTTTATCCGAATTTGCTTGTTTTTTCCCTCCTTTTAAGTTGATCTTTTCAAAATAAAAAATATTATTATTATTTTATGCTGTTTGATTCTATTAGGTTAGATTTCTATAAAAAATAATGATTTCATCTCTATTATTTTTAAATCTATAAATAACTATCAAGTTATAAGGAAATTTCAATTTCATCCTTTATGATTTTTTAATTTTTCAAGTTTTATCTTTATTTTTTAATTGTTATTTATTTCATACTCCTTGGATTTTTTTCTCTTAAATTTTATATTTATTATTATTTTTGCAAGTTTTCTTATTAATATTATTCAACGATTTCAAATTTGAAACGAAATTGGCTAAGATTTAAGGTTTTTTTATTAAATGTGGTTTTATAATTTAACCATTTTTAGATTCATTTTAGTTTATTTAAGTTATTTTTTTAATTTCGTTTTTATTTTGTAGTTTATTTTTTTAATAGATCACCCTTAGACTGTTTTTATATTTGAAAGAGCTTAAGGCATTTTTACTTTAGTTTTTTTTATCATTTTATATATTACTTTTACTTTTTTATATATTATTTAGATAATTACTCTAATTAATAAATATTAAGATTTTTGCTCGCTAAGAGCGGGGAAACTGATCCAGTCTGCACTGTAACGTTAATAACTTATTAATACGGGAGGGACTTGCGGTGTTAATATTTATATTTATATTTTGTTTTCGATCAGCAATTCATTAATTTAAAACTGTAGACTTCTAAAAGGAGGTTATTTAATAAAAAAAAGTGATAATTATTTTCTAACGGATCTTTTTGAAAATGTAAATAATTTGCATGATTCCTAATTTTTTTTGTTATCGCAAAAAAAAAAAAAAAAAAGGAAATTCAGAAGGATCATGACGTGGGCACGAGAATAGCTCGAGGAAAAGGAGTCAAAAAGCAATCACAGGACAGCGATGCAATAGCAACTCCCAGCGTGTCCTCCAGGAGAATCTCTGGCTCCAAAAGTGGCTCGTTCTTTTTATCTTTCGTCTTTTTTCTTTTCTTTTTGACCTTTTTCTACGGAGAGCAGCTGTCTTTTTACACACACAAAACTTTAACAAACTTTAAGGATAACCAACGAGGGCGTGGGTGGACTGGTAGGGGGTCCTCCCAGCTTAACCAAGGTCTCGAGTTCGAGCCTTGGGTATGCAGCTGCTTTAAAACTCGCTTGGGAGAGCTTTGCCACCTTTAAGGGTCCTACCCGGCTCGAATCCGGATTAGTCGGCAGTGGCCGGATTACCGGATGGTTTCTACCAAAAAAACAAACTTTAAGGATTTTGGGAAGCCAATAAATGTTAGAAGAATAAAATAGTTTGATTGTAATTTCTGTTAACACAGCAATTATTATGAATGATAGTTGCTTAAAAAATCATGTTTCTATCTATTTATTATATATATCTTTGTTAAAAATAATATTTTTTATAGTTTTAATATATCCTTGTTAAAAATAATATTTATAATATTTTCAACCAGAGAACATCCTGTAAGAACATCTTGATTTACATTTCCAAACACAAACTTAAAAAATCAAAAGCTTTTAGAAATGATGAAATACTCCAGGCCTCCCGTTTTCTCAACTTCCAATTTTAAACTGGACCTCTCTTCAATTTTAAACTGAATATTTTTATTAGATTCTTTATAATTTTAAAGGTGTAAATGCACATAAATTAGATGTAGCAGGCTTCTTTAATTGTCAGGAACATCTAAAACTTATTAACGATTTGTTTTTCAACCGAAACACTAAAACGCATAGCTTTTTGGAGGGCAAGCAGGAAATTTATAAGTTTTGGCATGCTTTTTAGTTACTAAAAAAAGGGCACTTGCACCATTAAAATTAAGAGGGAGAGAAAAAAAAAAAACTTAATTTCTCATTTTTTTAATAAAAAATAATTAGAATTTGAAATATCACGGGCTGGCCTTTAAAATTCCAACCAAACTGCAAATGGAGGAGAAAAGACAGCCCAATCCAGCTACAAAATCAAGCCCAACCGAGGAGGAGGGGAAATAAAACAAAAAGGAGGAGAAGTTAAAAAACAATAAAAGAGAGAAAGGGCTAATCGAGCCCCCAAACCAAGAGGTAAAGAAAATGGAATCCAAAAATAATCCAATAAAAATTATTATTTAAAATATTTTTACTTCAAAAATATATCAATTTAATAATTTATTATTATTTAAAAAAATTATTTGTGATCAAAACAGTCTAAGAATATCAAAAATAATTTAATTTTTTTCATAAATGCTTTTGAAACTCATCCATAAACATTGCTCAATACTTTTCATGGTGTAAGATTTTGTTTGACATTGTATTTTAAAAATATTATTTATTTATTTCATGTGCTAATATCAAAATGATTTTAAAAAAAATATTTTGATATATTTCTAAATAAAAAAATACTTTTAAAAACAACTTCAATTATATTACCAAACGGTAACTAAACCTTCTTGCTCTCCATGGTGTAATGTCGTGATCCAAAAACTTTATAACTACCTGAGGATCATCTTCGACTTCGACAACTAGGAAGATGTTACTCGCCACTTGTATGCTTGTTGAAGGTAAATATAGTATTAGTATTACACTTATCAAGCTACAAAGTATGAATATGAATTATTGTAGCTATTATCGTATGAACTACCGGAAATTTCTTACAGATGTACATGTTATGCTAGAGTCTTTCAGGTGCCACCGCAGAATACATCCGCTGAGAGGAATTCTTGGAAAGATTTTATTCTTTTTAAAGAGGAATATATCCTTTTCCCCTTTATTCTTCATCCATGGAAATATTTATTCGAAATTCCTCGTCAAGTTCACATTTTCAATCTTATCCGTTCAATTACCTGGAAGCATCTTTGTGCGAAGTAATAACAGATAGAGGCCTCGGTAGAAGGGTGGTGAGAATTTTTAAGCATAATGGCCCAGTTAGATTTAACTGTTCAGGTTCTCAACCTGTCCCCCAGTGTGACTCGCATAGAGTTGATTACGTTCTTCTCTTATTGTGGAACTGTTGAGAAGATTGAGCTTCAGAGGTAAACCGAGATTCACTACCATCTGTTCTTTTAATTTTCCGAATATCTTCTCCTCTTTCTTTCTAGTTGCTATTATGATCTGATGTTTTGGGGTGTTTTTAGCAGAGATAAAGACCGATTGCAGTCCGCTCTGGTGACTTTCACACAGCCATATGCTTTTCAGACAGCTCTTCTCCTGAATGTAAGAAAGGATCTGATCTTTATTATAATATGGTATCCATGCATGCTTTTCAATGAAGGTGAAGAAAAGGGTATTTCTTTTTAATTAAAGTTCAGATGTAATTTTCAAGATTACAGAGTATAAATCACTGTTCGCAGGATGCTCTCCTTGGTGGGAAACCAATTCGGATACTGCCTGCGCATGATATAGAGATCCCTATCACCGGTCCAGATATAAGAAAGGTGTTTTCTATCTCTCTTCGTTTTATGATTTGCTCCAATATTGACATCAAAAATTCTAGGTCTGCGGCCATGACTTGGAAAACTAAGTCTCTATTATTCAATGGCAGAGCTATGGATCGTCCAGATTTGTTCCGGCAGTGCAAGGTGCGATACAGACAGTGGCTTTAAAAAGCTTTGAAATCCTGGGCAGGACCAGAGAGCTAGAGGAGAATTACAAGCTGTCAGAGAGAGGAAGAACGCTAGCGACCCAATCAAGAGCAGCGATCCGCGATGCCGGGCAGGCGGCGGAAAACTATGTTTCCGCCGGTGCTGGGTGGTTGTCCGGCGCGCTTGATAAGACGTCCAAGAGTGTCTTGGAACTGGGAACTGTGAGGTGGAATGATCCTAACTTCAAGAAGCAGAAATGAGCCTCGCTACTATTTCTAGGCTCATCCAAATTCCAAGCCCGGATGAGTTTCGTAAACTACCAAATATATCATCCATGAACTCCACTAAGTGTTAAGCTTATGTTCTTGTTGACTTGGATAATCTTGGATTTCATGGTGATGTGTATGGATGTGAGATATTACACAGCTTATTTATGAATTATAATGTGTAATTTAAAAAATAAAAACAAAATAAGAAAGCAACTAAATTATACTAATATACTATTTTAAAAAAACTGATGCGACTAGTTAAGTGATTGTTTGCTTTTAAGTATTAAATTATTTATTTATATATATATGTATGAATTTATATGTATTTTGATACCCTAAGAATATTTTTTAAAAATAAAAATTAATATTATTTTGAATATCTAGATATAAAATATTTTTAAAAAATAATTATTATCACAACATCAAATTAACTCTGAAATTAAAAAAAACACTAATAAATACAACATAAGAAATGACAATCCATTCACTCACGAGTATCAATCCGAATCGAAGTTTTCCAATTTACACCAACATATTCAGTAGAGAAACTTTTTTAAACAAGAAGTGTTGAGTGAATCATCTGCACCAACGAAAACCAGAGAAAGAAAAAGGACAAAAAGATAGATAGAGTTGAATGCCACCCGCCCACTCCGAAGATCCCGCAGAACGACAGACCATTGCGTCTGATTCGAATTCAATCCAATCCAGTTGAAATTCGAAAACAAGCTGGCATCACGACGACTCACATAAGAGAAAGAGAGAGACGGAGGCAAGGAAGCGAAAATGGAGGGGCAGCCGCATCCATACGCACCAACAGATCTCAAACTACCTGCCTATGCTCCTAATTTCCTCACTCAATCCACCATTGTCTCCGTCTATGGACTCTCCTCCCTTCTCTTCGTTTCTCTCATCTGGATCCTCTCTGGTTTGTTGCCCTCTTGTCTTCTCTGTTTACACTCTTTTTTTCAGTTTTTTTTTTCAAGACTGAAAGCGGGTTTTCATTAACTATGCTTTACTGGATTGCAAATTTTATAGATATCCTTTGACAAATCTTGCAGTTTGTAGTTTTGATTTATTAGCAGTAGCAGTAAACATAGATTCTGAAGCATGCATATTCTGAATGGCCCACTTTGATCTAAACTTAAAACCATGAACTGGATGTTTTCCAGAGTATTCTTCAATGGCCGCAGAAGCTAAACTGTTTCTGTCTATGGATGTTTTACATTTCAAAATCACTCTTGAAAAAAAAATATTTTTTTTACTTCAAGTTAGTTTATTTCCAGTATTTTCGGATCTTTGATTTGCTAATGCAAAAACTTTAGAGGGATTGACTTTCAGTTTCTCACTTGATTATTCTATGCCCAGAGTTCACTGCTCAGCTGTTAGTGGTTGTTGCCTTGCTGGGCTGGCTACCCATTGGCAGAAACATAACAAGCAAAATCTTCAATGAGTAATAAAAACAGTAGATGAACTTATTTCATTCCTCTGCATTTACTACTTGAGATTCGAGATTTTTTTTCTCTCCCCAATTTTTATATATGGAGTTCAAGATCTAATTTTGCACTTGATGGACTGGAAAAGGTATTAAGGCTTGCTCACTTCGAATCTGGAACTACAATTCTTTCACAACGGAGAATCAATGTTTTTATCTTTTCTTGCTCCCTTTCTGTTTGTCTTGTATTAGCACTCGAATTTTGTGTTTATCTTTTCTCTCCTCAAAAGATGGAACCATGCAAACTCGTCTAACAAGACCTGCAAGTATACTACAGGTTTGTCGCAAGTTTATGAAACAAAATGTTACACTGGCAGTGATCTTAACTGTCCTAGCATCTGCTTATAATTGACATTAATTTTATGGACTCCGCTCTACAAGGTCAAGTAACGAAAAGGAAAGGATTGAGAGGTCCCAGTCAAAGCTATTACAATTGCTAAATAGATAGAAGTCTTCTTAGGGTGAGTGAACCGCGATAATTGACTTTGAATAAAACCTGGTTTATTACTGCATAATGAAATAGTTAAATACATTAAGGAAAAAAACTTATCCTAAACTTATGACTTCAACGACTACTTGCAAATTGATAGCTACAACAACAACAAAAATAGCTAGCAACTCCAGACCAAGACCAAGCCTTCCAACAGAATCATGCCAGCAAATCCTCAGCAGCTTATTTTTCACATCCCCTGCATCATGTGTCATGTTACGAACCTGGATTCTTGATAGGAACACGCCGCGACCTTCTTGGTTTATCAAGCGTACAGAGTTTTTTTTTTGTTTAGATGTACTTTCTGAATTTTCATTATAGATTTCCTATCTCTGCAAATGCAACATTTCTGTGTTGGTTTTTGGTTTCTAGCATATTTTATGGTCCGTACTAGATTCTATTACAAAATTTGTTTTCAATCCTGTTCCTTTGTGATTAGTGCATTTGATTATCGGTACTCTTCATTTTATTAATCTAACGAACTTACTTCCTGAGAATATAATGTTTTGTGAGTAATTAATTGCTATAGGCCATGTCTCCTGTTTCAGGAAGGCATCGTAAACTAGCAAAATTGATAGATTGCTGATTTGCTGGTGGGCTTTCACTTGTCTCACACACTTGATTCTCGAGGGCTATTTTGTTTTCTCTCCAGAATTTTACAAGGACAAGACCGCTCATTATCTGGCTGAAGTTTGTAAGTACTTCTTCCTCTTTTATTCATATACACTCTACTTTTCATCTGTGGCATTAAGCATTATTTACAGCTGAGAGGCCATTTTAACTCTTTAATTATATTAAATTTTAAAGCTTTTTTGGTAAATAATGGCACTCATTATATATTTGGCAGGGAAAGAATATAGCAAAGGTGATTCAAGATATGCTGCAAGGGATGCTGCAACGGTTACTGTTGAAGGAGTGACTGCTGTTGTTGAGGGTCCAGCTAGCCTCCTGGCAGTGTATGATTTAACTTGACTTGAATAAATTGTTGAGATTCATTTTTTTGCTCAAATGTCAACAGGCTTCATATCATCTTCCATTACCTTCAATCCCTTAATTCTTAAATAGTGTTTCTTGCCAACACTTGGCAGGTATGCTATTGCTTCAGGAAAATCATACAGCTACATACTTCAGCTTGCCGTTTCTTTGGGACAGCTCTATGGAACAGCTGTGTATTTCCTAACTGCCTACTTGGAAGGTGATCACTTTGCTGCAACCTCGTATCACTATTATGTATACTATATCGGTGCAAATGCCTCCTGGGTTGTAATACCCTCACTCATTGCTATTCGTTGTTGGAACAAGATTTGCTCAGCAGTCCAAATTCAGGGCCAGAAAAGGACCAAAAGTCATTGAGGTAGATACATACAGACTATATCATACCAAGACTTGGTTGGATAAGGATATGAGATTTTAATGTGCATTTTGTTCCATGTTAATCTATGCTTTCAAATTTATAATCTTGAAACCAATTAAATTATCACATTCAGCAACATAGACCAAGCAAACAATAATTGCTCCACAGAGATTGTTTGTACTGACACCACTAGCTTCCATTCTATGCCATGTTTATGGATGTGAGCTTCATTTTTAGTCTGCGGCTGGTGGACACGCAGCGTTTTACTAGGGTTACCTGTTTGTTTAGCGGCATCAATTTATTTTTCTACAACTCAAATGGTTATCATGAAATGTCTTTACGAGTTTGAAAGTAGAGAATGCCGTATTTCTTTGCAGAATACCAAACGCAATTGACCAATCATCTATTTTCTATGCTCCCAGGTACAAATCAACTGGTTCTCTTTTCTTTTTTGGTAAAAAAAAGAGAATTGAAATCATGGTCTCAACTCTCGAGTGAAATGGATGTCGTAAATGAATCCTTGAAACTGTTCTGGGTACTCCCACTGGTGGGGTTTCCCACCAACGCTAAAGCGGCTTGTGCTTGTTGTTTATTGTGTACAGTGGGGTACCCTTCATTTTCCTGGGTATGCTGATAATGGCAACACGTAAAACTTTATGGAGAATAGTGATGCGGTTGCATCAGTTGTTAGCTGTCCTCCTCTCATCACTCGGTAAAAAGTTGATGTGCCTTCTTAGGGTTCTTCATCGTTTCGTTAGTTTGGGTTCACTTGATCGAATTGCAGCGTCCAAAACTATAAGCTAATCATTCTGAGTGGTCAAAAGTGGCGTCGTTTTTTCTCTCTCCCTTCTATTGGTATAGACAGCGACTTCTTGATTGCTAGGATTTCTCATGATGAAAGCTCTAGTATCTCGAAAACCAAAGGCCAATTCAAAACACGCCGCCCCAAAAGCTTGAATCTTTCTATAGCTTCATGGTGTTAGAAAGCTGAGGTCAATGTCAAGCCCTTATGTCGCTATGAATCCTCGGTGACCTTAGATATCTCCATAGGGCAAAAGCTATTTAGAAAAATCAAATTTGTAAATTTGTAAATATAACATTTTTTATATTTGCATTTTAATGGGAAAAAATAATTTAGAGTAGCCAATTCTATTATAATATATAAAATATTAATATAATTATTTTATTAATAATAAACAAGTGATACATATACAATCAAAACTATTTTTTTTATAGAAATATATGAAATAAGTTTTGACTCTTTTAATTAAGCATGTAGGAATAACTCTTCAATTTAGAAATGTTATTTTAGTTATTCAATATAATTTTTCCTTGAAGCTATAAAAATAAAAAATAAAAATTATATATTTTTTTTAGCTTTTTCAATGAAGTTGCTATTACAATTACACTTAGAAAGCCTTAAGTCCAATAGTATGGCTGATTGGTTGGCTAATTACAGACTAACTAGAGATGTAGTAGACAGGGGTTCCGATGTTCTAGCTGAGCCACCTTCAAAGCTTTATACTTTGTTATATTATGACTTGATTAAATTTATTGTACCTCGTTTAATTTAGAAAGGTATATTCGCTCCGATTCAAAAAAAAAAAAAAAAAAAACCTTAAGTGGGCCTGTCAGATAGCGTGTTTGGTAGATAGATAACTTGTTGAAGCTTCTCCGCGCTTATTTTATTTTGCTTCTTGTTCCTAAAGCTAGATATATGCCAAAAGGAAGCTTCCTTTCATGTGGTGTTGAAAGAGATCACAACAGCTCGGTAAAGAAGAAAGCAAAACATACCATGGATAGTACCTCTCTAGAACTCAAAGTAATTTCCTGCAGAGATCACAACAGCTCGGTAAAGAAGAAAGCAAAACATACCATGGGTAGTATCTCTCTAGAACTGAAAGTAATTTCCTGCAGAGATCTCAAAGTGTTCAATTTCTTTCAGAAGCTCTCAGTCTATGTTGCTGTCTCCATTTTTATTGATGAGCCAAGGAAGAATGAGAAGCAGCGACAAAAGAGAGCGGTGGACTTTCTTAGTCGTCTATTGAAAAAGAACGACAAGCAACTCCAACGTCTGCAGCGGAAAAAGACACGTCTAGACGATGAAGAACAGAAGAACGAACAGCAGCTACTTCTGCAGCGGCAAAAGACACCGGTGGACAGAGAAGGAGGTAGCAATCCTGAATGGAATCATATGATGCAGTTTGATCTCAATACCACTTCACTTCCTGGTCATGGTGATCATCATCTCTTTTTCAAATTTGAATTGCGCTCCGAAGGTGCCATCTTTGGCAACAAAGCTATCGGGGAAGTTCGTGTTCCATTCAAGGATTTGATCGAGGGGTTTAACGGCAGTGTCAGGATTGTAAACTATCACGTCCGAAACAGCGACGAGGAGTCTATTGGTGTCCTGAGTTTTTCCTATGAGGTGAAAGAGAAAATCAAAAGAATCGATACTCCAAAAGTTGATTGGGCACCGGGAATTCGATCCCCATCGCCTAAAAAGCTCGTTCTCCATCCGTAGAAATCCGATGTCAAGTCAAGGAATGAATGCTTATATCCTTCCCTGGATGTTATCAGCCCGTTGCCTTCTATGTAGCTCTGTTTTCCAGTAAAGCCAAATTATACTATGCCTCCGCCAACCTTTCCATTACAACTTTCACCACCAGTTGCTGTGGATCACGGGGTGTATCAGCATAAATATCCGTCGCCATTGATACAGGCTCCAGCTTCATATCGGTACATGAAGAAGACGCCAGAGTGGGTATGCTGGAGGTGGGGCAATGAGGGATGCTAATGTTTAGCTGGTTAGATTAGCAATATTAGTGAATGTTGATATTTTTCACTAGCAGGCTGGTGACTGTTGTTAATATTAGGGACCTGTGATCTAATCTTTGCTAAGCCAGACATGTTTACTGCTCCTGCAGCATGATCTGTTCATACTTAATATAAAAGGAATCCCAGTTATTTTCTCTCTGATTCCTTCTTTTGCAGAGCCCAGAGCACTAAGATTTTCTTCCATTTCACAGACAGTTGCTATTTTTTCATCATGGCTGCAGCTTGTTATTGAAACATGTATCTCAGTTAGATTAGAGATCGAATTTTCAAGATACAGGATCGGGAAAATTCAAGCTGCCCAGGCCGTGCGACCTGAATTAATTAAACACGAATACAAGGTGACTGATTCCAACCGTGAAAATCTGGCGATAGAAGTCAACTCGACTTTAATATTCTTTCTCGTAGAATCGATGCGACAATGGAGGATTCATTTTGCACAGAACTTGACTGGTTCCAATGGAAATTGGCTGGCAGAGTCTTCGGCCCAGGCTCGTACCACTTCGACTGCAAATATTGATCATAGAGAAGCTACAATTATGATTTTGGATGGTTTCTTTTTTTGGCTTTTAGCTGATATCTCACTGCTATGATGCATTTTTTAAAATCTGTTTTTTTAATTGAATTATACAATAATAGAAATAGATATTTGTGGTGGTGGGGGAGGGGGGTTATATTTTTTTTCATCAAAACTGTATTTTCTTGTTTATGTTATTTTTTTTATTTCGACAACAAAAAATATATTTATTACTAGTATCATGGTTTATTGAATAAAATATAATAACAATCAGCAAAAACATTCACAAAAAACACTGATTTGAACTATAAAAGAAAAAAACATGTATAATCTTAATAAGAACCTAATTCTTTTATTCATGTATTACACGCTTTTATCATGAAAAATATTATTTTTTAAGTAGGAATGTATTATGATCATGAAAGTAAATTTTAGTCAAAAACAAATAAGCAATAATGAATTGTTCATTTTTACCCCTGTATAAAAAATTTAAAAACAATAAATCTGAAAAAAATATATAAAATCTTTATTATAAAAATATAAATGCGTTGTCCCCATTTAATATTAATGAGCAAATTACTTTTAAAAAGTTAATAAATAATTATTCGTAATTTTATTTGCTAATATCATCATAAAAAGATCTAATCTTCTCTGGACTTACGGGGCCTATCCAGCAAAGATACCCAGATCAGGATTTCGTCTACGGTCATGTCTTGGCCCATCTAGATCGTACCTTCTATAATGTGATTATAATTTACATAATTGCTCACCAATTCAATAATTAAGTCTGATTCTCACCATACCAACCATTTTTCTTTGATGCAAGTGTTTAACGTTTATTATTGTGACTGTTGACTTTTTTTTTTTATTCTTTTATTATATCCCTCTTCGCAAAACACTATTTACACTATTAATCAACTTATGGGTTTTTTTTTTCCAGTTGTAATTATGTCATTTAATGTTAAATTTATTAGGAATTGAATTTTATATTTTTTTCTAATTTAATATTTATGAAGTTATCTTAATCTTATGACCTAGACCTCAAGTTTGATGGTTGACGAGTTTTTTTTTTCTTTTTCTAATTGATTTTTTTTCAATCTCATTTGTTACCACTAGATTGAATTAGAATTGAATTTCATGATTTATTTTCTTTATTTTTTATAAGATTTTTCTCATTTTTTTGACTTAGATTACAAGTTTGATAGATTAATCTGGGTCGACTCGAGTTCGTTTTTTATGTCATTTATTCACTATAATTGCATCTCTTTAAAATTGGAATGATTAAGAATTAAGTTTCATGATTTATTTTATTTTATTTTCAATTGAATTAGCTGGTTCTCATGATCAAGAATGTAAATTTGGTAAGTTAACTCGAGTTATTTTTTAATTAATTTTATTATTTAATATTGATTTTATTGAAAATTAGGTTTTATAATTTGTTTTATTTTAATTTGTGTGGTTGCAAGTGTTTGATATTAATGACTATTAGCATCCAATTCTAGATAAAAAAAAAAAAAAAAAAAAAAAAAAAAAAAACTTAAAAAAAGACATCAATGATGTATTGTGAAGATTTATTGCACCGAGAATTGCAACTGTATAATGATGTTTTTTCCCAAACATTACAAGCCAAAAGGTGGAAATTAGAGAGCAAATTTAAGTTTTAGGTTTGAGATAACCTTATAAAAACTAAATTAGAAATAAAATATAAAATTTAATTCCTAATAGATTTAATATTGAATGACATAATTAAAACTGAAAACAACATAAGTTATTTTTTATATATAAAAAAAGCACAATTATAATTAATATTGTAAATAGTGTTTTGTGATAAGGGATATGTCACAATAATAAATGTTAAACACTTGCATCAAGGAGAAATGGTTGATTTGCTAAGAATAATTAATTATTGAATCGGCTGAGACATTATATAAATTATAATCACATTAGAAGTTACGATCTCAGATGGTGTGTTTGAGTGGCATATTGCATGGAGCTGTGTCAGAATTCCAATTTAGACAATTTCGTGTCTGAGAATTCGTTTCAAAATGTATTTTAAAAAATAAAAATTGTTTTAATTGAAATTATTTTTTGATGTTCTTACATCTCATCAAAAAATATTTTTAAATAATAAAACTATTTTATTTAAAAAAAAAAGTTTTATTTTAAAAGCAGTTAAAAAGAAGTTTTTGTGTCCATTTGCTACACGCACGCTTGACGACCTTCCGCGGCATCAACTTTCCAAAGAAGAAAGTAACGAAAGCTGGGCCTCAACTTGCATCAGAGCGAGCCATGCATCTTTGCTTTCCTTGCCTGGATGACACCCAGAAAGCCTTTCGTGTCTCGCCCTCTTTCCCTCCTTTACTAAAGTAATCTGAAAGTTCTGTATTTTCTTCTTTTCAAAATCCTTCTGCGAAGTAGCCGAAGGCTAAAATGAACTCGATCCTTTCAGTACGACAAGGTCCGTTCATACATCCCACCCACCAGAAGAGTAGAAAATGCGGTAAAGTAAACTATATAATAGGCGGTCAGTGATAAAAATTTAAAATTAAGAATCCTGTTTTTTTTTGTATTTATTAATATGATGGTCATATAAGATTTATATGGTTGGTAAAAGTATGTTGTTACGGATATAATTTGGAGGCTTGTATAGTTTTTAATTTTAGAGCTTATAAAATCAATCGAGATGTACGTAAAGTGACCCGGATAACCACATTAATAATAAAAAAAAAAGCAGGGGGAGGAAAGATATTGGGGGTCACGTTGCTTGGGAAGTTTGATGCATCCTTTTTATGTTTAGGCATTTGAGAACCTCCACTGAAGATCTCGTTGTTTTAGCTACAGAGTCACCACTGCACGTGCTATCTCGATTTGAATAAAGCTAACAGCATTGCGAGAGCCTAAATTGCCCGATTTATTATTCCTGTTCTCTCTCTCTCTCTCTCTCTCTCTCTCTTTCAATCTTCTTTTTAAGGAATCGTGAGAAGCCGTTCATTTTAAAAGAATAAATGAGGTAGATATGATTATTTTAATAATATCCAGATACTTTTAATTACTCTATTTTAAAGTACATTAATAAATAAATGACACTAGTTTTGCCGGTGCGGCACAGTTGCAAAAACTGCTTTTCTCGTGTAACAGATGTAAAAACAATGGTAAAGCTGCCCCTTTAAAAATGTCCAATGCCCAATTGTTTTTCAAGAAGCTGCTTTGAATGATACAAAAGCAGCTTTCAAGCCCTCGGCTGATATGTGTCTTTGTGAACGTTTATGGCATGACTTAAAAGTATAATTGTCGGTCCCCTGTTTTTTGCAGAGGAGTATCAACATGCATGGGGGATAATTTGATCATTTTCTATCAAATTTATCCTTTTTTAATAATAATAATAATAATAATAATCCTGGTTACATAGGCTATTTGTTTTTTTATAAAAAAAATCAAAGTATAATTGAATAAACTCATCCGAGTATGTAATCAAATAAAGTGGTAATCATTTATGTGAATGGTTTATTTTTGTTAAAAATAACAAAAAAGTAATTTAGAAAAATTAAAAGACAGATGTAGGCTTAAATACCTAATATTGCAATACGAGTTATTTACTCAATTGTATTCAATGAATCTATTCATAGACATGTACAAGAAATGAAAAAAAAAAAAAAAAACATAAAATTTATTGAATAAAATAAAATAAAATTATGAAAGGCCACGCATATTCAAAATATTATAAAAAAATATTTTTTTTAATATTAAGATAAACTTAATCTGTATAAAATATTGTAGAGAATCACTCTACACTCATGAGAAAATTAAACACGCTCGATATAATAATAAAAAATAATCTTTTAAAAAATCAAACACGCTCAGTGTAATAAAAAAATAATTATTAAAAAATTAAACACACCCAATATAATAAAAAATTACAAATAAAGGGTATTTACCAAAACATACATGAAAAACTATTTTAATATATATAAGCAATAATTTATACCCCAAAAATGAGGACAAACATTGTGGGCCTAATGGTTGGGCCACGAATATGGACTCTTCTCGTCGTATGGAATAATGTGGTACAAAAATTAATTATTTTGGTGAGCAAAATTGTCATAACAATAATTTTCTTTTTGTAGGTCTGAATCAGGTGAACCTCTCTCTCTCTCTCTCTCTCCCCTTGCACGTGAGAGAACTGAAAAATGATGAAAATAAATTTTGATATTAAAATTATTTTTTCTACAATTAAAAGGACAAATCAACTACTGATTAAAAAAATGAGGAGCTAAAATGTACGTTTCAAATAAATTTTAAAGAACCACCTATGTTACCTGAGTTTTTCACTTCAATCCCCTACCTTTTAATTCAACTCTCTCTTAAAAAATGAATTTGGGTGATTAAAATGGTTCGGTTGTGCAAAGAAAAGGTCCGAGAAGCAAAATAAAAATTTGTTAAAAATACACTATTACAACCCACAATTAATTGTGAGAGAGTGAACAATACGAGGATCATCAATGAAAGAACCATGTTGTTTATATTATAGAAAAATTGTTATATTTTATTTATTAAGTTTTTTATTCAATCAAATAAAAATAGAAATAGACAAACACATTTAATTTACTTAATAAAATAGGAAAAAAAATACTAGATATGACTACCAAAGTGGTGAAAAAATGAGGGTTTAACCTTTGGAAAATCAGGGTTTAACATTTGATCTTCCAATTGAATAATTTTACATAATTTTTGTTTGTTTTGGTAAACTATATCGGTGTTAAAAATATCTTTCTCTCTCTATCATTAAAACCCGACAATCTATTTTTTTCCTTCCTCAGCTTGAGACTAAAAATAACAAAAACAAACTTTGTACAAAAATTGAATTTGAAAAATATCAAAGCTCTTAAATTGTATATCAAGGATCAAAGTGTATTTGTTTCAAAATCTATGGCATATCATCTTGATGTTTTTTTCATCTCGATCTCTGTTTTTTAAATCATATTATTTCTTGAAAAATCAAAATCAATAAGTCTTGAATTAGGATAAAAGAGCTAACAAAAATTAAGGAGTAAATTAAAAAAATTACATTTTTTTTCTAAAATCTATGCACGATGATAATACAAGAGGGAATAAACAGTGCACAACTAAGAAGTAAATCTCCGACTTTAGTATCCCCCCCTGATTATTTACATCATTCTAATAACTGGTTTATGTACCATATATAACCTCACATTTATCAAGAGGATTTTATGACGCCTCCAGCCAATAGCATTATGCCACGTGGCTGAGCACGAGCAGATTGCTGCCCCATGAAGCTTTCTTTTTTCCCTGCACTTTATCACCCACCTTCACCCCACTCCCAGAAGGCATGCAAACCAAAAGCTTCTATATAAACCACTCCGAGGTGGTTGTGCATTCCTTCATGTCAAGCACTGCGTTTTTTAAATCTTCTATAATTCAGTACCATCTGAGATTTTCTTCTTCCTTTCAGCTTATCAGATCCATAATTTTTCAGACAACTTTTTAAGAAAATCATGAAGAAAGCTTCTGTTTTCTTGAAACAGATAATGTCACTGTTGACTATTAAGAGCAAAACAAGTGCACTTAAAACGCGCGCAATAATGTTCTCTTTAATGAGGAGCAAGAAGGTTCTGGTGGGCTCAATCTCTAACAAGATTCACAGTATTCTTGGCCAGCCTGACAGGGAAAGGAAAGACGACGACGACGACGACGACGGGGACCAAAGCAAGGCCATAGTTCTCTACAGCAATGCCATGGCCAGCGAGTCACTTTCGGGTTGCTCGCAGATTGCGGACAGGGACGATGATCGAGCTAACAATCATCATTACTATGACGACGATGATAAGCTTACGCACTCGTTATCTGAGGAAGAGAACTTCGATGACCCAGGTGGTTCCGTCATTGATTTGGTGAGGAATTCCAAGGAGGATGGAAAAGATTTCAGCTTGGAAGATGAGATCGATCATGTTGCAGACTTGTTCATCATGAGGTTTCACAAACAGATGCGTTTGCAGAAGCTGGAGTCATTCAAGAGGCGTCGAGAGGCGCTTGAGAGAAATGTTTAACGGCAAACAATCAGATTCATGATCAAGTAATGCTTCTCCTTTCCTTTTCAGATTGCTGCTGAGTTAGCTGCCATTTCAGCTAACAATCAAAGGGTATGTGCAAGCAGGAATAAAAAAAAATGTCAGGTAGAAAAAAACTATGTATGGCTAATGTGCTGGGGATTCTCGGGAACTTTTGTTGGGAGAATCCGATCGAGTGGCTTAGAATATATATGCTCTATTTCCCAAGAATAATAATGTGATTTATACATTAAATTAAAAGCTTTGGGTATTGTGAACCCTTGGATTTTAAATTCAGCTGGCGAAGGAAAATATGTGTCGTTGGCAGATCTCAATAAAATAAAAAATAAAAATATATAATGTATTTAGACCTCCGTAAATCAGATCTGAATTATCAACTTATTTTCTGGAAAGATGAAGATCGGGTGACATTGTATTTTTATATCTATCTCGACTCTCGAGGATTTCAGTGGCATGGTCAAGTTTTTTGTATATATCTTATTTAGTGTAGAAATAAATTAACAACCCGAGATAAATTTCAATTTATTCTGAATCTCGGTCCATTATAGATTTCTCAACCAAATTCTAGTCGAGATGTTATAGTTTTGTTCCGCCGAGTATTTTTTTTTAAATTATATATATATATATATATAATTTTATTATTCAAGACTTATTTTATTAGATATTAAACTCCATATGTATGTTTTATTTATGATTAACTCGATTTTATAACTCATATCACAGATTTAACGAGTTAACATAGTTGAATCAATTTTTTTTCTTACATTTATTTGATTATAAATCAGACTTTATCAGTTATTTTAATCCAAAACAAACATTTTTTTAAAAGAATCAAACCAATCTCACTTGTATAGCAAAATATGAATCTATCATTTGAGTTCCTATACGCTATTCTTGGCTCTTGAATTGGCTTGACTGAGTTGGCAGTTTCATACAAAAAAAAAATTCTTTATTTATAATTAAACCTGAGCTCACTCGTCAGAAATAAGAAAAAAATAAAAGCAATTCAATCATTTTTTTCTGGTGTCAAATTGCCATCGCTGTTTGTGATTCCTTGAGGCCTTCCCAAAATCAAATTTAATATACGGGCTTTCAAGTCCAACATTTCTGAAATGGGCTAAAACATACTCTGGCCTAACCCAGAATTAAAGATGGATCTGGGCTCTATAGCTAATAAAATAGTCCAGACCCAGAGTGCGGCCACGTATGCCAAACTGGCGCCAAAACCTCCCGCCAAAACAACGCCCCGCCACTTTCCCATAAGTACAGTGCGGCGCTGAGAAGATAGAAGTTCCCCAAATCTTGCATTTCCAGAAAACCTCCCATAAAAAAGAGGTAATGGCGTCTGGCAATTCCGGAAATCCACCTTCATCGCCGGATTCACCAACCACATCTGCAGGATTCAACACCGATCAGCTTCCACACAACACCAGCCAGAACTACACCGACGATGACGACGAAGCCGCCGTTGATCCCCACATCCTCCCGGAAGAGCCTGAAGAGCCCGATGAAGAAGAAGAGGAAGGAGAGGATCTATTCAATGACAATTTTATGGAGTCAGTTTTCTAATTATTGCTCTTATTATGATGATGATTATTTACTTAGTGTGTGAATGTTTATTTATACGTGGGGTGAAATGTAGTGATTATCGGAGAATGGATGACCATGATCAGTATGAGGCCGTGGGGCTGGACGAATCGTTTGAGGATGACAGGGAACCTGATCAGGTGATTCAGGATCGAAGGGCGGCTGAGGTGGAGCTTGAAGCTCGTGATGTTAGATTCTCGAATCGGAAGCTCCCTCAGCTTCTACATGACAATGGTATCTTCACTAATTTGTAGCTACAGTGCAACCCCCCCCCCCCCCCCCCCCCCCCCCCTAAATTAGCGGGTTTTTTAAAAAAAAAACAATTTTAGTTTCTTTTCTCTCTCTCTCTCTCTCTCTCTCTTAAGTTAGTTGGTTTTTATTATAACTAATTTAGAGGTTTATAGATTCAAATTCAACGCGATCTATGTTTTTGAAGCTGCCTGTATCATAGTTTATACTTAATTTCATCAGATGTCAGCGCCTCTGTTTTTTACGTTTTTGAGTTTTGTTTTTGTGGGATATTTTGTGCCTGAATTATAATTAGAAGATAGAGATGTTTTTTATATAAAAAGTTTACGTCTTCAATTAACGAATATGAGCTGATGTGATTATGCGATACGCATTTATTTACACATTATGTGCATTTTAAAATTTTAGCCTCACTTTTCGTATAGCATGTCAATGATACTTAAATTGTTTTTTTTTTTTTGTTTTGGTGAAATTCAAATTTTATTTCTTGTTCAGAAACTCGTTAAGAGAGTTGTTCATGATTGGAAATTTGATTGCAGATACGGATGATGACAGCTACAGGCCTTCAAAAAGGTCTAGAGCTGATTTCAGGCCTCCAAGAAGCTATGATGATGTTGATACTGATGATGGTTTGCAGAGCTCACCAGGTAGATCGCAGAGGGGGCATTCAAGGGAAGATGTGCCCATGACTGATCAAACAGAGGATTACCAAGATGAGGTGATGAACAGTATTATTAATCTTTTCGCTTCATTTTGAGGGAATTTGTGCTGTTTCATAGGAATCATTATGCTATTTTTTTCTCATTACCGAAGTGATCCCCATGTAGGACGAAGATGGCGATGAAGGTGAGTTTGAGATGTACCGTGTCCAAGGAACTCTCAGGGAGTGGGTTACCAGAGATGAAGTTCGTCGTTTCATTGCCAAGAAGTTCAGGGAATTCTTACTTACATATGTGCATCCAAAGAATGAAGATGGATATTTTGAATATGTTCGACTAATAAATGAAATGGTGTCAGGTGAAACATCTGTCAAATGCGATCTTGTGATTTTGATTGTGTAAGCTGTACAATTTATGGATTGACCAAACCCTTTCTGCTGTTAGTCATTGAACTTATTTAATGTTGCATCTGCAGCCAATAAGTGCAGCTTGGAGATTGATTACAAACAATTTATTTATGTCCATCCCAATATTGCCATCTGGCTTGCTGATGCCCCTCAATCTGTCCTAGAGGTCATGGAAGAAGTGGCCATGAAGGTTGTCTTTGATTTACATCCTAACTACAAAAATATCCACCAGAAGATCTATGTCCGCATCTCCAACTTACCAGTCTATGATCAGATCAGAAACATTAGGTATTGTTAATTACTTAGATTTTTGACGTTTTCTCCCCATCCAACGAGGTTTAAACTTTGTACATTGTGTTTTTCAGGCAGATTCATTTGAACACAATGATTCGTGTTGGGGGAGTTGTGACTAGGCGATCTGGTGTCTTCCCTCAGTTGCAGCAGGTAAAATATGATTGCAACAAGTGTGGAGCAATTTTGGGGCCGTTCTTTCAAAATTCTTATTCGGAGGTCAAGGTTGGTTCTTGCCCTGAGTGCCAATCAAAAGGACCATTCACTGTTAACATTGAGCAGGTAAATATCTCATATCTGTCCAATTTTCTCCCTTCCCTTGCTGAAATGTTTGAGAGGGTGAAGGAATTATCGTTAATCTTGTATTTCAGGTATTCTGTGTTGTGTTAGTCTCAGTTGAGTATCTTTATATGCTTGTCCTAATAACCAAATAATATGATCTTAATACATTTAACTAGTTTCAACGAGGTTATTTTTTCAGTTGTATGGAGTAGATTCATGGGCTTGAAACTCGTTGACATAGTTTTCTAATCCTTGCTGCAGACAATATACAGGAATTACCAGAAGCTTACACTCCAAGAAAGCCCTGGAATAGTGCCTGCAGGTCGGCTTCCGAGATACAAGGAAGTGATACTGTTGAATGATTTGATTGACTGTGCACGCCCTGGGGAAGAAATTGTAGGACTCCTTTCTCGGACTAGCTTGTTTTTGCTTGCTGTTTTCTTTGTGGCTGCTTCCTTATTTTTTTTTCATGTGATGTATTTCTCAGGAGGTCACTGGCATATATACAAATAATTTTGACTTGTCCTTGAACACAAAGAATGGGTTTCCTGTCTTTTCCACTGTAATCGAAGCAAACTATGTCACAAAGAAACAGGATCTCTTTTCTGCGTACAAGCTCACTCAGGAGGACAAAGAAGAAATTGAAAAGTTGTCAAAAGACCCAAGGATAGGGGAAAGGGTGAGTTTCCTTTGTTTCTTTTGTGTAGACCACGGTTACTGTTATATCATAAAAACACTACTAATGACTACATTCTTGAACTGATTTTTCAGATTATTAAGTCTATTGCCCCATCCATCTATGGACATGAGGACATTAAAACTGCATTAGCTCTGGCTATCTTTGGGGGGCAAGAGAAAAATGTTGAAGGGAAACATCGGCTGCGAGGAGACATCAATGTGCTTCTCCTAGGTGATCCTGGCACAGCAAAATCTCAATTTCTGAAGTAAGACCTATGCTTAGACAATTCTAAAAGCTCTCTTTCTAGAGATAGTGTAATGGTGATGGAGCTTTAACGAAGGATGATTTTTTTTCAGGTATGTTGAAAAAACTGGACAGAGGGCCGTGTATACTACTGGTAAAGGGGCTTCTGCTGTTGGTCTAACAGCTGCAGTGCACAAGGATCCAGTGACAAGAGAGTGGACCCTTGAAGGAGGTGCCCTTGTTCTAGCTGATAAAGGTATATGCCTGATTGATGAGTTTGACAAGATGAATGATCAGGACAGGTATGAAAACGTTTGTTTATTTGGTCATCTGAGTTCTTGTTACTGTTCCTGCTGTGAGCAATAAAGATTTACCCATGATCAGGGTGAGCATCCATGAAGCAATGGAGCAGCAGAGTATCAGTATATCCAAGGCTGGCATTGTCACTTCTCTCCAGGCCCGGTGCTCTGTTATTGCTGCTGCAAATCCTGTTGGAGGAAGGTATTCAATTGGATAAATTTGTTTAGTTTCTAAAACTGAAAATTGATCAAGGAAAAGCTCGCTGAGTTTTTTTCCACTCATGTTATACAAATCAGGTAGTAGAGCAAATGTGAAAAAAAATTAAATATGCAATAAGTTGTCAAATGTTAACTTATTTCAATCAACCTGACAGATACGACTCCTCCAAAACATTTTCACAGAATGTCGAGTTGACAGATCCCATCGTTTCTCGTTTTGACATCCTCTGTGTTGTTAAGGTAACTCTTCTACAAATTCTGATTTTGCTTCCTTACATGTCCACTCAATCTTACCAGGAAGGAAGTTTGATTGAATGCAGGATGTGGTTGACCCCGTGGCAGATGAGTTGCTTGCAGAGTTTGTCGTTAATAGTCATTTCAAATCACAGGCCAAGGGTGCTAATATAGATGATAGGTCCTATAGCGAGTCTCAGGAAGATCAAGCCTCTGCCAGGCCAGTTGATTCAGAGGTGGCATGCTCAAGCTCTTACCAACCTCTTCTTTTGACTGTTTGTAATCTTTTCCCTTGTTTTTAATCATAGAGAGATTCTCCATCTTGTTTCAGGTTCTTTCTCAAGATTTGCTGAAAAAGTACATTACCTATGCGAAGTTGAACATATTCCCAAGGTTTCATGATTCTGATATGGAAAAACTCACGCAAGTTTATGCTGAGCTGCGGAGAGAATCTTCGGTGAGACTTATTGCTCTTGTTTCTCAATGATTTTTGAGTGGTAATACTGTATTAACAATCTCATGACAGCATGGACAAGGTGTACCTATAGCAGTGAGGCACATAGAATCAATGATACGGATGTCTGAAGCACATGCCAGAATGCACCTCAGACAGCATGTCACTGAAGAAGATGTGGACATGGCAATAAGTGTTTTGCTAAATTCATTTATTTCCACACAAAAATACGGGGTTCAGAGGGCTTTGCAAAAGGTACGTAAAGAAATTGCTGTTTTCTGTTACAAAACCTTTTGTTCTATGTTGTCTGCAGTTCTTGACATGCTACTATTACCGACATCAGTTCCCTGGTTTACTTTAATTTCTCTCTGTTGACAGCTTTAATAATACTCGACATCTTAAATGCGCTACTGTTAGAAATAGGTTGGAAATAGATGAATGGAAATATGTTTAAAGATTCGACTGCTCAGTGGTCATTGTGGTTACTAGACTTTTAGATTTTTCAATGATGATATTTTCAACTCTATTTTGTTACTCGTGCTTCTAACTGGATTATGCTGCACTTAGAATTCCCTGCAAATAAAAAATATAACATCAATTTTAAAGCTTTTGGATTTGCATCCCTGAACTGTTGGATATCTTTGTGTTGCTCACCATTTGCCTACGGCTCAACCAGTTCAGTACTCTATTCACTACAGCTGCTACATGCATCTCACGACACGTTAAATGCGTTGACCAGGGGAACTAGCTGATTACATAAAATTTAGTGTTTTTCGAGGTTGCTAACTGAAAATAATTGATATACTATTGCAGAGTTTCAGAAAGTACATTACTTACAAGATGGATTACAATAGAATGCTTCTCAATCTTCTACAAGAGCTTGTGAACAGAGCAGTGCGCTTTGAAGAAATCATTTCTGGCTCGACGTCAGGGCTTGCCCATATAGACGTGAAAGTGGATGATCTGCTGAACATGGTAATGGAAACCGGCCGGCATTTTGGGTTTGCCTATTTCCTCACAAAAGGGCTGTACCTAGCATTGATTATCATTGACCTCGAGTTTTGATGTGTTTTTTGCAGGCTGAAGAGCGCGGGATCAGTGATCTTAGACCCTTCTTCTCGAGCACTGATTTTTCTGCTGCCAATTTCAAGCTGGATGAAGAACGACGAATGATCAGATATCTCCTTCCAAGACACTAAACAGTATCAGAATGCGTTGCACATCATTAGATTAGGTTTTTTATTTATCATTTATTTGGTATTTCAACAGTGTTTATGGTTGGTGTTTGAGGAACAACTAAAGTAACGATTATCTCCCTTGTGAGTTTTCAGATAGACTTCTCCTGCAATCTCCTTGACATGAAGAATAACTTGTGAAAAGGCACTGGTATGAATCGCAGGATCTCAAATACGATATGCACATCTCAGAAACAAAAGCAACCGATTTCTCGAGAACTAAACCTAAATTCAAACAAGTAATCCGTGGTTTTGTCTGAAATAATTTTAGTTTTCATTCTCTTATGCCCGACATTGCGTAAATGCGATGTATGCATGCTGTGAATCCATAGAAGACCTAAAAGTAAAATTTCTTGCCTCAAAGCCCTGCTAGTCTCACATCACGATCGCCTTAATGCCTTGCTTCGGCTGCAGCGTGTCACGTGCCACGTGATTGCTGTCCTGCTGTGGATATCAGCCGTCCACATTGCTTGATCCAGCCGTCCACGTGGTGTTATTGCAGCTGAAGGTCTAATCCTTGCAGAGAAGGGGACTTGTCGGCAGCATAAAGGAATGGTGTTGGGTGCAGTGTCGTTAGGTAATAACTAGTCAAGTTACAGGTCTAATAAATAATTAGAGGGGATTCGGTTGAGTTAATTGAGTCTTGGTTAATTAATTTGGGTTATTAATGTTGAGTCAAGGTTACGTGTCCAGTTAAGAATGAGTCAATAAGTTCATAGCTGGAAATCAGCTAAGTATTAGAGTTGGGATACTGGGGTCCTAGGAACCCGGTAGTTTGTTATTCTTTTTAATATTTATTATCTGGAGTCTTATGGAAATGTATTGAACAATTTTATCAACTTTCTGAATTAAGCTTTTGGAGGTTTTGGATTCCTCGAAAATCCATAATTTATTTCTCAAAATTGCCAGTAACGTTTCAGTGGTATCAGAGCCGGCTTCCATGGCTGAGGGAACCAGATTTGCCCAATTGACAGATTCCATTGCATCTGTTAAACAAACACAAGATCAGACACAGCAGAATTTCAACACACTACAAGAGGTAGTACAGGGGTTAGCACAGAAATTAGATGTGGTGGCATCTCATGTGGAGGCATTGGTGCAAATGAAGGCAGCACAAAATTCAGGAGACCCGGGAGGGTCTACACAGATTACAAACCCATTATTTGAAGATCATACAGGCATACAAACGAGGGCTGTTCGTTTGGATTTTCCCAAATTCAATGGGGACAATCCTAATGGTTGGATATATAGGGCAAACCAGTTTTTTAACTATCATCAAACCAATCCCCATCATAGGATTTTACTGGCATCTTTCCATATGGAAGGAAAAGCCTTGATTTGGTTTCAAGATATTGAGGCAGCTGGGGGATTAAATAGCTGGGAAGGGTTTGTACGAGCCTTGCAAACCAGATTTGGGGGTTCTCCATATGATGATCCAATGGAGGCATTGATTCGGCTCAAGCAAACCTCCACAGTGGAGGAATACAAGGGGCGGTTTGAGGCTCTGTCTAACCAACTCAGAGGGTTAGCAGAATCTTACAAGCTAAGTTGTTTTTTGAGTGGTCTAAGGGAAGATATTAGGTTTATGGTCAGGATGCTTAATCCTGTCAACCTACACATGGCTTTTGGGTTAGCCAAGATGCAAGAAGAGAATGTGGCAGCCCTTAGGAGGACCACCAGATTCAGTCCTTTTTCAACTGGGCCGAACGGGCCAACGGGGCTGAGTGGGCCAACTGGGCCGAATGGGCCAACTGGGCCGACTGGGCTGAATAGCCAAGGCCGTGGGCCTATTGGGCTAGCCCAGCAACTGGAGAGAAGGGCCTTACTACCAATTCAGAAACTCTCTCCTGCACAAATGAGAGAAAGAAGGGAGAAGGGCCTATGCTACAATTGTGATGAAAAATGGGGTCCAGGCCATAAATGCAAGACTGCAAAGTTGTTTCTAATGGAAGGAGAGGAATTGGAAGAGGACGAAATTACTGGAAATGGAGCTACAACAGAACTAGCAGTGTATCATGATGGGATAGTTCCGGAAGAAATAGAGCCTGAAATATCTATTCATGCTCTGTGTGGGTCACCAGACCCAAAGACTATGAGAATTTTGGGTCACATTGGCAAAAAAATTGTGGTGATATTGTTGGACACAGGGAGCACACACAATTTTATTGACCCCTCAATTATCCAAGAGAATCATATGCTGTATGATTCAACCGAAAGGATGAAAGTAAAGGTGGCAAATGGGCAGATGGTTGAAAGTGAAGGAAAAGCTACAGCAGTTCCAACACACATGCAGGGACACAATTATGCTATTGATTACTTTATCCTCACTTTAGGAGGCTGTGATGCAGTTCTGGGGGTACAATGGCTGAGAACCCTAGGCCCTATTTTATGGGATTTCTCCAAGCTGTGCATGGAATTCACAATCATGGAGAAGACACGGCTATTGCAAGGTATGGCATCTACTTGTAATTCAATAATAGGAGGAAAGAAATTTGGTAAGGTCTCTAGACATAATAAGAAGGGTTTGGTTATTCAGCTAGTAGAAAATGAATTACCTGAATTGCTGTCCATTAGTGAACCTACAGATCCCTTACTAAAAAACTTGTTGATACAATATTCAGACATCTTCCTAGAACCTAAAGGATTACCCCCATCTAGAGCCCAAGACCATCACATTATTTTGCAACCTGATTCCAAACCAGTAAATGTGGGGCCTTATAGATACCCCTATTTTCAGAAATCAGAAATTGAGAAAATAGTGCAAGAAATGCTACTGTCGGGGATAGTGAGACCTAGCCAAAGCCCTTTTTCATCCCCGGTTTTGCTTGTTAGAAAACAAGATGGCAGTTGGAGACTTTGTGTTGATTATAGGGCCTTGAATAAAGAAACAGTAAAGGTCAAGTTTCCTATTCCTATTGTGGATGAACTTTTAGATGAATTGCATGGGGCAACCATTTTCAGCAAATTGGACTTGAGGTCCGGGTATCATCAAATTAGGGTTCATCCAGGGGATATACCAAAAACAGCTTTTCGTACTCATGAGGGACATTATGAGTTTTTAGTTATGCCATTTGGTCTTACAAATGCACCAGCTACATTTCAAAGTCTCATGAATGACATTTTCAAACCCCACCTTAGGAAGTTCATTTTGGTATTTTTTGATGATATTCTAGTCTATAGCCATAATTTTTCTGATCACATTCAACACTTAGCTACTGTTTTGGAGATCCTACAAAAACATCAATTATTTGCCAAAAAGTCTAAATGTTGTTTTGGGTGTGAGGAAATAGACTACTTGGGGCACTTAATTTCAAAAGAGGGAGTGAGAGCCAACCCTAGTAAGATTGAAGCTATGTTAGATTGGCCATTGCCAACTAATCTTAAATCATTAAGGGGATTCTTAGGGTTGACTGGTTATTACAGAAAGTTCATTCAAAGCTATGGTATTATAGCAGCCCCCCTCACAGCCCTATTGAAAAAGAATTCTTTCCAATGGACTGATATGGCAAGGAGGGCTTTTCAGGATCTAAAACTAGCTGTAACTAACCCTCCAGTCTTAGCCTTACCTAATTTTTCTATTCCTTTTGTTATTCAATGTGATGCTTCTGGTATTGGTGTGGGGGCTGTTTTGATGCAACAGGGGAGACCACTAGCGTATATGAGTCATGCAATTCATGGGAAGGCTCTACAGCTATCAACCTATGAGAAGGAGCTTATGGCATTGGTGTTGGCAGTAAAAAAATGGAGACCTTATTTGTTGGGTCACCATTTCAAAATTCAAACGGATCATCAAAGCCTAAAGTACCTACTGGAGCAAAAGATTGGCTCTCCACTTCAGCAGAAATGGATCACCAAGCTTTTGGGGTATGATTTTGTGGTAGAATACAAGGCAGGAAAAGATAATAAGGTTGCAGATGCTTTATCTAGAAACATGGAATTTAAAGAGCAATCAACAACAGATTCATCAATCGCAGCAATTACAGGACCAGCAACTGACTGGCTAGAGCAGATTAAAGGCAATTATGCAACAGATGCTAATATACAGCACATTCTCACAGATTTGCAGCAAGGGAAAACAGTGGGGAAGCATTATCAGGAAAAAAATGGACTACTGTTATACAAGAGCAGGTTAGTTATTCCGTCATCAAATGAAGTGAGGGAACAGATACTACATCTAGTACACAGCAGCCCAACAGGGGGCCACTCTGGCTTCCATAAAACTTTACATAGGGCAAGGGCAGATTTCTACTGGACAGGTATGAAGGGAGACATAAGGAAGTTTATAAGGGAGTGTGACATTTGTCAGCAGAACAAATATGAGAATATCCATTCTCCAGGCTTACTACAGCCATTGCCCATACCTACTCGCATCTGGTCTGATATTTCTATGGATTTTATAGAAGGGCTGCCTATTTCGGAAGGGTACAGTGTCATTATGGTTGTGGTGGATCGGTTGTCTAAGTATGCACATTTTATAGCCATTTCACACCCTTATACAGCAGCTAAGATTGCTCAAGTTTTTATTAACAGTATATTCCGGTTGCATGGTATGCCTAGCTCGATTGTCACGGATCGAGACCCTACATTTACAAGTTCTTTCTGGAGAGAATTTTTTAAATTACAGGGCACAAATCTCAATTTCACTTCAGCCTATCACCCTCAAAGTGATGGACAAACAGAGATTGTTAATAAGTTGGTTGAGCAGTATCTAAGGTGTTTCTCGGGGGATAAACCTAAGGGATGGTCTAGGTTTCTACCCTTGGCAGAATGGTGGTACAACACAAGCATACATGCATCAACAAAATTAACACCGTTTGAATCGGTGTATGGTTACCCACCCCCAAAATTATTACAATTTACTGCAGGAACTACTAGAGTGGAGGAGGTAGAACGTACCTTGAAGACGCGAGAGCAGATCATGAAGATTCTCCAGGCGAACCTGCAACAAGCACAAGAGCGTATGAAGAAATTTGCAGACATTAAAAGAACGGAAAGGAGCTTTAAAAAAGGGGATTGGGTTTACCTGAGGTTGCAGCCGTACAAACAGCAGACGGTGGCTCGGCGCAAGAACATGAAATTGTCTCCAAGGTTTTATGGGCCGTTTATGGTGGTGGAGAAGGTGGGTTCAGTGGCGTACAAGCTCGATTTGCCTTTGGATTCGAAGATTCATCCAGTTTTTCATGTCTCCTGTTTAAAGGAGAAATTGGGTCGTCGTCATCAACTTGTAGTTACGTTGCCACCAACGGACAGAGAGGGGATAGTGAGGCCGGAGCCTGAGGAAGTTTTGGAGAGGAGGATGAAGAAGAAGAAGGGACACGCTGTCACGGAGCTCTTGATTAAATGGCGAGGTTTGGGTGCAGAGGAGGCATCTTGGGAGGAATACAATTTCTTGGTGTCGAATTTTCCAGACCTTGTGGACAAGGTCTTCTGAAGAGGTGGGCAATGTCACGTGCCACGTGATTGCTGTCCTGCTGTGGATATCAGCCGTCCACATTGCTTGATCCAGCTGTCCACGTGGTGTTATTGCAGCTGAAGGTCTAATCCTTGCAGAGAAGGGGACTTGTCGGCAGCATAAAGGAATGGTGTTGGGTGCAGTGTCGTTAGGTAATAACTAGTCAAGTTACAGGTCTAATAAATAATTAGAGGGGATTCGGTTGAGTTAATTGAGTCTTGGTTAATTAATTTGGGTTATTAATGTTGAGTCAAGGTTACGTGTCCAGTTAAGAATGAGTCAATAAGTTCATAGCTGGAAATCAGCTAAGTATTAGAGTTGGGATACTGGGGTCCTAGGAACCCGGTAGTTTGTTATTCTTTTTAATATTTATTATCTGGAGTCTTATGGAAATGTATTGAACAATTTTATCAACTTTCTGAATTAAGCTTTTGGAGGTTTTGGATTCCTCGAAAATCCATAATTTATTTCTCAAAATTGCCAGTAACGTTTCACAGCGCAGGGGATTCGGTAGCCCCACCCTGCTCGATTGACTGCATGCTCCAATTTGCATTGCTAGACTACATGGCAGCATAAAACCCCCTCCACGACCTGCACAATTTCATCTTCCACAGTGCGCATTTTTATCTAGAATCATGAAACATGAAAAACCCATTTTTTATTTAAAGTCCATTCATGATTTTATTAGTTTTCAGCAATGCTTAAAGAATCGCTCACCTGTATTTTGTCTATGGTGGATCCAGCACCGATCTAGCAGCTCTGCCAGTACCTCTGCGTGCCTTTCAATGCGATGCTTCCCAATAAAGGCTCTTGCCTCATCGAAAAGGCAAACACGAGCAAGAAGCTAGAAGAGATGCCATTAATTCGAAGTAAAACTTTCCTTCCTCAGCCATGCAGGCTGTATTGCAACAATGTAGGAGAGCGACGCACGTGAATTGATCTATCAGCTCTGCTCTCTGGTCCCTCTCCATCCGGAGGGAAAATTCTAATCCAGGCTCACCTTTTCCATGCAAGCTAAAGCCTGGTAGTATTCACTCACAGTCCATGAAATACCATCCCTCTTCTTCATCCTTTCAAAAACTTTTAAAGCATGATCGACAAGTCATGATTTGGCAAACATGTCCACAGTAGCGTTTTGAACAGTAAGATCAGGGTCTATTCCATTTCTAAGTAGGTATCCGTGAATCGCTTTCCCATTGTTGTGAGCTTCTGTTCTTGTTCTTGCGCAAGGCACGAAGAACACTGGAAACCGAAAGCGAGCCCGGTTTTAGTCCATCCATATCCATCTATCGAAACAGTTTCGGGGCCACATCAAAAAAAAATTATATGAAAAAATAATTGCTGAAAAATTAAACACACTCGGTATAATAAAAAAATACAATTAAGGGATATTAAACAAAACATAGATGAAAAAATAATTTAACATATAAGCAATAATTTATATGAAAATAAAAAAAAAATGAGGACAATCGTTGTGGGCCTGATGGTTGGACCACAAATCTGGACTCTCCTTGTCATATAGAATAATTTGGCATAAAAATCAACTATTTTGATGAATAGAATTGTCACACTGACTTTCTTTCTGTAGGCCTGAATCAGGTGAGCCTTGCTCTCTCCTTGCACATAAAAGAACTGAAAAATGATGAAAATAAATTTTGACTCCAAATTTATTTTTTCTACAATTAAAAGGACAAATCAACTAATAGATTAAAAAGATGAGGAGCTAAAATGTAATTTTTGAATAAATTTTAAAGAACCACCCATGTTACCTAAGTTTTTCACTTCAATCCTCTACTTTTTAATCCATCTCTCTCTTAAAAAAAATTAATTTGGGTGATTAAAAGGGTTCAATTGTGCAAAGAAAAAATACGATGAGCAAATTAAAAACTTGTTAAAAAGCGAGCCCCATTTATTCCAAAAAAAACTTTTTTGACGTCACGTGAATTTATTGTGACGTCAAAAAATATTAAATATTCTCCTTTTTACATATAGGGTAGAAGTCTTTTTTAAAAAGATGCAGAATTTTAAGATAAGATAATATATTTAGTCTTTATCAATAAAGCTCTCTTAATACATGCGGTGTGTCAAATTAAAAAACTGCATTTCACCCTAAACTATATATTATTATTTAAATAGTTTGTTTACTATATATCAATCATCTATTCGGTAGGGAAAAAAAGAGAGTCACGAAACGTAAATTCACAAAACTAGAAGCCCAAATGACCAAAGTAACTCGACAAATAGAGCAAAAGCAATCAAAATCAATGCCACCGGGCAGTCAAAATGAAGCAGCTTTATTAGGCAGCCTAAAATCCCATATCCTATTGTATGGTCAGTCCACTACTGCGTACTGTATATATTATTCTCTCACGACTCGCGGGGCTCTAGAACCAATCAAAAGAATTCACTGGTCAAGGTAAAAGAAAAAAAAAAGTAACTAGACAAGACACTAGTGTAGCTGGACCCATTGCATCAACAAGTTCAAACATCATGCCTCCAAATTTGGTTGCTAATGGCCTCCTACGTCTCCATCTTCTAGTTGAATAGTTTTAGTAGAAGGCATATGCATGATTGTATTTACTTGGGTAGACCCCGTATGAAACACAACTCATGACTCGTCAAATTAGAAGTTATTCTATAATCCCATTACTCCATCAAAAGAACAAGGTTTAGGGGCCTATTTACTCTAATTAGGGTCATCCAAGCTTGGAAGAGTAAAACATGTTGCTGGTTTTTTGTTTTTGTTTGTTTGCAAGCATTCATACCAACCAATCGCATTGCTGAGTGGTGATGAATGCTGACCATACATTGGCTGACATGCACCCACAACTTGCTGTTCCATCCATCCATCCATCCATCCATCCATCCTGGGTTCTGGTGGAACAGACTTCCAAAATTGCCATAACAGGAGAAGCAGAGAGCTTTGGATACGGTAAATGCAATCGGTGGGTTTGGACTTTGAGTGGAATGTGTAGAGCACGTGTGGACGTATGAACCTGGTGGGGGCTCACAGAGTGGGGTATATTTGGGTTTGATTTTAAAAGTATTTTTTTGTTTAAAAATATATTTATTTATTTAATAATAAATAACAATCTAAAAATATTATCATAAATATTTTAAAAATACATTACGAAACACTTTCTTAATAAATAATCCAGCAGACGCCCGCATACAAGGTGGCAGGCAGTACCAGCAGTAGCATTTTCTTGTACAAAAACCATAAAGCTGGCTTTCTTTGACTGTTAATTTGTCGTCTTCTCCATTTCAAATGAAAGGATCAAACTTCGGTCGCTCTTTCTTGCTGGTTGATCTTCTTCGAAGACCAATCAGTTCAACAGTCTGCTAGCCAGCACATATCCAGATACATCCTATCCATTCACTGTGGATTAATTGGAATCCACCATGACCATGTTTTTATCTTTTGGGTCAAAGCTCATAGCTCATCATGTGCAGAAGATATCATTATCACTTGTCTCTTTCTGACCTCATTTATTTTCTAACAACATATCGCCATTGTAGTTTGCTGGTCTGTTAAGGAAATCATGGACTTCATTCACATACCACAAATGGGTCTACTTTCTTTCTTGCCAAAATCAGCTTTTCCTTTCTAATCGATTTCAGCTAGTTTATAAGACTCTCACAGCAGATTGCTGGTTAATTCCCGATCAATGCAACCTAGTTAACGTGATGAGAAAAATTGAACAGAGAGGAGTGTCCATGAAATAATCAGAGAGAGATGGAAAACTGAAACCCTTTACATTCGGTTCTTTTGTATGATCTAAGTATCACTAATTTTACACAGTACAGCAAGGGTGATGAAAACCCCAGAAAACAAGAGACTGGAAACAAATCTATGATCACTTTCTTGATCTAATATTGATCTTGGCTTTTAGAGAAGACCCGTTATGATGGGAAGGTGTTGAGAGAAGGTGTTGTTCTGATGGTGATCTTTGAGTACTCTTTTGTGCCACTTTAGACTGGGATTTCTTCCTTCTCTTCATTCCAAATGAAGAAGAAAACCTTTTCCTTTCACTCTCCCTTATCGTCTCCAACTTTGGTTTCCATTGGCGTGACCCAACAAGACTCGTATAATCTTTCTCTAACTGAGGAGTGGTGCAAACTCTGCTTGTTGGTTTACAATTTCTTGAGCTCCCATCTTCTTCACTCTCCTTGACTTTACCTTCCTCCATCAATTGTGATAAGAACTCATCTGAAACACGTATCCTCAAACACCCATTTGGAGACTTTTGAATATCAAAAGGTTGGCAAGTGGCTGCCTTTTTTAGAAACGCGTTTCTTGAAGATGACGGTTGAGGCTGTAGCGAGGAGGTGGCGATGGAAGCTATAGTGACAAAAGACAATACAGATTGGAAGCAATGTTTAGGTAGAAGAAAGTATTTGTGGCCTAATTGAAGCAGGTCATTCTCAGAGAGAGCTGGGATCTTTTGGCCTATATAGAACGAATCTGAATGGCAAACCAAGTGTTTAGGAAACTCCACCATTAGCTCAGATACATAGATTGGCCTGTCGTAGATCTTCACCAGCCCATCCGATCTTATAAGCTTGATTGTCCCAGCCGGTGGCTCAGACTGGATCCGCAAGCATGATACAGGATTGCCCATCAAATGAAAACACCATGGGATGATTTGCAGATTCAAAAACCTTATACCCATTTCCACCCAAACAAGCTTTAGAGGCACCGATAGAGAGAGACGCGTGTATGGCGAGTAAAAAATATATGGTTCACTTTTGGTTCATCAGTAGATGATGATTAAATAGTAAGGTGTAATGGGAAAGGAAAAAGGTTTCTTTTTTATTTCTACTTGTTAGCTTTGCTTTACCTTTCGCGAGGTGTGGGTGTTTTTATACCCAAAAAATAATGGGGTTTTGAGAAAGGGTAGCTTGGTTTTTAGTGCGTGAGAGAGAGAGAGAGGAGGGAGACCCTGGAAAAGCCTTTTTTATTTTTTAAGCTCAAAGTACTTTGCATTTGTTTTTGTTGAGTTTGAAACTTCGACTACCAAAGTTTGACTGGATTTTTTTCCCCCACGTCCTTTTCCCCGAACGCCAATTCAGGCCACAAGAAAGTTTTTGAAATTTAGATCCCGCCTTTACCACTAGGTTTAGATGTGGTTTACAAGCATTCCAGACATTATTTTATTTTTTTATATTGTTTTGATATTAAAAATATTTTTTTAAAATTAAAATATATAATATTATGATGTATTTTTTTAATAAAAAATACTTCAAAAAAACAATAATGGTAGTCAAATAAATACTTTAATGTACCCAACAAATTCTCGCACTTTCAATTAATTTTATATTAATTATATCATTTGTTATTTATGTTATCTTATCCTAGTTTAAAAGATGATCTTGAATCACTAAAAAAAGTACGGCCCCTATGTCTTGCAGAGAAATCCCTTATCCATTTTAGGGGTCTTTTACCACTGCATCACATCATGTGGTCAAAAGTTTGGCTGAATAGTATACACTAAAAACGTTTCAGAGAGATAACATGCATGGGTTAAATACAATTATGTTTCTTAATATTGGTTTTGCTCACAATTTTTATTATGAATAATACTTGTTTAAAGTTAATTTAGGATTGTAATTAATTGTGTGGTGGTCTTACAAGAAATCATTAAAATCATTTCGTCAATATTTTTTAATGATATCAAATATATCAAATGTAGACCCCCCATGATGACGTGTTACTACATCCCTTCTTTCTTTTCTTTTATTTACCTTGCAAGCTTATCTACTCTCCCCCTTTCTATTTATGCTTAATCAATTGTTATTTCTAATAGTGGGCTGTGTATAGAATTAATATTTAGAAACACGACCGTGTTTAAACTATGCTATTTTCCTGAATATTTTCTAACTTAATTAGTAGAAAACATATTGTACAGCAGAATAATCTTATGCAGTCTTCCTAAGCAAGACTGGAATTAAGGTGATATTTCATTTTAATTAACGGTACCGAAGATCTAAAGGCATGGTCGACGGTCATAGTCTTTTTTTTTTTATTTTTTATAATAAGAACTTTGAATTCAAGATTTTCTGGAGGGATTCAATCGTATAGGAAGATGTTTTAGTTCATGACAAAAAAAAGAAAATATAAAATAGTAGATTTATTCAGGAAAGTATTATTATTATTATTTAGATTGCAGAAACAAAAAAATCAGTAGAAAAAAGCTGTTCAAATTTACGATTTATTAGAACGGACTTCTAACAGTAATTATGTTACAGATCGTTGAGAAAAAAAATAATAATATTAAACCGATATATTTAGTAATATTTAAGAACACGGCTATTCATCGTCGTTTAGAGTTTCGATAACACTATGCGTGCAATTAAAAAAAAAAGAAAAAGGAAAACAGAAGAGAGATCCTGGTCCTGGTGAGCAAACCCAAAGCATATTCAGAGGCGTCCGTCCGTCCGTCCGTCCACCTGTCGTTCGCTTGCATGTCGATATCTACGTCTCTCATCTTGCTATAAATGTACGGTCCAAACTAATAAAACTAGATTATCACATAACTTTGTAGATAAACAAAGAATATCTCTTTTTTCTCCTCCCTGCCCTTCATGTGTTGCCGTGTCTGAGGAGACGGAGACAATTACATGCCACTGATCTCGATCGACGGAATCATCCCATTGACCATTCTCTGCCGAGTTTGAGAGAACTTCGATAAATATTATATACACTCATCAACATCCCAGGAGCTGTTCCTGGATTTCTCAGCAATCAAAAACTTTATCCAATTAATTTATACATGACAATAAACAAAATCGAAAAGCTCCATTAATCGAAGCATTTAAATGCAGGATCTCTCCTGCATCTCCTTCGATTTTTTATTCCTCCTATTATTGGCGGGGGGTAAAAAAAAGAGAGAGAGAGAGATTCAGAGCGAGTCACGATGACCATGGCATGATGGGGGGATGAAACAAATTAAGTGTGCCATGCATCATGACAAGAAATAAATTAATGCTTCTTATACAGCGCTATCTAAAACAATTCTTGTTTTTGTTTTATAATATAAATAAAAAAAACAGGATATATTTGTTATAAATCTAATGCTGCCTTAGCACTCGATCTGGAAAGATTCCACGGGTTAAAGGGAGCTGGGAACGAGGGTAGCGTGGCAGCCTAGTGGTTCATAGCTGGTTATACATCCACCATCCTTGTCTTTGTTTATTGCTTGTGCATGGGAGGGAGAAAAAAGAACTTTTCCTCCATCGAAATTGAGACACACTCAAAGACCCTCTGTTAATAATTAAAGTTATATATGTTTTTTTGTTATTATTATAGTCACATGTAATATTTTAAATCAGGCCGATACATGATATAAAAAATAAATATTAAATCTATATAAAAAATGAACTTTACCATGATTTTGTTATTTATTTAAAATAGATTGTAGATAGATAAATTCAATAAGATTTTTATTTTTAAAAATATATTATTCAAAAGATATATTGATAAAAAAATAAAATACGTGGATGTAAACAATTAGGTATAGATTCTTCATGGGACGGGAAGCATATCCCCCACCCTTATCTGAATCCCCAAACCCTCGACCCATCACAGTAGGCGTTCTTGAATTTTGCATTCCTAGTTGGGAAAGTGAGATTCTGAAAAGTCTAGACTTCCAAGAGGCATAACTCTTAGAATCTTACTTTTCCAAACCATACCATTTTACATAAAGAAGTTAGATTATGAATTTCTTAAAAGTCAATATTAATCAATAGAATATCATGTAGCATAAATAGATTTGAATGTATATAAAAACTCTGATCTAAAATGTGTTAAATTTGAATAATTATTTTCCACAAATATATGACCTCATTGTTCGATTATACCGAGAACAGCCATAAAGATTGTAATATGCTGAGATGTTTCTCTTTTTTTTAGGGAAAAATTGAACTGTTTTTCAATGATATATTTCTTTTATTTTGGTTAGTATATCTTTCACAAGATCTTCATTTTAGTTTTGATTTAATATTTTAGGATGTGTTTGGAAGTTGAACTGCACTTCTGAAATGTTTTGGGTTTTTTTATTTTTTTTATTTTTGTGTGTTTTTAGATGGTTTTAATGTGTTGATATTAAAAATATGTTTTTTTTAAAAAATTATCTAACATATTTTCAAGATAAAATTATTTTAAAAAATAATCACCACCACATTCTTAAGCATGTTTTTAGAGTGCTATGATCTAACGTCGTGTTATTTAAAATTTGAATTTTATATTGTAATAAGTATGATAAATTATTGTATGTTTTGAAAAATATTTAAACATTTATGAATGTTGTGATAATTTGTTTGTAAAAGTTATATTTGAGGTTCGATGAAGGTGGAGAGTCTCCGTAGCCCTGTTCGTGCGTTGCTGGTCGAATTACAGTGAGCAATGTTGACATGATCAGTTGTAAATAAAGTCATAAACAATAAAGATCATATCACAGCGCCACGTGTAAGAGGACTAGTGGAGCATGGCAACGAGCTGCACGCTGATCAAGACCGTCGATGCCTTCCGTATCTGCCACACTTCTTACCGAGAATTAACGTTGCGTACGACAAGGATTTGTGTCCCTCTCGAGTCGTCGTGACGCTCGAAGATCATTGCCAATTTATTTACGGAAGGGAAACCCTCTGGATACTGGAAAAACTAGTGATCGAATTGGGATTCATTCAACTGTTGACCATGTCCATGTTCCGAGGCAGCATGATCTGCTTGCATGATACGTTTCGCATTCAAGTAATCACTGCAGAGAAACCAAAATGAGCTCCCGATTTGGTCCAATTCTAACAAAAAGAAAGAAAGATCCAAAACAAGAGAGAGAGTGATCTATCATGACCTAGAAGGTTTGGCATATCTGGAATGAAAATAGTACTACTGGACGTTTGATGAAATACAAATTCTAATTTGTTACATCATCGTTTACTATTCTAATTTTAGAGGAGTTTTCAAGAAAGATACACATCTCACATTCTTTTGATTCTAGAATGGTGTTTGGAAATACGATAGTGGCTGTTTCTTAAAGTGTTTTTAATTGAAAAATATAATAAAATAATATTTTTTATTATTTTTAACATCAATATATTAAATGATATAAAAACACTAAAAAAATTAAAAACACTTTGAAATGCAAAAATAAACAAGGCTTGTCATAATGGAATCGTTAATAATAGTAATAATCTTCTTCTCTGGCTTCAAGTTTCATGGCTCTCCGCCAGCACATAATAATAATAATAATAATAATAATAATAATAATAATAATAATAATAATAATTACATAGGAAAGGGAACCTCACCTCTTTATATTGAAACTCTCGTGGTTTTTCTATTAAGACTTTAATTAGAATTTTTAATGCCCACACTCAATATCATAATAAGCTCAATAAATTAGACCTAATTTAACTTGCTTTTCACACCAACTCAACGCTCATGAAGATGGAGCCTTCAAGAAAAATACAATATTCAGGACCACCTCGGGCACCTTTACGTTCACGGATAAGCTCTTGGTTCAAGGATATTGGTGCGAGAGAACTGATGGAGTCAAACTTTTTCGAGCCTGAATCTTCCACCTCTGGTGTTACGTATGACCCGTCACCATCCTTGCCTTTCATGGGGTCTGGTCATCTGAGTATAAACACGGACCATCGCTCTCCCCCCCCCCCCCCCCCCTCTCTCTCTCGCGAGAAATAGTTGTCTCAGCCAATCAAATTCTAAATGATTCCGAGTTCTATTCAAGAATAGTAATAGCAGTGGAGCAGCTAGTAGCTGTTAACTTGTCGATTGACTTGATGCTTCGACTTTTCTTCTTCATTTTGCGTAATGGGCATGAAGGATTGTTGAAACTTTCCGCAAATCATTTGATGAAAATTTATATATTTTTTATTTTTTTATTCAAGGTTGAGTCAGGATATGAAATATAATTTCTCAGAGGTATATGAAAAATCGTAGAATATATATTCTTTTGTATATAGAGAGTCTTACATCCTAGTCACGCCTTACCATTCTTCCCGAGCATTGCTTTCTCAAACCTTTATAGGTTAAAATGAAGAGGTGGGGAGGTCCAACTTGACGTGTGAATAATGAAGAACGTGTCAAAAATGTCGTCGTATTCGAGAAGGGTTGTTAGGTGACTGTAGCATTCACCGGATCTTAAGGGGATACAATCTCTACTTGAAAACAATCCACACGCTGGGGATAGGGTCTGCCCAATCTTTGACCACAGCAGTGCACGTGTTCTTGCCTCTTACGTGGCTGATCAACACGTGTGCCGGTATGAACTTCTTAATTCTATGATGAAGAGATCGAATGGGGAACCTTTGGAAATTCTGAATAGTTAGGTTTCTATGCTCTATGATTCATGCTTGAATCTCTACCCTTTGATTTCAAAACTGTTGTCAGTTGCTTTCTCGAATTTAAAACAAGGTAACTCTTTAATTTCTATGTTTAACGATGTTTGATGTTGTTTTTAAAAGTACTTTTCATTTAGATATGTATTAAAATTAATTAATTATATATATATATATATATATATATATATATATATATATTAAAATTTATTTTAATATTAGCACATGAAAATGATCTAAAAATATTATTATTTTTTATTTAAAATAAAAATAAAAATAAAATAAAATATATTTTTTTCAAAAATAATTTTGAAACGTAATGTTAAACATGATTTTTAGAGAAAAAAAACGTTGGAAGGTGGACAAAAACTATTAAAATACCAATAAGAAAAAAAAAAACTAAAGGTATTTTTCAAATGTATGGCAGCTTATAAACCCATATTTAAAGGGAATCATTGAAAATATATAGAGATTGTTATTTAAAATAATTTTATTTATAAATAAATCAAACAATATTTTATTATTGTTATTATTTACAAATAATTTTTGATATCACCATAACAAAATAATTTAAAAATACTAAAAAAATTAATAAAAAAAACATTGGTTATATAGTAACATTAATAAAGACCAACACCCCATCTTTCACACGCTCAAGAACGTGTATCAATATATGGATTCGGTGCATCCACGAAAATGCATTTTTTTTTTATGAATGTTAATTAAGGCTAGAATTTAAGAAATTGAAAGAGGTAACATATTTTTTTTAGCTACCAAATCCGTCCCTTGTAATCTTATAAATAAAAATGTGTCTATGAAAACAAATAAATAAATAAATGCAGATATATCACCTTAATAATTTAGTAGGGAGACATAATCCCAATACATCCAGCTAAAGTTAGTCTCCTTATCATGTCATTAAATTTAAGATAATTGTATACTTCAAAATATTACCACTCAATATGTAGAAAATAAAAACTATAATCCATTAAATTAAATTTCATTATTTTCTTTTGACTAACTCTCCTTCTTAAGTTTATTTTTTATTAATTAATGACATAAGTGAGAGGGTGTGATATAGAGAATGAATTAGAAAAAAAAACATAATTCGGAATAGAATTTCCTTGAAAGGTTTATGGCCCATGAATGAATAACCCATAAGGCCCATCATCCATAGACAGCAAAGACGAAGGGGGAAAGCTGGCCTCTATTTGATTCCCTGTTCATGAGCGATCGCAAAACAGAACGAAAAATGCACATCTCCTGAGGAATTCAGCTAACAGGAAATTAGCAATAAAACAGAGGGAGTTGCCTTGTGTCTTCAAGAAAAGCAAAGCAAAGCCTGCAGTAAGAGATGGGTAAATGGTGGAAAGTAGCAGCTGTGATTGGGCTGATAGCTATAGCAAGGGAACTGGGCAAACAATTCGGATGGGACAAAGACGAAGCTCTTCAGCTACTTGGTGAATTGTCAGATCGATTAGGGGTTTGGGCAATGCCTGTTTACGTTGGGATTCACACAATCTCTCTCGCTCTCTGCTTGCCTTGCGCTGTTTTCTTCGAGGCTGGCGCTTCTTTGCTCTTTGGGTTCTTGCCCGCTGTTCTCTGTGTCTTCTCTGCCAAAATCTTAGGTGCCTCTCTTTCCTTCTGGGTCGGCAGGTACTTCCAAATGTCTTCATTTTTGTTTTCCTTTTTTATTGACTGGTTCTCAGATCGCATTTTCATATGTTTCTATCACTTGGTTCCCTTATTAATACTGTGATGGTTTTTTTTTTTTACTTGGAAACATTAAAATGAAACCATGAGTATCTTCTGTAAGATGATTAATGGGTAATTAATGTTGAGGTGATTGGAATTTACAAAAAAATGTTAGGAGGGAAATTCCAGCCTTTTATTTTAAGGTTTCCTGCTAAAATTATCATGGTACATCATGTCTGCATTCTCTTGTATTGTATCTGTCTAGGCGAACCTTCTTTTCATTTTTATCAGTTTCGAAGTGATGGGGTGGAGTTCAAAGTGAATCATAGCCAGTGGGGAGCATATAATATGTTATCGTTCAAATTTATTTCCATGTATGAATGTGATTACACTTTTCAATGCTCTTTTATTTTTTCTGGCACGCGTTTCTTAAAGCTTTTTCTTTCGCATGCCCATCGAGTGATAGGGGACTCGTGTGTTTATAGTTTTGATTTATCATATCCTTTGGGCTCCTTTGTCTTTGAATGTAGGTGCTGACTGATTTGCCTATGAAATTTAGAAGAGGTTTTGGCATATTCATGATATGGTGCGATAAATAGTAAAACATTATAATAAATAGATGTGGCAGGTGTGTCAAAGGTGTAAACTTATGATGCACTATGATCTAATATTTTCTTCTACCAGATTGGGCAGGAGGAAAATGAAAATGAAATTTCAAATAGTGGAGAAGTTGAAAGTTTTGAGTGAATGGAGGGATTTTTATCCCCAGAATTTCTTACACTGACATTTTCAGCTATCATGGATCAAGAGATGACATTTAAGACTTGCTAGAAACTATATATACATGTATGAAATATGCCCGAAAGGGCACATATAAAAGCAACCATACCAATTAAACAAAGACACAGCTCACAGATACTGCAATCTCATTCTCATCCAAGCTCACTGGCTTATGCTTGGTGGCACCTTGTACACACATGGCTTGGTATGTCATGCTCACACTCAAGGGTGAGGCACCTCATATGCGAACCAACTCCATGCTTATAGATGCTGTGATCAATTAAAATAACTGCTAAAAAATGCATTTAATTGTCAATAGAGAAACTAAGTTTGTTAATGGTGAAAAGTCAGAAGAAGCAGTAAGTGGATGGAAATTAATATTGCAGAGCATCAACATTTTAATAGGTAGATCTATCATAGGTTCTATGTCTCAGGACAATAGTTTTTTGTCAGGTTTAATACAATAACTATGTTTTAGTTTTATTAGTGAGAAATAAAGTTCTATATGCAGGGTGCCTTTCAATGTTTGGGTTTCAGTTGTTTTGCTTTATGGATAATAGGTCTTTAAAGCCATGAAACAATCTTTGGTATTGTTCCTACAGTGAACACCAAAATTGACACCTTTTGCTGAATACTAAAGCCATGAAAGCAGTTGAAACTTGAAACTAAAATCTTTAAAGATTGTTCGCTCATATAATTGAGTAGGATGATTGAATAGCAGAAATCTAATAGGAACTTCATACTTTTTGGTGCACGTTGTGCAATCAAGAAACATGTCTTGGATAATTTCCATCATACAAGTTTAGATTGATGACTTGCAACAAGAGAACATGTAATATAAAAAATGGGAAAATGATCTCAGTGAAAATTTTTAAGCTCGCAACTAGAGAACATGTAATATAAAAAATGGAAAATGAACTCAGTGAAACGCTTAAACTTTTTATTGTTTTTATAGCTACAAGATTGAGGTACAGTCATGTGTACTAAAAGGAAATGGTCAAGACCAAAAAAAGCTTGTGAGGAGTTGGCGAAGACAGGAGAACTAGAGCTTAGTGCCTTACCAACATCCCCATTTTGATATTTATTGCTGAACTTTCTTTCTCTGGTTTTGTTTACTAGTTTCAGGATCCATTTTGACATATTGATTTTTTTCAGGCTGGTTTTCAGGAGTTCAAGTTCAGCAAAGGAGTGGGTGCAGAGTAACAAATATTTCCATCTGCTTTCCAGAGGAGTTGAGAAGGATGGATGGAAATTTGTTCTTCTTGCACGCTTCTCACCCTTGCCCTCCTATCTTATAAACTATGCTCTAGCTGCTACAAAAGTTGGGTTCATGGTTGATTTTCTGCTTCCTACAGTTGTTGGCTGCCTCCCAATGATTCTACAGAACACATCCATTGGCAGCCTTGCTGGTGCTGCTGTTGCTTCAGCATCCGGCTCTAAAAAATCTCAGGTTTGGTCTTACCTATTTCCTTTACTTGGGATATTATCAAGTATCCTTATTTCCTTGAGGATCAGAAAGTACTCTACTGATATAACATTGGCCGAATCCTCTACCGGTGATTCTCCCCATACCTCTAGTAAAAAAGGAAGCAAGGGGCTATAGAAAAAGGTCAATGAAGGACTCCAATAGTGCCAATTTACTTGTTTAGTTTTTTCCATTATCCTCTTAATGAGCAAAGATTTAGAATATCTGATCCATTTTAGTTGCAACTTGTTGCCTGCTGATCCATTTTAGTTGCAACTTGTTGCCTGCTGATCCATTTTAGTTGCAATTTGGGGCCTTCTGGCCATCCCTTTCTTTCTCTTGAAACACTGAGAGATCTTATGCTGGAAGCTGACCAAATGGGCTATTCAGTTGTCTTTAGAGAAGAGATAACTTAAACTTGGTAATATTTAGCTATCAGTACACAGTTGACATTACATTTTGGCCATGTCTTAATCCTTCTTCATAGTCTACTTCCCCGTTGTTTTATTCTGTCTTTAGATATTATAGTTCTGATTAAGTTAATTTCATCCTTGAATACATATTAAGACTCTAATTTATTATCTTTACAAAATTCTCAACTTAAACAGTAGAATTGATTGTGTAATTTATACATGATTATTTCTTATTTTTAAAATGTCTTTATAAACAAGATAAACAGAAGGTTTTAATACGCGTATCACAATTATTATTTTTTACCAGAATGATAAATTAAAAAAATAAATATATTTAATTGAAATAAAATCAACTGGATTAAGGATATAAAAAGATGTCACTAGATAATAAAATGAGCCATTACCCCTATGAATACACACCAGATAAGCAATTTGGCTAATATATAAAGGTCGTTGTCTGTTTAAATTAATTAATATAATACTATTGGTCATTATTAAATAACATGTATTAAGAAATAATTTTAAAATGTAATAATATCCATGCATTAAATCTATGATGAAAAAAATGACAAACAAACGATAACTACAACGGTGACGTATTATAATGTATTAGAAAACAGAAAATACATATGCATATTTAATTAACTTAATCAGAATTTCTTGATCTTTTTCTCCGATGAGAAAAGAATTCGGCTCTGCCCGATCTGACCTTTCCTATGAGCAGTTTGTGTGTTAGCGCGGTGGCTACCCCCTTTTTTTGAGATAAAGAGAGCCAGCCCTTCGGTGTAGCCGTCGTGTCCAGTAGAGCAACAAAACCTTGATCGCAACGGCAAGTGTCTCGTCTCGATGAACTGAAACTGCTTTCGAGATGTCGAAGAGATTGAAGTGTCGTTGTCTACATATGGATCGATGTGAAATCTAAACAATATTATCATCAAGGTTTTATGTTTAATATATCCCATTGAATGCATGCACATAAAAATATAATTTATAGAATAGAAACTACTCTCCGATAAAATATAATTATTTTAAAAAGAAAAGAGAGAAAGAATAGTGCATTCTATCCTTATATATATTTTTTTTAAAAATCTATAATTCCACATTCTTTTGTTAGAAGAACTTGTCACGTCAAATTAAGTATCAGAACCTAGCACAAGGTTTTGTAGAAGATCTAGTGATGGCTTTTTAATTATCATTAACTTTATACAAGTTTCGTTTCAGAAGATCTATCTTTCAGATCTAAAGAAAGCTAACCTAACTTCGAAGAAAGCTGGTAACTTCTCTCTTCTTGATCTAAAGAAGAAGCTTTCATCCAACTTGCTTCTTTCATGATATGCTCAGGTCCCGGGTGTTTTCCATGGTCTCAGCTTCAAGTTGTGGGCAGTCCATCTCTATATTTTTTTTAATCTCGAGGATTATTTTTTTAATAAACAGTATAATAAACTACAGCAGTAATTCCTAGTTTCCTACATCATAGCTCTATTTCATGCTAGTGGGCTCTGCAAACCTCGAGGAATCGCCACAACGGCGATTCCCTCCATCGATGTCATTCTCTATAGTATATCTGATCAATCCAGCACCGGTTTTTATGGCCTTACCACTTTAAAAAACAAATATGCGTGTGCTTAGTGCATGATATTATTATTATTATTATTATTATTTTTTTTAGTACTAGCAAGACAAGTCACCCATTCACTTTCTTTTTTAAATTTCACTAAATCATAATTAAACAGCAAGTAATTAATTACCGAGCGAATATGTTTAATCATTAAGGTGAAGCTATCTTAGTTCATAAAAAAATAAAAATAAAACCAAGCTGTGTGGGGAAAAATCATGAACCCTGACAGTTTACTCATTTAAGAGTAACTTCAGAAAATAATTTTACTCAAATATAGCAACACAATCTGAATGCACGAAGTCAACAAAGCTAATTCATGAGTAGAAGAAGCCTATACTTTAGTGGACGTAACAAAAATTATTCTAGAAACAAAGCTACTATTTGCAATTGGGTGCTGACGGGGTGGTGACGTCTCACCACTCAGTAACGTTACTATACCGGGGGGGGGGGGGGGGGGATCGAGGAATATATTTCCATGGACCAGCAAGCTACCCCACACGTGTAAACGTAATCCTCTCATTTCTTCTTCCTTAAAAGTTTTCTTTATGAAAATCAAACTTGGTGGAGGTCCTGTGAGAGAAATCTAAAGCCAGTTGCCTCAGCTCCTTTGTAAGTGCTGGTGCCCCACAGTAGAAAACTCCTGCACGTAAATGTGGACACGAAATTGATTAGTTTGTAAAATTTTCCTTGCCTCATGGATAGACCAGAAAGGAAAAGGAAGGCCCGACGAGAGTAGGTGGGCAAGGGTGGGTGAACTCACCAACTCGAGCATCCTGATGATGAAGAGCGATTTTCTTGTAGACTTGGCGCCAGTTGGGTTTGGCAAAGTGGGATTTGACACGTGTTCCGGAAACCACATCCACACCATTTTTGGCATGGTGGAGTGACTGGAGCATTGCAATGAGGGCTGACCTAGCATCCCCTTCTTCATATACACTCGTGCAGTAGTTGTGCAATTCTATCACCTCCTTGTCGTCCATTTCTGCCACCTCATCCATCATCCCTTTGAACCACTCGAATGAACCTTGCTCCCTTGTAACCCAATAGAAGTAAGCTTTTCTTGTTCTGAATCTCCTGTTACTGGTCTTGTTCTTATTGGCTGTGGCTCGGCCACTTTCCGAGCTCTCCATTGCTCCATTATCCTCTCCATCCTTTTCCTTAAGTTTCATGTTGTTGATGATGTCTTTAACAATGCTGACCATAGGCGTGGCTCCGATGCCAAGCCCTACTAGTAGCACCACATCATATTTCTTGTAGTCTTGTGCTGGAGCTCCAAATGGACCGTCGATTAATATCTTCGGAAAGCTGTGACATTAATGGTTGGATCTCCACTTGTCATTGAAATGCTCAGGGCAGTAAAATTATTTTTCTACCATGGATGACCATGCCAATATTACTATTGAAATCACTAACACATCGTTCGAATCTAAACATGATTTTAATAGCATGATGCTCGATGTGAAAACTAAATAAATAATCAAATCTAAAAGATATCCAGTTGACCATCAATTCGTCAACACCTTCCACCAAGATATATATAAATGCTCCGTGTGACCGGGGCATAGGGGAGGAAAGCGCAAAGAAAAACATGTTTGATTGCATGACTAATTAAAGGGATATTTAAGTTTACGATGATTAATTTATTTGAGTCTTTCAACTTAAGGTTTTCCATTTTTTTGTTGGGGGGGGGGGGGGGGGGGCTTTTAAGTAATTAAGAGACTCAAATGGGAACGATTCAAGTAAAAAAACTTTAATAGGAAAAAAAAAAACAGAGAGTTAAAGGACTAAAAATTAATGAGTATCCCATGCCTAATAATGTTCGGAGCTGATCGATATTCCAAATGAGACAGTACGTACCCATAAACCTCACATAAATGTAATTGGCACTCGTTCTCGAAGTAAAGAGAAGAGTCATTAAAGAAGAAGGGTGATTAGACATCTTAATTTACCTACGATTGTCTCCTCCTTGAATATCAGCTCCGAGTAATCCACCCTTCCCAGCAGGTGGAGGCTGACAGACCTAACAACCATCGAAAACATAAGAGATTGTTCGGAACAAAACACGAAGGAAACTCGGTTTCCATCATTATTAGCTAACAACAGACCTCAGAGAAAACAGTTTTGAGTTGCCTCGTCCAATCACCGAGAGTTCGAATGTGCACGCTCAGGTAGTCATCTCCTGGAGAAGAAGTGATTGAAAATGGGTGCCTGTGACCATACCAACTATGCATTAGCTTCAAAGGTCAATAATTATATGATGATGTATTTGGACTGGGTTTCTTTGGCATATTTAAGTGGGCACCAGCTAGCAATCCGCCACTGAAATTAGATTAACTTACCATTCAAATGGAGAAACTGCAGCGCAGTTGACAAACATGTACTGCCCACTTTTGTATTTGAAGCCTTGAGGCCGCGACATGTGCAGTGCCAGGACGTTTCCAGGATAGACTGCAACCTAATAAAGTGTTCATCGACAAAATACTGGTATTCAGCACGGTACAAACTAGCCAGTACGTATAAGTTGAAAATAAGTAGAGCGTAATTCAGATAGACTCCATTGCATTATACCTTGAGTATCTTGACAGCTCTGATGCTTGATCTGAAAGCCCTGATCAACCTCTCGGCAGCGTACAGGATAACTGGCACTGCCAGGTACATCCATGTCTGTAGTCAAGAAAAAATGGAAATGGATTGTTTATTTATTGCAACTTAAGAGGTCGAAAAGAAGCAAATTCTTAATTCAGTTGCAGCGCAAGGGAGGAGCAAAGCACTGACCGTTTTCTTATACCATGTCTTTGTGAGGTAGAGGTAAATTCCATGGACCACGAGGAGAGTGTAGACAATAACGAACAGATGGTGGGAATACCAGAAGGCATTGAAGCCAGTGAGTTTCTTTAGAGGTTTAGGCAGGTTGAGCCGGCTGCGCCGGAACCATGGCGTGGCTAACGTGAATGCTATGGCCATTAGCACTACCATTATAATGCCTGTGATTCCCTCCACACCTTTCAAAAACCACCAGTAGTTATCAGGCTGCTCATCTCCGAAGTAGGGTTTCAGCGGCTCATATTCATCTTCAGTGGCGTGAAGAAGTCGCGGGAAATCACAAGCTATATGAGCCCCTGCATGTAATCCAATTCCAATTGCAATCCCTACTGCAATAACCTAAGCAAATCATAACAAGCATCTTTAGATTTTAATACCATGCAGCCTTCTCAATCATAACAACTAGTAGTGAACTTTCATTACCTTGTGGAAATTTAGATTGTCATCGAAAGGCACAGCTACACCCAATTTGGTCTTGTTTCTGAGCCAGGTAATGGTGTTCCGGCAGACTGGTAGTAAAATCAAGGCCATGTTGAATTTAAGGGTCTCTGCCCCACCTTTGGCAACGCAAACGCAATAGCCCATTACATCGTATGCGGCCTCATTGTGTCGATACTCTATGAACTTGTAAGTAAATAAACCGGCAACGATTCCCATCCACAGCACCAGTACCCAAACTCTCTGCCAGTTATCCATCAAAAAGTACTTCACTTTTTGGTACCATCTCTTTAATGGATTGTTCTCTTGTGAAGGATTCAGCTTTTCGCTCAATAATTGGCTCAGAAGTCGGCTATCTCTTACTCTGACGGCTTGGTTTGGAGCTTGCAATAGTAGTGTTTCCAAGTTATAAATCTGTTTATCGACACCAAAACAGCAATATTCGAAGGAAATCAATCATGCCCTGAAAAATAAATGGATCTTTCTGTCGTTTAATTATTCTAAAAAGATGGAAACTTTTGTGTGCTGTACCATGATGTATCCAGCATTATCTGGGTCTAATTCTTCCATAATTAGTGCAGCATACTCCTTGGCTTGTTTCTGAATGTTGGAGAGCTTGTTTGCAGAAGCACTTAGACTGATAATCTACAAATAAACTTGATATGATCAATCACAACTACTGATAGTATATAAGAAATAAGTTACATGAATCAATCACAATTAGTTTATTCTGTTCATCTTAATTTAATCAATCACCCAATTTGTTTTTGGTTGGTTTGAACGCGTCCACGTTAAAAAAATATCCATTCGATCCCTTACCTCCAAGACTTCTTCTTCTGCTATTCTTCCATCAGCATCTTTATCAACCCTGCATGGATTATCGAATATTAAACACTTCTCTGTTAATCAACAACATAGGCAACAATTCAGACAGAAAAAGAACCTCTCAATTAAAATATTAAACACTTTACATGTCGAAGAATGTTTGGAGCCTAGAGTCAAAGCTTTCATCGGCAATCCGATCCCAGAACTGTCTAAGCTGCGCCTTGTTAATTAAATCACCATTTATGTTATGTCTCCGAGCAAGTGCACGAAATAATTCATTCGCAAACTCCTTGGAGTCCTTGTTCATACCTTCCATGTACAAATATAGTGATCAGTAAGGAAAAAAGTCGCAGAGGGAGGACGAATAAGTTAATAGTTAACAACGTTACTCACCTATGCATTCGCCAAACAAGGAACATGGAAGTAGGCCATTGGTGGAGACAGTAAGTTCTTGAAATCGCTTCTCAACAGCAGGCCATGCATTTCCAGTTTTAGCAGCAATGAACTTAAGTCCCTTCAAGGCATGAACAGCAGCAGACTTTGTCCTATCGAACCGTCTAGCTGTGGATGATCTTGAAGCGAAACGTTTTAGCTCCTGAGAGACCTGCCTGATTTTGGACGACGTGTTCCTAAACAAGGCAGACCGCAGCGAAGAGGAATTGTTTCCCTCTAGCGCTGTCTTCGCCAACAAGGTCAATTCGGGATCCTCGTTAGCACCTTGAACGCTGTGAACGGCCACAGAATCGTCACGAATATCCAAAGTAATCTCGACATACGAAGATGGATCGTCAGTAACGCCGGAACTTATGGTGGTTTCAGACGGAATATTGAACCTCGCGCTCTTCTTGGAAGAACGCTTTTTATTGAGAAGCCCTCCTCCTGATCCTAAGGGCCCACTAAAAGATGTTCTGTCACTTGCTATGCTTTCTGTGTCCGAATTGTTCTCGGAATAAGCTCCCCTCGAGTCCTCGCCTCTGATCATTCTGAGTTACTGTACCTATCTTGCAAAACTTTTGCTAAAACAATGGTGGTTCAAAAAGGGAAAGTATACGAAGAAAAAAATGAAGGAGATTGCGAATACATTAATGGTTTCGTCTATTTAAATGCTTTCCTTGGCTAATAGTCAGGCCTGCTTTATACTTTCAGTCACACACGCAAATACTACTAACTTGTTGGAAAACGATGTCGGTCAAAGTATCATCAACGACCAAACATATTAGTCTTCGTTTTATCTTCTTTAATTCACCTAATTTGCGCTAGCTGCAAACAAAATCTTCATCAAGAACGACTTGTAATTGATTGTTTCCAAGGAATCTTCATTGAGTTATGTTGACAATATTGTTAGGTTAATTAATTAAAAATAGTAGTAAATAATTGTTGGAAAATTGGTTAAAATTTAGTTAATTAACACGCGCGTTTGTTATCAAATTAAAAATGGACTCTACTTATTTTTTAGGTTAAAACTTTGTAGAAATTTTATTTTTATCATAAACTTTTTTAATATGAGATATTAACATGATTTAAACAAATTGTAAGTGAAATAAGATTTTGGTGAAACCTAAAAAAATCCTATTAAAAAATTCTATCTCAAATAAGAAATAAACAAGATTTTCTTGGTGTTTGTAAAATATAAAGTTTAAAAGTTGAAACTTGGCTAAATGACACTAAGTTTTTAGAGGATTCATTAACAAAATGAGCTTTGAATTTAAATCACCACACTCATTTCAACTTTGTTTAAGCTCATGTCTGGGCTTCGCTTCTCGTATTATGTGTTTGCATTTGTTGTAATATAATATTTTGAGCCATGAGAGATTATTTTTTGTTGACTATAAATTTGGATTTGAGCCTAACCCATAAAGAATTATTTCTTACAAAGAGCTACAATAAAAATTTCCTACAAGTTTTTTTCCGAGTTCTTACACATTTCTCTTCGCTAGAATTTTAGTGTTTTCCATTTTGTTTTGTTTTTTTTTTCTTTGTGCTCCTCCCAAATCTATACTTTAGTTCGAAGACCTTTCAAGAATTGTATCTAAATTAAGATGATGTTGTTGAAATTTTGAAAAATATATTGCAAACATGCTAGTTACATCGGTAAAGAGAAATAAAATCTTAAGAAAAAATGATTCATACTTAACAATTATAGAAGTATCATTACTTCAAAGTATTTCAAGAAGTAAGTACTCTCTTTTGTTTTAATTTTAACATGGATATTTTTATTATAAGTATGCATGCTAAAACTTTGAATTTACATCAATTGTAAATTTAAATATATACTTAGTATGCATGTTAGAATTTTTTAATTTTTTTTGAAAACATATTTGCCATGGATTTTTATTTTCCTTGCTTATAGCTCAAAAATTCTATGAGCTATAATCTTTCCTTGACTATTTTTAGTCTTTGAATGCTTTTATTATGATAATTTAAACATTATTGCTCACTAGTGTGATAAATTTAAATAATTGACAAACAATCATATATGCAAAAAATGAAACTATTGAGGGAAATTATTCTATTAGATAGTCCTTTTATTATGAGGATGTGCTGATTTAGGTTCAATAACAAGAGACCTGACCATTTGATTGGGTTCAAATTGTTTTAAGTTATTCTACATATGATTTTCATATAGAATTAATGAATCTTTCTAAATTAGGCCTAAAAGTTACTGTTTAAATTGAATTTGTTATTTTTCCTAGGTTTTTTCATATTTATTATCTATATTATTTTCTTTGTGATTTTGAATTGTTATTTATTTCCTGGTAAAGGTAGGGGGTTTTCTTGTTTAAAGATCTTATCTATTTTTTTAGTATTCTTTTAAATAATAAAACTATAAAATTAAAATTCATATTTATAACCTTTTTTCGCTCATCAAGTCTTTATGTTTTCTCTTAATTATATATGAATGCTAAAAGTTGAATGTCATTCAAAGGATGACAAAATAGTGCACTTCTACTTGATACTATCATTAGTGCTAACCGACCACAATCCTTTCACCATATTAATTACACTTTAGGAAATAAGGCTTTAGAAATAGTAAGATATGAGTATCAACTAGTAAGTGATTCGTGTTGAGCTGAAAGTTAAATATTTATATATATATATATATAAATTGTGTGTGCAAGTTTTTTTAATGCATTTCAGTTGTTAAAAAAATTCATGTATGTAAATCAAAAAATTTATGCGTACATATAATTAAATAAAATAAAAAAGTTATGTGTGTTGATAAATAAAAAATCATTAACAATAACTAAAAATAAAACTTAAAAAAAAATAAAACTTAATCTGATGAACTTGGACATTTTTTCTTTAATCATTTTGGTTAAATTGAAGCGGAAATATGGTGGTTTATTTTTGTGTTAAAACCGCGAAGACCGTGAAGTTTTTCAAGACTCATAAAAGACTCTAAATGGCACTCAATTTAGTAGCTAGACTAGAAGTGGACGTCTAAGAAAAAATCAACTTCCATTGATTATGTTTTAAATAGCAAGTTTATTTTGTAATCATCATTAAACGACGCTATCAATCCGGCATTGTAACGTGAAAAGTTTATTTTATTAGAGTGGAAGTAGCTTTTCTTTCCGGTCTTGCGGCCAAACCGACTGCCATGCGTTTTCATTTGCCAGGACAATCAGAATGGAACACGATCTCGTCGTCAATTTCACCTCTCTGCTGCTACTTCGTTTTTGTTTCATCACTCCTAATATTTGCTCTCGGACAAGCAATGTAAATCAGAATGGGTAGCCTGAACAGGTCAATTTGAGCCAAAAAAAAAGAGAAAAGGAACAGTCCCTTTCAAATGAAATCCATGATGATGTGAGGGGGATCAAAGAGTGTTGAAGATGAGTGAAATTTGTTGAGAAGCTTCTTCTTCAACAGGAAGCTCGTATGTGAAAATGGTTCGAGACAAGTTGCCCTCTTTTCCGAAACGCGTATCCACCATCTTCTCTCGAAGAAATTTGCAGAAGTCAAATACTGCGACGATATATTGAACCTGGTCGATGTCATGTCTTTCACCTACTCCCCACATGGATTTTATCTCGAAACGGAGGAAAGGACACGAGTGAAGGGGAAACAATCCATGAATCTAGCTTCAACTAGTTTCAAACTGGGAGATTCTGTGGTGTTTTATTAATCGTTTTTTATACTAAGAAAAAAAAACTATCTAGTATTTCAAATAGATCGGTTATATTCACATGGATGTGTTTAGAATTTTATTTTATTTTTACATCAAAGTCTTTCTATGATAATTAAGTTGAAATTCCATGCATTGACTGACGGGACCCTAATTCCATCAATGCATTGCATGAAGTATTTTGAAAGTATCTTAGAAGAATCTTTCAATAAGTTGGCACTGTTCTTAAGAGAAAAATTACATCTTATTAATTTAATTTAATACTTGGAAAGTGACTTCAAGGAAATGTTTTACGTAAAATTTACTTTGTTTTAACGAAAATCAAAATTTCCTATGGTTCAATTGTTTGGTGGCGTTCTATTGGCCCAGAAAGTCAATGTTTATACATCATATTTCTTTAGCCAGTTTCGGCATCCACTCATCTGATAATGAATCAGGATGAAGCTATAGAGTTATCGACATCTTGTTTTGAAACCGTCGTGATAGGAGGAGGAGGAGGAGGTGGTCCGGTGATTTAATATCTATTCGGTCTGAATTTCAATAAAAAATAGATCAGAATAACCGGGTCAAAATCTGAATTGACTCTTAACTCATTCAGCTCATAAATAACTCATATCAAAATCTATTAAATTTCTTTTTAAAAAAAGAAAAGAAAATGATGTTATTTTTTATAAAATTAAAAAAAAAAATTAACATGGGTTGAATAGAGTCAAGCCACGTGAACCCAACGCAATATCTATCCTGGATTAACAGCAGATAGGGTCTAGAAACTAAAAATACAAAGTAGCTTATTAATAGAGTTTTTCGAGTTGTAAATTGAGGTAGAAAAGGAGAAATTCTCAAAGGGAAGGGAAAGGAGCGAAAACCCAAACAACATGAACTGGTAGCCCAAACATGAGGATCCAGTCTCAGTGGGCCCATCTATTCCCCAGTGCTTTTAATGGAAACCATTTAACGTGTTATGGGCAAGCTTAAACCAATGCAAGGCCCATAACCCATTTTGATTGTTTTTTGGACTGGCTGATCCAATGAATTCATATGATTTTTATACATGTTAGAGATGGTAATAATATATAAAATACAAAAAAAGAGAGAACGGAAGATAAGAATTATTATTTGATACATTTTTATAAGATTGAAATATTTATTCTTTAATAAAATTAAGATTTATTATATTAATTAAATTGAAAAACTATTGAGAACAAAATATTCAACGTGATTGAGAAATACGTATTAATTAAAAACTTTTTCAACTCAAGTACTGTGTTCTACTCCCATATTTATTTTTTTATTATTCATATTTTAAATTAGATTTTTTAATAAAGATATAAAAATAATAACATCCTTAAGATTGTATTTAAAATCTCAATAGTATTATTAAAAAACAAAAAAAATATGAGAAGTGGAAATAGTTTTAACTTTAAATTTTATTTATTTATTTCCTTTGAAAAAATAAGTTCAAAACAATGTCTTTTGGATCTGCTTTCTTGTCTTGACCTTTATACCAGCATAATTGGGTTTTTCAGTTGCCTGCACCTGCTAAAATTAATGAGCTTTAACTTTTATTCCTGTCTTGTCGTTTTCTTTTTTATTATTATAAAATAAATTAAAAGAAATCGGGAATGTACTGTAGATTGTGTGAAAAAACACTGTAAATTAAATTAAACGTTGTTTTGTAGTCTGCAGTACAACTTGTTACCAAATAGGAAAGTAAGATTAATTATATATAAAAAAAAGATTAATTAGATTAAAATACTGTTGAAAAAATAAAATGAAGAGGCTGATATATGAAACATGATAATTGAGTTTTATTCCTTCCGAATATATAATTTCAACTATTTATCAATTGAATTCAAACCATATACTACAATTGCATTCAATCACAGTAGAGAATTGATTTTAAACATCACGTGGACAAGACATCATTAGTTTGCGGGGATTCAATTATTTCGTTGATTCAAGTTTTGTTTGCCATTAAAAAAATTGATATCATAACTTTAAAAAAAAATCATAAAAACGTGTGGTTTTTTACTGTACTAGCATATCCTAATCAATATAGATTGTCATAGTATAATTACTATTTAGTCCCTTGGTGTGTTAAAATTTAACTTTTGAACTTGAGGATATTTTACATTTTTCCATAGGATCAATTCATATTATCTAATTGTTTGAGGGTATTTAAGTCTGTATCTGAATTTTTTTTAGAGTAAAACTATGTTTTTACTCTGTCTGAAGGTATTTTTGACTTTTTACATTGTTGTGAATAATAAAATAACCATACTGCTCTCAAATAAGATAAAAACTAAAAGTTATCGGTGGGATATTTTTCTTTTTTCAAATGTTTTTAATTAGTATAAATACAGATATACCCTCATAGAAGACAAAATCCAAGAGTTTTATTGTATGAGTGTTTAGATAATTTTTTTTTTTATTTTTATTTTTATTTTTATTTTTATTTTTGTATGCAGAATAATATGGGCTTGTTTGACCGACACGGCGATGATTTTCTTTTTTACGTTCCCTTCGGGCGGCACATGTGTCGTTGTCCTGTGTTTCCACGTGTCCATCCGATGTCTCACTTCATGTGTCGTCAAGTCCTCTTCCATATGATGGAGCGCGTGTCGTCACATGGTGGTTGGTCATCTAATTTTCCCCTTATGTATCCCCTGTAACCTAAATTACACGGAAGTCTCATTGGTTTATGATGTTTTCATTTCAGTCCCCCATCGTTTGATTGTTTTTTGTTCTAATTTTATCATAAAAGTTTTGATTTGTTTCAATTTTATCATTCATTTGAAAAATGATTATATATTTTATTTTTCATTTCAATCGTTATTCTTTTAATTATGGGTTTGATTTTAAATCCCTTAACGTTTTAAGTATAAAAATTTGGATGTTTTTCAATTTTATCCTTGGATTAAAATTGATCATATATTTTGTTTTCATTTGGGTGCTTATTCTTTTAATTTTTTACTTGATTTTAACTCCTTTAATCTTTTTGATCTGTTTAAAATAGTCTATATTTTTTCTCATGTTTATATGTATATGCTCTTAGTTTTGGTTTTTAATTTTTATTATTTTCTCTTTTGTCGAGGTTGTAATAATAGTGACACTATTGATCATAATGATAATAACAATTTTAATTTATTGTAATGGTTATTATGCTCATGATGTTAATAGTTATGGTTTTGATGATAATAACAACAACAATAACTCATAAAATATAATGAAGAATATTAAAAATGACAAAAATAATTATAATAATACTAATTATAATTTAAATAAAAATAACAGTGTTGATTATCATAATAATTATTGTCGTAATAATGACAACAATAATAAAAATAATAACAGTGACAATGATAAAATTGTCAATAATAATAATAATAATAATTATAAGGAAAGCTATAATAATTATAATAATTATGATAGTTTAAAAATAATAATGGAAAGGGGTTCGATGGTCTAATTGCAAGCCGGAGCAGTTATCTGTCTTTTATGGGGGTGGTTCGATCTTAGCTGGAAGGATCCACGACATGAGGTGAAGCACCAAGTGGGTCGTTCAAGTTGGGTAGCTTACAATACATGCACACAGCTATGAATTATTAGAAGACAGCTAAGGTGCATTTAATTCTTGATTGGCACACTTCTATCCAGATGTGCCACGTCAACCACTGACTTGATCACAACTCGACATCTGTACACTGGAACTGAAGAAGGATGGCGACCGAGAGATTCCTGTACCCGAATATAATATCGATGTTTAGTCTAATCTCCATTATCAACCTGCCGAAACACCAAGGCCACGTGTCTTGGCTGATAGCGAGGTCTGCCTCCTTCGTCTTTTTCCAAGTCAAACCACGAGTGGAAACAAGCTCACAGCACTCTTTTACATGCCTATTATAACCTTTGAAAACTCTTGTTTTAACCATTTTCACCCTCGTAAACTGATTAGAAGACGAGAGCACTTGCAATGCACGTGAAATTATGTTGACTTTTCACTTGAGATAGATTTTTTCTCGCGATTTCAACAAGATGGTGTTTGACCTCCGACTACCTCTTCACAGTTCCTCTTCACAGTTCTAGCTAGATACATTTTTAACTCAAAGAAATGTGTTGAGAGAATATAAAATTTCATTTTTCACTCTCGACTAACCATCACTTGGCTTGAGCTAATTCTCCCAGAATGAAGGACATGAGCAGCACGATAATCGCGGTCCCTATGATTTTCTTGGTATTAGGTGAAACTCCATCGAAGTTACTATGCACGATATTTGATCATGGATGCTTGGCTATCTTAACCCGCATAATACAGTTATATTTTATTTATGAATGATATTTTTTATTTATTTTAAACCATTGCTCGTTTAAAAGTTGTTTATATATAAATATATATAATGCATTTAAATTATATATATAATGCATTTAAATTAAAAGTGTACTTGATACAACACCTGTTTGGGAGGGCGGCACGTTTGCCAAACTCCATTCCAAATTTCATTTTAGTGCCGTTAGTGTGTTTGGTTAGATCAAAATGGCATTTGTAATGGGTGGGACCCACGGGAATTTAAGTCCCAAACGGAGCTAAATGAAAAGCACCCCAGAGGTGCTTTTCAAACGCCGGTTTGAACGGCGTTACACATGTTTTATTTTTCTTCTCAAAACACCCTCCCTCGCCGATCTTCTTCTTCCCGTTCTGAAAACCAACTCTTATTTTTCTTCTCAAAACACCCTCCCTCGCCGATCTTCTTCTTCCCGTTCTGAAAACCAACTCTCTTCCCTCTCTGACGACTTCGGTGAACAATGGGCAACTCCTACTACTGAAACCAGTGGATACCACGCCTCTTCCTCTCATCTCTGGGCTGCTCTTGCTGACTCTTCCCTTGCAACTTCACTGCACCTCCCCGTCATCTTCTACCCATCACAGCTCACGGGTTTCACCAAGGAATCAGTCTTCTCTGCAAGGAATCTCTGCCAAAAGCCAACTGATTCAGGGGCATCTTCTCAGACTGCAATTCACCCTCAAAAAGACGAATCTCCCTCTGCCAAAAGCCTCTTCACGGGCCATCTTCACTGCACCTCCCTCTCTCCAAAAATCCCGAAAATCTTATCTTCTTCTGCACAAAACCTTATCCCACAGCCCCTTTAAATCCACCTCTCGTCGACCCCTTCTTCTCTGCACAACACTCTCTCTAAATTATCCCACAAAAATCTGCTCAAAATTATCCCACAGCTCCGAAGTAAATCCAGCACTCAGTCAACCTCAGCTCCTTCTCTGCACAAATCCAGGTATTTGCCTCACTTCTCCCCTTCTGTAGTTGGTGTTTTTATGTTTAATTGTTGAATTAATATGTATTTAAATTGGTGGAATTGGTGTGATTTCTCTCGGTTAAATTGTTGTGAAATGGGTGAAATTGATGAGAATTATTTGTGTTAATTTTCGGTGAAGTGGGTGAAATTGCCGAGAATTATTTTCTGTGTAAATTTGTAGGAAGTTTTGTGAATTTTTGCTGTGAATCAATATTTATTTGTGGATGATGTTAGAGATCTATGAACTGAAATGGGTGAATTTTTGATGTTAGAGATCTATGAACTTAAGTACTGTTTTTCTTGTCTTGTTTTGTTGTTCTTGAATGTTCGGGTGCCTTTTCTATTTCATTACTTTGAATTCCGAAGGGGGTGACTTAAGGAGTATTCCAGTTTTTTCTCTCTAAAGTTTTAAGTTTCGAGGATGGGTTTATGATTTTGATTGGCTTGTGAGAATTCAAGATGCATGCTCGATGATTTAGACACCCCTCTGTATTATTTTTTTCTCTAAAATTCCCATAATGCTCCAAACTTTATCTCTGTGATTTCACATCTTCATTTAACTTATCATTGATTCTGTATCAAGATTTAATCTTTCTCTAAAAAAAGAGAAGAAACTAGGCATTACAAGTCCCTGTGAAGTCTTTCATGAAGATGTCTTGAATACTGGAAGTGAAGCTGAATAAGCTGAATAAGTGCAGTTTCTCAAAGAACATGACCTTTGTTTTGGTTTCTCAGTGTTCTGGCTGTCATCTATATATAGATAGATGGCAAATGGAACACTGAGCCGAAGCCTATCAAAACTGTTTATGAATAGTTGACAACAGTTTGGATATATAGATAGATGACAAGTGTTTGGATATGTACAGTGGCTGAATGATTGTTGTTGTTGGCTGTGTTAATTAGCATAGGACAGACAAATGCATAAATGATGTTAATTGACTGTTTCAATATGTAAAAGAATTCTTAAAAGTTAGTTGAGATAATATTATCTGGCTGTTTGTAATGCTCAATATACTTTTGAAGACTTTGATTTTTGGTGATGGTTGAGGGGATTTTTTTCTTCTCTGTTTCTGTTGGCAGAGATACTTTTATTCCCTGGCTATTTTCCATGTAAATATATTTAAATTCATTAGCATTTTATGGTGGTTTAGTTCTGTTTTTTTTTTTTTTCTAAAGAATGAAATTAACATTGCAATTTGAGAATTGAGAGTGAGGGGGGAGAGACAATGAAACTGGGGTCTTTTGTCTCTCTGCCTAGTGATCCTGCTGTTGAGGGAGAAGGAGATGTGCTTGTTTTAGCTCCAGGAAATAAATGCTCGAAAACATAAATGAAAAAAAAAACCTTTATTGCTGTTTTCCATTGTAAAAGATGATATATTTTGTCATAAAAATCTGCCCCAATGCTGGGATATACATACAAGATAAACCCGGCTGGGGTCTTTTAGTTTCACTCAAATGGTGATCACATGATTGCTTATACTTTTAAATCACACATAATGTAGTTTTTTTGTGGATCAAGCCAATTCAAACTAGATAACAGTTGCTAAGCTACTTTAATTTCCTTTTTCTGCAGATACCTCCTAGGAAAAGTGCTGCTTCTTACAGGTTTTTGCTCAACTTGTCATTAAGATGCCTGATATAGATATTGATTAAACATTTTCTAAATGATGTCTTTCATACAATAATCATGTTTCCTTATTATTATTTTGAATTAAGCAGAAGTCAATTTGTATTTTTTATGCAATCAAATGTAGCCATTCAGATAATGTTTTTACCTATTGTATGGATATTTATATCTCGTATGTTATGTAGTGCCAGTTTGTAATGTTTATTTGTTGTGTTTTTGCAAAGTTTAAAAACATATCATGGCTGATTCTGCGAAAGCTATTTGGAGTCCAGAACACTTGCATATATTTTGTGATATATGCATTAGGGCAATTGATATGGGTATGCGACCGACTTCGCATTTTGATAAACCCGGCTGGATGTACGTTGCACAATCATTTGCAGAGCAAACGGGTGTAGAGTTCCAAAGAGAACAATTTAAAAATAAATGGGATTCTTGTAAAAAAAACTGGCGTTTGTGGAATAAGTTGATTGGTGAAACTGGTGTGGGCTGGAGTAATGAATTGAAAACGATTGCTGCTAGTGATGAGTGGTGGCGAGCACGAATTCAGGTCAGTATTTGTTATTCCTTACTTTTCTATAATGTTATTATGTTCTGTGAAGACAATGACAAGAGCATTAATTTTGTTATGTAGGAAAATAAAGAAGTCAGAAAATTTAGAACTGCTGGAATTGAGCCTTCTTTGAAGTTCAAATTTGATAGAATGTTCTCTGGAGTCACCGCTACCGGACAACATGCATGGGCACCATCGTCGGGCACATTACCTGGCAGTGACGAGGATTTGGATGCAATAAACATCGGTCTACAAGGTGCTGATTTGGAGGAAGGAAGCGGGGACTCAGATGAGCATGAGGATATAAATGCTGAAAATTGTCAAAATTCTCGAGGCGTTGGGGGGCCGCATATATCATCTAGTAGTAACAGCAGGAGCAGTGGTAAACGAAAACAAAGAGATGTTCCGGAGCGAAGATCTAGAAAGAAAAAGTCACCTGGAATTGGTGCTCAGCTAGTTTCAATTCAGCAACAGCTTCTCGACAGCATATCTAGTAGGAGTGATTCAACTTCTGCAAATAAAGACTTGCCTGGCTGTAGTATTCCGCAAGTTATGGCTGAGCTCCAATCAATACCTGGTTCGACAGATGACGATACTTTTCTGTTCCGCGCCATGCAATTTCTACAAGTGCGAAGAAATAGAGAAATGTGGGCTAGCCTCAATGACATACATCAAAAATACCGCTGGCTTAGAAATTCCATCGCACATTCACCTAATAATTAACTGCAATTCTAGCACTTTGTTTGAATAATTGATTATCATATTTGTGTTTGTATTGGATTCTAACGTCATAAGTAATATGTTGATCGCATGTTTTCCAAATATTTTAAAAATATTCAATTATTCACCATATTGATTATGTCAACAGGTTTGGACTTATTTTGTAGATATGGATGATGCACATTTTAATGCTCTATTAAACGGGGATTTTGAAGGGGAGTATGACAATGTTATGGATCGTGTTATTGAGCACATTAACTACGATGCCGACGAAGGGAACAACAACGCGTACGTTGATGATGGAACCGCTGGGACCGACAACGATGATGATGACAATGATGACAGTAGCGAAGACGCTATCGATGACGAAGACGACGAAGATGACGTAACTTTTATAGAAAGAAAATATGATGATGATAACATAATTTTAAGCACGGCTGGCGCATTAACCCATTATTATATTGCTTATATTCATAAAGAACCATGTATGGTTTCATATAATACAGGGATGCGTTGGTTGAATGACATTTTAAGAGGTCATTGGAAACGCTGTGTTAACATGTTTAGGATGGACAGAGACACTTTGTTGAGCCTATGTTATGAATTGGAAACGCGTTATGGTTTAAACCCTTCACGGAGGATGTGCGTACTGGAGAAGGTAGGAATGTTCATATTTACCATTGCAGTTGGGGCATCAAATCGACATGTGCAAGAAAGATTTCAGCGTTCTGGTGAAACTGTAAGTAGATGTATGAAAGAAGTCCTCAAAGCATTATGTCTGTTTGCTATAGATATCATCAAACCAACTGATCCAGACTTTACCAACACACCGATACAAATTGCGATGAATCGAAGATTTATGCCACATTTCAAGGTAATTTTTAAAGTTTACACTTAAGATAGTTTGCACCAATATTGTGTATTTTGTTACAATATTTATATCGTAATACATTTCTTTGCATACTTGTAGAACTGTATTGGTGCAATTGATGGGACACATGTTCGTGCAACAATTTCACCGGAACTTCAAATTCCTTTTTTTGGTAGGAAAGGTGTCCCAACACAAAACATCATGGCGGCCTGTAGTTTTGACATGCAATTCACATTTGTATGGGCAGGATGGGAAGGTAGTGCACACGATACACGTATTTTTCTCGAGGCTATACACAGTACCCGTATCCAATTTCCTAAACCGCCTGAAGGTTGTCAATTTTTTTTCTCATACAGATATGATAATTTAAAAAAATTACTATTCATCTTTTGTTATTGAATTAATTTAAAAGTTGCATTTTGTTTCTATTTTCAGGAAAATACTATTTGGTTGATGCCGGTTATCCGAATGAGTATGGATATTTAGGTCCATATAGAGGGGAGAGGTATCATTTAGAAGAATTTCGACGTCGGGGTGAACCAAGTGGACGACGCGAAGTATTTAATCGTGCACATTCATCACTACGTAATGTGATAGAACGGACATTTGGAGTATGGAAGCAAAGGTGGAAAATTTTGCAGTGCATGCCACCTTATCCTTACAAAACACAGGTTCAGATTATTGTTGCATCGATGGCACTCAATAACTATATTAGAAGGAGATCGCAACATGATGATGTTTTTGGTGAATATGATCGTAATCCCGATTATATCCCAGATGAGTTATTACCAGATGTTGTAGCATGTGAAACTAGTCAGAGTTCGGGCAGAAATTCTCGTATGGATATTGTGCGCGAGAGCATTGCAAATAGTTTGATGGGAGAATGAAATTATGTTTCCATTTTATTTGAAGTTTTCACATTAATATAAATTGTTATTTATTTTTAAATTTATTTGTAGAAGTTTTATATATATATATATATATATATATATATATATATATATATATATATATAGATGGATGGATGTATGGATGTATGTGTGTGTATATTTCCATGCCCTTTTAAGTAATTATACTTTTGAAAAGCAGTTTGTAAAGTTTGGAAACCAAACACCAAAACTCCTTTTTCTTCAACCTTCAACTCAACCACAGTTTTAACCAAACACTTTCCATTTTTAAAAACTCCATTTTCAAAACTCCATTTTTAAAACTCCATTTTCAAAACTCCATTTTCAACCACAACCGCAAACGCTACCACTCTCCCAAACAGGCCCACAGATAACTCGAGGTGTTTTTTCTAAAGAAATAATGTCGTATAAATTATAAATTAAAAAGTTAAAAAATATTTTTTATTAAATCAACATTTTGATTTAATTCACAAGTCAAGAGATTTTTCTTAAAAGTTATACTTGTATTTTTTTTTAAAACAAATAAAAAACAAAAAACAACTCAAATTAATTTGCAAAGAGTATATACTCCATAATATGGTGAAAAACGTTTTTCAAATTCAGCTCGTATATATGATGATTGATGGCACTTGATTACAGAGTGGGATTATCGTTTAAACCTTGTCTAAATTACAAGTTAAGTTCATTTTTTTTTATGTATATATATATATATATATATATATATATATAATATTTTTAAAAATAGAGATTACCACATTCTCTTACACTTATAGATAGAACTTGAGAATGAAGCATGAGTTTATGCTCTATGATGAAGAGGATTGAAGGGGAAAAGGAAAAAGAAAGATTCATCACCATCAATAACTGGCATCGAAATCTTTCCGGATCATTCAAACAGGAAAGCAAGCTGGACAGGGTTGGAATATAAAACCATATCCTAAAATGACCAATAAAGAATCGGTTTGGAGAAGATAACAAAAGATCAACTGTGCAGCTGTAGAATATCATCACAAATCACAACCCGCAATTGGCAGGCTCTCCTCAGCTGGCCTGTCAAAATTTACTGTCGGGGGTTTAGTATTATCTGGGTCGGCACTGGTTAAACACATTCATGAATGTGCCGGGATGGCACTGTTCAGAGTTCAGAGACCGTGTCACATGATAATGTCACCTGGACCCCCTACCTTAATGCATGCAGTGATGGTGCACAAACTGTGGCCCAATCTCTCTTCGACATATAAATCCCACCCACGCTCTTTATCTCTTTCTGGTCTCTAACTAACGAGGCACGTCTATAATGTTGCTGTTGAAAATTCTCTGAACCAGCCAAGACAAGATAATTTTTTTTGGAATATTGTGATCATATTTGAGGGTTATTAACAATAATTATGTTTCTATATAATTGAGATGATCATTCTTTCTTATTACATTTTAAATCACACCAGTTATTCTTAATAGAATTGTTTAAAAGTTGCTATCTAGGAACTGGTAGCACCCACATGCAACGTGCAGTAGATTATTTCATTGTCATTATACAAGCGATACAAGATTTCATAATCTCCTTTTCCTGTTATATATAGTGATATGGATACCTTTTGTTTTCACTTTTCAAGAACAATCCTTTTCCTTTTCTCTTGTTATCTTTTGAGAAACGTAATGAATTTTAAAATATGGCAAGTGATCGACACCTTTAATCATCCAAGTGGTGTTTCTTAATTGTATTATAAATAAGTTTTGAATATGAACAGTGCGAGTGATGATCAGATTCAGGGTTTTGGAGTACAAGTAATTGAAGGGAATCTAAAATTATCACAAATCACGAGACCAGAATTCTGTAGGAACGTATATGTTTGTCAAGTAGAAAAAAGAACAGCTAAAGTAAAGAAAAACGTACGTAGCAGCGACTTGTTCAACTTCAACTTCAACTTCAACTTCAACATATACTTGTTTAGAACGTACGTAAGCTAGCTACACTAGCTGATGTCTGTGAAAACACAGGAACATGGAAAGTGGTGACTGGTAATCATGATGATCAGAAAGACATTGAATCATGAACACACATGACGATGCACTGCAGTATGGGCCATTGGATAGTGGGGGGCCGTTTAAGAGGCACCTTTTGTTCTTCTGTCCCTGAAACTATTTTTTCACACTGTGTGGCACATTTGAAAATAAAATCGAGCGGATACGATAAGTTTCACAATGTTCATGCAAGTCCCAAGCCCTAACTCGCAACGACATGGGCTCATATGGATTTGAAAGGCTGTCCCTGCAAATTGCATGTATTGTTGCATGCTCTAGAGACCTTTCCGGAAATGACGATACTGGGAAAGTTACGTATGTATTTGTGATTAACAATGCGAGGAACGAATCGTGCCGGTAAGATTACAAAAGCGTGTGATTGGTGAGTTCTATGGAAGGAAAACTAGAAAGTATTCGGCCCATTCACTTGCTTGCTTGCTTCTCTCAAACTCTGCCATTCTTCACCTGCGAGTAGTCTCGATCGAAAAAAAAGAGCAAAAGGAGGAATGCTTTCCCGTGCAAGGATGCGGAACCTTCATCTCTTACAATAACTGAGTAGAAAGAAAGGCGAAAATAATAATAAAAAGAAATAAAGTTTGTCCTGATTTTTTCAATTTTATCTTGACGGTAGAAATCTCCTTCGTTCACGCCAAACGTCACCGAAGTTGAGTCGGTGGGCTTGAAGTCATCATTAGTATGAGAGTCCATGAATATAAAGACAAAAGCAGAAAAGTGCAGTCCTCGAAAAGAGTGAAAAAACAGAGCGACAAAAGTCGAATATGTGAAGGTGGCCCAGATATCTTCGGTGAGAGATGCGATCGAAGGAAAGCTAGTGGTCAGGTTATGTTCAAATTTTCCCTTTCCCATCACTCCCACCCCGCGAAAAAAAAACACACGAGTCTCGATGTTTCCAGCTTTCAAAATGTGTTCAAAACACATTCTCCTCCTGTCATCAAGCATACGACCCTAGCAGTTCAACCACATTTTCAGCAGGCCGGAAAGTGGCGAAAGTTAAATAATTGCACATTTTCTCCTCCACCCACCCACATAAAAATTAAAATGGGTTGTTTGCAGAAGTAGCTACTAGCTAGCTGTATTACCACTGCCAATTATTATAGTTTTTTTAAAGAAATAAAATAGTTTGCCCCACACGCCCTTCAATTATTTAATTTAATTTTAAAATCAATCACTATTTAAAGGCCCCCTCCTCCTCGTTTTCCATATCCAATCTCCTCCCTTTCAGTAGTGCTCTCTACGTTCAGGTAATGCAAAAACTGCTAGCTCTATTCTTGCTTTGAGTATAGTCGCATCTTGATTCTTTTCATGCTTAGCATCTCCACAGTCCTTTTAAGGTCTTATATTATGTGTCAAAAACTGACTTTTACTTTGAAACGTGCAGAAATATGGGTGCTACTCTATGGATTTTGTTGCTTGGCATCCTGTTTATGGCATTCGGAACAATGGGAGCTGCCCCGAGGAAGCCAGTGGATGTGCCTTTTGGCAGGAACTATGTTCCTACATGGGCTTTTGACCACATTAAGTACTTCAATGGAGGCTCAGAGATTCAGCTCCACTTGGATAAATACACGGGTATATTATAATCAGATCAATCATTTTCTTGCTACCCATCATTTATTGCATTTCAACACAGCCTCCTGGCTTTTTATTTTTTGTTTTTCTTCATCCAAAAATCTGCTATTATGTTGTGCTAACAGTAGTGGGTTTGATATTGCGAAGGTACTGGTTTCCAATCGAAAGGGTCATACTTATTTGGCCATTTCAGTATGCAAATGAAGTTGGTTCCTGGCGATTCAGCTGGAACAGTTACTGCTTTCTATGTAAGCATTTCTCATCACATTGTCACCGATCATTTTCGTTTCACGTCTTGAAAAAATCTTCCCTTTATTATCATTCGCTACTTCTAATAAAAAAATTTGAACATTAAGTTATTATCTGTGTGTTTCTGTGGCAGCTATCTTCACAGAACTCAGAGCATGATGAGATAGACTTTGAGTTCTTAGGAAACAGGACTGGCCAGCCTTACATTTTGCAGACAAATGTTTTCACAGGAGGCAAGGGAGACAGAGAACAGAGGATTTACCTCTGGTTCGACCCAACCGTAGGATACCACCATTACTCCGTCCTATGGAACTCGTACCTGGTAGTGTAAGTATCCTTTCCTATTATATCTTCTCCTTTCCTTTTATTTCTTTGTGCATTAATTTAGAGGAACCTTCTCACAAAAAAGAAGAAGAAGAAAGTTCAAGCAATATATATATATATATATATATATATATATATATATATATTCAGAAGCTCTGTTGTAGGCTAAACTTTAAAGGTTTCATGTGACTGCAACGTAGATGGTGGGTGGTGGTGGGTCTATAAATCTCTTAGATTTCCTTCCCTGAAAAAGAATGAACAAGTCTGGTATTTAACTACACCTTTTTCTTTCCTGTCGAAATCCAAAAGTTTGGCCCTGGCATGATTTGATCCTCAACACCTAACTAAAATTATGCTAACTAAAATAATGTAGCCATATAAATGAATTCTAGCTAACACATGGATGCAACTGGCATCCAACTAAATTTAATGCAAAAAACTTTCGATATGAAATGGAGAAACAAATCAACAACCTTGGAGGACTATGTGTTGAAATTGGGTGAAGGAGGTTTCTTTTCTGACATGAGATTTTTGTTTTCTACTATTGATCCCGACATAACTTTTGAGCTGGTCCACACTCTTTTCTCCCTCGTAATTTTATAATCTGAAAAGGGAAATTTATAACATAAACTTGGGCCATCCGGTTCTTATAAAGCAAATCAAGCACATGCCAAGAATGGTCTATGATGAAAATCCAACCATCGACAACTCAAAAGAATTCAATACTCTTATCAATCAATCTGTTTATAAAATTGATATTCAATTAATTTCTTGCATATGAAGTTTATCTTAAGAAGCAGCAGTGCAACTGGCATGTTCTTGGCAACGATTATTTGTATTGGCTGTTGGATTAGTTATATGAGTGGTGTCCTGCAGGTTTTTCGTGGATGATGTGCCAATCAGAGTGTTCAAGAACTGCAAGGATCTGGGATTGAAATTTCCATTCAACCAGCCAATGAAAATATACTCAAGTCTATGGAATGCCGATGATTGGGCAACCAGGGGCGGACTCGAGAAGACTGACTGGTCCAAGGCTCCCTTTATAGCTTCCTACAAGAGTTTCCACATAGATGGGTGTGAGGCCTCCGTGGAAGCCAAATTCTGTGCCACGCAGGGAACCAGATGGTGGGATCAAAAAGAGTTCCAAGATCTTGATGCCTTCCAGTACAGGAGGCTCAAGTGGGTTCGCCAGAAATATACAATCTACAACTACTGCACTGATAGATCAAGATACCCTTCCCTGCCCCCAGAATGCTCGAGAGACAGAGACATATAAAATACAATGCTGGCTTCGTTTCATGTTACTGATGATTAATGTTGATTGACGAAGCTCCACTACCTCGTAATTTCCACACGGCTGCTTCCATCCTGCTCGACAACTGTAATCGAGAGCGTGATTTATGGTTTCTGTCATCATCAGTCAATGCCTGCCCAAGGATTACTATTGCTGTAGCCTGTATCATATTTTGAACCTCAGTGTTACCGTTTGTATTACTCTACGAAATGTTTCCACTGGATACGTGTTTTCACCATCACTTCCTGCTCGCCCTACTTATGATGAAGTTAATGAAAATAATCACTATTCTTTACCTCGCCCCTTCTCCTTTAATCGATGGTGTCCCCGAGTGTCTTAGTTAATGAGCTGTCCGAGGTTTGGTGTTCAGACATGAATGATACTTCCACGTGTTCACATGCATGGATTTAATCTGATAGATTAAATCAGTGATGTCTGAATCCGGTGATGATCTGTTAGATTAAATCTTTGATGTCTGAATCGGGTCACGTACGAATGTATTAACCGGTTAAATGTGCCCTCCCTCCATTAAATACATTTGCATATGCATTGTTCTTCTTGTCTATGCATGTCAAGGCCAATGATCTGATATAAAATAAATAATTTTGATTACCTTAATTAATCTTTCAAACCCGCTATCAAAATCATAAGACTATGATAGCACCATAAAAACTAATAAAAATAAATCATGAAGTCTAATTTTGAATAGTCCCATTGTAAAGAGTTGAAAATAATAATAATAAAAAAAATCAATTTAAAAATAGGATACAATAAAACAATCTGAGGATATTTATGATAACCCTCAAAATATATTATTCAAGTTATAAAATTAAAATAATCTCATAAAAAATGAATTATAAAATCTAATTCACAATCAAATATAAACAAATCAAATATAAATTTAAATTGAAAGATAAATTAATTAAACAAATAAAAAAAAACTCGAACAAAATTCATGCAGCTGATCAAACTTTTTTTTCCTAAAAAGAGCGCCAAGCTGTTGTCTCCCCCGGGTTACATGCAGGGCTCAGGGCCCAAATCTAAATACTAAAGCTCGCTCTCAAGCTATCAAGAAAATAAATTAGAAGCTGAAAGGCTTAAAACTAACGTGGTAACACATCCAGCCCATTAGCTCTTTCAAGATCACTGCCAGAAGAAGCCTGGCCCTAACTTACCACTGCGAACATCTTCGATAAGGTACACGAAATTAAAGCTTTTTTGTGCAATCGGTTGTAGACAATTACTCATAATTTTTAATTAACATTTTCCTTCTATCGCAGGATTTGATAAAGTCAATTCGAGGAAAAAAATAATACATATTTACATACCACAGAAATCGAAGCCATTCGAAATTTCTCAATGGTCTTCATTTTTTTTCATGGGCCCCCACAGCCCACGTTTACAAGTACTTCGAATCTAGGATCAATTGTTATTTCAGCCCGCACAAGAGGTCCATTTTCAGATTAAAACGCAGGCCCATTAGGGCATCCAAAAATAAGAGCACCATATAAAAGCCAGAAAATGTAATCAGATAACTTCTCGGTTCGTAGTGTGATATTGGAAGCAGCAGCAGCAGCAAAGATGCCGGCTGGACACGGAGTGCGATCAAGGACCAGAGATCTCTTCGCTCGTCCTTTCAGGAAGAAGGGTTACATCCCCCTCACCACTTACCTCAGAACATACAAGGTAGGCGACTATGTCGACATCAGGGTAAATGGCGCTATTCACAAAGGCATGCCCCACAAGTTCTACCATGGCCGCACCGGTCGCGTCTGGAATGTCACCAAGCGCGCTATCGGTGTCGTCATCAACAAGCAGGCACGTGATCCATCTATACAATTGACTTTTTGTATAGTTTTTCATTTTTGATATATGATTTTGAAAACTATATTTCAAAATTTATGTAGGTTGGGAATAGGATTATTGGGAAGAAAATCCATGTTAGGGTGGAGCATGTGCAGCCATCGAGGTGCAGGGAGGAGTTTAAATTGAGGAAGAAGAAGAATGATGAGTTGAAGGCTGAGGCCAAAGCCTGTGGTGAAAAGATTAGTACTAAGAGACAGCCTAAAGGACCTAAGCCTGGATTTATGTTGGAGGGCGCTACTCTTGAAACTGTCACTCCTATTCCTTATGATGTGGTCAATGATCTCAAGGGTGGTTATTGATTTTTCTTATTTATGATTTCCTGTGGTTTCATTGTTATCAAGAATATCTCGTGTTTCGTGAGACATGGATGAATATGTACTTTTTATTGTGTGTAATTTAGCTTCATACAAAGTAGACTACTATTATTTAGCACTATCCTTTTGTATGAGATATGTTTATCTTTCCTTTGTTGCTGATGGATTTGACTGCGTATCGATCCGAGTAGATTGATTTGGGGGTTTGGGGCAGATTTTCTTTTAATGAATTTGCATTTTCTATGTTTTTTGCATATCTGAATCGTTTCTGTTTTCTGCTGGTGAGTGTTTGATAGGGCAAATGATGCATTATGGTGTAGCGATTGGTTTGACATTCTTATTGTCTGGTTGGGATTCTATTTTGAACATGTTGAATGGGTTCTGTGGGTCATTGTGCTTGATATTTCTTTCGATAGATTTGAAAATATTGTATGCTTATTTGCTTTGTTTGAGAATGTCCTCAATGTCAAGGGTTTTGCTTGTTGTTCTTGAGTTTGAGGTTTGTTCCCATACCATTTTTGATTTTCATCTTCCTTCAAGACTATTTCTTTCGGGTTGCCATCCATCGTGCTTTGATCCTCGCTTACCAACATCGAGGCTCTACTTTAAGTGTATAACTGATCACTGGAAATGTAAATCATCTGCACTTTCTAGTCTTCCGCTGGAGTTGTTGATTTTGGAATTTGTTGATGCACAGCTTTCTTGGTTTTCTGTCCAATGAATGTATGATTGAACCAAAAAAAAGACCTGAAATGACTGCTTGACATTGTTGATGCACAGCTTTGAACTTTGCGAGCTTAGGCCCTGAGATAAACTGGTTATGTTTGATAGTTCCTTATAATTTTTTCATCCTTGTTGAATGGCCGCAGGTCACCTTGCGTGGCTCATCTTGTAAAATTAAACTCATCTAAAAGATTAATTTGGAGGAATTATGATTTATATTATTTTTTAATATATCTTAAGTTTAGATTTGAAACTTGTACAGGTTTACAGAGCTTTAGTTTTTTCAAATTAAATGGGATATTTGAGCTTAATCTTTTTTAAATAAAAAAATGGGGTTATTGAGTTTCAAATTTGTGATTGCTGGGTTTGCTACCTTGTTAATTAATAAACTCATTTAAAAATTTAAATCAATATTAAGGCTATGGAACATTATTTATGTAATTTTTTAATAGATATCCGCGTATTAAGATGTTGAAACTCTGGCCGGAAAATGTTGGCATTTGAGTGATACGCCTGATTTGTGATTTTATTTATAAAATTAGAATAATGGTTCATTAGGGAAGAGAATGGATTTTCTTTTGATAGGACTGTTTCCCCTTATTTGTCACCCTTCCCCGCTTGTGCTCATAGTTATTAATTCCGTTCCGGGTACCGTTCCAGTTTTTTGTTTGGAACGGAACGTTCCGGTTTCGGTGCATTCCGCCGTTCCGTTCCGGTTTTGTATTGTTTCTATTTATTTAATTATATATATATATAAAATAAAATATTAATTTAACAAGTATAATTTAAATTCAAGATAAATGAAATTTAAATTATACAATACAAACATAATCTCAAAATTAGAAACATCTTTAAAATTCCAAAATATTATGAAAGTAAAATGTTCTAAAATAAAAGAAAAATACATCAAACATCTTCTACATCATTAATATAAAAATATTAGAATTTCTTATTATGCATCCCAAAAAAATAGTAAATACCATAGTAAGATAATTACAAAGAGAATAGTACTGAAAATCATATGTTCAAAAAGAAAAAAAAAAAACAGATTTTGAAAAAAAAATAAGTAAAATTCGGAACACAATATAATATAAATAAAAAATCATAAAATCGTAAGTAAAATATTTCTAAATACAATACAACATAATTATGACTATAAAACTTCATTAATTAAGGTTCATATATAATTCAAAATAATTTAAAAATACATTACAAAACAATTTAAAAATACAAAACAAAACAATTACTGATTTTCAAGAGTGATTCCATGATATATATATATATATATATATATATATATATATATATATATATATATATAATTGTTATTTTTTTTATAAAATCAACACAACAATTTTATTTTTTTATAATATATATTTTTTATAATTTTTTTAATATATATATTAAAAAAATTATATATATATATATATATATATATATATATATATATATATATATATATATATATAATTGTCCAGCATTCGGACAAATTCAATTTGAATTTGTCCGAATGCTGGGACAAATTCAATTTGAATTTTGTCCGATGTGGGAGTCCCACATCGGACAATTGCACTCCAATCTCCCCACTTTTCCTTTATAAATACTCTGCAGCTGCACTCCACTCTCCGCTCCACTCTCCTTACTTGTCCCACATCGATTAAAAACAACTCCAATCTCAACTCTTCTCCATTATAATCTTCAGTCTCCACACTTCAGTACGGTGTCTCCCTTCCTTAGTCCGGAACGGAACGCCCGGAATAAAACCGGAGCGTTCCGGCCGGAATTTGGCTGGAATTTCCGGATCCCACCGGAATTCCAACCGGGACAAAAACGTCGCCGTTTTGTGCGACGTTTTGTTCCGGATTTTGCACTGGAACGGGTCGTTCCGCCCGGAACGGAACGGGATTAATAACTATGAAAAATTTTATTACAAGTTGTGCTTGGTCACTTAAATAAAAAAATATGAAAAATTTAATTTCTAATAAATCTATTATTGAATTATAAATTAAATAAAACTTAGTTTAAAAAAATCAAAAATATATGAAATAAAATTATAAAAACATTATTGATAGTCTATTATTGCATTATCAATTGGATGAAACTTAGTTTAAAAAACCCAAAAAAATATGTAATAAAATCATAAAAACATTCCAATTTAACCTGTCAAAATTGAACCGCAACATTCCAATTGCTATGGTTTGTTTTGGTTTTTAAACTGGAAGTATATATATCGGGTTTTTTTGGATTTAAGGAAGTTTTAGTCTTTTTTTTTTAGTTATTCTTTGCAATCCCGGATTAAATATATAAGACTTTAACTTTCTCAGGATAAAGATGTATTTGTTATTGCTTTTGCTTTTGTGGTTGAGGTTTTAAGAAAACAGTTTCATAAAAAGCATTTTAGTTGCGGTTCAAAATGAATTTTGATGTGTTTGCTTAAAAATGATTTTGAGTTTGAGATTAATGAAAAACAGTTTCATGTATTTGGTTATCAAGCTTATCATATTGCTTTTAACTTGTGAAATTACTTTAAAGGGTATATATATAATTTTTTAAAATATTGTAAATTTAATAATTATAATAATATAATGTAATTAATAATTCATGAAAAAACATATTTTTTTTATTCTCCCATCAAACTACTTGCAATTTCATCACGAACAAATATTTCTCTTCCATTATGACTGATCTGTATCTACATATTTTTTTTAAAATAAATATTTAAAAAAACAAGTAGGGCCGAGAGCAGGCCCAACCAACTTGTTCCTAAGCCTAACTCTGCTGGACATCGGCTGGCCCGAGTGCAGGCCCAACCCACATCCACCTTAAAAACTGAAGACATGAAACGGTGCGCTGCATGGTTCACGTCTTCTTCACGTGACAGTGCAACGCTACTGTGCACGTGAATTAATTCACGTGCACAGTAGCTTATGACCGACCATAATGATAACTTCAACGACCGATGTCGATGGGTAGAGGAGTTTTTTGTTTTTTTTCCTGTCGTGGTGGCTCTTTTTGTCGTGGCGGCGTAGAAAATGATGGGCTATCATGGGCTCAGCTGCTACCAACTACTGCTCACTCTGCTACTTTGCCGGAGGGCACGACTGGGTTGTTGGCGTGGAGGGGAGGTTGCTGGTGACTATGAGGGTGGTGCTAGGTGGTTTGAGATGGTGGCCGGAGCTGCTGACCGGGAGGGGGGGGGGACGAAGGGAAGAGGTTCATGTTTATTGAAACCATCTGCTTCAAAACAGCGAGAGCAAAAGTAATGGGAAGTTAGCTAGGAGGATTCGCTATCATGAAGGGAAGTTTGCTTGATAAGAAGGTGCGTGATCTCTACCATTTTTTATAAGAAGCAATTATTGTAGTTGCATAATGCAGTAAAATGAAACACAATAAAAGCACAAATCTTCTACTTATTAAGAAAAGCAGTGTCGGTGAAATTTTGTTGTGGGACCCACACTAATTTAATCTGATTTTTGCTTTACCAAACGGTATAAAACTGATTATGGTTTGAACCTCCAGTTCAACCGCATTACCAAACACCTTCAAAATAAACACTTCCTGACCGATAATTCATAGAACAAAAAAAAGTTGATAACATTCCTTTTAGAGGTTGCATTTTGATAAAATAGACCGATAATTCACAGAACAAAAAAGAGTTGATAACATTCCTTTTAGAGGTTGAATTTTGATAAAATAGTTGATGTGATAATTTTTAAGTAAAAGTTTTAAAATAACAAAATAAATATGGATAAAAGTTTAGATGTAACACTTCTCTAACCTAGATTATTACAGTAAAAAAATGGTTTCCGTCTCAATTTTAGGTTTTCTTTTAAGATTTCCATACAGAAAAAGTATTGTGCAAAAGTAATACATTAAAAATTTTGATTTGTCATTTCAATACTGAATGTTTTTTTTAAATGATTATAAGAAATCAAAAAATCCATTTTCAATCTTAAAAAACAATTTAATTTACAAAAAAAAATCAATTATATTTTTGAAGTTTGATCTCCTTTATCTAATTATTTAAAGGCTAAGAACCACCACTATTAAATTCCTCCTGCTAGGTCTAATCTGTTGACACAGAGGGCCATTTTCGAGATATATATCCAGCGGTTCATAGTCATAGATAACATTTTGTGGTTGATTCTACTGTCTCACTTGAGAAAGTTCTTGTTTTCTAGTGTTTGTCAGTCAGACATTTTGTCTTTTTTTTGCTGTCATCAAAACAACTTGCAAGCATCTCATTTTATGGACAACATCGGTGTTTCCTTTCCTTTCATAAATAGACTCCCATGAAAAAAAATGTTGGATGAATCTGCTTTAAAATCGAGTTGTTGAAGAAATCCTCGGAAAATACCAGCAAAAGATGGCCATTATCTTCCAGCACGTACGGAATCATAGTAGAAGTGAGAGCGTGGCTAGAAGCACAGCACTTTGACATCAGATTCACTAAAATTGCACAGGGGTTGAATAAGCAAACTCAAATAAGATGGACTCCACTATTTCTCGATGAACAAGAACAACCACCGAGCTTCGATCCAAAACCAGTCGGGGTTAGCGATATGGATCCTTTCCCGTAATGCCATGTGATCATATATAAAGAACTCTATTATCAAGAGAATTTAAATCCTTTTAGGCAGAAACCATCTACTCTGGTTTAGGTATTTTCTCAGGTTCGTATAGTTAAGGTGATAGAGAACATTATTCATTCTGGCCTTTCCGTTTCAGACATTGTTACTTCGCTTTACCCACCTCTTGGGAGAAAGGAATGTTTTTCAGTAAGGTAGAAGAGTTGATCTCGAGGGGTGTTTCACTAGGGAACTTGGAACCACACCTCTTTAGCTTCAGCAACGACTTTATCCAATAGAAGGAATTTATGCCACCCTCTTTTTTTTTTTTTTGTGTCTGTGAAGCAATGAACTAGACAAGAAATTAGATGCTTGCGGTATTGTATTCACCTCTTGGAATGTATAAGAGGACGGGAATGAGAACGCCTTGCATTACTTCTTGTCATCTGTGTTAAAAAATGCAGGCTGAGGAACTTCAAACAATGGAGGACGAGTCGCAGCTGCTCACTGAACTTACAGAAGGACTTCAGAACTTTGCTGATGCTTCTCTGCAGGATGTTCTCTGGGACAAACGTTCAATCTACAAAATACCTGCCTCTGCCACTGCTCAAAACGAGACAGCCTACATGCCTCAGACAGTCTCCTTTGGTCCTTACCATCATGGTGAAAATCATCTGAAGCCAATGGAGGAGCACAAGTACCGAGCGCTCAGATATTATTTAACTAGAGCTCGAAGACCTCTCCTAGAGGTCGTTGAATCTCTAAATGAAGAAGTCCAGGTTTTAAGAGACTCATACGATATGCTTGGTGAACCATGGAGAGATGACAAGAACAAATTTCTGCAACTGATGATTCTTGACGGTTGTTTCATGTTGGAAATTATACGCCTCGCTACACATCCATTGGTTGGCTACGATGCCAATGACCCGGTTTTTAGCAGCCACGGGAGGCTCTACGTGGCACCGGATATCCGGCGTGATATGTTGTTGCTTGAAAATCAACTGCCAATGCTTGTTCTTTACAAGCTGGCTTCTCTCGAAAGAGAACCGCAGGTACGTCCATCTTTTGTCTGATATTGTACTTCCGGTCCTTTTTACAATGTCAGTAAGAAAACTTCTGCTTTCGTACAGGACGTGGAGGATGTCAACAAGCTCTTGCTAAATTTCTTCTGCCCCAACAAATCCGTCCCCAAGCAGGGTAAATGCTTGCATGTATTGGATCTGTACAGGAAGAGCCTGCTTCAGGAAGATCCGGCCGCCACGAAAATGCTTCGCCTCGGGGTAAGTGGGGGGGTTCTTAATGATGACATTGATATCATGCCATCAGCGACAGAGTTAAGCGAAGCCGGAATCCAGTTTAAGAAAGGTAAGACTAAGAGCCTGAGAGACATATCATTCCGAGAAGGGGTACTTGAGCTTCCTGTCATGGTGGTGGATGATACCGCCGAGGCAACCTTTCTGAATTTGATTGCCTTCGAGCGGTTGCACTTTGGTGCAGGCAGCGAGGTAACAGAATATGTCTCCTTCATGCGCAGCATCATTAATGACGAGAGGGACATTGAACTCCTACACTCAAGAGGAATCATCCAGAATGCTATTGGAAGTGACACGGCGGTTCCGCCGCTGTTCAACTCTCTCTCCAGGGACATTGCGCTGGTCCCGGTCAGCAGCCTTGAAGGTGTGCAGATGCAGGTCAACTCCTACTGCCAGAGGCCCTGGAATGAGTGGCGTGCCAATCTCAATCACACCTATTTCAGAAACCCGTGTGCGATTTTCGCTGTTATTGCCGCCCTCATCCTCTTTGCCCTCACTGGTGCTGAAACTGCATATTCTATATTACCTTACTACAAATCAAATCACTTGACACTACCCTTATTTGCACTCCCTCCTCCATCTCCACCTCCTCCTCCACCTCCTCCTCCATCTCCTCCTCCTCCAACTCCTCCTCCTCCATCTCCTCCTCCGCCCACTCCTCATGGGCATCACCGAAAACGATCATACCTTAATTATTGTCATAAGTATTGTCATAATTTCGTGTGTCATGAGTGATCTGTAATTTCGAGTGTCTTGAGTGATCTGCAATTTCGAGTGTCTTGAGTGATTGTTTTTTACGAGTCAAAAGTCTTTTTAGTTTCTCTTGGTCGTGGAAGTTGCTGAGTTCCTTGTTTTCCCTGGTCAACAATTATCTGTCAGTGTTTTAAATAGAGTCTTTCTCTATTCTGTAATGCATTCGGATAAAAAAATAATAGAATTTGTGTGATTGGTTTTGAGCTGCAGTTTATAATTATGTTTTCTCGGCTTTCACGGGAACAATAACATGAGCATTAATGATGCATTTGTCTTCAGTTGATAATTATTATTGAATGCAGAGAAATACGAGGTCGTTTTTTAGTTAATAGAGAGAAAATTGTCATTGACTAAGATCTCAACCATAAGCTATTGATTTTCGTACCAACGACTTTCATTGGATGAGGGAAATTCCACCCAGCTGTTTGTTTTTCTTTTTTATGCACAAAATTATTGAAGATGAAGATTTGGTTTTCAGAAGATTTTCAGGTTTAATTTTGGGTTTTTGATAAAGATTTTTGTGGTTGTTTGAGGCCATTGATAGATTTATAAGAATGTTTTGGGTCAGAATTTGATTGGAAAATGAGTTTTTCAGTAAAATAAAATCCTGTTTTTTGGTATTTGATTTTTTTATTTGTTTTTTAAATATCCACTTATCATAAAATTGTTAGTTAATAGCTATATACATTTCTTATTTATTTATTGTTTTAATAACATAATTTAATTAATGAAAAGAAAACAAGAACCAAATCCTTTTAAAACCATCCTTAACAACCCTTTTTTTTTTTGGTTATTTAAGCTATTTTTGAGTATTTTATTTTTAGTTTCGTATTTGTTTGAAACTGCATTTCAAAATCATTTTTGAAAAAAAAAATTATTTTTTATTTTATATTAAAAAATTGATTTTTTTTTTATTTTTATATATTGATATCAAAAATATTTTTTTCTTAAAAAATATCATTTTAATATATTCATAAACAAAAAAAAAATTAAAACAAACTCAATTACAATTCTAAACTCTATTAGAGTTCTAGTTTGGATAAAATATTCTCTGAACTTTATTTATATTACAAAAAGGTGTCTAGAGGATGAGAAAGAAGGTAAAAGAGAGAGTGAAGGAGGGAGGTTCATTTTTTTAATGCTTTGAATGAAGTGAAGCGGAAGGCCAAAAAATGCTTCCCGTCGTTTTTTCTCTCATGACAAATGAATATTATAAATTACAAACGTCACCGTTGCTGGTGGCTTGGTCGACGACAAGTCAATTCTCATCCACCTTTATTATTATTATTGTTGTTACTATTTAAGCCATGGTCTGGATGCATTCAACACGTGTATTTGAGTGTGGTTATAAGTTATAACTAGGCCCATCAACCCATCTTTCTTCTATGTTTTTGTTTTCTTTCCGTTTTCCATTATCTACTAGTTTACAATTTTCTTAATATCATTTTTTTCCAAATAATTAACTGTTATTTTTTTTCCCATACAACCTCATAAAAATTATGATTGCTTTAATAATTTTTACTTTTCTTATTTTTTTAAATGTATAAAAATATTTTTTTTGCAAAATATATTTATTCTTCATCCAATCTTACAAAAAAAAAGAATGATTAATTTTCATATATAGAGGTTTGATAATTTATAATTAATTATTTTAAATGATATAATAAATATTAAAAAATTCTAATTTCTTTTGAAAAGGCTGGCTGGTGTGTAAACCAAGTGATAACCGGAGAATCCTCCTCTACTTTCTGAAATTTTATTTCCTTCTGATACCAAATGATACTGCTAGCGATTCATTACAATTTACGTTCCCTTCGATTCCCTTGCATGTGCACAAACTCCTCAACGTTTTTCATGGACTATGCACAAAATCATTTCTCTCTATTGATTCTAGGTTCTTTACTTATTTTTTACCCAACAGATATATGCTAGCTCATCGAAGTATGTAAAGTATCAGCTACTGAGCTGATTAATACTGCAGCATTCACCTGTGGGGACAAATTGAGGAGTGTTTTTCAGTTAGGGTATAAGAGGTGGGGCATCTGGCTACAAGGGCTTTAGCTTCTACAACGCCTTCACCCTATCGAAGGAATTTATTCTACTTTCTTTCTCGTTTTCTTTTTCATTTTTGTGTCTTTGAAGCAATGAACTAGACAAGAAAATGGATGCTTGCGATGGAATTGCATTTACCTCTTGGAATATATATAAGAGGAAGGAAATGAGAACGCCATGCATCACTTCTTGTCATCTGTGTTAAAAAACTGCAGGCTGAGCAATTTGAAGAGATGGAAGATGAAAGGCAGCTGCTCCTCAAAGTTACAGAAGAGCTTCAGAACTTGGCAGATGCTTCTCTGCAGAATGTTCTCTGGGACAGACGATCAATCTACAAAATACCTGCCTCTGTTACTGCTCAGAACGAGAAAGCCTACATGCCTCAGACAGTCTCCTTTGGTCCGTACCATCATGATGAAAGTCATCTGAAGCCAATGGAGGAGCACAAGCAGCGAGCGCTGACATATTATTTAAAGAGAGCTGGAAAACCTCTACAAGCAGTCGTTCAATCTTTAAATGGAGAAATCTTAAGAGACTCATATGATATGCTTGATGGATCATGGAAAGATGACAAGAAAAAATTTCTGCAACTGATGATTCTTGACGGCTGTTTCATGTTGGAAATTATACGCCTTGCTACAGTACATTCATCATTGGATGACTACGCTGCCAATGACCCGGTTTTTAGCAGCCACGGGAGGCTCTACGTGGCACCCTATATCCGGCGTGATATGTTGTTGCTTGAAAATCAACTGCCAATGCTTGTTCTTTACAAGCTGGCTTCTCTCGAAAGAGAACCGCAGGTACGTTCATCTTTTGTTTGATACTGTACTTCTGGTCCTTTTTACAATTTGTCAGTATGAATACTTCTACTTTCGTACAGGGCGAGGAGGCTGTCAGCATGCTCGTGCTCAATTTCTGCTACCCCAACAAATCCGTCTCCAAGATGGATAAATGCTTGCATGTATTGGATCTGTACAGGAAGAGCCTGCTTCCGGAAGATCCCGCCAGGAAAATGCGTCGCCCCGGGGTAAAGTCGGGGCTTCAGAATGATGAAAATGATATTGTACGTTCAGCGACAGAGTTAAATGAAGCCGGAATCCAGTTTAAGAAAGCTAGGACTAAGAGCCTGAGAGACATATCATTCCGAGGAGGGGTACTTGAGCTTCCTGTAATTGTTGTGGATGATGCCACCGAGGCAACCTTTCTGAATTTGATTGCCTTCGAGCGCCTCCACGTTGATTCAGGGAAAGAGGTGACGTCATATGTCTCCTTCATGCAAACCCTAATTGCTAATGAGAGGGACGTTGCCCTCCTACACTCGAGAGGAATCATCCAGAATGCTATTGGAAGTGACACGGCGGTTCGTGAACTGTTCAACTCTCTTCCCAAGGACATGGCGATGGAGCCGAACAGCAGCCTTGAAGCTGTGCAGATGCAGGTCAACGCCTACTCCCAGAAGCCCTGGAATGAGTGGCGTGCCAATCTCGTTCACACCTATTTCAGAAATCCATGGGCCAGTTTGGCTCTTATCGCCGTACTCATCTTCTTTGCCCTCACTTGTGCTCGAACTGTATATTCTATAATACCTTACTACGATCCAATTCAATTGGCATCAATCTTACCTCCTATGGGTTCCGGTGCAAGCCCTCCCAGTACTCCAAGGACTCGTCGTCCTTATAACTTTCCCCCATATTAAACCTCCAAGCTGGCCCCTCTGATACCTGTGAATCCCACCATTTGCAATGTCTATATATTTATTTCCCTTCAGCAGCCTTGGATTGCGGTTGATTTGGAGGGTTCGAGGCAGATTTTCTTTGATTGAATTTGCATTTTCTATGGTTTTGGCATACCTTAAGTGTTGCTGTTTCTGCTGTTGTGAGTGTTTGCTAGGCCATGCAGGCAAATGATGAATTAGGGTGGAGCAATTGGTTTGACATTCTTATCTTCTGGTTGGAGAATTGTTTTGGACATGGTGAACGGGTTCTGTGGGTCATTGTGCTTGTTATTGCTTCCTATAGATTTGAAAATATTGTGTGCTTATTGGTTTTGTTTGAGAATGTCCTCATTGTCTTCGGATGATGAAGGGGTGTGATTGTTTGTTCATGAGTTTGAGGTTTTTTTTTTTTTTTTTTTTTTTTCATGATCATGATCATATATTATAGTTGAAGTTCCGCCATATTTTATACAAGTATTGTTTTCATGAGTTTGAGGTTTGTTTCCATACCATTCTGGATTTTCATCTCCCTTCAAGACTATTTTTTTCGGGTTGCCATCCATTGTTTGTTTATATATATGATTTCAATTCAAATTTAAAGATAATAATAAAACTTGAAAAATATAATTCTAATTTTAAAAGGTTGAACTGATATGATTTAATCAAACCAATTAGCAAAATTATACTTTGATTTAAAAAAAAATTAAATTGTTATTCTTAAAAACTGTTGAGACAATAATTTATAGTATCAACTAAGATTAACTTTTTAAATTTATAATCTAGTTTATAATACTATAATAACATTAAAGACCAGAATTTAAAATAAACTTCAAAATTTAATTCTTCATAAATCTATTGTTAATACAAAATAAAAAAAACTCGATAAAAAACACAAAAAATAACACTTCAAAACAAAATCATAGCAATACCATTGATAGTTAAATCTTTTAAAATTCTGATTTCTCCAATATTTTAATTTGGAATAAGAGATTTACCATAAAATTTTAGTATAATCTAATAGTTATATCAAGAGATATAATTGATACCGTAAAACTATGAAATAAAATTTAAAAAAAAAAATTGGGTTCAAACTTGAGTAAACATAAGGTTTCCATGGCATATTGTTTTTTTAACCTCCACACAGAAAAAGTATTGTGCAAAAGTAATGAAATTTAAATTCTTATGAACAGCATCGGTGTTTCCTTTCCTTTCATAAATAGACTCCCATGAAAAAAAATGTTGGATGAATCTGCTTTAAAATCGAGTTGTTGAAGAAATCCTTGGAAAATACCAGCAAAAGATGGCCATTATCTTCCAGCACGTACGAAATCAATAAAGTGTGGTCTTTTTCATTGTATTTGTGTATCTTCAAATATTCTATAAGCTTGACTACCGAGCTTTCTATTGCTATGCTCCTCATTGTGGGACGATGGGCTACTAATCCCACGGAATTTCATTCTCTCCATTGCTTTATTGATTCAATTTCTGCTATTCGTCTACTAATCCAAGCGAATATAAAGCTGTCAAATTGAGCATGTATGGTAGCCCCGTGAGGAGGGAAAGCATCAAAAACTGCTAGTGAGCTGCTTACTACTGCACCGATACTCACCTCTTGGGAGAAAGGAATGTTTTTTCAGTAAGGTAGAAGAGTTGATCTCGAGGGGTGTTTCACGAGGGAACTTGGAACCACACCTCTTTAGCTTCAGCAATGACTTTATCTAATCGAAGGAATTTATGCTCCCTTTTTTTTTTTTTTTTTTTTTGTGTCTGTGAAGCAATGAACCAGACAAGAAATTATTATTTTGTTTATTCAGCTTCGAGACAAAAACTGGGTCATCATATGACGGGTCTCCTGTCAAGGCTATTCGCGAGTGTCATACACGTAAGGATGAGCGTGTGGAAGGTAACACCCTCAGGGTTTAAAAGAGGAGGGATTTTCCTTTTTTTTTCTCAATTTAAAATAAGGGCATGCAAAACACGGACTCATATTTTGGGTCACTGACGTGGCAGTGTAAGGGAAAATAAAATAAAGAATAAATGTTGGGCCATGAAAAAAGCGTTTGCAAGTGGTAGAGATAAGCCCACAATCACTCGGGGTGTATATAATATTGCGGTTGCTGTTGTGGTTGAAGTTTTTTAAAATATTATTTCATGAAAAACACTCTTAATTGTTGTTCATAATTGAAATTGAAGTGTTTGGCTAAAATTGTGGTTGAGTTTGAGGTTGATGAAAAACAATTTCGTGTGTTTGGTTACCATGTTTTTTATACTGATGTCAACTTGTGAAATTACTTTAAAAGACACACACACACACACATATATTGTTTTTTAAATTTTGTAGATTAATAATCATAACAATAAAATATAATTAATAAAACAAATATTTGCTTTTATTCTCTTATCAAACAATTTGCAATTTTATCACGAACTAAATCCATACGTGAATGCCTCTCTGATCCCTTGCTATTTGATCGAGGAACAACATGACAACAATATCATTGGTAACAACATTTGCGATCCAATTATAGAGATATAATTCCAATGTAAAATTCAGTTGCAAGTTTCTGATTCATAATCAATCGAAAAACAACAGGGTTGTAGAGTAAAACAAAGTCACTCGCCTTTCTCTTTCATCAGGACTGGTCGCTATCTACATTTTTTTTTAATTTTTTTTTTAAATCAGATTGGGTCTAACCCAACTACATGGGTCAACCCAACCAAGTTAGGCCAAAAGGCCCAACTCTACTGGACTTGGGCTGGGCCGAGAGGAGGTCCAACTCAATTCCAGCATATATATATATATATATATATATATATATATATATATATATATATATATATATATATATATATAGTGAAATGGTGCTCACGTTTTCTTAAAACGTGAACAATGCAGCAGACTATTTACATTAATTAATTTACGTGAACAATAATGTTCGTCTGACGATGAAGAGAGGCTCAACGGCAGATACTAATGGGTAGAGAAGGCTTAGGTGGTTCTTCCTGTGGGGGCGTCGTCGAAAATAGTGGCTTGTAGCGGCCGGAAGTAGCATCGAAAGCTTGTTGCCGTTGTTGTTGCTTTTACACCAAGGCTTGTTGTTGTCGCCGGAGGTCACGACGAAGCTTTTGGCATAAAGGATAAGCTACTGGTGATGAAAGGGGTGGTGGTGGTCTCCAGGAGCGATCCCTACTGTGAAGAGAGAGAGAGAGAGTTGCCACTATAGTGAGGAAGAGACCATCAGTGATGTGACTGCGATTAGTGTTCACCGGGAGCTGCTTTGCTATTACACGTCATCTTGGTTCCCTATGGTTCTCGTGGTTCAGTTATTGTGCTACACTTCGAAACACATGAAAAGCTTCATAATCTAGCTTCTACTGAACCGTTGTTTCGATTGATTTTTTTAGTGGATCCCATATCAATTTAATGTGTTTTTTCATTATCAAACATCACAAAACTTGCTTTTGCTCGAAACTCCGTATGGAACTCATCGGTCACTTCCCTCCGTGCTTGCTCTTATTCCTCCCCTTCTCCTTTTCTTTTTTAATTAAATTTTAAAAAATTATTGCTAAATGTTTTAAATTGTTTTAGGTGCATTGGTGGGGGATGTTGATGGGCCTTATCGGGCCATGTTTCTGCTTATGATTTTTTATGATCTCAAAGTTCCCATTAAATCAGCAATTTATGATTTTTGTTTTGTGATTCCCATTATACAAGGCAGCGTATCAGAATCGTCACAAAACAAAATATAAACTGAAGGAATCACAAAAAAAGCTCTCCTAAAATAAGGGGGGAGAGATGGAGAAATTAACATGTTTCTGCTTCCAACCGTAGAAAGACATAGTGCTGACATCCTCTGCGTATGTAGGTTTTCCAGGAGATTGCACTGGAAAGTAAACTGGTGTGGTCAAGATGTAAACCATCTAGTCTGTGCTGTCCTTTCATCTTCCAATTCCAATTAACTTAAGCTGCCAGAGATAAAAGAAGTTTGTCAGCTTGCAATATCGCAAATGAAGAAACCAGGTACAGAAACAGATAATTTCCAACCGCGGAAGGGGGAAAATTACACTGTTGTTTCCAGGCTGCTTCCAATAAAATCCCTGCACGACAACTGGTAAGACATTGGTGGTTGCAAGGATAAAAATCATCAATGCATGCATTCCCATCCACTCTAGTACCAGCGTCGGCCACCTGCATCCACACACATCAACCTGCAGGAAAAGCCCGTTAATCAATCATCACTCTTATTATCCTACATCAAACTTGGCTGGTTCCACATGATAATCATAAAAAATCTATCTTCAGTGAAAGGTGATAAGTTATCTTACCAGTAAGTAGATTCCAGTAAATACAATTCCGGCAGCACCAGCAGTGACACACATGTAACTGAATGTGTAAAGAGCCTTGTTAACGTGCATTCCTAGGTGAGAGGAAAATGAAACATGAGTCAGCACTAGCAGCAATTCCACCTCTATGAAATTCAAAATATAACTGCAAATAAACTTCTTACCAAGCAAATCCAAGACCAGACCCAAGACTAAAAAACAAGTGGATGGGACCATCCAGTGAAGTGTTCTATCCTTGTGTTCCTGAAAGTGGCAGGGGAAGAAAATTAGTTGCACAAAGGAAACTGATGTAATTAAAAAGTATAAAATCTTTGACAGAGTAGAATATGTCACCTTGAAATGGACAATGATGTGGCCGTAGTGCAAACCAACCAGGCAGGTGACAATGGCCATTACTGAACTACAGGGACAGAGTACAAAGACCACATGAGGAGCCCGTAAAATTAAGCACACATCGAGATCTACTGATTCCTGATGCATCGCATAAAAGATGAGCTCTTGGAAAGGCACAAGGAAACAAAAACAAACCTCAGGAGTCCTTCAGGATCAAAAGGGGCCTGACACCATGAAGGAGCATCTGGAGGTAGCGGGCCATAATCAGGGGAATTGATGCTACATGGCTGTGGTAGGAAATTAACAATTATTAATATCAGCATTGGTAATAAATGAATAGTAAAAACCGAAATAACAAGGAAGCATTCTAAGAAATACCAAAATGAAACAAAAGCTGACACTCAGTAGAGAGATTACCAACCTTAGTTCGTGCATAAATAGGCTTTCTATACAGGTGTCGAATTCCCAAGACTGTACGGTCAATCATTCCATTAGCGTTACAAGCAGGTCCTGTGTCGCCCCTTACCCCACATTTCACCTTCGAGCGATAACGAATCATCAGTCACTGAGCTATCGATTTTTTATAAATCTCCTACTTCAGCGCCACTAAAGATTGCAAGTAAATTTCTTTCAAGGGAATAAGAAGCTCACAGGAAATATCTTAGGGGTGGAAGAAGCGGCAGCAGCTGGAATCTGATACTCCCAGTCAGGAACATGCAAGCCATATAACAAGGACAGATATAGAGTAACAAGCACCAAAACTGCAGCCCTGACAGAGTTGCCAAATAAGTTAGGAAGTTTCTCTGGCAGTGACAAAAGGAAAAGCATCCACGCAAACATAAATTTATTTCTGGGACAAATGAAGAAATAAAGGCCAGGGGCTATCAACTAAAAGGTGCTTAAAAGACACTTCGCTCATAATAATGAACAAACTTTCCATATAATTTGATGTTTCCATGACAGATTTAAGGTATAAACTATAATCTCCTGATAAAATATATGTGAGTTATATTAAAATGCCAGCTAAAGCGATGTTTCTAGTAAATGCAGCAATGTAAAATTAGTGATTCTTAACACCTCCCCACGCCCCCTCCTGCCTCTCTCCAAATGTGGCATGTTTTTTCTCAAAGAAGTTTCATTTTTAGAAAAAAGAAGTAAACCACAAAGACCGGGTTCTAAAACAACAGAGCTACACCGGTATGATCTCACCATATTTGTCTCGTTTCTTTGAATAAATTCTTCTAGCTTGTAGAGCAAAACTAAATTTCACAATTTCCAGATTCATAGCAGGGGAAGACTTCAAGTTGGCTCAACTTATAAATCAACAAGCAAAGTGACATGGCAGGTTTATTACAAGTTGCTGCAGCATGAATTGAAGTGACAAAAGCAGATGATTGTGTGATGCGAAACTGAGAAAAGTACTCACCATTGAAACTGATATTTCCTCAGCATGGATAATCCTGAAGTAACATGATTACCACCTTTTAGCCAAATCTCACACATTGCCCCTACTAAATACCCTATTGCTATTCTCTGGGGGGAAAAAACAAAGGATTAGGTAGAGCCAATCCTCATGACAACAGATCGAGCAGACTAACAAGTCCAATTTGACAAACAATTCCCTGCCCGGACTGAACTCTTTAACCGTGTAGATGATATAAGAAATGATCAGGAAAGTAAAAATGAATACCTGCAGGATACCCATCCATCTTATTTGATTCATATCAACCCCATAAGTTAGATCATTCAGACCATGTAAAAATCCACCTGGAAAGGAGAGATAATCAATGTTTAAGAACCACATAGAGGTGTGTTTTCCAGAATAATCTCCCAAAAGCTGTTTCTATGGGATAAATTGGAAAAATATGGCAGCTTTCTTTCTTCCTTGCTTTGTTCTACCCCTTTTCACACAATTCTCTTCGCTTTTGAAAACAATACTTGTATAAAATATGGCGGAACTTCAACTATAATATATAATCTAAAAGTTGATGTTCTTGAAGATGACCTTGAAGAAAAAGACCTATGATTAGAAGTTTGAGTGTCCGAAGTATCGCTTTTCCAGTTGCAACAGCTTTGCATGACAATTTCTGGAGGACACAAAATATGTTATCATGGCATCAGTGGTATGTTGTAAGTGCTTGAATGCTAACATAAAAACAATAAATTTCCCAATTGCGGATACCTTGTACGTGAGTCCAAGCGAAACACCGACAATGAATAGGAAAAATGGCATGACGACATCTGCAAGTGTTAAACCATTCCATGGTGAATGATTGATAGCAGGCAGAACTCCACCAGCATTATCCACAAGTATCATTAGCTGCATATATCATCAAAGTTCCATTAGAGAGGAAACTGTCGCAAGCCATTGTTCACTCGGTCATTTTTATGCTAAAATGGAACAGAAATCATCAATTTGCTACAACAAAACCAACTCAATTTATTTTCTTAACCGGTACATTGAAGCTCCTTTACAATAAATCCTGTACATCAATGGCTGTTCTATAAATTTCATTAACACTTTGCTACGGACCTTAAAGCATGTTATTGCTGTTATTTTATACAGTAGACCCAGAACATCCATTTAAAACTCTCTTTTTTATTCTGATTGTTATTAGTGTCTAGAGAATTGTGTGTAACGTACTGTGTGGTGAAAAGAAAGAGGAAAAACTGTTGCCTAATTGAGTGAAGTGGGGTACAGTCCGGCTGATGCGTCATTTCTACTTTAGGATTCAAGACAGGTTGAAGCTGAATCAGACAGTAGACAGCAGAGGCAAGCGATCCTCCATTGGGAAGACATCACTGTTGAAACTGAACTCTATAATGGGTCTAAAACAATTATCTACGTATATGATTTATCAAGTCTGCAGATAATGGTGCAGTAGCGGGCTGGTATGCACAGCAAAACACATTCATGCCTATGACAGCTTACCTACCCCTTCAGAATAAATGATGGATAGTTGAAAATGCATTGAAACTTGACTGTTTATTCATTGCTCAGTAAAAATAAATGATGGATACTGTATATTTATTCATTGCGTGTACAGTTTTCCAGCTATCAGTAGAAAAATAAATCTCCATGATCACTCAATCCCACTGTAAATAATTACTGTTAGCATATATGGTACTAAATACAACGCCTGTGTGTACTTTACGTTGCTATTTAGTATTGCTTTGATGGGTTAATATAAAACAATAAAGAAAAATCTTTAAGAAATATATTATAATGTTTTTTAAATAAAAAATATCATGCATAACAATATCAAATTTGTATTATATAGTGTTTTGTGTTGAATTTATATTTTATTTGATAAATAAGTTGAATATATATATTTATAAAACATTTTATTTTATTTTATTTTTATATCATCATTGGTCCTTCAATCTTATCTTTTCAGAGGTTAGAAGAGATGTATAAGTGATTATTTAGAAAACTAGTTTTACTATTAATTTTTTCTTATTTTAATATAGTAAATCAAAGGGTTGATCACATTTATTTTTGCATCGTTTATAAATATGAAGGCAAAAACATTTTTTGATGAATGGGCAAACATGGATTGGGTTTACCCGTAAGGAAAGACTGACATCAAAGCAAAAGGAAATAAAGTTGTAAGAGATTATCAAAAAAGAAAATGGAAAAGGTCATCGGAGACATTACCGCAACTGTGAGACCACGAAAAACATCAAGAGAAACAAGACGTTGTCGTTTCTGTCGTTGTGCTTCATGTTGCTGCTTTGAATGAGTAGGGAGGATAAAAGATTTGTTATCACCCACAACTTCATCATCATCATCGGCATGTCCACCTTCGCCATTACTTTTCAAGGTCTTGTTTGTATTTCCATTGTCTCCCTCTTGCTCTTTGATAGGCTTGTACATTGCCATTGCTATTTCCTCTCGGCCGGCTAGAGATGAGAAAGAAGAGGGTATTTTCTCTCTTTCACAGACCACTGAATACATATTGTTGGGCTCCAGTTGAAACTCCTCCTCCTCCTCCGCCTCCGCCTCCTCCTCCTGACAGAGGAGGCTTTTCTTTTCAAAAATGCTTTTATATGGAGAAGGAGAAAGGCTTTTTCTGTAGTGTATACCGACGTGCCACACCCTTTCTCTCTCTTTCTTTTCGTATTGGCAAAAAAGACAACGACTGTGCGTTCTGCACATGAAAATATTTGCAGAGGAGAGGGAAACTTTATAGGCAGACGAAAAGGTCATCGCAGCACCGTATTGGCCTCAAATTAAAATTTATTAAAAAAGATTCTCCCTTTTCGTTTAGTACTAGACTGCCTGTTTTTTTTTTTTTATTCTATGATAATAATAATAAAAAAAACCTCTTATTAATTTATTTTCTCGTCTATTCTCGGTCATTGAATTCAAAAACCAGAAAAAGATAATATAAGCTCATAGTAAAACTTAAACTCTGATGACAAAACCGGAGGAAACACCTCAACCATCGGATTTTACACGTGCTAATTATGTTCCCCTATGGGGAATTTGTTTTTATTTTTCCTTTGTTTCCCCCCGTTGGATTGGAAATTGTCGTCCACGTCAGACTTTTAGAAAAGCTGTCCAGTCACGATGCATAGACTTTATAAGAAAAAGACAAGAAGAGTTATGAATTTTAGATATCGGGGAGCTTGACTCTTGGGATTTTCCCCGATAAATTCTTCCTGATTTTTTTGGATAGTAATATGATAATATCTTTCGTTCATATTTTTATTTTTTTTCTTATCGTTTCTCGCTGCTATGACGTGATGTGAGAAACTGCCGTGATTGTTTTTCTTTTTCTTTTTCTTTTTCTTTTTGGTAGTGATTATCATTTTTTTTTTATTATTATTATTTTAACGTGTGTGGAGTTGCGGTATTCTCTGTGGGCAGTTTATCTTTGGACCAATCACGTTATTCATCATAGTCACAAAAACAATAATGAGAATAAGAATAAGAAAGGAAATCAAAATAAAAAAAACAACAAAAAAAGTAATCACGTTGTAAGCCCTCGCCAGCAAATAAATAAAGTAAAGTAAAATCAACCTTATTCGTGACCTTTCTGTTTAGAAATTAATATTAATATTCTTCTTCTTCTTGGTTTAAAAGAAAATCAGTTTGTTTTCAAGACAGCGGTCCTTCTAACTTTGTATTATTATTATTATTATTATTATTATTATTATTATTATTATTATTATTATTATTATTATTATTATTAATTTGGGTATCATTTATAAACTTTAACTAATTTTGATAGCAACAAAATTGGATAATGTAGTAGGCGTTTGCACAAGGCCAGCATCTAGACGAAGCAGCAGGCAGTAAAGTATTCCTCATCCACTTCATGAAGCTCAGTTAAATCTCCCCAAGGGATTATCTATCGGCATTCTTGATGTCTTTATCTTCCCTCTCATCAGTGTGCTGCCCGCTTTCATACTAATTTCCATCACCTGCTTTTTTGTCAATTCATCGTTGGACTGTCACAATGGGTGCGTCCCAGTTATTTTATTTAAAAATATATTAAAATAATATATTTTTTAATTTTTTAAAAATTTATTTTTGATATCAACGATTTTTAGAGGTTGTAAATAAATAATAAATTTACTAGAGTGTTCGTTTTAGGATTTGAATTCAGAAAATTAAGAAAAATAGAGCATTAATATTCTTTTCCGGGTAGAGTATATAAATGTAACCATGGCTTCTGCGTCTGTAGAAGTGGGGCGGTGCCACCTAACCCACAAGCTGGTGGCATTGCGCCTATAAAGAATTCGAAAATTAGAGGTTGTAATTTGATGTGTTTTTTCTTATATTCTTTCCTTTTCAAACCCCCCCTAATAGCCTCTGCTGCTGGTGGCAGTGGCATATGGAATATGATGGGTTGCTTGCTGTGATAAAATAAAGGTGCTTGGAATGAAAGGTAACGCCCTAGATTATAAATGTTTTTTTAAATTATATTTTATTTAAAATATATTAAACTAATATTCTTATTTTTAAAAATAATTATTCACGAAAATGCTTTTCAATAACTCAAGGCAGAACGGTCAAAATAGTCACAGGCCACAGGTTAGAATCCCACGTGCTGCTTCTCTAAGACTAAAAATATATCGGACTGGGCAGTTATATAATGCATCAACTAATAATACCCAATAATTGTACGACAGACACGAGAAGAGAAATTAAAAAAAAAAAAACACTTAAGAATTTAAAAACATTATAATTGTACGTTGCACGTCCAGATTTTTAATTATTAATTATGGAAAACACTATCTTACCTAAATTCTGAGCCAAATAAAAAAACAATCTGGGATGAGATGTCACCTGTTAACCCCATGCAGAAAAGTATACCACAAGAGGTGCCTGCTCCAATGGCGTTCGGACACGTAAACTAAAAGACATGAGAAAATGTCTACAGTTCATCATCTCATCCCATGATGTCTTAGAAAAACCTTATTCACTTGTCGAAATGTATGAAATCAAAAATAGCCTGGAACAAGTGGATTCAGTGAAGCACCTCACTTCTTTTGTTTTTAAATTCGTCCTTGTGTTTTTTTCTCCTTCTGATTTGGTGTTTTTTGTACAAGTTGATCCCTGGACTTTTTTATCCAGCTTAATTTGATTCTTTTTTTACCTAATTGTATAAGCTAAAGTTTTCAATTTCAAGGCTAATCCACTGGTCGGGTTTAGTAACAATGCAAAATGGTTCCTTTATATTTTTATATTTTATCTTTTTCTTTCTTATTTTGGGTCTTTTTTGCTTTTTAATTTTATTTTATTTTATTTATCCCTTAACATTTAATCGGTTTTTTTATATTTATTTCAGTTTATTTTTATGAGATTATCATAATTTTAAACAAATATCTTAATATTTTTGTTTTTGTTATTATATTATATTATTAAGTAAAAAATGGTTAGAAAATTAAAAAAAATGTTAACTCCAATGAAATCCATGATTCAAGTTGCTACTTCGGCTGTTTAAATTGTGAAACCTGGATCAATTTAATATTTTATTATCTTAATATTAAAAAAATGATCTTGAAATATATACTTTGAGTTAAACCAAGTATTTAACTGCTTGTTAGTGGATTTAGATAAGTGGATGGATAAGAAGTCGAACCAAACTTCGAGATTTTTCAGACCTTTCACAATTATTTGGTGTGCTTTAGAAATTGTAATCTCGTGAGCAAATCTCATGTGGAGTGTAAGGAAGTGTTTGGTGGATAAGTGGGTGAGATCTTTAAAGCCGACTACAAACCCTTAGATGATAGTCTCGTGATGGTAGGGCTCCTATGACCCAAGCCCAAACCTATACGAGTCGAGCTCAAGTAGGCGGGCCCTACAGCTTGAACCTGAGCCTCCACCTGGGTAGTAACTTATCTAGAACCCATCAACCATAGGTGACATCACAAAAATCTAAGCAGTAATAATCCGCCACCACTTTTGCTTATTTCTAAGAAGTCCTTGGTTTTAATTAGTTTGCAGTAATAATCAAAGCAGCAATTCAACCAAACAAGTAATAAAATAAACAGAAAACGAAAAACAGCAATCAAGTACCAAACATAACGTAATTTCCATTTTGTTTTTTGACCGATCATCATGATAAGGAGCAGCCATCTCTGCAAACAGCAATTTTTGTTTGCTTAAGCATCTATGCAGAACGAACGATGGAATCCTACGTCGATACAAAACCACAGAAAATTTGCAGCATGCATTTGCACTAAACATCATAGTATAGCTTCACAGAAATGAAAACTGCTGTGCCATTCATTCTAACAATGGATTTACTAATCTTTCAATTCTTTTCCACTGGAATTGAGTGCGTGTGGCTGACAAGGATTGAATAGAGAAACCTCAAAATGTGCATGAATGTATAATATAATACTTGCATTTTCTGCCTTTAAATTTCTGTCATCTTTGACATCATTTATCAATTCTGAATTTTAAATTCAACGCCTAGACCAAGATAGCGCCACCAATCCAAAACAATAAGCTGCAGTGCTGAAGCATAAGAAAATCAATGTTTTCAACAAGATATTTTGTCCAAGAATGAGAGACAAAGCATGGAGCTAAAGTTATAGCCGTTTTCCCCCAAAAAAGAAAGGCTAATGAAGAGTGAAATACGAAGATACAAGAGTGGTTGTGATCGAAGGGATATCACGGGTTGCTTCCTTTTGCCCAAGTTGATAGGTAAGATAAAATACGATGAAAACAAAGGGTGTCCTCTAAAATGAAACCAATGCTTCTAACAGCAGTTTAGTAATGGGGAGCTTTCGAGCATGAAACCTCTTATATCCAATTATCCATGATTCAAATTGGTAGGCTATAAATAGTCTATCTTACATAAACGTTGCCATCAAAGAGATTTTTCTGACTCCGCACAGAGCACTGAGATAAGGCTAAGGAAAATACACATGGCTGATTCACATCCTTGCTTAACAAAATGCTAGAATAACTCGAAAACGCTCTTGAATTTACCATGAAACAAAATAAAACCTCTCCAAACCACTTAGCATACAGTAGAATTCATTTTCAATACTTAGGACACATAGTCCTTGTCAATTGAATGCTAGAAAACTAAAAACCTGTGCTAAAACAAAACCCTTCTAATAAAATTTCTTGACAAAACTTTTCTAATGGAAGCATACTACTTACACGGCCTGAGTGGTAGAGACTTCAAGAGGTTAATGATTCAGGTAAAGCCAGGCTCGCACCACCACTAGCATCAACAAACCTCATCATTCTTGATAGCACCACAGGCATTGCATTCCAATAGATTTGATGGCTTAGCATCAGATGGAGGAAAAGGAGCTAGCGTGCCCCAGCAATTATTTCGATTACACATGTATCTCAAAAAGAAATAGGCATGAGGAAAGTCAGCGCTATTACCATTGTCGATTTCTTCACCATCAGATTCAGCCTCCATTGGCTCATCGACATCCTCCTCCATTACCTCATTATCATCACCATCACACTCATCATCGGACCAAGTAGCTTCGACCTTACAACGATCACAGTCACAGGTAAATCCATAGTCCTCAAGCAATCTTTTCTGTCTGGTGGAGTAATTACTGTTCACCGGAAAATAACTCAAGCAAATCTCCCTTCCTTGCGGAACATCATGAATCATTCTAACAACAATATCAGTGTTCCCACTATTATTCGTATCAACATAATCAAACCTACAAGCATTTGGAAGGCAATCGTGATTAAAAAGTGATGCCTTGGGATAAATACCGTAAGCCCTCACCGATCTCTGCCCACCATTCTCTTCATTGAGATTCAAAGGCTCCATCAATCCGAAAGCATTAAATTTGTCTTTCGCAATCAAAGCCGCAATAAGTTCCAAGCTAAAAGAGAACCCCTCAATTGGTGGAGGAGGACACAGAGATGAGAGTACAGAATGCAGAGACTGGACAATAGCTGGATTTTCATCTTCAGCACGGCCTTGCAGCGACAACAAAATTTGAAAGTCCGAAGGCGAAACGAATGCAAGATTGTAAGCAGCAATGAGGAACTGAGCTTGGGTTTGTCGTTCCACAGAATGATGCTGTAGAAAGTCCTGGCAGTCGCGGAGGCGGCTGAGAGATTGGCAGACCCAAGGACCGTGAGAAGACGCCAGAGCAGCAGAAAGGCAAGTGGGACTGCAGAAACGCCGGTGACAGCAGGTGGGACAGGATACCGATGCCGATTGAATAGTTTTGAAGCATTTGTCACAGTAAAGGGAGGCTGAGTGTTGTTGTTTGGTTAAAGGGAGTGCAGAGTAGAGGAGGATCGGAGAATCTACGACGACGATTTGGCCACCTCTTAAGGGCTGAGTGGATACAAGCCCTCTTCCTCTTCCTTGAATCTCCTCAACTCTCACTAGGGTTTCTGTGTTTACACCACCAGACATCTTCACTCTCTTTTCTGCGGAGCGGCTTATGCTCTCGCTTTCCAGAATGAACTTGAGCCTTCAGCTGCTAAATTGATGCTTTAAGTAGGGTTTGAGCTTTTACTGGATATTTTACCCGTCCTTCGCCTTTCGCTAGACTTCTTTTTCCTACAAAAGAAATTATATATACAGATTTTTTTAAACTGTTTTTTTATATATAAACAAATTATGTAAATTAAAAAAATTTACTTGTAAATCAAGAATTGATTGAATAATAAGGAGAACATAATAATGAGAACATAAGTTAAGAACATTATTGAACATTATTGACTAATAATGAGAACATCATAGTCAAGGGTGCACGTATTATAAATATCATCTAAGAATAAATATTTTTTTATTTTTAAAAATAAAATTAATCTATATAGAAAATTAAAAAAATTATATATAAATTATGATATTTTTTCGAAAACTAAATATGCGCATCACTATTAAAAAAAAAAAACTCCTATCAGAAAATGTTAAGGTGAACGTGACTCAAACTCTGTTGGACAAGAATTTGAATTGTTTTTCGAAAGTTTTTTCTATATCTTTGTTTTTTTTATGTATTGATGTCAGTAATTTTTTTTTAGCAAAAGAAAATTTAAAATCACAATCTCTACCATAATATCAAACTTTACCTAAATAAGAAAAAGAAAATTATAGAAGATGAATACTAATTGAAACATATAATTTTAAAAATATTTAAGAAAAAAATATTAATTTTAAGAAATATTAGAAAAAAAATCTAGATAGCCTTGCTCAAACCTGCACTCCAAATTCCGAAGGGAACTGGGAAAACTAACCTGTGATGATCCAGAAAACTCCCCCCCCCCAAAAAAAAAAAAAAAACAAATGCTATTGGGTGGAGCTAAATGGGCGGTCCATTTACCCCTCTCTATGGCCCATACATGCCACGTGGGAGTTGGACAAAACAGGACGACCAGTGCTGGTTTTTGTTGCCCACGTGGAATAAAGGTAAGCACGACAGCCTTACGGATGTTGCGAACGGTAATCCTCATTGAAACCCCTTCTCTATTGGTCGTTTCAAAAAAAAAAAAATTTATAAATATTTTTATTTGTTAACTTTAAATTAATTTGTTAATATTTTTAATTTTTTTTAAAGAATATTATTTTAATATATTTATATATATATATAAAACACTTTCAAAATAAATTGAATCACCCACCTTTTCAGTTACTTCATCCTAATCATGCAAGTCCCGAAGGATTGAAGATTAACTCAATGGACTTGAGAAATCAGAGAGTTATGAATAGGGATAGAAAAAACTGTGAACAGGAGTGTATAACGCCTTTCAAAAGTTTAAGGTTTGAAAAACCCTAACTTCATATTAACCCTAACTTCATATCTTTCCCTTCGTATGTCACACACATTGTATCTTCGATGAAGAACATTTGTCATCCCCTGTTGGGGTTCAGGTCGACAATGCCACGGTATACTCCCAACAAAAAGGAAGATGACCGAGGATAAAGAGAAGAAAAGGTCGTGCTGGTTATAATACCAAAAACAAAATGTCAATCCTGGTTATTCCATGGGAAGGAAACGTGTCAATGCCATGTTATGGTTGTGATCAAACTAAACGACAGCAATACTGAATGTCCAGCTACCAGATGGCAGACTCAACTGTTCTTCCCATAATATCATTTTTTATTATTATTATTTCTTAAAGATGGGCAGCAACGATATCAACCCTTGAGTGATGCACCCACTTTCCCGAGCTCTTCTAGGGCCTTCGAGATCTGTGCCTCACTTAAACCCTCCAACCGAACGCCCCTCTCGACACCAAAATCTGCATAGAAAATAGAAGGTTTCACAACTCCACATTACAGTCATTGAGCTAAAGAACTAACCCGTGATGGCAGAGAGATAAAAGCACCCCCAAAACAAAATCACACAACTCATCAAACGGATAGTGTTTCTTAGCCAAATGACAGATTGGAACCTTCACCTTCTTGTGGATCTCCCTCGTTCTCTTTTCCTAATTTTAATTGAGTGACTTCACTTCTCAATAGTGTGGGACACGGCACTTCTACTTCTCAGTGTTTTTACCTGCCTCAGACATTCCAGGAAGTGTTGAAAAAAGGCTAGAAAATTTTATAATTTACTAATCCTGTGTCATTTCTAACATTCCCTTCAATATATTGTGTAAGCCATTATCAATGCACTATGATACTTAAATCCATCACAGTATAAAGGCATAAAATGATAAAATAATTGAGTGCAGAAAATATTTCAAAGCATAAGCTTAGAGGATCACCCCTTCTCTCGTGGTATGTGGTGGGGGATAGAGAATTCCCGAAGGAAAACAAAAGATAAAGGAACAAATAAAATGAATGACAACCTCAAAAATAAGGTTTTGCATAGCACATAAATGAAACCCCACCGATTTGCTTGAAACAAACATACAAGAACCAAATAGGTGTCACAGCCAATTTCGAAGAATCATCAATGAATGTATAGGACTTTTTAAAACAGCACCAAATTCTCATCTACACCCACCATGATAAACTTATGGGGAGAACATAAATTCTTTTCCACAGAGCCTAAAAAGCACAAGTAAGCAGTGCATTTAACATCCAGTAATTATTAGAAAGCATCATATGCAAATTCAAGAGATCCTGTCTGTATAAAAAAAAATTACATGTTCCAATCAAATAAACACCATGAATGTAGACAGGATGATTATCAATGCCAAATTTACCAAAAAAAAAGAGATCCTGTCTGTATAAAAAAAATTACATGTTCCAATCAAATAAGCACCATGAATATAGACAGGATGATCTTATATCAATGCCAAATTTACCAAAAAAATTCAATTAGTAAACAGTCAATGAGGTTAGAGATTAACTTGAGGTTAGTAGATTAGAAGTTTCAGAGAAAAAAATCCAATCCTTTTATAAGTTATAGCTGCAGAAAATTTTATAGCATGATCCACCCCTCTGAAATTCCAAGACTTAAAGCCATTGACACATACAGAGTCCAGTCCCAAAAGATTATTGATGAAGAGGAGAAAATGTGTGGCGATAGCATATCTCACAGCCTCTCAATAACATGCATGCTTCAGAAGGAAAAGTATCTAAAATCAAATTGAGAAGAGGCTTCTATGTATTAATTTATTTTTAGGATGCATTTCGCTTTGGTATTTGATAGAAGGAATCTGAAACAAAATTCGTAGTTCAATTTGGGTATTTTGAAACCCTGTTAAACAATTTAAAGATCGTGGAATTGAGCATTTGAAATGACCATACGGATTAGAGTAATTTCAGAAGAGAATAACTACTATTCCTAATCTTCATATAAACTCTAAAATCCTGTTCAAGTCGAGTATCTAAAGCCAGGTTTAATTGCCCAGGTACGAGAGCAGAAACATAGCTTAAGGCCGTAACAATTAATTGAAACACTAAACGCAATGGAAACCCCCACTTATTCATAAAAAAGGAAAAAGAAAAACCCCACTTCAGAGGATTATCATAAATACACATTAATAAAAACAAAAAAGGTATAAAATCTAGGAACCAACATTCATCAATTTGCAACTTCTACGAAGCCCAAATCTACCATAAACCAGTCAAATGCCTGTGAAACATCCGCACAAGCAAAATCTAACATCTCTAAGGAGAATCTAACAGAAACAGTGAAGTGACAGGGGAAGATAGGAAATATAAATGAGAGTGAGGAAAACAGATACCATATCTTGCCCATAACTGAGGCTCGATTCCATTGCATTCACGGATCAGAATTGGGAGTTTTGGGTTAAGGGTCTTCAGATCCTTGTAATTCTTCTCTATAAATGTTCTGTCAAAGAAAAACCCATTAATGATAGGATACAATCAAGTCAAAATGGCTAAAACAAATGGAATTTTGAAATATTCTTGTGAGCAATAATAAATCGAGAATATATACCTGGTAGATGAACTTGAAGGAGAAGATTGACATAGAAGAATCCGAAGCTCTTTTAGATTCTTAGAAAGGTGTCCTCTCCACGCCATTATCTCTGCTCTGCCAAAACGAGATGATCGGTCTCTTCCAAACCTCGGCCTCCGTTGTTCTGTTTTGTACCTCCTTTACTTGAGCTTGCCTTTGCCGAATATGGACCAGGTTAAGAGTCTAGTGCGTATTTTAATTCGAATCCCTATAAATAAATATTTTGCAATTATACCACTTCGCTGTTAGACAATGCCGTAAGCCTTAGAAAAAAGAATAAAAAGACTTGTATTTTATAATAAGGAAATTTAAAAATCCAAAGCCAGTGAATCTCCAAAAATGAATGGTCAGATGAGTTAATAAAAAAGTTGAAAGGAATGTCAATAAATATGCTTTATTTTTAGGAAATATTAAACGTGTATTGGGTAATATAATGTAAGATATTTTATAATTAAAATAATATTTTTTAGATTTTTCTTATCTCTAATATCAGTTCAGAATCATTAAATATATATAAAATATCAATTTCATATTTTTATATATATAAAAATATATTAGATATGTTTTTAATTCTTCTAACCAATATATTAGAAATATTAGAGACGTGTAACCAATCTATTCTATCGACTAGATATTTGAGCCCGAGATTTATTGTTCTCTCCGTATAAGAATAATCTAACTATGATTGGGAATTACAATCAAACCAGGGTTAAAAAGTTGGGCTAGGTTAGGGTTAGGGTACCATATAAAACGGGCAGGTAGCGTACTCTCTTTTCCTGGACTCTCGTAAAAAATTCCTAGCTCTTCTCCCCAGCAGGCGATCGGTGCGTCTCCGTCTTTCCTTTCCTATCTTTCCCCTTTCTTAAAAAAAATATGAAAATCATTCTTTAATTATTATTGGTATTTTACTTTATTTATTTTCGTGCCTTTTGTGATTCCTGTTACTGATTGTCCGATTAGTTATGATTCTTGTTACTCCCTTTGCGAATTCTGTGATTGGTCTATTGTTTAATATATTTTTAGATTTTGGCTACATGGATTCTGTCTTTCTCGTGGATTGCTTTGATTAGCAGTTATACCAAGTTGTTTTTTATTGTAATTCATGAAATCTAATTGAGATTCGAACGAGCTTGTGTCGTGTTTGAAATTGGTGGCGAAATTGTTTGTATTTTACTAAACTTGAATTGTTGTATGATTTTTAATCTATGATTCTGTATTTAGCGAAATCTGTTTTATTGTTTCTTTTTCAAGTTATTAATATATCGTTTCCCTTTGTAATTATTTGTGAACAACTAAAAGATATATTCCTGTTCAATTATTATTTTGATTCAATATTCTTTAACATGTTTATCTAGACCTAGAACTAGTATAAATAAAGCTGCCTTGGGCTATTCTACAGACATGTTATTTCACAGGTTTCTCTCCACCTCTAAACTGTATTTTATAAGTTCCATCTTAAATATTTTACTACTTTTAGCCATTATACTATTGATCTTGATGTTTTCTTTTGATTTCTCCTCACTCCATATATCAGTCCTTGTGGTTAATTGTAAAACTGTGCTGTTTTGCAGGTAAATTTGTCTGCAATTAAAAACACGCCACAATGTCAGACAGTCACGAGACTGATAAGAACATTGAGATCTGGAAGATTAAGAAGCTTATCAAAGCACTGGAAGCTGCCCGAGGTAATGGCACAAGCATGATTTCCCTTATCATGCCTCCTCGTGATCAGGTTTCTCGTGTCACTAAGATGCTTGGAGATGAGTTTGGAACTGCTTCAAACATTAAGAGCAGGGTCAATCGTCAATCTGTGCTGGGTGCTATCACATCTGCTCAGCAAAGGCTCAAACTTTACAACAAGGTTCCTCCCAATGGGCTTGTGCTTTACACTGGAACAATTGTAACCGATGATGGGAAGGAAAAGAAAGTAACTATTGACTTCGAGCCTTTCAGGCCCATAAATGCGTCTCTTTACCTCTGTGACAACAAATTTCACACTGAAGCTCTTAATGAACTCCTGGAATCTGATGACAAGTTCGGTTTTATTGTCATGGATGGGAATGGAACTCTTTTTGGGACACTGAGTGGCAACACTAGAGAAGTGCTGCATAAGTTTACCGTTGACCTTCCTAAGAAGCACGGGAGAGGAGGACAGTCTGCTCTTCGATTTGCTCGACTTCGAATGGAGAAGCGCCACAACTATGTGAGAAAGACAGCAGAACTTGCCACCCAGTTCTATATCAATCCTGCCACAAGCCAGCCTAATGTTTCGGGATTGATACTTGCTGGGTCAGCTGACTTCAAGACTGAGCTGAGTCAATCAGATATGTTTGATCCTCGACTTCAGGCAAAAATTCTGAATGTTGTTGATGTTTCATATGGAGGAGAGAATGGTTTTAGTCAGGCAATTGAGCTGTCAGCAGAAATTCTTTCCAATGTGAAATTTATACAGGAGAAGCGCTTGATAGGAAAGTACTTTGAAGAGATAAGTCAGGATACTGGGAAATATGTTTTTGGTGTAGACGACACACTGAAAGGCTTGGAAATGGGTGCTGTTGAAACTCTAATTGTGTGGGAAAGTTTGGATATGAATAGGTACCAGCTGAAAAACACTGTCACTGGTGAAATTACCATAAAACATTGGAATAAGGAGCAGGAAGCCAATCATGGCAACTTTAGGGATACAACAACCAATGCTGAACTGGAAGTTCTGGAGAAGATGCCATTGCTGGAGTGGTTTGCAAACGAGTACAAGCGGTTTGGTTGTGCTCTGGAGTTTGTTACTAACAAATCACAAGAAGGGTCCCAGTTTTGTAGAGGGTTTGGTGGGATTGGTGGGATCCTCCGTTATCAGCTTGATATGAGATCATTTGATGAGCTTTCAGATGAAGAAGTTTATGATGATTCTGAATAGCAATCAGCCAACTTCACCCCATTGCTGGTGCAGGAAAATGGGGCTAAAGATCCAGCACCAGCACGCACTGCGCCGCGTTCGAATTTGCCCAATGCTCAGAAAACTTTGTTAAAGATCTAATCAAGGTTCTAATCTCTGAACTCATATTATCTGTAGCATTGTATTACATTTATTTTTGTTTTGGCTTGAATGATCAGTTTCAATATATCTGATGTTCATGTTTTATTGTTATTTTATTAAAGGGGAGGGATATCTTCCAAGTTAAAACAAGCTTAATGTGGTGATGATGCTTGCTTTTTGTCATGGAGCTGCATCTTCTCTGGAGTATGAATCATGTTCTTGGCTTGCTCTGGAGTCTGAGATGTTACAGAAACAACTTGGTTGATGAGTTGATGATGAGACTGCAGATATCTGCATAGAACACCACGGTTGTGTTTTTTATGAATATATATATATACTTGTGCACTTTAAAAAAGATTTAAGGTTTGTTTCTTTGATATGTTTAAACCTATGTGAGATTGGAGATTCGTGTATTGATGCCCATTACTTTTGGTTATCTTAATCTACTATCATAATTATGTTTGTTTATTTCTCCCTCCCTAAATCTCATTGGGTTTCTAATCTGACCCAAATGAATTAGACCGCTGTATTCACATGATTGCATGCAGTTGGATGCTGTGCTGATTCATGCACTAGGTTGTTGATGAAACGCACATGTGATCTTGCGGTGATTATAGGGATGGTTTTTTATGTGGTGATGAGATGCTTGATATCTCAGCCCCGGCCTGTCTTCTGAGGCCGTCTATGTTTCAACACCACTGTCTGAACTGGTCGCCTGTATCGGCTGTTATTTGTCCTGCGATGAATCTTTTTTTCCCGGAGAGAAGGAAAAGAATCATCTCTGCCTTGCTGCTTCTGCTTTATCGATTCATTTTGATGCCACATGACTAGTGGAATGACCAGGTTGATGATGAGTCGGTAATTCTCTCTGGCGTTACTATTTTGCTTGCCGTGGATGGAAAGTTCTATTATAACCACGAATTATAGTACGACTCTTTTTCTCCCCTCCTTAACCCAATTAATGAAAAATAAATAAATAATAAATATTTGGATTATAATAAAAACTATCGTGAATTTAGGATTAAAAATATATTTTCTCACTAAAAGACAAGTTTCTCAAAACAACAAAAATTGAAAAAACAATTCAGTTATAAAAATTAAGCTCCGAAGTCCAAATCTTTAGCTGTGTATATAAATTTTAATGTGAAGTACTCGTGTTGAACACTTGCTAGGGATCAAAAAGTGAAGATGAAAAATAGAAAACATGTGGAGGAGTGCTCTGCATAAACCAAGAATTTCTGATAATAACATGTGATCGATTGCAGATTTTTGGCTTCAATGCTATCCTGTGATCTTTTTATTTTTCAATATTTTTATTATTTCATTAAGTAAAGTTTCGAAATCCAAGACCAGCCAACGTAACACCAGGGTTTAGTAGCAACCATATCGAATGGAATCTCAAGCTACAAAATGATGGATGGTGGATGTTCGAAAATCTTATGTTTCTCTTTTGATTTTTCTTGTTTGCGTTAGCTTAAATATAATGGTAGTAACATAAGCTTTGAAATTTTGTGCAATATGCTGAAAACAGAGCACAGGATTGCAGTTGCATGACTGGACGGGAATAAAATTTGACAAAAGAAGAAGAGGTTGGCACCAGTGGATCACGATACCACGCTTGGCATGCCAAAGCAGGGGCGGAACGTTCCATCATGAACTGCCTGCCATTAGGGACCTCCATCACTCTCTTCTATGTAAGACATCAACCGATTCAAATCATCCTCGTTTGATTCCGAAATAATATTCCTCGAATTGGACTGCAACAAACTAGAAATGGAGCCCAAAGTTGAGCCAAGAGTTCTAATTTTCAAGTAAAAAAATAGGTGGGAGTGCTCTGCATAAACCCATCAGCCAGGAAACGCACTTCTGCACGCCCCAGAGGAAGCATTCAGCAGCGGGGACCCAAGGTTGCCGGTGCTGCTTGGAACTCTGCTCCTCAAAATAGAAAACGAGAGGAAAGAAGGAAGATGCCACTTGCAGTGTGACCATGACCATCTCTTGATGGGGCAGAGGCCCGTGCCTGATAATACCATCCATACAAGCGCCTGCACTATCAACACATCTACAGACATCATAGCAACGGCAACTCAACCTTCCATCCAAGACTTTAAAAGTATGAAATTTGAATGTGATCAACTTCCGAAGGTTAGAACAGATCTATTTATCCCATAAGGCAAGAAAAATTAGGCAAGCCACCTCCTCTGCTTACCACCTAATCAAATTCTGTACAGAATCATTCCGTCCAGTGATATCTGAGACAAATTCCCCCATTGCTTCTCCAAAAGCAACTTGTTCATTATCTTCCTCTTATGTGCCAGGATAGGGTAGCCATTCCTACTGTGATTTTGATTCATAGGCATATTTGTTTCGTGTAGATGACAAATCACTACATGCTCCATGTTGTTATTTGCCACGGATGCAGAACTCTTCAAAGCTAGGCAAGACTTTTCTGTTCTCCTCAGCCATTCAATTTCAGATATATAATTATGATCAACAGGAAGAACAGATATATAACTATCTGAATACATGCATTTTACACAAAAATAATATTCATCTTGTTTTTATATCAAAAACCAGACATACAAGTGAAGATGGCAGCTAATTAGGACTAACCAATCAGTAAAAGGTCTCTAGAATTGCTCTAAATATACAGTCGACCTGTATACATAAACCAAAAGGTCAGCGGTGCATTGTGAGCAAAAAATAACTGACAAAGTAAGATGGGGGAAAGCTTGAGTAAATGCACAGAAGAGGATCCCTGCAAAACTGATGAAGTTCTCGACAAATCCATAGCTCCATTGTTACAGCACTCGCCAAGGAGTGCCCAAGGTGCACCTTTCCTTGTGGACTGGATTTGAGAATAACTTATTCCTGACAGAAGAAAAACAAAATTTATTAATAACAGAATCCGTGGTGATTAAAGGAAATTGCATTAATATTTGAACCAAAAGAAATTAAAAAAAAATGTTGCGAAAAAGATTAAAACCATGTGGGTGAAATGGTAGACTATAAGGAAGAGGGCATTTTAAAGGATTGAAACTCCAATAAATACAATACAGACTTGTATGCCAATGAAAGACTAATCCACAGAAAAGAAATTAACTATATACACATTAAAGTTCACAGTGTTGATTTGGACTCCAAACTTCCAGAAAGTGCCCTTCATTGAGAGCTTGTTTCTTTTTTGACATGGAAGGAAAGATTCATTGTATGAGCATAGAAATCATATCAACTGTTATCCAAATAATTTCTTATTGTTATCCTCCAAACGTTTTTTACACACTAATGAGAGCTTTTTCTATTTTGACATGGAAGGACAGATTCATTATATGAGCTGAGAAATCATATTAACTGTTATCCAAATCATTTCCTATTGTTAGCCTCCAAACTTTTTTACAAACTATTGAGTCATTATTATCAACTAGAAGTGGGTTAGAAAGGACTTGGAAAAAGAATTCTTTATATTATGTGCTGTCAGGAAAGGGAGGAACCAGTCCTGTTCTCTCCACTTCAAATCTGTGCAAGACATATTCACCTCAAAATCCACGGACCACCTTAAATGGTAGGTAGAATAAAATTCCTGTCTTTAGTGCTTCTAAGGGTTGGGAATGAGGTTATGCCAGAGTGAGTTCTAGAGCCATTGGCATTCTGGAGTAAAGAAATGGGAGGGGGAACCAGTCCCATCATTAGTGCTTAAATTCTTGCATTAAGGGGAGGAACAAGAGAGCCCCCATAGCAGTTCTAACTTACAAGTGCTCAGAAACACAGGAGCCTAAAAATTCCAGCCTCTTAAGCAGAAGCTACAAAAAGCTTCGTGCTGAAAATTATAAAGGAGAAAAAGAGAAGAGGGCGAGTGCAAGCATAAAGATTTGGAGTAGTTAGTTCTGGAGCCATATTTCAAGTAGGATGATACCTGTTCCATAGGTGTGGCTTCATTATCCTTCTGTTCCTCCAAATTGTTTGGTTCAGCCTCATTTTGATTATCAGTAGCCATTTTGTCACCATGTTCTTTGACACTATTTGACCCAGTATCATCCAAGATTTTCAGATCTGCAGGAAGTTGACCTGAGTTCAATGCCTGTTATGCAATGCAATAACAATTTGGATGTGAAATGTTAGTATAAATATAAAAATGAGATATTGACAGAATCAATTTCAGGATATTCGAATAAGCAAAAAGATGCACCTTCTCGAGTCTTGCAACTTCTTCAAGAGTCTGGGAATTGACAATGGCAGCCTGCAAACCAATCATACAACCAAATGAAAAAATGATAACCTGAATTAATCTAAAGATGCAATGATAGCTAAATATGCAGTATCCATCACAAGTACTTATGAGGAAAGGAAAAATACTGTAAAGCACCACATAACTTCAAAATTCAGGTTTCTGGTCATTAGGAACAATAACGGTGCTTCAACTTCATATACAGAACCAGATGTTCAAGAAAAAGAACATTTAATATGGAAGTCGTGCCCTAACCTCAATCAGGGCCTATTTCAAACATAATTGATTTTTCTCTAGTCTTCATTAAGTTAGCTATGGTTATTCGGGTTGCTTGACAGTTGGTTCAATGTTTATAGGCTTTTTTGGAGTTTTAGAGTTGGGATTAGTTCTGTAGTTTCAATATTTTGGAAATAGACAATAGCATAAGTTCAAGAAATCATTTACTACTCATGTGTTACTAATCCAGCATGTGGTCTTTATCCAGGTTTTCCTGATCAAAAAGAAGTGAGTTTTTTTCTATATTATAGAAGAGTTTGAACTCTAGGTTCCATGAGGTTGAAGAGCCCAGATAAATCCCAATCAAAGGTCTGTGATCTGTTTATTCAGAGGCAATAACATCACATTATTGAGAGTTAAGAAACCATCAGCTGGTTATTACCTTCCCCTTGGTGTGAATGTGATTGGAACCATGGCTATAATTGCCTCTACTCTCTTATATTTTTCTTCTTTAAGAAATATGCACCTAATTCTTCACAATCAGGGTCACTAAATAATCAGCAAAACTCCATCTTTTTAATGTCAAATCCAACTGTAAGATATAGCTCTCTCTTCTACCAAAGAAAAAGAAAGAAAGGTAGGTTGTCTGATGTTCCTACACAAGTAACTACTTCATCTCTGAATATTAGGTAATTAACAGTTCTCATACACAACTAAAAAAGAAAGACAAGGGCGTCCCATGTTCAATAGGATGTGCTCAAAGATCCAGGTTGATGGTTGCAGAGTAACATTCAAATCAACCTAATACATGCTGGTTATTTGAATTTGCAAACAACGCCCATAGTCAGGTTGGATCATTTGACATAGAACAAATTTTATGGTTTCCCATGTCTGGTGGGCTAGGCATATTGAAAACAATGAGTGCCATTTGGAATTTTGGTGTTCTGGACAAAAAAAAAAATACAAAATGATGTTCATGCTAAGGGCAGACCCAAGTTACCATTATTTCATGATTAGTAACTGAGCTGACTCTATCTCCCTAAGTAATATAAAAGATAAGATTGAGCATGGTTGGACTGGAAAATGATGGAAAGAACAGACAGGCTGAACACCCTTGATGCTCTAGAGCACATCATAATCATACAAGCTCTTTTCTTTCCAAGTGTATGAGTAGAGAGTGCAAATATTAAGCGCTAAAGACAGTGCCAAGACACTTAACATATGTTAATGCACACTCAACACCTCCACACTTGCTGAAATTTGGTGGGGTTGACATCAAGTAATTAGGTGTAATGAGCATAGTACCTTGATTGCTATAATCTGCTCTGGTGTGGGAGCAACCACTTTAGGAGCCTGTTGTTCCTCGTCAACTTCTAGAACATTTGGAACTTCACCTGGAGTGAATGTCTTCACAGATTCCCTTCTAGCCTCTTCTTCAACCTCCTTAGATGCAAACAAATGTTCTGCTTCCGCTCTCTCCTACAATTCAACGGCAATATTGCAAGGCAATTCAACACATGAATAAACATAAAACACTATATTTCAAAAATACACCAGACAGAAGCATTTTTTAATCTTTTATGAAATAGCACTCATTTAAAACTCTGGTATCGCTGAGGTAAAATATAGTAAAGTACTTAAGCAAAACCATCTGTATGAGTAAATAAAAGCACCAAGCACACAAAAAGAGCAAGGAACTGCAGAACAATGAAGCAAATTTGATAAAGCAAGTAGTCTCACCTTGCCTTTGACTTTCTTAAAATCAAGAACCCTGAGTGATTTTAGCTTGTGAATCACATAGAGCCTATAATTTGGCTTTTTGGTGATGTTATTATCCAAAAGACTAAGGAAATGCAGCTTTGTAAGAGAAGCAAGAGGATCAATCTCTGCCAAATTGACAAGCCTATTGTTTGTAAGAACCAACGTGTGTAGTTTTGGCAAGAACTCTGCAAAATAAAGCAACACAAACTCGTTGTACTTAGTAACCCCGGAAAAAAAAGGCATCATAAGGTCTTCAGCAGGATGCATAACTTGAAAGAATTGAAGTATTGTTAAAAGCTGACCTCCAATTTTAGGATTGATACGCGTAATTCTGTTGTTGTTAATTATCAAAGTGCCCAACCGATTAAGATAGGGCATGTTTTCAAGCTTGACAATCTCATTGTCAGACAAATCAATGGTATCAAATTGGTCCTGGTGAATGATAGCACAAGCAAAGCCAGAGTCATTGAGCCGTGAGTGCAAGGCATACAGCTCTACACCATTAGTGAATGCAACATAAAACTTGTACATGATATCCAAAACATGAAAGAATACAGCCAAGTTTCAGGCTAGCAAGTTCATGTTAGAGGAAGAAGAAGTACCTCAGTAGCACCCAAGTTTTCGATTACAGGAATCTTGTTACCTGCGAGTCAAAATCCGGTTTTCCCCAAAAAAATTAAACGAACAAGCATGCAGTGGAAGAGAGAGAGAGAGAGAGAGAGAGTATGTGCGTGGTGGTGCTTGTTAGGGTTTAGAAAGGGGAGAGGAATAAGGAAGAGACCTCGAAGATCCAATTCGCGCTCCTTGATGGCATTGAAGAAATGAGGGCTTTTCCAGATCAAGTCGGCTGTCAGTCTCACCATCTCTGCTTTGATTCCTTCTTCTTCTCCTCTCCTCTCCTCTCCTCTCTTCTTGAATACTACTTACTCTCAGTTGTTCTGCTTGAGCAAAGCGGTGCTGCTAATTCTTAAATATTGTTATGCCTAATGGAAAAGGGGAGAGAGGGAAACCCAACGATGCTTTAACCTTATATCACTTATGTTTTTCCAGAAGCATATGGATGATGTTGGTAAAATAAATAACACACACACACAAATAATATAAAAGCGTCCATATTGTAAAATTATTTTTTTCCGACCACAAAATTTAACCCTCAAAACCAAGTATATTTTGGCTATTTTTCAGGAACCTGTGTGACATTTACATATTCTTTTAGGGTATTTTAGTTATTTTTTCTATTTATTTACATAATAAAACTATCTATTCACCTCTGAAAGATAACAAAAAAATGAGGGCTGGTTGGAGATATTTTTAGTTTTTTATCTAATATTAAACAGTAAAATAAAATATTGTCTTTGTTCTTGGGTGGGATATAGGCAGGTGACCGGAAAGTAAGAGTAATTTAGATTTTTTATATTTAATGGTATCAAAACTACTTAAATAGCCTCGAAAATGACAAAACAAAGGCATGGCGTTGTGGCATGGTGATACTTCATGTCCCATTTTTTCATGGTAATCGCTAGATTTAGGGGTGTTTAAGTATTTTGGGTTGTTGACTTAAGGGGTGACAAACTCATTCTCACCTCTGATATCATAAGAGAAAACACTTTATAATTCTTATAAAACTTATTTGTTGTTGGGCATGGTGATACTTCATATCTAATTTTTTCATGATTATCGATAGGTTCAGGTGTATTTAAGTATTTTGGGTTGTTGACTTTAAAGAGTGATGAACTCATTCCCACGCCTGATAACATAAGAGAAAACACCTTATAATCCTTATAAAACTTATTTTCAATTTTGTTAAAATCATGTTTCAACTCCTAAAATTGTATGATTTTAGAAGTTAAATATATAAGCTTGGTAATATTGGGTAGAAAAATTAAACCCCACTAAAATCGGTCCAAATTCGGATCGGTCATATTTTACTAATGAATTCCCGTGTGAAACAATACGAAACCAATTGTGCCTAGACTAATGCCTAACCCGTGCCCTATACTTGTTGTACTTAGACTATCAAAGACTCAAAGGCGAATGTCTATTATGCTATTGATATAAGCAATCCACATCAAAGGCGGGTGTGCCAAAATTTAAAGTAAAGATTTGTTAAAAATTCCCTTCCTTTGAAATAAGTAGGGAAAATGCATTTCCCCAATCTAAACTCCATTTCTTTTTTAATGTATCTCTTGATTGTTTTGATGAAAGTATATTTTTTTATTGCAAAAAAAAAAACTATAATGGTCTTAAAAGCAAATCCTAAAAAATATATATTAAAATAACATCATAAAGAGAAAATATTATAAATCATGTCAAAAATCTATTTAAAAAATATGAAAAGTGATGAGCATTTTTTTAAAACAAAAAAAAAGACTATTAATAACTAAATATATATTTTTTTGGTAATGTTTTTAGAAAACACATTACCAATGCATAGATATTACCCATGGCCTGCAAAACCAAGTGCACATTCCTAGCTTTCTCTTTTCAAGGGATGGACAGACTGACACATTGTTTGCCTTTCTTTTTGAAAAAAAAATGAAAATAACAATGTGGCATATGCTAGCCTAGTTTCCATATGCCAAATAGATGGTCTGAAAATTGAGTTTGGTTTTTTAAATTTATTAGTTTTTACATAATAAAATTCTATGAACATAATTATTTGTATTGTATTTTTAAGTTATTTTAAATCATATATGAATCTTAACTAATGAAGTTTTATGACTATAATTATGTTGTATTGTATTCGAAAATATTTTACTTATGATATTTGATTTTTCTACAAAAACGATTTTACTTATGATTTTATGATTTTTGAAAAATATTTTACTTACGATCTTATGATTCGAGTTCAAATAACAATTTCGTATCATGTCAAAAAACGAGTTTAACAATCTTGGTTATGGACAAAGTTCTAATGGAAAGTTATATTGACATAAAAGAGTTTTTTTTTCTTGGAGACCTTATATATCTGCCTTTGTTTCAGTCCTTTATTTTTAAAAATTTCACCTACCCAATAATATAACTCCCCAACCGCCCCCCGCCCCTGAGATTAAGATAATCATACAATAAGTAGATCAAAATAAACCATCAACCCCAAACTCCAATCAACACAACATTAAAAGTTTAGATTGAAAAAAATAAGTTTTATAACTGAGGGCTCCCAAAAAAAAAAGAACAAAATTGACACCATATTTTTCTTTCAAAAGGCATGCCTGATTTTTATGAGGATCCATTTTATTCCTTTTATTTTTAATTTCTTGTAAATAACAAAATTGAATTGTTTTATTGGACAGAACATCAATCCACTACCAAGATATTTTTTTAATACCATAGTAATTCCATGGAAAACAAATAAAAAAATCTTAAATTCCAACAAACACAAAATTGAATGATAAATTGAGAGGGAAAACATTGAATTATAAAAAAGTCAAGAAGAAAAGGCAAAACACTAATAACTTTTATTTTTTTTAATAAACAAGTAAATTTGATACTTATTAAATAAACATGTTTTACTTTCAAATAATTCTATATAAATTTTGAAAGCTACATTTATGTATTTGAAACGTATAAAATAAACTCTAATTGAACCTAAGAAAATAACGGAGATGCAAATTGAATTAAATTTCATATTTTTAACACACATCTCTAAGCTTTTATGTTCTAAATGTTTTCTTCAATTAACTATGAGATGAATTTAAATCAACACATGTATAAATAAGAGTTATACAAATGATCTTTTTAATTAATCTTGTTTTTTTCCTATCTGTTTTCAAAAAAAGTAAAAATAATGTAACACGCAACCTTTTAAAAACTAAATGAAGGATTAAATTTAATTATTTAATGAATTTTGATATAACTTAATAATATTTGAATTTTAACACTTTATATTTTTACTGGCTTGTTTTTAATTTTTTTTTTTTTTGATTTTCGCGTGATTAAGTAACTTTTATTGTTTATAAAAAAAAAACTAAAAAAAGGGATCAGATTTATGTGTAACGTTAGTATTCTATTAAGGCTAATCATCCACGTGGATAGTTCCTAGTGGACATGAAGATGCAATACACGCTGTTGTATCGTCTCGAACGGAAATAAAGAAAACCGTCATCAAAGTCCATAGACACCGTTTGATCACCAATTAACGGTGTTGATTCCAAGACATGACGTGTTATCTAATTATCTTTTTCCTTGACCCCGGCCCCCTCCCTCTTTCCTTCTCTCCCAGAAAGCAGTGATGCCACAACCTCTACACTCACAGGCCGAGACGAAACCACTTCATTATATAAACCAAACCAACTTCATGTGATTACCACTTAATATCCTCACATCAGCTATAACAAATTCCTATTTAATCTTTAGTTAACATGGAGCGTGTCGCACTAAGGTTTCTGGTGGCGACGGCAGTGATTTTAGCCGTTGCGACGGTGATTAGTGGCGAGCTAGTTAATGAAACTTCTGCTACAGCAGGATTATTATGGTCGACGGGAAAAGACGAGTCTGATCTATTGAGCAAGGCTGAGCCAGAAAACAGCAACAATTCATCCTCCTCTGCGGTTGTCAATGACCATGAAGACCTCGACGGCGGGTTTTCTTCTCTCGAGGGGATGTTGCATTGGGCCATTGGTATGAAAACATTCCTTTTGTTTTCTGAATCTTTTTCTTAACGTGTTTTTTTCAGTGATAATAATGCTTGTTTTTGTGATAAATTAGGGCATTCTGATCCAACGAAATTAAAAGAAGGCGCAGAAGATGCCCAGCGCTTGTCTGCTAGTGAGTTACAGAAGCGTCAATTAGAGCTTAAGGTTATAATTTTTTAGTAACATAAGGCTTGGTTAGTCTTGCTTGCTACTGCTGCCGCTAGTAAGCTGTTATTAATTTTTTCCGCTGTTGTTTTGGTGATATAGGAGTTGATAGAGAAGATGAAAATGCCATCGGATGCAGAGTTGATGCGGATGGCAATAGATGATTTAAACAATTCTTCTTCATCTTTGGGGGATCGCCAACGTGCGTTGCAGGAGCTTCTCATACTTGTTGAGCCACTAGACAATGCAAATGGTAAGTGTAATTCTTGCTATTTTTCAGACTATTCAAATGGTAATAGTAATTCTTGCTATTTTTCATAAATTTCTTCTCGAGCATGAGCCGATATATTTTGAACTTGAGTTAATTGCACTGTCATAAACAAATTAAATAAGCCTAGGCATTTTTCTTTTAATTTCTTAATGTTACCAGTGCATCCAATATTTCGCAAAGATGTAGTGGCCTTGTCTTCTTCTTCTTCTTCTTCTAGTCTCTTGATAACCTGCTGGCTTCAGACTACGATACTCAAGAACAATTTAGTAAGCGTGTTATTGAACCTCCTTTGCCCCGCCCGCTAACAATTTGTAGGATATGCCTGGAGAAGTTATGCATTACTTAAAGGATCCTGACTTAATAATTATGATCCCTATACTTGTTTTGTGTGGGAGAGAGTCTAGATGTGCTTTTGGCTGCATTACCGATGGGGCTAATATTGTCACTCTGTTATCTGTCAGATTTGAACAAACTTGGTGGACTTGCCATAGTAATCCAAGAACTTGATCACCCTGACCAAGACATAAGGAGACTTTCTGCATGGGTTCTCGGAAAAGCTTGTCAGAATAATGCAGCTGTTCAAAAACAGGTCTGCTTATTTGCTTCTGTGAACTTGTTGGATGCATGTTTTATCATATATTCTATAATTTTTAAAGTTCTTCCTTCATCTTTTATTCTATTCATCAATAATGGTTGCTTCTATTGTGGTGGATTGCTCTGTTCTTTTTAGATGATATGCTTAACAGTGAGTTAATAACCAATTCTGAAAAATCATGTCTTTCAGATTTTGGAACTTGGGGCACTCACTAAGCTAATAAAGATGGTACAATCCACGTCCATAGAAGAAGCCATTAAAGCACTATATGCTGTTTCGGCATTGATCCAAAACAATTTAGCTGGGCAGGAATTTTTTTATGCAGAAGCCGGGGATACAATGCTTCAGGTATTGTAGGAACTGTTCTATGTAGTGCTGATAATTGCTCCGAATATTTTGATGTGTTCCATGTTGTGCCAATCCTTGGAAAGTTGGGAATGATCACTCCTTTCTCCTTCTATCTCAGGAAATACTGAGCAACTCAAGCAATGATATCAGACTCCGCAGGAAAGCTGTTTCTGTAGTTGCTGATCTAGTTGAATATCAATTAGAAAATATAGCAATAGCTGAATCTCCGTGCTTCAGAAATCACTTGTTCCTGAACTCTGTAGTTGATCTAACAGCATCAACAGATCTTGATCTCCAAGAAAAGGTCGTTCTTTAGAATCTGTTTTGCTTTTGCATCTTCACATAGAATTTTAATGTATTTGATGCGAGGCAATGCCATGTTTTAACCAGTGGTTGTGATCACTGCAGGCCCTCGTTGCAATCAAGAATCTGCTGCAACTTAAAACAACCGAGGCTTTGGTTTTTAAGGATTTTTGTAATTTGGATGGTTCTTTGGAGAGGATGAGGCAGCAGCTGCTAGATTTAATGGCAGAGGAAGATCGTCGGGACTATGCAGTGGATTTGGAAACCCTCAGAAGAGAAGTTGAGCAGATTTTCCATGAAAAGCTAGGAAAGGTGGAAAATACAGCTTCCTTGGTTTCTAGCTATAATTTCCATGCAATCTTATTTGACTAGAAGGAACTAACTGGAATTTTGTAACAGGTGACGAAGGTTCCAACATGAAGAGACATTTTTGTGCCTATACAATTTTTACGGTGTTGGCATTTCGGTGCTTGCCCCTGCAATGGATTTCTTTCCTATATGAACAGAGTGGCTAGTTTTGATGGAGGCATAGATTCGAGCTTGTTTTGCCATTACTTTTCCACACAGGAATTACATGGACCTTCGAAGTTAGTTAGTCGATGTCAGGATATATAGAAAAAAAGGAAAGAAAACCCATCAAAAGTAGAGCTTATTGCAGTAGTGCACTTTTTAGTTTGGTATTATGTGACAGGAGCCTGATGATGTCTTCGCTATTTCAATATGTAGTGCTTTGGTGCAGTTTTACTTTCCTCTTCCTGTATTAACTTGTGTGCAGTAGGTTTGCTTGTGTAAATGGTGCCCCCCATCGACATCTTTCCCTCTATGAAAATCCACGAAAATGCTTTCTCAACCCCTCGTCATCCAGAGGAAAGTATGAAAATAGGCCTCTCCACGTGAAGTGGCATGCACTTGCCAACATTTTCAGCTTGCAGAACCTATAACTTCCCGCATTTTCCTGCATTACATGTATAGGCAAGGAAACCGATAGGAAATAGTGTCTGATCGTGTTACGTACTCTGCACCCGTTATCAGCTTTTCTTGTGTGGATGCCGTTGGCCTTTTTTTTTTTTTTTTATTAATGTTAGTGTCCGAGTCCGTGTATATTTTATGAGTTTTAAAATAAAACCATAAAAAATACAAACTTTTTAATTCTAAGCTATTATCAACTTTTTTCTGTGAATCAAACGTACTAATAATAAAAATTACACCGATAGTCGAAATCATGCAACTAAAAAGACTACCCTAGAATTTAAAATGATTAACAAGAATTTTGAGGGAATTGAAAAGAAAGAGAGAGAAAAGAAAACACTTATCAGAAACAATCTATCAAAAGCCAACCATTTTACTCTGTTTTTGGAGGAAGAGACGCCAGGGGAACCCGATAACATAAATATTTTGCATTTAGGATATTCAAGCAATTTTCATTATTAAAAACAAACTGAGAAGCACCTTAATAACTATGGAACGATAAATGGTGCATACGAAGCGACAATTTTATCATTCATTTTTTTTCGAGGGCAAAGACAAATGTAATTTACTAGAAAAGGAACATAGAACATTAGTATTACACAGAATGAAGAGGAAGCTGCAGGTAATAAATTCAGAAGGAAATCACTAGAAACTTCTGGAACAATGTTTCAATCAAGCTCATCTTTATTGACCAATCAATTGTGTCAAATTGCTAATGAGATACCACTTTGCAGAACAATGTTTCAGACCAAAAACCGGTAGCATTGAGACTGCGCCACCCACCGAGTGCTTGGAGGTGGTTGGGGAACGCTTACACACCTTGCAGCCCAAGCCAGCAACGACCTACCTACCACACCAAATGGCAAACATGAAACTACTTCAATACCCTCGACCCCGTTCAGACAGCGACTTACACTCCCAATCTAATCTTGTAATAACAAGCAACGAACCCAAGCAAACTCGTAAACCTGACCAAGTCAAGACCAAATTGAACTCTGCTCAAATAGTCGTAGTTGGTGGCAAGTAGCTCCCAACCTCCTGAATATGATCCCATCCAGCACTCCCAAGAAAATCTCCTAACTTTCACCCAACAACAGAAAACCAAGAAATGTCAGTGCACAACCACTCTGCCGTCTTCCTTGCAAGACCGCCGTCACCGGCGGTGCTTTTATCTCCATCGTGTAGATTAAACATGATTGATACTCGAAATAACTGCTTTACGACTAGTAGTTGTAAATTGATCATGCATGCTACAATTGCTGGCAGCAATGGTGGAACCGCTGCTGGAAGAGATGGTAGAGTGAAGAAGAAAGGAGTGCCGAATTCGAATTATGTGGTGCCGCTTGATAAATCATTGGCTTCTGCTTATACTTGTATTACTCGGCCTCTCTCGGAGATCTTGCGTGATCTCAATAAGAGGATTCCTGATAATATCATTAACCCCCCTAATTCTTCTTCTACCTTGATCCCCTGGTATGTATCGTGAAGTGTGGTTTTTGTTTTTTGATTTAATATTAATTCACATGATGACGCAGTAATTGATGATGCTGGTGATTTATTTTGTTCGTTGATTTTGTAGGCACCACGCGAACCGCATGCTCAGCTTCTACGCTCCTGGTTTGTCTTCTTTTGCAAATTTTTAATGTTGACTTTTAGTTTCAATGATATTATTGATCTCTACATCGAGACATTTCCATGATGTTATCATACTCATAAACTAGTCTGTAATCTGTCCTTCTCCCGCACTTGTCTCTACACCGTGTTTGCCTCATGGGGAGGACTAGCCCCTTGCCGCTAGACCCAACCCTCGTGGGTTGGGGTCTATTGGTTGAAATACAATACTGCTAGAAGTTTACAATTCAGTTGCTTGTTTCATGGATAGTACAACTTGAAATACACGATTGGTCTTTGAACGAATAGTCTATTTTAATCCTTTTTGGCAGGATGGTGTGGAGAAATACGTGATGTTATATTTGCGGAAAATGGAAGTGTGACTGTGATATTCCGTGTCACCATTCTAGGATCTGATGGAGAGGTGCGGTCCTCGTTCTCTTGCACTGTGTTTTTTCCTTTTCAATACTGCTGTTCTCTCTGCCTGTTTATGTTCATTCACTGATTCAGTTATTTTAATTCATCTAAAGAATGGCACTACTCATGCTGCAGCCAGTGCTGTAATTTAGTAAGAAATTCACTTGTAAGGAAGTACTAGGACTGCTAGTTATCTCTAGTTTACAGTGCAATTTCTTGGAAAAATCTCTATATTTCAATGCTGTTCGGCATGTTGAGGTTCAATTGCTTGAACCAACACCATGTTTAGGCATTTACAATGGTGGAACAAGGTCTTAAACAGCTATTGTTAGCCAATCTTGCAAAAACTGACGGCTACATTTGCTATAGAAGTAGAAAAATAAAACCTTTGTTGAAAGAAGGCAAGTTCAATAGCAGCACATATCTTGGCGAGGTGATCTGCATTTTTTCCTTGATCTTGACATTCTGTCCTTTTTCGTTGAAGCAATTTCAGTCCGGTTCCTAAAAATGTAACGTTCATGTCCTTTTCCTTAAAATTTCATGCCTTCTGCTCTTTTCTTTAACATATTTAACTCCCAAAGGTTGGAATCTTCCCCCTTGGAAACAGATGATATATTCGGTCCCCTTTTGTAAAAAAATAGTTTGATCTCTAAAAAGGTAAAAGTTTGTTTGCTTTCATCCCTGAAAGATATTTTTTGTGTGTACAAACAAGTGTTTATCTCTTCTTCCCCAAAGAAAAAGAATTCCTGGTCTTCCCTATCTTCAACTCTGGTTCCATCCCTTATTAAGTAATACATGAAAATCTTCAAGCTATAATGTCTGAGTTGAAATTTTTTTTCTTCAAAATTTGGACTTGTAACAGCATAGAAACCTCCCAGGGAAACATATCCAACCAATGTAAGACAATGGCATGCACATATTTTTCACTTGACGAATCCCTCCCTCCTTTTTCTTTCAGGATATAGGAAAACTTATTATCCAGTTTGAGTTGTTTCTTTTATCATATTCAAGGTTATTTTAGGTAATTAGATTCAATGGAGAACATCTAACCATGATGCACACCATAAGCTCATTGAAGCTGTGCAAATATCAACCTATACCTTAGGAGCTCATGTTATGCTATTTGATGAGAAATACTGTGGTGTAATCATGATATTTACCTGAAATACTTTGTGGGCAGTGCTATTATGCGAACATGGACTGCTCGTTGGAGTTCGACTCTTACGAAATCTTTGGTTAGAATCTGAATTAATGTCCAGTCATGCTCCACTATTAACCATCAAACTTACTGATACCACGCCCTGACTGAAATCAACTTATTTGGGATTAAGATTTTAGCCTATCTGTAACTGAATAACTTGCAAACTGCTACGTCCTTTGTTGTGGTTCTGTCCTAAACTTACTGATACCACGCTCTTATACAGGCGCATCGTGAATCATCCGGGACAGTATCATCCAGTGATGCTGACATTGAAGATCCAGTCGCCGCAGCAGAGGAAATAGCTTTCTGCAGAGCATGTGCCCGGTTCGGCCTTGGATTGTATCTGTATCATGAAGAATAGTTGCTATAGATGGCAATGTGGTCGACCTTAATATATGTGTCTAGTTGTTTTCTGTTTTGGGATATCGGATTATCCCTTATACCTGCTCTTACAACATATGTATATGCACACTATTCTCGGGTTTGGCTTGGACTTCTGTGGAAAAGATTATCTTTTGGCTGCTCGCAAGTTAGAAGAGCTTTTTCAACTAAATTATTGAAACAATTTTTTTTAATCTTTTGAAGAAAATTGGGAAAAAGGAGGGAAATGTTTTTAATCTTTGCATCTGCAAGTCTTTTCGACACCAATCTGCTGTGGCCAATTCTAGTATTTTCTATAGCAAATTACCGAGGAAAATATAAGAGCTAGCATGTTTTTAAAAACCAGGAAAGATTTAAGAAAAGATTTCCAGCCATTCAAAGAGAATTGGGCATATGTAATTTAAAAATACTAGATACAAGCAACTAGCAAAGTAGAGGCGGGGGGTCTCACTGTCCTACAATTCTATGAAAATCTTTCAGAGAATGAACATTTAGTTCAAGGATCTCCGAGAGAATGAATAGATCAACTAATAATTCCGGAAGCAGAGTGTTCCTTTCTATGATCCTTCAAGTGCAGCACAACAAATTCATGTCAAATGCTACTGAAGAGGAAAGAGACAGGTAGGAAAAGAACAGCCCTTTAATACCTTCCCTTTAGGAAAATCCAACTTTCCCCTGTAAACATGATCAGAAACTCTGACATGACCTAAATTACACAACTTTCTTTTCTCTTATGGTTTGTAGACAATTGCATGTGAGAGAAAGATAAAGAGGGAAATAGAAAACATTTCTACCGATTCCTATTATTTTATTTCTGATTGGGCATGCCTGGCGAAATATCAAGTGTACAATAGAATACCATAAGAATGCCCTATCTCTGCAGATTCTTCTAGCATCTTCCCTTCCCTATTGTTGACTCTGGTTGATTTACCTGGTGCAAGTATCATTGCGTCAAGAGTCTCGGGCCTGAATTTGATGCTGTCCAGGATATTATCACATCCACAAGATGATCTAAGTCCTTGGATTCTTGTGCTCGGAGGATCCTCGAGTCTGCGCCTAGTGAGCTGCCTACTTCTTTGGCAACTTTCTCCCATGGGGTTCCCGCGGTGAGATTTGCAAAAAGCTCACTTCCTTGGTTTACTGCATCTGCCATTGCAGGTGGGACATCTGGGAATGCCTGATCAAAAGAAACATCACATAAGCTGCTTGCCTTCACAAAATCAAATTCGGTGGATATAGAAACATGAGGTTTAGTTCAAAGTTACCTGTTGCAATGGAAGCCCGTGATCTCCTGGCAACAAGCGAATTGACATGTCTAGCATTGAACTGATGGCTGCTTCTGAACTAAGCACATGAGCTAATGTTGGAGTTTCATCAATTACATCGTCCTTGAACTTTATCAGAAGATTTCTAGAAACACCGTAATATGATTTTATCTGAAGGAAAAAAAAGGCATCAATAATGACAGCTGCATGAAAAACCAGGAAATATCCGTAAGATAAATAAAAAGTTGCTGTCAGTGACAGTAATTTCAAGCCATTAAGAAAGGTTTTCACTATTCAATCCAGTTTCAATACATATCAAGAGAAGGATTGTGAACAAGCCACCCTATCTATTGCTGAAAAACCTAACCCTAGGCATGGCAACTAAAACTCACTTTGCTAAATCAGACCGCCAAATCATGAATTTACGATCCAGTAAAATGACTGAATTTCTTAATCTTCTACTGACCATAGCCAACAAAAGGTTAATAATTACAATAAGCATTGTGACGATATAATTCAAGTTTACCGATAACTAGAATGATGTAGCACTCATTTGACAGTTATAGATTTACATACAAGGCGGCGAGTTTCTTCAGGTCTGGGACTGAAATCTTCTCTTCCAGTAACCAAGTCCATGTATAAGGGAGGGAGTTGCTCAACCAGAGGAAGAGCTTGCTTCATAATGGGAGGGCTAAGGCTCTCTAGTTGCTTCATTGTCATCTCTGCCTGCCAGAATTTTATGTGAAGAAGGGTATAAATGATAAGATTCATTCATCAAGGGAACTAATAATGCTTAGAAACTGAAGTACACGGAAAGAGTTACAAATAAGCCAAAATCTAGATGAAATCGACAGATTAATGTTCATCTAGAACATCAGTGGAGGTACAGTTAGATACCCATCCGAGTGTATATTTAGAACGCAATATAAAATGTAAGCCACAAGTTTGAAGCATGTTGTAAGAGAATACATGAAATACAATTTCATAAGAAACCAGTGTGATTATTCAAAATGGGATAGACATATCAATATTATAGAAGCAAACAAATCAATTCAGAGTTATCTTTATATCAAGCAAAACTCTGCCTAATTCATACTCATTTGACATTAATCTAGATATCTGACAAACATGTATAAAATAGATGCATACGTAGTAAGGGTAAGATATCTACTTGAGTCAGGATCAAAATTCAATCAAAGTACATTGAAAGAGAGACAGTGAACCTGCCACGAGTTGTTGAATAGCAGGAGTAATCATGGTCTCGTGAAAGAGAGTCCTTGGACAGTTACAGAAGAGAATCGTGATGTGTTTGAAGGATGATGTTCCAAAAATTAACAATCCAGATTTTGACCAGATCTTAAAGTCAAAGCATCATATAAATCATCCATAATATGACACAAACAAAATTGACTGCTAAGGGGATGATGATGCATGAAATGACTAAGTGTTAGAATGAACCTGCATAATTTAGAAATCCAAAAGTTGGAAGAGGACTGGCATTAAACAAAGAGAGACTACCAATGATATTAAATGCAACTATCATCTATAGAGATACATGGAGATGCTAAGAACAGGACTGATTTGCTGTAGAAAGACACAAAGGTTTCAATACAAACTTCAACAGTTGGAAAATGCAAATGGTGAAAGCATAGTGTAGAAAAGGCATCGGGCCAAGGCTTGTGATAATCTCACCCCACGACGGACTGTGGGTGATGAAGCGATTTGTGATAGAAACGGTCCAAGGCTTTGGGCCATCGGGACTAGAACAGGTGAGAACAGAGGGATAGCTGAGCTTGCGTCCTGTGAAATCAAAAAAGAAAATTTTGTTACACTCGAACCATTTAGAAAAAGGTTTTTGAAAGTAAACAGTTTAGAATGATGGGAATGTTTGTTCAACATATATGCTAGAAAAAATAAAAATGTTGAGTCCTATCACATTCTGCCAAAGAGAACACATACAGAGATGTCAGGGAATTATAGACCAGGAAGGCAGAAAATTGAAATGCTGAAACAGGAATACTCCAGTCTGTTAGGTTCTTTCAAAATGGCCTCACTTGAGCGGGGAGGTGATATTTCTGGGGTGGAACCTTTACAAGAGATATGTTCACAATAATTTAAGCCCACTCTATTTCTCTTCTCACCTCAACTAGTCACATTCAATAGGTCAAGTACCTTGTTATTGAATGCCATGAATATATTCCCGCTTCTTTGCACAGCATATCGTGATCCTGATAAACAGAAAGTCAAATCAACAAAATAAGCTGCTGTAAATCAAATCAGTTTCTTGCACCCTCATAAATTTAAACTATATGAAGAACTTCCATACCAATCAAAAGGTGGATGACACTTCCCAAAGAGTGACCTATGCCAAAAGTAGGAATATCTTGTACCTGTAAAATGAAGAGTTTTTGGCCTAAACATACCCTTCTATCCCCTCCATGAACTCAACAAAACACACGAAATATCATTCTGAAGATTGTAAATCAATATACAACTCACAGTTTCTTGTAGAGACCGAAAACACCTATCAAATTTGAACTGCACTTCATCAGCGATGGAGAAATAATCGAATCCACTTGCATATGGCGTGGCAATCACCAAAATACCCCTACATCACCAAAGTTTAAAAACCATTATTTTCACTTAGTCATCGGTCTGTAAAGGTCAATAATATCAGTATCAGAATGCAGCACTCGCTTTTCTGCCAGGCGTTCAAGAAATAAACGGTATGTAAGCTGGGGGGCTGCTCCAACGAATACGCCACCAATGAAATGAACAATTGACTTGGGGCTTGAGCCTTTTGGTTTAAGAATCCATGCTCCCTGAGATGATATTAGTACTATCTAATTAAATAGAAAAAAATTGGAATGAATAACTAAATAATTTAATAAATCTGAGAATTTGACTAATTATTGATTATGCAGTCTCCTGTCTTTACATGCACCAGGCAGAAACAAGGTAAATAGGTGGAGGATATCCCCTAGGTACTTGAAGGGTGCTGGAATGGAGAGCGCAACTTAGGATGCGTGGTTTGAGAGGCAGCGTCCTGAGTTAAGAAACCACAGGATGAATCCCTTAAGATTAATAGGTGTTCCAAGTAAGGCTTCTGATCACAACATCTTCACGGTGTTTCTTGTACAATTCTTTTTTACTCGAATCCCTTCCAAAATCTTATTTATGTGGTATTTTTATGATTTGTGTCACAATCAGCAATTTTTGGCACTCTGAGAGAACATTGCAGGCTCCTTTGGTTATACCCAATCAGTCCCACATAGGGGAAAGTCCAAATCTTTCTACACTTAAGTTAGGAACCCTTCTTTTCCACCATTATTCACTGGGTTTAAAAGTGGGAGTTAGTAGTTGGGTTTTTAGGAGGTATATGAAAAGGGTAGGAGCTTTGACATCAGAATGACTATCATCTAGTTTTAGGGATTGACTGCATCATCCAAGAAATAAAAAGGTGTTCTAGGTTAGCCAATGAGATAGAAATTATCTTGTTTCAAACCAAACCCACTTAGATGACAGAAGATCCATGAATAGTGTACAACTCAATTGGTGTTCTAGGTTAGCCAATGAGATAGAAATTATCTTTCTCAACATATGGCTTATCTTTGAAATTATTTGCATCAAAATGATACACTGAATGAAAGAAACAAGCATGGCGCAAAGTTAATAAAAAGTGAGAAACAACACCTCAACTTCAGACCAGTCATTAGAGCCACCCCAAGAGTCTTGTGATTGCCTTGCAGTCTCCGTAAGTAATCTACAAAAAACAGTTGAAGAAAAAAAAGGGTGACTTTTCTCTTTCGTGGGCTATCAAGTAAATTATCCATAACTACTTTGGGGGTTCAAACCTTTCAATCTTATTGTAAACTTGAATTGTCGAAGAAGAAGATGAGGAGGAGGAAGATGGTGATGCTTGTGGTGGTTTCTGGATGGGGTCTTCATAAGTGCAGCAAATTCTACTGCTTCTGTTATTACATTTACGGGGACCATTTGCAGCCAGGAAATGAACACGTTGAGTGTGATGATGATGATCAGAGAAGCCGATGAAGCGATGGTGGGATTGAATCAGATGTCGATGACTACCCCAAATGCAGCAACTCTCCATTTGAATTTTGTCCAAAAATCAAAGACAGGCTAAGCTCTCTTGTTTATTGGTTACACGCTACTATAGTTAGTTTCTGCTGGACTGAATTTAAAACTTGAACTTTGCTGTAAGAATTACACAAATAAACTACTCCCCTCCTAGTTTTTAACCACTACTGTGTCAAACCAAATGAAAGGACTGGATTCGTATGTCCAGACGTGGAATTTCCTCTTTTTTTTTTTTTTTTTCTTATGATAATAACCGGCTGAATATTTAGAAAAGGCAAACAAATAACATTCAAAAAAAGCTTCTTTCAATTACCCCCTTTGAAAGGATACGCTATATTTTTTAAAAAAAATTTCTTTCCACATAACATTCTCTGATAAATTAAAATATTTTTTTATATATTTGATTAGAAAAAGTTATATCCATTGAAAGTTACTTTCTTTTTATTTTATGCTGTTCTTATCTTTCTCATTTTTTGTTAAAGACATACCATTTACACCTTGATGGATAGTTATTTTTATGATTAATTAAAAATAAAACTACTAATATCAAGATTTATATTATTTTAATCAAATAATCGGACAAGACAGTATTTTGCAGTAAACTTCCTTTAAAAAGGAGCCTAAAATTTGAAGGTCGTAGCCACATCATCAAAAATGAAAAAAAAAGAAGAAATATTTGATTGGCACAATTGAAATAATTGGTGTGCCAAACCACGGGGAGAATCAAAGTCATTAAACTCAGCTGAGAAAATTGAATGTTGGTGTACCAGATCCAATGGAGTGCCGACAAGGAGAAAATTTTAATCCAAGGAAAATATATATCGAGGTATAAAATTCGTGAGGGTGAGGCCTGTCATGATGCCACAAGTCCAGTCCCATATTTTCTACTGCCATCAATCAATACAAGCTAGCTAGCCATATTATCTCTCAGCTTTGCCACTGTCTCCAAGAAATAGAAAAGGAGAAAGAAGATGAAAAGGCCACCTAAACTGCAGCAGAAGCGATTGCTGGAAATGCTTGTGCTAGCAGTGCTACTGTCCTCTTCTTGCATTGCTCTTTTTGGGTTTTACACACACCGCGCTTTCCTTACATCAACATCCCCTCTTGCCCCACGAAGCACCGCCTTCTATCAGATCCAAAACGACCACCTCCACCACTACAACCGTGAAAACCTATCTCTAAATGCCCCACAACCGGCGGCTACCCTTTTTCCAAAACCGCCACCACCACCACAAACAAATGCCGTAGACTCGGTATTGGAAACAGGGCCATATCATAACTGGGAACTGTTTGCTGCTGATTTTCAAGAAATGATGCAGCATCTAAAGATCTTTGTGTACCCTGATATCTTCAACAAGAGCAGCCCTTTTGCTAATATTTTCCTTCCCCGTGAGAATCCACTGGACAATCCAAAACTGGGTAATTACTTCAGTGAACACATGTTCAAGGTGTCCCTGCTTCACAGTCCCCTGCTCACTGCAACCCCAGAAAAAGCCCTTTTCTTTTTCCTCCCATTTTCAATAAACAACCTTAGAAATGACCCTCGAGTTCATTCCGAGGCAAAAATCTCACAATTTGTTGCCCAATACACGAGTAGCATTAGCAGCAGCTTCAGGTTTTGGAATGCTTCAGGAGGTGCTGATCATTTCTATGTTTGTTGCCATTCTGTTGGGAGAGAGGCTCCCTCCAAGCATCATGGTTTGCGTAACAATGCCATTCAGCTTACTTGCTGCTCTAGTTACTTTCAAAGATTCTATCTCTCCCACAAAGATGTGGGGCTCCCTCAAGTTTGGCCTCGCGCGGATCAGACTGCCTTGAATCCCCCACATGCGAGGTAAACCTCATAGTATCCAATCCTCTGTTATGTTTCTGGATAAATGCCTAAAACATTTCTAATTTTACACTTAGCAATATTTCTTTTGCAATTCTATTTCATGGTTATGTGAAAGTTTTATGGTGTTAAAAAAGGGGGAGAATTAAATTATAGACATACCTTTACCACTCATGCTCACAAGGTTAGCTAATCTACTCGACAACAGCATGGTGCGGGAAATACGCCTGTATCAAATTTGAAGAGAACAAAAAACAAAATATGTGCGAAAAGCGCAAGAACCTTAACATAAACATGTCCGTAACCAAAATAATTACACGGGCAAGAAGTCTAGAGATGTTTATTGTAGGAGTATCATTTTCTGTTTTATTGCAAACTTTGATGTGAACACCTACCGTTGCAGGCATAGACTTGTCTACTTTGCTGGACGCGTCCAAAATTCTCAAGTCCGGCAGCAGCTGATAAATTTGTGGGGAAATGATACTGAATTTGACATATTTAATGGGAGTCCCACATTCCCTTATGAAGAAGGGTTTAAGAGGAGTAAATTCTGCCTCCATGTGAAAGGTTATGAGGTGAACACTGCAAGGGTTAGTGACGCCATACACTATGGGTGCATTCCAGTTATAATTTCTAATTATTACGACCTTCCATTCTCTAATGTCTTGGATTGGAGCAAGTTTTCCGTTGTCATCAATCAACGAGATATCGCATCCTTGAAAACAAAATTGTTGTCTATAAAAAGAGAGGTGTACCTGAGAATGTATCATGATCTCTGCAAAGTTAGGAGGCACTTTTTTTGGCATACAACGCCAAGGGGCTATGATTCTTTCTATATGACTGCTTATCAGTTATGGTTAAGGAGAGGCACTCTCCGTTTATCAAATTAATTTCTGCACTTTTTACAATATCCTACTCAGTCTCAGATCTTTCTATACCCTGAAAGTTTTTCAAGTTAGTAGCTTCGATTGTCAGGTAGGAAAATCGAAGCCTTCTCTTGTCTTCCAAATTTGACCTTTTGAGGTAGTGAAAGACTTGTTTTCAACTTCTGAGATTTCAACATTTGCCGTCTTCTGTAATTTTTACTTGACCCCCGATAGAAATACCTCCATAGGTGAAACTTAAGTGCAAGATGCCTTGCAATGCGCTCCCCAGAAAGAAGTAACAAGAGCGAAGGCATAGGGTACAGTGGCCTCACTATGCTGAAATTACAAGTGGCTAATGAGGCTATAAACTTCACCCAACCAAAAAATGATCTGAATCTTCTCCTGTATTTTTTATACATCACGTTTTCTGATAATGCCACCATGTAAGCGGAGAACTGTTAATGACAATCAAACTTTCACAGCCTAGAATTAAAAGCATCAGTCTCATTTGCAAAAAAAAAAAAAAACACATCCCTAGTCCTCAAAACCAGAAAAAGGTGCGTTTTAAAAGATAACAATGCCGTGAAAATCTGCCGCATTGCCAGTCTACATCAACATTTTCAACTGGCAAGAAAAGTGCAGCAACCATCAAATGGAATATTCTCAGCTGGCAAGTTGACCGACAGTTAAAATCGCAGATTTCTATACTCTTAGCCAGACTGCCTTGAAAAACATTAACCGCAGTCAATTGGAACAGTAGTGGGAATTCCAAATATAATGACCATACACAGATAAAAGGATTTACAGTAATTTAGCATTTATAAAATGATAGGTTATGCACAATGACACAGTATAGTAGTTGTATTAGCTTGGATACAGTCTTTTGCTTCGAAATTAGAAAACAAATCACATTGTGCGTTCAGCTGAGGATGGCTGATATGTGCGACGCCTCAGCTCGGACTGTGGAGTGGGCTGTTGCAAGAAGATTCTTGTTGGGTCATTAGGATCAACATATCTGCAAAACACATAAGAAAATATATTCAAAAAGCTATCTTAATCTTGCAAACAAAAATTATATAATGTATTATGTCACTTACGCATGTCTCATCATTTCATCAACTGGAGTATTCGCTGCTTGCAGAGGATCTACACGAGGTGCTGGTGCAGAGTTCATTTGTTGATTGTACTGTCTCACCGAAGAGATCAAATTGAGAAAAAGCGGAACAAAGGTTCCACAGCCCCCTTCCTTGAACAAGATTTTGAATGAGTGTGTGGAGTAGAGTGCCCTATTCTCATTCTCTGGAACTACCTAGATTATCATACCAAGAAAATCAGCTTATATATAAATAAGTGGTGATCAGATAATTGAAAGCCTTTTCACTATCATACTTACAGGTTCCACAAAACCAGAAATATTGTTGCAGAGAAATATGGGTTGATTGAATTTTTCTCCATTGACAAAAAGCTGCATAACAAAGCAACTTAAGAATAAGGCTCACAAGAAAGCACAAAAAATATGGCCAACTGACCTCAAAATAATAACTAAGAATCGACATGCTTGGAAATAACCGTGGCCTTTAAATTTTTGAATGAAGGGTTGTTAGAATCACCCCATATTTAAGTTTTTTTCTTATGATATTTGCTTTCACTTCCAACAAGGGAAATACATTCAGCATGAAGAAATTATCAACTGTACAGGTTTGTTTAGGGGGTGAGTAGTGAGAAACATAGAGAAGCAAGGATACCAAATTCCTTAGCTGCTAATAACAAACAGCTCCGTCTTTCTGCCAAGAGCTTAGCTCCGCTTACAAATTCCATACAAGTGACCTTCAAAACATCACGTTTTAGGAAATAATAGCACGGCCTAAATTTGCTTGTTGCAAGATTCAAGATTTGACCAAGCCAATTAAAACCCAATCACCTCTGACAACAAAACTAAACAGCTAATCTCTTATCAACATGAGAAAATGTCGGGGGGATACCAGCTAGAGCATGAAAGCCAATGCATTAATCATAGCTATGAATTGACATTAATACGGAAGGGAAAAAAAATAAAGCAATGAGAGGACTCTTAACAACCAAATGATCAAGGAAGAGCAATCACCAAGACTCTTTGCTATTTTATCAAAAGAATTTCAAGAGCCAAAGCAGGGCACTAACACACATATGTAGTAGTAGTAGTAGTGGTAGTATTCATCACTTACGAGAGGCATATCAAAAGCATAAAAATTTGCAACGGGCTTAGCTGCAACAAAGACCATGCGAATATTTGACAAGTAGATGGTTCCCTTAGCCTTAAGTTTTCCGCATCTGCATTTAAGCAGACAGAGTTCAGTTTGAGATAAAACATTAAGACAAACACATGATCGCTCGGGCTGAATGCTGATAGATAACAGAAAGGCTATTCCTAAAAAGAACCGATTCATAAGTGATCAGACTTTTTTGCAAAACAAATTTGGCTTCAAACACCTTGCCGAGAGAGATTATTACAATCTTTCTTATGAAATATGTTTTTTTAAGAAATTAGATATCGGCTAAACTATTAGAAATACAGCTTGTGATTGGCTGATCCATGAAATATCAATAACTTTTCCCTTAGTTGTAAGAATCGGAGATTAAATTGCTTTTTTTATATAGAAAAAAATGGAATTAAAGGGGAGGAAAAGAAGACAAACCCAGGGATTTTGTCGACCTCGAAATCGACGCCGTCTCTGGCCAACACAAACAACTCGCTCACGAAAGGAACGGGCATCCCGTTTTGAAACAATTGTGGGTTAAGTGCCATCTCCCTCTCCTTTCTCTGATTTTTCCTGTTCTTCTCAAGTTTTTATTTTTGTTCTTCCGAACCAGAATCCTATAAGAAGACGCGTGAGCCTTCTGGATCCGCCACGAAACAAACTGGTCAATGCCACGTCGTTTTGATTGCAAATATTAAAGATCGTTGTCGTCGTCATCGTGCTGCTATAAACGCTCAAGGGCCCAGATATCACGAGGCCCAGAAACTAACTTTTTTTTTTTTTTTTTTTGTTGTTATTATTATTATTTGGGTAATAAATAAAAAAAACTAAAAAAATAAGAGAAGACTATTTTTTATTATTAATTTCAGTCAACATCAAACTATATTTTATAATAAAAATAATATTATTTTAAACCAATGTATTTGTGGAGTTTAGAAGACATATCTTTATATACCAATGTATATGTCGAGCTCAAAAATAAATCTCTTCATTTAAATTAAATTATGCCCTTCAATTTTTTCCTCAACATCTGTTGACTTGTATTTTTCACATTATTAAAAAAATATAACAAAAGATTTTTTTAATGAAAAAGTGATTCCCAATATTGAGCGGATAAATAATCATATAAGAAATTCCATTCAAGTGCTCTACAAAAAAGCATTCAAGGTATTAATTAATAAATATCTAGATTAAAAGACTATCAATTAAAAAATAATAGACTCCAAGGAGTTAGCCCAACGGTGAAGGCTTGGGACTTGCGTGGGGTATTCCTCCCAGGTCCTGAGTTCGAATCCTGAGGGCGAAACTTCTTCTGTGAGTCACCGTCCCCTTAGTAAGAGCCTGGGACAGCCGGAGGTTTACGCATGCCCTGGGCCCACAAAGTGCGCTTTCCGGGTCATGTGGTTCCCCCGTTCCGTAAGGATATCAAAAAAAAAAATTAAAAAATAATAGTTAAATGGAGAAACTAGTTATTGAAGGGTGAGTTTATTTACAGCATCTGTATATTCATTTATTTATTTATTCATGTTAAATCTTATTTTTATATAACCAGCAATAACTTACGAGCAAACCGACTAGTAAAAATATTTCTCTCTCCCCTTTTTTTTACGGGAGTTTCTCAGTTTTATGAGGCGATCCTAACAAAAGACGACATGTCTCGTCGACAATTTCCTAGCCACTGGTGTAACCAACCAAGAAGACACCAAGTTTGCGACTTTGATACTCGACGAATATGCATTGGTTTACTGTTCGTGCAGCACCGCACAACAACCTCTTCTGTCTCCCTTGCCTGTCTTCGAGATCTCTTCTTTACCGACAAAATAAAGCTAAACTATCAATACCCAGTTGCAGATACAGCTATGGAGGTGATTTTAGCCTTCATTTATTTGCCCCCCATGTATTCGCTCCAATCTTCAAGAATAGGAGAAGATACAGTCATACCCTTTTGAGAGCAAGTCGTAGAGAGTCTCCTTATGAAGTTTTAAGCGTTTCTCCTTCTGCCACTCCTGATGAAATCAAAAGAGCTTATAGGAAACTTGCTTTAAAGTATCACCCTGATGTTAATAAAGAGGTAAGTAGCTATTAAGCTTAGTCCTGTTTAATTATCTGTGCATCTACTTTGGGTCGGCCCAATTTTTTTATGTATTAGCTTAAATTTCTTTGAATTTAACTAGGTAAATCTAGTCTATTTAAGTCTGTTTTACTATGGACCCTGTATGTTTAATTGAATTGAATCTTGAAGATTTTGATTTGATTTATATCAGACATGGTTTTTCTTCGAGTTCTCACTGCATTGCGACGGGAAAATGTTGGATGTAGAAATTTTATTTTGTTGCGAAGACGGCTATTATTAGGAAGATTATGTGGGTATAATAAATTTTGTGAGATAATTATCACATCACATATTATTATAAGTGAGATAATTATCAAACCTTTCGATTTGGTTGCGTGCTTGATGTATCTTCCTAACTTCCATAGCTGCATCAAAGGAAGGGAAATTCTTGGCTCATGACAGTTAACACCAATATTTTATGGTTATACTCCTACTACATGCATTGGATATTTTTCACTTAGACGTTGGAAAAGCGCTATAACCCATGTTTTTTTAGTTCTACCTGTTTGTTTCTGTGGTAGAAGACTTGGGCTGCCAAGTTCAATTGTGCTGTTTGAGCCTCAAGAATGGCGCCACTTAATAGACTATGCATACGGTCCTTGTAAGAATCTTGATTTGGCTGGATCAAATTGTGTAGTGGCCTTTCTATTTTATATAACTTCATCTGGAGTTTGCCTTGTCAATGTTGCTCGGTGTATTTCTGCACTCTTGCTACATACTAATTGGCAGATTTTCCTGTTTAAACATGTTATTTTTAATGTTTTCCTTTCCGAACTACGGTGCTTTGTTTATATAATCAGTTATCTATATCTCATTTGTCTGCTGTACAGACAAATGCTCAGGAGAAATTTATGAGGATTAAGCACGCATACAACACATTGCTGAATTCTGAATCTCGGAGAAAGTACGATGCTGGAAACTCATCGGGTTTTTCATACTCTACTAGTCAGAAAACACAAAGAAGCAGCATCCAAGATGAAGAAGATTTTTATGGATTAGGTAAAAACTTGCAAACCTATGATAATCTATTTGGTTATTTTATTCATAGGAAACTTGCTTGTTGAGGCCATTTACTCTTTTCTATGTCATTTAGAAGTGATTATGTCTACTACTATTTTCTGCTTCAACACGTGTATAACTCTTAAATACTGCTGCATGGTTAATGCCACCAGAGAGACATGTTGTCTAGTGGGGTTTTAGTTTTTACAGAACTACATAATGGGATGATCAGCAAACCTGATTTCTCCCAACAATCTAACTGGAAAAAAGGTTGATTGAAAGTTGGTCAAACAAAATTGTGGCACTTGGACCAACCTAAAACAAAGCAGAGCTTCAGGTGTGGGTAAAGATTCCTGCTGTGTTTCTGTCATCTGCATGCTGTCTGGTAGTTTGTTATAAACTTCAGTGCTTCTTTTTTTGCATTAGCCATTCTTTTGCCACCTGTGCGTGGTTGTGGGATGGGCAAACTTTCCATCTGATGGCTGACAAAGTTGACGTGTGACATGCCTTTGATAGTCTAACGGTGATTTTTTATGGGTGATGTGTCCTTGAATTATTATCCTGTGATGTGTGCGATTTTCCTGCCTGCACTTCAGATTATTTTCCCCGGCATTCCTTGATGGGTAATTTTGGAAATTACCAGGGAAATGATTTTCGGAATTTTTATGCTGTCATTTTCATTTTTTATTAGGAATTAGGTTCAGTTGTTCTTATACACAAACCACTTTATGCTGCAGGTAATTTTATGAGGGATTTTCAGATAACAATAGGTAGTTTGTGCTGCCTATGAAACATGACAATGCTCATAAGTTTTTTCAATTGTTTCAAAATATTTTCCTCACACCCTATGAAATTCAAATGTACCCTAGTTTTCTGTAGTTATCTAGTCTGGTATTATTGTTACAGGAGACTTCTTTAGGGATCTGCAAGAAGAATTCCAGAACTGGGAAGCCAGTGCTCCATCTCAAGGGAAGCCAAAGAGCCTGTGGGAAGAATTGGCAGTACGTTACTTTTAATTTTGCTCATGCAGTTTCAAGACACTATAAATCTATTTAAACAAGCTGAGTGTCACATGCTTGGTTGGACTTTTCGCTAAAGATTTGTATAATCTACGAAGCAAAGGACTTGCAGAGGAAACAACCTGACCCTGTATTTTCACCCTCTGCAGGAAGTAGGGGAAGAATTTGTCGAGTTCCTAGAGAAAGAGCTTAACATAACAGAGACAGAATTTGAAGGAAATAAAAACGACGGATTTCAAGAAGGCGATTCTTTTCCCAGTTCAAGCACAAACAGAAAAGGAAATGGTGCTCAAAATGAAGATGGCAAGAGTAGCAGCATCGAAGATAACATTGATGAGATTGAAGCTACTCTTGCAAAGTTGAAAAGGGAATTGGGCTTATAGGAAGGAAGGAAATGCAGCCTGGCATTGTACAAGGAGTTAGAGATATTGAAGGTTGAAGAGCAGTGCTCCCAATGTGTAATCTAGCATCGAAGATAACATTGATGAGATTGAAGCTACTCTTGCAACATTGATGAGATTGAAGCTACTCTTGCAAAGTTGAAAAGGGAATTGGGCTTATAGGAAGGAAGGAAATGCAGCCTGGCATTGTACAAGGAGTTAGAGATATTGAAGGTTGAAGAGCAGTGCTCCCAATGTGTAATCTAGAGTCGAGACAACACTCAGATGCAGTTCATCGTGAGATCTCAAAAACTCCAGGGATGTTGACTTCTAAAGATCTCATCAGTTAATCTCAAAGCAGTCATGGATGTAAGTCATCCTATTTCGGAGGACTGCAAAACGTCGATGGCAAAAGTGCCGTTCTTATTTCTTGCAGTGTTAGGTAAACAAGAGCTTGTACGCAAGGAAGAATGAAGGTGCAATAATTTATCATATATTTATGAATATGATGTCTTAAATTAGATTGGTGACTTGGAAAAACCATTAGGATAATACATAAAAGGATTCGATTTATTTAATCTTTTTAGCGCTTGGCTCGAAAATATTTCAAGGTTAGTTTAGATGGAATGATGTAGCTGCATGGAGAAATTATTTGGATGCAAAAACCCAAGAAAGGGCGATCCATATTGGAACATTGCAGGAACAAACTTAAAACATCATTTAAACAATTATAAATCAAAATATATAATTAAAATTCACGGATTTTAATTTATTGTTTCTTAACATGTTTGAAATGTAAATATTGTCGACTAAATACTCTCTCCTTCACCTTTTCTAACTCCTCTTTTATTTTTCAATATCCAGAAACTAAAACATGCGTGATGAAAATAAATTTAAAAACTAAAATAAAAACAATCAAATAACATATAAATTAAAACTTCTATTTTTTTATATATGTTAAAAGTTCAATAACCATTTTGATTCTATTTTATTTTTGTGTTCAATTTAATCCATGTGCAAAGTGAAAAAAAATCTCGTCCCATAAAACTAAACTAATTACAAAAATAAAAATATCATAACTAATAACAAGAAAAAAATCACAGAGAAGTGAAAAAAGGCATCAACATCGAATATTTTTCAGCACTTTATAGTTTATGCATGTGAATGTATGACAGGTGAAAATAAAATATCTGCCAATATAACTCAAGCATAGAATTGTAAGGAAATAATATTCAATAGCTAAAATGAGAGACATTATAGAAATAAACACTACAACAAACAGGGTAATTGAGTTTCTGGAAATAGTGATTGTCACTGTTCAAAAACCACGTCCTTTTAGTTTATCAAAGCAATAGCAATAGTAATAATTAGTGATAGTAATGGAGGCGCGGGGAAAAGAAATAAAAAACCATTTGTCTAGACACGGGAGGAAAAAGAACGCAAAAAGAGAACTGGGTCGATCACGCAAGTAGAGCAGAAACATTAAGAAAACTAACGTGAAGGATTTCAAAGCCTAAATAGAGAAACAGCTGAGACACAAGTCACTTTATGACAAGATTACTTTGGGATTTTGCACAACAATGACTACATGCACAGCAAATTCAAAGGTCTTTTGAGCACGCAAGCCAGAGATAATACCAAGGGCATCACAGTTTTCCCAGGATCTCTCAGCTCATGCAGTGCCAGATATAAAAGAAATGAATCCCAAAAACTGACTGCATAAGAACCAGTTCGAATTATCATGTATCTACTTCTAAATATCTCACAAGAATTCAGAATATCTAAACACTCTGGCAGTTAATTCCAAAAATCTGATGGCCGAAATGTACTAAGCAAACCTAAATTGCCAATCGAGCTTTCAGTATCTCTCCCCAAACCGGAAGAACACTGAACCAGTACCAGTGTTATGATCAACAGCATACTCAGCTCGAACTAAACCCAGCTTGACACCAACTCCATATGATGAACCATGACCCATTCGCCTGTAAACCTCTGTTGGGTTCCCCTTCACATCCTTAGAAGTTCCTAGATCATTTCCATGCTCTGCAAATGCATAGACATGTGTATTTCTCACGGGAACGCGTATCTCTGCTCCGAGCTGGAAGCAAAATTGAAAAGATGGATCAGATATCTAGCTGCAAGTCCACATGTGAGTTATAGGAACAATCATATTTTCCATCCACAAAAAAAATAGTTCACGCAAAGGTTCCATTTTCAGACAAAACACCATCAAAGAACATAAAACACAACTCCACTTGACCCTAGGTAAAATGTTGTCTACAGTGATTCTTACCTCAAGAATGTTTCTGGCTGCTCCCAGCTCACCCATGTTGTAACCCCTAACAGAATATGGTCCCCCAAGGGTAAAAGCATCATAGCTTGGCAGATCCCCAACACAACCACCATAATGGCCATTAAGGACTAGTACAGGTGGTGGTGGTTTACCAGCACCTTCCTCCACCTCCTTCAACTGGATAAATCGGGTCAATGTCAGCTGGTGACGGTTGAACAAAGGAAACTTGCTGCCAATGCCAAGCCCTTGGTCCACCTACAAATCATACATAAAATATTCAGGTTACCTTGGGAGTGAAGAGGTTGTATGAAAATCAGACAAATGAGTGGCCATATGTTCTTGTACAAGAGGAAAGAAACTAAAATTAACAATAGAACTGGCTCCACCATTCACAATAGAACTGCTGTGGTTCCCCAAATGACCCTAAAATTAACAGAAGATTCTCTGACCTGGAATACATTCCTATCACCAACTACAGCTCCATTTACAAACTTGGTGTTGTCTCGCGTGATGTTTGCCTGTAAAAATGCCACCCGGTCAATGCCAGTGCCACTGAGGGTTGTTGGAGGTCCATCTGCACTAATTCCTCCACTTGGCAATACTCTTTGACCATTTGAAGAGATATGGCTACTTTCATCACGTGTTGTTATCTCTTCCATCACTATCCCATAGGTGAATTTGCTCTGACGGGTAAAATTCTGCTTGACACATAGCATATATGCATTCATTAAGAATTTAAAGAAGTTCTCAAGCAGCTAGATTTGGATGTAGAAGAGCAGTCACCTCAGTAATATTAGCTTTCATGCCAGCCCGGTCAACCCATATTGGAGGGACTTCGTCCACTCCTGGCCCACCAGTAAAGACTGGACTCAGTTTCCGGCTGTTGAAGCAGCTTCCACGGAGAGTGCGGTTTCGTGGATTGTATACACCATCCAAATATGGATGAACATACTCAAGCTTAAAAGACAGATCATCCTGAGAAAAGATCCACATACAGTTTTAGTTATAAAATCTTATTAATTGGTAGTGAATCATTCCTGAGATTTGTTGAGAAAAAGAAATTGTGTAGTCGTGAGAAATTACCTGAGCTGAGAAGAAATTGCTGGTAGTTATAGAACCAAGAATGGAGCGATTCAGCCCTTTGATATTCCGATGTTCAAAGGAAACAGTCCCACCAGGCTGGAATGAAGCCTGAAGAGAGGGATATGGCATTCAAATGGAAGTTTGGCATTGAAGCCTCAAAATTCTAATAGCTCAAAACAAGTTCAAATTAAATAACTGGGCATACATACCAATGTGGGGCGTCCTCCACGTCCAGGAACAATGCTCCACTCTGTACTGACTTCGGCGGATTTTGGCTCCAATTCTTTAAGCTTAATCTCAACAACGATTCCTCCCTCGTTCTTCTCATCTGGCCTTGGATTGACTTCAATATTTGAGAACAAGGCCAGGGAGTTGATGTTCCTCAAAGCTTGTTTCCCAGCTTCAATGTTAAAAACTTGACCTTGTCGAAGCTGTCGCAACCAATTAAAAAATACAATAAATAAACCTACAAAATGAACAATTAGCAAACATTCATCATCTTAGAAAGCCCACAGTATAAAAACGATGACATTGCCAATGGAGGTGCAGAAGCATGAAGGACTATCCTTTATCTATTTCACCAAACAATGCCACTAACTATTAGTACCATGACAGGTAATGCTGCAGAGCACAAGAAGCATGAATTCTAGAGTTCCTAAGTGTGAAGATCATAATAGATTGTTGAAGAGTTATTCATCAAATGAAAATGGAATTTAAGAACCTGCCTTTTCACAGCATTTGTCCATAATACGGAGTCAATTTTGGAAAAGTGGCTGGTTTGTAGCACCAGTAAGATAAAGATTGGAGGAACAGCTTCATTGCCAAGTAGATGTTGCAGTGTTTAAGCTTCTAAATAGTAGACAGTATAGGTATCTTCATTTGGATAGTGATGTAAACATCAACAAAGAGGGTGAGAATCTTATATAAGATTCTGTTTAAGAGTTCCAGCATAAAACTGAAGACAACAACATAATAATATGCATGCTATAACCTAATATTAACCAGTAATCACAATCAAAGTACATCACCATGCTCACATCACACGAGAGTGAAACACAATGTTTGATTATATCCAATCATCTGCTATTTGGTTGGCTGTACACGTTAATTAAGCAATACATGTTGTTATAGATTAATACTCGTATGCTTTGCAATATTGAATCATATCCATGCAAAATCACCCAAGCAAATCAAAATCATCACCAACGCCACGCATTAGACATAAGTGTTTAATATTTCAATCCTAAGATGAGCAAAAAAAAATCTTTTATGTTCACGTTTTACTAGTATCGAGAGATCTGATTTGATGTAATCATGCAATCACGCTCCTTGTTCTACTTAAATATCTGCAGGAACTCCTGAACACCAAAAAAATAAAACTACAGCCTAAATTGTACCATTAAAGTCATTCACATTCTCATATATGGACAATCAATCAGCACCGAGCCAATTATATAGCATGCATTGGCATGTGGAGTTAAGAAATTTAGAGCAAAAGAAAAAATAAGTAAAGCCCGTTTCAATTAACCTGTTTGGGCAACTCTCTCTTGACAACAGGAAGTTGTGTGTTCCCTTCAACAACATTCCCTAACTTATCCTGATACTGAATTACCAATTGCGTAATATCTCCTTCCACAACCTCACAAACCACTTCCTTGGTATTCAAATTCCCAAAATTCACAACTTGAGCACAAGCATAACCTTCATCATGATACCATTTCTGCACTCTATCCCTAATCTTCTGCAACAACCGAGCACTAACCTTCCCTTGCTCCCTCAACATCTGCAAAATCTCCCTATGCACCTGCGTAGGCAACAAACACGGCCTTGCCTTTTCAATCCTCCTCCTATAATCCTTCTCCTGACTCCTATAATACTCCAACTTCTCCTTATCAGTCATATCTGGATCCATTTCAATCGGTTTCGATTGCTGCATTAATCCAACATTAATGCACCTAAACTTGTCAGCTGATTGCCATGTGCTTTCAGTAAAGGAAATTGTGATCCCTATAGTTCCATCCGGATTTGTCTTCCCTTCCATGTCCACTTTCTCGAACATTCCGCAAGTAGCTAGACTTTCAAGTTCCTTTTGTAACTGAGCTTTCGTGTACACTCCGCCCGGACGGAGTGAAACCATCTCGAAAAAAGAGTCTTCCGTGCCTACAGTGGTCCATCTTCGCCGGTCGAAAAATAGAATCTCTGATAGTTTGTATTTTTTGAAACCGCTAAGCTTATTTAATTGAACAACAATGTTTGCCGGTAATCCATGCGAGTCCCAATCTTGTGATTGTGACTCATCGGCATTCGCCGAAGCTACAGAAAACAGGTTTTTCCAGAATTCTCCTCCTGCTCCTCCGTCTCCTCCGCCACCACCTCCTCCGCCACCGCCTACCCAATTGCCTCCTCCGAACCAGTCACCGCCGCCGCTATCGATGACGGGCGATAATCGGAGGAAGATAGTGGCGACAGCGGCGGTTCCGGAGAAGGTGAGGGCTTTAAGGAGGGAATTCTGGCGTTTTTGTTGTTTGGTGTCGGAGTGGGGTTTAGGGTTTTGCGGTGAAGCGAAGGAGGGAGGGGAGAAGAGATCACATTTGATGGTGGAAGCGCGTGAATTAACAGTGGCGCGTTGTTTTCTGCTGGAGGAGAAGATGGCTGTGTTGAGAGGAGCGTTGGTAACGAGGTTGGTGGATGCGGAGAAGGACATGGCTTTTGGGAGGAGGATAGGGAGGGAGCACAAGGTATAGCTGCTCTCCAAGTAGATAATAGCTCAAGTCTTTCTTACTGTTGCAATTACCATTATAGGGTTAGGCTGGAAGACAAAGAAAAGGAAATCTCGAATTTAGCCCCTAATATGTTACCCCATTATCAATTGACTATCTAAAGTCTAAACCTTTCACGCATCAAATTTACCCCAAATATAACTGATATTACATCTCTATCCAAAGCTATTAGAGCATTTTGTTTTTAATTTTAAGAAAAATTATTTGTTTTTAATTTTAAGTGCAAAATAAAATATTGTTTTATTGATATCTTCAATCTCAAGCTATGATTCTTTAAGTTATACACAAGACTAATAAATAAATAAAAGTTATTATCATGTTCATCAATTTTTTTATTTAACTAAATATGATAATAAAAATAAACACACTTGGAAATAAAAGGAAAGGAAAAAAAAAATTAAATATGAATTGGAATAATCTCTTAAAATTAAATGCATACAAAATAACTAAAAATTAATCATTATTTTAAAGAGTCTACATAAACAAGCTAAAATTGAAGAGTATTGATTTACATATAAATTTAAAAAATATTTTGAAAATATACATATAAAAAACCATTAATTAAAAAAACAATGGCTAAAGGTCAAATTAAAAAAAAAAGGAAAAGAAAATAAAATCACTGTGATACATAATGTATTTTGCAAAGTGAGTTCTCCGTTTTAGATTTGTAGTTAAGAATCTACAGAGATGTGGCGCGCTCAAACTGATTGAACGAACAGAGAATTGATTATAACAATGGGCTTTTGACAGCATCATTGAAAAGGGAAGTAGCGAGGGATGAGGTTTGACAGAGAAAAGTCGGTTGTTCGGATGGACAGAAAGACATTCGAGGAAGGAAGTATACCTCTCGTCTTCCTTCTTTCGTGACTTCAGTTTACACTATCAGATTTGGAGCGATGGCAACACAATCAACTACCATGGAGACGTCGATATCCATTGCTCGCTCGCTCGCTCTCTTTATGTTAATCCTTTATGAATTCAGGGGCTCGGAAATGGGAAAGGAAGTTGAGGGGGGAAACAAAAGATGAGGGATTGGAGAATCGAAATGAAAAAAATAGAGGGACTAAAAGCAAAGTTTTGTTTGTGCAAGAAATCATTATATATTCAGAAATCTTATCGCGAAAGGCAAGAAAGAAGGGCATTCTTCGAAAAATCTAGTACCAGTACCTGTAAAGATGATATCGTTGTTTTCTGCAACAAATCCCTTGTTGACATGGTCACCATCATCAACCCCAACAAGAACCTGTTGCTCTCAGACACATCGGTGGTTTTGTACCTCCTCTAGAACTACAAATGCCTTGTCGTTTCATATTCCTTTCTCATTAACTTGTTCCCGCCTTACACAAAAACCAAATGCCCATGCTACTACTACTCTTCAGGTCAAGGGTTCTTCTTCTGACTCTAAAAAAGAAGAGCAAAAAGAAGAGTATAAGGTATTGACAGCAGTGAAAAGTCAGTACAATGACATTCTAATCGTTGACACTCCTAAAACCAGGATGCTGCTCCTCGACTCCACCCGTAATTTCCTCCTCGCCCACCTTTCTTTTTATGGGTGTTTTTCTTATTCTTTAACGCACGATGGTGATCATTGATTATACAGATAATGTTCATAGCCTTCTTTATAAGGATGGTCAGAAATGGACTCGTTCATATTGGGTATGTATGTTATGTCATGTTTCCTTACTTTTTTTTGTTTGTTTAATAAAGCAGCAATTCATGTCTTTGTTTGTCCGTTTTGATTGAGAACAGTGAAAAATAAAGTATAAATCAGTTTTAATTTTCACCTAATTAATCAGCTCCCTTCGTTATGCAGGATGAATTTGCTAGTTTGCCAGCTATAATTCCACAAGGGCCCGTCGCAATATTTGGCCTGGTAGTTAATCTCATCCCCCTTTAGCTTGTTTATCTTCTTGAACCAATGATTATATATATCAAATCAATGAGTTCGCATGTACAGTGAGAACTTTTCTAATTGTCCAGGGTGGTGGTACAGCTGCGCATCTGATGCTTGATGTTTGGCCTTCATTGCAGCTTGAAGGTTGGGAAATAGATGAAATTGTAAGCACAATGACGGTGTCATTTAAATTCGAGCGCCATGTTTTCTTTTCCATCCCAATTTGCCTTTTTTACCTTTTTAAACATAGCCCCTTAAAACATTTTTCTTTTACTTCTGCTAGACTAATGGTCACTTTGTTCTGAGGTTTTTGCTGCGCCAAATATAGTTAGAGAATACAGGAAGTTGCTTATGATGCAGCATTGAGATTTAGGGCTAGGTCAAAGTCAGTGGTTTCCCTAGTTGCTTGTATTGACACCGACACGGATTTTCTCAATGAAAAACCTATATTCTCTTCTTAGTTCTCACATGACATTCAGGAGGAAAAGAAAATCAAAGTAAATTTATGGACTAATCTGAAGTGCCTCAATTAATTACTCGCACCAAAAACATTTCTAACAATACTTGGTTATTGTCAAATTATGGACTACGGAAATTTTCTATTTTTGAAATTTTGGTGGATTTCTGTTGTCAATAGAAAAAAATTCCAGCCAACCTTTTCAACCTGCCTTGGCTTGCTTTCCTGCAGATTATTTTCTGACCAATAGATGAGGTTAATTGGGAATTTGTTTATTGTTTGTGCAATGATGTTTGCAGTAGCAAAACTCTTTGGTCCTTCTCCATTTAATATTGATTGCCTCCTTACTGAAATGGATCTTTTGCATTAGTTGATCAATAAAGCAAGAGATTATTTCGGGCTGTCAGATCTTGAGAAGCAGACTCAAGCTGGTGGCATACTTCATGTTGTTGTTGGTGACGCCCTATGTTCCTTGGAAGATGATAGTAGAAAATATGCTGGTGAGGAGGATAACGACCTGTCTATTTTGACTTAGAGCACACATGCAGGATTTGCTCATTTTCTGATTTTACTGTATGGATGTTTGGTCATTAGTACGATTTAGCATTCTTTCTTGCAAGCAAGTCCCCATGGGGTAATCGTGTGGTAGGTTTTGGGAAGTGGAGGCAGGCATTGAGGCATGATTGCTGTAGTAAGCTTGAAGAAAACACCCTGTTATGATATATTTAGCAGAGAAACACAAGTCCTGCTTCACTGTTCATACCCGAGTAACATTCCTTTAAAGCTTGATATGTAGCATTTCTTTTTATCAGATCCACATGTATTTAGTTAATCTTTGCCATAAATTCACTTTGGTTCTGCAAATTTGTACTGTTTGCTTTGTTCAAGTTTATGGTTCACCAATATATGGCATCAATATTTTTTCAGGCATTGTCATTGACCTGTTCTATGGGGGAAAGGTTTTGCCACAGTTACAAGACGTATGTTCCAAACTTTTTGTTTCTTATACTATTAGTGGCTAGTTTTGCAGTTGGTACCTGATTCTTTAAGTTTATTTGCCTGTCAAATTATCACTCTTAATGAAGCTGTTGTGTCATACAAGCAAAACAATTTATGATCATTTAATGTGAAGCACTCTAGTCTCTAAAGCCTTAAATTTGGTTGGTCGTAAGAAGCTATAAAAATAATTGTAAGCAGGATTTTTTATATACACATAAAAGAAGGAAGTTAGAATAAATTATCCCCCCATATCTTGAAGAACACATGCATGTTTATGGTATGAGTTTATGGCACTGCAAGAGAAAAGAGGAAGCCCGTAGAGCGATTTTTTAATAGGATTTGTACAGACGACATCAACTAGTTAATGTCTAAGTTTTTTCAGAATCAATCACAGGCTTGACCAAATGTTAGTTGCTTGCTTTAAGCAAGAATCAAAAGATCAATGAATTTTTCTCCAATTGCATGTTGAACTTCTTAAGGACAAGTACCACAGGAGTCCTTTGTAATCACTCCAGAAAAGGAATCATGCCCAAGGATTTTAAAAAATAATTTTAGTTGAGAACCATTTAGGGGACTGCTAGATAACATAAAGGGCAGTGGCCTGAACTTTTTGCTCTGGTGGATGGTAGATGTATGTTTGACTGAATGTTGGAAGTGTTGGCCAAGAGTTAGAAGGGAGCACCAGTATTCTGTTGGTTTGTTTGCGTTTTGTTTGTGCATCTCTTATCGATCTAGAAATTTGAAGGTCAAATTTTCACAAGTTTCCATATCTGAAGAGGATGCTAACCTCAGCTTTGAAGTTTTTCTGCCATTATGTGAAAGAACTTCCAAAAGATAATTCCAGGGCTTCATGGTCTGATGGTTACAAATATTGACATTTTCACAAGCAAAGATCTCTAGTCTATGAATATGCATTTACATGTTATCACTGAGTGCAAGTTAGAGAGTGTGGCCCTCCTTAAGTTAGGGTATGGTACTATGGATTCTATAATTCATATGTGAGTTGTCTTTAAAAACATAAATCTATATATCCCTTGATCTTGACAGTATTTTTTTTCTCCTTCGTTAGTGTTTATGTATAACAGTTTTACATATCTAAACTCAGTCACTGTGTTTGACAGGTAGCAACTTGGTTGGAATTGAAGGGTAGATTGATACCTAATGGTCGCCTTATGGTGAACTGCGGAGGCATTGAAGAATCAGATGCTATAAATGAAAGAATCAGTACTAAATCAGTTGATAATGCTTGGGTTGAAAATCCAACCATCAAGGTTTTGTGTGAAGCATTTCCTGGACAAGTATGGCATTTACTTTACTAACATTTGATACAATTGCATTTTTTTCTGATTCATCATATTTTAATTGGCGACAGCCAGGAATTCTTCATTTTGTTTTGGTAGTGGTCATGGGAGTTAGGGTTGCTTTCCTACATTGAAATGATGGGGAGTATAAATGGTTGAGACTTCAGAAACAAAAGCAGTAGTTAGTGTAGTTACATATATCTCAAGGTTGTGTAAATAATTTGTCCTTCAGTAAAATTAAACCCTCCTCCACATGCCTGATTTTTTAAAATGGTTGAAAACAGTCAACGTATTGAAACCTGTTTGAACTGTTTTTTGGTTTTCCAGATTCAAGCTACTACCAGTGCGGAGCTGTATTTTTCTATGCCTTGAACATTAAAAAAAAGTACTCATCTGTTCTCTAAAGTCCAAACATTGGAAAAACCAAGCTGTTTGAATTATCTGTGATGTCATTGTTTTGCCTTTGAAACAGTTAAAAAGCATTATTTAATTTAGACTTGAAAATTGGACTAGCAAGAAACTGCTTTCAAGCTGAATCTCCCACATAAATTGCTGAAGGAGGTCATTAAACAAGATGTGGAATCAATTATTAGGTGGGCTTAAATGCTTGCCTAGCAGCCCCAAAGTTTCTATATGAACTGACATTTGCCAAGTTAGTGTTCTTGAAAACAATATTAAGCTTACAGTTTGTTTGAAATTTGATTGCTCAGCTAAGCTGGAAGAGAATGCCAAAGGGGGAAGGTGCAAATTATCTTGCATTGACGGGACCCCTGCCTGATTTGACCTCATGGTCTGCTATGGTCCCTCATCATTTGAGTGCAACTGTTAGCAAATGGAGGCCTTGCAGCCCTCTTATATGATGGAGATTTTCTTCTTAGCAGCGTTATATTGCAGCCAAACCAGTTTGTTGAGAAACTATACAGTCAAATTTGAATACCTCTCAACCAGCCATTCGAATGAAAGATCTTAAGCTAACCACGAGTGTACCAAATAGAATTCTGTGATATTTTAACACATTTTTTTAATTTTTTCCCTCCTATTTTGTAATTCTCTTCAATCAACTATTCTCTTACAGTCAGGAGATGTAGGGTCATGGTGTTTCATATTGTGAAGCATCTCTGGATGGTTTCTTATGGAGATATTGTGCCCATTATCTTTTATATCAAACACTAGTTGCCAATAGATTTCTGAAATGGTTGTTCATTATTGCCATTCCAGCTTCAGTGATGTTACGAAGCTCTTTCCCTTTCCAGCTTCATGTTTTCTTTGAATAAGAAATCCTTCTTATCCACAGGGAAGAAAAGTTCTTAGCAATCCATGGATATTTAACACAAGGGCGTTTCTTATTTTATGATTTCTTTTTGCAGAACAATTCTTCAGCACATGAGTTCGATTTGTCTTTAAATATTCTTCTTTGTATTATTATTATTTTTTTATCTTATTGTTCGCCTCTGTTGATTGCAATAGCCTATGTAACTGAAATATTATAGTATTTGTGTGTTCATAATTCTCAAGAGAACATTACCATTGTAGTCCAGTTTGGTTTCAGGCCGATTATACACGATCAAATCATTGCCGGACTCATCCGTACGTGGAAAGAGAGTAGGGACGGTGTTCCATCTACTCCATTTTCCATAAAGAACGCAACAAAGCCGGAATGCTTCAACGAAAATAGTGTGTTTTCAGCAGTAATCCAGGCAAACTATAGAGATTTTCATTGCAGTACAACACCATCTTAACCAAAAGGGTAAGATACGACTGTAAATTACAACACGCTGTCCTGTATAAAAGACCAGGATCAAGCTCTATTCAATCTGCCATTCCTCTCCAAGGTAACTCCTACCAAATACTCAAATTACTGTACAAAGCAAATCCTGAGATACTACTGGAGCATCATGAGACCAAGTATCACTTTAGGGGAAAAAAAAGATCCTATAAATAATAGAGGGCAGGACCAGAGTTTAAGCATGCACGCCATTGCAATTGCTGTATATACCATCTGCCGGTATTTTTGCAAACTTGGTTGCATTTCCATTTTGGTAGAGGCTTACTTTTTTGGCCATTCCATTGGGAATCTTGTGAGCATGTAACAGAGAATCTAGCTGGCCACATGCTGCTGCTATCAGGCCTTCAGTTCGAAAGGTTGATTATCAAATGTCAGTGTCAAGACATTATAAATATGGAGCATCCTATCTAGTAACTAGTTACTTGTACGAAAAGAAAAGAAAAGTAGTTTTTGGTTCAAGATGAGAGAGAAAAATCTGGTCTTGTGATATGGAGAAGAGTGAGAGATGTACCTAAGAATAGTGCAGAAGGTTTCCCTGGTCTTGACTTAAACTCAGGGTGGAATTGAGTACCAATGTAGTAAGGATGATTAGGCAGCTCAACTATCTGTTACATCAATGAGCCAAATTCAACTTTGAATAACTGCAGAGAACTATTGATAATAGAGCAATTTGAAAAATGGAAAGCAGAAGTTTGCAAGTTCAAAACCCGTACCTCCATGCGCTGGCCAGTTTCATCCTTGCCTGTGAAAGAGAGCCCGGCATCTTCCAGGGTTGATACCATATCAGGATTCACCTGCACGAATAAGACTCTTTGTCATTACTCGAGTAACTATGTACTTACATAGAAAAGATAAGCATCTTGAGTTCTTGACGCCCCATACCTCGTATCTATGACGATGTCTCTCATCAACAAAACCTCTATTACCATACCTGACAGAATCAAGAATTCAGGGTTTAGCCAATCTCAGATATTCACAGTCAAACAGTATTGATCTACTTTATGATAGCTATGTTGTAAGCATAAGTTTCTTCTCGCAAAATTCAACAGACTTCTACATCATCAAAATTTATCATTTGCATGCATATAGGAACCACCGTATCAATCTGTGTTGTCAATCCACTCAATTACTTACAATTTTGCTGATTTGCAGTCCATGACTTGGAAGTATGTCCTCCTTGACCCAAGACGCATGGTGCCTCCAAAGTGGGTTTTTGAGCCCTGTTAATGAGGGAAAATGTCAGACTAAACTGGTAAAAGTAGATGACCAGTTAGCTATGTAGTTCAGAATTAAGGGGACAATATAAAACCTCAGGCATGAATATAACGCAGGGATTCTTGGTGTCAGGATCAAATTCCGTGCTGTTAGCATCTTGCAGGCCAAGGATAGATCGTGCAAACTCAATGACTGCAATTTGCATCCCCAGACAGATTCCAAGGAATGGGATTCTGTTCTCTCGCGCATACTTGGCTGCGAGAATTTTCCCTTCCACCCCTCTGTCACCAAACCCTCCTGGGACAAGAACACCATCCGCACCCTGCAGACACAGGCTAGTCAGACGGCCACGAAAGAAAGTTAACAGAACTTTGAGGGCTAGTTTTAATATTGAAAATTAGCTTCAAGCATCTGACCATTAGCAATACAAACCTGTAACAACTTCCATGCAGCCTTGTATGCATCAGGATTCTGCACGAGGGGCATTCAAGTCAAGAAGTGACACAAGGTATAAAGACTAGTCTATACGATTTCAGTGCTCCGAATCACTAACCTCTTTTGCAGTTTCATCCTCAATATCGCTAGCTGGAACCCAATCCACAACAAGTTTCTTTCGGAGAGAAACAGAAGCGTGCAAAAGAGCCTGCCAGCGGTAAAATAACATTTGTCATCAGGAAAACACCATAGTATTATCTTTATTATGGATATAAACGCATTGTTACACTTGCAAAACATTTCAGGTGGCACAAATCAACAATTACAGGTTTTGATGATTGTGAAATTATGAATGATGAAAAGTATCATGACAGATAAGAGCTAACATTGTTGCAGAATATGTCTCACATTTCTAGGACTCCCTTCGGCGCATTTCAACTGAAGTTTACGTACAAGAAGAGAGAAATATTGTGAAACTAATTCACCAAATAACAGCACAAGGAGGACAGCAGAAATCCAAAGACATGCAATTCTTCAATAACAAATTCAGTGTTTTACGAAAGGTAGTTGAGTGATTAGATACAGGCTGCTTGGTTCAAAGTCTGACATCTGTTATTGAAAGTGAGGCAGAGCAGCAGCAACCTCAGGGATAAACACAGAAGACCTCATCGCATGACTACGAGAAACTTCCCACAGAAACAACAATTCTAAGCTTTAAAAACGCAATGATAGATATAAGCGAACCTTTAGCAAAGAAAGGTAGGAATCTGAAAGCCCTGTATACTTCCCAACAATGGCAATTCGAACCTGCAATTCAAAGCTTAATTCATAAGGCTCTCGTAGAAGATGACAGAAATTGCTAGATATGTGAATTGAAATTTGCTAAAACCCACTGGTTCAAGTAACATGTCGCAGGATTCGGCCCTAGAAGTCCATTCCTTTAAATTAGGCTCCCTGGCAACACTGAAAATTACAAGACAATAATTTAAGGATGTCAGCAAATGGAAGATATCATGCAATGCATTATTGAAGGGGGAAACAATGGTAAGTGGGATCACTTGACAAACCCAAGAAGGTTCAGCGCTCCCAAAATTGCTCCGTGCGCCTTCTGGTCCTAATTGAGAAGAAACACGCCATGGTTTAAAAATTAGAAGCTAAGCAATGGAATGAGAGTCAAAAGGGATACAAGTTTACTCACTCTTAAAAGCGAGGGAAGGTGCCAGATGTTAGGAACATCATAGAGAGTGATGATATTTTCTGCCTGCAAAACTCGGGTTCTCAATAATCTTTCAAATTAGACAAGTAAATATTCTAGTAACACGCATGAAGAGGTTTATCCTTGTAATTAACTTACTGGGACATGGCAAAATTGAGAGAGTTTCTGCTTTACGTTCTCTTCAAGTGCCTGTAAAACAGACTCAAGTCCATAATCTGAAGTTCGCAGAACTCACAATCACTACAAGCTCGAATGTGTTCGTGTGTAAAAGAGCGAGAGAATTACCAATGTGCTGCGACAAGCTAAGATATTAGGTGTCAAACCTAGGCTTCTCAGCCCCCGAACACTGTGCTGAGTTGGTTTTGATTTCTGCGAAGAGTAAATGCACAGGCTTTTATAATTTGTTCATATGGGCTAAGAAGATCCACAGACAATCATCTTATTTCCTCTCAGTATATACAGAGACAGTGTTTTAAGCAGCTCACCTGTTCACCAACAGCACTTAAAACAGGCACAAGGCTGACATGAATCAAACAGAAGTTGCCAGCGCCTGTAAAACGAGCATCAATTAGAAGAGGTCGACTGGTTAGAATATGTGAAGGCAAGAAGAGTCTTAAACTGCATCATGTAAAGTTTCGTAGGTAGTAGTCTTACCCACTCGGTATGAAAACTGCCCTAGAGCCTCAGTAAATGGCATGGACTCAATATCTCCTGCACGCAGGAAATTTTCCAGTGACACAGAAAAAATGGAGAACAGCTCATGACCCATTCCTCAAGAAAGATATCGTGAATTTACCTATAGTTCCGCCCAATTCAATGACACAAACATCAGCTGGACCAGGCTGTCCGTCAACTGGTATCATTGCCACGCGTTCAATCCACTCTTGAATGGCATCTGTGATGTGAGGGACAACCTGCAGTTTGCAAAATACATAAAGAAGATGAACTATGCATGGAAAGTTTTTGGTAAGCTACAAGACAATGTAACAGATAAACTCAGCTAGAGAAGAACCTGCACAGTTTTTCCCAGATAATCTCCCCTTCTTTCTTTGTCAATAACAGCCTGCAATTCAACAGGAAAAAACGGGAACTCTAGCTTCAGTGACAAGGTGTCAGCTACTTCTAATGATCTTTGTTTTTTTCCAGCTAAAAAAGTGTAATATACATCGAAACGTGAAGTTTAAACCACTTGCCTGGTAAATCTTTCCGGTAGTGATATTATTATCGCGTGTCAATTTGATATCTAGAAACCTCTCATAATTTCCAAGGTCAAGGTCCACCTTCACAACAAGATAAGCAAGTCATTTCTTTCAGTCTAGATCAATTTCCTATCTTTGATAAAAGTAGACATTCTGATTTCATCTTTTCTGTTTTCCTTGAAATATCAAACACTCCAGCTATTATCCTTTTAACTTTCACTCATGAAGAGTAAGGAATGTATTAGTCCACAGGTTTAATGGATATGACCTAGCATGATCATATTTGGTAACCAGAAATAGAAGAGAGGGTTCTGAGAATCATCCAAGAGTAATTTTAAACAGATTCCATAAATTTTACTGCTATGGACTCCAGTTCCGAAGGCATATGGGGGGAATCTTTTGAATCGCAGGAAATTCCTCTCAATGATATGGAGTCTAAGAAATTTATCTGCACGCATAAGCTGCTATTTTGCTTTCTCAAAGACCCCTTTAAGAAAATCTTCTTGGGAACATAGAAAAATATGGGAAGGAAACTTATCTACCTCGCCACCATCATCTAAGACATACACTTCTCCATGCTCAAAGGGTGACATTGTCCCGGCATCGGTGTTTAAGTATGGATCTGAATTGACAAGGAAAAAATTCAAGAAATTGTTAGCATGAACAGCAATCTGAAGTATCCTACATAAGTAGAGAACGAAGCGAAAGCTTCTTATCCTAATTGAGACATCGAACATCCTAAATTGTTAATGAATAACGGAAAAGAAATCAAAAGATCATAAAATAGTGCAAAGCAACAAAACTTAAGAACACGAAAACTGCCAGTGGAGTTTTAACCAAACTCGACATAGGCCCATTTCCAGAAATCAAAGAATTGAAAATGAAACGACAACTTGTCCTTTTACCAAATATTTAACTTTATAACCTCAAAAAAAGTAGAAGCTCTGATTGCAAGTCCAGAGGAGGAGATGCTTGTTAATGATTTATTTTCAGAAGTCAATAGGTAAAAAGGAAGAGGGGGGCAAAAAGAGAGCAGGATTTCTATGCAGTGAACATGAGATTTGGCTGGAGAGGAGAAGCACACGAGGGTGTAGCTGTATTTTCTCTCCAGGAATAACAGTAAACTTGAAAAGAAAATGAAATAGAAAGGAACGAAGGTGCAGAAGAACAGAGCAGACCAATCTTGATAGAAGTGACACGAAGCCCACAGGCCTTGAGAAGAACACCAATACTACTTGCTGTCACCCCCTTCCCAAGTCCACTAACTACTCCTCCAGTAACCAGCACGTACTTCATCTTCTTCATTCCTCCTCCCTTGTTCATCTTCAACACTACCCCTGTAAAGTTTTCAGTTTTCACAAAAACGAGATCAGCATAAGAAGCAGAACAAGGTAGCCAACAAACAATAAATAAAGATAAGAAGCACTGTTACAGAAAGGAATATTAGAAGAAAGGAAAAGGACCTTTGTTAAAGTTTCTGTGAGCTTCGACCACCTAAAGAGAGAAGAAGAGAATGTTTGAAAAGTCTAGAGTCCAGGGCTTTGTACAGTCCTGAGCAGGAGGGTATCCTTTCACTGAAGAAGGAGGGCAAAAAGTAGAAGAAAAAGTAGGGATTGATGAAGATAGAATGGAATGAAAATGGTTTAGCGTTGGCGGCTTTTATATGCATTTGGCAGGTGGTCACCCCCCTCCCCTTCTCTCCAACTTCAATCCTGACTTAATTTTCTCCTTTCTTTTTAACTGAGAGTACATTTCTTTTTTTTTTCTTTTGTATAGCTATACAAGAAAGGAAAAGGTTGTCTTGTTTGGAAGGAGTCTTAAGATATTCAAATTTCGTGCATAAATACCGTAAAGAAAAAACAAAAACTGCTGCATGATTCTTCATACATTCAAGATTTTAATAATCTTCTCTTCGGATCCCATGCATTTTCTTGATAATGTAAAGACAGTTGATGCACATGCACCAGATTTTTAATGTCTAGGTTGTTTTATACGTAGAGACGCCCATCTGATGCCACTCATTAACACCAATACATGTTTTTTTTTTGGGATTCAAGATTCAAGAGCGAGAAACTCCGAACCCTCGATACATTACAGATGATCGTTTGATAACCTGAGAAAAACGTGTGTTAAGAACGTGGATCAAGCGGGCGTGATCCTCGTTAATTTGATGTTGTGGGGGCAGTGGACTGGATTAGATTTCAAAGGGGAAAACGAAAACAGGTTTGAGAGATGGACGCAAGCACCCGGTTTGATTGGCATGGCTTCCGATCAACTCATAACCAGTGCACTGCTTCACTCTTTTCTTTTTTTTTTAATTTTTTTTCATAAATATGTACATTAATATTCAAGGCAGACATTGATGGAGTCTATCCAACTACTTACTACTAATTATCCGTCCTCGCCATGTTGCCATCATGCCCTTTTTGGTCCACCACTTGACCAAGGATCAAGCATTGCCACCACCAACCCTTCGAGCTATTGCTGTGACCACAGCGAGGCTGCCTTTTTATTCTTGTTTAACCATTCATACTCCTTTTATTCCTGTAGAAAACCTTTATGAATTAGCGAGAAAAAAAACAGGGAGTCAATTGTAGATTAAGAAAAAAAATAGAAAAAGGAGAGGATTCAAATTGCTGTATGTTTCGGAAAGTTGAGTGGTTACTAACAGCCGATAGCCAGTTTGATATTGCGTTTTAAAGGTGTTTTTAAAAAAAAAAATTATTTTAAATTAATTTTTTTAATATTTTTAGATATTTTGATATACTGATATCAAAAATAATTTAAAAAAAAATCACCTCGACCATACTCACAAACATACCATAAATGTAATGGAATATGATATGTAGAGTAATAATAATAATAGGAGTAAATTGGCAACCGATTATAGAATATGAATAGATCATATCTCAAATCTATGTTATATTCTAATCATCATGTATCGTTTCACAAAATTGGAAGTCTCGTTTTGGAAAAAATAAATTTAGAAAAATGAAAAATAAGTCTCTGGGCAATATTATAAAACGAGAGTCTTTGTGCAGGTTTGGAAGCAAAGGATATTCCAAGAAAACAAGATCCATTTACATAAAGGTTTGGTTCTTGATCGGTGCCCTTTCCGAAAGTCCAGAAAAGCGAATTTTAAAAACAAAACAATTGTGGTCAAACATTCATTCATAAGGATAAAAAGATAAAAGCACCATATATATATATATATATATCAAAAGGAGGATAGTGATTATAAGAGAATTTCTTTATCATTTAATTTGTTTTCTCTATCTCTTCCATTCCATTTCTTCTCGTCCCTTGTCTCTCTATCATCCATGTCATTTGAATCTCCTACTCTCTCCTTTTCTTTATTACAAATATTTAAATTAAATGTAAAGTTTCAAGGATTTATTAGAACATAAGATTGGTCTTTTAAAAAAAACTTACCGGGTTATTATTTGGGTTGATTGTGATGAATTTTGCATATATATCCATTGTTTTGTAATGGCATTGTAAAATCCCTAAATTCAGGAATTTGGGGTATGCATGAATGTCTTTGGAAAAGTGGAAATGAGTGAATATTGGTTAGTTTGGTTAGATAACATGGTTAAGGCTTGAATTAAAAACATTTTTTGAATATTAGGGCCACCATGCTTTATGATTTCCTATTTTGTTATTGTTACTTTTTTCTTGTTTTATTTCTTATGGTTATGAGTAAGAAGATGAATTGTGTGTTGTCAGATTTGATTGGAATTGTTTTAAAAAAATACTATATTAAAAAAAAATTATTAAAAACTCTTTTTGTTTGATTTGGTTTTAGACAATTTAATTTCTATGTAATATGCATGTGATCATTGGTGGACTTATCCATGATTTATTATACCAGTAGGATGTCATAATCATCGATGAATTTATTGATGGAATTAATGTTGGTTAGTTTTTTTTTTTATTTGATGCACCATCTCTTTTTATAAATTCATTGTTGATTACATTGCCAACAAAGTTTAGTGACATGATATATATCACTAATAATATTTTCTGACGATGTTTTTGCATCCATGATTTCATCATCAGTGAAGTTATTTATGACTGAATTCATGTTTAAATATCGACAAACTATTTTGTCGATGATATGCAATATCATGGTAGCGTATTTTAAGTAAACGAACAAACTAATTCCAATGAAAAATCAATTTTGATCCCTAATTTTTATACAAATATATTTAGATCTTCATGTATAAAATGCCTCTTAAGTAAATTCTTCTATGAATCTTCGAAGAGAAATAGCCTCATATGGCCCATGGAAGCTAATTATTCAATATATATATAGAGTTGAAGGGGTATAATCATATAATTAAATATAAGCAACTGTAGCCTTTGTGAACTACCAACCGTTCAAGGGGGGCCCTGTTGCTCTCGACATGGAAGATCTTGCTGGTCAAAAATTCTACTGTTTGGATCATGGGAAAATATTCAATGAATGTATCGTAACCTTTTTTCTTCATCATGTTCATAGTCCAGTCTTCTTTTGTTTATTGCAACTAGGCCACTACGGCTACCATTTTTCTTCCGAGACAGTTTGTCGGTTGATAGATAGTCTGTCTGAGAGAGAGAGAAGACGGGAGAAGGGGGAGCTTTTTTCTTCTTCTTTTGGAGAATGCCTTTCAATTTCCACTTCATCCTTGACACCCGCTATGTCATGGCTTGCATCAATTTTATTTATATATAAAAAAGTAATTCGGTATTGTTAAAATATTTATAGTAAAATAACTTCAATTGTGCTGAGGTTAACCTGATATGATTTAATGAATCAACCTCACAAAGTCGTGACATGGATTACAAGATTAAGCTAACCACATATAACCCACAATAAATTATAAAATCTAATTTTTGATAAGCTAAATATTGAGGTAAGGAATTAGGAAAAGAATATACATACATAAAAAAATCTATTAAAACAAGTAGTGTTTTGTGAGGGGTTGTATAGTAAAAGAATATCCTCAAGGGGCGTGACGTGATGACAAAGGACTTGTGATCTGCACAACATGTCTCAAATTCAAGTAAATACGTGCACCATTTGTAAGAGTCTGAAACAGCCAGGGTTTTACTAGCTCACCTGGATCCATAAAATACGCTTTTCAAGGATAGAGTTTCCTCACATAAAAAAAATATAATAAAAGAACTACCTCTTTTAGTTTATATTACCAGGTTAGTGCTTGCACTGCACTACGGTTACATATTATTTTTTAGTGAAATATTTAGATGTCACATGCAAGTTTTTTTTAAATAAAATAAATAAATCATTAACTCGGGTTATAATAATTACCAACTAAATAATTGACTTTATTTTATATAAATACATTTAAGTATTCGAGAGTTCTGACATTTATTAGATTAGATTTTTTGCAGGTATTGGTTGTCCATAACGTTGCCTTACTAAACATATTAGCTGGGATGAAGGGATCAAATTACTATTAATTAAAGATTAATTGAATATATAAACCTTGTTGATAAGGTATTTGAATATTTTTTTCTGGACATCATCGTATGTGTGTCTATATATATATATATATATTACAAAACACCTAATCGGTGTGGAAAAACAACTGTAGCTCCTCTCACAGTTTACTGTGGACTGGAGCAGTGTATTGACGGCAATGGCCTTGGTCATCAGGCTTAATTTTTTTTTTTTTCGGGGTTGTTTTGGGTTTTTGACTTTTTTTTTTTTACTTTCCGCTTTTGTACAGTGTATTGACACCTGTAACCCTAGAAAACGACAAAATAGTGCACAGGGGGGCAGGGGCTCCGTCGGTTTTTCCATCCTTCAGTGCACAGTGCACAGACGATAACGGGCACGGAAGACGACAAAATTGCACACAGGAATCGGGGGTAGGGCCGTCCTTTCCCCTCAGGTATTTTCGTAAATACCGGAGGGGACAGGGGTGTATGGGTCATTGCCCCATTATTTTAATATTTTTTCTCGATGGACAGCTGGCGCGTCGCGCGGGCGCGCCAGCGGCGTTCAACGCTGACGCGCCCCTTTGGCGGCGCGTGCGGTGTCTTGACGCCGTCAAAAATTAACTTCCGCCATGACAGACGATGCGCCGGGAGGTCCTCTATCCTCCGTCGCGGCGCGTTCACTTCACAGATGTCCAGTTAAGCCGCGACGGACGGTTTTCTCTCCGACGTCGCCTTTCTCTCTCCTTCCGCCTCCAAAGTCAGCTCCGGTCCCTCATGTTGGTTTGAAGTTCAGTTTGGTCCCTGCGGTTTTGATTTCGTTTTTATTACTGATTTATTCAAATTCAAGTTTTTTTATTTTCAATTGTGCCCTTCCATAAAAACTGATTATATAAGAAAGTTTTATTTCAGTCCTTATACTTATGATTTTGTATTTATTTTTGATTCCTGCAATTATTCCGGTACAGATGTTTTGATTTCTTTGATTTGGTCCTCCAATTGAAATTGCTAATATATGCAAAGTTTGATTTCAGTCCCTCTTCTTCTGATTTTATTATTGCAGTCCCTCCCGCAGTTTGCATTATGTATTTTTGGTCCTCCAATTTTTATTTTTTTTAATTGTATCCTTCAATTTGAATTAATTTAATATATGTTATTTTTTTTTAATATATGCTGTTAATTCTTTTTTTTTAATGTTTATTGTTATTTTTTATCAATTGATTTTTTTATTGTTTTTTATACAAATATTTTGCTTTTTTTAAATAATTTTCCATGGAAATTTAATTATTTGAATTGCTTATTTATTAATATTGCTAATTTTATCCTTCAAATAATATATTCTATTAATTCTTTTCTTTAATGTTTATTTTTTATTTTTGATCAATTGATTTTTTTATTGTTTTTTATACAAATATTTTGCTTTTTTTATAATTTTCCATGCAAATTTAATTATTTGAATTGCTTTTTTATTAATATTGCTATTTTTTTCTCTTTGTTCATTTGTTTTGTTTTTTGCTTCTTTTTTTTCTTTTGATTGAATGATTTTTATGATTTAACTATTTACACAATAATAATGATAATTTTAGTTATTAGTTTTTTTTACTTTCTTTTATAAATCTTTTGTTTAAGTACAATTGAGTTTGTTTTTTAAAGTGTTTTTGGTCAGAAGAGTATTATAATATTTTTTTTTAAATTATTTTTTACATTAACAAATCAAAATAATCTAAAAACATCATTTTTTTATTTAAAATATAAAATAAAAATCATAAATTTAAATTTTTTATTTTATTATTGTGGGTATTTTCACAATTTAAATTTTATTGCTGTTTTATTTAAATTGAATTAATCTTAATACAGTGAACTGAATAATTCAGATATCCGAGTTTTCTTGCTTTTTTAATGGTGATGATAAATTTATGCTTTTTTATTTAACTTTATATCGATTTTAAATTCATATATTTTATAGAAAAATGTAATCTATGCTTACATTACAAACTCAACTCAAAATTTAAAACATTTTATCTTTTAATCTATAATTTTTATTTACTTATATCATATAAATATATCATATAAATTTATCGTTGTAAATTTAATTATGTTAAATTATATACAAAAAAACACCCGCGGCAACGCGCGGGCAATTATCTAGTAAATATATAAAGGTTGTTCATATGACTTAATCTCGATTGAAACTAGCCACAATTCCAAATTTTCAAACCTGCCGCCGCTGTTGGAGGTTGGAACTTGGAAGTCTGACTTAATGTGCCTTGTGTGCGACAACAAAGCAAGGAGTAAGATCCAACACCATCACACGTGGAGTACAGATACTCGCCTCTTGGATGGAATCATCACTGTCAAAGTACCTGGTATGGCATGGCATCGTAGGTGTGGATTTTCTTGTTGATATTTTTTATATGTGGTTCTGTGCTCCATGTCCACGTCAGCGCGTCAGGTTACATGTCACCACGTAATCTCCTGCTTCGCAAGTCAACGTCATATGCACGCGATCCACGCTTCAATCTGCCCGGGAACACCGACGGGAAAACCACACCATCCACGTTTCACCGTCTACCCCTTTCATTAATTCTGTGGTTCCTTCTCTGGTTTGTAATGAATGAATAGCTTTGATTAAAAATCTTATACGTGCATTCAATTAAATAAATATAAATTTTTCATCAGTTTTTTAATAATAGTTATATTATTAATTACCAAAAAAACCCTTGAATGCCATGCTGACTTTATTTAGTGATTTTGTTATACTGTACTTTAAAAAAAGTTAATTTAAATTTTTTATTTTTTATTTAATATTCGATATTTTAGATCAAAAATAATTTTAAGAAAATAAAAAATATATTATTTTAATAGATTTTTAAACAAAAAAACATTTCAAAAATAAAATTCGTAGATAATTAATTGTACGTACAAAGTCAGTAGTCAGTTGATGTAAAATCTATGGAATCTCTGATGCAAGATCCGATGGATTTGCGTCATGATCGTTTCATGAAATGGTAGCTGTGAGCGTCATTTATTTCGGTGTAGCTACCGGGACTTTATTGTAATTATTCATGCACTAGCTTTGCCCACCCTTCTTTTGCAGGGACACTAGCTTTCGTGACCCAGACGAGCCTCGAGGGCATCAATACCACGCGCGGCATATTAATAACAAAATACAGTATAAAAACAATAGTATTTAAATAAAAATTTATTATCGGTATTAAGATATTAAAAAAAATAATTCAAGAAAATATTAATTTGCATGTACAGAAACAAAACACAAACACTTCCTGAGGCTAATTGTTATTTCACTATGTAATGATTAAAGTAAATATTTCTAGGATTTTATATTTTAGAAAGGAAAATACATTTCATAAGCTAATTCATTCTTTATTTACGTGTTTTCTTTATTAAAAAGTCATGTCTTAATAAAACAAATACAAGATAATTTAAATAACTCAGAAGATTTTGTATGGAGTGGGAAAAAATGTTATTTTATTATCCTATGAGCTCATTTTTTATAGAATCAAAATATTTACAGCTCGTGTAAGTGTTAGATGGACCAGAGTGTGAAGTAGTGACACTTGTCCATCTAGCTACTTTCTTCTGACGAGGTTGTCATATTTGACTTTTTAAAGCATTAATAATGTTATTCATTTTCATACTAATTCACCATTTTTTATCCATACTTTTGAAGCATGCTCCCTTTTAAATTGTAGATTCTTCAAAAATGGACTCTTATTAGAGATATCATGGTAAATTAAATTATTTTGATATTTTGACTATAAAATCATTTTGGGATAAATAAAAAATCAGTACATTTAACAGCATGTTTAAAATCAATTATGAGTGAATAAAACTCTCGATATTTATTATGCTCAGCACGACTTTGGCCTAAATTTGGATTTAATTGTAAAGTATTTTTTGTGAAAATTATACATATATACTTATATATAAATGTTTTTTTTAATTAAAAATTCTAATAGTGAGAAATGGGTACACTGCCCACTATCGATCTACGTCTTCTTTGTTCCTTTTGATCCAGAGCTTTAGATTCTTGTAGTGGAGATATATATAATTAGTGTCCGATTTTTAAATATATTTTTTTTTGTCTCGAACGACTTGACATCTTACAAGATAATGTTGTTGTAATATAAGGTGGTAGCTTTGTATTTTTTTTTTTGAATCGCTTCAAAGGATGGATTAAAAAATGAGAGGAACTGTACAAGGGGAGCTGATGGCTAGAAGCCCAGCAGCTAGCCTGAAAGGGAACAGGCTCCCGAAAGGCTAAAAAAAACAAAAAAAAGCCCAAAGGCAAAACAAGCGGGAAAAAACCCTACAAGGATTACAGGCCAAGCCGAAACAAACAGAAAAAACGATCCAGTCCAAGACCAATCGGCCCAGAACACAATCACACAATCCCGCCCGAACAACAAGAGAAGGAGGTAGCCCAGGCCCGAAGCCGAGATCCTAACAGCAGCAACCAAGCCTCAAGCAAAGCCCACGCCGAAGAGAACACACCCAAAGGCCTTCAGCCAGCGCAGCCCAAACACAACCACTCCTAGCGGCCACAAGCTAGCCCAAACCACCAGCTCGCCCAAAGCCACTAGACCATCAGCCACGATCCAGGCCCCAAAACTCTCCTGAGAACAGGCCAACACCCCATCCCCAGGCCATTCGAAACAACACTGACCAAAGCCCAAGGATCAACCTGGCCCCAACTCCTCCATAGAGCTAAGTTAAGCTCCACTTCTGAATCAGCTCGGTTGGAAGCTGATTTTCACTCCCCAGGTTAGCCAATCGCTCTCTAACATTATTAATAATGTCATCCCTTGTACTCTGAGCACTTCGAAAAATCTGGTTGTGCATCCTGATATTGCGCTCCTTCCAAATATGGTAGATAGCCGAAGCAATGACAATCCCAGCCACCCTATGCCACGGGTTCTTCATATTGTCAAAGGTGCGAACAGCTTCTTCCCAAGCTTGAGGCCACTGAAGATGAGACCACTGAATTTGACCTCGAGTAGCTACCCTAGTCCATACCTCATTTGAGAACTTGCAAGAGAAAAAAAGATGATTATGAGTTTCATCTTGATCACAACAGAGGACACATCTTCGCTGGTCTACTGCACCATTGTGGATCCTATTCAAGGTTCTTAGTCTACCCCTAGCAGCAAGCCAGAGCACAAATGAATGCCTTGGAATGTGCCACGGGTGCCAAAGAAGACGAGCACTATCCACTCGTGTGCCAACAACTCTAAACACCTCCCAAACCGATTTAATAAGACAGTTCCCTGAGGTACTCTTCGTCCAAACATAACCATCCTCCTGACTACTGTTTGGCTGAAACAAAATAGAGTCCCACATCTCCTGTAACCTGGCATTGCCTTGAGGAAACATCCAATGGTCACCCTCTATAATGTCAGAAACTCTCGCATTCCAAGGAAGCCCAGTAGAAGTTAAAGAACGCATTGGATGCATATCACAAGGACGAGCCCCCCCTGGAAGCCAATAATCCAGCCAAAGAAAGGTATTCCTACCATTGCCAATCGAAACAACCATATCACCTCTGACAGCTTCCCTAACTTGCAGAATGTTGCGCCAAACCCATGAAGGATTTGAGGGCATAGGGACATTCCAAAAGGAATTCCCTCTGAGAAGATTAGCTTGAACCCAGGCTGCCCAAATAGAGTGATTGTTGGTGAGGAGCGTCCATATGTGCTTAACAATGGCTGCCCTATTCCATTCTCCCAGCCTTTTTATACCCAAACCCCCCTCATCTAAAGGGGTGCAAATCTCACGCCAAGCCACTTTAGCATCACCCCTGCCAAGAGTTGACCCACACCAAAGGAACCTGCGAAGCATTCTTTCGATCGCGTTAATGATAGCAGTCGGCATAATAAGCTTTGTAGCCCAATAAACCTGAAGGGAGAACAGAACCGATTTGATCAATTGTAATCTTCCTGCATAAGAGAGAGACGCAGAAGTCCAAAGCCTGATCCTGGACGTAATACGGTCAATAAGAGGAGAACAGTTTGCCTTAGTTAACCGAGAAGTAATAAGGGGGATGCCAAGATAAGTTACTGGAAGCTCTTTGATTTGGATGCCCAGTCTACTGACAATAGCCTCTTGCTCCACTGACCCAATGCCAGCCGTAAATAGACTACTTTTGTTGAAATTGATTCCCAATCCCGATACTCGAGAGAAATTCTCCATAACATCTTTTAAAACACCAGCCGAACTTCTGTCCCCATGACAGAATAACATGAGGTCATCCGCGAAACAAAGGTGGGTAATAGGAAACTTGTGACATCTCCAATGGAACTTAAAGGAGTTCGAAGCCCTGGCTTTGTGCATGAGACCAGTCAACCCTTCCATCGCAAGGATAAAAAGATAAGGGGAGAGCGGCTCTCCCTGTCTTAACCCTCTTGAAGCTTTAAAAAAACCGAAAGAGTTTCCATTTATTCCGATTGAGAAATGGGAAGTAGTAATACATTCCCTAATCCAATTCACCATACAATCCGGAATTTTGACTGCTTTCAGGGCATCAAGAATAAAAGACCAACTAACTGTGTCAAAGGCTTTACGCAGGTCAACCTTTATAGCACATCTAGGAGGCCCTTTGTTGAGATGATAATTATGGAGAAGCTCTTGGGACAACAGAATAGCGTCAGAAATCTGTCTACCCGCAATAAAAGCCGTTTGCTCCGGACTAATAATCTGCGAAAATTCCCCCTTTAACCTGGCAACCAGAACCTTCGAGATGCATTTATATAAGATATTGCAACAAGAGATCGGTCTGTAGTCTTCTAGCTTATTGGGATTCTCCTTTTTAGGAACAAGCACAATACGAGTTGAATTTACACAACGGGGGAGGCTATTACTGTGGAAGAAATACTTTACAGCACCCGTGAAATCCCTCTCAATAATGCTCCACGCAGCTTTGAAAAAATGGCTAGTGTATCCATCAGGCCCAGGGGCCTTCTCATCATTGATTGAGAATAGGGCTGATTTAATCTCTGCATCCGAGATGTCATAGCCCAAACGAAGTTGGGCTTCGTCAGAAAGACTCCTGCAGTAGAGGTCATCCACAGAATGGCCCCCGAGATCATGAGTAGATCTTAACAAATTTTTATAATAATTAACAGCCATTGACCCCACCTCATCAATATCGGTGCAAATAATTCCATTATCCCTCTGCATGCAATTGATAGAATTACGAGCACGTCGATGAATTAAAGTGCGATGAAAAAATTTATTATTTTTGTCACCCAACTTAAGCCACTGCGCCCTAGCACGCTGTTTAAACATAGCCTCTTCCTCCATGCTAAGAACCATATACTGTTTAGCAAGTTGTCTCTCCATGTTTTTGAGGTCGTCATTTTGGGGCTCTCTATCCAAGTCCATCTGAGCCCTCTCCCAAGCTGCCTTAGCTTTAAAAACTTTGTGAGATATATAGCTAGTTAACTGCTTGTGCTTGATTCTCAACTGACTTTTCAGAATGTTGAGCTTAGTAGTTAACTGGAATATGGGATTTCCCACAATCCTTTGCTGCCAAACACTTCTAACAATAGGCAGAAAATCATCGTGTTTTGACCATTGATTTAAGAACTTGAAGGAAGGCTTGGCTCTCGGCTTCTTGGTCCCCAAATTCAAAACCATAGCACTGTGATCTGACGCCCCTCTTGGAAGAAATTTAGCTTTAGTTCCTGGCCAAGTGATCATAAGAGGCAAATTCCCAAAAATCCAGTCGAACTTCTTCATGATAGACCCAGACCCCGTTTGCCCATTATGCCAAGAAAGCCGAAGACCCGAGTAAGGGATTTGCTGAAGAGAAGCTTGCGAGATACAATTGGAAAAATCATTGTGGTGAGAAACCCAATTGCTACTACCCCCACAGCAGTCACCTGGCCAAAGAGAGGCATTAAAATCCCCCATAATAGTCCAAGGGATAGAAGCATAAGACACACTTGAGTCCAACAAATACTGCCACAGAACCGTTCTCTCCTTATAACTGTTGGAACCATAAACTACCGTTATTCTGAGAACTTCCACATTATTGAGATTGTGAATGGAACTAGTTATCCATTGAGCAGAAGCATGGACAAGCTGAACAGTGAATTTCTGAGAATTCCACCCAAGAACAATCCTACATAGAGGGTTGTAAGAGATGTTGGAAATTGCTTCCCAACGAGAGGGCAAAATATTGGCCTGCACTGCAACTAAATTTGGTTCCTTGATACGAGTTTCAAGCAACCCAAATAGATCCAGATTATTTTTATTAATCCACTGAAGGACTTGATGCTGTTTTTGGGTGGAATTCAACCCCCGAATATTCCAACTACCTACTATAATCATAAAAAATTATGGAGGGTGGAACCAAAACTTACTGACGGGAGAGCATATCCTCCCTTTTCTTTTTTCCTCCCTTTTTCTTCTTAGCTTTTGGGGAGGACCATGAAAGGCTGTCTGGAGGCCTGTCATTTGAGCTGCTCTCACAAGCTTCTCTCTCAATACCTTTTCCTTCCATGGAGGACTCTGCCTGGACTTTCCCATCTCCATCACTGGCGTCTCTAGCTATCCCTTTCCCTTTCATAGAAGATTTCACCTGGCCTATCCCTTGAGTCCCCCTTGTAACCGAAGCCATTTTATTCTCCAGGCATATTGTGGGATGTTCATGTAGGTCTGTTTGAGTGTCCTCTACTTTGTGAGCATTCTGATGAATCTCCGTGTGAGAGACTTCAGCCTCCCTTATTAGCAAGTTCTTTGGCAGCACCTTAGCAATCACTGGTTCTTGAACTTGCACCGTGATGTTTCCCTCTTTCTCAGCAATGCCCTTGCTTGGGATATCATTGAGAGCAATTTTCTCCCCCTCTTTTTCTTTTACAGTCAAGTCCACTTGTTTCTCTGGGCCTTTGCATGAGTGGCCAAATACTCTACATGTTGCACAGCGTGCAGGTTTCCATTCGTAGGAAACATCAACTGAGATAGGGTCCTCAGACAGCGTGCTCATCACTTTGAAGTTGTGAACCAGAGGGACATCCGCATCAATCTCAACACACACACGAGCAAACTCAAGCCTAGTGCACTGCATAGTAGCTTCGTCACTTGCTATGGGTTTCCCCACCATGCTAGCAGCCATGCTAAGACCCTTCTTGTTCCACAGAGGAAAAGGTAAACCCTGGAGTCTTGCCCACACCGGGATGGTGCGTATTTTGTTTTTATCAAACTGGAATCCTGGCTGCCACTTTTGGAGAAGAATAGTTTTCCCCCCAAACATCCATGGCCCTCTAGCCAGAATCTCTCCCACCGCTTCTTCTTTTGAGAACCGGAAAATCATAAAACCATTTGACATCACAGTGGTTTTTTCTAGACCATGGGTTTTCCATATTCTATTAGCAATGGTCTGGATGGCATGAAATGGCAGTTTGTAGCTAACAAAGAACCCAATCATGCTCCGATGCCATATGTCGACATCTGCAAGTTGCATGTCATGAGGGATCTTGAGTATGGACCCCGCCGGCCTTCGTGCCATTTGTTCAAGATTACATCTCATACTAGAGTCTGACACTCTAACTTTTTCAGCCCAGGAGCTAGGTTTGTTCTGAGAGGGGATGTTGATGTCAGGCATAGTGAAAAGGTGAAGGGCTAATGGGTTAAAAGGTTGAGGCGGCTGGGAATCCGTTTGGAGACGACGGACCAGATTAGGCAACGGACAAATAAAGGCTTGGTATTTTGGGCTGGGATTAATCTCGGTAAGGTTTTGTGGCTAAAATAAAAGGCAGAAAGGTGAAGGATGGTCGGAGAAGACCACTGGAGGAGAAATAGCGGCTACAAATGGGTAAACGACAAAAACATTTTGGGAGCTGTGTTTGCACAAAGGTTGTCTGTGAAAAGGTTGTTTGTCGTTCTTGGTTCTTGGGAAGATGTGGCAGCTAGTTTGAATTTTGAATCAATGTGTTGGTGTCAGGTAGTTTTTGGTTGTTGTTTTGTGGATTTGGTGGATGGTGGACATGGGTTTATCTCCGGCTTCGGAGATATTGTTTGAGAGAATTTTTTTTTTTTTTTTTTTTTTTTTTTTTTTTTGTGGTAGCTTTGTATTAGCATCAAGTAATAACATAAAAAGTTAACCTTGAAATAAATGGTTGAATCTTTAACAATGACAATTAAAGTCTTTCTTCTTCTTCTTCTTCTTTTCTCCAAAACTTCATCAGCGAGTACTTTATAAATATATTTTTATTAGGTTAGATAACTTTATTTTTTTATAACTATTTTTATACAATTATACAAAACAAAAATAAACACATAAAATTAAATACAAACCAAATTGCAGGATGCTTGTTTCATATTGTAATAATTTTATAAAAAAAATAAAAAAATAAAAAAATAAAAGTAAAGACCAATTCAAAATCAAGTAACCTTCAAAATCAATTCAAAAACAAATTGTAAATACAAATTAAAAAAGAAAACCACCTCATTCACATTCTAACAACACCCCTCGTGTTGCACCCTGAGTGTTGTAAGGTAATCCTGACTAAAATCTCAGGCAATAACTCAACTTTCATACTAAAAATACAAGTAATGTCTGGCTGGCCGAACCATACTTAACAACAATGTGCACCGAAATGTTCTTTATATTTCGCCATCCACACAAACACAAAATGTTCTTGCCGCGAATAAAAGAAACGAGAACACATGATTCCAGGATCATCTACACATGGGGCTAGGAAGGAGTCAGAGAAAGCTAGTGGAGGGTCCTGAATAAAGAGGTGGTGCCTCCTGGTGCAGGAGGAGATAGTGGTGTGGCAGCAGTGGCGTGGCCCAACCATTGCGGCAACTTCAAGGGATAGTAACTAGGATGTGGGTATGGGGACCAAGAAGTACCATAAAATGGGGTCTATTTAATAAAGATTTGTCGTGTATCCTCTTCTTTTAAGCAGTTCCCATGACTCGAGGTCAGGGTTAGGTAACGGAGGGAAAGGACAATAGAGAGAACAGGACGACGACACGGTTAGTGTCGGTTTTTGACAGTTTTGCCACGTTAGGAGCACGTGCTTTCTCTTCTTTGTTGGTTAAACGTGGACCCCAGTTGCCGTTGCTCGACGGTTGACCGTTCTAATTTCCTGAACGACTTCTTCAGGCCCCACGTATCCCGACAAATCTGCGCTCTTGATGATCTTAAGAAATCGCTGAATCTTAAATTGCTCAAACGTGAACGGGGAAAAACAACAACAAAGAAATTTAAATGTCTTCGGCGCTTGATGTAATCATGGTGGTTGGGATTATATATAACTCCTCTGTGCACTTTTTTGATATCATAGCTGTGCTCCAAAATAAATAGCAATAATGACTATTTTTATCATTTATTTTCTAGTGTTTATATAAAATAGTTTTTAATTTGATAAAATTTAATTAATCTAGAAATCCCATTGGCTTTGATTTGTTTTTTATATATATAAACATGAAGTTAGAAATTAGAAAAATAAACTTATTATAAAAATGATCATAAATGGGAAAAAAAAAAAAAACTAACGGGAGTACTAGAACATGCTAGAATTTTTAGAAGGCTGAAATGGATCCACATTTCTTTACTGAGAACTAAGAAAATATTAAGAGATGCATGCTTTATTAATCTCAATTTCTTAGAAGCACGATTAAGTGGGTAACGATTGCGTGAATAGATCATAGATACGCTGAAAATAATTACTACCCACTTAGGAGTATCTCACTGCCACGTCGCATGGGATCATCGAAAGAAAATAATAAGAAACAAGACAGCCGGTTTCGTGCACCCATTGGTTCGGTGCCGACACCACCCTCGATTGGCTGATCTTCTTCTAACTTTATTTTTTTTTCATCTGTACTCTCCACGGGAAGAAAGGAGCTGAGAAAGCCAAAAGAAAATAAACAATTATCTGCTGAAATATTGTGATGATAGCCGGAAAACTTCTTCTGGGTACTTCGGGTCCGTCGTGTGATCCGGATATACGAATATGAACACATATGATCAAAATGATACCATAACTAGCATGAAAGTAGAAGGATTATTAGTTGTTTCCATTAGTTCGATCTCTTCCTTGGCTATGTTCTTGTCAACTATAAATATGTCGACCATAAGTCCCCCAACTATAAGGTAGACATCATTCTCAACTGATTATAAATTCAATTGAATAATTGATTAAAACTTTTATAATATAGACTTTATCGTAAAACCATGAGAGAATAATTTTTTATGTCAAAACTCATTTTCAACATCTAGGGCATGTTTGGGAGGATAGTTGTGGTTGCTTTTGAAAGTGTTTTTTATTTAGAAATACATCAAAATGATATTTTTTTTATTTTTTAAAAATGATTTTTGACATCATCACATCAAAATAATTTAAAAACACCAAAAACTTTTCATTTAAAATGATTTTTTTTTTAATTTTGAGCAAACGGCGGTACAATCACAGAAACAAACAGGCCCCTAGTTTTAGGCTTTTTTTATGTAATTGACCAGCAAATCTTCACCAAATTATACTTTTATTTTTATTTTTGATTTGATATTTTATTTTTAATTGTACAAATTATGTTTGAGCCTTTTTTTTCACAATGTTTTTCAAATATATATATATATATATATATATATATATATATATATATATATATATTAATTAATTATTTGTCCAGATTATAGTTTTGATAAGTTAGTATGGTAAATGTTTTTAAGAAAACAGCAAACACGCCCTTGCTGAGCTTTCATACAGTATCAATAAACTATGTTATCCTTTTGATCGTGTACACGTGGCGTCAGAGAGTTAAGTGTTAATTCATAAACAGCTTTTATGACTTAAATACTTTGTCACAAAAAAGACGGTCCAGCCCGATGATTTATAAAATCTGAGATGGAAAAAAAATACACTTGTCTTAAAGTATTTTCTCCACGTTAACTAATAAAAAGAGGGAGGGATGGCGTGCTAATCTGTATATCCACTTCCAAATTAAAAAGAATTAAGCTGTTTTGACATCTGTTGTGATATTTTAAATTTTTAATACATACTTACGATTATTAATTGCGTAGCCACAAATTTGACCCGTTATGGATTTGCTTTCTCTTATAATGTTTTGACTGGTCAATTCATCAGATGACCGACATTGATGACTTCTCGATATCCGTTCCCCGTTTTCATTTTTTCCTGCAACCCGTCAAATGGTTTTTCAGGCGTGTAATTTGGTTTAGGGAATTCGAAAGGAATAGTAGCTGCCTCTCCCTCAATTTAAGGTGTTCGAAGCCCTAAAGTCAAGGCCTGAATTTTGGAAATGGGAGAAAGTTCCCTAGCTTCTTCCATCAACTCAAGATATATTCAATTATATTTCCACTTCACGGGTTAATTTGCCTCTTCATGATTATAATGTAAACGTATACTGTGCAGATTTAAAGAAAGAGATGAGTGCAGGGATAGAAAACGTATCCTTTAAGCTTACTTTATTAATACTTGATAAATGGCTTATATAGCCTCTGTTGAGAAAGGGAAATGACAAAATAACAAAAACAAACTTGCAACAGACTGCCACAATTAAAGTGTGGTATAAATCCTAAAACAGAATTATAACAAATAACAAATCAGGTAATATCCACGTCAATGTCCACGTCAGACTTCTTCATCTATTCTCCTTCAATCCCTCCCTTAAGCTAAGTGTTCTGGGAACAATTAGCTTATATCAGCAGCATCACACACTCCTAGAGCTCTTCGAAGTTTATGAAATGCTTCAGCTTTCAGAGGTTTTGTCATAATGTCAGCTGTTTGCTCTTCACTTCCACATTTGATCAATGCAATGGATCCTGCATTAGAAAGATTACGCAGAAAATGATACCTTACATCAATGTGTTTACTTCGACCATGCAGCACAGGGTTTTTAGAGAGTTTAATAGTTGAGCTATTGTCACAATGAATAAGTATGCACTTCTCATCACTATGCCCCAACTCCTTTAACACTTTTTTCATCCAAATTGCTTGACATGCGCAAACGGTCGCGGCCACAAATTCAGCTTCCGTCGATGACAAAGTAACAATGGGTTGTTTCTTTGATCCCCATGAGATTGCTCCCGAGCTTAACAAGAACACATACCCACTGGTGCTCTTACGATCTTCCATGTCTCCAGCATAGTCGCTGTCAGTGAACGCCAACATATCCCCATCATTGCCTCTCTTGTAGTGTATACCATAGTTTGTGGTTCCCCGCAGATATCGAAGAATTCTCTTCGCTGCTTGTAAATGAAGTTCTGTGGGTCTTGCCATGTACCTGCTTACTAGACTGGTAGCAAACATTATATCTGGCCTCGTGGCTGTGAGGTATATAAGGCTGCCTACCAGTTGCTTAAATCTCATGTCATCAACAGGTGTTCCATCCAAGTCTTTACTGACTTTGAAACCTGGTACCACTGGGCTATTAACTTCATTGCTCTCCAGCATCCCAAATCTCCCCAATATTTCCAGCGCATACTTTCGCTGACATATGAAGACCCCGTTATCTCCTTGCGTTACTTCTATCCCCAGAAAGTACCTCATATTTCCCAAATCGGACATATCAAATTCTTGGAGCATAGACTTTTTAAACTCAACCAACATCTCATCATCATTCCCAGTGAAAATCAAGTCATCAACGTATATGCTCACGATTATTATTTTCCCAATGTTGCTCCTTTTGGTGAACAAGGTTTGTTCACTCTCACACTTCTGAAAGCCTGCATTGAGAAAATGAGTTTCGATGCGATTAAACCAAGCTCGTGGGGCTTGTTTTAATCCATATAGGGCCTTATGCAACTTGTAAACCATGTGCTCCTTCCCAGCCTTCTCATAACCCTTAGGCTGCTCAACATAAACATTCTCAAGCAATTCACCGTGTAGAAATGCTGACTTGACATCCAGTTGCCTAATTTTCCACCCTTTATGTGCTGCAAGTGCTATGATCATACGCACTGTATCCAGTCTCGCTACTGGTGCGAATACTTCTGTGTAGTCAATGCCATATTCTTGAGTGTACCCCTTTGCCACCAAGCGAGCCTTATGCTTATCAATCTCTCCATGCTCGTTGTATTTTGTTTTATATAACCATTTGACCCCAATCTTCTTAGCCTCTGCAGGTAGTTCTGTCAGTGTCCATGTCCCATTTTTCTGAATAGAAGTGATCTCATTATCCATGGCTTGCCTCCATTTCTTCTCTTTTACTGCTTCCTCAAAGTAAAATGGATCCTCTGCCGTTACTGATTGGGTCATATAAACCTCATCTTCACTCAATTCATCCCCATGCACATAGTCTGTCATCCATGCTGGGGTGCGAACTGCTCTTCTTTCATTTTCTTCAATATTGCTACTGTCAACAATGCCACTGTCACGTATGCCCATGTCACGTGTACTGCTGCTGGGACTAAGCTCCCCTGCTTCTCCACTCTGACTTCCACTCAACTCATTTATTGCTCTCCCTTCACTCACACAGTCACGGTTCACTCTACTCAATTCATTCAACTCATTTTCTGCACTTAGTTCATTAACCCCACTGTCATTTATACCACTATCCACACCATTCACTCCACTATCCACACCATTCACTCCACTGTCATCATTCACTCTCCCATCACTCCTTTCTTCACCATTCACTCCACTGTCACTCCTTTCTTCATTTTCTCCCCATTCTAGATCAACTTGGCCATTTCCAGGATATTGTATTTCCCATTCCCACTCCTTTTCTTCCTCAAATATTACATCCCTACTGACCACTATTCTTTTTGTTTTTGGGTCATACAACCTATATCCCTTAGTCTCCTTGCTCACTCCCATCAGCACACATGGAGTGCTTCTACTGTCAAGTTTTCCTCTCCTAGCAAATGGGATATGCGCATGAGCAATGCATCCAAAGATGCGAAAATGGTCCACTGCAGGTTTCATCCCACTCCATGATTCTTGGGGTGTGACCCCTTCGAGTGCTGCAGTTGGGCACCGATTTTGAATGTGAAATGTCCAATTCACTGCTTCGGCCCAAAACTCCTTTGGCACCCTTTTATTCAACAACATGCATCTAACCATATTCATTACAGTACGGTTCTTCCTTTCGGCCACCCCATTCTGTTGGGGTGTGAAGGCAGCAGTCAATTGTCTCCTAATTCCACTATTTAGGCAGAAATCAATGAATTCATTTGAGGTGAACTCACCCCCTCTATCTGTCCTCAAGCACTTGATGGACAGTGGTTCTTTCTCTTTTTCAACCAATATTTTAAACTGTTTAAAACACTGTAATGCTTCCCTCTTTTCAACTAACATATATGCCCATGCTTTACGACTATAATCATCAATTAAGCATAACACATACCTCTTTCCACCGATGGATACTGGTGATATGGGGCCGCAGATATCTGCATGTATCAACTCCAGTTGTTGTGTTGCTCTCCAGGTGGATTCCTTTGGGATGGCATCTCGGTGGTGTTTGCCTGAGATGCAATCGGTGCAGACTGGAATTCCTTGCTGAAGATCGGGGAGCCCATGAACCATCTTCTTGTCCACTAATGTCTGCAATCCTCTCTCACTCAAGTGCCCATACCTCCTGTGCCACAATTGTGTGAGTTCTTGAGCCACTGTCAAGTTGCACTTGAAGTCCTCACCCCGTTCTTGATGTTGAGCCTGCAGTATGAACATGCGATTGGCAGTCATTTTGGTCTGCATAATCAGACCTCTCATTGGATGGTATATCTTGCACATCCCCCCATGAATTAATATAGCCAATCCACTCTCTTGCAGCTGTCCCAAGCTCAACAGATTGTTGCTCAACTCGGGTACATAATACACTTCTTGGATTACATAGCCTAATCCATTTATCAGCAGCTTTATGACTCCTTTCCCAACAACTCTCATCCTGTTGTTGTTTCCCAATTTGACAGAATGATGAAAATTATTGTCAATTTGTGTGAACAAGCCTTGGTCTCCACACATATGGTTTGAGCAACCCGAATCAAGGAACCACGAGGTATTCCTTTTGTCTTTGTGCAGCTCATCATCTTGCATCATTAGAACCATATCTTCATAGTTTCTTCTGCCTTTGTGTGACCCAGCATGAGTCATTAACACAAGTTCTTCTTCATTTTGCATTTCTGTGTAATGCACCTCCTTGTTTGAGCTTGGACATTCATACTGAAAGTGTCCAAGCCTGTGGCATTTGAAGCATTCCACTGTGGCTCTATTGAACACTTGTGATGTTCTTCCACTGCCTCTTCCTCTAAAGCTGCCTCTTCCTCTGCCTCTTCTTCCAAATCTGTCATCATAGATTCGCAAAGCTTGGTCATCCTCTCTGCTTCTTCTGAACTTCTGCTCATGTACAATCAATGAGCTTTGCAGCTCATCCACCGAGAGTTTGTTGATGTCCTTCGACTCTTCGATGGAGCACACAATGTAGTTGAAATTCTCGGTGAGAGTTCGCAAGATTTTCTCCACAATTTTCATATCCGGCATGTCTTCCCCCAAATTCCTCATGTTGTTTGCCACACCCAGTACCCTAGCAAAATAATCAACTACTGATTCACCAAATTTCATTTCCAGTACCTCAAAGTTTCTGCGATGGATTTGCAATTGAGCACGTTGTACTCTTGCATTTCCTTGAAATTTGGTCTTCATGGAGTCCCATAGCTGCTTGGCTGTGTCTTTTTGGGTGATGGTTTTCAGGATCGTTTTGTCAATGGATTGGAACAGGTAGTTCTTGATCTTCAGGTCTTTTAATTTCAATTCTTCCAACACCTTCTTTTCTGCCATTGATAAGGTGTCTCCTGCTGCAGGTTCTACAAACCCAGTTTCCACCACAGACCAATACTCCTTTGATCGCAGAAAATTGTTCATGAGCATGCTCCAGTGCTCATAATCTCCATCAAATTTGGGTATGCACGCCTGTGCAAAGTTGTTTGAGTCTGCCATTGTTGCTCTGATCTTCAAGCTCTGATACCACTTGTAAACGTATACTGTGCAGATTTAAAGAAAGAGATGAGTGCAGGGATAGAAAACGTATCCTTTAAGCTTACTTTATTAATACTTGATAAATGGCTTATATAGCCTCTGTTGAGAAAGGGAAATGACAAAATAACAAAAACAAACTTGCAACAGACTGCCACAATTAAAGTGTGGTATAAATCCTAAAACAGAATTATAACAAATAACAAATCAGGTAATATCCACGTCAATGTCCACGTCAGACTTCTTCATCTATTCTCCTTCATATAAATGCATTCATGAATTGCTTCAAAAGAGAGGAGCAAGAGGCGCACTTCAATATCCGTTCCACCCTTTTGAATTATAGAAGTAGATTAATGCCGAGGAAAAAATTAAGGGACTCGGTCTAGCGTGCGCATATTAATGTTATATTAATGAGTTATATCACCTAAAAATTTAAATTTTAAGTTTTTATGTGATACCCTATAATATGATTTATATTATTCTCTAATATATATTTTTAAATGAAAGTATTTTGAGCTTAAAACTTGTACAGATTCATATTATTTTGTGTTTAATTATCATTTTTTTATAATAAAATTTGAATTCATAACCGTTGAGTCAAAATAAAGTTTCAAAATATAATTTTTATTATTTTATAACATTAATTAGCAAGTATTTTGATAATTAAGAGATAGGAGAAGACTCGGTTGATCATCCGATGGTGATTTGCGTGGTTCCTCGTCAGCAACAGCGCAGCCTGCCTACATGTATATAGTCTTCGCAGCCTGCCTTTGAACTTAATCCTTGCCGTGCTTGACATGTTTTCCAAGCGTGCTTATTTTTCTAACCACGTACCATCCTAACCTAACCACCGTCTTACTATTCGGCCAATATTGAAAAGGATTGGCGGCAAATGCAAATGCTGAGAGTAGTGTGGAACAAGGAAGATGAGGATCCTCGCCCTAATTATTCCCAGAAAACGTGCAAGTACTGGGCCTTTTTTGACTGAAAATAACAAGTGTTCGCTGAAAATTGTAGAGGAGATGTTGCTCTGATGATATAATTAAGTTAAATCTACTCTCAAAGAACGTTGTTGGTTGGCCAGTTACAAGATCTAGCGATTGAGCGTGAAATAGAACTTTCCAACAACTGCACCTAATCCCAACCCCCACAGTTGAAGAATTTAGGGCTTATATAGACAAGGGCCATGTGGGTTTTGATGCTCCCTTCGATCTCATTTATTAGTTTAGCACACTCCCATACAAACTCTACCTGTAACCTGTGATGATAGGCTGAAAGTGCAAAATAAACATTTCAATCCTAGTACCAATCTCAAAACCTTCACGTGTGATTATTTACTTAGAATTTGAATGTTCGGGTCAATTTACATTCAGCTCAACTATTTTCATGGGACTTAAAGTTTAAAAAATAGTTAAAACCTCAAGTAGCTCCGACTAACATGAGACTTGAAATGTTAACCTTCGAAAACAAATTCAGAATCAGATAAGTAAACCACACCTCTCAAGGTTTGCTATGTAAACTACACGGGCACTTTTTTTATGTTTTTTTTATACATTTTACATCCATATACATATTAATATGCCAAAAATGCATGGGTTAATTAAACTTGAAGTTTAAATTCGGACGAATCTTCTCTTTTATCATGTGAACAAATAAACATAATCAACAACCTCCCAAGCCAGAACATGTACTCGTTTCGGCGTGAATGCATCGAAACCAGGTTGTATAACTCCATTGGCCGGGGAGACACCTAGTGGTGGGTTGAAAATGCCTTTCGTCGGACTCGTAGTATTTTCTACGTACGTAGCTAGGGTTAAGGGTCCCGTGAGCGTGAAACTTGTTTATATAATTTGAACAAGGTTGGGGACGACTGCAGGGACTGGAAACATGATCGGCGCAGTTTTGTTTGAGCTTGAGGCCATGATGACGTGTCCCTAGAGAAAGGAATATTTTGTATTCTGTTCGTTGGATGTAAGGCGTGAGGCCATAGGCGTAGCCTGTCCGAACCTGAGGCCTTGGTTTCCACAGCAGACACACATGGCGGTAAGAGATAACCAGCAGTGCATGTGACTGAAAACAACAAAAGAAAAGGTGACATAGATCACATGAATGGTTTTGTTCTTCTTTTGAGCGTACATAAATTATATGCTTCAATTTTAAATGGAGTAGGTGGGTTTGCTATTTTCTCTTCCTGGAGTCCAAATTCCTAATGTGGGTTTGAACTCTGAAAGACCCGTTAATTTAGTTTGAAATATATATAAAAGAATAAAAATAAAAATAATACTGGTTTTAAAAGTATTTTTCATTTAGAATTATATTAAAATAATATTTTTTTATTTTAAAAAAATTATTTTTGATATCACCACATCAAAATAATCTATATATATAAATTTAAAACACAATACCTTCAACTTAAAATGTATTTTTAGGCAAAAAAAACACTTTTTTTTTTAAAAAAAAAACTTGAAACTACACTCTAAAGAGTAACTTGAAAGTTCCCTTTTGCTTTATAAGAGTCTTGTGCTCTCAAGGGCATGTGAGATGACACGTGTTTGCCTGGCTAAATGTTGAGATGTTAGTTTAATTTCAATATCATGAATACCATCCAACATGATGGATACGAATATTTTTGGATTCTAGATAGAGTATAAATATATTTATAGAATATATATATATGTTATTTTATTTGTTATTAATTAATAGATCATTTTGAGTATCTAAAACCCAATACATAATTTATATACATATTTAATATTTTTACCTAATAAATTGCCACACCTGACAAAATGGGTGAGTCCCGACACAACTTGCGTGGCAGTTAATTTTGATGTTGACTGGACAGTAATAATTGTGTCAGGTATTGCAATTGCTTTTCCATTTTTTCTTTAACTAAGCGTCTGTTTTATTTTATATAAAAAAAATATTTCTATTATTTTCCCATGTGTTTTTTTTTTTTTAAATTATGAGTTTATTTTGTAATAAAATATTTAATATTTAAACCTAATTTATTTACTATTTTTTTTTAAAATCATTTAAAATATTATCCAACTATTTCAATTAGTATTTTATATCAAAAATATTTTACTAGCATAACTTGACGTGTTTTTAAGTGGCAACAGATATTGAATCATTCAAATTGAAAGAATAAGAAACTAGCACACCTTCTTCTTTTTCTTAAATAAAATGAATTTGTGCTCATAAGGTCAATTAATTTAAAAATAAAGGAGATGCTATCATGGCTCCTTCCTTTTTCTTGATTTGTAAGATAATTTAAAATAATATTAAAAGTAGAAAAAATAATAAAATCGAAAAAATCTGCGGTTCCCACTCACTCATTCATTAGTGTAAGGGGGTGTACACGTGCATGTAGGCGCGTGCGGCTTGTGGACAAACAGAGAGGAAAGAGTCAGGCAAGAGAGGTGAAAGGCCGGGGACTCCCCCCACGCACGGTAGTTATGGCAGTTAAGTGTCAGCTAACGCCATGGTGAAACCACGACCACATGCAAAGGGCCCCTGGCTAATGACATGCGCTACTGTTTTGTCCATGACACTACAATCCTAGACTCTCTTATTGTACACCCTCTTTATGTACATGTATATATAAACATAAAATTCAAACGTGATTAACAGAATTTATATATTATTATATATAAAAAATTCAACTCCATAATTTAAACTACTAGGTGATATTATAAAATATAACTTATATTATTTTCTAACTATTTATATCTGACCCAATCATTTTTTTATAAACCAAAAACTCTTTGAACATGAATGAGCATGATAACATGAATAAGCATCCCTGAACTGGTCCTTATTCTCTTGAATACATTGTTTTTTTTATTCAAAATAATTAATGAAATTAAAGGTTGTTTTCAACTTCAACCCCATAGATTGTTCTCATCTTTCAAATTTGGTTATCTTTCTTTTGATTAAGTGAGTGGGTGCTGAGCTTTTTAGTTGAGCTCAATTCTACAATTTAATAGGTTACGAGTTTGAATTCATACTCCATCATCCTAGTTGATTCATGGTTTTGTTTTGTTTACTTTTAGGATCATCAATAAGTGCGACTTTTATTTTTGCTACTCCTTTTAAAGCGTTGCTATCTCTGTATTATTTCATGTTGGAAAAAAAAACACTAACCATCCCTGTAGCATCTAATTTTATATTCTATGCCGCCAATAGGGTCTTGGTCTGGTGGTCAAGAAGGGTTTCTCCCTTCACTCATCCCAGATTCAAGCCTTGCCAGACATACCTGTTACCCCCATGGTGCCTTACATGCTCATTGAGCTTGCAGAATGTTCAATGGACCCGGGGATTAGTTGCGGTGCGCGTAAGCTGGCCCGGACACCCCGGTTATAAAAAAAAAATTATATTCTATGCCATTAACCATGTAATCAAGATCATAGTAATTAACCTACTGGTGTCGCTGTAACAAAAAAAATTCATTTACTGATAATGAAGGAACCAAATCCCCCATGCCCTTTTCCTTTTCCTTTTCCTTTTGCTTTTGCCTCAAAATTATTATTATTATTATTATTATTCTAAAAAACGTACAAACTAAAATAGACCCCGACTCACGTCTCATAATATAATTGGTCTCGAAGAGATATAGTTAGCCCACCCCGGTGACATTATTGGACCACGGGCCCAGATCATGAACTCGATGACTGGTGATGGATGACACTCACCTCCCTCTTAGTGGCTGAGGGTTCTCGATTTACAGACTTCTTCTTCAGGGGACAACACCATCCAGCCAATGGCCTGATGCCAGGGTGGGCTCCCGCACCAAACCCCATTACCTTCCTGTAAAAGTTTAAACCTGTAAAAATATTGAAAGATACTTTCAGCACCCTGAAGTTGGCGGTTAGGATCAGGTAACTTATTTTATTATTTTACTAGATATGGGATATACAGAAATAATAATTTAATTCTTGGCCAAAAGGCCGTTGATGTGCTGGGACTCTAGGAGTGTTACAAATGGAAATATCTTATCCATCACACTAGCCCTTCACTATCTGAGTGTTAAAAAAGACCCAGCATTGACCATGGAGGGCCACGACACCGTTTCAACTTCATGGAGAGGATCACGACAGAGACCAAGAGGATGGCATCGCCTGAAGAGAAACGATGGAAGATGATTCTGGATAATTTTCAATGACGACGCATCTTATTATATCAGGCCTGTAATGATCATCCAAGACTGAGGTTGGCATGCCATGTCAGCTCGCGGCTAGATGGTTGTTGAAGTCCAACGGGCTCTTGGGCTGAATGCTTAGTGGGCTAAGCCTGAGTGTTAAGCAATGAAGTGGCGGGACTGGAGCTATTTCAGCCCACCGGCTGCGCTCGTTTAATCTTCATTTATTCATTGTTTTTTTATTAAATAAATAACATAAAAAACATCTCATAATAAGAAAACGAAGAATTATACAACAACTCAATATGTTTCAATTAATTTAAATTATTGCATATGATTAAATATTTTTTTTAAGACCTTCTCATGATATTAAATATTTTAATTTGTATTTATTTTTAGTTGTTAATGATAATAATAAAAATATAAAAGTGTTTTCAAAGCATTTTTTTACCATAAAAAAATAATTGTGAATTAAAATTTTGAAGCATGTGTTGAATAAAATATATTAAGGATAAAATATACTAATAAATATTAAAAAGAGTTATTTATTAACAATAACAACTCTTCATAATTTTTTGTTATAAAAAACTTTGATAAGGCATTTGTAGCGAATCCCAAGTCATTTGACTCGTAAGATTACTATTTAATAATGCTTTCAAGTAATTATTAATTTCTTAGTCAGATACCTTTTTCTTTAAATCAAATCACCCTTTAATTATGTCTTGTTACTTTTCAAGCCTACATTGAAACTTAATTTAATTTAATGTTTTTAATAAGAAATCACATACATATTTATAAAATAAATATAAGAATTATTTAAATGTTTAAAATCTCAAACACTGATAGAAATGGATAGATAATAAATAGAATAAAAATAAAATGGACAAATAATAAATAAAAGTAAAAATAAAGTGGCTGTAAGGAGATAAGAGAATACGAGTGTTTGGCATAATTTTTGTTTATAGTTAAAGTGATTTTGGTTAAAAAATAATAAATTTTATACTATTTATAATGATTTTATTATGTTAATATCAATAATAAAAAATTAAAATTATTTTAATATATTTTTAAATAAAAAATTATTTTTAAAAACATCTCAAACCATAATCTCAAACATTTCATTTTTGATGTTATTTTTGGGTGTCTGGCTCATGTTTCAAGTTTCAAGTTTCAACATAAATTTTGCCAAAATTTGATTTTTTTGCTTAATTTTTTTTTGTGTTTTTATATATTAATATCTAAATAAATTTTAAAGAGAGAAAATTTAAAATAAAGAAAGAACTCTCAGGAAAGAAAGAAAGAACAGAAAAAAAATCTCAAAGCTCACTCTCCACCACCACCAGCACTATCATATCACTTTCACATTCACATAGATAGAGAGAGAGAGAGAGGGAGAGAGAGAGAGGGACACACACAATTTGAAACAACACAGAGCTAAAAGTAGAAATCAATGATTTTGTTGCAGTCCCATTCCAGGTTTCTCCTTCAAACATTATTAAATCGTGTACAAAAGTGAGTCTTTCTATCACCTGTCTCTATTATTCCATCCAATACATGATATTTAATTTCACCACTGATATATTTTGTTCTTTTTTTTTTTACTGGGATGATTCAGTCTTGAAAAAGCAGTTGAATTGGATTACCACTGGGTGGAGTTTAATGATGTTCGTTACCATATGCTGGTGATTACCAAGATTTTTTCCTGTTAGTTTCCTTGGGTTTTCATTGTTTTCCTGGCTTATCTTAAGATAATATCTTTGGGGGTTTTCATTCTTGTTTTAGGTGTCAATGAGGAATCCAAATATTGTACTGTTATCCGTCTCATTACCAACTCCACCTCCAGAAGTTGTTTTCATGAGTGGACTTCCGTTTGGAGCCGTTGAAGCTATAAAGGCTGCTTATGGTGTGGCTGTACAGATTCTTGATCCTCCCAGAGATGGCTTTAACCTCACTTTGAAACTCAATTTGGCGAAACTTCCGCCTAATGAAGGTTCTACGAGTTCCTATCCTAAGGTCATTATTTGCTTGCTATAATGCGTATGCCATGACACATAGCATGTTTGGTAGAATGTAGTTGATCATTTCCTTTCCTCTCCTCTCCACATTACATTACGTTGTAGCAAAACATGACACTAGGAGCTACTTGATAAACATTCTCATCTTCATTGATTGACTTTCTTTCTTTCTTTCTTACAATTTTCTTCTGTTCTCTTCTTACCTTTTAGCTCTCCTTGCAATTGTGGGTGATCCCTATATAGCAGCCATGCTATTAAAGCGGCAAGTCAGCTGCTTGCAGCATTTGAATGTTACTTTCCGCTCACGAATGCATTGATTTCTCTCCTTGTGTTGCAGGATTCATTTTTCTACTTATTTGATTCTGTGTGGATTTGGTTGTGATTAAGTTTCAGATTTTTGTTCATTTTAATGGCCGTTATCGATGCTGTTCTTAGGAAGTGTACTGTTGATATTGTGCAGAGCACAGGTATGCTCTCTTGGTAAAAATTGCATCTGTCAGGGAAGTGGTGCTAGGTGCTCCATTAAGAGTAGTTTTAAAACATCTTGTATCAAGGACTATTGTTCCTGCTGCAGATCAGGTTCTGGCCCTCGTGCATCGTCCAAAGGAGTCTTTCTTCCTTGTTTCTCAGGTATAAACATAAGTTCAAAGTGTATAGATTGTGTTACTTGAACTTCTTCATTTACCTTCGTGCAATAACCTTTATACCTACAGAAAGGGAGAATATTATAGTTAGCATTTCAGGGTGCATAGAGGGGAGTCTTCCTCCCTATTATTTAGTGTTCCTTGATTTTTATATTTATTTTATATGTTGCTAATGCAGGAGTGGTTAAGTTTTTTTTTTCAGTTTATTTTCATATCCTTCAAAGTAGCTGTCCCTCCCTGCATGACTTAATTAATGTATGCATGTACACCTTACCAAAAGAATTACATGCATTGAACAGTGGTTGCCTTCAAGAAATGCCATTTCTTGAAATTGTTGTACTCTTTTGTGTCTCCTTCCTCTTTCATTTTTACTAGCTTGTATTAGCTTTTTTAGTTTATCTTGAAAGATTGATTTTCTACTTCAAATTCATAGGGCACTATGTTATTAATAAAAATGAGATTTCTGGGTTACATCATATTTTCTGTTTGTGTCATATGACTCAAATATAGCAACATGAGAATAACCATGGATTGAAATTTAACTGTGTGAGAAAATTTAATTGTTTATGGCAGCCAGACAAGGTTACTGTGGTGTTTCCTATGAGATTCAAGGACTCCATAGATACTGCTTTTGCTACTTCCTTTCTTCAGGTACTCTATGTGTAGATATATTTTACCGATCCAGGTTGCATCTCAGAAATTGCTTATATGTGGGCAATGGAAAAATACTGCTACTAATATAATTTTTGTTGATACTAATGCTACAAATATTTATAATTCTGTTGCCAAGGCTGATTAGCACACTCTTCTTGTGTAACCATTCTTGGTTAACTTCTTTCTTTTAACATTATTGAAGTGCTGGTTTCAATTCAGGAATTTGTTGAAGCCAGGCATACAGCTGGACTTAATAATGCTCCTCCTTGCTTGTGGTCTCCCACTCCCCCTCTTGAATTGAAGGAAGCTCCTGCAGAAGCATTGTCTGCAAATGCAGGATTTGTTTCTTTTGGTAATGTCATGGGAATTGCTGTAGTTAGTTCCCTCTTCTTTTTTTTCATTGTCAGTGTAACAAATTGGGCCATACTTAAAACAATGCAGTCATTTTTCCTCGTCACGTGGAAGGCAAAAAGTTGGACCGGACGGTGTGGAATTTATCTACATTTCATGCATATGTTAGTTACCATGTGAAGGTGAGGTGCCTGCCAAATTGCTCCAACTATTCATTTTGTTTTGGTGGCTGTTTCAACATACTTTGGAATCTCGAATAACAAGCTCGCACACACATACTGACAGAAAAAAAAGTTATTTTGGCTCCTTGCGTAACACACAAAGTTCTTGTTGCAATATGCGTGAAGATGGAAAGTTTTATGGCCTCCATTTCTACCCGAAAGTATAAAAGAAGGGGTGCCTTGCTACACTAGGACTTCAAATGCAACACTGCCCACAAATATTGCATTTGTTTCTCTAAGTTTCTGTCATAGTATGTGCAGATGCAAATTATGTTTCAAAATGGTTTTGGGATTTGACCCATTTGCTAATCTGATTTTTCATGTTTGAAACTAGGATAATGTGATGATCAGTCAAAATTTTCACTCTATTAATCAGGAAATGAAATAATACCATAGATTGTGCCTGGCAAGATCTTTTTGCACTCTTTGCACAGACACTTGACTCTTTGTTTGACCTTGTTTTCTTTTTCCTTGTTGCTACCATGCGTTTCAGAGTAGTTAGATACATAAATTCATCATTTGAGCCAATCTAATTTTAGTTTCTATTGTTATTTCATAGGAACTTTTGATATCAATAATAAGATGCTGATTTATGGTTGTTGTGCTCCTGCTTCCTTTAATCTGTCACTTGAATATATAATTATTCCATGCAAATTCATCAACAGTGCTCGGAGGGTTTTATGCATACTCGCATGAGAAGACGTGTGGAGTCTCTTATTCAGGTAAATTATTCATCTTTTGCAGTCAACTCTGCTTGCTCATTTTCTCTGTGTAGCTTGCCTCGGCAGAGAGATTTTCTCAGAAGTAATCTGAAGAAATTTAGATCTGACAAGACATGGTCTCTTCACAACCAAATAAAGTTAGAGCATTTTTTCCTAGCTTTGCTGTGCATTTGATCTGAAGCAACCATGCTGCTACTTGCTTGCAGGCTGTGCAGTGTCAGCACTCCCATGTTAATTTTAGGATTGTCCAAACCCTGGGAAGGGTGATTGGGATTTAGGGATAGCTGGATAGGGGATGGCTACTTCCTAGGGCCTACATATGAACCCTAAAAAGGAAAGTTTAGGTTGGTTAAGCTGTAATAAAGCATCAAGGTAAGGCTAGAAGAGGTCTACTGTTGATATTGGGAAACAGAGTCATTGCATTTTGGCTGTTGTTTTTCCCAAGTGAAACCAAGCAACTCACTGACCTACGTCCTGAACCTCACAGGTTCTGTACTTGAATGCAGTTTGTTGATTCCTCGAGGTTTATATGCTCTATGAAATATGGCTGTTCGGTTGGTGACAGTGATAGGAACACAACCTTACTGCCAACTTAGGTAAAACCAGAACAATGGTGTCAATCAAGTGTAGGGTGAAAACTTGAAATTATTTGTTGACAATTCCTGAAACTGTAGTCTAAATGACTACAGAAGCACTCTAAACCTTTGCTTTACAGTGAGTCTTTACTGGAATTGCCCTTTTGGACATTCTCATGTAGTGTCCAAGGATTATGGGGATAGGTTCAGATAATTAGGGCCCATGAATTTACTTGCATGGTTTTTGGCTAATCGGTGATTTAGTAAAAAAAAAAACATTTTTGTTCCCTTCCTCACAGTAAAGGGCTTATCTAGAATAACATATGTTGTATCACAGGCTTTGGATCGTGCAAAACCAGGTGGAGAGGAGAAAAAGAAATCACCGAGTAGCAGATCTTTTAAACGGCTGGTATGTCATAATACTTCACCTCCCTTGATGCTTTAAAGAAGATGATAATGTTAACATACTCTTTGTAATATCTATACTCAACTGTAGAGCCTCAAGGAAGCTCGAGCTAATTCAATTTCTTAAATGTGGTATTCCTGTGGCTCCCGTCGAAAGATGCTCTTGCCAAATAACTTTGCCAGAATCAATTCGAGGGAGGCTGTTACGAGTGTTTTATTTCTCTTTAGAAAGGGGAAAAAAGAAAAGAAAAATGAAGAGGGGATAAAAGCACCGCGTATAGTTGCCAATGTGTGTACACTCTGGTTTTTGTTGGCTCTCTCTTAACCAAAAAGATTACTTTTTCTATCTTTTTTAGGTAGTTTATTTCTCTCTGAAAACATAATTTTGTTTAAGCCATTTGCTTCAGTGTTTCCTTGATTCTGTTGATGGGATTTATACGAAATAGAGATGGCGTTAGAATCTGGCTCCAATATATACTTGTCGAAGACATGTGCCTGCAAGGTTTACACCTTGGCATCGACAGATGCAGACTCAATCCATCTTACTATGTCCCTTGTGCAGTAGTCGCTCAGGACTTGCCATTATTTCAATCCCGGACCATCATGTATCTAATGGGAGAATTTGCTGAGAGCAAACGTGTAAGTTTTTGCTAAATACATCAGCGATGAAAGGGCATTTCATGATGCATAAATGATTATTGCAATATTCCACGCAATTTTTTTTTCCAAAATAAAATATGCCTTTAAATCTTTGTCCCAAAAACAGGGTTGTTGTGAGCTTGTTTCTCGGGGGGGGGGGGGGGGGGGGGCTCATCGTATAACTTTAAACTACTAAAACCTCGATATCTAATATATATATGGGTTCCTTCCTTGCCATAGTAGAAGCAGATGCACTAATGACAAAACCATGTCATTTTCAGAAATGGCTCAAAATTCGAAGCATCAAAATTGAAGTTTGCTTACTTAAAAAAGCTGGAGATACACTTCCAGTCACCACTAGATGGTATCCATATGAGATGATGCTATTGGAAGTTTGGAACGTAGATAATTAAAAAGAAGGTGTGCATACATGACTGTTGGATTGCATGATCATCAAACATTCAAGTTTCTTAAAAAATCTATGGGAATGGTAATGGGTTATCCTAGTTGCAAAATCTACTTCGAGAATCAGTATGTAACCTCTTTTTTCGCAATTCTCATTGATAATAATAAAAAAGCTGTCAGCTAACTTGTATTTAGGAGAAGCCTGCATGGCATAAGAAATCCTTATTTCGAGGGGGGAAAAGAAAAGTCCTCTCTCTGTATACAGCACACACACACACCTGTTCATCGACGAGAAAGCTAATTTTTGGATAAATTTCATAAGAAATGATCGGGCATTAGCTATATTTGGAATTCCCCTCCTTGATTATAACAATTACCAAGCCTGTATTTTTAGTTTCGGTATGGTATGTGATGTATGAATGATTGAGAATCGCTCTACATAACAGTTGTTCTGGTACAGAGTGTGTTGTGAATAGGATAATGCTGTCTTACCATAAAATCAGCTAGGCTTGTGTGGTGTGGCATTTTCTTCCATCCCATCACAGTTCCCAAAAAAACAAAGAAACAAAAACATTCTAGTCCTTGTAAACTGTCCTGTACAATGTATATCTAGTTGCACTAACAAAGCTTGTAACGAACTTTTCTAAAACCAGGCTGTTTCTCTTCTATTTAAGACTCCACAAGCTAACAACGAGATGCGATAGGATGCAACTACACATTATCAGCACAAGATTTAATCGTTCTCTTTCAAGCTTCGACAATGGGTTCCTCCAGGAATCGAGTTTTGATTTTTGCTGCCATTTTCTTATGTCTCTTCTTCCATTTTCCTTCTCAGACCGTGGCCATGTCTCGAGCCAAAAGCCTGGAAATCACGGCTAAGATTTGCAAGCGAACCGGGAACATTAAAGTATGCCTGCAAGTTCTGTTGTCCCGCCCACAAGCATTGTTTCGCTATGATTTGATGGCCATGGCGGAGAATGCCATACAACTATCAAGAAAAGAATCGAACGATACAGTCAATTTCTTTAATAACTTGGCCAGCAGCAAGGACACAAACCCTGCATTGAAGCTGGTCCTTAAGAGTTGTATATCCAATTTCAAAGAGGGGTTTATGTTCTTGAACCTCAGCGGGCTGGAAGGTCGGACGGCAACATTTGATATGCATAACGCCTATGACCAAGCTACTGCTTGTGAAACAGATTTGTCTGCCAACAAGGTTGCGATTGACTTGGTTGCTGCTAGAATCAAGAAATGGAAGGATGTCTTTTCGGTTGCTATGGCAACGGCAGGAGTTCTTGAAGACTCTCTTCCAATCCCTGAATAGTCATTCCTGATTTGAAGATTAGGATAACATTATTTATTATTATGAATAATTAATGTGTGTGATTTCTAGTTTGCTTGCTTCGAAGATTTGGTGCCATTTGATTTATGTAAAGAGGGATTTCGCAGAGTTTTGCACTCTTGAGTTTCGACAGAATCATTCGCTAACGCGTTTGGTCTGATAGAACAATGGGTATCTGAATGTCAATGTGGCTTGTGTGTTTCTTTCCTTCTCTCGTGGTTTCACTGACAGGATATTTGCTGAGCCTTCCCATCTTTACCTTTTGCAAGAAACTTCTTTATTTTTGCAAGAATTTATCAGCGAATCATTGGTCAAGTCAGCAGGGATCAATCAATCTGAAGAGTGGAGGAAAATTCCTGGAAGCCACCTTTCTGTCGTGAGAAATTAAGGATGGCAGATTCCTTTTTGGTAACAGGTCTACGAAGATGTTATGACCTTCCTCCACGTGAATACTGTATTTTTTTATCAATATCAATAACGACTGTTTTTTTTTACCTTTTTCTCTTCTCCTATCCAATTAGCTGCCAAGGGATTCACTAAAACGAGCTTAATTCGTCGTGGAGTTGACAAGGAACAAGCGAAAACCTAGAGAAAGAAACTGCTTTGAAATTGACGTTGGGAAAAACGCAGGAGCAGTTTTGTACAGGAGTGTATGAACCAAAGAATTTAAAATCAAAACTTGAGTTTTGACCCTAAAAAAAAAAAAAAAAAAAAAAAAAAAAAAAACAAGATCCTCCTCCTCCTCCTCCTCCTGTCTCTTCCATAAGCTTGTGAGTTCGCTATCTGGTTGAAACGGGCCCAACCCATCTCGTGAAACCATTCAGCCAAGGCGATGGCGTCAATGGCTTCATGCCTCCATCTGTTGCTGCTGGATGAATCATGGCAGTGGACCCACCACACGAGCCCTACCGCATTAAGATTTAAGCCTCCCCGCTTTCCTCTCTGCTAGTGATGTCATCACGAGTTGGGCAGGTAAGACTTCAAAATAGAGAGGGTGGACCCTACCCACCATGCATTAATAATAATAATAAATAAATAAACAAAAAAACACCAGCATTGAAAAGGGCTTCTGCTTCATTTCTCCATCTCTCTCTCTTGATTAGAAAAGTATTTCCTGCCCACTACTCGGAATCACTGTCCATGCTCTCCATCCCCTTCAGCCCTCTTCGTTTTTGCTGCATGCGAAAAGTAAACCATCCATCACAAACATGCATACATGTTTTCCTGTCTATTCATGCCCTAAGTGTACTAGCCTGCAGGCCACCATCCCCCCATAGATCCATACCTGAGACTTGATTTATTTATTATTCTGGTTCCACGGACAATTCGCTTTAATATGCATGAAGATAAACTTTCCATGGAAGAGTTCATTAGGTACAGAGTAGATGAACCCTAGAGTTGTTGGGAGACATGGAATAGGCTCACACGTGTACATAAAGTTGGACCTCGTGTCTAACATGCATAGCACAGAATAATGATAGACCAATGCTTGATGACAACAGCGTAATATGTGCCGGTGATTCCAAGGGATGGAGACATGGAGGTTGGTAAGCAAAAAAATAAAGGCACATGAACACGAGTTTTATAGCATAATCAGTTCACAAGAGTGGATGTAAGAAGCAGAGAGACCATTACCTTCTTCACACATTTCTTCTCTCTAACCTCGTACCTACTCTTTGTTAAGTCGGAGAGCCACATCCCTGGAAAACAATACTGCCCAAATACACAAAATATAAAAACCATTGTTTTTTTTTTTTATCGTTCTTACAGGCAATATCAGTAATTTTAAAAAAGATAAAGCAAGTTTGTGATTACCTGCAGAGCTTTATCAATGTTCTTGGCCCTTTTTTTGGGTCTTTGAGGCAGTTTTGTGCCTTTAATTGCAAAGAAATCATCTTCCTTTTCCTTCCTTGACAAAGCAATATAAATTCTTGGCCACTCAATGACTTCATTGTTATGCACTTTTTCTCCTCCGCCAGCTACTACTGGTACTGAGGCAAGGTTGCTATTTGTAACCCCGGCTTCCTTTTCTGATTGAGCCCGAGTGGAATCAGCTTGCCTCGTTTGATGATCGGCTACTGCTATGGATCCATTTGGTTTCTCATCTTTTGCTGCTGACCTAGAGCTAGGCATCTTTCTATCAATATTTTCTGGTGTTGGAGGAGATCTCTTTCTTGCAGTAGATCTAGAAACAACCTTGCCACTACCACCACTATTTCTTGATGGAGACCCATTACCAGCACCTGGTCGCTTTTCTAAATTCCTGGTCATGGCCACACAAAAAAAAGAAAAACAAAGCGACGCAAACTTGCTGATGAGAAATGCTTTGGTTTGGTTCTGAGATGCAAAAACGAACAAAAGTTGGGTTTTTTTTTAGACTTTAAGTGAATATAGATCATGGGCAGAAAGGGGGAGAGCATAGAATTTAATACCCACCTAAAATAAGAAAAAGAAAAGCATATAACCTTACTAGTCATCGATGAAACCCTATCACTACACAACTTTGTTTTAAGTACGCGAATAAATAAATAAATAGAAGAACACATTTCACAAATACCACCAATACCAACAAGGAGCAACAAATTAATTAAGGTGATAGTTTTTTTTGTTTTTTTTTTTTTAGGAAATTTCAAACATGAGCAATGGGGCAGGAGAGAAAAGGCACCTAGTGGACGAGTGATACCTTGATCCCATAAAACAGCAAGCAAAAATGTGAAGCAAGATAAACCATAAACAAAGCAAAAACAGGGCAGGCAGGGGTGACTAGAAATGGAGATGAACTTCTTGGATACCAATCAAACCCAGTAAATAGGTTAAGAAAGATGAGAGATTGATATATTTTATATATTCTTCTCCCATGCCCTTCAATGGGTAGAAGGGTTAATCACTTTAAAAAGAAGCTGCTCTTCAACAACTGGAATCGATGAGCAGAGAAGCTTTTATAACAGCAAACGTTTACATCCCAAAACTTTGAAATGTTTTCCATATAAAGCAACAGCTTCAAATAAATAAATAAAATAAAGAGAGGATCCACCAAATTATACCATCCAAATAAATCCAGGGAATTTATACCAAAAATACATACAAGGCAGGTTTTCAAACATCATCAATATCTGGCACATAATCTTAAGAAATAAAATCATAATTTAAAAAATACCCAACAAACATTAAATTCATAAAAACACCAAGAAAAACAAAATACCTGTGTGAAAGAATCCCAGAATTTCCTTTCTTCAAGGTTCCACCTCTGGTATTAGTACTGGTAGACTGTTGTTGGGATGATGGTGGTGGAGGTGGTGGCGGCATGGACGATGGAGAGAGCCTGTTATCAACTCTCCTAGGAATCTTGCTGATGGGATGTCTACCTTGACCAGAAGATGATGATTCATCAGGAAAGGCCCTGATCTCAGACCTTGACACTCTAGCTCTCTTCTTCTGTCCCCATTGCAACAGCACGTCACCGTTGCCGCCACGGCTTGGGCTAGGACTTGGACTAGTGCCATGTCTTTGTGTGTGATTGTGGTTGTTATCTGAATGTGGAGGACTGGTTGTACTGTTATTGTGGTGGTCTTGGTTTCTCGATGGGGATCTAAATCTGAAACCTTTAGCTTCAAAATTAGTACTTGTGGAATCGAATCCATTTGGGATTGACCTTCCATTCTCAACTCCATTGGTTTTTTTGCCATTGCTTAAAGGAACACAATCTGGGCTTACTCTCTGATACCTGCACACATTACAACAGCCATTCATTAGTAGTAGATAACAGAGAGATGATCCACAAACCAACGCATAAGGATTCAAAAAAATCATCACATACATTCAGTGAACTTTGAAGTCCAAAGATCATATCATGAAAATGAGAAAAATGTAATCTTTTTTTCACAGCATTGGATGTATAAACCGAGATTAAAACATAATATTTTCATGTGTCAACTTTTGGGTACCACGTCAAACAGTCCATGCTTTCATTCATTCTCGAACATAACCCAGATTAATTTGAAAACAATCAGCCATAGATCAGTGAATGAAAAGACTTGGAAATAGAAATTGAAGTAATCAAACAACTCGTTTTGCTCAAGCAATATTAGGAGTGGAATCGCAAAGGAAAAACCAGAAACAAAGAATGGTTTTTTTTTGTGCAGTCTGTAGTGAAGAAGAGGTTGAAACGGGTCTTTTACCGCAGTCCAGCAAGAAATGAGCATTACAAAATGGAACTTGAAGGAGCAACAGAAGTTTGAGACCAAAAAAGTCATCTTTGCTTCAACAACAGAGATTTTGAACCTTTGTATTGTCCATAACAGCAATTGACATTTGACAAGGTTGTTGATCGAAACACAAATTGATCAATATCATACCCCATTAATTATACGGATCTTATACATATTCCAATTCATTGAAAAGAGTGTTAATTTCACTCTTGAGAGAATCGATTATTCATCATATCATGTGGTTTGATAAGGAACTAGTCTTTGAAACACTGAATGCTTGTTGTTGCTTTTCACAAAGAAATATGCAATCTGCGAGCAAAATCTCATCTTTTAAAGGACACAAATATTAAGCGAACAAAGCAAGCAAAACCCATGTTCATGTCTCTTCCTTCTCATCATGACCATCACCAACAAACAACAATAGCAAGAACAGTTGTACCCGGATCCAGCAACCAATCCATCTATTCAAAAGTCGATAAAACAAAACAACAAAGAAAGCAGGGAGATCAAAACTCAAGGCCTAACTCAGACTCGAGCAGTATCCAGAAGATGAAAAAACAGAAGAAGATAGATGGGTTATAATAAAGATGGAGGAGAAAAAAGAAACAAAAACAGCCAATATTTGTTGAGGCAGCAAAGAAGGACACGGACCTCATCATTATAACCAAGCAAAAACACCTGTTGGTACAGCTATGTAGAACCTTAACACGTTAAAAGGTGGGATCCTTGGTTTTTCTTTTAAAGGGATGTTATCTTTTCAATCAATAGTTTCATCAACAATGGCTTTCTCAAATCTCAACATCCCATCCAACAAGACATAGGAACTCAAAGAGACAGAGAGAGAAAGATAGATAGAGAGGAGGCGGGGGACATGAAAGGCAAAAACAGAGAGAGGGTCAGAGGGAGAGGAAGCTGAGGAAGGGCAGGCAATCAAAGAAGCGAACATATGTGGAGTTATAAACATATGATATTACACAATGGAGAGTATTTAAATACTTGAGAGAGTAGTCACTCCTCCTACACTCTACCACAGTGGGGTCTGTGAGGAAGGGGGGAGTTTTTTGCACTCTTTTTTTTTTTAATTGTTCTGTTCGCTGCCACTTGGGATCCAAGCCAATTCATCCACTCAATAACACTATTCTTTATAGATCCATATACAGTACATGCCAACTAGGGTTTCTTGTACTTTAGGCCTTGCTCTGAACTCAGCCCTTACTCTACTTGTGGCTGAGTTTACAATGCCTTGTTAAGGTGTTTCTCGTCTCTCTTTCATCTTTTTTTTTTAACTGATAAGGGTGATTTGATTGGATTAGGTTTTTATTGAATTTAATTGGTTCATCCGGTTAAGTGGTCTGTTTTTATTGTAAATCTTGTGAAATTATAATTTTATTTTTTAATGTCATATGCAAGTTTTCACCTCACAATTTTATATAGTTTTATGTATGGATTTGAAATTTAGGTTTTATTTTATTGTTTTATAATTCATGGAGGAAGAGTAATTTATTATTTAAATAATTTTATAAAAATATTTTATTCGATGGAAAAAGTTCTTTATCCCATTTTATGCGTGACCAAATTGATGGCGGGGATAGACTACTGACAAATATTAAATATTAAAGATGGATCACTATTGAATTGAAAGCCCACCACACCGTGATCCATCGCCGTTTCTAGCACTCCCCTTGTCGAATTGTTTTTGAAGGTTGATTGTTACACAAGGGATCATGATACGGCGTCGTCCAATGTTCTTAGAGAGCATGCACTTTTATTGTTATTCGGATTTCTCAATGACAAACACAGATCTAGTTGTGTTGGGTGAACCAGGCGGCTTGATATTGCATGTTTGTGTTTACATTATCAAGCATAAAACTGATGTAGGATCATGTTTCCTCGGAGCAATGTTTTGTTTGATTTCAAAAATTCCAATTTATGCTGCTGGAAAATCTTGTCCCAATTTTTGTTTTTGCATTTGAAACCATGTTTAGATACATTTCAAAAGTACATTTGACTTGAAAAAAATCATTTTTAAATATCCTCAAGTAAAAAATATTTTAAAAAAACGCTTTGCACTACACAAATTAAAAAAGGATCCAACATCTATTGCACAGAAAATATATTATTTTGACCAAAGTCATGGTAAATTGTTGTCATGGAAGAAAAACTCGAATTGTTTGCATAACATGTTTGGTTTCAAGTGAAAACCAAACCAGGGCTCGTGACTGATTCACCATAGTATCAGAGAAGGCATCTAATCTAATGCCAACCCTAATTTTGAGGAAGAGAAATACAGTACCGGCAGCAGATCACGGTGCATCCTCGAAAAGGGGAGATTCCGGCATCTGGTTGACGGGGTTCACAGCTCTATGAACTTGAATCAGGTGACCTGAAATGTGAAACCAATGGGACAACAAAATCATATGGTCAGTAATAAAAGGCTTAATCATTTAGTTTTATAATTTAGAGCGACTTCGGCTCAATTTCAAGAAAAGAAAATGCTTTGATTTTCCAAACCATAATGACAATGTTAGAGGGATTATTCCAACTCTATTCTCCCAACCCCTCGACTTCTGGTCGAGCCCGTTCTTCGTGCCCCTTTGGTAATGTTATTGACTTTTAAAATCTCAACTATACAAAAATTAAAGAAACCGTATAATATGCATCTGTGAATAGTAAAAATGCATCAACTGCTAGTTTTGGAAACAAGAAGAAAAGACAGAAGAAATTTTATGCATGAGTATATTGCAAGTCCTAGATGGTATTTTAGTAATTGATGATAAGAATTGCAAATATTCACTCACTATCTCTCTTAAAGACAAGAAAAATGGTGATTTTTATGATTTTCCCAAACCAAGGTTTTTACCTCATTTTGACATGAACCCACATAATAATTTTGATATCCAAACAGCCACATTTAGGAAAACAAACACCCCCAAAGGCATTACCAAACAACGCAAAACTCGAAGTTTTTTTGTCTCAGCATAAACCAGCATGATCAGGCCCTTGCTGTTATTTCTATTTACAAAGGAAAATCCCTGAGGCACCGAAAGCATCCCCAAGTCCTAACTACTATAGTACAAATTCAGCCCTTTGAACAATAAGCATCGCATTGTGACATTCTAATAGGCATCCTAGGTTTACTAAATTTAACTATCTAGAATAGGTACAATGAAGATGAATGCAAAAAAAAAGATCAACATGCAGATTAAAAATGTGTTAATAGTTTGATTCCAGAAACCTGAGCAAGCAACCACCAAATATGTACCTGGGTTCCATTTACCGAAAGAGCCTTGGTACTGATCTCTTTGGTACTTTGCCTTCAAGCATTAGTCTTCTATATGCTTCTCTTATGTGGCAAGGCCTGATTGGCCCAGATTCCTTCCTTTCCATCATTACAATTCTGGCTGTAAACCATATAAAAGAACATGTTTGAGGAAGAGTTTTTCAGATATCAGTATACAAACTTTTTTCCAGCCTAGTCATGCATAACACCATGCAGTTCTTAAAAGTAGGTAACATCATTGTGTTTGCCACCAGTCAGTCATCATGTATCTTGTATTATGGCCACAGAAACACAGCTGTTACTTCTTCCTTACTTCCATTTAAAAATAATGATCAGTAGAAATATATGCACACCTGTTTCAACAAGTTCACCAACAAACATTTTTGCTATACCGCAAACCACAATCGTCATTGGTAAATAAATTTTCTGGGATCCAGTGATGCTCACTAACAACTGCTTTCACAACACGAGAGAAAAGTAAGGAGATAAGGTTAACATCAATAAATAAAGGAATCAACTTGTGCACAGATTAATGAAATGAATGATGCATCTCCAGAAGGCTGCATGGAAGTCATTACTAAAAATAACAAAATCAATCTGTGCAATACTTAAAAACATGAATGATGCATTTCAAGAAAGTTGAGTGGGAGTAATTAACAAATGTTGCAACTACTGTATAATCCCAAAGGATTTCTGGAAACTTGTTCCCCACAACAGAGAAAATATTCATCTTGATGTATCAGCCCACAGGAGGCAGGGGAAAGAAAAGACCAAATTTTGCCCCCAAAAAATAAATTCCAAGGACGAGGCATAAAACAAAAGAAATAGCATGAGAAAAGAACGAAGAATGCAAGCAATAGGAAAGTATACCCTTTTCATGTTAGTCTTCTGCAGTGCAGATCTGTGGAATGATTCGTACCTACTAATCTGCTCTTCAGTAAACTGAGCTAAAATAGTCCTGAATAAAGAAACAAAGGGCAATAGTTCAAAGAAATGCCTACTTTTATAAATGATTAGATGAGGAAGATAAAAAAAAGGTGGCAATAGTGCTCATCCAATTAATGCTACATAGCATTTGAAACAGTTCTTTTCATTCTTCCTAGCACTCAACACGCAAGATCAATTTCTTATTATGTCCATGATATTTAACCATCATTTGAAATTTTCATGAAATAACATGATATTTTGAAAGCATTTTTTTGCAATTTTAAAACATGTACTACCAGATATATTATATCATCCATTTGGATAATGGCCTCACTCTTAGCAACACCAAATTCTCTCTCTTTTTTTCTTTCATTTTTTTTTTTGGGGGGGCGGGGGGCGATATCATGAACGAATAGTAATTAGGATTTCTATCTGACATTCTATTTCTATCTTGCTTTTCAGATGTTGTTTCCAGAACATCACATGCAACTGTTGTTTCACTTTTCTCGTATCATTCTGTTCTATTGAATTTCTTTTTATGATAATAGGATTTGAACTAGGATCCTTACCCTTATAATAGGTGCAATTACTATAGCAACACATAATCTAACTTTCAAATTAATGCAATAACCATAGGATTTGAACTTGGACCCTCACTCATCCTACTATCTCATGCAATGGAAGGAGATAAAATTATAGTGTGATCTCACTCCCCCCATGACCAATCTTGGAGCATATAGAGACATTACTAGTTGCACCACGTGAAAACAAACATCTCTGACTTGTGAGATTAATCACTCTTCTTTTCTGTTTGCTTTTTAAGAAGCTAACATTCTTCTTCTTTTTTATCACAAAACCAAGAAAATTTGCAAGAAGATCCCACAAAATCAAATCATTGTCGAGTTGAACCAACTTAAACAAGTTCTTGTATCTAAATTGAATCACTCTCCGCTGTAAGCAACGAAACATGATTGAGCATCTTATAAAAGGCACAAGAATCTGGAATTCAATAATGCATCTAGGATTATAGTTGCAGTAAAAATCTCAACGAAAGCAGTTAAACAACCTCAAATAATAGTTAAAAGACAAAAAATTGAAATTGCCTACTAACCATTTCATCTGGGAAAAAGCATTCGGAGAAGTAACAGGACAACTATTGTAACTGGCTATCATGTCATGCAGAAATGAACCTTTTCTAGTCCCAGGCTTTACATTATAACCTTTCTTACAGAAAGAATTGTAATAATATTTAAGGGTTGAAGGTCTGCTGGATGAGGCTATTGTTTGTGCACGATACTCCTTGCAATAAATATGCACAGGAGCTGAAGCTAAAATATTAGTAAAATGAGTCTAACTGGCAGCAAAAGCAGGAACTTTAGACAGTCAGCACTCAACAAAACCATTTTGTGCCTATGCCAGACTACTTACTCCCTCATATCAGCAGCCAATATATACCTCTTCTACCCATAACTGCTTAGCTCCTGAAATATTGCAGTCCTGCTATTCCCAAACTTCAATACCATCATAACGTCAACTAAAACACTGGGGGGGGGGGGGGGGGGGGGGGGGGGGGACCAAGCCTGCCCAGAAAGCGCAAAAAGCAAAGCAGTGCACCCCTGCTCACCCTTTGATCGATCTTATCTTCAACATCTTGCAAATACACCAGACCTCTTAAGAAGTCCCTTCAAATACAGCCTTGAGCGATAGTTCATTACGAAAAACATATATAACAGAAAGTTCCCAAACACCATTCTTTATTTACCAGTTATCACATTTTAAATACATAACAAATCACAATAGCAACAAGGATAAAATAAAGGAATTACGAATTTGAAAAGCTTTACTCACTGCATCTTTGCCATTTAATAAGGGTCAGCAGTAGAGGCAAACTTCGAAAGCTCGACATCCATGTTATCTTCCCCTCCTCGTCATCTTTATTCTATGCCTTGCTTCTTACAGAGCCCAACATAGCCCTCGAAGTAGATGGGTGGTCAGAGGGATGGACAAAATCACTGTGGCCTCCACCGCCAAGGTCATCATCATCTTGAGCAACGACAGCACCCTGAGAGTCATCATCAGCAGCAGCGTTAGAAGCTTGAGTATCATAATCATCTTGGGCAACGGGGGATTCTGGTGGCTATTCTTCTTGCTCCACATACGCTGCCTCGAATGGATCCTTCCATTGCTTCATTTCCCTGTGAACACATTAAGTAACGTAAGCCTGAGCATTTCTGACGAACACTTTGAGAGCAAAAAATTAGAACAAAAAAAAAAAACAAGCCATAGATTAATGAAAGAATCCAAGGAATAATAAAATTCAAAATTGACCTGAAAATTAAGTACCTGATTAATAGATTATTAATAAGGAATTAAATAGCAAGTAAAATCCAACTAGGGTTTGGGATTAGTTGTTTGGTTTGGGATTATTTTGCCAACTGTCTTGTAATTTAGGATTATTTCATTTTTCTTGTTTATTTGAATTTTGAACTGTCCAGAGATTTTCCCAGGTTTTATTTTATTTTTTATGGGCAAATTTAAATTTACCCACCGAGCTCTAGGCCCAGCCAGTTTCTGCCCTCGACGAGGAAATCGTATTATTAGCCCAGTCCAGCATCATCATGACTTTCTTTCTTTTTTGCCCCGGCGGTCAACATGGTGCGATGGGAACTGGACTGACTCGTCAACCCACCTCATTACTCTGCTTAGTTGTCTTTCTTAAGACATTTTTTTTATGATAAATATACAAAAATATTTTTTAAAATTTATTTTGAACATTGAAATAATTTAAAAATACACAAAAATTATTACAATATCAAACACTACGATATTATTTATTGTCACCGTAAAAACAAATACACCTTGCAGGTCTTTGCACTAGTATAACCGTTCAATTCTTTCCAGAATTTGATCCTCTTTTTTAATAACAATTCTATTGCACTTAATAAAATATAAACACGTCATTATTTTTATATTATATCAATAAAAATAATAGTTATAAATTGATTAAAAAAACTATTGACAATAGTAACAGTATATAACAATAATTCAAAGTTTGAGTTCCTTGTGTGGGAACTATCTGTAAGGAAGGAGTATGAGCGACCGTGAATCCATGGGTCACATTACCAAGTCCCGTTGAAAGATCCAAAATCACTTGTCAATATCCATTTCTTTCATCCAGCTAGAAACAGCCACCATATCTTTATTGAAAAAAAGTTCAAAAAAAAAAAATAGTCGGCATACTATCGTATAGATCTAGATCGGTCTATATATATAAATAAAAAAAACATATAAATCAAAATAATCAATAAGAAAATAGAAGAGGCTACCACTGACGAGAACCACAAAAGCTAGACATCTTTTTTTAAAAAAAGAAAAAAGAAAAAAGAAACTAATATATATATATTAATTCTTCGTTTTTCAAACAATAGTATATATTTGTGGTATAAGAAATTGGCAATAATGATCAAGGAAAATGAAAGACTTCTCCCGGGGGACAATACTGAGAGTTCATAATTATGACTTTTTTTCCGTGAAGAAATGGTCTCGTGTAATCAAGTAACCCCGATGATGCGGCTAAAACTAAAAGAGATCTGGTGGTGGGAAGATGATGAAACAGCAGCATCATCAATATGTATCTGGGAAGATGATGAAACCAGCATCATCATCATCATCATCATCATCAATGTGTATTCAGGGATGGAAACAAGCAGCCCATTGTGGGCTCAAACAAAAGTTCTTTGCTGAGGAACTTCAATGATTATAGTATGTATTATCAGTTTTGTTCTGTTTTTGCTTAAATATTTCGTGTTAGTTAAAAAAACAAGATAAAATAATGTTATTTTTACTTCGATTTAAATTTCAGCTTATTTTGTATTTTTCAGCTAAATATCGCCCAAAACAATCCGGTTTCGTTCCTTCCATTCTGTGTCGGCTAAATAGTATTTTTTTAATAATGAATAATTTTATAATATCAATCATATCTCATAATCCGATCGTTAGATTAAGATGAGATTTTGCGATGAGTATCTTGATATTTTTATATATATTATGTTAAAATTTCAGAGCAGTCAAATAATGCAATGACTTTACAAGATTGATGATGACATTATCTTAATATTATACATGTTTAGAAAAAATATTTTATTGTGTCTTTTTTATATTAAATTACACAATTCTAAATAATTTTATTTTTGAATTTGAACTAAATTTTTTTCCAATTAATATATTTAATTATATATTTTTTATATATATAAACAGTATAGCCTTAAAACAGCATGCCAAAATATTTCAAAACTGAAACATTTCGTTTCAATTGAAAAAACAAAACAATATTCAAAACCAAATTGACAAGTATATACCTTAATTTTCCAGCTTCTTCTTCTTCTTCGAGCGTGTTTGGTATTGTTTTTACTTTTGTTGTTGAGGTTATAAAAAATAGTTTCATGAAAAGCATTTTAGTTGCGGTTCAAAATAAGTTCTTAAGTGTTTGGTTAAAACTGTAGTTCAGTTTGAGGTTGAAAAAAGCAGTTTCATGTGTTTGGTTATCATGCTTTTTATATTATTGTCAACTCGTGAAATTATTTTAAAGGACGCGCACACACGCGCACACATATAAATTTTGTAAATTAATAATCATAACAATAAAAAGTAATTAATAATTCATGAAAAAACATATATATATTTTTATTCTTCCATTGGGCCAAAGCCTAACTCTGATGGACTTGGGTCGGGTCGAGTGTCGGCCCAGCCCAAGTCCAGTTTTTTTAATGGATGACGTGAAACATTGCGTTGTTCACATCTTCTTCACGTGGACAACACGGCACTGCTGTGCACGTGAATTAATTCACGTGCACAGTAGTGTCCGACCAACTATAACTAGAGCTTCAACGATTGATGTCGATGGATAGAGAAGGCTAAGGTGGTTCTTCCTGTGGCGATGTTAGAGATGGTAGCCTGTGGCGGCCGACAACAACGTTGGAAGGTGTCACTGTGGAGAGAGAGACCGTCGGTGGTGTGTTTGGGATGCCTGCGATCGATTTCGGTGGCCATCGTTGTCTCTTGCTAATTGTGTCTTCAGCTTGGTGTTTCGAAGGAGAAAAATAATGCGGAGTTGCATGCATCAATAATTTGCCGATAAGCTAATAAGTTGCATGCATCAATAATTCTGCTTCTTCAAAAGCTAATGCCGAGATCACAGGTTTGCATCGCAGTAAAAGCATGATTTTCCAGCTTTTGAAAATAAGCAGCTTCGATCGATTTTTGTGTTGGTCCCATGCCAATTTAATCTTCTTCTTTTTTATCAAACGACACATTTTTGCTCATGAGTTTGATCGTTATATATATATATATATATATATATATATGTATATATATATTGCTGTCTATATATTCAGTTCTGTTTAAATAAACTCTCCACTCATGACGAATTCCATTCATGAGCTCAGGCGCCGACTGCCTCCTAGCTAATGGCTATATATCTTTCTCGTTTATTCTAAAAGATTTCTGGCTCGTGTCTTTCTTATGCGAAATTGATCTGGGAGTTATTTGACATCATACATTTTGAAACATTTTCACTACCTAATTCAAATCAAATTTATGTCCTCGCACGTGCAAAATCTTAGGGACGTTAGAATCCTTGCTGAAGCGGCTTTAATTAGTTCAGTAGGATAATTATATATTGATTACAACCTAGTCCCTATATCTATGCTAGACTAATTGATTAGTCCTTGCGTCTTAAAATCATTTGATTATTTTTGACACTAGAAGGATTGCATAGTAAATGTTGATAAAAGACAAGGACTGTAATTAACTCGACAATCTAAAGCATAGAGAAGTACATAGTCAAAGCTTTAGAAACAGTCGAGACAACTGATTGACCAGGCAAACGTAGATTCCATAAGCAGGGCCTCCACCACGGGAGAGGGAGCCAGTAAAGGCGTGATGAATCCCAACACGCTCTAAAAATCAATCAATCCATGAAGGTTGCTTTCACTTTTTGTTATATGCTGCGGTCTAAAGTGGGGAGGGGTGCCCACTGCCCACTGCCCACTGCCCACTTATTAGTTATTACTCTTTGTGCAAATAACAAGCCGTAAGAGATTAAATATATATTTTATTATTTATTGATTGATTATATCAAATTTAGTCTTAGATCTTCTAATTATTATATGTTTTATTTTGATTTTTTTTCCTTTCAATTTTATCCCATATAGTTTAATTTGGTTTGGTTTTTATATGAAATCCAGTCAACTTTTTTATATGTTAAATTTCATTCTCATTTTTTTTATTGATATTTGTATTTTTTGAAGATATTTTAAAAGTTGATTTTTTTTCTCTCAATTTTATCTTCCTTATCATCCTTTTCATATGATCGGTCTATATTATTTTAATAAAATTGAAAAAAAAATATGTTATTTTCAGCTTATTTTTCATAGCATAACTAAATAGTGAAAAGGAATTTCAATTCAGTTTGTATGACACAACCAAACATTGAGAAATAATTCACTTTTATAAGAACTTATTTTTTAAAAAATCCCAACAAAAAAACACGGCATAAGTTGATTACATTATTTCTCGTGGTTCTTAACACCCCCTTTTTTTTTTTTTTTTCCTTTTAAGATTATGTTTGGTAACAAGGTTGCAAGGTGAAAGAAATTTTTAAAATTATTTTTTATTTGATAGCTTTGATATAAGAATATAAAAAAGAAATTTAATGTATTTTAGCACAAACACATTTTTAAAATTACTTTCGAAAATTACCGGAACCCAAATACCAAAATGACTTGATGGTGTAATTAATTAAGTTTTTTTTTTTTGTTATAATAATCAATAGAAAGATAAAGTCCAGCCCATTGTACTTGGGGCATGGATAGAGAGCATAGATGGGATTAATTTCAGTGATTGGATAAGCAATGTGTCCCTGAGCAGCAGCGTCCGAAGTAAGAGGTTGTTCTAAAAGAAATGATTACAGAGAATCCATGGCTGAGCAAATATTTCCCTTGCTTGCCTGTAAAGAAACAATCAAGCATGGTTCGGCGCCCCCTGTCAAGAAAAATGTTGACAGCTAATGATTAACCGAGTCAACAGCATTGCCCGGCAAGCTTGAATGCTCATGTGCCAGTGCTGGTTTATATTTTCAGACATTATCTGCAATCCAAAGCTTGTGATTGAGTTCAGAACTGATGAAATCTTAAATAGGCCTGCTAGAACTGATTACGCTTTAGCTAGCTGTGCTCGTTCTTAATCAGTCCCTGATCATTAAAATCAAACTTGAGAAACAGGGCGCCTAGATTATTGGTTTGCTGTTGGGATAAGATTGCTCGTACCATGAATCGAAAACATTATAAAGACAGAGGTCAAGAACTGAATCTGCGGGTGTTGGCTGAGTCGATCAACAGAGATGTCTGGTATATTGGTTCTTGAGAGAGAAAGATTCATCGAGTTATGATCATTAATTGATCTACTAATGATCATGGAATTAATCAAGATAATCTGGTAGCCTACCCACTTGATTCAGCTTGAGGTCAACTTACAAATTACGTGCTGAGTGCATTGATTAGTATATGGGAGCCATGGCGATCATTTTCTTATATATAATATTTTCGATGCTTTAACATCTCTTCTGCTGTGTCAAATCTTTTCTGTACAAATGGATTCTACTTCAAGAAAAGTTAAAGAAAGGGCAGATATGTAATTACGGAAGATTCAAACAATGGCTGGTGAAACGGTCTGCTCGCTACACATCTTTATGCAAACATTTGCTTTTGCTTTTCTTTCTTTGTTTTTTTGAAGAAAGCAAAAGATGAAACCAAAAAATATACTGAGCCAGAGAAAAAGATGACCTTGGATGCTGTTAATGTGCTACAACTTTGCCTTTAGATTCTTCACATCGCCTCTTTCCTCTCATTCTTTCACACCCTCGTACACCTCCGTGTCTGTTCATCTGTGTGACCTCAGTTCAGATTGTATGGGATGGCCTGTTTTTATTTCATTTGATGATTAGATATTGGGTTCTCTAGAGACATTAAATATTGTTTCTCTCTCTAAATCGTTCAAGCTTCTAGCATGGCTGCTTCTAACACGAGGCTTGCCTTCTTCTCCTCTCTACTTCTTTTGTTTCTGGTCAACTCTTGTCAATCACTCTCCTCGCATAACATCTACCTCAGAAGACAAGCTTCCATCCTGGTTTCTGCTAAACAATCTCTTGAGTCTTATGATCCATCACTTGATAGCTGGAATGTGTCAAACTACGTACTTCTGTGCTCCTGGACTGGCATCCAGTGCGACGGCATGAATAGGTCAGTGGTTGCTCTTGATGTATCCAATTCGAACATCTCGGGCACTCTCTCACCTGCGATCACCGAGCTTCGAAGCCTCGTCAGTCTTTCGATCCAAGGAAACGGCTTCTCTGATGAGTTCCCACGAGAAATTCACAAGCTTATAAGGCTCCAGTTCCTCAACATATCCAACAACCTGTTCAGTGGGGAGCTTGCCTGGGAGTTTTCTCAGTTGAAAGAGCTTCAAGTGCTGGATGTTTACAACAACAATCTCAATGGCACACTGCCATTAGGTGTCACCCACCTTGCCAAGCTGAAGTACTTGGATTTTGGCGGGAATTACTTTCATGGGACTATCCCTCCGAGCTATGGAAGTATGCAGCAGCTGAAGTATCTGTCACTTAAGGGGAATGATTTGCGTGGTTTAATACCTGGTGAGCTTGGTAATCTTACAAGTCTTGAGCAGCTCTACCTGGGGTATTACAACGATTTTGATGGAGGAATCCCGCCTGAGTTCGGTAAGCTGACCAATCTGGTTCATATAGACCTTGCAAACTGTAGCTTAAGTGGACCTATACCGCCAGAATTGGGTGGCCTCAGCAAGCTAGACACCCTCTTCTTGCAAACAAATGAGCTCACTGGTCCTATTCCTCCTGAACTGGGCAACCTGAGCAGCATCAAATCTCTTGACCTCTCAAACAACGCCCTAACGGGAGATATCCCGCTAGAGTTTTCCGGGCTTCGTCGCCTCATCTTGTTGAACTTATTCCTTAACAAGTTACATGGGGAGATCCCTTATTTCATTGCGGAGCTACCTGAGTTACAAGTCCTGAAGCTTTGGCACAATAATTTCACAGGAGCCATTCCTGCAAAGCTGGGAGAAAATGGCAGATTAATTGAACTTGACCTGTCAAGCAACAAGCTTACCGGATTAGTCCCTAAATCTCTCTGCTTAGGAAGGAAGCTGCAGATACTAATTTTGCGCATCAACTTTCTGTTCGGTCCTCTGCCCGATGATCTTGGCCATTGTGACACTCTCTGGAGAGTTCGGTTAGGGCAGAACTATCTGACTGGATCAATTCCAAGTGGTTTCCTTTACTTGCCAGAACTGTCACTCATGGAGCTGCAGAGCAATTATCTGAGTGGACAGGTTCCGCAACAAACAAGCAAGACGCCATCTAAACTTGAGCAGATGAATCTTGCAGATAATCGCTTATCTGGTCCACTTCCTGCATCCATCGGAAATTTCTCCAACTTGCAGATTCTTATGCTCAGCGGAAACCGATTCACGGGAGAAATTCCGTCCCAAATAGGTCAGTTGAAAAATGTCTTTACATTGGATATGAGTAGGAACGACCTGTCTGGGAATATCCCCCCTGAAATTGGCGATTGCCGTACCTTAACTTACTTAGATTTGAGTCAGAACCAACTCTCAGGCCCGATTCCAGTTCAGATCACACAAATTCACATACTAAATTGCCTTAATATATCCTGGAACCATCTGAACCAAAGTCTTCCCAAGGAAATTGGTTCCATGAAAAGTCTAACGTCGGCAGACTTTTCTCACAACAACTTCTCTGGTTCCATACCTGAATTTGGACAATATTCGTTCTTCAACTCCACATCATTTTCAGGTAACCCTCAGCTTTGTGGCTCCTACTTGAACCCATGCAACTATTCATCCACGTCTCCATTACAGTTCCACGACCAAAATAGCTCCAGGTCTCAGGTCCCTGGAAAATTCAAGCTTCTTTTTGCTCTTGGACTTTTAGCATGCTCTTTGGTATTTGCTGTTTTGGCAATCATCAAAACCCGAAAGATACGAAGAAATTCGAATTCCTGGAAGCTCACAGCATTCCAGAAGCTGGAATTCGGATGCGAGGAAATATTGGAATGCGTCAAGGAAAACAACATCATAGGGAGAGGTGGAGCTGGCATAGTCTACAGAGGTTTAATGCCAAATGGAGAACCAGTAGCAGTCAAGAAGCTGTTGGGAATAACCAGAGGCTCGTCTCATGATAATGGCCTATCTGCAGAAGTACAAACATTAGGCCAAATCCGACACAGGAATATAGTGAGGTTGCTGGCATTTTGTTCGAATAAAGAGACCAATTTACTTGTTTATGAGTACATGCCAAATGGAAGCCTAGGTGAAGTCCTGCATGGGAAGAGAGGTGGATTTCTCAAGTGGGATACCAGGCTGAAAATTGCTATTGAAGCTGCAAAAGGCCTCTGTTACTTGCACCATGACTGCTCTCCTCTAATTATCCACCGGGATGTCAAGTCCAATAACATTCTACTCAGCTCAGATTTTGAGGCTCACGTAGCAGATTTTGGGCTTGCCAAGTTCTTGCAAGAAACTGGAGCTTCAGAATGCATGTCTGCAATTGCTGGCTCTTATGGCTATATTGCTCCAGGTACTCCCTCTACATATGATCTTTAGAATAACTTGAAAATGGAAGATCACATAGAGTACTTTTAAATTCATCCCAATGAAATGGGCTCTAGAACCTGAGACCTTTTGGCCTTGGTGAAGCATTTCTCGCATTTTCCTTTGACTTGGTGTCATGATTGTGTTCGCTATCTATCTGGTTTAATTGTCGTTTTGAAAACATTAATTATGCTGGTCATTTCTGTGCTCGACTGGCAAATAAATATGTAGAGTCTGTTCCCGTTTGTTCTCATTTTAGATCTGAAATAAGAACAGGTGTTTTTTTTCTTTGACTGAAGTAGCAAGCCGAGTCCCGTGTGGAGTCCAAGAATGGTAAAGGCTCCACTAACACAAAGGAAAATTCTCCCTCTTACTTTTCCTCTTGCTTTAATCCTCACTATAGTAGTGGGGTAGTGAGCTTTTGTTATGGAAAACATAAACCAATCTTCACTCATGCCAATCACTAGCTAGTAGCTACCCTTTTTGACCGAAACCCAGAAATAGGAGCAACAACAAAATCCACATAAATCCAAGCAATTCCTCCTTGAGGATCCTGATTGGGATCTATCTAACATTTACTTTCCCTAAACCCCAGAAAAAAGAGAAAAAAGAAATATGTGTTTACAACAGTTATTAAAGCACAAACTGCCTTTTCCTTTTTTAGCATACACACATTGTTACTTTACCTTGGGAGATGAGTTGAACACTGCATCTTTTTCTTTATAAAACAACAGTACTTGTCACAGAGATTCACCATTTAAACTTGACCAAAACAATAGTGCATGGCTGCCCTCTTTTAAATAAATAAACATTTCTATTCTATCACATTCTCTTTACCTTGAAACTCAGGGCTAAGCAATTTCTTGTGACAGAATATGCTTATACATTGAAAGTGGATGAGAAGAGTGATGTCTACAGCTTTGGAGTGGTGCTGTTAGAGTTAATCACAGGCAGAAGGCCAGTTGGGGATTTCGGAGAAGAAGGGCTGGACATTGTTCAATGGACTAAGACACAGACAAAGTCAAGCAAAGAAGGGGTGGTCAAGATCCTGGATCAAGGGCTGACAGATATTCCATTAATTGAAGCAATGCAAGTCTTTTTTGTGGCAATGTTATGTGTTCAAGAACAGAGTGTGGAGAGACCAACAATGAGAGAAGTTGTTCAAATGCTTGCACAAGCTATACAACCCAGCACATATCGGATGCAGTGACTTAACACATCATAATCATTATAGAAGCTGTTAACAACAAGAAGATATAGATGATTCACTGATGAGGGGCGGTGAATATTGGTGATGACTCTGCTGTAGCAAGTATAACCAGGCCTAAATTGCAGCAATTATTATTGATAGTATATAAATCATTAATGGTGCTTTTTGTTCTTGCCATTTTAATGGGGGGATACTAATTAATGCTTGAAAGCATATTTGGCTCTATTATTGTGCATGCATTTGGTTCAGAGTTAAGGTGTAGCTAGCTACGATGCGTGTTTTTGTTTTGTTTTTGTTCAGGCATGAAAACCAGAGCAGGAAAAGATGAGCTACTGGCAAACCCTGATTGTAATTCTAGGCTTCATTATTATGCCATCATTTGGATGGTATGTCTAAATGATTTTCATTTTTGCTTTTATTTCTCAGATATTTTACCTCCCCCTCCTCCTCCCCCTTCTTCTTCTCCAGCCAGCGCGCTTTAGACCTTAACTTCAGCAAGACAAGATGAACTAGACCTTAACTTTAGCCAAGGGATTTAGGGCTCGTTGATCCACGACAGCAAATTTTGTCAATTATCTACTAATAAGCTTACAAAATCGAAGAATAAAGTCCTCAAGCTGTGAACGGGTGGACTTGGATATCAAAAACAGCGGTGGCGATGGTTATGTTCGGTGACAACGGATAGTATTAAACGAGCGAACTTGCCCGCGCCTGGCTTTTATTTATAATTGGTTATTTAAATATTTAATTTGTAAAATTGTAATTGATAGAATCTTTTGGAAACAGATTTTTTTCCTGCCTAAAACTCATTGAATGTTGCTATTATTAAAACTGTTTTAATAATTATTTAATCGGTAAATTGTACAATTAGAATCGAAGAAATTATGTTCAAAAAAAGTCACGTGCTCCGTGTAACGTACTGATTGATTATTGTATATGTTTTATTTGTTTCCTGAATTCTTTCATTAGAAAATAGTAAAATTACAATCGTTGAATTGTAGCACAAATGAGTGATTTGTTTTATACAACAAACAATTTGATTAATGGTTTTGTTTTAACTACTTTGGTAATAACTTACCTGGTACATAGCAAAAGCGCAATTGATCAAATTGACTAAAGATATATTATTTATTACCTGCAACATATTAATTATTTGTTGGGCATGTTTTAACTATTCGCCGAATAATTTATTTGACAGATAGCAAACATACAACTGCTAAAAATTATCAAAAATTATTTTCTTAGATTTTTTCTTCATATTATTATATTAAAAAAATTTAGAACATTGAGATTAAATTAATGTGAGATTTTTAAAGAAAAATCAGTTTGATTTTTTTAAAATATTTTAAGACATTAATATGAAAAAAAATATCACAATATATAATTAGTCTTTACTATTTTTTAAGGAAAAATTCCCAAAAATTATATATATATATATAAATTTAGGACCATTAACAATTTTGCTACATGTTAAAAAATTTGGTGTCAACTGTGGCGAAATGCAGGGTAATTTTTTATTTTATTATTATAGATAATTTGGTACAATTTTTCTACTTGTCTTGTCTATGTGTGGTTTCGTATATTTTTTTTTTGTGATATGAGATCTAAAATATCATACATAAATAAAGACGCGGAAGTTTTTTTCCACAAAAATAACATTGACCAATGAATTTTTGTCACAATTATTATAGCTATCATTATAATTATTATTATACATAATCAATATTCTAATTATTATTGGTCATACTATCGATGACATCGTAATTATTGTTTGAAAATGAATTTTTATTTTATTTTTTAAGATTTATTCCTCATATTATTATATTAAAAATATTTTAGAATATAAAGTTCATTTATATATATGATATACATTAGTTTCTTTAGTAATAGTAATAGTCAACTGACTCAACTGTGTAAATTAAGCTAGAAAAACAGTTCTTACAACGGTGAGCACGTGGGCCGTGCTCCTGGGCTTTTGAAATGTAGAGCCTATAAGTGTGTCTAGGCCCGCACACATATTTTTTTTCCCTCTTTTTTTTTAAATGAGCAAATTATTTTCTCTATTTATCTTAAATGAGCACACATAGGCATATTTTCTTTTTATAATGATTTTAGAATCTCAATTTATCTTAATTTTATAATTTAGATTTGACTGCTAAAATAAAAAAAGAAGATTAAAATAAAATAAAATAAAGACTGAACATTTAACTGTAAAAACATATAAACTTAAACCATAGATTTATCCCAAAGAAAAGCAAATCCCTAAAAAAGTTGTTTTCTCATTGATTAAACTACAGTCTTCTCTTGTATCATTCATTATCTTTTCTTCCATGATACTTTGGTGAGAATATAGAACCTCTCAGCACCTGTATTCTTCTTCAGCGTCATTAAAACGTAACAAATTTGCAGCGCAGCAGGAGGAGGCGGAGGAGGAGGAGAGGCTGCGTTGCACAAAACGGGTATTCCCTTTGTTTTCCTCTTCAATTCCCAGATTTATTATATCTCAAACCTTCATTTTGCTTAGCCTTCTTACCCACTTCCCTTTTCTTTATTGCATACTGTTTCTTGTTATACAATAATAATAAATCCATTTTTCTCTATGTTGAATCCCATTACTGCCCCGATGTTAAGGGTTTATAGAAACTTGTTTAAATCGATCCGTGTACAGTAAATAATAAGTGATCAATCCAGTTCAGTTCAGGTTGCTTTCAGGATGTCCCCAAAAACAGCACAAATCCGCCTCGTGAGTTCGCATCCCGAGGTTTATGAACCGTGTGATGATTCCTTTGCGCTTGTTGATGCGCTTCTAGCTGATCGAACTAATATACTAGATCATCGTCCCAGATTATGTCTGGAAGTGGGTTGTGGCAGTGGTTATGTTATTGCTTCTCTAGCTCTAATGCTCGGACAGGAGCTTCCTGGGGTGTACTACTTTGCCACTGATATTAATCCTCATGCACTGAGAGTGACCCGTGAGACGCTGGATGCTCATGCTGTTGATGCCGAGTTAATGTGCATGGATATTGCATCTGGGCTTGAGAAGAGGTTGGCAGGAAGGGTGGATGTGATGGTTGTGAACCCACCTTATGTTCCGACACCTGATTATGAGGTGGGTTCTGAAGGAATTGCCTCAGCTTGGGCTGGAGGGGAGAATGGTAGGAGTGTGATCGATAGGATATTGCCTGTAGCTGATAGACTTTTGTCGGATAGGGGATGGTTATACATGGTTACTCTTACAACAAATGATCCTTCACAGATATGTCTTCTGATGAGAAAGAAGGGCTATGCTTCTAGAATTGTTGTCCAGAGATCAACAGAAGAAGAGAGCCTTCAAATCATCAAGTTTTGGCGTGATTCTGATATTCAATTGGATACAAAGGAGAATGTAACGACTAACAAATCGGTTCCTGCAAGGGCCATGGACTCGCTCGTTTCACAGTTTCCTCAATTGTCATTCTGGAGAGGTACCAACAGCAATTGTTTATGAATCAGAAGGTAAACAAAAAAATAGCTTTTTTTTGTCTTTGGATATGTGACCTTTTCTTTCATGCCCCATCTATATTTCTTGCATAGTTGTCTTAGAATTGGGTGTACCCTATATAATTATATTGGTGCCTGCCAAGGGGTTTCATGTCAGCTAAAGCTCAGACTTTTGCAATAAGCTGTTGCTTTTCTATTCTGTATCGGTTGTCTACACTTACACTTCAATATCTTAGTTTTCTTTGGTGATTTGGAGCACACTTTAAAATTGTGGTTTCGGAAGGCCTTTTAAATGCCAATTTAACTTGTAGTAGCTGTTGTTTTTTTTGTTTTTTCGCTTGGAAATTATCAATATAATATTTTAAAAAAATATTTTTAACATTAACCCATCAAAACTATCCCAAAAAATACCCAAGAAAATCAACTTGAATTTTTTTTTTTTTTTTTTTACAAAAATACTGCCACTGCAGAACCAAATAGGGTTTAAAATAGATCAGGATTAAGGGCTGGGCAAACCATTCGGTGAACTTGATTCCATGTCTAATATGCTCTTCTATTGTTTACATTTCCTTTTCCTCATTTCATAATAAGAGAACAGTTAATTAAAGAGTATAAAAAAGAAATGAGGGCATTTCTTGCTAATGGTAATTGAGATTTGAGAGGTCCAATGGAGAAAAGAACGATAGCTGAATAGCCTGCTCAAGAAGGCGCATCATGAGTCAGCATTAGCAGAATAATTCAATTTGCCTGCGCCAGGTGAAATTCTTCCAAGATACCATGCAGACAAAGAAATGAGAATATAATAGGAACTCTTCTATCAGATATTATTTTCTCAATTCTGATAATATGCAACCAGGAACAATCCAACAGAAGGTAAGCGTCCGCCCCCAGCAAGATTATCTAAAAACCCACCAAGTAGTAGAAATTTCCTTCTTTTGCTGTTCTTTTGATAATTTTTCATTCCCCTCACGTTAAAACATGGTATTATCAACTGTAAGTTGATAATACCATTTATGCATTGGAGGGTTAAAACACAAGTTGGCAATCCACACTTCGAGCTAGTTTCAGAGATTTTGGAACTCATTGTTGAAAAAACTCACTATAGTCCCATGTCGGCACCCTGGTTGTTGGGAAACTTCTTTTCTTTCACTGATACCAGAACCGAAGCTCACTTGTTGGTCTCAGGCGCATCGAGTACGAACTGCTGCGGAAGATCATTCTATCAAGATCAAGGCATATATGGTCTGCTGCTGTCTAACAATTCTATGATTTATGGCAAATGTTTTCAATTGTTATGTCAAAATTAGACATGCCACAGTTTTCTTATAACAAAATTAACTTTCAGTTAACATGGAAACAAACCAAAAGAAAATCCGAGATGACTGGAAAATAGAAGAGAATAAACCTGATATAGTTTCTTCTACTTTACAGTTATTAAGAGCGTTAGGATGATCACTTTGAGAACTTAACTTGGTGGAACAAGGTTAATCAACATACCGCTCACTCCCAAGGCACATTCACAACACATGAAATGTTAATATGCAAAGTGCTAATTGCTACTAATGGCTGAAATAAAATCTTAAACCGGTGCCCACATCTTTTACCTCACGGCAACATCTTATGTAAGTCCTGCATTTGCCTGATTAAAAGTCAATCCAGAAAGACTTTTATTGGAAAGGACACAGTCACCGAGAGCCCTGAACTCATTTTCCTTCCAGGAAAGAGCACAATGAACCAAAGGCATCGAGCTCTTGGTAACTTGGCGGCTTGGGTTGGTGTTAAGCGACAGGAACAAACAAATCCCTGACTATTTCATCCTTAACATTTAAACTGATGTCAGAATCAACAGAACATATATCTTGCAATACAAGAGAGTAGAATATGTACAAAACCAATATACACTATTTGCCACTTTCCTCCAATATACACCGGAATATCTTCACAAATCTCTCAACGTGATTAATTTGCCAGATAAGAGGAACCTCCAAAATCTCAATCTTCACATATCCCATGCGCTTGTGCAACCACACATGGAATGTGATACCTGCCACAAATACACGCCACGCTTTTCTCAATTGTTCACATCAGCCATTTCTTCCCATCTCCATAAAATTTCCTGGTTTTAACACTTCCCCATGGAACCAAGTAATCAAAAGCTATTGATTAAGAAAATGGTTGCTGCCAAAACAAATCCAAAACTGAAATGGTGGGCTATGAATTAAGGGAATTAAGTGAGATCTTCTTAGTCCTCTTGGCAGATGCCTTGGTCACAGCATCACACCTCTCTCCTTTCCTTTTGGAAGCAGTGGTATTCCTGTTCTTGTTGTTTATGTTGATCTTGGCCTTGGTATCATCATTGTTAATATTGCTGTTGCACCCCATTCCGGTGCCCCCAGAATTCCTGCCAGAAACTTTTAGTGCATCTTGCACAAAAACCTTTAACCTCCATAACGTCACATCACTCTGGAATGGGAAAACAACATTAAATAAAACAAAACATATTAGCTATTACGGCAATATATTGGAAATTATAATCAAGAATCTAAACATGCTTATCAATTTAGAATGCTGACAAGCATGAGATGCAAATGATCACCTGAGTATCCATGTCAAGGTTCACCTCTTGTGCTGTTGCTTGGAAGCTCAGATTGTGCTCAGCAACTATTTCCAGTGCCCTAATCAGATCTTGATGAGATAATTGAGTGAGCGCTGTCCCGATTTTCTTCTTCTCTTCAGTGGATATCTTTCTAAAACAACATTATGCACTGTAAGTGTGGATGGCTAAGATTATACTACTATAAAGAAAGATGGCTCAAACTCAGCTGGCCAGTTTCAAATGCACACACATCACATACAGTTGTGAGCACACAGCACAGCATGGGATATCCCAACTCTTTTTTTTTCTGCTTGGATGGCTAAGATCATAATGATGGTTTAAAAGGCACTTTTGACTCTATTATCAACATCTCTTAAAATTTAAAAGTTTTCAAAACTTTCTTTAATGGACTGAATGAAAAACGAGCCAGGAAGCAAGAACAGTAGTTAGAGTTTGAGTTTGAATGAGTTAACAAGAAAGAAACTGTGTAGAGAGAGACAGAGATAGTTAAGATTCTAATGATCCAAGTACATTTTTACTATTCCTTAAAATTGTTCTTTGTGGATGACTTTTTTAACATAAATATCCTTAGTTGAGAATTCAACAAACAGAGTGCCAGGATCAGCTTTATATCAGTATAAATGGGGACAGGTACAAAATTAGTAACTATGCATTGCTCCGACCTTTTCATTAATTTTCTGTTTTTTGTTAATGCAGCACAAGTTTCTAAAAAATTATTAATTAAGCATAATTTTGGTTTTTTTTCAGACTCAACAGTGTGTCTATTAATGTGAATGACTTGTCTATAAATTGAACAATAAGAACAAGAACAAACCAGAATGCCAAGCTATGCTGAAGACTAGCTGTTCATGTCATTCACCAGCTCAGATGTCAGGTAGAAAAACTAAAATAAAGCTTTAGAGACATTAAGATAGCACTTTTATTTTTGAAAATCAATATGTACTGGCACTTCATCCCAACTCTTTTTTTTTCTGCTTGGAGAATTTAAATAAACAAAGAAAACAACATGAATATCCTACATACAGTAGTAAAATACCATGGCAAATATATCTGAACCAATAAAAGTTCAACTTCAAAGTTATAAAGCAGGAATTTGAACATGGGTTGCTGAACAAACCTGCTGTTGTGAACTACCATTTTTCTGATTCTCTCCAATTGCATATCAACCCCATGCAGCTGAAAGAAATTTAACATGTATGTTCAATCCATGTAACAGATATACTCTTATACAATTTAATAGAGGGACATCATCCAGTGTATGAATAAATAAATAAATGTATCTCCTTCCATTAAACAGTGAGTTACATAAAGGCTCTGAAGTTTCACTTACTTCATTGCTTAAATACTGAGCCATGTTAGCATAAGAAGCCTGCTCAGCTAGTTTTGTAGCCACCTGAGTTGCTGTTTGCTCCTTTTCTCGACTTTTTTCCTGCAAGCATTTAAATACTGAATCCATTCAACAGTAGAAAGTACCAAATAGATAACGAGATTTAGAAAGGAATTATCAGACTCGGTCTGCTGTAGAGAATCAAGCAATTCCTCGGCAAAACAATATTCAGGCTAGGGTAGCAATTCACCTCTCACGAATGTCAGATGGGGTGCTAAGAAAACAATTAAGCTATTTCCAGTGAGAAAAGGGCAATCAAACAAAGGTACCAATATACCTCTTCAGCAACTTTAGGCAGAAGTTGCAGCCATTTTTCTTCAAATTTTTCTAACAAAGTTCTGGCCATCACATGGACATCATCTCTTTCATCATTATATTTCATCGCGTTCTTAAAAACAAGTCTAACATCAGCATATATCTCCCGAACATTCTTGTACCCAGTGCCATCCTTAGCCTCCATTCTATTCTTTATTGTATGAAAGTCCATTGGCTTTTCAATAACCTGGGATGCACAGCGTTATACATTAACTGAAGATACGTTTATCCACAAGGAAATTCTAAAATTAACAAAGAAGAATAGTAAATAGAAGGATGCATCAAGGAAATCTATAGCATACCCTAGCAAGAAAAAATCTAGGCATGAGCAAACTTATAGATTCAAAGTGCGGATTTTTTTCATGTTCAATCCTTTAAAATAAATCCTATTTTGCACCTCTTCAACTCTTGACTGGTAGAATTTTGAATGTCAGGTAGCTAACCAACAATTCCAGATGTTTTGTAAATACCCACTATCTTCCACAGCAACCTTTTTTCTCTCACAAAAGTGGTTTACGATTAATTCTATAAAAAGCAGGGAGTTACTTCTTCCCTGTGGCAGAATTGAGATTTCCTTGCAACAAAACTTAAGGCCAAACTGGCCTAGTTCCTTCAGTTTTAGAAAGAGATATACTATATTTTTTATTTCCACTGCTAGAAATCTAGAAACTCATCATCGTAAAAAATAAAAACAAAACCCTTCCCACTTTCTATTTCTTTAGATCTTGAATCTAGAACCCAAAGTGTGGAAGAGGTCCTAAAATCATTTTTGTAACAAAAAAACAGATCATTTGATCATAAATATAATACTAATGGTAACATTAAGCATTACCTCATAATAATCATGCAAACCAAGACCTTCAACATCTACTGGTTCCATAAAAGGCAATGCCCACTTGTGTCGAGTGATCTGATGATTGAAAAGGAAATCAATTAGATTTTTCACCAGGAATAAGAAGGTTTCAGGAAGAAGGACAGCCATGTTACATAATGTAACATGCTTATCAGACCAGGAGTTACAAAATCAAAATGAACAGCATTAAAAAACAAAGCATTGATGAACTTCTATCAATGGAAAGAGACCACAATCTTAGTCCAATTTCATATCTGAACAACATAATGAATTAACATGGTTAATATCCAGATACACATCCAGTGTTTACGAGTGTGGTAGCTTCTGTTTTTAGGTGCATTTCACTTGACAAAACATCAAATTGATTCATTTTTTAGTGTTTTTCAATGGTTTTAATGTGCTGATGTCAAAAATGAAAAAACAATCTGAAAAAAAATAAATCATTTTGATGCATTTTCAAGTGAAAAGCACCCCTGCACCACAATACCAGATACTAAGGGGGTGTTTGAGAATACGTTTGGAAAACGCTTTTGAAAAAAAATGATTTTTATTTTTATTTTTATTTTTTTACTTTAAATTAAAAAAATGGTGTTTTTAGATCATTTTCATGTGTTGATGTCAAAAATAATTTTTAAAAAAAAAAAACATTACTTTGATGCATTTCTGAACGAAAAGTACTTTTAAAAGCAACCTGAACCACACTCCCAAACAAGTACTAACCAAACTTCAGCTACTGCAGAATAGATTTAGTGAAAATTTTAGAGACACCCTCTGAGAGGCAGAACACTCAATTTATTTTGAAGAAAGAAAACAAAACAGGTTCCAGGACAGAGAAACTACACAGGGCAGCCTAAAAAAAAGAGGATGATTTTTATAGTAGCATAGAATGTTGCTATGCTCTCTATATGTGCATACTGCACATAACACCATCACATAACCTCTGAAGTGTGCAAGGCTGTTCAATCACATCCCCAGCCATCCAGAAGAGGGAAGAAATAGAGTTCAGTTATTTTTCCTCTATGAATTACAATTTATTTAGGCTGGAAGTTTAGGTGTACAGGACCAAAAACCAAACAGGATTATCAGGCTAGGAACTTGAACATGAAACCTTCTACTCCTTATAACAGCATAGAGTTTCTATCATCAAATGAGGAAATGAAGAGTATGGCGATCAAGAAAATCTCAAATCATCCTAGATTTGGAAACTTCAAACCTGCAACTCAGAAACATACTCATGCATAACTCATGATTTACATGAAAGCATAAGTAGTGGCAGCCTCTTATATAATCAGAGAGCTAACTACTTGCCTGGCGAAATATTACTGCAAACTGGCGCATGAGGTCTTCCATTATCTTTTCAGAATCTTGTTGTTGCTTCTCAACGACCATCAAATGTTTCTTCTTGATTTTATCCTTCAGAACTGAGTTACATTTAGCAGTATTTAGTTGTTTATTATCCGCGTAGTATCTTTCAACTGCATTTACTCGTTGCTCAAGCTGCAAGCAAAACAGGCTGCTTTCAGTTGATAATCAACAGGTTGCGTAAAATATGCAATATCAAATTAATAATGTGACACTCTTTTCATTTCATTATCCAGAACACTTGTAAGCTGTAAGTAAGAAAATCAGGACATGATTGACAAAAATTAACTCTTAACTGCATTCCAACATCTATTAATATGAATTTAAGAGAAAATTAAGAAAACCAAGTAAGTCATTATTTATTGTAGAGTTGATAATATTAATAATACAAAACACGCACGCGCGCACGCACCTCGTTAACTTTTGAGAACATTTGATCAATACAATCGCAAAAACCCTCCATTTCTGAGTTATCTTCAATGTTCCCAGGTCCAACATCTCTGGAACCTCGAATAGATCTGATCATATGTTCCATCTATGAAAAAGAAACAACAACAAAGAAAATAAAATAAGATGCCATAAGGTGGGCAACAAGGAAGAAAAGTAGCCACCTTTTTTCCTATGAAAGAAAAATTCCCATTTTCTCAAAGGAACAAAAGTTAAAGAAAAGAAGAATCTGAAAATTTGCAGCCCATTTTGATCTTTTTTTTTTTTCCAAACCAGTAAAGTCCAAGTCTTTAATGGTTAAAAGAAAGGAACTAAAGCTTAAAAAAAAAAAAAACATGGACTCCATTTACTTGCTTAAAATAAATAGAAAAATCCCATCTATCAGAATCATGATAATTTCAGCATAAACAACACAATTAATCAATGAAAACAATAAAAGGGAAAGGGCACTAACAGATTTTCATACGATGAGAGAAACTGAACTCAATCTTGTCAATTTTAACGCGCGAAACAGCAATTACACTGTCAAAAAATGCACAAACACAAGTAGAGGGGAGGTCCTAAAATATGAATAAAAGTTGTTGGGAGGATGACTCCGAGTTTTTTATAGTTTCTTCTTATCGCCGTTGGGTTAGTCAAGAATCTCCCTGACCCTGGGATGGGCTTGTTTTTTCACTCGTGTTGAATGACCCAACTCATTCGGTCTATCTATTTTTCTTTTCATGTCTCACGAGATTTGATTAGGCCTTCATGGGTCAATCTCAAAGTAGCATCCAAATTGACCAAATCAATTTAGGTTTACAAAAACCTAAATCTACAGTGTAATAAACGAGTCAAGTCAACACTTTTTTTTCCCTTCAGGTTCTTATTGGTAAAATAGAAGAAAAAAATCATTTTCTATCATCTTATTCTCCTCCATCGGTCACGCTATCATTACATTTTCAGTTGTTTTGTTTGTAGATGCTTTGCTTGAGCGTCAATTACTTTCTAACACAACTGTTAACTCTCTCTCACACAAGAATAATGGGTATTTGCAATAGACTAATAGTAAAGATTGTTCTTCTTGTGAGATAGATAAAGATGTCTTTAAAAAGAATCTGTTGTGCTTCAAGTATAGAATTAGGTTTTAACTTCAAGTCTAAGCTACACACATATAGGTATTATCATAATCAAGAACATATAACATTCATAATTCCCACTCATCTCTTCAGTCACTTATTGTTCATCTACTTTAGAAAAATGTCTAACTAGTGATTTATCTCCTGCAAAACAAGTCATCTGTGTAGTACAAAAAAACCCCTCTCCACTCTCAAGTCAGTGTAAATATACGAGGGATGTTATCGTGAAGGTTGAGTAATTTGTATTTGTGTGTTTATGATTGTTTAATTTATAGGAAATAACAAAAGAGATAAAGGTCGATTTGCCGTCAATAAGAGTGATGGGTTGGCTTTTCTAGAGAAGATGATTTGTTGCTGTGAGCTTGATTGTGAGCATGTGAACCGTGGATCAGAAGCCATGCCAGTTCGGAGGGGAACTATAAAGATGGTCTTGAGCTTGTACATGGCTTGCCCTAGCCTAATCAGGAGGAGGCCGATGCGGTGGTTGTAGATTTGAGCATGTTTTGCCCTACGAGAGAAGACTAACTTTGGATTCCCTTCATGTCTCAGATCTGAACCCTATCCTTGACAGTACTTTTAATTACCTGGGACCGATAATGGATAGCTCAGAACCATCCCCCAGCTCCTCCCCGGAAAAAAATGGTCTGCCATGAGAGCAGACAGCAAGCATTTGTCCTGACAGAGTTTGTCCACATTAAGGAAATTAATTTTCGCTCCGGTGGCATATAACAACGCTGTCTGGCTGATTCTGTACGAGCATTTCATAGGAGCTGATACATCGTGACATATACCAGCAAATGCCACAGGGTGGTAGATGGTATGGTAGACAATAAGACAATGATGCCTAAATAAGGCCATCCACCTGTAAAACGACAAGGAAGATTTTATTACAGCACAATCGATCTGTTCTGATAATTCATGAGCTCATACAATATGGAATTTTGAAGCACACATTCCTCAACAGCTACCTGTGCCTGTCCCAAAAGTGAAATTTTACTACTGATCATAGGAAATGAGAGAGAAGAAAAGTCAGGAATATATATATATACACATTTTCTAGCTAGCATAAATGTCGCCCGAATGAATTATGTTTTCGATAAAAATTATAATCTATTCGTTCTTACAAGTAGAGATCGCAAAAACCGAACTTCAGCAACGAATTGAAGGACAAAACATGGGGAACTTAAAACAAGCACTCCATTTTGAAATTAATCAATAAGCTTATTTTTATTCCCTCCAAGGTTTGAATTATATTTTATAGATATATTTATTTCCGTGCAATTCTTAAAATCCCAAGCAAAAGCGATCGACGACGTTTTGGTCTTTAACAAGCAAGGCACGATTGATTAAAAAAAGGACATTTACTAGCAACTATTAATATATATAGGGACTAGAGGCAAAAAGACATGCAGGGGGAGAGGACAAATACGAAGCTATATATTCAAATAAATTTTATTTCTTTAATATTTTTTTTATCAAGAAGAACAAATTAAGAAAAGAGAGAAGAAACCAAGTAATTAACGCACCGCCACCACTTGTCTAGACTGTAAATTGATATTACAACTTCAAAAAAAAAAAAAAAAAACAATACACAGAAATATATGACCCGAAGAACTTACAACTTACAAGGAAAGGATACATGATAAAGAATAACAAATCTTTTTTTTATGTAACATTTTTCACGAAGACGTACGGGATCGGATTTACTTCATGATGATGAGTCATGGCTTTGGTGGTTCTTCTTGTTCCACCTTGGCAGGTGGCTCAGCCACAGCTGGAGGTGGTTCAGCCTTCTCTGAAACCTCCGCTACCACTACCTCTTCTTTCTTCTCTTCTTCAACTACTATCTCCTTCTCTGTGCTAGTAGTTGCCTCTTCAGTTTTTGTTTCAGGTGCTGGTGGCTCGACTGCCTTTTCCTCTACCGGAATAAAGGTTGAGACCTTTTCGAATATGAAGAAAATAGGACCCGAGACATAGGCTGGTCCGAGTTTTGACGATGCCTCGGATACTGCTTTTGATCCTGGAAACTCTGTGCATGCAAAAATATGGCAAGGTAAACATATATATATATATATGGAGATGACGATAATAAAATATCTTATAGATATTGAAAGAAGTTGTGCCATGGGAGAGGGTTAATTTCTAAATTTATACCGATTTTAACAAGCTCGTCAAGGAACTTCTGAACTGAAGTAGATTGCTTCTTTAATCCTGCTTCTTTGGGATCCTTCACTAAGGTCTGTTTCAAGTTGAAATAATTAAGAAACCCATGTCAGTATATATTCTGCCTCATGAATAAAATAGCCAGGTAGATTTGCGCATGGAAATTAAAGGTTTTTGACTGACTTTGATTTCAGCTGTTGAAGCTTCAAAGATTTCTATCACTTTCGGTCCAAGTTCAGTTTTCTTCTCTTCAAACTCCTTACTGATTTCTTCCTAATAAAGCAAGAAAGATACATATTACAAGTTAAAAGAGTAGAGAGAGTTATAATATATAATCCTGTGGAAAAGAAGAAATCCAAGAAAGTTTCAAGTTGAGAAGATAAGATGTACCTTAGACTCATCGAAGTTCTTGGTAGCTTCAGCTGCAGCCGCCTTCTTGGCACTGTCCTTCTCAAAAACCTTCTTGATCTTTGGAAGAACCTTTGTTTTCCAATACCCCATATCTCGATCTCTCGCCTCGACTCAACAAATCTGTATATATCCAGGAAAGAAACCAGTATGAATATTTAAGAGGTTACAGATGATCAAAAACTCTATCCAGGAAAGAAATACATATATATATATTCATCGATTTACATGAAAGAAATACCATGGATTATATTTACGAGTCAAACATAAACTCATACAAGCAGAGAAGAAAGGAGCGAAGTTGATGAATTGGCCAAAAGAAGCTGTGTGTATCTTTGTCACTTACTCTCAAACTATCTGTCGTCTCTCTGCTATCCACCTCAACGCAACTGTTCCAGCCAATTGTCCCTCCAAATTAAAGCGCATAATGCACAAGGCCACGGCATCATATAGACATGCCTGCAACAACCCAGCCCCTTGTTTTCCAGCTTAATTACCAAAACATGCCACCTTGTTGCTTGTGCACGCAACCGTGCAAATGACCTTCTCTACCCCTCCCCCCTGGGGCTATAAGTGTCCACGAATCAGGGGTTGGTTTTGGTTGGTGGATGATGATTGAAAGCAAGGGTGGGCTTTGTAAATAAGCACGGCACGGGAAGGATAAAATAGGGAGGAGAGATGTGGGGGAGGTGCCAGTTGGCAATCAACCTCAATGAAAGGTAGCAAATATTATAAGTGGGTCCCCACTCGAACGTTGATTGTGATCTGTACAAAATATGTTTCTTCGGCTTCTCAAAGTTCTCACGTGGCTTCGCTGGTACTTCAATCACGCCGTCAATGACTACCCCTTTATTTTATTTTTATTTTTATTTTTCAAAAAAGAAATAAATAAAAACAAAAACTCTCATAGCAATGTTCATCGCCGATTTGAGTTTTTTTTTTTTATGAATCTTTAATTTTTTTGAGTGACTGTGGCGCCATGTTTCTGCCGTGATTTGAAATATTCTGTCAGTTTTTAAATAATGAATAAATCAAAAATAGATTTCTTCACGAAATCACGGATGACGTTATGTTATTAAAAGATTATGGTTTTTTATTAATGATATTTTTCACTGATAAAATTAATGATGAGCAATTAAATATTTATTAATTTTTAGCAACAGTCAATGATTTAAACTAAAAGTTTTTATGATTCGGTATGCAAAAATACAAGGAAAACTCTGTCAAATTTTTTATTAAGGATATTATGCAAAAATATTACTTAGTTAATTTAAGAGTGATTGAAAGGTTTTTATCTCGGTTTTTTATGTTAGATAAAAGTAATTTCTCTGCTAATTTGGGGTTTATAACGAGTATGTCTATAAATTCTACACCCAGTCAAATATATATTTTCACAGTAGAAGGACATGAAAAGGTTTGGATATATATCAATTTCATGGTATCCCAAACTAAAAGGTATAAAAGTTCTCTTTTAAGGTAAAATATTTCTCGCTCATTCGATGATTTTGTTATAACCGACCTCACTCATCCCATAATCTAACATGGTGGTGAACCAATAATTTCATGGTAGTATTTGGGATTGGATTGAATCAAGTTTGGTGGTCTAACCGTAACCGATTACTGTTTATTAAAAAACACATAATATTTCACAGCTCGTCTATTCTTATAATATTATTTTTTGATAGATAGATAGATAGATATCAAAACAATTTCCAAGTCTTTCGTGCTTGAAGTTATGGATCAAGAAAAAAAAAGGGTGTATGCTACAAGTTAATTTATGAACTCGACAAAGCTCGTTATAGTCGAATAGCTATCCTTAGAGTAACGAGTGAAATATTGATGTAAGTCAAGGGATTACATTCCATTATAGATTGGCTGATTCGTTGTCGTTTGAGCTGCGGGGTCGTTGTAAAATAAATACATTGCTTGAGCATGAAAATGAAGAATTAATGGCATTTAATACAACATTATTTATTATACGTGATGGATACAACATTATTTATTATACGTGATAGATGGGATTTCGAAAATCTAGAATATTCAATATAGACTCGTGCAAGATAAGAAGAAGGGGAAACAAGCTAAGCTTGCATGCACATGGGCGGGGTGCCTCCTTGCATTCTAGGGTTTGACACAAGAACAAGGCGAGGGAGACAAGAAACATGGATTGGTTCATGGTGGGGTTGATGCTCATGAATTTATTTATTTATTTATTTATTTTTCTCGATTATTTGATGCCTTGAGAGGTTTTGAAATATTGTGTTTTAATTAGCGGTAGACGACACCTAATATCTCTACAGCTCTAAATCGTTGGCGCAAGCTTTATTCTTGGCACTGTCCCTTTCCATGGACTTTATATTATATCTACAATAAATAGTTTGATTCAATTTATTTACAATTAATTTGCACACGTAATACCAAGAACAATAATCGCTGTCGCCAATTAATTATTCAAATATAGATTTTTCAAATCTTTGCATTTTCTCTACATGTTAAGCAACCTTAACTTGGAAGGTTTTAAAGAAACTCCAAGTTGGGCTAGTAAAAAATAATATATAATTCAATCCAGCTTTTCAAAGTCAAATAGTATGTATATTGTAGATAATAATAAGTAAAAATAAATACTAAAAATTAATTATGTGAGAATTTTTAAAAACCAGTCAGTCCAATTTTTGTTTGTAAGAGAAAATAGAAATATTCTTCATGACGAAACTTGTATTATAAATTGAAGAGAAGTGAATACTTGGAAGACAGGGAGGTGATGGATCCACGCCACTCAACGTCATCACCACACTCCTTTTAATTTATCTTCTTACAAAATGACAATTACACCCCTCCCTTAATAAAAGTCATCTTCTCAGCCCCGCCTCTCCCCTCTTAAAAACCCAGTCTACCGTCACCTGCAGACCAAGAACGGGCGTACCTCTCTTCCATTGTTCTTCGTGCTTGGTTTCTATTTCTGACAGCTATCATCGTGAATCTCACTGATATTTTCATTTCTCCACCACCATTGCCGATCCCTGTCACACCAACTGCCTTTCAATCCACCATTATCACGGAGCTTGGCGACTCGTCAGCATCTTAACTCAGTTCGTGAGAAAACAGGATGAGGGTCCGTACGTGAAGGAACTGTAATTGTTACAGTCAAGTTCAATGTAAACACTGTGAACACCGATCCATCTAAAGTAATGCGGAGCTGCAAACTACAGTAAGAGCAAGAAGGCAACGAATCGTCCAGAAACAATGATTACTATATATAATTTGCTGAGAGAGTTGCCTTATTGAATGGGGATTTCAGAATTTTGCTGCAAATACATGTTTGTATGAACAATGAGACGTGGTTCTCCCTTGTTTTTGCACAAATCAATCCACCCTTCTTTAAAAAATAATTGCCACATGAACTTGTGCGTGCGTGCGTGCATGCATAAATATAAATACGAATTACATTATTTGAAAAATATTTTTGAAAAAAACTAAAAAATATATTTTATTTTTAGCTTTCAATTATTTTTTGTATTAAATGTGTTGATTCAAAAATAAATTTTAAAAAATAATAATTTTAATGCATGTTCTAAACAAAAAACAACGTCAATCATATTTCTAAATAATTTACTATTTGATCCCTTTAGGTTTCAGAATTTTAAATTGAGTCCTTGATCCATATCGTTAATGTCATGTAGGCTTGAGGGAACGACAGCATCACCAACCGGTATAAATGAACAGTCTAATGATTGGGTTTTGAGAATAGTTTTCGCCTACTCATTTCTAAAATAGTATTTGTTAATATATTGATGGGTTTTTTTAATATTTTATTATAAAATCTATTAAAATAATATATATTTTTATTTTTTTAAATCATTTTTGAGACTATCATTCAAAATAAAAACATGAAATACAAAAAAATATTTTAAAAAATCTATTTGATCGTGAAAACAAACACTACCAAACTATGCTAGGAGGCAACCGAATTAGAACAAGATCTCATCATTATTTTTCACAGTCTATTATTTGAATAAATTGCGTTGTGATAGGAAAAAAAGATAGACAAATTTCATGGGTACGAGTTTTGTGGTCTAAAGTAAGGGAGACTATTATGAACTTGAGATTAGTGATGTCACAGTGAGGAAGCCCAGATGCTGAGCTGGTTATATTATTAGACCTAAGCAAGAGCATGGAGTAGCTAGGGATGGTGGTGGTGAAGATGGAGGTTAGAGTCAATCGCCCTTGTACGATTAATCAAGAAACAGAAGATGACACGCTTGACGTTTGAGTGCAAAACTCCATTGATAAGGACTGCTTTGTGGATTCTTCGTCATTTTGAAAACGAAACTGTAATCTGATTAGCTTTTCTCTATTGTCTTTCTTACATCCGATCAAAATCCTATCCAAGCTCAAGTGTTTCCCGACCTAAGCATTTGGATTCAGACTGCTTGTTTGTTTATTTGCTTCTTTGTCTTCAGAATAACAGCAACAATAATAATAACGATGCATTTCCTCTGCTGAAATTTAAACCCTCAGTTTTAGACAGACTCGTTTTGCAAGGGAGCCCGGCTGTGGTAAGTACATGGTTTTGTCTCTCTTGAATCTTGTGAGATGGGGCCAGCTAGCAGGTGACAAAGGGTGTATTTTGGAGTGTCCCTTCTGAAAAATTTTAATTTATCAGTCTATATTGACATTTGACAAGAACCACTGTGCAGCTCATTTTACCCTTGATTGGGACCCAAGAAAAAATAATCAGAACCCATCACCAGATTTATTTTAAGATAGGAGTACTGGTAAAAGAAGCATACCAGACCAGAGTTATAAATCCCATTCCGTTCCGGCCAGAACAGCCCGTTCCACTGAAAAATCCGGGACAAAACAGCGATGTTTTTGTCCCGGGTAGAATTCCGTCCGGAACGCCCCGGTTTTGTACCGGGGGTTCCGTTCCAGTGTCAACCAAAACCCAAAACAACGTCGTTTACACCAGAATTTACCAATATCATTGATGGATAACTGGTCGCAGAAGTTGGTACGAGAGACCCAGTGGACGGTATCTTTTGGTTGTTGTTGTGGCTTGAGAATGGTTTCAAGGGAAGAAGAAGAAGCAGAAAGAGCTGCAAGGGGTTTTGCGTATATTGTTGAAAGTGATTTGGAAAAGTGATATTTGAGAAGAGTTTGGAGGAGAGGAAGAGAGGAGGGTCTGGTCGTGCAGAGAGTGATTAGAGGGAAGGATCGGAAAAGAAGAGTCATGGTGATGGTGGGGTCAAAGAAATGGCGTGGGAATTTTGGAGAAGGAGCAGAGGGGTTGAAGCCTGAAGGAATAAAAAAGATTGGGTTTTTAGCGAGGGGGGGCGGTGGCCTGAACCTGAAGAGAAAAAGATAGGGTTTTTTAGCTTGAAATGAAAGTGAAGGGGACAAAAACGGGGTGAGTGGGTTTTTACTTTTTATAGTAAGTATTATTATATTATAATAATTATTATTATATAATAATAGTTATTAATTATAATAATAATATGTAGAAGATGTTTGATGTATTTTTTTTTTATTTTAGAACATTTTACTTTCATAATATTTTGGAATTTTAAAGATGTTTCTAATTTTAAGATTATGTTTATATTGTATAATTTAAATTTCATTTATCTTGAATTTAAATTATACTTGTTAAATTAATATTTTATTTTTTTCATATATATAATTAAATAAATATAAACAATACAAAACCAGAACAATACCTGAAACGAATTTTAAAGGTAAAAATTCTTTAACTATCACAGCACAATGACAGGTAAGCTGCCTCCCTCCACCAGCTCTACTGTACAGACACGTAGTCTTACATGTTTCATTCATAGACTTAATCTGTGATGGCCCCACATGGGAAACGCCATCACCGAACCGTAAGATATTCTTCATCAGAGCAAGACAGCGAGCTGAGGGTAGGTGGCGTTATTTTAAAGTGCACGACGGCGACAAGGAGGAAAATCGTGAGCCATGGAGTTCTGGCTCCGAGACTAGAAATCATTTCTACTAGGATAGAGATTCGAATTTGATGGGTCAGTAAAAACTAGAAATAATCAGCCACAAATCTTGCAACACGTTCGTTTTAGTAGTCATGAAGCTTACGCTGATGGAAGCTGACACCTTAATAGCCACCATAGCAATGAATGAATCAAGAGATGCCCCTGGCTGCTCCTTGATTGGAATAAAGACTTGGGTTAGGCTTTTGTTGAATCCAACTATGGAACTCATAAAAAAACTAGTATAATGTCAGGTTTCGTTGTAGTAAAGAGCAACTAATTCAAGCATCTATAAATCTACTTGAGGCTATGCGAGAACAAAATAACCCATCCCATTCCTGCATGTGCAAATTGTGCAACAGAATCGGCAGTCGCTGAGATCTGAAAAATCTTAGCAGCACAGCAGAATATGAGTCATCAATCCGGGACGTACTAACATCTCTTCTCGGTTATGCACTTTCAGCAGATGCAAGTGATGGTGCTGCTGAATCTAGTACCTGAAAGTCCAGTTCTGGGCCACCATAAAAATATCTGCACTATCACAACAATCTTGGAGGGTGGGAAATTCAATTCTTGATCACCTCCCAAACTTTAGATGCTATTTTCAGAACAATCTTACAAATGCATTTACGATTAGAACAATGGGCGGATTCCAATGCCAAGCTTTCAGCTGCCGTGAACTTAAAAAATATTGGCGATATAAAAATGCCCAACTGGCAGCATTTATATAGGGCCAAGTCACATTTAGCTTAGTGTGACCTCGTGCAACACCTTAGATGAGTCTTGTGGCTACTGCTTTGAGAATGCATCGGATCATTCTACCACATAATTAGGAGCCACAGCCAATATCCTATCATCTCTTGATGATGTCTGCCTTGCACCATCACCCTCTGCTTCTGGTCGGCTGCCATCATCTACCACCATCAAAAACCCTTCTCTCCTAATCAAACTCTGCAATATAAACATTTGTCTTGCTCAATAGTCCCATCCAATACAATGCTCGCATAGAACTTCTGAAAAATATTGCAAGATTCGAGATAGTTGTAGTCTTACCTCTATGATGGCTTTGATTTTGGAAGCTTCATTCTTTGCTTCCTCTACGGAACTGTAGCTATTCTTCTGATTTTGTTGATCCACATACCATCTTATCAACTCTCCCTGTCTCATTCCAGCCAGCCCCGACCCTGAAATTGGTAGCAGAACATGCCTCAAAGACAATATGTATGGTGATAAAGGAAAGGGCCTGCTGGTTCATTACTATCTACTGGTTCGTCACTGTTGCACAGATCCTTACTGTAAAATATGCATCTAGGGTTCAACTTCCAATGCTATCATTACATGGGTTTTTTTTTTCCGATCGACATCATATAGGTTAGGCCCTCAAGCACGATTAAGAAAATATATAAAAGCTTCGGGGTGAAAACCTAAATTGTAATGATAGCAGCAAAAATAGACCAACTCAAAAACATAAATATCACGCAATATGAATGAAAGGGGTCTTGCAGTTTACCATCTCGCATCACAGCTTCTTCATGCTGTCTAAGGCGCATGACCAGTGCTTGTGTAACCCTCTGAAAGTATTCTTCACTTATAACAAGTTTTTTCCCCTGTCGGCCAGCAGATGCCGCTCCATTTTCTGTGCAATCTCTCTAGTTTAGTGAAAAGTTTGAATAAACAAACTATAAATAACTTGGGATATAGAAGCTTACCCGTGTTTCCTGAAACTGGGTTAGCGTCAGCATTGCTTGGCTGGGCATCACCTTGACTGGGACCATCATTTCCATCATTAACAACATCATCATCATTGCGATTTGCTTCTTGAAACTCAGATAGATCAATCTCGCTTGTCTCCACACTACAGGCTCAACAAAAGGCACACGTTTTAATTGTGAAAAACTTGAAAAATCAAGAAAGATGTTCAGCACTTTTCCAAATTTTCTTGCCTGATTATGGACGTTTTCAGCAATTTGACTGCTACACGAACATGCCGTGGTTGTACCTGTGAAAAACTTATTTGTCTCAGGTCTAAGAAGAAAAATGCAATCAATGCATATCCATCTCAAGATGCAGATGGAAAATTAGAAAACCTGAGCTTCCAAATGGCTTCGAGCAATGGCCTCGGACAGTCTGATCAGTGCCTCCAGCTGTCTTACAGTCATCCGATAAGCAACTCTACTCCCTGGAGTTGTATCACCTTTGCGGAGAGCAACATAAGACTCCACCAACAGTTTTCTTGCTTCGGAATTTAGCTGCATCAAGATTTAGGTATGCTAAAGCGTGGCTATGTCCAGTAAGAGAATTCTCAAACCAAAGTCATTGGTGTGTGTGCGTGCACATGCAAATGTATATACTTAGGTATTTAACATCAAACCTTTGGTTTCAAGGTTTTTGCATATGAAATGTAGCGTTTTATCTGAGCAGTTGTGAAAGCAGGAGAAAGAGCTTCTTCACGCTTTTGATGAACTCTTACGATATGGTGCGCAATGTGGTAATCAGTCTGATCATCTGGATCGTCAATCATCACATATACCAGATCAAACCTTGAAAGAATTGCAGGAGGGAGAGCCACGTTATACTGGTGAGCACATGAAAGTAATTAGTCTGGGGAAAAAACAGAGATCTAACTTGATAAAACAGGTAATGGCATAAAAGAATCAGCTTGGAGTTATTCACATGGCTTTAAAATCAGGTGAAACAATTTCTCACCTTGAGTGGTTTAGATTTATCATAGCGTCCTCCAGCGGGGTTAGCTGCAGCTAGAATTGATGTTCGAGCATTGAGTGTCGCTTGTATCCCAGCTTTTGTGATGCTTATTGTCTGCTGTTCCATGGCCTCATGAATTGCAACCTTAATGTTCATTTAGATTGATATCAGAATTTGCTATTAGAAATATCAAGTTAGACTTTAATGAAAGAAAATTACCTGATCTCTAATATCCATCTTGTCAAATTCATCAATGCAACAAATGCCATTGTCGGCAAGCATCAATGCACCAGCCTGAGAGAAGTAAAACTAAATCAGAAAAAAAAAAAAAGCTCAAAGATTTAAAGCAGCGTTAGAAATCTTGAATGCTCAATATCATGTGTCATTTCAAAACTGTGGTCAATGTCATTCTTAGAGAGAACAGCAAGGCACACTAATCTAAACCAAACTTCAAGATGTTTAGTAACAGCTTGAATCTAGAGAGCCAGAGAGTCATGTAGGTTCCAAATGAGAATGGGGATTGATACTTGCTGTCCGGAGGAACACCTATAAATAGATGCCACAACTGCTAGGACTAAAACACATCCACTGATTCTCAGCCAACAAAAGAGCGATGACATCAAGTGAATGCTACCTCAATGCAAAATTCCCCAGTTTCTGGTTCTTTGGCCACAGATGCTGTCAACCCAGCAGCAGATGATGATTTCCCAGATGTGTAGACAGATCTGGGAACTATACCTGAAGCATACCTGTAAGAGCAGGCCCATATAAGTAAATGCCTCCCTTTCTAAACTTAAACAAAAAGCAGCAGAAGAATCACATATTTAGAGTAAAAAAGCAACATACTTAAGGAACTGAGACTTTGCACAGCTGGGATCACCAACAATACAAACATTGATGTCCCCTCTAAGGTTAATACCCTCATGAGTGAACTTGTGAACGCCACCCAAGAGCATAAGCAGGATTGCACGTTTGATATCTTGGTGACCAAAAATAGTTGGAGCAATGCTATCAACAAGTTTATTGAAGAAATCAGGAGTGTTTCTCATTCTTTGGACTTCATCTAGCTCCTCTATCTGTCAAGTAAAATGAAGTGAGAAAAGTCTGGTATATTGGACTCTAACCACGTATCACAGCATGAGCATATAACCCACAAATAAACACAACACGATTCAAATGACATTTCATTTATCTACAATGCCAGTGGCTAATATTATCATAGAAGGTTTATCATCGTGTAAAGATATGGTGATATGAATTAGTCAGGGCATTTTATGCATAGAGAATTAATACATATATAAAATAAAAAAACAGAAATAGGACAACCGACCGTGAATTGCTGGTTATCATCTTCATCAGCAGCCTTTTTTCTATTCCTGATGTCAGTATCCCTTCTTCCATCACAAACCTAATCAAAGACACATTTATGAATCCCAGATAATTGTAATACACATGCATCTTCATGGCCACACATCAGGTATCAAGCCATCTTTGCCGTAGACTAACCTGCACTGAATTGGCTATAAATGCAAGGCGATAAGAGAGGTCTCTCACTCCCAATGCTCGGAGCCCTCTGACACCTTCACCACCAACAGCAGAATTTTTAAGCTGAGAAGATTCCCGGCGGCATTCTGCTCTCTCTCCAGGAGACGCCAATGCCAATATATCAGGTACAACAACCACAGTGCCTGTGAAAATGACCCTGGATGCAATCAAAGTTTGAAACGAAATTATACACAAAATCCAACATTTACTGCAGAGAAAAAAGAAACACTAGAGATAACCAGAGTAATTAACGCAAAAGAACATCTTACGTGTCACCAGCTCTGGCCTTTTCGACAATATCATGGCGAACAATAACATCCAAAGATCTGGGAAGGGAACCAGCAGGAATCTCTTTAGAAGTTTCCTGCATTCTCACCCTCTGCCAGTCAGCAAATTTGCTCTCTTGCCTAAGCAATGCCCATCTCATTTTATTGGAACATGTCGCATTGGCACAAATTGTTGGCTGCAAAACTCGCAATTTCAGCAACACGTTTAACAATTGGCATCAAACAAAACTTGAAACCTGATACTAAAGTTGCAATACAACACGAACGCATAAACTGACCTCAGTATATTTGAATTGTTGTTCAACATTCTTGACAACGCCACCACATTCCAAACACCTAAAAGTTCCTTGCAAAAGCTCCGGCCTTACCTCACTTGTGCGAGTCACCACTCCAGTTACTGACACCAGTTTCCCAATTTCTGCTGTTGTTAGCTCTCTTAATCTGTACAGAAGGAAGCACACTACACAAATGAGGAAATAGTAACAACAATTTACTTTGTTCTTTTTCATAACTAATGCAGTAACTAGACCAGTGTATAATCAGCTATTCAAGTAAGGGATTCGTTGAACCCATCAACAAAATTACCAAAAATTAAGGAATATTATACTTGAAACAAAAAACATTAAGAAAACAAAGCGAAGAAGTACCTCATGGAAAAAGGGATATTAAAGAAAGCAACGTTGATATCCTTGTTAGGATTATCATCAGATATAAATGCCGAGCTCAGCTCCATCACAAACCTCTTACACGCATTCTTTAAATACGGCTCAAACCTGGTAATCGCCATCATAATTAATCAAAATCAACAAAAATGGGGATTATGGCTCTCTTAAACAGATTTCAATTCAAAATCATTTCTTTTTTTTATACCTCAAGTACTCGTCGGCAATGGCTTTTTGAAGAACATCATTAAAAAGCATGACATGGGAGAAATCAATGAACATCGTTGTTGATTCATTCGCTTTCATTGCTTCAATCTCAGCATCGTAGTGCGGTTCTCCTATATTACGATTTTGTCCATCTAATCTAAAACTGCTCCAAGCAAGCCAAAAAAGAAAGAAACATTTCAACAAAAAATTATAGTAACTCGTTTTTTTCTTAAATTAAAAAAAAATATAGAACCGAGATAATATCATAAAAATAGACACGAACCTTTTGAGGAAATCGAGGAAAATGTTCTCAACGCGGACTGCTTTCTCATCGACGAAGAAGCGGCCGAATGCATCCATAGTTTTGAATTTGAAAATGGATTTCTGTAATGGAAGAGCTTTAGTGGGTTGGTGTTCGATGGCGGAAACAGGCAAGGCAACGCAACTTACTTTATTATGCCCCCTTCTATTTGGCGGGAAATCAGTGAAGGGGTTAGCTCTTTCGCGCCAGAATTAAGTACGATATGGGCTGGATTATGTTTATTACTAGGCTTTCTAATGGCTCGATTCGTAATGGGCCAGGCCGTTATTTTACGTTCGCTGTTAGGCTTTTCTGATGACACCTGTTTACTTGTAGAAATATTTCACAGTAGTTTCGTTTTTAAATATACAAGAAAAATAATTATCAGGTTTGTGTGAATGGAAAATGTTAAACTAGATTGTAAGATAGTTAAAATGTATTCTATCTTCTCTACATTTTAAGTTATTTAATATGATTATTACGTGATTGACACATGCTACATGTTGCAAACTACAGGTTAGGCTTATTTTTTATATATAAAAAAATATTTTTTTAATATATATATATATATATTAACTTAAAAAGTACAGAAATAATATGATCGAGTAATAAAAATATAATTTATCTAAAAAGACTTCAAAACAATATTGTTTTATGAAAAAACAAAATATTAGATAGACACAGGCTAATATGCTAAATTCTGTAACCTGGATTATAAGAACAAGATAACTCTATAAAAAATAACTTAAAATAAACTATAGAACTTAATTCTTTAGCATCAACCTTATAGTGAAAGTAAATACTGTAAAGTGGATAAAAAAAAAATATCTCAAGTTAACTTGAGGTAACCTCTATCGCTAGAAATATGGGCTATAAGATAATATTAACTTTATAAAAATTAAATCTAGATAAATCACGAGTGTCAAGTTATAAGAAAATAAAAACAAAAAATTACTCAAATCAACTCAAGCCAACCTTTAAAATTTATGATCTAGATCATGAGATCAGGATAACCCAATAAAAAACAAATCAAAACGATTCATGAATTTTAATTCCTAAAATGAAATCAGTGTTAGAACATAAAATCAAGAAAAATAAATTAAAAAACAATAACACCTGAGTTAACTTGTGATCTAAATCACGAGATAAATGCTTACTTCCTTAACTAGCAATTTTAGACACGGGCTCCTTCAGCCGTGTTTGGTCGACTAACACGTGTGTATCACGCCAAAACGGAGTCCATCAATAAAATAAAACCAGAACCGCCATTGTCGTTTTAAATAATCAATCGAGCTTCATCTCCCTCCTGACATGCCATGACAAGTCGCGTTGTCGTTCAGTGGAGCATCCAGTAATCGTTTCATCATTCTGAAAAACAGGGACACAGAAGACACTTGTGAGAGGCCAGTGAATTCAAAACTGAAAGGTGATGAGGAAACGCCATTGCCTGTCACCACATCGTTGCCATGGCTGATATCTGGCAAAGCCAGGCGAGTCTACGCAGGGGAGTAACGAATAAAAAGATAGCCGTTTCGAAGCATAGCCTCTCTCCTCATCTCTGCTTTACTTTTCTGCTTCTTTTGGTAAAATCTGACAAAACCAGTAAATGCGCTTATTTGGTAAAAGATACTACTTCTATAAAAGCGTCCAAGCCTGACTTGATTTAATAATCTTGATTTAATTAAAAGTTAGAAAATATTAATTTAAATGTACTAATTTAAACTACATTCCCTTTTTTAAATGTTGCTTTATGTCAATTTTTACCAAGCATATCTACCGCATGAAGTCGTCCTATCTCGTTGTGGTATGCAACCTAGAGTGAAGTATAGACAAGTTTGTTACATTTCAAAACTTTAATATATAATAAATACAAATAAACTTTTAAAATATCTTATTCATTCTTATTTTTACTTGCCAATATTTATTTTTTTATGTATATAAAAAAGACTAGAAAACTCTAACAATACTAAATAGAAAAGCATCATAATAAATTATACGAAGAAGAAAAAAATTAATTGTAAGAAATTTTATTTAAAGAAATATGTTAAAGAATAATATAAATTATATTTTAAAATTTATCTAATAATTTAAATTTTTAGATAATAAAATTCATTATCTTTTATTTGCCTTTCCTTTTATCTAGCGGCCTCATTATCTTTTTACATGGAAGTTGTTTCGGAGAAACTCAAACTCTTGTTATTTATGCCAGTCATCGTTTCTTTATCTAGTTGTTGTTTCACTCTTAAGTTTTATTTTAATTTTTGCCTTCTTTTATTTATTTTTCTTTAAAAATACAGAGGGGAAAAACAATCACGCCCAATTATGACGCGCTTAACGCGTCACTATATGAGTGCACGCTATCAGTGATGGCTTATTAGCATGTACCCATATAAATATTTTTAAAAATTTATCATTAATTAATTGATATATCGCTTTGTATAAAATTCAGTATAAAAATCTATCTGCATTAAAAAATTGCTAATAAATCACCGTACGTTTGTTTATATGGCCCAAAAAATCCACAGACCCCACGATTTATATAGAATCCAATTTAAAGTTTCAATTTTGGATAATATTTTAGCTTAAAATGATCCCTCCAAAATATTACAGATTATTAAGTGTATTCAAATTATTTATTTAATAAATCAGATTTAAAATATAATTTTTTTAAACACCACTGTTTGTATAAGACGGTGGGAGTAAAAAATCGTCCTTGTCAGGAGAGACTATGCGTCTCCTTACTTTCAACTCCTTATTAAAGGCGCAAGCTTCTCCTCCAAATTCTCCCAAACCCCATCTCCACTCCCAAAGTGCTCTCGACGCCACCACCAAGAGCAACGAGAACAAAACTGAAACAATCCAAGAACAGCAAAAAGATTTCTCATCTTCAGAATCACTAGAGATCGATCATGAGCAATAACTCGGTTCGAGAGCAAGAAGACCAAAAGGCCAGGACAAACAAGAGATACACGTTTCTCTTGGTGATCAACTACCTGTTCCTGTTCGTGGGCTCACTCTCTTCAAGCTTGCTCTCAAAGTTTTATTTCAACCATCACGGTTCGAGCAGATGGGTTTCTACATGGGTTCAATCTGCTGGTTTCCCTCTTCTTCTCTTCCCCATTTACCTCCCTTTTTATGTCTTCAAATGCACCGATAGGCGTCCCTTCAGCCACTTCACTCCGAGAATATTGATCTTGTCGATCCTGGTAGGTCTTATGTTAGGCCTGAATAACCTTCTCTTTTCATGGGGGAATTCCTATCTCCCAGTCTCAACCTCGTCTCTACTTTTGTCTACTCAGCTTGTATTCAACCTTATTCTCTCGGTTATCATAGTAAAACAGAAGATCACCTTTCAAAATCTCAACTGTGTGGTCCTTTTGACCCTGAGTTCAGTCCTTCTGGCTCTAGGTTCGAGCCATGATAAACCCCAAGGATTGACCCGTGCAAAATACTTTGTTGGTTTCTTCTCAACAATAGGGGCGGGCTTGTTATTTGCTTTATATTTACCTGTCATGGAAAAGATATACAAGTGGATCTACTGTTATGAGATGGTGATGGAAATGCAGCTAGTGATGGAGATTGCAGCCACGGCTCTGGCCACCGCCGGGATGGCATCAGACGGTGGTTTTTCAGAGATGAAGAGAGAGAGCCTGGTCAAGTTTGATAAAGGACCGGGGATGTATTGGGTCACGGTGTTCTCTAACGTGGTCACATGGCAGCTATGCTTCATGGGCACAGCGGGAATGGTTTTCTTAACATCATCACTAACAGGAGGAATTTGCATGACTGCCCTCTTGGCCATGAACGTGCTAGGAGGGGTGCTGGTCTATGGAGACGAGTTTGGTGGTGTCAAGGTAGTGTCCACTGTGATTTGTGGGTGGGGATTTTGTTCTTATGTTTATGGAATGTATCTTAAAATGAGAGAAGAAAAGGAGATGGAGAGTAAAACTCATGGGCTGGAGATGGATCACAACGTTGTATTAGCCAGCAATGTTTAGAGGAAAATAGTAATTAGCAGTATCTTCTCCTGTATGATTAATGAAAATATAATTTGATCAGGGATTGGAGACAAGATGATGAGTTTGGTTCCATTTCATTGTCCGTTGGTATTATCGATCCCGTTATAATAATTATCATGTTGATCCTTATTTTTAATTAATATCCAGTTACAAATTAGCGCGAGGGTTATGTTATGTCCATTGGGTGGATTTCATGAATTTTGAGGTTGACTTTATTTATTTTTAGGAGGAAGAAATTACGATAGACCCACCGAATTCCTCCTTTTCTCTTTCTTTTAATTCTGTAGTTTTTTTTTTAATAATTAATCAAGAATTGAAAGTCCTTGTTAAATGGCCATTCTTATAGCTAGGGAGACCACCTGATGCAAGGATTGTTGGCTTAAGGATTGACATTCTACTACTACTAATATTATATCATCATCATCATCAAATGATATGCTATTCATTTATTTATTTATGCAAATATATAGTTCTGTAATGTAATTTCCTTATGAATACTAATTTACCTTCTTTTTTTAACTTCAGGCAGGAGAAAAAGGAACAAGTAAGTCTGCTTTTCAGTGCTGCATGCAATTAAAGGTGTGCCTCATTGCTTCCAACCATGACTATCTCTTTAAACTAATGGTTTAATGTTGTATTTTATACGATGATTAGCTCTTCGAGAGATGTATTGATATTGTCACAGTGGTCGGCTTGTAATGAATCTGCCCTGAGCAAAACTGCAAGGGGAGGAGTGGTGGATTTGAGAAGGATGAGACCGTGAAATCTCTCTCTTTCATTTATTCTTCTTCGCTAAACTAGGATTTTAGATACTAGAAAGCAATTATAGAACCTGTTATAATAGATCTGAAAATAAATAAACAAATAATGTTTGTATTATAATATATAATAAGGATTGTACAGTTAATTTCCCGATATTTTTCCTGGAAAATAAAGGTATAATTGCCTTTCAAATCTTTTTCCTGGAAAAAACTTACTTTATGGATAGATTTGTATTTTTATTTACAGTGTGGAAAATGAAGTCACTAATCAAGCCTTGCAAACAAACAAAAAACTATATGGATGGCCACGGATATTTGCGTCTTCTTTTTTGTACGTATTTGCAAAGTAAAAATATTTTTTTTGTTCTTGAAATTTATTTTTGTATGCTTTGGAGTTGAGAGTATTTTTTTGTTAATGTTATATAAAATGAGTGTTAGTTTTATTTTTTTGATAGATTTAAAAGATTCTAAAAAACATTTATGTATATTGGACACATGTCAACCTTATTTCTCCTTTGATTCTTGTGCTTACCCTTCATTTTTTTTTCAAATAAAACCCATGGCTTCTTTCTATTTTTGATTTATCATTTATTTTTTGGTTGATATTTATTTTATTTTAAATAACTGTGAAAATTTAAATTTGCTTCATTTTCATTCTAATTTGATTTTTTTACTTCTCCTTGTTTATGATTTAGTTTTTTGTTTTTTTGGCTGATATTTCTTTTATTTTAAATAAGTTATGAAAATTATAATTAATTTTGATTTAATCCTCATTTGATTTTTAAATTTTTTATTTGGTCCTCATTCTTTTAATTGTTATCTATATTATTTAAGATAATTTTTATAATGTAATATTTTTTGTGGTTTCACTCCCGATGATTTTTTCTCCTATCATATTTTATCTTTATTTTGTTGAATGTTTTTTTTTCCTTGGTAAATTTTTAAGTTTTTTTTTTTTTTACCCTCATATCCTTAAACATTGAGTTGATTTGGGTTTGAGCCTCTTGATTAATCTCAATTTAGAATTTCATAGATAATAATTTGGAAAATTAACCCAACTTAAGAGCATTCACCAGGGTTGCCTTTACTTTTTATTGCTGTTATAAGCTAATGTTTTTTTTTTTAATATAGATTTTATCCTTTTATTTATATTTTTTTGAAGACTAAGCTCACTGTTTTTTTTTCACATGATTTTTACATTCTTTGTTTTTCTTTATTTGGTAAAGTTAACTTGGATCTTTTTATGATTTTTGTTTTTGAGATGTATTTTACCAAAATATATTTTTCAATTAAATAGAATTGATTGATTGATTGAATATAAATGAATACTCACTTCATTGTGTTTTATTCAGTTGGCTTTTACAATGCATTGCTCTAGCGAATCATGCAATTCCTTTCGGTGTCATCTGGCCTCCTTTTCAAGTTGAGTTTAAACAAACTTAGCAAACTTTTTTTTGTCGTGGGTGATGCCTATTGTTGAGTGGCAGTGGATTTACAATTACTTTTTTTTTTTTTACATGTATGATATTGATAGGTTTTGTTTATCTATTACCGACATGTATTTTTTATGGTTTATATTTTGTCTTCAATTTAAATTATATTATTAAATTAAATTAACATAACATAACTTTTTAGATATAATCAAGTTAATAAATAACTACTGATTTTCAGTGGCTTTTTCTTTCACATTCTACTTATGAAAGTGACCATATATCTTGCAATAACAAGACTTTCATAAAACATATCTTGCAGTAACAATCCTTAACTCTCTCTCTCTCACTCTACACACACACACACACACACACACACAAACACACGGCATTTACATCCTATATTTACTAATGAAAGAAAATTACCCTTGCTAAACTAATGAAATGAAAAAAAATTTAGAGAAAATTAGAGCAAAAAAATTGTCGGCTATTGCGCGAGAGTGGATTTTCCTTTTGATTTGTTATGCACTAATTAAAAAGCTCTTTGCCCTATACCTAAAACTAAAGAAGATAATGTGGTTGAGCATTGACATGGAGTTTGGTTATCCTGTCTCCCAAGCCAATATCTTTTATTTTCCCATGTAAAATCAAGTTCTTGATAGGCTACTTTTGTTGTCAATTGCTATTGTAACTATTTTCAGTGCGAGTGGTGGGTCACCCACATTTTAAAGAAGGAGAAAACTATAGATATTGGGAAATTGTTTTTCATCTTTAGCAGCAAAATGCTGGGGAGAGAGAGAGAGAGTGAGAGAGGCCGATCGATATTCCTTCACTTGTAGTGCAATCAAATCCTTTTGAAATGCAACTTTCTTTAATCATTGCTTCGTGATGAAAGGATCAACTTCTCTCCGCATAAAGAGAAGATACGATCATGAACTCAAGATTTTATATAAAAGAGAGGAATTATGAAAAATACAGCATCTAGTTTTGATTGGCACTGGTAGATAAATATCTCACTGCAATAATAAACAAATTAAGCCGATATTTTGTTGACATCGGTGGGGAATTATGAAAAATGTCACGTCTTCCTGGCTGGCTGCTACTTGATGGAAATATTTATCCACTACACCAGTTTTTAAAAGGCTACGCTGATTTATTTCACTGATGAAATCTTTTTTCTAAAATCTTTTGGCAGGGTTTTTCCGGGAAAAGAAGAAGAAGAAGTTAAGGGCACCGGCAAGGATTTCGGCAGAGAATTGCTATTGTTCTCTCTGCGAGGATGGGAATTCGCCACTCGCCTTTGTTAATGTGATGGTTGATTGCCTGGCAAGTTCAAGAAAAATAAATGCTGTGGCTCGAATCCAGCACAGCGTCTTCAATCATGGCGTGCGTGATGCTTCTTCCTTTATATTTAAATATTTTTAACTGAAAAAAGGCCGTGGGGACGTCATATGCCTATCTTTACCTCATCCCACGAGACAAGTACAGCTCTTGTTTTCTTCTATTTTAATATCTTAATTTTCACGAAGCAGACTTTTCCTTTAGTTAGAAAAACGACTGTGCTCATATATGTATATGTATATATAATTCATTGCAATAAAAAGGAAAATTAGAGGGTAGCAAAACGACAGTCATTTCATAAACTTTTTAACTACGACCAAGCTAGAGTACAATAAGGAAATGATAATGAAAAGGTCAATCAACCAAAGTAAGCTTTTCCATTTTGTTTTTTATACTGTGATGGCGATGATTTGTCAGTACTTGCACGTTAAAAAATTAATTAGATCCTGCTGGATCGCATATTCAAGTGAATAAACACCAGAAAGGATTGATTTGGAAATCCACTCAAGGTGCATGCAGCTCCCTCTACAGCTACTAATTAATTATCTTATTATATTTTGAGGGCTTGTTTGGCTAATATACTTTTCGGAGCCTTGATTAGAGTGAGAGAACATTTCTTAGACATGGATAATTTTTTAACTAACTCCAGGTTTTGTGCGTGCCGATCTCATCTAATCATGGGATAATCCACATGAAATTCCTCAATTATGGGTTGAATTCATTGATCAGTGTGCCGAATTCAAGCAACATTCCTTTGTCGGGGCTCCTGCTGACTTGAAAAACAACTCCTTGAACTTGAAGACGTTGCATCTTGTAAGTTTTGAGGCAAATTTGTCACATTACAAGAAAGCACTGTAACGCAAGGGAGAGGATTACTGTGTGTTTTGTATTTAGAGCCTGTTTGGCTCTGCGTTTCAACCGGCGTTTTGCCGAAATTAATTTTTTTTTTCATTTTAAATGAATATATTTTGGTGTTTTTAGATCATTTTGATGAGTTGATGTCAAAAATAATTTTTAAAAAATAAAAAAAAAAACATTATTTTGATGTATTTCGGCACGAAAAATATTTTGAAAAACTACCGTAACTGCACTCCCAAACAGGCCCTTAGTGCTTCGGATCAAATGATCCGGAAACGTGATTAGTAGATTAACACGAGTTGATTTTATTTTTTTGTTTTTATTATTTGATATTGTTTTTCTTTATTTCTTTTATTTGACCTGTAGTAAAGTACGGGTCATATAACTAGCGTCTAAAGAATTTTTTTTCGTTTGCCGAGGGCAAAGCTCGGATGGCATGTAGGGTCGTGACTTTACCAAAGTTCATAGAAAAACCATTTGATTATTATTTTAGGATTGAAAAAAAATAGTAAGGATAAGAATTTATTGAAAAGATAGAAATATAAACTAAATTTGTTTTTGTAATAGTTTTGAGGTGGATTTTTATATTTTCAAAACAAGACATGCGTAATAACATATCTTATCTACTTCACTATCTACTTTTATTTATTTAGAATAGTAGCCAGACACTATCTAAAATTGTTTTATTTTTTCTAAACAACTTAACATTTTTGTACAAAATGAGTCCCTCCCTTGTAGATACATGTCATGATATGCGTAAAATTATCATTGACTGGTTTGAAAGCATCAATCCTCACAATATTTCATGTATCAATTTCGACACCTGGTTTAAATAAGTAAAAAACGCTACACGTGTAATGCATGCAGTGAGGGTGTTGAAGAACAAAAAAAAATCACGTGCCCATGTTCTTAATTAGGAATGTGATTCCTAAGAACATGGGCATTCATTGAAGTGTGAGCTTGAAATCCATACGAGCAAGATCGAGTTCTGCGAGGAACGTCTGATCAGTTACCCAGCTGATCATGATCACACCGATTCTGCTAGATAACTTTATGAACTAAGTTTAAACTTACTGCACAAAAATGATTCCCCCGATCGAACAAGTAATTGATCGGAGAGAATCTAAATCTAGATGGCTACTGTGGCTGGAATCCAAACTTTTCCCCTTTGTCCTACGAGGACCTCGAAAGATTTGAGCTAAGCTTGTATAAAGCGCATGGCATATGTACACGATGTATGAACAAAGCTAAAAGAAAGATGGCATCTGTAGTACTACGTACACTATAACACTGCTGGTAGATCCAAATCGACCTGGCTAGCTAGATTTCAGCTGTTCTTTATGAGTATATATGTGGTTTCAGCTTGTCGAGTAAGCTGTCCGGGACGAATCCCTTTTCAGATATCCTGGCCATGCACTTCTTTCTTCGTGTTGAGCTTTTGCTTTATTATTTTCTTTTCAGAAAAGCAGAAATCTGGGAGCTGCATTGACAAAAGCTTTAGCTGCATAACACCATGGAAATTATTCATGAACAGTATGTTTGGCACACCTGATGTGCTGGCTGGAATCATTCAGATTACAGGTGTCTAGGGCAAAGTCTCGATATTTGCAGACATAAAAGAAGAAAAGTTCCCTGATTCTTCTTTACCATTTCCCCACCAGATTTAGGTACAGTAATGCAGGCGATGGTAAATGTTTAGTTTTAATTCCATGTGATCAGGATTTAACTCGTTAATAAGCGTACATAATGTAATGTTGTGTTAAAATAAACTTCATATATATATATATATATATATATATATATATAAACATGCAATAGTATTTAAAAACATTAGGGTAAGTTTTAGAATATGCTTATTTATCGATGGATTTCAAATGAAGAAAATAGATTTGATAATGTTATTGTCGAGGACTCGATTCTTTATTTATTTTGAAAGTTAAATTAGCTATCACTTGGAGTAAATCGATGTTATATAGATAGCTTTCTAGGCTTCCAAAAATACTTTCTAGAAAAGTTGCACAGAAGATCAAGACCTACAAAATTAATTAGAAAACAAGCTCAAATTATCTCTATAATACATGAATCTAAAGATCTAGGTTAATATGTTTTTTATTTATCCCAATCAATTTAATTGGATTGATTTGTCATAAAAAAAACAGGACATATAATGCATGCATCAATTCAATTTCATTCCTGTGTAATATTTATTGCATTATATTAAACGACCAAAATAAAAAATTGTGTGCAAGTTTTTTTTTAATGATTCCATTTCTAAGTTCAATGGGATAATCATTTCCCTGTCAAATCAATAATAGGTAATTACCATCATATCAACACTCCCTCAATCCTGATATGCAGGAACTGATGAAATTGATTCTTATCAGATCAAGGAGCCTGTATCCACTTCAAACAACTACAAAACCTAATTAATACAATTAAGGGCTTAGCTTTGTTGATCGTATCGCGGGTAATTTTAGCTGTACAAGGATGCAGCTCGTTTAATAATTATGTTTTTTTATTTAAAAATATATTAAAATATTTTATAATTAATCAACTAATCCCTATACAACAAGAATAATCAAATAGTCCTTTGATCAATGTGGACTGTCCTTAATTGATATGTTTTTTCTCTCCAAAATTACTTTATATCCCGATTATTGTTCCCACCTTACTCATTTCTCTTTTTTTTCTCCAAAAAATCAAAATAAATTAAAAAATAACATGTAATTGACAAAAGGACTAATTTAATTACAAGTAGATTTAAAAGCATAGACATGAGATAATAGTTTTTACTTTCTTTTTTGATCTTTTAAGTTTTCACTACTCTGGTCATTGAACTTTTTTTTTTTCATTTCATCCTCTTATCTTATAATACGTTGATTGAAAATTATATTTAACAATTTTAAAAGAAATTTTCTTTTTTGGTCTTTTAAGACTTTTTTTTTTTTTTACTATCAAGGTGGCCAAAGTTTCAATAAAAGGATGACACCATCTTTTCCCATGGCGACACAATGTCTACTAAATTGAAAAATAAGGATGAATGATGTCATCATTTCATTGAAAAATAAATACAGGTGCACGAGCTTAACTTTCCAAGCCTTATATATATATATATATATATATCTTTTCTTTTCTTTTTCATTAACTTATGGCTAAAAATCTCTTTAAAACAATTTATTAAAATAATATTCAAAGAGATTATACAATCATGCCATTAATTTTAAAAATACCAGAGCTTCTCGCTATGATATTAATAATTGTTCTATGACTAATTATGTATTGACCTAATATATATAAGAGTTTTAAAATACTTTTCTCACTAATATTAAATGAGATTAAGATATCTAATTTTCTATTTTTATATGAATTCTTGTTACATTTTTTCTTAAAAGATACAGAAAAACTCTTTCAAAAGTCAGATTATGGTTGGTATAAAGATAGAATAGGGAGTTGGATGTGTTTGTTGAAAGTGAACTTTGATGAATGCCCACTCAAGCAATTATTTGTGTCGGTAATAACATGTTAAGTGTTTTTTAATAGTAAATATATTTAAGAAAAAAATAAAAAATTCTCATATCATTACACTAAATTAATTTAAAAACACTTGAAAATATTAATTTTAATGTTTTTTCAGATAAAAAACAATTTAAAATGCATGTTAAACAACAAAAACACTCTCTAAAACATGCTTTTTAAGTTTTTTTTTTTAAGAAAAACAAAAACAAAATATTAAATAACCATTTTTTTCCTTCCAAAATAAGATCCCTGCTTTCACTCAAATTAGCCAGTTTAATGTCAAAATGGTGAGTAGTACGAATGAGTTTCCTCTTTATATTACTAGTGCTATGTTGGGAGAAAACCTATGTTTTTTAAAACTTAATTTATTTTCAGATATCAAGAAACTCTTTAGCGTTATTATAAAACCTGGAAATATAATAGTTTTAAATTTCTATTTTATTAAAAAAACAATTTTTTTCCATCAACTTATCTATCGTTTATCTTAACCACCATAAAAAATAAGTAAAGGGCTCCAGGCCCAACTCTTGGGCCCTCATGTGTAGTAGATCAGCCGTGTGCACTTAGCTCTATCATTATTTTCAAGGGAACAAGAGATATATCATCTGCCTCTTTTTCCTGTTTTTTTTTTAAAAAGTGACAGGTCATCTCTTAAAATTTAGAAAATAAATGCTTATAAAATGATTAAAAAATATATTAAGATGCTTCATTGTTTATCTGAATAATAAATCACCATGAGACAATTATTTACGCACTATCATATCATTTCAATTTTTTTTTAAAACCTTATAAGAAAATAAATAAATAAATAAATAACAAATTGAAATTTTATATTTTATTCCACTAGGAAAATATGAATTATGCCTCCATATTTGTTTTTAAGAAACAAGAAACTTGTGAAATAGTTAGCTGTTATTAAGTGGTGATTTAATACTTACGTGAAATGGGATGGGTTGCAAAAGCCCAAAAGCCCAATCCATATGGGGTAACATTTGGGCCTTCACTGTCAACCAACCAAGGGCAAGGGGTTATCATCACATCATCTTCTCTAACATGGAACTCCAAGCTTTTAAAATGCTCGTAACTGACACTCACAAACCTATCATCAACTGCTTCAAACCAGTAACTACTACCAGTTTTTCACTCGGATATAGAAGGCAGGAGAGTGAAGAAGGATGATGTTAACAATGGATTTGCAACTTTACCAAATGCCCCTAACACGCTCATTATCTTCTTCTTCACATTACCATCCACTTTTCTTTCAATCCCACCAATACACACCACCTTCTTTGAATGAGCGGCTGACAACAAGATTGGCTAGTATTTTTCGCTTCCACAGTGCTTTGAGAAGGAGAAATACTGGTAGTTTGTTGGTTGGTAAAGAAGACATAGAATTGAGTGTCCAAGATGATGAAGAAGAGGAAGAGGAAGAAGAGGAAGAGGAAGAGGAAGAAGAAGAAGCACCGCCCCCTAGCCCTCAAGACCTCCAATATGTTCAGGATATCAAAAGGGTAGCTATCATTTTCTCTTTCTCGTTTCTCTTAAGTTGTAAAGAGTACCATGTTTCTCAGTAATTAATTATATATGTGTCTTTTGATTAGGTGCTGGAGCTTCTAAGGAAAAACAGAGAGATGATTTTTAGTGAGGTGTTTTTTTCCCCTTACTATCCAATTCAATCCACTTCATTTCATTTCATGTTCACTGTTCTTGCAGCTGAATATTCTACTGCAAATTAGCTCAATATTTATGTTATTAAATTCACTTTGATTTCAATTACTCATCCAAATGTTTATACAATCCCTCTGTGGTTGTGTGCTGTGTTTTAGGATTCTTCAATTGCCAATTTATCGTCTTCTTTCAAATCATGTTTTAGGTTAAGTTGACAATAATGATCGAGGACCCTAGAGATGTTGAGAGAAGGAGACTGCTTGGCATTGATGATGACGATGCCCCAACCAGAGATGACTTGGCTGAAGCTCTAGAACAAGTTAATCCCTCCTTTCGTAACTAATAATTACCGCTGCTGCTTTTTCATTTTTTTGTGAAGTTCACTTTAGAACTGAAATGTGCCTGTACCTAATACCTCATTGAGATTCAATTGTGCTATATATTTAACAGCACCGAGGTTACTGTTAGTCAATTTTTGCCAAAGCTAACTGAAGATTTGAAAGAAGTTATTTTCTCTCTATTGTAATGCATTGCCATATTTAAAGAATGAGATAACGTGTTAAGTATTGGGAAAGGAGAGGGTGATAAATTAAATTTTCTCCCATGAACTGATGTGCATATATTTGGTTTTAGAATCTGCATTCCCTCCTACATGAGCAAAGACATCCAGAAGCACCATGTTTTGCAGATGCTTAGTTGTCAATTTGGTATAGAAGAGGATAAATGAGCTGGAATTGAAATTAACCATCTGACCACCTATAGCATAACAGTTCAAGATGAAGTATCTCCAATCTTCTCATGCTGCTGAATCCTGATTGCAGTTTGGTTTATAGCCACATTAATCATTTTCTCCAATCTTTTTTAGCTGTGTCATTGTAGTTAGTAGCAGATGGGAATTTCTTTGACAGATATTTATCCTTGATTTTTTGAGTTCTGAAACTTTGCAATGTCAAATTTCTCCAAAATCCTTAATGTAGTTGCTGCATCAGGCATTTGCACTTCAAGAAAGTTAGCACACCTGCCGCAGTAGAGAATTTGAAAACATTCTCTTTATATTCATAAAGTGTGAACAATATTTTTTCATTCTTTCTAATGTTTAATCCTTTATTCACTAGGTAAATGAAGGAAAAGTCCCAAAAAACCGGGTGGCACTTCAAATGCTAGCTGAGGAAATGATAAATTGGCCTAATTTGGAGGTAAACTTGTGATTTAGTGTGCTCATTGTTGGTAATAGGGGCGCTATGGTTGACTTCTTTTGGTGTCCTGATCTTCATCAATATTTAAATGTTCAGAAATCAGTGTTACTTGTAAATTTACTTGCAGAGAATATCCTTCCTTAGGTGAGGGTTAGATGTAAACATAGGCTAGGATGAACATTAGCTATGATCCTGTCCCTGTGCAATATGATTTCTGAGATAATGTGATATTTTATGTGCTTAAATCAAAACATTTTTAAGCACTTTGGGTGAGGTGAGAGATTAGCCCAGATAATGCAAGTTCGTTACTTCAGTTCAAGTTTATATTCTATGTGTGGTCACATAAAAGGAAAGCATAAACAGTCAATCACTTAAAAGACTCAGATAGTTTGTTGATGCACCGAAAGAGATTCAAATGGGAGTTGAATTCAGAATGAGCCGGGAAGTGATAAATGAGATAGGCTGCTGTGAGCAAGGCATGAGACAAGAAACAAAAGGAAAGGAGGTTTGGTGAAGGTGAGATCATTCGCAATGAGGAGGTGATCGTGCTTTTCAAACATCCAAGGTGTTGAGGTATGCAAGAAGTGATGTGCCATGCATCATAAAGAGAAACGATTGGGGTTTTTCTGTATTCACTTTTCCAGAATAGACTGAAGTCAGAGAAGGGTGAAAGAATTATCACACAAGGCTGTATAAGTTGGATATAAGGAGTTATTAAAGCAAATATTTTCTTTGAATGATCAGCAAAAGGCACATAGCATTGAAAACTATGACTAGATTGAAGCGGAGCCACAACCCTACTACATCAGTGTGCATGTGCTCTAGTTTAAGTGAGTGGAGTTATATCACTTTCATGCTGACAGTCCCATGCAACAAGTCACATCACCTCTGATAAGAGTATGCTGCAAGTTACGAGTAATGAACCTTATATTTACTTAATTCCTTGTGTAAAAGTAGCTAGAAACAAATCTATTTTGTTAAGGTTCAAGACTAATAATTGAAACTAAGTATGCAATAACATAATCCCTTGATATTTTGAAACTAAGTATGCAATAACTTAATCCCTTGATATTCAAATCATAATCTACGAAGGACTCATAGGCATAATCTTGACCGGATAATTTTGACAAGTTGAGAAGGAAACTTTATCCTTCATCCCGCTAGCTGGGATAATTTTCACCTTGCATGAATAAGTCAACTTGTTAGAACTAGCCAATTTAACCTAGAGTTGAACCCAAAATTGATAAGCAATAAATCCATAAGCATATAATTCAACTCAAATTAATTGTCAGAGTTCCAAATTTGCTGAAGTTTGCTACATGGATTTTTTTTTTACCTTTACTATTCTGTTTTAAGCCAAAATTATGTGAATGATTGTGGTGCTGAAAGCCTGAATCATTTGTGTACCAGTTCAGCCATGAAATTGGTTGTCATTTTCCTCTTCTCAATCCTTCTTTCAACCCATTAATTTTCCATACTGGTGCAACGGGTCTGTATTTTTTCATGGCAAAATGAATTTAATAGATCCTCCCTTAACTTGTAATCAGTGATTACCGACTCCACCTTATTTATTGCCTTGCTGAATATTTTTTTATGCAATGACATGTTCCTTGAATAGGTTGAGGCAACAAAGACAAAGCCAAGCAAATCCCTTTATGCAAAAGCCACTGACACTGGTATAAATCTTAAAGAGGCTGCAAAGAGACTGAAAATTGATTGGGATTCAGCTGCTGAAATTGAGGATGCTGGCATGAATGATGAAACTGACGTGCCCCCAGTTTTGGTTTGTTCTCTTTCTGATTAGTTTAATGTGTATTTCATTTAAGGGTAGTCTGCTTGTATGTGTTTTTTTCTTTCCAAATACAGCAGTCTGACTGGTTATCAACAGCTTGCTGTCTATGTGGTGCCAGTACTCCTGCAAACATGGATACAACTAGCTCTTAAAATTTAATTCTCATGAAACATGTGTTGCGGAAAATACTGACTCATACAGTTGAAAGCACTGTTAAATATGTTTTGGTTTCTTATAAAGGCTTATATTGGTTTTCTAACTTCATGCATGGAAGGTAGAAAAGAAATTATATGATTTAAATAGTAATACCTTTTGTTGTAATTGCTGATTGATATTATACATCAATTCCATGCAATCTTTACATGACTGCAATATTTTTTGAAAAACAAAAACCAAGTACTCTCTGTCTAGTTAATTTAATCTGCATGATGAAAATAAGGTGTAGTGGAGTCTTTGTGACGGAAGGATAAAACAATCTGCTATTGAAAATTGTAAATTGACTTGTCTAATTTGAGGCTGTAACCAACTAAGCTAAATCTTTTGCAGGGTTATGGAGCACTATACTTGGTCTCAGGTTTTCCAATCATCATTGGTATTGCAGTAGTATTAATCTTATTTTATAATTCTCTCCAGTAGAAATTTTTGTCCTAACTATTAACTTAAAATGTATCATATGCATTCAAACAATGTGAATACCACATGACTATGCAATTGCAATATATTTTAATTAATTGACCTTTACTTGAGCTAGTATGATAAAAAGTTTCTGATGAATGCCTCTTTGCAGCTCCCTGATGATCTTCCTTTGTTGTGCTTTGTGAATAAAGAATATGAAAAATATATTACAACAATCTCTTGCAACTTCTAGGTGAAATTAAAAAGTTTGTGTCATGTCCATTTTGGTGGTCTTTTATGGTTGTCCATGCGGTATTTTTTAGTTTTTGATGCCGAAAAAACATGAAGTCTTTCAGTATTGCTTATTGGCTTAAGCCTCATCGAATGTCTTGCATGCTTGTTATGTGATTTTGTTTGTTGATGCAAGCACATCAAACAGTGACCCCTCTGGTGCTTGGTGGACACTTATTTTGAGTCATGCTGGGGACAAACTAGATTCTAGCTAGTGTCGATTAGTCTACTCTTATTAAACTATAATTATTGTGGGGGAAGTCGGCTCTCATAAGAAAATAATATAAAATAAATTATTCTGTAGCTAGCAGATGATACATTGATATATGATAAAAGAACCTGCAAATATTATATAACCATGCCATTTTTTATATGGGCGAGTAGGGAAAACATGGAAATCACTACTCATTGACACTAGTGACATGCTGCCCACGTCCTCACTTTGCCATATCCCTCCTCTTGTTCTTATAAGCAGTTAACTCGCTCAGTTTATTCTCTCGTAGCTATTTTGTGCCCTTAAACACCATGGTCCTCCCAGCTTCAGATTCTGCCCTTCCCACTTCAAATAATGCCACTCACGAAACACTTGAAATCTCTGATGATCTGGACTTCTGTATGAGTACTGCTGAACATTTCCATGAGTTAAAATTCATGGCTATTGAAGAATCTAGAAAGGTGGTCAGAAAGGAGAGTATGCAAAAGGAAAAGCAGATTTCAGTGGATCCCGTGTCGTTGAGAGAATCATCAAGGAGAGAGTCTAACTTTATGCTGCCGCCAGTTTCAACTCCTCCAACTCAAGACCTGCCACCACCTGTACTGCCTTCAAAATCCCAGATTATAACCTGCAGCCTTCCCAGCTCAGCCTGCTCATCTCCTCGGTTCAGCTTCACCATGCTGAAGAAGAAATGGAAAAATGAAAGCCAAGCATCTCCCCGCCAAATTGACAAAATGGCCAGTCGACATTCTTCAGCTCATGCTCCCCTCGCTGCTCAACAAGAAATTCACTTGCGAAGGAGCAAGTCTTGTGCAGAAGGAAGGACACCTGCACCGGCTGATGAACTTGATTTTTGGTTCACTAGATCAAATGCTAGCAAATCTGGTAACGAAACTCATGGACGCTTCATAACTGGGGCTAGCAAAGATCTCATAACTGGTGAAAAGATGGATTCCATTGATGATGGATTCAAATGCGGTGTGCTATGCTTATACCTCCCAGGCTTCGCAAAGGGAAAACCAGTGAGACCAAAAAAGGAAGAAGCAAAAGAAGATTTTGAAAATGTAATATCCAGGACAGTCTCTCTGGAAAAATTTGAATGTGGTTCATGGGCGTCATCGGCCATCATAAATGACCACGAAGATGACTCCATTAATCTGTACTTTGATTTGCCACTGGAGTTGATCCAAACTAGTTCCAATGATGCAACTTCACCGGTCGCCGCCGCCTTCTTCTTCGACAAGGATCGAAAAGGAGTTCTCAAGAGTTGTTCAACAAAAGCAGCACCCAGGAAATCCCAAGAGTCTTTTCGCCATGTTAGGTTCTCAACATCGTCGCACACATCCCACCCTACGTCGCCAACTTCTTGCATTACACCTCGCTTGCAAAAGGCCAGGGAGGACTTCAATGCTTTCTTAGAAGCACAGAGCGCATGAAATTTCTGCTACTTCCTTTCCTGCTGTTGTTGCAATTATGAAGACTTCAATTACATATTTCACCAGAGTCTGACGCACCCTTCATATTCTGGGGATAAGCGAGAGATGGTTGAACAATATAACTGTACGAGGATATTGCCATTTCTTGTTCTGCCTTTGTTTCATATCCATTGGTGTTAAAAATAATCTCATCTAAAAACTTAACCTGTTAGGTGAGGTCTTAGTATATGATTTATATTATTCTCTAATGTATCTTATCAAGTGAAAATCCTTTGAGATTGAAATTTACAAGGCCTACACTACCTTCTTCTTAGTTTTTTTATCAAATAAAATGAGGGTGGTGAGATTCAAACTTGTAACTACTAAGTCAACAAAGTTATGATATTAAATAATTAAATCATCTCATCTAAAACTTTAAGTTGTTAGATGAAATTACATGATATGATTTTATATGAGATTCTTGGAAATGATTTATATTAATATCTAACAGGTTGATATAATGGTTTTCATGAGGTTGCTGTCAAATTAATTATAGTGACCAATGAACAAACATGCAAATTTTCAGCGTATCGATGAGTGATATTCTGAACTTGTGTTTGAGAGTGCGATTGAAATTATTTTATAAAATGATTTTCATTTAGAAATACATCAAAATAATATTTGTTTTTTATTTTTTAAAATTCATTTTTGATATCATCTAAAGACATCAAAAATTTTTAACTTGAAACAAAAAATAAAAACACTAAAATTTTCAATTTTTTTTAAAAACACTTTTGAAATACAATGTCAAACTTCCTCTGGGTAAGATTGAAAATCCGTTCGATTACCATGAGAGATCGTGTCGCTATGAGAAAGTGAAAAATGTCATGTTTCGTTGCTCCTCTTCCTATATGCCATAGCCTTGCCCAACACAAGATAATAAAAAAAACACTGCTGCTCTAGCTTATATTCAGAATTCATCTTTCAGAATTACAAGAGCAGAAAATGTCACTTTTCAGTTGACCAGCCTGGGAACCACACAGGTCCAATACTGGGCATAATGACGAGTTCGTGGTTGATTATATCGGTCATCCCTAAAATTTGTGGTAACTGTACCCTGTTAACATATTAATAGTCTTATGATTTCCTTAGATCAGTGTCGCGCAACCTGTCATGTTCGTGTCCAGCTGCGTTAGTCAATCAACCTTGCTAAATTCTTCAGCATCTGGGTTTTCAATGATCTCTAGCTAATTAGTGTATGTATATCTAAAGGTCTGCAGTCCTATGGCATGCCATTTTCAAAGGATCAGGTGGATCAGAAAATACCCTGTAGAAACCTGGTCAAAAATAAATTTGGTTGCAGATTGGTTGCCATAGCCACAGCATGCTGCAAGTGGAAGCTCAAATCCTGCAGTTTGCAAAGGTCACTTTGAATGAATAAAAGAAAATGATCATGTTCCGTTGAGTTGATCGATGCAGGTAATTTTCAATGCCATCAGAGTGTAATATAAGGTTTGGAGCCATGCATGTTTTCGGTTCGCTGAACGAAGAATTCCTCTGAGAATATGCGAATAAAGCTGCTGGAAAATCTCTCCTGGGTTGAAAAACACTATCCTGAAACTTGTGATTGAAGCAATGAGCTCCTTCATCACAAGGCTTTGCGCAACCTGCAAAATCATTCTCTGCTGCGGGAAATCCGACTAAAATGTAACCAATACAGCCCAGTGTTATGAATCCAGAACGATCTCGCTCCCATATGGTATACGTTTTGTATCTACGTTCGACGTGGCGTAATGATAAAAGACTTAGATTAGTATAACGAGTCTTGAGTTCGATTCAAGATATGCACCTCTTATAAGAGTCTGGATAACCAGGGTTACGTAAAATGCAATTTCCAGGGAAAGAGTTTCTTTGGATCCAAAAAAAAAAAAAAACTCTGCATCCACATACACCAACAAGACTCCACTCTTTTTATATACTGTGATTCTAAGAGATAAAGTGACTCAAAAGGGCAGACCATGTCGAGATATTTACACTGAAATTGTTCTCGCATTCAATGTATAGAGGAGAGGAAAAGGGAGCAGAATTGAGTCACATCTGTTGAAAATGTGTTCATCAGATCAGGGACAGGTGCATTCTCTTCCTCAGCAGCCATGCTAAGAAAATCCAGCCTCAAGATCATTTTGACCAACGTCAAATGTCTATAAAGCAAATATGCACTCAGATCAAGACTCTTCTCTGGAAAAATAAGGTTTTTTCAAGCTATTTAACTAAAAATAATATTTGGGAAAACCCCAATTTACTCCTAAACCTATCTTATCTACTCATTTTCAACCGAGTTTCAGAAAATTTATGAGTCCTAACAAATTCAAACCCGAGCATTTCAAAAGATTCTTAATCAAGCATTTCGATTATATTCATCAATGTTTCTTCAAATTGATGTAATTTTAGCACATAATTATGCATATTAGACAGCAAAATAAAGGTAATAAAAGATGCAAATTAGGCTTAAGCTATTAAAATAAATCGATAAAAAAAATGCAATTGAAAATGTAATAAATTTATGGTATTTAGGTTTGAGATGCAATTGATAATAATTATACAAATTTGAGATTAAATTGAGGTGTCATCGAAATAAATTTGACTTCCAATCTGTCACGTAGAGGACTACATGATCATCCTTTTTTTTTTTAATTTTTAATTTTATTTTATGAAGAGGTCATTAATTAACAAAGCAAATGTAAACATGGGCGCTAAAAAGTTTAAGCTAGTGTTTAATATGGTGATAACAATTATTTTGATTGAAAATATATTAAAATAATATTTTTTAATTATATTTTCAACATCATCATATTAAAATAATAAAAATAACACGACCTTAAATCGATTAAAATATGCTCTGTTGTTGGACACATGATTATAGCTAAGCTGTTCATATAGTTCTTGTTAATGTTTTTTCATGAAAAAATCGTTGAAATCGAGTTTGTGGAGATTCAAAAATCGTTGAACAGCGGGTCGTTAGCCAGATTTGACAAAAAGTATTTTTTCACTAAAAATTATATATATTAATCAAATATAATAACAATACTATAAATAATTATATATTTTATTGTTATTTTTTTTGTGTGTGTTAAATGTTAACACGTTTATACAATTCAGAATATAAACTGTAGTTTATTCTTAAAAAAAAATTTGATAGACAAGTGAAATTTCAATAAAATTATATAATATCATAGTGATTTTTTTTGTTTTAAATTAATAAAATAAAATTTTATTTTTCTAATCCAAGAATTAACCAGCCAATAAAGCATTTCATCGATACCTCAAAATTCATATATTCACTCATGAAAAGCAAATCATCAAGACCAGTTATAAATCACAACAGTTTTAATTTTAAAGGACCAAATAAAAGGATAAAAAAACTTCAAGTACCAGAATATAAAACATTCTAAAAAAAGAAGAAGAAGCATTGTGTGTTAAATGCTACACAGACACGTGGCTTGCATCTTAATAGATTTCTCCGAGGTATGGTATACTTTTCCGTCACTCACCTTTACAGGTCCTCACCGACACCGTACCCCTTTGAAATTACATTGTATCTGCACGATTAATTCATCGTGTTTATTTGAAATTTAATAGTTGGCAATGGATCTTATAAAATTAGCAGAATGGGTTTGAATGTCAAACAGAAATTAATAATTCAAGCTCTAATCACATAGAGCAAAAGCATAAATTTATAACCACCCACTGTTCACCATCGTTGAAATTAGATGAATAATTAGATAATATTTATACCCACGAATTGATGTAATTGAAGAGGATGGATGGAAGCTCTGAATTCTCATTTTTGCAATAATAGGTATGGTCCCGGCAGGGTCTTGGTCTGATGGTCAAGAAGGGCTTCTCTCTTCTTCTCACCTCAGGTTCATGTCTGTCACTCTCGTGATGGCTTACATGTTTGTTGGGCTTGCAGGATATTCAGTGGACCCGGAGATTAGTTGTGGTGCTCTCAAGCTAGCCCGGACACCTCAATTATCAAAAAAAAAAAAATTCTTGTCGGTCCGGTTGACTTATGGAAAACTCACCTAGATGCTGAGCCGATTATTAATTGTTTTATAAAACATGTCTATTTTTGTGTTTTTATATGCTGAGATTAAGAGTAAATTTTAAAAAATAAAAATATATTCTTGAATCGATAAAAAAACATGAAAGATTACCTCCTCCTCCTCCTCCTCCCTCCCTCCCTCCCTTCCTGTGTTGGAGCCCAGCCCCAGTAGACTCAACAGGATCATAAAATGTCAAATTTCTGCTCCACATGCTTTCATGTGCATTGTCCCACCCTAAATCGTTAATTTAACGACGACTATCTATTTTTTTATTTACTAAAATTAATCTAAATAAAGGAAAAACGAAAGTATGAACAATGCTGCGATGCTTTTTGGAGGCGCTGTTCTCCAATACCAACCTTTTCTAACTTTCCCTATAAAAATAACCAACGAAATAAATGGCTAGCTAGCTAGCTACGTTAGTAGATGACTAAACAAATATATATACACACACACACTAATTGATTAATTGAATGGGGGAGGTTATTCTGTAATAGAAGCAAAGAACAAAGCAGCAAAAGAAGTATAATTTTCAACGGGCAGAATCGTGCTGAGTTGTCTCGCAACACTGGCTAATCAATAATTCTTGAAGGATCCTCAAGCAATGGAGATTCAACTATCTTTTAGGATGGAAGAAATTTCTGGTCACTTTTGACTTTGACATCACACGGCCCAAACCCATCGGAAGGATGAGATATTGACCGTCAGTCGTCGTGTGATCCCTGTACAGCGAGTGGCCTCCTCCACAGACTCCATAGCATGTCGCTGTATAATTTTCGTTTCAATAAATGAAGACAATGCAAGAGTGTTGATTTGGGTGGGAAAATGATTAGAGAACAGGGCTTAATTGCAGGCTCAGGTGTCCAGCTAGTTCATCGCTCTCTCATGTGTTAATTCGGTGCTTAACGTAGTTTTTGAAGCGAGAAAAGGTGGGGAATCTCAATCATTCAGAGATATGAATGCAAGCAAAGGTAGGTTAGTGGGAAAGCCTGGAGTAAGTATTCAACCGCGTGAAAAAAGGAAAGCTCATTGGAGTCGGCTACAAACAATCTCGTAAGGTTATTAAATTCTCTAATTACTCTGAAAATTTTAATACAATATATATAAATATATCAAGAGTCTCCTCGTAAGATTTCATCTCAATTTGAGGGCTGAATTAAGAGATGTGATTGAATTTGTAAAATTATTTATTATTTAAAAAAACACTATTTGGCCGAAACAAAAATGGATGGAACGAAACTGGAACGTCTCGGCCGATATTTGGCCAAAAAAATCCAGAACGAAATGGAATTTAAACCGAGATAAAAACAATACTATTTTATCTCATTTTTTTAATTGATATGAAATATTTTTACCATTTCAACTAAAACAAAACAAAAGAAAACAAAAGAGAGAACTATGGCTACAAGACATGGAGTCTCTCTCAAAAATAGCTGGAGAATGGGCTTCATGTTGAGCTAGCAGAAGCTGAGCACAGCGATAGCACAGAAGAGAATATTACAGTTGGTATGGGTTCCATGACTACCCTCTCTTGCAAGGTATGGCCATAAACACAGTTGTTGTCTCGCAATATTACTCCACCACCTTAATTATTTCGTGTGAGAGTTCTCCCTATCACGTGAAGTGACGGGACCACCAACCACACCACACCACACCACACCACAGATTTATTAGTGTATCAGATTTCATTTTTTTATTTCTTCATGAAATGCTTGAAAAAAAACACCTCTACTACGAAATAAAAAGATTATGGGATCTTCATTTGGAATCTAAAGCATATGGAAGCTACTTGTTTAATCGGTCAAGTTTATAAACACAAGAAGCAACAATGATCATCCATGGCACTGTGGTGAAACGAGCTTTTTCATGGATTAGTTAAGAGAGGAGACATTTGAAAGGGACCGCTGTACTGTCACCCACATGCCCATCTTGACCTAATCGAAAAGATTATCGACGAAAGAGAGAAAAAGAGCCGGTGGGTTTCATTGGAAACCATCGCACCACATGTTTGCTTTAGTGGGCATTGGTTTTTCCCATCAATCAAAAGCACAGGGCATCGATGAGGGAAAACCAAGCACATTGCTTTTACCTCCCAAAGGTGGCTGGTGGGGCGGCAATCATACCGACAACAATCACCCATCACTTGAGAATATCATGCACGCAAATTTATATAAATACATATTTATATATATATATATATATATATATATATATATATATATATATATATATATATATAGAAGAAATTAAAGAATGAAGCACCTCACATAACATATGTATCTATACTCGTAAAAGGAAAAAGAGACAATATAATACAGAAAAGAAACCCCCCCCACCCCAATGAATAATCTGATCTACCCGACCTTATGAGAAAAAAAGATGAAAAATGAGTACCAAACAGCTACATGGTATCGAGAGAATTTATCATCCAGTCATTGCCGAGTATTTTTTAGCCTGGGTCCAATCATATTGTGCTCGAATTTCTTCACAGACCAAGCAAGATCTCGCATTGTGGTGTCAAGAGCATATGGATTGTTTTCGAAGTTGATTTCAGTGACGTTGACAAGGTTCCGGCATGGCTCACGCCTCTGTGCTATGGTTCCGTGATAATGGAAATATCTGATCTTGCCCTCAGTTTTGTGTGTTGTTTTGCCGGCAACGTTCTGGGACATGTGCACTCCGGTTGCAAAGACATTGCGTGGCTGGATTGCGTATTTTCGGTCTCTCCTTATGCCTTTCTTCACATCTTTATATACAAGCTTCTCAAATCCCCACTTTCTGTGAATCCAAGCACAATCACAAAGGCATGTTATGAAGGGAACAAGATAGATGCAAGTCGGCGCAGCGCGCACTTATCTGACATTAACGAAATTCTAAAAGCTGTATGCATCAAGCACATCTCATAAAGGGACTAGACATCTACTACCATCGCAGCTGCGCGAAAGAGATTCATGAAATCAAGTTTCTGATACAGAGAGGTCTTATGTCATGAACAAAATCATAAACATCTAAGGTGCATGTGCATCCCCACGTCATCATAAATTTTCTATTTCACATCAACATTAGTGCACTCTCCCTGTTTTAAATCAACATCAATTTTCTTTTGATAGAAAAACATCAGCATAATTGATCATTCACACAAGTCTATTTTGATATTTGTGTTTTTCTATCTATCTTTAAGAAGAGAACATCTGTAATCGAACCTTGCTTTTGATTCTTCAAGAACAAAAAGAAAACAGCATTGATGATAAAAAGAATTGATAAGGTCCCTAATCATAGTTATTAGTTATTAGTAAGAGACAAATCGCTCTATAACAAATTAAAAATCAAACCCACCCCACTTCAACCTGCCCTGATAAAGAGACGAGAGAGAAATCAAGATATCGTGTCAATAGTTCCAAACACTTTAAAACTACTCGATCCTTTTTTTAATTGCTCAAAATTAGTCCCTACGATGTTCCAATCCAGCAACCACAGCATCGCAAATGTGCGAAGTGGTTTACTAAATTACAAAACCCCAATAATGCGTTCAATTATGTCACTATCCCAAAGACTCGATCAATCAACATTCTATATTATACTAGACCTATCTCGTGAGGACTCGAAGCTAATTATCTCAATATGAAGACTTTATGAAGCAAAGTTCAACTATTGTGGCAGCAGGATTATTATACGAACCGACACATCCATTTTCACACAAAAAAGGTAAGAATACCAACATAGCACAAATACCGGAACAGAGAAAAAAAAGAGACCCATCCTTAAGAGTTCTAAGAGCTTGGAATCAACCATGCCAAAATAAAACTGGAATCAATCATGCTAAAAATAAAAATAAAACAAAGTTAAAAAAAAGAGTTAAAAAAAGAATTGAGTGCACATGATTATACCTGTAATATCTACCATAATCAGCAGAGAGGCAGAGCTTGTTATTCATAGGCATTTGCTCAATAGTGAACTGAGTATAATCCGAGAGCGAATCCAAGACGGACTTGATAGTATTCTTTGGTGGCACATGAATATACTCATCAACATCAAAAAAGAACATCCACTTAGTCATAAACTTATACCTATGCAAACAATCATTTACAACCATGAACTGATTATGGTAATACCCATCAAACCTCTCTTGTTCTTTTATATCTTGCAATGTAACATACCCCAATTCCATCCATGGCTTCAAAACCTCTAAGACCTCCTCATGAACCCCGCCAGCATCATGTATAACAAAATGAGATCTTTTCCCGAATAATCTCACATGATAAGCAATCCATTCCCTCACTCTCTGTGGACTCAGCCCACCATATAAAGATGACCCACAATACAAATAATCGTATTTAGGCTTTGAACTAAAAAGGGACATGTTTATATCTCCTGGAGATTCATTTAAAACCTCAAATCTATCAGTAATGTTAAGATTTTTATCACCAGCGCCTGATGTTGAGGCTTCCAAGAACAACTTCCCCCCTGAGTTTTCACTATTAACCGCCTCTGAAAAGGTACAGTTCACTACAACAACGGTGTAAACATGACCATAACCCCAATCAGGGAGCATTTTGTAAGAAACAGAGGAGAAAGTAGAGTTAGATGCAGAGGACGATTGGGGGACCCACTCACATTGGTAAGTGGGTTTCGAGTAAACATGGAGAGGTTTTGAAGCAAGGCCAATGACTGCGAAAGTGTTGCGTCCGCCTCTGTAAGCACCCATGGTAATGAAATTATAAGCAGCTGAGCCATAAGGGTTAAAGACTCGCTTGATAACACCATTGTCAGCCACTTGATCTTTTTGAGTGGAGGGCGGAGATGGGCTTGGAGGCATGGTTGGGGTACTGTTGAGGGAAGCGATGGAGGCGGAGGCGGAGGCGGAGGTGGAGTTGGAGGTGGCGGTGGAAATTCTAGTGATGCAAAAACGGAGATCAGAAGCAGAGATCGTAAAACGTGAAGGTAGAGTCTGGAAAAGAGTAGCAACACTACAAATAACTAAAAGAACTGTTAAGAGAAGTTTAAGCTCGGCAGCACAGGAGTTCATTACTACACAAGACACAAACAAATTTTTCCTGTTTTGGTCTCCCCCACCTCTCTCTTTCTCTGATCTCTCTTTCCCCATTGTAGATGGATTTCGGAGGCCTCTATGTTCTTTCTCAGAGAGACAGGGAGTAGATGGGGATATGAAGAGGCAGAGGAAGAAGGTGTCTCTCTCTCTCTCTCTCTCTCTCTCTCTGTATTTCTTGCTGGTACCTCTAAAGTGTGTAGAAGGTCTCGTCTGCTAGCGTCTGTTTTTATTAAGTTTTTTTTTTTTTTTTTTTTTTTTTTTTGTAGCGTTCGGGCTCAAACGTAAGCAAAATAAATATAATTTTTAAAATTATTTTGATAAACTAATTAAATTATGTACATTTTGAGAAATGGTATGGTATATGTAGTAATATATCTTTTTAGGTAATTAAATAATTTATTTTCTAGATTATAGTAGATTTATCGATTACCTGAGCTTGAACTTCTATGTAGTAGAGATACGGTTTATACTGAAAAAAGAAAAAGAAAAATACCAGCGGGCAATGACAAATTTGGTGGGGCACAACATTTATTACATTAACAGTACCGAAAGCAATTAAAGCATCATTACATTACTCTGTGAATAATATCTACGTAAAACTATTTTCTTAAGAAAAATATCTTCACACTTTCATTATAGATATGACACAATTGATGTTTTCTCTGATTTTTTTATATAGTGGTGAGTAGCAATGGCAGATTTGTGATTTTTTATTTTTCTTAATTTTAGAGAACAATTTTTTTATATATTTATATTTTCTCTTTATTTTCTGTATTTTTATTATATTACACTTGAAACTAGAAACAAAAATCTGACAGATTCTCTTTATTTTAATATTTTTATTATATTACACTTTTTACTATTTTTATTCTTGTATGTTTGATAAGCTTCTTTTTCTAGGAATTCAATTGGCTTAAGAGCTAAATTAAAGTTGCGGTGCTCTGGAGTTGCATGGAAGAAAGGTTTCCAAATTTTATTTTATTTCCAATGTAATTGTAACCCAAGGCGTCATCACTTTTTTTGTTTTACATATATATTCCTTTATTTATTTATTTATAATTAAAATGTAAAGATTGTTCATCTTTCTTCCTATTTTATTTTGGAAAATCACATTTCAGATGCTTTTGGATTCCACACCCAAAACGCTTCCCTGGTTAAAATCTACTGTCCGCCGAAATAAAAACCACTAGCCTTGGACAGGGACCACAAGACTCATCATTGCTCGTTTTTCCACGTGGACCGACATAGCTCTCACCCTCAAACAGTAAACGACTCGTCGGGAGGGTATAGGACCCACTTATAATTCCTGTGTTTGCGGGAATTCTTTTGACAGCTCATTCCTGAAGGACTGGAATGTATGGCAAGCTGCGCTTTGCCCAAAAAGATCTGGACACGTGTCTTGTCAATAATACCCTCTGCGATCGACCCGTTTGATAGGTTCATCGAGCGGTTCTAGCGATATCATGAGCTGGCCGACACGTATATCGTTTCTATTTTCTTTTCTATTTATTTTTATTAACCGAGCAGGGTAGAATTCTTTTCCAAGGTGATTCTCCATTTATCGCCCCTCTCTCTCTCTCTCTCGGAAATTATAGATGATTTACTTTATTAGTTTTCTTCTATAATTTTGAAAAACAATGTTTTATTCAATACTATTATTTATGGCTTTCTATTCAGAGCACCTTGGGAGTTGCAATGGGAATGAGAAAGGAGGGGGACTTTTTCTCAAGAAAAAACAATGTGAAGGGAGGGAGAGACCCTTCACCGGCAGAGATACATCTGTGGGTTTACTTTTTTGTTAAATCTGCTGCTGCTGCTGCTGCTTGATGAAGAATATCTGGTGTTTGTTATGTTTCCAACTACTGCTTTTTTTTCTTTTTTTTTTAATTAAATTTATTTTTCCTGTGAATGTGATCAAAATAATGCAGAAAAATAAGAACGCGTAATGCGAGATCCCGAGACCTTCAAGTTTCAAACATGCGGTGGCGTGAGAACGGAGAAGTTTCTCTTGGATGGCTCAAAATTAAAACGAATGGTATGTTTTTTCTTCTGATCATCATCATCATTATTATTTTGGGAATTGTGTCTTGTTTGTGATCATGGGATTCGAATTTCACGTAGATTATTACACTGAAACTATCTCCTAAAATTTTAATTATATTAAAAAACTATCATAATTACAGGAAGAAGTCAAGCACGTTCATTAAGAGGTTATTTAATTGGTATTATTTTCTTCTACTTGTTACTATTGGTTTATAGTAATGGGAATAGAATCAGGTGTGAAATTCTCAAGATGTCAAACACTATCGTGAGCCAACACGGAACGCGGCATGTAGGCGGTTATTTTTAAATAACTCTGGTGTGTGTGGCCGACAACAATACTAATTTAGAATACTTATCCATCTCTGTATTTTAAAAACTATTTTTATTTTATATATTTTAAAATGTCGGTGTAAAATTAAATAAAAATTAATATGAAAAATCACAGCTATCAAATATTTAACGATTCTATCATGACTGTTAAGGAACCATCTCACCTAAAAGCTTAAGTTTATAAGTGAGGTCTCAGAATATGATTTATATTATTCTCTAACACCCCCCTCAAATAAAAAGTTTTTTGGGCTTGAAACTTGCACAGGCCCACATCACCTTGTGCTTGATTTTTATCAAATAGAATGGGGGTGGTGAGATTCGAACTCGTGACCGCTGGGTCAACAAGGCTCTGATACCATGTTAAGGAACCATCTCACCTAAAAGCTTAAGCTTATAAGTGAGGCCCCAGAATATGATTTATATTATTCTCTAACAATGACATAGCTGATTAGAGTTTACTATTCGTATTAATAACTCGCTAATAAAGACAAAATAAAATATAGAAAATCATTTTTTGCTTGTAATTATATATTACTGTTAAACTTCAATGTTTGAAATGAAAACAAATGTCACTGTTTTCATTTTAGTTTATTAAATATCAAGATAAAAACAAAAAACATTTCAAGTTTTCTATTTTTATTTTGATTTTGAAGATGTATCACAGAAAACAAAAATATATTTCAAATAAAAAATAATAACCTTTTTTTTCTTCTCATGGATGTTGAAAAGGCCCATAAAGTAGCAATCCATGGACTAAAAACATGCAAGCCTGAATGCATCGGATCGTGACAGTCTAGTCTAAGCCGCAAGCTATTACTGGAGGCTTTTTTTTAGAATTTTTATATCAAAATAATATTTTTTATTTTTTAAAAAATTATTTCTAATCTAACAAAAAATTTAAAATATTTTTAAAATACAGTCGCGGCGAAACAGCTTTCAAGCCTAAACCGAAGGCTATGAAGCATGGCAGCAGATTACAATTCGATGGGGTCACTTGCCCTCGTCCCCAGAGACTCGAGAAAGGCCCAAGCCCTAGCTTGCACGAGCCTGTGTTCCATGTATGCCTATGTTAAGATATTCTGGTGAAGCATCTAAGAAAGACCATGTTGGTGTCCCTTGAAAGAACACGTGAATCCACATTCTCATGCTTGATTCCACAAAATATTACGAGGAGGAGAAGATGAAGATAAATAAAGGGGAGTCCTGAGTAGTAGATGCTAGCGCAAAAAATCATGTTTTGATGGGGGAAGGTCAACGTCCTGCTAGCCAGAGCCCCCCCTCAACCCGAGCTAGGGCTTGGATCGCCCTCCGATATATGCCCACTTTACAGGAAGTTAAAGCCGCAACTTTACATCCATCGATTTTTCCTGCAAAAAAGTTGAGGAGAAAATGGTATGCAGCTAAGAGGCTGAGAGCACGAGGAGGAGGAGGAGGTTAAGTTTAACTTAGGAGGCTGAGTTTTGAAAAATAAAGGGTCCAAATGAGCTGTCCAAAATAAATTAGTTTCAACACAATTTGCGCAGGCAAAAGTCTTCGAAGTACAATCATTCATAATATTACAAGAACTTGGTATGCCATTCCAAGTTTGAAAAAATTACCATTACAAATGTATCCGAGCTACTTAGTATAGGAGATGAGGTGCAATGGATGGATCAAATTAGAGAAAATATAATCTTTCTTATCCTCAGGAGAGCTGAGGATACAACAATTCTTCTCCAACCCACCAAGGGAGCAGAATAGAGAATATTCTTAGGAGGACTGGCCCCAAAAGCCCTGCACTGATTATCCTACCGGGGGCCAGCCTGAGGGAAGAATAGAATCGAGGAGGGTGTGGTGGTCGCAGAGTGGGAGCTGAGATCATACACCTGCCATTGCCTGCACATGCTGTCTGTGCCCCCACTTCCAAGACTCCTTTAACTTTTCATTTCATCAATCCATTCTATCTCTAGCCCCATCACTGAAAACTCCCGAAAAGTTCTGTCTTCACAGAACTATATGACATTACAAAGCTGCATTAATGTATATCTATAGTTAGGTAATCAAGCTCAATAACTCTGTTTGTTTCTCTGTCTTCACAGAACTATGTGCCATGTAAAATGTTAATTATGCTGCCACTTTGAAACCACCTTCGTCTACGAAGGTGAGGCTAGAGAACTGGGAAGTTGAGATTCCAAGGTCATTGATTGAAGGTGCCTTGGGCAGGTGATCAGGTGGTCATTGCGGAGCCCGCCTGCTTGCATGAATGAATGGATGACAGTCGGGCCAACAAATCGAAACCCTCTCTTCACCATGTCTTTGCTTATGGTTTCTGATTTTGAGGTCCTCACAGGGATCTTTTGGCATGATTTGTATTGGGTGGAGATAGGTTTGTGATTAACATATCCCCACAAGTACTTGTCAAATGACCCAAATTCCCTTTTAACCTGTAAAATCAAATTAAGATAATTTATAATTTGCACAGTGAAGTCTCTCCATCATGTTCAATTTTTAAACGATTTTTATGGTTGTTAATTAACTACTAAATCAATCCCAAACAAAGATCTTTTCTAGAAGAAGCTTAATGACGCATCTTTTTTTACCAAAAGAGAATGTCATCAGTGAAGTAAGATGATTGATTCCATCAATGTATAGTAAAAAGTGAAGAGGTTGAAATGACTGTTAAGAAATAATGAACAAGTGACGAAAGCTATGCTGTGTTACCTCCAGAATCTTTTTAGAGTTGTCTACCACTCCTCGAACTTGGCTTGTGTCTATGCCGTACTCAGCACTGATTGATGCTATTTTCTTTTCAGTGAATCTGGCAACAACTTCTGCATCAAACCCTGAGAAGGCCTCCCTGCAATAGACATTAATGTCAAAAATGAGAAGAAAAAACAACTTTCAGTGTCACGATTTCTCCCCTTGTTGAAAGCACACACCTGAATGCCTCTCTTTTCTTCAAGACTGAAGTCCAATCTGATCCAACTTGCGCGCCGGTCAGTACTAGCAATTCAAACAGCAGCCTGCATAATAAGAGTCCCTTAGTTTTATGATTCATGAGTGCCATCGTATAATTTGTGTATGAGTGAAGAGAACTTACTTATCATCGTGGACAGGAACGCCCCATTCTTCATCATGGTAAGCAACATAGATAGGATCTGGTGAAACACAAGTACGGACTGGACACTTTAGTTTCCTGGGTTTTTTTTTTACCCTTTGATTGCATGGAAAGGTTAACTCAATCAAATGGAATGGCAGTGATTCTTTTGATACCTGAATTAGGAGTGATAAAACTACATCTCTTTTCCTCTCGAGAGATGGTGTTTGTAGCCGGAGAATCAGCCGGAACAACTTTCCCCTGATACTTAGCAGACTTTGCTCTCCCATAATGAGCAATTCGCATTTTTCTCTGTTCTTGCATACCAGCAACATGTTCCCTCCTGGCAGCAGCTATGCTACCTGGAGACTCAACTAACAAAGATGTGTGTTTCATAGCAAAAGGGTCAACAGAATGAGGAGCTCCTACAGTGCCAGATTTCTTGGACTTCTTGACCAAACTAGCTGTCACTTTTGCTGTGCTACGTGGTGTTAAAACCTTTTCAGCACTAGTATTTAATCCGTCAGGACACTTTCCTCTCTTAGCTGCAGGAGGTGGAGGTGATTTTAACTTGGGAGAGATGGGAGGGGACAGTTCTGAAGGCTGCTTGGTTTTTGTACCTGCGGCATTACCAGCTGGTTGCATTAATGGTATAGGTGGTACTGCAGCTGGTTCCGGAGCAGGAGACTTTGCAGGTGAGTCCCTTTTGAGTGGATGGCTTCTTTCCAAGCTAGGAACTTGATTGGATTTTGGCTGAAGGACCGGACGTCCATTAATCTTAGCAACAGCAGTACCGATATTATTAGTACTTCGGTGCAGCCTGGATTTAAAGGAGCACATAGCGAATATGTGCTTTGTACGGACAGCAAAAGCAGAGGAGGGTGAATGATTTGATGCAGGAAATTATTGAGTGAGATGAGATAGAGGCAATGGAGAAGGCAAAGGACTTAAGGAGGGTTTATAAACTGGAAAGTGGGGACAGAGTGGCGGGAGTGGTAACATGGGTGGGTTGGGGTCTGCCATACATTTTCTAAGAGGCATTGAGGTCATGCGACCACAAGGATGACAATGACTTCAAGCAATTTCGTCTCGGTTGGTGCTTTATTTTTTTTAATTGAAACTTGATATTTTTATTTTATATAATATTATGAGAATATCATCATCAATCTCACAAAGTCATTATATTATCTGAATTTTAACATTATATAAACAAAATAAAATTGACAACACTGGTCTAGATTAGAGTTGTTAATATTTCTCCCGAGAAAAAAGAAAAGTGTGTGGGGATGGTGGTAGTGCCAGTGCCAGCCTTCTCATGGACCCTCAAATTGCCACCTTTTTTTTTATGTGCCTTTACTGCTCAATAGTCCACGATCTCATCCCTAATCCCAAGTGGGAGGATCAACGAGAGAATCAATGCTCTCTTGAGCTTGCTGGAATTCTCAAGTACTTAGATAGATATCTGGTTTCGGTGTGATAGTAGCTCAAGTTTAGCTGTTGAGCTAATCAAATTGAAGTGGCTAAAATCTTCCGGGACCTTTTGTTATGGCCATGGCAGGCCTTGTTGCCATCTTTGTTTAGAGCAGCTTGTCTTCTTTTAATTTTTATCTTCTTAAGATGACGACTATCCATATCCAATGGTCCCAAATCCCAGTTGTGAGAGAAATGGACCATCTTCATTGAACTCCAACCCTTTTTTTCACTCAACCATGTTTTAATTGATAAGTGATTGAGTTTATTTTATACTATATAGCAGGGATTCAACTTGCAGTATATATATAGTCGAAGAGAACACATGTTCAACTATTTTAGGCTGTAAAATCTTAATTTGATGGCATTATCAAAATTTCCACACAATATTATTGCTAAGAAAAAAGACTTCTCCACGTTAGTTCTTACTTGATTTTCAATCGATGCATTGATATGGATGCATGAAGAATGAATTAGTGGGGTCAGAAGTCTAATTACTTTCTCACCGGAGAGATATTATACTTCACTGACCAGGAAAGCTCACAGTATTTGTCAAAATTGGCACCAGATACCATGTGACTTGAGGCTGGCAATCAAATGAATTTAAGAGCGACTCATGAGCATGATTTTGGATAGAACATATCTCCACATGTATTCGATTTGGATTGATACGGTTAAGGAATTATCTCACCTCACCTAAAATGTTAAGCTGTTAGGTAAGATTTTAGAATGTCTTTTTAGGTGAAAGCCCTTTGAACTTGAAACTTGTAAAGGCTCACACTATTTTGTGCTTGATTTTATCAAATAGAATGAGAGTGATGAGATTCGAACCCGTGACCGTGTCCACTGGGTCAACAAGGCTCTGATACTATGTTAAGGAACCATCTCACCTAAAAATTTAACTTGTTAGGTAAATCTTTAAAATATTATTTATATTATTCTCTAACAGACATAACACAGCTAAAATCAATCTAGTGACATCGGTTATTCGTAAATTAGTTTGAACCTGAGCAAACCAAATGCACAGTATGATTGTGGAAGTTCTAAACCTGAGTAATCGGTGAAGAAAATGAAGATGCTGCTAGATATTTTGGCTATATTTTAATCTAGAGGCAGCTCCTTTATAAATGTCCAACTTGGATATATAAATCAAAACCTGAAGAAGTTTTTTATTTTTATTTGCCTGTCCTTGATGAGCAAAGAACAAGAAGGATAGGATTTAGGGCACGCTGACCCTAAAAGGTTCACGCGGAGGGCTGTGGATCCCAGTATTTAGGGCTGCTTTGATAGCAATCAACACGCCAGAACTGCCATTGATGTCCAATCTACATCTTGGAGCTTTCAAGCAATCGTTAACAAGGCACATGACTTGAACAATGATAAGGCTAGGGTCATTAATGACAAAAAATGATGCTCTGATATGATCATCTACAGTTTATTTTGTCGGGTCAATTGCTTGACTGGCCCGAGCATCTGTTTCCTCTATAGTTTATTATCTGTAGAACTTCAATCACTAATATCCTCCAAGGGTCACACGTACACAACTATATCTATATATATACTGTGATACCAATACGGAATGTGTTAGAAGTGTTCTGAGTGTTTGATTTCTGAAAAAAAAACGAGGCAAGATGGTCATACAGTACTGCAACGTGTTTATGATAGTGATTATAATAAACTCATATTTTACGACCTTATGAAAGCAGAAATGCAACATTGGATATGATTAAGTAGCCAAGGTTTACACATATTTTTCAGAAGGATTGTTAGGGTTCTAACGATATCAAAATCACTTCTTTTCCTAATATATAAATGAAGGAACAAAAGAATACATTAATATATAGCAGTAATTTTTTATTGTGGTTCCCTAACACACTTGCATCAATAACGAGAGACATTTCTTAGATAAATTCATGCGAAAAACATTATCGACATTTTGTTTGGTAGGTTGTCTGATTTTCTCATTGATTTGACAAAAGAGGGTCCAATTACGAACCCCTTCCCTGATTTCTGCAAAAAAAATCTCCCTACTCAAATTCAGGGAATCTATACAGAAGATTAAATTATTTGGCATCGCATATTTGGCCGAATCAAAGATTAGATAAGCAAGTTGCTTCTCTCTTTTTTCTTAACAATAAGTTGCTGTTCTTTTGGCCCACGATATAGGTAGGCACACAACTGCACAAACTCACAGTGACAGTATTATCTAGATACATGTAAAATTCTATCGCATGTTTCTTTACTGTAAGAATTAAACTGTATTAAGGGAAAATATTTCATAAGAGATTGCACGTAGCTTAAACAATTTTCTTGACGACAATCCTGATAATTAAGGGACAGAATACTATGAACAGCAGGTAAAAACCTGAATGTTAGATGTCTTTATGCCTTGTATAGCTTTGGGCATGCAATCGACGAGAGTTTCTGTTTCCAGGAATGACAGGAAGACTTTCATGCAGTTTCCACAAATTTATCTTACCAGACCTGTTCTAATTCCAAGAACGTTAATGCCATGGAACCCTTCCATATAGTTTTCATATAATAAGATTAGTTCTTCTTGGTACTGATAAGCACTTTCTTGACGTCTTCTTCACAGAGAAAACCTTCCAAAATGCATTATTGTACTTCATGAAAACCAAATGTTGAGTTTTTTCTCATATCCTTGAGCAATCTCCAACAATTTTGAACTGGTCACGGGATCATGAAAAGTGCTACTTAACTAATCTTGTTGCTAAGTAGGCTATTCTATGGTGGGGCATCCTCGAAATCGACATGCTCTCCAATAATATATATGGTGATGTCCACTACAAGAAATTTGAGACACAAAACCTTACACCTTAGGTACTAATTAGCCGGAACTGGCTTCACCTGTATTTATTTCTGTCTCAGCACAACAGGGTCTGATTATTTTTTAATCCCATGTAATATCTATGAAATTATAGGGCATCTTTTAATTTTTCATCAACATGTACCTGGAATATATAACTTGATAATCTTTTGTTTCCATGCTGAAATTTTGAAGATTTATTCATGGTCTGTTACCATTGGTCAAGCAATATTTTTGCAGCTCATCTTCTTTCCCTGCACGCAAGCTATAGTTTAATAATTGAAAGTTCAATAATTCCTCTGGAAACTCACATCAAATTCCAATGAAACGGTAACCAAAAAGAAAAGAAAAAATCAAATGAAGATTAGCACACATAGTCCTGTCTCTTGAGCTGTAAGAAGCCAATCTTGATCCCAATGAAAGGGAAGGGCTAGGTGGCTTTGTCCCATTTGTTTACTCTCCAAGTTAACAGGAGGCCAAAGTGCCCCAACAAGTCCATAATGGTGCCGGCATCTCTCAGCGTCAGCATTCTGTATGACAATTGCCAAATCATTTATAAAAGAAAATATAGATCAATATAAATGTTGAGGTCAGAGACTTATCATAATGTATATTCAAGTGATTTTACATCCAATATAAAGGGTGCCCTTGGCAATTTCTGAATTCATCGGGACCTTATGTGTACGATCCCTCATTATCACAGTTTCTCTATTCAATGGACAGCACATTGATGAAGAAGAAGAAGAAAAAGAAGAAGCCTAGGTAAATTATACAGCAACAGCCTGCCGAGACTGTTAAATTTTCCTACTCAAAAAACATTTACATAGTAAATTTGAAAACGGGAGACGCTACCGATCAGATATTCTTGTGACTGCAAAGATTATATGGGTATATTGATCCAATGAGGTGAAAGAAGCAAAGTAAAAAAAAATTGCCTTTTTCCAAAGCCAGCAACAAATGCGTTAAGTTATATGAAAAAGACGGTCCTCTAGAGCAAGAACTCGTTCACCAGTTCACTATGAATCCAGGTATGCTCGCACGACATCCAATATTGGAGCTCGACATATTGGACATTTTCCACAACTCTGCCGCAGCTCGTTGGCGCATTCGAGACAGGTGCACATATGCCCACATCTGAAACATATCAGCATCATAACAGGCTATTAATTCAGCACATGACACTGAAGAGAGTAGCAATGAAGGTTCAAAATGACAGAGTTTCACAAGCAAGTACCTGTACAGAAAAGAGTCGACCGGCTTTTCATAGCAGATACAGCAGCTGCGTTTGTTTGGTCTCCTATCAGGCGAATCCTTTCCATTCCCTTGAACTGTATCAGTAAGTTCAGACTTGAATTGTTTAACCACCTCCAAGTTACAGAAGATTAAGGTTTACTGTTGAATTACTACCTAGTAATACCCTCTTGCATGACCAGTGACCAGGAAAAAAAAATGAAGCAAATATTTGTAGTAAATTCAAAGCAATTCCCCATTTCAAAATTATATATGATACAATATTAGGTTGATTAAATTATTTTAAATGGTATGGAGGAAGGAAAATTAGTTTTCTCAGCTCACCTGGATGTACTTCCTGCGCCTTCAAGGAGTTCTGCAAATTCGTTTGCATTTCCATGCAGCTCTGAATTGATTTTCGGAGTTCATACATTTCACGCTGAAGTTGCTCCATATGGCCTTTTAAATCGTACACGAATTCCATTTCCTGATCGTTTAGAGTGTTATTTCTTTCCTCATTAAGTTATTTAATAACTAAGGTAACTTCAAACCGTATAGTGAAAAAACTCACTAGTGATGAATGGCTTATAGAGGAGGAGTAACGCCTATCTTGATTGGAAGCTTGAGTTTGAAGAGGTAGGTACAGAGGTGTAGTTTGAGCCTGTTCACAAACATCAGCAAGTTCATTATCATCACTGTAATTCCATGACCTGAACGGATACGGAGAATGCTGAGATGGTGAGGATTGATCGAAATAGTTAGTGGCTTCCATATATTGATGGCTAGATGGGCTTCCTTCTTCTGATATGCATTCTTCTTCTATTGTCTCTTCCACTTCACTTCTTCCATCCAATTCTTGTGCTTGTTCTTGTTCATGCTCCTGTTCATGTTCATGCACTTGTTCTTCTTCTTGACTGCCTGCTGGGTGTGAGTGCCTTTGGAAGTAAGACAACATCAGCTGTCCCATTCTCTCCTGACTGTCCTCTTCTAGTTCTTCATCTTCTTGACTGGCTTGTATTTGTACATGAGACATCACCAATTGGTCTATTCTGTCTCGTAAGTCACTAGCAAGAAAATTTGAGACTGTTCCTCTGCAGATGTAGTGTGAAGCATCAGATTTATGCACCATGTAAATCAGTCTATTTCTTATTTTATGAAACTGCTGGTGGTGATTTTTTATTGGCAAATAAGGAAATCAAGGCAGATTATCTTACCTTTCAAGGAGTTGCCTTATCTCATCATTGTCTGAGCTAGTAGTAAGCTTCTCTTCATACCGTGCTTTTCTTTGATCTTCCCAATAACTTCGAGGGCGAGCTATATCACTAAACCAATCATAATTGATTTGTTCAAAAAAATCCTCACCCTCCCCTCCTATCTCATTCTCATCCCAGTCATTCAAGGGTGGTGTTGTTTCAGAAGTTTCTGGTGGATCAAAAACTTGAGCCAGCAGGCTTGTTCCTTGCCATGTGGCATCAGAAACTGCGCAAGTTTCTGAATGAACTTTTTCGTTGACTTCACATGTGGCTGATGCCGAATTATCAACTTGGGGTTCACTCTCTGGCTCAGAACTAGTAGAAGTTTCTTGCTGACAACTGCCCTGCAGACTTGTTCCTTGCCGTGAGACACCCGACACCGCACAAGTTTCTTCTTTAACTTTTTCAATGACTTCACGTGTGGCTGATTCTGAATTCTCAGCTTGGGATTCACTCTCCTGCTCGGTACTAGTAGAAGTTTTTTGCTGATAACTATCAGAAGTCAACTCATTGTGCACGGAAGTATACCTACGCATACTGCTATTGACCATCTCTGTAGTGCTTGTTGGAGTAGTAGAGTCGCTCAAATTTGTGGCTTGCTCCACTCCTGCACTAAATCTCTCCCTATATTGAATTCCGATTCCAGGTTAGAAAAGGGCTGATAAAAAAGAAAGAAAGCAGGAATTTTACATTATTAAATTGGCCAAAAGAAGCTGAAAGTGGCTTAATGTGTCAGCATCAATTCTCTCAGCACATTTGAGTAGAGTTTATATGAAAGCAACAATTGGATATAGGCTAGAAACATATTCAGATTGATCCAATTCTCATACAATATGATTATTTTCTATAAATTCTCAAGCTATGCCCTAAATTTATATTTCATCAGTCAGTAACTCCCTACATATGCATCCAAATCACTCTTCGTGATGCATACTCAAAAATCCACTTGCTGCTGCCATTCTACTTTTACCAATTTGACAGTGCTGTTGCTGATTATTATGATTCGCCGCAAACTTCAACTTTGTTGTATGATGTAAATGACAGATATCATCAGCTTGTTCAGTAAATTTAGAGAATGTCTTTGAGTTTATCAATTCACAAAAGAGCATATGAAATGAAAGCAAGGAAATAATTCACTTGGTGGTAGACATAAAATTATCATAGAAGCAATCTAATTCCAGCAGTATGAACATTAGCATTCACTTTGAAAACATAATATTTGCATATAGGTGTTGCCAGGCAATAAATATTAGTTTTAAGATCCTATGGATCGATGATTTTGCATTAAAACTGGATGAAATTCACAATTTTACAAATGGTTTTCATCTGGGTGAGTTAACTGCCTATGAAAGCCTAGATACGAGTATTGTGACACCTGAGATGCATGATGGTAGACCCTTGTTGTGAACGGTCAGTATTGCACGATGTTGTTGATTGAGATGATTGGGGTCGCTGTTGATCTTCAAACGCCATACCCCGATGCAGGAATCTCAGGCGAAGAATGGACTATAGAAGCATGAAAGCACGCAAATAAATATATGTTTTCAAATGATATGAACTAAAAAGAAAAGACTAATCAACTGCGTTGCAGAATTACGCTGACTTCTGATATTGAAATCAAGACAAGAATGAAGAACTTGGCTTCACCTGAATGCGGCCACGTTGAGCAAATTTTGAAACAGCTTGGCGTTCTCCTAACCAGCCAAGCTCTCTATGCCTTTCTTGCTCCATTTGCAGAAGTAAATCATTAAAGGCTTGTCGCCCTCTTATCTTTGGTGAATTTACAACCTGTGACAAGACTTTCTGCTCTGTCCGATCAGAACCTGACGAATTCCTACGCTCTCTGGATAGGCAATCACCAGCACTGTTCAAATTTTGATCGTGATCATTTCCATCACATGTCAGTCTCCTAATGATGTCAACAATCTTGACTTTCTCCGGCTCCCCTGCATCTGTATCCCTGAAATGTATCGATGAAGGTGCACCCTTCACCGTGCCACAATCCACAAAAGTGTCCTCTTTTGTACTAGAGTCGGCTATATCAGGTTGTCGTGATCTCTCTCCGGCGCTGGATGACGCAGTTTCAATCTGGCTAGATGCAGAAATTGTCCCGCTGTTGTTTTCTTCTGTAGCAGAGTCGGCTATATCAGATTGTTTTAGTCTCTCTTCAGCGCTGGACAGAGCAGTTTCAGCCTGGCTAGATGCAGAACTTGTCCTGCTATTGTTCAGGCTATGGGACCTTTTCAGGCACGCATCCGATCGATGTAGCCTTGCCTCCCATATCTGAACGAGAGAAGAGGCCCCGGGCTTCTTATTTACGGAGGAATTATCGGATTGACATGGAGAATTTTCAGAGTCTTGAGAGTTCTGTTGCATCGGAGATGATTTCTTCAAAGATGTAATCAGCAACCCTGCCTCCTCGCTCTGCCTCTCAATTGTTGACACCATTTGTCGAGCCTGCATCGCGGCCCATTGGTCAAGAATTCTCGCTTGCTTGCTACTCCTAGTCGAAGAATCATTCACATTCTTGGCAATGCTATCTTGGTTATCGGGTAAGCGCCGTAAGTTTTGATGGTGATGATCAATATTGGTATTAATACGATTTCTTGGATTCTGATTAGAGGCAGAATCAGAAGATACAGAGATGCAAGTGTGGAGATTTTCTCTAACCAATCCTTGAAGATTCTTCTGAAAAGCAGCGGCAGCAGCAGCCCTGGCATTGCTCTCTCTGTTACATCGTTCATGCCGATTGTGATCTCTTAGAACACAAACAATCGGTGAAGACGAAGCAATCTCAATCTGGGAAGACGCCATAAGTCTAAGAACGTGACATCACGACATACAATAGAGTGAATGCAACAATTTCGTGCAGGCCATAAACGAGATACAACCCATTTTTCCAGAGAGAGAGAAAATGGATGCACGGGGGAGGGTTGTTAACAAAACCAAACCTCAGAAACCCTAAGCGGTAATTCTGGACCACAAAGAAACACAGGGATCTTGTTTTCAGGATGATAAACTAGCCACCACCAGAATACAGCTAATTTTAGGAAAACTGTTGTATTGCCTTAAAAAATGAATGGCATGGCGTTGACAGGACTAAAATATCAGAAAGCATGAGAAAGATTTGGATAGGGCCTTAGGTATTATCGAAGGAAACAAATTCTGAGGAAAATTAATACATAAAATAAAAAACAGGTTCCAGTGTTCTTGGTATGGTGAAAGAAAAGGAGAGAAGGGAGACCTTGGCTCTCTCTCTCTCTCTTTTAGCCGTTGTATTTCGTCCGGTCCATAAATTCCAAGTTCATGAAAAAAAAAAAAAAAAAAAAAAAAGACCAACTCTTTTCTGTGCATACCATATGTGTAAACACCCTCTCTCTATTTTTTTATTTTCTTACTCGACTGGTTTAAATATATGCGATTTATTTAATTAGCTTGCCATATTTTTTCATGTCTAGGGCAAGAGAGCAACCCTGTTTTTATTCCAGCGCTGATTGAGGGAGAAGGGGATCATAGAAAATAGAAAATAAATGACAAGCAGCAGTGAAATTGCTCTGGCAATTAAAATAGAGAGAGATTTATATGAAATTGCAAATAGAAAATAACATACGAGCAGCAGTGATCAATGACCTTCGGAGTGCAGGGAAAAGCTAAGTGGAAAATAAATGTCTCCGACGAGCAACGTGAAAGCTCTTTAATTTTGGCTTTTATTATGGACTTTCAAATTTCAACACTCAGGACAGCTATTTTATTAATTTTAAATATTTATCGGAAAAGAAATTTGACCGTCATTATACAGATATTCATCTCTTTAATTTCGAAGAGATAAAAAAAATGTAATCTACCGAAATAAGATAAAAAAAAAAAAAAAAACAGATTAACTGTAACATTTTGTTTTGAGAGGGAAACTTTGATGCTTATTATTTTCCATATAATTTTATTTTTTTTATTTGTTGAGAAACTAATGCAAGAGCAATTTTAGAGAATTAAATGTTATCTTTATAGTTTTATTTTTCTTATTTAATTTATGGATTTCTATATTCACTGTAAAATTATTTTTCAGTATTTTTTCAGCGTCAAGGATTAGGATATAGACTTGTATAAATTGGATTGTTTGACTTATATATTTCTAATAAATAAAAATAATTTTTGGTGTCTTTCTATAGATATGACGAGCTGGTTAGCCCGCGCGATGCGCCGGACTTTTTATATATAGCAAACTGATTATTTATGTGGCAAGCAAAGAATTTTTTAGTTGTTAAATAGAGAATTGTAAATTTTAAATTATGCTATAATTTTTTTTATGTATTGAATTAGTTGATTATTGTTATAAGCTCAAATACTCAGATAATAATTCAATTTCGAAATTTAAAAATTATAAGCGATAATGTTATTATTATTATTATTATTGTTATTATTATTGTTGTTATTATTATTATTATTGTTATTATTGTTATTATTGTTATTATTATTATTGTTATTATTGTTATTATCGAAATTATTGTTATTATTATTATTATTATTATTATTATTATTGTTATTATTATTGTTATTATTATTATTGTGTTAAGTACACTTATATATACATGGACAAAAGTATAAATTATTTTACAAATAAAAAAAATTAAATTTGTGAATGTGTTTTAATCGGTTATTTGTAATTTTGTGGCCGATCATCTACTGTTATATAACTATATTAAATGTATCTCAGAATACTTATATTATTTTTTTATATTAAAAAAATCCTAGGGCATGTTTTCTTTTCCCTATATATATTCTTAGGCGAAAGACTAAAAATATATATAAAAAATTAACACCATTATTGTCAAAACAATAGAAATTATTAAATTATGAAGAGAAAAAAAAATATTAACAAAAGAGTCACTAACAAAAATAATTGTTGTTATTATTATTATTATTATTATTATTGTTATTATTATTATTATTATTATTGTTGTTATTATTATTTATATTGGTATTATTATTGTTATTATTATTTATATTGGTATTATTATTGTTATTATTATTATTGTTATTATTATTTTTATTATTGTAATTATTATTATTGTTATTATTATTATTATTGAAATAATTGTTATCATTATTATTATTATTATTATTATTATTATTATTATTATTATTATTTATATTGGTATTATTATTGTTATTATTATTTATATTGGTATTATTATTGTTATTATTATAATTGTTATTATTATTTTTATTATTGTAATTATTATTATTGTTATTATTATTATTATTGAAATAATTGTTATCATTATTATTATTATTATTGTTGTTGTTGTTATTATTATTATTATTATTGTGATTATTATTATTCTTGTTGTCTTAAGTACACTTATATATACATGGACAAAAGTAGACATTATTCTATGAAAAAAAAAATTATGAATGTGTTTTAATAGGTTATTTGTAATTGTGTTGCCGATCATCTACTATTATATAACTATATTAAATGTATCTCAGAATACTTATATTAATTTTTTATATTAAAAAAATCCTAGGTCATGTTTTCTTTTTCCTATATATATTCTTAGGCGAAAGAGTAAAAATATATATATAAAAAATTAACACCATTACTGTCAAAACAATAGAAATTATTAAATTATGAAGAGCAAAAAAAAATATTAACAAAGGAGTGACTAACAAAAATAATTGTTATTATTATTATTATTATTATTATTATTATTATTATTATTATTATTATTATTATTATTATTATTATTATTGTTGTTGTTATTATTATTGTTATTATTATTGTTATTATTGTTATTATTATTATTGTTATTTTTATTATTATTGAAATAATTGTTATTATTATTATTATTATTATTATCATTATTATTGTTATTATTATTGTTATTATTATTATTGTTATTATTATTATTATTATTATTGTGTTATTAACAAAGGAGTTACTAACAAAAATAATTGTTGTTATTATTATTATTATTATTATTATTATTATTATTATTATTATTATTATTATTATTGTTATTATTGTTATTATTATTATTGTTATTATTATTATTATTATTATTGTGTTAAGTACACTTATATATACATGGACAAAAGTAGACATTATTCAACAAATAAAAAAAAAATCAAATTTGCGAATGTGTTTTAATCGGTTATTTGTAATTGTTTGGCCGATCATCTACTATTATATAACTATATTAAATGTATCTCAAAATACTTATATTAATTTTTTATATTAAAAAAATCATAGGTCATGTTTTCTTTTCCCTACATATATTCTTAGGCGAAAGACTAAAAATATATATTAAAAAAATTAACACCATTACTGTCAAAACAATAGAAATTATTAAATTATGAAGAGCAAAAAAAATATTAACAAAAGAGTTACTAACAAAAATAATTGTTATTATTGTTATTATTATTGTTATTATTATTATTGTTATTATTATTATTATTGTTATTATTATTGTTATTATTGTTATTGTTATTATTGTTATTATTGAAATAATTGTTGTTGTTATTATTATTATTATTATTATTATTATTATTATTGTGTTAAGTACACTTATATATACATGGACAAAAGTAGACATTATTCAACAAATAAAAAAAAAATCAAATTTGCGAATGTGTTTTAATCGGTTATTTGTAATTGTTTGGCCGATCATCTACTATTATATAACTATATTAAATGTATCTCAGAATACTTATATTAATTTTTTATATTAAAAAAATCATAGGTCATGTTTTCTTTTCCCTACATATATTCTTAGGCGAAAGACTAAAAATATATATTAAAAAAATTAACACCATTACTGTCAAAACAATAGAAATTATTAAATTATGAAGAGCAAAAAAAATATTAACAAAAGAGTTACTAACAAAAATAATTGTTATTATTGTTATTATTATTGTTATTATTATTATTGTTATTATTATTATTATTGTTATTATTATTGTTATTATTGTTATTGTTATTATTGTTATTATTGAAATAATTGTTGTTGTTATTATTATTATTATTATTATTATTATTATTATTATTATTATTATTATTATTATTATTATTATTATCATTATTATTATTGTGTCAAATAATTAAATTTCCATGAAAAATAAAAAAAAAAAAGCAAAATATTTGTATAAAAAACAATAAAAAAATCAATTGATCAAAAATATAAAATAAACATTAAAAAAAAGAATTAATAGAATATATTATTTGAAGGATAAAATTAGCAATATTAATAAAAAAGCAATTAAAATAATTAAATTTCCATGGAAAATTATTAAAAAAAAGCAACATATTTGTATAAAAAACAATTAAAAAATCAATTGATAAAAAATAACAAAAAACATAAAAAAAATAATTAACAGAATATATTAAAAAAAAATTAACATATATTAAATTAATGCAAATTGAAGGATAAAATTAAAAAAAATAAAATTCGGAGGACGAAAAATAAATAATGCAAACTGCGGGAGGGACTAAAAAAACAAAATCAGAAGAAGAGGGACTGGAATCAAACTTTGTATATATTACCAATTTCAATTGGAGGACCAAATCAAAGAAATCAAAACTTCCGTACCGGAATAATTGAAGGCATAAAAAATAAATACAAAATCAAAAGTATAAGGACTGAAATAAAACTTTCTTATATAATCAGTTTTAATTGAAGGGCACAATTGAAAACAATAAAACTTTAATTTGAATAAATCAGTAATAACAACGAAATCAAAACTTCAGGGACCAAACTAAACTATACGCAAATATCAGGGACCGGAGCTGACTTTGGGGGCGGCAGGAGAGAGAAAAACGATGTCCGTGAGAAAACCGTCCGGCGCCGCTTAACCGGACATCTACTACGGGAACGCGCCGCGACGGAAGAGAGAGGACATCCCGGCGCATCTTGTGGTGCGGCGGAAGTCAATTTTTGACGGCGTAATGACGCCGCACGCGCCGCCAACGTGGCGCGTAAGCGGGGAACCTCGCTGGCGCGGGAGTGACACGCGCCAGCCGTCCGCGCGTAAATATATTAAAATAATAGATCAATTACCGATACGCCCCTGTCCCCACCCATAATTACAGAAATACCGTATGGGAAAGGACGGCCATGCCCCCGTTCACTGTTAGCAAATTTGTCGTTTTGCGTGCCCATTTTCGTCAGTGCACTGTGCAAAAAAAGCGAGAAAACCCGAGAGAGCCCCTGCAACTGTGCACTATTTTGTCTTTTTCGGGGGCTTTAATCGGTAATGCACTGTTCACATGCGGAAAAGACAAAAAAAAATAGGGTGGACGAACTCGCGCGACACACGGACGAAAAAGCTCGCGTCCACAGTGTTTTTAGAGACAGTGAACAGTAAATGAACAGTGATTTTTGTATTCTTTTAGTTATTTGTTAATTTTACTTGGTTTTTGATTATTTAAATATGCTTGTGGATATTTGAGGAATTTGACTAATAATAAACATGGGCTCTCTAGCTCCATCACTGTTAATATATAAAAAATATGATTCTTTTTCCTTCATTTAAATAAACAGCGAAAGGAAAACAAGTTTTGAATTATTATTTTTTAAAACAAAAAAAAGCCACGTCAAATTCGAGTTAGCGGCACGATTGGAAATATACTTAATTAGTGGCACGATTTAAAAAAAAAAAATATATATATATATATAATACTTTCGAGAGGCTTTACGTCAGAAGCTTTCTGGCAATCCTGACATGACTGCATAGCATATAAGCGAGTGGTGCCGTGGCCGAAAATCAAACAGGCTTTCTTACTCTTTGTTACGCCCGGAGCGATATATTGAACCTTCAAAAATTAAAGGAAAAAATAGATTTATTATATAGTTATTTGAGAAAATTAAGAGTTCTAAATTATACACTGATTTAAGAGATTTAGATAAAAAGTTATTCTGCTTGTAGAAAAATAGATATTATTTTTACCACGTCTAAAGGTTATCTAATCTATCTTTTACATGTCATTACATATTCAAATTATTTCATAAACTTTATTTCACAATTTATTTTAATTTATTTCTAATTATTTGCAAAAAAAAAACATGATATTACTTTTAAAAATAAGAGACACGTCGGTTTGGCCTTTTATATTTAATTATATGTCGGTTTCTAAATACAGAAGACTCGTCGATTTTAAATCTTACAAAAAATTGATGATCGCTTCTAAAAATATAAAACTCACTGATTTATCTACTCATTAAAACTCAATTTCAGTCCCAAAAATAAAAGACTTGTCATCTTGGCCATTCATAAAAAAATTAAACATTTATCCATATAAATAAGAAACACATTGACATGGCCCTCCGTAAATCTCTATTGTTCATCCATAAGAATAGAAGACTTGTTGATTTGGTCAATTGCATCATTAGTTCCTAAAAAAGAAGATTAGTCTAATTAGTTATTCATGAAAATGGCATGTACCCTTAAAAATAAAAAAAATTGGTTGACTATGCCAATTGAGGAAAGCATTGTAGCTATTTTCACAAAACATTATGGATTGCTACAATATTTTACCACGCTTCATTATGATATCAGTATTGAAGTTAAACCTGGAACGGTGTCGGTTATAGCAATATTCAAAAGCACACACGTGCCTGTTGTTAGATGATAAAAAATAAAGATCAAGCCAAGCTAAAATTCATGTTCAACCATAATTGCATGAAATATGGCCTTTTGGACTCGTTAAATCTATATAGGATCATAACGACTTAGTCCAAGCCCACTAGCAATAGTATAAATAATATGTCATGACATATTAGAGTTTTCGAAAGCATACTAACAAATAAAAATAACAAGATAACATGATAGTGTTTTTTTTTTTTATTTTAAAATCATTTGTTGTCGTTTTAGTATGATTGAAAAATGACTTCACAAGAAGATAATTTACCGTATGATAAAAAAATAAATCAAGATGATATTGGTTGGCAAAAATATTCAACTCACCAATTCATGTTCAAGTATAATAAAACAATTTAATATGAAGACAAATCTAGTTCATCAAAATATGGGAACTAGGGATATCACATTCCTCTTTTTTTTTTTTATTCAAAAATATTATTTGGGATTTTTTGTATTTGTTTCTATTTTAAAAAAATATTTTTCTACAAATAGGCTGTGACACTTTTTATGTTTCTACAAATTTAAAATATACATGCATGCTCCTAAATACTAAATAATGGTTTATTTGGCATATTCAGTGTCATAATTCTCTGTATTGTGTGTATAAGGAGAATGATCTTAAATTTATATGGATGGATAGTACAATATTTTTTATAGAACATATTGTATATAGATTGGGTGGAAATATATTATATTCAATAATGAAAGGATTATAGAGGTACTATCACAAGGTGGGATGTTCTTTTAAAAATTATTTTAAAAATCAATAAATTGAGTTTAGTATTATCAAATATACACCAAGTGTCTCCAAGGAGCGTGACGTGATGACAGAGGACTTGCGATCTGCACAACAAGTCTCGAGTTAGTCAGGACGTGCATCCCTTGTAAGAGTTTGAAACAACCGGAGTCTTACCTACTCACCTGGACCCATAAAATACGCTTTATAAAAAGTAGAGTTTCCTCGCATAAAAAAAAAATAAACCAAGTGACAAGGTCATGATAATTTCATACTAGATTTTGGCTTTGCAAAACAAGCCTCCTCCAACAACAACAATAATAAAAACCTTTTGAGAGGAGATTGTTGATTAGAGATGATAAAGTTAGGAGTAGGTAGTTTTTGTTGTAATTGTAATTTAAAGATAAATAAATTCAATAACTAAAACAAAATCAGAATACAGTTATTTATTTATTTATTATAATTCATAATGTTTAGAGGTGCAAAAACAATATTTTTCAACACGTTTTAGTTTTTGTTGTGATTTTAATTAAAAAATCAATAATGAAAGGGAAAAAAATCTAACATAAAAATATTTTTCTTCATCTTTTATTTATTGTCATGTAATTTTATTTAAAAATAATAAAAGAGCAACAAAAAACAAAAAGAAATCAAAAACAAAAAAATATAGCAAACCAGTGTGAATCACTATGGTAATCCAAGATGTTTATGAGTGAAGAAAACAATATTTTCCCCGATTCTTGTTATAATTGTAAAGTTTTTTCCTTTTCATTTCTACCCCTCTTGTGACACTAGTACATAAATAAAGTTGCTGGAAATTCATCACGATGCATTTAAATACTTACATGAACTTGAGCGAGTTCCTTTCAACCTAAAAAAACTATTGAATGATCTTATTGAAAAATAAATATATTTTTTAATCCTTTTCAATTTGATCCTTATCTTTTTATTTTTCTATTTAATATTATTACTTTTCTAGGTGCTCTTAGATGTATTTATATCTACCTCTCTCTCTTTTTTCCCGCCATCTTTTGATACTGATTGCTCTCTCTCTCTCTCTCTACCCCTCCCTCCCTCCCTCTCTCTCTTGCTTAGATGATGAATTCTTTCGGCCGGATTGGTTATTTTAGTTTCATTATGAGCATGCTTCAGCGTGGTAATTAGAAATTTCACAATCTTAGAGACGAGAAAGGAACCAGTGACATGCCTATCTAACAATCTTCTCAATCTGATGCAAGAAGTTCGTCAAGGGAGCTGCAAAATAAAGATTAAAGCATTGATCTCAGGTTTGTTCAGCTGTCATGGTGATTGAGAGTTTGAGGATCGGAATTTTTCCTACCTTGGGACAAACTCCCCAAATTTTCGTAGGGCACGTGTAGGAAGAGGAGCTTGATTTTTTCTTCATAAAACTTTGAACATGAGTATGAGAGTTTTGCCTGACAGGGAGATTGAGGTTCATCCATATGGAAACTGGGGTGTTTTGGTATTCGTCTGCGTTTTTGAAAAAAAAAAAAGAAGATTTTTTTTTTATTAAATTTTATTTTTGATATTTTTATGTATCTAAAATATTTTTTTTAAAATATTATTTTAATATATTTTTAAACCAAAAAAAAATACCGACTCCCAAAAGTTACAATTCGAAGTTTGTAGTGTTCTTAAGTAGGTTTCGATGGACTGTTCAGTCAATATTAAATTATTATTATTTAATTTATATATAATTTGTTAATTTTAATTTTTTATATTTTAATATCTTTAATTTTTTTTTTAAACACCATAATACCAAATATATTTTAAAATTATGTTTGATATTATTTTTAAAATAATAATTTTGTTTGAAACTATCTTTAAATAATATATATATTTTTTAAATATATTTTTAATATTCACCTATTAAAATACTTAAAAATCAATTTAAATATTTAAAAAAAAAAAAACACGGAACAACACATCAATATGCTTCATGAATTCTAATTTTAAAACGTAGCCTTTACAGCAACACCACCTGTTTGTTTTTTGTTTTTCTAAACTTACCCAGAAACAACCTCCTCGTACCTCCTGAAAACGGCTAAGTGAAGACAGCTAGTGTCACTCTCATACTCCACACTCTCTACCTCTCTCTTTTTTCTTTTTTTTTTTCCCGTTTTACAATTACATGTAATACAAAAGCCATTTACAAAAATCTTTGTCTTCTAACATTGAACTTTTTCGGCATGCCTATCGAATGTTTGATAAAATGCCTCACAAAAATCACAATTCGTAAAGTTGTATCAATGATGCACATGGACGCCTTCGATGGAGGGCACGAGTAGCCTTGTTTTGATAGATTGACTTTATGGACCATGAAAAAAAAAACTTATTTTTAACCATGATAGTCTACTTTCAGAATGATTTAATGTGTTTGACATTGCTTGATTAGATTTATCTCTAGTTCTGGCATTTTTTTTTGCATGTTTTTCAATTGCGTTAATCCAGTGTTGCAACTTGCTTTCATGAAAATGTCGAAGCTTGCTCCTTCAATTTTGTACTTATTGTAAACTTGTTCAGCTAACGCTAGAATCATTATGGAGATTGACAAAATTGACGAGCTGAAGAGTTTTCTCAATGTTCTTCCTCCGGTTGGATTTTGTTGCGTCTATGGCTCATCTCTCCATCCAAATAATAGCGACAAGGTTTTCGTTTTCATTTTTCCAACTCTATTGATTTGTTTCTTTATGCTTCATCTTTCTTCAATTTTTTAAAATGTATGGTCTTGTTTCTTAGTGACTATTGGTTTTGTAGTCATCCATGGTAGATTTTATTATTGGCGTATCAGATCCCAAGCAATGGCATTCTGAGGTAATTTTATACAATTTAGAAACATATAGTGTGATGTCTCACCTTTTCAAGTTCTGTTTTTTTTGTATATCTCACTCTATTTTTGGTAATCACACTTCCAAGAATATAGAATTGAATGAAGATCACTATGCCTCCTGGATGGTGCCCCTTGGCGGTGCAAAACTGGTGCCTCTCCCTCTCCCTCTTTTTTTTTACTGCCTCAATCCTGAGACATTAACTTCTTTATTATTTCAGATTACTCAAGTTGCAGATAAGATTGGTGTAGGAGTGCACTTTAATCCATTTGTAACATGGAATGACAAGGTATTTGCTAAGAATACTGTGAATTAGAAAAGGGAATCAGGTCTTACATGCACCCCGATACTTATATTCAGCTTGTCTTCCCTTAGCATGTCATTTCAGATCATGTCACATTATCCTTATTCCAGTATTATCTAGTAACTTGAAAAGCGTTTGATGAATTCATTTCAGATGCTCAAATATGGTGTTGTTAGGATGCACGATTTGGTTCAAGATGTACTGAATTGGGAAAGATTCTATTTGAGTGGTCGTCTACAAAAACCAGTGCGTCTTGTCTGTTAATTTATACTTATTTTCTCTAGTCTGTCCTGTGGATTTTCTTGTTGTTTGCTCAATTTTTTTTTCTGAACCTTATTGGAAAGGTTACATTGAAATTTTTTCATTGTAAAATAGACAAGAACTGGGATAGAATTTAATTCAGATTCATATTGCCTTCTGGAACAAAACAGAAATGAATCGAGTTAGAAAACCAAAATCTGTTGAAGTTGGTTCAATTTTTTATATTTGTAGAATAGGCTGCATGAGTGAATTTGTCATTTCAATTCCAATGTGTGTGCTTAAGATCATTCAGATATATGAATTGGATTGGATCAATTGAAAGCTTATTCATTTCATCTAACCCAGGGGTTTTAAATAAATGACATGTTTTCTTGTGTTATATTCATGTTATCCTTGTAGTCTCTATCTGAAAATAGCTGGAAGAATGATGCTTCTTCCAAAGGTGAAAAGACTACCTAAAACAACTCGTATGATAATGTTTTAAGTGCTAAGAATACCCCTGTGAAGAAATTATTAAGTATTTGTATTAAAGGACTGGTTAGATATAGAAAGAGCATATTCCATGTTTATTTAGCACTTATTTAAAAGAATATACAAATGACACCTTAGAATACTAGTGTGCATACAGGCTTTGAAGTCATGGACTAAAAATTCATGCTCCATAATAAATCAAAGCCTAAAACCAAGCTCAGGCTTAGTTTGTTTGATCATTGAAACTATCCAAATCCTTCCAACGAGCTGATTTACAACTTTTTTTTTAATGATTAAAGTCCCTTTGGTCTGTTTGACATGCACGAAAAAGAGTAAGCATACCGCTTAACAATTCTTTCGAAGAATTTAATACTTAGAAAAAGATTTAAGATTTCTAAACAGTAAACACTAAATCCTTGCCTCAGTTATTCTCAAAGCTGGCATATTTTGTATTCTCAATTTTCTCATTTCTTGCCTCTGGCTATCAGGAAAACTGGAGGATTGTAGTTGGCTGACAGTAGTGTAAAATCAGCTCCTTCCATTTCATGATATAAGATTATAATGAATGAAGAAAAGGGATTTATATAGCCAGCCATAACTAGTCTGGGACTTGGGATTTATTGAATTGGGTTAGGTATTTTGATTTGTGTACAGTCCCATATGGTGCTACTTGCAACTGATCCATGATATGCTATTCTGGTTAAACCAAATAGTGATATTCTTCCATGATCATTAATATCTCTATCTGAATTTTTAATTTTTTTCACTGCCTTATGTACATACATTTTAACATCCTCTTTTTATATTGTTTGCTTCTGATCAAAACAATAAGAATCTATATTTAGCGGTGTACTTTGTTTGATGCCTTTTCTTGTCCACCGTGCTTGCCATTAGGTCTCATACTTCCTCTGTATCCCTTGCCTGTTAATTATGTTTTGCCATTTAAATTCTTAAGAGTTCTTTTTTACAGGTTCATATACTTGTGGATAATTTGGATATTGGAGATGTTAACTCTGTCAATCTGAGGGCTGCAGTCTCTGCTGCTCTTCTCCTTTTGCCATCCAAATTCACCGAGGTTTGTTCCTTTATTGGTGAACCATTATAGAGCTAATAGAATCCCCAACATATTCCATGTTTATGCAGGAAGATCTGTACTCCAAAATATGTAGCCTCTCATATATTGGTGACTTGCGCATGCTTTTTGCAGAGGATAAAAATAAGGTAAAGATGCTTATAGCTTTTGATAGTGCTGATAAGCTTTGTAATTTGTGTGCACATGAAATTTTATGATAATTGCTGATTTTATTGACTACTTTAATAACTGATTTGATCTACTAAGCATTACTTATGCTCCTCAATTACATCATTTGATTTAACTCACCGTGAACTGTCAAATAAAGGGTTAATTATTTATGAGGTTCCACCTCCATTGCATCAGAGTTTTTTGGTCTTTGATGACGAATCATTATTATATTTTGTCTATATAAAATGTTACTGGTTACTTGTATCACTTTGTTTGGCTGTAATCATTGGTGCTTCAACTGATTTAACTTTTGCAGATATTGTTGATGACTTGAATTCTTGTGGTTTCTATGATATTTGTGATTTACGACTTATGCTGCTGAAGTTAGCAAATGGTGATCATTTCTTATGATAGTTTGGAGTTTCTGTTGCTCATGCTTGTAACCACCTGTAGGTGAAGAGGATTGTTGAAGGGCAGTTTGGTTTATTCCAATCGATGTATAGACCATTTCTAAAAGAATATGAGGCCAAAGAGTTGCTGACATTCTCATTGCCTAATTCTCATCAGGCTAATATCTCTCAGGTTTATTCAAATTTTCATATTCTCAATTCAAAACTTGTTAAATTTTGTACCTTCTATTGCATTTCTCTTTTCTTGAGAACTGACAGTGTAATTCAATCAATAATTATGCATCTTCTGGCCTCTAACCACCCACAGAATCGATGTGACACAAACTCTTTGGCTACATTGTATCCAGCTAACAGGTGCTGAAGGTTTTTTTGTTTTTTTTTGAGAACCAAAAGCTCATGTTAAGGAAAATGAAATCGGGGAATTAACATTTAATACACTTTTGGGAGTTTGAAGTTCAATCATTGTCCATCATTTCACATGAGTGGCAGCACTCGTTATCATTGGCTTTTATTTATAATGCAGCATTTTTGGAAGTGGTAATATTTCCAACATGTTCTTACAGTTGAGTCATGTAACACTTGTAACATTTAGCACATATTAGATATTTAAACTGCTTTCCCTGAAATAATGCCTTAACATATGTATTGTTATGATACTCTTTAACTTCTCATTAACATGTGTTTGGATTGACTACTTTGTCAATTGATATTTGTAAGCTTTTAGTAGATCCTTAGTTGAAAGCTAAAAGCTGTAGTCCTCAAGTCAGGCATTTATTTGGTGGCTGACTAATATTTATGGATACATGTTTATTTATGCTTTAACAGTCATCTTTCAGCACCATTTAGAAATTCTTATACAATCTCTCTCTCAAAACCAGGACTGCAGTTTATCAATGACTCATTCCTTAGTTCATTCGCTTCCTCCCCTTGTCAGAAGAAAAATGGGGATGAAGCAAGGAGAGATGCAAGTGCTGAAGGATTCTGGTATGATGTTTTTTTTTTATACGGATGTTTGATAAACTGAATGTTACTTATCTATGGTGCTAATTGTTTATCTTCATCTCTGGATTTTTCATAGAGCATGAATATACTGAGTGATACTAAATTCCATAATACTATTACCATACTCAAAAGATGATTTAAATATCTTGGCCAAGCCTTGTATCAATTATTGTTTCTAGGTGACTCATAAAATTCCCCATTTAACCACTTGGGGACTAGACAGTTTTAATAACTTTGAAATAAAATTTGCAGGTCGAGTTTTACATGAAGTCATGATTGGTTCAAGAGAAGAGGCTGCCAAGAGCATGCAGAAGATTATCAGGCGTACTGTTATGGCTTCAAGTGCAAGGCAGGCCGTCTCTGGTTTCCTGACTGCTGGCGGTGTTAATGCTACTAGATATCTTGCTAATAAAGTGCGCAAGGCTTGGAAATCTCGGACATGATGCAGCACATCTTCTCCCTTACTTCCTTTCTCCCCCAAGTTTTGTACATACTTTGAAATAGTTCATCCAGATTAATAGTTATATTTCTCAACGAGGAATCCCACATGTGGCGGAACACCCCAGGTGCCTAAATTTCCGCTAACTTAAGCAGCAGGTGAGTAGAAAGTATAAGCATTTTTACTCTTATACTGAGCAGGGCTTCCTAAATAATTTTTTTTTTTAAAAAAATGGTCATACGTAGATGAGATGAAGGATAAATACTTGGCGAGAAGAACTAGTTCTATATCGCTGATCTATTTCATACGTTGTGGAGGAGCATTTCATTATTTCCTTGCCACACTGGTTATTGAATTTCTTTTATCTTGGAGAGGAAAGTTTTGAATTGACTTTTATATCGCCTTCTGTATCATTATAGTACTTAGAACATGTGTGGTTTGAAGTTTGAACCCTTTTGTCTGTTCTCATATTCTTGTCTGTTCTCATATTCTTGTCTGAACTTTGCAACTGGAGTCTTTATAGCAGTTGGCCTCAAGGGCAGGGTTGATAACCTACCAGTTCATGACAGTACTAAAGTGATTTTCTCTTGTTTATAGAAAAAATAATAATTCTCATCACGTTGTAATTTGAATTTTGATGTGCCTATCAGTTCAAGTTTATAGAATAAACTATTAACTTTTTAAAAATAAATATGCAAATGGAATCCCGACCAAAATATAGAATATTAAAGTGATTTTCTCTTGTTTTTATTTGCTGGCTACTGACATGACAGGGAATTTTCGTGATTTTATCTATAAAATAAAGACCATGTCTGTTTGTGTCAAAGAATAAAAGAACATAAAACCATTTTAATGTAAGGTGGGAGAATAAAATTAAAAATAAATAAAGATTAATGATTTGTTATGCTATAATTTTTCAAAACACCAAAGAAAATACCTTTGTGGTTTGCATTACAGCAATCCATAGTTTATATATATCGGACAGGAATGTTAGAGCAGTAACAGGGTCGTGTGATTTAACTTCTAGCAGGCAGAATTACAAACACAGTTAGTTATAGCATAACACTAGTTTAATGGCCCGCACTTCGTTGCGGGCGGAGCAAATAATTTTTACAACTGTTCAGATTAAAATATAATATTTATAAATATAAAGTTTGATATAATGAAACAAATCAAAATACTCTGTTATAACAACAGTAACATCGAAGTGTTAACTTCTAAAATTATCATCACTCTTACTATCAAAACAATAATAATTATCAAAATACCTCGAGAGAGAAAAAAAGCAAATAAGAACAAAAACTTAAATTATTATTATTATTCTTTATATTAATATTATTATTCCGTAATAACCAAAAAAACAAAATTAGATCAAAGACTAAAAGAAGTCTAAAAACATTAACAAAAGAACAAAAAAAATAAAAATAAATGATAAAACAAAAATAAAAATTATTACCTGAAAAAAAATCATTTCACTTAAAAATAAAAAAAATTGACTGCACTATGTTGCGGGCCGAGAATTTTTTTTTTATAATTGCTGGGATTAAAGAAATTAATAGGATTTGTTGGTCTAAAATTAAAATATAATATCTATATATACAAAATATAATATAATAAAATAGATTACCACGTCCTATCATCAAAATAGAAAAATCAAAGTTTTAATATAAAAAATTATCATTGTCATTACTGTCAAAACAATTAAAATTATCAAATTATCATGAGAGAAAAAACATTCAAAAACATTCACAAAAGAGTAAGTAAGAAAAATAATTAATTATTATTATTATTGTGTTAATAAAGAATAAAAAACCAGAAATAAATGAAAGACAAAAAAAATTGTAATAACTTTAACAAAAGATGAGACAAAAAAATAACATCAAAATTATTAGGCAAAAAAATTAATCTAACTTGAAAGTATAAAAAAAAAAACCAATAAAAAACTAAAAGACAGAGCAAATTAAAAAATATAATAGATGATAAAACAAAAATAAAAATTATTAGCTGAAAAAAAAATAATTAGCGGCTATAACCGTATTTAGCCATTTAAAAAAATATTAAAAAAAAGGTTGCGCTAGACCGGACTGAACCGGACTTGTCGTACACGAACAATTACATCCGTAATCCTCAGCCGAAACCTTTTTTTGTTCTATTATCAGGGTTAAAATCGTTGAAACACTGTTCAAAAAATAGAAAAAAAAATCAATCAAAGAAAAAAAATCAATAACTTTAACAAAAAAAAAACCAACCAAAAAATGAAAAAAAAAATATAAGAAAAAAAATAATTTGACGTCAAAATAAATAAATAAAAAAAATAAAAAAAATCAAAGAAATAAAAATGAAAAAAAAAACATAAGTGAAAAAAAAATTAAAAAAGCAAACGAAAAATAAAAAGAAAACTAAAAGCAAAAAAAAAAAAAAAACATTGTAACTCGCGCTAGTAATAAAAAACAATCAAAAGAAATAAAAATGAAAAAAAAAAACAATAGTGAAAAAAAAAAAGCAAACAAAAAAAAAATTAAAAGCAAAAGCAAAAAATCAGATTGTAACTGGCGCTAGGCAGGGAATCGAACCCTGCCCTCCTTGCACAGGCGCGCCTGTTTTCCAATAGGCCATTGGCCTTTCTTTGTTGCTTCCTGTGAAAAAATATATAAGTATAATAACAATAGTGAATCAAACCACAGTGATTACTGTTCAAGAACGAAAAAAAAAAAAAAAACACTATTGAAATCCACAGTGTTTTCACTCACAAGCTACAGTGTTTTCCTGAGCTCTTTTAGCTTATTGTATAATTTGTAGTTTAACCAATCACTGTATTTTTTAAAATTGTATCTGTGATCAAATTAATTTTCAAATTGTTTATTGCATAGTCCTTTCGTAAATTTCATGTTCGTTTTTAATATATTTAATTTTATCCTTTCTTTCATTACTATAATAAATAAGAGAAGCAGAAAGATGAAAAAATGATCATAAAATAAGAAATAAAAAAAATGATGTAATTCAAGATGGCCAAATGGGGTTAAGGATTTGCTTAATTATTTTTTATATTAGAGAGATTGATTAATCTTAATAAACTACAAGAATTAAGTTATGATTAACTCGAACAAATGCTTAAAACACTTTAATATTAAGAAAAATAAAATAAAAATACACTTGAATAATTAATATTATGGAATTCTAATTAATATCACAAGAGAATGACATAATAATTATATGTATTTTGAGGATTTTTACAATGAATTGTGCCAACATTTTTTTTTAAGTTGGTGTGTGGATTCTCAAAATTGTGACAGTAAAATGAAATTTAAAGATGTAATAGATATGACATGAAAAATTTTCCGAGTATCATTTTAGTGCTGAAATGGCATGGATTTTGCCCCATAAGAATTGTTTTTAACCAGGATTATGATGAAGATTTGTTAAGTTACAGGGACCGAAATAAAAAACTCAACTCTCATGTTGTCACGTGTCGCAATCAAAACCAAAGGGATTGGCTTACGGACAGCTTCCTCAAATCCTCAGCAGTTATGTAAGAGAAAATCTTGAAAAACCTCAAAACTCTTCTTCCTTAACTGAAATAACTACCAAATGTCCACCTACACTCAGCACCATCTTCCCCCAATCTCTCTTCCTTTCAGTTCATCACCCTCTCTTCCTTCCCACCAGCAGCCTACAAAGCCTCCCATTCACTCTTCTTCTCCAAAGCCCATTTCCATATCACACTCTCAAGCCTCATGGATTGAATCCCTTCGCTCCAAATCCCGCTCTAATCTATTCCGTGAAGCCATTACTACGTACATTGAAATGATTGGTTCGGGTGTTTCGCCAGATAACTTTGCCTTCCCGGCAGTCTTGAAGGCCGTGGCAGGGACTCAGGAATTGTATTTAGGGAAACAGATTCATGCCCATGTTTTCAAATTCGGGTATGGGTCGTTCTCGTCTGTGACTATAGATAATACCCTTGTGAATATGTATGGTAAGTGCGGAGATTTAGGTGATGTCTATAAAGTGTTTGACAGAATTACTGAAAGAGACCAGGTTTCTTGGAATTCAATTATTTCTGCGTTGTGTCGGTTTGAAGAGTGGGAAGTAGCAATAAAGGCGTTCAGAATGATGTTGATGGAGGGATTGGAGCCTAGTTCGTTTACTTTGGTGAGTATGGCGCTTGCTTGTTCTAATCTGCGCAAATGCGATGGATTGTGGCTTGGCAAGCAAATTCATGGGTGTTGTTTTAGAAAGGGTCATTGGAGAACATTTTCAAACAATGCTTTGATGGCTATGTATGCTAAACTAGGAAGACTTGATGATGCAAAAAGTTTACTAGTATTGTTTGAGGACCGTGATTTGGTTACTTGGAACAGCATGATAAGTTCATTTTCGCAAAATGAGCGGTTTGTGGAAGCGTTAATGTTCTTGCGGCTTATGGTTCTTGAGGGAGTTAAACCAGATGGGGTCACTTTTGCGAGTGTTCTTCCTGCTTGCTCCCACATGGAGTTGTTAAGAACCGGAAAAGAAATTCATGCTCATGCATTGAGAACTGATGATTTGATCGAGAATTCTTTTGTGGGTAGTGCATTAGTTGACATGTATTGCAATTGTGGACAGGTTGAAAGTGGACGTCTAGTTTTTGATGGTGTCTTGGACAGGAAAATTGGTCTTTGGAATGCTATGATTACTGGTTATGCACAAAGTGAGCAAGATGAGAAAGCATTGATGCTCTTCATTGGAATGGAAGCTTCCGCTGGACTTTATCCAAATGCAACCACAATGTCAAGTATCGTACCTGCCTATGTGCGCTGTGAAGGAATTTCAAGAAAAGAAGGTATACATGGATATGTAATAAAGAGGGGTTTGGAGACACATAGATATGTGCAAAATGCTCTAATAGATATGTACTCTAGGATGGGGGACATAAAAACTTCACAAAGAATATTTGATAGCATGGAGGATAGAGACATAGTTTCCTGGAATACAATTATCACTAGTTATGTGATTTGTGGACGCTCTAGTGATGCACTTCTTCTGCTTCATGAAATGCAAAGAATAGAAGAGAAGTCCACGCATGATGGTGATTACAATGACGAAAAACAAGTTACTTTCAAACCTAACTCAATAACTCTGATGACAATCCTTCCTGGTTGTGCTTCCCTATCAGCTTTAGCAAAGGGGAAAGAAATCCATGCTTATGCCATTAGAAATTTGTTAGCATCAGAAGTCACTGTTGGAAGTGCATTAGTTGACATGTATGCAAAATGTGGCTGCTTAAATTTAGCTAGAAGAGTATTTGATGAAATGCCTATTAGAAATGTCATAACCTGGAATGTAATTATCATGGCTTATGGGATGCATGGGAAAGGAAAGGAATCATTGGAGCTATTTGAAGATATGGTGGCGGAAGGAGCCAAAGGTGGGGAAGTAAAGCCTACTGAAGTTACTTTCATAGCATTGTTTGCCGCATGTAGTCACTCAGGGTTGGTGGATGAGGGCCTGAGCTTGTTCCATAAAATGAAAAACGAACATGGGATTGATCCTGCACCAGATCACTATGCTTGCATTGTGGACTTGGTTGGTCGAGCAGGTAAAGTGGAGGAAGCACATAGACTTGTCAGTACCATGCCTTCTGGATTCGACAAGGTTGGAGCATGGAGTAGCTTGCTTGGAGCATGCAGGATCCACCATAACATTGAAATTGGGGAAATTGCAGCTGAAAATCTCTTTAAGTTGCAACCTGATGTGGCTAGCCACTACGTTCTACTCTCTAATATATATTCATCTGCTGGATTTTGGGATAAAGCAATGAATCTTAGGAGGAGGATGAAGGCAATGGGGGTGAAGAAAGAGCCTGGTTGCAGTTGGATTGAGTATGGTGATGAGGTGCATAAGTTTCTGGCCGGGGATTTATCACACCCGCAAAGTGAGAAGCTCCACGATTTTCTCGAGACCTTGTCAGAAAGGTTGAAAAAGGAGGGTTATGTGCCTGATACTGCTTGTGTACTCCACGATATTGACGAGGAGGAGAAAGAAACTATACTTTGTGGGCACAGTGAGAAACTGGCAATAGCTTTTGGCATACTCAACACCCCTCCTGGAACTACCATTAGAGTTGCCAAGAACCTTAGAGTTTGCAATGACTGCCATACTGCTTCTAAGTTTATCTCAAAGGTAGAAGACAGGGAAATCATCCTAAGGGATGCGAGGCGGTTCCATCATTTCAAGGATGGAACTTGTTCTTGTGGCGATTATTGGTGAAAAAATGACCTGAAGCAGCTTCATAGGAGCCAAAATATCCCCACAATCCTGTACCTGCACAGCGAGATATTCTCATTGGTTTCCCCACTCTGGTATTTATATTGTAACTTAAATTTATTGTATCCTCGACAATGTTGAAAGATTGTGAAATAGAGAAGAAAAATCAACCACAAAATCCGTAGGTTTAATTCTTCCTCAAGACATGGCAGATATTCTAGCGAGTTATCAATTTTTTGGGTTTTGCTTCTATTCCCCTTCTCCATTTGGAAGGAAACTCGTTTAGAGTTTTGCCAATAAAAAAATGGAGATAAGAATCTTACACTTGAATTTTTTTATCTATCAGCAGATCTTGAGCCTAGCTTCAATCTGGTATTTCTGACGAAGATCCAGCTTTTTTAAAATAAATTATGTTGCACAATTAAAAATAAATACGATTTTAAAAGATAAATTTAGAAAAAGAATAAGCTAGAAAAATCAATACATGTCATCTATTTTTAATTAAAAACTTCTTGAGGTGGGATCTACATTCTCATGCAACTAGTTAAAAAGTTTAGTTTTTCTTATTATAAATGGAATGATTTGCACCAAAATCAACTTTTCTCATGGTCGTAGTTAGTGTCAATGAAAAAATTCTCTTTGCCATTAAAAAACGACCGAAAAATAAAAATAAAATAAAATTTCAAACTACAACTAAATATGTGAAATATTAATGGACTGAATTTTATAATATGAAAAGTAGAAGGATCAAAGTGAGCATTTTGATCCAACATTGAAATTGTTTAAGGGTGGCGTTAACTCACTTGTTTTTAATAGCGAGAGTGATCCATTAGGGTCACATTGGGTTACTTCTTGTTGTTGTTGTTGGACTCATCTTGAGATCTTTTAATAGCATTGGTGGTGTATAAATATCATGTTTTTCAATAACAACATGTATAAACTATAGTATTTTACCTTCTTTTTTTATAAACCATGTTATTTTGCTAATATTAAAAAAGCATATAATAAGCAGAGACAGCCTTCTCAGGTCTCAAAATATTGATGCTCTGGCACCCGCACTCCTAGATTGTGTTTGTTTCCGCAACTAGCCACATGTTTTCAAAAAAAGAATGATTTTTTTGCTTAAATTATTTTTATATTATTTTAATGTGTTAATGTTATTTAAAAAAAATAGTAAGAAAAAATATTCTGTTATATTTCCAAAAAAAAAAAACTTTGAAAACACAATAGTTATTATAACAACAAACATCCTTACACTAGATATGACACGTAATGCATCATTCTTGATTCTTTGAGCTCGTGTAAAACGTCGTCTTTTTATAACTTCACGGTCTGCCTTTGATCCCCGAGAAAAAATAAATAAATTTAATACATGTTTTATTTAGGAATATAGTGCAATAATTAGGAATACAGTCCAATAATTAATTAAGATTTTCACATCTATTGCATGATGATTTCTGGATAACATGAAGCAAATATAACTATATGTTTTTAAGATGTTATTTTAATCACAGAATAAAAATACTGATACCAGCATTGTTTATTCAAGTCTTATGGAAGAAACCTCGTTCAAGTTTGTGTTCAATTTTCGTTCCTCAGCAAGTGAAAGCAGTTGGACGAGTTCATATTCTATAAAACATTTATTAAGTTACAAAAATGGTCTCATTTTGTAATTCAGAAACGAACGTTATTTATTTACCTATGCAATCAAAATTTCTCATTTTTTTTTCCGATTTATGCTTTGCTTTTTTAATTATAACAGAATATTTTAATTTAAAACATTTCAGCATGCTATTTTAGAGTTGTACTATTTATGTGTGTGTATTAGTTAAAAAAAGAGTTCAAATTCTAAAATATAATTATTTAAAATTGTATAATTTAATCTAAAAAAAACACAATAAAATAATTTTTCTGAACAAAATTATGAACATATATAATATTACAAGAATATTATCATCAATTTCACAAGATCATTACATTCTCTGACTACTCTTAAATTTTAAAATAATATATATAAATTATATCAAGAGACTCCTCATAAAATTTCATATCAATCTAACAGTCGAATTAAAAAATATGATTGATATTGTAAAATTATTCATTATTTAAAAAAAAACACTATTTAACCGAAACAGGAATGTTCTGACTGAAATTGGAGCGGAATTTCCAAAACATACCTAATTTTTAAGTGAGGCAAAAACTACGCTGTTTTATCTCGTTTTTAACTAATACGAAACGTTTTGGCCGAAACAAAATGAAATTAACAACACCGATCCAATCCTGCAACATGAATGTGAGAAAACGATATGGAACAGGTATTGAATGATTCTATCAAATGCTTGCCTTAGTAATAGCTCCTGTAAATTTAGGAAATGGAAGCTCAACCAATTGGTAGTTTAAATTTGAGCACAAACACAAACATTCTACGAAAAAAAGTGCTACTGTTGTGTACGAGCCATGGAATGACAGCAAATATTTACTCCCAGATAGCAAGGGGTACACACATCATTCCAAGATGTAATAAATTATAATAAACATGTCAAAGAAATAGTTGTTTAAACAAAGTAATTGACCAGGCCGGTGAGGAAATAGGAATGCAGGGCCTTTCAATCCGATTCATACTTGCCCCGAGCTGACAGCTTGTTTGAGCCATTTTTCATCTGCCAGAGTGATCAGGCGCAGAACTTACAGACGCTTCAGCGTGTGATATTCTTCCTTGGAATCTGGTGAAAAGAATGTAGAGAAGAAAAAAATTACAGCTCCTGATGTCTTCTATAATGATATGCTGGGGATATTTGACTGGAAAACATACCACAATTATCAGCTAGGCAAGGATCTCTTTTGCAGCATTTGTGCACTTAAGGAGATATCCTTCACAAAAATGTTGCTCACTGCACAAAAATTTACCCTTTTGATAAAGGAGCTACTCTGCATGAAAGCATGAAATGTTTGCCTGGGCAAAAAGATGGATGATACACAGTCTAGAACTATGATAAGAAGAGGAAAATACAACATAACTATCTTCCAACAATGCTAAAACTAATATCAGAGAAGGGAGGTATTTTTCAAGTGTTTTGGAAACAATTGTCAGAGAAGGATCTTCTGGCTTCAGAAAAGCAATCAAATGAAATGCAAACTTCAGCAGATGCATCAAAACAAATGAAAATCAGGTTAAGCTCATGAAATTGTGAATTCTTACTACATCACATATGGCTTTGATATTTTCAGCCATATGCCAGTTTTAATAGCTTTATCCTCTCCATTCATGATATTAGTATCTGGAAGTTATATTAATCACTCGTTATGTAAATTCTAGAGCAAATGTTCAATCCTCTTCACTAGTATCACTGCTCATGTCAATACAAAGACATTTTTTAAGCAGGGTTACCTCATTGAGTATTTCCTCTCTCATTCTCTCAAGTACAGTGGAACGAGAGAGAGTGAGAATCAGTGACTGCAAACAGATAACCAAATCCTATCATTGTTTAGTTCATATAAAATAGTCTTATATCTGGAATACAATTACAAGATGCCCATATCTTACACCCTGTTTATTAACGTTCAATAATTCACATCATAAACAAAAATAAAAATAATTAATCACACAAATTGAACCCAAATGAATCAGTTTAAGCAGTTCCAAAGGGAAAAAGAAAATGTTAAAGCATACCTGCTTCTTACTCAGACCAGTTCCTAATTAAAGAAGCCAACAAATCAAGAACTTTCTTACCGCCATCACCACTAACATCCTCAAAACAATCACATAAAGCCTTATCTAACTCCACTGCCTCCCTCACCCTAGCCTCTCTCAACAAACTCCTATAGACCCTTTCCTTTAACCGACCAACAGGCAAAAATCCCACACTGACCATGTCTTTCAAAACCTTCAAACCCTCAAGAACCCAACCAGTCTCACACAACCCATTAACCAAAACACAATATACAATCTTTTCAACTTTACATGGAGAGCCAGGCCTAAGCATCCAATTGTACACTTTCAAGGCCTCTTTGGGTCTCTTCTTTTTGATATATGAAGTGATAAGCATGGTGTTTATGGGTGAAAGATGTGAATGTGCTTGTGGGGTGTGCCGAAGAATGGTGAGAAGTGACATGGGTGTGGTCATGTCTGGTTGGGAAGTGAGAGAGTGAGCGAGAATGGAAAAAGAAACGGACTTCGGAGGTAGGTTAGCGAGGAGAGAGGTCGTAGTTAATTGGATTGCGGTGGTTAAGTGGTTTAATAGACATAAACGTGGGATTAGAAGGTTGATTTTGGTTACTTCTTCTTGTGTCAATGTTGTTACTACTTCCGAATTGGTGGCGAGTTTTGGTATATCAATTGAAGAAGCAAATAATGCAAACAACTGGTGCGAGAAAGGAGAGATGGTAATGGATTTTGACGGATTGGAGAGGAAGAGGAATGGGAGGGGCTGTGCTCTCATCGATCCCATTTTCATCAATAGCGTTCCCTTCCACCCTGCTGCCCCTATAATATTTTTGAAATAGTTTTGAACTGTTTATGTTTAATAAACATGAACCAAATACAAGCATCAACCCGCTCTCGTAGCTCAGTTGGTTAGAGCACCCGTTTAGTAAGCGGGAGGTCTTGAGTTCGACTCTCAACGAGAGCATTTGAATAAATCATTTTTACATTTTACTTTCACACTTGAATTTTCCAGTTAACAAAGTAATTTTGTTGTGTGGTTGTAGATTTTGTGCTTATGGTTAAAAAATATTATTTTTAATTGTGATTTCAAGTAATTAAATATTGATTAAAACTATTATAAAATGTTTGAGCAAAAAGCATAGGTTATGACAAAACTCAATACTAAAAGGTAGTGGTTTGGTAAATGTTAGAATTATGTGAGATACTGCCTTGAAGATCAAGTTTTAGTTTGAATTTGTCATTTAATTTTTGAATTTTGAATTTTGAATTTCAGATAGATAGAAGATTTTATCTTCTAATTTTGCCAATAATCTCTCAGTGTGTTGAGAGTTTGATTTTGATTGTAATTCCTGTTTTGTAAGCCTATATATTAGGCATTTCCAATTTGAATAATATCAAGCTAATTCAATTCATCAATTCAGCTCTGATACCACTGTTGGATTTCGATGATCTGAACAGTGACTGTTTCTAACAGTTACTGTTTGGATCAAATTACTAACATGTCATCAACATAAAGGGAGATTATGAGTTGCTGACCATCAACTTCTTCCTTCAAGTACAAGGTAGCTTCACTCTCACTTCTCTTAAACCCTAATTGAGTCAAGTGAGAATCAATTCTACTATACCAAGCTCTTGGTGCTTGTTTTAGCCCATAAAGAGCCTTTTGAAGCTTGTACACTTTGTGCTCATCTCCTGCAATTTCGAACCCATCAGGCTGCTGAACATAAATGTCTTCTTGAAGAATTCCATTCAAGAAGGCTGATTTTACATCCAAGTGGTATACTTTCCACCTCAACTGCCCAGCAAGACCAAGAAGAAGTCTGATTGTGTCGTGCCTTGCAACATGTGCAAACGTTTCACCATAATCTACCCCAGCCACTTGTGAGAAGCCTTTGACTACCAACCTAGCCTTGTGTTTGAATACTGAACCATCAGGATTAAACTTGGTTCTGAACACCCATTTCACTCCAATTTTCTTCTTGTCACCAGGTAATTCAGTCAGCTCCCAAGTTCCATTTCTCTCAATGGAATCGATTTCAGCTTTCATAGCCTCAATCCAGGCTAGTGATGTTGCAGCTTCTGTGTAAGTTGTAGGTTCAGAATGCAATTTGCTGGAATGCTAAGAAGCAAGATGTGGTAGCTCAATCAACTGCTGAAGCTGAGTATATGTCAATGGCTGCTGCAGCCAATCAAGCAATTTGGTTGAAGAAAATTTTAGCAGATTTGGGTCAAAGTCAGGATGCACCAACTGAGATTTTTTGTGACAACAAGTCTGCTATTGCAATTGCCCAAAATCCAGTTCAACATGGGAGGACTAAGCACATTAATGTCAAGTTTCATTCTTTAAGGGAGGCTGAGAAGAATCAACTCATTAAAATCACTTATTGTTCAACTGAAGTTCAATTGGCAGATTTAATGACCAAGGCTCTTCCAAAGACACGTCTGGAATTTCTGAGAATGAATCTCGGTTTGTTCAATGCAAATCTCAAGGAGGAGTGTTAGAATTATGTGAGATACTGCCTTGAAGATCAAGTTTTAGTTTGAATTTGTCATTTAATTTTTGAATTTTGAATTTCAGATAGATAGAAGATTTTATCTTCTAATTTTGCCAATAATCTCTCAGTGTGTTGAGAGTTTGATTTTGATTGTAATTCCTGTTTTGTAAGCCTATATATTAGGCATTTCCAATTTGAATAATATCAAGCTAATTCAATTCATCAATTCAGCTCTGTTTTGCAATTATCTAATTCGGCAAATTCTTAAATTTTGCATTTCCAGAATTTGATCCAAACAGTAACTGTTAGAAACAGTCACTGTTCAGATCATCGAAATCCAACAGTAAATTCTTACAGCAGCAGCTGCTATTTCATTTTATGATATGATTGTTTCTAAAATCATAGAGGGATCCATATTCTCCAGACCCAGATGAAATGAACTCTTGAGAAGCCCTCCCTGCAGAACCGATATCATACATGTGTGCGTGTGAATTTTCAAGGAACAATCACTCCTATTATTAACTAATTTATAAACCATCAGACCTTTCTTTGACACAGTAATCACTCCTATTGTTTCTGTCACCTTCACGTGTTCTTATTCAATATCTGAAGCAACATCTACATGATCTCAGCTATCTATATATACAGAAGCTCACAAGATTCTTCTATAAATGTTCTGAAACCAAGGTATTGTTTTCTAAATCGTATGTAGCTCAAGAACTGGACCTCTCTCCGTTGTGTATAAGCAAGGTATAATGGAATCATTCTTTGCAGGACTGGATGCTTTAGTTCTTGTTTCTGACAATCTGCAGATAGAAAGAAACATGAGGTGTTAGGCTGCAGAAAAAGTTGGAGCACCAATGTTAGATGAAAGACATCGAAAAGGACTCGTTACCTTACACAGCTGTGCCATGTCGTAATGGCTGGGATTCGGCTGGAGTTTCAATGTTCTGGTTGCTGTCAAGTGGCATGTATTGTGACATGATAGACATAATCTCTGAATCCATGTAAGACTGCAATTGGAAACAGAAAGTGTTCATGATTACATCGTTGCTTGCAAGTAAAGATAGATGAAAAGGTGGTCCGTTGTATTCGTTCAGACATACCCGAAGCCTGTATTTGTAGAATATATAACCAGCAATCCCAGAACCAGTCACAACAGCTAGGATCACAAGGGTAAGGAACCATCCAAATCTGGATCCATTTCTTTCTGCAAAATTGAGAAAAAAGGTCAGAATGTAATCTATGACAAGTGTCAAGTCCCCTTACCCAGACTCTTGTAGACCAATAGGTTTTCTAGTGATCTTAGTACTAGATGGTGACTTCTAAAAATTTATAGTAGTGATTTTACAGCTATAAAACACCTCCTCCTAACACCGCGTGCCATTTCTCCTCTCCGGAGATGGCGGGGCACGAAGCATGAAAAAACACCGTCGCAACAACAAGTATGCCTTCTGTTTTAATTAAACTTGTAGTATGATACTGCTGATTTGACTATCTCATATTCTATTTAACTTGGAATTTTCCTCTTACCGATACAAGCATCTTGCTCCTTTATATAAATGCGGTTCCCCTTACATTTGCACTCATATCCACCCCAATTATTTTTGCAGGCGCAACCATCACATTGACAAGCTGTGCGCGCCTTACATTCATCGATATCTGGTGCAAAGGAGATCGAAAATGATTATCAGAGAACAACAAGGTTGACAAGATGAAACTTTTCCAATAGCTACACTGATAGAAGATAAGCACCTTCGCATTGATGGCCGTCCCCCTGAAACCCTTGTGGACATTGGCAACCGGTTAAGTGGGACCCCTGCTCAGTATGGAAAGGAATTGTGTCAAGATGGAACGGGCAAAGTTTTATTAGATTTAGCAAAAAAAAGTGAAGCCGTAGGGAGAAGGATTGGTATAATAAGAAGATGCAAGATAATATCACTGAACTGAGCAAGCTGAGAAACTCGATCCATGTTTTGTTTCTGACCAGCATCCTCCATTGTCTACTGCACACCTTCCAGGTCCAATAGCTGCCAAAGAAATGAAGTGAGTAGCTTATAAATGAGTACTCGATTTTATAACACAAGAAAAAACAGAATATCTCTGGAATTGTTTGGCAGGGACTGACTTCCAATCTCGTTGGATGTGTAGCTAAGGAAAAGAGCTTACGTTTACAATCCATGTAACCATCTCCTGAATATTGAACACCGTTCACAACTGGACACTGACACACCCTTCCCCTAAATGTGTCCTGAACAAAGTCAAGATCCTACTGTTAGTGAAAGAAAAAAACAAAGAGAAAGCAAATACTTCTACGGAGAATCAATCAAAAAGCTCAAATTGGAATTCTTCTGTGTTACCTTGCAAGCGGTTGTGTTAGATTGTTTGTCCTGCCAACACCCACCATTTCTTTCCAGACACTGATTAGTCTCAAGCTCTGACAGTATACATCAAGGCGAAAAGGAGAGTATAATTATTCAGCAATTTTCCCAAATCTGATGTACCAATCGTGATTGTGAAAGTAAATATGCCCACCAACCTGAACTTAAACAAACTGGAGGATCAGTGGTCTCCTTAAATCCAGAACATAAGGCTCTCAGCACCGCAGCCCTCTCCAATTTTCCTGCAGGAAGAAAATTGAAATAAGGACACATAACGAAATGATATATATATATATATATATATATATATATATATAGTTATACACAACTTCCAAGAAAAGGTTCACAAAGATCACTGTCAAAGGTATCCAGTTCTTAGAACAATTTGGCAAAAGCTGTGTGAAAATCAAGGAATCTAAGAGTTCTCCTTTTGACTAGAATCAAAAGATCAATATATGGGGGGAAAGCCATGAAATAAAACTAAGAAGAAGAAGAAGAAAAGAACCTCGATATTGAACATTATTAATCACCATTGTTGGCAAGATGGTAACGTCACCACGAGATCCTCGCCCTACCTAAATTCCACAAGCCAGAATAAGACAACTGAGTTCACATAGTAACAGCCAAACTGAGTCATGTATGTGCAGACACGGACACGCAGAGAAATATACAAGGAGACAATCAAGGGCACTGTATTTCAATTTAGAAAAGATATCTGCAGTATTGATATTGAAGGCCTAACGGATGGAAGGATCAGCAAGGTGAAAACCAAATGAGAAGTATGACCTGCAATTCCTGCTCAGTTTTCAGCACTTCATTCTCCACATCAGCTAAAGGGTCACCCATGCATTTTTCGATCTTCTCAACAGGCAAATCTGCGTCCGTCGATTATAATCATTAGAACACCAATTCAAACAGGATTCTGTATATACAGTACTGTAGAATAGAACTCACCAAGTGTTTTCAAAACATCTTCAGCGCATTCTTTGCTATATCTCTTGTTCTTCATAGAGCACCTGATGTGGAAATCTGTCACGTAATCCCACCAAAGCCAAGACCTTCCTGTCTCGTTGGCAACTCTATGAACACAAAGCTGCCTCAAGTTCTCAAAGACCACGTCCTTCCCCTCATATCCCACCAACAAATCATGTTCTGGATCAGGAGCACAGTATCGTCCATGGTTTATGCACTGTGATTTGCATTGGGTGGTAAGAATGAAGGCCCGGGGACAATACCAAGTAATATAATGTGGAGTGAACAGAGTGTAACCCCCCCTCTCGAGGATCTGAGCATGGCCTCTGAAGTTCTTCACAAAATCCATCTGCTCGTCACATCGAACCCCACATTCATCATTGCTGTTTGTCCAAAGCTCATACTCAACTCTCTGATCAGGATGAGGCACTGACTCTCTCCAGTCCAATTTTATCACCACATATTCATTCTTTTTCAATGCTTGTTTTAGGCTCTCTCCAAGTGACTTCTCTATCAGAGCTGATGGGATTCCGATCTTCTCTATATACCCGGCGGCGGCATTGCTCGCCTCCGGAGAATCCATGGTTATTAGAGGCTCATCTATGCTGTCAGCCACTAACACTGCTGCAGCTCCGGCTTGTTGAGCATTCCATGCCTTCAAGGCAAAGTAGCACTCTGCGTTTTCAAGAAGGAAACAGAAATATCAACATATGATTTCATCAATTTAATATGTTACAGAAAGCTCAATCCTCTTGGAATTACGCAGAGCAGTGGGATTGATTTATCTCATCCCTCGTTGACCCTTATGTATTCAAGTTTTTCCGAGATAATCACCACTGTTAAAATTCACATAAGATCATCTACTAGTCTTAGACTCTTAATCAATCACCAGTTTATAAAACCATAGCCTAGAGAAAGCAAGAACAAAGAGGAAAAAAAGAAAAGAAAGTAAACATTTAATTAAACACAATTAATCTTCGTTCAATATGGTGACTAAAATATTTATCAAAAAATCAGAAATGAATCAAAATACTCCTCTCTTTTTATCTCACGGTTGATCCAGATCAAACAGTCAACCTATCGAACCTGAAAGTCAACAGAACGCAACCCTTACATTAAAGCCTGAGAGCCAAAATGGAAGAGTAATGATTGTGAAATAGATTTTTGACAATAACTTTTACCATACTCAAACAAATGGAGAGAACGAAGATATGCAGAGAATTCAACTAACCATCAACGCTAACTCCATAATTAGTGATCCGTCAATCAAATTCCCAACAAACTGTTCTCATTTAGTAAATAAGAAAGTTGAAGAGAGAGAGGAAGGGAGAGTTGTGTGAGAGAACAAAATAAAATAAATAAAATAAAACCATTTCAGACAAGGTTTACTAGCTACTCCATGATAGAGTTAATCAAATTCTCAACAAACAAATTAGCAAATCAGTAGCAATAATTAAAAAAAAAAAAAAAACTCAAAGAGATGGGTTGTAAACAGAGTGGAGTCAAAGCAAAAGAAACATCCATGAATCAAGTTCTTGACAAATAAATAAACTTCACACAAACTTGACATCATTAATCTATCAAAACCCAAGAGGCAAAAGAATAACTATGAATAAACTATTTATACCTCCACGATCAAGAAGTAGAATATTTGGGCGAGAGCCATTAGACTTGAAGGGCTTATCACCATCAAAAGGCTGGCAACCATTAGCTCCTTTATCTGGATACATAACAGAGCCAACCAAGTAGCCACCATAATCCGGAACACCAAAGTTACCTATTGCGCTGTCATGTTTTGATCTCAAACTCATGGGATACAAAACTCTCAGGTTACTCTTCTCGACCACAAAATGACCAAACACATAACTCTTCCCTAGAAATGTTAGTACTAGTAACAAAGACGCAAGTTTATTTAGAGAAGAAGCCATGCAAGTGATCATCACCATGATGATTATGGAAGAATATATATAAATTCGCCCGAGACTAGCTAGCTACGAGCTGGGTTATGAGTTCTTGACGAGAACAAGGAGAAACAGAGAGGAATATAATAAAAGAAGGGGAGAAGGGGATAAGGGGAGCGGTCAGGGAGGACCTGTGGAGTGAGCAAGAGTGGACTTTACATCAGGTGGAGAGTTTGCAGGTGGTTAGTTTTCAGTTTGGTCTGTTCAGGTGGAGAGTTGACGAGTCTTTCTCTGGGTAATTTAAATATTTAAGTGTATTTTAGAGAGATATTTATGGGGAAATGGAAGGGTACGTTTACTTTTAGCTTGGAGTCTTTGTATATATCCCATGGAAATGAAAATAATTCTAACGTAAAGGGAACGGCATGAGAGTGGAAGGAAGGGGAGGAGTAAAGGTGGGGTTGGGGGCGGACAGAGCCAGGAGAGCTACCGGACCTTTTTCGAAAGGGTGCAACTACTTGGAACTTGGAGGTGATAGTGATTGGAGGAGAAGTGCGGGGGGTTGGACATGGAGATGGATACATGTTGAAAAGTAGTGGTATTTAACATCATCGTATTAACTAAAATATAAAATCAGTTGTCATTTTGCGGTGTATATAGATATAGATATAGATTACTATGAATTTCAACAATAAAATTATTATTTTTATTCCTGAAAACTAACAAAAAACATGAAATAGTGGGGGGTTTAGGTCTTTCACATATTCATGCATAATGAAACTACCAAAACACCCTCAAAAAAGACAAAAATAAAGGCTTGAAACTGGGGGTATTATGGTACTTTTCCCCCTGATTTTTTCGTGGTTATCGTTGAGTTTAAGAGTGTATTTGTAATTTGAAAAGTAATGGTATTTAAGATGATCATATATATATATATATATATATATATATATATATATATATATAATTAAAAGAATGTGGATAATACATGACTAGTAAAAAAGTAAAAGATGGTCAAACTTAAAAAAAAAATGTTGAATGATGGAATTTAAAAAAAAATCTTAAAAAAGAAAAATAATTAAACTTACATGAATCTCCTAAACCTAAGTTATTCTTCAAAAACTCACAACCCGAAAAGTTCTAGACTCTGATTTAATTAAAAAAAAAACCTCAATTTTCAACCATTTTAATATTAGAGGGTGAAATAAAAAGAAATACAAAGGAAAAGGAATTGTAAAAAAAATGATGATGATTCAGTCATATAGAAAATAAAAAACAAATTGGAGTGATAGTTTATCATTTTTTTGTATTTGAATGGTATAATACTCTTTTTTTTTTTGTTTTTTAAGGGTAATTCACATTATACTTTAAAAAAAAACTTAGTTATTCCTGATATGACCTGCACAACATGTACCAAGACTTACATTGCTCCCATAGGCAGATTCATTTATTTTTAGTTAGAAGGGTAAAAATGTCATCACACAATAGATTGAATAGAATAGTCAACTAAATCTACGGCCAGAATATTTTTGCTCTCCATTTTCGTTGTTTTGTTATTTTTAAATGTATAATATATGCTTGCGTGTGTCCCGGGAGATGGTTTAAACATTGAAATTTATTCCACATTACTATCTCCATTGAAAATGCCCCGCGCCTGCATTTCTTCTCCACACGAAGTTCTTCTATCGGATGGTCAAAAAAAGAGATTGAAGTAATAGCCCACCTTACAAGGCAAGTTGAGTGCTTCGTGGGTTAGCCGAGCATTTTGAAAAATCAAACACTTCTCCTCCCGGGCTCGAAGAGTCAACAAGTCAATCTACCGGGGTGATTCAAATTGCATTTAAATAATTTTTTAAAATAAAAATTTTATTTTAATATATTTACAAATAAAAAATACTTAAAAATAATTTATATGGAGGAGAGGTTAGTTTTAGGCAAAAAGATTCCAAGTTTGTAAATATAAAATTTTTCACTGTTTCTCAATAAAATAACAATTATATAAAATTTGATGCTCATAAAGCCATCATCATCACTTTTAGCATAATAAAATAAAAATAATTATTATATCATCATCATCACCACCGCTATTATTATATATATTGTTATATAATGTCATCATTTTATTATATATTATTAATTTTTAATAAACACTTATTATTATAGCTCAAAAATTAAATTTATATAAGATTTATTTAACTATAGGGAAAGTCAATTCTCGCAACCTCATTGAAATGATATGTTTGTGGTGTCTATAGACGTTAAAATTATTTTTGTTTGCATGCTTGACGCATGTGCTCTAATTATTATTATTATGTCTTGTATTTACTGGTCAAGATACAAATTGATTGGCTACAGAGACACTACTATTCCAATGTGGTGACATGATCGGTTAAGTCATGCCAGAATTTCTTAAAATACTGACAGCCTCGTGTTCAAGTCGATGGTATCAAGGTAACCTTGTTTTATTTAACTATAATCCACTAGTTGGCTACATCACTCCTCACCTAACCACCAGTTGACCTTAGATTTTTTGAAGGAGAGATCCACCGGGTAGGCCCATGTCGCTTTATGGGAAAAGCCCAGGATGTGTTTGCAAATGCATAAAAGCCCAACCAGGCCTAATAACTTAACCCGAATCCGCGGGCTGCCGGAGCCCAAGAAAATAATAAACCTTTGACCCACCCGTGTTCTTTTTTGCCGATTGTACTTGCGTTGTTCTCTGGTTCGCCCATCTCCAAGGTTTTGGATGATTTCGACGCAGACAACAGCCACCGCAACTACAATCTGCTAAAAGAAATTATTGCACTGGCACTGCCAATCTCCAAAAATCCTTCCGTTCAATTGAGATATTCATACAATTGAGCCCCCGTCACTGTTGGAAACTTGGGAAAAATTCACCGAAATTGTGATTGAGCTTTTGAATAGAGCACTTTCAAGTAACGTTCTGGATTGGAAAGAGCTACAAGAGAACAGATTTACAAAACCTTGGTGGGTATCATGGCACATGGCCTCTAACATACAGAACTTGGGCAACTGAGAAGAAAATGTCAATAGCATTATCAGTTTATACAGTTCAATATTTCTCCTCTTGATCCTCCCCTTTCAACTGCTCTTTCTTTTTGCCAGCTTCAACTTCTTTTTTAGATTCTTCGCTATTGGCTTCAATGACCTCTTGGTTTGATTTTCACCATCCATTTCCATATCTGTTGCAGGGCCAAGCCATGATCAAAGCCATTGTATTTGAAATTTGCACGTATTACCGAAAAATATAGTCAGTGACCTGTTGTAACTTTTAAAATTTGACAGATGACATATCAATCTACTACTGGTTGTAATAAAATTTGATCTTTCTTGTCGTCAATGGGTTGCACTATATCTCTCCTTATCGCTCTTAGTCTCTTCTCTTTCTTTGATCTCATAGATTTCGCCATTTCTTTTTCGAACAAGCTTTGCTTTGGCTGTTGAGGTTTTTGGTGGCTTAGCTTCGGGGGCAGCTAGGGTTTTGTAGGTTTCCTTGATTTTAATCGGTGGCACGATTACGTGATGTTTGGTTGCTTGGATTAACGTTTCTGTTTTCGGATTTCCTTGCACGAAGTCTTAAGTTGCTGCAATCCAATGCTAAGCACCTACGCTAGTTAGAAAGTAGAAAATAATAAAAGCCTTTAATATACAGGCTGGTTCATCCAAATCTCTGGTTAATTGATGTAATCATACGCCAACGGGCCTCTTATAGTTTATCAAACACAACCTTTGAAGCTATTCATCCTCAGAATTACACCAGTATCTTAATTCCATCTGAAATTAATTAAGATACCATATCAAACTGATATTAGAATCCAAGGAAACAAGCGAGATATGTACTTCTCTTCACAGCTCAAAAGGGCAGCTGATCAGGAACAAAGTTTCAAGCCTTTCCAATGAACTCTACATCGAATAACAGGACAGCATCTGGAGGAATAATGCAAGAACCTGCATCAATGATGTAACCGATGAGAATTCTCTTTTCAACAGCCCAAATACCACCATAAAAACAAGTTAAACACGGTGAATGCTGTTTATATATGACAAGTGCAAAATTATATTTAGCTGTGAAGTATCTGTGATCCAAGGGGGTGCTTAATTAATCACCTCCTTTGCAGCCAGCCCCTCTCATGCCATATGCCAGTTCTGGAGGGAGCTTCAATTTACGTTTTCCACCTAAAATCCATCGTAGATAGCATGGCTGATGTCAGATAATCAAATTACAACCAAAAAGATACTGTTTTTATACATTCTCTCGTACCAGCTAGCATAGGAGGGATTCCATCACCACCTAGAATACCTTGGTCCCAGCCTTTGATGACCTGTTGGATTCATTTAAAGGAGCTGTAAGTTGTTTAGAAATTAGTCATCCAAAACCAAAACCAAAACCAAAACCAGCAGCATTGCTCCACTATCTGTAGCCGTAACTTTTATGCAAACCAATATATGAAAAGTTCCGGCCATTCCGACCAGTGTTATGATTTACCTTATACTCTTTCACCAACAACAATGCAATCAATTGGCTGCAGTTCTTATCCTTAAAAATGAGAAATTTCCAGAAAAGCTTCCAGCTTGAATTAACAAATAAAACTAAAGTACAAAAGGGAAAATCATATGAGCGGCGACCACTTAATTTAGGAAATTAAATTCATATTTCAAGACATTAGACATGAAATGTATTTAGATTGATCCCAAATTTAGACTTTTATATTCCAAGAATATCAAAATGATTCATCATTGAATCCTTTCCCCACAGCCACAGTAAAAAGTTTCAAGAAGAAGAAATTATATAGACATTCGTATACCTCACCAACCCCAACTCGAAACGTGAGAGGCTTTCCACGATTGTAGCTGCTATCGAAAATCTTTCCACTTACCAATTTCCCGACATAATGTGCCTGTTCATTTGTTCATCCACATAATAAAGTACCCGGGTAAGCATACAAAAACGGAAAATCTCCAACATATCTCGTTCTTTAATGTTACTCAATGACCATGGTAAAACTGGCTTAGATGTGCAAGTTACAGATCAAATGTTATGGTAAATTGTTGTCAAATTGGAAAATGGTTCCAGCTCACAAAAACTTATGGACACAACGATTTTGATTTTCAACATTTCTTTTAATCTGGCTAAAAAAGAAATTACCTTAATGAGCTGTCCCTTGACAGCCTCAGGGCCAGTGCCCACAATTCTGTCACAGAAGGCAAGACCTGAAGGAGCAACTGTTAGTTCACAAGGAGCTTCTTCTGCCGTTGCAGTGAGCTGTTGCTGCAAGAGAGCATCAAGAAAGCCTGTGCAGAAGCCAAGACCAATTGCTTCTCTTCTCTTGAAAAAAGCCTGGATTTCTTTCGGCTGCAGTTGAGAAAAGTTTTCTTGGCGGTGGCTTGAGAATTTGGTAGTTGATACTTTTGTTGTGTCAAGATTCTTAGTGGGAAGTGTTGTATTGGGTGCGCTGAGGTTTCTGGGAGTGTAATTCCCAACCGAAAATGCCAATGAGTTCATGTCCACTGCCAGAAATTTGAAAGAGATAAACTTGTTGAGATGGCTGTGGTTTTGCTGGGACTGTTAAAAAGAATGCTATCAAGATTCAAGCATCCATCATCCAATCTACAATCAGAAAACTACGTGGCCCTACTCTTCACCGACTCTGAAGCCCTTTTAGAGCCCAACTATGAGCCCAATTAATATATGTGGATGGACACCCACAGTAGCTTTTAATTTCAACTTAGTGAGTTAGTTAAGCAAAATATTCATGTTTCACAATTTTATATACATTAAATTTTAATTTTAAATGATTTTGATATTAATTCGGTTGGATTAGTTTATAAATCCAATTGGTCTATCAAGCCAGGTTCAATCTTCAATTAATCAACTAATCTAGGTTTGATCTTCAATTTCAATAATATCCTCCTAAAAATTTGATGATATCTATAATAAGAATCATAAATAAATGTTTGGCTCCGCTCATAACTCACTAGTTAGCTAGAGAATAAAAAATAGACATGTATCCCAAATACATTGAAGACATGAGTGCAACTACAACAATATGAAATTCAAGGATTAATATAGAAGTAACCGATTAATATAAGAGAAAAATAAAAATACATAAGGTTTGTATATATGTGAGATAAAATAAGTGGATCCTGAAACCATTATAGATTTGATTTCTAACCTAGCATTAGATTATGGTGAATAATAAACTAATAAACCTCTTAGTAATGAAATGAGAAAAGCATGAAAATAGGCACTAAATAGCATTCAACATTTAAAGCATAAATTGAACAATAAAAACAAATTAGATCTTATAATTTTATTGATTCTAAGGCTTTCATTTCCTTTAACCAGATATAAATATAATTAAACAGTACCATCATGAAAACTCGAAAGAAGATAGCGAAGAGGGAAAGGAGAGGAGAAAAGTTTGATATGATCTCTCTCTCTCTATTTTTTCCCTTTTACATTTCTCTCTCTTTATAAACCTATAAAAACTCTTAAAAATGGTCTCAATATTATCCTCTAATAATAACCACAAAATCTATATATTTAATAAAATTATTAAATAATAACATATAAAAAAAGTGATGTCTTCAATTGGATCTCATACAACAAACCTGAAAGTTTCCAGAAATAGATCACATCATATTAGACTTGCAAGACAAAGAATGCTTCAACATATTGGCAATACAAGTGTAATGATTATATACCGAATTTCAACCTTTATTCACTTAATATCTCTTAAAACTAAAAACATGAAAGTTATAGGGATATTTTTAGGGTCTTATACCTTTTTCAATCATCTCAATTGAAACTTGTATGAAAGAGTTATGCCAAGATTATAAAGCTATGTCAAAACTATCTAGAATTGCCCAATTAACTTCTCTTGCCTTTGAAGTCTCCAATTGCATCCTATGTCAATATGTTTTGGCACTATATAAATATAAAATACTAATCAATACAAGAGAAAAATATGGACTTTTTGATTATAATCAAATTCACCTACACTTAACTTTCGTTTGTGCTTTGACAAAACTCAAATTCATTTTCAAAAAAGAAAAAGAAAAAAGAAACACCATGCTACATATATAACCCCTAGACCTAGCAAGGAAGGGTAATCCAATTAGAAAGAGCTCACACACGAACCCTGTTTTTTTTTTTTAAATATTATTGGGTAGATGACCATCTTATGATTTTTTTTTTAAGAATATAGACAATGAGTTGTGTGGTTTTCCCTATATTATAGCCTCTATCATGGATAGAAAAACAGGTTCCATTTTTTTTTATCCAAATAGTCATTTCAACCAATTTTTAGCTCAAAACACCGAGAGCAAAACCTTAACACCCTGCTAAACCCATAGATGACCTTAAAAAAACCCAAAAAAAATCCAAAATTAATCTGAAATGAAAAATCTTTTTGAACTTAAACCTAATTTTTCAATAATTTCAAGGTGAAAAAACAACTAAATGGAACTCTTATTATCAAATGGAATTTGTTAACACGAAGATCAATTATATATATTTGGTGGTTAAAATTAGTGTCAAAATTGTTTTTGCTCTACTAATATAATAAGATGATCTATTTTCTCTCGAGCTAGGGATGAAAAAAATAAGAAAAATGGATTTTATATAAAAAAATGAATTTCAAAAATAATGAGGGACCAAACAGATATAATACAAAGTGTTTGAGGACTAAAACAAACTTTTGTAAGGATTTTGGAACAACCATCCATTTATGATGCTTTTTCTACTTTGGTTCTTTATTTTTTTATTTTGTTCTTAGTCAACAAATTTGATTCAATTTTCCTTTAATTTAGCCTAAAAAGAATGTAATCGCCCAAAAAAAAAGGTTTGAGAACTAAAATAAATAAATAACAAAATTTAAAAGAGTGAATAATGCATGTATGCATACAATAAACAGCTCATACCTTTTAGTTTTTTCCATAAGAACAACAATAATAACACAATTTTATATAATTAAATAGTATAATAGAAATCTACATCGCCCTTTCCTTTCCTGTCTTTGCGTTAGAGGGAGAGAAGGTGTCTTTTGCAAGTTATAGAAACTCACACGATTGAAACTAACAAAAACCATAATCAACCACAAAACAAAGAGGTGAACATTAATTGGCAATACCCATATATCAAATGTACATGTACGCATTCACATGATTGTTGAAATGCTATTATAACTTCCTTTTTTATAAAATAGAAAAAAAAAGTATAATAAAATAAAATAAAAACATAATAATAATGAGTATAAAAACAAAAACAGTAAAGCTAGAAAAGCAAAACAAAACAAAACCCCTAAAACTACTTAATTAAAAAATAAAGTTCTTAACTAAATAAAAACATTTATTTTTCTAAATCACTGTTACATCAGTACTCTTTTCGAATTTGTCATCATGTTTACATATCAGTCAAAAACAATGTAACATTAATTCTTGGGACGTGACCCTCTCAATCATAAGCTATCATTCACTATGAACATGTCGAGCATAACATTCATGAGGCAAAACCTTCCTATTCAAAAACCGTCCTCACAAAGACCATCTGGCACGATAAACAATAAATCTTTGTATAAATCAAAATCCTAAAAATTAAAAACACTATAACTACAGTGAGATACCCAATTTTTTATTCATTCCAGTCTCTTGCCAAAAAAAAAAAAAACTATTGCAATCCATTATATAGAAAAAAAACTAACACACACTAAAAATACTAAATAAAATAAAATAAACCCTAGAAAAGTCTCGTGTGTATTTATTTAACAAATTGACTTAAGTCTGAAATGTTTTTCCAAGATCTAGTTACATTGAATAATTTATTCATTCATATACTGTTTCTACTGCCTAAGCCAATAGGTTACCGGGGGTATGGCCACCTTAATTTCACCCTAAATACATTTTGACACGATTGGGATATGCTGCAACACTACGTGACCCGTACGAATGAAAACTGCCGGCATGCAGTATTAGGAGAAAATTTGTGGGATTAATTGAGGTATGTGTAAATTGATATGAATATATACGTACGTCAATAAAAAAAGAAAAAAAGAAAACTGGCCGGCATGCATAGAACTCTCGTTGAAAGCAGAAATTAACATGGAGAGAGACAGAAATCAAGCTTGTCGTTGAAAAGGACACCGATCGATCTCCTGATTAAAATGAAAGAAGGTTTCAAGAACATCCACGACAGTGCTAGCTATGGTTTATAGCAAGTATTAATATTAGATAATTAAAGATGTTGTGTAAGAAAACGTACGTACCAAATAAAATGAAGAAGTGAGAGGGTTATTAGTGGGGTGAGGGGACTATACGAGGAGTTATTATAAATTGACAAGTGGGGATACTCAAGTTTGTTTGGCTTTTGATTATTAAAACCTTAACGGAGATGATGATGGAGTTGTCGGTAAACTCTAATCTAAAGATAAAAATGTTTTAATGATGGAACGGTGGCCCATATCCTCCTTACATTAATTACCATCTAGAAGTTTAACCATCAAATTAAAGGCAAGACCCACTCCCCCAACATTCGCGATAAAGAGCTTAATTGACTGCCCCAAAACCGAGGTAATTAACGTCAAGATTTTTATCAAATGGTCAGAACTGATCAACTATACATACTGAGTCTAGCTTAATTTCAGGTGCTGAACTAGCTTCAAGTTGATCTCTGGTCCAACCTCTGACGTCACCATACTTCATATTTAGGTCATTTCTACGTATACTTGTATAAAATACCTTTTCACATAATATATTGTAGCTAAGGAAGCTCTATATATTAATGGGCGATATGCTAATATAAGGTAACTATATATAAGCCTTTTTTATGGTATCGTACTATTTCAAGCTACCAAAACTTTTGGGTATTACAATAAAATATATTGTTGATTGATTTTTTAAGAGGTCACGATATATTTTCATAAAAAGAAAGAAGAAAATATTTCTTTAGTTTGAAAAATAAATTAAGTCTCCAAAGAGATGTTATTCAAAGATTTTGCAAACAAGATTTTACTCACTTAATCTGGATCTGAAAAGATTGTCTAAAAAAGAGTATGATTTTATGTAAAATATTCAAACACCAACCTAACTCAAGGCATGAGTGTATATATTCCAAACCTAACAATGCCACTCCACATCCTTTGCTCAATTAATTGTGTCATTGTTATTTTAAGCTTGCTATGACATTATTTAACAAGGAGTCAATACCATTAATTCCCTCTAAACATTCATTTCATTTCAAATATTCTCTTTAATTTATTATCATTGATACTAATACTAATAATACTAAAGCCCTTCTCATTGATACTCGATCTTCTTAAAATGGGTTATAGGGTAATTTCTCCGTTAAAATTGGCCACTAATTAAATTAATACTAATCTTTCGTTTGACGGAGGATGTAACTAGTAGCTAGGTTTAAGCAAATCATGCGAAATGTACGTATACCTAAGGTTAAGGTTAAAATTAAGTGACAAGGTGGAAAATGTAACCAAGATATACGGGCTTTGAAATTTACTAGCCAGGAGGAAATCTACAACTGAAAACCTTATCGAATACGTCCTGGTTAATTGTCTTGAACAAACAAGCTACTAATTCATGTTGTTTCTCATTCAATGTTTTTTTGACATATATACTCTAGCTAGATTTGAATATATGTTTCCCAATATATATTTGTGTGTGTGTGTGTCTACTACACACGCTACAAAGCCTACAACAACGTGTCCTGACCATTGAGTGATTTGCCGACACATCAACGAATATTAAGAGAAAACTTTATTACAATTTGATCACCTGCAGGAGGCTGCTTAAACTAAAAAACGCACAAGTATAGCTCTTGGGGATCTAATTATATATATATATATAGTACTGTATTTCAATAACGACCTGGCTTGCAGAATGATCACTGAGGACGAGGGAGGAATTCGGAGTCATGCCTTTACTTTCCCCTCCCAAAAGAGAAAAAGGAAGCTTGGTAGATTCTGTATATATATGGTAAGATTTAGGTGCTTTAATTAAGTGCAATTATATGAGGGAAACCAAATTAACAACAGTTTGTAAATGAAACCCGAAAGGTTGAGGGACAGGTTTTTCTTCTAAAGTCTGTGTGCTAGATTATGTGCGACCCCGATCGTTTTCTGCTTTGCTTTAGCACGTGATTTTCTCCCCTGAAAAAGTTAAAGTGTGACAGGAAAAACAAGGAAAGCGAAGGGCCGGCGAAAATGATGAAAGCAGACATACCAATCATAATGATCTTCGTTGACATCGATCAAGAACTTGGCGCATTCAGTCAACTGTTTGAGTGAAGAAGGATATCATAAGATATATTAATCTCTACGTAGACAAATATTTATGAGCGTACGTGTGTGTATGTACGTACAGATATGGTATGTGCAATACTATATTTTGAAAAAGGAAAAAGGGGGGACAGCACTCAGGGTGGAGGGTTTTTTCATGTTGAATTTTGATGCAAGAAATGATGAGCTTATCTTTAAATCATTAGGTTTGCCCCTAAATGGCCATATTATGATTAAGCCTCCAACGTCCTTAATCATGCCCTTTTCCAATTGTGTAAGATCACCTCTGGTTTGCTCATTCTAGGCATGTAGTCTTCATTACAGCCCCCACTGCTTTTACGTTTTACTAAATTCAAACCATAAAACCAAATTGCTCAGCTTCACTTATCAAACTTCAGTTCATGCTCTAGCATTGTGGATATACTAGACTTGGTGACCGAGCTTCGCCATGCTATTTTTTTTGGACGAAAATGATGTTCAGCTACCATTTACAATTGTGCTTAAAAAGAAACAAAATACGCTACTCGGGTCATTGCCTCATAGCGTCGAATAAGTTGGATTTAATTTAATTAGATAAAAAATAGAAAATAACAAAAGATTGATCAAGCTTAAAAGGAAAAGTAATTAGAATAACTTGAGTTTTTTTTTTAAAGAAATAAATAATATACCTTAATTCACAACTAATTAAATACAAAAGAATAAAATAGGGTAAACCCCCCCTGTAAAAATCAGTTTTAATTAACTCGGGTTGGCATTACAAACTTATAATCCTAATATATAATCAAAGTTGAGTCAACCCAAAATATTTCACCCTCCCACATCATGAGATTAGAATAGTTTAATAAAAAGAGGAATTATAAAATCTTCTATTCTAAAAAATATGTTAACCTTTCAAACTTATGATCCAAATCAATAGACCCAAGACATCATATTTGAAAAACTTAAGGATTTTTTAGTCATTTTATTATGCATTTTGATTTTTCATTATTTTTATATTTGTGCAAAAACCAAATTTCCCCTTAGTTAACATTGTAGAGACAAAAAAAAAAAAAAACTATTACGCAAATACAAAAATACCCTTTGATTGAAGGTTTATATTTTCTCTTCCAATAGTATTTTGGTCATATTATGGTGCAATAAAAATAAGATAAGAATTATTTATTCTCAATTAATTTAATAATAATAAATATACCATGTGAAAATTCTTCAATATCTCGTGTTGAGATTTTTAGATGGAGGGACAAATGAATCATTTCTCACCGGGTCTCATAAATGATGCATTCAGGCTTCTTTACAAATTCCTTTTCTCAGTGTGATCATAAATATATTTTAAATACTTTCCACGTCAAAAGAACAATATCATCATCTGCCTAAACCCTACCCCATTTTCATATACTGTGCAAGCAAATACTTACAAGTATATATATATGCTGTTGCTTCCTGAGGTATCATGTTTTGTGAGTAAATGATTATGTCAAATTACTAATCAGCCCAATAATTAGCAGTAACGTGTTTTTTTTTACTTGGTTAAAAGGAAATTAGTAGCAATCAAGTTGAGGGCAATTAATGGTTGAAAACAACACTTGAAGTTTCCAAGACACTCAGTGAGACCAGTGGTTCTCTCATGATTACACATAAAGTTAAATTTCCATGTATATGTCCAAAACAGACTAAGAAATTAAGGAAAGCTATCTTTATATAAAGGTGCCAGATGTCTGCATTTTAAAACCCGCAGAAGATTAATTAGCCAGAAGAAGGAAGCACCGCTTGCCCTATTCTGAATGGTGAGTTGTGATATTCAGGAGGGTTTGGGAAATAAAATGAGCCATCAATGCTGCAGAAAACAGAAAGTCAAGAGAGGGCTATGGTCTCCAGAAGAAGACGAGAAGCTGATAAGATTTATCACCATCCATGGTCATGGTTCTTGGAGTTCTGTTCCAAATCTAGCAGGTATATATGTACATGAAACTCTAGCTAGTACTCTTTAATCTTTTAATTTAATTCTCTCTTATATATTTGGATGAGCTCTTCACGGTTTCTTACAATTCTTTCAGGGCTGGAAAGGTGTGGAAAGAGTTGTAGATTGAGATGGATAAACTACCTGAGACCGGATCTCAAAAGAGGTTCGATTACCGAAAAAGAAGAGAGGATCATCGTTGATATTCACAGGATACTAGGCAATAGATGGGCTCAGATAGCTAAGCATTTGCCTGGCAGAACTGACAATGAGGTCAAGAATTTCTGGAATTCCTGCATAAAAAAGAAGCTTATTGCACAAGGGTTAGATCCCAACACCCACAATCTCCTCTCTGATTATAATTATAAACTTAACCATGAGAATAATGCATGCAAGCCCTCTTATCATTCCCATCAGCAGCCCACCTCAACTTTCACAGTAGTAAATTCACAAATGATCAGTGGTATCTCATCAACGGATATGAAAGCACCCCTTATTCCATTCCCTATGATTCCTCTTGCTCCTGATAATAATTCTCCCTATCCTCCCTTATCACACGAATTCCCATCCATATTAACATATGAATACCAAAACCCTAAAACGAAAGCTTTCCTGGAGAGTACTGCAAGCCAATCATTAGTCGGAAGTAGTGTTCCTATACTCTCTTCTACTTCACATCCATCTGAGTTTGGCATGTTAGATGAGAGCTGCATGTGGGCTGGTGGCTATGAGCCCATTCAATCCATGATACCTGAAAAAAGGCAGGCAGAACAGCAACTGGAAATTGAGAAGATCACCAGCGAGTTAGCAAGTGTTGGGCAGAATACGGATGCTTCATTTGAAACTTCGAACTTCGATTTTGCGGAGTCCTCTCTGTTGCCTTGTGGGATGTACTATAATCAGAGTTCCATAGATCAACTTGCATGGGATTCATGGGCCTTGCAAGAGAAAAAATGATTGTTGTTCACCCTGAAGAATTAAATATGGTGTAAAACTAGTACGTACTGGTATGCTCGTTGATCGATGGTGTTGGTAGTAGTGTTACGTAATCTTGAAAGTGTTGAAGCAATGGAGTTTTCTTGTATTAGCTTCTAGATGGACTAATTCTGTAACTTCGAATGTCATGATAGAGAGTAGCACGAAAGGGCTGTAAAATAATTTGTATCCAGTAATCAAGTGATGACTTCCTTCTCCTTGGTTTTCCTATAATTCGACAAAATATTTCAAAAAATCTAATAATTACAATCGGGCAGTTTCTCATGTATTGATTCTTCTCTGACAATTTTAAGCATATATATCGATCTTACAATTCATGTAAAAAAAAGAAGTAATTGTCGATCTTTGTCTAAAACGACCGTTTTGAAAACAACGATTTCTATGCAAAAGCTTTGTTCCCCTTTCTAAAACAGAGACCCTTTGTCCTCCAAAGCAACAACACAAGACTCTTTGATGAAAAGACTCCGATGTCCAAGGAGACACAGCTACTTAATTTGCCGGCTTTCCCCGTTCAAGCAGCAGATCGATTAAATTAATGGCGGCATACAAATATTCAAAACAGAAATGGGGCATGACGGTGGGTGCATGGTAATTACTTGGCAAATATTAGGGAGGGGAAGGCGTTCGGTTCTTTGTTTCCAACTTACAAATCTGCACAAATTAATTACACCTCTTGACCTAGCTCCAGTTCGAGTCTCGTCATATATCTATATATATAATCAACATATTTATGCGTGATTATGATCTTGACATCATGAGTGTAGTCGGGGGGATACCTTCAAGTGTGTTTTCTGCAGAAAAAAAGTGTAACATTTTCTTTCGATGTATGCACCTTCTATTTATGAATCGGAAGCATCAAAACACTACTGATTAGAACGTGATTTGATACATAGTTTTTTGTTGATAAAATTAATATTGGTTGTTTTTGATAGCCAAATCCTGTTATCCCATTGAAAACTTGATAAATCAAACTATTGTTGGAGATTTTGTCGTAAGTTTCTCTTTTCATCAATAATGAAATCCTAAAAGTTTTGAATATTTTACTATTAGATTATCAAAATAATTTTTTATCAGTAAAATGGTAGATTATGTTAATTAGTAGAGTTCTTGGATATTTTGCATACTCTAGGTATATAATAGCATTACAATTTTTTTTTATCTATATATATATATATATATATATATATATTGATGATGCCATAAAAAAATCAAAATGATTCTCATCGTAATTATAGCAGAAATATTTAAAAAAATAATGAGTAATGGAAAAAAAATCAGTATTTCGGTTTTTCTATTTAATAATTAAAGGGTCCGAATAAGAAGTACCACTTGTTAAGATTAATTTATTGCTTTTATTGCTTGTATATATATAACTCTATAAAATGGAGCTTATTTAATATCTTTAATAAATATCGTTGATTTTCATTGAAATATCTTATTTTTAAACCTCTTTTAACATAAATTAAGAATAAATAAAGTTGAATGAAAACCACATTTTGGCCTTTTCCCATCATTAAAAGAATAAAATTTGAAACGATTCAACTTGTATCAATTTTATCCATTTACATCTCAGGAATTATAAATTAGGTATTTTCACACATTTTTGATAATGGGTGAAAATTAGATCAAAGTAGTAATCTCGTTTGTAATAATTTTTTTTTTTAACTTTTTTGTTTGTTTGGGAATTAAGGTAGTAATTGAGAAATCAAAATTATTTAGAGAAAGAATTGAAACAAATAGCTGTTTGGGATCAAAATTGTTACTAGCCCAATTACTGGGGGGCTTTCTTGAGGTTTGCCCTAACTTATTTTCGAGGAAGGCCAGATTGTGGCGGGTTCGAATGAACCGACCGAGATGGAACTTCAAGTTAAAACCATCATCAGGTATAGTTTTGAAGTGAAAGCGCCGCTACCCCTCTTGCTTCTTCCTTCCTAATTTCTCCGCCCAAACAAAAAACACCCCAACAAAGACAGCAAGACAGTTATTTGGGAAAACATGCCACAAGGTTCTTCTTCTTCTCCTTCTCCCTCTTTAGTTTTTTTAATATTTGATTTTGATAATAATAAGACTTGTAATAAAATTGTTCGCAGAACTTCCGGGGTTTTATTATGATAAAGAGAAGAACAGGTATTTTCCTCTCAAAGGTCCAATTCCGGGCTCTTCTCGCTCTTCCTCTTCAACAAACAAAGCTAAAAAATCATCTACAAACAATACCCAGGTCAGTGTTTCTTGTATTTATTTTAGTGTATGCTTCATTGGGTTTCAAGTGCTTTCATTAAAGATGTCAATTCCGTGTTAATTGGTGATGGATGCTTAGTTTTGTTAACAATGACTTCAATTTGTGTTTGAAGGCATCCAACTTTTTTAGGAGAACTGGTGTAAGAATATCCCAACTGCTTCAGAGTAGGGAGTTAAATGGTAATGTAATAACTTCCAGCAAAGGAAAGTGTGACTTCGTGGAGGAATTCCTAAAGTTACAAGCATCCCAACCAGTGGTATGTTGATAAAATACGAGCTTGAAAATTTGAATGCAATTGTTTTCAGGTTTCTTCTGTTGACTACAGCAGTATGAACAATACTCACTTCTGTACTGTTAAAGTAGAACTTTCTTATTGTTTTTAAACTACTGATATAAGCCTCTTAAATGAACAAATTATTAGAACCGTACATTTATTGCTTAAGTATGAAGCTCAAATTGAAGAGCAGGACACTTCGATGTTGGATGAGAGTTGAAGAGCAGTGTCTCTAGATGATTCAGTGAATGTTTTAAGCCCTTGAAGAGTGAATGGTAGTGACTTTAGTCAGTTAAGGGCAAAGACATGCATTGTTTAACAGAGGTGTTGTTGTAACCAATGGAAATGTACTAAAAATGTCATCTCAAAATTATTAAAATTCAGTGTAATCATGCCATTTATTCTGATCTATTGCGATGATGTTTTTCATTGATTTGAAACAAACTGCTGTCAACTTTTGATACGTCAATTAACATTTCAAGATCTTGCTGGATTTTCTAAAGCCTTCATGTATTCCAGAGTGAATTTCTGTGTTACCTCTTTCTCTCATTAGAGATTTGCCCAAATCTTTGTTGTTTTATAATTTTATTTGTGTTGAAGGTTTTGAAGTACCAGTCAACTGAAAAGATAGCTGATAGTGCCATGGACCAAATTCATATTGATATCCACACAGCAGAAGGTCAAACTGAAGCAGAAGTTCTACTAACAGGCAGTGTAAATGGCTCGTTGAGGTATAATTGAAGCTAGTAATTTGATTTGCTATTTTCCAGCATCCTGCTACTGACATTTGCATGAAGCTCAAAACAGTTTTAGTGCTTGAGGTTATGAAGAAACATTTTACATGCTTCCTAGCAGATTAGCTTGTAAACTATGATGTGAAGCTCTAGATAGCAGTGGAATTTTATTTTTTTACCTGCTATATAATAATTAGCATTGTTATGTGGAAGTTTGTCTCTTGTGAGCATTTTGTAAAATTGTTTGGTGAGGTTTTATTTTCCACAAAAACCTTCTTGCAAAATTTGCATTTCACTTCAGAGTGAATCAGATGAAGTGTAAAGATTTGAATTTACTTATCGTGATAATAAATTTACTAATTTTCAAGAAAACCATTGAACCATTTTCTTGTCTGGAAATATTTTCATTATTTTCTTGACGAGTATCTTTTCATGGTTTTCTTGACGAGTATCTTTTCATGGTGATACTGGAGCTTTGATATGTTTGTGATTATATGGGTATTTGATTTGCCACAAAGTATCTAGGTCTGGACTTTTCTTTCCTTATATTTGGCATTGTTAACTTATGATCTTTAGATTCTTGGAGAGCTTTTTTTAAAAGAACAAATATGCTCCACCATTAGAGAGTATGACAGATATGTCACCAAATTATGCTTCTAGCTTGACCGTGTTAGTACCAAACGATTGTTGTGTGCCTTTGTATTTCCTGCAGAAATAGTACCACTCTTCCACCACAGATTCCTTTATGCAATCAAAGGATCCTTTCTTTTTTCTCTGCTAAGTTCAGTAGCAATGTTAACTTACTGTTTAGTTTTTGAGATAGCTATGTGCTTTTGTGATTTGCTTTTCTTATCATTATGCAGTTCTTCTGCATCTTTTGTCGTTTTATTGTGACTATAGTATTTATTAGTGTACATTACAAGCTATTTCTTTTCAAGTTTGATGCTCTTGCAGTCTTTTTGAAGTTGGAAAAGTTGGAGAACATAATCATGGTGTAGAATTCATTCCAGATCGTATGAGGCCTGCCATTGAAGAGAACAGAGCAGAGTGTGGTAAAGACCCTGGGTGTATTTGGAGACCTCCAGGAGCTTCTCTACATATGTCTTCAAATATATCTTGTATAAAAATGTGTGGAAAGCACTCTCCTATCCAACGGGCATTGTATCCTATTTCAATTTAATTTTTTACTTAATTATTTTGTCCATTGTTTTTAATTTACATGTACATATGGTTTTTTCCTTAGAAATCAATAGTCAATCTACTAGCAATCGAACTTGGTTAGCCCATGTTTGTTTTCTCTATTTGTTCTTGATTGTTCAAGAGATTTGACCTCCTTGTTTGTCTTGGGTGTTGTCAGCCTTAATTAGTGGATTCTTTTACCAGTCTAAAAGTTGTCATTTCCTGTCCTTGAAATCTCAGTGTTGTGACATACAGTGATCTTGGTGGGTGTGGCGGGCAAGCATGGTCTTCTGTTAAATTTTGGTCTTGTGGTTGTGTTTTCTTCTTGGATAGTGGCCTTTATAGCTTACATATTTGGAGTTTACTCTCGGTACATCTTGTTTGCTCCTGCCACTCCCTTTTCACTTCTCATACCTGTTATATGCATAATACAGTTTCATTATGCAAGCAAAGAATTCTATTTTCACACATGTGATTCCTTAATGTAAGGAAACAGGATTACTACTCTTGGATCCGAGACATCTGGAGGATCTGTTTATATTCTTAACCTTGTCGAACCAGTAGATTTTGATTCAAGTTCTGCTCTAGCTGAAATGATGCGCAAGACTGCTGCTTTCAATTGCACCATTTGGACTGCAGATTGCAGTTATAACTCCAATCGGGCAGTGATTGGCAAGTATTCTTTTTTCTTTTTCTTTTACGTGTATCATTCTTGAAATTAGCATGGATATGTATTATGTTTACTGCTCTGGAGTTGGGATATAGATTTGTGCGAGAAACTTGTGTCTTGAAGTTTTGCATGTTATTAGATTTAGTTTGCTTCTTTTGTCTTTTAGATTGATGCTTTGAGAAGATAAATAAAAACTTGCCAGGTCCAGTCTGTCGTTTATCGCTTGTATGTTAATTACTTACCACTATACAAGTTATTTGAGATGAGGTCTGTTTGATGACTTATTTGGTAGGAATTTAAGGATAGCTAAAACCCATTGGCATTAATTCTATGTTATTTTCTGGAATTAACATGTTTGATTATTTCTGGTTGTTATAGGAACAAATGTAGGAGCTGCCCTGGTCAATTTGGAAACTGGAATGACATCATGGGTGTGTAGAAGCAAAAGTGATGTTTTGTCTCAACAGCTCGATCCATCGGTAACATTCTAATCCTCTTTGGTACCACACATGACCCAAGTGTTAAGTTTCCTGATGGCCACTTGGACATTATCGTCTCATGTGACTGTACTATGATGGTTAAAGACGTGAAAATGGTTTAATAAATTGATAAAAGATATTTTATCGTGAACCTCGCACTAGAACCAAACTGAACCTGTCTGCTCAACTTGCAGGACCATTTATATATGTGGGCTAGCAATTTAACAGACTGAAAATGATGAAATAGGAAAATGAAACTGTCTCTGAAGTTTAGTTTTGCATGCTGAGTGCTCAAACTGCAAGTCATATAGTAAGCTAGGGTTGCTTTCTACTGATTAATTTAATGTCATTTTAAAGTTCACAAGGGGCATGGAACATAATCACAAAAAATTAGAGCGCTTGTCATTATTGACTTTCTTTGTCAATCAACTGTCTTACAATTTCTGAAATATGTGGCTTTTCTTTTGCTGCAGGGCAATGTTGTTTTATGTGGGCTAAGAAATGGAGCAATTTTGACTGTTGATGTTCGCGAAAAACAAGAGCGGGTTTCAGATAGACTTATTAGGCATAGAATACCTTATTCATCACTGGGCAGACAGGGTCCAAGTTCTAGCAAACAATGGTTTGAGGTATTAAAAGCTTTAGATATGATAAATTTTGCAGGTACCAAATTCATTGCCAAGCTGTTCCTAAAGTGAACATTCATCTAAGAAAAATATTATGGAACTTGAGAGGATGGTACAATGTTAACTAAATTGACTTATATGTGTAGGATTCATAAAGTGAAATAAAACTCAAATTAGAATTAGCACCAGGGGATGGGATTAAGTCTTAAGTTCATGTATGACCAATCAAAACCCCAAATTGAAATGAGATATTAAAAACAATAATAAGAAATTGTCTTTATTTTTCCCTTCAGCAGGATCCAACAAAATTGAAATGAAGGGTTTTTCTAAATTCATTCCATATACTTTTTCCAGGTTTTGTATTTGCTCAATGAAATGAATGCATAAAGCCATGCATGCTTTTGACTTGAAAATTTGTGGAATATGCTTGATTTTTACAGAGGGCACTACCGCATGGCAGTTCTGCTCAATGAGAATCCTTTAGAGGACACTGGGATTCCTTAGTGTCCTCACTTTTAAAGCCATTAGAATCTATCCATCTATTGAAGTGCATGGATCATCTATTTCCTTATTATTGCATTTAATTTAATGTTTTTTTTTTTTTACAAAAAGATTATGAGAAATTATTAGGAAAAAATGAACTTAAAAACCAGAAATTTTTATTTTGGTAAAAAAGAACTTGATCAGTAGCAGCAATTCAGGGGTTTGAGCCTAATTTTACAGTTTGGTCAAGAGCACCTATTCATGGGTTTGATCCTGATTTTACAGTGTCATTTTTTTAAAACTTCTACAGTGTTCAGTAAAACCAAAACCATGAAGATCAAATGTCATGAAAATTTTTACCTGCTGTAACTTTTTTCACATCGTATTCCTGCTACAGCTAAGCAAAGCGTAACTTCACAGCTGGTTATTTTGTTTTGTATTTTATTGTACATGGAGGAGTTAGTTTGTGAAAACTTGGGTGATTGTGGTAGTTTTGTTTAATGTTGTTTTTGAGCTCGGTAATTTCAGATTAATAGTTTTTCTTTATTTTTTAGCACTTTTCCTTTCCTGCTGTGATTTAATTTACACCATCTCTCACTCATTAGTGATGAATTAAGCATGGAACTGCTATACCTCTTACCATTTGTTTTTCTTACTTTGTATATCTTACCCATTTTGAACTGCTCATTTCAGTGAAGTTATGGTAACTAACCTGGATGTGGTGTTTTGCAGGTCAAAGGAAACATATACCCTTCTCGTACTATTTTTATGCCCTCATCTATATGCAGGTTAGTAGGCTTCTAAAACTTGTAATTCCTGGTTTCTAGTTTTAATATTGTCTCACAATTTATGTAACTTCTGCCTTCTTTTGAATCTCCAGTTTGGTAATGCTCCAGTCTTACGACCAGTACTTCTTGGCCAGCTCTATGGATGGATTGGTTAGTATTGAATGACTCTTATTTTCCCATTTTTTTACCCTTTTGTGGATGTCCTCTTACTAATGTGCTCTTGAATGGATTTAATAACATATCAAAGCATCTATTTTTTCCAACTTAATATGTATAAGGAGATGACAAGGTGCAGAATTTTCTCCTTTCATTAAGTAGTTCACTAAGTGATTGGACCATGACCCAAAGAGACCCTATAATTAACTTTTTGTATTATTATAAAATATTTTTGGTAGTTTATCTAAATCCCTCTCTCTCCCTGCAGTGAATTTGAGATAGTTGGTCTCTATTTTGTTCCACCCAGGTGGGCCAAAAGCAGTCCACCTCTCTCTCCCTCTCAGTTTATTCTGTAAATCTCCCCTTTCCATCTCTTTGGGTCATGTGTCCTTTTCTGTTTGGGGTGCATTCGGTTCAAGTTTAGACAAGTAAAGGCGAACTGTTCCATGAGTAGCTATTAAGAGTGGAAAAGTTAGTTTTTTAGGATTTTTCCTTGTGATAGTCAATCAAGGGCATCTTGTTAGTGTTAAGAATTCAGGGTGAGATTTTGTTTTACACTCCCTTGCAAGGGAAAAGGTTAATGAAGAAAGGGGAAAAAAAGGACCTTGTGTTTCTTCTCAACTCATGCGTGTTGCATCAATCTCATTTGTCACACAAAACAATTCTATACTGAGAGAATATCATCAAAATGCCCGAGTGCCTTTTAGCATACTTCAATTACAAATATAAAACTATCAATGGTAGTGGTAGTGTAATGGGCTGGCTGTGGAAGTTTAGGGAGGCTAAGGTGGAAGCTGTGGTGTTGGCTGCAGAGTTGTTGCCAACATTGTTGCTGTTATTATAGCTTGGGTCAACATCAGCATTGTTAGATGTTATTGTAAACGTTGCTACTCTAATATGTCATTGTTGTTGATGTGGGCACCAACTGCAATGTAGCTAGGCACATTACCATTATTGGGGGTGTCATAATGGAGGTTTTGATGGTGTGGTTTGACCATGGAAGATGGCCATGATGGGTGATGGTTTTATATTATGTATATGTATGTGGTTGTTTGGTTTGTGTTCAAAGTTGTTTTGATCTTTGGTAACCTGTTTGCGTTTGGAGAAGGTTTTGATGATGGTTTGGTCATGGTGGGTGATGGTTGTTTGGCTATGGTGTGTGTTGGCCTTGGCGGTGATGGTAGTTTTTTTTTTATAAAAAAAAATTTGATTTTGTTGTTTCATTGGTTGTTTCATTTTTCAATTTCAATTTAATTTTCACTATTATTATAAAATTTCTTCAAAAAATAATAAAATATTAATATTTATGCAAAAATGCATGTCAACAAAGGTTAAAGGAAATTTGTGGTGCCAAGAGCATGGTTACTGTTCACATTTGGTGGAGGGCTGACATTTATGAGGTTTTTTGGCGTACAAGGACTTGATCACTATTTTTGAGGTAGGGACTCAATATTTTGTTGTAGGACAAATAGGGTTGTAAACCCATTGTTTCTCTGAAAAAGGAAAGCTCTATGCATGAAAGGGCTTCATATCTCAGCATGCTTTCCCCCCTTCCTGTTATTTATTTTATTCATGCCTGCTTTCTTTTTTTAAATGTTAATAAATCTCATTGCTGTTTCAGTTGCTAGCTTCATAAATCACCCAGTTTTTTAGTCCACAAATTTCTCTTACATTTTTTAAATGGTGACCAATAGTAAAGTAACTTCATTTTCATGCTCCTGTATTTTCTCTTGTAGATTAAGCTTTATGATCAACGCATGACTAAGAGAGGTGCAGTGCAATCTTATGAAGGACATGTGAACTCGCATACTCGCTTACAGCTTGGAGTAGACCAATCTGAGAGATTTGTTATGGCAGGTTTGTACCATTTCAATTCATTCCAGTTACTTTTAAAAGCCATTTACTTTGATAAAGGCTTCAGAACTTATATTCTGCTTACCACTTACTTATTCTTCTCAGGAGGAGAGGATTGCAATTTGCGACTTTGGAGCATCAAGTCTGGCAAACTGCTTTATGAGGAAAAAATTTCTGATTCAGTTCTCTCAACTGTGTGTTGGAAGAGATCTGAAAGTAAGCCACCTGCCTTGTATCGTTACAAGTCCTTGGTTCTTCATCTGTTCTCTTATTTCAGGATGGATAATATGTGCTATTTCACTTGTTTTATCTTTTACCATTTACAAATTTGATTCTGCAGGACTTGTGAAGACATTGAATGAAGGTAAAAGCTATGAAAAGTGCTTATCTAGGCAGAACCATAGTTGGGGGACATGGTTTGGATCACCGGAAGGACTATTCTACATTAGTTGGTCGTGAGTCATGAGCACCATTGATTAACATGTACCAGTGGAGAAGAAGAGTCACCGTGGATTTAAATCTCCAATGCGAGAACGTTTCGTTTCCTGGGAAATGTTCGAGCACAAGAATATTGTTGATAGTGGAACATTTGTGGATGGCATTAACTCACCTCTTCTTTGTACCTTAGTGGGGATTTTTAGGAAACAAATTCAGGCCATGTCGTCCTGTTTTGATTTAAGATAGCAACAAGTATTTAGAAGAGAATCGCAGTGATTTGCAAATTTCAACAAATGACAAACACTGGTTCCCTTTGAAGAGATACCGTTTCGAGTCTTGATGTAGAAATATTTGCTTTTGATAATCTCACAGTACGTCAGCGTTGTTGGGAGACCTAGGATGGCAATGAAGATTTAATTTGTGCGTCATTTGACGTTCATAAAACTTGTAACGATCAGTTTTGAAATACGCGGCGTTTACGTCCATCTTTAGTAATCTTTCCGGCCAAACTCTTCGTTTCCATTAGCGTCTTCATCGAAGTAACAGTCTCCTTCATGAAATTATTGAAATTTTCATGCGAAGCATAGTTTTTTATCAGTGACGCAGGATTAATATTTTTTTTTCTCGAAAAGAGGAACATGCCTGCGTTTTTTTGGGGTGTGTCCTGAATATCATCCAATCCAACCCCAAAACTGATGCTTTCAAGTTTTCCTGTCCATGCAAAAACAGAGGCTGCCAGACCACAATTTCACTTTCAACAAAGGAACATAAAAGCTATATATATATATGTATATATGTGTGTGTGTGTGTGTGTGTGTGTGTGTGTATATATATATATCTTCTTTAATCGCTTTTATCGAGGGAGACATTGAAGATGATCAATAGAGTGCTAGTGTAACAAGAAAGCGTTTTATTCTCAGTTTCAAAACTACAGTCGCTCACAGTGCAGGCAGCCAGGTGTGGTTGAGTCATCGTTACAAAAGTTTCTTAAAGTGATTAAACTCCTCAAAATCAAAAGGGAAGACAGCATGATGGTTTGATTGCCAAAAGTAAACCATCTCAGGCCCGTTCTTCTAGGGTTTTGGGTGTGGACCAGGGACAGTTTAGAGAGAGATAGGGAATGGCAAATATCAGCAAAACTGGCATCTGGGGGTCTCAGTCTTGACTTAAAACTTGCTTTTAGCAAAGTTTTTATAATGATAAAAAGTGATGGAATATAATCCATTACAAATATCTTGTCACCCTTACATGCAGCACAGTATGTGTGTCTGCGTGTAAACTCACTGGTAGCTGTTTCATCAATTTGCGAGCATGTACCTATGAGATTGTAATATTACCCGTCAAAGAGTGCTGGTCAAAGGTTATTTCATGCAAAATCATGACAGTCTACTAGTTCGGCATGCTAGATATACTAATTTATTCTTTTCTTTTCTTACCAAGTTTATCTTCAAGCCAACATTTTACAAAAACTTAATTTTTAAGCAGGTTATTCATATTGGAACTTGAACATTTACAAGAAACTATTACACTCACAATATATATATATATATATATATATATATATATGAATGCTCTCTTATGAATTAGGGGTTGACGCTAGCCTCAAATGACGCTCATCAATTATTTTTCACTATCAACCGCAACAAGTTACCACATGCTATGTTTTTTTTGTATGGTTTAGTGATTCACATATTAAACTCTTGATTGAGCTTGAAAACTTTTTTAAAAATTGATCAACTTTATTATAATTTGTACTTATCGTTCCTATCTAATTATAAATATAGAATAAAAGTGATCAATTGCATATAGCAGGTTTCTTATAGATTTTTCTTAAGTTAGCTAATTAAAGGACAATTACGCATCATGGCATGTGCGTGTGACTTTACACGCAAAACTATGGTGTTGGGGGCCTTCCGTTTCCCTTTCATGATTGTATATAGTCTCGTCCTTAACAAAAGTCCCATTTCATATCATACACCAAAAGTCGAAATTGTGAAATGACATTTCTCTCTTAGCACATAAGCACATAGCTCTACAAATCTTTCCTTCTCCTATTTTTCTTATTTTTCAATTAAAAACATAAAGTATTTCTAAATTTTCCCTACCTATATATCTTTTCATTTTATATACCAGGAAAAAAAAATAGAGTTGTACCTTGTAGGTAGGTATTCAAATATGTAATGTACATACGGAGTGATCAAATTTATGGTGCAGAGCCTCTGAGAGAAGGGATTGCCTCGTAAAGTAACATCATGCTTTTTATAACAAGCACAAGCAAAACCTTTTTTTTCCACGCAATTGTTTCTTAGTAATTTTTGTAATTCCTGACAAATAATCTTTAAATATACAATTTGTTTTTGGCTTCTTCCATAAATTACGTGCGTACTCATTAATTTTTCTTTCGATATTTGGGTCAAGTGGGGATGAGTGAGTAGTTTCATGATTTGGATGGATTATTTTTGGGAGATAAATCTATATCCCTTTTAATAGACAACAAAAAATAATCAGCAGTTGGTAAAAGCAATTAAGCTATAAAAAGCAGCATTATCTTATCTTGAAGGCTAATTGGCAGCAATAATTGAGAGAAGCTAGCAAAAGAAGAGGTGTACGTGGCATAATCATGACTATTCTACATCAAAAGATCAACCATGCACCCAAATATCATTATCATCATTTACATATACGAGTTAAATGATTGGTGGATAGGTACTGTTTGGAAAATTAATAATTATAAGAATAAACTGTAGTGATCTCAAATTGCTTTATATATATATATATATATAAGAACTAAAACAGAAAACCTAATTTACTATATATATATATATATAGAAGAAGAAGAAGAAGAAGAAGAAACAGACACAAACTAAAACATAATTAAAGAAAGTTGAGCTGAAGAACTGAACTGGTTCGATCTCCTTCGATCACCTATTAGAAATGGGGTTCGGGCCACTCGGAACTTCATGGGCGCTAGCATTGAAGATACCTTCTTGCCATGGTAATGGAGATCTATGAGCACGAAACCGGCCTCTCCTTCTACTACTCTGGGGAGGAATATTGCGGATAACATTAGCTTCTGAAACTGTGTTTGCATTGCCCATTTCATGTCTTCTAGCAGGAAAGAACTCCATGTCGTTTTTCTTGATATATTCTCCATCTCTCGAGGTACCGAGTAGGGATCGATGCTCTCTGATGGCCATGGTGGCTTGGGACATGATAAGAAGGAAGAATAAGATTGTTAAAGAAGTGAGATAGCGAGATCCTACGTCACTAGCCATGCAAAACTATGGATTTATTATTATATACGATGAACCATCAAAAAAACACAAGGTTGAGTGATTGAAACATCTATATATTAATTGTCCAGTGAAACAAAGGGTAAAAAATAAGCTCGGAGAAGCTGGAATAGGAAAGAAAGGACTTGTAAATTGTGAGGAAAGACTTTGTAGCTAGGGTTTGATCACAAGAATTTAAATTGGAGAGGGGGGTGGGGGTGTAGCTATCTAAAAGAAGATATAAAAAGAAGGAAAGTAAGGATGGTGGACCGCTTTTAGCTAACAATGTGTCGAGGGTGATGGCTTTATCAATGCCCTTTATCTAATGGCGGTGAAAATATGCAAAGTAACAATGGCAAACTTGCTAGATAAATAACGTGTTTTTTGCGTATGAGAGAGATGGGGAGAGGTGTTCTTCGTTTAACAGTGCTTGACCTTTATCGCAGTGAGGGAGCGCTTGGAAACAAACTATACCAGTCTCCTCGGAGGAAGACCAAGTGGGTCCTGAAATTCGGAGATTGGAGAAACATTTGGCTACTTACTGTGTTTTGCAAAAGCACAAGCAAACAAAACAAGGTTCAAAACAACAGCGCAGCTGTTAGGATTTTGGGTATATATATACAACCCAATATATATATATATATATATATATATATATATATATATATATAACAAATTAAAAGAAAGGAAAGAGAATTATAATTAAAATGTGAGCAATGTTGGTGAGTAGAGCACACAGATGGATGCTTGTTCTTTTATTATTAATTATTACTGGGTCGAAGAATGGTCAATTAATGGATTTGAAGCTAAATAATAAACAATAGCACTCCCTCCTAGTATTATGAATAAATGAGGAAATTAGGGTGATTGGTATATATTTGGGATTTGATAGTGTTCATTACTGAAAGAAGAGGCTTACGAGATCGATAATTATTTTTTATTAATGATGGAAAATAATTTATGAAATTTATCAACTAATTAATATAATGTCATATGTCAGCATGCTGACGGTGCTATTAGTATTTAATGGTTGAGGAATGATATGGTGACTTGTGAACTTGAATTTACTCTCTCTCTCCTTTTTTTTTTACCAAAAAAAAAAAAAAAAAAAAAAACAGAAACAGAACAAAATCTGGCTTGTAAGAAAACAGCGATCACCTGTCAAAGAGATCTATATGGTCAATGCCTCTTCCCCACAGTTACAGAAAACATTTGTTACAAAGATATGTCGATGGTTGATAATAAATAATAATAATAAAGAGTATATAAGGGAAAAATATAATATTTTATGCTAACTTTTAAAAAGTATAAAGATTGGCCAAGTCTTCTTCTTGTTGTTCACTTATTTTTTTTTTCTAAAAAAATATTATTTAACTTTTTCAACCGTTATTCCTAAATATAAATACTTTACTTTTTATAAAGAGTAAAATTGCATTTATAATAATAAAAAAACATAATAGAGACTGGGTTTTGTTGTAGATACAATTTGCTGGAATTTATTTTTCAGTTTTATTATTTAATATTAAGTTTATTAGATATTGGGTTTCATAAAAAAAATTAATTTACTTTTTTCAAGGTTATCTAATCTCATGATCTTGATTGTAAGTTTAACGAGTTAATTCGATTTTCCATTTGCTAATTGTTTCTTTCTCTCTTAATTTCAACATTCAATATTTGATTAATTGAAAATTGAAAATTAAATTTCATGATTTTTTGTTTGTTTGTTTTCTTTGAGGTTATTCATATCTCATAACCCGAGTCACGAGTTTAACTGATTACCTCAAGTTAAATCGAGTTTTCTTGTGTTATTTTCTTAATTGATTTATTAATTTCAATTATATCCTATAATGTTAAGTTTATTGGGGATTAATCTTCATATTTCTTTCTTCAATCTATTTTATTCTGAGGTTATCCTAGTCTTGTGATATGGACTGCAAGTTTAACAAGTTAACTGAAGTTTTTCGTTTTCTTTTCTTAATTGACTTTCTATCTCATTTTCATAATTTGATATTAGATTGATTGAGAATTAGACTTTGTAATTTGTTTCAGATTGTTTTTTATAAGGTTATTCTCTTCTCATTGACTCATATCATAAATTTGACAAATTAACTTGAGTTGACTCATATTAATTTATTGTTTGTTTTTTGTCCCTTATATTTTAACATATTTTGACCCGAGTCACATATTTTTTGGATTGCTTTTTTTTTCTTGAAAAAAAAATGAAGTAGTAAGAAATTATGTTACATGTCAAATTGTGTTAAACATTACTATATAACTGCTTTATATTCATAAATTATATTCAAAATATTTTACAAATATAATATCCACAACTTCAAATATTTTAAAAACAATAAAAAAATCTATTTACTTTGTTTCAAATACCTAAAATATATTATAGAAATGATAGCAGTCCTTTCTTTAAAACTATAAGTGGAATGTCTTGTAGGTTATACACACACACTCGACTATAAAAAATATATAATTTGCAAAACACAATTCGGAAAGAGCATAATTGAAGATCAAACAAAGGATGGGCTGTTCCTCGAAACGTTCTGAACATATTAGGCCCGTTAAAACTGCTCGGAGCCTAATACAGAACCTCGCCTTCCATCTGAATCAATTCACCGATTCACAAGATATAGTAAATTGACTAGCAGAAGATTTACAGGTTAAACATATAGTAAACTGATTGGTTAGTTGTTTAATTAAATTCTCAAATTGTTAGATAGAAAAAAAAGAGTCAAAATCATTCAAAAAAAGAACAGAACATGGAAATTAAAGAGAACTAATTAAACTTAGAAAACAATTTCATTACATAAACAAAAAAATCTTTCGGTAACTAGAGTAATTGACAGAAAAGTATTCAGTTCGAGTTAAACTTTAGAGACTAAGATAATGTTGAGCTTGGGCATGGACAGTGAAAATCGGTGATTGAAGAACTGTGAAGGTCCATCAACCAGTTCATCAACTCGGTCAAATTCTTGAGCTGCCGTTGTTAGACCTGTCAGGGAATTTACTCACAGGACAAATACCAGCACAGCTTATGTTTTGCAAGAAATTGGCACACATTGATCTCAACAACAACCTTCTTTATGGGTCTTTTCCATCATGGCTTGGAAATTTGCCACGGATAGGGGAGCTTAAGCTCTTCTCCAATCAATTTACAGGTATCTTCCTCGAGAGCTATCCAATTGCTCTAAACTGGTGGTGCTTTCCCTTGATGCTAACTTGCTGAATTGAACTCTTCGTGTGGGGGTTGGTAATCTAGAATCTCGAAATGTACCCAATCTCAATCAGAACCAATTATCAGGATCAATCCCTGACAAAATGATGGATTTTGACAAAATGAATATAGATCCTCGTGCATAACTGATGACATCTATATTTATGAAACGAAACCAATTATCAAATGAAGCATCGTTCTTGTTTTGTAGATCTTGTGCTAACTAGGTCACTCTTTCAGAGGGGTCCCCTTTCATTTGTCGATGCTATTTTCACTCTTACAACCTCTTGTGTACTCTTTTCCCAAAAGCACGGTAGATGCTGTCATGATTATATAGCACATTGGTAGTTTGGCGTAGCACATATGTTGGCTAAAGCAACGTTGAAATGAAAACGTAGCAACAGTTACACGAGGGATAATCATAGACAAATCCAAGATTTATCTTATATCAAGAGTGATCTGTTCCAAACCACTTTTGATCAAGCGGCAGGTATGAAGGACCCACTATTCACGACACGCATTGCAAAATCATAATAAAAACAGTTTTCCACTGGAGAAAATCACCAGATTGCTTCAAGGAATTATTGGAGATCCAACTCCATGCTGTCCACTTCATGAAAGCATCCTGAATCTTATTTGTAGCAACAGCAAGAAAAACATCTCACAAGATTACTAGCACAGCAACAAAAGATAAAGAAGCAAACAAGTGTACACAACCCTTTGAAGAATATTACTTCTGAAGCCACAAATTTCTGGAGAAAACAAGAAACGGGCTGTCTATGCCAAAGGACATCAATCCAGATGCTCTAATCATCATCTTGATCTGTGAAGGGAATGAACTTCAATCAGTGAAAGAATTATACATTAACACCGAAAGACAGATGCAAATTAAAAAGTTTCCTGAACTGGAAAAAAAATGGCAGACATTGGAAACAGAGTGGGGAATCTTGCATAAAAGTGGTGACAGTGCAAAGAGCTCTCCATTAACTTCAGCCACAAAAAATACATCAACCTTTTTTACACGATAAATATGCCAAGAGATGCCACAACCAATGCCCATCCTAGGGTCTTAAACTCCAAGCTAAATTATTTTTCTATTATTGCACTAAACCCACAAGATTACTTCCACCTGATGTCCTGCTAATAAGCAGATTCTGATATTAATCAATATAAAGTTTAAATTTGATCCATTAAATTGCTTAATTAACACAATCACATATTACCACTATATATAGATTTTGGACATGAAATAAGGGGATTCTAAATACCCATAGGTACCTATACTTTTAGATAAAGAAAAATCATATTCATTGACTAAAAAGAATCACAATGCGTGTTGGTGAATGAAGTTATCCTCCAAAACATGATAGCGAAAACAAAACAAAACATGGAAGCTCAATCCTGCTGAAAATCAGCCAAGAGGAAACAGCCCTAAGAGCACCAAAAGCATGACATGACAAAGATAAGAGGACACTATCCTATCCCACAACAATTGTCTTGAAGTGCGATAGTTCTGAAAATTCTAGCCAGGTACATTATAGGTCAGCGAGATGGTATAAAATCACTAAGTCTTACACTCTTTCCTTTTTCCAAATTCAAAAAAGATATCAACATAAAATCCACTACCAGAGACTGAAGTTGGCTTCAAAGAAATCCACCATTGAAGACGATCAAAATGGTGGAGAATAAGTCTTACAGAATCATGTTCTCAATTTCTATTAACTGAGATCTGAACTGGCCTGGACTTAGGGTATCAGCCTTGACACATCTCTCTTTAATCATGCTGGTTACACTATCTATGAATAGTTCAGCATACACCTAAACTGGATGCAGGCAAAACCCATTACAAAAACAAGTTCATAGCCACCACTACAAGTTTTCAATGCTAGATTTTTAACTTCTCCATGCTTTAGAGCATGCATTCCTCCTATAATCTAACATGGCAGTGCTTGCACGATGAAAATGGCGGAGATATCCACATGATATGGTCATGTATTAAGTTTTCAGTGCCTTAGAGATGATCACAACAATGTATTACATTCATAGCTCAATTCTTCTAGGTAGATACTAGGTCAACGAAATGCCAGGGCTAGCAATCATGGAATAGTTCACCACAGCAAAACTGACATGAACTTTATCACTCATAATGTGCCTGCTGATGGGGGGGTGGGGTGGGGTGGGGGTTAACGGGGTTTTGTCTGGATGGATTTGGGATGGTGCATTAAGAAAAAAAATTTAGTGATGTTTAGCAGGAATTTAAATTCCTGTGGGGAGCATCATCTAACCTAGACTCCAAGCCATCTCTCTGAATGACTTGCTATGGATGTTGCCAGCTCCATCATGTTTGCATGTTCCAAGTACAAAATCTTAAGACTCGTGCAAGCTTAGGTTGTAGCAACAACCTCCATTTTTTTTTCCTTTTCTCATTTTACAAGTCTTCCGCAATGCCCTATTTCCAAAAATTGTCTTCCCATTATTTTCTTCTTTCCCAAAAAAATCACTTTAGAAACAATTTTTCTTCATCTCCCTCATTTAAACACGCAAAAACAATATTTATGATTTTTACTATTATTGATTACAAAATCCCCAACACAGGAAAGCTAATTAACAGGTTTTGCCCTAATTTGAACAATTCCACTGCCCTCAACCCAATATATATTTTTTAATAAAATCGAACCCTCAATTATCAAGTACATTAGAAAAACCCAAACTTGAGAGGATGAAAAATGAAGGCTCAATCAAAATGACGTAAAAATTAGAAAGACAACGCAAACCCATAAAAGAAAAATTGTTGAAACTGGAAGATAGAATCAAAGAGAGAGAGAAAGAGTACCGAAGTAACGGCGCTCATTGGCTTCCTTAGCTTTCTGAAGCATCTTATCAAGGTCTTGTTCAAGCTTAGCATCCCATTTCACCAACTGATTCACAAAAACAACTCCTAACCCCATGCCCACCACATGTTCCCACGGATCTTAAAACACACACAACAAAACAAGATCACCACCACCATCAAAATCAAATTGTTTTGAATATTTAAATTGGAAATAAATGATAAAAGATTAGTGATTTGCGGGTTGGAAAAAAATTACGGCGCATGTAAGGGAGTTTGCGGAGAGCATTGGAGTACATCTGGGTGCCCAGCCCCAACAGTGCTCCTACCACTGTTGCACTCAATACCATCCTCTCTTTTCTTTTCTTCTTTTAGATTTTCCTAACAAATCTCCTTTCAACCTTCTTCGCTTCGCTTCCAATTTATTATTTTGAGGATTTTCTGCTTCTGTCCGTGTTTCCTTGTGATTCCCATCCAAATCTTGCGCCACGTTGAGCATTTTTTTTAAGGGGAGGTGGGCTATGGGTTTACTTAGGGCTTTACTACTGGATAATTTCTTCGTAAAGCCCATTAATTAAAGCCGGAGCCTTTTATTATATACACACCATCAGTTAATTCGATATCACCGGACCCATTTGCCAGCACAAAAAGATAAGTACATTTTTAGTTGGGTCCTAAATAAGGGTAGATTATTATTTTTTTATATTTTTACATGTTTGATTTCTAAAATATATTTTTTGAAAAGTTTTTATTTTGTGTTTATTTCTCATAAAATATTTTACAGAAACTTGGTTCATGTAAATTAAGGCTATTTAAGAAAGATAAAAAAGGTGTGTTCTTAATGTTGTATTATCATTTCTGGGCTCAAGTATTCTATAAATTAAGATTCTTTTTTTTCTTTGTTGGAAGATCCATGGGATTTTAATAGAAGCATACTCCTAAAATAAATAGAAAAATGAATAAGAGTATCTCTCTCTCGTTCATATACTAGTAAAAATAGCGTGGTTGTGTGCAATATACAATTAGAGACAGCGATTAAAAAAAAAAAAAAAACTTTCAAGTTTGTGGAACACTTGAACCTTAAACAATGACAAAGTTAAGTTAGCATAAATACCTCCGTAATTGGCCTTTTTTGAACATAGAAAATGCAAAAGTTCAGGCTAAATGACGTCAACCTAATATAGTTGAGCTGCACTAGATTTGATGTCCGTCGGCCGTGCTTTGCCCTGGGCTCAGCAAAAACAATTTCGGTGGAATAAAAATATTTGGGCAAAAGATAGTTTAAGTTTCAATTCATTGGTTCAGTTAGTAAATTAAATAATATTAAAAAAAAAATGCAGAATCAATAAGTAAATTGGCAAAAAATATGAAAAAAAGTAAAAAATAATAATTATCAAATAACTTAATGTGCAAACCTAATATAAAATAAGTCGCAAGAAAAAAAAATCAGCTTTAAAAAAAAGAGAAAATCCAAGCAAATCCAAACGAATTTTCTAAACATGATCTGATTTATAATAAATCATGGATACAAGTTGATGAAAAAGTTTTAACTCTCAACCAATTTTATTTTGAAGGATAAAATTTGAAAAAAAAAACATTTAAAAATAATTCCAAATAAAATAAATAACAACTAAAAAAAATGAGCACTAAGTTTAAAAGATTGAAACACCATAGGGGTTAAATTGAAAAATATCTATAATTTAATATATTACTTATATATTAAAAATAGAAAGGGATAAAATTAAAAAATATATATATAGAGAGCTAGCCTAATTCAATATACGGGGTTGAAGCAACTCCTAATTAAAATCAAGTCATAAATAAGAATAAATTCTTGTAAGGCTAAGAGTGAATATGGAGTATAATTTAAAAATAAATCACAACTCATCAACTGTAGAGCATGACCAGCCATAGTTAATCAAGCAAGCCTCTGTACTCAACACCTCATATGAGTTTCTATTATTTTTATACCCTTTCTAATTGTTCTTCAGGAAATTGAGAATATCTATTCTCTCGATTAGAAAAAATGTCTTCGAAAAACACTTTGAGCACCCTTCAAATATTCATCATCCCAAATTCTATCCCGGTTCTCATCATCCCATATTGAATCTACCATTGCTCCTGCCATTCACACAGCACCGATCAAGCTAATCCTGATCCATTGAGTGGTTATACACTTGCGATTGCCCCAAGTAGCATATCTACTTGTGATATATATATATATATCACAAGTATATATGCTACTTAGGGCAATCGCAAGTATATATATATACTACTCAAGGCAGCTTTTTAAATTAAATAAAACAAACAACACACAGCTTATTAAAATCCCAATCCGAATATAAACACACCAAACAAATTCCAAGCGTTCAATGCAAAAGTTCGAAATGGAAAATATTGACATGACATGAAGAGGAATCCATTTATTTGTTTTCTTGTCATCCTAGATCGCTGATAAATCCCAACAATGCTGCAATTACCAAATGAAAAACTTGTATTAGTGCATTAATTTCTATGTATTTGTTCATACACACACACAAAGAATAGTGTGTGTGTGTGTGTGTGTGTGTGTGTGTATGCATATATAAGGAAAAAAAAAACTAAATAATTATTTTACTAGCCTTAACTCCACATTATAATTAATAATTATTCCTAACAACATTTAATTAAAGAAAGAGTGATAAAATTACTGTAAAAACTTATCCCATTATTAATTTATTATTGGAAGAAAAAAAACATTAAATAGGTTTATATAAGCACCTTAATTTCTTGCCTGACCCAGTTCATGATCATTTTCCTTGTCCACCACACGTTCATTACTTCCATTCTCCAGCTGAGCATTTCTTTCCCGCAGATGGGCGTTGCTTGCTTCAAGCTCCGTATTTCTTTCCCGCAGCTGGGCGTTGCTTGCTTCAAGTTCCGCAATTCTTTCCCGCAGCTGGGCTTCGGGCCCCATCTGCAAAAATAAATAAATATTTAAATAGTGTTAATCTGAGCTCAACAAGTCTTCTAATGGAAAAAAGTATATGGGTTCTGCAAGCGGACGGAGATAATTAATAATTGGAAACTGCAACGTTGGACCAAACCAAGTTGTTGTTTTGCAGCAGATAACATGACCAGACATAAAAGGGGGGAGAAAGAAAACACAACAGAAAAGAGTGTGAGAAGATCTAAATCCTTTGATAGAATGGTTTGCAATGAGAAGGGAGAATGTTTTCCTCCAGCGCATGGTAGATTTGATCAATCACAGATCCCCAGCAGTTTATTGTGAGTTGGTACAAATTTAGGCATGCTACTGGTTCGATGATACCAAAGCCCTGGCCTGGAAAGAAGAGAGAAGAAAAATAGTTACCAGTAGTATCTTGGAAAGGTTTGCGGCCATGTCAGCCAATCCAATGCCCTTTTCCTTCTCTCCGTCCAAAATTCTCTTCTGACGCTTCTGAGCCCTTTTCATCCGACCACATTGGAAATTCAGGTTAAGATTTTCTTCCGCCAAGAAGGTGTTAGCATTCTGCAAAATACTGACACCACCTGCATGCAGTTTGAAGTTGAGATGATTTCTTAACATAGTATTATTCTTAGTGATTGATAATTTATAGCTTGTGGTTGATCCCACTGACGAGTGAGCTACACATCCACCAATCCAGAGGTGAAAATTAACGAGCGTAGATTATATATTGTCACGGATATATTAGCTAATTAATCATCACAAGCTTATATAACAAAAAAAGATAAATAAAATGATAATGTTGTGTATTTTTCATATAAATTCTATATATAAAGACAGGTCAGAAGTGCTACATACTCTGATCTGGTTCAACGGACATCTGAAGTTGATTGTTCATGGACGGGAAGGGCACATTACCACCAGCAGGAGTACCGGACGGGGAACTGTTTGCTGCATCTGCATTCCAATTTAGTAGCTCAAGCCTTGAAAGATATCTTGGATTGTCTTAAGGAAACCTTGTACAGATTAACATGGTATTATCGAAGTAAAAGCTTCTTGTTTATTTATTTTTTGATAAGCCGAAACTTATTGATTAAAATACCTTGACAGGATGAAAATAAAAGTAGCTTGCTCGTGTATGTATATGCTTCTGATGTCAAGATCGAGTGAGCAAAGGCCATACCTACTGACTGGTTCGGGTCGGATATTTGATCATTGACCAGTTCTTGGTTCTGAACATCACTACGATCTCCAATATTTTCGTCGGAGCAGTTTCCTGAAATTAGAACAAATTAATTAAACCCTGAAAGAGACTGTACAGTTTGCTGAAAAACAAGAACAGCAGCACAGCAACAAAACCAAGACTCAATCCCCCAAAAAAGTATGGGTTTGCGCCATTTAATCTCAAATCGATCCAAATTAACAAGTTTTGCTTTGATGAGAAAGTCTTTTTTTTTTTTTTTTTGATAACTATTAAGATAATATCATTGGTACAGAGCTGTAGACCATCAAACCCACGTGCAACTTTGCACGAATTTCGGGCATCTCGAAATTGTCTGTTTTTTCCAGTTAACACAAAAACAAAATCCTGTCTTTCAAAATCTGTATCAAATGACATATTTTGCCAGATCCAAGGTGCATTTGTCGTTGTTCTTGCAAGGCTGTTGAAAAAAAACTGTAAACCCTAAGCGGAAACCCTAAACATGGTAATAATTGATGATGTATCGGTGCTAGAAAATCATAATCAGTATCTAGCAGTTAGCCCTGAGAATTAAAAATGAAGCGATCGCATATAACAACATTCTGTGTGCAGAGAGAGAGATTTATTCTGAAAAATATATTCACAAAAACAAAAGCGCCGGCCGTGAAGCTTGATCTATGATCAGTCATATATTAAAATAAAGTGCTTAAAATATGGAAGCACCAATCTTTTCCCTCCCTTATTTCATTTCCCGTATGACAAGATTAAGAGAAAAAAATATATAAAAAAGAAGCTTACCCTTAGCATCATCGAAGAACTTTGAGTCAGACATGATCAGATGCCTTGTTTTGACGTGATCTGAAGAAAATTGATAACAAAGTTAAAGATGGTCAGCTTAAAAAAGAGTACAATCAATTAGAAACGGAGCTTGATGATCACACAGGTGAGAGCACCAAAACTCTTGTGTTTGTTTTCATATACACTATATACCAGAGTAGGTGAAGGGTCGGTCGGTCCCGGAAACTGGCGGCGTCTGAGAACGTAATGACTGGCCGGTGTGCGGCCCTGAGAGTAGAGAAAAAATTGCCGGCGTAGGCCAAGTAATGAACAAGTGTAATTAAAAAGGAAAGTTTATAGGTCGAACCAATCGCCAGAGAGCAATAGAAGACGAAATAAAACGCGCGGTGACCGCTCGAAACCGCACCATTGGCTTCGAGTTCTGCCGTGAAGGCATTGTTTTTTGGTTCTTACTATTTACTAGGCAAGCCGCCATTGCTGACTTCAAAACAGGGAAAAATAGCCAGTAAAGAGAGCAAAAGGAGCTGTGATTTTGTTTTTCTTTTTAACTAAAACCGTATTTAGCCATTTCAGAAAATATTAAAAAAATAAAAAGTTGCGGCGGACCGGACCGGACCGGGCCGGTCCGGCCGCGCGCAATTACGCCGGTGCCCCTCAGCCCGATGCCTGTTTTTGTCCTATTACCGGGGACGAAATCGTCAATACACTGTTCATAACTGATTATTTAAAAAGAAAAAAAAAAGAAAATTAAATGGAAAAATCGAGAATAGCCCCGGATCAGCCCCTCCTCTCGCCGCGCGCCCGAGGGTCATTTTCGGGCGTGCACTGTTAAAAGAACAGTGGTTTGTGAGGGGGTGTACAGTGCAATTTCTCACACCCTTTATTTGTTTTTTAATAATCAGTACACACTGACATTTCGTCTTTTTCTTCATTCTTCTCTACTCTCTCTGTCACACACATACACATCGTCGGTTCTCTCTTTTCTTTTATTTTCTCTTTATTCAATGTTTCTCTTATCTTTTCTTCTCCCCCACGCGTTCTAGGTATGTCTTTCTTTTCTTATTTTATTTTTAATTAGCATCTCTCCTCTAATTTTTACTTGATATTTTTTTTACTCCACTTAACTTCACTTAAATGAGTTTAAGGTAAAATTTCTCTTTTTTCTTCTTTTTAGTTATGTGTTTTTTCCACTATTTTTTTAATTAATTTGTTTCCTGATTAATAGTTTTTATTATTAATTATTTTTTCTTGTGTTAATAAATTATTAATTGATAATTTTTATATTATTAATTATTTTTTCTTGTGTTATTGGATTATTAACTAATAATATTGTTGTTCTTAATGGATTTGTTTGTGTGTGTTTTTTCATTATGTTTATAATATATTTTTCTGCTATTGATGGATCATTCGATGATAATTTTTCTGTTATTTTGTTTTTTGAGTCTTATTGGAATTATTTTTGCTAATATTATTAATTGCTATTTTTTGTTGGATGAATGATTATATAAAGAGGTTAAGGTGTCTATTTAAATTATTATTGTCAACTACTTTGTGCATATATGATGTATATTTGCAAGTATGTAAAATTTTGGGAAGTATCACATATAAGGGAGGTGCTACCAAAATGTAGATGATAGTTTTATTTATTATTGTCATTTTTTTCAAAATTACCATTGATAAAACAAAAATTACCAACGAGAATTTTATCGACAAATTATTTCTATCATTGAAATCATCAATAATATAGTGCTGATGGATAGTAAGTGTGGATATTTTTGTTAGTAAAAAATTAATTGTGATGGTGAAAGTACAGGAATTGATTAAAACTTATGAAAAAAGTTGTCGTTCTAGCAATCAGAGCATTGAAATCACGTTATAAATGAGAGCCAGGTGCTGTTTGTCGTTACTGTAAATTCCTAATCATAAGTAAGTTACCATGTTCAACTTAAACCTCTGTCTCTCAAACACTTTAACAATGCTATTACCATCTTTGTTTGAATCCAGCATGCTTTACGATATTCTAGAATATTCCAGACATCGAGTACACGAGGGGAGGCCATCTCATTGGGGATATTCTAGAATCTAGACATTAAAGGGGCATCCTATCTAGAGACTGGACCTAGGATGTCGAACGAAATCATGTGAAATGGCGAGGAATTCTTAATATATCTAAGACTTGTATATTTATCCAATTAATAAAAGAAATTATCTTTTATTTTCATTTTTTAATACCATGTCCGGTCTTCATTTTATGGGTTTTAAGTTTTTTCATTGTTGGATATTCTACTTTTTTATTTTCTTATGATTGTCTTCCAATAGGACAATCTTTTATTGAATGTCTTTTCTTCTAAATTTGTCATTTGTCATTTCTAATTGGGGATATTCTAGAACCTAGACATTTAAGGGACATCCTCATGATTTGAAAGGGAACTCGAAGACTTGAAAGAAATTAAAAAGAAGACTCGTGACTTGGATTGAAGTGGGTTCAGCCCACTTAATCCCGTTGGGTCAATTAAAAGTAAAACTCAATATCCCAAATCTCAAGGAGAGAAGCTGTAATCAGCATGAGAAAAATAAAATAAAATCATCCGCATAAAAAAAAGAATAAGTTGATAAAAAAGATATCGAGAGTGAAATGTTATCAATAAATAGTTTGCTTTTTTAAAAAAAAAATAAAGTCTTCAAATTAAAGGGAGGACAAATTTGAGATTACCCGCTTAATTTTGCTTGTCATCCCAGCTGACGTTTCTCCCACCCGCAGCAATTCCATCTCCGAGTTTTTGAGCTCTCGAAACTTGTAGCTACGTGGCAAAGTAAATCATGCATCGTGCTCCGTCTTGGTTTTTTGATTTCCCTACCTATCCTCCCTCCACTTTCAAATATTTCTTTGCCTTCCTGCACTTTGGAGAAGCTAGAGCAATTAACAGAGAAAGTTAAACAAAAAGAAAGAGATCTGTGGTTTAACTGCATGTGGACAGGAAATGCACTGCTCACAGATATGCTCAAGGGCTTCCTGGATGAGCCACGTGCCATCCGGTCTGTGGACTCAACTTTAACGAAGATAGCAAGACGCAGCACAGTGAGTCTGTGGTGCTGTTTAAAGAGGAAGAGAGGCACATCAGAAATGCAGCACGGCATCGTACTGATATGAGATGCGTAATTAGTAGTATCTCATGGCTCAATTATTAGATTTGAAAATGAAGATTTTACATTTCAATTCTTGTAGAGTTTGTGTTAATTAAGATTGGGGACCAATCCCTTGATCGGGGACAAATTTATGATAAAAGAATCGTTGACGAAGACATTAATATTATTAAAAATTATTTAAATAACTGTTTTTATTTCGCTTTTGTACCATGGTGAACTGTTAAGCACTCAATAGTTATTTTTATTTGTTTTCATGAACTCAATAGTTTGTGGACGTTAACACTAACTGTTCAGCATTTTTTTTTTATGTACACAATAATCAGTGGAAAAATCAAGTTAAAAATATGGATACTTTAAATTAATTGGGGACCAATCCCTTGATCGGGGACAAATTTATGATAAAAGAATCGTGGACGAAGACGTGCTACACAACAAGACAAATAGGTACTCATAGTTTTGCGGGGGCATGCATCGGGCAGGACCTGGATTAAAAAAAAAATGCCTTGCTTGGTAGCAGTGATTTTGGTACTCTGCTGAAGGTGTTTTTTGAAAACATTTTCTGTTTTAAAATATATTACAATAATCAGAACAATTAGGTTTATAGGGATACTCTGAAAACTAGGCTTAAAAAATAGAATCAAATTTAGCTAATGCCCCGATATATATATATATGATTATAGTTTTCTTTATTAAAGTTATACTATATGAATTTACTATATTCCATCATATGAAAAAAAACTTATACCTGCCATGCCATAGATAAGAAAATAGTTATTGTAACAAAAGACACGCATGCAAACTTATCAAACAACAAAATGAAACATCTCCACAAACATCTGACATGTTCAAGTTAAGGTGCTATCTGAGCATATCAACCATAACTTAACAGAAAGTGCAAGAAAAAAAGACGGATAGATAGAAACAGCCAGAACATCTTCTTATCATCTTCACCCCGATCCATAGACACACTATGTTGAACTGGCTGGACAAAACCCTGCAAATTCAAATGAAAAACTTTCATTAATTATCGATGCATCTTTTTAATTTGAAGCCAAAAGGTTTCCTTTTCTTTTTGTTTTTAAATCTTTTTAAGGGAAATAATGTTTGACAAAGTTGCAAGCCATCATATTAGTATCTGTTTTCTCTTTAAAACATCTCAAGTTCAGTTATTATTTCTTGTAAAACCGCAAAAAATAATGTAATTGATGACCACATTTCTAAAACAATTCCTACCAGTGATACCCTTGAAGTCTACAATTGCTAGCAATAACTGAGAATATAGCCAATCCAGATACTAATTAACTTAGCTTTATCTCACTTGATCAGAGAAAACAATATAATGCCTCAGCTAATAATTTGAATTTTTTAATTGAGTGAATTTTTGAGATATCCAAGCTGATTAGAAAATGAGATGGGCTAACTCTCCCTCTTACCTCTGCTTCGCAAGTTTGTTTTCTTATGTCTGAAAAAAAAGTCGGATTCTCTTAAATTTAAACGACATTAACGAGGGTACCTTGTCATGCAGGTGTGCTCCACCCCCTTTCATTGTTCGTCCTTACTCAACTTGACACACAAAGCGTCGTTTAGAATACGGAGTTTCTTGAGTTCACGTTTCAACTTTTCATTCTCTTCCTGAAGCTCGACTGTTTTTATGATGTCTGGATTATTCGTAGCAGTCGTTAGCAGCTCAATTTTGCGCTTAAGCTGTTTGTTTTCTTCGGCGACATCAGTAGCTTCAGGGCTAGCAACCTGTAAAAAAGTTAGAATAAATTCATCATATGAAGAGAATTGTTAAAAAAAACCATATTAATAAAAAAACTTTAGATGTTGGACTAGTTATCTGTTTTGTGATTTCCTTTAAAGATTATTTTATTTCGCCATGTATATTGCTCCGTTGTTGAAAGTATTAGTTTTGTCAAAGAGTTTGATTCAGTTATTCGTCAAATAACATAGCAGTTAGATGATTGCAACGAGTAGAGCATACTTACTAGTTTCTCAGAAAGCACGTCCACCTGCATGGTTTGGCCTCTAAGCTTGTTGTTCAAGCGGCTAACTTCTTCCTTGCAGTAGCTAAGTTCTTGTTCGACACTCTTCTGTTTTACTTTCGCCTCACCACCTTCCTTTTCTAGCCTTGCATTGGCTTCCAGTAAAACAGCGTTTTCTTTAGTAACCTCAGCCAACCTTTTCTCGTTTTCTTTTCTCTCTGTCTGTGCGGTATATAGAACATAAGGGTACAAACTAATTATAATGGACAATAACGATACAAAATTATTGATTGAGAGAGGTCATATTATATCACCTCCTTTTTTACCCAACTATTCCTTTTACTCTCTCGTATCCTTGCTCTTTTCTCAGCATCAGCATTGCTTACGTTTGAAGACTGAGAAGTTCCTGGTTCAGTCAACGGGAAAGAGTTCATCTGAGTACTTATGGAAGGATTGAAAGTGTTTGGATGTGCCGCAATCTAGATTTAGAGGAACAAAATTTCGGTAGGAAGTCTTAACTCATATTGAAACGTAAATATAATTGGCTACAAGTTAGTAAAACCAAAATATCTTATATCTCACCTAAAAACTTAAAACTTATTACTTAAGTTTAAACTTACCTCACATCTATGTTTCCCTCCCCCCTAGCTAATTTTTTTCAACCAGGTTTATATACATATTAATATGCCTAATATGATAATATATAGCGGTTAAAAGCATGTATAAGTTTTTTTAAACAAAGGAAAAATGCATGGCTATTATATAGAAGAATAACCATGACCACTCATTTTTTAAACTCAATGTCATTAAGACTTTCATGAAATAGAATTAAAAGTCAATGTTATTAAGATTAGTCGAAACCTATGTGATGAGCTCGCTCATTTTTCAAATAACAAGAGCAATCCAAATTTATACCTGGTTGTTGAGCCCACTGATGGGGTTGAACATTCATTGATCCACTATTCACTTCTGCATGATTAGGAGTTGTCGCAAACTGTGATGTGCCCTCTACAGGCGCATCTAAATCTTAATTAGAAAGCTAAAATCAAGGAGACATAGACTAGCTATATAATAAAAGCTTCTATGTTTCTTTCCTCGCTACATAAATATTTTCAAATAGCTTTTAGCCAGGTTTAAATACATATTAATATACCAAATATGATATTATATAGCGGTAAAAAAAAGGTATAAATTTTATTCAACAAATGAAAAATGCATGATTATTATATACAAGAACAACCATGATGTAACTCGTAAAACAAAATAAACTCAATATCCTTAGTACTTTCATGAAATAGAACTAAAAGTCAATTTTATTAGGAGTAGCCAAAACCTATGTGATTAACTCGATCAATTTTCAAATAACAAGAGCAATCCAAATTTATACCTGGTTGTTGAGCTCCCTGAAAGGGTTGAAAATTCATTGATCCAGGATTCACTTCAGCATGATTAGGAGTTGTCGCAAACTGTGATGTGCCCCCTATAGGTGCATCTAAATCATAATTAGAAAACTAAAATCAAAGAGACATAGACTAACTATATAATAAAAGCTTCTATGTTTGTTTCCTCGCCAAATAAATATATTCAAACAGCTTTTAGCCAGGTTTAAATACATATTAATATACCACATGATATTATATAGCGGTAAAAAACAGGTATAAATTATATTCAACAAATAAAAATTGCATGATTATTATATAAAAGAACAACCATGATACAACTCGTCACAAAAAAAATTAAACTCAATATCCTTAGTACTTTCATGAAATAGAAATAAAAGTCAATTTTATTAGGAGTAGCCAAAACCTATGTGATTAACTCGATCATTTTTCAAATAACAAGAGCAATCCAAATTTATACCTGGTTGTTGAGCCCCCTGAAAGGGTTGAAAATTCATTGATCCAGGATTCACTTCAGCATGATTAGGAGTTGTCGCAAACTGTGATGTGCCCCCTACAGGTGCATCTAAATCATAATTAGAAAACTAAAATCAAAGAGACATAGACTAACTATATAATAAAAGCTTCTATGTTTGTTTCCTCGCCAAATAAATATATTCAAACAGCTTTTAGCCAGGTTTAAATACTTATTAATATACCACATGATATTATATAGCAGTAAAAAACAGGTATAAATTATATTCAACAAATAAAAATTGCATGATTATTATATAAAAGAACAACCATGATGCAACTCGTCACAAAAAAATTTAAACTCAATATCCTTAGTACTTTCATGAAATAGAACTAAAAGTCAATTTTATTAATAGTAGGCGTAACCTATGTGATGAAGTCGATCATTTTTCAAATAACAAGAGCAATCCAAATTTATACCTTGTTGTTGAGCCCCCTGAAAGGGTTGAAAATTCATTGATCCAGGATTCACTTCAGCATGATTAGGAGTTGTCGCAAACCGTGATGTGCCCCCTACAGGTGCATCTAAATCATAATTAGAAAACTAAAATCAAAGAGACATAGACTAACTATATAATAAAAGCTTCTATGTTTGTTTCCTCGCCAAATAAATATATTCAAACAGCTTTTAGCCAGGTTTAAATACATATTAATATACCACATGATATTATATAGCGGTAAAAAACAGGTATAAATTATATTCAACAAATAAAAATTGCATGATTATTATATAAAAGAACAACCATGATGCAACTCGTCACAAAAAAAATTTAAACTCAATATCCTTAGTACTTTCATGAAATAGAACTAAAAGTCAATTTTATTAATAGTAGGCGTTACCTATGTGATGAAGTCGATCATTTTTCAAATAACAAGAGCAATCCAAATTTATACCTTGTTGTTGAGCCCCCTGAAAGGGTTGAAAATTCATTGATCCAGGATTCACTTCAGCATGATTAGGAGTTGTCGCAAACCGTGATGTGCCCCCTACAGGTGCATCTAAATCATAATTAGAAAACTAAAATCAAAGAGACATAGACTAACTATATAATAAAAGCTTCTATGTTTGTTTCCTCGCCAAATAAATATATTCAAACAGCTTTTAGCCAGGTTTAAATACTTATTAATATACCACATGATATTATATAGCGGTAAAAAACAGGTATAAATTATATTCAACAAATAAAAATTGCATGATTATTATATAAAAGAACAACCATGATGCAACTCGTCACAAAAAAAATTTAAACTCAATATCCTTAGTACTTTCATGAAATAGAACTAAAAGTCAATTTTATTAATAGTAGGCGTAACCTATGTGATGAAGTCGATCATTTTTCAAATAACAAGAGCAATCCAAATTTATACCTTGTTGTTGAGCCCCCTGAAAGGGTTGAAAATTCATTGATCCAGGATTCACTTCAGCATGATTAGGAGTTGTCGCAAACCGTGATGTGCCCCCTACAGGTGCATCTAAATCATAATTAGAAAACTAAAATCAAAGAGACATAGACTAACTATATAATAAAAGCTTTTATGTTTGTTTCCTCGCCAAATAAATATATTCAAACAGCTTTTAGCCAGGTTTAAATACATATTAATATACCACATGATATTATATAGCGGTAAAAAACATGTATAAATTATATTCAACAAATAAAAATTGCATTATTATTATATAAAAGAACAACCATGATGCAACTCGTCACAAAAAAAATTAAACTCAATATCCTTAGTACTTTCATGAAATAGAACTAAAAGTCAATTTTATTAATAGTAGGCGTAACCTATGTGATGAAGTCGATCATTTTTCAAATAACAAGAGCAATCCAAATTTATACCTTGTTGTTGAGCCCCCTGAAAGGGTTGAAAAATCATTGATCCAGGATTCACTTCAGCATGATTAGGAGTTGTCGCAAACCGTGATGTGCCCCCTACAGGTGCATCTAAATCATAATTAGAAAACTAAAATCAAAGAGACATAGACTAACTATATAATAAAGGTTCTATGTTTGTTTCCTCGCCAAATAAATATATTCAAACAGCTTTTAGCCAGGTTTAAATACATATTAATATACCACATGATATTATAAAGCGGTAAAAAACAGGTATAAATTATATTCAACAAATAAAAATTGCATGATTATTATATAAAAGAACAACCATGATGCAACTCATCACAAAAAAAATTTAAACTCAATATCCTTAGTACTTTCATGAAATAGAACTAAAAGTCAATTTTATTAATAGTAGGCGTAACCTATGTGATGAAGTCGATCATTTTTCAAATAACAAGAGCAATCCAAATTTATACCTTGTTGTTGAGCCCCCTGAAAGGGTTGAAAATTCATTGATCCAGGATTCACTTCAGCATGATTAGGAGTTGTCGCAAACCGTGATGTGCCCCCTACAGGTGCATCTAAATCATAATTAGAAAACTAAAATCAAAGAGACATAGACTAACTATATAATAAAAGCTTTTATGTTTGTTTCCTCGCCAAATAAATATATTCAAACAGCTTTTAGCCAGGTTTAAATACATATTAATATACCACATGATATTATATAGCGGTAAAAAACATGTATAAATTATATTCAACAAATAAAAATTGCATTATTATTATATAAAAGAACAACCATGATGCAACTCGTCACAAAAAAAATTAAACTCAATATCCTTAGTACTTTCATGAAATAGAACTAAAAGTCAATTTTATTAATAGTAGGCGTAACCTATGTGATGAAGTCGATCATTTTTCAAATAACAAGAGCAATCCAAATTTATACCTTGTTGTTGAGCCCCCTGAAAGGGTTGAAAATTCATTGATCCAGGATTCACTTCAGCATGATTAGGAGTTGTCGCAAACCGTGATGTGCCCCCTACAGGTGCATCTAAATCATAATTAGAAAACTAAAATCAAAGAGACATAGACTAACTATATAATAAAGGTTCTATGTTTGTTTCCTCGCCAAATAAATATATTCAAACAGCTTTTAGCCAGGTTTAAATACATATTAATATACCACATGATATTATATAGCGGTAAAAAACAGGTATAAATTATATTCAACAAATAAAAATTGCATGATTATTATATAAAAGAACAACCATGATGCAACTCGTCACAAAAAAATTTAAACTCAATATCCTTAGTACTTTCATGAAATAGAACTAAAAGTCAATTTTATTAATAGTAGTCGTAACCTATGTGATGAAGTCGATCATTTTTCAAATAACAAGAGCAATCCAAATTTATACCTTGTTGTTGAGACCCCTGAAAGGGTTGAAAATTCATTGATCCAGGATTCACTTCAGCATGATTAGGAGTTGTCGCAAACCGTGATGTGCCCCCTACAGGTGCATCTAAATCATAATTAGAAAACTAAAATCAAAGAGACATAGACTAACTATATAATAAAAGCTTCTATGTTTGTTTCCTTGCCAAATAAATATATTCAAACAGCTTTTAGCCAGGTTTAAATACATATTAATATACCACATAAGATATTATATAGCGGTAAAAAACATGTATAAATTATATTCAACAAATAAAAATTGCATGATTATTATATAAAAGAACAACCATGATGCAACTCGTCACAAAAAAAATTTAAACTCAATATCCTTAGTACTTTCATGAAATAGAACTAAAAGTCAATTTTATTAATAGTAGTCGTAACCTATGTGATGAATTCGATCATTTTTCAAATAACAAGAGCAATCCAAATTTATACCTGGTTGTTGAGCCCCCTGAAAGGGTTGAAAATTCATTGATCCAGGATTCACTTCAGCAAGATTAGGAGTTGTCGCAAACCGTGATGTGCCCCCTACAGGTGCATCTAAATCATAATTAGAAAACTAAAATCAAAGAGACATAGACTAACTATTTAATAAAAGCTTCTATGTTTGTTTCCTCGCCAAATAAATATATTCAAACAGCTTTTAGCCAGGTTTAAATACATATTAATATACCACATGATATTATATAGCGGTAAAAAACAGGTATAAATTATATTCAACAAATAAAAATTGCATGATTATTATATAAAAGAACAACCATGATGCAACTCGTCACAAAAAAATTTAAACTCAATATCCTTAGTACTTTCATGAAATAGAACTAAAAGTCAATTTTATTAATAGTAGTCGTAACCTATGTGATGAAGTCGATCATTTTTCAAATAACAAGAGCAATCCAAATTTATACCTTGTTGTTGAGCCACTTGAGAGGGTTGAAAATTCATTGATCCAGGATTCACTTCTGCATGATTAGGAGTTGTCGCAAACTGTGATGTGCCCCCTAAAGGCGCATCAAAATCTTAATTAGAAAACTAAAATCAAGGAGACATAGACTAGCTATTTAAAAAATGCTTCTATGTTTCTTTCCTCGCCAAATAAATATTTTCAAACAGCTTTTAGCCAGGTTTAAATACATATTAATATACCAAATATGATATTATATAGCGGTAAAAAATAGGTATAAATTGTATTGAAAATGAAAAATGCATGATTATTAGATACAAGAACAACCATGATGCAACTCGTGACAAAAAAAAAAAAACTCAATATCCTTAGTACTTTCATGAAATAGAACTAAAATTCAATTTTATTAAGAGCAGCTTTTATCTTCATTTTACATGTCAAGAGTGCATCAAATATAACACGTGAATACAAAAGCTTAAATTTATGATTGAAACCCTAGAATGGTCTTATATTAATTATAACATGCTAAAATCCAAAAAACACGCGCACACACCTTCTTGTTGATCCAAATAGTGCTGCGCGAGATCATTATTATTCCCCAATCCATTGTCCAGTGCTTCACCAGTTCTATAGACGTTCAAGAAGTTTCCTACAGTAAGGTTCGGTGTAAGAACATGTTAAACCCTACAGAAGATTTGAAGAACTTTCCTAAACAGAAATGCATGTGTGTTAATTAATGATGATGATCATCAATGATATAGAGAGTGTTAATTCATATCTGATCTGGCTAGCCTTTTCACATCAATCTAACAGTAGTATAAGAATACTCTGTTTCTGTGTTCAAGAGATAGAGATGAGATTCCAAGGAAGAGAATAAGAACAAGCTAGTACTGGCAGACGAAGTCATTTATGCTATTCATAGGTAACCCCTTCATCTAACAATCAATAAAATTGTTGAACAATGATGAGCTCTCTCATTTTTCAAATAACAAGAGGAATCCAAATTTATACCTTGATGTGGGGGTTGAACATTAATCGATTCATGGTTCAATATTGCATAATCAGGAGAAGTCCCAAACTGTAATGTTTCCACTACATGTGGATTTAAATCTTAATTTAAAAAATAAAATGAACAGAACATAGAAAATCTTGATGGAAAAAAAAACTCTAAATCCTATTTGCATGAAACACTAGCAGCTTTTATCTTCATTTTACATGTCAAGAGTGCATCAAATATAACACGTGAATACAAAATGGTCTTATATTAATTATAACATGCTAAAATCCAAAAAACACGCGCACACACCTTCTTGTTGATCCAAATAGTGCTGCGCAATATCATTATTATTCCCCAATCCATTATCCAGTGCTTCACCAGTTCTATAGACGTTCAAGAAGTTTCCTACAGTAAGGTTCGGTGTAAGAACATGTTAAACCCTACATAAGATTTGAAGAACTCTCCTAAACAGAAATGCATGTGTGTTAATTAATGATGATGATCATCGATGATATAGAGAGTGTTAATCCATATCTGATCTGGCTGGCCTTTTCATATCAATCTAAAAGAAGCATAAGAAAACTCTGTTTCTGTGTTCAAGAGATAGAGTTGAGATTCCAAGGAAGAGAATAAGAACAAGCTAGTACTGGCAGACGAAGTCATTTATGCTATTCATAGGTAACCCCTTCATCTAACAATCAATAAAATTGTTGAACAATGAAGATTCGTCATCTTTATCTCTCTCTTTTACTGTATAAGAAGATTTAAAAAAATAAGAAACTTACCTCGATGGTCAAAGCAGGACATGATTAAGATCCCCTTTTTGATTAAGATCTGCAGAAAGCATAGAACAAAACTATGGATCAAGTTGACAAAATTCTAAATGATAGTACAACATTTATGGTAAGGGAGAACAGGTTTTTGATCAAGCAGTAGTAGATATTTCTTACAGAAAAAATAGATGATGGAAATTAAGAAGAACAACTAACAGAGCTTGATTATGAAAGAGCTGAGGACGCACCCAAACTTTGATGAGCTATGTAGGTTCCTGAAGAGGGCGGTGCTCTTTCTTAGAATTCAATGAATGGAAAATCGAACCCTTCATAATATAAAGGCAAAGGTCTTTGAAATTCAAATTAAGATGGGAGTATTGGACTTAGGATGTCGCACGAAAGCAGGTGAAAGGGTGAGGAATTCGCTCGACAGTCGCATAGTACACTTCGCTTACTTCTATTTCTCCTCTTCTTATCCACTTGTGATACCTGGCCGACGCCACGAGTTTTAAATATTTCTTTTCTTCAGACATCATTAGTAATTAGTATTAGTAAAAGAGCTAAATGAGCTCGGAAATTTACTGTTTATACAGACTGAAAATACTGTATACTTAGTATAAAAGAGCTAAAAGAGCTCGGAAATTTACTGTTTATATAGACTGAAAATACTGTATACTGGATATTTGTCTCCCTGCTTCGCACGAGTTTGTGCGGTTTTTTTTTTTTTTTTACACAGGCTTTATTTTTGTATTTTGTTTGGTGGAGGCAGACAGATTAGTGGCTGTAGCCGAGAGGTTCCAGCGCGCAGGTTCGAATCCGTCAGCCAACACATTCATTTTGGTTGCTTTATTTTTTGTTTTGCACGTGTTTTTGTTATTTGGACAGCAAGCAAAAGTTGCTTTCTTTTTTCTTTCTTATTATTATTTTTATTATTATTATTTCTTTTAAACTGTCGTTTTTTTCTTTGAGGTTGCTTTCCTTTTTCATTTTTTTTCTTATTATTCTATTTTTTTTTAAACTGTCGTGTTTGTTTTTTTAAGATGATTTCCCTTTTTTTTAATTATTATTTTTATATTTTAAAACTCGGGTATTAATGACAGTCCAATTTTTTTAAACTGTCGTGTTTGTTTTTTTTTCCTTCTACAATCATGATTTTGAAAATGAATGAATGGAAAAGTTGCTTTCCCTTTTTTAATTATTATTTTTATTATTATTATTATTTTAAAGTAGGGTATCAATTACATTTTACGCGTGCCATGACTAATTTTCAGATCTTTTTTTTTTTTTAACTTCCGTGTTTTTGTTTTTTTCCTTCTGTAATCCTGATTTTGAAAATGACTGGATGGAAAAGTTTTTTTTTCTTTTTTTAATTATTATTTTTATTATTATTAGTTTTTTTAAACTCGGGTGTCAATGACAGTTAACGCGTACCATGACTAATATTCAGATCCATTTTTTTTTTAACTGCCGTGTTTTTATTTTTTGCTTCTACAATCATGATTTTGAAAATGATTGCATGGAAAAGTTGTTTTTCCTTTTTTTAATTATTATTCTTATTATTATTATTTTCTTAAACTAGGGTATTAATGACAGTTTACGCGTACCATGACTAATATTCAGATCCATTTTTTTTTCTTTTTTTGTTTTCGTCGTTTTTTTTCCCATGACCGGGATGTCCTGGTCAGCTTACGCGAACCAGGATTTTTTCTTCCCGAGTATATATTTTTTTCTTAGCCAACTGAGCGCGCCGCGAATAATCCCTGGGCTCATTTTTTCTTAACATTTTTTCCTATTTCTTTTTCCTATTTATACATTTTTTTTATATTACCCTGTTACACTGCTGTAAATAAAAATTATATTTTTATTATATTAAATCTAGCATAAATAAAAAATTATATTTTTATTTGCATCCAGCAAATACTATAAAAATTGTTTACTCAGCCCGCAACGTAGAACATATATTTTTTTAAATTTTAAAATTGAATGATTTGTTCAGCTAATTTTTTTTTTATCATCTATTATATTTTTTTATGTGTTGTTTCTTTTAATTTTTTATTGGTTTTATTGTCATTATTTTCAAGTTAGATGGATTTTTTCCCTGATAATTATGTTTTTTTTAAGTTATTATGATTTTTTTTCTTTTATTTATTTCTGTTCTTTATTTATCATTAACACAATAATAATAATAATAATAATAATAATAATATATTCTTTTTTTTGCTTACTCTTTTGTTAATGTTTTTGAGTGTTTTTTTCTTTTGGGATAATTTGATAATTTTAATTGTTTTTGCAATAATAGCAATAGTTATTTTGTATCTAATATTACTGGGGATAAAAGACAACTCAAAAACAAAAAATAGACAAATTTACCTAGGTTATCTACAATTAAAAAACGATACAAATCACTTTTGTCTCGATACAAAGTCATTATTATATGTTTTAATATTTATTGCATATTATCACCTAAAAAAAATGACCTCGGATTTTTTGCAGGAAAAAAATTAATATCAGCATTCTTAAATACATTTAATATAATAATATGATGAATAAATCTTATAAAAAAAATTGGTTGTGAATTTTAATTTTCAGCTCTTTTGTTCAAGTTTATTTCTTAAAAAAAATAAACAAATTGGATTTTTAATATTTAAGATCTAATATTACCCGGGAAAAAATACAACTCAAAAAAACAAAAGTTTAACAAATTTGCCTACATTATCTACAATTAAAAAATATACGAGGCACTTTCCGTTTCGACTACACTGTTCTTTTTAGACGATAAATAAGTAATTATAGCACGTAAAAAATTTATATATTTTTTAAAAAAAAAATTCCAATATTTTTATTTATAATGTGTCAGATCTAATATTACTGGGGAAAAAAGGAAACTAATATTTTTTTTTTTGCAAATTTATCTAGGTTATTTACAATTAAAAAATATAAAAATCACTTCTCATTTCGATCACACTATATAGTATGTGAGACTAAGTATATGTGTTTAATATTTATTTAATATTATCGCCTAAAAATATATAGAGAGAGAAAAAAAATGACCTATGATTTCTTGCAAAAAAAAAATTAATATCGGTATTCTTAAATATATTTAATATAATAATATGATGAATAAATCTTATAAAAAAAACTTTGACTTTGAATTTAAATTTATATTTTAGACTCTTTTTTTTTTCCTTTTAAGAAACGGTGACCTTTTTTTCACATGTATTTTTTATTTTTTAGTGTCCAAGTCAGTCGTTCTTTTTTAACCGGGTTTCTTTTTTTGTTTTTTTTAACTAGAGTATTCGTGACAACAAATTTCTAATAAATCATTTCACCTTCTTAGTTAATTTTTTAACAAATTTTATCAAAAGTTTTTTAGCAATAGCAATATTCAATCACATTTTGGTTGAAAAAAAACTATTTTTAACAAATTTTATCAATTACAATTATACTAATTAAATATTAAAATAACAAAATACAATATTTATAAAATCAATTAATTTTCTACATAGATAAAAAATTTGTTAGTTAATTTGCTTCTCCTATCGAGAAGAAAATTAGACAAGTGATCACATGATCTATCTTTATGATCATGATTTTAAATAAACAAAAATATAAGTGTGTTATGAGGAATATAATGGTAATTTTAAACAATCTTGCCTCAATAAATGTTCTTATTCTATTATTACTAATCATTGATTTATCTTGTCTCAATTAATGTTCTTATTCTATTATTACTAATCATTAATTTGATTTCTTTGATATTAAAAAGATTAATTTCAATGGTGTGCTTAGCATCATTAGAATTCTTATAAACCATATTCGCGTTTCAAACCTTCAACTAGATTGATAGCTTTGCCAAATAAAAGTGAATTTCATGTTTCCAAGTTTTTACTTTTACTTTTAAAAAATAAGCTCACTCTTCCTATCATTTCTACATATACATATTTTTTGCACGGTCTTGGCTTGATATGTGTAGGACCCGCCACTTAAAAGACTGTTCTTCTACCTAATATATTTGCTAGTGATGCGGCATGATATTTTTTTTTTCAATTGTTTGTTTAGTTTTTTCGTAGCATAATTAATTTATTAGGGGGTTACCTGTGGTGTAATTTCTTATGTTGGAGTAATAGGTTAATATGAGAAGATTGGAAATTTACGTTGAGTAATTTTTTTCTCAAGTTTTGAAGGGTTGGAATTTTTTTATATAAAAATAATAAATAAATAATTTATATAAAAAAGACAATATGAATATGTTACAAAAATTATGCTTGTAAAATATATATGAAAAGACTATTTTATGAAAACTATATAAAAAAAGATTTTTTTGAAGAATATGTTTTATTTAATTATTTAACAAAACAATATACTTGTAAAATCAAGCACCAACCTAATATTGAGATAACTGATTTAAGACTGTGATAATACTTAAAATAAAAACAAAAATAAATCAGAAAATTTATTTTTTTATTAAACCTAGTTAATCTATCAAACATGCGATCTAAGATATAAACTACTTTGGTTTTCATAACTTTATTTTTATTATTTTTAAAAAATTTAAATATACTACAAAAAAATCCTAAATGCTTATAAAATCAAGCACCAACCAAATGCTAAGAAGTTTTTTAAGATCGCTATAGATCTATACAAAAAATATGAAAGAAAAAAGTTTAAAGCTCAATTCAAAACCAATAAATATTGAAGGTTGATATTTTTAAGAGAGGGTAATAAAAGAATACATGCTGGTTGTGGAATGAAAGGAAAAGAACATATTCATGCAAACAAAATATTGAAGGGTGATATTTAAAAAAAAAAGTAAAATAAGAAAATAATGAAGGTTGTTGAATGAAAGGGAAAAACAAGATTATTCACACAAACAAGGCCATTTAAAAAATATCCAGGCATGCATGCGTGTGCCTCAAATTCTAAATAGCACAATATTAAAAAAAAATGAAAACAAACATGAATATACAAAAAATAAATAAAAATACTACGCGAATTCATATCAAAAGATACATAAATCGCATGATTGTCGTCCGGTTTGCCGATGGAAAAACACAACAATTATAAATAAAGAATCATGGTAGACATAAAGTTGATAATAGACGACAAGAAGCAAGACACAGCTATTGAAAACTACAAGTTCTCGAGTTGCAATATAGAAAACTACACTGCGTGGTGGGTCCACCATTGTACTAGACAACCAGTGAAGAGCCGACGGCGACACCACAACCACCATGATCCAGGTGCAACTCCATCCAGCATCCCTGTATTATTATTGAAAAATGTTAGAAATTATTATTATGTCTTTCATTACCCACCCATATTTTTATTTATTCAAACTCATAATTATAAAAATAGATCATAGAAATTAATCATGAGGATCAATTATTGATCATGAAAAATTAGCTAATAAATTGATAAAAGATAACCCTAATTTACCTACAAATAATAATTTGTATATCCCATCTACAATTACTAATAGACATATATCAAAAGGTTTCTCTCAGAATTTATTTTTTTATTTTAAAGTTATGCTATTGCTATATTAGAAACTTTTCGAAACTTTAACAAAAATAATTAAAGATGTTTATAATCTAAGTTTTTGCTGATATATGAATTTAGTATTATATTATCTAAAAAAAATGTTGATGTGTTGTTCTGGTAGCTTCTTCCATAAAAGAAAAAAAAGTACTTGAAAGTCAAATATTTCTCTTAACGAGTACAATCTTTTATTTAATTATTATATTACATTAAAATTTGGTCAGCGAATTCCCTAGGATTGCATCTAAAAGATGTTTTTAAAAAAAAAAAAAAATTTACTTTTAATTCCCTAGGATAATAACGTTATTGCGAAGCAATTAATTCTGAAAACCTGCAAGAACCTACAATATTAAACCAGTACCTTGTGATGCTAGTTCTGCGGTCCAAGCTGGTGCTTGTCGTTGTTTATCTTTTCACATAAAGCATCGATTATCACTTGCAACGAGTGTTTTTCATTTTCCATCCGTGCAATTTTTGCTCGAAGCTGAATTGCATTTAGGCATTCTGGATTGTTGATTTGTCTCGTCAATTGATCAATGCCACGCTTGAGCTGTGCATTTTCACGGTGGAGATCTTCATTGGAGCCACCCTGACCAAAAAATGATTAAAATAATAATGATTAGTTACCCCCAGAGGTACACGAGTGATTTCATGCTGTATTAAGCACTTCCACTCTCAAATGCCCTTTAATGATAGGTAAAGGTCATCCTTCTTTGTATACATGACCTCCACCTCCTTAATATGAACTTATGCTAATTGGTTATTCACGCCATAATAAATTAGTTTCGTCAATATTTGATAAGTTGTCAGTGCATTCTTAAGCTAAAACATGAACCCTTAATTATAAATGTGTAGTTGCTAAGCCTATCAAAATTGTTAATTACTATAAATAAAACTGCAGAAAGAACATGATGAGAAAACATGGAGAATTTCTAAAATTAATTACTTAGGGTGTGTCTGTGAGGAATGGATAGGATGAAGGATATATGACTTACCATCCATCTAGTTGTTTGGCTAACAAGGAAGAAGGATGAGAGTCGATTCATCCAAATTTATAATGTCGAAAATTACACAAAAGATAAAAAGGAAGGGTAGGAGCCAATACATCCAGATTATAAAGATTGAAATTTACCAATGAGGAAAGATTGGAGGGATCCCTACAATCTCTACTTGGATTCTTATCTTTTTTGTCAAACAAAGGATACATTCAATCCCTCTCCTCTTATCTATCCTTCTCCCAATCCCACATAACAGACAGGGTGTTAAGTTGAGAATGAGCCACCTATCAACCTCTCATACAGCTTGAGTATTTTGAAAAAAATATTCAAACTCGACAATCAAATTCAATATTGTATTCCGAGACTCAAATAAATCAAATGATCAAGTAAAGATCCTGAAGGCCAAGCCGATTGAAAATTCCAAAATATTGGTTATAAGTAATGGAGAATGTTACGAGAAACTATCTTAAGGACCATCTATGTCGAAAAATAAGTTGCAATTGATAATAATGTTAGAAAATAATATAAATTATATCTTAGAGTCTTATTATCTAATAAATGAGATGGTTCTTTTACTTAATATCGGAGTCTGTTGACCAAATAATCATAAGCTTGAAGCCGATCAAGCAGTCACAAGTTCGAAACTCGCCACTTATTTTATTTAAGAAAAATTAAGTATAAGGTAGCATGTGCAAGTTTAGGAGTTCAAAAGGCTTTCAATTGAGAGTGTATATTAGAGAATAATACAAATCATATCTTGAAGTCTTATCTGAAAACTTAAAATTTTAGATGAGATAGTTCTTTCAAGTAGAATGTTAATTACAAGAAAACAAAACAATCAATAAAAAAGTGACAATCTACTTTCTCCAGTCTTGTTTTTCTACTGAAACCTCTCCTGACTTTATTTTTTATCCATTTGTTGTTGTTTATAATTTGCAAGTAGTTTTGTAAAACATATTGAAAAGGAAGAAAATGGAGAAACACTTACTAGTAGTTTTGGAAGCACTTCCAGAACCGTATTTTGTTTATGCAGCTGGCCCTTTAATTGGACAAACTCCTTTTCAAGTTTTTTCATCTCATCTTTTTGACGTTGCAAAGTTTGTGCTAGCTGGGTTTCTTGATTTTTTAAATAAATATTCTCTCCCCTTAAACGATCATTTTCAACGGTAAGAGCATCCAATTTTTTCTCCATTTTCATTTTCATTTCCTACACAAAATACAAGAAAGAAGAAATAGATTAAAGAGAGAAACATAAATATTGAGGGAATTATTATATAGACTCAAAATGTGTTTGGCACGATTTATGACCAATTAATATAAGAATAAATTGTTCTGCTGTCATGCTTAAAGTGAGCATGGTTATGTTAGTGCTAGTATGAGAAATTTATACAAGGAATATTATTTATTTTTCTTATTATGATAAAATGGCAATGAAAATATCACTTTTTTAAAAAGTTAAAAATTGAAGCTTTTCCTTACTGTAAATTAGAATACGGATTGGGGCAACAGATCTTCTCACTAATTTATCCCTTCTTCAACGTACTATTTATTATCGAGCTCAAACATAACTTTGAACAAGTTAGGGAGTTTCAAATTTCACCATATAAAAAACACCTTTCTTTAAATGTTTAAAACTATAAAAAATGCTGTTTATGTGAAAATATGTTTGTATTTGATAAGAGATATTAGTATTGTTGGCTTAAGAATTATTATATGCTAGGATATCCATATAATTTATGGATACATTAGCCTAATCTATATTATTAATTGATTCGGTTTAACTTATTAAATTAAACACTATCTTTAATATTAAAATGTGACAACAACCAGTTTTAGTTAAAAGAAGAAATTCTAGCCACACTGAATTTTGAAAATTGACTTAACTAAATTAAAGTCTTAAAAAGTGATTGGTTTGGCTAGGTTAGAATTTTTTATTTAAACCATGGATAAGTTGAAATTAATGGGTAAAAAGTTTGTTGCAATATTGGCTCTAAGCAAATGGTTGAGAGTTCTATTTTCTGTCAAGCTCCGATACAACTGTTAAAAAACTAATTTATTTAAATATTAAACTTTTAATTTTCTATTTATTAATATTCAACACTTTTTAAATTGACCCTTAGAGATTACAATATTAAACTATTATAATCTAATGAGAAATTTAATTAACCTGTTAAATATTTGATTTCAATTATTATGAGATAAAATGGATGAATTTGATTTTTTAATTTTTTTTTTTTTGTTAATTTTGAAATCAAATTTAAAAGTAAATGTTCGTATTGATTCAATACAGATTATTTCCATGTACTTGAAAAACAAGAAAAGAAAACAGCTTACATCAATTACTCCAGAGATAATAAGCAAACAGAACCTCGATCTACATGCTATAATTAACGAAACGATTGAATTGATTTTCTGCTACGAATCCAAAGAGAGAAGAAAATAGGGGTCTTACCTTGCATCGTTTACGATATTCCTTGTCAACCAGTCTTTTCTTCTCAGCTGCTGCATCTCTAGTGGCTCCAGAAACTTTTCTCTTACGATTAGTTTCATTTGTGTTTTGAAACGGATTACTAGCTAGTTCAGCCGACGTCACACTAGGACCTGGTTCAGCGAACACTGGTGCACTGAATTGCTCTGCGTTTTTAAATTTCAAATGAACAAAAACCTTGAGAGAGAGAGAGAGAGAGAGAGAGAGAGAGAGAGAGAGAGAGAGAGAGAGAGAGGAGAGAAAACAAGTTCACAAATTCATGGGAATAATAAAATTCCTTAAATTTAAAGTGATGTATTCGGCTCTTCAGGAAATCTCCCTAAGAAGCAATCAAAATAAATTCGAAATTCAATTCAATCAAACCTGTTAGAATTAGCCGAAATGAAATACAATATTGATCTGCGATATTTACTTATTACCTATATCCAAGAGTTCTTGCCAGAGGTTTTTTTCCCACAAGCTGGAAGCAGCACCCTCCATTTCATAAGATTTGCCGTCTGCGAGGCGAGATGAAGAGACTTTAGTTCTTGAAAAAGAAAAATATCGAAATGATCAGAAAACTTGTGAGCGTGATAGCTCCGTCATGTCGTGCGAAAACCATTCGATGTCGCTCGTCCATTGTAGAAAATCGGACGACTTCGCTCAGACAACTTCAAGGGCCACACTACTTGTTGTTTAGTTAGAACGAGTTGATTTGCCCGCTTTGCTAGGCTTTTTTATCTATATAAAAAATTAATTGATTTTATAAATATTGTATGTTAGTATTTTAATATTTAATTAGTATAATTATAACTGGTAAAGTCTGTGAAAAATGGTTTTTTAAACCAAAATGTGATTGAATATTGCTATTGCTAAAAAACTTTTGATAAAATTTGTTAGAAAATTTACTAAGAAGGTTAAATGATTTATTAGAAATTTGTTGTCACGGATACTCTGGTAAAAAAAAAACCCGGTAAAAAAAGAACAACTGACTTGGACACTAAAAAATAAAAAATACATGTGGAAAAAAGGTCACAGTTTCTGAAAAGAAACAAAAAAAAAGTCTAAAATATAATTTAACTTCAAAGACAGCTTTTTTTTATAAGATTTATTCATCATATTATTATATTAAATATATTTAAGAATAACGATATTAATTTTTTTTCTAAGAAATTGTAGGTCATTTATTTTCTCTGTCTATATATTTTTAGGCAAAACTATTAAATAAATATTAAACACATATACTTAGTCTCATATACTATATAGTGTGATCGAAATGGGAAGTGATTTTTATATTTTTTAATTGTAGAAAACCTAAGTAAACTTGTAAAAAAGAAAGATTAGTTGCCTTTTTTCCCTAATAATATAAGATCTTACACATTATAAATAAAAATATTACAATTTTTTTTCAAAAAATAAATATATATTTTTTGCGTGCTATAATTACTTATTTACCGTTAAAAAAGAACAGTGTAGTTGAAAGAGAAAGTGCCTCGTATATTTTTTAATTGTAGATAATCTAGGCAAATTTGTTTACCTTTTGTTTTTTTTAGCTGTATTTTTTCCCGGGCAATATTAGATCTTAAATACTAAAAATCTAATTTTTTGTTTTTTTTTAAGAAATAAATTTGAACAAAAGAGCACAAAATTAAAATTCAAAGCCAATTTTTTTTTATATAAGATTTATTCATCATATTATTATATTAAATTTATTTAAGAATGCTAATATTAAATTTTTTCATGCAAAAAATCCGAGGTCATGTTTTTTTTATCTCTTTATATACTTTTAGGCGATAATATACAATAAATATTAAAACATATAATAATGACTTGTTTACCGTTTAAAAAGAACAGTGTAATCGAGACAAAAGTGACTTGTATCGTTTTTTAATTGTAGATAACCTAGGTAAATTTGTTTATTTTTTGCTCTTGAGCTGTCTTTTATCCCAGTAATATTAGATATAAAATGATTATTGCTATTATTGCAAAAACAATTAAAATTATCAAATTATCCCGAAAGAAAAAACACTCATAAACATTAACAAAAGAGTAAGCAAGAAAAAGAATATACTATTATTATTATTATTATTATTATTATTATTATTATTATTATTATTATTATTATGTTCATTTTCAAAAAATAACTATAATTTTTTTGCGTGCTATAATTACTTATTTGCCGTAAAAAAAGAACAGTGTAGTTGAAACGGAAAGTGCCTCATATATTTTTTAATTGTATATAATATAGGCAAATTTGTTTACCTTTTGTTTTATTGAGTTGTATTTTTTCCCGGTTAATATTAGATCTTAAATATTAAAAATTCAATTTTTTGTTTTTTTTTTTAAGAAATAAACTTTAACAAAAGAGCACAAAATTAAAATTAAAAGAAAAAAAAATTTATAAGATTTATTCATCATATTATTATATTAAATTTTTTAAGAATGCTAATATTATTTTTTTTAATGCAAAAAATGTGAGGTCATTTTTTTTTTATCTCTTTATATATTTTTAGGCGATAATATGCAATAAATATGAAAACATATAATAATGACTTGTTTGTCGTTTAAAAGGAACAGTGTAATTGAGACAAAAGTGACTTGTATCGTTTTTTAATTGTAGATAACCTAGGTAAATTTGTTTATTTTTTGTTCTTGAGTTGTCTTTTATTCCCAGTAATCACTATAAAATAACTATTGTTGTTATTGCAAAAACAATTAAAATTATCAAATTATCCCAAAAGAAAAAACACTCATAAACATTAACAAAAAAGTAAGGAAAAAAAAGAATATATTATTATTATTATTATTATTATTATGTTAATAATGGAAAATAAAACACAAATATCAATTTATCAAGGGATTAAAATAAAAAATTAAAACTATAAGAGCCAAAATGAAAATTCAATATATTATCAATTTAAATCAAAGGATCCAATTGAAGAAATCAAAACTTATGTGCTGTATTTATTGAATAATGTAAACCGAATCCGAAAATTAAAAGAAGGAGAACCGAACTGAAACATTGACATCCAATCAATTGCAATCGGAGGACCAAATCGAACTAAATCAAAACTTATGCAACCAAAATCAGGAGAAAAAACAAAATCCAAAGTCCAGGGACTGAAATAAAAGGTTGCACAAATTGGGGGATTCTCCTGCACTTTTATGTGCAGGAGAGAGAGAAACGTGGCTGGCGGCTTTAACCGGTCCCCGGCGTGTCAACCAACATTGTGATGGTAAACGCGCCACCGCGGGAGGAAGAAGACTCCCCGACGAACCGCTTTGTACGTCGGAATCTCGTTTCCGTCCACCGTATGACGACGCACGCGTCACCTGAATAGGGCGTGGGACGTGAAATAGGTAGGCGCGTGTTACACATGCACTGACAATACACGGAAAAAGAATAAAAAAATGTGGTCAATTATCGTACAACCCCTGGACCGAAATAAAGGGTTTTGTCTTATTCGGGGCCAGCACTGTAATTAGCCATTTTAAATATATTTAAAAAAAATCTGCGGTGGACCGGTCCGTACGCGTGCAATTACATGAGTAACCCTTACCCTCAACGCTTTTTACCCTCGGACCGAGCGTAATTTTGTCTTATTAACGGGGATGAAATCGTCTGAGCACTGTTCATTGAAGAAAAAAAAAAGGCAGACGAACAGCCGCGACGCACGACTGAGAAATAGCCAGTCCACAGTGCCAATGGGTGTAGAGCTACAGTGCGGACCCCGAGCTGTTTTAGCTCTTTTGTTAATTACAGATATATGGATGTTTTAGTCCGAAAATTAAAAGAAGGAGAACCGAACTGAAACATTGACATCCAATCAATTGCAATCGGAGGACCAAATCGAACTAAATCAAAACTTATGCAACCAAAATCAGGAGAAAAAACAAAATCCAAAGTCCAGGGACTGAAATAAAAGGTTGCACAAATTGGGGGATTCTCCTGCACTTTTATGTGCAGGAGAGAGAGAAACGTGGCTGGCGGCTTTAACCGGTCCCCGGCGTGTCAACCGACATTGTGATGGTAAACGCGTCACCGCGGGAGGAAGAAGACTCCCCGACGAACCGCTTTGTACGTCGGAATCTCGTTTCCGTCCACCGTATGACGACGCACGCGTCACCTGAATAGGGCGTGGGACGTGAAATAGGTAGGCGCGTGTTACACATGCACTGACAATACACGGAAAAAGAATAAAAAAATGTGGTCAATTATCGTACAACCCCTGGACCGAAATAAAGGGTTTTGTCTTATTCGGGGCCAGCACTGTAATTAGCCATTTTAAATATATTTAAAAAAAATCTGCGGTGGACCGGTCCGTACGCGTGCAATTACATGAGTAACCCTTACCCTCAACGCTTTTTACCCTCGGACCGAGCGTAATTTTGTCTTATTAACGGGGATGAAATCGTCTGAGCACTGTTCATTGAAGAAAAAAAAAAGGCAGACGAACAGCCGCGACGCACGATTGAGAAATAGCCAGTCCACAGTGCCAATGGGTGTAGAGCTACAGTGCGGACCCCGAGCTGTTTTAGCTCTTTTGTTAATTACAGATATATGGATGTTTTAGTCCGAAAATTAAAAGAAGGAGAACCGAACTGAAACATTGACATCCAATCAATTGCAATCGGAGGACCAAATCGAACTAAATCAAAACTTATGCAACCAAAATCAGGAGAAAAAACAAAATCCAAAGTCCAGGGACTGAAATAAAAGGTTGCACAAATTGGGGGATTCTCCTGCACTTTTATGTGCAGGAGAGAGAGAAACGTGGCTGGCGGCTTTAACCGGTCCCCGGCGTGTCAACCGACATTGTGATGGTAAACGCGCCACCGCGGGAGGAAGAAGACTCCCCGACGAACCGCTTTGTACGTCGGAATCTCGTTTCCGTCCACCGTATGACGACGCACGCGTCACCTGAATAGGGCGTGGGACGTGAAATAGGTAGGCGCGTGTTACACATGTACTGACAATACACGGGAAAAGAATAAAAAAATGTGGTCAATTATCGTACAACCCCTGGACCGAAATAAAGGGTTTTGTCTTATTCGGGGCCAGCACTGTAATTAGCCATTTTAAATATATTTAAAAAAAATCTGCGGTGGACCGGTCCGTACGCGTGCAATTACATGAGTAACCCTTACCCTCAACGCTTTTTACCCTCGGACCGAGCGTAATTTTGTCTTATTAACGGGGATGAAATCGTCTGAGCACTGTTCATTGAAGAAAAAAAAAAGGCAGACGAACAGCCGCGACGCACGACTGAGAAATAGCCAGTCCACAGTGCCAATGGGTGTAGAGCTACAGTGCGGACCCCGAGCTGTTTTAGCTCTTTTGTTAATTACAGATATATGGATTCCCCCCCCCCCCCGGACTTGCACACCATGGGCTCAATAAGGTCGCTCCCAGAAGCTCATCCAAAGATAAATATCCACCCTTTTTCTCTTAGCTAAATTATGAAATTACATTCTTGTATTTTCAAATTCAATTTTGAATATATTTGAAATCAAATGTTTTTTTTTCAAGTTTCCTTATATTTTTTTTATATAAAAATAATAAAATAATTTAAATCCTTTTAACGTCAATAAATCTTCAACCTAATTATTCAATTTGATATTTTCTATATTTATTCCTGGAAGTCAAGGGATTTTCTTTGTAGTTTCGGTGTTGTACGCGATTCATGTAGAGTTTATTTGGAAGTATATTTAAGATTGTTTTTCAAAATATTTTTTTATTCGGAAATGAATCAAAATAATATTTTTTTATATATAGATTAAAAAATATTTTTGATATTAAAATATCAAAATAATCTAAATATATATATATAAAAAAAAACATTTTCAATTTTTTTTTTCAAAAACACTTTGAAACATAATGGGAAGTAGACACTTAGTTTGCTTCAAGTTGGTTTTTTTTTCCTATGTGCTTTATTGATGATACTCAGGTGAAAAATGTTTTTTTTTTAAAGTATTATTCATAGTTATTGGGTAAAACTAATTTATTTTTAACCTAATGATGTATTTTTTACTTCATGATTTGGCTTGATATTTTAGTTTTAACATATTATTGCCTGATGGATATCGAATAACCTCTTACCTTTTATGAGAATTCTCATAAGAAAATGTTTTCTAAGAAAACTATTGAATTAAACCAAGCTATATCAATTTTGTAAAACAATAATAATAATAATAATAATAATAAAAGCATGGTGGTACTGTTAATGTTTTTTTAATGGTTGTCCTTTCTAGGATATTTTTTGCCGATAAATCTTCTTCATAAAAATACACTTCTAAAATGATAAGCATGTTTATAGATAATTTCTTGATATGTTGGATATGGTTTGGAAGAGACAAAAGTGTATAAAGTTTGCAATGGTTAAGATATATAGATCATTTCTTGATATATCATGTCGTGCGAAAGCCATTCGATGTCGCTCGTCCATTGTAGAAAATTGGACGACTTTGCCCACACACCTTCAGGGGCCACGCTACTTGCTGTTTAGAGTTACAGATGTATGGATTGATGCCACGTGTTGAAAAGCCTCGCAGACTTGCACACCATGGGCCCAATAAGGTTGCTTTCAGAAGCTCATGCGAAGATAAACATCCACTCTTTTTTAAGTAAATTGTTAAATTCATTTCTGATTCGATATATTTGAAATCAAGTGTTTTTTCTTTTCACGTTTCCTTATATATTTTTTATATAAATATAATAAAATAATTTCAATCCTCTTACCATCTATAAATCTTCAACCTAATTATTCAACTTTTAATATAATTAATTTTGAGTTCTAAAAATAAAATAAACAGATTTGAAACGTAATATCATTATTTTAATTCTCCATACAAAAATTCTTATTTTAATTTTTTTAGATCTAGTAGTTTAAATATCATAGGTTGGTCAGTCATTTTTTTCTCGAGCTTTCATTTCTACTATAAAAATAATTTTGTTTGAAAAGTCTAGAATTTGTAAGAACAAGAAAGCTTATATCCTCACACATTGACCTTTCCACCTTGTAATGGATTGTTTCCCAGTATTTAAGGGTAAATATGGTATTAATTACAGGATCAGGCTATAATTTCTTTAGAAATTGAGAATTCTATTAAATTTCTGTAACATATTTTAATATTGTTAAATTCTATTAAAATAGGTAACTAGAAATAAAATAATCTCTCCGAACTTCATCATCTGATTCCCAGATTCCATGACCAATCGAGGTGCAAAGTCTGCATGCCTCGATAAACCCTACTGCATCCGATAAAAAGGTACACAGCATCAGCCCTAGACGGATCCTTCTCGATGGTTCCATCACTGCCAATTTTATCGATCCATCAAACGGGGGGAACCGGTGCACATAAACGTACGATGGCATTACCAATTTAATTAAAAGGCAAATTAAAACCTCCACTCCAAGTTCCAATTGATTTATTTATTTAATTTTTTATAATAGGGTAAGAGAACTATAAACAGCCTGTAAAAAGAGCTTGGGGGAGTTGTTGCTGCAAAATCTCCTTCTCAATTCTCTGGTCACCACACCTCCTCTATCCATTTACTTTGTAGCTAGCTAGGTACCTGGAACTGTTGTGGTCAACGATGATTAATTTCTATACGAAATGATTAAATTAAAAGAGAGTTTCACGGAGCAGTAGTATTAAAGAAAACTTAAAGAAGGAAAAATGCGATCTACATTAAATAGATAAATCATATATATATGTATGTATGGCTCTCTTTTGAATAGAAAACTTAAGGAAGGGAAAATAAAAAAAATTAACAGAAAAATACTAAAATTCATTTGATAATTCATAAAAACTACAAAGAAAAGATAAGAAAAATAAAATAAAAATTGTAAGATAGAGATGGTACCTTAATTAGAATGCTCTTGTTTTGGTTCGAGGTCATTATCCTTGTTTATCTTTGCACACAAGGCGTCAATAATCAAATGGAGATCATTCTTCTCTTGTTCTAGTTTTATATTTCTTGCTTGAAGTTGAATGAGGTTTAAATAGTCGCCATTGCTGTTAATCTTCTTAATCAGCAAATCCATTTCTAATTTTAGCCGTTTATTTTCGCGCTGAAGATCCATAATACTCTTGATACTAGCCTGCAATCAAAAGAAAGAAATGGAAACACTTAGTTTCATCGAACCACAAACACACACCAGGCCGGCCGACAACCATTTTTATTTTTTTAATGTAACTGCTAGCTAGGGAGATAAGTACCAAGGACTTTTAGAGATGCAAAACCCTAAATTTATAATTAATTATTGAATCATGTCAAAGACTTACCTCATATATGATCTATGTTGCACTCACTAAAAAGTGTTTATCTTTAATTAAAGTGAGATTCTCGACTTGCACATAAGAAATCTCACAACCACTTGCGATTTCTTCCACATTGATTACTTATTAGTTCTTTAATGTTTTAGTCTTTATCATCTGAATGAGTCTTCACCAAACTTAATTAGGGCACACAACTCTCTATATTTTACTCAATAGTCGAGCGAGGGAAAGCCATGACCTTTGCTCAGGTTTCATAATTTCGTTGAGGAGCTACCCACCCGGCCCTTTTATAAACATAATATATATAAGCACATAACATGGATGACGAAGAAATTTGGATGTCAAACAACATCCCAACAATTAATTACAACAACTAATTAGCTAGCCTAGCTCAGATAATTTGATCTAGATTATTGCATGTATAATGCGGTGATGATTGGCAAAGTGAAACGCAGGAGGTATAAAGAAATACTCACTACTTGCTGCGAAAGCACCTCCACGACAACATTTTGACTCTTACGCTGAGCCTTCAGTTGGTCAAGTTCATTCGGTAATAGTGTGATCATTTCGTCTTTCCGAGATTGCACCATCTTTTGCTGTTTAACTTCCAATTCCCCCTTCAAGTAGTCATTCTCTCTCTTTAATCTCTTATTTTCTTCAGTGAGCACAGACAAGTTTTGCTCAGTTTTCATTTTCTCTTCCTGCATGATATTTGAAAACATAAGAATTACAGAAAGAAAAGGAAGATAAGAAGACACAGATGAATTATATAGAGGTACTGTGGCAAGTACGTAGACATTTAGTGAAGCACCTTGCATCGTCGCCGATAAGCCCTGTCAGCCTCTCTTTTCTTTTCACGACCATCGGGAGTTTCAGGAGCTTTTCTTTTCAGCTTGGTGTGGGCAGTAGGAGACTCTCCTGGTAGAGGTGACAGGCACTGCCCGATTGGAAATGAGTTCATTCCATTGCCATTCGCGGCTTCATTGAGCGGAGATGTCTTCATTCCAACTGCGTTTAAAGTTTAGAAGCATAAAACCCACTGAGCATGAGAAGCTAACAGAGATCGAGTGAGAAAATCCTGAGTTGTCTTGTAGAGAACACAAGAGATACTCCACACTGTCATCTATACAGATATTCAGATATGAACTCGCAAATTGAAGGCAACCAGAAATCAACTACAGAATAGAATAACAACGCAAACAAATTAAGATGAGAGAAAATACTTCTTAAGTCTCGATCGATCTTCCAAAAGTTTTTGTTCATAATATTTGGATGGCAATTAAGTTTATTTATTTATAAGGCGAAAGCAAGATTTGTAAAGAAAACGCGTGATTTGGATTTTGGAAAGACATCGGGCGTACGTAGCTCTTGCGTCATGACGGAATGCATTCATGATTATGACACACAGGGTGTTTGAAACTTTTTTAAAAGTAATTTTAAAAATATTAAAATTTTTGTTTTGTGTTCAATTATTTTATTTGGGTGTTTTTAAATTATTTTAAAATATTAATATTCAAAATGATTTTAAAAATAAAAATATATCATTTTAATTCATTTCAAAACATAAATTATTTAAAAAAATAATTTCAACCATAATTCTAAACTCTCACTTGTACAATCATGAATTTTGTATTACCACGTCACCATTGTCTTTTGTGTTCATTCTTGGTTGCTCGCCCCTAAGCAGGGTCGTAGTAGTAGAATTTCATGAAGGGCACAGATATTAATTTAATGTATGCTTGTCGATGTGTTTTAAAGTTTTTTTTTAAATATTTTATTTATTTCTTTAAATTAATATTTTTTGTGATTTCAAATAATTTTAATAAATTGATATTAAAAATATTTTTTATAAAATTTGATATATTTTAAAAAACAACCTCAAATACTTTTCCAAAAACTTTAATAAAAACAAAACAAATACAAGCCACGATGTTATAAAATCAAATAAGAAGTGACTCTGTGGTTAAAAAAGGCTTGGACCCTTTATTAGTTTTTAAAATATTTTTTATTTAGAAATATATTAAAATAATATTTTTTATTTTTAAAAATTTATTTTTAACATTAGCATATCAAAATAATCTAAAAGCACCTATTAAATTTTAATTAAAAATAAAAAATAATTTTTTTTCAAAAATATTTTTAAAATACAATGAAAAAACATGACTCTCCAAGTTAATAGACAAAATAAAATAAAAAAGCAATCCATGACCTTTCAAACTACTTCTGCTGTCGTTTAGCTTGTCAACACTTAATCGAGCAATAAATATAGTCACTTGATGTGTGGCTTCAAAAATTAAACAATAATATATAAATACATAGAAAATATATCAAAATATTTAATTTAAATAGATAAGTTTGAATTTATGTGAACTGTAGTATTAAAATATTAATTTTAATATCTATCAGTAGTTATATTTAACTATAATTAAAAAAATAATAAAACATTAATTTAATTTATAAAAATATATTTAATATTTTATTTTATTTTATATGATCTATTTATGCATCATATAATATAAAATAAGTATTTTAAATCACACAAAGTTCAAAGTTGCGTCATCTCTGATATATAATATGATCTATTTAAAAATAATTTGCAATGAAAACAATCGTAGAAAGTTCACATGAAAAGGACAGCACATTAACGATTCTTAATGCCATTTTCCCGTCATCAGTCTAAAATTAAGTAACTATTCGATAAAGTGTCGTACCTTATCAGAGTTGCGTCATCTCTGATGTAGTGAACTTTCTACGATTGTTTTCATTGCAAGTGCAAAAGGACAGCACTTGATTCGGCTCCCACAAAGCTGCTAAATTCAATCATGGAATTGTTTTCTTCCTTGTCAATCATCTGTTTTCAAGCATCTGTCGTGCAAATTATAAATCTTTTCTCATAAAAAATCTTCCCTATTTTGTGCTCCTCTTTGTTTTCTTGCCCTTCCTGCAGATTTAAGTAAACCGAGATAAGCACAGACGAAAGGAGAAAAACAAGGTAAAGGCAGAATAAAAAACATATCCACGAACTCGTACTGTCAAGAACAGATCCTTCTGGGCATGCCATAACCAGAAGATTGGAGAGCACCCAGCAGAAATATTCATAGTATCTGAACTGGAAGATTGAATGCATCTTGAGGGTTTGCTGGCGAGATGTGGTTGGGAGGAACCATGGGCAAGTTGGTTTCTTTTTAAAATTGAAAAAACCTATCATTGACGAAGACTTCACAGAACGTTGACTACGATACCATGTGAAAAACAACCTTTTTAACCTGTCCTGTCCTGTTGCTGAGGATCTGGTTTTACCGCCCCGTATACTTTTAAGCATCTTATCGGCTGGATTTCATTTCACCATTTATATGGACTTGATTTTTCTTAATTTTACCAACCAGTCACCCTGCATTAACAACGGGACAGATTATAGTACGTTGTTTTTTTTTTTTTTTTATTATTATTATTATTATTACATAGAGGAATTAGAGCTTAAAAACTTTTAAAGAGAAGGGGAAAAAATACTAATATTAATTTAGCTACAACTCATTAAGCAAATTATAATAGATTATTAAAGAAATTACAAAACATTGCAAAAGTAGCGAGAGAGAAAATTATATTGAGATTTACTGAATATGTTTTTATTAAAGAAGAAAAGAAAAAACTTTAGTAGCTGATTTAGTGTCTTTTGGAAGTGTGGTTAAAGTTGTTTTTATTAAAAAAATATATTAAAAATAATCTACAAATATCAAAAAAAAATTAATTGAAAATAAAAAATTATCAATTTAAAAAAAAAACACTTTGAAAACTGGTATTAGTGGACACTTTAATGTGAGCCGTGAAAACGAATAACGGATAATACCTCTACTTATTTAATTTCTATTGAAAGAGCCATCACTGTCTAATCCTTGTCGATCCATTTTCTTGCAAATAAAAGGGGTAGAAGGAAACAAACCTTCGTCGAACCAGAGCACATCAATGGCCTATAGGCTACTACTTCTAAGAAAACAAGGGGATTTTTTTTATCTATAAAAAAATAATTTAAAAAAAAGTAGGAGCACCCTTTTTTCACTCCCAGCAGCCCTGCCTTGCATGCAAAGGCGATTCACTGTGAAGTCTAGAAAAAATCAACTTCTTCCCAGTTCCCTGGTGTTCACCATCTCAATTGACTAATTCAGATTTAAATAGAAAACCAAGAATAGTTTCCATATTTTTCAAGGAGTTTTTATTGCTTGAATACCCCTCTCCAAACTCCCAAGCCACATCTTATACTTTCAAAAGTATAGTTAAATTAACAAATCTTGAGTTTGGTGATATTAAGGAGTTTTCCGATACAAGTTGGTTCCCGTTAGAAAGAGTGTTCAAGGAAACTGCTGCCTAAAGTAGCCTGTTATTCACATTCCCCGTCACAATTCACGTAAGCATAGAATAATGTTCAGCACATTCATCAATTGTGGCAGCTCGACAAAACAGTGAACACCTATAAAATAATTTATTCAGAATGGTTTTAACCCCTGACCACCACATCAGCAAATTGATGTCCCTTTTAGAAGGAATTACCTCTGTATATCCTGCATGAATACACAAGCACAGTCATCAGTCTGAGCCCTCTGCAAAAAATCTAGAGGCCAGCTGTTCTCTGTTGTGAATGGCTACTGCAATAAAAAGAGGGAGAGTGACGATTTCAGGTATAAGATCACTAATCCAATACAACTTCCTTGTAAGTTTATAGAAATCCTGACATTTAGATGTATGACATGACACAGAGACATTCTAGAGATATATATAATCTTCAAATTAGTCATAATTGTTAAATATGATTATTGCCAGCCTGTTGCGAGCCACATTTCATCACAAGTCTCTTAAAATTGTTTCAAATAAATGTCTTTACAAGTTGCATAATCAAAGAAAAGAAGGTCATCAAATCACGTATTTCAAAAAACAAATTGAAACCAACAAAGCAATGATTACAGCCATTGTCAGCAAAGCCAGCTAAATGCCATGAGAAATATACATGTGTTTGTGGTTCCTGATTTGAGTACTTGAACATAGGAGAGAGAGAAAAAAGTATAGGAAATAACAGCTAGGAAACCACGTATGCTTGCTGAGAAACTTGGCACAAGGAAACTACGTTAATATATTTAGCAAACTATTGTACAAGAAAGTTTGCAAACTGTTTTTGAATGAAACTATGCAACTAATTGGTGCCATTAATTACAGATTCAAAATCTCAATGAAAATGTAATCAGGCTTGTGCAGAATCACTCTGCAATTTATTGGAATCTCTCCAAAATCAAATTGAAATTTATTCAATCAAAGATAAAATTCTGAACTCCTTTCACTGTTACATTCTTCTCCTTAAATAGGAATGAAAAAACCAAACTTAACTAGGAAAGCAACAAATTAGGAAATTAAAATAAATTCAGATAAATAAGGCAATCCAATAATTAAAGAAATTAACTAAATGCAGGCTTCTTGTAACGGTAGAATTCCAAGGCTTGATTGCATCCTGTGTTGATGTTGAATGTATCCATATCTGTCTTCTTGCATGTATCTCCTGCTGATTTGCCATGTGCTCTGCCTCAATCGTATCCTCCTGATCATGTATCTCGTGCTGATTTGCATCAATTGCCGGCTCTCCTGAAGAACTTGACTCCGGCAAGTTATGCTGAGGTAGGTAGTGAATAGCTCGGGGTGTAGACGTTGCAACTCTTCTGCTTGTAGCCAAACCGAGTCTGAATTTGGCCGATTTTTCCACTGGACTAAGAACTTGTAATAGCCCCCTCGGCGTGGTGAAGCAAACTGGTGGTCAAGAATGGCAGTAATCTCAACACGTGGTGCTGTATTTTCCGGAACGCTGTTGTTACCTTGTTTTGTTTCTTGCGTGAATTGCCGCATTGTCGAGACTGGCCAAGTCTCCCAAATTGATGCCGTGAACTTTAGATTTTAGTTTCTCACCAAAAAATCCAGTTCTGGCTTGTTGCAAAATCTCTTTACAAGTGCTGGAATCACACCAGTACTTTATGTCGTGAACTTTAGATTTTTAGTTTCTCACCAAAAATCCAGTTCTGGCTTGTTGCAAAATCTCTTTGCAAGTGCTGGAATCACACCAGTACTTTATGTCGTGAACATCAGATTTTAGTTTCTCACCAAAAATCCAGTTCTGGCTTGTTGCAAAATCTCTTTGCAAGTGCTGGAATCACACCAGTACTTTATGCCGTGAACATCAGATTGTAGTTTCTCACCAAAAATCCAGTTCTGGCTTGTTGCAAAATCTCTTTGCAAGTGCTGGAATCACACCAGTACTTTATGCCGTGAACGTCAGATTGTAGTTTCTCACCAAAAATCCAGTTCTGGCTTGTTGCGAAATCTCTTTGCAAGTGCTGGAATCACACCAGTACATGCCGTGAACTTCAAATTTTAGTTTCTCACCAAAAATCAAGTTCTGGCTTGTTGCAAAATCTCTTTGCAAGTGCTGGAATCACACCAGTACTTTATGCCGTGAACTTCAGATTTTAGTTTCTCACCAAAATTCAGTTCTGGCTTGTTGCAAAATCTCTTTGCAAGTGCTGGAATCACTTGCAGCTCTGATACCAAATTGGTGCCATTAATTACAGATTCAAAATCTCAATGAAAATGTAATCAGGCTTGTGCAGAATCACTCTGCAATTTATTGGAATCTCTCCAAAATCAAATTGAAATTTATTCAATCAAAGATAAAATTCTGAACTCCTTTCACTGTTACATTCTTCTCCTTAAATAGGAATGAAAAAACCAAACTTAACTAGGAAAGCAACAAATTAGGAAATTAAAATAAATTCAGATAAATAAGGCAATCCAATAATTAAAGAAATTAACTAAATGCAGGCTTCTTGTAACGGTAGAATTCCAAGGCTTGATTGCATCCTGTGTTGATGTTGAATGTATCCATATCTGTCTTCTTGCATGTATCTCCTGCTGATTTGCCATGTGCTCTGCCTCAATCGTATCCTCCTGATCATGTATCTCGTGCTGATTTGCATCACTAATCATTGCAAAATACTTAATGGTACCTTCTCATGCTTCCTTCTGTGATCTTTTTGGTTCAGCATCTTGTCAACTAAAGCTTGATTATGCATTTTGAGCATCATATTCCGCAGTCTCAGTTGCTCGATCTCATTCAAAAGTTCTACTCTTTCAGATGCCCAATTATCCCACTTGCCATTTTGACATAACTTATTGCATTCATTTTCTAGCAGCACCATCTCAAGTCGGTTAGGTCCAAGCTACAAGAGTAAACAAAGCATTGTCATCCAGAAGTTCAGTAACTTATTACAGGTAGAAACATGTGCATCCACAAGTTTACCGAGAAAAAAACATGATACTAGACAATGGTCTCTAACATGACAATCACTGTACCAGTATTCAGCAATACAAAGAAGATGGAAAGTAAATCAAAGGATTTGTTCAAAAGAAACAAAATCGGTTTGTGATTTGCCACACAGTATCATTAAAGATAATCAGTTACCTAGCATTATGAAAAATCGACTTACATCAGAATGTGAGTGTGATGGAAACACTAGAACCTCAAGCTATATTTTCACTTCAACTAACTACAGATGCATCAAATGTTTGAGTTGAGCAGGTAGTGAAAATAGTCCTAGATTGAGTGGCATAGCTGCACTAAGAACCCAGGGTAACAGAGACCAGACTAAAACCCTGAAACCAAACTCATGGAACTAATACAATGCATAAAATTCATCTGATTTACAAATATGTAAAGACAAGCTAGAATTAACATTACATGGTGGCGAAGTACAAAACCTCTTCATCCTATTAGCTTTTAGAAATGTATTCTTAACATTGACTTGCCTGATTAGGCATCATAGTAACAATAGAAAGACAAGGATCTATGCAGTATGCTTGAAGCCTGGCAACAAGCCCTGAAGATTTAAGCAAAATGGCCAATAGCTTCCTATTAAGTGTAATTGGCTGCAAATTTATAATTTCTTCTTTTTTCAGATATTTTATTCAAAGAAAAAGGAATACAAATTATAAAAAGATCCGATTGGAATTTAAGACAAAAATCAAACACAAAGATGAGAAGATTGATCCAGCTTTGACGAAGATGGGAAAAAAAGAATTCATCTGAAGGCACTTCAAGTCAGCAACTTAAGAATCAACAGATAAATATTTTCATATCCAGCTAGAGCAGAAGGGGTGGACATGATTGCACAGGACAGCAGTAAAGATGAAACCAGCGTAGTAAGACCACATAAGTGATACACGAGAGACAGATACACTGAACCAGGGCATGAGATGCGCATAAAAGCAGATAACTGTACAGAACCAAGGTCACAGTACCTCACCAATTGTATCTTATAATTTTATAAAATCCTCAGTTTTCTCCTTAATTTTATGACATCCATCAACATTCATGGGTGGATCATCACAGATTTACATAGAGAATATAGATAATAGTTAGAGATTCACCATTTGCTTTGCTTTTGAGACTATACATCATTACCAATAGACACTTTCTTCATATCTAGCTATCAACTAATCCACGTAATCTGAAGAATTCAACAAGCCTAAATGAGGCATATTAATAATTCACATGCCCAAACAACAATGCAATACCAACAAATAAATCAGCTTAGCTTAGGTGAATAATTTTAAGGGGATGGGTAAAAGAACACCCCAACCGCGCGTCCACACACATACATATATTTAGAGAGAGAGAGAGAGAGAGAGAGAGAGAGAGATGCACCATTAGTTGTTGCACAAGAGGGTTTTGTGACAGAGTCTCCAACATATTTGTTTCCCTAGAAATAACTTTCTTTGAGTCGCCAATCTCTCTTTTGAGGTGCCCTATCTCAAGTTCTTTTGACTGCAATTTTTGAGCCATTGAATTATCTTCTTTCGAACAAGATTCTTTCTCCCTCATCAACTGTGCCTTTTCTTCCCGAAGATTTTGCAATCTAATCCTTAGCTCTTCTGTCCTTGTCTGCCAAAAAGAAATTGAGATAATTTAAATATATAAACATGGTTTCTCTAGATATTTGTCTTCTATGAGGAAGACCAGAATGTACAGTGCTATACCTTACAACCAAGTCGATATTTGGCATCGATTTTTCTTTTCTTCTCCTTGTGATCTTCCGGGGTTACAGCAACATTTATTCCATGTTGTGGTTCCCCTGGTCGGACCAACATATGTCGAGGCCCTGTCAGCATGTTTTCTTCCTCTGAGCCCATACAATAAATCCATCTTAGTAACAGCACAAACAATCCATCTATGCATAAACAACATCTTAGTAACATATGTCGAGGCACTGTCAGAATGTGAACTACCATCAAGCAAGGTAATTTGTGGGATGAATTTGTTAAAATTGCGAGGAAACTACCACTAAGCATGAACAAAAAACGAACACACATTCATCCTTAAACATCAGAATACATCTTTCCATTAATGTTAGGATGGTTACCGTAAAATGAAAGTATGGACAAGGAGAAGTGATAGATTTTGACCCATCGTTGTTATTCCAAAAACAAGGAAAAGCAAACGGATTGTAAATTACAAGCGAGGCATAGGGAAGGACCCTTTCATTCCCATCTCGGTTCTCCATCCATCATACCAATTAGAAATTATCAAAAACCCAACAACGAATCTTGCATGAGAACAGGTTAACCAGATATGATCAATCATTGAAGATAATATAACAGAAACGGTTGACAAGTCTTTTCGTAGATCCAACAACAATTGTAAGCTCAGAAGTAGTTACCTGTAGAGTGCTGTTGTAGTTGGGTGTAGCGGGGAACTCTGTCATCCAATAAACCTTGAGTCATCTTCATCGGATATTCAAGAAGCTATGATTGTGTAAAAGAAGTTGTTTTTTTAGAATAAAAGAAGAAAACCCCGCTGGATGAATACACAGGACAGAGCGGAGTCGCGCGAAACACTGCCCATGCCGGCCGATTTATTTTGTGGCATGTTTTGAGAGTTTTTTTTTTTGTTATTTTATGATTATTTTTAAATATTATTTTTTTAGATAATATATTAAAACGATCTAATAATTTCGAATAAAAAAGTTTATTTCATTTTAAAAATACTTTTAAAATATAGCGCAAAAAATCCATTTTAGGCTGGTTCTTCTCTTCCAAGTTTCTCTGATTAGATTCTTAGCCGTCAAACAGTCGTCGTCAGGTTGGTAAAGTAGATTAGGGTTATTAAAGTCCTTTGCTTTAGGCTTATTTGTCTCAATGTCCCTCAACTTTGTCCCTATTTCGCATTATCCATTAAACTAAAAATATCCCACACTTTCACCCCCAAACCCCTAACCTTGTCGACTGCGCTCCCTCTCCTGCCACCTCCAGGGTCGTTTTGTTTTGTTTTTACCATAAATGCCATTCAAAACTCCAAAAAGTCTACTATTAATTCTTTAGAACCAACCTTTCTTGAATTAAAGGATTGAGCTGCTAGTTTTATCACTTCATCGAATTACCTGAAGACGAGTGTTCAATGTTTCCAAAAATATATCCATACAAGAGGGATACATCGTTGATGAGTTATAAAGACAATAATAAAAGTCAACTTAACTCGTAACATTTATGTTAGCCCTACTCCGGGTTATATATTTTTTAAAGAGCTTTTTATTATTATTTTATGCTCTTACATATTGATATTTTCTTTTATATACCCCTTGCTTTCTTTCTTTTGAAATTTATAAAAATTCCACTTAAGACATCAAAATAACAATTATTTAAAATAAAATAAAATAATAAATTAATTTTGACAAATTTCACCCCCCCCCCCCCCAAAAAAAAAAAAATAATAATAATAGTAATAATAATTCATAACACCTTGAAATCTATAAAGTTGAAACATATCGAGTTAAAACAAGCCCAAAAAAACATGAAATTTGAAAAACCATGTCTTCCAAACTTATTTCATTAGATTTTTTTATTTACGAGGTTTTATAACCTTTTTTTTCATCTTTTAGATTTTACAAGCTGTTAATATCTTTTAGTTTTTTTTATTTCTTTCTAGAGTTTTTTGGTGTTTTTATTTTTTTTGGGTTTTTTCTACGATTTTTCATATTTTTAAAAGTTAAATATTTGATTTTTAAGGATTTTCAAATTTATTTTTAATTTTAGTGGTTGTAGTGCATTTTTGTCTAAAAAAATGTAAGAGAAAATATGAAAATATAAAGGCATATGAGAGTGAAAAAAAAAATATCTTTAAAATACACATAGAAGAATGTGCCAGCATGTATATAGATCAATTAACCCGCCCGTATCAATGCATTCAAAATATATACTTTTATAGGTTTTCAATTTGTTTTTTTTTTTCAGAATATTCAAGTTTCATTACTTTTTAAAAAATTAAAATTTCGTTTTTATAGATTTTGAAAATTAATTCTTCTTTTGATGGTTCAAGGAATATTTTTTATCCGAAAATTGATATAAAGATATGTTAGAGAAAATATGAATATACAAAGTTATACAAGAGCAAAAATATCTTTTGGATTATGGTGTTGTTTCAATTTTTAATTGTAAAATTCCTTGTTAAAGTTAATATTTTGTTCATTGTCTTAATTTATCTTCCCTTTTTTTCTTAGCGTTGCCTGACAAAATCTAGCAATGGACCCGCATAAATGGGCAGCACGAATGAAGTCGCAAGTGTAAGACACTAGAGCCTTCGATATAATAGAAATTGAAATTTATTGGAATTTATTCGAATTAATAGCGTGTTTATTTTTCATTTTAAAAAAGATGATTTTTTATTTATTCATTTTATAAAGTAGTTTTTTTAGTATTTTTTATATTATTTTGGTGTGTTGATATCCATAATAATTTTTAAAAATAAAAAAATATTATTTTGATAAATTTTCAAATAAAAAACATATTGAAAAGTAACTGCTAATAGATGATGGCTCATAGTATTTGCTTACATGATTTTGAAGCTAATATGTAACATTTGCTCAATAATTTTATTAAAGACTCTCACTATAAACAAAATTAAGCTTTTTAGTTCTTCACACATATTCAAACTCTTATGGTTAATTGTTTTTCCTTCGTCGATCATGACCCATAGTCGTTTGGTTAATAATCAAACTGATCTCGAGTATTGTATTCTTTAATAATTAAAGCCAAAGATTACAATTTCCTTAATGAATTCTCACCAAACCCCTTTTCACCACTTGAAAAAACACTCTCTTCAAGATTTTTCATTTAAACTCTTAAGGGTTATAATTGTTTAAAATATAGCAACACTATCTCAAAGAGTAGATAATACAATTAAAAATTATGATCTCAATAACATTTAGAGAGTATAAAAGTGTGGTGAATGTGAAAATATATATTAATGTGCTAGAATATGAAGGTTCATTTTAGCACAACCTCAGAGTATGTTAGGATTGATGATTTTATAGTTAGTTTTGTTTTTGAGATAGTCTTTACAAATTATATGTTTTGAATCATCTCTTATTTTATGCAAGAATGAGAGCTATTTATAAGTTTTCAAAAAAAAAAAAAATAGCCATTAGAGATAGCTCAAGTGATCAACCGGTTCAAATTAGTCAAGTCAATATGTCGATTGATTCTCGCAAATTTCCAAGTGTTCATCCTTGATGAACAAGTAGTTGACTAGTTCATTTGATATCACTAACAAGTCAACCGGTTCATATAGAATTCTAGTTTTAATCATTTTAAACTTTGTGAATTTTTAGAATCATTTTATCACTCCTTTTAAATGTATGTTAAGTGAAGTCTGGACATTTATTTTAACTTGTGCTATCAAGTATGACATAAAAATTTACACATGAGCACTAAAATAAATACTTGAACTAAGTTGTCATTTTGCTTTCTTCCTAAACTTAATCCATGCTTGTTGATCTATCCTTTATATAAAATTTATTTAATGCTTATTTTCAACGAAAATAATATTATATCAATTTTTATATTATTGTTATCATCAGCATATATATAATCGAAAATTCAATACAAACAGAGTCATTAATTTCCACTTAACCGATAGATTTCAACTTCTTTTCTCCCATAATATCGTAAATAATCATTGCTCTCCTACAATTCACATGTAAATGTTTATTTTCATCTAGACAACGGGAAGAGTAAAACCACTGCTATAAAATTAAGGATGAGCAATTCTTTTCTTGAAATCTAGGCATGATCTTGAATTTCATCATTCACCAACAACAAGATAGTACTTTATTGTGTATGTTCCTCATCTTGGTTCTTGTCATGGTTTATCTTCAAGCATAAAGCTTCAACAATCTTTTCGTGCGTCCTCTTATCACGTTGTAGCTGTTTGTTTCTTTCTTGAAGCTGAATTATTACTGAGTTGTCCTTATTGTTAGCACAACTCGTTACATGATCCATTAGAGATTTTAGAAGAGCATTTTCACGTTGAAGATCTATATTTTGGGACCTGCTCTGGAAAATGGAATGAAGATAACGGTGAGATATTGACGAATCAATTAAATCAAGAAATGAAAGAGAGAGAAACTTACTAGCTGCGTTGTGAGAGCCTCCAAACAATAATGAACCCTGAAGGGAAGCATAGCACAAGGAAGTCAAAGGGCCATAATCGCGCGAAAGCAGTAAGGACCTCGTTATGCGTTATTTTTGAAAGTGGACGACGATGCTCGGACTTCTTGGCACAGGAAGAAAAATATACAGAGAGAATCTTTGACTCAAATCGACGCGCGCGGTTTCAGAAGACGAATGTGGATTTGTTTGGTATTAGCAACCTCTTATGTGATTAGATTTCAAACTACTCCTGCTGTCGGTTAGCTTGTCACTCACTCCTTGTTATATTTCTAAGTAAAATATATTTTAAAATATAATATACGAGTGAACATGCCCGCGTGATGCGCTGAATTTTTTTCTATATAGAAAACTGATTGATTTTATGTGTGTTGTAATTGGTTATTTTAATATTTAATTAGTAAAATTATAATTGATAAAATTTGTTAGAAACAAGTTTTTTTCCCGCCTTAAAGTGATTGAATGTTGCTATTGCTAAAACTTTTTTGATAAAATCTGTTAGAAATGTTTATTTTCTTCTATGTAGGAAACTAATTGTTTCTATGAGTGTTCTAATTGATTATTTCAATTCTTTAAGTTGATTATTTAACTCAAATGTGTATTATTTTAAAAAATAATTAGGACCATTAACAATTTTATTACATGTTCAAAAAGTTGGTGCCGACTATGGCGAAACACCGGGCAATTTTTATTTAATTACTGTAGATAATTTGACATATTTTTTCTACTTGTCTTGTCAATGTGTGGTTTCATATATTTTTTTAACATAATATGAGCTGAAATATTATTGATAAAAAAAGTAGAAGTTCTTTTTTACAAAAAAAAAATTAACCAATGAATTTTTGTTATAATTCTTATAGTTGTCGCTATAAATATAATATATATAATTAATATTCTAAATATTATCGGGCATAGTATCGACGACACTATAATTATTGTTACAAAAATATTTTTTTTAAGATTTATTCCTCATTTTAATATAATAAAAATATTTTAGAACACTAATAGTACCTTATTATTTTATTTTAAGAAAACAAACATGTCATTTATATATATTAAGGTGTTGATATTAAACAAATATAAAAATATATACTTAGCCTTATATATTTATAAGAAAAAAACTTACAAATAATCATTATTATTATTTTGAATGACTTATCTATAATAATTAAAAATTCTCATCCCACAAATATTAAAAAAATGAATGAAAGAAAAAAATGATTATATTTTAAAATATTATTTGTCTTGAATAATAAATAATAATAAAATTTTAAAAAGGAAAAAAAAATGCTAAATATCATTTTTCAAATGATTACTAACACAAATTAAAATTGAAATAGTAAATTTAAAAAAAAAACAATTTATAACAGAGGAAGTCATAAAAATTAAGAAAAAAAACCAAGAGCATGTACATATAAGCATAGAAAACAATAACAGATATTTCAGAAATATATATCTAAAAATAAAGGAATTAAGATAAAATCAAAGATTAAAAGTATAAGGGCTGAAAAAAAAAAAAACAAATGTATATGAACTTTAATTTAAAAGACACAATTGAAACAAATCTAAATTTTGATACCAAAAATATTAAAGAATTTCAAACCAAATTGGAAATTAAAAGCCCGAGGACCAAAATGAAACTCAAATTATAATCAATTGCTATTGAAGGATAAAATTGAAACAAATCAAAAATTTGATACTGAAAATATTAGGGATTTCAAACCAATCTGGAAATTAAAAGTTTGAAGACTGAAATGAAAATACAATATATAATCAATTTTCATTGAAGGATAAAATTGAAACAAATCAAAACTTCTATATCAGAAATTAGGACCATAAAACACAATCAAAAGATAAGGGATTGAAATAAAAATTGCCACAACACCGAGGACTATCAAGCACTTTCGTCGGCAGGAGAGAGAAAAGAGGAAACAAATGTTCAATGGCCAACTAGAACTTTTACAACCATCTTTGGACGCAACGTGCTACAGCATAAGGTGAAGGACAGGGAGGCGCATTCGGTAACACGCTGGAAGAAAATTTTTCACTGCTAGAGTAGCCTGCACGCGCCGCACAAAGGGGGCGTGATAGCTCAAGTGATCAACTGGTTCAAATTAGTCAAGTCAATATGTCGATCGATTCTCGCAGATTTCCAAGTGTTCATCCTTTGATGAACAAGTAGAACCATTTTGTCACTCCTTTTAAATATATGTTAAGTGAAATGTGGACATTTATTTTAATTAGTGCTATCAAGTATGACATAAAATTTTACACATGAGCACTAAAATAAATACTTGAACTAAGTTGTCATTTTGCTTTCTTCCTAAACTTAATCCATGCTTGTTGATCTATCCTTTATATAAAATTTATTTAATCCATGCTTGTTGATCTATCCTTTATATAAAATTTATTTAATCCATATTATCAACAAAAATAAAATTATGTCAATTTTTATATTATTGTTATCATCAGCCTATATATAATCGAAAATTCAATACAAACAGAGTCATTAATTTCCACTTAATCGATAGATTTGAACTTATTTTCTCCCATAATGTCGTAAATAATCATTGCTCTTCTACAATTCACATGTAAATGTTTATTTTTTATCTAGACAACGGGAAGAGTAAAAACAGTAAACTATTAATGACGAGCAATTCTTTTCTTGAAATCTAGGCATGAACCTGGAAATTCACCAACAACAATATATCTTTATTGTGTATGTTCCTCATCTTGGTTCTTGTCATTGTTTATCTTCAAGCATAAAGCTTCAACAATCTTTTCGAGCGTGCTCTTATCACGTTGTAGCTGTTCGTTTGTTTCTTGAAGCTGAAGTATAACTGGGTTGTCCTTGTTGTTAGCGCAACTCGTTAGTTGATCCATTCGAGATTTCAGATGAGTATTTTCATGTTGAAGATCTATATTTTGGGACCTGCCCTGCAGAATGGAATGAAGATAATGGTGAGATACTGATGAATCAATTAAATTAAGAAATGAAAGCGAGAGAAACTTACTAGCTGCGTTGTGAGAGCCTCCACAACAACATTTTGTTTACCAAGGCTGCCTTCCAGTTGACGAACTTTTTGCTGAAGATGCTTCTTCTCTTCTTCTTGAGACTTTAAAGCATGATCCTTCCTATCAGATTCTTCTTTTAAACGATTAATTTCAGTCTTTAGATGATTATTTTCTGCCTTGGTAGTTTCTCTCTCTTCCTGAAGAGAGTGTAAATATTAGCACGTAAAATGAGAGGAAGAAGACAAATTGAGCAAGTCAAGATAAGCAGATAGCAGGAACGTCTTACCTTGCATTTTGCCCGGTATGCCTTGTCGGCCATTCTTTTCTTATCAGATTTCAGAAAATCAAAGCCTTCGGGAGATTTTCTTCTCCGACTATCAGGGCAAGATGTTTCTGGAGCCTGAAAACTTCCCTGTTGAGCAGACATGTAATCAAATGTTTGGTGACTTTTGTAGTTCATTTCCAGATCAGTAGTGGCTCTGTTTGTTGAAGAATCAGAACTTCCAGGTTGAACTTGTAGGCTATCAAGTGCTTGATGAAAGTTATCATTTACTTCAAAATCAGTATCTGCTGTGCTAAGATCCTCTGAAAACCCAGGCTGGGCCGATAAGTGAATGAATCTTTGATGATCGTTACCATTTATTTCGGCCCTGTTCTTCCCCTGAGAATCTTCTGGTTGGGCTGAGAAGTAATCGATCGTGTGATTATTTGGGACTGCTTTCAGACCATCTGCTCTCACAGAAAAACATTTACAATAGCAGCTTCGTTTAGAGAAATTCAAAAGTAACAAGCACGCCATGAAGCTAAAGGTACTCAATCCAAAGCAAGATTGTACGCAGGTGCACACGCCTGTGTACGCCGCCCACACATGGATATGATACATCAGATTACGACGGAGAATTCACCCTTAAATAGCTAAGAGAATACAAAGTAGAAGCTGGAATTATACGATCAGAACCCAAAGATTTGCTGAAAAGGATGGAATTTTACCCAGTTCAATTCCAAATCTAAGCAAAACAAAAGCTTTTTTTTCCAGAAAGTCTTAAACAAGAACTTAAACCTTGATCTGTCTGAAACTTGCAAATATTACAGCTACTCATTATTTCAAAATAAATTCTAATGACTTCGCATGTGCATCTTACCAAATAGCTTCTGCCAAAAATTGCCACCATCCATTGGTTACTACTTTATGCAGGCAGCTGGGAAGGGAAAGCAAAACGATGATTGACTTTGCTTAACCTATACCATTAGATCGAGGGAAAGAAGACAGGGGACAGTAAGAAAAACGACAAGTAGGAAGACAAAATAACTGTGTAAAATAGCTCTTACGCTCGCGTAAATTCGCAACTCAAATCGCGCGAGAGAAGTGCGAACCTCGCGTCTATAATAGAAAAAGGATGACATTGATCGCGGAGCTTTATGCCCTCATTGATAGGAGCCACGTATTCAAAACACGACGAATTATGAAATAATTCGAGATGTGATTAATTTCAGAATATTTATTTATATAGAATTTTAAATAGTAAAAATCACAATATAATTCTAGCTAAAATATAATATAATTTTAGTTACTTACTATAACAGTTTCTATTTCTAATAAATTACAAAATAACGGCTATATTTAACAAATTATTATTACAATTTATGGTGTGTTTATTTTATCTTTTTATTTTTAAATATTTCTTCACGGATTGGTGTTTGATTTTAAAAACTTGTTTTTGTTGTTATGATATAATTTAAAGACTTGTTTTGAAAAATGATAAAGATTGATTTTTAAAATATTTTTCATTCAAAAATATAATAAAGTAATATATATTTTTGTATTTCTATTTCTATTTGTTTTTAATATGTCAAAACAATTCAAAAGCATCCAAAAGGCCATAATCGCGCGAAAGCAGTAGGGAGCTCGCGTTATTTTTGAAAGTAAATGACGATGCTCGGACTTCTTGGGCCAGGAAGAAAAATATACAGAGAGAATCTTTGACTCAAATCGACGCGGTTTCAGAAGACGAATGTGGATTTGTTTGGTAGTAGCAACCTCTTATGTGATTAGATTTCATGTGAACGTGGTAGGAATATGCTTTTTTTTGTGTAGTTTTTAGTTGGAATTCATATGAAATTAAGATATAATGATGTTTTTCTTTTATTTGAGGCTTTTATTGTCATGGTAAAGTATTAGATACGTTAAATTTACCATATTATTTATATAATAAACATAAGATACAAATAAAATGCAGCAATTTGTTTGCGTTTCACATGATTTATCTATATCTATATATATATATATATATATATTAAATATAGCTTGTAAGAAATGGTAGACTTAGCCCACCTAAAAACAGCCATGACACCTTTACCTGGTAGTCGATCATGTAGAAGTTTCTAGAATTGTAACTTCATAAAACGTAAAGATACTTGGTGTGAATTCCCCTTGAGCAATTTTCATGTGGCTCAAAAGGGGGTGTTTATTTTTTGTGCAAATAGTAAAAAAAATTGGAAGGGTAAATACGAAGATTGACTGATTAAGAGCAATGCTTACTTTTGGAAATGCAGAGATCATTTTGATCTTAGAGATCAAAAATCTACCAAAACGATTGAATTTTCTTTTTAGAAGCGCTTATCAACAGACAAAACACTCATTGAACAAAATATCTTATCTTATTAAAATTGATATAAAATGAATTTATTTATTTATATTTTGACATTCCAAAATATCATTAGAAATAAGGCGGCTCATGAATGGCAAGTCGCAGACAAGATACGATTTGACAGCGAGTGGACGTAGCTCTCCAAGAGCCTGCTGTGTGCGAACTTTTAAAAAAAAAATAGTTTTAATATATTGATATAAAATTTAACTTTACAATTAAAATTCACTCTCTCTCTCACACACACACACACACACACACACACACACACTCGTTCATATACCCGCTTTCAAGAGTCTTGATCTTTTAAAAACTTCATACTCGTCATTGACAGTAGCGGAAACTGATCAAGAGGCATGGCGAAATCAGCAAGCCGTCAACATATATCTGAAACTGACAAGAAAGGACAGGAGATGGAAGCAGCTAAAGATCAGGTTGCAAGGAAAAGAATGATTGACAGGGCATATCGTGAACGATGCAAGGTAAGCTCCATGGCCTATCCATGCACTCCTCTGTCTTCTTTTTCCTTAATTAATTTTTGATTTTATAGTTCAAAGATCATGGCATCCAGGAGCATATGGATTGAATTTGAATAATCATAATCTTGTCCTTAAAACATCATGTTAAGGGAAAAATATATTAAAAATAGTTTCAGTTTTAAGGATTTCTCCTAAAACCCCTTAATGAGATGAGCAATTCTTCGTTCACTTTTCCTCGTAGAAAAACAAAATGGAGACGGAGAGAAACGTGGAACTACTAAGCAAAGAAAATGATCGATTGAAGGGAGAGAACGCCACCTTTAAAGCGGAAGTTGTTCGGACTGGAAAAACTTTGCAATCTCAAGAACAAGAGATGAAGCAGCTTAGGGAAAAAATTGTTCTGCTGAAGCAGAGGCATGATGAACAATATACTCTTGTGGAGGTCCTTTCAGAGCGACTAGTAAGTGTTTATCTTTTATTGAAAACTTAATAATTTGTTTTTTTGTTATTAATTCTTTTTCTTTAATAAAAATGAATATTGAGGAACCTTCCCGCTTTTCTATCTATGGATGGTTAGTTACCCACACCCAAAAAAACAAAAACTTTTTTTGCGCAATTTCCATGCATCAGTAGTTTAGGTTATTGATAATTTTCCCATCTGAGGGATATAAATGAAATTCAAAGTATCAAACTCGAAAGGATTAGTAGATATTGATGAAACCCATTAAAATAACAAGCACCAGAGTCCATACCACTAGCTTGAATTCTGTTTCTGTCTTTCCCTTAACATGCAACTGCTGCTCATGAACCATGATTGACTATTTTCTTTCTCTTGCTGACAGGCCGGTGCCAAGGATGCTGATCTTCAGCGTGAAAATAGAGAGCTCAAAAGTAGCCTTGCTCTGCTAAGGAGTCAAGTCAATGACCGAAACAATTTGGATAAACTCCAGCTTCAGGAGAAGAATGCACAGCTAGAACATGAAAAGAGGTCGCTTGAAATGATAGTTCAAGCATTATGCGAGAAGATCAGCAATGAGAAGGGCGCCGATGAAGGAGACCATGCTGGGTAACCGATTCAATGCTGCTATGAACAATATGCATTTCATGTGAAGGGGGGAATTACGAAAAACAACCTCCAGTTGAAGCACACTTTGCATCCCCTGTTCTTCATATTATTGCAACACAGCCCAGAAAGTACACGCCTCAAACAACGCATATGTTGAGGAAACTGTGGATCGGCGTAGTAAGGTAGTTGATCGATGTATAGCAAACCATATTATGATTTATAGGGCGAGACACAGGATCCCAAATATCATTCTTCTTCAAAGCTTGTATATATTTCACCATCCATAGCCAAAAGTCATTTAAGGTTGCTTAACAAAAGAATTGAAACCTCGAGGTTCTTGTGGCGCAAAAAACCTAATAAAACTGAGAAAAAGGTAAAATCATCAACGCATAATAAGATTTAAATTTACTAGTTTTCCCTCTGGTAATTATTGGGTAACATAAAAACAGGAGAAGATAAGAACAAATTAGGAGAGGCAAAGAACACATTATTATTAGACTCAAAAAAGTCATAGAAAGTAATATCAGGTGTTGAGTTTGGAATTCAGTACTGTATATCATCACCCATATAAAGAAAGATAGTCTCATAAAATTGGAGACATAAAGATGTTGTGTCTTACGATCACAATAGTGAAATCCCTTGTAAATAGGGCTAAAGCCTAAAAAGACACGAGAAGAATTTGGAGGATAAATTGTTACAATCATAATCTCGCAAATAAAGAAATTATAAACATCCAAAGATGTGAAACAGAGTATTAGGGTGTTTACCAAAGCTAGTTGGGGGGTTTGCCATCAGGATATGTAAGGGGAGTTAGTTGATGAGACAAACAACTGTCTAGAAAGAAAGCCTCGATCTAAAAAGGCAATGGAACATAAGGGTGAGACCTATTCTAGTAACATCTCGGTGTTTTACATTCAGCAATCATATGTTCAACCGGTGTATAAGAGCAAGAAATTCTGAACATAATACCACAAAATATGAGGTGGGGATAAAATTTATTTTGCTGTTTTTTCGTGTTTAATCTTCAAACAAACCCCTTTGATGACACTCAAGATTGGTTTTGCATGAGTTTCCTCTATACATGTTTCCTTTTGAGAGAAAGCACCCCCTTCTTCCTAGGACTTTTCAGCACGCACGGTCTTTTCATCTCCTACACAACCGTGTCATCTTTAGAATATTCAGATACGGATCGGGCTGGACATCCAGATACAAGTTGTTCATCAACTTTTTTCTGATTCCCCATGTTGGTATATACCAAGTTCATTGAGCATGAACAAATCCTTTCCCATACAATGGGGTTATTGCAGCTGCAAACCCGTCATGGGTCATACAGTTTGTACATTAAGGAATTTAGCCCTTTTCATCTTAGAATATATATATATATATATTGCTTGTTTTTTAATACTTATTCGATATGGGATAAATTCTATAATATTCCCACTTATTTGCAGCCTTTTGGGGGTCCGTCAAGTGGCTTGATTACAGTAAAAAAAATATTGTTGAGTCATTAAAGAGCTGATATCATAAAAGAGCTTATGATCGGAAGTTCTTTTTTATTGTACTGCAGTAAAAATCGATTACAAATGGTACTTTTATATATATATATATGTATATGTATATATATGAGATATAAAACCTTAGTATATAATCTATGAGTTTAGTATATAAACCAGCTAACTCATATTGTGCGTGCACAAGAATGGTTAATTATTAATCTTGTTCTTGCTTCTCCTCGGGGAGCTTGCTTGAGCTCAGGTTCTGCTTCGCCATTAATTAATGCCCTGAAACATGATATTTAACAAACGAAAACATTAGTAAATAAAATCATTCTGGGCAAAAGAAAAGAAGAACCAGAAAAAAGCAGTTCAAGTTTCCAAGTGATATTATCTATATGATATCCTCTCCTACGTCCCAATTTATCGTGATCATAAAATAAAACAAATATTTCTGGAGAATCACAAACCGCAGGATTTGAGTCAGTGCGGCGTCCTTGGGGGCATCATTCTCTGATCTTGCTTTGACGATTTGAAACATGAGGTCAAGCCTGACTTGATTTGCAGCGCTCTGCTTGGAGATTGTATTAGTTTCCTCTTTCAGTTTGGCGGTCTCTTTGCTTATTTCTTCAAATTTTTCCCTCACCTCTTTCTGTCCAGCTCGTATGCGTTCCTGGCCCTCGTTGATCTTCACCATGTCAGCTCTTATCCTTTTCATACTCCTGGTTAGCTTGTTGTCTCTTAATTTTCTCTGTTAGACAGTAATATTCAGGAATAATATATATTAGAAATTCTAGCATAACAGTGGTATCTAAGTTGTCGATGGTTATTAGTTTCCTGGAGCTACACTGATACCCTATGTTCTCAACTCCATGCCGATTCGAGTTCTAAAACAAATAATGTAGCTCAATGATCAATAACCTATTGAAAAAATTGAAGAAAAATCAATCTAAAAAAGAACACAAAAACATAACCTTATTTTTTTATGAATTTGAATAATTTCAGAAGACCTTTCTAAACTTTGATTACCCTAAAATTTAACTTGACACTCTTTGTAACATTTTTGTTTGACTCAATGATCAAATTAAGATGAAATCAAAATGTTATGGCTAAACTTTGAACTGAATTTACAGAACGAGCAGGGATTCTAAATAAAATAAAACTTGTTTTAGTTTGGTTGATGAAAGAAAGAAATTTTTAATATAGTATGCAATTAAGTTTTGTTTTTTTTTTAAAAAAAAAATAGCAAGGTGCAAGAGAGGTAGAAGGGAATGTTATTTTTATCTACAATGTTCTTTTTTCTATTAAAACACTAATAAAGTTGTTATCTTTTGAAAACAAGAGGTAAAAAGAAATGTTATATTGTCTCCAATATTTTTCCTTTTTCTATTCCAAGAAGATAGCAAAATGATAATAAATCCAATATACCTGCTAAGAGAACCCTGAGTAACTTGGCTCAACTGCTCAGATTCTAAATTTATTTCTCAGATATCAGTCAGGGTTACTAAAATTTTTAATTAATAATTAATTTTAAAATTTATAAAATTAGTTAAAATAAACGTGAGTTGACTCGGAAACTCACGTTCCAAACAAAAAATGATAAGAAGAATTAAAAGCCAAGAATAGCACTTGTAATATGCACAAACCTTGCTTCGAGCTGCGCCTCGACCATTCCTTATCGGGACCATTCTTTTTCCAAAATCTGATTGCAGATTAATGTTTCTTGCCAAGTGATCGCATCATTATATATAATACCAACTCCAAAACTAGACGCGGATAGGAACATTGTATGAAATTTACCTTTTCTAATATGAATAAAATCACTCAAGGTATTGCACAAATCTGCGTTTCAAGGAAAGCAGCAATTTGTTTCAAGGAAAGCAGCAAAATTTCCGTGTGTTTTGGTCCGGGAGGGGTATTTTAATTTATTATTTATTATATTTTTGTATAAAAAATATATTTTTAATATTAATATAATCTAAAAATTAATTAAAATATAAATAAATATAGTAGAAGAAGATCATAATATAATTTTAGCCTTGCAATCCTAATTTTGTTTCAGATGATATTTTACTATATGTTGTTCCAGGATCACAGAGGCCTTCACATATGGATTTATAGTTTGTGATGAAATTACAAGTAGTTTGATAGGAGAGTAAAAACAAGTGTTTAATTTACTTAAATTATTAATTATATTTTATTTTTATAATTATTAAATATTTTAAAAACAATATATATATATATATATATACACACACTTTAAAGTAATTTTATAAGGTGAAAGTAATATGAAAAGTTTAGTAACCAAACATTTGAAATTATTTTTTATTAATTTCAAACTCAACCACATTATTAATCAAACACTTTAAAAATTATTTTGAATCGCAGCTAAAATGATTTTTATAAAAATATTTTTTTATTTTAATTACAAAAATAAAAATAATACTAAACACACCTAATATATTTAACAGTACCGAGCAATATCGCTGTACGACAAGACGTAAACAAAAGAAATCGCCTGACCATCGTAGAGGACGCTTGAATTGTCTTCTCCGACGACTTCATTCGACGAAGTCAACAAGCAAGAGGTGGTGTCCTACCAGCCCATTACCATAATAAATAATAAATCTTTCGGCTTTTATTAATTTAGTGATGGGGCAGCTCTATCCCTTTATTATTATTATAATTATAAAATAATCTAAAAGAAATGAGGAAAACAAGTTTTTTCTGAGACAAAATACTTTGAATTGTAATGGTATATTTTTGGGTTGGGTTGGTTTTTGGGTCGGCTGGGTTATTCATTTTTTTATATTTATTTGCAATTTATTTAATTCTTATGGAAAATCAGTTATTTAAGACTGTTATTTGTTTAGTTTTAGAAATACTAGTTCATCAAGTACTTTATTTAATTTATTTAGTTCTTCCGAAACTTGTGATGCTAGTTCTTCAGAAACTTGTTTTTAATTTATAAATTCTTCAGGAATCATTTTTAATTTATGTAATTCTTCAGGAACTTGTAATACTAGTTCTTCAGGAACTGTTTTTAATTTATTTAATTCTTCAAGAACTTATGATACTCGTTCTTCAGGAACTATAAATCTTTTTCTATGAATAATAGTAAAAGAAATTTGTCAAAAATAAATTACAATAATGAAAAGTGAAAATATTAAATTGATATAAGTTGGTTAGAGCACCGTGCAGATAACGTGTTATAAAAAAAAAATAGCATAGAAGAAAATAAACATCAAAATACAATCAAAAGAGACAAGAGAGAAATACATTTCTTATTATGAAGTCTTTTATATTCTAAAGTGTGTAAAGAATACAATACAATAATTTATTTATAGAAAAAAAAATCAAGAGTTATGAAAATTCAAGAGATTAAACTCAAGAGTTATGAACATCCAATATATATAAATATAAATTTATTATACCACGTTATTGTTACGAAGAAAAAAAGGAGGAATTGTTTTCCTACTCTTCCTTAACATGAATACTTAAAGAGTTAAGTATAAATTCCCCACTCAAACTCGCGTGCATGCATGCATATATACATGTGAGTCCGTGCATGCTTGTTATCCATTATCAACTTTTTATATATTGTTTTGGTGTTTCATTTACTCGATGTGGGATAGTTTTTCTAATCTTTTTTATTTTATTTTATTTGTGATCTACCTTTTAGGGCTTAATTAATGGTTTGGACATCGTATCATAATCAATAATTTGATACGACTATTGGGCTTATTCGAAGCTCATACAGCATATTATTTAAAAAAAAAAACAATGAATATGTGCAGTTTTTAAATAAGTTAATATAAATCATTTTAAGATCATTAACAGCTTCAAACTTTTTAGTTAAGATTATTTTGGACCTAAGAATACAATTCACCCTCAGCAATATTGAGAGCATAACCAATAAAAACTTTATTACAAGTACTAGAGTAGATCTTCAATCTCCCCCTCCCATAGTCCATCACATAGATAAACCAGAAGAGGGGAAAGGACAACCATATAGGTTGTGCTGAAGTAATAGGTAGGAAATCCGGTCGGCATATTAGATGACCAAACTACAGAGTACAACAATACTATAGTTGATTTATTGAGGATTGTAGTTATAAGTTCTGAAATAGAATGCAGGTAATAGTATTGCTTATTACCTTCTTGTTGTGATATAATTTAAAGACTTGTTTCGGAAAATGATAAAGATTGATTTTTAAAATATTTCTAATTCAAAAATACAATAAAATAATATATATATATATATATATATATATATATCTTTTATTTCTATTTAAATTTGTTTTTGACATGAGAGACAAAAATAGACTCATTTTGTTTTTCTTAAAAAAATTGTTTTCAAGTTTGATTCTTTATGTTTTTTTAGCTATTTATATTTTTTTTATTTTAATTCTATTATTAAATATTGTGTTGATTGGAATTTTTAATTGATAATTTATTTTAATTTGTTTTTACCATGGTTACCTCTATATCAAATCATTATCTCCACATCGAGATGATTTATTTTGCAAGATATTGTTCAGATTTTTATTTTTTTTCTAAAGATTAAGAGAAAATTGAAGAAGAGAAAAACAATAATGAATCCTGAAGGGAAGCATAGCATAAGGAAGTCAACAAGCCATAATCGTGCGAAAGCAGTAGGGACCTCGCGTTATTTTTGAAAGTGGACGCCGATGCGCGGACTTCGTGGCCCACGAAAAAAAAAAATACAGAGAATCTTTGACTCAAATCGACGCGGTTTCAGATTGGTAGTAGCAATTTCTGATGTGATTAGATTTCAAATGTGTACGTGGCAGGAATATGCTTTTTTGTGTAGTTATGTTTTGTTAAAAATAAATTTTCTTTTCATATATTGTGTTTTAGTTCGAATTCATATGAAATTAAGATATAGTGATATTTTTCTTTTATTTGAGGCTTTTATTGTCATGATAAACTATTAGATACAACATATTATTTATATAATAAACTAATAAGCATAAGATACAAATAAAATTCAGTAATTTGTTTGCATTTCACATGATTTTATCTATATATATATTATATTAAATATAGCTTGTACGAAACGGTAGACTTAGCCCACCTAAAGAACGTCATCTTTGTTTATCTTTCCAAGTGTTTTACGAAACCAGAGATGTCCTATCACATCCCTAGTGTTACCCACGATTTCGCTCGATCCGACCAAAAATAACTTGTCTTCAGCCCGCTTATATAGACCGACACCCTCTCTCTACCACGGTCAAATTTACAAAAAGCTAGCTAGCTAGCTGCCTCATGTTCTTATCGATCAACTGTTCTTCAGCTGGTTGGCTCATGAGCTTCAATTGCTTCTAGTCCCCCCCAGAAAGCAAACGATGAATTACGAAAGTCCATGGCAGGAGATCCTCCTTGAAGCATCTCTAGATCTTCCTGTTCAGCTACCTCCACCTGGATTTGAAGTTTATAAGGGTAAGTCTATTTCTTCCATATAGCCTCGAAGATTTCTTTCTTTCTTTCAATTGTTTGGAGGAGTACTCTGCAGCAAAAACCATGGAGGAAAAGTAAAACCCATGCCTAACACCCATGCTGGTGAAGAAAGTACAGTACGTACATACATACATGTATACACACACACACCCCCATTCAGCCGCCTGCGTTCACACTCACACATACGATTTTATATACCAATACATGTTTCGGTAAATACCTGCTTCAAGTCTTTTATAAACTTCATACACTGAGGGAGGAGCCCTATACTCGTCGTCGACAGAAGTTGAAAGCGATGATCAAAAGGCATGGCGAAATCAGCAAGCCTTCAACCACTTCTCCGCAGCTCGACCAGGTAGTTCTCGGTCCTCGAATATAACTGAAACTGACAAGAAAGGACAGGAGATGGAAGCAGCTAAAGATCAGGTTGCAAGGAAAAGAATGAATGATAGGACATATCGTGAACGATGCAAGGTAAACACCATGGCCTATCTATGTACTCCTTTGTCTTCTTTTTCCTCAATTGGTTTTTTTTTTTTTTTAATTTTTAGTTCAAAGATCATGGCATCCAGGAGCATATGGATTGAATTTGTATCAACAATCACATCTACAGGAGGGATATTAATAATTCCCAAAAACTATGGTGCCTCCTTTTTTTTTCTTTTTTTTAAAAATCAGCACTTAATCTTTGATAAAAATCATGGTCTTTCTGCGAAAATGAATTTAAAGAAAACGTGGATGGGAAATTTGAATGATCATAATCTTGTCCTTAAAACATCATGTTAATGGAAAAATATAGTTTCAGTTTTAAGGATTTCTCCTAAAACCCTTTAATGAGATGAGCAATTCTTCGTTCACTTAAACATTGCTATTTGGGTAGAAAATTGTGTTAGAGAATAATATAAGTTATATTCTGAAATCTCATCTAATAACTTAAGTTTTTAGATTAGATCAGAGCCTTATTGACCCAACAGTCATGAGTTTGAATCTCACCACCTTTATTCTATTTGATAAAAATCAAGCACAAAGTAATGTGGGTTTTCCCAAGTTTCAAGTCTAAAAGGTTTTCACTTGAAAGGGTATTAGAGAATAACATAAGTCATATTCTAGAGCCTCACCTAGCTTATACTTTTAGATAAGATGATTCCTTAACAAACTGGATCTTTACATTTTTCGCTTGAGCTCGTCAAGGAAAAAGAACTGAGAAACTTTCAATTTTCCTCGTAGAAAAACAAAATGGAGACCGAGAGAAACTTGGAACTGCTGAGCAAAGAAAATGATCGACTAAAGGGAGAGAACGCCTCCTTTAAAACGGAAGCAGTTCGGACTGGAAAAACTTTGCAATCTCAGGAGCAAGAGATGAAGCAGCTTAGGGAAACAATTGTTCTGCTGAAGCAGAGGCATGATAAACAAAATACTCTTGTGGAGGTCCTTTCAGAGCGACTAGTAAGTCTTTATCTTTTATTGAAAACTTAATAATTTGTTTTATTGTTTTTAATTCTTTTTCTGTAACAAAAATGAATATTGGGATTATTGTACTTTTCAAAACATATGTTTGAAGAGGAACTGTTTTTGGAATTAAAGAGCAATTGTTATACCTTTATGTGCTTGTTCACTAACAAATTTCATTGTTTATTTTCTTTCTCTCGCTGACAGGCCGGTGCCAAGGATGGTGATCTTCAGCGTGAAAATACACAGCTCAAAAGTAGCATTGCTCTGCTAAGGAGTCAAGTCAATGACCGAAACAATTTGGATAAACTCCAGCTTCAGGAGAAGAATGCACAGCTAGAACATGAAAAGAGGTCGCTTGAAATGATAGTTCAAGCATTATGCGAGAAGATCAGCAATGAAAAGGGCCCCGAAGGAGATCTTGCTGGGTAACCGATTCAATGCTGCTATGAACAATATGCATTTCATGTGAAGGGGGAAATTACGAAACACAACCTTCAGTTGAAGCACACTTTGCATCCCCTGTTCTTCATATTTTTGCAACACAGCCCAGAAAGTACACGCTTCAAACAACGCATATGTTGAGGAAACTGTGGATCGGTGTAGTAAGGTAGTTGATCGATGTATAGCAAACCATATTATGATTTATAGGGCGAGACACAGGATCCCAAATATCATTCTTCTTCAAAGCTTGCTTAACAAAAGAATTGAAACCTCGAGGTTCTTGTGGCGCAAAAAACCTAATAAAACTGAGAAAAAGGTAAAATCATCAACGCATAATAAGATTTAAATTTACTAGTTTTCCCTCTGGTAATTATTGGGTAACATAAAAACAGGATTCAAAACAGGAGAAGATGACAACAAATCAGGAGAGGCAAAGTACACATTATTATTAGACTAAAAAAAATCATAGAAAGTAATATCAGGTGTTGAGTTTTGAATTCAGTACTGTATATCATCACCCATATAAAGAAAAGAAAGATAGTCTCATAAAAATGGAGACATAAAGATGTGTGTCTTACGATCACAATAGTAAAATCCCTTGTAAATAGGGCTATAGCCTAAAAAGACACGAGGAGAATTTGGGGGATAAATTGTTACAAGCATAATCTCGCAAATAAAGAAAGTATAAACATCCAAAGATGTGAAACAGAGTATGAGGGTGTTTAGTTGGGGGGTTTGCCATCAGTATATGTGAGGGGAGTTAGTTGATGGGATAAACAACTGTCTAGAAAGAAAGCCTCGATCTAAAAAGGCAATGGAACATCTCGGTGTTTTACATTCAGCAATCATATGTTCAACCGGTGTATAAGAGCAAGAAATTCTGAACATAATACCACAAAATATGAGGTGGGGATAAAATTTATTTTGCTGTTTTTTTGTGTTTAATCTTCACCCAAACCCCTTTGATGACTCAAAGATTGGTTTTGCATGAGTTTCCTCTACATGTTTCCTTTTGAGAGAAAGCCCCCCCCTTCTTCCTAGGACTTTTCAGCACGCACGGTCTTTTCATCTCCTACACAACCGTGTCATCTTTCTAGAATATTCAGATACGGATCGGGCTGGACATCCAGATACAAGTTGTTCATCAACTTTTTTTTGATTCCCCATGTTGGTATATACCAAGTTCATTGAGCATGAACAAATCCTTTCCCATACAATGGTTATTGCAGCTGCAAACCCGTCATGGATCATACAGTTTGTACATTAAGGAATTTAACCCTTTTCATCTTAGAATATAATATATATTGCTTGTTTTTTAATACTTATTCGATATGGGATAAATTCTATAATATTCCCACTTATTTGCAGCCTTTTTGGGGTCCGTCAAGTGGCTTGATTTTTGTTGAGTCATTAAAGAGCTGATATCATAAAGGAGCTTATGATCGGAAGTTCTTTTTTATTGTACTGCAGTAAAAATCGATTACAATTGGTACTTTTATATGTATATGAGATATAAAACCCTAGTATATAATCTATGAGCTTAGTATATAAACCAGCTAACTGATCATGTTGTGCGCGCACAAGCATGGTTAATTATTAATCTTTGTTCTTGCTTCTCCTCGGGGAGCTTAGCTCGCTTGAGCTCAGGCTCTGCTTCGCCATCAATTAGTGCCCTGAAACATGATATTCAACAAACGAAAACGTTAGTACATAAAATCATTCTGGGCAAAAGAAAAGAAGAACCAGAAAAAAGCAGTTCAAGTTTCCAAGTGATATTATCTATATGATATCCTCTCCTACGTCCCAATTTATCGTGATCATAAAATAAAACAAATATTTCTGGAGAATCACAAACCGCAGGATTTGAGTCAGTGCGGCGTCCTTGGGGGCATCATTCTCTGATCTTGCTTTGACGATTTGAAACATGAGGTCAAGCCTGACTTGATTTGCAGCGCTCTGCTTGGAGATTATATTAGTTTCCTCTTTCAGTTTGGCGGTCTCTTTGCTTATTTCTTCAAATTTTTCCCTCACCTCTTTCTGTCCAGCTCGTATGCGTTCCTGGCCCTCGTTGATCTTCACCATGTCAGCTCTTATCCTTTTCATACTCCTTGTTAGCTTGCTGTCTCTTAATTTTCTTTTCTGTTAGACAGTAATTTTCAGGAATAATATATATTAGAAATTCTAGCATAACAGTGGTATCTAGGTTGTCTATGGTTATTAGTTTCCTGGAACTACACTGACATCCAAAGTTCTCAACTCCATACCGATTCGTGCTCTATTTTTTAAGACCCTTGTGATTAATTAAAGTACATGTAAGCAAGGTTATCAATACCCTTCCGGTCGCTATTCAGGTTTTTCTATTGGAACAGAACGTTTCGGTTTCGGCGTGTTGTTTCGGGGTTGTACTGTTCATATATAATTATATATATATATATATATATATATATATATATATATGAAAAAAATTAAAATATTAATTTAACAAGTATAATTTAAATTCAAGATAAATTAACTTTAAATTATACTATACAAACACAAAGTCAAACAAACATAATCTTAAAATTAGAAACATCTCTAAAATTCCAAAATATTATGATAGTAAAATGCTCTAAAATAAAAGAAATATTATGATTTTGACCCGGAACGGTACCGAGACGTTCTGACCGGAATTTAGCCGGAATTAAAACCGAGACGAAAACAACGCCGTTTCATCTCGGTTTTTTTAATGACACAGAACGTTCCGTCCATTCTGGCCGGAACGGAACGGAATTAACAAGCTTACATGTAAGTAGACACGAACACTCTCGTTCCAAACAAAAAATGACGAGAAGAATTAAAAGCGAAGAATAATACTTGGAAGATGTACAAACCTTGCTTCGAGCTGTGCCTCGACCATTCCTTATCGGGAGCATTCTTTTTTTCCAAGATCTGATTAATGGCAGCGTAATGTTTCTTGCCAATTAATCATATCATTATATATGATCCCACCAAAAAAACGCGCATTGGAAGTGGAACATGCGTGTCTGCTGGGTTGTTGAAAGGTTCTTTCCAACATACAAAAACACATTTTCCTCTCAAGTCATCAAATAAATAATATTAATAGGTAACTTTTCAGCTCATTTTTTATTGTACAGCCAAATATTAAAAGTTTTTTTTTAAGACATTATCAAGCATAAAAAAAATATTTTTAAAAAAATCACTTTCTATAGAAACTACTAACCAAAAAAAAAACCTAAGTTTCAGCAAGCAAAGGAGGTCTTATACACCTAATATCAATTTGGTGCGTTTAAAGAAATTTAATAAATATTTTATCTAAATTTATATTATATATGTAATTATTCACACATGTTAATTTGGAAGTGGAAAAATTATTTATTTGATGAAAGTCCAAATGTTTAAGGATTGAAAAACCTTGTATTCTGCAGACAAAGAAAGAGTTTGTTTGAGAATATAGTATAAGTTATTTTTAAATAAAACAAATATTTAGAAATATATTAAAATAATATAATTTTTTTAAAAAAATATTATTTTTTATATCAGAACATCAAAATGATACAAAAATATCTAATAAATTAATTTCAAGTAAAATATAAAAATATTTTTATTTAAAAAAAAACATTTTCCAAGTATATTCTCAAACAGGATCAAAGAGCTATTTCTAAACATCAGACGACAATTTGATATCGACCAGTCTTTTATGGCCTTTTAAGATATTTCTAAGCGGGCGGCGTCGTGTTTCGTGCATTTCCATGGCTGCTTTCGTGCTAGTTGGCATTTTATAGCACCGAGCGATATCGCTCGACGACAACACGTAAACAAAAGAAATCGCCCGACCATCGTAGCCGACGCCCGATTTGTCTTCTCCGACGACTTCATTGGAGGAAGGCAACAAGCAAGAGGTGGCGTCCCATTACCATAATAATCGTTCGGCTTTTATTTAGTGATGGGGCAGCTCTATCCCTTTATATCGTCTAAAAAGCAACAAACCTTTCAACGAATAATAAAAAAAAGATTGCTGAAAAGAATTATGCCCCGCGTATCAAGACCGTGACATTCAAACTTCAAGTGATGTTTCTCTTAGACTGATGGGTATTCATATTTCAATTTTAAAATGAAACATTGGAGTTTTTAATTTGTGAATATTGATACGTTTTATAGAATATTATGTTTGATTTTTTTCGCAGATTCGAATATTAAAACCAATATTTAGAATTATCAATTCAAATGTATTGAAAATATCTTAGTAATATAAATAATATGTATTTGAAACTATTTTTAAAAAATACTGACCTCTTCCGCTTGGTATTAATTAATGTCAACGACTCGATGAATTATAGCGTGAGGCACTGATTGCCTTATTGTTTTTGTACTATATGAGGGTGTATTTTTAACTATGTTTAACTCCCCCCCCTAACAAATTCTATATATGAACTTCTACAAAAAGGAACAATATTCGAGGAAATGAAAAGGAAATCCAAATAAACGTGACCTGTACGGAATTTAAAAACACCAATTAAAAAAAAACGAAAAAAAAAAACATGAGTTTTAAACTCACAAGTTTACTCTTTTTAAAAAAAAATAACGATGATGAAGTTGAATCGTTCAAGGATTCACAAGGTATTGAATAGGACAAATAATAACGATGATGAAGAAGAATTAATGGATGACAATGACACGTCAGCTGGGGGAACCCATAGTTATCAATACCGTTCTGGTCGCTATTCCGATTTTTCTATTGGAACAGAACATTCCGGTTTCAGAGCGTTTCAGCGTGCCGTTTCGAGGTTGTATTGTTCATATATATATATATATATATATATATATATATATATAATTAAAATATTAATTTAACAAGCATAATTAAAATTCAAGATATATTAACTTTAAATTATACAATATAAACACAAAGTCAAACAAATATAATCTCAAAATTAGAAGAAAAAAAATCACAAGTTAAAAAAAAAAGGATTTTAAGGCCGAAACGGCACACTCGGAACGGTACCGAGACGTTCCGGCTGGAATTTGGTCGGAATTTCCAGAACAGGCTGGAATTAAAACTGAGACAAAAACGACGCCGTTTCATCTCGGTTTTTGTAACGGAACGGAACGGAATTGACAGCTATGTTTGAACCTTCTATGTTTATTCTATTTAAATTAAAGATAATTTCCAATCCTCTATGTGTAATGGAGTCAAACCTTCATTTGAACCATATAATTTTATTAGATATAACATATTTTTCTATTTATCTAACAAAGGTAATTAAGGTGATCTTATAAAAAAGATAAATAAATTATTTTAGATAGTTACTTAAAAAATCATTAATTTTCTACATTACTTATTTTTATGAATTCAAGTATTGAGATTTATTGGATCGGAGAATACTCTACACAAAAATAATATTAAAATTTAGTTAACATAAGGATCTCATCAAATCCTGATTGCATAAGAGCTTGCTTCATCGAATACTTTGCTCATGAATTATTCTTATATTTTCAAGTTTTATTAAAAACATCATTGAAAATCACAATATAACGATCGCTTAATTACAAGGTAGAAAATCAAAGGCTAACTACAAACAAAGATGAAAATAAACTCCCTGTAAATTTTGAAAAAAATATGGATGACATAGTTCTATATATATCACGTCCATTTTTTAACTTGTAAAATGTACTAAACGAGCGATCAAGGAGAAGAAATTTAGAGCAACCGGAGAGAGCAAGTCAGATGGGAAACTTTCGCGAAGTCATCCTCTTTTCGTGCCTTCAAGATAGCAAACATGGTATTGAGACGAAGTTGCACGTTTTTACTCGCATCAGATATAACTTCAGTCTCTTTTTTGAGTTGCTCACATTCTGAATCTATCTCTTCGAACCTTTCTCTCATTTCCTTTTGCCCTTGTTTGATGTCTTCCTGTTGCTCGCTTATCTCTGTCATCTCTGCTTTCAGCTTTTTTATTTTCCTGTTGATTCTTCTATTCTGCCAGCAAACATAACCAATAAAACGACGTCAGAAGATCATTGTTAGTCACGAAGAGCTACGAAAACAAAAAACTTGGTACCTCGAGATCTTCAGACTGCATCGTGCTAAGTGACTTCTGGTGATATTTGGTTGACGCCATTATTTGTCTTCCGAAACACGAGATTTTACTTAGCTAGCCCAAACACGAGACCCAACCGAAATCGTGCAACAAGAAACCTTTGGAGTTAGCTCTCTGTATTATGAGCACTCCTCCCCCCTCCAATTCCATTTATACTTGCATAAAGAGAACATCTATGATCCCTTCCGTCAAGTTAGCTTTACTTGTTGCGTGACGATTGGTAGATGTTTAATGGAAGGTCCCATGCTGTCACAGCACTTAGTTTCTGCAAGACTTTATAGATCGATCGATGACTTTTGATGTCGCGCGACTTCGCACGATTCTTTTTATTTTTAGACACTGGTTTTGTTGTTTTTTGATATTTTTTGGGTTAGAAAATTAAGCTTAATTTATTTATTGTATTATAATAAATATTTTTAATTTTAGTGGTTTTTTTTATTAACGTGGGTGTTCGAGTCAGTTTGCGCACACCTCGACTAATTCTACGAGTCTTGAAATTGATAACTATGTGAGCATTCAGTGATTATCATACTAGCAACTACAAGATTTGAGCACAAAATTATAAAGAATATATTTTTTAGACTCCAATATAAAATTAGAGGAAGAATATATTTTTTAGTCTCTCACGTTGGGTGTCCCATATAAGGCGCCCACGGGGTCTCACGACCTAGGCTGCCTATTGGTGGATCGAGGTCTTACAATTGGGAGGTGTTTGGGAAGCACATAAAAAATGTTTTTTTAAAAAAAAAAAAGATTTTTTTTTTGTTTTAAATAAAAATATTTTTAGTGTTTTTAAATTATTTTGACGGGTGAAATAAAAAATAAAAAAATAATAATATTTTGATGTATTTTTTTTTAAAAAAAACTCTTTTTCAAATATCCAATTGTGTAATTTTCTTCGATTAAGCGGGGAGAGAGAGAGAGAGAGAGCATGTTGGTACCTGAGAGATGGGTTTAGATTACGAGAAATAGTGAATAAGATGGCATGAGTTCAGAACTCATGGAAATTTACCACCAAGAAATTGTAGTTACCAATATACAAGTAATATTTTATAAGATGGGCACTTTTTTTGTGTGTCCCAGATCCCTTTTTTCCTTCTGGCATTTCAGATTTGCTCGTCGATAAATCGTTCTTCTATGTTTTTTTGACATAAAGCATGATTTAAGGTCTGCGTCTTCTTCTTTTTTCTCCCCTTAAAGCCTCTTCATGCTGCCAATTAAGATGCATAAATGCTTAGTTATGTGAAATTTAATTTCAGCTCATTAGCCTGTTCAAGTTACTCGTGCACAAAATTCACAAATTTTTGCCAAAGTACCATCCCATCATGGCAAGCCAAACAGATCACATTACAGCAAGGAAAAGCAAGAACCATAGTTGCGTTGGACTTTTCCTCGAGCAAAAGATTCCCATTGCTCGAGGATAATGGTAAGTGACCACGGGATGCACCAAGCAACTCCGCACCAAGAAACAAGTTTACCACCAAATTCCCAGGAGCAGTAACAAAGAGTAAAAATGTGCTCTTGTCTCTAAGATATTTTAGTATATTTGGCGATGAAGCAAGGGAATCTGTTGAATTACATGGGTGATTTAATTGGGAATGCAATGGAAAAGGTGATAGGTTAGAGACATACAACCATTAGAAATAGCGTCAGAGTTTCCTGCTAGGGTAGAGAGTAAAGTATCCCCAAGAGTCGGTGACAAATTGGCCCGAGTTTTACAAAACACATCTGGGACCAGTTACTGATTTCATACAAGTCTAACTACCATGGTTGAAAGCTGATGGTTTTTTGACCCAACATGAAAAATAAAAATAAAAAATCACAACATGTCTTTTGGGTCATACTTTAGTTTGATTTACTAGTATCGATTCATAGAAACATAAATCTTTATACAAAAATTCCAAAATCATCACTAGACGAGGACAAGATTTATTGATTTTTAACCGATTGTGCTTGAGATGATGAAAGACCATATATGTTATCACTTCACATTCTAAAATATATCCTTTTTAGTCCCATTTAAGATTAAATATTTTTTTGTAAAAACTCTAATTAGAACTTGTTAAGGAATCATGTCACCTAAAAACTTAAGTTTATAGGTGAGACTATAAAATATGATTTATATTATTCTTTAACACACTCCCTCAAGTGAAAGCCTTTTGAACTTGAAACTTGCACAAGTCCTCACTACCTTGTGCTTGATTTTTATCAAGTAAAATGAGGTGGTGAAATTCAAACTCGTGACCACTGGATCAACAAGACTCTGATACCAAGTTAAGAAAACTATCTTATCTAAAAACTTAAATTTATAGATAAGACCCTAAAATATAATTTATATAATTATTTAATAGAACCATACCTTAAATTGGAAGACAAATGAAAATTTCAAAAGTCAAAAAGTTGATCCTAACTATAATCACACCTCACATTTTAGGGCCAAGTAGAATTTCAATGATCAAAGACTTCGTAGGCTGTGAAAAAAACAAAGAGCTCAAGAAATCCGAATGTGAAGGGGTATACCCAAATGAAAAAACAAATATGACCAAGTTAAGGTTAAAACAAAATGAGAATGCCCCACTAAAACAATAAAAAAAAGGACAAAAACAAGAGACAATGATAGCAATCCTAGGTCTTTAGAACCTTGAAACACTTTTGAGCCTACATGACGTGTTTTTAAAAGCCTTTTCTAATCAAGCAATTAAAGAACTCTGGCCATTAAATATTATTCTTAAAATACAACAGAATTTTTGCATAAAAAATGGCATTGTGAACAAAGTTTATATTTCAAAAACACCAAAAGAATTATTTTGTTTTCTTTTATAGACAAGATTATAAACTTATACGCATGCTATATTCTTAATATTGAATAAAAAATATTTTTTTATTTTTTATTTTGAGTTAAAATAGCTAGGTTGTAACCTAAAGATGATTTTTCTTAAAACTTTAGTCAGACCAACAATTAAAAACATATTATCTTAGTTTAAATCTAACAAACAAACAATACATCTTACCTTAAGCAGCAGTCATGATAAAAAAAAAAACTTTGTTCAAAATGAAACAAGATTACACTAGTTCAACGCTTAAGAATACGATGCTTTGTAATGGTGCTAAACAGAACAACGTCACGTATTACATTACATTGCTATAGTTTTAAACAAAACAACATTGTTTGTTACCTTTTCAAACTTGCTGTTCGGGTTTTTCATTTTATGATTATTTCATATAAAAACTCAAGTCTTTGTATAACTTCTGAAATTGCTTATTACCTTTTCCATTCCTGCTCTTCTTACCTTTTCAAGCTTGTTGTTTTTTCATTTGAAGAACGTTTCAAATAGAAGATCAATGTTTTTGGTGATCAACATAGACCGATGTTTCAGCTCACTGATATCATCCAAGGATTGGTTTGCCTTGGATGGCGCAACATCAAGATGGCCAGATCCCGCCTGTTAGAAAAGAGATCATAGCATCATCCAACAGTCCAGAAATACACTCGATGATGCCAATTCCATATGGTGAACATAATAAGATTTTTATCAGAAAAATGCAGCCACCAATACATTTTTCTTGCGGAATCCGCAACTATATTTTAATGGCTATGTCAGCATACAAATTTTATCCCCGTAAATCATAACAAGAAACATGAAAGTAATCATCCATCGAGTTTCAATTCTAACAAAATTCTTCATCCTCACTCTTAATCACCCCTACATTTTCATTCTTTTTCTATGTAGAGATTGCGTCTTATCAGAATTACTCACACTTTTCACCAAATCTACAAGAATTGTCTACCTTCCATGTAAATTATCATTAGATTCTAAGGAATATTGCTAAATTCTTGATATTAGCGTGTTAAATACTGCTGAACATTCTAATCTAAAACTTTTTGAATGACAAATATTAAAGCGAGATCTAGCAATCAAATGATGTTTTCAAATTCTTACTTTCTAAAAAATAGATTTATTACCATAAGCTTTTTTCATACTGGTACCAATCTAAAAATAAGTACTTCCAACCTTGTATCCAATAAATAGCTTATGGTATAGTTTATTGCAAATTACGACAGGTCCATATTCTTTTATTTTGCCAAACAGTCCTCAACTACATAACGTGAGCATTCTTTCGTCAGTACAGACAGTTGTCTTGCATTGCCCAAGTAGTTCACCTCTTACTGAAAATAAAACCTTATAAAATAAACAATTTTGATTAATTTATAGTCAATTCAGCGGATGTATTAAGCATAAGGAACTCTCAAACTTGCAGCAAAAGAATATCTACATGCAAGCTAACTTTTATCAAATCACTTGTACGGTCAACTAGGAACCTATCACCAGTCTTCTGCAGTTAATTGAAAAATGTCAAATTGATGACTATCCAGAATAGTCATCTGACATGTAACATGTAATGCTTTTTAATTATGATGCCAAAGCTTCTTTTTTTAAGATTATGTCTAGGTCGACAGCTCATTTAACTATTTCAAACCATGATTTGTATGAGCTAGTTGCTAGGATTGTTTGACCTAGAGGTGGACATAAGAATGATATTAGTTGGTCTTCTATTTGGATGATGAAATCTCTAATATTGCCAATATTTGTTGTGCGGGTTTGATATTGAAAAAGGTTTGTGAATGTTGTGATTTTTTTTAGTTGGTTTAAAATGAATTCGAATTGCAAGATTATCTAAGTCACCCCTCTTAAATGCTTCAGGATTTCATGAAAAACAACCCTCCATACATGAACCAATGATAACCCTACTGTAATGGAGTCAAATCCAGCATGAATACGCTGACAAAAAAAAAAAGAAGAAGCTGAAGTGACACAATGAACATTAGCAAATTGCAAGACAGTGTCAAATTCAGCAACAGTGGCGAAAATGACAGCATGGTGAGTTGTTACGATCATGGAAGACGAAGCACATTATTTACCACAGTTAAAATTTCGCATCTAAATTTTAAAAATATTGATTTACTCCGCACATTCTAGATTATATTATGCTTCCATTAAACAAAATAAGGAGAGAAACTAAAAGGAAGACGGAGAGAGACTCACCATAAGTTGCAGCTTCTGATACAATGTCTCCACACAGATTTCTTGGACGGTGATTGTTTTGCTCTGCGAAATGCAAAATTCAGTGTTCTGCATTTCCATGTCATCTTGCATAAGTTGCAGCCCCAGCTTTATGGAATCAATTTCACTCAGGAAATGCTCATTTTCTTCACCAATAGCACGTAGCACCATCCCTTTTGATTTCCTCTTCTATCAAAATCAAGACAACAACATGAAAGCAATGGAAAATAAAGAAGCGAGAATGAGATGCTTTTGCTCCTCAATCAAGAGCTATGGCCAACGCTAAAATTTGTTATTACCTTCACACGTTTCCCACTCTTGATGTTTTTTCTCCTTTGCACTTTCTGATCTGGTGAAGTTCCTGCAATAGCACCTTCTTCACCTTGGAGTTTCTCCTTTGCCTCCTTGAGTGACTAAATGAGAAGCAAAAATATAGCAAGAAATTATGGATACATAACAGAGTATTGATGCCGGTTAATTACTTTTACTCCAATTGATTTTTTTTTTATTAAGCCAAAATCAAACGTATGCAGCAAAATAAGGAATTTGGATGCAATAGACTTCCATAGATGCCATCAAGAAGCCACACAAAAACAAATCTAATCTCATCCCATAAAAGAAGTGACGGGATTGAACCCTTGAGTATCAGTAAAAAAAAAGAAAAGAAAAGAAAGTGGCGCATGATAATGCACATATTCCTACTCTCACCCAGGGTCAAGAACTACGAGTGAAGGACCAATCGGCTTCTATGTGAACTCACTCCAACCTCGCTCTTTCAAGGAGAAGGTGGAGGGATTCGAGTAGGGATTCAGCCTCTGTTCGTACTCAAAAAGAGGTCAAAGTTAATCCTTCAACATTTCAGTGGAGACCAAATTTAATCGCTGCTGTTGACCCGACATCCCTATCTGTTGTCAGCTAATTACTAACTTGTATTGTCAATCCTCTAATTGTGGCAATAAGGTTCTATTTGTGGGAAGAAGAAGAAGAAGAAGCTTATGAATGAAAACAACTTTGTTAACGGATTCCCTTATTTGATTAATAGCCAAGTTTTTTCTTCACATGATCATATCAAACTCTTCCATTGTAAGAAAAAAAAAAAAAGTTATTTTCTATCTTTGTAGAATAAAAACCCTCCAATTGCTTTAAAAATTTAAAACCTTGTACAAAAAAGGAAAAGAAAGAAAGACAAGGATAGCAAATTAAGACAAATCCATCGAGCTTTAAAAGTCTCTGTTTACTAGGACGAGGCAGGGTAAGAACTATTGCATAAGAGATGGAAATTGAGATAGATTTTCCATAAACCAGACCTATTTTGAAATTGCAAGGTGAAGTTGGCTTTCATTTATATTTCAGATCTGGAGTTAACAAGAAACAACATGCACACACCAACTGAAAGAGAAAAGGCAAGTAAGCAACTATATTAATCTTTAGTACTCTTACTATCAGCAGCTTTCAAAGCCTCAGACAAAGCATCATTATCCTCCGTTGGTTGTTTCAGAAAAATCCTTCGAGGACGAAGCACTTTGAAGAGAATAGAAGTGGTTGTTATGTAGAGGGATGACGTCATCAATCGCCGGAAGCCATAACCCCGCGTTGAGGAGAGAGAGAGGTTTGGTGAATACTTCTCGACTAAGGTTTCGTTGAAAGGCTTTGGGCTGTCGATTATGAAAGTTAAGTTTTTTTTTTTTTTTTGGATATCTTTGCAGAAGGGAACCACATGACCCGGAAAGCGCACTTTGTGGGCCCAGGGCATGCGTAAACCTCCGGCTGTCCCAGGCTCTTACTAAGGGGACGGTGACTCACAGAAGAAGCTTCGCACCTCAGGTTTCGAACCCAGGACCTGGGAGGAATACCCCACGCAAGTCCCAAGCCTCCACCGTTGGGCTAACTCCTTGGAGTCATGAAAGTTAAGATTACAAGTGGAATTACAATTTTACTTATAATAGATTCATTTTTTCCATAAATTGAAAACTATCACCTCAGGTTTTATATATTATTACCATACAAGTACTATAAATGGTTTCAAATTTGAACTCGTAACACAAAATTCGTAGATTTTATTTGCTTCCTGATCCTTACATCTCAAGATTGTTGCTGTAATTAGGTGCTGATAATGCCACTCCATATAGTTATAGAACATTCTGATCATGGCAATATTGAATAATTATCAGTTAATTGTGCAGAGGTAATATCATCTATTAAACGAAATATGTCATGTGATTTATGAGACTGTAACGACGAATGCTATAAATGATTGATTAATTATGAAACAGTACGTACCTTGCATGTATTTCTATCCACTTTTGTGCTAACTTGATTTTTACCATTGGATGTATGTTTGAAAGTATGATTAAAGTTGTTTTTCGGAATATCTTTTGTTTGAAAAATTATTAGATTTAAAATAAAATAAAAATTATTTTTTTCAAAATCATTTTTGAAGTGCAGTGTTAAACAAACACTTATTGGTGTTCTTTTTATCAATTGAATTATCGATCCGTACATCAGTACTCAATCAAATCCTTTCATCTAAAATGATTATATTTTTTATATATAGAAAAAAGCTATGCTAAAAATGGCATTGCTATATTGCTCAAGGTAGTGATCTAGATGGAAACCCTAATGTATTTTGATGGGGTTAGAAAACTAATTTATGGTTCGAGAACCTAATTGAGAATTGATGCGTGTGTGTGTGTAGTTTTTATGTCCATATTTGTATTGAGGACTTGAGGGAAACAGAGCAACCATATGTAGTTGATAAAAGAAACACATGGTGGAGCGAAGATGAAAATATTTTTGATGAGATTCTCACCTTCGCATCATCATCTCAAAGAATGAGCAGGCAGTAGAAGAAGAAGCTGGAGCAGGTTTCAGCAGTCGTGATGTGATTGGAACACAAGAGGCTGGAGCATTCCACCAGAAACCGATTGGAATAGAAAAAAAAAAAAAAAAAAAAAAAAAAAACAGATCCAGGAAGGATTTTAGTAAACACAGCCATAAGAAACATTTATATATATATATATATACACACACACACACACTTAATAATGGATTGCATTGCCAAAATCATGCTATGTTGATGCAGCAGCAGCTTACAAGTGCCTATATATATATATATATATATATATATATATATATATATATATATATATATATTTATAGGCATTTATGCCGACATGAGAAGAACAATCAGTTCTCTCTGTCTCGGCCATTCACACGCTAATTAAGATACTTCATAGCTAAGAATGACACACGCTAATTAAGGCTTACATGAATTATAACTAGCCAACTCAAGCTAAAGTGTCAATCCTTGAGTTTTATTCAAAGTGTCAAATGAATCCCCACACTTTTGGCATGTGTATTATGCCCTTTATATACATGAACAATTCAATGTATTAGAAATCAGTTAATTATCTACTTAACTGATTTCTAACTAATATCAACAGAAACCAACAAACTAATTTGTAACTGACTAGTTTATCTCAACATATCCTCCCCTAAACTAAATCAGTTTAAAAGCCTCGGTATTTCACATACACCAAGTTGCTTTCTTAGTTTCACAAATGCATCTAGTTTAAGAGGTTTGGTCATGATGTCCGCAATTTGTTCCTGTGAGCTGCAATACTTCAGTTCTATTGCTCCTTCCTTTGATAGATCACGAAGAAAGTGATACCTGATCGATATGTGTTTGCTTCTTCCGTGCATGACTGGGTTTTTTGACAACTTGATCGCAGAGCTATTATCACAGTAGATTACACAACTCTTCTGATTCCAGTTTAGCTGACGAAGAACCCTTTGCAGCCATATAGCCTGGCATGCACATGCAGCTGCTGATATAAATTCAGCCTCTGTTGTTGAGAGAGTGACTATCGCCTGTTTCTTGGAGCTCCATGCAATCGCTCCTGAACTCATCATGAATACATATCCTGACGTACTCCTTCGATCATCCAAATCTCCAGCATAATCGCTATCCGAGTAAGCAATTAATCCATTAGTCCCTCCTCTCTTCTGATAACAAATCCCCAACTCAGTGGTGCCCTTCAAGTACCTCAATACTCTCTTAACTGCCATCATATGAACTTGAGTGGGTTTCTCCATATACCTGCTCACCAAGCTCATCACATACATCAAGTCGGGTCTTGTCACCGTCAGGTACATCAAACTTCCGATCATTTGCTTATACTGGGTAGAGTCCACCTTGACTCCTCCTTCATCCTTCGTCAATTTGCAGCCAGGCACCATCGGTGTTTTAGTGGGATTACTGTTCTCCATCCCAAATCTCTCCAGGATTTCTTGAGCATATTTCTTCTGACTCATGTAAATGCCCTTACTGGTTTGCATAATTTCAACTCCCAGGAAGAATTTCATTCTTCCCAAATCTGTCATGTCAAATTCATTCTTCATAGACACCTTGAATTCTTTGACCAATGTCTCATCATTGCCAGTAAAGATCAAATCATCCACATATATGCTAATGATCAACATCTTCCCTTCTCCGGTCTTAGTGAATAAGGTGTGTTCACTAGGACATTTCTCAAAACCTTCCTTGAGAAAATATGCTTCTATCCTGCTGTACCATGCCCTCGGGGCTTGCTTTAGTCCATACAAACCTTTTCTAAGTTTGAAAACTTTGTCTTCCTCCCCGCACTTTTTGAACCCTTTAGGCTGCTCAACAAATACATCCTCTTCCAACTCCCCGTGCAAAAATGCACTCTTAACATCCAACTGATAGATGTTCCACTCATTGTGAGCTGCCAAGGCCATTATTGCCCGAATAGTGTCCCATCTAGCAACTGGGGCAAATACTTCTGTGTAGTCAATCCCTTCCCTTTGTGCATATCCCAGCACCACCAATCTGGCTTTGTATTTGTCCACTTCCCCTTTTTCATTCAGTTTTGTCTTGTAAATCCACTTTACTCCTATTGCCCTGGCCTGCTTAGGCAACTCTGTCAAGACCCAAGTATTGTTCTTCTCTATGGCTTGGATTTCACTTTCCATGGCCTTCTTCCATATGGAACTCACAGCAGCTTCTTCATATGTTTTTGGGTCCCTTGTTTCAGTGTACATGACCATATCCTGGTCCTCCTCACTCTCTGACAGCCCCTCTCCAGACACATGATCCCTCATCCAGCTTGGTTGTCTGCTTACCCTTCTCTCCATTCTGTTTGACCCACTTGTCTGCACTTCACCAACAACATTCCTTTCATCTTGATTTCTTCCACCATCATCATTTCCCAGCCTTAGTTCTGCTGCAGTTTCAGACCCCAGCACAACATTTTCCAGACCTGCATTTTCTTCCATCCCAGCATCAGGATTTTCCAGCCCTGTTTCAGCCTCATTTCTCAGCCCAGAATGAGCATTTTCAACCTCATCTTGAGCTTCTTGTGGTGTGGCTACTTCACCAGTCTCTTCCATGTCATTTTCCCCCCATTTCAATGAGTTGCTTCTAGGGTCAGTTTCAGTTTTGCTCCAAGTCCAGCCTTCATACTCATTAAAAACCACATCTCTACTTGTGATGATTTTCCTGCCCACAGGGTCAAACATCCTGTATGCTTTTGACTCCTTGCTCAGGCCTAGATGTACACACTTTAGGCTCTTCTCATCTAACTTCTTCCTTGACTGGTCAGTTTTGTGCACATATCCAATGCACCCAAACACCCTGATGTGTTCCACCGAAGGTTTATGCCCTCTCCATGCTTCTTCAGGAGTCATATCCTTCACTGCCTCAGTTGGACTCCGATTCATCAAATATATAGCCCAGTTGACTGCCTCGGGCCAGAATTCCCTCGGCATTTCTCTTTCCATCAGCACACTTCTGGTTATGTTCATGATATCCCTGTTTTTTCTCTCCGCTACCCCATTTTGCTGGGGAGTATATGCAGTTGTAAGCTGCCTGCTGATGCCATTTGTTGTGCAAAACACATTGAACTCAGCAGAATTGAACTCCCCTCCTCTGTCTGTTCTCAAGCAGCAGACACTCTCACCCGTCTCTTTCTCCACCAGTACTTTGAAGTTCTTAAAACTGACAAATGCCTCTGATTTTTCAGTAAGGAACTGCACCCATATCTTCTTTGAAAGATCATCAATAAAGGTGATCAAGTACCTCTTCCTGCTATGTGATGCAGGGGTTATTGGTCCGCAAATATCAGCGTGGACCAATTGCAATCTTTTTGTGGCTCTCCACAGGCTTTGCTTAGGGAATGGATCCCTATGCTGCTTGCCCATCAAGCATCCCTCACACACCTTAGATGGAGTTTTCAGCAGAGGTAACCCCAACACCATTTTCCCATTATAAAGAGCATTCAGCCCTTTATAACTCAAGTGGCCATATCTACTATGCCACAGCTGAGATTCCTCCTCAGTGACAGTTTTGAAACAGGCTAATTCACTAGGGGCAGCATGCTCTCTAGGGGTCATGGAAGCTAATATCACAAACATCCTATTCAAAGACATTTTACTCTTCATGATTAGTCCCTTGGAAGGATGAAACACTTTACACCAATTATTCTTCAACAGAATTGCTAATCCCCTCTCCTGTAATTGCCCAATGCTTAGCAAATTATTCCTTAATTCTGGAATATAGTAAACTTCATTAATAGTTTGTGTAGTGCCTTCTACATCCATTCTAATATTTCCCATGCCCATCACCCCCATTCTCGTATTATTTCCTAGCCTAACAGACTGCCTAAAGCTTTCATCTAGATTCACAAACCACAATTTATTTCCTGTCATGTGATTGCTACAGCCGGAATCTAGAAACCATACCTCATCTCTTTTTGCTTGATGAAGCTCTACGTGTGTCATTAGGAGCATTTCTTCTTCTTCGTCCAGTTCAGCATAATGTGCTCCCCTCTCCCATTCTGGACATTCGTACTGAAAGTGACCCAATTTATGGCACTTGTAGCATTCAATGGCTTCTTTACTGAACTGTGGTCTGCCTCGCCCTCTGCCTCTGCCTCTGGCTCCTCTAAATGTGTTGAAAACACCCCTGCCCCTTCCTCTAGTTACTCTTTCATCATGCATAACCTTGAGGGCCTGGTCTTCATCTCTGTGTTCTGCCATTCTTTGTTCATGCACCAAGAGGCTGCCGTGTAATTCATCAATGCTCATCGAGTCCAGATTATTTGACTCTTCTATGGAACATACTATGTAAGCAAAATTGGAGGTCATAGTTCTTAGAACCTTACTGACTATCACACTCTGATCCATCTTCTCCCCTTGGGCTCGCATTTTATTTACCACAGTCAAGGTACGAGACATGTACCTGTCAACCTTCTCACCATCCTTCATGCTCAGAAGTTCAAATTCCCTTCTCAGAGCTTGTAGTTGAGCCCGTCTCACCTTGGTTGACCCCTGATACTTCTGACTCATTGAGTCCCAAATTGCTTTGGATGTGCTTTTGTCCAGGATTGTCTCCATGATCTCACGGTCTATTGCCTGGAACAAAAAAATTTTTATCCTCAAATCCTTCAGCTTGGCTTCATCCACAGTCTTTCGTTGCCCCTCACTAGCAGCTGCTAGTCCTCGTGGTGTCACCGTTGGGATGCCTTCTTCAATCAGAGTCCACAACTCTTTACTTCTCAGAAAATTTTCCATCATCATCGACCAGTGGTCATAGTACCCGTCGAATCTTGGGATGGCTGCCTGCACAAATTTGTCTGAGGAAGACATCTTCTTCTTCCAAGAAATACTGATTTCTCTCTTTCACCTTTCTCACCTCTCTTTCCCTCTGTGTTTCTCTCGCTCGCTTCTCTCTCTCACGGTGTTTCTCTCACTCACCTCACTCTTGCTCTCTGTGTTTCTCTCACTCACCACAGATTTCAGCTCCTCGATCTATGGTGGTTGTAGATCGTGGATCTGTTCTTTCCTCAAGAGTTTCTTATTCACTCTTCTACGGTCTGGACTTCAATTTCTTCCCTCAATCACTGATTCAGAAGCTCGAGATGATCGATTGTCGATCAAAGAACTACTAAGATCGATCTTAGTCTCTGCAGAGAGTTTTCTCTCTTTCTCTCTCTGTTGTTCTTGTTTCTCGAAGCTTCACTCTCTTTCTCTAAGTCAGTCCCCGTTCACACGCTCTGATACCATTTGTCAATCCTTGAGTTTTATTCAAAGTGTCAAATGAATCCCCACACTTTTGGCATGTGTATTAAGTTAGAAATCAGTTAAGTAGATAATTAACTGATTTCTAATACATTGAATTGTTCATGTATATAAAGGGCATAATACACATGCCAAAAGTGTGGGGATTCATTTGACACTTTGAATAAAACTCAAGGATTGACATAAAGTACTTCCTTGCTAAGTAATGAAATCAGCCAATCATCTGCTTCCGAGCTAATAATATTCTACTAGAATTTACCATCCTCTTCTTCACAGTACTGCAGGTACCGACTTAGCTTGGTGTAATTGCAAGTGATTACTTTTCGTGTTTTTCTGGAATACATTTTAAATTATTTTTGAAAATATTTTTTATTTATAAATATATTAAAATATTTTTTTATTTTTTAAAATTATTTTTAACATCAAAACATTGAAAATTATCTAAAATCACTAAAAAATAATTTAAAATAAAAATAAAAATAATTTTTTTTAATTGTTTTCAAAAATACATTTAAAACACAATATAAAACAGTTTCGAAACATAGAGAGTAGAGTAGAACTGCTGAGAAATATCAGTATATCCATCACTTACAGCCATACAGGTGATGGAAAATGATAAAGCGCGATACAATTAGACTTTGATCCTGCGTGTCTTGTCCTCTGCAAAACATCGTTTTGTTTCTATCTTAAAAATAATGACCAGATGTTTCCAAGCTTCTTACATATCAAATATGTGAGGTTTTCATTACAGTAATTCATAAGTATTTTTTTTTAATTTTATATTTATTATTATACAATATACTAAAACATAGGGGTTTTCAATTCAGAAGTACTTCAATATTGGATTGGATTTGTTTTTTCTTGCTGGCCCTGTTTTCTTGATTGCCCGTCTCATGGCCAAGGAAATGAGATTTCCTGATTTGTTCTTCATTGCTTTTTATTAGGCTATTCAAACTCATGACTCATGAGATTTCTTTTTTTTTTTTTGGTATAAACCACGTGGTGTCCCAGGCGTTGACCCAGGCTAATCCACGTTCGCACCGGGTGGGTCCCGAAGGGGTAAAAGTGCTTCCCAAATGGCCGGCTCCATACAAGAGGAGGGTTTGAACCCCTGACCTCTCTTAAGGGACGAGAGCGCCCTCACCACTCACGCCAGGACCCTTGGGTACTCATGAGATTTCTTGATTTGTTCTTAATTGCTTTTTATTAGGTTATTCAAACTCATGATTCAAGAAAAGTGTTTAACAGGTTAACCTCAGTCGTTTGATTTTTTTTATTAATTTTTTTTTAAAAAAAATAAGATTTTATCAGAAAACTCCTAGAAAATAAGGAGAGAAAATCTAAAAATCATCTTCAAAAAATATTTTAAAATTTGTATTTTAGGTATAATTTGAGAAGCTTCAAGAACTGAGCTGACCACATTAAGCTCATCTAGAAAATGGCTTATAAAATATTCTGATGAAACTTGAACATGATTTAACGATCAATCATTCAAAAGTAAATCACATTTAAAAAAATAATTCTTTCGCATTGTTTTAATATGTTTTTTTTTTATAAGTTCCGACTTGAATTTATATTTGTATTTGTTTGTTTCATAAACGTTTTTGCTAGGCATTTCATGGAGTCATACCCCACTATTTTGGTATTTCCCCTCCATAAAGTTGACTGCTGGGCATGGATGTTTTGGCACAATCCAATCTTAATATTATCTTCAACGCCTTTCATGCAGAGATATGAAGTTGAAGAAAAGGTCCTTGGACCGAAATTAACCAGAGGAATTTTAAATCTAACTAGTCGGAGTCGACTGGAATAAGCAGAGGTACGTATAATTTAACACAAATATATAGTAGAAACAACATTTTAGATGGTTCTTCGGGGGGGGGGGGGGGCGATCGATCTGAAGGCTGGCTAGCTTTTGGTAAGGTTCTACTTTCCCATTAGAACCCTAAAACATAATATTTAAACAAAGAAAACGTTAGTGAATCATATCATATGCATCGCGCGCAATAAGAACAGAAAATCAACAGACATATTAATTTGGAGAATGACAGACCGTAAGCTACGGGTGAGTAGGGCATCCTTGACGCCATCATTCTCTGCTCTTGCTCTGATGATTTGAAACATGAGATGAAGCTTGAGTTCATTTGCGGCACTCTGCTGAGAGATCAGATTGGTTTCCTCTTTTAATTTGGCAGCCTCTTCACTGATTTCTTGAAATTTTTCCCTGACTTCCCTTTGTCCCTCTCTTATGCGTTTTTGTCCCTCGCTGATCTCTACCATATCAGCTTTTATCCTTTTGATTCTCTTACTTATTTTTTTTCCATTTTTTTTCCGTTTCTATATGCAATTATGCTCAAATCGTTAGAAATCCAAACAAAAAGACAACAGACAGGCATAATTATACCGCGTACACACTAATTCTGATATACAGAAACCCCTAATCAGAAGAAAGCCAATATATATATATATATATAGAACAACGATAAAAGGAACGACAAGATAAAGTCATCAATGAAGAAAGGCACTTCTAATGCGCAATACCAGACATGAAGAAGTCCTCTGCGCGTTCATTTCTGTAGGCATGCCCTTCCCCGTGATAACCCTACATTTGCTTGAGAGTTTTTCTATGGTGATGGGTATGATATGGTGATGGGTATGATGGGTATATCATACCCATCACCATAGATATATATATAGATACATAGAGAGAGACCCGAAGAGAGCATGATCACGCAATAAGACGCCGTACAGACTAAAGAAGAGGAAAGGTAAACTCGTTTAAAAGAGATCACTATAAATTACGTTTTAGCATTTAAAGTACTTTTTATAATGTTTAAAGCTATATCGATAGAATATTTTCTTGTTTTTCTAATTTAAAGTAGAGGTAAGAATAAGAAAATCTTGTTTTTTTTAAAAAATATATATATAAATAAACAGATTAGCATTTTTTTCCGGCAGGCCACCGCCACCAGTTAGGTGGCCTAACACATGAATATTAAACCAAGTCAATATTCAGCTATACCTCACAATTTCAATTAAACATGAATTTATTTATTTTAAAATAAAAAAAATATATTTTTTAAATCTAGTTTTTAAACCGCAGAAAAACAGTTACTATAATATCAAATATGTATTAATTAATCATCAATTAAATAATTTTTTAAATTACGAAACACTTAGCAATACATTATTCAAAAAAACAACACTCTTAAATCTAATTCATAGCGTAAAGCTGGGCACAGATGATTAGACTATAGAAAGCCACTGTCTTGAATCATTTTCTCGTAAGCTGGGCTGTTTTGGCCCACCCACTGTGTTTATATAGATCCATAGATAAACGGGAATAAATGTCATTCGGATTCGTGATCGGTTCTTGAATCTTTATCATTTTGAACGGTCATGATTCTTCCTTTTCAGAATAAAAAGATAAATAAAAACGCGACAATGATGTGGTCCAACCTCACTGACACGGCACGTTATCGCTCGATGCAACATGAGGACGAGCGATATCGCCCGATCAGCTCGCGAACTCGAACGATCCATTTGTTTTTAACTTTTCAAAAATGTTGTGCTAACCGTTGAAATCCATCGACTTCAATAGTAAGTCATGTGCACGCGCTCCATCAATTTAATGTGTTTCATAATGTGATAATGCTGCGTCATTAAATTATTATTTTTCGTTTACAAGTATATTAAAATAATATTTTGACAAAAAATAAAAAAATATTTAAGAAAAAATTATGCTTGCGCACAAGGGTGATTTTGTTTATTTATTTATTTATTTAGGAGTTGTTTTGATAGTCTTACAAATAAAATATTAGTTTAATATATTTGTAAATAAAAAACACTTAAAAAAAACAATGTAAACTATCATCTGTAATCCAAAATAGACTCTCTTATAAATGCCCAATTCAAAAACACCGGGACCACATGGATTTTCAGCTTCCTCTTTCAACACCGGGGCTAATGTGGTAAATGTCATATAGGTCTGATTTTCCTCTGGGACCATACCTATCGGTCTCAATCAATCACACCTTACCTTCATTGTCCTCATTCCAAGAGGTGAAGGTTAAGGTTCCTCTCGCTGATCACAATTTCGTCTCATTCCAAATTTTCTTGCCAAGACTTTGTCTGACATGAAGCAATAATCATTAACCAAGGCTTGCATTGCAAAACTACATCGCTCGATATGTACAGCAAAAGTGACTAATCGCTCGAAGACTTCGTAAGTGAATGATAAAAAAAGCAAGAACATGATGCTCATCTACCCAAATTTTCTTGCCAAGACTTTGTCTGACATGAAGCAATAATCATTAACCAAGGCTTGCATTGCAAAACTACATCGCTCGATATGTACAGCAAAAGTGACTAATCGCTCGAAGACTTCGTAAGTGAATGATAAAAAAAGCAAGAACATGATGCTCATCTACCCAAATTTTCTTGCCAAGACTTTGTCTGACATGAAGCAATAATCATTAACCAAGGCTTGCATTGCAAAACTACATCGCTCGATATGTACAGCAAAAGTGACTAATCGCTCGAAGACTTCGTAAGTGAATGATAAAAAAAGCAAGAACATGATGCTCATCTACCCAAATTTTCTTGCCAAGACTTTGTCTGACATGAAGCAATAATCATTAACCAAGGCTTGCATTGCAAAACTACATCGCTCGATATGTACAGCAAAAGTGACTAATCGCTCGAAGACTTCGTAAGTGAATGATAAAAAAAGCAAGAACATGATGCTCATCTACCCAAATTTTCTTGCCAAGACTTTGTCTGACATGAAGCAATAATCATTAACCAAGGCTTGCATTGCAAAACTACATCGCTCGATATGTACAGCAAAAGTGACTAATCGCTCGAAGACTTCGTAAGTGAATGATAAAAAAAGCAAGAACATGATGCTCATCTACCCAAATTTTCTTGCCAAGACTTTGTCTGACATGAAGCAATAATCATTAACCAAGGCTTGCATTGCAAAACTACATCGCTCGATATGTACAGCAAAAGTGACTAATCGCTCGAAGACTTCGTAAGTGAATGATAAAAAAAGCAAGAACATGATGCTCATCTACCCAAATTTTCTTGCCAAGACTTTGTCTGACATGAAGCAATAATCATTAACCAAGGCTTGCATTGCAAAACTACATCGCTCGATATGTACAGCAAAAGTGACTAATCGCTCGAAGACTTCGTAAGTGAATGATAAAAAAAGCAAGAACATGATGCTCATCTACCCAAATTTTCTTGCCAAGACTTTGTCTGACATGAAGCAATAATCATTAATCAAGGCTTGCATTGCAAAACTACATCGCTCGATATGTACAGCAAAAGTGACTAATCGCTCGAAGACTTCGTAAGTGAATGATAAAAACAGCAAGAACATGATGCTCATCTACCCAAATTTTCTTGCCAAGACTTTGTCTGACATGAAGCAATAATCATTAACCAAGGCTTGCATTGCAAAACTACATCGCTCGATATGTACAGCAAAAGTGACTAATCGCTCGAAGACTTCGTAAGTGAATGATAAAAACAGCAAGAACATGATGCTCATCTACCCAAATTTCCTTACGAAGACTTTGCCTGGCATGAAGAAATCATTAACGAAGACTTGCATTGCAAAACTACATCGCTCGGTGTCTACAGCAAAAGTGACTAATCTCTCGAAAACTTGGTATGTAAATGATATAAACAGCAAGAACATGATGCTTATCTATCCAAATTTTCTTACGAAGACTTTCTCTGGCATGAAGAAATCATTAATGAAGACTTGCATTGCAAAACTACATAGCTCGGCGTCTACAGCAAAAGTGACTAATCGCTCGAAGACTTCGTAAGTAAATGATAAAAACAGCAAGAACATGATGCTCATCTACCTAAATTTTCTTACGAAGACTTTATCTGGCATGAAGAAATCATTAATGAAGACTTGCATTGCAAAACTACATCACTTGGCGTCTGCAGCAAAAGTTTCATAAGTAAATGATAAAAACAGCAAGAACATGATGCTCATCTATCCAAATTTTCTTACGAAGACTTTGTCTGGAATGAAGAAATCATTAACGAAGACTTGCATTCCAAAACTTCATCGCTCGACGTCTACAGCAAAAGTGACTACTCGCTCGAAGACTTCGTAAGTGAATGATAAAAACAGCAAAAACATGATGCTCATCTATCCAAATTTTCTTACAAAGACTTTGTCTGGCATGAAGAAATCATTAACGAAGACATGCATTGCAAAACTACATCGCTCAGCGTCTACAGCAAAAGTGACTAATCGCTTGAAGACTTCGTAAGTAATTGATATAAACACTCATCTATCCAGATTTTCTTACGATGACTTTGTCTAGCATGAAGAAATCATTAACGAAGACATGCATTGCAAAACTACATCGCTCGGCGTCTACAGCAAAAGTGACTAATCGCTCGAAGACTTCGTAAGTAATTGACATAAACACTCATCTATCCAGATTTTCTTACGATGATTTTGTCTAGCATGAAGAAATCATTAACGAAGACTTGCATTGCAAAACTACATCGCTCGGCATCTACAGCAAAAGTGACTAATCGCTCAAAGACTTCGTAAGTGAATGATAAAAACAGCAAAAACATGATGCTCATCTATCCAAATTTTCTTACGAAGACTTTGTCTGGCATGAAGAAATCATTAACGAAGACTTGCATTGCAAAACTACATCGCTCGGCGTCTACAGCAAAAGTGACTAATCGCTCGAAGACTTCGTAAGTGAATGATAAAAACAGCAAAAACATGATGCTCATCTATCCAAATTTTCTTACGAAGACTTTGTCTGGCATGAAGAAATCATTAACGAAGACTTGCATTGCAAAACTACATCGCTCGTCGTCTATAGCAAAAGTGACTAATCGCTCGAAGTCTTCGTAAGTGAATGATAAAAAGAACAAAAACATGATGCTCACCTATCCAAATTTTCTTAGGAAGACTTTGTCTGGCATGAAGAAATCATTAAAGAAGACTTGCATTGCAAAACTACATCGCTCGGTGTCTACAGCAAAAGTGACTAATCGCTCGAAGACTTCGTAAGTAATTGATAAAAACAGCAAAAACATGATGCTCATCTATCCAAATTTTCTTACAAAGACTTTTTCTGGTATGAAGAAATCATTAACAAAGACATGCATTGCAAAGCTACATCGCTCGGCGTCTACAACAAAAGTGACTAATCGCTCGAAGACTTCGTAAGTAATTGATATAAACACTCATCTATCCAGATTTTCTTACGATGACTTTTCCTGTCATTAAGAAATCATTAACGAAGACTTGCATTGCAAAACTACATCGCTCGGTGTCTACAGCAAAAGTGACTAATCGCTCGAAGACTTCGTAAGTGAATGATAAAAACAACAAAAACATGATGCTCATCTATCCAAATTTTCTTAGGAAGACTTTGTGTGCCATGAAGAATTCATTAACGAAGACTTGCATTGCAAAACTACATCGCTCGGCCTCTATAGTAAAAGTGACTAATCACTCGAAGAATTCGTAAGTGAATGATAAAAACAGCAAAAACATGATGCTCATCTATCCAAATTTTCTTACAAAGACTTTGTCTGGCATGAAGAAATCATTAACAAAGACTTGCATTGCAAAACTACATCGATGCGCGTATACACCAAAAGTAGCTAATGTATAACTGCGTTTTATAAACTATTTTGAAGTATAAATTTCCCACTCGAACTCGCGCGCATGCATGCATATGCTTGTATTGATGATCCATTATCAACTTTTTATATATTGTTTTGGTTTTCATTTACTCGGTGTGGGATAGTTTTTTCTAATGTTTTTTAAAATTTGTGATCCACCTTTTAGGGCTTAATTAATGGAGCTACTGAGGAACAACGGGGGATTGGATCTCATAGAGTTCAATTCCCGTTTTCAACCCACGACCAATGAGCTCGAATTTTCCTTCGTATCTCCCGGAACTACTTCGTAGTGTCTTCGTTCCATGCCACATTTCATAGGGAACCTCTTCTTCGTAGTGTCTTCGTTCCATGCCACATTTCATAGGGAACCTCAAAGTGGCTCTATTTCATTATATTCCATCCATATCCCAATTCCATTCATTTAATATCCCCTTTCTTTGGTGTTATTGATATAAGAGATGTCGTTTCTAGTCTATCTGTTTCTATTTCTATATATATGGAAAGTTTCAAAGTCATCATTTCATAATCAAATATTTTGTTACGACTATTGGGCTTATTCGAAGCTCATATAGCATATTATTTATAAGAAAACAATGAATATGTGCAGTTTTTAAATTTAATAGATTAAAGTTAATATAAATCATTTTAAGATCATTAACAGCTTCAAACTCTTTAGTTAAGATTATTTTGGACCTTAGAATACAAGTCACCTCAGCAATATTGATATCATAACCAATAAAAACTTCATTACAGGTACTAGAGTAGTATTCCATAGTCCATTACATAGATCGAAAAGGACTATGGAACCGTAACCTTGTGCTGAGGACTATGGAACAGAAGAGAGGAACGGACAACCATACAGATTGTGCTGAAGAAATAGGTAGGAAATTCCTTCGGCATATTACATAACCAAACTACAGGATACAACAATACTAAAGTTGTTTTTATTGAATTTCGTAGTTATGGAACCGCAACCTTGTGCTTGCTAGACAACCTGGGTTTTGGTCGTGTTCTGCTTCGCCATTAGATCCCTGAAACATAATATTAAACAAAGAATGACGTTAATTGATCATAATAGCATAAGCATCGGTTACAATATAAAATTGAAGCTGCAAAGATAGATGACAGACCGTAATTTTTGAGTGAGAAAGGCATCCTTGGCAGAATCTTTCTCGGCTCTGGCTTTGACGATTTGAAACATGAGATCTAGCTTGAGTTGATTTGCAGCACTCTGCTTGCAGATTTGATTAGTTTCCTCCTTGAGTTTGGCAGCCTCGACACTGATCTCCTCAAATTTTCCCCTTACCTCCATCTGACCCTGCCTTATGCGTTTTTGTCCCTCGCTAATCTCAGCCATGTCGGCTCTGATCTTTTCGATGCTCCTACTTAATTTCCTCTCACTATTTTTCCGTTTCAGTTTGCACTGTTAATAAATTACATATGTTAGAAACTCGAAGAGAGGGAGAAAAGGTAGAAAGATAGAAAAATTCAGTGTATGAACAAGCCATTGATAAGAAGGAAGGCAGGAAGACAAATTAACAGCGATAGATGGAGTGAACAATTAATTGCAAATGGCATTTGTAGTAATGTGAATGTGTATACGTACCATCCTCCTCTTTTGAAGAGATCCGATAGAATGCCTTCGCGCGACATTTTTCATCTCCATTTTGCTCAACGTCTCTAGGCGGACAAAGATCTTCACTTCCTTGTCTTTTATTTTGGCCCAGGAGGAATGAGTTTCCTATGAGATTTCCTTCCTCTCAGTATGTTATATATAAATTAATGTTCAAAACCGACAATGACTCGCCCGATGACTATTATCCGATGATGACTTTCTTACATATATCTCATACAGTTGTTCGGATGAGCTATTTCGCTCGCTTTAGTATAATACTCGAAATAATTAAATAAATGAAAAAAAGCAGCTCAACTTCCACCTTCCCCTCTTATTGATATCTTTTTACACGGCACGACAGACATCGAACGAAAATCTTGCAGAAAGTACTTCAGCGCGCGGTCGTCCGCGCGAAGGCTTATACATACATGTATGTATGTATGTATGTATGTCGTTATCATCGGTTCTTATCTATTGTTTTTATTTTATTTTTCATGATAGAATATAAATTAAACTAAAAAATGTATATATAAATTCTCGCGTGTACACTAAACTTATATCAAATATCAAAACATGATCTTAACATATATATTAATCATACAGTATATCTTTTTAAAAAATAAAACAAACTTAAAATAGCCTAAAAGGGAGCTAAACTTAGTTTTATTTTGATCTCGAATGTGTCATGTTATTAAACAAAAAAAATGACATTTTTAAATTAAAATAATCACAATAATGAATTCATTAGTTTTTAAAATAAAAAATTATTTAAATTTTTGTTACAAAATTATAATGATTAATTTATAATTTACTTGAATACCAGTATAACTAAGCTAAACATAAGAGACATTTTTTATATATTAACAACCAGCGCTCGGATCTATTCCAGCGGATTTTGCGAGAACTTGAAATTAATTTAATTAAATCAGATCGTATCAATCTTTTAGTGGAGTATGAATCCAAAATCCAACGCATTGCAAAAAACGTCATATAAACTCTTGATTTATAGTATATTTTGTCCATCGGCCACCTTACGATCGGCCAGATAGTGGATGATCTCTGGCATTAGGCCGGAAATCTATTGACACGGGGGATTTATTTGTTTATGGAATGTCTTGTTTTTTTTTTTTTTTTAAACATATTTAAATATTATTTTTTAACATAAAGAAATTCAGTTAGAAAGAAAATATAATTAATTTTAAAAATACCAAAACAAATAAAATTACCCTGTTCTATAACATCTTCGACGGATTTTGCAGAGACTGCATTTTTCGTATATTCTCATTGCTGTGTGCGAGCGAATGTTTTTAATTATACTTTTTCCCCGGCGAGAATTTGGGATTCGATTTACTAGAACAGGTCCATAGTAAAATCCTACTCCCTGTCGTTTTTCACCGGATCCTAGCTTGAGAAAAAACTTGATTGGTTAGGTGAAAAAGAGAAAAGAAAAAACTTGATCTCGTACAGACACAACGACGGCGAGATGGGCCTCTTTCCGATCCCTCTCAGCCTTGCTATCTCCGCAACCTCCGCCCCTTGCCTCCGCTTAAATCTCCCTATTTCTGCCCTGTGATCCGCTACAAAAGCCAGCCAAGAGCAACATGAAGAATCGAGATGAAAAGTCGAGAATCTGCTTTTCTTGATACTCACAAGCAGTGGAAGCGGATCTATCCTCTTAATCACAAGCCATACCTGAGATGGGTGAGCTTGACTTTGAGAGAGGACATGAAGACCTCGAAGTTATCCTCCTCCCTCTAGCTCTCGCCCGGGTCTCTGGTTTCAAACATTTCAAAATTTAGAAATTAGTATACCGCGAATGCCCCGAAATGGGTGCCGCAGATGCAGTTAAGGCGGTATTCTTCTCACAGTGATATAAAAACTACGGAATAAGGCGGTGGAATAGTGATGAGGCGTAGCGTTAATTATTATTATTATTTTAACATTTTAATTTCTTGTAATTTCAGTATCACATTAGCTAGGTCCTTATAGTTTCATTAGACCTTTTCTTTACTTTGTTTAATCTTCTAAATCTAATATTTTTTAAAATTTTAAGCAGAATTATTTTTTTCAAATATATTCAACTACAACGTATGTGGCCTAGAACAATGATTACAAGTTGTGATCCAATAAACTCTTTGCACGTTCATGAAAATCTAATAATCAATTGTTCTGAATTTTAATTTATTCATTATAGGAGATGTTTTGTATACACTCTTCGTAAATACTGAGTCGCAATTAAAATATGATCAAGAATTTAGATATCTACATGTTATTGATTATTTAATTATACTAAATACACATAAAAAGAAACCTTGGCATCATAAATTTAGCATTTTGCATATATAAGAAATACAAATTCAACTTTAAAGTTCTTAGATCTAAAAAATAGAATCTATATATTTCAAAATTTAGTAGGAAATCATATAATTTTTGTGTTTACGAATTCCTTGTGATTGGCGCTTTCAATTTTTGTCCATGTTTGAGTTAGAAATGATCTCTCTGTTCCTTTATTATCATTCTTGCTAGTAGTTAGCATGTAAATTTATAACAAATTCAAGTAATGAAAGAATTTATTTATATATATTATTATATATCTAAAACCACTCTTGATTTAAGTCTGGTAATATCTTGTTTTTTATATTTAAAAAATTACATTGTATGATTGATAATGCTTTACATCCTTGTTCATGAATGACGAGCTTAATCGAGAAATTTTAAAAATATTATAGATTTGTTAACGTCTAAATGTCTTTATAACACCATTTCTTTTCTTCTTTCCCAATATAACCATAACATTTGTAATGATAGTTGTTTTTGAAAAACAAATTTAGAAGCATATTAAAAGAATTTTTAAAAAATTTTATTTTTGATATCAGTATGTCAACATAATAAAAAAATATAAAAATAAATAAACAAGAAGAATTTGATATTTTGCAAACTTTTATTTGGCCCACACTCTCAAACTAGATTTATGATGTTGTTTATTCTTGCATTTTAAAAATGATTTTTTTAAATAAATATATATTTTTTTATCTTTTTCTTTGCTTGAAATTGTTATTTATTATTTTAAAATCATTTTGATGTCCTAATATCAAAATAATTTTTTAAAAATATAAAAAATATTTTTAAAAAATAACTGATACTACAATACTAAATAATCTCTATAAAAACGTTAATAAAACTACAAGATTCCAATAGAGATTACATTAGAAAGTGACATTTATAGGCAATCCCCTATATATACATATTTGTTTTTATTATATAGATTATATTCGTGTTTTAATATTTAATTTCATTTAATTTATCAGTTTATATATTTTTTCAACTACCAAGCAATTTTTTTACAGTTTAAAAATTAATGATATCCACAAATATATTAAGAGGTTTTTAAACTAAAAAATAGCATATAAATATACCTGTATCATAACGCGAGTATAATACTAGTGATCGTGTCTAAATCCCGGGAGCTTCAGCGTAAGAAAGAATATAGAACCTTCGATGAGATCTCTGTCCTGTAGCCACGTGGTTAATTTCAATTATACGATGAAATGAAGGTTCTAGTTAATTGGAGAGGCGGGATAGATCCAGATTCTGTCTGAAACACTACAAGAATCTCTTTCTCATCCTGATGAGTTCAAATCTACAAGAGCCAGTTAAGCTAGTTTTGTGCCTGATCTAGGTTTATATAACCTCCTGATGAGTCCCACAATGTGAAGCTGAGCTTTGCGTCATAAAAATACAAAAAATAAATAAATCGGAGTTATTACTAGTTTACCCTTGAAATCAAATAAATTAAAACATGCATCCAGGACCTTTCTGGTTGTTTCACTACATATCTTGTTATTACTAGTTTTATAAAGGACAATTCAGCCTTTTACATATATCAGATATTAATTTAATAAAAAAAATTGCCAGTGCATGAGAAGTGTTCCTCACTTCACGTGGGGCCTCACGAGTCACGACAACCATAAATCATATTTCCCTCTATTGTTCAAAGCATGGTTTCTTTCAAACTGTTACTCCAATCAGGAACCTGTTGCAGTTTCATCGACAATGACCATGACTCTCAATTTACAACCAACCCTGTATGATAAGATGAAATTAATTTTTTTTTTTATAGAAGTCTAAAAAAGTAGTGTAATAAGAGAATGAGAATTAAATGCTAAACAAGAAAATCTTAGTGAAAAAACATTGATTGATTCAAGGATAGAATTAACAAAAAAAATATTTTATAAAAAAATCAAATCTAAAACCAAGATAAAAATAAAAGGAAAAACAACATTTCATTGCTATAGGTTGAGCATGGAATTTTTTTATTTTTATAAAAGACCCCCAAAAAACAGAAATATAAAAAATCGAGGACTAAATGATTAATGATTAACAAAAAATCATCTTCTCTCATCATTTTTCTATGATATCTATCTATCTATTTATTCAAAAATGAATTGAAAAGGAACCAAAAAAAAAAAAGGAAAATAAATAATAGAATAATCGGTTTTTGAAAAAAAGGACTCATCGATTCATCTCTAAGAACACAGAAATTACCACTCATCAATTCATCTCATCAAATCCAACCAGCCTTACTATTGTGTCCCGTACGTGGGCTCCCCTTTTTTCTTTTTTTTTTCCCCTCGGCAACAACTCCCACCTCTCCAGTACTCATTATATAGATGGATCAAATTTTCAATAAATGATCCGTTATAACTCAACTGGCCTGTGCTTCGGATACGGGCTACCCGATCATGAATTTTTATTTAATCGCAGGCTACTTTTCTCCATTGTCTCGTTGGCGTGTTATGATATTCGACAGCGAAGGAAGGACCCACCATCCACAAGATGAGGCTCTGGGGTATCGTTCAAATGCGACAACTCACCGAAAGACATCGCGCGACGCTCTGCGAGGTCGCGCGATCGCACTGGCGAGGTCGCGCGATTTGTTTTTTCAATTCAAAAAAATAGGCTGCCCACTCCACCGCTAACAAAGAGAATAAAAAATAAAAACAATGAATAAAATATTAAAGATATACTCTGATGACAATAACTCAAGCAAGATCTAAAATGATATACCCTAAATAGTGTATATATGATTTTTTTGTTGATGTGTATTCTAATATATAAAAAAATACTAAAATATAGATTATTTTATTTATATCTCCTCGGACAGCACTCCCGCTGCAGTTGCTCTAACAATACAAATTTATGAACACCTTGACTTTAAAATTGTTGACCGCATGCTCACGCTCGTTCCAACTAGCTGCCGTCCCTTTTGTTTTCTTCTTACAATAATTTATTACGGAGAAACTTCGTTCCACCCAACGGACGTCAGTCTCTAGAATTATAATTAACTGTTTTCTTAATTTTAATCAACTAAAATACTTTCTTTTATCGTGTAATCTTTTGTCGGTAAAAAAATTTAAAATCTCCATGAAGAAAACTGTTCACCCACATCCAATGACACTATTAACAAAAAACATTGACTAATCATGGGAGTAAATATAATAATTTAACTTGTTTAGCTATTATCAAATTAAATAAGAATAAATAATTTTTTTATTTTTGTTCTTCGATTTTTTTTTTTTGTAAAATTTCAATTTGCTTTAAATTCTTTTTCTTTTGGATCCTTTTATATATATTTTTTTTAATTTTAATCTTCAATACTTGATTGGTTGAAAATTGAGTTTTATGATTTTTTTAAGTAGAGTATTTTTATTTCAATGTTTCTGGTCATGATTTTAAATATAAATATAGGCTCTGTGATTGTTTTTCTTCTTCTATCTTCTATTAAGTTGTTTTAATTAATCTCATTAACTGATTACTTGAACTGTGATTTTGATAATTTAACATCTTCACCCTTATTGATGGATTTTTAACATGGAGGTTCTTGAGAAAAGATGTAAGCAATATTAGGGATTTTTTTGGGTCAAATTCTTAAGATGAAATAATAGATGGGCTGTAAATGATATTTGGTTATACAATTTTTTGTTGTTGGGTTTTGGTTTTCCATATTCCAGTATGGTGGCAGATTTATGCTTGAAAAAGAGAGGTAGAGTGATAATTTTATTATTTTAATAGGGTAAAGGATTTTATATATAATGCTATATAGTTTATAAATTATATAAGGTAAAATGTATTTTTCTTAACTATGATGATAAAAAAAATCAAACTATATAGGAGATTTAATGTATTTTTTTATTATTATTATTATAAGTGGTAGTTTTTTATATTGTTATAACAATTGGTTTCTAAATTGTTTTTTAGAATATAAAAAGTCGAGAATTAAATAAAACTTTAATATAATCATGGTTGTTAAAATCACGAGTTGACTCACAAAATCGTATGATTATGCGAGTAAACTCATCAAACCTTGTTAACTCGGGTAGAAAAATCCATTTGGGCAAAAAAAAACAATAAAATCATACGAAATCAGATCGGACCGGTCCGATTTTACGATCCCCTAATTTTACCCAAAATCCCTTCTGCCTGAAGCCCTAAACCTACTGGACTCGCAAAATCATACGATTTTGCGAGTCAACTCATCAACCTTGTTAACTCGAGTAGAAAAATCAATTTGGGTTAAACTCGGTCAAAAAACGGTAAAATCGTAAGGAATCGTAAAATCGGACTGGATCGGTCCAATTTTAGGATCCCCCAATTTTACCCAAAATCCCTTCTGCCTAAAGCCCTAAATCATGATTTTATGATTTTTCTACCTACACGATTTTAGTTGTGATTTTATGATTTTTGTACGATAAATTTTAAGTACAATTTTATGATTTTACGATTCCAATTTTACGATCCGAGTTCATAAGCAACTTCCGATTCGTGTCAAAATCACAATTTTGACAACCATGAATACAATGATGTCAAAAGGAGTGACCCCACTCATTGGTATTGCCTTTTAAGTTTTTGTTTGGTATTCAGCTGCATTATGCTTTTTTTTAAATTAATTAAAAATACATGAAAATAATATTTCATTTAAAAAATATTTTCAATATCAATATATTAAAAATATATTATTTCCAATTTAATAAATAATAATTTAAAAAACATATTGTAAAACAGAAACTAAAACATTGAGTATTGAATCAATAAAGACAATGCACATCTATGTTTCAAAGGAATTAAAACTTAGATGAAAAGTGTATTGAGATATAACAACATTTAAAATGTATTAATAAAGACAATGTAATCAATGTTGTAAGTAGGAGATCTCTCATCTTATAAGTTATAACACACGAGTAATAAATGGAAAACTCTGCTATGCTTGAGATTTGATATACCTCTTTGTTCTTTGTTCGTACGAGCTAAAACTATGAACAATATAAAAATAAATTGAATTATGTTATGACCTGATTCATTATCCATATAAGTTCATAGGTAACCTAGAACCTGTTATAAATACAATCATGTGTAATAAAATCAAACTTTATTGTGACTTGATTTTTTGTCGACAAAAATGCATAGATAACTTGAAAATTTTTAATTCTATTTTTTTTATAATTAAGATGTCCAGACTAGTTTATAAATACCATAATCAATCCTCAAACCTATTGAACATCCTATAAATGTAATGGATAAATAAAGCACCACAGGAGTGACAGACAAATCTCTTCCCCGCTAGCTCAAGACCGCGCATGCATCCCTATTAATTTTTAAAGAATAGTTGTGTTGTCTTCACTTATAACTTAGAAAATAGATATTGTGCTGGTCTCTACCCGAACACTGAAGATTATGACTTTTTTCTTAGAAAGTTCTTCCTTGTGCGTCTTCAAAGTCCAACTACTTCCATATTTCTCACTCCCTTCATCCCATTTTTACAAGTCTTGTTATAATTTTTAGTTTCCCTTATTTCATGTTCTGAAAGTCAAAGTTTTATAAATACCAAATTTATCATTGTTTCTCTTACTATCTTTTAAATTTGTAACTCTACAATGCATCGAAGTTTAGAAAAAAGAATAATATACTTATTAACGGACTAGTAATTCTTTTTTTTTTTGTGGAAAAAAAGACCAATAATAATGAAAAAGAGGTAGTACGAACATATTATATTATATATTTATCCTTTCCTAAGTTGACTGTATAAATGACAAATACAACTAGCATGGCTGCAACCATTTTAAGCAACAATAGTATTCCAACTTATGTCCACAAACACGGTGAACATTTCTTGCTTGTAAAACTCGACTAATCTTCATGACAGTAACATATCTCCAATCATCATCCTCAACTAGAGAGCAGAGTGTTCCTGCAAACAACATCTAAGAGGTTATAAATTATTTTAGCTGATGATTACAATAATATTTGAGTTAGGTTTTTGAAATTTATTGGTAATTACAAACTTAAAAGGCTTGGTATTTAATTATCTATTTGGTAACCAAGTGAATTTACCAATGATGTTGTCGTTTTTCTTTTCTCTATTAATTTTTTCCTTTCCAAATTTTCGATGCATTTATTTTGTTCTATTAAATATAAACCACATATATAGTATTGTTTGAGTCAACTAACGCTTATTTGGTCAATTAATATTTGACCAAAAAACAAAAGCCATCGATGTTTCACTCTTTCTGGACACAGTTCAGCAGAGGTATTTTGGATATTTCTAGAAGACCTGTGCGGCATTTGCAGATTATTTAGGGGTGTTCTGGTCTTTCTATTTTTATTTGCACAATGAAATTATCTATTTATCTCTGGATGCTGACAAGAAGATGAAGGCTGGTTGAGGGTATTTTCAGTTTTTTTTGTCTTATCTTGAACAATGAAATATCGACTTTGCCCTCGAGTGATGCACAAATAGGGCGTTAGAGGTGAGGACATTTTAGGTTTTCATGTTTTGTGCACAGTAAAACTACTTAAATATCATCAAATAAAATTAAAAAAAGGTCTGACGCTGGGGCATGATGATACTTTCACGCATAGTTTTTTCATGGTTATCGCTAAGTCCAGTAATATTTAGATAATTCTGTATTTTTATTTATTTTTTCTCGGGGTTACTGCTAGCACATCATCCAGACGCACCGTCAATTTTTACGCGTACACGTCATTCAAGCGGCGCATATGATATCTATCGGTGGTGCCATGTCTAGGGCTTAAAATCTACCAGTATTGCTACCACAAGGTTAGGAATTTTATTTTTTATAAACTTGGTTAATATTGTGAGTTAATAATACTAAGAAAAACATTTTCTTCTCCTCCATAAAATTAAAATATTTTGATAAAAATCTATACGATTCGAGTTAGAATGGAGGAATATTTTTAGCAAAACAAATGAAGCCTTGGATGCGAGAAGGGGTTTTGAACACCAACCTCAGAGAGGAAGTAAGATCAGCAGCCTTACGGAAGTCCTTCTCTTCTCTTGCTTTCAAGATCTTGAAGATGATATTGAGGCGAAGTTGAACGTTGTCACTTGCATGAGATATAAGCTGAGTCTCCTTTTTGAGCTGATCACATTCTGATTCAATCTCCACAAACCTTTCTCTCATCTCCTTTTGACCTTGTCTGATACTTTCTTGTTGCTTACTAATCTCTCCCATCTCTGCTCTCAGCCTCTTCATTTTTCTATTCACTCTTCTTTTCTGGGAAATATGCGTTCATCATAAGACAGAAATCAACACGAATTTGAGTTTCAAGAACAGGGATTATTACGAAGAACTCGTACCTCGCGATTCTCGGGATGCTTTGTGATTGAGTTTTGATGCCCGTACTTGCTTGACGCCATTGATAATCCTCTGGTAGCTTTTCTCAGCTAGTGCCCTCGATTGTTTGGCGCCAGATCTAGTTCCCTCTTGTAAGGACGTCTGGCATTTTATACACAGAGAAGATGCATATAACCCGGCTAGCTAAGAAAGCACCGATCTGTTTCTTTTGACAAGCTCGATCGATCTCATTGGACAAAAGTTTTTGAAGTGTTGATTAAGCATAGCAGACTTCAGACCCAAGTACTTCTCACCAGTCTAAAATCAAGTCTTGCACAGTTTGTCAATTCGACAGTTGGGCATCGCGCGGCATCGCTGCATGACTAGCTACTATTATTATCATCATCGAACTTGTCGATTCTTCTCAAGATTAATTACGCGGTTTCACCGTTTCAAATTGTGGCGTATTATTTATGTATGTTCCGTTAATTAAGTTTGTTTTTTAAAGTATTTTTTATTTATAAATATATTAAAATGATATTTTTTTAATTATTTTTTATATCAACACATAAAAATAATTTAAAATATAAAAATTTTAAAATTAAAATTAAAATTAAATTAAATTTTTTTTAAAAAAAAAAAACACTTTCCAAACCTATTTGTGAAAGAGATAAAACCAGGGTTGTAAAATCTGTTCCGGGTACCGTTCCGGTTTTTTGTTTGGAACGGAACCGGGGCGTTCCGGCCGGAATTGGGCCGGAATTTCTGGATCGGACCGGAATTCAAACCAGGACAAAAACGTCGCCGTTTTGTCCCGAATTTTGTAGTGGAACGGAACATTCCAGGCGGAACGGAACGGAATTTACAATACTGGATAAAACTACACGAAAAATTCTTGTCCATTCATTGATGTTGCAGTAGCATTATTCTTGTCCTTTTTCACGAAAAATTCATAAAAATTCAATGTACATCCCTAAAATAAATTTGGCTTCCTTTTAAAAAATAAATTGAACAAAATTGACATGAAGGGAGAAACAAGACCATTTTCCAAAAATGGCCACAAAAATTCTATTTGATGTCTCGAGATTTATTGTTTTCTTTTCCATCTTTATTCTTTCAAGTTATTACATTTTATGCTGCAGGTTAAAAAATGGAAGATGGTGATGGAAGAAGAATCCACACACAGTGCGTGAGAGAGAGAGAAAGGGAGAGAAATTCAGAAGGAAGAAGCTCAGAATTTGTTGTGTATATTTCACGTACATTCTGTTATTAGCATTTGGGAATTTAAAGACGAAAAGTAAAAACTCCAGCCTGGCATCACTCGTGTGGCTTTACCAGCTTGGTTACAAAGATTAAACAAAACACAACAAAACGCAGTCGTTTTCCTAACATGAATTTAAATTGAAATTTCTCCTTCAGTTTCCCCCGTTCCTTCTTCGTCTTGCTCAGTCCTTCTCTCCTGCTTGTGAAAATATCCCCTCCATGGGATCCACCTTGTCCTCAAGGTTGAAGTGAGGAAATCGCCACCCAAATTCTTCTGCATCTTCCCAGGTAGCTTCTGTCAAAGGTAAATCCTTCCATAAGACCAAAAATTGAGTTGCAGCAGCGTTTCCCTTTTTGACCATTCTTCTCCCAACAATCTTTTGTGGCTGTAGCAGGGGCTTCTCGGAGAGGATGGGGAGGTCAGATTGCACCACATGGTTTCCCACATGCTTCTTCAATTGGGATACATGGAACACGGAATGTATGACGGCAGTAGCAGGTAACTTTAATTTATAGGCAATTGTCCCAATTTTGTTGATGATTGCGTATGGCCCATAATATTTAGCTGATAATTTGTGGGAGGTTCGCCTCTGGACTGATTGTTGTCTATACGGCTGCAATTTTAGATAAACCCAATCCCCCACCGAGAACACCCTTTCGCTCCTTTTCTTGTTTGCCTGTTGAACCATTCTGTTTTGGGAGCTTAGCAAGTTACTTCGGGTGAGTTTGAACATGTCTTCCCGTTGAGTCAAGTACTGGTCCACTGCCTCAACATGCGAATCCTTAGGAGTATAAGGAATGTGTATTGGGGCTACCATACCGTATAGTATCTCATAGGGTGTCTTCATTGTAGATGTGTGGTAGTTGGTGTTGTACCACCATTCGCAGGAGCTTAGCCAGCGTCCCCACTGCGTAGGTATAGAACCCGTCATGCACCGTAGGTATCCTTCTATACACTTGTTGACCACCTCCGTTTGACCGTCTGACTGGGGGTGGTAGGCAGTGGAATACTGCAAGTTAACCCCTTGTTGCTTGAACAATTCCTTCCAAAATTGGCTAAGGAAAATATTGTCCCGGTCGCTTACAATAGACGCTGGCATGCCATGTAGTTTATACACATTCTCCATGAAAACCTTGGCCACAGTTATAGCAGAATAGGGGTGTGCCAAGGCCATAAGGTGGGCATACTTGCTGAACCTATCGACCACCACTAGGATGACCTCCTTTCCTTCTGATTTTGGGAGACCCTCTATGAAATCCATGCTAATATCAATAAAAGGGGCATAGGGTATGGGTAGTGGCTGCAACAAGCCTGGGGACTTAACATTTTCCCCTTTGTTTTGTTGACAAACCGAGCATTCTCTGACATACTGCCTTACTAGCTTCTGTAGTCCCTTCCAGTAGAATACTTGCCCCACTCTCTTTGAAGTCACAGTTGACCCCGAGTGCCCCCCTGCGGCAGTGTCATGGTATAGGCTTATAAGCCTATTCTGCAGGGTGGGATCCTGTCCTACCACCACTTTCCCTTTTCGGAGGAGAGTGTTATTGACCCATGAGTAGTTGGGATGGGAACCCGTGTCCTTGTGCAGCTCTGCTATTAGCTTCTTTAGGTTGTGATCAGTCTCCCAGGTCTTCCTAATATCTGCCAGGATAGTGGTGGATACTGAAGATAAGGTTAAGGCACTCAATTCCTGGTGAGAAATCCTGGAGAGGGCGTCTGCAGCCAAGTTTTCTTTCCCCTTTCTGTACTCAATGTCATAATCAAAACCCAAAAGCTTGGTTAGCCATACCTGCTGGGCCACATGGGTAGCCTTTTGTGTCAGCATGAACCTCAGGCTAGAGTGGTCTGTCCGGATGAGAAACTTCTTGCCCCACAGATAATGCTTCCACTTAGTCACTGCGTAAACAATGGCCAGTAACTCCCTTTCATAGGTTGATAAGGCCAGTTGTCTAGGACCTAATGCTTTGCTTACAAAAGCAATGGGGTGTCCCTCCTGCATAAGAACTGCCCTTATACCCATTCCCGAAGCATCTGTCTCTATGACAAATGTTTTCTCAAAGTCAGGCAAAGCTAACACCGAGGGGTGGGACATTGCCACTTTGAGTTGATTGAATGCAGTGGTTGCTGCCTCTGTCCATACAAAGGAATCTTTCTGCAATAGTTGGGTAAGTGGCCTGCAAATGGACCCATAACCTTTCACAAACTTCCTATAGTATCCTGTTAAACCCAAAAAACCTCTAAGTTGTTTGATGGTCTTAGGTATTGGCCATTGCGAGATGGCAGTAATCTTGAGGGGGTCTGTTGTTACCCCTTCCTTGGAGATTACATGCCCCAGATATTCCATCTGCCCTGCACCGAACACACATTTACTCTTCTTTGCCACCAGTTGATGATCCCCTAATATCTCAAAAACCACCCCAAGATGGACTAAGTGTTCTGCCATGTCCCTACTGTAGACTAGTATATCATCAAAGAAAACCAATATAAACTTCCTTAAATGATCTCGGAAAATGTCATTCATCAAACTCTGGAAAGTAGCTGGTGCGTTAGACAATCCAAAGGGCATGACTAAGAATTCGTAGTGGCCATTGTGTGTTCTAAATGCTGTTTTTAAAACATCCCCGGGCACCATTCTAATTTGGTGGTAGCCTGCCCTTAAGTCAATTTTTGAAAAAATGGCAGCCCCTTGTAACTCTTCCAACAATTCATCTATAATGGGAATGAGATACTTATCTTTTACTATGATCTTGTTGAGAGCTCTATAATCCACACAGAACCTCCAGGTGTTGTCCTTCTTCTTCACAAGCACCACTGGAGAAGCAAAAGGGCTGTTGCTTGGCTGTACCAGGCCTGCCTCCAGCATTTCGGCAACCAGGGTTTCCAAGGTATCCTTCTGTAATCCTGAGTATCTATAAGACCTCAAATTGATAGTTTGGCTCTCATCCTTCAGTGGTATTTTGTGGTCGTGTCTCCGGGCTGGGGGTAAGCCTTTAGGATCGCAAAAAATGTGTTGGTATGCTGCTAGCAGGGGCTGTAAGGGTGGGCCCTCACTGTTTTCAAAACTAGGGAATTCCTCCACTTGTTGTTCCCTGTCAAACTCCTCCACCATTTGTAAGCTGCAAAGCTTGACTTCGGACAATAGAGCCTTAGTGCTCAGCAACCCATTGAACTCCTCCAAAGGTATGGATTGAGCCAGCTTAGGATCTTCCCCCTTCAATGTCACCTTCTTGTTCTGCCACCAGAAGGAAACCCACCTCTCTTCATAGTTAGACAACACATCACCTAGCAGCTTCAACCATTGAATCCCCAAAACCATATCATAGCTTTGCAGCTTCATAACAAAAACGTCTGCTGCAAACTGAGTTCCCTGCATTTTCCATTGCAGATTCTTACACAAAGCTGTGCACGACATTGTCCCCCCATTGGCTGCCTCAACTGTCAAAGGTTTAATTGGACTTGTGGAACACCCCAACTTATTTACCAACTCGGCATTAAGGAAATTGTGGGTACTACCCGAGTCAATTAGAATAAATATAGGATACCTGCCTATCTTTCCCCAAACCTTAATGGTTTGACACCCCGAAGTGCCTTGGATGGCCTGGATTGACAAGTGGGGAGTGAGGGTTTCGACCTCCATTGCCTCCACTGGTTCTTCCCCCTCTGAACTGTCTCCATCATCCTCTATGATACATAATGAATACACTTCCTGTTTCTACACCTATGTCCAGGCACAAATTTCTCATCACACCAAAAGCATAGGCCCTTGGCCCTTCTCTCATCCATCTCTTTGGTTCTTATTGGTTTTGTAGGTCTGTGATTGTTATAAGGAGGTGCTGCGAGAGTGGGTAGCAGGGCTGGTAAGGGTGGTTTCAAAAGGCTTAGGTTTGTTTGAGGGGAGTTTGCCGAGTAATTAAATCTGGCAGGTTGTGATTTTGGATAAATGGGGGTAACTTTTCGGTAAGTGAGGGTGTTGTTATGCAGCCTAGCTAAGTTATAGGCTTGTTTTAAGGATTTAGGCTCAAACATCTTTACCAGGTTCTTAATTTCAATCTCCAATCCACCAAGGAAGAACATTAAGGCTTGTTTTTCTGAAATTTGTGCCCTGTTCCAGAGCATGTCAAAGTCCCTAATATATCCTTCTAAATCACCTCCTTGCTTGTGCTCGGTGAGCTCCTCCAATGGGTCCTTTTGCCCCCCAAATCTACAGCACAGCGCATCCACGTATTCAGTCCAGGTAGCCTCTTGTCCCTCCAGATTTCGTGTGTAGTTTTGATGCCAATAAAGGGCCATACCATCCAAATAGTATGAATCTAATTTCAGCTTGTCCATCTCAGGTATCTCTTCCAAATCAAAATACTGGTTGCACTTGTACAACCATTTGTGTACATCTTCCCCTTCAAAGGTGGGAAAATCTCTCCTGGGTTTGCGTGAGTGGTAGTTGGGCTGGTTACCATTTCCCATCCACTCCTGGTTGCTGGCTGGAGCAGCCTGCTGGGGAACCCGGGTGCTTTGAGAGGAGCTTGTTTCCCCTGCTAAGGTTTGCAGAGTCTGTTTAATGGACCCTTGTTGAATGGCCATCTCCTTCACCATCGCCTTGAGTTGTGTCATATCGTCTGATAGTGCATGCACTGTAACCTCTATTCCATTTGTTCTTTGGTTAGCAGCTTCCAAAGAATCCTCCAATCTCCTTACGTCGTGGGATCTTGTTTCAGGTGCCATTTTTGCTAGATCCAAGGACGTCAAGCTCTGATACCAATTTGCTGCAGGTTAAAAAATGGAAGATGGTGATGGAAGAAGAATCCACACACAGTGCGTGAGAGAGAGAGAAAGGGAGAGAAATTCAGAAGGAAGAAGCTCAGAATTTGTTGTGTATATTTCACGTACATTCTGTTACTAGCATTTGGGAATTTAAAGACAAAAAGTAAAAACTCCAGCCTGGCATCACTCGTGTGGCTTTACCAGCTTGGTTACAAAGATTAAACAAAACACAACAAAACGCAGTCGTTTTCCTAACATGAATTTAAATTGAAATTTCTCCTTCAGTTTCCCCCGTTCCTTCTTCGTCTTGCTCAGTCCTTCTCTCCTGCTCGTGACATTTTAGTTCTAAATTTTATTTATATCACATTTCTATTCCTAAAAGTTGAGTGAAGAGAAAAAAGTCTCTCGAAAAATTGACGGGAGAGCGAGAGGTCTCAGGTAACTGGATTCTAATCATCAATAATTTTAATTTTTGTATCCATGGATTTATCGTGAAGAGAGAAATTCAGAAGAGGTGATTTAATTATGCTGGAATAAAAAAAAGTATTTATTTATTTATTGTGAATATAGAAATGCCACTGCTTCAAAACAATTTGCTGTGGAAGTAATCAGTGCAGCAAAGCAACAACTAGTGAAATGCACGTAAGAGAATGGCCAATGAGCTCACAAACACTCTAGTTACTGAGTACATTCGATGAACAGTAGCACCCAGAATCAAGCGCACGGTTATTCCATTTGGTTAAGAAGAAATTCACACAGACGCAATTGTCTTCAAAGAACATGGACCTGAAAATGATTTCCCGGCATCATGGATCCTCGGGAGAAGCCGGCCCTGAACTTCTTCCCCGTTGATTCCTCGCGTACTGCTCGAAAACCAAGTACTGGAATTCACGTGAAGAAAAAAAAAAAGGAATTAGCAGCAGCATCTTGCAAGTTGTTTGAAAAATGCCAATGGGAACAAGCTACTATGTATAAAGCTTAAGGGTATTTCCACATGATTGATCCAGCATCAAGAATGTCAAACTAAATAATACATGGATGGCCGAAAAACATATAAAGTTGGATGATTGGGAGTACAAAAATATGTGAAAAATACGTCTTATGATAACTAACAGCAACTACATCCGATCAAGATATATATTCCTGGTAATTAATGGAAGAAACACTTTCGTTTGGTGGAATCTGTGGCATCCTAATGGAGTCCTTGCTGACAAATATATATGGCATATACAGGGTTTGATTGCAGCCGGCCGACAACCAGATCTGAAAGTCCTGTCCAAATTCAAGCATGATTAAAAGTTCATCCATTCATTAGCTCAAACTCTTAATTAAAAGTTAATTTTAAGTATATAATTATGTGTGGGCTGAAAGAAATTGAAGATTCCACGAAAGTTATTTTAATAGTTTTAATAGCAGCCTGTCAGATCATATCTAGATTAAGATCATCTTCATAATAGGATCAAATCTTTCTCTTAATTTCAGATTATAAAAACATAGATCGGAGAGAAAATGTTGAAAACTGACACAAGCAACAGTTGTCTATGGTAATTTGAACACCATCTCGTATAAAAGTTGAATCCGCCTGTCAAGCATCTGGCTGCGATATTTCAGAAGAGAGATGATGTCTACCGGTTCTTCTGTTTCCGACATATAGACATCCCAGTTGGGACCTGGGCATAAGATTGCAAATTTCTCATTGAGCTGCTCAAGCTCTTCATATCCAAGCTCCTTCTAAAATATATATAATACAGAAAACACCAATCATTAATTAGGTTTTAGACGAGTTCATGATAGATTCTTTAAAATGATCACATCAATAGGTAAAAATGCTAAAAAACATTTTGGATCACACTACTTTAAGGGAAAGAGTAAAGCGATCGAACTAGGAGAGAGAGATGAACCACCAGTTGATGCGACAAGTCATCCATTAGATTTTCCTGGTTTTCTACTATGTTGCTCAACTGTGCAATTTCTTTACCAAGATTCTTCAAGTCTTGCTTTAAACCTTCTTTCATTTTCTGCAAAACGAGAACGAATCAAACAAACAAAAAAATAAAAAAAGTGATTGCTTTTAATTTTCTCCGGAGACTCCATTGAATGAAGTAAGAGAGTAAGGGGGGTGCTCTTTACCTTAAGATCTTTAGCAAGCTCCCCGTCACTTTTCCTCTTCTTTCCTTTTTGCTGTTGTGATATTCCTCTCACTTCCTTCTGCCCCTCTTCTATTCGTTTCTGTCCTTCCCTGATCTCCACCATCTCAGATATAATCCTTCTGATCCTGCTGCTTGTTCCACGTGTCCCTGTCTTCCTTTCTGTTACTTTCTGTGGGCAATGACGGTCGATATATATCATGAATGTTAGAAACCATGCATGTTTAATACAACAAAATATGTTTGTGAAAGACTGGAAAAACAATAAGCTTAGGGGGCAGTTAATCAAGAACAAAGCATAAGACAGATACCAGACTCTTTCTTTGAGTTCCCGCCAGTTCCGTGTTTCTACGTTTCCAAGCCGTTCAAGGACGCTCTCCACTTCAAACCTCGCAACGTCTTAATTATACTTGGGACGGGAGACGGCGTCGTTGACCCATCATTTATAAAGCGTGCGTCTCCCGTCTTATTAGTTTTACCGATGGATTTTGGCAATGTGTTATAACAATATTTTTTTAAGAAAATAAATTTTTTATTTTAAATAATTTTTTTTATATCATTTTGATGTTTTAGTACTAAAAATATTTAAAAAAAATAAAAAAGTATTATTTTAATATATTTTTAAACAAAAAACCATTTTAGAAAACAATCTTAATCGTATTACTGGACAAAAAAAAAAAAAAAACAATGTTAAACACCCTAGAATCATTATTGCTGGTGGCATGAAGAATAAAAGATCAATTAGGCTTCATGGGCTGGTTTTGTGGTTGGATTTTTGAGTTGTCTATTTCAGGTCCAGGGACGAGAGGCTTTGGTGGTGGTGGTTGATTGGTTGGTTAAAGGTGATGGCTATTGTTGTCGATCTATGTTTGCTGTGTGGGGCTGTGATTTGAGGGTTATTAAAGACAAAATCATAATAAACAAAGTGTCAGTGTCTTAGGTACACAATAAAATGATATTTTTGTCATCCATTATAACAATCACACATGTTAGGATTGGGTGGCGATAAGATCTTTTCAATGAGTTCAAGTTTGATGGGGATAGATTGGTATCGCCAAAATATTTGTTTTTTGTGTTTTGTTAAAAATAGCTTGACAAATCATGCTTAGTTTTTAACATGAAAAAACATATTTCTAATAAAAAAAAAATATTTTTTTAATAATTGAATTTATTTTGAGTATTTATTTTAATAACCATATAAATAAATAAAATAATTTTTAATAATGATCCCATAACATCATGCGTGCAAAAAATATATATATATTTTTTAAAAAGCACATGAAGATGGTAACATGGAATTATATTAAATCGACAAATAAAAAAATAAAAATACAAATTTAACAATACTTCATATAAAATATTTCATATAAAAAATTATGGTGTTCAAGAAATAATTAGACAATTTAAATTAGTTATTCTTTGGATCAGTTTTTTAAATAAATATATTTTTTATATGGAAATATTTTTAGTACTTTTAGTAAGTTATGGTTTTATAAAAGAAGGATTAAAACCAAAATAAGACTAAAAAATAACTTCATGGATTAAGTTATTGATATCAAAATATTGATATTATATAGTCACGCCTGTAAATCTTGAGAGTGACGCAAACACACTTTGGTCCCTCGATTTAGAATTGTTCTAATTGAACTCTTAATTGATTTAAAATTTTTAAATTTATGCAATTTTATTTTCTTTAAAATTTCAATAGCAACCTTAACTTTATGCGCTCTTTTTTACTTCAGTATTTTATTTTGAATTTATGCAATCTGATCCTTAATTGACTATTGAACTCTCAATTTTCTTCAATTCACCTTTGATTTTATCTAATTGACTTGGTAAAAAATTAATTTGGTCTCTCAAAATCCCAACCTTCTCAATTAAACTCGAATTAGGATTCTGAACTTGTTTTTTTTTTTATTATCAATTAAGCCCTTAATAAAATTAATTTTACTAGTTTAAAGTATAATTAAGTCCTTGCACTTAATTAAATCATTCAATTAGACCTTAGATTAATTTATAAACATAATTATACTTTATATTAACCCATGATTAAATCAAATTGGCCTATGAAAAACATAATTATACTTTATGTTTTAATCTCTCTTTTTTCCTTATTTCTTTAGTAGATGATTTTTTTGAAGTGCTCGTGGAGTGGAAATTATGTCTTTGAACTTTGAAAATACTCAATGGCTAGTACTTTCTGAGGGTATAGTGTGGGAAGGAATATATTAATGATAGTTACTAAGCATCCCTTTGTTATCCACAGTGTGTGTATGGGATATCAAACTGTGGCCCTTTATTAGGCGTTGTGGCTCCTGCTGTTAACATGTTTCCAGGAAAAATCCTTTCTTGCTCATGGGAGAAAATGTAGTAGAAGCTTCAGCTTTTGAAGCTACCAGAGACCGGTAATTCTACTTCTGAGTTTTCTAGAGGTTTTTGGGTGTAATGTAGCATGCTTCTATAAGTGCACCATGTTGAGTTTGTTTGTACACTTCCTATCGGAGATCTGTAGTTTGTATTTCATATCAGAAGAGAATTGCGGCATGCTTATATGAGTGTGCTAGGCTGAGTTTGTTTGCACACTTACTATCGGAGATCTGTAGTACCTAATTCATACCAGAAGAGAAATTAAATAGAAATAAAAATGCCTCATACCAATCTAGACCAGTTGGGTGCAATGTTGACTTCGACTAGACTATATTGCTGGTAGGTAGAAAAACTAAAAAAAAATATCAATTTACTATTCTTGTAAAATTAAATATATTTTTAAAACATATCTATATACTATTTTGATTAGAATAAGAAACGGAGAATGACTGGTGGAGAATGGGCACATGGACTGGCTTTATTTTCTTATAAAGGTAGAAGTAAAACTAACTCTTTGATTATTTATAGGCTGTAATGATATCCGGGAAGTGGTTAATTTTAGAGAAAAAATCAAGAATTCGACAAAGTATGCAAAACCCACAGTGTTTTGGTTTAATGGAAGACTAAAAACAGTTTATCGTTAATTATTTTAAGGATTATAAGGACCCGACACTGAAATACACATGTATTTTACATAAATGCCATTCACTCTGTTACCGTTGACAGTTAAAAGACATTTATCTTGAATGGATGCCACGTGTTCTTATACATGCCGGATGTAAATAAGCCAAGATTACCACGTGCTTTCATTATACATTATTTTTGAAATATTCTATAGCTTCTTTTTTCCGTTACTTAGTTTTCTCTCTCTTCAATTTAATCATATAAAATCTGATTACTTTAGATTATAATTAATGAATTTTAGATAAAATAAAGTAAAAATATTTTTGTAAGAAAAAAAAACACTTTCTCAATTTTCCAACTGGTAAGGTATTCGTTATACACCTGCCACGTGCAAAAAAAGTGCAGGAAAAAAATAATTAATCTAGCCACACGGGCTACTCAGAACTATTAGGTTATTCGTTTCAAATCCTAGACGCTCTGGACCACCCAGCGACTTTTAAGCTTCAGAAAATTGATGACCAAATTGACACTTGACAAACACGTTGCTTTTAAGGAAGGAAGTTGTGTGGATGAAATAATCATGTGCTACAAGGGGCGTCTAATTTTTTGTTTAAATATATATATATTAAAAAAAATTATTTTTTATATTAATATATTAAAATGATATAAAAATATCTAAAAACTTTAGTTTAAAACAAAAGATAAAAATAAAAATTAAATATTTTTTTTATAAATTAATTTTCAAAACACAGCAACTACAACCGATCAAGATATATATTCCTGGTAATGGAAGAAACACTTTCGTTTGGTTGGAGCCTGTGGCATCCTAATGGAGTCCTTGCTGACAAATATATATGGCATATATATATACAGGGTTTGATTGCAGCCGGGCCGGCCGACTACCGGATCTGAAAGTCCTGTCCAAATTCAAGCATGATTAAAAGTTCATCCATTCATTAATTAGCTCAAACTCTTAATTAAAAGTTAAGTTTTAAGTATATAATTATTACGGTCATGTGCGGGCTGGAAGAAATTGAAGATTCCACGAAAGTTATTTTAATAGCAGCCTGTCAGATCATATCTAGATTAAGATCATCTTCATAATATGATCAAATCTTTCTCTTAATTTCAGATTATAAAAACATAGATCGAAGAGAAAATGTTGAAAAGTGACACAAACAACAGTTGTCTATAGTAATTTGAACACCATCTCGTATAAAAGTTGAATCCGCCTGTCAAGCATCTGGCTGCGATATTTCAGAAGAGAGATGATGTCTACAGGTTCTTCTGTTTCCGACATATAGACATCCCAGTTGGGACCTGGGCATAAGATTGCAAATTTCTCATTGAGCTGCTCAAGCTCTTCATATCCAAGCTCCTTCTAAAATATATATAATACAGAAAACTCCAATCATTAATTAGGTTTTAGACGAGTTCATGATAGATTCTTTAAAATGATCACATCAATAGGTAAAAATGCTAAAAAACATTTTGGATCACACTACTTTAAGGGAAAGAGTAAAGCGATCGAACTAGGAGAGAGAGATGAACCATCAGTTGATTCGACAAGTCATTCATTAGATTTTCCTGGTTTTCTACTATGTTGCTCAACTGTGCAATTTCTTTATCAAGATTCTTCAAGTCTTGCTTTAAACCTTCTTTCATTTTCTGCAAAACGAGAACGAATCAAACAAAAAAAAAAAAAACAGTGATTGCTTTTAATTTTCTCCGGAGACTCCATTGAATGAAGTAAGAGAGTAAGGGGGTGCTCTTTACCTTGAGATCTTTAGCAAGCTCCCCGTCACTTTTCCTCTTCTTTCCTTTTTGCTGTTGTGATCTTCCAAGAAGATGACCATCACGTTTCGCTAATAATTATAAGGATAAATTGAAATATGGAGTCAAAAAGTGGTGAATATTATTTAGATTATTCCCCAAACCTCTTGTAACAACATCTACGCATGGCTTGATCTTGGAAAAACTATGAGAACTTCACTCTCAATGAGGGAAAATCCGTCACTTTTTGAGAGCCAACATGATTTTCCCACACTGATGCTGCAAAGGAAACCTAGCTTTACAGGCCAGGGTCAACAAGACGAGCATTCACCAATGAAAAAAACCATACGAGAAGCTATAAGCACAAATCAAACTTTACTTACTATTTATCTTGGCCGGTTTTGAGGAGGGCATACCATGATTATCCATTGAATAATATCTGCAGATCAACCAAAACCAGTGGTTAGTAATCCGTCTTAACCTTTGAAATGTTTTGTGCCTACAGCTAGGTTTATATACAGAATGTTTGACGAATGGTTCGGGAAGTGATCGCGCGAAAACACACCGAGCAGCACGATTAGGGCAGCCGGATCTGACTTGATCTCTCTATAACTTCCGTTTTCTCCTTTCACTAGTTGGAGAGAAGTTCGAGAGGCTAAGGAAGAGAAAATAGCTCGTATCAATATTGTTATTTTTTAAAAAATAACAATATATTTTGTTTTTATTTAAAAACAAAACAAATTTAAATAAATTTTATCCCGTTCAGAATCTCGATATGTTTCATAAATTTCAACGGGAATATTCTCATTTCATTTTGGTTGTTCTGTTCTAGCTAAATAGTTTTTTTTCTTTCTAAAAACAAAAATAAATATTGTCTAGTTTTGCAAAATCAATCATTTATCTCAATTTAACATTTGAATCTGATTGAAAATTTACGAGAAGTCTTCTAACATATCGTTATATTTCGGGTTAACATTTTAGGGCAATCAAGTTTAAAAATGTCTTTGGAGACTATCAATGGTATTTTTATTATTTTATTTAAATTAATAATTTTGTTTTGAAAAGGTTTTTTTTATGTGTATTTTTAGATTGATTTTTTCTCAATTTCATCATTACACAATAGATTTATTAAAAATTGATCTTTATAATCTGTTTTGATTAGTTTTATTTAAGGTTGTTATATTCTGATGACCCAGGTCATGAATTTGAAAGTTTAACCTAAGCCAATTCAATATGTTGTTGCCTCAATATTATTTTTAAAAGTACTTCATCTAATTTTCTTAAGTCAAAATAGATGTTTACTAGTTTTTCAAGTTGTTTTTGAACTTATCGAGTCGATTAAGTCATATCAGTTCATCTTTTATTTTTCTTACTTGTGTTTGAACTTTGAATTGTATATTTTCAAGTTAGTTATTTTTGGATTTGAATTAAAATTATGTTTATTAGGTTAATATTTTGAATTATATATATATATATATATAATAGTACAACTCTAAAATGACACACCAAAATATAACATTCCAATTAAACAAATATCACGCAACTAAAACAAACTTGACTGTCTTGATTTAGATGGGTGCAAGAGAGAGAATGGTAAAATACATGAGACCAACACACACACACACCAAAAACAAATCTAGTTGCATGTTTAATTAAAAAAAATCCGAAAACCAGTGGTTAATTAGTAATTCAGCTTAACCTTAGAAATGTCTGATGCCTATCACTAAGTTTTATATACAAAATGTTTGAGGAATGATTCGAGGAGTGATCGCGCGAAAACACACCGAGCAGCACGATTTGGGTAGCCTGATCTGACTTGATCTCTCTATGGCTTCCGTTTCTCTTCTCACTCCAATTATGGAGCTACTAGCTCGGGAGGTCAAGGAAGAGAGAATATTTTATATCGAGATTTTAAAATGATAATATATCTGGTTTTAATTAAAAAAACAAAACAAATTCGCGTGTCATCTCTGGAGAGGAAACAGCGAGTTTGATTGTTATAGCGTGCTGAAGAGCTATATTTATTTAAATCTAAGTCGTCGATGAGAAATAAGATGCCACGATTAATTAGGTCTCTACCACCTTGTTTTGCAACGATCAATAGGGTGATGGACAGGAACGTGATGACCCTTGGACAAGCTACCAAAAACGGTGGTTGTGTTCATGCCTTCATGGTGGTTTCCTCGCTAGCTCAAAAGGTGGGCAAGGATCAGAAGCTAGATTGATTTTGATAACTATTGCTACAAGTTTTTTTTTTTTTTTAATTTCACGTGTGTCATCTCTGGAGAGGATATATGGTGCGGCGATGATATTTTTTATAATCATAAAATTATAATTATATTTTTTAGTAGTCGATACCTAATATCAAGGTCATTGGAAAAAATAATGGTCTACGAGAGTTTAGTAAAAAAAACTTGTTGTGCAGGGGAAGACACATTACTCGCAGTGAAGCCTACCTAACGTAAGTTGCATGGTTGTTTGATTGTTTTTCTAAGTCAATTTTTTTATTTGTTGGTCTATTCTAAAGCTTGAAGTGTATTTTCTTATTGTATTTTAATATCTATGAGTGTACTTTACAAGGTAATTTTACACCTGGATAATTAAAGTTTACAACTGAAAATGAACAAAATAATTGTTAAAAGATTTTTGATATTTTGATCGAATTCTAATGGATAATTATAATTTGATTACGATATCCTATTTTTCATTTTAAAACTTGAGAAAAGATGCAATTTTTGAAGGTAGCCATGAGGGTGCATCAAATCTGATGGCACTGCGCGGGGACAACGTTCGATAATTAAATTTTGGACAAATACAATGTCATGTAAAAAAGAACACGATGATCAATACTCGAGTGCTTGAGCTTACGTAGCTATAAGCAATCATTAATTATTGTAAATTAAATCATGGAATTATAAAACTGGTAAAAAATATGCTTAGTTTGTGCTTGATCCCCTCCTCTATGAAAAGCTTGCTTTTGCTCGAATTCTCCTTAATTACGCCATTAGTTCACTGCAAATGCAAAAGATTGAAGGCATAAAAATGTAGTTAGTGATCGTATAAAACACATTACAAAGCTTACGAAGCTAGCTGTGGTTTCAGAGTTCTAAACGTGGCATTGTTATTTATATGTATAAACTGTATGAACAAATATAAAGGGTGTAAAGGTTCGGAGCAACGTACCGCAAGGTTTGTGTGAGACGAGCATCTTTGGCAGAATCATTTTCTGCTCTGGCTTTGACTATTTCAAACATGAGATCAAGCCTGAGTTGATTTGCAGCACTCTGCTTGGTGAGGAGATCGGTGTCGCGTTTTAGTTTCTGACTCTTTCCTTATTTCTTTAATTGTTCCTCTGACTTCCTTCTGCCCCTCTTCTATTCGTTTCTGTCCTTCCCTGATCTCCACCATCTTAGATGTAATCCTTCTGCTCATGCTGCTTGTTCCACGTGTCCCTTTCTTCCTTACTGTTACTGTCTGTGGGCAATGTCCGTCGATATATATCATGAATGTTAATTAGAAACCATGCATGTTTAATACAACAAAATATGTTTGTGAAAGACTGGAAAAACAATAAACTTAGGGGGCAGTTAATCAAGAACAAAGTATAAGACAGATACCAGAGACTCTTTCTTTGAGTTCCCGCCAGTTCCGTGTTTCCTTACGTCTCGAAGCCGTTCAAGGACGTTCTCCACTTCAAATCTCGCAACGTCTATATTATACTTGGGACGGGAGATCCCGTCATTTATGAAGCGTGCGTCTCCCGTCTTATTGGTTTTACCGATGGATTTTGACAATGTGTTTTAACAGTATTTTTTTATTTTAAATAATTTTGAGATACAATGACAAACAACTCTCGTAATGTTACCTGGCTAAAAAACGAGTCCCTGATTTTGAAAGAAAAATAAAAAGATTTTGTCTACCTTCTTGGTGAATTCCATGGCTAAAACCCATCCAAGTCTGCTTTAAATTTCTTATTGATGTCGATATACCTTAGAAAAATAAAAGTCGGCTTTCAAATGTATCATCTCACCTAAAAGCTTAAGCTTGTAGGTGAGGCCCCAGAATATGATTATATTATACTCTAACACACCCCCTCAAGTGAAAGCCCTTTGGGCTTGAAACTTGCACAGGCCCATATCACCTTGTGCTTGGTTTTTATCAAATAGAATGAGGGTAGTGAGATTCGAACTCGTGACCGCTGGGTCAACAAGGCTCTGATACCATGTTAAGAAACCATCTCACCTAAAAATTTAATCTTATAAGTGAGGCCCCAGAATATAATTATATTATACTCTAACAAGGAGCAGTATCTCATAGAATTATTTTCAGAACACGTAAACGGCGATTCGAAGCTACCAGCTTTAATTAATTCCACATGTCGATGACTGGGACGTCACCGTTTTGTAATGTCAAAAGTTGATATCAATGATAAATATTTCATGACTAGGTAAGTGATTGCTAACCACCGAAATTGATATCAAATCGCGCGACTCTTTTTTTCCCCGTGCGATCAGCCTCGATATCGAGCAATAATCGGCCGAATGGTCCAAGGAAACAAGCGAATCGCTCGATTGACCCCCCGCCCACCGACTCTTCTTTCGATTGTTTTGATTTGAATAATGATGTTCGGTGACTTACCAGAACACGCGGCAAAAAAAGCGTGATCGAAGGAAATAAACCTCGGATCCGACCTTGCAAGTCTATTAATATTACTATAATTAAATTAAAAGATTCGAGGGGGGAGGACTTGGTTGGTAACTGTGCACGTCGAGCCATTAATTCAAGATAATGAGCGACAGATTATTTGGCACGATCGTTAAAATCACATATCAACAAATAAAATTACATGTTTTATTATGCAAAATCAATTTAAAAACATGAAGATTTATAAAATCATATTGAAATCACCCTCACTCACTGCACTCAAGATTTCAATTGTGATTTTATGTTCTCATTGGAAATATTGGTTATTCAAGGTGGAGAGGTCAACGTCGAGAGTGGGAGAGGAATTAATTATTTAAGGTTATAGTTTAAATTGATTTTGAAAGTGTTTTCTGTTCAGAAATGTATTAAAATAATATTTTTTTAAAATTTATTTTCATATCAGCATATCAAAATAATTAAAAAACACATAAAAATAATTTAAAATAAAAAATAAAAACACAATGTTAAACACCCTAGAATCATTATTGCTGGCATGAAGAATGAAGAATAAAGGATCAATTAGGCTTCATGGGCTGGACTTTTGAGTTGTCTATTTCAGGTCCAGGGACGAGAGGCTTTGGTGGTGGTGGTTGATTGGTTGGTTAAAGGTGATGGCTATTGTTGTCGATCTGTGTTTGCTGTGTGGGGCTGTGATTTGAGGGTTATTAAAGACAAAATTAAAATAAAAAAGTATCAGTGTTTTAGGTACACAATAAAATGATATTTTAGCCGTCCATTATAACAATCACACAAGTTAGGATGGGGTGGCAATAAGATTTTTCAAAATGTTTTGTTAAAGATAGCTTGACAAATCATGCTTAGTTTTTAACATGAAAAAACATATTTCTGATAAAAAAAACATGTTGTTTTTAATAATTGAATTTATTTTGAGTATTTATTGTAATAACCATATAAATAAATAAAATAATTTTTAATAATGATCCCATAACATCATGCGTGCAAAAAATATATTTTTTTAAAGAGCACATGAAGATGGTAAAATGGAATTATATTAAATCGACAAATAAAAAAAGAAAAATACAAATTTAACAATACTTCATATAAAACACTCCATATAAAAAAAATTATGGTGTTCAAGAAATAATTAGAGATATTAAATTAGTTATTCTTTTGATTTAAATAAATATATTTTTTATATGGAAATATTTTTAGTACTTTTAGTAATTTATGGTTTTATAAAAGAAGGATTAAAACCAAAATAAGACTAAAAAATAACTTCATGGATTAAGTTATTGATATTATACAGTAACGCCTGCAAATCTTCAGAGTGACACAAACACACTTTGGTCTCTCAATTTAGAATTGTTCTAATTGAACTCTTAATTGATTTAAAAATTTTAAATTTATGCAATTTTATTTCTGTTAAAATTTTAATAGCAACCTTAACTTTATACGCTTTTTTGAATTTATGCAACATGATCCTCAATTGACTATTGAATCTCAATTTTCTGCAATTTCACCTTTGATTTCATCTAATTGACTTGGCAAAAAATTAATTTGGTCTCTGAAAATTCTAACTTTCTTAATTAAACTCGAATTAAGCTTCTGAACTTTATTTTTTAATCAATTAAGCCCTTAATAAAATTAATTTTATCATTTTAAAGTATAATTAAGTCCTCACACTTAATTAAATCATTCAATTAGACCTTAGATTAATTTATAAACATAATTATACTTTATATTAACCCATGATTAAATCAAAATGGCCTGTGAAAAATATAATTATTTCTTTTGGTTTAATTTTTATGCAGATTTATCCAATAATCACTTATCTTAGTGTTGAATATGCATTTTTCCTTCATTTTAGGCATAATAGAGGTACGATGTAGCCCTTGAATCCTTCAAAATTTCCAACTTGATTTTTTTCATGACATCAACTTTTTTTTTATATATATTTTTGTTATTTTCTTTATTTTTCAGGGAATAGATAAAAAATGAGTTATGACAAAAATCTCGCTTCAGATTTAGTTTTTTTACATATGTTATAAGAAGAAGATTAAAGAAAGATCACATTTGGAAAAAATAAATGAGTTTTGTAAAGAAATTATGCAGATATACATTTATTATATGTATGAGGGAAAACATGTTTTTTTGGTCTGATTTGATTATTTTTTTATTGATCATAGCGGGAAACCATACTTTATCAAATCTTATATTGAAGACAAAAAAAAAGAGGGTTTTGTAATTATCCCAAAATAAAAGGAAAAGAAAAGGTGGTGAGAGCATGCCAACCAAGCCCAAAAAGAAAAGTATGGACTCTCGACAGGCCTGACCCACGGCCCAAACGATAAGCAAATGCAAAATCGAAGTCACAACCAGCACACCTCCGCTTGCTTCCTGAGCCCCACAAAATAAGCACGATATTTGTCGTTTTGACCCAATACTACAGCGTTTCTTTTCACAAACCTTGTTCTAGCCTGCTGGCTATCAACCTACTCGATCGCTTCTCTCCCCTTCCATTTTCTTACTTTCTCAGCACCCAAACAAACCCCAAATGCGAAACACTTGCAGTTTGATTTTACTTTAGTAAAATTGTCACCATAATTTTTTCAGTCCCCTGAATTGAAGAAGAGCGAAAAATGTCATGGTCAAGCCTCGCTAGAGCGACAAGAAGAGCAATAAATCGCAATCTTTTGCTTTCTCAATTCAAACCTCTACACCAAAATCACCACCCTTCTCAACAACCCATGTAAATGAATTTCTCTTACTTTTACTTTTATCATCGACTTATTTCGCTAAAATTTCTAACACTAACACACAATTTATTGTTGTTGTTGTTGCTGTTTTGGCAGTTGCAATAAAAGATGTGAAATTAAGAAGCATTTTTCTACCTCTTATAAAGTGGGCGGTGGTTACGCAGCTAATAGCAATACGAGTAGGGAGCAGAAATCAAAAAAGATGTTAATTTATTTGACGGGTTTGGTGGTTGCAATGGTTGGTAGTAGTTATGCTGCTGTTCCTCTTTATAGGAGGTTCTGTCAAGCCACTGGGTATGGTGGAACTGTTCAACGCCGCGAGGTTTTTCATCTTTAAATCGTTTGTAATCACGTCTTTTTTTCTTGTTGCTTCTGTTCTGTGTAAATCTAATGTTGGCATTAACTTTTGTATACTGCTGTGTTGTGTTTTTTAATATATAGAGTGTTGAAGAGAAGATTGCTCGGCATTCTAAAGATGGAACTGTTGCCACTAGGTGTCTTTCTTTCTCCCTTTTGGTATTAACGTTGTTCTGACTTTTGGTTTTATTGTGGTGATTTTGTTTCATTTTTTGGTTTCTTGACATTGTTTTATTGAGCTCTTATGCTTCGAGAGTAATATTGAATAATAGTGAAAGTCAAGTTTAAAGATAAACAGAAATGATCCTTCTGGAATTGAAATATCATGCTGTAGGATCTGGTTTGTTTTACTTCTTATTTGTTTGCTAATGTGGTGCATATTACTTTTCAAAACTGTTTTTCAATTGAAATTGCATCAAAATAATGATTTTTTAGATTTTTTATTTTTGACATTAGCATATTAAAACCATCGAAAGCATCTCAAAAGGCATCAATATGATGTTTTTCAAGCGAAAAACAATTTGAAAAGCATTTTAAAAGGTAGAAGATACTGCATTGCCAAACAGGTCTATATCACTACTCACAATACCCTTTTTTTCATAATGCAAATTTGATGGACCTGAATCTTGGATAACTATCTTTGAGATGTCTTAGATTGCTTATTTGGACTTTTGATACTCCAGGAAATTTCTAGGATACCGAACCTGAATTTGATTAAGCTGCAAGGCATTGATTGTTTCAGCTGTGTGGTGCTCTTTCCTGATGGCAGGCTCTTTATTGTTTGTATAGGGAGATAGCAGTGCAGTTTAATGCTGATGTGGGTGATGGAATGCCATGGAAGTTCGCTCCTACACAAAGAGAGGTTCTCTTTTGCATAACATGCATGCATGCTCATGTTTAAACAGCTGCTTCCTTTGTGATTTGCTGAATCAATGCAGTGTTTTCTTCTCTCTAGGTAAGAGTAAAGCCAGGAGAAAGTGCTCTTGCATTTTACACTGCTGAAAATCGAAGCTCCTCTCCTATAACTGGTGTATCTACATATAATGTTACTCCTATGAAGGTACTAATATTTGTATGCTCTTTCATTTAATTATGTGGTATGGGAATTTAATTTTGAACTAATTTTCAGATGATTTTGAAGTATGTCGCTTTATTCTTCAATTGTTGATTTTAGTCATGCTTAGACTTTGGAAATCATTGAATCTCTTCTCAAAGAAATAGAGATTCTTCTCTTTTTTCTGGTTTGTAAATCTGTGACCTTGGAGCGCGTCATCAGGGTATGGTGAAAACGAACATCAGATATCATCATGACCTTTTTCTTCTTCTTTTTTTTTCTGCCCCCCCTGTCGTGTGTGTTTTTTTGCAAGGCAAAAATTATCCTGGGACTGCTGCTCTGGGGCATCCCATTCCTCTTCTTTCTTTTGCTGCTGATCAACCATGTTCTATGAGTTGTTGGATAATGTGAAAGCACAATACTCAACAGATATAAGGAATATCAAACAAAATCAGAATTGGTGAATGGGAAAACTCCCATTGAACCTCCATATTATATGTTAAATTCAAAATTATCTGAAAAAGGGCAGTGCTAAGATCAGATTTGAATTGGCATGTATTAGATTAGACAGTTTTTTAGGGGGGGTTGTGGGCTTTCACCTCATTTTGCAAACCCTCATCCATTCTGAAGTCATTTTTGTCCATCCCATGGTGTGGTGTGCTTGCTAGAACTCTGATTATAGGATGATAACATGAATCTTTTATTTGCTAAAAGCAGGGATATGCGCATGATTAGGGTCATGTTTTAAGGAATCTTGTTCCTTGTTGGCCTTTGGTGTTTCTTCAAGTATTTGATTCCAATTGTGTAGCTATGTTTGAATGACGTGGACTTGCATGTAGAATATGATTAGGATGATTCAGTGAGATGAGGAACGTCTAAGAATTGTAAAGTTGATATGAAACTATATGGAGTTTTGTGGAAGAAATGATGTGCTAAGGCAAGCACATTATCCATGGAGAGCTATTTGGAAGTTCAAATCATCAAATCCCCCACTTTTCCGTATAGAATGTGAGGCATCTTGGAGTAAGATTTTTAATATCAATTAAAGCTGTTGGTGAACCAGTGTTACCCTTGTTAGTATGTAGATGAAATTATTAATTGTCTAGTGCTGCATTGTTTATGGGCTAGAGCCTTATGAGAGTGGGCATATAAAGCAAGGGGTGTAGGATCATTTCATGCTATGGAGTTGAATGCTTGGAAGCTGAAGATTTTAGCAGTGAAAATAGGAATCCATCTATTATTTTTCCATTCACTGGCTAGCGTTGGCTAGGTGCGGAAGGAACACACCAAGAGGGCATTTTAGGCTCTCTTTTTTCTCTTTGTTTGATAATAAGATTGCGGTTTGCATTTTTGGCTTGCTTCCTCGTTTCTTAGACTATTGTTTTTTTCTTACAATGGATGTTTTGATCTCTCTTTTTTCCTTATTTCTTTAGTAGATTTTTTTGAAGTGCTCGTGGAGTGGAAATTATGTCTTTGAACTTTGAAAATACTCAATGGCTAGTACTTTCTGAGGCTATAGTGTGGGAAGGAATATATTAATGATAGTTACTAAGCATCCCTTTGTTATCCACAGTGTGTGTATGGGATATCAAACTGTGGCCCTTTATGTTGTGGCTCCTGCTGTTAACATGTTTCCAGGAAAAATCCTTTCTTGCTCATGGGAGAAAATGTAGTAGAAGCTTCAGCTTTTGAAGCTACCAGAGACTGGTAATTCTACTTCTGAGTTTTCTAGAGGTTTTTGGGTGTAATGTAGCATGCTTCTATAAGTGCACTATGTTGAGTTTGTTTGCACACTTCCTATCGGAGATCTGTAGTTTGTATTTCATATCAGAAGAGAATTGCGGCATGCTTATACGAGTGTGCTAGGTTGAGTTTGTTTGCACACTTAGTATCGGAGATCTGTAGTTCCTAATTCATACCAGAAGAGAAATGAAATAGAAATAAAAATGCCTCATACCAATCTAGACCAGTTGGGTACAATGTTGACTTCAACCAGACTATTGCTGGTAGGTAGAAAAATTAAAATGAGGTCTTGAAATTTTCCTTTGTGAGGAAATTGCTTAAAGTCACGCTGTTAAACTTATTTGAAGTTCAGCAGTTCTGAGTATCTTGCTCATCATGCATTTATGCTACCTTTAATTATTGTTTATGATGGTGCTTGCTCTGTGTGTATACGTGTTTTATTGTGTGTGCATTCATGTGTTGTTGTGTAGAATGACTGATGCTGCATTATCGGTCATCCTAACTAAATCTTACTGAATAAAATAACAATATAATAGTAGTATTAATAAGTTTCCCGTTTACTTTTTCGAAGTCATACATCTATACATCAAGGAGTCATTTAGATTTGTGGAGGATTTATTATTTCTGGGGAAGATCAGTTCTTGTTTTATGGACCAGTCTTATCTGAACTAGAAAAAAAGGGACATCCTAATGGCTACTTGCTAGCATTCTTGTTTTATGTAATTGCTCGTGCTTCACAACACTCAACGTTTGTTTTCATCTTTTTATAGGCTGCCGTGTACTTCAATAAAATACAATGTTTTTGCTTTGAGGAGCAGCGTCTTCTTCCTGGGGAGCAGATTGACATGCCTGTTAGTAGTTTCTTTTCCCTTTCCCCTCGTATACACACACCCATTTTTTCCCTCTATAAAAGCGCTTTAGAAATATTGTGTTTTGAAGCTCGGTTCTTCTGTCACTATTCAATGATATCATACTTTATGATTGCAGGTCTTCTTCTATATTGATCCCGAATTTGAAACGGATCCTAAAATGGATGGAATCAACAACATAGTTCTATCATATACTTTCTTTAAAGTTTCAGAAGAGTAACCTTGCTGGTGCTTCTGCATGCCATCACCAAAACATCCTCGCAATTGTTTAGAACTTCCAACCAAGGTACTGACGGACATGCTGATGTGTTGTGCGGATAAAGCTCATTGGCTTGATTACGAGATTTTATTCAAATCTACGGTTCTTTGTAGTGGAACAACCTGAGATTCATTCCATAGAAATAAATTCAAAGTTGGTTTAGTATTTCTTAACTTGGTTCAAAAGGTGCTCGGAAATGATCTGCCAGGCCCGATAGTTTATGCTGCAAAAATGAACCCTTTTTTCCTTGGTGCTGCATGAAAACACTACTCCCTCATGCTAGTCAAGAACTTGTAACAAATTGTATTTGCCGGAAGCTGGCTGACCACCGAGTCCTTGAAGCGTTTTTTCTTCCACTCTCTGTCGTTCTTTCTTTCTTTTACAGGGATGAAACAGGGTGCATTATTTTTTAATCAGAGAAACTTCTAACACTGAATGAATTGTGGTTTTGCTTTAGAATTTAAGACTTGCTTTCCCATACAGGGATACCATTGAAATCTTGAACTACGAACGCATTTCTAGCAATCGTAAAAGTTTTTTCATGCAAATTGTTTTTTGAAAATCACTCTTAAAATATATATTAGAACTTAAAGTAAAAAATAAAACAAGTTTAATGTGTGTTTGATATTATGATGCAAAATATTTTAAAAAAATATATTTTACTTGAAAATAATTTATAATATGTGTTTTTTTAACACTTGAGTGTATCAAAACTATATATAAAAAACATTAATAAAACGTCACAATATACTTTTTAAAATGCACTAAAAAATAAAGGCTAGCTGCAAATTTTATTTTTTGGAAACCAAAAACAGTTTATAAAAACGATATCAAACCAGCTCTCACGTAAGTGGAGTCGGATTGCATTTACCACCTCGCTAACGAAAGGAAAACGAAAAACACGAAACCAAAAGGGGGAAGCGGGGACTAAAGAAAGAAATCTTAAAACCCCTCTCTCTTGTGCAGCTCTAGAAGTCTAGTGCTAGGGTTTTAACCAGTCGTCACCATCTTTTCCTTCCTTTCAAATCAATCAATAGCAGTAACAGCTTGATAGAAAGAAGAAGAAATAAATTATGAGCATCAGGGCGGGGATGGAGGTTCCCATTATCGGCACTGATTCCATCAAATTCATCGACGTATCCGTGCCCGACTTCGGCGACGCTGATTTATCCACCACTACTTCTACTACTGCTGCTTCCATTACCATTAAAACTTCTCTCACTGAAGATTATGCTTCCTCCTCCATCATTGGCGATCCTCCTCTGTCTTTCATTTGGTACATTTAATCTCATTCTCTCCATCACTTTTTTTCCTTTATGGCATTTTTTCAAACAATTGACCTGCATTAATTGGAATTGCAATTAATAGGAGGATTCATAAGTCCCAGCCTAAAACTCTCGAGCTACTTCAACTCTCAGCTAATAAAGACTTCCCTGTAACAACATGGCTGCGAATTACCTTTCCCCATGCCCTTTGCCCTTTCGCTTATGTTTGCCAGAACCAGAGCCAGGTATTGGTGTAGTTAGTTTCAGTCTCATATGGCATTTTTTTGCCCCATTTTATGTCTGTCTGCTTTCCTCTATTGTTTTATGCGGTACTGAATGTGTCGTGAATGCAGATGCCTGCTTTCTCTACAACAAATCCATACTTGCTCTATGCATTGACGATTTCAGGAGTCGTTTATCTTATCAAACTCCGAAACATTTCTGCTTATTCTTCCTTGCCTGTTTTACCAAGGGATGAGGTTACCCAGTTTAGTTTGAATGATCGTTATTCCAGTAATTCCGAGCCTGCGGCAATAACTAGTGTAGCAGCCACTGCTGGATGTCTTGCAGTAGGTAGAATTGATGGATCTGTTGCTCATTTTCAGCTTGGATTGCTTCACCATAGTACCCCTGGTAACCGAATGTCACCTTTTCTTGAAGATTTTATGCCTTTTCTTTTATTTTTTGCACACGTGGATGATTCATTTCTTTTTACTTATTAGGTTTTGTGAATGAGTTGCGGGATGATTCAGGGATCGGTCGTTTATGGGGTTTCATGTCAAGGTACAAATTGTTCCCCATGATATGTCCTTCCTCATACTATACTTGCATGCTCTAGCAATAACAAATCCTTCTCACTCTTTGGTATGGACCAAGACTCACCTCAAAGATTGAAATGCATATGCCATTTATTCCTAGCTATAGAGTAATGTATCCTTGACTCATTATTTTGAAAAAAGAAGCGAGTATTTGTGGGCCTCATGTGACATTGTTACCGAGCTGTTAGTTTCAATATTGTCAAGTAATGCTGTCAAACCCCAAGAGGATGCCTTTGCATTTTGAATTGAGTTGATCAAAAGGAAAGGGGATGCATTTGGGGCCCAATTAGAAGATAGAATTTATAAGAGTGTTCCAAAGTCCATTTTTTTGTTCTGATTGTAAGCTTGTCATTAATGAGGTTGTGAAAGGTTGGGTCTTGCCAAAGAAAAAAAAACCCTTCACGAATATACTGAACGGTAAGTTCTCTTTCTAATACTCACTTTGGTTGGACCATATTACGGTTATTGGGTAGTGGCATTATTAGTAAAGTGTAGCTGGTATATTGTGAGGTTGAGTTGATTGTTTTGATCAGTTTGTCATTATGCTTCATTTCTCCTGTGAAGCAAGTTTTTCTTGAATCTCTTTTAAAATTTCTTGACATCATAAACAAATAGGAAGTGTTTACTCCATCTTGTTATCTATATGCATTGATCATGTATGAGTTTGAGTGCTTAATGCACTTACAAGTTTATTAGTCAACTAAAACAACTTTTTTCTTAATAATTCTTTTTTGATCAACTAAAAAGGAAGAAAACAATCATCAATCGTAACATGGGAAACATCAACTCATCATCTTCTTTAATTAATTCCAAAGTTAATTTCTTCTACACTATAAATTATAATAACTACTTTTTTGGCCACTTCCATTTTAGTTATGTACCTGAAAATATTTATACTTGTATTGTTGTCTTTTTTTTTGTGTCTCTTGTATTTTGATAAAATTGAAAAGGGCTAAATCCCATACAGGGGTAGGGTGGTTGGAGCTGTGCAGGATTTGGTAATATCAGAGGCACATGGGCTAAAACTTTTGTTTGTTCTTCATTCTGATGGGATGTTACGAGTATGGAACTTGTCCCTCCACAACAAGATTTTAAGTCATGCTTTGGGCATTGCAGATTCAGAAGGCAAATCCTATGACTTTTCCCTTTTCGTTGGCACTCGCATAGCATCATTTACCCCTTTTCATGTTCCCTTTTATATTTCTTTACTCAGGTGTGACATTTGCCAGATTATGGGTTGGTGAATTTAATGAAGATGCAAGCATAACTCCATTGGCTGTCTTGTGTAGACATGATTTGGTATTTTTCTCTAAACCGAGTATGAGCCTAATAATTATATGCTTGGGTAAAGGTTGGAGTGGGTAATTTATGGTGTCTTATTTTCTCTTTGTCAATGATCCTGTTAGTATTCATGGAGCTAAAGGCTATTCATTTCCCTGTTCTTTTTAAATTAGCTTTTTTCTTTACCAAAAAATAAAAATATAACACTATCGTGGTTTGAAAAGTGTAGATATTGGAAGTTTATTGCACTTTTTTTTTTATGGGAGTAACTAATCAAAATTCTATTCTTAGCATACTTGTTTAAACCTTTAAATTGTAACAAACCTATGCTTTCCCCTTTCCTTTTTGAGATACTATGGGTAAAAACTTTTACAAAACTAAAGCTTTTCCTACCAGTGATCCACTTATTGATCTGATGTCCTAATGATCCGGTTCTATGAGTGCACTTTTCCAATATATTAAATTATTCGTGAGATGAGGTGTTATAGCTGACTAAACGAAACCATTCACAAAGATATGAAGTACTAAGATGATGCATAATAATTGAAGGAGCTTCCTTGCTCCATTTTATGAAAACAAGGGTGATATCTAAAGTTGAATGAACTTTTGAGGCATTAGACTTATCAGTAGGAAGCTTTACAAGAGAGTGTTAGGTTGCTAATTAACACATGGCACAATGATATCTGAAATACCATTTGGTTTTACTAGAAATGGACTATCCTGACCATCTTTCTTATAAGGAGTTCCATGGAGAAATGCAGAAAGAAGAGGAGACTCCGGATGGTTTTAATCAAACTAGAGAAGGCTTTTGATGGAGTGTTGATGGAAGTTCTTCAGTGGGTGTTAGAGAAGAAGGGAGATTCTCTACTAATTCAATAGGATACACATGAAGGATAAATAAGAACTGGCAGTACTGATGGAAGTTCCCTTATTGTTTTGCTTCAGTCTTATAAAACTAATTGAATTTAAAGTGATATCCCCTGATGCATACTGCTTAGCAATGACATTATATTGATCGATGAACTAGTGTTGGGCAACCTGAAATTTTGTTGTTGTGATGAACACCCTGCAAATGAGTTTTGGGTTAAGCAAAACTTCAAATAAACATATGGTGACAGCTTTAATGGCAAGGGTAGCGAAGATTATATTAGTAGTTTGAATGGGATAAAAGTGCATTGGTGTGGCTGGCATCTAGGATTTATCATACAAAAGAAAAGTGGTATTGAGGAGATAACACTCATAGAATCCCTGAGCTTAGCTGTAGTCAATTGGATAAGTGTGATTGGGATGCATAATGCTTTTGTGATTTGAAAGTGCCTAATGAGTTATGAGTCAATTTCATCAATAATGGGTAGCCCCAGATATGCTCTGAGGCAGCAAGCAGCATTCACTAATGTCTCTTTGTTGAATTGTGGTACAATGTTGTGTGTTATTTTAACTTCCCCAGAAAAAAAAGTAATATTAGTAGTATCTAGTGACAGTTTGCAAAGCTGTTTGTTTGTTTACTTTTTGATTAATCAATTGTGGTAACACTGATTATTTGTCTGCCCAAACCACAAAAGGAAATTAGGAGGGAGATGATTCATGTCTATCACCTTCACTGTACTTTGGGCGACAAGACTGTTTTGTCAGTAGAGTCTTCAATGCAAGATATTCCTCTTGAGGAGGTAAACAACTTTTTCCCGGATCATCGTTTGTCTACTGTATTTTTATGGTAAAATTTATTTATTGCTATTTGCTTGATTTTATCAGGGGGAATGCATCGATGTCAAACTCACTTCAGACAAGATATGGATTTTAAAAGACAACGGATTGCTATCTCATAAATTGTTTCATATTGATATGTAAGTTTAGTTCACTTATTAGATTTTGGCATTAATGTGTTCATTTGGAACTCGGAAGTTGTTTTTTAAAATTCATCCGTTAAGAGTCCCTGCCAGTTATTTTTCATATCTTTCTTTATAGCACCTTTTCTGTTCTCTTTTTGAAGTTTGTCTGGCTATTTAAAATTCTTGATTGTGATGATTGAATCGAGTTCTATAACCTGTTTTTTTTTTATTCCAAGGGCCATACTTTATTTACATGATTCTTGCAATTATAGCATGAGCTCTTGTTATGTTTGTTATTTTTGTAAATGCCTGATTAATATACTAATCTAGCTATCCAAAACCGATGTTATGTGGCACTGAACTCATATCTTATTGAAGCTTTACTTTCTCAACTTATTGTCAGGGAAGATGCCTGCTGCTATACTTTGCAGGAAGAGTTTGTTGCTGAGCAGCTATTTCAAAGCTCCAAACTTTCTTCAGATGATCTTCTTTGGACTACGTATTCAATATATTCATCTATGAAGGTGTTGTTACCTTGCCATTTAGCATGCCTTTTGAGTATTAGACTAATGTGATGAATTTGTATTGGTGAAGTCATCACTATCTCCAAAACCTCAATCCCTGAATCCCACTTCATTTGGACTAAAACTAGGTAGCCCTTTGATTGAGTTTTTTTTTTTTTGTGTGTGTGTGTGTGTCCCATTGCAGTATTTAGTCTTATCTGCTCCTTGCTTCCCATGGCTTTCCTGGCTTCACATACCAGAATTGAAAGACTAACTAGTAGCCCCACCTACGACAACACCCAAACACACAAAATGGAAAGAGTTATAATGCTTTAGGTCCTATTCGAGTACCTTTTCTAGTTTCCCCCCATTACAAACAGTACAACATTCCATTCTTAGTTTTTGTGTACAGTTTCCATATTGATGATCCAAAAATGGCAGAAATTCTAATCAAATACATGATCAAGTTTAAACCGAATGCTGATGAGATTGGAATATGAATTTTGCTCTATTTTTCCTCGTTGTTTCAAGTAGGTGGATGCCCAACTTCTATCCCCCCTTCTGTGGCTCTGGGGGCTGTCAAAAGCTCAAGAGAGATGGAACAGAGTTATATGGTCATGTAAAAGGCACTGGCAGTATAGGATCACCATTTTTATTTATACTTGTTTTCAATTGCATTTTTCTAATACAATTTTTTCTGGCCTTAGCTTAGTGTCATATTCATTTTCATGCAGTAGATGTGCTTCAAATTTATCTTCTTGTTTTTTCCCACCTCATCTGCTTTTCTGTGTGATATATGGAATACACGTAAAAGATATGTTGCTTACTTTTGCTTGATTTAAAATTTTACAGGAAAACATTGTGCCGTTTGTATCTTCTATCTTTATACGTAGATTGCTTCTCCCTGGTGTTCATCACAATGGCGTGCTTCGATCAACTTTGCTGGATTATCAAAGGCACTGGACTGATATGGAATTCCAGTCCTTAACTGTTGATGGACTCAAAAAGGAAGTTTGTTCAGTGATTGAAAATCAGGCACTTCTTCAATTCTTCCTTTAATCTCAGATTCAATTATTTCCAAACTTTGTCTGTATGTATCTATGCATGTCATTACTTAATATTTTTCTTTGCACACAGAGAAAAGAACAGAGTTCAAAGACTGACAGATTGATATTTCATGTGCTTTTTTGCAGGGTGTTAGTGAAAGCCCAATGTCAATATTTTGCCACTGGAAAAATTTCTGCGCCCACTATTACCATTACTGGTGCAAGAACAATTCACCATGCGGTTTGCTAGTTCAGTCTGCAGGTGCTGTTTGTTTAGTCAGAAAGAATTCAGTGTCTCTATTTCGTGATTTGGAAAACATCGAGATGATTATTGATGGTGCGTTTGACTCTCATGTTATCATATTTATGTTGGATGGAGTGGTATAGAAGGATTTAAAGTATTTCAGTATTGAGGCAGATTTAGTATATGATCACATGGGATGGTGCAAAAGGATCTATATAAGCAGCAGCAACTTGTTTGGGTTTGAGGCTTGGTTGTTTTTCTCTCTCCATATTTATGTTCCTTTTACTGTTTCTAACCTGTATGTTTTCTTACTCTGCTAGGTTCTTCTGATGAACTTGTTGATCTTGCAAGCTTCGGATTGGATTTATCTAATGATGAGTCTGAGCATGGGATTCTCTTAGAAGTTCTGAGATGCATTATTAATATGAGCCAACACCTTGGGAAACCAGCTTCTGCTGTATTTTATGAATCACTCATTAGCACACCCATTGTTTCATCAGAAGAAATTGTTCCACGTTTTCTGAAGATTCTTGAAACTGGATATAGTTCATCAGTATCATCGGATCACATAACAGATCTTGGAGGCAGTTTTGCTTGGGAAAAGGAACTGGCAGATCGCAAAAGTTTGAGGAAGTTCTCTATCGACATGCTATTATCTCTGCATACTTTATCCAAAAAAGCTACATCATGGAGCAAAGTTTTGAATGTCATTGAAAGCTATCTACAGTTTCTTGTACCCCGGAGGATCATACAAAAATTAAATGCTGAAATGTCATTTGATATCAATAATTCTATTTTGATCCAGGCTACTTCTCAAATTGCTAAGGTTATCTTTGAGTCTGCATTGGATGTTCTTCTGTTTGTAAGCTATCTTCTGAGAATCAGTGGACAGGTCAGTTTTTTTTTTCTCCCTCGTCTTTTAGTTTTTATTTTAAATGAAATTCTCTTATTCATTCAAGTGACAATCATATATATTCAGCCTGCTCTTGTGTATTAAATGACTTTCAGCTTTCACTATACATGCCAGGGTTACAACAATGCACCTATGCTTTGTACCTATACACAAGATCCTAATTCATCAATCTGCTAAATGTATAAATTACCCTGCTTTCATCCTACATTTTAGGGTTGTGGCCTTCAACATCCCTTTTTTCATTCCCCTCACCATCAATGGTGTTCTAGTCAACTCAAATGCTTCCAAACGGGTTTAATTTCTGTGATGTTTTAGATGTGGTATCTGTCAATATTTGCCTATATTTAATCAGGTTGCATTATGATACGTGGTTCAAAATCATGTTATCTTAACAAGACAATGTATTGGGTTCTTGATTAGTACTATATTGTTTTGCCATGAAGTCATATTATAGGGTATTTGCATTAGAGTAAAGTTGCAACAATTTGCATAATCATGAAGCAATATTGATGATTCTGGCATCTTACAATTTTTGCTTTCATGTTTTTTTTTCTTGCATGCAACCATTAATTATGTTTTTGTGATGCTGCCTAATCCTCTTATTTCTATTGTTTCTTCTATTTTTCTTAATAAATTTACTTATCCATCCAAAAAAAATAAAAGTAAATTGCTTCTGACCTCTGCTATGCATTATTGAATTTGAATAAACATGTTTCCTTTCATTTTGTAAGCAGATTAATATGTTGCATGATGATACATCCAGAATACAACTTGAATTCATTCCCATGATTCAAGAAATTGTTTCTGAGTGGTTGATTATCCATTTCCTCAGCACCACACCTTCTGAATCTCCTTCAATTGAAGATTTTAGTTCCCAACTCTCATCATTGCAAATTGGTAAGTCAGTTTAGAGAGATACCATTATGTATTTTCTTATCAATGAGCTGGTTTTTGCTTTTATTTTAAGTGAGAGCTTGTTCCAAACTGGAAATTATATGTGTGCTCATCAGTTGAGTTGTCATCACTTGACAGTTTCTTTTTTTCATTCTGTTTTTTTCTAAAAGGCTGGTTCTGCATTGCAAATTGACAAGTCTGCTGCATTATCTGTTAAATGGATATATGGCTAGCCAGGTTCTGCTCGCTGGGTAGCAGAGGGATACCATCCTGCATTTCCTGTTAATGAGCTGGTCATTGCTTTTATATTGCAATCATATCTTGGGCTATCTGCCTAGTGGCTATCGTTAGTCAGTTACTTTTAGTTTATGAAAGAAAAGATTTATTAGGAAATAGAAGTTAAAAAAATGTTAATTGGAGCATGATACATCTTCTTGCTGAGAAACTAAAGCATAATAGCTGGTCAATCTCACTGGACGTCCTAACCATCTCCTCTGCAGCAGTTAACAATGGAGGAGCCAAAAAGACCATACTATCCCAGAAATCATTGCATGGACAAAAATTGGTAATGAAAAAAGTTCCAGTACGCCTCATTTCAAACACCCTAAGTCAACACAAGCACAGTGAATATCCACTGCAAGTTTTGATCTCTCTGAATCCTATAGTCCATGAAAGGCAATAAGAGCAATTCCTCAGAATTTTGTGGAAACTACTTTTACAAAGAATGCATAGACAGTTCCACATGGTCTAAACAATCTAAAGTAGATGACCCTAGAGGGCATCTTGAACTGTAAAATTCCTTGGAAGTTTGTGGAAACCTACTTTTACTACGAATACTAGACATTTCCACATGGTCCAAACAATCAAACAGTCTAAAATGGATGACCCTAGAGGGCATCTTGGATTGTCAAATGATACGAAACAAAGGAAAATAAGAACTATGAATGAAAAGAACAAGATGTCCTCAATAACATTTACAGGTAAATTCTGAAGGCGTTGCCAAGTCAGGATTCTGTGAATAGTTTAAATAAGTTCAAACTCATCAAGGTTTTGACTGTGCCAAGTGAATGAAGTATCTGAGCAGTTCAATGATAGTATTGCAACCATTGTCCAGCAAACTCAAGTCCTCAGTCCAAAACCAGTCAAGTGTTGACAACACAGATCCCCTATCAGCATTATCTTTAGTTTTGGGATGACTTTCCTGTGAATATAAAGATCCTAACTTTTGTACCGCAGCAACCTTTGTTTGTTTTCATCACATTATTGATGAATTCATACATTATGGATGCTTTTAATCTTTATTGTGATCTATTTGTCTTATTAAGACTCTGACTTGATGTTATATTAATCTTTCTGGATGCCTTTAATCTTCACACACTATGAACACTTTTAATCTTTCTGTTCTGTCAATCAGATAACAAAACTGACAGAAGATCGTGGAATGAAAAACTTGGGAAATGTGGTTTTACTTTGGCTTTTATACTATCACAAACATTTCAAAGTTCCTCTGGAGACCCAAGCCAGCCTTCTTCGCAATGTCTACCAAATCCACAAGAGATAGTTAATTTAGTAAGAGGCTTTACAAGCTGGATTATCTGGGGCAAAACTGGTGAAGAATCTACTTCTTTCCTAAGGCGTTCATCTGAAATTGCTTTAATCCTCCTTAGGCATGGTCAATATGGTGCCGTTGAGGTTATTTGTGTGCATTTTGTTTCCTACAATGTATACTTATCTGTAACATTTGAGAATTGAGATCATGAAGCTGATCTTTCTTTTTTTCTGTATTTTCCAACTTTAAGTATCTGCTTACAATTGTGGAGGCCAATTCACGGAGGGAGAAGGTGTCTAGAAGCATTCAAGATAATGATGGTGATTGGTGCATTCTTCATCATCTTCTAGGATGCTGCCTCCTTGCTCAAGCTAGGTACGGGTTCCAGGGAGTGTTGAAAGAGAAGAAAGTTTGTGAAGCCATTCGCTGTTTTTTCAGGTACTTAACAATCCATTATGCCACTAGAATGCTGTTGATATTATATTTCCTTCCCTTGATGTGTTCATTTAGAGATACCTGGATTAACCTTTTCTTTTAAATGTATATGTGTGTAGATCAGAATTGACTCGTGTTAAGAATCAAAAGCAAACTTGTTGCCTTTGAACTCTTATATTTTTCACATCAGGTGGTGGTTACTCTAGTCCTTCAAAAATGTGTAGATAAATAAAAAATTAGGGAAATTCACAATTCATTGAACCGCAAGAAATGATAGACATAAATGATTTCCTCACCTTCCCAAAAGATTATAATGTTTGCAATATGGCCCATCCACCCTTCATTTATTTTTATCTCATCTAATTTCCACAATGTTGTATGGTGGGTCTCCTGTAAAATTTTCTTTTATGCATTTCTTCTGGCATTAATTATCTTTCTTTACTCTTGCTTCTGATGAAAAGTGCTCCAAAGTTTCCATCGCATGAATTTTTTGGTGTGTAATTTTTGTTTTGACCTTAATATTCAGAGCTTCATCTGGACAAGGAGCTTCCAAAGCTTTGCAAGATTTGTCTCAAGATGCAGGATTGCCCAATTTTGGTTTTGGTTGGTTTCTTTTCTTTTTAAGGCAGAATCAATGATTCTCTTGGAACAAATGGATGGATTTATGTTCTGATCAAACAATGATATTACATTTTTCGTCTTTTCTAATTTTTGTCACAGATGATTGTGCCTCATCTGCTGCTTGGAAGCTTCATTACTATCAGTGGGCAATGCAGATATTCGAACAATATAACATTAGTGAAGGTGCCTGTCAATTTGCACTTGCTGCACTGGAACAAGTTGATGAAGCTCTTAGCCAGAAAGATGATTCATCTGGGACAGATGTTATCAATGAATCAGACACTACTATCAAAGGACGGCTTTGGGCGAACGTCTTCAAGTTTACTTTAGACCTTAATCACTTATATGATGCATATTGTGCAATACTTTCAAATCCAGATGAGGAGAACAAGTACATCTGCTTGAGGCGTTTCATAATTGTTCTCTACGAGCGTGGGTCAATGAAGGTTTTGCTAACTTGTTGATATTTCTATTATTATTTGCCTTTTCATTTCCAACATTATTTAATATGATTTTGAGGCCCTAATTTAGGAACCATGCCTTTTGCTATAGTTACAATAAGTGCCATTTACATACCCTACTTAAAACACTCATTTCAGGATTTCTATAATTTATTCACCCTGTAGGTGCTTTGTAATGGTCAGTTACCCTTCAATGGTTTAGCAGAGAAGATTGAGCAAGAGCTTGCTTGGAAGGTATGGACTTGGTCATCTGATGTTTTCTCATAGCATTTTCAGACTGACTAATGTACTGAAACTTGTAGGCAGAACGTTCTGAAATCTTGGCAAAGCCGAATCCATATAAGTTGCTTTATGCATTTGAAATGCACCGACATAACTGGAGACGAGCAGCAAGTTACATATATCAATATTCAGCTCGTTTGAGGACTGAAGTAGATCTGAGAGATCACCAGCACATGTCACTGGTGCTGCAGGAAAGGCTAAATGGCCTCTCTGCTGCAATCAATGCACTGCACCTCGTCCAATCTGAATATGCTTGGATAAATCCTCTGTTCGGGGGAAACACTGCTTATAATGATAATTTTCCAAGTAAGAAGGCTAAAAAATTGGTGAAAGAACACTGTAAGTATTGTAAACAGATTTTATTTTTTGTTAAGTCAATATCTGTACTGCTCCTTTGATAGTTGAGTGCAGTTTATGCACTCCTATTTGAGGCAATTAATGTATTTTGCTTCTTTAACAGCGACTAGGAGTGATGTTCAGGCCCAAAGGCTGCAGTTCTACATTGATGTTGAGAAACTTGAAAAGGAGTTCATTCTAACATCCGCAGAATATTTGCTTTCATTAGCAAATGTCAAATGGACGTTCACTGGTACATTTTTTTGTTGACAAAGACCATTTTTATGGTATAAACTGTATAAGCAAGTTTGGATTCTTTAAAAATGTTGTATCTCCATCACATTTTATAGTCAAATGAAAACTTGTGAGCTTGCTTTTCCTTATGTTAAATAATTTTCTTGTTCATTTGAGTAACTGTTTTTATTTTTCTTTTCTCATACAGGAACAGAAAAGGCTCCATCAGATTTGGTTGATCTCTTGGTTGAGACAAACTTATATGAAATGGCATTTACAGTTCTCTTAAAATTCTGGAATGGTTCAGGATTGAATAGGTGCTTCCTCGTGTTGCATTTGTGTAATATCATTTTATTACAACCAGGAATGATTTTCCTCACATGCTTGTGAATGTAACTTGGCCCTTTCCTTTTCTCAGGGAATTGGAAAGAGTTTTTTCTGCTATGTCATTGAAATGCTGTCCCAATAAACCAGGCTCCTCATCTACCAGGTTGGATAATTCTCTCCTTTTTTATCTTTCACTATTTCCTTATGAATCACTTCCCTTTTCCATTAAGTTCCATTTGACAGTGAACTCTGTCAGACATTTTAATGAACTTTGACAAATGACTTCAGGATGCATGGTCTTTTGTTGACATCCTCGAAAGAAGAAATAGTTGTTCATGGTTCAACTGACATGGGTCCTACTTCTCAGAATTATCAGGGGAATGCTCAGTGGGAGACTCTTGAGCTTTATCTTGTTCGTATCTCTTGCACTTCTTTCATTTTTACTCTGTTCAAAATGATTTCCTTTCCTATTTTGTGATAAAGACACTGAAGGAAACAACATTGTCATCACATTCTTTTCTCTTTCTTAATCAGATTTTTGTAGTTTTGATAATCTAGTATAGGCGTTGATCTTTTGCTTTTGTATAGTTAACCAGGCATGTTCATGTTGAAATCTCATGGTGCATGCTATTAGTGGAAAAACAAATTTCTTTCCCTCCTTCCCTCTGACTTTTCTCTCTTTATGTGCGTATACTGAATGTTTCAGCTTTAATAAAAAATTGTGTCCGTGTTCTGAACAGCTTGTAAAGGATCACGTGTCGTCACATGGTCATAGACTTGGAGATTTTCTCTTGCAATTAATCTCTGAGCTCACATCTCATCATAACCTTAAGAAAGGCCCAAAAATGTTTTCTCTATTTCCTTGTCTGGTCTTGTTTTCAAGGATTACTTTCTCTTTACTGCAGGAAAAATATAGAACTTTTCAGTCTGGATTACCAGCAACTGTTGCTGAAACACTTCTCCGCACAGATCCTCAGATTGAGTTGCCTCTGTGGCTGGTACATATGTTCAAGGTAATCTTACTGATTTCCTTATAGATAAACAATAACCTTTTTGTTCTCATACTTTAGTTGTCAATTGTCATTCAATTATTTACTGTTTTGTTGGACAAGCTGTCCGTCATATTACTCTGTTCTCAGTTGTTAGGTTTGATTCAAGGACTCTTAATTACACTTTCAACCCCGCTTTTATGGTAGGATCTAGAAAGAGACATTTATTTTTCCATCACCGGGAATAATTGTCCTATTGGGAACAATGTACTAAGTTATACCTTACCTAAACTTGCTTGTATCAATGCAGTGTTGTATGTTTCACCCTATTTCATTTGACCTATTGTATTTACCTATGTAGATGGATATTTGATTTGCTACAATTTACCCTCCTGTGGTTTCCTCATAATTTTATTGTTGTACATGTTGCAAGGTCATGCTGAGTCACCATAATCAAATTTATGCTGTTGTGTTCTCTTGTTTTGACAGGAGAGTCGAAGGGATAGGACCTGGGGGATGGCTGGCCAAGTGTCAAATCCTGCCTCTTTGTTCCAGTTATATGTTGATTATGGTCGATTTACAGAAGCTACAAATCTGTTGCTTGAGTATACTGAATCATTTGCATCAGTGGTAAGCCAAAACCACTTCAAGAACATATACATTAGTTCTACTACTCTGCTTGTTCAAGTTTGTTTTATTTTCAGCATCTCATGATATTTCCTTTGCACTCGTGGTCAACTGATAAAAGGTGTAAAGTGGGGGTATGGTCCTTGGTTTGGTTATTAGCAAGAATCTTGACTCCTGCATATGACTACATACATTATGGATATGTAAGGCAATAGAAACTAGGGGTTAGCATATGGTTTGTTCACTTTGTTTTTTTTTTGGTATGAAAAATTGAATTGTGTGAACCAAATATTTTGGTTTGGCTTTTCAGTGTTTGGTTTTCAATTATTATCAAACAAAATCTTATCGATTAACATTTAAAATTTAAAACTTTTTCATTATTTTTTAAAATAAAAAAATGCAGTAAAAAAGAAAAAAGAAAGAATTTGGTTTTTTGTTTCTTAAACTAAATCGAAATGAAAACCCCATTACAGAACCAAACAATTTGGTTTGTTTTTTCAGCTCAAACTAAACAGTGCACACCCCTAATAGGAACTGCAACTTTTATTAAAATGGCCCAAGCTGAACCTTAGATGGCAGCTGCTCATGGGAAAAATTTGAAACTATAGGGTGTGGCTAGTAAAAGAGCCCCCTCGTTCCTGTATTTAACCAATGTTCGATATGCCAGGATACATCAACATTTCTGAAGTCATTTTTTTTTCTTTTATATGCTATAGAGGTTGACTTGTTTATGTATCAATTCATCATTGTGATAGGCTTTGCGGGCAATGGTGGACCACGATCATCTATAACTGACCTAATAATATCATTGATGTGTTTGTTTCTCATGATTCTATCCTCTGAGCTTCCCTAATGGTGGGCATGACCTCATAAGTGTCTGCATGGGAGGGAGTTTGATGATACAACTTTCCCTAGATGTTTGAAAGCATCACATTGTTTAGCTGCCATCTGTTTTTTTCCTTCTTTCTAGACTAGGCAACGTCTTTATTGTTAAAACTGTCTATTAATGGTTATCTGCTTGCTGGTTGTTCACTTAAGATGCTAATTTTATCTACCTTGTTCAGAGACCTTCGGACTTGATTAATCGGAAAAAGCCATTTGCGGCATGGTTCCCATACACAACAATAGAGCGCCTATGGTGCCAGCTTGAGGAATTGAGTAATTTGGGTCACATGGTTGATCACTATAGGAAGCTCAAAAGTCTATTGCATGGAGCTTTGCAGAACCACCTCAAGCAGGTAACTGATAATTCTTCCTTTTTTTTTCTTTGAAATAAAGCGTACTTGTTAGTAAAATTCAAGGTAGCAGAAACGTGTGAAATGGTTGGCACCCAAACAAGGAAGAACATGTGAAATAAAACCTAATACAGATAGAGAAGTACCAATAACAGAGCACTGCCTCCTATTAAAGCAACTTGTGAATCTTTTGATCATTGACCAACTGAAGAAACAGAACTCACATTTAGCAGTGTTTTTTTTGTAAGGATTCCATAACCGATTGTTTTGTATGAACTGAATAGGTTTTCAATCATTTGTGTTGTGTCTAGGTGAAGGTGGACTCTGAAGATGCATTATCCGCTGCGGCCTGCTAAAAAAGTTATCCGCAACGGTTGTATTTAATGGTCAATAGAGCATAAGACACATCAGGATCTTTGAACAGATTATGAGCTGCATTTAACTCAGACAGGGATCAATTTGCTTTCAGCACCCAACAATAGTTTCGACTTCTCCCAGGAAGCGGGGCAATGGTTCTGAAAGTCCAATTTTGTATATATGCAGGTAGTTGGGTTCTAATAGAATTGTTAATTGAAAGGGAAAGAAAAAACAAAGACTTCTCATTTGTGTCTTTAGTAAAATCATGGCATGTATCTATCAGTGCTTTCATTTTTCTTCCCGCTGGCTGTATTGAGCACAGGGAAGAGTTGAATGCTTGCACCTCCATGTATTTACCATTTGGTTGGCCAATTCTTTACGCCGTTAGATGGGATTCAATTTGGCAGAGGCTTCCCTCTGGGACTTTGGGAAATTATTATAACTTCCAATACGCTGTGTGCTACAACTTCGATTTTGCCTAAATGTTCAGTAAAATGGAATCCATACAGGTCGAGTTGATTGGGATTGGTTGCGGGATTTTTTTTCTAAAAAGGGAGAAAATAATGTTTGAGGCGTCTTGCAAGTGATGATTCGATCTTGGGGCATGCTTTTTTTTATTTTTGTTCACGTCCTGGGCTTGTACTTTTAATTTTTCTCTCTGGGCTGAGTTGCTCCAGCTTAGTTTTTGTTTCCGAGACGCATTTAATTTTTTATTTGTTTCAAATTAAATGTCTTCTAGGTGTTCTAGTTTCTGATGTTTAAAATAAGTTTTTAAAAATAAAGAAAATACTATTTCAATATATATTCTTGGATAATAACCGTCATTATTTGCAGGTACAGATGAATATAATAATCATTCTCTTGCCAGCAGCTCGATGGAATCTCGTAGGAAATGAATATAATAATCATTCTCTTGCCACCAGCTCGATGGAATCTCGTAGGAAATGAATATAATAATCATTCTCTTGCCACCAGCTCGTGTACTTCGGGGTCCTATCAATTAACTTTCTTTAGTTTTTTAGAGCCGGTAAGAGATATCATGTAAAATTATTTTAGAGAGTCAAATCTGTAAAATAGTTCTTTGAATAATATATATATATATATATATATATATATATATATATATATATATATATATATAATTTTTTTGTTGATGTGTATTTTAATGGTAAAAATTATTTTAGAGAGTTTTTTTTTATATTATTTAAAATAAAGTTCATTTATTTTGTATATAATTTAATTATATAATTAATAGGAGTAAGTTATATAATTAAATAATTGCTTTTGAAAAACCGTCTAATAATAAAATTATTATTTTTTATATAATATAGCTATATAATTAATTTTACTATTTTGTATATAGTATAATACATCAAAGAGCAGTGATTAAAACCACAATCCCCAAACCAAAACCCATCAAAGAGCAGTGATTAAAACCTCTGACGGTTTTACTTTCTAATCAAATCAAAGCCCATCATTTTCCTAATCAAATTAAAACCAATTCTTTTTTGCATGCATGAATACTGAGGAAATACCGCAAAGAAATGCACGACCACTTCTTCTTCTTGACTCTCATATTTACATTGAACAGTATAAAAATGCACTATGGCTTTTGTCTTCGGAGCAACTACAAATAGCAACCCAAACACGGAACAACCATTTTTACTATTAAAATGGTTGTCCCATTGGAGGGCTACAAAATAAAATAAAAAGCTAAAATGACAAATTTATGAATAAAGCTCTTCTGATAGCTGATGCGTTGGACTTGCCCTTACACCAGCCAATGGCTCTAATCATCGCGGTTTGTTTATGGCAATGATGGGCATAGCAAACTCTAGGCCACGTGTCCGAACATCAAAGGGAAGATCCTGAAATTGTTAAGGAGTTCAAGTGGAAAAAAACACAAGAAAAAGGAAGAGTAAGCTGATATGGAAAGAAGAAGAAAAAAGAGAGGAAGAGAGAGAGAGAGCAGGAGAGACTTGAGATGGCAGTCAATTTGAAAAAGGGTGATGCTTGCTGGGCCGCGATGGGCCCTCCCTCCCTCCCTCTGTGGTCGATGATGGATGGGTGTATCCACAACCCCTTTATTTATAAGATTTCTATTGGTCTATGAATAAATAAAAAAAGTAAATAAAAGATGCTCCCTCTCTCGATGAATGCCCGAAAAGAAAAGGAGAGGTTCCAGTTAGGATTGTGGTCCAAACTTCTAAAACACGCACGTAATATTTAATACTTGGTTTGATTTTTCGTTTAAGAAAAAGACTGCAAAGCAAAAGTATAGTCACATTAATTAATTAATAAAATAGGTAAGTATAATTAATTTGACTTTTGAAATAAATACTGGTGGATGGCAGCTGACTTTCAATTTTGATTTCTCTTTTCCCCCATATCTAAACCTGAGGAAACAAAAGCCAAAAAAAGAAAACGAAAGGGAAAGTTACATAAGAACCTCTGTTCCTGATCTCATCAACTGAAGCAAGCAAGGCTTTCTTTCAACGACAACCAGCCCAGTCTACGAGGTTGTCGCCGACTTCTCCGACCGGCGGCTCTAATTTCTCCGATTAGGCTTCCATCAAAGGTAAACTACTATCTTGTTTTCATGCTTCAAAAATCAAGTATAATTCGTACTTGGGTTTTTCTATTATTATTACTATTGATAGCAGCAGATTACGAGATTTTATCTGCTTGGAAGAGCAGAAGAAGATAGATATTTTCACTACTGTTAATCTCTACCTTATCTTTTCCTTTTTGGCCGAACAATTCCATCAAGAAATTCATAAATTTAGATCAGTTTAATCCATTTTACTTGCTTCTTCAATTTGATTTTTTTCAAGATTCAAATTAAATCAAGCTTCCTGCTTTTTATTATTTATTAATTTGCGAAATTTCTATCAGCATTTATTTGTGACAGGCATGGATAGAGTGCGTGCTTCTTGATGTCTATGCGAGCTCATAAACAAGTCACCACTTTTTTGTGGAGCCAAATCATCTTTTGTTTTTGGGTTTTCTTTTCTTTAGTTTTGACGGTTTTTTTGTTTAATTATGGATGAAGATGGCACAGGCAGCGGGGGAGTCGGGACATGACAGCGGAAAGTTGGAGCATAATGTGAGGGAAGACAGTGAATATGTTAGGCTTGTTATATCCGATGAACCAAGGGCACCTGAATTCGATATTTCACAACTGCAATCAAGAGCTAGAATCAAAGCTTTCATCTGGTGGATCAAAGCTTTAATTTGGTGTCTTGTTATCACCATACTTCTTCTCGTTCTCGTGAAATGGGGGGTTCCATTTCTTTTTGAGAAGGTGCTCTATTTCTCTCCTTTCATTTTGTTTGTAACTTCTGTCTGCTTTGGTGCTGTCTATAGCTTTAATCAACAAGTATTGCACATACTATTTTGTTACATGTCCAGCATTTATATGCGCTTTTCATAGTTGAGTTTGTACTTTGAACTTTCTTCCGTTAGTGGGCTTGGTTTATGAATTTTTTTTTGAGATAGTTCTTTGGCGTCAGTTTGGATTTTGAATACAGCATAATGTTTGGAAAGCTTTATCAAGTTTGCTAACTTCAGTTTTAAGAATCAACTTGGTTTTTAAGTTTGGTTATGCCAAGGATTAATCAATCTCATTGTAGGTTCTCCTGCCAATGATGGAATGGGAAGCAACTGCCTTTGGACATCCAGTCCTTGGCCTTGTGCTTACTGCTTCTCTTGCCTTGTTCCCAGTGTTCCTAATTCCTTCAGGTCCTTCCATGTGGTTGGCTGGAATGATCTTTGGATATGGTATTGGGTTTGTGATAATCATGGTTGGAACCACTATCGGGATGATCCTGCCCTATTTGATTGGGCTAGTTTTCCGTGAACGCATCCATGTAAGACAAATGATTTTAACTGATATAAGCTAGACAACTTGTATTCATATTGGATCTTACTCTTTTTTTTCTTCTTATGCATCTCCATTTTTGTGAATTATCTCGTGTTGAATGTGCAGCAATGGCTGAAGAGATGGCCTCAGAAAGCTTCTATGATTAGACTTGCTGGGGAGGGGAGCTGGCTCCATCAATTTAAAGTGGTTGCCCTCTTTAGGGTTTCACCATTTCCATACACAGTTTTCAACTATGCGATTGTGGTAACAAGTATGACATTTTGGCCCTACTTGTGTGGTTCAGTTGCTGGAATGGTACCAGAAGCTTTTATCTACATTTATAGGTCTGTTCTCCTGGTTATACCTTTTTTGCCACTATCAGTTCTTATTCCAAAGAAACATACAAGGAAACAAGGATACCTGGGAATTCTTTTGAACTGTTTGTCCAGATGATGACTAAAAAATGAAATTAACATCAGTTGTTGCAAAAATCTATTGATCCCAGTTCACTAAAAAGTACTGCATTTTTTGTTATTCTATTTGAAGAAAACCCTGTTAAAAATAATGATGTGCCAATTTGTTTTCCCTTCCTCCCATTCAACCTCATGCTTGTGCTTCTGTGCAGTGGTAGGTTACTAAAGACATTTGCTGATGTGAAGTATGGGAACTATCACTTGACTACTGTGGAAATAATATACAACATCATCTCCTTCATTATTGCTATTGTTACTACGGTTGCCTTTACTGTTTATGCAAAAAGAGCTCTGAAGGAGCTTGAAAGGGAAGAGGCTACTGAAGAAGTTCCCCCCTCCCACCAAGAAAGTCATGAGATGAGAAAGCTTCCACTTGAAAGACCTAAGCATGCTGGTTTGGCATTTCATTATGGCCTGAATACTTAGGAGGAAAATATGTGTACCTGTAAAAATTGATATGTTAGACGGCATTTGTTGACTGGCTGATCATTGTAACTTCCTTATTCACCCTTTTTTTTAGGGGTTTTTGATGTTTATGTTTGTAACTACAAAAATAGAATACAGAAGAAAAATTAGTCGATCAGCTTATGTAAAAGGTTAAACTTCTTAGCGTATTTTTTTCCTTGTTCGTTTTATTTTCTTGCCATTCAGTAAACTCTTTTCTTAATACTTTCGTACAATCTTCTGAACTATATATTAGCATGTTCTTAATATATACAGGGAGACACCACATCTTGTGGAGTTTGGAATGAGGGAATAATTAGCTTCAAATTATTGAGAATGACTTTTTGACTTTATAATCTCATTCATTGATGATGTTTTGACCTTCGTCTTGCATTAATGCGTCCATGCAAAACTGATAAGAAAGCTTGCCATTCGATGGCATGAGAGATTGCATTCAGTTTTTAACTGGCACATTTATTTGATAATAGAAAGAAAAACAACAGCAGTCATTCTATACTGTATCTTACAAGAAAGAAGCTATAAAATTATCTGCATTTGATTGTGGCTTTGCTGTTCTTTTTAACCACAAGGGCATACAGTTCAATAGGTGGTGGAGGGATTTTTCGTGGGATGAAAAGAACAGAAATGACTGGCAAATTAAATATAGCAAAGTAAAAAATATTCGCAGAATATGAAGTTATGGGCAATGGTTTGGATAAATGTTGAATCTGGGTGTTCTCTTTTGCCTTTTCTGGTAAAGAAGCAAATTTCAAGATGCAGGCGCTTGGGTCACCGAAGACAGCTCTGCTATAGTATCTGTGCCTCCATGAATAACCATTTCTTGTGCCGCATTATGAGATAATTCCGTGGCTAGTTTATCCACATGTGCTCCGGAGTGGTAGCTCGTTCCCTCCTTCGCTTCGCCTGCCCAAACTTTAAATAATTCTTGCAAATCCTCACCAAACATCCCTTTCCTGAACTCGGTGCCCATCTTCACTCAGATACCGTCGGAAAAAGGTTAGAAAATGAGTTTCTGAAACCTGTCAATCATAAAGGAGCCCATGTAATGTAAATCTTGGGTGTATAAGTTCACCAACCTGTGAGACTAGAGCATACAAAGGCAAGGTGCTGTAACTGCATAGAACTTGAACAATTAAACTGCACCCACCAAATAAAGCAATGAGAAGGCTTGTTTTATTGGATACTTCGGTAATAAACAGAGAAACAGAATCATAGTGTGTGTGTGTGTGTGTGTGTGTGTGTGTGTGTGTGTGTGTGTGTGTGTCTGGATTATAAGGTTTTGGAATTACCCCATAAAAAGCCTTGGCACAATGTAGCCCACTCTTTCCATGATGCATGAGCGGAACCCGTATGTGCTCTGGAAGGGGAGGAAACTAATCAACCAAAACTGCAAATGCATTTGTATTGCTATGCATTGAAAATTATGGAAAACCATGTGATAAACTTTGGAAACTATTTGCTAAGAGCATGGGTACCCAAATCCAAAAGAAGAAAGCAATCTCAAATGAATTCTGAAACAGAATGAACTGAATCAAGTCAAGAACAATGGCAGGGTTCTCAAGCCAGAAATGTTCATCTGAAGGCTGTACTCGTGCTTCTTCGATTGAAACTGTGTTCTTCTCTGCAACCCTGTGGCCTAAACTGGTGATAATGTGTTCTAACTTTGCGCCAACGAGTAGCAGAAGCTGAGATTCAAACCAGCTCGATATTATTAGGCTTGCATCAAATGTCATTCATCAAAACATGTCAACTAAACCCTTCAAATCTGTGTGTTTACACACATGTAGGCGCGCGCATATACATTAGCTCAGTTAAACTTACAATTACTGGTAAAAAGGACAGCCAAAAAAATGTATGCCACCCTGCATTTTCATTCACGCACGGGAAGGATTAGTAATGAAACCTTTTTTTTATGAATCACAGAAATTAAATTTCTCAATTTCGACGAGGGAAAATTACCTTCCACATTCAGCAGCAAAAAGATCACAATAAAGAGCCACAGATACCAGCTGTTGTCCAATATTATTTGGTAGTGTTCAACTTCAAACCATTGAATACTGAAATACAACTCAAAATAAAAACCATTATTCTAAAAGACTTACCTTATGGTAACAATTCTTTTGAAATCAACCTGCAGTGTCCGCACCATGTATTGGTGAAAATCATAATTCAATAGACTGGGGCAATGCGTCTGGATTGGAAAAATCAGTTATCAATAAATTAATAGAGCACGTCTTGCAGAATTATATAGTGAACAGATATGTGGTTAATGATTGAAACTTAACTGTGATAAATCCTTTTCGAAGAGCAACGTAGTCTGATTTGGTAATAGAGCCATAAAATTGTTTGAAGAATGCTATCTGAAAGTGAGCAGAGAAAACTCCTGAATTCTATATCATACTCTTGTATGAAATCTTCAACTTTAGATTATAAGAGCCAACATAGGCTGGCTTGAAACTCACCAGCCAACTTAAAACAGCTGACTTTCTCCAATATCCTTTTTTGTGTTTTTTAATGAACTGGTGCAAATAATGGTGTTCATGTTTATCTGGATCTGCACAACAGAGAGCATACATTTAACAAACTACAGCAGTTTTAATGTTTCTGTGCAGTTGAAAGGAAGATTGTGCATTTTAACATTTAGATTGAAGCCAACCTGTGAGTGTTGTTGATTGATCTTTTATGGAATCCTCCCAGCTTTTCCATTGTTGTATCTATGGAAGGAATACTTAATTCATATCACAATAATTCGAAATGTAAAGAAACTAATGGACATAAAGAAGATATGCAGGAAAGGGGAAAACAAAACTTGACAATGATATAAAACAGTTGGGGTAAGCAAATGAAGAAAATTCCAAATCAGTAAGAATGGCTACGAAAAGGTAAAGGTGTTACACAATTTAAGCATATCAGCTTCAAATTTTGTCTGTTCAGATCAAAGGGGAAAATGAGACCAATTAATTTATGCAGAGCAGGTTATAAAGTTAAGAGACTGATAAATTACCCTTGCCCCTCCAAGAATCATTGTAGATAAACAAAAGATGACATGAACAATTGCCAACACAAAGATGAAAATATGCAGTTGGTGCAATGCTTCCACAGACACCAATGGAACCTTCCCCTGTGTATGGAAAAGGCAAGAGCAAAATGTTAGTTTAGAAGATTTAATAAGAGCACAGCTAGATATATTAATGCATATAAGGATTTTCGCTATGCTATGAATCCATTTTATCTGTATCAACCTTTTATGTCTCTGTTAAACTACTTGACAAATCAACAACTCAACTTTTCAAGATCAATCCTCATTCCAATCATCAAGACAAGACCTTTGAGCCATCCCATGAAGGAAAAAATTCCTCCAAAATAACCATGGCCCCTTCTTGGACCTGCTTACTTGCATGGTTAGACTAATCGTCACGTGGATCCATCTAGGCACATTGTGGAGCCATTAGCTTAGATTATCTCATTTTCGTGTATAAATATTAATGCATGGGATGACCATTATGTGGCTTTCTAGTTAAATTTATCTTCTCCTCTGCCTAAATAACAACCTAATTTAGCTGCAAAATAATCAAATTTACATGGACTGGTTGGTAAAAAGTTATGTCTACAGCAGTAAACATAGATACGTACCACACGAGCACAATGTTCTGCACTATTACTTGCAGAAAGTAGCTGACGTCGATTGTTTATAGCTTGATTATGGATTTTTTCGTGGTTGCTGCTCCCAGTTTCTCTCTTGCATGGCAACATGGTAGTGGCAAGATGAGGTGGGATGCATATGCGGCTTATTGTATTTTGGGTCACTGTTAGCAGAAGGGAAATGAACCCTAAAAGCATCAATTCTGTAGGAAAACATCAGGGTAACTTCCATTAGACCCGAGAGATTAAAAAAAAAAACTGTCAACATGCTTTACTTTTAAGACTCCTGTTGTGGGTTCTCAGACTTTATGAGAAATTTGTTTTGAGAAAATAACATCCAAAACACAGTATTCTATGGAACACACATTGAGGACATATTTAGATAATCTAAAAATACTAACATATTTAGATTATATTTAGCATTTTACGACAACATCATCAATTAATGTCTCGCAATTAGTGAAAGAATTGTTTCAAATCCACCGTAACCTTGCACTTTATGTATAATTTCTGGATATGTTTATAAATGCAAACATGCCAGCATTTGTTACATGTTGTGGATTATGGAGAATTCGTCATTAGATATAAAATCCATCTTGTATAGGAAATAAAAATTGGGGAGAAAGGACTGTCTGACCTTCTTTTAATTTTTGCAAGGCTTCAAACAATGCTTTTTGCTCCCTTTTCTTCAAGAACTGAATTTCCAAACATGCAAAAACAACATATATATATATATATATATATATATATATATGAAAGCTGATAAATTTTCTTGGAGAGGAAGAAAAGATATAGGTTCATAAATAGTAACATTTTTAATTTAATGAGCAGTGTATGATTATAGCAGACACTAGCACTGCAATCTGCAACATTTCATACATTCATTTCTACATGCTGTGGCAGTGCATAACTTCAAATTTATCTTCATTTCAGTTTGAATCTTGGTTCAAATATGGTGTTCAAAAGAACAATTTTAGTAATGATACTGAAGGTATTCAATTTGGGGACTGAAAATTTTAAATATTGAAGGAAGAAAAAACAAACCAAAATATTACCGAGCTCAAGTGTAAGAGATACCATAGGGAATATATAGCATACCTTTCCCAGTTTATGAAGACCTCGCTCTGCAAAAAAGGAGGCGAGAACAATGAAAAAACAGACAGCAGCAATCACCCATGTTGGTGTGTACTGCAAAGATTTGGACTCTTCCTCCATAGTACCCTATGAGAGTGATTTTTGACAGTCTGGTAGAAGAATTTGAAAGTTCCCTGAAATATATATAAACCGTAAGGATGCCAAAGAATAAGTGCATTCCGAATATAAGAGGAAAGAATTTAATTGACACCACCATATCAAGTAAGGCATATAATTTACAAGCATTGGGAAAGCACTGATGAAGTTTCACGGTAGTTCTGAAAGGAATCCCTTGTTGCCGACCTCTCACGTTTCCTCACGTGAATGACGTTCCAATTTTACTGTGAGAACACTTCAAACTGCTGTTCATGGCCTCATGACCACCTTTACTCGATAGATGATCCATGCCAAGGAACTACTGATTACCCTATTTTTAGTAGAAGCTACATACAGAAGTTGCTGCCACGTCGACTGAAATAGTCCTATTTAAAGCATAAATTGGGTTCCAAACAGAGGGCGAATAAGATGATTTGACAGGAAAATTGTGCAATTGACATCACCAAAGTGAATTTTGATATACTTGGTGGTGTATGTTCCAACCGAAATATGCACAAAATGTACAACACTGTGTCCACATGCATGTAAAAGAATAAAGATAAGAAGAGCGAGACGAGATCCGTTACTGCTTTAAATGGAATTTATTGTTAATCAATTTTGAACTGTTGAATTCACGTTTTTTTTCCCAAAAGAATACAACGTTTCATATCATACACATATACTACGTATATTACAAACTCAGACAGGCATCTTGGGGTACAGAATATCAATTTCTTAATGATTGTCCAAGTTCTCAGCCACGCCCGTCATCTTCTCAAACCCATATGCTCTGCAGTCCAAGGTGTTCCGAGTCCAAAATCTATTGCAGCAAAATCATCTAACCATAAGCCCCACAGATATATTCTAAAAAACTGTGGCCTCTCATGGTCTCCAAGGTGCTGGAGGTGGTGGCAGAGTTGGAAACATTGGGGGAACTGCAGAGAATATGGTGTTCTTGTCAATCCCAGTAGTTTTCTCACCCGACAAAGCCACAAGTGCTGCAGCTAATCCGGCATTTCCAGCAATTGTTGGCTCTGTATAATTGTAGTTGGTACGAACATCACGGAAACCATCATGCCTGTCAGGACCAGCAACCATGGCTCCAACAAGTGTATTTGGATTTGGCTTCGTGGTGTCCCTCCATTTCCATCCTCCTTTACAGTTATACCTGATCTTGTTCTTAGGGATAGATGCACCTCTATGGTGGACATGTTTTGGATAATGATTACCAAAACCAACAACATAGCTCATTTTGCGAGGATTTTTGCCCAGGATGTAGTCAATCTGTCACAAAGATGTGGGAAAAAGGAAGTTATAGACCACTCAAATTATGCCAAGGTCCAATATAGAACACCTTATCACATAGGGTATGACATACCTGAGTCTTGGCAAAATCACGCAACACGTCAGTAGAGTAAAAATTTGGTCCACAGTACCATCCAGGTGTATCAGCAGCTTCAAGATAATCGCTATATAGGGTTGCAAGGAAGGCAGCGTTAACAACATACTGAAGGGGCTGAGGCCTTCCATGGTTTAACTCGATCAAGCCTCCTGTAGAAAATCACCAAAACAGTTAGAATGGGATCCGAAAGTTAATCCATTCACTAGTGACCAGGCCAGTCATATACGAGATGGTTTAGTTTACCTCTTGTTCTATTAAACTTTGTGAAAATTGGCAGGTACGAACACATGATTATACTGGTCTGGTTGTGAAATGTCCTTAGGATTTCTTCATATGGATAACCAGGGTTCAAGAACAATCTTAAGCGGCTCAAAAGTAGCTATCACAAAACAAAATTTATTCATCAGGACAGAAGTATACCACCATATATTTTCATAGTAAACTAACTATGAACTAGACACAATATGATGTAATATGTAAAAATAGCAGCAGAAAATATCATCAGGATCCAAATGGGAGATCGTCATTGACATTTTAACATTAGGGCAATGATTTTATATGTCAACAGCAGTTCATCAGGTTTCATGACATAATAGTCAAGAAAGTAGAAATGGGTACAAAGAAGAAAAGGCAGGAGATAAATTTACATATCGAGATGCACTTTTAGAATTTTGAAAAAAAAGGAACTACCACATACACATCCCTGGTCAAATTTTGTTGAATATGGAAACCTCAGAACGGGATCACTTTATTTATAGTAAGACAAGCAATTAGAGGAACCCACAATTCTTACTCATCAAGTATCATATAAAAACCCATACACATGCATAGCTACCTTATATTTCCGATGCTGAGGAAAATTAGATTATATCAACTCCTAAAGATGCTTACCATTTGGGTATATTATATGAAACAACATATGATATCTTTTTAAATTAAAAACAAGAGCATGACAAAATTAATAACATTCTGAAGAAAAGTTAAATGCATGGTTAGGAAAAGCATATGATAGAAAATAGATAAGAAAAGTCAAAAATGCTGTAGTGAGTTGGGCTAGATTCTTTATTTTAATAATTAATTTGTAGTAAATCTAGTGTGGTTATGAGATGACCAATCATCCACAACTAGGCAAAGACAGTCTGTCCAATGCTGTGCTTTTCTGTAAAAACATTCCCTAAAGCTAAAACCTGCAATGGATTCCTTCCTCACTCCAGAAGACAGTGGACAGACAGAGATAGAAGGAAAGAAAGGAAGGTAACAGTCTGGTAACTGTAAGGTAATGATCAAAATTTATTTCTATATATTTCTTTTTATATTATTGTCTATAAAAACCCTGTAATTAATTAGGATAATAATTTTTTCATGTAGGGATTTGAAAAAAAAACTCCTCCTATAGTGTCATTATTAATATTATCTGCATATATCATTCTAATTATATTATATGGCATGTGTTGAGAAGAGAAAAGTTGCCTCCAGAACTTTGTTCTTTGAAATGCTTCCATTTTCGTAATTTATCTCACCTTTATGAGATCATATATATATTGCAAATGACATGTCATCTATTGTAACAAATAAAGTGGTGTTTGTGTTTTTTAAGACAAATGAACAAACGATATGTCATCTAGTCCTAAGAGAGAGAGAAACACATCATCTACTATAGCAAACGAAGTGTCATTTGTTTTTTAAGAGAAGAAAAAAAGATAACATGTTATCTCTATCTTTGCGCTGAAAAAACAGCTATACATTCTAAAAGACAAGAATTTAAGCTAAACTATAATTTATTGAGCATTAAGGATTTGAGATTATTGCAACATTTTCATTTTGTTTCTGCCAATTTTAGATGGGGCCGTCCGCTTCTATCTAACCAGCAGTTACAGTCTCTCCCTTCCCCTCTCTCTCTCTCTCTATATATATATATATATATAACACAAACACAGTGACAAGATAGATAAATAAAAACAGAAATTAAACACATGTATCTGCTAAGCACTTTCCACCGACCATATCCATATGATGACCAATCTCAGCTGTTGTTAACTGCATGCACTTCTTATATATATTTGATTCCAACATCCAGGAAAAATATCTGGGTACTGTTCTTACAGAGTTCGAGAGCATTACTAGGAATTTGAGGCGTGAATGAGGCATGTTCTACTGGCATTGCATCTCTGAAGAAGATACTGCAGGTGAACGCCACCTCATTCCAGCTGCATATTATAGCCTCTAGTCTCCATTATATACACATATACTCCTGCACATTTTTTCTGACACGGCATCTACAAATCAAAGCTATGACTGTGGAAATGGAAGATGGGATGGTGGGATTCTCTCTTTAAATTCCGAGACCTGATTTCTCTAGCAACACTGCACTCGAGAGTCGGAGGACCGCATATGATGACACCCACATCTGCATAACCCCAGTGCTCCGATATGGACCCGAATATTTCTGCAATTAGGAAAAAGCACAGAGAATAAAAATCTAGCATGGAAGCTTAAAGTCTGTTAAGATAATTTCATACTTGTATTCACAAAAGATGCAAATCACACCCATGGAAATGCATTTCGTCAAATCTTCCCTATTAAGTAGTAACTTATGCCAGACAAGATCTAGCATTGCATGGAATCATACCTTTGAAGTCTGGTCTTGAACCATACTGAATAGTGGTTATGCTTGTATGGTTTTTCTGAAACAAATTCGCTGTATCTTCATGATGCTGAACCGTGCCAGGTTTTAGCCTATTTTCGTCATATTCTTCCCTGGCAGAAATCTTCTTTTCCCAGAGATGCCATAAGCCAACCACTAGACCCCCAAAGATAACAACACTTGCAAGCATACATCCGCAAAAAAGGAGTCCTTTGTACCACCAAGTTGATATGCTATAAGGATTTATGTAAAATCTATACAAAATAACCAGTAAAATAACAAAGCCCACTGTAGACGAGATGACATACAGGCCAGACCATATACTGTCACCTGTACCAACCAAACCCGACATGCCACAGCCCTTTGACATGGGGCAGACAGAAGTCACTGTAACATTATGAATATCACCCTCCTCCTGTCAATAACAATAATTTAGACAGAAAAATCGGATAATTTGAACATGAAAGACTGAGAAACTGCTAGGAAAAGGCATGTAACACAACCATATTGAATAAAAATAAACTTACCAATGGAGGATTTGATTCTCGGGTAACATAGATGGAAATCTCAAGATTTAATTTGTCATAGAAATATGGACAAACTGATTCCAGGTCCATCGTTGAGAGCAGAGGAAATTCATTTGATCTTTTCACAGCCCAAACAATCAAAATATTTCGCGGCAGACAGGGTCTCTCTTCATGAACACGGTGGAGAATATCACTCAAAATCGCTAGGAAAGGAGAAATCCCTATGCCACCAGCTACCAGAATAAGGTTTTCATACCTAAGAATACAAAATGGCCAAAGTCAGTGTACAAGAAACAGACATAAAGCTTCTTGAGTTAAGCTGGATGTGTGGTACATTCTATTCTAATTTGCCAAACCTTATCATTTGAAACTAGCAATCGTAAGCGTTAGCTTTTTTTCCTGAATTGAAGAATAAACTCTTCCTTGGAATTTCAAGTAGGTCATAGATTTGGTACCCAAGATGGCATCATTTGCTACATTTGGTCAAATGCCATAATTATAAACAGCTTCAGACTTATAAATCGTTTTCATTTAGTTGTTTGCAGTAGCTAATCTAAGGCCTTGAGATTAGAGTATATACATTAAATGTAAGTGGTCTAGAGATTAGAGTATATACATCAAGTGGTATGGCCCTTCATGCCCGTATGGCCCCTCAACAGAAGCTGTTATCTTAGGACGATGTTGGGAAGGAGAAGGTGGTTGTTCAGCCTCGGATATGTCCATGATACTTCCTCTGAGCCTACCTGTCCACTCCCCAAGAACTTTTATGAGAATTGACAAATGATATTTACCATCCAAGGGACTGGATGAAACACTGAAAGGATGCCATTGCAGCCAAGATAATTCCCGAATTTGAAGGAATACAAAACTGAGGGCATTGTACCGCAGATCTGCGTTGTCAAACATGAAACATTAACACATGGTAATGGATCACATGCAACGAAACAAAAGATATGTGAAGAATTATCATTACTTCCAGGTTTTGAAAGGACTAATTCCACTGTTCCACATGGAAGGGTCTTGGCTAAAATTATATCAACAGTCCTTCGTGATTGGCAGAATCTCAGAAATCGATCAAGCACGAAAAGAAATATTCCACCAGCAGCCATACTAAAAATAAAATCACCAACATGCAATGCCAAGCCGAGAACAAAGACCACATATAGTTGATGGGTGTAAAAGAACAATTCAAAATTCCACTTTCGAACAGGAGGAAGTGATGTCACCCACATCAACAGACCAGCAAAAAGGCTGATAACTCCAGGAAGAATAGCAACACCAATAGCTTGCCATGATAATAGCTGCATGAAAAAAAAAAAGCTTTGAGAATAAAGAAGATCTACGAAACCTTTTGGTTGATTTCTGATGAAGGGGATGTTAAGGGTAACCAGAATACTACATAGTAAAATATTAGCATTTTTTGCTCTGTCCATATAAGGGTTTGCTAATTCTACATAGGCTTAAACCCCTTGTTATATCTACATTTGTAATTGATTTTTTTTTAAAATATATTAATACAACAAACGATTGTGACTTTTACTTCTTTCTCCCAGATAAAAGCAAGTTTTTGCATCAGTGCACGTGCAAATTAACTACCATATAAAAATTATGTAGGTATATATTATGTACATAGCATCAAAATGAATAACAATCATATATATGCAGAACTGAAGGTGAATTCAACAAATACCATGCTGAATAACTCACAGAACACTCTGACATTCCATTATAACTCAACCAAAAGGTGTACGGGTGCACTAAGTAGTATGAAACTAACAAATATAAGTATTGTAACCATCAAGTAGTTGGAGATAGACACCGAAGTTTTTTCCTGAAACTGCATATGTAAGAGGCTAGTAGAAATTACTTCCAAATTTCCATTTCAAACAATTGTGCACAAGGCAAGTAATTAGCTAGTTATGCTTGGGGATATAGGGACTGGAATCCGCCACATAAGAGAGACTCTCAGGGTGAATATTTTATGGAAGTATCATGTTTAGCTCAGCTGGTCTTACACAATGTTCTAACCAAAATAAAACTAATAACAACAACCAAGCCTAAATCTCAAACTAGTTGGCTTCGGCTAAAATAACCAATCCTGAAATAAAACTAGTTTGTAATAAAAAATAAATAGAGCAAATTCAGAAAATAACGAAATCAATGCCTAAATTATTAATGAAGTTAATTCCCAAACCCTTAACCTCAAGATCATTTTGTTAGATAGTTGACAGTACGATTCCATGAAATCATTTGCCTGGTGTTCTACCCCAGTTTTCTGTAGTTCTAGTCACCAACTTGTACATCTTTTTTTGAACAGAATCCAGCATCGCAGCTCTACTTTTTGCATTTTAAGTACCCAACTTCCCCTTTCCAAATTGTTTTTACCATTTTCCTTCAGCTTACCCTTTTAACCAAAGGCACACGAGTTACCACTCAAAATTGGAAGAGATTGTTCATATGTGACTTCTCCAGATAGCAAGTGAACCCATGAAGTCAAAATATGCACATGCAAGTGGCTAGGCATGTATTTAAGCAAGAATGAGCAGGAAGAAAAAAGGGGGGAAAGAAGCACGAGGACTCACTTCCTCCAGGAGGTTGCCCTCCATTGCCCATCCAACTATGTACAACAGTCCATGGAGAGTAAACAACACCATTGTCAGGTGCCCCAGCCATACATGGTATCTTGTGGCATGCTCAAATGGGATGGGTGTATCCACAACCCCTTTATTTATAAGATTTCTATTGGTCTATGAATAAATAAAAAAAGTAAATAAAAGATGCTCCCTCTCTCTATGAATGCCCGAAAAGAAAAGGAGAGGTTCCAGTTAGGATTGTGGTCCAAACTTCTAAAACACGCACGTAATATTTAATACTTGGTTTGATTTTTCGTTTAAGAAAAAGACTGCAAAGCAAAAGTATAGTCACATTAATTAATTAATAAAATAGGTAAGTATAATTAATTTGACTTTTGAAATAAATACTGGTGGATGGCAGCTGACTTTCAATTTTGATTTCTCCTTTCCCCCATATCTAAACCTGAGGAAACAAAAGCCAAAAAAAGAAAACGAAAGGGAAAGTTACATAAGAACCTCTGTTCCTGATCTCATCAACTGAAGCAAGCAAGGCTTTCTTTCAACGACAACCAGCCCAGTCTACGAGGTTGTCGCCGACTTCTCCGACCGGCGGCTCTAATTTCTCCGATTAGGCTTCCATCAAAGGTAAACTACTATCTTGTTTTCATGCTTCAAAAATCAAGTATAATTCGTACTTGGGTTTTTCTATTATTATTACTATTGATAGCAGCAGATTACGAGATTTTATCTGCTTGGAAGAGCAGAAGAAGATAGATATTTTCACTACTGTTAATCTCTACCTTATCTTTTCCTTTTTGGCCGAACAATTCCATCAAGAAATTCATAAATTTAGATCAGTTTAATCCATTTTACTTGCTTCTTCAATTTGATTTTTTTCAAGATTCAAATTAAATCAAGCTTCCTGCTTTTTATTATTTATTAATTTGCGAAATTTCTATCAGCATTTATTTGTGACAGGCATGGATAGAGTGCGTGCTTCTTGATGTCTATGCGAGCTCATAAACAAGTCACCACTTTTTTGTGGAGCCAAATCATCTTTTGTTTTTGGGTTTTCTTTTCTTTAGTTTTGACGGTTTTTTTGTTTAATTATGGATGAAGATGGCACAGGCAGCGGGGGAGTCGGGACATGACAGCGGAAAGTTGGAGCATAATGTGAGGGAAGACAGTGAATATGTTAGGCTTGTTATATCCGATGAACCAAGGGCACCTGAATTCGATATTTCACAACTGCAATCAAGAGCTAGAATCAAAGCTTTCATCTGGTGGATCAAAGCTTTAATTTGGTGTCTTGTTATCACCATACTTCTTCTCGTTCTCGTGAAATGGGGGGTTCCATTTCTTTTTGAGAAGGTGCTCTATTTCTCTCCTTTCATTTTGTTTGTAACTTCTGTCTGCTTTGGTGCTGTCTATAGCTTTAATCAACAAGTATTGCACATACTATTTTGTTACATGTCCAGCATTTATATGCGCTTTTCATAGTTGAGTTTGTACTTTGAACTTTCTTCCGTTAGTGGGCTTGGTTTATGAATTTTTTTTCGAGATAGTTCTTTGGCGTCAGTTTGGATTTTGAATACAGCATAATGTTTGGAAAGCTTTATCAAGTTTGCTAACTTCAGTTTTAAGAATCAACTTGGTTTTTAAGTTTGGTTATGCCAAGGATTAATCAATCTCATTGTAGGTTCTCCTGCCAATGATGGAATGGGAAGCAACTGCCTTTGGACATCCAGTCCTTGGCCTTGTGCTTACTGCTTTTCTTGCCTTGTTCCCAGTGTTCCTAATTCCTTCAGGTCCTTCCATGTGGTTGGCTGGAATGATCTTTGGATATGGTATTGGGTTTGTGATAATCATGGTTGGAACCACTATCGGGATGATCCTGCCCTATTTGATTGGGCTAGTTTACCGTGAACGCATCCATGTAAGACAAATGATTTTAACTGATATAAGCTAGACAACTTGTTTTCATATTGGATCTTACTCTCTCTTTTTTCTTCTGCATCTCCATTTTTGTGAATTATCTCTTGTTGAATGTGCAGCAATGGCTGAAGAGATGGCCTCAGAAAGCTTCTATGATTAGACTTGCTGGAGAGGGGAGCTGGCTCCATCAATTTAAAGTGGTTGCCCTCTTTAGGGTTTCACCATTTCCATACACAGTTTTCAACTATGCAATTGTGGTAACAAGTATGACATTTTGGCCCTACTTGTGTGGTTCAGTTGCTGGAATGGTACCAGAAGCTTTTATCTACATTTATAGTCTGTTCTCCTGGTTATACTTTTTTTGCCACTATCAATTCTTATTCCAAAGAAACATACAAGGAAACAAGGATACCTGGGAGTTCTTTTGAACTGTTTGTCCAGATGATGACTAAAAAATGAATTAACATCAGTTGTTGCAAAAATCTATTGATCCCAGTTCACTAAAAAGTACTGCATTTTTTGTTCTTCTATTTGAAGAAAACCCTGTTAAAAATAATGATGTGCCAATTTGTTTTCCCTTCCTCCCATTCGACCTCATGTTTGTGCTTCTGTGCAGTGGTAGGTTACTAAAGACATTTGCTGATGTGAAGTATGGGAATTATCACTTGACTACTGTGGAAATAATATACAACATCATCTCCTTCATTATTGCTATTGTTACTACGGTTGCCTTTACTGTTTATGCAAAAAGAGCTCTGAAGGAGCTTGAAGGGGAAGAGGCTACTGAAGAAGTTCCCCCCTCCCACCAAGAAAGTCATGAGATGAGAAAGCTTCCACTTGAAAGACCTAAGCATGCTGGTTTGGCATTTCATTATGGTCTGAATACTTAGGAGGAAAATATGTGTACCTGTAAAAATTGATATGTTAGACGGCATTTGTTGACTGGCTGATCATTGTAACATCCTTATTCACCCTTTTTTTTAGGGGGTTTTGATGTTTATGTTTGTAACTACAAAAATAGAATACAGAAGAAAAATTAGTCGATCAGCTTATGTAAAAGGTAAAACTTCTTAGCGTATTTTTTTTCGTTGTTCGTTTTATTTTCTTGCCATTCAGTAAACTCTTTTCTTAATACTTTTTTACCATCTTCTGAACTATATATTAGCATGTTCTTAATATATACAGGGAGACACACACCATCTTGTGGAGTCTGGAATGAGGGAATAATTAGCTTCAAATTATTGAGTGACTTTTTGACTTTATAATCTCATTCATTGATGATGTTTGACCTTCGTCTTGCATTAATGCGTCCATGCAAAACTGATAAGAAAGCTTGCCATTCGATGGCATGAGAGATTGCATTCAGTTTTTAACTGGCACATTTATTTGATAATAGAAAGAAAAACAACAGCAGACATTCTGTACTGTATCTTACAAGAAAGAAGCCATAAAATTATCTGCATTTGAATGTCGCTTCGGTGTTCTTTTTTACCACAAGCGCATACGGTTCAATAGGTGGTGGAGGGATTTTTCGTGGGATGAAAAGAACAGAAATGACTGGCAAATTAAATATAGCAAAGTAAAAAATATTCGCAGAATATGAAGTTATGGGCAATTGTTTGGTTAAATGTTGAATCTGGGTGTTCTCTTTTGCCTTTTCTGGTAAAGAAGCAAATTTCAAGATGCCGGCGCTTGGGTCACCGAAGACAGCTCTGTTATAGTGGCTGTGCCGCCATGAATAACCATTTCTTGTGCCGCATTATGAGATAACTCCGTGGCTGGTTTATCCACATGTGCTCCGTGGTGGCTGCTTGGGTCCCTCGTGCCCTTCTTCGCTCCGCCTGCCCAACCTCTTAATGCTTCTTGCACATCCTCACTAAGTATCCCTTCCCTGAACTTGGTGCCCATCTTCACTCAGATACCGTCGGAAAAAGGTTAGAAAATGAGTTTCTGAAACCTGTCAATCATTAAGGAGTTCATGTAATGTAAATCCTGGGTGTAAGAGTTCACCAACCAGTGAGACTAGAGCATACAAAGGCAAGGTGCTGTAACTGCATAGAACTTGAACAATTAAGCTGCACCCACCAAATAAAGCAATGAGAAGGCTTGTTTTATTGGATACTTCGGTAATAAACAGAAAAACAGAATCATAGTGTGTGTGTGTGTCTATATATATATATATATATATATATATATGGATTATAAGGTTTTGGAATTACCCCATAAAAAGCCTTGGCACAATGTAGCCCACTCTTTCCATGATGCATGAACGGAACCCGTATGTGCTCTGGAAGGGGAGGAAACGAATCAACCAAAATTGCAAATGCATTTGTATTGCTATGCATTGAAAATTATGGAAAACCATGTGATAAACTTTGGAAACTATTTGCTAAGAGCATGTGTACCCAAATCCAAAAGAAGAAAGCAATCTCAAATGAATTCTGAAACAGAATGAACTGAATCAAGTCAAGAACAATGGCAGGGTTCTCAAGCCAGAAATGTTCATCTGAAGGCTGCACTCGTGCATCTTCGATAGAAACTGTGGACTTCTCTGCAACCCTGTGGCCTAAACTGGTGATAATGTGTTCTAACTTTGCGCCAACGAGTAGCAGAAGCTGAGATTCAAACCAGATCGATATTATTAGGCTTGCATCAAATGTCATTCATCAAAACATGTCAACTAAACCCTTCAAATCTGTGTGTTTACACACATGTATGCGCGCGCATATACATTAGCTCAGTTAAACTTACAATTACTGGTAAAAAGGACAGCCAAAAAAATGTATGCCACCCTGCATTTTCATTCACGCATGGGAAGGATTAGTAATGAAACCTTTCTTTATGAATCACAGAAATTTAATTTCTCAACTTTGACAAAGGAAAATTACCTTCCACATTCAGCAGCAAAAATATCACAATAAAGAGCCACAGATACCAGCTGTTGTCCAATATTATTTGGTATTGTTCAACTTCAAACCATTGAATACTGAAATACAACTCAAAATAAAAACCATTATTCTAAAAGACTTACCTTATGGTAACAATTCTTTTGAAATCAACCAGCAGTGTCCGCACCATGCATTTGTGAAAATCAAAATTCACTACACTGGGGCAATGCTTCTGGATTGGAGAAATCAGTTATCAATAAATTAATAGAGCACGTCTTGCAGAATTATATAGTGAACAGATATGTTGTGAATGATTGAAGCTTAACTGTGATAAATCCTTTTCGAAGAGCAACGTAGTCTGATTTGGTAATAGAGCCATAAAATTGTTTGAAGAATGCTATCTGAAAGTGAGCAGAGAAAACTCCTGAATTCTATATCATACTCTTGTATGAAATCTTCAACTTTACATTATAAGAGCCAACATAGGCTGGCTTGAAACTCACCAGCCAACTTATAACAGCTGACTTTCTCCAATATCCTTTTTTGTGTTTTATAATGAACTGGTGCAAATAATGGTGTTCATGTTTACGTGGATCTGCACAGCAGAGAGCATACATTTAACAAGCTACAGCAGTTTTAATGTTTCTGTGCAGATGAAAGGAAGATTGTGCATTTTAACATTTAGATTGAAGCCAACCTGTTCTTGTTGATTGATGTCTTATGGAATCCTCCCAACTTTTCCATTGTTGTATCTATGGAAGGAATACTGAATACATATCACAATAATTCGAAATGTAAAGAAACTAATGGACATAAAGCAGATATGCAGGAAAGGGGAAAACAAAACTTGACAATGATATAAAACAGTTGGGGTAAGCAAATGAAGAAAATTCCAAATCAGTAAGAATGGCTACGAAAGGTAAAGGTGTTACACAATTTAAGCATATCAGCTTCAAATTTTGTCTGTTCAGATCAAAGGGGAAAATGAGACCAGTTAATTTATGCAGAGCATGTTATAAAGTTAAGAGACTGATAAATTACCCTTGCCCCTCCAAGAATCATTGTAGATAAACAAAAGATGACATGAACAATTGCCAACACAAAGATGAAAATATGCAGTTGGTGCAATGCTTCCACAGACACCAATGGAACCTTCCCCTGTGTATGGAAAAGGCAAGAGCAAAATGTTAGTTTATAAGATTTCATAAGAGCACAGCTAGATATATTAATGCATATAAGGATTTTCGCTATGCTATAAATCCATTTTATCTGTATCAACCTTTTATGTCTCTGTTAAACTACTTGACAAATCAACAACTCAACTTTTCAAGACCAATCCTCATTTCATTCATCAAGACAAGACCTTTGAGCCATCCCATGAAGGAAAAAATTCTCCAAAATAACCATGGCCCCTTCTTGGACCTGCTTACTTGAATGGTTAGACTAATCGTCACGTGGATCCATCTAGGCACATTGTGGAGCCATTAGCTTAGATTATCTCATATTCGTGTATAAATATTAATGCATGGGATGACCATTATGTGGCTTTCTAGCTAAATTTATCTTCTCCTCTGCCTAAATAACAACCTAATTTAGCTGCAAAATAATCAAATTTACATGGACTGGTTGGTAAAAAGTTATGTCTACAGCAGTAAACATAGATACGTACCACACGAGCACAATGTTCTGCACTATTACTTGCAGAAAGTAGCTGACGTCGATTGTTTATAGCTTGATTATGGGTTTTTTCGTGGTTGCTGCTCCCAGTTTCTCTCTTGCATGGCAACATGGTAGTGGCAAGATGAGGTGGGATGCATATGCGGCTTATTGTATTTTGGGTCACTGTTAGCAGAAGGGAAATGAACCCTAAAAGCATCAATTCTGTAGGAAAACATCAGGGTAACTTCCATTAGACCCGACAGATTAAAAAAAAAACTGTCAGCATGCTTTACTTTTAAGACTCCTGTTGTGGGTTCTCAGACTTTATGAGAAATTTGTTTTGAGAAAATAACATCCAAAACACAGTATTCTATGGAACACACATTGAGGACATATTTAGATAATCTAAAAATACTAACATATTTAGATTATATTCAGCATTTTACGACAACATCATCAATTAATGTCTCGCAATTAGTGAAAGAATTGTTTCAAATCCACCGTAACCTTGCACTTTATGTATAATTTCTGGATATGTGTAGTGTTTTGAATTTTTTTTTAAGGAGAATACAAGAATGCCCTTAGTGGCTTAGAATTAGGTTAAGGGTAGGGTAGTAATTGCACAAGCTAGTAAATATAAATAGAAAAGAAAAGAAAAGGAAAAAAAAAAGAGAGGTAATCTGAGAATTGAGAGAGAGAGAACCGGGAAGAGAGAAAGAAAGAAGAAGAAGAAGAAGAGAAAAGAGGGAAAGAGAAGAAGAAGAGAAAGAAAGAAGGAGAAATAAGCTGTTAAGGTAATGTGTATGTTTTATTATGTATAAATGTGATTATTAGCTATGATTTTTGCTTGTATAGATTGTTAGGGTTTGAGAATTTTATTTGGGTTTGATTGATGAATTAGGATAGATGTTAGGGTTTGAATGTGTTGGGTAATAGTTTAATTAGTTTGATTGTGGATTATTTTGAAGTTTTGAGATGTTTGGTTTGAGAAAATATTGAGAAAAATGGTGAAATAATGTTGATAAATTCGAAATCCTTTGCTGGAAATTCTGGGTTGAGGTTGAAGATGACAAAAATTCATTTTGGTCCTTTTGGTGAAAATTTCAGTTTAGTCCCCGAACTTTGGAAAAATTACAGTTTGGTCCCTGAGGTGAAATTGGAGATTTTGGACAGAATTGAGGATGAATTATGGACAAGATTTTAGGATAGCTATGAATTTATGAAGTGTTCAATTTAGTCCTCCAATTTGATAAAATTACAATTTGACCCTAAAAATATAAGAAAATTTCAGAATGGTCCTTAGATGAAATATTAGTATTTCATATTGGTTTGATGGATAATTTAAGCTCATTTGATGGATTAGTATCAATTTTATGAATTGTGTATTTTGGAATTAGATTTCGGAAGAAACCTGTGTTTTAGGTTTTTACGAAGAGATGGATAGTTTGATTCAAAAATACATAGGATTATGAGTTGAACACTTAGATATATTATTAAAAGTATTTTACTTCTTTTGAGTCATTTTTGAGTATATCTTCTTTTATATATTCAGATAATCCCGATATTCAACCTGCGGGACATCAGTAGGATTTCGTCAACACTCTGCTTTTGGAACTTGTCTGCTTTTGAGTCCGGTGAGTGGATAATATTTAATATGCATGAGAAATAGTATAAATATTTAAATTTGCTAGTATGAATTGGATTATGCTTTTTGATAATATATACCTTGATTATATTCTTGATATGATAAAGCATAATCATTTGTTGAATATCCGTTCTTGATATGAGCCTATATCTGTTTGTGAATTGATAGCTCCTCATTTGATTGATACCATGAGTTGAGCCTTGAGATATGGATATGTTTGTTTGATTATAAGATATGCCTATGGTATGCCAGTCAGAATACCCATGCTAACAGGGTAGTGTTAGCCTTTGTGCACATCGTATCTGAAACCCTAGTTGGTCGGGGGAGTCCCCAACCTGTGTGGACTGATCATCCCACAGTACGGAGCCTCATGCTCATTGCATTCTGATTTTCTGACGAGCTTTACCTATTAAATTCTTGTTATGACCTATTTGAGAAATTTGTTGTAAGAACCTTGAGCCGATTTGATATTATACTTCTCTTTGCTATATTATCTCGTATGTGTATATTGGATATTATCTACTCACTGAGTTGTTGAACTCACTCCCTCATTATTTATCATTTTCAGGGTCGTAGCTTACTAGCAGGTCATTTTTGTCCAACTCTTGGAACCTGCTATTTTGGTTGTATTGGATACTTTTGTTCATATGTCTAGTTAGTGCTCCACAATTATAACTGTATGTAATCAACTCTTGTATAAAGACAATTGAATTATGTTATAAAGTTTACTTTGATATTTCCGCTGCGTTGAACTCTGAAAGTTTAAGGATATGTTTGTGTGTGTAAGTTTGGGTTCGCATAGGTGTGGAACCCTGGAGGGGGACCATGCCTATGTGCCGGTCACGGATCCGGGAATCGGGTCGTGACAGAGATGGTATCAGAGCCGAAATTATAAAATGAATAAAAGTAATAGAGTGAGTGACAAAACATAATGACATAGCTTCAATTTATGAAATAATAGTAAAGTTAGGATTCATATTGTGGAGCATTAGGATCTGTTTTGTCTTGTCTGTTATCCTTGAAATTCTGAATTCTCATCAAGCATGTCTTCTTGATTCCTTATTGTCTTGTTTGTTATGCTTGAAATTCTGAACTCTCATCAAGCATGTCTTCTTGATTCCTTTTTGTCTTGTCTGTTATCCTTGAAATTCTGAATTCTCATCGAGCATATCTTCTTGATTCTTTATGTTTTCTATAGATATGCTTTCCGATAATTATTTGATAACTATTGTGCTATTGTTCTAGAATGACAAAAGTGTTATTCCTTATATGATATGTCGAGGAATAGACATATAGCTAACACTATGGGAGTACGTGATGATCAGAAAGATGTCCGTATTGTATAGTTAAGAAATGCAAGGTATATTCCTTATAGATGGGGTGATGTATTCGCACTTGAATATATTCTTTTTGTTTGCACTTTTGAATCAAAAGTTTTGTTTGATACGGGTGCAACCCTTTAGTTTATGTCCCTATATATTGCCATGAGGTTAGATAGACAACTAACTCTGTTAGGATTTCTCATTTATGTTTATATCTCCGTGGATGAAGAATTAATATTAGTGAAGTATGTGTATCAAAATTGTGAGATAGAAATTGGAGATAAGATCCTTATGGGAGACTTGAATGTTTTACATATGATTGATTTTGATGTGATTTTAGGAATTAATATTAGTGAAGTATGTGTATCAAAATTATGAGATAGAAATAGAAGATAAGATCCTTATGGGAGACTTGAATGTTTTAGATATGATTGATTTTGATTGATTTTGGGAATTAATATTAGTGAAGTATGTGTATCAAAATTGTGAGATAGAAATTGGAGATAAGATTCTTATGGGAGACTTGCATGTTTTAGATACGATTGATTTTGATGTGATTTTGAGAATGGATTGGTTGTCAAAGCATAAGGCTTTAGTAAATTGTTGGGGTAAGGAGGTAGTATTTGAATTAGATGGTGAAATGAGGTTAGTTTTTCAAGGAGATAAGATTGTGTGTTCAATAATTATACTATTGACTATCTCGAGGAGAATGACATGAAAAAGGATACAGTGTTACCTATCATATATAGTGGATGTAGATAAGGAAATTTCTTGGTTAGACCAAGTCCCCATAATTAAGGAGTTCATTGATGTATTTCCTGATGAGTTACCTGGATTGCCTCCGTATAGGGAGATTGATTTTTCTATTGATTTGGTTCCGGGTACCGAACCAATATCAATGGCACCATATAGAATGGCACCAGCAGAATTGAGAGAGCTAAAGGAACAATTGCATGATTTATTAGATAAGAAGTTCATTCGGCCAAGTGTGTCTCCTTGGGGAGCCCCGGTGTTGTTTGTGAAGAAGAAAGATGGGTCATTGAGGTTATGTATAGATTATAGACAACTAAATCGAGTAACAATTCGAAATAGATACCCACTCCCTCGAATAGATGATTTGTTTGATCAGTTGCAGGGAGCTCAATTCTTTTCTAAGATCGATCTTCGATCTGGGTATCATCAGTTGAGGATAAGGAAGGAAGACATTCCAAAATAGCCTTTAGAACTCGGTATGGTCACTACGAGTTCTTGGTGATGTCTTTTGGGTTAACTAATGCGCCAGCAGCTTTTATGGATTTGATGAACAGAGTGTTTAAACAATTTATTGATCAATTTGTGATAGTTTTTATTGATGATATTTTGGTTTATTCAAAGTCTACTATTCAGATATTGGAGGATATGTTGGGAGCCTATGTTATGGATTTTGGGGTTGGTTAGAGTAAGTTCCTATCATTAGTGGAATTTGCTTACAACAACAGTTATCAGGCTAGCATAGAGATGGCACCTTATGAGGCTTTGTACGGATGAAAATGTAGATCACCAGTTTATTGGTTTGAGGTTGGTGAGAAAAGGCTAATGGGACCTGAGTTGATTCAAATTACCTCAGAGAAGATAGAGGTGATCAGAAAGAGGCTTCAGACAGCTCAAAGTAGGCAGAAAAGTTACGCGGATAAAAGGAGGCGTGACTTAGGGTTTTCAGTGGGTGATTGTGTGTTCTTAAAGGTCTCACCGACCAAGGGAGTATTCAGGTTTGGAAAGAAAGGCAAGCTAAGTCCTCGATTTATTGGGTCGTATGAGATTTTGGAGAGAATTGGAGCACTTGCTAATAGGTTGGCCTTACCGCCAAATTTGTCGGCCATACATCCAGTATTTCATGTTTCTATGCTACGGAAGTATATGCCGGATCCATCTCATGTGTTAGAAATGCATCCAGTTGAGTTAAGAGATGATGTGACTTATGAGGTGCAACCAGAAACTATAGTGGACCGACAAGTGAGAAAGCTAAGGTCGAAGAATATAGCTTCGGTGAAGGTGAAGTGGAAAGGTCATTCAATTGAATAAGCGACATGGGAACTTGAGGAATATCCTCATCTTTTTGATAATCTCGGTACGTATTTAAACATTTATTTAGTTTCGAGGACGAAACTTTTATAAGGTGGGGAGATTGTAGTGTTTTGAATTTTTTTTTAAGGAGAATACAAGAATGCCCTTAGTGGCTTAGAATTAGGTTAAGGGTAGGGTAGTAATTGCACAAGCTAGTAAATATAAATAGAAAAGAAAAGAAAAGAAAAGGAAAAAAAAAAGAGAGGTAATCTGAAAATTGAGAGAGAGAGAACCGGGAAGAGAGAAAGAAAGAAGAAGAAGAAGAGAAAAGAGGGAAAGAGAAGAAGAAGAGAAAGAAAGAAGGAGAAATAAGCTGTTAAGGTAATGTGTATGTTTTATTATGTATAAATGTGATTATTAGCTATGATTTTTGCTTGTATAGATTGTTAGGGTTTGAGAATTTTATTTGGGTTTGATTGATGAATTAGGAGAGATGTTAGGGTTTGAATGTGTTGGGTAATAGTTTAATTAGTTTGATTGTGGATTATTTTGAAGTTTTGAGATGTTTGGTTTGAGAAAATATTGAGAAAAATGGTGAAATAATGTTGATAAATTCGAAATCCTTTGCTGGAAATTCTGGGTTGAGGTTGAAGATGACAAAAATTCATTTTGGTCCTTTTGGTGAAAATTTCAGTTTAGTCCCCGAACTTTGGAAAAATTACAGTTTGGTCCCTGAGGTGAAATTGGAGATTTTGGACAGAATTGAGGATGAATTATGGACAAGATTTTAGGATAGCTATGAATTTATGAAGTGTTCAATTTAGTCCTCCAATTTGATAAAATTACAATTTGACCCTAAAAATATAAGAAAATTTCAGAATGGTCCTTAGATGAAATATTAGTATTTCATATTGGTTTGATGGATAATTTAAGCTCATTTGATGGATTAGTATCAATTTTATGAATTGTGTATTTTGGAATTAGATTTCGGAAGAAACCTGTGTTTTAGGTTTTTACGAAGAGATGGATAGTTTGATTCAAAAATACATAGGATTATGAGTTGAACACTTAGATATATTATTAAAAGTATTTTACTTCTTTTGAGTCATTTTTGAGTATATCTTCTTTTATATATTCAGATAATCCCGATATTCAACCTGCGGGACATCAGTAGGATTTCGTCAACACTCTGCTTTTGGAACTTGTCTGCTTTTGAGTCCGGTGAGTGGATAATATTTAATATGCATGAGAAATAGTATAAATATTTAAATTTGCTAGTATGAATTGGATTATGCTTTTTGATAATATATACCTTGATTATATTCTTGATATGATAAAGCATAATCATTTGTTGAATATCCGTTCTTGATATGAGCCTATATCTGTTTGTGAATTGATAGCTCCTCATTTGATTGATACCATGAGTTGAGCCTTGAGATATGGATATGTTTGTTTGATTATAAGATATGCCTATGGTATGCCAGTCAGAATACCCATGCTAACAGGGTAGTGTTAGCCTTTGTGCACATCGTATCTGAAACCCTAGTTGGTCGGGGGAGTCACCAACCTGTGTGGACTGATCATCCCACAGTACGGAGCCTCATGCTCATTGCATTCTGATTTTCTGACGAGCTTTACCTATTAAATTCTTGTTATGACCTATTTGAGAAATTTGTTGTAAGAACCTTGAGCCGATTTGATATTATACTTCTCTTTGCTATATTATCTCGTATGTGTATATTGGATATTATCTACTCACTGAGTTGTTGAACTCACTCCCTCATTATTTATCATTTTCAGGGTCGTAGCTTGCTAGCAGGTCATTTTTGTCCAACTCTTGGAACCTGCTATTTTGGTTGTATTGGATACTTTTGTTCATATGTCTAGTTAGTGCTCCACAATTATAACTGTATGTAATCAACTCTTGTATAAAGACAATTGAATTATGTTATAAAGTTTACTTTGATATTTCCGCTGCGTTGAACTCTGAAAGTTTAAGGATATGTTTGTGTGTGTAAGTTTGGGTTCGCATAGGTGTGGAACCCTGGAGGGGGACCATGCCTATGTGCCGGTCACGGATCCGGGAATCGGGTCGTGACAATATGTTTATAAATGCAAACATGCCAGCATTTGTTACATGTTGTGGATTATGGAGAATTCGTCATTAGATATAAAATCCATCTTGTATAGGAAATAAAAATTGGGGAGAAAGGACTGTCTGACCTTCTTTTAATTTTTGCAAGGCTGAAAACAATGCTTTTTGCTCCCTTTTCTTCAAGAACTGAATTTCCAAACATGCAAAAACAACATATATATATATATATATATATATATATATATATATATATATATATATATATATATATATATATATATATATATGAAAGCTGATAAATTTTCTTGGAGAGGAAGAAAAGATATAGGTTCATAAATAGTAACATTTTTAATTTAATGAGCAGTGTATGATTATAGCAGACACTAGCACTGCAATCTGCAACATTTCATACATTCATTTCTACATGCTGTGGCAGTGCATAACTTCAAATTTATCTTCATTTCAGTTTGAATCTTGGTTCAAATATGGTGTTCAAAAGAACAATTTTAGTAATGATACTGAAGGTATTCAATTTGGGGACTGAAAATTTTAAATATTGAAGGAAGAAAAAACAAACCAAAATATTACCGAGCTCAAGTGTAAGAGATACCATAGGGAATATATAGCATACCTTTCCCAGTTTATGAAGACCTCGCTCTGCAAAAAAGGAGGCTAGAACAATGACAAAACAGACAGCAGCAATCACCCATGTTGGTGTGTACTGCAAAGATTTGGACTCTTCCTCCATAGTACCCTATGAGAGTGATTTTTGACAGTCTGGTAGAAGAATTTGAAAGTTCCCTGAAATATATATAAACCGTAAGGATGCCAAAGAATAAGTGCATTCCGAATATAAGAGGAAAGAATTTAATTGACACCACCATATCAAGTAAGGCATATAATTTACAAGCATTGGGAAAGCACTGATGAAGTTTCACGGTAGTTCTGAAAGGAATCCCTTGTTGCCGACCTCTCACGTTTCCTCACGTGAATGACGTTCCAATTTTACTGTGAGAACACTTCAAACTGCTGTTCATGGCCTCATGACCACCTTTACTCGATAGATGATCCATGCCAAGGAACTACTGATTACCCTATTTTTAGTAGAAGCTACATACAGAAGTTGCTGCCACGTCGACTGAAATAGTCCTATTTAAAGCATAAATTGGGTTCCAAACAGAGGGCGAATAAGATGATTTGACAGGAAAATTGTGCAATTGACATCACCAAAGTGAATTTTGATATACTTGGTGGTGTATGTTCCAACCGAAATATGCACAAAATGTACAACACTGTGTCCACATGCATGTAAAAGAATAAAGATAAGAAGAGCGAGACGAGATCCGTTACTGCTTTAAATGGAATTTATTGTTAATCAATTTTGAACTGTTGAATTCACGTTTTTTTTCCCAAAAGAATACAACGTTTCATATCATACACATATACTACGTATATTACAAACTCAGACAGGCATCTTGGGGTACAGAATATCAATTTCTTAATGATTGTCCAAGTTCTCAGCCACGCCCGTCATCTTCTCAAACCCATATGCTCTGCAGTCCAAGGTGTTCCGAGTCCAAAATCTATTGCAGCAAAATCATCTAACCATAAGCCCCACAGATATATTCTAAAAAACTGTGGCCTCTCATGGTCTCCAAGGTGCTGGAGGTGGTGGCAGAGTTGGAAACATTGGGGGAACTGCAGAGAATATGGTGTTCTTGTCAATCCCAGTAGTTTTCTCACCCGACAAAGCCACAAGTGCTGCAGCTAATCCGGCATTTCCAGCAATTGTTGGCTCTGTATAATTGTAGTTGGTACGAACATCACGGAAACCATCATGCCTGTCAGGACCAGCAACCATGGCTCCAACAAGTGTATTTGGATTTGGCTTCGTGGTGTCCCTCCATTTCCATCCTCCTTTACAGTTATACCTGATCTTGTTCTTAGGGATAGATGCACCTCTATGGTGGACATGTTTTGGATAATGATTACCAAAACCAACAACATAGCTCATTTTGCGAGGATTTTTGCCCAGGATGTAGTCAATCTGTCACAAAGATGTGGGAAAAAGGAAGTTATAGACCACTCAAATTATGCCAAGGTCCAATATAGAACACCTTATCACATAGGGTATGACATACCTGAGTCTTGGCAAAATCACGCAACACGTCAGTAGAGTAAAAATTTGGTCCACAGTACCATCCAGGTGTATCAGCAGCTTCAAGATAATCGCTATATAGGGTTGCAAGGAAGGCAGCGTTAACAACATACTGAAGGGGCTGAGGCCTTCCATGGTTTAACTCGATCAAGCCTCCTGTAGAAAATCACCAAAACAGTTAGAATGGGATCCGAAAGTTAATCCATTCACTAGTGACCAGGCCAGTCATATACGAGATGGTTTAGTTTACCTCTTGTTCTATTAAACTTTGTGAAAATTGGCAGGTACGAACACATGATTATACTGGTCTGGTTGTGAAATGTCCTTAGGATTTCTTCATATGGATAACCAGGGTTCAAGAACAATCTTAAGCGGCTCAAAAGTAGCTATCACAAAACAAAATTTATTCATCAGGACAGAAGTATACCACCATATATTTTCATAGTAAACTAACTATGAACTAGACACAATATGATGTAATATGTAAAAATAGCAGCAGAAAATATCATCAGGATCCAAATGGGAGATCGTCATTGACATTTTAACATTAGGGCAATGATTTTATATGTCAACAGCAGTTCATCAGGTTTCATGACATAATAGTCAAGAAAGTAGAAATGGGTACAAAGAAGAAAAGGCAGGAGATAAATTTACATATCGAGATGCACTTTTAGAATTTTGAAAAAAAAGGAACTACCACATACACATCCCTGGTCAAATTTTGTTGAATATGGAAACCTCAGAACGGGATCACTTTATTTATAGTAAGACAAGCAATTAGAGGAACCCACAATTCTTACTCATCAAGTATCATATAAAAACCCATGCACATGCATAGCTACCTTATATTTCCGATGCTGAGGAAAATTAGATTATATCAACTCCTAAAGATGCTTACCATTTGGGTATATTATATGAAACAACATATGATATCTTTTTAAATTAAAAACAAGAGCATGACAAAATTAATAACATTCTGAAGAAAAGTTAAATGCATGGTTAGGAAAAGCATATGATAGAAAATAGATAAGAAAAGTCAAAAATGCTGTAGTGAGTTGGGCTAGATTCTTTATTTTAATAATTAATTTGTAGTAAATCTAGTGTGGTTATGAGATGACCAATCATCCACAACTAGGCAAAGACAGTCTGTCCAATGCTGTGCTTTTCTGTAAAAACATTCCCTAAAGCTAAAACCTGCAATGGATTCCTTCCTCACTCCAGAAGACAGTGGACAGACAGAGATAGAAGGAAAGAAAGGAAGGTAACAGTCTGGTAACTGTAAGGTAATGATCAAAATTTATTTCTATATATTTCTTTTTATATTATTGTCTATAAAAACCCTGTAATTAATTAGGATAATAATTTTTTCATGTAGGGATTTGAAAAAAAAACTCCTCCTATAGTGTCATTATTAATATTATCTGCATATATCATTCTAATTATATTATATGGCATGTGTTGAGAAGAGAAAAGTTGCCTCCAGAACTTTGTTCTTTGAAATGCTTCCATTTTCGTAATTTATCTCACCTTTATGAGATCATATATATATTGCAAATGACATGTCATCTATTGTAACAAATAAAGTGGTGTTTGTGTTTTTTAAGACAAATGAACAAACGATATGTCATCTAGTCCTAAGAGAGAGAGAAACACATCATCTACTATAGCAAACGAAGTGTCATTTGTTTTTTAAGAGAAGAAAAAAAGATAACATGTTATCTCTATCTTTGCGCTGAAAAAACAGCTATACATTCTAAAAGACAAGAATTTAAGCTAAACTATAATTTATTGAGCATTAAGGATTTGAGATTATTGCAACATTTTCATTTTGTTTCTGCCAATTTTAGATGGGGCCGTCCGCTTCTATCTAACCAGCAGTTACAGTCTCTCCCTTCCCCTCTCTCTCTCTCTCTCTATATATTAACAAATAACTAAAAGAATACGAAAATCACTATTCATGCACTGTTCATTGTCTCTAAAAACACTGTGGACGCGAGCTTTTTCGTCCGTGTGTCGCGCGAGTTCGTCCACCCTATTTTTTTTTGTCTTTTCCGCATGTGAACAGTGCATTACCGATTAAAGCCCCCGAAAAAGACAAAATAGTGCACAGTTGCAGGGGCTCTCTCGGGTTTTCTCGCTTTTTTTGCACAGTGCACTGACGAAAATGGGCACGCAAAACGACAAATTTGCTAACAGTGAACGGGGGCATGGTCGTCCTTTCCCATCCGGTATTTCTGTAATTATGGGTGGGGACAGGGGCGTATCGGTAATTGACCTATTATTTTAATATATTTACGCGCGGACGGCTGGCGCGTGTCACTCCCGCGCCAGCGAGGTTCCCCGCTTACGCGCCACGTTGGCGGCGCGTGCGGCGTCATTACGCCGTCAAAAATTGACTTCCGCCGCACCACAAGATGCGCCGGGATGTCCTCTCTCTTCCGTCGCGGCGCGTTCCCGTCGTAGATGTCCGGTTAAGCGGCGCCGGACGGTTTTCTCACGGACATCGTTTTTCTCTCTCCTGCCGCCCCCAAAGTCAGCTCCGGTCCCTGATATTTGCGTATAGTTTAGTTTGGTCCCTGAAGTTTTGATTTCGTTGTTATTACTGATTTATTCAAATTAAAGTTTTATTGTTTTCAATTGTGCCCTTCAATTAAAACTGATTATATAAGAAAGTTTTATTTCAGTCCTTATACTTTTGATTTTGTATTTATTTTTTATGCCTTCAATTATTCCGGTACGGAAGTTTTGATTTCTTTGATTTGGTCCTCCAATTGAAATTGGTAATATATACAAAGTTTGATTCCTGTCCCTCTTCTTCTGATTTTGTTTTTTCAGTCCCTCCCGCAGTTTGCATTATTTATTTTTCGTCCTCCGAATTTTATTTTTTTTAATTTTATCCTTCAATTTGCATTAATTTAATATATGTTAATTTTTTTTAATATATTCTGTTAATTATTTTTTTTATGTTTTTTGTTATTTTTTATCAATTGATTTTTTAATTGTTTTTTATACAAATATTTTGCTTTTTTTTAATAATTTTCCATGGAAATTTAATTATTTTAATTGCTTTTTTATTAATATTGCTAATTTTATCCTTCAAATAATATATTCTATTAATTCTTTTTTTTAATGTTTATTTTATATTTTTGATCAATTGATTTTTTTATTGTTTTTTATACAAATATTTTGCTTTTTTTTTTATTTTTCATGGAAATTTAATTATTTGACACAATAATAATAATGATAATAATAATAATAATAATAATAATAATAATAATAATAATAACAACAACAATTATTTCAATAATAACAATAATAACAATAACAATAATAACAATAATAATAACAATAATAATAATAATAACAATAATAATAATAACAATAATAATAATAATAATAACAATTATTTTTGTTAGTAACTCTTTTGTTAATATTTTTTTTGCTCTTCATAATTTAATAATTTCTATTGTTTTGACAGTAATGGTGTTAATTTTTTTAATATATATTTTTAGTCTTTCGCCTAAGAATATATGTAGGGAAAAGAAAACATGACCTATGATTTTTTTAATATAAAAAATTAATATAAGTATTCTGAGATACATTTAATATAGTTATATAATAGTAGATGATCGGCCAAACAATTACAAATAACCGATTAAAACACATTCGCAAATTTGATTTTTTTTTTATTTGTTGAATAATGTCTACTTTTGTCCATGTATATATAAGTGTACTTAACACAATAATAATAATAATAATAACAATAATAATAATAACAATAATAATAACAATAATAATGATAATAATAATAATAATAATAATAATAACAATTATTTCAAAAATAATAAAAATAACAATAATAATAATAACAATAATAACAATAATAATAACAATAATAATAATAACAATAATAACAATAATAATAATAATAATAATAATAATAATAATAATAACAACAATTATTTTTGTTAGTAACTCCTTTGTTAATAACACAATAATAATAATAATAATAATAACAATAATAATAATAACAATAATAATAACAATAATAATGATAATAATAATAATAATAATAATAACAATTATTTCAATAATAATAAAAATAACAATAATAATAATAACAATAATAACAATAATAATAACAATAATAATAACAACAACAATAATAATAATAATAATAATAATAATAATAATAATAATAATAATAATAATAATAATAATAATAATAATAACAATTATTTTTGTTAGTCACTCCTTTGTTAATATTTTTTTTTGCTCTTCATAATTTAATAATTTCTATTGTTTTGACAGTAATGGTGTTAATTTTTTATATATATATTTTTACTCTTTCGCCTAAGAATATATATAGGGAAAAGAAAACATGACCTAGGATTTTTTTAATATAAAAAATTAATATAAGTATTCTGAGATACATTTAATATAGTTATATAATAGTAGATGATCGGCAACACAATTACAAATAACCTATTAAAACACATTCATAATTTTTTTTTTCATAGAATAATGTCTACTTTTGTCCATGTATATATAAGTGTACTTAACACAACAAGAATAATAATAATCACAATAATAATAATAATAATAACAACAACAACAATAATAATAATAATAATGATAACAATTATTTCAATAATAATAATAATAACAATAATAATAATTACAATAATAAAAATAATAATAACAATAATAATAATAACAATAATAATACCAATATAAATAATAATAACAATAATAATACCAATATAAATAATAATAATAATAATAATAATAATAATAATAATGATAACAATTATTTCAATAATAATAATAATAACAATAATAATAATTACAATAATAAAAATAATAATAACAATAATAATAATAACAATAATAATACCAATATAAATAATAATAACAATAATAATACCAATATAAATAATAATAACAACAATAATAATAATAATAATAATAACAATAATAATAATAATAATAACAACAATTATTTTTGTTAGTGACTCTTTTGTTAATATTTTTTTATCTCTTCATAATTTAATAATTTCTATTGTTTTGACAATAATGGTGTTAATTTTTTATATATATTTTTAGTCTTTCGCCTAAGAATATATATAGGGAAAAGAAAACATGCCCTAGGATTTTTTTAATATAAAAAAATAATATAAGTATTCTGAGATACATTTAATATAGTTATATAACAGTAGATGATCGGCCACAAAATTACAAATAACCGATTAAAACACATTCACAAATTTAATTTTTTTTATTTGTAAAATAATTTATACTTTTGTCCATGTATATATAAGTGTACTTAACACAATAATAATAATAAAAAAAGATAATAACAATAATAATAACAATAATAATAATAATAATAACAATAATTTCGATAATAACAATAATAACAATAATAATAATAACAATAACAATAATAACAATAATAACAATAATAATAATAATAACAACAATAATAATAACAATAATAATAATAATAATAACATTATCGCTTATAATTTTTAAATTTCGAAATTGAATTATTATCTGAGTATTTGAGCTTATAACAATAATCAACTAATTCAATACATAAAAAAAATTATAGCATAATTTAAAATTTACAATTCTCTATTTAACAACTAAAAAATTCTTTGCTTGCCACATAAATAATCAGTTTGCTATATATAAAAAGCCCGGCGCATCGCGCGGGCTAACCAGCTCGTATATATATATAACACAAACACAGTGACAAGATAGATAAATAAAAACAGAAATTAAACACATGTATCTGCTAAGCACTTTCCACCGACCATATCCATATGATGACCAATCTCAGCTGTTGTTAACTGCATGCAGCACTTATATATATTTGATTCCAACATCCAGGAAAAATATCTGGGTACTGTTCTTACAGAGTTCGAGAGCATTACTAGGAACTTGAAGCGTGAATGAGGCATGTTCTACTGGCATTGCATCTCTGAAGAAGATACTGCAGGTGAACGCCACCTCATTCCAGCTGCATATTATAGCCTCTAGTCTCCATTATATACACATATACTCCTGCACATTTTTTCTGACACGGCATCTACAAATCAAAGCTATGACTGTGGAAATGGAAGATGGGATGGTGGGATTCTCTCTTTAAATTCCGAGACCTGATTTCTCTAGCAACACTGCACTCGAGAGTCGGAGGACCGCATATGATGACACCCACATCTGCATAACCCCAGTGCTCCGATATGGACCCGAATATTTCTGCAATTAGGAAAAAGCACAGAGAATAAAAATCTAGCATGGAAGCTTAAAGTCCGTTAAGATAATTTCATACTTGTATTCACAAAAGATGCAAATCACACCCATGGAAATGCATTTCGTCAAATCTTCCCTATTAAGTAGTAACTTATGCCAGACAAGATCTAGCATTGCATGGAATCATACCTTTGAAGTCTGGTCTTGAACCATACTGAATAGTGGTTATGCTTGTATGGTTTTTCTGAAACAAATTCGCTGTATCTTCATGATGCTGAACCGTGCCAGGTTTTAGCCTATTTTCGTCATATTCTTCCCTGGCAGAAATCTTCTTTTCCCAGAGATGCCATAAGCCAACCACTAGACCCCCAAAGATAACAACACTTGCAAGCATACATCCGCAAAAAAGGAGTCCTTTGTACCACCAAGTTGATATGCTATAAGGATTTATGTAAAATCTATACAAAATAACCAGTAAAATAACAAAGCCCACTGTAGACGAGATGACATACAGGCCAGACCATATACTGTCACCTGTACCAACCAAACCCGACATGCCACAGCCCTTTGACATGGGGCAGACAGAAGTCACTGTAACATTATGAATATCACCCTCCTCCTGTCAATAACAATAATTTAGACAGAAAAATCGGATAATTTGAACATGAAAGACTGAGAAACTGCTAGGAAAAGGCATGTAACACAACCATATTGAATAAAAATAAACTTACCAATGGAGGATTTGATTCTCGGGTAACATAGATGGAAATCTCAAGATTTAATTTGTCATAGAAATATGGACAAACTGATTCCAGGTCCATCGTTGAGAGCAGAGGAAATTCATTTGATCTTTTCACAGCCCAAACAATCAAAATATTTCGCGGCAGACAGGGTCTCTCTTCATGAACACGGTGGAGAATATCACTCAAAATCGCTAGGAAAGGAGAAATCCCTATGCCACCAGCTACCAGAATAAGGTTTTCATACCTAAGAATACAAAATGGCCAAAGTCAGTGTACAAGAAACAGACATAAAGCTTCTTGAGTTAAGCTGGATGTGTGGTACATTCTATTCTAATTTGCCAAACCTTATCATTTGAAACTAGCAATCGTAAGCGTTAGCTTTTTTTCCTGAATTGAAGAATAAACTCTTCCTTGGAATTTCAAGTAGGTCATAGATTTGGTACCCAAGATGGCATCATTTGCTACATTTGGTCAAATGCCATAATTATAAACAGCTTCAGACTTATAAATCGTTTTCATTTAGTTGTTTGCAGTAGCTAATCTAAGGCCTTGAGATTAGAGTATATACATTAAATGTAAGTGGTCTAGAGATTAGAGTATATACATCAAGTGGTATGGCCCTTCATGCCCGTATGGCCCCTCAACAGAAGCTGTTATCTTAGGACGATGTTGGGAAGGAGAAGGTGGTTGTTCAGCCTCGGATATGTCCATGATACTTCCTCTGAGCCTACCTGTCCACTCCCCAAGAACTTTTATGAGAATTGACAAATGATATTTACCATCCAAGGGACTGGATGAAACACTGAAAGGATGCCATTGCAGCCAAGATAATTCCCGAATTTGAAGGAATACAAAACTGAGGGCATTGTACCGCAGATCTGCGTTGTCAAACATGAAACATTAACACATGGTAATGGATCACATGCAACGAAACAAAAGATATGTGAAGAATTATCATTACTTCCAGGTTTTGAAAGGACTAATTCCACTGTTCCACATGGAAGGGTCTTGGCTAAAATTATATCAACAGTCCTTCGTGATTGGCAGAATCTCAGAAATCGATCAAGCACGAAAAGAAATATTCCACCAGCAGCCATACTAAAAATAAAATCACCAACATGCAATGCCAAGCCGAGAACAAAGACCACATATAGTTGATGGGTGTAAAAGAACAATTCAAAATTCCACTTTCGAACAGGAGGAAGTGATGTCACCCACATCAACAGACCAGCAAAAAGGCTGATAACTCCAGGAAGAATAGCAACACCAATAGCTTGCCATGATAATAGCTGCATGAAAAAAAAAAAGCTTTGAGAATAAAGAAGATCTACGAAACCTTTTGGTTGATTTCTGATGAAGGGGATGTTAAGGGTAACCAGAATACTACATAGTAAAATATTAGCATTTTTTGCTCTGTCCATATAAGGGTTTGCTAATTCTACATAGGCTTAAACCCCTTGTTATATCTACATTTGTAATTGATTTTTTTTTTAAATATATTAATACAACAAACGATTGTGACTTTTACTTCTTTCTCCCAGATAAAAGCAAGTTTTTGCATCAGTGCACGTGCAAATTAACTACCATATAAAAATTATGTAGGTATATATTATGTACATAGCATCAAAATGAATAACAATCATATATATGCAGAACTGAAGGTGAATTCAACAAATACCATGCTGAATAACTCACAGAACACTCTGACATTCCATTATAACTCAACCAAAAGGTGTACGGGTGCACTAAGTAGTATGAAACTAACAAATATAAGTATTGTAACCATCAAGTAGTTGGAGATAGACACCGAAGTTTTTTCCTGAAACTGCATATGTAAGAGGCTAGTAGAAATTACTTCCAAATTTCCATTTCAAACAATTGTGCACAAGGCAAGTAATTAGCTAGTTATGCTTGGGGATATAGGGACTGGAATCCGCCACATAAGAGAGACTCTCAGGGTGAATATTTTATGGAAGTATCATGTTTAGCTCAGCTGGTCTTACACAATGTTCTAACCAAAATAAAACTAATAACAACAACCAAGCCTAAATCTCAAACTAGTTGGCTTCGGCTAAAATAACCAATCCTGAAGTAAAACTAGTTTGTAATAAAAAATAAATAGAGCAAATTCAGGAAATAACGAAATCAATGCCTAAATTATTAATGAAGTTAATTCCCAAACCCTTAACCTCAAGATCATTTTGTTAGATAGTTGACAGTACGATTCCATGAAATCATTTGCCTGGTGTTCTACCCCAGTTTTCTGTAGTTCTAGTCACCAACTTGTACATCTTTTTTTGAACAGAATCCAGCATCGCAGCTCTACTTTTTGCATTTTAAGTACCCAACTTCCCCTTTCCAAATTGTTTTTACCATTTTCCTTCAGCTTACCCTTTTAACCAAAGGCACACGAGTTACCACTCAAAATTGGAAGAGATTGTTCATATGTGACTTCTCCAGATAGCAAGTGAACCCATGAAGTCAAAATATGCACATGCAAGTGGCTAGGCATGTATTTAAGCAAGAATGAGCAGGAAGAAAAAAGGGGGGAAAGAAGCACGAGGACTCACTTCCTCCAGGAGGTTGCCCTCCATTGCCCATCCAACTATGTACAACAGTCCATGGAGAGTAAACAACACCATTGTCAGGTGCCCCAGCCATACATGGTATCTTGTGGCATGCTCAAATGGGATATTGATAAAACGGAGAAGAACTGAACCTCTTGCAACAGGAAGAAACAAAAATGCCATGCAATATAATCCCATTGAACCAAGATGACCTCCCATCAGTTTCAAGAACATAATTCTGGAAAAGTTTGAGTTAGCAAGGAAACTTGGCAAATGGTAGCAGCCTTTTCACGTGAAAAAAACTGGGGAATTTACTATGAAATGCATAATTCTGGCTCAACACTCATCAACTACGTATAGGTGCTTGAAACACAAGAAGTTTACCTCAAACAATACATGTATACTACTCTCTTTCAACCTTGCTGCTCTATTGGCTTTCCATTTTGTAGATTGAATCTTATTTGATAGCTTATTTAAACTAAACCATCAACAGCTCTCATTTGGTGTTATCTTAGTAATATTCAAAGTCACTTTTGAGTCTGTTTTAGATCAAAATCTTAAAGATAGAATAAGGAGTTGAGGATGCAACAAGATCGTGAACTCCTTGCCATAGAAAATTAAAAATTAACAATATTTAATATCTTCAAAGTAAGCTGCTGGTATATAACAAGCAAAAACCTGTGAGAAGCATATGAAGACAAATATTGTGTAAATGCTGTTGAATTTGTGTGTCGTATTTAAGAGAAGATTCTTAAAAGGAAAAAAGAAATGTTACATAATTGACTAAAGGAAATAACCCAACAGCAGTGGTGGTGTCAAGATAATACGGATACATGTTTTTCAAGCCACGTGATCTTTCTCTCTGATATTGAAATGATTCCTCTTTTGCATTTACTATTTTCAGTTCATTTTTACTACCTTTTAAACTAAGAGATTGATATTCAAACCAAGATTGGTTTAAGAATTAGAATAGAAAGATATAAAAGAGTTTCAATAACAGAAGTTCATATAGAGGCTGTTCTATTTAGATCAAACTAATCACATAAAGCAATGAAGAGTCTTCAAATATACCGGGGGGGAAATAACATAAAAGAAGATCGTTTTGCTGTGAAAATTCACCACACCAAAGAATCAAAATCCTAAGAATAGCAAATAAAGTAGATTAAACGACTAGCTTCTGCTTTAAAAAGGAAAAAAACACCAATCACAAGTGAAGTTAACTTGGACATGAACTTCAAATAACAGAAGTTCATATAGAGGCTGTTCTATTTGGATCAAACTAATCACATAAAGCAATGAAGAGCCTTCAAATAATACCGGGGGGGAAATAACATAAAAGAACGTTTTACTGTGAAAATTCACAGCACCAAAGAATCAAAATCCTAAGAATAGCAAATAAAGTAGATTAAACGACTAGCTTCTGCTTTAAAAAGGAAAAAACACCAATCACAAGTGAAGTTAACTTGGACATGAACACAATTACAAGATGATCCAAAAGAAGCAATAAAATTGTCTTACCCTTCCTCCATAGGGGTCAAGTCCTCCTCAGAGACACGGTTGAGACTCTGGATTATATAAGCATACAAGGCCCAGATAACGTACACAGCAAAGAGTAGAATGCCAATAAACTCAGCAGCAGAAACAACCCCGAATGGTCCATCCACGAGAACAGGGAACGTCCATAAGCGGACGCCTGGGTGTTTCGAACTCTTCTTCCTGTAATCACAAGTTTACGCCAAGAAAAAAGTTTTACGAAGATTAAAAAGGCTAGTACATAGAATAAATAATTAATAGGCACATAAGAGAACTCTAATCAAGAGATGGCTTACTGCTGCAACTCCTCGTCGCCGGATACGATAAGATGGAATATGGAAAGAAAGGCAATAACAAGAATCGGCCCACTTAATACAAGGAATAAGCTTCCTGCAATTTCCAGTTGCAACACCAAGCTTGAAACCAACAAGAAGAAGATGATCACAAGACGAATAAGGACAGAAAAGGTTGAATTACAAACCTGTAATGCCGAGAGGATTTCCACTGGTGGCATGAATGTATTTCACAAGCAATTCATTACCAAACTGTGTTGGGAAGAGGAAGATAACCCCAATCCACGCAGCGAAAATTGCCCACACTAGAACCGTGAGAATCCATTTCACTGATGAAACAAAGAGAGATTTTTTGTTGACACTTATTTTACTCAAAAGAAGAGGTTCCTGAACGGGGTTTTCATCCATGGTTAAGAAACTGACTATGTTTTACTCTTCCTCAAATTGTTCAGTACTCCCAGGTGACACATATATACAGAAAATCAAGCAGACAAATCCAAATTTGTGAAATTAATGAAAAGGAAAGTGGATAAAACATGAACCACTCATTAAGCACTTGCTTATCAGGTCTTGAAACCATTTTCCTCCATAAATTCTAAATTTACGTGGACAGATGACACTGTCAGGTATCTCTTACACACAATGTTTTTCACTCTTTGATTGAGGTTGAGGTTGACGGGAAATGCAATATTTACCATTCCCATGTCGATCAGGGTCCAGAACAGATAGAATTTATACACACGCAAAACAAAGTACAGGAATAGTGGAGTGAAACTATTAGCATTTATGCGTATAAATACATGCAATTATCAAGAAAGAAAGGCCACAGAAAATACACGCGTTCCTGGTAATTCTCGTATCAGATTGCCAACAAAACCCTTATCAAAATCTGAATTTGTTAAATTTATAATCCAAGACTTCAATATATTTTGAAATTTTATAGAAAAATATTACATATATGAAAATATATTTTAAAATTTTTTTCATTAAATTATTAAATTAAATAAAGTTCAAAAACATTTAATTATAAAAAGTAAAATTACTAGATGAATCTTGTCAAACTAGACATTCATGTCTAGAGTTACAAGTAAAATTTTATTGGGATTCTAGATGGGAGGAAAATTAGATATTTCAATATTTTCATATATATATATATAATCAACCCGGTAATTTTTCATATGAGAGAGAACTCTATATTTGAAATCATGATTGAAATCTATCAATAATTTGTGAAAATTATAGATTTAGACTACATGAAAAAAAAAAATAGAATGAAGACTTTGTTTTTATTATCATTTATTTAGTGTTAAAAAACTATTTCTAATTTAATTTTTTTTCAATGCATTAAACATTGTTTAATAGTTTATTTCAATTATTAGATTTATGTCAATTAATTACTAATTTAGACTCATTAGTTTGTAACCTAAAAGATGTTCATTATAACTCATAGTTGTCAATACCGTTCCAGTCGTCGTTCCGGTTTTTCGAATGGAACGGAACGTTCCGGTTTCGGAGTGTTCCGGCGTGCCGTTTCGGTGTCGTACTGTTCATATATAATTAATTAATTATATATATATATATATATATATGAAGAAAATAAAATATTAATTTACCAAGCATAATTAAAATTTGAATTATTTTTTATTTAAAATATTTTGGTGTTTTTAAATTATTTTTAATGTGTAGATGTCAAAAATAATTTTTTAAAAATAAAAATAAAAATAGATTTTGAACCTGGAACGACACGCTCAGAATGGAACCGAGGCGTTCCGGAACGGACCGGAATTAAAACCGAGATGAAAACGACGCCGTTTTGTCTCGGTTTTTTGAACGGAACGGAATGGAATTAACAGCTATGTTATAACTTGTTACGATGAGAACAACTAAGTTATTATGGGGTTCTTGTGTACTTACTATTATTTAGTAATTTGCCAATATTGAAAATTTTGAGTTTGAGTTTTTTTCATGTCTTTGATTTCTTAATTTATATTATTTATCACTCTTATTTATTTATATCACTAATTAATTATAATACTGTTGATTTTTTTTTTAAAATTTTAAGATAATTTGATTTATTTACCAAAACTGTCAATATACAATAAAAAAAACATATTTGTGATTTTACATTCTAATTTTATAATCCAATTTTACATTATATTTTTTGAGTAACTTAAGAAAATAATTTTAACAATCTTGCCGAATAGTCTTTTTCACTGGCAAATCCATGAACCCCGGAGTCTTTGAGTAGTGGTTACCGGATACTTGCCATGCCCAGCAGTTTGCTAACGACAGGGAGTATTTTAGATTCAGTAATTAGTTGACACTAGTCAGTCGCCTGTGCCCGTGAGTCGGATAAAAAAATATATATAAACGATGTCTAGCATGTTTTCTAGAATTATTTTTTGTTTACTCGCTTGTTTAGTAAAATTAATCAAAGATTAAATATGTTGGTAGCTATAAGAAATATTAATAATAATAATAAATAAAGATAAATATAAATTAAAATATTTGATCTCAGACTTTTTATATTTTTTTGAGAAATTTTATTTTATGTGCATCCTATCTCAAAAATAAATACTCGATAGAGACTAAAAAATTAAAAATCAATGAGGAAAATAGTAATATATAATCAACTGGAATGTGAAAATACGTGATTATAATTTATAAATGAAGGCCCCTAGTAATCTTGGCTATAACCTTCGCCTTTTTGCTATTGCCACGTTTAAGTGACCAGTTGCTATCTATCAAACAAAGTGATTCTCTGTTTCTTTCTATATTGATTGACACCTGGCGCTGCTTTTGGATAATATTTCTTCCAGACCCGTTGGTGCAACCTCATGGTAGTCTTGTAAAATTGACAGAACACACGGACTCTTTAGTCTCTCCTGATAAATTTCGCTACTCTTTATTTTTATTTTAAGGTCTCTTGACTCCTTTTTCTCTTTTTTGTCTTGGTCCTCGGCCTCTATTCTTCCTCCGGAACAGAACGACCACATATTTAGATATTTTCTCAACCCGACTCCTTTGTTACTGTGATGAAAAATATTTTTTTTAAAAAATTAATATTTAAAAATATATATTTTTTATTTTTATTAAAACTAAAAAATATCAATTTACTATTCTTATAAGATTAAATATATTTTTAAAACATATCTATATACTATTTTGATTAGAATAAGAAACGGAGAATGATTGGTGGAGAATGGGCACATGGACTGGCTTTATTTTCTTATAAAGGTAGAAGTAAAACTAACTCTTTGATTATTTATAGGCTGTAATGATATCCGGGTAGTGGTTAATTTTAGTGAAAAAATCAAGAATTCGACAAAGTATGCAAAACCCACAGTGTTTTGGTTTACTGGAAGACTAAAAACAGTTTATCATTAATTATTTTAAGGATTATTAGGACCCGACACTGAAATACACATGTATTTTACCAATACTACATAAATGCCATTCACTCTGTTACCAGTTGACAGTTAAAAAACATTTCTCTTGAATGGATGCCACGTGTTCTTATACATGCCGGATGTAAATAAGCCAAGATTACCACGTGCTTTCATTATACATTATTTTTGAAATATTCTATAGCTTCTTTTTTCCGTTACTTAGTTTTCTCTCTCTTCAATTTAATCATATAAAATCTGATTACTTTAGATTATAATTAATGACTTTTAGATAAAATAGAGTTTGTAAGAAGAAAAAAACACTTTCTCAATTTTCCAACTGGTAAGGTGTTCGTTATACACCTGCCACGTGCAAAGAAAAGTGCAGGAAAAAAATAATTAATCTAGCCACACGGGCTACTCAGAACTATTAGGTTATTCGTTTCAAATCCTAGACGCTCTGGACCACCCAGTGACTTGTAAGCCAAAGAGAATTGATGACCAGTTGACACTTGACAAAGACGTTGCTAAGTAAAAATAATTTTTATTTTATAAAAAAATACTTTCTCAATTTTCCAGCTGGATTGCAGGTAGGTATACACCTGTCACATGCTTTTTCTTAAACGAAAAGGTAGGTGCAGGAAAAAAAATAATTAACCCAGGGACAAGGGCCTCCTCAAAACTAGGTTATTCGTTTCAAATCCTAGACGCTCTGGACCACCCAGCGACTTTTAAGCTTCAGAAAATTGATGACCAAATTGACACTTGACAAACACGTTGCTTTCAAGGAAGGAAGTTGTGTGGATGAAATAATCATGTGCTACAAGGGGCATCTAATTTATTTTTTTAATTTTTTTAAAATTATTTTTTATATTAATATATTGAAATGATATAAAAATATCTAAAAACTTTAATTTAAAACAAAAGATAAAAATAAAAATTAAATTATTTGTTATAAAATAATTTTTAAAACACAGTGTTAAACAAACATGTAAATCAATAATATGGATGCAAGAAATGTGTTTTATGTGGACCAACTAGCACATTAAAGTTCTCAAGAGATGTGACGTGATGACAAAGAGCTTGAGATTTGTCCTGTAGATATTGAGTTTGAGTTAGGATATGTTTATCTTATAAGAGTTTTGGGACAAATTAAAATATTTGCTTCTAATATAATCTCAAATTTGAGCTCATTGAAGACTTATATAATTATTAATTTTATAATTTATAAAATTCATACAAACTGAAATAAATATCCATATTAATAAAAAAAAATTGGCACACAAACATTATTGTAAATAAGTTTTGCTCCAAGTCCATCCAATCTCTATCGGGTTGGGGATGATCCGGGCCACAAAAACCTCTAAGTGCAATCTGCAAGGAATCTATATATTTCAGTCAAGAATATGTGATGCCTATAACATTCAGAAAGTGAGAAACAAAATAAACTGGTAGGATTTTTTATGGCCCTGTATGAAAAAGAAAAGGGAGGCATCACTCATTGTCACCCTCTTCTTCTTTTTTTTAAATTATGAGAAACCTCATTTCTTAAAAAAATATATTTTATAGGTCTGAATGAGTGAGTAAAACTCCAGTTATTCAAAACTTTTATAAAAAATACACGTCACTTCTTTGCCACCACACCACACACACTAGGAGACAAAATACATACATGTTACGAGAGAAAAGGCTGGAATATAATATTTGATGCTGTATTTTATCACCACGGTTGAAGGAGATCCTCATAAATAGTTGATGCTGTATTTTAAAATGTTTTTAGTTTATAATTGTATTAAAATATTTTTTTATTTTATTTTTTTATATCAGCATATCATCAGAATAATCTAAAACTATATAAAAAAATATTTTCAATTAATTTTTTTTTTCAAAACAATTTTTTTTTTGTTTCTCAGCTACCCCGTTAATCATAAACGATGAATGATTTATCTAAAATTAAAATATAAATATAGACTAGATTTAGATAATAAAAAAAACATGCCTTCATTTATTTGAAAAATTACCAATTGTAAATTTTTTCCCAAAGAAAATGAATATAAAACTCATAATTTAATCTGAACTAAAAAACTAGATAGATATTAATTCAAATATATAATTGCTTTATCTAATAGATAATAAATAAACAAACTATAAATATTTTCAAACCGAACTGAACTTACCCCTGTATATATATATATAACAAAACTAGTAAATTATTATTAAACAGCATAGTTTTTATAATACATAAATATATTAAAATTTCTCATATTGTAAATTGAATGGGCCGAATAATAGTTTTGTAAGACCCATATAAATTTTGGTAACCGAACCATTTGACGGGGAAATCAAAATAGAGAAGGCACTTTACTTTACTGCAAAATCTGCGCGGGTCTCCAACAGTCAACACCAAAATGACCTTCAATTTTAAACTCCAAAATTCCAAATATCCACACAGATACTGTAGTTGCAAAGCGTTGCTCGATCGCTAACAAAAAAATAATGATAAAAAGATGACAGATTTCAGAACTTAGATTGATAGATAGTTAAGATAGGTTAAGCATACCAAAAAGTAAAAATGGAGTTTACTGAAGCTTATAAGCAGACGGGTCCTTGTTGTTTCTCCCCAAACTCTCGTTATATCGCTGTTGCTGTCGATTACCGTCTCGTGATTCGTGATACGCTCTCTTTTAAGGTATTTCTACCCTTTTGATTGTTCTGTTTGTTCTTATGAAATTCGTGATGAATTTTCTGTAACGAGCCTTGTTTGGATGCTGAGAAAACTGGAAGAATGCAAGGTCTTGTTTGGTCTTCTTTTTTCTTTCTAATTTCAGTGGTGTGTATTGAGCCACCCTTTCGAATTTTCTTTTTTGGTTTCTTGAAATTCGCAGTGAATTTTGTGTTTGGATGCCGAGAAAAATTTGAACAATAGAAAGATCTGTTTGATCCTTTTTCTTTTCTTGTTAGTGTCAGTGCTGTGTGGTTGAGCTATAACGGGAATCTGATTTGGTATTACGTGAAGTCCTGGTTGCCTGATATTTCTTTGTCTGGTTACCGAGAAAGTGGAAGCTTGTTTCTTAGTTTCTCATGAACTTTGTGCAATGCTTGTATTTGGATCCTTGGGAAATGTATGGAAAGTGTAAAAGCTTTGATCCGTTTCCGTTTTCTTGTTAGTGTCATTTGTGAAAATTGAACTGGACTGGTTAAGTACAAGGGCAAGAGGATATTCGATGGTATAAGGCGAGGTTTTGATTAAAATAATGCTTATGTCTTGTTTGGTCACTGAGAAATTTTTGCGGGATTTTTTTTTTCTGTGCTTCAAGTTTTAACTACTGAATCTTATTAATTGAGGCTCTTAAATATGGGATTTGTTTTTGTGAGATTGTGTTGTGCTCTATGATTTGCAGGTTGTGCAGTTGTTTTCATGCTTGGATAATATAAGCTATATAGAATGGGCAAATGATTCTGAGTACATCCTTTGTGGTCTGAGTAAAAGACCAATGATACAAGCATAGTCGTTGACTCAACCTGAGTGGACATGCAAAATAGATGAAGGTTCTGCTGGTATTGCATAGTCTAGATGGAGTCCCGACAGCCGGCATATACTTACCACTTCAGATTTTCAGTTGAGGTTAACAGTTTGGTCGCTTTTGAATACAGCTTGTGTTCATGTCCAGGGGCCAAAGTATGGCTCTAAAGGGGTTTCTTTCACTAAAGATGGAAAATATGCTGCGATTTGTACGAGGCGTGATTGTAAGGATTATGTAAATCTACTGTCATGTCATGCATGGAAAATAATGGGTGTGTTTGCTGTTGATGTAAGAATATTTTCTATATAGTGGCCGATGTATTAACGGTCCGATCATTAAAGTTCAAGTTCTTTGTAAAGTCTACGAATTCTAATACGTTAAAGTGAAACCGTGATGGATCGGTCTCAATAAACGAGTATTAGAATGGGTACGTTGAAACCCTCTCCTCTAACCATAGAATAACATATATTCTCATAAGGTTGTATACATACATATATTGATGGTTTTAAATATATGTATGTGTATAAAATAAAGTTATTGAATTAATACAATGTCTTTAATTAAAAGACACAAACCTTCCCATATCTTGACACCCATTCGGTGGGTATAAATAGGGGTGGTTATTCATTTGTAAATAAGGAGAATAACTGAATATTGAGAATAGAGAGAAAACCGAAAATTGAATTCCTCTCCATCAAAGGGATTCTGCAAAGAGAAGGTTTAGAGGAGAAGATCAACAAAGTGATTACAAAAGGATTCTATGCAACAGTTCAAGTGCAAAATGGAGAACGGTATGTTCTAAACTTTCATTGTTCTATATTTGAAAGTTTTCATCATCAATTGAAATGCATTGTGGGATTAAATGGTCTATTGATTGTATTGGGATAGATTTCGGAAATAGAAATCATGATGTATAATTTACATGTGGTATCAGAGCCTAATAGAACCCATTAATCTCCCATTAAAGGATTGGTGATGAAATACGTTTCTTTTACTGTTTATCTTATCAAACATTGATAAATCGAAATGTATGAAAACAATTATATCAATGTGTAGAGGCTAAGATTATCTTTCCAACAGTATATTATATGTTAAAATGTTGGGTGTAGATCAAAAGTTATGATTTATTGAAGATTACTGGTTTTTATGGTGGTTTTCGTCGTAGATGAAGATGAATAAAAGACCAACCGGTCGACCGGTTGGTTTGATAAAAACCAACCGGTCGACCGGTTCAAATAAAGTGGTCGACCGATTGGTTTGATAAAGACCAACCGGTCGACCGGTTCACTTGGTAAAAGTGAACCGGTCGACCGGTGCAAACCAAGTGGTCGACCGGTTGGTTTGGTAAAAGACCAACCGGTCGACCGGTTCATATAGTTAAGAGTGAACCGGTCGACCGGTTCACTTGGTAAAAGTGAACCGGTCGACCGGTTCATGTTGGTAAAAGTGAACCGTCGACCGGTTCAATTCCTTATGCAATTTGTGACTCAACCGGTCGACCGGTTCACTTGGTAACCCAAGCTGTCGACCGGTTCATGTAGAAACCCAAGGGTTAAAAATGTTTCCGCTGCAAACCGTAAAGTAATTAAGCTAATGTATTACGAAATGTTAATACATAAAAGCTTATTAAAAGGAGTTCATATTACATATAACTTGTTAATCACCACAGTGATCTAGTTATATTTAATGTGACGGTAAAGTAAAGATTCATAATTGATCATGATTAAATGATGCTTAAATGACATGAAAGGTTTTGATTGATCAATTAATTACTTAATATATCCTAGGAGATCACCCACAGGTGGATCATTGGGTGTACTAGGTAACACCTAAAGTATTAATCATTTATGCTACGGTCGATAATGTGTATACCCACAGGTAGCATTGTTATCGGTGGTATGTATGACTTGATTAATTATTAAAGAAAATCTAAACAAGCATCATGCAAAGTGTATGTATTTATGTATTGCCCACAGGTTGCTTAAATACATACAAGTAAAGTGTTTAGATTTTATTGGTTGATGAATCTATTAAAGTTTCAAAGCACTAATGGTAAGCACGTTGAAAATTTTGCAGCTTCATCAAGTTTGTTTGCTTCTGCAAATTCTGTGGTCAAGTTTAATGGACTCAACTATGAGGAATGGTCTGAACAGATAAGGTTTTCTTTGGGTGTAATGTCCCTAGACCAAGCCATACTCACTGATGAGGAGCCAGCAGCCATTACGGATGAGAGCTCAGAATTGGAAAAGTCTCGTTATGAGACGTGGGAGCGCTCTAACCGGCTGTGCCTGAACTTACTGAGGATGTCGATGGCAGAAAGTATAAAGCCATCTATGCCTAAAACACAGAAAGCAAGGGAATTCATTCTGAAAATAAAGGAACAATCCCAATCGGATGTAGCTGACAAATCGATTGTAGGCAGCCTGATGAGCGAGCTGACTACGAAGAGGTTCGATTGGTCTCAGACAATCCATGAACATGTTACGCACATGTCTAATCTGGCATCACGGTTGACGTCCATGGGGATGGAGGTGCATGAATCTTTCTTGGTTCAGTTCATCATTAACTCTCTGCCTCAAGAGTATGGCCAGTTCCAGGTGAATTACAACACCATAAAGGATAAATGGAACATTCAGGAATTAAAGGCCATGCTCATACAGGAGGAGGCGAGGTTAAAGAAACAGAAAAATCAAGTTGCCCTCATCGTTGGACTAAACAAAGCCGGTAGCAGCTTTAAGAAACCAAGTATGAAGGACAAAAGAAAGGATAAAGGTATCTTCAAAGGACCTGAAAGTCAAATCCGTAAAGTGGTCAAGTGTTTCTTCTGCAAGAAGGAGGGACACATGAAGAAAGACTGTCCTAGAAGGAAGGCATGGTTCGACAAGAAAGGTACACAACATTTATTTGTTTGTTCCGAATTAAATCTTGTAGAAGTGCCTAGAAATACTTGGTGGCTTGATTCTGGTGCATCTACTCATGTATCTCATATTAAACAGGGATTCAGTACGATCCAGCCTTTAAAAGGAACTGAAAGTTATTTGTTCATGGGAAACAGGATGAAGGCGCGGATAGTAGGCATTGGGACGTACAGATTGATCTTTGACACTGGTTGTTATATAGATCTTGAAAATTGTCTCTTTGTACCTGAATGTGCTAGAAATCTTGTTTCAGTAAGTAGGTTGGACGATTTAGGATTTAATTTTAAGATTGGACATGGTGTATTTTCTTTGTACCGAAAAGACTACTTTTATGGTAATGGTACTTTGGTTGATTCACTGTACAAGTTTAATCTTGATAAATGTTTTTCTGAATCTTTGTTTAATGTTGAGAATCAAGGAATTAAACGTAGTGCATCAAATGAAAAATCAGCACTCTTGTGGCATAAAAGATTAGGTCACATATCTAAAGAAAGGATGACGAGGTTAATAAAGAAAGAATTATTACCTCCATTAGATTTTAGTGACTTAGATGTGTGTATAGAATGCATTAAAGGAAAGCAAACCAAACACATCACAAAGAAACCCGCCACAAGAAGTAGTCAACTTTTAGAGTTGATACACACGGATATTTGTGGCCCATTCGATGCTCCGTCATGGAGTGGTGAAAAATACTTTATCACTTTTATTGACGATTACTCACGTTATGGATACACTTATTTATTGCATGATAAAGCTGAGTCGGTGAATGTACTGAAATTATTCATTGATGAAGTGGAAAGGCAATTAGAAAAGAAAGTGAAAGTAGTGAGATCGGATAGAGGTGGTGAGTTTTACGGTAGATTCACCGAAAGTGGACAATGTCCAGGTCCATTTGCAAAACTTCTAGAAAGTAAAGGCATTTGTGCGCAATACACAATGCCGGGAACACCTCAGCAGAATGGTGTAGCTGAAAGGCGTAACCGTACATTAATGGAAATGGTTAGGAGTATGTTAAGTAATTGCAAACTTCCCATGTCGTTGTGGATATACGCATTAAAGACTGCGACGTATATATTAAACCGGGTTCCTAGTAAAGCAGTTCCAATGACACCATTTGAACTATTTAAGGGAAGGAAACCCAGTTTAAGACATTTACGTGTTTGGGGATGTCCAGCAGAAGTAAAGCCGTATAACCCACATGAAAAGAAATTAGACTCAAGGACGGTCAGTGGATATTTTATTGGCTATCCGGAAAAGTCTAAGGGATTTGTCTTTTACTGTCCTAGTCATAGTACGAGAATTGTCGAGACGGGTAATGCTAGGTTCATTGAAAATGGTGAAACTAGTGGGAGTTCAGAATCTAGGGGAGTGAACATAAAAGAAATTCGGGTAGAAGATTCTTCACCCGTAGTTCCGACCCAAGTTGTTGTTCCTGTTGTTGGTGTACAACCAAATACCGAAATAGAACAACAGAATGAAGAACATACGGTCCCACTAAACCAGGAAATCGAAAATGAACCTATCGCAATTCAAGAACAGCACATCGTGCCACAAGTACCATTGAGGCGATCTATAAGGGAAAGAAGATCCGCCATTACAGATGACTATGTGGTTTACGATGTTGAAATTGAATGCGACCTTAGTCTTGATGAAGAACCGAAAACATTCAGAAAAGCCATGGAAAGCGAAAATTCTGAAAAGTGGTCAAATGCTGCAGAAGAAGAAATTTCTTCTTTAAATGTCAACAAAGTGTGGGACCTAGTAGAGTTGCCTGATGGTTTCAAAACTGTTGGATGTAAATGGATATTTACGACCAAACGGGATTCTAAAGGTAACTTAGAAAGGTACAAGGCTCGCCTTGTTGCTAAAGGTTTCACTCAAAAGGATGGCATTGACTATACGGAAACCTTCTCTCCAGTTTCAAAGAAGGATTCCTTAAGAATTGTCTTGGCATTGGTGGCTCATTATGATTTAGAGCTTCACCAAATGGATGTTAAAACCGCCTTTCTGAATGGAGAGCTTGAGGAAGAAATTTATATGGACCAACCTGAAGGTTTTGTGGCCACAGGAACGGAAAATCTAGTGTGTAGGCTGAGGAAGTCAATATATGGGCTGAAACAAGCTTCCAGACAATGGTATATAAAATTTAATGATACCATATTGTCGTATGGTTTTGTAGAGATCATCGTTGATCGATGTATCTACATGAAGGTTAGTGGGAGCAAGTTTGCCATTCTGGTATTATATGTTGACGACATATTAATAGCTGCAAATGACATGGGAATGTTAAGTGACGTAAAGAAATATCTCTCTAGTAACTTCGAAATGAAGGATATGGGTGAGGCATCTTATGTGATAGGGATAGAAATAATCCGTGATAGATCACAAGGACTGTTAAGTTTGTCTCAGAAAGGATACATAGATAAAGTCCTAAAGAGATATGGGATGGATAAATGTTCCATTGGAAAGGCTCCAATTCAGAAAGGGGATCAATTCAGCAAAATGCAATGCCCGAAAAATGAATTGGAACGTAAAGAAATGGAAAGAATTCCGTATGCTTCAGTGGTTGGGAGTTTGAACTATGTTCAAACATGTACTCGGCCAGATATCAGTTTTGCTGTTGGTATGTTAGGCCGGTATCAAAGTAATCCCGGAATGGATCACTGGAAAGCTGCAAAGAAAGTTCTCAGATACTTGCAAGGCACCAAAGAGTACATGCTTACATACAGGAGATCCGACAATATAGAAATCGTCGGATACTCAGATTCAGACTATGCCGGCTGCGTCGACACTAGGAAGTCGACGTTTGGCTATCTGTTCCTATTAGCTGGGGGAGCAGTCTCATGGAAGTGTGGAAAGCAGTCTGTCATTGCTACTTCCACCATGGAGGCCGAATTCGTGGCATGCTTTGAAGCCACGGTTCAAGCATTGTGGCTGCGAAACCTTATCTCAGGGCTTGGAATCGTTGACAGTATAGCCAAGCCGCTGAGAATTTACTGTGATAATTCCGCAGCAGTATTCTTCTCAAAGAATGACAAGTATTCAAAAGGTGCTAAGCACATGGAAATTAAATACTTGTCTGTAAAAGAAGAAGTGCAGAAACGCAGAGTGACTTTTGAGCATATAAGAACAAACATGATGTTGGCAGATCCTTTGACGAAAGGATTACCGCCTGGTATATTTATTGGCCATGTAGAGAAAATGGGCATAATAGATAAGACCTTGCTATAATAGTTTGTGCTCATGTAAAATTGTTACTCAAAGATGATGTCATTAAAGTTTGTGTTTTTCTGTAATTAAAGAATGTTATCATAATTGTTATGCATGTAAAGTTTATTTTAGATAACATATAAAGTTGAGAATTATGGTTTCTCTCAACATAAAAGTTTTGAGAATTATAGTGAAATCTCAATAGAAAAGAAGTAGTAAAGTTGGAGTTGGTGTGTGGTACTTGGAAGGAACCCCATCGCAGTAAATGATGGGCAACCGCCATGACTCGGCTAACTCTGGTTTTATGGTACTTACAATATATTGAATTTGATGTAAAGATGCGTATGAAAGGAAATTGGACTATAAAGTTAATACAACGGCCAAGTGGGAGAATGTAAGAATATTTTCTATATAGTGGCCGATGTATTAACGGTCCGATCATTAAAGTTCAAGTTCTTTGTAAAGTCTACGAATTCTAATACGTTAAAGTGAAACCGTGATGGATCGGTCTCAATAAACGAGTATTAGAATGGGTACGTTGAAACCCTCTCCTCTAACCATAGAATAACATATATTCTCATAAGGTTGTATACATACATATATTGATGGTTTTAAATATATGTATGTGTATAAAATAAAGTTATTGAATTAATACAATGTCTTTAATTAAAAGACACAAACCTTCCCATATCTTGACACCCATTCGGTGGGTATAAATAGGGGTGGTTATTCATTTGTAAATAAGGAGAATAACTGAATATTGAGAATAGAGAGAAAACCGAAAATTGAATTCCTCTCCATCAAAGGGATTCTGCAAAGAGAAGGTTTAGAGGAGAAGATCAACAAAGTGATTACAAAAGGATTCTATGCAACAGTTCAAGTGCAAAATGGAGAACGGTATGTTCTAAACTTTCATTGTTCTATATTTGAAAGTTTTCATCATCAATTGAAATGCATTGTGGGATTAAATGGTCTATTGATTGTATTGGGATAGATTTCGGAAATAGAAATCATGATGTATAATTTACATTTACAGTTGATACATTGGACTTAGCTGATATAGAGTGGTCGCCAGATGATAATGCTATAGTAATATGGGATTCACCACTTGAATTCAAGGTAATGATTTTTTTTGTTGCTCTTACCATTAATCAAGACCACTGGAATATATTTTTTGAAGAAAAAAAAGAAATTTACATAATAATAATAATAAAGGGATGAAGCATTACAAGTGAATTGATGATAGAAACAAAAGAAAAATTTAAAGGGAATGAGATTAACCAAACACCAAGAAATCAAAACTATCTCGTTGTCTTGGCAGCAGGTATCAGGTGCTGCTAAGAGTGGAATATATTTCGCGACATCACAGATGACACGCGCGGTTCATTTTTCCACGATAAGTAAGGTGTATCAAATGGAAACTTAGGGCTTCGGCACCATAACTAACAGCAACTACAACCGATCAAGATATATATTCCTGGTAATGGAAGAAACACTTTCGTTTTGTTGGAGCCTGTGGCATCCTAATGGAGTCCTTGCTGACAAATATATATGGCATATATATATACAGGGTTTGATTGCAGCCGGGCCGGCCGACTACCGGATCTGAAAGTCTTGTCCAAATTCAAGCATGATTAAAAGTTCATCCATTCATTAATTAGCTCAAACTCTTAATTAAAAGTTATTTTTTAAGTATATAATTAATTATTACGGTCATGTGCGGGCTGGAAGAAATTGAAGATTCCACGAAAGTTATTTTAATAGCAGCCTGTCAGATCATATCTAGATTAAGATCATCTTCATAATACGATCAAATCTTTCTCTTGATTTCAGGTTATAAGAACATAGATCGAAGAGCTAGAAAATGTTGAAAACTGACGGTCTGCCTTATTCTTCACTTTAATTTGTGTAGACAGTACAAGAACTGTCTTCTATTCTACTAGCTTAAGTGAAACAAGTGAGTGGCTTAGTGTTCAACAGAAAAGTGACACAAGCAACAGTTGTCTATCGTAAGCAACAGTTGTCTATCGTAATTTGAACACCATCTCGTATAAAAGTTGAATCTGCCTGTCAAGCATCTGGCTGCGATATTTCAGAAGAGAGATGATGTCTACAGGTTCTTCTGTTTCCGACATATAGACATCCCAGTTGGGACCTGGGCATAAGATTGCAAATTTCTCATTGAGCTGCTCAAGCTCTTCATATCCAAGCTCCTTCTAAAATATATATATATATAATACAGAAAACACCAATCATTAATTAGGTTTTCGACGAGTTCATGATAGATTCTTTAAAATGATCACATCAATAGGTAAAAATGCTAAAAAAACATTTTGGATCACACTACTTTAAGGGAAAGAGTAAAGCGATCGAACTAGGAGAGAGAGATGAACCACCAGTTGATTCAACAAGTCATCCATTAGATTTTCCTGGTTTTCTACTATGTTGCTCAACTGTGCAATTTCTTTACCAAGATTCTTCAAGTCTTGCTCTAAACCTTCTTTCATTTTCTGCAAAACGAGAACGAATCAAACAAAATAAAAAATAAAAAAAGTGATTGCTTTTAATTTTCTCAGGAGAGACTCCATTGAATCAAGTAAGAGAGAAAGGGGGTGTTCCTTACCTTAGGATCTTTATGAAGCTCACCATCACGCTTCGCTAATAAGTATTTTTGTCCCTCGCTGATCTCAACCATGTCGGCTCTGATCTTTTCGATGCTCCTACTTAATTTCCTCTCACTATTTTTCCGTTTCAGTTTGCACTGTTAATAAATTACTTTCGTAAGAAACTCGAAGAGAGGGAGAAAAGGTAGAAAGAAAGAAAAATTCAGTGTATGAACAAGCCATTGATAAGAAGGAAGACAAATTAACAGCGATAGATGGAGTGAACAATTAAATGCAAATGGCATTTCTAGTAAAGTGAATATGTATATGTACCATCCTCCTCCTTTGATGAGATCCGATAGAGTGCCTTCGCGCGACATGTTTCGTCTCCATTTTTCTCAACTTCTTAGGCGGCGGACGCAAGATATTCACTTCCTTTCGTTTTATTTTGGGCTTGGAGGAATCTCCGTTTTCCTTCCTCTCGGCAAGGACGCAATTGTGGGTGTATATATAGGATATATGATGCAGTCAACCGACGCGTATCCGAGGTGTTCCTCTCACAAGATAAGACGTTAAGAAAGTTGTATTTGATATCTTGTCACGTGGCACGACATCGCGCGGACGATCGCGCGAGGAAAAAAAAGTTGTATTTGATAAACTTTGTTCCTCGCGCGATCGTCCGCGCGATGGCTACGTATGTATATGTATGCATGTATGTATGTCGTTATCATGGCTGGTTATTATTTTCTATTTTTATTGCATATTTATAAATTAAATATTTTTCTACTTATTTAATTATTATTTTCTATTTTTCGAAAAAAAAAATACCTTCTTTTCTTATCTATTTTTATTTTTTTTCGTGATAGAATATAAATTAAACTAAAAAATGTATATATAAATTCTTGCATGTACACTAAACTTATATCAAATATCAAAACATGATCTTAACATATATATTAATCATACAATATATCTTCTAAAAAAATAAAACAAACTTAAAATAGTATACTCAAAATATTATTTTCGTATCTTTGAATCCAATTTTAATTTTTTTAGCCAATTATTTTAGAAACACGTAGAGGATTTTGAGTTTGAGTCATGATATGTTTGCTTTATAAGAATTTTGGGACAATCACAATTTTACTCGTGTAACCAGGGGTCACAAAAAATGTCTAAAAGAAGGCGAGGTTTCCTCAAATAAAAAAAAACTAGCACATTAAAAAAATTATAAAAGAATATAAGCATAAAAATATTTAATAAAATAGAAAAGTTAAAAACATAGGCACAAAGATATTTAATAAAATAGAACAGTTAAAAATATTTTGATTGGTATTTGTGATATACAAGTTATAGATGTCATCTGTGATTTTATTTTTGCATTTATTATTTATGATACACAAGTTGCAAATATTCGTCGTAAATGATAATCAGCAAAATATAGAGGAGTCTCATAGCAGCAGGTTTTCCACAGTCATTTTTATTAAGATTAGGAGTCTTTGTTGAAACTTGAAATCATCATTTCAGAAAGATTATGAGTCTTTATAGGGTTAAAACACTAATTGTTTTATAGATGATTTTTTTATTAGGTTAAAATCATAAAATCATGTTGTTTGATTAGCATGTTGACCACATTTTTAAACTACTGGACCTATAATTTATGTGTTTCAACCACAAGTTTAGCGAATACTTGTTTAAGACATATTTTTGATGTCAATATATAAAAACAATTTAAAAACACTAAGTAGAATTTAAAAAATAACTTTTTTAATACATGAAAAAATAAGCTAACTATTATAATTATAACCATCCTTTTAATGCCAAATAAACTTTTTATTTGACAGCTAACATACCCCTTTAAATAATGTCGAGAAACTTCATTTTTTTATATTGCTGCCTGAATGCATATCTCTATTTCTTTTAATAAAAAAAACAAAAATCCAATATTCAAATAAAACTCACTTATATTAATTAATTAAAAATACTTAACGTGTCCTGTTGGTAAAAAGTTTTCACATTAATTTGTATTTTTTAGTACAATAAATCAGTGTGGTTGATCTTTAATTTATTTTTAAAAATTTAACCCCATTTAGAATTTAATTACCCACACTTAAAATAATTCCAAATATTAGACTTCATTAAAAACTTTAAATTACTTAAACGGCCCTCAAAGTGTTTTCATAACTCATAAAACCTTGAAGGCAAAAGATAAAAGGTGGGCCCCAATTTACCGTATTGTAAACGCCGTGTTTTGTGTTTAAGCTGGGTTGGGCATGTTTCTAATCTTAAGATATTCAATTCAAGATTGGGCTGAGAGGATTCTTTTATAATAAATTGTTTAATTACTGTTGGAAAGTGTAGTTGAGTTTGTATTTTAAAATTTATAATTGTATTAAAATAATATTTTTTTTTTATTTTTTGTTTTTTATACATTAGAACATCAAAATAATCTAAAAACAATAATAAAAAAAATTCACACAAAAAATCATTTTTTTATTGTTTCTCAGCCACCCCATTAATCATAAACGATGAATGATTTATCTGAGATAAAAATATAAATGTAGACTAGATTTAGATAATAAAAAAAACATGCCTTCATTTATTTGAAAAAAATAGCAATTGTAATTTTTTTCCCAAAGAAAATGAATATAAAACTCATAATTTAATCTGAACCAAAAAACTAGATAGATATCAATTCAAATATATAATTGCTTTATCTAATAAATAATAAATAAACCATATATATATATATATATAACAAAACTACTAAATTATTATTAAACAGCATAGTTTTTATAATACATAAATATATTAAAAATTCTCATATTGTAAAATTGAATGGGCCGAATAATAGTTTTGGAAGACCAATATAAATTATGGCATAAAACCACCGCACCATTTGACGGGGAAATCAAAAAAGAAAAGGCACTTTACTATACTGCAAAATCTGCGCGGGTCTCCAACAGTCAACACCAAAATGACCTTCAATTTTAAACTCCAAATATACACACAGATACTGTAGTTGCAAAGCGTTGCTCGATCGCTAACAAAAAAATAATGATAAAAAGATGACAGATTTCAGAACTTAGATTGATTGATAGATAGTTAGATAGGTTAAGCATACCAAAAAGTAAAAATGGAGTTTACTGAAACTTATAAGCTGCCGGGTCCTTGTTGTTTCTCCCCAAACTCCCGTTATATCGCTGTTGCTGTCGATTACCGTCTCGTGATTCGTGATACGCTCTCTTTTAAGGTATTTTCACTACCCTTTTGATTGTTCTGTTTGTTCTTATGAAATTCGTGATGAATTTTCTGTAACGAGCCGTGTTTGGATGCTGAGAAAACTGGAAGAATGCAAGGTCTTGTTTGGTCTTTTTTTTCTTTCTAATTTCAGTGGTGTGTATTTAGCCACCCTTTCGAATTTTCTTTTTTGGTTTCTTGAAATTCGCAGTGAATTTTGTGTTTGGATGCCGAGAAAAATGTGAACAATAGAAATATCTGTTTGATCCCTTTTCTTTTCTTGTTAGTGTCAGTGGTGTGTGGTTGAGCTATAACGGGAATCTGATTTGATATTACGTCAAGTCGTGGTTGCCTGATATTTCTTTGTCTGGTTACCGAGAAAGTGGAAGCTTGTTTCTTAGTTTCTCATGAACTTTGTGCAATGCTTGTATTTGGATCCTTGGGAAATGTATGGAAAGTGTAAAAGCTTTGATCCGTTTCCGTTTTCTTGCTAGTGTCATTTGTGAAAATTGAACTGGACTGGTTAAGTAAAAGGGCAAGAGGATATTCGATGGTATAAGGCGAGGTTTTGATCAAAATAATGCTTATGTCTTGTTTGGTCACTGAGAAAATTTTGCGGGATTTTTTTTTCCGTGCTTCAAGTTTTAACTACTGAATCTTATTAATTGAGGCTCTTAAATATGGGATTTTTTTTTGTGAGATTGTGTTGTGCTCTATGATTTGCAGGTTGTGCAGTTGTTTTCATGCTCGGATAAGATAAGCTATATAGAATGGGCAAATGATTCTGAGTACATCCTTTGTGGTCTGAATAAAAGACCAATGATACAAGCATGGTCGTTGACTCAACCTGAGTGGACATGCAAAATAGATGAAGGTTCTGCTGGTATTGCATATTCTAGATGGAGTCCTGACAGCCGGCATATACTTACCACTTCAGATTTTCAGTTGAGGTTAACAGTTTGGTCGCTTTTGAACACAGCATGTGTTCATGTCCAGGGGCCAAAGTATGGCTCTAAAGGGGTTTCTTTCACTAAAGATGGAAAATATGCTGTGATTTGTACAAGGCGTGATTGTAAGGATTATGTAAATCTACTGTCGTGTCATGCATGGAAAATAATGGGTGTGTTTGCTGTTGATACATTGGACTTAGCTGATATAGAGTGGTCGCCAGATGATAATGCTATAGTAATATGGGATTCACCACTTGAATTCAAGGTAATGATTTTTTTTGTTGCTCTTACCATTAATCAAGACCACTGGACTTTATAATCATGAGGAGAAGTAAATCTTGGGCAGAAGTTGATGCTTATATTGTACCCTTCAAATTTCTTGGTGACGATCAAAATTTTATGATAGTACATTGCCAAGCATTGAAAATGGCTGTTGCTATCAATTTTATATCTTGTGCATTATGCATATGTGACACTACATAGGAAATTCACTTTGTATTATATCTCATGGTTTATCAATGCCCAAGAATGCATGCTAACTTCTTATGGTTTCTATCTTTGTATCCTTGTCTATAAGACTGTGAGCTTATGGCTGTTGCAATTCGATACAGGTTCTAATTTACTCCCCAGATGGGAGATGCTTATCCAAGTATCAGGCATATGAAAGTGGTCTGGGTGTAAAAAGTGTTTCATGGTCACCTTGTGGCCAATATCTAGCTGTGGGTAGTTATGATCAGATGTTGCGAGTTTTGAATCACTTAACTTGGAAACATTTGCTGAATTCATGCACCTATCCACTGTCCGCGGTCCTTGTCGTGCTGCTGTTTTCAAGGTGACTGGATTTCTTTGTTTTTTTGATGTCATTAGGTGCACTGATGATTTAATTGGCGACAACTTTCGAGTCTTTTCTTAATTTTGCAGGAGGTAGATGAGCCATTGCACCTTGATATGTCCGAGTTATGCTTGAGTGATGAGTTTCTCCAAGGAAATTCTGGTAAGCATAACTGCGCATCTTACCGTTACAGGGATATTGTTTGGCACATAGAATGCTTGATCTGTAAAATGAATTTGAAACTGTCTTCATGCAACTATATCACTTCTTTTGAATATATTTTTCTAGTCAAATTAACACTTTTCCCCCTCCTAAAAGATGTTTCAGAAGGACACTTCAGAGTCATGTACGAGGTCACTGAAGTACCTATTAGTTTGCCTTTCCAGAAGCCTCCTTCAGACAAACCAAATCCTAAACAAGGCATCGGTAAAGCCCATCTTTCTAGTATAGCATATTGAAGCAATTAAAAATAAATGTCTTAAGAGGTCCTTGCAGTGCTTTGATGTTTGTTTTTTCCTCTTTGTAAAATGCATGACCTTAATTGCAGGTCTTATGTCATGGAGTAAAGACAGCCGATATATTCATACACGTAATGATAGCATGCCAACTGCTCTGTGGATATGGGACATACACCATCTAGAGCTTGCTGCCATCTTGGTGCAGAAGGATCCCATACGAGCAGCAGCATGGGACCCAACATGCACACGTCTTGTTCTCTGTACTGGCAGCTCTCACTTGTATATGTGGACCCCATCAAGTGCTTACTGCGTGAGTAATCCTCTACCACAGTTTAACATAACTGATTTGAAATGGAATTCAGATGGAAGTTGCCTCCTCCTCAAAGACAAGGAGTCGTTCTGCTGCGCGTCTGTACCCTTGTCTCTAGAATCTAGTGAATATAGTTCAGATGATTGAGGTATGTCACCATTTTTTTAATCCAGATGGCTTGCAAACTAAACAAAAAAAAAGGGTAATACATAAACAGGGCATCAGTGTTTAACCAAATATTCTGATTCTCCTTATCTCTGTAACAAGTTATGTTTGTAGGGTTCCCAGTTGTAGTTGTGAAATCAGGTGATTAGGTGACAAGTTTGTGCTGTTAAAGATTCAAGACAAATCAACAATGGAAGTCAAATATACATTAACATTTGTGGAGTTTCATGGAATCGATTATCCCCTTGCGAAGCTTTGTATGCAGGACTGCATGCAATAAACCCTACCATGAACGACATTTTATTTTTATGATAGCACAGCTTTGTAATCAGGTAAACATTTCAAACACTGGTTTAATGAATCTCATGCCATGTCATTGACTTTCGGCTAACCTTGTGCAAGACAAATCAAAGATGAAAAGTCAAAACAAAGATTAACGTTGTGTAGTTACATGGAAACAATCTATTTTATGGTCGCTTCCCTTCTTGTTTATAACGAATTGGTTTTGCATATGCAGAAAGTTCTCGTTAACTTTTGATACCAACAAACATTACAAGCTGACTATCTTGGATTCAAGTTCTATGAGAGACGTCAAGAAATGGATTTTCTCGTAAATGCCCCGTCTACTAACGGCAAGATGACTTGCGAACTGTTAATGCAGGATACCAAGAGTTTAGCCATACCTTATACTCAACTGTATGCGACAAAAGTAAACTGCCACTGAACAGACGCTTTCGGCCTCTTGATCTGACGTTTTTTTTTTTTTTTTTCACTGCCTCTAGAACACCAGAATAATTCAATTAACCATTTAGTGTTTGTTGACAGGTTAGGAGTGTGGTTAATGTTATTTTTGAAAGTGTTTTTTGTTTAAAAATATATTAGAATAATATTTTAAAAAAATATTTTTGATATCAGATTATGAAAATATCTAAAAACACAAAAAATATTTTAATTTATAATAAAATATATATATATATATATATATATATATATATATATATATATATTTTTTTTTTGTAAAAAAAAAAAAATCACCTTATTAATTCACCAAAATACCTTAAATCAAGAGAGAAGAAAAAGGAATTCATAATTTGTCAATCACAAATTTATGACCACCATTTAGCAATGGTTTGTTATTGTAGTATAGAGTGATTGTTGTTTTTTAAAATACTTTTTAGTAAAATAATATTGTTTTATTTTTTATAAAAACATATATAAAATAATTTTAAATATTTTTTTTTTAAAACACAAAAATAAATCGTCTCTCACCAAACTTGTAGCAAAACAACCACACAAACACTAATTTGTGAATTGTATAAATTTGCTCAATTGCCTAATTCTTTTATTAACTTCAAAGATGCTCTATGGATTTATTAACGGTATGTATCATGACTCAATATATGAAATATGTTTGATTTGAGAGAGAACAATAAAAATTTGAAGTAATTTGTTTTTTTATAATAATCTCAAAATGAATTTTGTATTTTGAAAATAGAAATAAAATGCATGATAAATTAAAAAAAAAAAAAAAAACCAGTGACCTTAAGAAAAAAAAAAACAAATAAACACATGGTAAGAAAAACATGGTACTATAATAAAACAGGCGGTGAATGACAGTGAGGTATTTATATGGCAACGAGAAGAGAAAGGGAGGTGTCTTTTCTTTCCCTCTCTCGCGTCAAACACCATAGCTTTGCACCCACAAAGAGAAAGGGAGGTATCTTTTAATTCAAAGCTAAAAAAATTGGCTTCAACTTCACACTGTCATTTCTTTCCCTTTCCTTTATTTTGTTTTTTTACACTCTTTAATCGCCATTACCTTCTAAAACTGTTTTTTTTTTTTCAGTTTCCTAGTCTCATTCACAGTTTGAAAGGTTCCTTTTTCAGGCTCTTTAACGACAGCCCAATTGAGTTTTAACTTGTTTGACGCTATTTAGGTATGCCCGTTACTTGCTTCTGGTTGAATTCTTGGTCTGTCTTGTGATGTTTGGCTTTGTTCAGTAGCTGTTTTTTCATGCTTCCATGATTAAGTATTGGTTCTTGATTGCAAAAATGGACTTCTTATATCTGGGGTTGCTGTGATTATTGAATTAGAGCTTGTTTCATTGGATGTTTGTTTTTCTATGATAGTAGAATTGGTTAATATTAGGTCTTTAGCATGCGAAACATTGGAACTTTTTTTATTGAATGTTAGAAGTTTCTTTTATGAATTTAGAGATTGTTTGTAATACGGTCTCAAAAATGGTGTATTCTGTTTGTTGCTTGTTTTCTTAATGAAGTTGGAGATTGTTTGGCATTGGTGTATGTGTATAATAGAATTGTAGCTTGTTTGATTAATGAGTTGCTTATTTTGTTTCAACTGAAGGGTTGTTGACAGAAGGGCTCCTAGTGTGCTCGATACTGGAGCTTTGTGATTGTGATATGACTCGAACAGTGAGGAGAAAGTTAGCTCACTCCAAGGAAAAAAATAAGGAGATTGTTGGCAGTGATTCAGACAATCCAGATGATGGATGTTTGTGCTCCAGTACCATTTGTGATCTTGATTGGACGGCATTGCCTGATGACACAGCTATTCAGCTATTTTCTTATTTAAATTATCGAGACCGAGCTAGTTTGTCAGCAACATGTCAAACATTTAGACTGTTAGGTTCCTCTCCTTGTTTATGGGATTCTCTAGACCTTCGGTACCACAAGTTTGATATTACAACAGCACAGTTGCTGTCTTCTCGATCCAAAAATCTCCAGAAGCTTCGGTTTCTAGGGGGAGAGTCAGCAGATGCTATTATTAGTCTTGAAGCGAGGGACCTTTGTGAAATTAGTGGTTATTTCTGCCGGGATATCACAGATGCTACGCTTTCAATGATAGCAGCTCGACATGTGATGCTTGAGTGTCTCCAACTTGGGCCAGATGCATGTGAAAGAATCACCAGCTTTGCAATCAGAGTAATAGCAATTTGCTGCCCCAAGTTAAAGAGGCTTCAGATTTCAGGTGTCAAGGTAGTTACTGGGGAAGCCATAAATGCTTTAGCTAAGCATTGTAGGCAATTAGTGGAGGTTGCATTCATGGAATCCGATTCTGTTGATGAATTGGCATTAGGAAACCTTACTTCTGTCCAATTTTTGTCACTGGCTGGAACAAAAAACCTGAAATGGAATTCAGCGTCATGTGTTTGGAGTAAATTGCCCAAGCTAGTGGGGTTAGATGTGTCAAGGACAGATATAACTTTCAGCTCTGTCATGAGATTGTTTTTGTCATCCCAGTACTTGAAAGTTTTTGTTGCCTTGAACTGTCCAGTTTTTGAAGCTGAAGTTGATAATCACATGACATATAATCACAAGGGAAAAATATTACTCACAGTTTTCAATGACATTTTCAAGGCAGTAGGCTCATTATTTGTCGATATTACTGAAAATGAGAGCAACATGTTATCTTATTGGAGGAAAGTAAAGAGTACTGACAGAAGCATGGATGCCATTGCTACCTGGATTGAATGGATTTTCTCGCATTTTCTTTTACGTATCGCGGAGAACAACCCCAAGGAGCTCGATGCTTTCTGGATCAAGCAAGGAGCAGCACTGCTGCTTGATTTATTGCAAAGCTCACAAGAAGATGTTCAAGAAAGAGCAGCCAATTCAATTGCTACTTTTGTTGTCATTGATGATGAAAATGCTACTGTTGATGCTCAAAGAGCTGAGTTAGTTATGCAGAATGGTGGGATACGGCTGCTTTTGGACCTTGCTAGATCTTACCGAGAAGGACTTCAGTCTGAAGCAGCAAAGGTAAGGGTGGTTTCTTCTAGGTGCCGTTCCTCATCCTTTTTGCAATTTGAAAGACATTTGGACAGTCATTGAAAATTATTAAATAAGATTTGGAAAAGGCTAGGTTTAGATATGACTTGAAACAAAAGTTAGATGCTTAAGCTACATTTTGTTCATAGAATTTCATTTCTTGAGAAGTTAGTTATTTGGCATAATTCTGTTACACTGTTGACCTGTGCAGGCTATAGCAAATTTGTCTGTAGATTCTAAAGTTGCAAAAGCTGTTGCTGACATTGGAGGAATTAATATCCTTACCGGTTTAGCTAGGTCAGTAAACAGATTGGTTGCTGAAGAGGCCGCTGGAGGCCTATGGAATCTTTCTGCTGGAGAAGAGCATAAGGTTGTGGAAATTGAAGCAAGTTTATGATGCCATAACCTAAAAATTATGCGACTTGCTCTAATCAATGCTGTTTACAGGGTGCCATTGCTGAGGCTGGTGGTATAAAAGTTTTGGTTGACCTTATTTATAAATGGCGTGCTGGCAATGATGGGGTACTTGTATGTATTCAGCTTACATATAAAATAAGCATACATGATTCTGCAACTTGTGTGACATTTCAATTAAGAATTATGGGCTGGTGTTTGCACACTTGTTTTTCAGGAACGAGCAGCTGGAGCACTGGCAAATTTGGCTGCTGATGACAGCTGTAGCATGGAAATAGCAGTGGCAGGCGGCGTCCATGCTCTTGTAATGCTTGCTAGATCCTGCAAGTTTGAAGGAGTGCAAGAGCAGGTGATCCTGGTTATAGCTTTTAATCTGTGCATATGTTCAAGTAAATGGTCATTTTCTGAATATGATATGCGAGCGTCATGTTTTCTCTGTTGCTTCTCTTCTTGAGCAGGCTGCTCGTGCACTGGCCAATCTAGCTGCTCATGGAGATAACAATAATGACAATGCTGCTGTTAGGCGAGAGGCAGGAGCACTTGAAGCATTGGTCCAACTCACTTTTTCCCAGCATGAAGGTGTAAGGTAATCTATTTTTCTTTCAGCTACATGTGGTATGAATGAATATAATAGTTAATAATGATCTTACTCAAGCAAATAACAAGATAATTTTTTTTTATTCTGGATAATTTTAATAAAAAAGTATTTTCACATGCTCCTTTCAAAAAACTAGTCATTCATTTTCGTTGTTATTTGAAGAAGAGCACTATCCTTCTAAATTTTTAACTATTTTCTCTGGCTTGAATTTACAATTACAATTACAAAATAAACTGAACGAGGAAGGAAAACATTGTTTCTTTCATTGTGGTGCCAAACACAGGCGCATTGTGGACTATTATAGTACTGCTGAGTACGACCCTTTTTTTTTTATCCTTGAACGATTATTCTTTTTTTTTTTTTTTTAATTTCATCATTCTATTTTATATTTACATTGTTTTAAGCCTAATAATGTGTTTCTGTTTGAGTGCTACATTGCATTTGCGATGTCAAAAAATGTCTTGGCGATGGTCGCTTTTGCCAAATAGAATTTAATTTTATTGATTAAAAAAATTGAAACAACAAGGGCCAAAAATAACAGATACAAATAAACAACTTTTTTACTGTTCATGTTTGCAGAAAACTCCATTTTGGTCTCTAAAGTTTGTTCTATTTCTTGTCTTTGTTTTTCTGGGGGTTTCATATTCCAGTTCTAAAATTCATTTATTTTATGTTCCAGTCCTTGAAATTCAAAAGAAGAGAGAAAGTCATCGGAAATTAAGAGAGAGAATTGTTGGAAAAAGAACTTTTTTCCATTAGGTAGATGCTTGATTTTGCATAATAGAATTTGATTTTGTTGTTTGAAAAAAAATGAAAATGAGGGGACCAAAATTGAAAGTGGATGAAAAAATAAAGTTTTTTTTAATTCTAGCATTGTTCAATTAATGTTTTTTTAGGAAAAAAAAAGCCTTTGGAGATTTTTTATATCGATCCCTTAAGTTTTGCAATTATGCGTTTTAACATAAAATTTTATTTTATTCACTTATTTTCTTAAAGCATGTTTGATATTATAGTGCAGGGTGCTTTTCAAAAGTGTTTTTTTTTAATTGAAAATGCATCAAAATAATAATAATCTTTTATATTAGCACATCAAAACTATCAGAAAACACTAAAAAAAACAATCAATTTAATGTTTTTTCAAGCCAAACACAGTTTTAAACACAAAAACAAACAACGTATTAAACCGCAACCATAAAAGCTATCACAATAGTTAAATACATGCTAAATAACATAGAACTAGATTTGTCACCCTCGCTACATTAGGGGTTAAACCGCATGAATTCAAAATGAAATGCATGTTAGACCACATATTTTTAAAATATTGCGATAACAACATATCATATGATATCTTTTGTTTTATTTGAGATGGTGACAGACCAAACACGTCTAGGTCAACCCTGGTTAATATGTAAAACTCATAAATCGGGTAATTGGATTTTAATAACCCTATAAAAAGCAAATAAAATAAATTACAAAGCTCAATTCCTAAATAACCAAATACAAAAAAATGAAATTGAAAAAACATAATTTTTAAAAAATAAAAATAAAAAAATGACTGAAGTCAAACCATGACAAACCTTCTAACCCTTGACACAGACCATCAAAACAAGATAACCCCTGAAAAAGTATATTGAAATAAATTATAAAGCTTAATTGTTAATCAATCCAATATTAGAGGACAAAATCACAAAAAAAATCTATTTTAAAGAAAACTAAAAAAAAACTAAGACAATGTGCATTATGAGTTTGCAATAACCCTATAGAAAAGAAATTGAAAAAATAATGGACCTCTATCCCAAATTATTCAGATAGTAAAGATTTAATTAAAAAATAATTTTTTTAAAATCCCAAAAAAACCCTAAGTGAATCTGAGCAAACTTTCAAAACTCACTACCCAAGTTATAAGACTAAGATTATCTCTTAGAAGATAAAAAAAAATACAAAAATCAATTCTCAACCAATCAAATGTTGAAGGATGAAATCGAAAAATAGACTTTATTTCAAAACATAACAAAAAACAGCCTGGGTAAACTAGGTCACTTTGTGATCCATGTCATGAGATAGATATTACACTATCAGAGACAAATAAAAAAAAATAATGAAGCTCAATTTCTAAAAAATCAAACATTGAAGGATAAAATAAAAATAAAAAACGGTTGGTGAATACAACAACCATAATAATAAAAACTAAATTTGATATAAAACAAAGTTTGACAATCCACTTTGGTCTTTTGAGAGTGCTAGGTGTGGAAATTTAGGTGAGGGGAGAGAAAAAAATAAATAAAGAGAAAAAAATGGTTTACTATAGTCAAACTAGACATCCACCGTCAACACGCGTCGCACTTGGTAGTAGACCACAACAAGTTGTTTTGGATAACATCAAGAAGGGTGTAAGTAGACTTTGAAGACTACTTGTTTTGGATAACACCAAGAAGGGTGTAGGGTGTAAGTAGACTTTGGACACATGCCACCAAAGTTCAGCTGCCTCTTCCATGAGCCAAGAATTCTAGCCAATTATTTTCTTTTTTGTTCAAATTGGTACTTGAATTGTTAATTTTTGAATTCACCCCTTAAACTTCGACTATTTTAAATCAATGAAATTGATCTTGTGTTACCCAAACCGAGCATCAATCAAATGTGTTTTTTTCAACACCGTGAAAATTTCATTGTAACCAAATTAAAGCAAACCATAAGCTCCCATCCAAAATCAACCATATACAAAAACAATGAAATTGAAAAGAAAAAAAAAAAACAGCAACCAAAAAAACAAAGAAAAAACGTGGCTTTATTAGTGTAATCCACGTGTTTATGTGTCTTATGCAGCAATTTCGCCTTTTTAGTTTCTTTTATAATTGTAAATGTAATGTAATATTAATGAACTTAGCTTCTCAAGCTTCTACTCTTTTAAATACCACGTGGGATTTCATGTTCTTACTTACAAACAGGCAAGAAGCTGCTGGTGCCCTGTGGAATTTATCATTTGATGACAAAAATAGAGAAGCAATAGCAGCAGCTGGTGGGATCACAGCCTTGGTACGGCATTGCAATTGCACAGCAAACCTTTTATTCTTGCATTCCAGCTGATTCATAAAAAGCAAAAATAACCAAAACTTTTTCCCTTTTTTATATATACCATCGTCATTATTATTATTATTATTATTATTATTATTATTATTATTATTATTATTATTATTATTATTATTATTATTATATTTGAAATCAGATTCTAGTGTCTAATCCAGATAGTTTGAGACGTTTATGACTGGATAGGATTTTTAAAAAATACTAAAACGTCTATGATGTTATAGACGTTTATGACTGGATAGGATTTTAAAAAAATACAAAATTCTAATCCAGATTCTTGACGTTTGACTTGATTATGGTGTTTTAGGTTTCTCTAGCACAATCTTGTTCAAATTCCTCCCAATGTCTTCAAGAAAGGGCTGCAGGTGCTCTTTGGGGATTGTCTGTATCGGAAGCTAACAGGTAGTGAAAGTTTGAATCGATGTTGCCCTGGATTCCTCCTAATGTATTAATATTATTAGAATTGCTGCCTTGCGTTGGCTGCTTGGTATATGGAGATCCTCCGTTTTGATCCTTTATTGCAATGGATGTGATGGTGACCCTGTTATTTTCCGTCCTTTTAACTATCATAACTCTGCCTCTTAAGATGCGATGCCAAGACATCAAAAGAAATGTTTAAACTCCATTAATGAAAAGACTGTCTGTCTGTTACTCTTTGATATGAAATACTCAGTGGATGGTGCCTTGGTTTCACTCTGTTGTAATGAACTTAGTGAGCGAAAATTGCATCTCTACAATCTGTTTTACTTCTACTAATCTGTTGCCTCGGTTTCCTGTTAATCTAGTATTGCTATTGGACAAGAAGGCGGTGTAGCTCCACTAATTGCACTGGCTTGCTCAGATATTGCAGTAAGTTTTGCTCTTCATCAAACTCAGATGAACTGAAACCATCACCATCCATCTAAGACTAACCAATCTTTCTTGAACTGAAAGGGTTTGGTATAGCATTCATGGTAAAATTTGAACATGACTTGAATGAAATATATTTATTGGATTTTCAGGATGTCCATGAGACTGCTGCAGGTGCTCTTTGGAATCTGGCTTTTTATCCCACCAATGCTCTTCTCATAGTAGAGGGTGGAGGAGTCCCAGCCCTCATTCATCTGTGCTCTTCATCAGTATCAAAAATGGCACGTCTAATGGCTGCATTGGCCCTGGCATACGTGTTTGATCAGAGGTAGAGATTCAAATTACTTGTTTATCTATCGTGACCACACACTAGCCGAAAAACATGTATTTATTTGTGAGTTACCACATACACATCATGGATTACTGGGATGGCTTCCATGTGGCATGTGCATGTTAGATATTTCTATAACATGGGTCTCAATTTGCAAGAGTTTTTGAGATTTACTGTGTTGCATACAGAACAGAAGAATTTGCACCAGGGGGGCTTTCATCAGAGGGAACCTCAAAGACCATGAACTTCGATGAGATTAAAAGGGTAGCCCTGAAGAAAATTGAAGCATTTGTGCTTTCTTTCTCTGTTCCACAAAAGTTTGCTGCTGCAATGGTGTCATCCGCCCCCAAAGCCCTTGGACAAGTAGCAGAAGCAGTACGTATACCAGAAGCAGGGCATCTGAGATGCAGGTTTTTTCTTTTTTCTTCACTTTTCCAATACCAATCTTGGAGATTCACATTTAAACAGCTAATATGAAATAGTTTAATTTAATAGAAACAATAAGCACAATTCTGCTGTTGCTTTTGATTTTATATGTGGGTTAAAAATGTCTACATGAAGACTTGGTATACCTAGTATTGTAATAATCATCTGCAAACAAACTTATGAATTGGGAGTGCGGAAGTCCAATTTTCCCTGGTGCTTGTTCTTGGATGCTTCAGTTGAATCCAGTATATATATGAAATACATTTGTTACATTGCCGTGCCTTTGTGGCTGTATTTGTTACTATTTTGAGGAGCTTAGGTTGTTTGGCCCCGGGTGAAAAGTGTGGATTTTTCTGATTGCGAAATCTTGATAAAACATCGGAGTATCATCAATTGATTGCATGATAAGCTTGCCAGTAAGCTTATAATATACATGTTAGACTCATCACTGCTGATCTTGTTCTGAATTCTTTGTGTTTCTATTTTTCAGTGCAGCTGAGATTGGAAGATTTGTGGCTATGTTGCGGAATCCTTCTTCTATACTCAAGGCTTGTTCTGCCTTTGCTCTACTCCAGGTGAACATCTTTTCCTCTCTACTGTGCCTGCATGTGGAAGTTGAATTTGAAGTGTTTCTGCAATTCAATGTGAATGGCAGACATTATCCAAATAACACTTCTGTTCTGCATTTCAGTTTACAATCCCAGGAGGACGGCATACATTGCATCACACAAGCCTGCTGCGAAATGCAGGAGCACCGCGAGTCTTGCGTGCTGCAGCAGCAGCAGCTACAGCCCCAGTTGAAGCCAAAGTTTTTGCGAAAATCTTACTTCGCAATCTTGAACACCACCATTTGGAAGCTTTAAATTAGAGCTTGGAAATGGTTTCATTCTGAATCTACGCTACTTAATCCGTCCACTTCCAAATTCCTGCTCATGTTTCGTAAAGTACCATGGTGGTTATTCCAATGCAGCCAAATATTCTCATGAGTTGTGGCATGGCCGACGCAAAAGTACAATGGTTTAATGGGATATGCTCTTGGATGCTTCCGGGGATGTAGGAGCAAAGGATGACTTGGTCGCGTTTACTTGACATAACTGGTTGGTAGTGTTTGAATCTACAGGTAGCAAACTCACGTGCAGGGGAAGCGTTGAGCATGCATTCTTTATTGCAGTTTTGGATTTGACCATGAAGAGCCTGATTTTAACATAAATCATGTGACGAAAACTAGATGTAAACATTTTCAACTTGAAACTTCTTGTGTCGGGTTTTAGGAATCAATGGAACTAATAAGTGATCGTCAATGGGTTATACTTGACTGACAAGACCAAAAGTTGCCGATATTAGTGGTCTTTTGCTCTCGTCAGTTTTGTGTCTTAGCCGCCTGAAATGTAATCATGCACCACCACCTTAACTTGCTTCTCTTTTTTCCACCTTGCGTGTTTCTGCAAATGAATCTTGTGCTGTAACTTGTAGGCAACCATTTATAGTTTCTTAAGCAACAATGAATGCATGTATAATTCTAATTCTAAATATAAATATAAAAACACTTGTGTTATTTAATAAATCAGATTAAAAGTCTTAAAAACTAGAATATGAACCTTTGGTTTAAACTACTAAAGTTGGCATGTTGGTTGGTTTGCGCTATGCCAAGGTTATTATCCCATGAAATTCATCATAATATAGTTGTTTTGAATTTTGTTTTTATAAGAAAAAGTTTTTCTATCAATGCATCTTTTGTTTATCCTAATTAATGCAATGGTTTTAATTGGAAGCATTGTTAAAAAAAAATATATATAATTGTAAAAGCAAGTTAAAAATAAATAAATTAAAATAGTCTGTTTATGTTTTGTGTGATTGAAAGCTAGAATGATCATGAATACGATAAAGTCAAGTTCCAAATCTATTTAAACATTCTAATAATAAGCAAATGATTTCAATCTAGTTTTTATATATAAAAAAAATTATTATTATTATTATTATTATTATTTTCAGATAAAATACATAATAATTGAAAAAAAATTATAATAGTATTTAAGAATCATATCAAAACTAAAAAGTAAATGAATTTAATAAATGTTTTATGGGGTGTAAAAAATATAAAAAAGGCAAAAAAAAAAAAGGCGCGTCCCTATTTTTTTTTTAAAGTGACAAATAACATGTTATTTATTATAATTTAGAAAATATATGTGCTTTTAGCTCAAGAACTCTTATTTATCACACGCCTAACTGAGCCAAACTTGAATGACCTACCAATATATAGGGTCATCTAATATATTTTTTAGAAATGTTGATATTGGAAGCTTCTAAAACCCTGCTTTCTATTTTTATTCTCATTATTCAGTGCATCCTATCCCAACCCTCTCCCCCACCAACGCAGCTCTGTCTGTGGTGAGTCAATGTGCCTGGCAATCTGGGCTTGCTTTATCCAAGCTGAGAACGCGTGTTTGATTCGTACAAGTCTCATTGTGGGGCCTTCTCGGACAGAAAGAAGTGGATAACCCGTAAGGAAATGTGACAATAAATTATATAATTAAAAAACAATCATAAAATGCTATTTAAAAAACAGATTCTATTGTTCTTTCTCTGTCAGGAAAAGGGAAAAACACCAGAGGTTGTGCTAGTGTTCTTCCCCTTATCTTGCCTGCATCGAGGTGAGATCTTCTTTCGAGATCCACCTCAGAGTGCGTGATGAGTTGAGTGGCTCGAAAAGGTTGCAAAATCCCACCGATAGAAATCTTGGAATCTGTGCCATTACTTGTATGTAATGGAGGCTAGAAACTATGCTCGAGTTTTGTTCATCCTGTTCTTAATGATGTTTTGTTTTTTTAATTAAAATAAAATATTTAATTTTAAAGTGTTTTAACATGTTGTTCTTTTGAGATTACACTATTTATGTATATATATAATTAAATATATTAATTAAAAAAATAATTTAAATCTAAAAATAAAATTATTTAGAGCTATATACTATAAACTTCATCCTGTAATTTCTGTGAATTTTAGATATGTCAAGTTACTGAAACTGCAAGTGTAAGAGATTACGTATAGTTTAGCTTAAAGTAAAAGTTAATTTTAGAAACTTCACTGTTTCACAGTACTAAAACTTTCTAATGTGATCGAATTTGGAAAAATTGAAATTTTATTTATTTAATTTTGATTTGCAAAAAATAACTAAAAAAATGGGGTTTTCTAGAATCTATTTTAATTTTAAAAATAGTAAATTTATATTAAAAGACAAAACTATCCTAGTTCACCACAAATATAACAAAAAAACTTAAGTAATGAAAAACCCATTTCTTGTGTGTATATATATATATATATATATATATATATATATATATATATATTGTAAATATAAAAATATCTCCTTGTTCTTTAAAAAATATTTTTTAATTCACTTTTATATTTTCAACAGAAGTAATAATGCTTGAGAAAAATCGATGAAAATCGCACCAACCGTAGGATTAAAAAAAAAACCTTCACTTTTCTCTATAACTACCCTTTTCAGTTTCCTCTGTCCGGGGTCTCTCGCCCTGCCCTCAACATATAACGAAACACAACACGCGTAATTCTCTCTCTTCTGTCGTTATTTAAATGCATTTTTGAGTGAAGAGAGATAAAATTCAAGAATTGGATCAATAAATCATGGAGAACAGAGTTTGTTCAACGGAATCAGTAACCGGAAGCTGTGATGTCTGGAGTTGTCAAAAATCTGCTTCTGCTGATCATCTTGTCATAATGGTCCACGGTATACTTGGAAGGTATGGTCTTTTTTTTCTTATTAATCACCGATTATCATGTTTTGTTTATTTAATTTAGTGGATTTTCTTACCTGGTCTCGGCTTAATTCTGTCGACCACGGGGACAAAATGAAAAACTTTATTTGAATAGATTTTGTTTTTGTTTTTAGTTGAATTTTCACCCTCAATCACTAAATTCGGAATTCAATTATTTGCTGTTTGCTCAATCTAATGTGTGTGTGTGTGTGTGTGTGTGTGTGTGTGTTTATCTGGGTTTGGTTTAATTTTGTAAATTATGAGAACAAAATCTCAACGTTCTTTTAAGGTTTTCTTTTGCGTTCAACTGGATTTTTCGGCTTGATTATTGAATTTAGAATTCGATTAGTTATGCTGCTCTCTAATTGTGGGTGTATTTGAGTGATCAGTAAAGCAGATTGGAAGTTTGGAGCAGAGCAGTTTGTTAGAACTTTACCTGATAAAGTATTTGTTCATTGTAAGTATCATTAGTTATGTTTTCGATATTATAAGAAGCGAAATCCTTTCTTTCTTTTTGAATTTGGTATCTAAGTGGTAGTTGAGTGGAGTTTAAATCATTTCTTTTGGTATTTTTCTTTTTTCTTACTCGGAATGGAATGCTTAGGTTGGTTTTACTTACGCTGCAGGTAGTGAAAAAAATATGTTTAAGCTGACACTTGATGGTGTTGATGTGATGGGTGAGCGGTTGGCTGAGGAGGTATTGCAGTTTTTGGATTAATTGGGTGTACCTGTAGTTATTTACTAAATTTGGATGTAATCTTATGCTGGATTATTGATGGAATTTTTGAATTTTAGGTACTCGAGGTGATTCAAAGAAAGCAGAATTTGCGGAAGATATCATTTGTTGCCCATTCTGTGGGAGGATTAGTGGCCAGATATGCAATTGGAAGATTGTATAGACCACCCAAGAAAGAAAATGTAGAAGATTTAACTGATGGTACAAATGAAGACGACGTAAAGGCTACAATAGGTGGCTTGGAGCCTATGAACTTTATCACGGTTGCTACACCTCACCTTGGTTCAAGGGGAAATAAGCAGGTATCATATTTTGATTGTCTTGTGTCATTTAGATTGTCAAATTTGATCAACATCCACTCCAAAACATTGAAAAAGCAAATGACTAGGTTGCTTAAATGTTTTCATAACAAAAAAAAATCTGGACTAAATCTGTGCATATAAATAGCTTTGCTTGCTTTCCTGCCACTATCTGACTGCGAATGTTAATCATTCCTTGAACTAATCTTTATTAAATATAGATTAATCAAACTTCTGTATTTCGTTGAAAAAATGTCTTAATTTGCAGGTTCCATTTCTTTTTGGTGTACCTGCCTTTGAGAAAGCAGCTAGCCTCTTCATTCATTGGATATTTAAGAGAACAGGTCGACACCTTTTTCTTACTGATGATGATGAGAACAATACTCCATTGCTTAAACGCTTGATAGGAGATTATGGTGATTGTTTTTTCATGTATGCCTCTTACACAACAGTTCTTTATGCAGATTTTTTCTTTTATAGTTTCCTGAGATGTTATTATCTTCATGGTGTTCAAATATGCAATTAATAAGGGCACCTAACTAATTTTGTAGGTCGGCATTGTGTATATTCAAACGCCGGGTGGCATATTCGAATGTGGGCTATGACAGTATCCTTTTTGTTCATTCAAAGTAGATGTGAGTGATATGTAATCTGAAAACATGGCAGTCTTTATTCTTTGTTTCCTTGATGAAAATTGTTAGATATTGTGGGCTGGAGAACGTCATCCATCAGGCGTAATTATGAATTGCCAAAGGTACATGTGCTTCCACTGTATAGTTTTCCTTAGTCTTATTGCCTGTTGGTTAGAACATCCTGACTGAAATGTCATTTTATGTTTTAGTGGGAAGATTATGTGAATAAAGAATATCCGCATATAGTGTACGAAGAACACTGCAAGGCCTGTGATGCCGAGCAGTCTGAGCTTATTTCGACAGCAGATGATGGTTTGGACAAGCTAGAAGGTATATTTTGAATGAAAAGATGCAGCCACTATGATCACCTTATTTGTGTTTGAATTCCGGTGCCCCAACTTGTCTAATGAAAACTTTTTGTTTGGGGAATTCCCATCCACCACAATTACTGTTAACCAATTTTAAAAGTTTGCTGAATGGGTTTCATATGTGCAGAGGAACTAGTGATTGGTTTATCCCGTGTGTCATGGGAAAAAGTAGATGTTAGCTTCCATGCCAGCCGACAGAGGTTTGCTGCTCATAGTGTAATTCAGGTCTCTCTCTCTCTCTCTCTCTCTCTCCCCTTATGCATGCATCCATTCATCCTCACCACAGTGTCATGTTTTTTGGTTATATGGTATGAAAATGCTAGCCATCTCTTGGGAATAATAATGGTCTCTTCAGCGGTAATGTATGCAAGGGAAAAAACACACCTTGGGAAATGAAAATTAACATAAAAAAATTGTGTTTCTGAAGGAACCTAAAACCATTCTGTACACATCGCAGGTTAAAGATGAACTGATGCATATGGAAGGTGCAGATGTGATACAACATATAATCCATCATTTTCTTCTGTAAAAGCCATTGACTCCTGGACATAACAACATTAAAGCTGTCCTACATGGTAAGTTACTAAATAAGTATACGCTATATTGAAATCCTGGTTTCTGGACCATTCATCTGCACCTGAAAAACTCATTCATCACAGGTTGAAGGTTGTCAACTATCGTGGTGATGGTGAATTCAGCAAAAACCACGAAGACTAAACGAACAATATAGTAGAGGTTTTGGTTTATTCATTTATGTAATGTGCACACATTTTTATGATCATCAATGAATGAAAAACAAAATGCTATATATTTAGCCCCTATCATCGTTTTAATGCTGTGATTGCCAGAAACATGGTTGAAAGTCCAAACGAGGAAATGCGATTAATCGCCCATGGCATGCTTTATTTGAACCCCTTTTTTGTTTTTCGTATGCTTTATTTGAAGTCAACCTTCGTATTTCTTTTGAGGTTTTGCAAATCTTTTTCCTCCTCCTCTATTACATTGACACGTATTAATGGGATCAAGAAATTATCTGAAGAGTGCTGGAAATGAATCCTTACCATCTTTGACAAATATACATGGATGAAGAGATGGGTTGGCCCCGTTCATCATGTTGAGCTTTAAAAATGAAGGCAAAACTTAGACCAAAATATCTCAAAATAATTCTCGGTAGGGTAGGGTAGGAACCAAACTGGAGGAGAGGGCTTTTGTAATTTATAATGATTAAGTCTATGTTTGGTATTTTGATAGCTTCGGTTAGATTAAGTTTGTGTTTAGTTTTGTAATACAGTATTTTTTTTTAAATATTTTTATATTAAAATACATGAAGATTATTTTCATTTATTTTTAACACATCATATTAAAATTATTATTAAAAATATATTTGTTAATACTTTTTTCAAATAAAACACGTCCAAAAATGAAAAACACCCACCAACAACCAACAAATTAGAATTTAATGAGATAGTTTTGCTGATCTATTAATTAAACAAACACTTAAAAATAATTAAGATAAGCTATCCTGTATCTAAACTACACATATTGACTCCCAAAATCCGCAATCGAGCCAATCAAAGAAAAAGAAAAGTAAAAGAAAATGTGATGAGTATTCTCGCAAACCAACAGAAACTACACACGTGGCACGTAATTAAAACCCCAGCTAAATCTTCGGCACCTAATTGTTCCTCCCTTACCGGAATAGACGCTCTCGGGAAGGAAGCTGATCTCTCTCTTCATTCTCTCCGTTTGAACGATGGATCTCAATAGCTGCTGCTGCATTTATTATCATCGGAATCCCACAAATTCTCATTATTTCAATCGAATTCCAACTTTTCTCTCAAATCTCCCCCCCCCCCCCCCCCCCCCCCCCGACAAAACCACTCTTTTGGCGCCAAAATCACCCAATCAGAGTCAGAGCTCTTAACGATGATGGTTTCGTCCTCGAAGTTATGCCTCTCCTGATCGATTTCCCCCCTGTTTTACCAGTAATCAATAATTATGTTTTTTTTCCAATCAATGATTTATTTACCTTTTACTTTTGCTCGTATCCAAATCCTTTGCAGTACAGCCAAGCCCAAGCGAATTTAAAGTACATGAATTCATTGATTATTTGAATTTATTTAAATTTCTATTCTTTTTTAATTTTGAATCGGCAGGCAGACTTTTGTTGGACCGGAAGAGGTAGTTGCAGAACAAGTAAGCACATTGACTTGTCAATTTTTCTGCTGCGAACGACATGTCATTAAATCATTTTCTCACTTTTATTTTTAATAGATTGCTTTTCATAAAGATAGTCCTAGAGGTGTACATTTCCGGCGAACCTGTCCGAGAGAGAAAGGTTTTTTTTTTTTTTTAATTTGTAAATTTAAATCTATTTATTCTTCTAAAAGCATCATTTTTTATAGGAATTATTCAGTACACGGGTGGGCTACGTGGTGCACGCTTCATCACTCGCATACAGGTGGGACCCACCTAATGGTCTCACCATTTGGGGTAGCATTGATGTGAGTGAGAGAGTTGGCCATCAGGTGTGAAATTGTAGAAGCTGATTGTTGTTGATTCAACTGGTGTGATGATACATGTACAGGAGTATTTTAAGCCTGAAGAAGTGCCTGCTTGCATAGTGACATGCGGGGGCTTATGTAGAGGGATCAATACTGTGAGTCTATGGAGTTGGTGATGTATCTGGCATTATGATGTATTTAATTGTTGAACTGTTTGCTTTGAGAAAGAGTCTTCAAACGGTTGATTGAATTTGCAGGGAGGTTATGGGGGTTCTTATCTGAGATATACATAAGCGTGGTGGCACATGGTATGATGCAAGTGTATCACACCGGAATGCCTTTTCTTCTCTTCAATTTGTGTTTTCGGTACATTTTTACAAGGAAGTTGAGAAATGTGGTCTTGAAGTGGCAGTTGCTGGGGTCCCCTAGATGATTGATAATGACATTGCGGTGAGTTTTGTATTTCATTCTACAATTTTATGCTTCAGGGCAAGGTTTGATTTTCAATGCTTCGCCCATTTTTTCAAATGTTTCTAGTTTGGAATTGGCGTGTTTGTGTTGAACTGTATTGAACCTTGAAAATGATGTAAATTGCATTGTTGTTTTAGGTGACAGACAAATCTTTTGGAATTGATACTGCTGTCGAAGCAGCTAAGAGAGCAACTAATGCTGCGCATGTGGAGATTGAAAGTGAGGAAAATGGAGTTGGAATTGTTAACCTTATGGGCAGATACTATTTGAACATAGTTTAATAGATGGCAATTTGATGACCATTGGATAGTCACTATATGTATTATTCCCTTCCTGCTTCCTTGCCTTTTGGATCCTGCAGGTTTCATTGCGATGTTTTCAACTCTGGCAAATTGAGACTTGGTAATACTTTTTTTGCTAACCTTGTTCCTGATCTTACAAATATATGGATCCAATTTAAATGTAGTTCGAGTGTCATATTTGATGATAACTTGGTGTTTTAACTTTCGTGGGCCTCAAAATTATGCCACATAGCAATCATGTTAGGTGGTAAATTGGTACAACCACCTAGTAGCTAATTTTAATACATTTATGTTGCTGTACCCATCATTCTGAGACAGACCATTTCTTTCTTTTTTGTTACTACATCTATTTACTTTGTTATTGTTTGTTGTTAGGGGATACTTTGTTATTGAATGGTGTTATTACATTCATACTTGCTGTTAGTATCTCATGTTGCAGGATCATTTTACAAAGGTTAAGAAGATGGAGATAATATGAAATATATAGGTATCTCCCAAATGATTACATTAGAATTTTATCTTTGGTATATCTAAGTGGCGCATGTGATGATTCTCGCTTCTGGTAAACACAATCCTAATTGCTGATAGAAATTGTTTTTACTGTTTGGTGGAAGGACAAAAAAATGTGAACAACGTACTTGGCAGGCTTATCTATAGCTAATGGAAGGTTATGTTAAAAACCCTGTCCTGAAAATACTTAATGATTCGAGGCCAGATAAGAAAAGTTTGGATGGTGAAATGGTGTAATATTCATTTTCATGGAGTTGGTTATCTTAGGATAAAGAATAAAGAAAGTATGTTTGAGAACCTTGTGAGAACTATCCCCTATACTGATGAAAAAGAAGAGGTCTATGTATCTGAATGTTAATATTTTCATATGCAGATCCTACATACATGAAATGAGCTATTCCAATATGCAGATCCTACATACATGAAATGAGCTATTCCAAGTAATGCATCAGACAACATCTGTTGCATCCTACTTGCACAAAGTGTTCATGGGGCCATGCTGGGTACACGGGATTCACAGTTGGTCCAGTAAACAGTAAACGTGCTTATATTCTGATTTCTGTAAGGACTTCCTCTTCTCAATAAGTGTATATAAGGGCATCTCCAATGGCAAAAACCATTTAGAAGAGCCAAATTGTTAATACGGTATTTTGAATAATGTAAATATGTTTCTTTTCCTCTTCTTGTATTAACTCTAATGGGAAAAAAGCCACTTTAGCAAACAGTTTGTATTTTAATATATTTGATATTAATACTTTTGGCTCTTTGAGAAAAAACATTGAGAAAATTTGTGGATAAATATATTTTTTAATGTTTCTGGCTCTTTTGATAGCTATGGAGGAATGATTTCTCATTGACAAGAAAAGGGATTTTGGCTCTTCATTCTATCCCATTGGAACTGCAAAACCAGGAGAGAAAAGCTAAATTGCTTTCTTTTTTTCTTCTCTCTCTCTCTCTCCTGGTTCTTCTTTTGGCTCTTCCAGTGGAGATGCCCTGACTAACATGACTTTCTATGAATACAATTTTCACTTGCTGGTTTAGCTTTTTTAAAATATAGACTTGGTTCTTATATTTGAAAATTTGCAAGTTGAATGTCTAAGTGTGAATCAATCTGTCAAAAACTTGTGACAAGCCTTTATATATTATGCATCTAAACAGGAAAAGCTACATTCTCATTAATTTGGTTGGGTTAATAACATTAACTTACCTGTAAGTGAGATTAAATTCCTGTCATTATATGTCCCAAGTGATTTAGTCTCAGAGGAAAAATAATAATAAATACAAGATGGGTAAGAATAAATTCAACTACTGCCAGGAATGCAAAACTAATTTGGGGTGCTGCTGCTTCCCTATCACAAATGAAAACTAGTACCTTCCCTTGCTCCGTTGTCAGTCACTTGTAGTTGCAGCTTACACAAAAGCATTATATAGTTTCTTTGCACCAGAGTGCAGAAGCTGTCCTATTTGCCATGTTGCCTCCTGCTGATACAGACAATGCAGAATATGATTAACTGTTAGTGGCCGTTTTATTATTGTTCGATGCTGGGCTAACCTTATAGTTGCCTTGTAAATTGGCTATTCCTTTTAGTCTTCTGAAGCAGTGAGAGTTCAGTTTTAAGCTGTTATTGAACTCCAAAAACGCACAACAATTATTTTCAATTAGTAGCAGGGTAGATCTTGGAGCTTGTGGAAACACTTATAAAATCTGTAACTAATGCAATAGAATTTTGTGATGCAAAATCGACTCAACTGCTGTGATATTGCAGAGACTGACAGGCACAAAACACAGTGAACTTAACCGAGGATGTGGGCCAGAGTGCTTGCTTCTACAAGTCAGCCTTGTTTCTTGAATTCCAATGAGACAATGCAAGAAACTGTTGATCGTATCCACAATCTGAAGATCAGTTCTGATTAGATTTTATGACTCTGAGCAAAAATCCAAACAGGTCAGTGCCATCTCTTGTTCTTGCCACTATGGTGAAAGCTCTCAAATATTCCAATCCTGAGGAATCCAAGAACATACCAGAGATGTAAATTCACCACTGCTTTTAATCAAGCAGAAATATTATTTGGTGGCTGCCATTCATGATGATTCTTAAATTATAGACAACACTTAAGGTTCTATCTGTGGCAAGAGTCTGGTGCTTTAGGACAACACTGTGTGCTTCTCAATGACTTGCCATCATATTTACTAAATTCAAATGACATCAATGTACATTTATAGTGAATAAATGAATATTGTTTTACGCTTACACCTTGTTCGTGTTCAGATCGTTTAGCTGATCAACTTTTTATATGCAATGAATTGATGATGATATAACTTCCGTTAGACTGGTTCGGCATTTTCTCTGATTGGTTACATGTCTGTTTTACTTGACAAGTAATTTACGCTCATCTCTTACGAAAAATTCTCTAAATTAGAGTTTGCTCCTCTCACAGAGAAATCATCTAGAGCCGGTGGTCCTTTACTCTATTGCTCTAAAGCCAAACTCCAAACTCAAAAACAGACAGCTCTAATAAATCCAATGATGATGAGATCATCTGGATGAGAGCTGACAAGGATGACGATCATAGGACATGTAGTATCTTTTGTCTCATATATAAAGTTGCAAGTTGCTCGCTATGCCTTTCATTTACAACTGGTTGTGTACCAGTTGCTCATGTGGCTCATTGTATATGGTCAAACTCGAATTTGGGGAACAAAACTTTGGGTGCTAGATTCAAATCGGGACCCCTCTTTGCAACTTGCTCATAAACATGACAGGAATAGCCAATTACAAACTTGTTGTGAGAGCTAAGTTCCAAAACCTTGGCAACTCTTGGTACACATGGTTATGCATGACCCTGCATATAAAAGATGTGGACCCTAGTTTTCACTCCAAGTTGACTTGAGGGTCAGTTAGCCCTACCTTTGGTTTCGTTTCCATCTAATTGTAAATGTCAAGACTCGAGATCAGTACTTTTATTTTTTTGTTGATTTGTTTGTCTGGAGGGTTCTTACCATCTAACATCTCCAAACCTCTTCTTGCAGGAGGCATGGTTACTAATTGTAATGTGCCTACGCCACAGAAGATTAGATATGAGCAAACTCGAAAGAGTCTTGTAATCATCATCTTCCTTGAGGTAGCTGCAGGTTTCAGGTCTTTGCTATACCCGACCCCTTTAGGTCACTTTCTCTACAGGAGTCAAGGGTGCTGATGAGTCGTACCCATTAAAGCCGTAGACCATGGTAAACTCAGAAGGCTTCCATATTCCAACAGCGAGACTTAAATTCCGTCAGCTAGTTGCACATAATCAACCTCTTAAGTGATGAGGAAAAATATCTACTCAATTATGATTCCAGTATCTAACCTCGTTTTAGGATTACCGTTTGGGTGGATATATTTTCTAAATACAACAGTAACAGGCATTATTATCACTTTTGAGAAAGTCTCCTAGTCAATTTATGAGAGTAATGTTTGGAGTGACGTTTAGGAATTTAAGCAGGGAAGTCTTTCAGAAGAGGGGGTGCTGCTCAGTGATGACGGTGTTATTAGAATTGACAACACATATTGCAATAATTTCCAGGCCAAGTCAGGAATCGAAAATCGAAATAAGAAGAAGATAGAGAACAGGGGAAGAGGTTAGAAGTCAATGTTCAATAAGTGTGGCACCCATGGATTGGATTTATTTTTATTTTTTTGGACAAAAATCCCTTTATTCATGATGCTGCCAATATTTACATTTCAGCATTCCTGACATTATCCTAATCACATTACACAAACATACCACACACTAAACCTGAGGAGAATTTCATTGGTGGATGAAGTTTTTATTCGCTTTTTTCAGTCCTAGACCAAGCAGCTAATCGGGTGTTTTTTTTTCTAAGATGAACTTGGTCCATCTTTTTTTTATATATATAAAGATGAAGGTCTTCCAACGTAGTTTGTATGCGGGGCCCTATTCGAACATTGCCTACTAATCTACTGACACGTAAGCAAAACTGGTTTCCGAGATAACGGTGACAGTTGCTCCTCATCAGAAACGCCCTCCGCTTCCCCTCCACTCCACCCTGCATTCCAGTTTTCCGGCGAGGCATCAACAGATTCTGGCAGCACCTCTTCTCTCTTCACTCTTCTCTTCTTCCTTCCTGTGGCCGGAGGCGGGCTGGACAGTCCAGCCTCCAAAGGAAAATTCAGGATAGCCTTCCTGCCCCTCATTTTGAATGCAGCACAATCATAAGCTTTTGCAGCATCGATATCACTGTCAAAAGTACCTAACCAAACCCGACTACCCTTCCTGGTTGGGTCACGGATCTCTGCCGCAAACTTTCCCCACGGCCTTCTTCGGACCCCTCTGTAATGCCTTGTTGTCTCATCTTTATCTGCCATCTTTACGAGCTCAGGTGGCGGGGACTGATTACTTGAATCTGAAAACATGGGCTCAGAAGGTGTCAAATCTATGATTTCGGATTTTATTTCAAACCTACAGGTTTCTTGGGTACAGTAACTTTGGTCTGATATCGGGGAGTTGGATTCAGACCCAGATAAGGAGTTCTCCAGCTTGACATATATACTGGCTACACTGGACTCAAGACTATTGATGAACTCATCTGTGGAGGTGAAGTCTCCAAGAAGATGCTGTCTTATGAGCTCTAATGTGGAGGATTCTTCTGGGGTTGCCATTTTTTAAATAGGAAAAATGAGCCCAAGAAATGGATGTATGGGTGGGAAGTCAAATAGTTTTTTTATATACAGGGAGTATATTCAAGTTGCAACTTTTGCTTTGAAAAATCAAAATCAAATGGGTCTCCCTGAATTTATTAGATTCAACAAGCTTACAGCATATGGAGCATCATCGTACATGGTTTTTACCCAGTTTTGGAGCTGGATTTGGGCAATCTTATCCAAACCTCATTAATGGCGATAAATTGAGGGTTGGAGGGATGTCAAGACCATCGAGTTTTGGGGCTGCGTGAGCGCCACAATAAGCACGACTTGTGCTTGGCATCTATCGGTGCATGTTGTTTGTTGATATTTTGAATGGTCAGTAAAAAACATGATGTTAAAGAGTTTGAGATTTACATAACAGATTTTGAATTTAAAATAAAATATAATCTTTTTATAAAATCCTGGAACAATTACAATTATACTCGTTATATACTTTTCTTATAAAATCTCAAAACAATTAGTATTTTACTCGCTGAGGTTGATTCGTGAAATGAATTTTTCAGGGCAGGGTTTTATCAAATAAAAAATATTGAATTGTTAGGGGGCAGATCTTGCAACTAGCCTGGGTTTGTTATAGTAGGTCCCAGTATGAACTGAGCTCATCAAAGGTCTCTCCCATCATTTTCTCTGTGAGCCCTCGCCCATTTTCATGTAATGAGCAATCTGGTCGACACAGCCATTCACGAGCCTGCACAACTGAGGTCTGCTTACAAGTCTCGAATTCTTTTATCAGCCTAGTTACTGAGTCCTGGATATGCAAATATTTAAGACAATAATTATCCATAAGAACAGTTAAAAGTAATTTTCCAGAACTGTCCCATATTGAGTTCCAACTGACTCCGCTCAGACATCTATCCACCTGTGAAATCCTTACAAAAACAGGTTAAACAAGGAAAAGAGACTGCACGTTTGTGATTGTTTCAAACCCCCCAAATCAGGAGGGACAGGGAAATTATGTGCAGGTTTGGTCTTCATGTACTTCCAGTTGAGCTATAGAAGTTGTACATGTGGAAAAACGAAGTGATATGCTTTTTGTAATTTCTCAATATAAAAACTTGTGTGATAATAATGAGGGGAAATTAATTTTAACTTTTTATAATTTATTTTCAGAAATTACAATTTACATAAATTAGAAATTTAAAATGAGAAAATCAATGAATTAATTTACCCTTGTATGTAATATAATATAGACACACGAATGATAGATCTATCGATCAAATGATTGTTACTCTCCTCTACCATGAACATAAAATCTCAAACATCTCTTGAATCCCATATCAGAATTACCATTAGAATCTAGATCTATAGATCGTAAGAGATTTCAATCTTAAATCACAAATCATGTTCTAGAAAGGGGTTGGTGTTGTTGACTCCTCTCCTCTTTTATACGCTACAATAAATGATTTTTTTTTTCTAGATTTGAGCACTGTTTTGGTAGAAATAGAAGGATTTGTTATTTTCAACTACTCCTTTACCCTTCCTGCCTCTTTCCTTGCCTCTCTATTCCTTCATCACATCGATCTATTCTCTCTATCCATTGAAACCTCCATTGTCATTGAACCCACCTGCTCCACCATCCCCTTCATGTCACTAGTAGCGATAACAACGAGCACCACAACCACTCTTGCTAACAATGGCAACAAGAACAACCAAAAAAATATTCTGGGATCTTATCTAACATTCTTTAACATGATACCAGAATTTTATTGACCTAATGATCACGAGTTCCAATCTCATCTTTTTATTCTATTTTATATAAATTAAACACAAGGTAGTGCGGACTTGTGCAATTTTTAAACCCAAAGAATTTTCACTTGAAGAGGTGAGTTATAGAAAAATATAAATTATATTTTAAAATCTTACCTAACAATTTAAATTTTTAAATGAGATGATTCTTTATCATCTTGTATTTTTTTTCACTACCATCAACCCTAGGTTGTTCCTCATTCTTCCTCGTCTTCTCTAAGAACGGTCACTTGGTGGGTTCAAAGATCGACACTAACAACTTTTAGTAGCTTTTCAATCATAAAATCTAACGCAAGATGGTTAGGCAACATTCACCAAGGCTTCCGTACTGTCTGCTTCGAAAACTATCGATCTTCCGACAAGAAATATATCTCCAGCATTAAAGCTGTGCGGAGTTTGCTAGATGGTAGTGAAGGAGGGTTTTGTGGATGTAATTTTTTAGTGTGATTGACCGACCTTAAAATTAGCTTGATTAAGATGGGTTAGTTTAGGTTTATGATTTAAGTAAGAAAAAAATAACAATAAAAGTCCATTTCATTGAATAAATGCAATCAAGGAACAAATACGATATTGCAAAACTTATCTTCAACAAACGTTAGGTATATATATATACATAAATATAGAAACTTCCTCATCTCCACGTCATCTGTGACACTTTTCGGCCAGCAGATGTTTCCTAATGTAGTAAGCAACCACCCAACCGACATGTCGACCCTATCTCCTTCATACGACCATGAGCCTTGAGTATCCAAATGAAGGATGTGGAGATAACGGCGATAACGGCGGCACACAGAATATCCCCGTGACTTCACCATCCCAAAACCCCTTCCAACTTGACGGCGTTAATGGTTCGGAAGCCACAGCTTTGACCTCACTTTCCGGTGAAGAAGTTTCCCTCTTCGCCACCTTATTAGCGATAGGACTAGTACTTTCCACGCAACACTCCACTCCGATCTTTCTTTTCTTGCAAGAGGTTTCCAATAATTGTTCAGGCTGTTGAGAATTCAACTTGCCAGCTTCCAGAGGGAAATTCAAGATCGCCTTACTTCCTCGTAACTTGAAAGCAGCACTATCATATGCTTTCGCAGCTTCAATGGCAGTATCAAATGTTCCAAGCCAAACGCGAGCTCCTTTTCTGTTAGGGTCACGGATCTCCGCTGCGTATTTTCCCCAAGGCCTACGCCTAACACCCCTGTAATGCCTTTCTTGTTCACTGGACATATCCGCCTTGTTCATCACAGGCTGTGCCACTTGTGGGGTCACGTTCAAGGTTGCTGGTGGAGGTATGGCTATGTCCTTGATCATGGATGGTTTTCTCTGGCTTAGAGAAGTTGAAGACTTTGGTGAGGATTGAGGCTTGGATTCAATGCTAGATTGAGTTTGCAGCTTGAATTGCGGTTGATCGAAAAGATCAAATTCTGTCGATTCAGTCTTGATGCAGTAGTCATCAGTAGAGCTGGTGGTGGAAGTGCTGCAAAGATCATCGAGATCGGAGATGAAGCTGTCAATGGAAGCAAAGTCAGTCAAGAGGTGTTGCCTAATGAGTTCCAAAGTTGAAGCTTCATCAAAAGATGCCATTACAATTGAGGGAGGGGTGGTTTGTCTTCTTTTCTTGTCTTTTCTAATCGGCTTCTGCTCGAAAGAGAAATAAAAGATGAGAGTGAAGTTGCAAAACGAAGATTACTGGGATTTAAAGAAGAGGAGAGAAGGGAAGGTTTGAATATTCTGAGTGGAAATGAGGGAGTGACAAGTATATATATAAGGGTAGAAATTTGAGAAGCAGGAAAGATAGAGAGAAGGAGGCTTCATAGGAGGTTCCTGGGTAGCAAGAGGAAGCATCGTATTATCCGAAGCTGAGTTTAGGGAGGTGGATCGAAGCTGATCCTGTTGTCTTGTAGCGGACATTATACTAGTATTTACCAGTGGTGGTGGTCCGAGCCTTTTTACGAACCACCCTGTTTCCTGGCTGCTTCGGACCACAATCTTTAAAACGATGATGAGATTGCTTCGGCCTTCCCTAGCTAGGTAAAAATTAATGAGGTGCAAGTGGATGTTTTGTTGTATAAAAATGAACGAAATACAAGGAACAAAATAATTAAGAAATAGAAACAAAACTTGAGGCGTGCTTAGCACTGTCCTTAAGGATATTTCCCCAATAATGAGGTACCCTCCAGGATTCAACAAGCTCTTCCTCAAAGAGGGGAACACAACAACAGCAAAATAAATTAACAAGAGAAGTCCAGCAAATGAGATAAAGAAGAGAAGTATTTTCGGATGTATATCTGAAAAATATTGTGTAGTATTTATAGGCTACTATAATGTAACAGCTATGCCATATTTAATTTATAAATTCAAATATAAATATAGCAGTTGCCATAATTTAAATTATATCTATTACCATAATTTAAATTATACAATAAATATAGCATTGACTTTAATTCAAATTATATCTGTTACCATAAATTAAATTATAGCTGTTATAGAATTTATGGTGACAATTACCATATTTATGTTTATAATAAATATGTAGATCAAAACCGAAATTCCTTTTGAAATTTGTAACTGTAAGAAATAAATTTCAAAGGTTACAAATTTAATGTTTTCAGTTTAAGGGTTTTCAAAATATTTTAATCAAAACAACAAAAAGATTTCAGAGAGTATAGGCGTTGCCTCGCGCGCAGGGGGGGGGTGAATCAGAGGTTTTCCTCTTACTCAACTCATCCTCATGTGCGCGAGCTCACTTCTACTTCCTTTGTTGGTTACTACCCCATCTCATGTTTTAGTATATAAACACTTGATGAGAGTCTTCTTTTACCAATGTGGGATAGTAGGTCCTATATATACTCTCTACACTCAAGGAGTCTTTTGTGTTTTACCAATGTGGGATAGATTGTTGAAATATCTATATATAGTTTTTACAACAATCCCCCACATATTTCAAAAGGCTTTTAAAAATAATAATAATAATAAATATGTAAATAAATTTGCTGGATCTCTTTCACAAATAAGTATAATGCATCTAACCTGGTGTCTTTTGGACTATGAACCAGATTATAGAAAGTATGAGATTTAACTTACAGAATTATTGGTGAAATATATAATTTCTATGAACGCAATAATTCTAATTGTAAGTCAGGCATCTCACCCTCACATTATACCCCCACAATTCCTTGCTGTTTGACTCGGTTTTGCGCTTTTAGTCGGCCATGCGCGTGCCTGGTTATTCATGAGTGCTTTAAAGATTTTGCTAGTATCTTATGGGAGCGGCCCCACTCCACACTCATATAGGTGTTTCCATCAAGTGTTCATTGTATTTTGAACACTATCCATAAGGAATATGGAACTCATTAAGAACTTTATAATTCATCCTCTCCTTGATTTACAAACTAGCACTATTCTCACATCATAGAAAAGGACTTCTTTTATAGTGCTGTAAAATCATAAATAACTTTGTTATTACCCATATGAACCTAATTCATGGGATCTCCAATCTCATAGGTTGGGTTACCGTTATTTTGATTTCTTACTTTAGCATTAGTCCCATTCCTCTCGATGTTTCTAATATCATCTTTCTACCAAGAGGTTTAGTCAGAGGATCGGCCAAATTCATTTCTGACTTCACATAATCTATCGAAATAACTCCATCTTTTAACAGCTGTTTTACTACATCATGTCTTAATCGAATATGTCGATTTTTACCATTGAAAGATTTATTCTTTGCAATGGATATTGCCGCTTGACAATCACAATGCATGGATATAGAAGGTGTTGGTTTTATTCCCAATGGAATTTCAATTAAAAAATTTCTCAACCAATCAGCTTCATATCCTGCTAAGTCTAGTGCTATAAATTCTGACTCCATGGTGGATCGGGCAATTAAGCTTTGTTTGGAAGATTTCCAAGACACTACACCACCACCTAGAATAAATATATAGCCACTAGTGGATTTAATCTCATCTGAATCTGAAATCCAGTTTGCATCGCTGTATCCTTCCAATACAGTGGGAAATCCACTATATAGAATACCATAATTCATGGTACCTCTCAAATATTTCATTAGTCGGATTATTGCCGCCCAATGCTCATGATTAGGATTTTGTGTATATCTACTCAATCTACATACAGCGTATGCTATATCAGGTCGAGTGAAATTCATTAAATGCATCAGACTCCCAATGATCTGAGCATACTCAAGTTGACCAACAGCATCACCTTTATTTTTCTTTAATTGAGAGTTTGCATCATAAGGAGTACTCACAGGTGTCACATCAAAATGACCAAACTTCTTGAGAAGTTTTTCCACATAATGTTCTTGTGTTAACATTATACCATTATTACTCCTTACAATTTTTATACCTAATATTACACTAGCTTCACCCATATCTTTCATATCAAATTTAGATGCCAAGAAATGTTTAGTGCTATGCACAATATTCATGCTAGAACCGAAAATAAGCATGTCGTCTACATATAAACTAATGATCACATATTCATTATCACTCGTCTTAGTATAAACACATTTATCCACACTAACGGATGAAAAACCATCACTTAAAATTACTTGATCAAATTTATCATGCCATTGCTTAGGAGCTTGCTTTAAGCCATATAAAGATTTTCTCAATTTACAAACTTTATTTTTTTGATCAGTAATTGAAAAGCCTTCGGGTTGCAACATATATATCTCTTCTTCTAAATCACCATTTAAAAATGCAGTTTTAACATCCATTTGATGTATAAAGAGATTATGAATAGAAGCTAAAGCAAACAAAACTCGAATTGAAGTAATTCTAGCTACGGGTGAAAATGTATCAAAATAATCCACATTTTCTTTTTGAGTGAAGCCTTTTGCTACTAATCTAGCTTTATATTTATCTATAGAACCATTAGGAAGATATTTTCTTTTAAAGATCCATTTGCAACCAATAGGTTTTGCACCGGGAGGCAAATCAACAATCTCCCAAGTTTGATTTTGCAAAAGCGAATCTATTTCAACTTTAATTGCTTCTTTCCAAAATAAGGAATCAGAGGAAGAGACAGCTTCAGTATAGGTTACTGGATCATTATCTACTAAATAAGTTAAAAATTCATTTCCGAATGAAGTTTCTTTCCTTTGTCTCTTACTCCTTCTTATTTCCTCAATATGAGTCTCATCAATCCTATTATTATTGATAGGTGCGTCAATAAAAATAGGTGTGTGAGAAAACTTTTCCTTTAATGGAAAGATATGCTCAAAGAATTCGGCATTCTTTGTTTCTATAATAGTGTTGTGATCTAACACATCACTTTTTAAAACAAGAAACCTATATGCAACACTATTTTCGGCATAACCAATAAACATACAATCAAAAGTTTTTGATCCTATCTTTTTTCTCTTTGGATCAGGTAACATAACCTTAGCTAGACACCCCCACACTTTTAAATATTTTAAATTTGGTGGATAACCTTTCCAAAGTTTATATGGAGTTAAACCAGTTTTCTTATAAGGAATTCTATTTTGTAAATGACATGCAGATAAAATAGCTTCACCCCATAAATTATCAGGTGCGGAAGAACTAACTAGCATGGCATTCATCATTTCTTTTAAAGTTCTATTTTTCCTTTCAGCTATTCCATTTGATTCGGGTGAATAAGGTGGAGTAACTTCATGTATTATGCCTTCTTTTTCACAATAATCATTCATTAGAACATACTCACCTCCTCTATCTGATCTAACTCTTTTGATTTTTTTGTTTAGCTGATTTTCTACTTCTGCTTTATATAACAAAAACATGTTATAAGCTTCATCTTTACTTCTAAGTAGGTAAACTTTTGTAAATCTTGAAAAATCATCTATGAAGGTCACATAATATTTCTTGCCTCCTCTAGTCATGGTTTGTTTTAAATCTCCTAAGTCTGTATGTATTAAGTTAAGTAAATCAGTTTCTCTTTTAACAGATGTACATGTTTTCTTAGTAATTTTAGCTTCAACACATACTTCACATTTATTCATGGATGAACAATTTGAACTAGAGATTAAACCAAGAGAGTTCATTTTCTTAAGGTAAGATTGACTAACATGTCCTAATCTAGCATGCCATAGATCAATACTATCAAGCAAGTAAGCAGAAGATGATGCATTTTCATTCATGTTTTCAGCAACATTGAGTACAAAAAGTCCATGGTTACAATATCCCTTCCCCACAAATACATTGTTCTTTGTCATTACAATCTTATCAGATTCAAATGACACCTTAATCCCAAATTTTCCCAACACAGCTACAGAGACCAAGTTTGCTCTTATATTAGGGACATGCAGCACCTCATTCAAAGCCAATGTCTTTCCCGAAGTCAACTTCAAAATGACTTTGCCTTTTCCAAGAACATTTGTTGTCCTTGAATCTCCAAGGTAGACCACTTCTTCTCCATCCTTAAAGGGTGTATAAGTTGAGAAGAATTCTTTATTTGCACATATGTGCCTTGTAGCACCGGAGTCTACAACCCAATTCTTCTCATTGGTCACCATATTAATTTGAGAAACAACCGCAGCAATAATGTCTTCTCCTTCAACCATGTTGACCATAGTCTTAGGAGGATTGTTGTTTCTCTTTCTATTACGACATTGAGGTGCATGGTGGCCAGGTTTGCCACACACAAAGCAATTTCCCTTTTTCTTAAAATTGTTGTTGGGTTTGGATTTGAACATAGTGATATTGTTACCATTGGACTTAAAATTCTTATTAAATTTGTTGTCATACCTTTTTTGATGTGGACTCCCTTCCACCAAGTTTGCTTTGGTGGTAATCTCCTTCTTCCTTGTTACTTGGAGTTCCTTTCTATTTGTGTCTTCAATTATGATGTGAGTGATAAGGTCAATCAATGACAATTGTTTGTGCTTGTGCTTGAGTTGTTGCTTGTAGTCGCTCCATGAGTTAGGTAGTTTTTCGATGAGTATTCCAGCAATGAAAGCTTCAGGAAGGTTGATATTCTCAGCCTTCATATCTTCAAGGAGCCTATGGTATTCATTAATCTGAGCCTTGATGTCTTTGTTGTCAACCATTTCCCAATGGTAAAATTTACCAATGACAAATTTCTGTTTGCCAACATCTTCGGCAGTGTATTTTGCAACCATGTTGCCCCATATTTCCCTTGCTTCCTTGTAGCTGCAATACACATCAAACAACTCATTGGAGAGAGTGCTTAAAATAGAGTGCCTACAAACCTTATTTCCATGTGTCCATGCTTCGGCATTCTCAGCATCTTTGGGATCGGCAAGAACCCAAGCCACACCATGCAAGTCAAGAACACCAAAGATCCTCTCTTGCCATCTTCGGAAGTTCTCTCCAGAGAACACCTCAATCTTTGAGATGTCAGGAAAGGGCTTGGCCAAAGCAACAGTGGTTGGCCTAGGCAATGGAGCAGTGGCTGCTGGAGGGGGGAGAACAATTGCAGCAGCATCAGCAGCGCTGAGAGCAGGGGTAGCAATAGCAGCAGTGTTTCCGTCCATTTCAAAAATAGATATCCTTAAGATTGTTGTATAAAAATGAACGAAATACAAGGAACAAAATAATTAAGAAATAGAAACAAAACTTGAGGCGTGCTTAGCACTGTCCTTAAGGATATTTCCCCAATAATGAGGTACCCTCCAGGATTCAACAAGCTCTTCCTCAAAGAGGGGAACACAACAACAGCAAAATAAATTAACAAGAGAAGTCCAGCAAATGAGATAAAGAAGAGAAGTATTTTCGGATGTATATCTGAAAAATATTGTGTAGTATTTATAGGCTACTATAATGTAACAGCTATGCCATATTTAATTTATAAATTCAAATATAAATATAGCAGTTGCCATAATTTAAATTATATCTATTACCATAATTTAAATTATACAATAAATATAGCATTGACTTTAATTCAAATTATATCTGTTACCATAAATTAAATTATAGCTGTTATAGAATTTATGGTGACAATTACCATATTTATGTTTATAATAAATATGTAGATCAAAACCGAAATTCCTTTTGAAATTTGTAACTGTAAGAAATAAATTTCAAAGGTTACAAATTTAATGTTTTCAGTTTAAGGGTTTTCAAAATATTTTAATCAAAACAACAAAAAGATTTCAGAGAGTATAGGCGTTGCCTCGCGCGCAGGGGGGGGGTGAATCGGAGGTTTTCCTCTTACTCAACTCATCCTCATGTGCGCGAGCTCACTTCTACTTCCTTTGTTGGTTACTACCCCATCTCATGTTTTAGTATATAAACACTTGATGAGAGTCTTCTTTTACCAATGTGGGATAGTAGGTCCTATATATACTCTCTACACTCAAGGAGTCTTTTGTGTTTTACCAATGTGGGATAGTCTTTTGAAATATCTATATATAGTTTTTACAACATGTTTGTCTAGTGGTTGAAAGGATTTGTTTCTTTCTTCTATACTAGGGTTCAAGTTCCACCATGTATGTCTGTCATCCCCGCGGTGTCTTACATGATCACTGAGTTTGTAGGATGTTCAGTGAGTTCAGGGATTAGTTGTGGTGCGCGTAAACTGATCCAGACACCCCGGTTATTAAAAAAAATAATGAAGAGGTTTACTGCTATAATTATGCATTTCCCCCCCTTGGATAGGGTATCTTTCCCTTTCATGTAATGAAGAGTTAGGGAGAAGCACTGGAATCTTCATTGTTTATGCGACAATCAAATTGTACCCAGTATACATTAGAATGGCTTGAATATTTTGTTGAAAAGATTTGATCCTGCTTTCCCATTTCAGCTTAGCAGATAAATTAAACATTTACTTTTAGGGTTTTTTGTCCTAGCAAGAAAATCAATTTTCTTTTATCCTACTAAAAATAACACTTTAAATTTGAATACCACATAACGATGTTAATTATGATATAATATAAGAAATAAATTCATTTACGCGCCACGAGAATATAGGATGAGAAGAGTAGATACATGCGCTATTAATGTTATCCGGGTCCCCATTGACATTTTTGGATCGTTGAACAAAATAGCAACCGCCAAGATGATGATAATAATTAAAAAAGAGTTTATTGACACGTGAGAGTTGATTATAAGAATCTTCTATGGTTTTGAAAACTTGGAAGGTAGGTTTGGATAAAAATCAGCTAACGGGGATGACTCCTTAACCTTCATAAATGTTATATTCAATCTAGCTAGGTGGTAGACCATGGATTCATTTATTTATTTCATTCATTGATCATGGACGCATATGCAAGAATCCCTTTTCTATTTCTTTTCCATATAAAAAAAATAAACAAGTTGTTTTCGTAAGATCAACTTATTGACTCTTTGACGACAATGTTTCAAAATTGCTTCAATCTTGTATTTGAAGAAAATAAATAAATAAATAAATAAACTCAAAGAATTTGACATGTGGTGTGATCATTAGAAGAGCACGAAAAGTCTTCTCTCTAACTTAACGGTCTTTCTAACTTAACGGCCAAGTGAAAATTAGTGGCAAGCAAAAATACAAATGGCAGATTTCACATTTTTCTATGTTTCATGGAATACGCAACCAAGTTTCCTCACAGATAATATAATTTTCTGCTCTGTATTTCTCTATCGACTACCTCATTCGACCTTCTTGGGTCCTTCTAGTTTGGGCGGCTTGCCTGTTCTTAGAATTCATCCATGTCATCATTCCATTTTCCTAGTCGATTGAATGTGGTTTTATTGTTTTTGTATGGAAATATATTAAAATAATATTTTTAATTCTTAAAATAATATTTTTAACATGAAATGATCTAAAAACATCCATAAAAATTTAATTTAAAATAAAAAATAAAAATAATTTTCCAGAGAAACAGATAATAAATGATGGGAGCTCTATATGATAAATAGCACTATACATTTCGAGAAACACCTATGATCCATGGAGTGGGTATACCAGTGGTTTAATTAGTTAGGAAATTATATATTATCTGACAATAATTCATAAAAACAACTACAACCATGGCAGCAATAATAATAATAATAATAATAATAATAATAATATCGATGCTTTTCAGAGCAAAGACTTCGTGTATTCACATCGTGGCACCAGAAAATTGAAAACAGGAGCTGATCAGATTAAACCAAGACTCGAGACCAGATTCAAAAACCATGCGGTTTGAATATTGACTTTTACGTTCAACTATACAGAGCAAGACTTTTCAATCCTGTAATTATTTCTGCAAGCCTAAGCAACCGAACCTGCTTTGCATGGAGCTGTCTTCATCCACCACTTGCCGATCTTTCAAGCCCCACCCGCATCAACTTGCCAGCAAGTTGGTGTTCAATTGTGCCCCGTGGTGTGGACCCTAGTGATTCAGACACTGAACTTGGACGCGCCCGCGCGCGTGCTCCGATATAATTTTGATAGCTACTTTTCAAAAACCAGTTGTAAATTAATTAAAATAAAACTTTTATTTTTAAAAATCGTTTTTGATATCACGAGATAATAAAAAACAAATTGATCATGGTGTCTTTTCTTCTTGATACACAGCTGTTATTATTTGTCCGGACTGATAGTGGTTTCATTAACCATGGATAGGACCCTCCACTCCTTCTATGTCTGAACATGGATATGGTTGCTTAACGTAAGAGAAGATGTCTGATGGTGACGGGGTTGACATTGTTCAGCTGTCATTCAATGGCCCAGTTTGTCTTTTCAGCCCAACCACTACTCTACTTTGAAGCCCATGACATGGCTGGAATCTTTAATTAGAGCACGCCTTGTATTTCTGTAGAAATAAGATTATTTCTGCGTCATTTACCCTCTTTTATGGTTTGAAAAGCAATTTAAACAAATTTTATAATTAATTAGGATTATAGGTTTTTATATATTTGTAAATAACGCTATAAACGAGCGTGATTTACTTTAGAACTATCCCATTAAAAAATCATCCCATTAACACCCTTCTCTCTCACTCAATCCCACATATATTTGGAATAAGTTTTAAAAACGAGAATAGGTTGAAAACAAATATTTTTCCATTAAATTAACTCTATATTTTTTAAAAAAATTCAAAACAAATAAATAAATAAATTGCAAATTAAGTCAATTCAATCGGCGTAAGCAATTAAAATCAATTATAGTATACAATCGGTTTCGAAGCTCACAGATAATTTCAGTTTTCTAAAGAAAGAAAAAAATAATTTGGAGAAGCCATCTACACCCTTAGTTCCAGACTTGAAACATTTATAGCACATTAAAATTTTGGAGAGAAAAATAAATAAATAAAAAATCCCTCTTTTTTTTAAAAAAAAAATAAGAACGTTTTTGAGCTAGCTTTTGTACATCCAAATCAGATCTTTTTCTTGTAAAGTTTTAAGCAATTGATTTACATCCGATTTTGTGAATTTAAGATATTTATTTTTCATAACCTTCTCTTAAAATCGTATTAAAATGGTAATGTGGAGAAAAGAACTAGCTCATGCCTGGAGTCAACATCTCGAATCTATAATATATATTTGACTCAAAATGACATGAACAGAATATTTTTATAAATGATTTCATGTTTTAACATTTTACCTTAGATTAATTAAATTAAATTTCAATAGGTTTCGTGCGCAGTAGAACTTGATTAATTAGTGAATAAGTGTCCATTTTGGGAGTCGGCAAGACTCACTGAGTTGAATGTTATTATCAACATAACATTTAAATAGAAAACGTGTTACTGGAATGTAGTTGTACAACATGACAAAAAAAAAACTATCAGTGATAGTAAAATTATGCTTTTGCTATTTGAAGAAATTTTTGTTTGTAGTGGTTAAGGGAGGTTTTGTCGTTTTCAATGTCCAATTAATCATTAAAAAATGGTTAAGAGATATGTTTATCTTTCTATTTTTCTCATAAACACTACAAAATACTTATCTATCTTTGCACTAAACAAATTGAACAACTAGGCAATGGTATTTATGCCTTTTGTGTTTTTTCTTATGTTCTTTTTATTTCACTATTATAAGTTGGATTTGGAAATCGAGTTTTTTTTTATTTTTCGAGATTTTAGTGTCTGTTTGAAATTGTAGTTGTGATTGCTTTTAAAAGTGTTTTTCATTCTTAAATGTATTAAAATGAATTTTTTTTATTTTTTAAAAATTATTTTTGATATCAGCACATCAAAATGATCTAAAAATATTATTTTTTTTAATTGAAAGTGTAAAAAAAAAAATCTTTTTATTTTTTTTAAAGACATTTTTAAAACACAATGTAAAACACTCATTTAATTTAATAATACTGATCACGAGTTTTAAGAGTTGTTATAATTAGAAATTTTATCATATTGACTTTTTAAAAAAAAATGATCTTGTGACTTAGACTTTGAATTTTACAGTCTTTTATGGATAGCTTTAAAAAAAATGTTTTATTTTTGTATATATAAGCTTTATTTTATATATAAAAAAAGTGTTTATTTTAAAATAATTTATAATATATCCATCCTCACGTGGTATTTTTTTTTTATCTTATTCACTTAGTTTCATGTATTTCTATTTTTATTAATTTTAATAGATAAATTCAATAGTCATGGACAAAATACCGCCCTAAACAGAGCACTGGTAAAGTATCTAGTTTAGCTGTGTTGCAGCAGAGTTTAACTTCAAACTTTGCGGCTTTCAACTCTAGGCATCATTCTCTACACAGCAGAAACTGCAACCGCACGGTGTCGTATATATTTATTTACACACAGAGACCAAAACAGTAAGCAGAGAAAAAATTGAGCCAAATTATTATTATTATTATTTCAACTGCTTGAATAATTGAACATGAATCGCATCTTGCTGTTGCTAGCTTGTTAATTGTTTTTGGATTCTAGCTTGTTATTATCATTATACTGATCCACTCATGGAACCCCGCAGGGTCTCAATTTCCAGCTTGATTTCATAAAGAGAACTTTGACTATAAAAATTAGTTGAGGATACCTAATATTGATTATAATATTCTTCGTATAAAATATATTTTTCTAAAAATAAACTTAAACCTGTGGCCAAGTTCTCCCTCCCCTCTGTAAGTTAAAATCCCAAACCTAACACATTCTTTTCATCTCCAGAAACCTGAAATTAATTAAATCTCATAAGCTCATCATTGACAGCCTTGCCCTCTCCCTTTCTTCTCATTCTAGATCTTCCTGCCATGTATGCTCGCCACCACCGGCTCTTTCCTCTCATTTCTGACACCATGGATCGTCGAGGTTTTGGAATGATGGCTTATGTTGGATTAATTAGTGAATTATGGGTTGCAATACTTTGGGTTTTAATGATGAGTGGGTCTGTTGAGGGATTGAATCGCTAACCTGAACGTGATTTGAAAGAAGGGAATTTGTATTTTGCTGTTTCTTCTAGGTGATTTTTTATTTTTGTTCTTGTTCTTGATTTTATTAACTTTTCTTGGAGTTTGAGTTGGCGTGGATTCATTATTGGGTTTTTGAATTCACGTACATATTTTTAAAATTAGGAGTACAATCTCATAAAAAAGACAAGTATATTGACTAGCAAAAACAAAAATAAAAGTGGGAATTTGATTTCCCCAATCCTTACACGTCATTATTAGTTAGTTAATTGTATTAAAAATAAATAAATAAAATGTATATATGTAAATATATATTGTAATTTACACCTCAAATAACTTTATTCAGTCTAATTAATTAATGTTACCCACCTACCAAACTAGCTAAAAATATCCACTGCCGATTTAGCAACATGACATAGAATTTCAAGATTATGGGCGTCATGTTCTCCTACGGACACTCTAGAGCCGACAGGACTTATTCTGTTTGTTTTTTCTTTTGTCATGTTAGGGATATACATTGAAATAATATCATGCCCTAGATCTACCGCATATTAATCCTTTTAAAAACATTTTTTTCTCAATTTTCAACATTTAACAACGGTTGAGATATAAGGTTATTTTGGAGTCATAGATTATCTGTCGAGTTATACAGTGAGATAGCCATTTTTATTATGAATTGCTCTGTTGGAGAAAACCATATACAATCATCACTTAATTATATCTGCTTTTATGATGTTACCTTTGACTTTGTGATGTGGTTAGATGTAAAATGCAAACCCACTAGCAAGCACGTTATTTTATATTTTGATTTAGTTTGCATATTGAAAGTATTTAGTTAATGTCCAATATATAAAAAAAAAAAAATAGTGGGGCTTTTTTTTGTATCACTTATCACTAGAGCACCAATCAAATGAAACCTACATAATCACAATGATACGACATCATGGCATATAGTAGGAGTAAAATCTAGGGTTTTTTTAATCTCTAAAATTTTATGATCCTAAACCGTAAATAAATAAAAAAAAAAATAGAGTTTTGAAGCTCTAAGATTACAACTCCGAATATAATATACTAAAAAAATATTTAATTTAGTAATTCTCAATTTAAAAAATAAACTACAAGATTATTTAAATACCGGAAAAACATTCTAATTAGAAAATAATATAACTAAACTAAAAGTCATAATTTAAGTAGACAAAAAATCTTAATTAAATCAATAATTCCAATTCAAATAATAAGAAAAAAATTATAGATTTTATTTGAAGGCTTTTTCGATCTCCGATTACTATGAGATTTTTTATATATTTCATACACATGTTGATCTCATTTCATGCAATAATGAGAATTTTTTATTTTAATTTCATGTCAAGAAAGAAATTAGAAGAAGAAGAATATGTATACCAGTTGAGTTATAACTAAAGAATAGTTGTACTGACAGCTGTTTTTTATTTTTATTTTTCGAGGTTTTTTTATAAATCTTAATATCTACCATGTTAATGACAGCCACACAAAACATGTGGAACCAGATTTTCCGTTTAGGATAGCAACATGGTACTCTGTAGTTGTCGGTTGCTATTAGGATTGGGCTCGTCAATCTTATCCTCAGCAAGTGATGGAATCATGGCAAGGAGGGGTGCATCCGTACAACGTCCCTGTCATGCTCTGTCCCGTGGCCTCTCATTCGATGGCTTTTACAGGGTACTTTCTTTTTTTAGATACAACAAGTTGCCAATTGTATGAGATGAACGACAAGACTCACATGTGCTGCCAATTTGTATGGTAAGATCCTACTTGGGCATTTTCGTAAAGTACGCTCTTTTCTTTTACTTTTTCTTTTTTTACCCCACATCAACCAGTAAATTATGCCGCGTTGAAATGTAGGTGTCCTTTGATTCTTGAAGAAAATATAACAGGTGCTCTTATGAGTTAAGATTATTGATTTATTGGGGCAGTAAATATTTGATTAATATAAGCTGGATGTCATGATTATCGGAGTAATTTGAAGTATGTTTGTAATTGTTGTTGACTTTATTTTTTAAAGAGTTTTTATTCGGAAATATAATGAAAAAAATATTTTTAATATTAACATGTTAAATAATTATTTCAAAATAAAAATATTTTTTTTAAAAATACAATATCAAACAGCTCGCCCCATAAATCAATGTTATTAAACTTAAATCAGACAAATCTTGAAGTGCGTTTTAACTATGTTGTTGTCTCTTGAATATAGTCGGGGGAGGGGGCGAGGTTCCGTTTCTGCCTCTTGAATCCAGCTCAGGAGTTGAAATACGCAAGAGGCACCCCCTACCATGATGCACTAGATAACAAACAGCCTTATAATGTAAGCAAAAATCTTACCTAATCAATGCTCCCGCGTGTATTTTATTCATGTATAAACTATTAACTCTCAAAGATAAGAAACGGACAATATCGGGCCTTTGCTTAGCTTTCTTCGATAGTAAAAAGGAATTGGCCATAAATAAATAAATAAACTCATATTAAAATTATAGAGATTTTACACGCGCTCGTGCTCTAATTCCCATTCTCCTATTTTATACTGTTAAGCTCCGCTCTTTATTTTATTTTCTTACATCAAAAAACTCTATTTTCTAGAAAACACACTTTATTAATTTAGTAAAACAAATAAAATTCTGATTATTCTAGATTCTTACAAGCATGCATATCCTTATTTGAATTCAAAATTTATTGTGTAAATCATAAGCTATTTACTATTACAACAAATTCTTAAGAACATTCTACTCTTTATGATCATCGTATATATGAAACCAGTTAATTTAATTAAAAATCCAGGTTAATTTGATGATCCTATCCATCTGTCAAAATTTAATTATCAATTAGTTGATTTTTCTTTTGTAAAGATGTGGTTTTAGTTTTTTATATATTTTTTTTAGTTGACGGGAGTGGATGCATAACTCGAACCTGGTCCCGGGCCCACCCTTCATCCAGATTTTATAACTATGCCTGCTATCAGCTTCATGGTCCAGATGGATGCAGATTAACGGACCGACACCATAGTTGTTAGAAGATGTACGTCCTGACAAATCCAGCAATCAAACAAAACCACGGATGAGAGACATGTCCTCGTTTTATTTTATTTTATTTTATTCTAACGGCCATCATTTTTTTGGGCAATTTTGTACAGAAAAATAAATTCTTTTAAATTTCGGTGTTATAATTTTTATCCATATTTGAACCCACGCATTAACTAGGTTTTCTCGTGTTTTTTTGAATTGAAAATAAGAATACAAGAAGAACCTCTTTATTTATCATTGGGAAAAAATCAGAAAAAAAGAGGGATTAATACGTCACCCGGAATTACAAATTATATCAGGAGTTTAATTCTTGCTTTTTCTTTAACAATTTCCCTGTTCTTCCTTGTGAAGCTCATTTCTCGATACTTCTAGTGTGAAACTATTATGTGGACACAACCACCTCCACGTCACCCGCAGATATTAGTTTGCGAGATGCTTTCTCTCGTCTCATGGGTAGTGGCGAATGGATGACATGGGCTGGTGATATCACACTCCCACATTATCTACCACGGGACAGCAACCCAGCTCGATCTGCCCACTTGTGCATTGAAATTTCATTAAAAAAATAAAAACAATAAAAAGGGGATTGTCACATAGGCACCGGCAATAAAATATTAAAATTAAATTGTGAAAAATATCATCACCAACTTGTCCATCTTCCAAATTTTGAATGGAGACATGTGGATGGACGAGTGAGAGACATGTGGATGGAAATATATGTATATCTATATCTATATATATATATATATATATATAGATATAGATGTACACAGCACCCCCCCTTACAAATCTTTCATCATCTCCTTAACTGGGTCCTGTCATTCTTTCATTTTTCTCTTCTAATACCCCATCAAAATTAAAAAAAGAAAAGAAAAAGGGAGCAAATTCTATCCTCCAAAAACTAACCCAACAAAACATATATACCTTCTCCCTTAATTTATCACTCAAGAAACATGAACGAGATTAGCTCACTGTGCGAGTTTAGTGCTCTGTATCATCATCATCAACATAGAAGTCCGAGCTTTAATTCTCTTATTTCTTGCTTAAACGAGACATGGGGTGACTTGCCGTTAAAAGTTGATGATTCTGAAGATATGGTCATTTACAATTTCCTCAGAGATGCTGTTAGTTCTGGATGGTCTCCAGTAGACTTGAGCTCTTCAACCGCTACTTCTTCTTCTTCTTCTTCTTCTTCTACTACTACCACCACCACCACCACCACCACGATAATAGCTAATGTTGTAAAAGCCGAGCCGAAAGACGAGCCGGATCTGGAAGCCGATCCCATTAAATTGGTTCAAGAATCTAGCTTAAATATGGAAGCTGTTGTTACTAAGAAGGTGGTGACCAAGGGAAGACACTATAGAGGAGTGAGGCAAAGGCCGTGGGGGAAGTTTGCGGCTGAGACAAGGGACCCAGCTAAGAATGGCGCGAGAGTGTGGCTCGGGACTTACGAGACGGCAAAGGAAGCGGCTTTGGCTTATGATAGAGCGGCTTATAGAATGCGTGGCTCAAAGGCTTTACTTAATTTTCCACATAAGATAGGGTCTAATGAGCCGGATCCGGTTAGGATCACTGCCAAGCGTCGACAGCCAGATACAGGTCTGACGGCTGTGGATACTGGCTCGGCTAAGATGAGAAAAATGTTGGTGGTTGAGGGAGCTGAGTTGGAAAGGGGGGTGGGATATAATATGTTTCAGGTTGGTCCTCATAAGGGGTTAATGCCAGTTGGCGAGCAATTATTGGCTAGTTAGTTTTTGTTTTGGGTGGTGGTGTGGCTGTTGGGGCAAGGAAATAGGAATGTTTAATGTTCTGAATGTTAATACAATTAGTGTTTTTTTTTTTTAATGGAATGGTTGTAGAAATGTAGATGCAAGCCCACGAGTGAAATAGTCAAAAGCATTACATAAAATAATTATTTTCCTTAACATATAAATAAATACAAGCACATAGCTGCAAATACATGTATGATTTTTCTAACGGTTACTAATTAAAAGAGATATATATCGTGCATTTATAACATTTAAGAGATTTATTTCATAATTATAATTGACAGGAGATTGAAAAGGAATGTGTTAGAGGATTTGATTTAGGACTAGTTAGACAAGGTAGAATTCAAGAAACATGGTCGTGTCAAGAGTTTCATCATAATAAATTGACCAAGATCACTAAAATCAATCAATCGTGATTAGCTATCAATCATGGTCAATTAATCAATTGATAAAACCCACCATACAAGATATTTATTTTGTTTATTTATATAGGTTTTAGAGTTTTATTTGGTTTAGGTTTTTCTTGTTTATTTATATAGGTTTTAGAGTTTTATTTGGTTCAGGTTTTTCTAAGAAGGTTGGGTTAAGTTTGAAGCTGTGAGTTTTATTGATGCTTGTAATTTTATATTTGAGAAACTTTAATATAATTTTTTAATAATTCTTTTTTCAAGTAGGTTTCAAAGTTTTATTTGGTTTAAGTTTAAAGTTATAAACTTTTTTCTTTTATTATATATTTTCAATTGGTATCGTACCGGATTATATCATAAGAGCAATAACTACATCATCTCACCCATGATAGGATTGCAAGTTGTCTAAGATGCAGTGAGGACTCGATAATGATAGGAATGGTCGTTAACAAACATAAATAATCAACCATACCAATTACTGATAAAAATATGGAAAAACAAGAATTGTAATGAGAAAATAAACATGTCTAGAAAGTTACCTTCAAGGTGTATCAAACCCCAAATATGTTCCTCCAATCCTATTTAAACAACCACAACATGTTTATGTGAAGGAGTTTAGTGAGATCAAGGTTCAAGAGAATTACAAGGATTTTACAGATTATGACAGAAGGAAATATGAGAAATAACATTACCCCAAGACAGCAAATGAGTTTTAATTGAAGGTACATTTTCCATAGCTTTAATAGAAACTTGAAGATAAAGAATTTCCTGAGTGGTTTGTCAAATATAAAAGAGGTCTATAAAATCAATAAATATAATAGAAAATAGGATAATAAGGCTGGTCGTATATACACTTAAATAAAGAGTTTATTCTTGGTAAAAACTTCCAATTAATACACGTGCAAACCAAGGAAAACAATTAGTCTCCTCATGGGCGGGGGAGGATAAAAAATATATGCTATATGACAAGTTTCTTCATCTTGACCAAGAGAAATAATTATTTCAGCAATATTAGGATATTTATGAGGAAATGAGTATGTTTAAAAGTGCAATGTCGAGTTGTAAAGGTTGATAGAACATAACCACTTGTGAGAGATAAAATCATAACAAATTGCAATATTTCTAAAAAGGTCAAGACATGTAATCCAGTAGAAGATTCAAGTGAAGAAATTATTTACACTAATAAAGGCGAGGAGAATGATTCTAAAGGTAGAGATGTTACTGCAAAAAAGGTTATTACTAATAGAAAATTTGATCATTTCAAGAGATAGCATGATGAGAAAAGTAAAATCAATGCTTTTGAAAAATGAAAGATGGTCCAAATATTGCAAACACCTTTTGCTAGATAAATTTCCATTAAATTTAATAGTGCTTAAAAAAATATCACACCTTAAATAATGACTTATTTGAGTTGATTATTGACATTGGTAGATGTTATAAGAAACATGTTTTTTACATCAAACATGAAAGAACACAAATAAAAAACTCTCTCTCTCTCTTTTTTTCTTTGATCTTTGCTGGCGATTCTTCCCTGTATCTCAATTTGGAGACAATCTAAGATCTGACATGAGCTCTTATGTGCATCTTTAGATAATAAAAACCAAAAAAACTTGATGGTAAAAAAGCCATGTTGCCCAACAAAAGAAAAATCAGTGCAAAGTTTATAAAAAGAAATCTAAAATACTCTCTTAAAATAACTGAAACAATCAGCAAAGTAAGAGTCAAAACAATAATTACAATGTTAAAATCATGGTAAATTTGATTGTGTCCATGGGGAATGTCTGGACTTTTTTTTAACTCGATCTATAAGGTTTTGATTATTTTAATTCAATAAATATAAATTTTATTTTGGCAAAAAAAAAAAAAACATTAACCAAGCGATATAGTATAATTTTATAAAAAATTAACTATATTTTATTTCTTTCTTTTTTAAATTAACTGTCATCCATCCTTGATAGTATAATTTTAAAACCTCTTGTAAATTTGTATTATACATGTAGTTGATTTTTACTTTTAGTACAAAATTGATCGTTTGTGTTACATCGTGGATCGATATTTTGTTTTGTAAAATATTTTGGTATCACAAACACATAAAAAATCCAAAAATCTGATCATAGTTCCAGCCAGCCATATAATTTAATTTTATCAAGACAAAAAAAAGTACTAAGATTACCAAGAAAAAACCTTTATCTAGGGGGAAAAAATAATAGTGTTTAATTTTTAGCCAGTTAAATATGAAAGGAAGAAGTAAGATAAAAAAGGAATAAAAAAATTGTTATGAGTCAATCTAAGCTAGCATTATACATATATAATTTGGGGATTAAAGGACAAATCAATTCAGGTTAACTTGTCAATTCAGGGCAATCGAGATAACATGATAAAAAATAAATTAAAGAAAACCATGCATGCTAACTTTCAGGACAATATTGAATGAGATAAAAAATAAATCACACAAAAAGATTCAAAATAAAAAATAGTAATTAAAACTATAGTTAAAATCAAAATAAAATAATAAATTAAAGGAAAACAATATGTTTTTTTTTGGTTAAATTAAAAAGAATAATAACCTTGACAAAAGAATTTAAAAAATATAGAAAATCATGAGCAAATTGTGAAAAATAATAAACCATAAATTTTGATTGAATGATGTAATTGAAAACTAACAAAACTTCTATAAAAAGCCAAAAAAGTAATTATAAATCAAAAAAATATGGATCAAAATAAAATAAAATATTAATTTTTTTACTTAGAAAATAAATTTACAACCCGTGTCAGGCGTGTGGTTAAAATAGCTTAGTTGTATTACGTACGTGCGGAATTTTCATACGCCAAAAGCTATAAAAGGGAAGGTTGTTTAATTGGAAGCCCGAATAAGACCATAAAGTATAAAGCCCAAAGAGAACCAGCTAAAGCCTCAAAGCTAATCGGAGCGACAGTCCATAAGCCCATCCAATAAGCCTATTGGGCTGAAGGATAGCACGCTTACAGGCCCAATGCCTCCTGATTTTTGAGAAACAGATGAAGTGCTCCTTTTACTTGGACTCATTTTAGTGGCTATGCGGTCAACTTGAACTTAAGGAGAGGTGATTTAAAATATTTAATATTAAATAATCTTAGGAAGAGGATGATGATTCAGCTGACCTGGCTCAAATAAATTTTTATAAATAATTATTTTATCTAATGGATAATAAAGAAGCTATAAATATTATATCAAATTCTGATTTAAAATTGTATTTCACACACACACACACACACACACACACACACACACACACACACACTAGCACTGTTTAACTAAATCTAAGAAATACTTTGTTTTTATTCTACATATATCAACATCAAAGAACTATCATCCTCTGACTTCTCTTAGAGATTTTCTAAACTAAACGTGACGAAAACAATCACATAATTCTAAGTTTGATCAGATGCAAGAACAGTCAAATGCACAAATCGGGACTCTCTTATCGATCTATCTACTCATTATGCCAAAGTATAGAGGTGTTATTTCATTTATATTTAATATCAGATCTAGTCCTTATTTTTATGATTTATTTTCTTTGATTTTTTCTCTTTAGTAATATCCCTCATTGTTTGGTTTAATTTGATTTTATATCAAATTGTACCCTTATTATATTGATTTTTTAAGCCCTTTTACTAATTAGATTTTGTTTTCAATCTTATCCCTCAATATATGATTTTAATTTATTTTTATGTCAACTTTGGTCTCAATTCTTTTATTGTTGTTTGGTTTATTTTGGATCCTTTGTTTATTGCTCATTATTTTTTTCTCAATTTAATTCCTTATTTTTTCTATACTGAGGATAATTACTTGTTTTGTTTTCCTTCTACGAGATTAGTCTTGGTCTCATGACCAAGTTTAAGAATTTTGAAAGTTAACATGAATTGACTTTAATATTCTTGGTCTCATGACCAAGTTTAAGAATTTTAAAAGCTAACACGAATTGACTTTAAGGTCTTTTTCTAATTTTTTTTTTTCAATTTCATCCTGTCATCTTATTTTTTAGGAAGTGATCGTTTTGTTTTTGCTCTCACTTTCTTTTTATATGGTTATTTCAATCCTTCATCCATATTTACGGGGTTAATAGGTTGACCCAAAACATTTCACTATAAAATTCTAATTTTTGAAGGAATCGTAGATCAATACTATGATATGGGAAACCGACGTATGATGTAAATAAATAAAGAACGATTTATCACTTAAGCCATTATTTTCTCTTGGTGGTGCACAAAATAATAATAAAAAAAACTTCTGGCTAGGGATTTTGTGGGTTGCTCAGCAAATTGTAGAGACCAGCTAGAAATGCAGGTTCTTCTACCAAAATATACACATATCACAAGGTCAATTGAAAAAGGTATATATAGCTGGAGAAGCAAGAAGATCAATTATGGAAACGAAGAGAAGAAATGGATGATAACTTCGTAAAGTTATTAGAAAGATTTTTACAAGAAAAATATTTAAAAAAATACCATTAAAAGACGTGGTAAACTGGCAATTAACCACATGCCTTGCTGTTCATCCATCGCCTGTGCGTGCATCGCACACCCATGCAAAAAGCTTGCAAGCCCTAACAACTAGACTAGATCTGTTCCGACCAGCCCCGAACAACCTCTCCCTCGCCCAATCCCTACTCTAGTTTTGTTTAAAACTATCCCAAGCACATATTTGTCTATTTTATTTCGATTGTGGCTTTGTTTTTTCAATTAAAATAAAATATCTTAGTTCTAGACTGTTTTTACACCTCATTGTTTTGGGTTGTACTGATTATGTATATATATATATAATTAAATATATTAATTCAAGTTCTTTTAGTTTAAATTAAAAAATAAATTTTTTTAGAATTGGGTAATTTAATCTAAAAAAACACAATAAAATAATTTTTCTGAATAAAACTATGAACATGTATAATATTACGATAATGTTATTATCAATCTCGCAAGTCTATTACATTGTCTGATTGATTTTATTTTTTAACATAATATATATGAATATGCCAAGAGACTCATCGTAAAATTTCATCTCAATCTAACGATCCGATTAAAAGATATGATTGATATTGTAAAATTATTCATTAATTTAAGAAACATCATTTGGCCAAAACAGAACCGTCAGAACAAAACCAAAATATTCCGGGTGAAATTCAGACAAGATTTCTGGGACGGGTCACAATTATAAACGAGATAAAAATTACATCATTTTATCTTGTTTTTTTAACTTACACAAAATATTTTGGTTGTTTTAATCTTAACAAAACGAAATTAACAACACACACGTACCTGTCTGTATTGTTTGGAGTTCTTGGGAACCACACACAAAGTTTCAGTGCAGGCACATAGACCAGGCGCATATGCAGAGTAGATACCACACTTTTCCACCGCAAAAGCATCACCGTTAATGGACAACACCAACCTCTCAACTCATGGTAGTAGCATCACACTCTCCAAGCTTCCCGTGATACGCTATTTCTAGTGTGAAGTCTATAAATATCTTAATCACAATGTAAGATAACAAGAATTTGGGTTTTAAAGTATTTATCTAAATATTAAAGATCAATTATAAACCCTACGATACAATCTTGATAGTGGAAAGGCGCAGAAAAATATCTTGAGGTAAGTTATTTGAACAACTTCTTTCAATTAGATTCTTGCAGCCATGCTCAGGCACAGTGGATAGTTATTAGTAGTCAATTGCCCCGCGCGCTGCCGCGGGCATTTCTGTGTATATAATTTAATATAATTAAATTTACAACGATAAATTTAGATGATATAAGTGAATAAAAATTATAAATTAGGAGATAAAATGTATAAAATTTTAAGCAAAGTTTGTTACGCAAGCATAGATTACAAAAGAGCGCGAGCTAATATTAAAAAAAAGAGCAAAAAAATTTAAGAAGAAAAAAAATTTAATCACAAAAATCATTATTGTGCAGATAGTAAAATTATAAAAATCATTTAATACAAAGAGCAAATAAAAATAATAATGAAAAAAAATTAAAGGGGAAAAGGAAGTAATATTAATTTCAAATACTATAACAATAGCAACATCGGAGTCTTAACATCTAAAATTATTATTGCCGTTAGTATCAAAACAATAAAAATTATCAACTTATACGAAGGGAAAAAACATAAAAAGCATTAACAAAATAGCAAGCAAGAAAAAAACATTACAATATAATTATTATTATTGTTATTATTATTATTATTATAATCGATATTATTATCATTATTATCATGAAAGAATAAATATATGAATGAAAGATTAAAAAAATTGTAAGAAAAAAAAAACAATAGAATAAAAACAAAAAATTATTATTGCTATCACCGCCAAAACAATCAAAACTATCAAATTATCTCGAGGGGAAAAAACCCCTCAAAAACATTAAGAAAAGAGTAAGCAAGTAAAAGAATTAAAATATTATTATTATTATTATTATTAGTAGTAGTATTATTATTATTATTGATATTATTATCATGAAAGAATAAATAAATGAATGAAAGATGAAAAAAATTGTAAGTTTATTAAACATTAAAATAACTTATATGAGATTTATTAATCATATTATTATATTAAATATATGTAAGAATATTGATATGAATTTTTGTCTTTAAAAAAATCCTAGGTCATTTTTCCTCATTCTCTATATATTTTTAGGCGATAATATTCAATAAATATTTGAACATATAATTAATTTTACATACTTTAATTTGACATAAATATAAAAATATATAATTAATTTGATATACTTTCAATAATATCTTTAATTTCAAAGACAAAATTGAAGTAAATCCCAACATTGAAATTAAATAATTTGAAACAAAATTGAAAATTAAAAGAACTGGGACTTAAATGAAACTGAAATCCATAATTAACTTGCATAGAAGGATATAATTGAAAGAAATCAAACTTTTGATACTTAAAATATTAAGGATTTAAAATAAATTTGCATGGAAGGATGAAATTGAAATTCATGAAAACTTTGATACCAAAAATATTTAGAATTCCGGCTCAACGTGAAAAATTAAAAGTATGAGGACCGAATTGGAACTTCAATACATAATCAATTTCAATTGAAGGACGAAATTGCAAGAAATCAAAACCTATTTAATTGAAATAAGGGCCAGAACATCAAATTATAACGTTTAGGGACTGAAATGAATTTTGAAAAACAACAGCTTAGCTGACGTCAGCTGGCGCAAGTAGGAGAGAGAAAGTGGGGGGGAAAATTCAATGGACTATTGACACGTATACGGACATCATAACGCCACACGCGCCGCACCATGTGGAAGAGAACATGCGTGAAAATCATTCTAGACGCCGGTTGGGCGTTTTTGGACGCCGGATAAGCCCGCACGCGCCGTCCGAAACACGCGTGAGCGTGGATACGGACGGCGCGTCCGTCGACGCGCTCTGAGGTGTCGGGCGAAAAAAAAATTAAAAAAATGGCTAATTACTGGAAGGTCCCCCACACCCAGACGCGTTTTTTGTCCTTTTAGAGGGCCAGAAGAGTCAATACACTGTTTAATTAAGGAATAAAAAAAATAAAAAAACTGGCCGGGCGAACCCGGCCGGTCTGGATCGAAACGGTCAATGACCGTTAGGTCCCTGAAAATGACGGCGTTTTTTGTCTTTTTCGGGGGTGTTTTTCGCCAATAAACTGTTCACGAAAGCAAGAAAAAAAAAAAGAGGATGTACACCCGCGATTCACCGTGACAAATTGCCAGTGAATAGTGGCAATGAGTCACGGTGCACAGTGAATCGAAACGGTCAATGACCGTTAGGTCCCTGAAAATGACGGCGTTTTTTGTCTTTTTCGGGGGTGTTTTTCGCCAATAAACTGTTCACGAAAGCAAGAAAAAAAAAAGAGGATGTACACCCGCGATTCACCGTGACAAATTGCCAGTGAATAATGGCAATGAGTCACGGTGCACAGTGAATCACTGTGGAAAAGGATCACGCCCTTTAGGTTTTTTTTTAATATGCGAGGTTTTGGATTCCTCGACACCTCCCAAAGCTGCTGTCGTTTTTGTTTCATTTCTTAAACACAACCTCAAGGAAAAAACAAAAACCAACGTGTCCTAAAACTAAACCTTTCGGGTTGCATGCAACCCTTGCATGACAATCTCCTCAACACGTGCCTCATGTCTCTCTAACACGTGCCTGCATCCGGGGCCCCACATTAATAGCCTCCTCTCTTTATAAATCCACCCTCGAACAAAAGAAGATCACACGGTTCACAGCTATATATTTACAGTATTTAAAGTAAACTCTTGGTAGAATTCTATTCGAAGCATATATCCACTGTTTGAGATCTTGTATCAATGGCTGAGCTCCATCAATCACAGCAACTAGGGAAACGTCAACCGATGTCCCAGCAAATAGTCAAGGCAACTACTGCTGTCACTGCTGGTGGATCTTTCTTAGTTCTCTCCGGTTTGACCCTTACTGCCACAGTCATTCTGTTGACCATCGCCACTCCATTGCTGGTCTTATTCAGCCCAGTGATTGTTCCTGCTGTGATAACCGTTTCTCTCCTTCTCATGGGGTTCTTGGCCTCTGGTGGCTTTGGCGTGGCAGGAATTACTGTCATGTCATGGATCTATGGGTACGTTCATTTATTTTTCCTGGGGCTATGTCAATAATAATATCAATAATAAAATTAAAAATGTGTCACGTAATATTTTGAAAGGTATGCTACTGGGAGGCATCCTCCAGGGGCAGACCAGCTGGATCAGGCACGCATGAAGTTGGCTTGTAAGGCAAGGGAAATGAAAGACAGGGCTGAGCAGTTTGGGCATCAAGTTACTATTTCTTGAAAAGACTTGCCTGTGATGATCTCTTTCATGGAAGAACGGTGATATTCTTCAAAGTATAGGTGGAGATCATGGAAATTGCAAAGACGGATGTGAGTTTTTGTAGGGGGAGCTAAATATTGGGCTGCACGCTTTCATTTTTAGTCTCGTCGTCATTTGCTTCTTGTTGTCGAGTCTCTTATTAGCTGCGTTGATCTTGAATAATTTGCTGTGAATTTGCTCGTGTCTTGTTAATTTCGAGTCTATGTAACAAGATGTTCTTATTTCTTAACTTATGGTATTTTGTTTTTAATTTGCTGTGCTAAATTTACCCTCTTCATCTTCCAACAATGAATGCCATAAACAGCAGATGATCAACACACGATCAAATGGAAGTAGGAGGTTAGGCAGCAATCCTAGTCAGAGGAATTTTCTTTTGGTCGCCTTACTCTATATACGTGGTCAAATCATTTTATTGGTTGAGCTACTCGGTTATATGCTCTCTTGTTATTAACAGGAAGACAAGCTCCAATAGTAACACAATTTCCATTATATTTTCTCGTACAGGATAGCTGCAGTTATGTTACCCTACGTTTTTTTCCCTATTGAAACGGGTGTTCCGACTCTTTTGTGTATATCTCGACTATTATTTTCCGATGACACTGTGAGGGCTCGAACTTGTGATTATTAAAAAACAAACTTAAACCTGATTTAATCTTTTAAATCTTGAAATTAACGACTATATAATTTTTTAGTGATAGTGAGAGGACTAGAACTAATGATCATCAAAATATGCGGTGGCATTGAGAGGATTCGATCTAATCTCATAAATCTTGAAATTAATGACCATGTATATCTCAAACTTGTGATCATAAAAAACAAACTCAAAACCTAACAAGCTATGTTATCCTTGTCAAGTTAACTACCTATGTTTACTGTTCTTTTCTGATGTGTTAACTTTAATACTAGGTGGCTTATTTTGCAATCAAACTTGATCTTTACCCAATCTAAGTTAACCAGCCAAATATTTGGCGTGGGTCAAGAATTTAATTGAGCTCAATAATGTTTTTTATGTAAAGCATATATATGTATATAAATTAAAAAACCAACAAAAAATTAGTGTGATTGGAAAAAAAATCAAATCAAAATAAATTATATAGCCTCATTAATAATCAACCAAACATTAAGTGATAAATTAAAAAAATAGAAAAGATAAAAAAATTACAATTGTAATTAAAAAAAGAGCCTAATTTCTCGAGTTAGAAAAGCCTAAAGATCATGAACCTTTCGTAAAAGGTGTAAAAGCCTAAAAAAAAATCAGGTTTAAATCCATAATTTCAAGCAAGTTTAAGGGGAAAACAACATCTTATAGAAAACTTTACACATCAAAAGAAAACCCATTCACACTAAAAACACCTATTTTTATAGCTGAAATCATTCCCCTCCTAGAATTTTTCTATCTATCACGGAAATCCAGTCACTCTCTCTTTTCTCAAACTAAAGATAAAAGTTACAAAAATAAAATTTGGATTCAGAATTTAACTTCATAAATTGTTAGGATTGAGATTTTATAACATGAAAAGTTGGAAGACTAAAGTGTATATTTGACCACAATTTTAGAAAAAAAAAACATTTATCTTTGAATATTTCTCTTCTTTAATAAATATGCTTTAATCGGGCATATTTGGTTAACAAATAAAACAGGCGTCTAGCAAGCCTTTTTATATATAATTTCCACCAATTCATCGGACAAAATCTAAATGCTCTCAATCTCAACGAGAGCATTTGAAAAAGACTCGCTATATAACTTGGTAATTTAAAAGATATATATGATTTTTAGATATAAGATCTAGCTGTTAAACATATCTACATACGTACGGGGCTTACTGTAACGATAATTTATTCGGTGAATATAGAGAAAAACATCTAGTTTTTCACTCCTTAACATGACGAGGAGGAAGAGACTCAAATGAGAAACCAAACAGCTGACAGTGATTGAAAAAAATTAGCTACTGTTAAATTACAGCTGTAAAGAATAAACTGTTATAACAAATTGTTTGTTATAACAGATTATTGTCTCCTAGTGATTAGGGCTTTTTTGTGTGTAATTTGTTGTATAGCATAAGGTAGAAGCTATATATATGTGTTCCTGCACAGTAGAAAAATATGTTAGACTGAGAGATTGAAGAATTAATATATTTGAAGTTTTCACATGGTATCAGAGCAAATTATTTGAATCCGAATTCGAATTTTTTTTTGTTTCCCCGAATTATCAAAAAAACCCGAATTTTTTTTTTCCCCAGAAAAATTTTCCCAGCAACCAAACACCCAATTTTCCCCAGAAACCCAGATTTTCCCAGCAACCAAACACTCACAATTTTCCCCGGAAAACCCAGATTTTCCCAGCAACCAAACACCATTCCCCAGAAACCCAGAAATTCGAAAAAACCCAGAAATTCGAAAGAAACCCAGAAACTTGAAACTCTACTGTTTCTTCTTTCTTCCCAAGAACCCTAGCCCAAACAACAATCAACTCCAACAACAATCAACCTTCAACTTTCAAACCCAGATTTCACAGACAAAACAAAAACAAAAAAACACAACAAAATGGAACTAACCTCAATGAACCCATCCTCAGACAACTCGGCATTTACCTCGAACATCATCCTAAATGAAACAAATTTTAGGTTATGGTCAAAACTCATCGAAATGAGAATCGGAGCTCGAAACAAATCGGGATACCTTACCGGAGACACTGCGAAGCCGGAATCAGGCGACCCACGACTGGAATCTTGGGTTACCGAGAATCATCGGGTCAAATGTTGGCTAATTGACTCGATGACCCCGTCCTTGATGGAAAGGTTCATCTGCCTCCCGACGACCAAGGAGATTTGGGACGCCGTCGGGCGAACCTTCTACGACGGCTCCGATGCAACTCGCCTCTTTGAGCTTAATCAACGCTCGTTCAATACTCGTCAGAATGGACGACCACTGTCCAGTTATTACACCGAGCTCGTCGCCATCTTCCAAGAAATCGACGGCCGGACTGCACCTCAGGCGAGGACAGTCGACGGCGTCCTTCACCACCACTCAGCCATGGCTCAACTCAGGGTCCACATATTTCTCAGTGGTCTTGACCCTGGGTTCGAGCAAATCCGTGGGGAGATCCTTCGAAAGGAACCCCAGCTCGATCTTGAGGGAGCATATGCATGTGTTCGGAGAGAACACTCCCAAAAGACGATCATGGCCGGAAATGGCAGCCCCCCAGGTTTTTCCGATCGATCGGCGATGGTGACGAGGTACCATCGGCCGATCGAACTCGGGAAGGAGAGACAGGGAGAGGGGGCTGCGCGAGGAGGAAGAGATGAGAAATTAGGGCAAAATTTTTTGCCTTTTATAGCTGACCGGGTTTGGGCTGACCGGGTTGACCGGGCTGACCGGGTTGACCAAAAATACAAAAATACTGGTGGAATTATTTGTTCTCATTGCGGTGAAAAAGGACATTCAAAACAGAGGTGTTTTGAAATTATTGGCTACCCGGACTGGTGGGACTTTACGAAAAAACCTCGGAAAATTATCCGAAAACCTCGGGTCCATCTGGCGGAATCAGATCTGGCGCAGCCCACAGCGACTGTGGCTCATCCAGGTATAATTGGTAAAACTTCTGCACTCTCTGTTATTACTAAGAATAGTTCTTGGATTATTGATACAGGTGCATCCGAACATATGACTAAAGATCCTGGTAACTTAAATTCCTCAAAACCTTCCTCCCAGTCAATTATTTGTACCGCAAATGGTAGTACATCTCCGATTACCGGAGCAGGATCTGTAATCTTGAATGATTCCCTCACCCTGGATACCGTTCTTGTTGTTCCATCACTCGAATACAACCTCCTATCGGTTAGCCAAATTACTTATACCCTTTCATGCACTGTAACATTTTGGCCTTTCTTTTGTGTGTTTCAGGACATTCTGACCCGGAAGATTCTTGGTTATGGTGTTAGACGGGATAATCTTTATTATCTGGAGTTAACTGAAAAAGGGAGGGAAAAACTCAGTCAGACACATCAGGCAAACAGTAAGGACAAAGCTGAAGCACTCGTATGGTTATGGCATCGAAGGCTCGGACATCTATCTTTTGGGTATCTTAAGAAATTAAAACCACTTCTGTTCTCAAATATCAGTAATTTAGAGTTTAAATGTGAAATTTGTGAACTGGCCAAAAGCCACCGTATCCCTTATTTACCAAGTTTGAATAAAAGCTCAGAGCCGTTTGCAGTTATTCATTCTGATGTTTGGGGTCCTGCAAAGGTCCCGTCATTTTCACATGCTCGTTATTTTGTTACATTTATTGACAAATGTACTCGGATGACTTGGATTTCTCTCCTTCAGAATAAGAGCGATGTAGGTACAGCTTTTCAGGAATTTCATAAAATGGTGATAAACCAGTACCAGAGGCCGATTCGTACACTGCAATCAGATAATGGTACGGAGTTTATGGATAAAACTTTAGGTACATTCTTGAGCAATCATGGAATTCGACACCAAACTTCATGCACCTACACTCCACAGCAAAATGGTCTAGCCGAGCGGAAAAATAGACAAATTATGGAAGTCGTCCGCGCCTCACTTTTTGGCATGAATATGCCCAAGTTTTATTGGGGTGAAGCAGTGAAATCGGCAGCCTACTTGATCAATCGCACACCATCCAGTGTTATCCATTTTCAGACTCCTCAACAAAAAATGGAATCCTTGCTATCCATCCCTCATTTACCGAACCTAGAACCGAGAATTTTTTGGATGTACAGTCTATGTGTACATTCCTAAGGTTTTGCGGAATAAACTGGACCCGTGTGCGAAGAAGTGTGTTTTTGTTGGATACTCCGAATTTCAGAAAGGGTACCGGTGTTATGATCCTCTACACCCAAAGTTACATGTGACCTTGGATACCTCCTTTCATGAAATGGAACCCTATTACTCAGGGGGAGCTTCTGGGTCATCTCTTCAGGGGGAGAGAAACAATGAAGAGAATGACGATCTATTTGAAGTAGAGGAAAATGGAAGAATGGTTGAGAATTGTTCTGAAGAAACAAGGGAAAATAATGTAGCTCCTTGCAACAGTGAGAATTTGGAGCCGAGCAGTGATCAGAATCTCCCGAGCAATAACCCCCCTTTATCATCAGAGTTGCAAATGTCTACACCATTAACCGAAGAATCAACCCAGAATGTCCTTCCTCAGGTAAATCAAAATCCTATCCTTCCTATTTTTGAAATTCCTGTTATTGTTGAAAATAGAGTAAATAAATACCCCCTGAGGTCAAATAGAGGAGTCCCGAAAAAACAATATGAACCTGATCCGAAAAATAAGACTAAATACCCAATTAGTGATTATGTCTCTTCCCATAGGTTGTCATGTTCGTATGCATTAACTGTTAATCAATTATCTACTGTATCTATTCCTAGTAATGTACAGGATGCATTAGCAGATCCAAAGTGGATGGTGGCAATAAACGAAGAACTGGAAGCACTCCAAAAGAATAACACTTGGGAGTTGTGTCCACTACCCGAGGGGAAGAAGACCGTTGGATGCAAATGGGTCTTCACAGTTAAACTAAATGCGGATGGCAGTATAGACAGGTACAAAGCAAGGTTAGTGGCAAAGGGATATACACAGAAATATGGAATAGACTATCAGGAGACCTTTGCCCCAGTTGCAAAAATCAACACCATCCGCATCCTCATAGCTCTAGCGGTAAACCGAGATTGGGCATTGCAGCAATTTGATGTTAAGAACGCCTTTCTCAATGGAGACCTTGAAGAAGAAGTCTACATGGATTTACCACCCGGAGCTAAAGGTAAATTCCCAAGTATAAGCAAGGTATGCAAGTTGAAGAAGGCGTTATATGGTCTAAAACAATCACCCCGTGCTTGGTTTGGAAGATTCTCCTCCACAATGAAAGAATTCGGCTATAAACAAAGTAACTCCGATCATACTTTGTTTATAAAACACAGGGAAGGGAAGACTACAGCATTGATAGTGTATGTGGATGACATGGTCCTAACAGGAGATGATCTAGAAGAAAGAAAATCGCTACAACGATTTCTAGCTTCGAAATTTGAAATGAAGGATTTGGGACAACTGAAGTATTTCTTGGGGATTGAAGTTTCAAGGTCAAGAACTGGGATATGTCTATCACAACGGAAGTATGTGTTAGATTTATTAACAGAAACCGGAATGCTGGCATGTAAACCAGCTGATACACCGATGGAGATGAACCACAAGCTGAGAGAGTCAGAGAATCAAACGTCAGCAGATAAAGGACGTTACCAACGGTTAGTCGGGAAACTCATATACTTATCACATACGAGACCAGACATAGCATATGCAGTCAGTGTGGTGAGTCAATTCATGCACTCACCAGGAGAGGAGCATATGGAAGCAGTATATCGGATCTTAAGATATTTGAAGAGTGCACCGGGAAGAGGACTACTATTCATAAAAAATGAAGTTCGTGAAATTAAAGGGTACACAGACTCAGACTGGGCAGGAGATCAGACAGATAGGAGATCGACATCAGGGTACTTTACCTTTGTAGAAGGTAACCTTGTAACTTGGAGAAGCAAGAAACAGAAAGTGGTCGCCAGATCAAGTGCGGAGGCAGAATACCGAGGTATGGCTCATGGTGTGTGCGAGTTGTTATGGATAAAGCATGTGTTACAGGAATTGGGAGTTGATTATGGGTCATCCATGAGTTTATACTGCGATAATAAAGCAGCCATCGAAATTGCACACAACCCTGTACAACATGATCGTACCAAACATGTTGAAGTCGACCGACATTTTATTAAAGAAAACCTTGATCGGAAAATTATACAATTTCCGTTTGTAAGGTCAGAATATCAGCTGGCAGACGTACTCACAAAAGCGGTATCAGGAAGAGTGTTTCACGGGGCAATTAACAAGTTGGGCATGATAAACATCTACGCTCCAACTTGAGGGGGAGTGTTAAATTACAGCTGTAAAGAATAAACTGTTATAACAAATTGTTTGTTATAACAGATTATTGTCTCCTAGTGATTAGGGCTTTTTTGTGTGTAATTTGTTGTATAGCATAAGGTAGAAGCTATATATATGTGTTCCTGCACAGTAGAAAAATATGTTAGACTGAGAGATTGAAGAATTAATATATTTGAAGTTTTCACAGCTACGTACCCTCACTTTTTACACTCTAAAAGGAAATTAAACATTAATACATCACTCACATTATTGAGGGTATCATCTAACCCACAAGATGATATCATATTTAATTACTCTCGAGTCTTGGAAAATATATATACATATATCCCTTAACCCTCTCTTGGATTAATCAACAGTCACATAACCAGCTCTGAAATCCAATCAATGTGTGGCAATTCCAAATCTAATCCACTGATCCCGCTACTCTCATCAAGACCCCTAATTTCTTGATCATGGTCGTTTTCATCAGGAATCTTTGAATTTCTCAAACTATTGATCAAAAAATCTGAAACCCCATCAAAATAACCCCCACCATCCATCCTGATCATAGCCACAGGGGACCCCAGCATTGGACACGACAAGGCACCATCTTCACTGATGGATCCAAAACCCAAGATCCCATTCTCATGACCATTCATTCGTGCCCTACACACAAGAGGACACGTATGTTTGTTTTGAGTTCTAAGTTGCTCAGGCGTGTGAGCGAAAAAGCAAACCTTACGGTGGCAAAAAAGCCCTGCATTACATGCACGTGTTCGGTAACGTGAAGGATGAAGCCAATACTCAAAAACTCCATGAGCAGATTCGCATTCATCACCTTTAAGGCACTGTCCACTGCGAAATGCTGGGCAAGCAATGGCCGTGTAGGGCACCATTCTTGGGTCCCGACGTGTCGCCTTCTCGCCGCGGTGGGCGTAGGGGCACTCAGTCCAGTCGTGGCTGCGGGTTCTACTGCATTTCTTGATCTTGTAAGCATACATTCGGAACTCATCGGTGCTGTAAATCTCATCATCAATGCTATCATATCGAGTTGGAGTTAATTTCAGCACCGAAAATGGGTTTTCACCTGAATTACAACATTTTCTGAGATGATTTGGATTCACTCCTTTCAACATTTTCTTGATGTTTTAAGGTAGTGCTAGTGATTTTACAGATTGCATGCAAGTGCAAGGCCTGGCTTCTAGGGTTTTCAAGCCATAAACGATATATGAAGTGAAATATTTAAGTGAGAGTTCACATGAGAAAATAATTAATTTACATTCAAGAATCCTTGAGGACATGAAATATGTTTACAAAGTATAGAGAGGCATGTAAAAAAAGGAAAATTCTAAATAAAAAATAAAAAATCAGACAAAGTCAAGTTATAGAAGTGGGTCGGCATTTCCAGCTTGGATCTCTTCATGCATGCTCTAAATAAACATGATAATCACAATAGGGTTGATCTGATTATAAAACCAATGAAAGAAGATGTGAAGAGAAAATGAGAAACAAGTAGAAAATCCATTTGGATGAAAGAGAGACAATTAAAGAGATGGGTTTTCCGAATATAGAAATGAAGAAGAGTGAGGATCAGTAAAGCTGTATTTATAGAGAATATTGAGTGAACTACTCTGATCTGCTGAGTTAGAAGCTAACCAACACGAGTTACGTTAGGACTGACAAAATATGCCCTTCATCAAACGGTAACTGACGTTCACAGGATTAATTTCAGACCCATTAATTAGCATGCATATATATAAACCATTACGTACATATATAGCTAATTTGTCAAATTAATTAACACTAAAACCAATGCTTAAAATCTTGATAGGATTAATTTCCCAACAAAATGCCGACTAAACTAGCCAGCAATTCTGAAATAATTTAAATGAAATAAATGAGATGATATTAAAGAAAACCCATTGTGGACAAGTGTAAGGAGTAATTAAAATTTCTCCAGAATTTAGCATCCCTCCTGGATAATCCAACGGTTGTTTTAAAAGCAGAAATGAAACGAGAAGACAAATTGCAATATATTGCATGGCTATCCACACGTGTTGTTGAAAAGTAGCATAGCATCGGAAGCTAGCTGGAGGCTCTCTGTTACGCGTGTTGAGTACTGGATCCCCGTTATGTACATGTGGCAGCTAGCTACTATGTCTCTTGCTTTGGTAAGAGTTTCTTCTTGTTTTGGTAAGTGGTAACCAACAGACGAATAGATCAACTAACTTTGATTGAGATAGAGACTAGGTTGTTCCAGTGCTATCATTTCGTTTTGGATAAAATAAATAAATTAATATCTAAATTATGTATAAAAAATTAGTAATACTATCAAACTTAATATAATCGTTTGAACTAGAAATTTGTTGCCAGACTTTTCGTTTAACTCAAGTTTTAAATTTAATTATAAAAAAATTATCTTGACATAATCTTGTTAATTAGACAGTTTTTTTTTTTTTTTAAAAAAGAAACAAGTCAAGTTAACTCTTCTAAACTCATCAAAGTCACGATCTAAGTTATACTCTATTAAATTATTATTTTTTTATTATATGATAAGAAAATACATAAAACAATTTACAATCAACTAAATAGTTAAAAATTGAAATGCCTTAACAATTTAAAATGATCATTATATTATTCTAATAAATAATAAATTTTATCGCAATGAATAGTATTTTTCCCTTCACAATTAGATTTTGTTGGTATAGAAAAAAGCGCCTATATTTTCTTAAATATCACACTAATCCAGATAGTACATGTTTGAAAGTGTTACTAAATTGTTTTTTAAAATATTTTTTGTTTATAAATATATCAAAATAATATTTATTTATTTATTTTTTTAAATTATTTTTTTGATATCAATACATAAAAATACCAAAAACATTTAATTTAAAATAAAAAATAAAAATAAAAAATTTATTATTTAAAAAAAAAAACACTTTTAAAATACAGTATCAAACATACAATATAAATATAAAGATCTTGGATTGTATAGAAAGAGACAAAAAAAAAAAAAAAAGAATTCGGAGGAGTACGAGAAAGAAACAAAAATAGGAGTTTTAAGCATCGCATGCACGCTCACATGTGCTTGGTTGATAAGTCAAGCAGCTTTTGTATGTGAAGACAAGTTCTTGCCAGCTTACAAAACTCACTCTCATACATGGTTTGCTGAGAAACTTTTTTTCTTTTCTATTTTTTGTTAATAAAATGACAATACCTCCCAACTAACGTATATTATATTATTATCATAACTCTAATATATTGGTTAAAAAAATACATTCGTAAAGAGGTTATTCGATTTTTAAGAAAACAGCCTCGAAAGTCCCCAAAACACCCCTCTGAATGGACATTTATACACTTATCTGGTAGGTGTTTCGCATACCATTTTCTCCTTTTTATAAGAGAGCAACCTCTAAATCTTTCAATCTAAAAAATGAAGTCTATGTAGAGGTCCTTTATTTAACGAATGAACTCTTGGGTAGATCTTGGTGGTCTGCGTAAATGAATTTAGTCGATCGAACAAAATAAGAGAGACAGAAGGCATGGTATGCAATTGAGCCCCACGACTAAATGCAAGAACAAGTTAATAAATGGTAAAGTAAATTTTATTCCTCTTTGTCCATGCAAAAACACCGCAGGTCTCTAGTTTTTCACAGGATCCAAGTCCTGCTTTTGGTATTGTTCGAGAATCATGTTACACAAGTTCATCGTACGTGCATCTAGTAGACCGTGATTCCACAGTTTGATCATAAATAATCTCCAACACCTGCCAATCCCATAGGAGCAAGTGATTGTTTAAAACTGTTGACCAGCAGGAAGGAAAGAAACAACTACAGTGCGATACGATGACGTTTAAAATTAAAATTAGTGAGACGAGTTACCACATCAGAGCTGGGGCTACGAAAAGGTCGTGTCCATGCAATCTTGTGAACGCCTCGCATGCCCATGGGATATGTCCATCTGCAAGCACCCTGCCAGCATGAAAAGCAAAGAAGTTGAAAACAAGACAGTTTGCACCCAACAGCCACAAATTTTATATCTATGTGAAACTCATGCAGCAGGCATCGTAGTTGGTTTCAGAACTATAGATATCCGTGACAGCAGTAATTCAATATGATTCTCTGTACAAGATCTTCATGAGAAACAAAATAAACAATTACCGTTGCTTCCTCACAAATGAGTTCCACAAGTGCATCATTTGCTTCTCATCTTTAGTCACATCTACAAAATCATCAAGCATCTGCAGCACGATAGATTATTACTGGTGGCTTTTCAGTGGCTGTTTGAAGACAATGCAATTATTTCATCATTTTGTACATTAAGCTAATTGCTCCATAATTGTGCTGCATGCAAGTGCTATAGCACAATTACAATTCAATAAGTATTATTATCTTGAAAAGGGGGGGACATATATTACTTATTGTGCTGCATGTATATTTACTGTACTATTCTATTATTTAACTAATTTCACCAGAACTGTTATATTTACAAATGAAGACTTCTTATCTTAGAGAAAAAACTTGTTTATAGAATAATAGCAAACTAGAAGAATTAGGCCATGTGATCATTAAGCATACCCTTCTGTCTTCAAAATCTGCAACATCATCATCAACTTCATCCTCGCTATCCTGATCTGACATAACTTGCTCAATTTCCATCGGCTTAAAAAAAAATCAATTTCAAGAATTTATGTCCATGGAATCCAATTAATTCATAGATTTTTTTTTTGAATGGAGAGTTGAAATTAAATTATAAAACTAGTCCCATTGGAGTCAGTGAGGGCTTTCGGAAAAACACTAATCTGGGAGTTGCAAACAGAACATCATACACACTTGTGACAAATTATAAAAGCTAGTCCCATCGGAGAAAGTGAAGGCTTCAGAAAAAAAAAACTAATCTGGGTGATGCAAACAGAACATCATACACACACTTGTGACAAACTCAAACATGCATAAAATTGATATTCATCAAAAGCATACAGCAACAAGCTTGACATTTTTGAAAAATAAAATTAAATAAAGCTGTCAGATTTTTATGATTCCTAAGAATCCACCTCTATTTTTAATCATCCCCATCAAGATAAACCACTTGATTTAATGCTTTTATACCAACATGGCAATGTACATCTTAACTGATATAGAACTAGGAATTTTGAATAAATTCTCCTAATACAAATGCAGGCATGGAATCTTCATAGGTGTCACATGCATTAACACACTAATGCATGTATATGCAGTATGCTCACTCTCACTAAAGTATGGTTTTCCATGACATGCAACCTTCAATAATAAATGCCAGTCATATACTTCAAAAAGAAGACTAACAGTGAATTGAATCAACAATTTCAACATAGATAACGAGGAAAGGAAATGATAAAATGGAATCATTTATTGAAAGACAGTTATTACTCACCTGAGCTCTATGCGAGTGAAAAAAATGTCGTTTGTGAAGGAGCGTACGGCTGCAAAAATGAAAATAATAAGATTAAACCCATATTCAAGCTTTGAAAAATATTTACCAATCTGAAAGTATAAGCTTGAAGCAAGAAACAATGATGAAGTGACTAACTCATATTTAAAAAAGTATTTCACACTGCATATTACTAAACAATAAGCAACGTTAGAGCTGCAATGTATAGCACTAGACAGCCAGCAACAATACTCCACGTAGTTGGAATTCCAGTGTGCCTTAATAAACTGATAAATATCACATTTTTGACAGGTTAGTAGGCTATTTCATGGATACATTAACTGCAAAAACATTTAACTTGTGTCAAAAATCACAACCTAACATGTATAGTAGATAAATAGACCATGCAGCACTTCATCCTTGTTGACTGAGCCTGACAAATTACTATTCATGCATTTTGTAATTGCCTATAGAATATTTTTTATAAAAAAGGACTCGCTGAAAAACTAGAAATGGACAGAGACCTACTTTCTCATGTCAGACCTTTCAATTGATAATTTTCTAGTCTTTGCGAACTGTAGCATGGCAGGGGGTGCAAGATTATTTCCAGGTACCATTTGAACACATTCAGCATCAGGAGATGCTTGTGCTGCAGACCCTGAAACCCCTGCAACATAAAATCTGGAAAGATGGTGTTCTCCATACTCTGTGATACACATGCTAGTTGTTGGCAAATCCTTCCCACCTGAGACATCAGAATAAAGATGATTCTCAACTAACAAACATAAAATATGAAGCAAAGCAAGCAAGCATATGACTCCACTACAAAGAAAACTGATTTGTAAAATTAGGCACCATAATTACATTGCAACACATTTGAAAATTTCGTTGGATATATCTCATAGTTTCATTACAATAGACCAACCAATTAGTAGGTGCTCCATTAGCTACATCGCTCTGACAAGCATGCAAAAAATACCACTTGTTCTTTCATTTACTTCTGAAAGCAAAGCCTTGCAGCAGGAATAAAAATTGATAATGAAGTCCTTCAATGAATCAATGGCCTTGTTTTATTACACTAACCTTATACATTCAAAATTGTGTTTTTGGCCCAGAGAATAATGCTTTGAAATGTTGTCTATAATGGAAGAAAGGATGTGACAAGTTTTGAAGTAGAGAACAGAAAACAATATTTTTTGCCTGGTCTAAGAGTTGGGAGCTGTCATTTTTATGCTTTGCTGTTCATCATCATTCCTAATCATGAGAACAAAGAATTGAAAATCTAGTAGATTATGCATCAAGCCATTCTCTAAAAATTCCCATAGATTTTGTTACAAGGATGCCATCCATCATACTCGGATCATGAGCACAAGTAGAAAGCACATACCAATCTTGTCAAGAAGCTCACTGGCTCCCCATTGCCTGCTCAGAGTCTTGTCAAATGCATTCTTTGCATTTGGAACAAGGTTCTTGGATCTTTTGCGCTTCGGTTTCTTTGAACTATGGGCAAACATGAATAAAACCCGTTTCAGTCCATGGTATTGTAAATATCAACAAAATTGACAGAAGATGATACAATTTATTAGTTCAAGCAAGACAAATCCAAGACTTACAAAAAGAAGGTTTGTTGTTTTGGATCAATACCATCTGCAACAATCTGAATAAAACAAATTGGGATATGAATTTCAAGAACAGTAAATAGGATATAATTTATACTTCACACTTGGCATGGGTGCCAAACATTTTCCCAAAATTGCATAATTAGCAATTCACATAGACCACTTGGTTTTTCCCACAGTTTTTTCTTGACCTTGTAGGTATGTGGAAGAAATTCAATAATGACAGCAATTTTTTTCAATCAGTGCTAAAAGTGAAAAACTCAGGAACCCACCTATCATCCAGCAATTCATATAATTTCCCATATTAAGTGCTAAAGTAAACTACTGCTCTAAAGCTCTTAACGTAATGTAAACAATGCAATATGCGCAAGTGTGTTCTCTTTTAGTTTTAGTTGTTTAACATGTCATTCTATTAAGCATCACGAGAATCACCTTCCAGCAAATTGTAAAATTTCTGATATTTATATGTTTATGAGACACTAAACTAAACAATATTCCAAAGCACTCAATAACTGTAAACAAAGCAATGCAGTATGTCTTGTACTTTTCAAGTTTGCTGTTTTGAACAAGCGATACTACCTTTCTTTGTTGTTTTGTTTTTTAACATGGAAAGTGTGTCATAGGAGCAACAAGAACAACTGCATATAGTAAATATTTGTTGACTTTGTAACTTGAATAAATAACATATATAGGACAAGCAAAAGTTTAAACATGAACTGTTATGAAGGCAGAGTGGGAGTAATATTTAAAAATCAAAACAAATAAAGCTTCATGAAGAGTTTATAATTGGAGGAAACAACCTAACCTCAGATCTCCAAATATCAGTTTTCACAGATATATTTACTGCTTGAAATTCTTGAGTTATCTGCAACACATAAATTGGAGGTCATTGAAGTACAAAATATGAAAGAAAAGCAATCATCCAAGATTCCTGTAGTTTACCAACCCAAAATTCAAAGTTGAAGAGGTCATGCGACGAGGGCAAGTGATATCTCAGACCCTAAGGAGCAAAAAGAAACACAAATATATATATATGAAACTCAACATAAAAACTCAGCTTGAAGAAAAGACAATTATCATTTTGTTTTCATCACAAGGAACAAAAGGATATCAGGAAAACTCCAACCTTGAAGCTTTCACATTTTACCAAGCAAAATGGGCAGGAAAAGTCTTCAGTTACTGCAAGTTAGACATCCAACACATCATAAACGACGAGGAAAAGGAGCTTGTGGATCATACTGATAGGAAGAACCAGAAGACAAAGAAAAGATTTAAAAGTTGCAGACACCCATCAATAACAATTGACAAAAATATTCACTATCAAGGGATTGAAAGTTCAAACAACAAAATCTGTCTTGTTCAAAGATTGAAGAGGTTATAAGTTCTTCCATCTAAACCAAATTGTGAATCCATGTCACATTTAAATGCATTATAACAAAAGAAGAAGAAGATTAATATTACCTTCAGTTTTTTGCAACTTATTATTATAATATCTATAGTTGAAAATGACATTTCCCGCCCTCAACCTACATAATACAAGGAGTCAAAATGCTTTATCATACTCATTTCAGCAAACAAAAGAATTTCCCAGATCAGGTGCAGAGCAATAAATAACAATAATAAGAATTGACAAGTGTTTGATGCTTGGATGTAAAAGAGATTACCGAATAACATGAGAAGAAGATGCAGAAGATATGTTACTACATGTGTATGGTGATTTTTCCTTAGCTCCAACCTCTTCTGCAGAAATGTTGACTTGCAGCTGTGATGTATTCTTCGGAAACCACAAACAATGAAAATGGCATACTTTTGTCAGCAAAGAAACATCAAGCAGAAGACGTGATAAATGAATTTGATTTTGTCCAACTAGAAGACCTTTGAGAGCAGAACAAACCACAGTTTCAGAATTAAACGGGATTTGAATTAAAACACAGTTGTCCTCGGTCAAACAATTCAACTGCAAGAAGAAACACAAAAGAGCACTCTTAAATTTCAAAATACAAATGTAATCTTATGAACCCCTGAGGATCAGACAGCAGAAAACAAATAATTCCCACAGCTAAATTATTCAGGCTAAGTAATGTTCCCTGTCATGAGGCTGCTTATGAAGGTGCCAATTTCAGCTTCCAATCATCGCTATTTAATCATACAGCAGAATGTATACAGCATTTCTACAAAACAGGAATACCAGGAAAATGGCAAGCCTGCAGGTCTATGTCAAACTTTATGAAAGCATGCAGGAATACCAGGAGCAGCAGAAGCTTCTTTACACAGACGATTTGACAGAGGACAAGGAAGCAACACAACGTGGCTTATCAGAGTGATGTAGTGGTCATCATATCCATGGCTAATTCAGTTCTTTGAACAATGCAATCAAGTCAAAATAATCTGGCTTAACCAATGACAATGTACTTTATGCAATGATTAACAAACATTGCGAAGGCATTTGTTTACTACAATGAATCAGGTTACAGCCTCCCTGATGGGTATTAATGTGGAGTCAGTTAGGATTTAGTATCCTTATTACAACATCATGGATTCAAGTAAGAGATAAAAAAACAAATAGTTATCCAGAAGCTATCAGTGCTTTACCTTCAAGAAACAAGCATTCATGTCAACAGGAGATGTCACATCCACTCTTTGTCCCAAACCCAAATTTGGCGACTTCTCCCAGAGATTACACAGCGAGTCTAATGGTATCTTCCCGAATAGACAGCATCCTCCAACATTTTCTTCCATGTACAAGCAAAATTTAAATTTAAAGCTGGGTTTCAAAATGCAAATAATCAACCATTAAAACAAAAGGAGAGGCAATTAAAACCCCTTTAATAAGGCCAAATTCACTTGCAACAATGAGTTGTTTGACATAACATGTTGTCATCACATTGTTTGGTTTATTGCTTCTTTTTTCCATGCAAAATAGAAAACAAAAAATTGAACCTCGAAAACATCTTTAGTAATTTCTTGGCAATGAAAAATTACAAATAGACCAGTTACTAGCAAGTACCATATCATGCATTAGCAACACTTTCCACATGACAACATATAAGAAATAGTTAAGGAACCAAAGCACATCTCACATGGAAAAATTCCATACCCAAATGACCCTTGGTTAAATCGATTCCATGCATAGAACTTTGGGCCCCGGCTGCCAAAAATAATAGAGATAGTGAGAGAGAGAAATATGTGGCAGATAATCTCAAGTATTAATCAAACGTATGAATGCATACCAAAGCTGACAAGCAAGACATACAGTGAGCCAGATTTGACCTCTGATACTAGCCTATTCATCTCAGGGAGAACAAAATTCGCCTGTACTTTAATACTATCCTCAGCTCCAGCAAAGCTGGTCAAAACACATGGTCGACTAAAGCGATATACTGCAGAATACTGCATTGTGGGATACAAAAAGCAAATCTAGATCATTAAAAATAGGTAAAAAAACACATAATAAATACCTCCAATAGCATTAGTATATGTTAATCTGGCTAGGAAAAAGAAACAGATGCATTCTTACCTCTAAAACCCCAATGTTGGATACAAGCCTTGCCAACAAAACATACAAGGGAAATATATTATGCGATCCTACAACTCCATTTAGGGTCACAAGCATGGATATTGTCATTTGTATTCTACATGTTCAATCAAAAGGGACATAGTTAGTACCTCAAAACTTGTTTGCATCCTCGAAATTCAATCAAGAAAAATAAGCCAGCATCCTTAAACAGCTATAACCTGGTCCGTATCCTTGAAGTCCCAAACAACCAACTACAGTACATGTAAATAAATCCACACACCAACACTCCAAATACAAAAGTTTCAACAAAACTATTTCACTGCTGCTAATCACTCCAAAGCTTAAGAACATTAGAATGGAACATCATTACCTTCTTTTATTCTTGGCCTGTATTTTATACAGCAAACATCTTTGCATAAATGAAGGCTGCCTCATAAACAAAAAGAAGGAAATATTCAATCAAACTCAAAACGAATAACAATTTAAATTATATTTTAAAAAAAAATGAAGCTAAAATGTAGATTAAATTACATTTACAATCGAGCGACGCTGAAGAATATTATAAAGTTCAACAGGCTTGCAATAAATCGAAAGACTTTCTTCAGCAGCAATTTCTTCTTCTGCAGTTAAATGCAATCCATCACCACCACCACGTGCATCTTCACGCCACATCTGATCTATCGTGATTCGACTATACCTTCCAGTGACAATAAAAATTTAAAAATTTCACCGAATAAAAAATTTGACGAATTAATAATAACAAGCAGCTTACGAGGAAGTTTCACGAGTGACTAAAGGAATCCCCGGCATTCTTCAGCTACGCTAATTCAACATTTCGAAGTTTCATAGTAGCCAGCACTAAATTGAATACTCGAGCTAGGTTTTGAAGGAGACACAAAAGAAACCTGCAAATTGAGCTCTGAATAGAAGTTATCAATTTAAATTGAACCTGAACATAGTTTTCTAGCACGATTGAATGGACATGACAGGAATTCTTCTTCCTGTTTTGAACTTAGAATTGGACGGTACAGTGAGAGTGAGTCGATGAGAGGAAGACAGGTCAGGGATGGAATCTAGGGAAGAAGAGAGACCAGATTTTTATGTGTAAGCGTTTTTTCGTTAGCTAAAGATAGTTATTCACAGATGTATTTCTGATTCGTATCTTATACGACTTAATATTTATGTACACGTATCAAATGCTTTTATGAAGGCCAATGAACTTTATGCCAGTTTTAAATAAATAACTTATAATAATTTTCTGGTCTATATTAAATAATATTATGATTTATTTTTTACATTATCATTTGAGTTTGAAATCTAAAGACAGGTGAGGGAAAATAACTTTTACCCTAAAACACTAAAAGAAATACGATTTCTACTAGCATATTAATATATATTTTTTAATTTATAACAATAATTCTATATTATGGTTTTTTGGTGCAGGTCCATGAGATGCGATTACTTTCTAAATTGTGACAAACGACTTTTTTTAGGATGTAATTTATTATTTATATAAACAATAAATTATTTTAATATATTTTTTAATTGGTTTACAACAGTTATATGCATGGCCAGGTGCATATATGACACTAATGCTAGTTGCGGGTCAGTGTTGAGAGCACATTTATTTTTTCAATTATAACATTTTTCTGTTATTTTTTATATAAAAATAAAAGAGAGACGATGAAAAAAAAAAAAGAAAAAAAAAAGGTAAAGCATGCGCAGGCCTAGCGTATTTCAGCATCATGATCTTGATAATGCTGCCTAATAGTTTAACCTAACTTAAAGTTATTTTTTATAGATTTTATTTTTAATTTTATTATTTAATATTGAGTTGACTAAAAATTAAATTTCATAATATTTTTTTTTTATTTGCTTTAAATGAGTATATTTGGTCTCATCCTTGAGGTAACAAGTTTTGATAATTTAATCCCTGTTAAATCAAGTTTTGATAGTTTTGTGATATGATTTGATAACTCATATCACAAATCCTTCAATATTTGATTTTTTTATTGGATTGTCCCTATCTCATAACTCAGGTTATGAGTTTAGTAGATTAACCCAATTGACTTAGTTTTTTTTAAGAAAAAAAATTGACTTTCTTCCTATTCCCATAATTTAATTGTATTTGATTGAGAATTAAACTTCATGATTTATTTTGATTTACTTTTTATTAGATTATTCTGATCTCACGATCCAAAATTAATGTTTAACAGGGTGACCTAGGTTGATTTGACTCATTTTTTATATAATTTTTTTAATAAACTTCATCATTCAACTTTGAGTCCAATAAGAACAATTGAAAATTAAGTTTTATATTTTATTTACTTGCTATTAATGGACTTATATTAGTTTCATGACCAAAATAATAGATTTAACATACCAGCTCGACTTAAATCATGTCATTTTGTTTTTTTTTAAATAATGGTGTTAATAAGATATCAAACATTAAGGATTCAAGATCCATTAGTGGATATGTTTTTACATTTAGTGGAGCAATTATGTCATAGAAGCTTTATAAGAAGATGTGCATTGCAAGATGTAAGATGAAATCATAGTTTATTATTCTTGATAAAGTTGTAGAGTGAGTTAAATTGCTTTATAATTTCTTAAAGGATATTCTATATTGACCAAAACCAATGCCAACAATTTGTATCAATTGAAATAGTTTATTTGTTATTAAATCTTTGTTTGGTCTCCAAGGGACATGACGTGGTGACAAAGGATTTGAGCTGTGCATTACACGTTTCGAGCCCGAGTCAAGACGTGTGTACTTTGTAAGAGCATGGAACAACCAAAGTTTTACTGGCTTTCCTGGGTTTGCAAAGCGTGCCCACGGGATAGGGTTTCCTCGTATGCAAACAAATCTCTATTTGACTAGTAATTTATTTTAATTCCTGAAATACCTGAGTACATGAACCAATATATTAATTATATGATAAGAATGAATGTAATTATGAGTAATTCATGAGCTATAAATGTTTTTCATGAACAATAAACATTCATGAATATGTTTTCATAAAATGAACATGCGTTATAATTAATAAAAACTCATGAATTATGAGACATTAATATTTTGATTCTTAAGTCCTATAAATAGGTTTCTTTGATTGGTGGAAAGTTATAAAAAAATTTTGAGTTATTTTCTCTTTGTTGTTGTTTTTCCTTACATTTGCTCTTATACTTTTGTTTTTCAATTTGTTGGACCTTGTTTAAGTGTGGACCTAAATAAATATGACTTGTTGTAATTCTATGAGGCTTATTGAAGTTAATCACTTTACACTTAGTGATGAGAAATAAAATCTTAATTACAAAAGATTAATCTCTCACAATAACTAGATTTTAGAATGTATATATTTTTTGGATGTTAAAATGTAAGTACTCTAAACTAGTTTTGTTTAAGTATAATTTCAATATTTGTTTAGTTTGCATGACAGGATTGTTTTTTATATATTTTTTGCAATTTATATATTTGTTTAATATGCATGCTAGCTTCTTACACTAATTACAAGATTGCCATGCTTTTATATATTTACATGGTTATAAACTAAAAAAATAGATCAACTCGTTTAATAATCTAAATCATTTTGTGATTATTGGACAAAAGATGAAACAATCATATCCCTTCAATACAATATATATACAACCTGTTTGATAGTGTGATTGAAGTTATTTTTAAAAATATTTTTCGTTCAGAATGTATCAAAATGATGTTTTTTTTTTAAATCATTTTTGACCTTAGCATATAAAAATGATCTAAGAACAGAAAAAAATTTAATTTAAATAAAAACAATTTTTTTTTCAAAAATGCTTTTGAAACGCAATGCCAAATAGGGTCATAATCCCATATATACTTACCAAATATATTTTTCTTTGCAAGCAAGTAACACGGTTTATTATCCAAAATTAAATTAATTCTAGTCAAACACATCTAAATAAGATATAACTATTTTATTTTATTATTTTTCTTAAAAAGCCAAAAAACAATTCTCAAAAAGTAAAATACTGGCATTTTTTTTGACACTATCCCATCACATGAGAGACCAGCAATATCTGTCATTGCTTTGATATATGATATTTAAAAGAGTTTTTGCTAATTATAGATGCCACCATTAAACTCTCCAACTAGCATAATAAATGAGGGATATAATTAGCCAACAATTTACGGGGGTTCTGAATATGGTAGCATTTTGGCTTAATTTGTATTCTTTTAAATATTCCATTTCTGTTTTCAATATTAAAAAATGAAACCATTTTGCAACGCCGGGGTAGTTTCGGTTTCGAAATCTCCAACTCTATCATCCAATTGGAAGGGAAGGATCACATTGTAAGACACCAACAATGTTAGGGATATCATTGCAACTTTAAGGGTTCAAAAAAAAAAGAAGCACCCAAGGTTATTGATTAATACAAACAGCGGGGACATAAATAAATCTTGGCTGTGTTTAATTAGATTCTGCCTGTCAAACTAACAGCGAAAGAGAGTTAATTGTCGCGCAGAAACTTGCCTTTCATCTCTCTCTCTCTCCTCTTTTTTTTCTAAGTGAAAAACACGCAACATATGGATAACAAAAACATTAGTTGCGTAGCCGGGTTTATAGAGTCTGGTTTATAATCCCGATAGAACAGCTATTTAATCAGAAACAAAAAACAAAGAGACTTTCTGATTGCGTTAAGCATGATCAGGATATAATTAATTAAGATCTAACGGCTGATATTTCATCCGAAAAAGTCTCGTAAATCTCGACCCTTTTAAAGTAACATGCAGAATGGATTATTTAAGTGTTTGACTGGGTTGATTTTTCCTGATGTGATATGACCTATTCACAGAAATGATCAGATTTTCCTAATAAAATCGGCGAAATATAACTAGGATACGTGTTGCCATAGAATGGAAACCTTGACCTATAAATACAGGCTCAGCCTCATTTAACAAACAACGAGTAATTTGTTTCTAGGTTATAGTCGTACGTAGAGATTAGCATCTCTCTCTCGCCAAAAATGGTAAAAGAGGCAGCAAGAAAGTGCTCCCATTGTGGCCACAATGGCCATAACTCAAGAACATGCGCCAAGGATTGCATCAAATTGTTTGGAGTTAGCATTGAGAAACGTGAACAGACAATTAAAGGAAGTGCTAGCCTGGATAACATAGCGTCCTTGGATGACAGTAACGGTGCACATCACGGCGATCCTGGCTATAGTTCTGATGGCGTTATCGGTTCTAAGAGAGGCAAAACTGCGTCTACAAGGAAGAAAGGTATATGTTTTCCATTTATTACATCTCATCATTCATTTGTTTGTTACTCAATGCTAATAACAATCTCGATGTTCGCCGCTCCGACAATCGCTTGAGGTTTTTTTTTTATCCAATAAAAGGTTTCAGTTCTCGCAGTGGTTTATGGTTATATATATATGATTCCATGGGATAATCGCACCTGTTGCTGTTTTATTGTATATATATCTTCTAGGGTTTATGTAGTACTGTCAGGATTCTAATCATTTTTGTTGTCTGTTGCCATCGCCACCAGTTTCTTCTTCTTTTTTATTATTGTTCTTTCTGTCACCGATCATCTCACGCAGAAACACATATTCTATTCGTAAAAGAATATCCATAGACAAATGGATGTTAGCTTGTTAGTTTGTTTTATTGATTTTTATTTCATTTTGGCATCATCAACCAGATCTGGACATGGGTGGGCACGAAATATCTGAAAAGATAGATATGGTGTGTGTTTGGTTGAACGTTAATCATGCATTTTCAGGACCATTATAAGCGAGATCTGGACATGGGTTCATGGATTTATTTGCGTGTTTGAGTAACCTCTCGTATCATTTTCAGGCAAGCCATGGACCGAGGAGGAGCATAGAACATTTTTATCTGGTCTAAGCAATCTTGGCAAGGGTGATTGGAGAGGGATTTCGAAGAAATTTGTTATTACTAGGACCCCAAGTCAGGTCGCTAGTCACGCACAGAAGTATTTTCTGAGACAGCAGACTTCATATGAGAAGAAGAAACGTAGATCGAGCCTCTTTGACATGACCTTCAAAGGAACTGTAGGTCTCTTATAGAAATATTTAGCAATTTCTTTCCCCGTGATATTTTCTGGACTCTGATAACCTTGTTACGTCAGGATATGGCTTCTTATCAGGATGCTCCGAAACTGCCCATAATTAGGACTAATTATTGTGGGAGCTCATCACAGGTGATTAATCTAGCTTGCTTTTCAGGTTTATTTGCTCAAAAGTTATTTGTTTGAACAAGTGATGAAATGTAGATGTCATGGTTTGTTGCAATCCAACAGGCGAGCACCTCTTCAGCTTCACCATTGAGGAAAGCTGGCGAGGATATCCTATCACAAGTAAGTTCCACCTTCAGCTACTAACTTTATTTATCATTAACTGTATAGAACTTGCTAATCATAAGTTTTTCTTGATCTTCACAGGCTATCAGCCCATTACACCTCATCAACCAATTTCCTTTACTTTGCTTGCAAAATCCCCAGGTCACGAGTCCTACTGTCGCAGCCGGTACTGGTGTTTCAAACTACAATCCTGGCATGGTAAGAAAAAGTTTGGCTCCTGATTCATATTTTTGTGAACTTTCACTGCATTAATTCATAAAATCCTCTTCGATCAGAACCGAGGTACACAAACATTCATTCTATTATTCCCTGGCCTGCTCCTTTGCATCACTCATGATTTACCTAGTATGAAATCCTAAACTTTTTTAGTTTACGACCCAGAAATGTTCTCACATGCTATATCTTTTTGAATCTAGATAAAAGCAAATATTTCCTGGAATTTGTATATCAACATTACCTCAATTCTGTAATTGCAAAGTACCATTCTCTTTTCTCTCTCTCCAATAAATAAATCTGATTATCACCTATCTGAGTACAGCAACGAATCCTTGCCAATGGGCGGCGGAGCTTTCCGGCTAGTAAAGCCATCCCAGCAGCACCCTTCGTCTCCATGATGAACTATCCAACGGCCTACCATCCTAACATGCTTAAAAGCCCTTCAAGCCTGGTTGGTTGCGCACCTCGTATTGCCCATCAACCACCGGCCGGTATCCCGTCACCAAGTTCATTCCCTCATAGCTTTTCTCCAGAAGGTGCATCAACTTCATCAGCAAAACTGGAAGACCCTCTTGAGCTTAAAATTGGACAACCCCCTAAATCCCCCCAAGGAGCAAATTTATCGTCCCCATCATCTGGCGCCATTAGTGTTATATGAAGAAATTTAGCTGCAAAGTTCCCGGCGTGAAGCAGCAGTACGTGGAGGTTTAGAACTAGATTACAAGCTGCAGTTACTGTGCATTAAATAAAGTCTTGAATTACAGATATTTATTTACCGCTTAATTATTTATCCTTTCGCTTTCTAATTATTAATATTATTGTTAGCAAGAATTAGAGATGAGAAATCACTTGCTGTCCTCACAGTGCATGGAAAAGGTAAAATAATTATCTTAGCCCATGTGTTTTATATAGAAGTTAAAATTTGATTTTGCTATTATTAATATTAATGTGTATGTTAATTATTTAAATATTATCGGAATTACTAAAGAGATATTCAAGACAATAAATTATTTTAAAAAAATCTTGAGATGAAATATTTAGGCAAAACAAGATTTTATCTTGATAAGCAAACCAAAAATTCAGTAAATGATATTCTCATTCATCAGTCACTTCAAGCATTTAGTAGATGAGATTCTCATTCATAAGTCATTTGTGCATAAAAGGTTTTTAACAAATTTTATATGGATAAACATATCCATTAAGTACTCCAATTATTGTTAGATCATTTAATATGAAAAAAACATCTTTTTAGATCTCAAGAAAATAATAAAGAATTATTTAGTCCTAAAATATCATATATATATTGATTCAATTGATGTTCTAATGTATCATACTAATAATACAAAACTTGATATATCTTTCTATGTGAATTTGCTACCAAGATAAAGTTTTTCTTATACTCAAAGACATTGAGATAAAATCAAACATATTTTCCATTACCTATGAAGAACTATATATATGAAATTATTTTATTTAAATAATATTAATTGCTGAATATTTATCTAATCCACATAAAAGTTTATCCCAAAATTTATCAGTTTACAAGTGATAATCCTATTATATCTCAAAAATTTGCAAGACTAACGCGAGTCTGGTGAAGGATTAAAGGGATTATAATTTGAAACCGAAGGAAAAGCGAAGCTCGCGTGTGTGCTCTAGGTAAGCATCAAACTTGCCTTCAGGGAGTTCAGGAAATTGTTCGGCTTATTGAAAATAAATGACAAGAAGTTTGTGCTTCACAAACTTCGGGAAGCCCGTGGAAGAGATGAAGAAAGAATATAACATTAACATTTAGTAACCTGAATGCCACACATCATCTGTACAGCAATTTAACAAAGAGAATCAAGACTAGTAACAATAAGGATTTCTGTTGAATTTCTTATGGAACAACTGAGAAGGCCCATTTTTTAATAGTTTGAATTGGGTGGGTGGGTGGGTGGGGGGGGTTGTGCGTGGAGCCTGCTGTTCAAGGACAACTGAGAAACCATGCAAACTAAGAAGAGCAGCAGCCAGAGTTCTGGTTAACAGGTTGTCCACGTATCTGCACAGTGGGTTGCCTTGCATTGTTCGCTGCAGGTTGACTTGCCATCCTGTAGAAGTGAGGAAATTATGAGGAAGGAAACTTCAAAGAATCGCAATTGTTTCTATACCACTCAACAAACAACTTTTTCACTGTGCATCTTCTCACATTAAATCTATGTTGTAGTATTTCACAGATGTTTGTGTGTGTATAGATCATGAATTCATTAAAAAAGGTACCTGTTCTTGATGTCAGCAGCCATGGCCATAAAAGCTTCCTCCACATTGATGGCATTTTTTGCACTTGTTTCCATGAAGGGAATACCAATTTCGTCCGCAAATGCCTTTTGAAACCCAGATAAACAATAGAAAAAACATGCATAATTTAGTAATCACAAGTTTAGAAGCAAATTCGGTGATAGATGTTAGCATGGGTGATCAGTTTTACCTTAGCTGTTTCATATGAAACAACTTTGTTGGCAGTGAGGTCGGACTTGTTCCCAACCAGAAGCTTGTTAACATTTTCACTTGCATATCGATCAATTTCATTTAACCATTGCTTAACATTGTTGAAACTCTCTTGGTCTGTCACATCATAAACTACCTGTGACATTATGCAGCATTAACAAAAACATTAGGGATACAAGAGGTAAAATGCCAAAAATTTAAATGCATTCCAAAACTCACTATAATGCCATGTGCCCCACGATAGTAGCTGCTAGTTATTGTCCTGAACCGCTCTTGTCCAGCAGTGTCCCACTGGAAAAGGACACAAGGGCAGAAATCACCAACAAACAGAAGCAAATTTGAGATGAACATCGTGCACAAACTCTCGTTACAAAATATTTTCACAAAAAAGGGGTTAAGAAACAATAATTTGATGGTAATCTGCACAAGATATCAGGTAGTAGATCAAAGCAATCAAATCACAAATGACCATGCTAAAATGGTATCATTTTACCAAGAAATTACAACTAAAATTTGAAAATCAGAGGATCAACATGCTCTTCATTATACCAGAGACGTGAGGAGTTGAAGACACAAAAAGTTAGTATAGTAGAAATACGAGAGACGTAAAAAAATCTGAAAACGATTCTCAAAATACCAAACAAACAATATCTCAGAATATGAAAAGAGCATCTTACAATTTGAAGTTTAATGGTTTTTCCATCTTGCTCCACAGTGCGAATTTTCTGCAGAACAGAAAATCAAATTTATCAGTCGCATTCTCAAATCAAACTAACATTTGTGCAAATCAATAACTCTCTCGATGCTTACGAAGTCAACTCCAATTGTGCTGATGTAACTGTCCAGATAGGAATCATCCTGAGCATTGAAAAGATTAAAAAAAAAAAAGAAGTTCAACGCATCAAACCTTCACAATCTAATGAGCTTGCAATGGCTGCAAACAAAAAGAGAAGACAAAAAAGCAAAAGCAAAAACTTAATCTTACAGAAAATCTCAAAAGTAGACATGATTTGCCAACACCGGAATCCCCAATTAGCAAAAGCTTAAATAAATAATCACTGCCACCAAAACAAAATTATTCGATTTAATTACAGCCCATATCATAAAACTGAAGTGCACACCAAACCCACAAGCCAAAACCAATGAATCACCGATGCTACAACAGATCCAATTAACCCCATAAAATATTTTCACATATCCCAACAGAATTCAAAACTTTATACAAGATTTTTTTTTAAAAAAAAGAGTCGAGATCTTTGTAACTTACTATTCAGGCGTCATGGCTGTTAGTAAATCCGACCGGGATTTGAACCGGTCTGAAGAGTGACGAATCTGAAATCTGACAAGCAAAGGTAAGAACTCAGAGAAGGAGAGCTATGAGCGACGATAAAAACGGAAAACTAAAAGTGTTTTTTTTATTATGTATATATATGTTTATGTGTGTATGGGACCGGCAGCTTGGGGGCTGTAAATAGTTACTATAACTTAGGGCCAACCCGTGGTGGCAGATTGATTATTAATATGTGGACACAACCCAAAACTTACAAAGCCCAGGAGACAATACGCACCTTTGTGTGATGACCGCTGGTCACATAGTGGCATTTCTTCAAACATCTTGAATGCAGCTTGAGGGGACGTCAAAAGGAAGAAACTTTAGACAAATTTTGAGCTTTACATGAGTCTCCGAGTCATGCCTTGATATGATTTTTGGCTCAGCATCATCTTGGCAGAGTGCAAAACCAGGAACGTCTAGCAAAATCCTTTCCGTGAATGATTATGTCTATCTAATCAAGAGACGCACCTAACCGGCGGAACTCTTACACCAATGTATCCTTCCACTTCCAAACTTCAGTGACAAAAACTTTCACGACCGAGGCTCCGTCGAGTAATTAAGCTACGTGCGTACCCTCTGTGTCCTGAATTTTTTCCACCGACTGATCGTATCCTCTATAGCACACTGAATGCAATCAGCACCTTTATCATTATTAAGAATAAATTTAACAATAGCTTTTAGACTTTGGATTTGTAGTTGTGTATAGATATTCCGCACAGCTTCTACCTGAGTGGCTGAAGGAAAATCAGAAGTGTGAGGGTTGGCGAGTCCAAGGTTTAAAGAACGTGGGGTTGATATGACTAGTTTCCAAAACTTGAAGGATCATATTTATGTATTCACCCCTTCCTTTTACTTTCATTACACCAGGTCAATCTTTTGCAAGAGAACAATTATTGATGCATACAACTTTTCCCCCTCCTTTTTCATGTGACCATTATAGATGTACGGGCAGACTAGTTTGAATATGAAATATAATTACATTTCTTAAGTAATGTGACAAAGAAATGAGAAATTTATTTCATGATTTCAATATATACTTGTAGGGTTTCAGGGCATGTTGTGAGTGCATTTTTTTTATATAAAAAAATAATATTCAAGTGTTGAAATCACATATAAAAAAAGAAAATTCACGACTCATTAAACACTTGACGGAATCAAATAAGTTGATTTTATTTTAATTCAATGATAAAAAAAATTAAAAACAATAATAAATTGTCCAGATTAAAAAATAAAAAACACCACAATAATTTGGATTAAAAAAAAAAGAAGTGAAAAAAATATAGCTTAGTTTATAAACAATTAAATATGAAATAAAGAAGTTGGGTTAAAAAAAAAAAAAGAGCTGAAGTCAGCCTTAAGTAGCAGGACAAACTTGAAACCAAGATAACAAAAAGCGAGTTAACCCAGGTTAACCCCATTAAACTCGTAACCCTGATCACGAGACCGAGATGACCCGATGGTAAAGAAAACTATAAAGCCTTGTTTTTTTTTTTTTGTTTATAAAAAAAACTATGTTTAATAATAAAATAAAAAAAGTAAAAAATTCATATTAACTTGCGTTAAATTTTCAAACCCTTAACCTAGGCCATTAGACTAAAATCACTATATATATTATTATCATAAAGTTTTATTTTCAATCAATCAAATGTTAAATGATAAAATTAAAAAAAAAAACTAAAATAAAAAATAGCAATTCAAATTATGAGGATCAAAACAAAATTTTAAAATAAACTTGATGACAATTACTTTAACTAGGGTCAATGGTCAACTCGGCTTGTAATCTATGCTTGACACCAAGTTCACTTCCGAGTTGAGTTTTAAGACTATGATGATAATTATATTTATCTTTATATTGGCTCGGGTCAATGTTTAGTCTAACCCATAACTTAGGTTTCCCCTCAAGCTGATCTTTAAATCGAGTTTAAAATTATAACAATAATGATTTTTATTTTCATGTTCACTTGGATCAATGATTAATTTGACCCATGACCTAGGCCCTGATCCAGATCAAATTTTAAAACTATGATAATAATTATTTTATTTTTATATTGATCTAAATCAAATACATTAACTCTTCTACATAGAATTGGACAAACTTGTCCTACCTTTTTGAGTGGAACATAAATTTCTATACTCGAAGAATCTTAAATATAACAAAAATTGAATTATGTACTGTCCAAAAGTGCACCAAACAACTTCATAAAAAAAAAATCTTATCCAATCCATCATTGTCTAAGTATACTATACACTACATTATGGTTCAAACATGGCTTTACAAACTATGACTAACTTGAGCCCAACTACGAGCTCAAAATTGATTAGGCTTTTATATATATTATATCATAAAATTATCTTATTTAAAATTTAAATTGAGTTTCTAAAATATAATTTATATTATTTTTAATACATAAACAAACATGCATACTTGCATGGCCCTCAGTCATGTTTGCACTTGCGAGTGCAAATAATAATAATAAAAAGCAACATGAATTATTTCCATGTCTTGAATATCAGAATTTTTAGAACAAGTAGTTAGGTAATCTCAATATAAAAATGTTTACATGCATCAAAAATAAATGCTCATCGAAACATTATTATGCATACCGAGTTCATAAGTTTAGTGTCATAAAAAACACTGGAAAATAAATAAAAATTCAAGATGGAAGGCATTTCAAGTAATAAAACAGCATCCTATTCTAAGAATTGCACTGCTAAAGAAAATGAAGATCATTTTTGACCAATTTTCTGGAACTCTTGTGATGTTTTGGCATGTCTAAAACTCCTCGATCGAGTGGTAGAAACCCTGTTTGCGCACCGTCACTAGCAGTATCAATGTCTCCTTCGATTGTCAATCCTTCAATCCTCGCAGCTACGGAACCCATATTTCTAACTCCCACATTTACATCTGCCAAAAATGTAAAAGGAATTGAAAATCCATGAGAGACGATTTCTACGAGGGCAAGATTCATCAAATGATATCAATGAGAAGGAACTCAAGGTGGCCATACATTATTTTCACAACCGTGGGGACAAACGTGGATATGTCAATCAGACTATAAACCCTTTTATTACCTGGATTGGAAAAGAACCATAGAACAAGGCCACAAAGAAGCAGCACGAATGGAATGATATGAACAGCGTTTTCTGCAAACTTCGCACGTGACTTCTCCTTCATAGCCATTTCCACCATTGGATCATAGGCTGGCAGCTGATTCAATTCCATGGACGATGACATTCTCATCCCTTGAGTCCCCTCATTGGGCGATGAGTGCATATAGTACTGATCGGCCACCCTGTGCTTGAAGTAATCCTCGTCGGCAACCCGGTTCCAGCTTGCTGATCTATGCATTTTTTATGTTTGTTTGGCAAGAACAATGTCAAGAAAACAAATGAAATGAAGAAGGAGAAAGTATATATATATAAATGGAAATAAATGTCAGTGTATTTTTTTTATTATGGTTTGTTAATGAATTCATGGAAAACGCCTTGGATTTGGGAGAATCAGTTTTCTTGGCTGTCCTCTTTTTCTATGTTAGAGGGTTTGTTAGGTGAATCAGTCTTTGTTAGTTGTTATTACAACTTAGTCATTAAATATAAGGAAATGTGTTCGAAAAACCCATTTGAGACAATTATCTTATCATTTATTTTAAGAAAACGATCCAAAATTGTCATTAAATCTCATCTTAATCTATCATCTAATGAACATGTTTCTCTCTCTTTTAAAGAATCACATGAAAATCTTAGATTTTAACCGGATATTTTAAGATCAAATTTAAATTTGACTTATCCCTTTCAATCGAATCTTAGGCCAGTCATTCGAATACATGTGTTGGTGTACAAAACTCGAGCACTAGACAAAGCTTCACTTCATTCGGAGATGGATTAAGTCTCTAACTCCCTACTTCCAAGACAAGAAGCCTGGAGTTGAATCTCACTCGTGTGGAAGAAAGTGTTAACGCAATTCACAGTGTCTGATCACGGCCAACAATTACATGAAACTCCCTCCCTATGCCTCGACTCAAATTGGGTTAAATACTGTGACAATTATGATGTCCAATGTATTGTAATAATGCCTTGCTCGGGGGCAAAGCATCGCAGATAAAATTATATGCTATCCTTCGTTCTTTTTTTTTTTCATGCGAGAAAACTCATCTTTAAGCATGTTTTGTAGATCTAGAAAAGCTAGTAAAACCTCGGTTGCCTATGCTCTTACAATATGTGCACGCTATGACTCGAACTCGAGACTTGCAATGCAGAATTCAAATTCTTTAAGTGAGATGGTTCCTTAACAATATATCATTACTTGCACTGCTGTAAATATAGCTAGAACAGCCATTATAATTTGAAAAAGCTCGTGTAAAATACTGGGATACTTACTTGAAAGAATCCCACTTGGCGACAAGCATTTCCAATTTCTGTAATGACATTAGCCCTTCGTGTAGCATCCTGCCTCAACCTAGAAAAATCAACAGGCACATTGGCAGTCTCTGGAGTCAAACTCGGGCGATTTGAAGATGGAATTACGTAACAATCCGGCACGTATGACCATCTCCTCTCTTGTGCACTATTGCCAATTGTAAATGAGCTCGAGCTATCGTTTTTTTCCATCCCAAAACCTCGACCAAAAAATGTCTCCAAAGAGGCTCAGAATATGTGTAGAATGGTAAGCAGGTAAAGTAATATTTTTGGTACTGAACGGTTTGGTAGAGAATCGGAGAGTGGGGTTCATATAGGAGAGTTTTGAGTGTCAAAAGTGATGGTTATACTTGGAAAAATCATCTGGTCTCTATCCCATCCTGCGATTGATAAAGCTGGAAAACAAAAATTAACTTTTTGCTGGAAATTAAGTGATCGATCATATGTAAACCCGACTTGAGGTGATTAAGGACTACTGTGGTAACGATGTAAGATTTTCACTCGATAAGAAACTTCAACAATAAATAAGGTATATTTGATAATTATATTCTATAAAAATAAAATTTCCTTGCGAGACAAAAGACTTCATATATAAAAAAAAGATTGCTCATAGCTCTACTTGTCATGTGCGTGCGTGTGTGAATAATAATAAAAATATTTCTTAAATATTTTAAAAGATTTGAATTATGATTTTGCCAAGTTTCAATTCAATTCAAACTAGCTCCGGTCATCTGTTCTTTGTTGAACATGTGTTAAGCCACGAGCCCACTTGCATCGTCGCCTCCTCAAAACTGCTGGTATTGAGCTCGTTGTTCTTCTGATGAGGATAGAGCTAGCATCCTAATCACGACAACCTTGACTCAATCACGCACATGCAAAGGCCTGTTTAATAAATCTTTCTTGCAAGCAGCCAGGCCCCTGCATCATGAAAATAGCAAGAAGTTGAGTATAGCCAGAATATTATATTATTTATCTGGACAAAAGTTCGTAACGAGCCAGCAAATTTTGAAAGACACCATCCATTTTCGCCTACATCGCGATCATGAAAAAGATTTTAGTACTTAAAAAGCATTAACTGCATGCATTCAGTGAATAATTAATTCCTGTGCTATTCCTAGAGACTGGAAAATTCTATCAGCATGTGTGTAAACGACTGATGTCCAGAATTGACCAATTAAGTGCATGCATGCTGTCTTCAGACGGATGTATATATTTCGTTTTAAGCAATTCCTCCATATAATAATATAATAATAATGATCTTAAAACGGTTTGGAAACTATCTTTTTTTAAACGGTTAGTGGGGTACGAATATAATTTATATTATATTTTAACAAGTTTCTTTAAATGAAAACACTTTAGACTTGAAACTTTATGTTTGATTTTTATCAAATAAAATAAAAGTGATGAGATTCGAACTCATGACTGTTAAGTTAATAAAACTCTAATGCTAAATTAAAGATTTATCTCAACTAATAATTTAAATTGTTAAATAAGAACATAAAATATGATTTATATTATTTGGTAATAGAAATAATATTTGAACCGGTATGCGTGCCGTGATTGTTCGCATATAAGAACGTGCTTCTAAACCGTCGGATGTGTTGAAATCCTATGCGAATGTGCATAGAAACTCCAAAGTGCAAACCTAATGATGATGTCCCATCTCCTGTTCTTCAATCAATCATGCCAACGTGTTATTTGATTTGCTAGTGGACATGGAAAACAGCAAAAATTCTCAGGTCAAAGACTAAGAATTGGGAGTTGGAAGGGGGTTCAACTTCCGCATAGCCGGCAAACCTTTTCCTCTCACCCACCTCACCAACTATAAAGAAAATGAATAGAACTTGCGACAGAGGATGATTGTTCGGCCACCCACGTATACTGATAAACTATACTGACCATATCATACACCAATCCATCCAAATCGTGACAAAAATGTTCATTTCATGATGATGAGTTGATGTTCGAAACAAGAACGTCTTTTGACAGTTTTTTTTTTTTTTTTTTTTAATTTAGTCTGGAATCCCTTAAATTTTGTAGCGTGTGTGTTGAAAAGAAAATATTGATTCAAGGGTGGATAGGGAAGTTTTAATGTTTTATATCTTCACTCGAATTTCAAACAAACCATGTTGTATAAAATAAACTTCAAAAAAAAAAAAAAAAACACGAAACAAACACAAGTACGCAAATTTGAAGTTAGGTCATCTAATCTTAATCAACCTTCACTTATATATACAAACTGTGCCTAATAATCTTCTTCTCGTGTTTTCCATCAATATTCAATTCAATGGCCAAGCTGGTTTTGGTCTATTCTCTGGTTGTTCTTGGCCTAGCATTAGCATGCAACGCAGCAACTTACACTGTAGGTGATAGCTCTGGCTGGGACATAAGCACGGACCTTGGAACATGGGCAGAGAACAACAAATTCGTCGTTGGGGATAGTCTATGTAAGTACTTTTACATTATATATGGTCATAATTCAATGTTTCAATCACTAGCTAGAAAAACAAAAAAAGATCGGCAACAGGACTCATTTTTCCTTCCCTGTCAATCCTTGCAGCGTTTCTATACTCATCATCCCACAGTCTCGAGGAGGTGAAGAAAGAAGATTTCGACAGCTGTAACACTACTAATGTTATAAGAACATTTACAAATGGGAACACGACCGTGCCTTTGACAGAACCTGGGACGAGATACTTTGTTTGTGGCAACCAGTTACACTGTCTAGGAGGAATGAAGCTTCAGGTAAATGTAGCAGACAACCAGGCAAAATCGCCGATTGGTGCGCCACAATCACAGCCAGGGGTTACTGTTACACAGCCTTCTTCTAAGAGAAACAATCCTGCCTCTGTTGTTCCATCTTCAGCAGGGTCTGTCTATGAGGGAAGGGATTGTATTGTGATGGCTTTTCTTGGTTTTGTGGCTACTATGTTCTGGGCGGTGCAAGTTTGATTAGTAAATGTTTGTAATCTTGCCTGTTTATTTATTTATTTTTCATCTATCGTGAGGCGGCTGATCTTGTTTTTTTAATTAGACAATTGCATGTTCTTATAATTTTCTGATACGTTAAAACAAAATTGAACCTTGTTTGCTGTATACCTGTTGTATAACACCAGCTGTTTATCGCAAGAACCCAGCTTATTTAGCTGAGTTTAAAGGAGACCATGGTATCTGAATCTTGGGAGATTAGCTAGCAATTTCATTACAATATTTGTATCATAAATATTGAGCTAAGTTTTAGGATATTAGAAAAGTCTTAGGAGACTCTTTGTATATGTTCACACTCGTGCATTACAGAATTGATGAGCAATTCTGATCTCCAACCTTTTTTGGTGTTGGGGCCCCTGAAATGGCCTCACCCTCATGCTCAAGATTCTCGATCTCTATCAAAATTACCCATTTCTGATTTATACGACTCAATTTAATCCCATTCGTAATTGCTATAGATTGAATGGACACACTAATGGCACCATTCCTGTACCACCAAAGCATATTTTCAATTCTGAAATCAACTCCATTTGATGAAAAACCAGAATACAACAATTGGTTTCAAAGAGATCAACTGCTCCTAAGCTGGATCCTCTCCTCACTCTCAGAGGAAGTCATTCCTTACGTAGTAGGGTTGGATAGTTCTTATGATATGTAGCAAGTTCGGGTTCCAGTGCTAGCTAGACAAGTGCAACTCCACCTAGCTCAACAAGAGCTCACCTTTGCAGACAAAACCATGGCTCAGTTTCTCAAGGAAGCTAAATTAATCTCTAATGAATTAGCAGCAGCTTGAACTCCTCTCGGTAAGGCTGAATTTAATGCAGATATATTCAGATTACTTCCCACTGAATATCATCCCATTATTGCTGATTTCTCTGCAAGAAACGATCACCTCTCTTTCCATGAGCTGTTATGGCAATTAATATATTGCGCATGAAATATTACTTCAGAGCTCCAGACGATAGATTACTGCTACTGTCAACATGACAAGTCATTAAACCTTCCGTAATATCAATATTGGTAACAATAAGAGAAACAATAACTGCTCTAATCAGCAGCAAGGAAGAATAGGAAATAGGAAGTTCTTTAAACCATCATGTCAAAAATGTGGTTTGCGAAACCACTCAGCAAAATGGGCGTCGAAATCTTTATGAGAAGAGCAATGGCACGCCAGCTACAAATATATATGACAGTGTCAAACAGTCCAGCAAGCTTTTCAGACTGGTTCCCAGACACTGATACATCTCAGTTATTGAACATCTAGCTTCATTATCCTTTGGTGGTTTTAGTTCTTAAGAATTTTCAATTACCTGTTCTTCCCCTTCAATAAAAATACCTGAACCAAGATGCTCTTCTTGTTACTTAGGAAGTTAACTGCAGTAACTTTGTCTAGATTCTGTCATGATTTGGAAAATATACCTCCACCATTAGTGTTTATCAATCACCATGTAGAATCCAACCAAATTAAAGTTAAAGGGTCGGTGAGTGTCATATGTACATAAAAAAAACGAGGCTAGCAATGAACTACATGGGATATGCTGTCCGATAGCTAGAATGGACATTGAGGCAAGATAGAAATTTAGTGTTCAATATTTTATGGCTAAAAAATATTTTACATGTAAATATCTTTCAACCGTTATGACAGTGGTATAGTACTGATATTGTCATGGTGATGATCGTGTCACGACGGAGAGAGAGACAGTGGATGAGGTCATGGTTGTGATGGAGAAAGAGGTGGAGACGTAAAATAATATTATGGCGCCGGTGGTGGTGAGGAAGATAGTGGTGACATGCTGGTGGTGGTGACGAGGTGACGATGGTTAGGAGGAGGTAGTCCTGGTGGTGGTAAGAAAAAGATGGTGACATGGCAAACATGGTGAAGGAGAAGGTGATGAGGTGGCCATAGTGTGGTGGTGATGGAGGAGAAGGTGATGGTACTGGTGGTTGTGGTGAAAGAGGAGGTGGTCATGGTGTTGAAATGATTTGATGATAGTACTGTAAGTATATTATTATTTGTAAGACATTTCAGGGGATTTTATGAGCAGTAGATATTTTTCAGCAAATAAACTAAATTTAAAGGTTAATTGCAAAATACTCTACATTGATAAATATTATTGTATAAATATATTTTACACGAAATAAACAGGCCCTAGCTAGTGTAAGAATATGTCAGCACCCAATTATTATCAATACAAGGTGGTCTTCATAGCCATGTTTTAAACGCAGCCTAAATAAATTAATGCTTGAATTGACCTATTAATAACCGAAGAACACAAAAACTAAACAAGAGGTTAGCCATCCAGATTAAATTAAGCGACGGTGTATCTTTTTATTTTATTTGGTCAAAGATTACGTTGGCTGGCTGTAATTAAAATGGTTGGTTTAATTTGTAATCTCTCCATAGCCAGGGTGTGAGCACGGTTTCACCGAGGAATCTTATTGCGACCAAATATTTGAAAGAACCTTTGTTTATTCTGCTTACATATATCCTTAATTGCTATTTTATTCATTCTGTTAATAATTTATCTGCAAAACTTCCTCGAAGAAGACATCATCGGCGATGGTAGATGGCGACCGGGAATTGAATGGAAAACGAGTTTATAATTATAGTTTGAAATATACTTTTGGAAAACATTATATACTCCCATGGCTTTGACTTTGCCAAGCAACAAAATGTTTGACCTTTTGTTTTTTTCTCATCGCCCTGTTTAGGAGGGTCCGCGTGTCTGTAATAATGATTTCTTCCTTTAATTGAAACCCAGGTGATATCCATGGATTTTGCGACTGATTTTCCTCGCATGTAATGAGCGGATTGTTTGAACAATACTATTGTATATCTTTCCAAGTTGAGATTTGTAATTGTTAACAGGATGTTAATAGGATGTCACTGAAGACTTACATAGTCATTAACTCCAGAATACTTGAGATTAGTCGAGATACACACAAGCTAGCTGAACACTCATATATATATTAATAATAAATAAATAAATATATGTTGATAATATTAGCTTCTCTTAATATATGTTAATTATTGCCCCCTCAATTGTAAGAGCTCATGGGCGTTCAATTCACATATATATATATATATATATATATATATATATATATATATATATATATCTCATTTTCAGGAGAATTGCATGTAACCTTCCTGTACCGAGACTTGTTTCCATTTCAAGATCTCTTTCCATGTTACTTCTCTCAAGCTAAATATTCTTGCCTAAAATAAGTGGTTAAGGTAATTAGGTATCTTGCCATAAATGTCTGGTCCCTCAAGAAAGACCCACCCTCTTAGTTTCTTTGCCAAATCAATCTTCTCCCGTACAAAATTGCACAAAACCCTGGAGGTCAAAAAAATCAATATGGAATTGGCATGTGAGACGTCGTTTCGTAATGTTGAAAGCAATATTTGTGCTGTCTTTTATGAACGCGTGTTCTATCTTGCTTTCTTTTTTCTCCGCTCCAGTCGTCCTAGTTCGTCACTGTTCCTATGACGTAAGCACAGGACTTGGACTAGAACTAGAATTTGCGAGCATGGCTCCTCCTCGATCCATTCTTAGGAAAGACTCCAGTTATCCGGCCGCCACTCCATATATATTTCATCTATTTTTTCTTGTTTTATTTTTTTGATTAATATATATTCCGATTTGCCTGCCTGTCATTTGCCATGCACGTGCTCCAGTTTCCTGTCCTTCCAAGTATATATGCATGCACATTAAAGGGGAAATTAACATTGAATGTGAACCCAAACAAAAAGGGATGAAAATGGAAACTTTCCTGATCAAGCTGTGCTTCAAGCAGCCAACAACGTGAAAGAATCAAGCCAAGCTTGTGCTGCTACCATTTCTTTAATATTTACTTCGTGATAAGCTCTGATTATTGAGGCTGCCGACGAGCCCTAGCTATGTTTTTGAATGGAGACAATTGGAGAATAATTTAATAAGCTGTAACAGTTTTTAGTGGGTGACGCATTGATTAGAAGATCCAATTTATGGGGTTACTTTTGAAATCATAGACTTGAAAACTTTTATCAAGAACCACATGCATGCATGCGGATTAATATATAGGTAGGCTTAACTAGTTGTTGGACGTGATAATTATTTAGCAATTGTGTTAAACATTGAAACATATTTGTTTGACTTTTTAATCTATATTTGGTTTTATATTATATTAAATTGTATGCGTGTTATTCTAATATTATACAGATAACTTGAGTGGTTTAAAAGCAACTCAACCGACCGTTAAAAACACTCCAATGATAGAATTGAGAGAAAAAATTAAATTGAAATAGAAAAACCCTCTTGATCAAATTATTGTCTAACTCGTGTTTAAAATTAAATTGTGTAAAAATTATCTTAACATGGTTAGTTGACTCGAACATTTCAAAGGCAACATGATCTACAAGTAAAATTTTTTTTGAGGATGATCTTAAGAAAAACAATAATGATAAAAAAATTCTTGACCCAATTCCATTCTTAGCTCAAATTTTAAAGTAAATTATATGAGAGTTTCTCCAATATGATCTGATCATCTTGGTTGGTCCAAAATCAATTCAAATGATTGTTAAAGAAAGTACAAGGATGAAATTGGAGAAAAAAATTTAAGAAAATAGAAGAAATGAAGGGGTTGAATTGGAAAAAAAAAAAAAAGGATTTCATTGTTTATATAAGCAACAAAGCTACATAAAGATTCTCGGTTGTTTTAGTAAAGGAAATTGGTAAAGAATCTTATTATTTACATTTGTAGAATGAGAATACTTTATAATATCATACAATAAAATTCATAGATTTTAAAATTTCTCACCTCAACCTCATTTTTACTATTCAGCAGGAATGATTAACTTCAAATTGATCCATGAAGTTGTGGTTTATGCATTAGTGTCTCTATTGTTTTAGGTTTTTTTTTCTTAACTATATATTTCTATTATTTTTGAATCTCAATGCTGAGAGAAAAGAGAAAAGGTCAATGAAAAAGAGAGATGAGATAGAAACAATTTGGTTGGCCACATTACAATGAAGAAAATTTGATTTCGATAACAACAGGTTCGTCTTAAATATGAGAGTTTATTAAAAATGATTTAGGGTTAATTTTCTATATATATATCATTTAGGGTTGATCTCATAAATGTAGCGGTGTCTAAACACGAGTGGAAATTAAGAAACTTTGATTGACTTGTTACACGAGCGTTCCGATCTATATATGAACAGATTTATGTGTAAAACCATGGAAGCCCATTTTGTCAAACAACCGATTCTGTCTGTACATATTTTTCAAAAGGATCACATCAAGATATTTTTTTTTCTTTTCTTTGATTTAAAATCTCTATAAGGAGACAAAAGAATTTGATTATGTTGAAAAGAAATCAAAATAAAAAATAAAAAAATTCTGTAGCTGTCAAAGCTAAGGACTTTGACCAAAACCTCTCCTCAAAGTGTATAAGAAGGTTAAATAACAAGCATCACCAAAATTATATTGAAGTAAACATTGATAAGAAGGGAAATGGAGTTGGATAGGCTGGGTACTTGCTCAAAAGACGTTGAAGAAGACGATGACATCCTGCTCCCGGGGTTTCGATTTCATCCAACCGACGAAGAACTTGTAGGGTTTTATCTTAAAAAGAAAGTGGAGAAGAAACCTATCAGGATTGACCTCATCAAACACGTTGATGTCTACAAATATGAGCCATGGGATCTTCCAAGTATGCATGCTCTTGCTCCTTCTTTTGTTCATCATTGATTCAAATCTGCTGTAATGTTAATATATGCAGTTATAACTATGTGCATGAACTACAAAACTGTTTTTTATCACCAAGACTTGCATCAAATCTACTGTTGTTCTTGAATCTATTAATACCATTATGCACAAGTATTTACCATCCATAACTAAACTGCAAAACAATATACTTTGTCAATTTTATTTATCGCCCTTCTTTTTTCTCTCTTTTTTCGTACAGAAGAAGCAAGTTGTAGTGCTGGAGAGAGGGAGTGGTACTTCTTCTGTCGAAGAGGAAGAAAGTACAAGAACAGCATAAGACCAAATAGAGTCACAAGATCTGGATTCTGGAAAGCTACAGGCATTGACAAGCCAATTTATTCTGTTGGGAAAATGCATTACTGCATTGGCCTGAAAAAATCCTTAGTTTATTACCGGGGAAGTGCCGGGAAAGGCACGAAAACAGACTGGATGATGCACGAATTTCGCCTTCCTGCCTGTGAAAATACTGCTAGCCTCACCAATCCTGGCGACTGTAATATTCACGAGGCTGTAAGATTCGTCCATTCTTGTATTTCTGTGATTGAAAACTAGGGATGCTTAGTCCATGCGCGCGGTTTCTGATAGTTTTTGTTTCTGTTTTATAATGTTACAGGAAGTATGGACACTTTGTCGGATATTCCAGAGAGAAGCTCCATTGAACAAAAAATACCTCTCTTCAAAACAGCAGTGTGCTAGTACTGATTCAAGTGCTAGCCCTTGTGAATCAGACAATCGTATACATAGCGATGAAAGCTTCGAATTTTCAGCTAATAATAAGGTGATCGAAAGGCAAGCTACCAATGATCATTTCTACGTAAATAATAACCAGTCGTTTGCAGCCCAGATGAGCTTAACGAATCAAGTTCCATTTACAACATCATATCTAAGCTTTTCGAATCAAAACGGAGACCAACTATTTGCAGGTGAGAACTGGGATGAGCTTACACCAATGGTTGAGTTTGCACTTGATCCGTCAGACATATTTTGTATTATATAAATGTAGGGCATGCAGACTATGTCGCTGGACACCTTGTTTCTCTTGTAAAGAAAAGTCCGTCTCGGATTTGAAACTTGATGGGGACGGGGCGGCATGGAATTCAGATAACCTAACCCCCATGGTCCTCCGTTCTGTACCGAAATCAAATAGTTACTCACAGGAGGGTGTTGCTGTATGAGGCTGCTTGTTTTATGCAACTATTCTGCACGTGTAATTTCCCTTTAGTTTCCTCAATTCTCCGCCGCACCCTCACTCACACTCTCATCGCTGCTTTTTTAATCAGGATTTGTATCAGGTGCTGATGAATATAGTTGGATTGGAAACATGATTATATTTAATTGAATTGAATAAATTTTTATGTGGATGAAATTGTTAACCATCTCACCTAAAAACTTAATTATATTTAAGATGTTAAGTGAGATTCCAGAATATGATTTGTATTATTCTCTAACACACACCCTCAAGTGAATGTCATTTGGGCTTGAAATTTGCACAGGCTCATACTACCTAGTACTTAATTTTTATCAAATAGAATGGAGGTGGTGAAATTCGAACTCGTGACCGCTTGGTCAACAAGGCTTTCATACAATGTCAAGGAATCATCTCACCTAAAAACTTAAGTTGTTAGGTGAGACCTCAAAATATGATTTGTATTATTCTCTACCAGAAATGAGTTTATACTGTTAAATTCAGAAGAGGTTGATCTGCAGAGAAATATTTAGACTCCAAAGAACCCCATCAACTAAAAAGACTTCATGAGTACTTTTCTAGAATCTAAGTGTCTGAAATTACGAATCATTAAGAATTGATAGAGCAGCAGGAAATGGGGTAAGATAATTATGCAATTAGAGGATCATCTAAGCATTTGGTTATACCCAGCAACAGCTAAATAAATCACTTCATAAAAAGACCTTTTCCAATCCTATTATATGCTACTCAGGAAATGGGGGATAAGAGTCACGAATTTCCCAAGAGCACAGAATACCATGCAAGGACTAAGGATCTGGAATGAACAAAAATAGCAACATAAGAAGTTTGACTAGTTTTGTTGTTCAAAATAACTGGTGTAGGGTGGGGTGTAAGGAAATTACGTGGTTATACAGAGTGATTAGTATATGTTTGACTGACTGGATTTCAAAAATCTTGACTCGTTTAAGAGTTTTTTTTACAACTAATATATATATTGTTCATATTATATGACATTAACCAAACTATTGAAAGAAAAAAAACTGAAGTTGATTAACATTTGCTCCCCTCAAAATAAAGAACACTCATAAATGGGATGGAAGGGAAGGAAGAGGAAAGCTTGTATAGGGATGGATGGATTGAAAAGATAAATGAACTATCCATCAAGATGTTTTTGATTAATAAAGAAAGCGAAGGATTAAAGTTCTGAATAAATCGATTAATCCCGGGCTAATTAATTAATTTCAGCCATCTAAATTAATAAAATTGAAAATCATAAATAATTATATATATAAAAAAAAAATCCTTACTAGGATGTATATCTTGCGAACAAAATAATCACAATGATCCTCGTCTTCTCACCTTCGTTTGTTCCCCCCATTCGGAAGGATTGGACTCGCAGATCGTTAACAGACACAGATGAAAACCTAGAAGTTGATCGCTACTTACAAGTAGGTTGACTCATGGAAATTACACGAATGTTATCAATCGCATATCTCCCACGTGCTAAATTACAAAAACATGGGATGAAATTATTATTTTTCTTATAAATATATTGGGAGGGGTGGCTGGTTGGCTAGCTGCCGCTGAGGGCCTGCAAGAATAATCATAAAGAGAGTCCACATATATGAAAATTAAATTGCAATTTATGTCTGACTCGGGCACTGTCAAGTCACTTTAGATTCTGTTTAGGAGTGCGTTACAGTCGGCGTTTTAGCAAAATTTGATTTTTTATTTTATTTTAAAAATCAGTGGTTTAATATTTTTAGATTATTTTGATGTGCTGATATCAAAAATAATTTTTAAAAAATAAAATAATATTATTTTGATGTATTTCGGTACGAAAAATATTTTGAAAAACTACCGTAATCGCACTCCCAAGCAAACTCTAAAGAGAGAGGAATGAAAATCCAGTCACCCATTTGCTTAGACAAAACAGTAGTAAACAAAAAACAGCTCCTAACAAAGGAAAACTGGGGTCAGCCAGCCAAGATAAAGGAAAATCAATTACAGAACACCATCGTCAAACCCGGTTCTTTTCTTCTCCATGATACATGAAATAATTGCTTAGAACTTCATGCTTTCCTCGTCCAAGTTAGTGACGTCCTTCCTCTTTTGGATAACTTGGCTGGCTGGTTTCTGGAAACCATGTTGCTCCTCGATCGGTAAATTGAGCAGCCATGCGAGCCCGTAATTCTTCCAAGCTCTCACCTTCCTTCGCTCTCTCCAAACTTGAAAAATTAGTTACGGTAGCTTTTTAAAGTGCTTTTCGTGCCGAAATATATCAAAATGATTTTTTTTTTGTTTTTTAAAAATTATTTTTGACATCAGCACATCAAAATGATCTAAAAACACTAAACCGCCGGTTTTTAAAATGAAAAAAAAAAATTCAAATTTTTCCCAAATACCGGTTGCAACGCAATCCCAAACGGTCCACTTGGACGTTTATTCCGAGTGTTTGGATAATAAGCATGCATGCATGGTTTAGAAAATTCTCAGACTACTCTTACCGAGTACTGGCGACCATACAGATGGGTGCGGTGCTTGAGAAGAGTGCAATTTTTTTCAACAATATTTTTGAATTGAGTGACATGACCTAAGAATATGTTTGTTCTGCGTTTTTCGAAAAACAAAATTTGAGATTAATTTTTTTATTTTGAATTATTTTAATATAATAAAAATAAAATAATTTTTAAAAATAAAAATATATGTTATTTTAATATATGTAGGCCAAAAATATTTAATATCGCAATATGAGTTATTTATCTGATTATGTTTAATGAATATATTTATAAAAAATAAAATGTAATAGAAATTGACACACACATAAGATTTATTGAATTAAAAAATCATGCAAGGCTAAACATATTAAAAACTTTGCAAGAAAATTAATGTTTTTATTTTTAAAAAATAATTATAATTTATATAAAATACAAAAAAGTTATAGATGAAACACACTAATCTCATAAGAAAATAAACATTATGTTTAATTATAAAAATAATTATTTAAAAAAATACTAAGCAAGCCAAAAAAAAAAAAGAATAAGTATTAATCAAAACACAAATACAAAAATTATTTTGAAAAATACATATAAAACAGTAGTAATGTTTTTAAAAAATATATAAATATGAAAGAATGGGGTCAAACATTGTGGGCCTAGTAGTTTAAACTTTAACCCAAAAAAAGGCTTTGCGCGCAAGCCTGTAAGTCTAGGTTTCATTCTTTTTGAAAATAAAAAAAAAACAATGATATGTTATTTGTTAATCCTAGAATTCGATCACTGGAGTGGCCAGAAAAACAAGGCTTTTTTAACTTAAAATTTCAAATTTTTTTATCCAAAAAACCTAGAAAACACCCCAAAAAAACTTCTTAAACCAATTCATTGCCTGCTAAAATGAAGGAAAAAAAAAAACGCCCCAAACCTGAAATTAAAAAGTTTGTGAGCTCTAATATGGTTTTTTTAGGTGTTTTCAAGCTTTCTAAGAATGTGAACCAACTAAAGCATCAAGCTTGTTAACGCAAACTGATAATCATTTTTTAACTTCATTGAAAGTCAAAACTGGAAATGAGTGCATAAACAATCACAAACAAAAGGCATTGTGTTTCTAATTCCTAATTAATCATCTTAACATTTGAATTCAGCTTAAAAGGCTAACTCTTTCTTTCTCTTCTATACTTGATTAATATATTGTCCATCAGTTAAAAACATAATGATTCCATGGAAGAAAAAAAAACAAAGTGCCTTTCTTGTTGTTCTATTTTTATTAAACTTTTTTTTCTTGTCTCATTTCTTGTTGTTGATGATCAGCTATCCAGAACTGGTTTCTTTTCATTTCTTTATCCCTGGAGGGAATGAAGAATGTAGGCAGGAAGAGGTTAAAGAAATTGCGAGGACTGCCTTTTCTGATGAACAATATGCTAAACCCAGTTACAAGGAAATAGTACCGTTTATCATACCAACTGTGCACCAGTTCTTGAGCAAATCCATATATGTTTCACCAAATGTAATTATGAAGGTAGTTCAATATGTTTAGCAATTGCCGTTCCTTTCCTTTATTGCTGGTGTTATAGTAGTTTTTTCCTGTTTCGTTTATCTTTGGATGAAATGGGAAATTCTTTTGAAATTAGCATAAGCAAAAATGAAGCTTTAGAGAAAAATTGAACTTGTCACTTAGGCAAGTGGCATCAAAATATAAACTTTTCTCAGTCATAGGATGATTCATGATATCTATAAGTGGAAATAGAGCATTTCTCCGGTCGATGTTTCTCCTGAAAGGGCAGTGTCATCAAGTTCCTTTACTTGTATTGCAGGCTAGAGTTGAAGAAGAACTCATTGGAGTTGTCTTGGACAATTATGCGATAGCAACTGCCGAAGTCTGCTCTCAGAGATTAAAAACTCATGTGAATTCAGATGTGTTGGATGCTCTCAAAGCTCTGAATTTGAGAGAAAGGTTTCAGATTCTCCTCTATTTCTGATTTTCTTTTCTTCAACCAGGAATTTGACAGTGCCAGTTGACAACTGCCTGTTTATAAGACTATTGACTCAGGGAATATAATTTTATGTGCTTGATATTTGGAGCAGAGTAGAAATTTGAATGTTTATCGATTTTTTATATTTTCATGAGTTTGCCGGTGATGGGGGCAGAACAATAGCAGTACAAAAGTAATTCAGGTTTAGCTTTAACATTCTATGGAGTGTTGATACACCTTCAAGTTTCAATTTTGAAAGCAGTGTGGCCATTTAGGCAGGACCTAAATGCTGTAATTTTTTTGCTCTTCGTCCTCACCTGGCCTCATACTGTTTCATTAGATTCTGATTGCTGGAAAACATATATTTTCCTATGGAATTGCTCATCTCTTTCCACTTGGCTTTTTTCCTGTCTAGGGTTATTTGCAGGACAGATCGAAAAAACCCAGCAGTTGCATTAGCACTTTACAGCAGATATTTCAAGCTTTCTTCATCATTAATGGTCAAGGATATCACATCATCTGAAGTTAACAGCATCATGATTATCTACTACGATGGGCCCAAGACTAGCTGTATGAAATCCATCTGTGGCGCTGCCTTGGAATACAGTCATGGCAATGTCTTGACTCAGTACCTTCCTTCAATCTCAGATCGAATCTTGGGGACCTAAAATAGTACGTGTGCAACAATGCCGAGGCAGGGCATGGGATGAAATTTGCTGGTGACGTATATAAGGCACTAGATTTTGTAAGCAAATTAAACATGAAATTCATATTTTTTAGGTAATTGATCAAGTACTTGTATTTTCTCTTTTCTCTGGTGTAATTGTTACGTATACAATATGAATGGAAATATTCTCTGCAGTAAAACCATTCTTTTGATTTAGAGGTCAGCCATTTTACGAAGGAAATTGGTTACAAGCTTCTCTTGAGGATCATAGGAGCATATTGGAAGCATAAAGTGTCGTAGACTTTGGCTCTTATCAACTAGTATCGATTCCTGACTTCCGCAGTTGTAGATCAGTAACACGGAATTGGTAGGTCTGAAGTTTCTGGAAAATACATATGCACTTTTGATGGGATGAAATTCTTGTGTGTAGCTGGATCATTGTGCTCCTAGATAATATAATGCTCGGTTCACTGGAGAAAACTATTGTTTCTGTCGGTAGCCACCTGGTTGTTGTGTAATTACGTTGGATGATGTTTGAAGCAACATATGGAGTTTCTCGTATGGAGTTTCCGTTAGGTCAAACGTTAAAAATCAGGACAAGAAAACGGACAGTTCAAGATACTAGTGCTGTACATTGTACATCCAGGAAAGGGAGCATGGAAGCAATGTGTTTAATGCAGAAAGCACTTTGGCCGGCTGCTTTTGGATTTGTGATTGAGGGATCGTTAAATTTGCACTTCGTAGTTCATTATTTTTCTGAAAAAAAAGTAGCCGTTGGTTTCAATGTCCATTTTATAATTGCTTTTATTTCCCTTCACAAAGTTACCAAGTTTATTCTATTCTCTTATCTGAGTACGAATGGAATCCATTTCATAACCGGCAAGTGTAGCTGGCTATCAAATTATATTCTAATTGCATTAAAAATCACATCTGCTCTGCAGTTTTTATTAATTCTGCATCATATTCTTCTACATCTCCTGGTTATGCTCACTAATCATATTGTAATCAGAGCCCAAACAACAGTGGCATTAAAATAACTCGTACATATTTGTATAGGAACGGAGATGGAATGATAGGAAGCAATGTTTTAACTCAAGGACACAAAGATCATGCTGGCATGCACCCTTCCTGCCATTCTTCTACCTCTGACACCGTTGACTACAATGTTTAGTTTTGTTTAATAATACAGCAGCCATGAAAGGTGGGGATTATCATTTTCTTAGTTGGTGATGATTAGATGAACATAGACATGTGAACGTAGGTGCCGCTAATTTAATAACTCGGATTCGAAGGAAAGTTTACAAGATTTGGCTCACAGATCTAGAGGCAGTGCCGAGTGATATTAAATTAACTAGCATACCAGTTCTAATAAAGAGGCTCGCTTAAATTTGCAGTAACCATGTGTTTTTCTTGGTATTTTCACCTAGTGTTGATCGGTTTTGGAAATTTCGACGGTGTGCATAAAGAAGCTGACATTTGTTATATTCAGATGAGAGAGTTCTGAAGCATGTGTGAGTTTCACCCAGTCAAAGGCCTGCAAGCTCCAAGAAAGTACAAAATATAGCATTGCTGTTGTCTTTCTCAGAAAAGATTAGTGTGATCATGAAAGGTTGAGGATTGAGAAAATGAAGAATCTCAATAAACAAAGAAAGGAATTATTTTTAAAGGTTGACACCTCCAATAGGAGGTGGGCTGTTTTTGGCACCCACTGTTTTATGTTGAATTCTATCCATGGTAAATGAAGACAAGCTACACTCACTCAGCTATAAAATCATCAGGGCAGGTCGTGAAAATTCTGGTTTTGGTGAAATGATAAAGAAAGTTACGATTTCTTATCGTTGAAGGTTTCTTTTTGTTCCTTTGTTTTGCTATATCATACTGAATTAACAGAAATTCGTGTGGTGAGAACGATGCACGAATCATCTAGGAGAACCAGGGGGAAGGTAAGATGGAGCAAGCTGTATTCATTTTCGTGCCTTCGACCACACACATCAGATCCTGATTCTGCCCAGGAGCTCATCGGTCAGCCAGGATTTTCTCGGGTGGTTTTCTGCAATGAACCTCAACTGCACAAAAGAAAACCTTACAAGTACACGAGCAACTCGGTATCCACAAAAAAGTACACTGCTGTCACTTTTCTGCCCAAAGCACTTTTCGAGCAGTTCCGCAGAGTTGCCAATTTGTATTTTCTTTTGACAGCAGCGTTGTCTATCACTTCTTTGGCTCCTGTTAAACCTCTAACTTTGATTGGTCCGTTGGTATTTGTGGTGGGTATCAGCATGCTCAAAGAGGCTGTTGAGGATTGGTATAGGTTTTTGCAGGTAACTTCTTGCAAACATAGCATGAATTCTGGTTTTTCTCCCCGTATCATTTGGATTCTCTTGCCACCCATTAATTGTTAATCACTCACTTTATTTTTTATCATCTTTACATTTCAGAATTTGATTATATTTTTACCTTAAAGTGAAATTTAGATGGATTTTCTTGCTGTGGTTATGCTACCATCAATTCTGTGCAGGACTTGAATGTGAACAATCGAACCGTAAAGGCTCATGAAGAAAATGGCTTATTTGTGGATAAATTATGGAGAGAGATTTCTGTAGGAGATGTTGTTAAGGTTAAAAAGGATGAATATTTTTCGAGCGATCTTCTCTTGCTATCGTCCAGCTACGAGGATGGTGTTTGTTATGTGGAGACTATGAACCTTGATGGAGAAACGAGTCTGAAAATCAAGAGATGTTTAGAGGCCACACTTCATCTGAATGAGGATGCGAAATTCAGTGAATTCAAAGCCACAACCCGTTGCGAGGATCCCAATCCAGGCCTTTACACCTTCGTGGGAAATTTAGAGTTTGAGAGTAAAATATACCCCTTGAGCCCTACTCAGATACTTTTAAGAGATTCAAAGCTTAGAAACACTGATTATGTTTATGGAGCAGTGATCTTTAGCGGGCATGATACAAAAGTGGTAAGGAATTCCACCATGTCACCATCTAAACGAAGTAGGCTTGAGAAAAAGATGGACAAAGTCATCTACCTTCTTTTCTCTATGCTTCTTCTGATCTCATTAGTGACTTCCATCGGGTCTTCTGTGGTCATAAAATCTGATATGAGTCAATGGTGGTACCTTAGTTTGGAAGATTCTGATCCACTCTTCGATCCATCAAATCCTTCAAAATCAGGTTTTCTTCAGTTCGTAAGGGCTCTAATACTGTATGGTTACTTGATTCCCATTTCTCTGTATGTCTCCATTGAAATTGTCAAGATGCTACAAGCTAGGTTCATTAACAAGGATAAGAAAATGTATGATGAAGCAACCTGTAAATCTGTGCAGGCTCGAACTTCAAATTTGAATGAAGAACTTGGTCAAGTAGAAATCATTCTGTCAGATAAAACTGGAACTTTGACTTGTAATCAGATGGAGTTTAGGAAATGCTCAATTGCAGGATTTTCGTATGGGGGTAACATAAATGAAGTTGATATTGCTGCGTCAAAGCGAATGAATACTGAAACTGAGGCATATCGATCTAGTATCGACCAATCTGATACAACAAGTCAGAGCCTTGAAATGTCCGAGTTTTCCGTGGTAGATATTATCGCTCAACAGGCTATTCTTAGGGGCCACGAAAATGCAGATAATTTGAATGCTAGAAACTCAAGACTCTCGGATGTCAGGAAAGAATCAGTTATCAAGGGTTTCAACTTCAGGGATGACAGGTTAATGAACAACCAGTGGATTTACAGGTCTGACTTTTTTGATATGACAATGTTCTTCAGAGTCATGGCTCTATGTCACACAGGTATTCCCGTTGAAGATGGCCAATCTGATAAGCTTAAATATGAAGCAGAGTCCCCAGAAGAAGTTGCTTTTTTGATTGCTTCACAAGAATTTGGATTCCAATTTTTCCAGCGCACACAATCCCTAATGACCCTCAAAGAGCTTGATCCTTCCTCCGGGAAGCAGGTGAAGAGGTATGCCCGCCCCCAAACACCCCCCCCCCCCCCCCCCCCCCCCCCCCCCCCCCCCCCCGCGTCAAAAAGCGTTAAGCTAATGTCATGGTTTATGTTCAGGGAGTACAAGCTGTTGAATTTGTTGGAGTTCAGTAGTTCTCGTAAGAGAATGTCTGTAATTGTAAGAGATGAAGATGGTAAAATCTATCTTCTCTGCAAAGGGGCAGATAGGTGAGTCGCCCACTCACTCATTCCATTATTTGAATCCAGTTGTCAGTACAACAGTGAATGAATTCCACTTAAGTCGTTCTGTTCTCATTTTTCAACTACATTTTTTCAGCATCATCTTCGATAGGCTTGCAGAAAATGGTGGGGCCTACCTAGAATCCACAACCTCACACCTTTCAAATTATGCAGAAGATGGATTTCGGACTCTAGCGTTTGCTTACCGAGCACTTGAGCTAGCTGAGTACGAAGAGTGGAACTCAATATTTACGCAGGCCAGGACTACAGTAGGTCCTGAAAGAGAAGAATTACTGGAGCATGCAACTGAAATGATAGAAAAAGAACTAATTTTATTAGGAGTTGTTGCCGTTGAAGACAAGTTACAGAAAGGGGTTAGCCTTTTCTCTTTCTGGGCGAGTACATGAATGTGTGGGATTGAAAGTAGAGTCTGTTTTATGGAACTGATGCATCTTTCTTGACTTATACATCAGGTTCTAGAATGCATAGATAAACTTGCTCAAGCAGGGATAAAAATATGGCTTCTCACCGGTGACAAGAAGGAAACTGCAATAAACATCGGGTAAGCTTTGTGATTTGTGAACATTTATTGAAAGATGCAATCCCGACAGGAAAAGAAAAGAAACGTGGACTGCCTTGCTAAAGCGTCTCCTTAATCTTCCTGTTTTCTCTTCTGTTCTGCAGATTTTCTTGCAGCTTACTTCGTCAGGACATGAAACAGTTCCATGTGTGTTTGAGCAAAGAAACTGAGTCTAAAAACCAGCTGAAGGTGACAATTTCAAAGAGTGATGTAATTACTGCACCATCTGAAAACTGATAGAGTTAGTGGAAAAGATAACGGAATTGACACGCAAACCCCCAAATACACTTAATGATGGATTGGAGTAATTTGTTTGGTGATTACAGATTTTCTTAGCTGGTAATAGATTGCGTTCTCCTACTTTTTCAGGATATGAAAGAGGAGATTTTGCACCAGATTGAAAGTTCATACCACGTGATGTGCCAGGATAACAATAAAGATTCACCCTTTGCTTTGGTGGTGGATGGAAGAGCCCTTGAAATTGCTTTGAAATCTGATGTGAGGGGCCAGTTCTTACAGCTGGCTGTTAATTGTGCTTCTGTTATATGCTGCCGAGTATCTCCAAAACAGAAAGCTTTGGTAGGATTTGTATCTTTTGCATACACTGATGGATGTAGAATTGACACTATTTGGATGCACTTCAAACAAGATTTGAATCAACTCCAGTTTGTTTCTTTCTTTCTTTCTCTTAAACAGATCAAGGCTATTAATTTTTCCTCCAACTGGTTCGAATTAGAAATCCTTATGATTTCTTAAACATCTTTCGATGAACTTGAATGACTTGCATTTTCGAATTACTAGTTGCTCACAGACATTGGCATATCCAGATTACTCGATTGGTGAAGAAGCATACTGGCAAGACAACCTTGGCAATTGGGGATGGGGCAAATGATGTTGGCATGATTCAAGAAGCTGATATTGGAGTTGGAATCAGTGGAATGGAAGGGATGCAAGTAAGCCTCGAAATTCTTTGCAGGAAAACCTTTCTCGCATCCTCTTGCCATTTTAAGCCCAATATTAAGTTTCTTGCAGGCAGTCATGGCTAGTGACTTCTCATTGCCTCAGTTCCGATTTCTGGAGAGATTACTCATAGTCCATGGCCATTGGTGCTACAAGAGAATCTCTAAGATGGTGAGTCTCCATTTCTACTATATGTTAATTTACTATCGCCATGCTAAGGCTGCATCTCTCACTTTCTGGGCACAATTTTCCATCCTCCTGCTATAGGTTCTATACTCTGTATACAAGAACATTGCTTTCGGCCTCACTCTATTCTACTACGAGATTTTAACAAATTTCTCTGGAGATTCTTTATATGATGATTGGTATATGGTAGTGTTCAATGTCTTTTTGACATCAATGCCAGTTATATCACTTGGAGTCTTTGAGCAGGATGTTTCGTCAGATGTTTGCCTTCAGGTAATGAACAAGCAACAGAATCTACGTTTCAGTATAAACAAGAGAGAAGGAAAACTTCTAATTCATCGACATTTTCTGTCAAATGAAACAGTTTCCATCCCTTTACAGACAAGGGCAGAGGAACATAGTTTTTTCTTGGAGCCGTGTTGTTGGCTGGATTCTGAATGGAATTGTTGCTGCTTCAGTCATCTTCCTCGCAAACGTTTACATATTCTCTGCTGCTGCATTCAGACAAGAAGGACACGTAGCAGACATCACACAGTTTGGTGCCATTATGTACACGTGTATAATCTGGACTGTAAACTGCCAAATTGCTCTCATCATCACTCACTTCACTTGGATCCAGCATCTTTTCATCTGGGGCAGCGTCCTGTTATGGTACATCTTCGCACTCGCCTACGGTGCGCTCCCTCCCGACTATTCTCAACGAGGATTTAACATCCTCACAGAATCGATCGGAGCAGCACCGCTGTACTGGGTGGCTACATTTCTTGTTACTATCGCTGCACTGCTTCCATACTTCACACACATTGCCGTTCAAAGATTGCTCTCTCCGATGGACGATCACATAATCCGAGAAATGAAACACTGCAAGAAAGATGTTACGGAAAATCAGATGTGGGTGAGAGAACAGCGAAACTCGCAGAGGAGCACTCAGGTTGGATTTTCAGCAAGAGTCGATGCAAGAATTCGGTCGTTCAAAGAAGGGTTGAGCCTGAAGAGGATATCAATCTATAATAAGTCTGCAACAAACACTCCCTTCTATAAATCATGGACAAGCAGTCCATTATTTTCTTAAGGTGGCTGGAGATTGTATTCTTTTTGTTCTTTTTTTTATAATTTATAATTCATTCATAGATATACCCTGTAAGCTAGGCTCACACATCTCGATATTCCAATTATAAATTTACTTTGATATATCCGTTTATTCTAAATGCTTGAATTGGGCAAACTATGCATATGGTCCTCTAAGTTTCAGATTCTGACCATTGTACCACAATTTCGGGTATTGCCAACTCTCAGTAATTTGGTCCTCGTGTGCAATCATGCTAACTAGATTGCTGCCGCTTGCAAAACTTTTATTAATATAACTATTAAGTAGGTTTTGCGTTGACATGGAAAACTTTTCAACGATTGACCTGACCTAACATTTTAGAAATATTTTATCAATTGGATCCCTAATACTTTAGACACTTAGATAAAATAAAAATTAACAGACTATAAGTATTTAAGAAATTGTTTGTTTCTGTGTAGAAAAGTTTTTTTAAGAGATTTATTTTTTTATTTTAAATTAACTGTTTTTTTTACTTTAAAAATCTTATTTTAATATAATATTTTTAAAAGAAAGCATAACACTTACCACCCAAAGGTCTCCGTTTCCTGTCATCCTAGCTTATAATTAGGTTTTTCTGGCAACCTCAAAACACAACCGTCACAGCCATCTCCTCCACCTGCGGCAGCATACGAAGCTAAAATTTCACAAGCCTTCTCTCACATGGATAACAGACAAGATATTTTGGGGAATGACAGTCCCGAAATCATACGCTGGCTCTGTAACCTATCAGAATCTGAGCTTGTAAGTTAAACATGAGTTTTCTCTTTTATTTTCTTCTTCTTATGATTTTTGATGAACTAATTTTAAAATCTATGTTTGAAGGATATGCTAATTAGGTTAAAATCACTAATTCTCCATCGTGCCAAAATAATCGGTCATGATGAACTCGCCAAGAATTTCGATTTGCCCACGCTTCGAGCCATTGGTATCTTTTTTCTGCTCTCTCTCTCTCCCCTCTTTAATTTTTAACGATTGTAAATAGATATGGAGTAGGAGTGAACTGTTGAAACTTTTTATTCAGAGCCTGTTCGTCATCATAGCATGTATTACACACACGATTGAAATGCAACAACCACAGCAGGCATATATATATATATATATATATATGCATTGTGTGTAATACATGCATTGCTGGTAGTTCTTTCGTATTAGGTTGTCTTCTTTTTTTTAATCCTTATTGAAATTAGGGTTTGTACTCTGTTTGACTTGTTCTTAATTGTGAATGAAATTGGAACTGTAGTAAAGTGCTGTAAGATTAATTCGGTAGCCACATTGTTATCTTATGCGGAACTTGCTTTCGCAGTGTTATACCAAACCCAATTATGACCTCTGCTACATGCTCTAAATCGTGGACTTGTAGTTGATAATAGCCCTCTAAGGATCATAGAGTGCATGTCTCTGTAAGCCTGTGACTGCAAACATGATGTCCAGATTCCAATAAAATTTTGCTCTCCCCCCTTTATTTTAGGTGTTTGATATGATTAAGAATGAGGGGTAATTGAGCATGATAACAGCTGATCATTGTGTGGAGCAGTGGTGAATTTTTCAGGCTGCCATGCAACTGCACTGTTTAAATCCTGAAACTGCAATTGTGACACGCACTTGTTCATTTGTTTGAATCCTTTTTCGGCAGCTTGAACAATAAAGCTTTCCTTACTTGTGGAATATTATAACAGAATGTCTGCGTCCTTTCACTGGTTGAATGTAGCTTGCTTCCTTGTAGAATTGAATTAATTCTGTGAAGTTCTCATCTCTTATAGTAGCTAAGAAAGTCTCACATTTACTCTGAGCTATATGCAGGGCTCCTTTTGATGGAATATCTGAAAGGAAAAGTTAAAGATTTATCACAAGTTCAAGGCTTGACCAAGCTTGTAGCATTCCCTGAGTGTTGCAATCTATTAAAAGGTAATCCCGGGGAAGATTCCAGCATGGAAGAGCTGAAGGCTTGTATTGGTATTGATGAAAGAAAGAGACCAACCAAAAGGTATGAAGAATCTCAAAGTGCAATTGTTAAGTTATGATATATATTTTTTATGGGTGTTTGGACCTTACTGATAATTCTAGAACTATTGCTAATTAATTCATTTCCCTACCTTCATTGGCAGGCTAGTGACGCATATAGAAAACAATTTATGATTTTGTGCAAGATGTTATTGTTCTAGATGTGGTATCTACTATTTGTTGAAGTGTTGATGTTCTGTTAGTCTATCTGTCTCTCTCTATGCCTTTTTCCCTGCCACAACAAGAACTTGCATCCAAAACTACATCTAATGACTGATCAGCATCTGATTCAATTTGGTACTCTGCTCATAAGCTTAGAGACAATGCTTGAGGAGCTATGTACTCACTGAGAGCTATTCTTGTTAAAAAAATTTATTTCTGCTTGGTGAACTGATATTGGTTGCAGCAGATATAATGTTCAAATTAGAAGTGAAGTTTGCATTTCTTTGGCAAACTCGTGATTTTTTGCAGCCCTGTTATCACTTCCTTCACAACGAATTCCACATCCTTGAAAACATATCCAACCACGACCCTACAAGCTATGTAGTAATTGTCACTTCATGATTCTAGATTGCAAAATCCACCCTGGGCAAGGAATTAGTTTCATGCCTGTTGAATATGTGAAAAGGCTTTTCTGGATACCAGTTCGTCATCTCTGATACATGTACTAATCTCTCTGATAATCCATTTGTTTGTAGACCAGGTGAAGAGGCAACCAAACTAAAGAAACAGAGATTATGACTTTGTGTCAGCCTATTGAAGGCAATCACAGTTGGCTAACTGCAGTTCACCAATTTCTCAGAGGAAGGCAGGCGTTTTTGCTGAGGCTGGCTTCAAAGATGTCAAACTGTATCATATATTTTTGCCACAAGCTAGTCTTCCTATCCTCCGTTGCAGAGCCTGTATGCAAACTTGGAAAAATCTATATCAAAAGCAGTCAAAAGAGTCATGTCTCCTAAAGTTTGAAGATCAATGTATCTCCTAGAGATTGTTGTTTATTGATATGTTGATCAGCTCAATTTTGAAATGCAATTTTCCACCTGTTTGTTGCTTTCAAGCCAAAATACTTATTTTACAAGTCATTTAGCTGTTTATTTGAGATGTGAATCTATAGGATTAAAAGCCACAGAAATGCCAAATAACCCGGGAAGTCCTGAACCAAATCAAAGCTGCTGACTTTACAGGGCAAGCCAATTAAGGTCTAAGTTCTTATGTGAAAAGGGATAAGGGGAAGAATTTGCACTTCTAAGCATGCCATTCTTGAGCTGCGTGGCTTGATGAGCTGAAATTTCATAATGGGATTCTTGGGGTGAAGGGGTGGGGGACAGGGGTGGCAGAAACCGCAGAAATAGATCAGCAGACAGCCTTTTGAGGATGTGGGCTTTAAGTCATTTCCTCACTACTCCTGCTGTGACCCGCTGCATGATTTTCTTGTAGGCCGTGCTTGTTTCTTTGTACTAAAACGCATGGCAGTAAGGGGTCATGGGGCCCCTCTTGTTCTTTAAAGATCTTGAAAAGAGATGTCCGATTCCCATTTCACTAACAAGTAACAACACCATTTATTTTGTCTAATAAATAAATGATTAAAAAGGCTTTATGGTCTCATGTGCACTTCCTACATGCCATTTATTGCATTAAGTATAATACTACGAGGTGTGGGATTCACTGTAAAAATACATTATGATCCCCTCATTTGACACGAATCGTTTATAGTACCCTTTTTTTGGTCATTTTTTTTATTAAATGAGTTTTAAGTTAATTTGTTGGGGAAGGTGAGATTGAAAGATAAAGGAACAAAGCTTAAGAAAAAAAGTAGGAAATGTGAAAATGATGACCAAAATAAGCATTATTTTATGCAATTTGATTATTATAGAAGGTTAATTACCTTTAATTTCTTAGCCAAGGATGAAATTATAAAAAATGATGACCAAAATAAAAATGAACGTGCATTAAAATAGCACAATATATTTATATGCATGAACTTTTTCATTTGCATTTTTTTATACAAAAACAAATAAAAAAAAGTCGGTAAATATAATATTTTTAAAAATAAATAAATCATATAGTCCACTGTATGGCACGGGTCAAATAACTAAACTATATAACAAACCTTATTTGACATCCCGATAGATTGCTTCACCTGAAAAGTAGTTCTTAGTCAAGAAACTATTTCTCAACCCTATTAGACATTTCTTTTTATTAATATAAGTGTTTGAGTAATTTTATAAATTTTAAAATTAATGATTATATAAATTTTTAGTAATTATTATATTAATAACTACAAAGATTTAACCTAGACTAAGAGCGAGTCCCCTGTCCACTAAGGCGGCAGAGTTAATCTCTTCCCTCCAAAGTCAAACTCTCTCCATGCCCTTTATCAAAATAACCACCATCCACGCTTTGTATCCACCAAAGAGAGGATCATGAGGAAGTGCCATTCAACAAAAGGTGTTTTAGGGCAAAAGAAATGATTAAAGACACACCACACTGTCCCCCTTCACCATCCATTTCATAGTCTACTTTTTTTTATGGACAACATATTCTCTTTTTCTCGTCAATTATTCCGAAACCGACAAGCTTCCATTTACGTGGAGAAAATAGCAGAGCAGATAGAAACTCGAGACAGGGCCTGGTCAATGATGATACAAAGCTCGTGGAACAGCTGCAATGACTTGGATAAAATTCATAGAAATCTTGGTGTTATTCGACCACCCCCCCAGAAAAACAAAAAAAAGTTTTCATGATGCTACTCATTGACAATTAATGGGTTAAAAAGTTAGGTGTCCAAGGCATGCGAGCGAATCTTATCGTATCGTAACTTTGCTCAAGATTATAACATGGTGTGGATTTAAAAATGAATAAACTCCCACACTAATCACTTTTAATTAGTGGATAATGGTGATTGAACCTGAAAAAGTTTGATTTGCTTAAGCATCAAGGCACTCACTCCCCATGATGTTATCCTCCCGTAAAACTTTATTCCCTCCATGAGATCACCTGCATGTCAATTATCTCGATGTTTTGGTAAAGCAAGTAATTCCACCAATGAAACTTAGTTTCTGCTTTTGAAAAGTGTTCTTGAATCGTATTATTGATCGACAAGCATGGCCTTCTGACTTGGGATTTATTGCTAGAGGCATGCAGGTGGTTTTATTAATAACATATATTTCCAAGGTCAATGTCCTATCCATTATTTTGTTTCATGCCAAGCTCCAGGCAGAATCTTGAACTCGAAATCAGCCATGGGAAAATCTTGGTGACAACACTTCACTATTATTTCTTTCTTTTAATAAGCAGCAACGGGGCATGCAAAGAATCACTGATTAGATTAGCATCAGTAGCATTTCACTGTTGCCTGCTCTATTATTTTCTCCCAAAAAAAACAGTAAATTATCAGTAATCTTGTGACGGCAATGGAATCGGTTGTGTGATTCTTTGTTGTTGTGAAATTGATTTTGCAGTAAAAATTATTACAGCAGGCCTGCCATGATCATCCTTATCCTCAAAGACAGAAGGCAAGAACATGCCAACATATAATCTGTTTCATTTTTCTATTCTATATTTCTCCATGTTCAATCACAGCAATTGAGTGCTGCAGTTTCATCAATCCAAGTAAAAGTCTATTGCATATACAAGACTGCATTGCAGCACCATCCAGTTATAAATTATTTTAGTTTATATGAACAGGGACGGATTTATTTAAAATCTTGTAAATTTAGAGCTGTAATCACAAGTTTATAAGAGACTTGGAAAAAACAAAAAGAACTGGCTTCAGGCTGAGCCCCAGCTTGCCCTCCTAGTTCCACCCCTGCATATGAAGCCGGTGCTGTAATTAATTTAGTTTTGACCTATAAATTTTTAGCTTGTCAATTTCTACTAGGGTTTAGAAAAAAGCGACGCTTCAGCTATCATTGACCAATTCATACCAACTGTTTTATGACTCTTGTAAACGTTAGAATTTAAGGATGCAGTCTTAATATAACAGCTAAAAGGCTGACAGTGTGGTAACATTTGTGTTTTCAAAATGTTTTTTTATTAAAATATTTTTTTGACTTTATCACATAAAAAATACCTGAAAACACAAAAAAAATAATTGAAAGTGAAAAAAAAAAACTTTTAAAACAGAAATACAAATATGCTCGAGGCTTGATCTGGATTATATAAAAGACACCACCGTTTCACTAGAAAAGGAAACTAAACCACCAACTGATTACCACTTGCCCTTATCTAACACATGTACATGTAACATGCAAGAGGGGAAGACTTTGGGTGGATTAAATCTGCTAAACTGGATATATGAATTTAATTAGATATTGGGTTTGGAGTTTGGTAAAAGGGATATTCCAAAAAGAAATAGTTAAAAAGTAGGGACATTCAAGAAATTAACTCGACAATTCTTTTCTTACACGAATCCTTGGATCCTAAACTTTTAAGACCGATTGTCCTCTTGCTTCGTATCATGCCGCAGTACTTGCTGGACTAGCAGACCGATATCAGTACATGAAAAGGAAGTTTGAAAATTTGTAGCCCTAACATGTTTTTTTATTCATTTTACACGATGATTATACACTACATGATAGGGTTTTTTTTGTTGCTCGCTCGTAACATGCTGTAATTATAGTAATTTGTTTTAATGAGAGACTTTAAGCATCCTCCAGTTGCCTCTTTTTTCTCTCGACAAAGAAAATGCTAGCATAGTAGACCTCGATCTTGCAACTTTATTACAAGGACTGGTCAAATTGCTTACAAATTTGCTTGGAATGGCAATTGCATGTTTCCTCCTTCGTGGAGAGAACTATGGTTTACATATTTAGTTTTTTATGGAGATTTTAATTATTATTATTATTTCAGATCTCACGAATAATAGCTGTTTTCTCGGTTCTTGTTGGGAACTAGATTCATTTCTTATGATTAAATATAAGTTCCACACGGGAATGGTATGAATTGATACGATTTGATAAGAGAATATTTATTCACTTGTCAATAATTCTGATAATGTTAAGAGTTTATATGGGATTGTGTACATCGGTGAAAGGTGTTTCGTGGGAAAAGGAAAAAAGAAAAAAACCATTTTTCCATGTCGGGACCCTCTTTGCTTTGAATTTCATGCCTCTTATTGTTTCTAAAAATTTGAAATTCCTGTTGCTGCCTCTGCCTTTTCTTTATACCAACCGAAAGAGATTCTCTTTTTGCCCCCTTCCAACGGTAGAAAGGATTTCCCAACACGAGTTGACTAATATATCCAGGTGCCATGCTAAAACATCACCACCCACCATATGCAATACTTCCATTTAGTTGAACAGCAAAAAACCCATTATTATTATTATTATTATTATTATTATTATTATTATTATTATTATTATTATTATTAATAATAATCGGGGATGTATCCCAAAAAAATAAAGAATACAAAGAGCTTATTTGCTAGCAGTAAAGAGGTGGGAAAATGAGCTCGAATGCTGTAGCTATGATCATAATTAGCAAGCTAATCCATACACCGATCTATTATCTTTATGATCGAGTGAGAAGTCATCTTTTTTTTCTGCGTGATGGGGGTGGACTATAACAGCAATATTGGTGAACTTAACTTTGAATTTAAGAATTCGGACATAAAATATGGTCTATCTTTTAAATATATATATACACTATTTTTTTATGCGAGGAAATTTTATCCCTAGAAAACATACTTTGTAGACTCATATAAATGAGTAAAACTCTGGTTGTTCTAGATTCTTATAAAAAATACATATCATAACTCAAACTCAAGATTTATTATATAAATCACAATTTTTTTATCATCATATTACACCTCCTAGAACTATATATATACATCACAAACAGAGAGAGAGAGAGAGAGAGAGAGATAAGGTGACTTTCAAGTTTGATTGGTGATGAGACTTACTCCAACGAATACCCGTTTGTGTGAACGTAAAAAGTAGCTATATTTCTTCTTCAAACAATCTCTCCCGGATCTGATATGTCGAGGATTCTTTTCTAACTCGCGAATCAACGATGAATTTGTTTGGTATTCCTATATTATATTGTTCGTGGTTTTTGTGCTGCGCTGTACTGTTAGGGACGTGGAATAAAAACAGTGTCTCCTATTCAAAATAGCTGGACATATTTTTGTTGTGCTTTTAAGATATAAAATAATTTTATTCATATTAAATGGTTTATAGCTTCTCAAAATCATATAACATGAGTGCAAACTTTAGTATATTATAATAATTATTAAGTTAACAAAACTAGAAATAAATAAGATTATATATATATATATATAACATCATTTTAATATATATTTAATTAAAAAGAGCAGATCACATAATAAGCAGTTGCATTTTTTTATTAAAAGTCAAGGATATAATAAATATTTATTTTAAAAGCAAAATAGATTCTTTTTAAAATTGTATATGTTTGAGTTTCAAAACAACTATTAAGTGAACACGGTTTTTAGACCAGAACAGCTAAAATCAATGTAATTTATATATATATATATAAAAGGCTTAAATACCCTATCAAGGGATTTTATTACCAGCTAAATTAGCTAGTGCGTTGTAAATTATATATAAAACCCCAGGTATGGTAGCAGAGTACTTTATATAAATTCAGCCGGTGGAAAGGTAAAGTTCATTAAATTTCTTCACATAGGAAACCTTTATTGACTTAAATTAACAGCCACCCATCACCTTTAGATTGGTTTATTGATTTTGATTGTGTGCAAACAGTCATATCAAGTCCTAATGATCACGTCCATTGAGATCATCATATTGGAGACAACATGAGTTAGTTAGGAAATTATGAAAATCCTGTTAGGAAAGAGGTAGCCATCAAGTTTTGGGAATGCATGACCGTTTACTACTTTTCAGGAATTTATTAAAAAAAAATAAACTGCTTGGATTAATTAAATTCAGTAATCATGTGGTAGACACGATTGAAACCAATTAATCTCCAAGTTTAGCTTTAAAATATTTCCTAATTAGTTTAGCAAGATAAAGAATATCTCTCCAATTGTTCATCCGATTGAGTTGCTATTTCATAAAAATTTACTAGAAACATAAAATTATAGTGTGGTATATTTTCAGATTATTTAGATTTTGAAAACATATTATTTTAGAGGATCGAAGTTATTAGATGATTTTTATCAAATATATCTGACTATATCCTTATGTACTATTTGTGACGTATCTAGAGTTATAAATGAGATTTTGTCCCAATTCAAGTTGGGATAGAAACTAGACATCTCAAGATCTCCAATCATATGTGGTAGACCCAATAATTCATCTAAACAAAAAATAACAGTGCGTTTGAAGCCATCTAACCCAATAATTCATCAAGAACATGTGAAAAATGAAGACGCGGACTATATGAAGGAATTTTAGCATGAAGATTTTGTTTTTATTATTCTATTTTTGTTGGATAATTATTTTTAATTTGAATTTATTCTGGCCCACTAAATATTATTTAGGGTTTATTTTATTATTGAATTTATGTAACTCATAATCATATATCGTTGTTGCTTCCATGATATAAACACTGGATTTTAGATAAGGAATAGTAGTGGATGATGAAAGAAGATGAGATGAAGGGCATGGTAGAGAAGTATTAACAACAGAGTAATCTGAGGAGCAGCTTACTGTTAGGTGGTAGAAGTGGTTATAAGACTTAATTTGAAGGTTAATTGGGACCAAAATTCTATTCATTAATTATAAATAAATAAATAAATAAATAAAGTTGAGAATATGCCTCTTGGGTTCTGTCAACCGAAATCAATCGTTCTTTAGAGCTTGGGTTAATGGTCCCTACGCACTGTGAAACGACACGTGAGGAAATTTCATCTGTTTTCTTCAGTGCTGCCGCTGCTGCTGTGCACGAAGGGGTCAGCTTCAGGATCTAATCTTGCCCTAACGTGCATTGGTTTTGTGGTTGGCAAATCACGTGCAATGGCTAGAGAGAAAGCAACCTTGTAGCCAGTAGTATCAGGCAACGTGTCAAAAAGACAATCTCTGTGGCACATGTCGAGTGGTTCATTGAACAAGACTAAGAGGCTTAGCGAGGAGATAGATGAGGTCTGTTACAGTCTGCCGACTGTGCGTTTGAACGCATGTGGGCAGTGCAGGTTGACAGATCAAAGGAAAACACAGAGGGATTCTAGCTTGGATTGATTCCATAAATTTGGCAGCCAGTTTCTTCTCTCATCTATCATGCTTGTTTGTTAGTTTCTGTTATAAAATCATCATTACACGCAAGAACCCATGTTCTCAGACCTGTCGAAAATTAGGACAGTTTTCATTAAATAAATAAATAAATAAACTAAAAATTACGACAGATTTTGTGATCTCAATGTGAACAATAATGCTGCTTAATAAAAACATCTTACTACTTTTTATTTTGGATGCGACGTCCTTCTTTAGAAAGTATATTTTTTTATGTTTAGGTGAGTAAAAAAAATTCTAATTATTCTAAATTTTTATAAATTATAAATACCCTAACTCAAACTCGAATATTACGTATCATATCCGTTGAGGACTGACATCTGAGTATTTTCTTATGAGAATGTAACGGGCATTTTGTTTTGCCATTACACTATACTCTTAAAAACAATTTACAGCTTTATTCTCTTTGCTGTTAATATTTTAAAGTTTAGTTTTTATTTGTTTGACTTTTAATTTTTATACTTTGTTTTTTTATAAAAGTTTTATTTTTTTAATTTTATATTTCAATTTATCATATATTATTTTTCCAATTTGATTCTTACTTTTTTAATTTCTATTTTTTTTCTTGGGCCTTTTTGTAAAAAAAGTCATTGGTTTTCAATTTTATCTATGGATTTAAATCGACGATGATATATTTTTCAATTCGGTCATCATTGTTTTTCAAGATCTTTTTGTAAGAGTTATTATTCTTCTTAATTTTATAAGACTAATTAGGGTTTTTTTTTTCTTTTTAATTAATGCAGAACTGGTGATCAAGATGCCTCTTATTTTCCGAGTAAAAGTCTGCTCCCCTTCAAATAAAAACTTTTTATATGTTGACGATATCGAAGTCATCACCATCACCAAGGAAAAAACAAAAAGGAGATAGCTATGGCAGTGCAACGAGTCCATTATTTCAGGCTTCTTCCAATGCCCGAAGATCAACAAGAAAGGCGTGGAATTTAAGACCTAGAATTCCAACACATACATCGGAACCGGATCACCCACCACCTGTAGTTTAAGAAAATAAGCGGGTTGGGACTAATAAATTTATTATTTTTGTTGTTTTAGTTTCGAGTTTTGTAATTATTAATACGATGATAATTAAAAATTTATATAATTATTAATTTTAAAAACAATAAAATTAGTCAAAACTTGTTCAAAATACAAATATACACATTAAAAAAAATTACTCACCCCGACACCAGCATGGTGTTGCATGGATGGTATTCCGACATACCATTTTTTTAGCCTGCCGAACTAATAATTTGTCGAGAGTTCGACATACTTGTATTTATGATGTCTTGTATTTATGGTGCTGAAGCCAACTCGGTCGTTCTCTTGATCAAATTGCCACGCCTGCTTGCTAAATGAGCTATTGACTATCATCAGCTTAATTGGCAAGCTTACTTGCTTAATGATGATGCAAATTAAGTCCAATAATTGAATTAAATTGAGGTGTTGGCAATTAGAAAAGTATTTAATTTGAGTATTCATATATTTTTTTTCTAAAAGACTAGGCTGTGGAATTTGATTCATCCAATGTATTATTGCTTGGATAAATCGAGAGTCAATGAAACATGGTCATGGCATTTACAGTGTGAATTCAGTGATATTTCCAGCACCTACAGTATGCTTTCCTTTGTGATTTTTGAAAATATTTATAGAGAGTTCACATAGAAGCTTATTTAATGGGTTAATAGAGAAGTGTTTTACAAATAAGTAGTCTTGACTTTTTTTGATGTTTGGAACTGCGTTTCAAGAGCATTTTTGAAGAAAAAAAATGAAAAATTTTTATTTTTATTTTAAATTAAATTTTTTTGTTATTTTTAGATTATTTTCATGCATTGATATCAAAAATTATTTTAAAAAAATAAAATAAAAATTATTTTGATGTATTTCTAAATAAAAAACATTTTAAAAACATAACAACACCCATAGTCCCAAACATGCACTTTATCTTTATTGTTTTTTATTCTTCTTTTTAAGTCATGTTCTTGATAACTATAACAATTGCTTAATAAATTTCTCGACTAGTTTAGTGTTAGGTCGTAGACTCGTGATGAGACTTTGAGGTTAATAGGGACCAAAATTCTTTTCATTATAATAAAAATAAATAAAAAATAGACAAGTATGAAATATTAGTATATTAGACAATTATTTTGAAAATTAGACAGCTTAGATGACTCAGTTGTTGTCTTTTAATTATTATTTTTTCAATTTAATCATTTAACACTAAATTTTATAATCTATTTTAATTTTTTTATGAGAATAATTTGGTCTCTAAATCAAAATTACGAGTTTTGATATCATAACCTTGGTTAAATCCAATGATTTTTTATTCTCTTTCTAAGAGTTTATCATCACTTAAAAGACCCAAGTCATGAGTCCTTCAACATTATATTTTTTTATTGGATTATTATTATTTTATGACCCGACTTGCAAGTTTGATTAATTAAATCAATTGACTTAAAAAACTTATTTGACTCCTTTTTCTTCCTTTATAATTTCTTCATTTAATATTGTTTTTGATTGGATATTAAATTGCATAATTTATTTTGATTTGCATTTTACTATGCTAGCCCGATCTCATGACCTGAAAATAATGCTTAGTAGGTTAACGTAGGTTGATTTGGTTCACCTTTTATGTTATTTTTTTAATCAATTTTTTTACAAATTTCAATATTCAATATTGAGTTTGACAAAGAGAATTAAGAAATGACCCTCATAATTTACTCTTCTTCTTTTTGTGGGGTTATCTAATCCTCATGATCAAAATCATGAATTCAACAAGTTAACTTAGGTTAAATCATGTTATTTTTGTATGAGGTTATCTTGATATGATGAACCAAATAACAAGCTTGGGGGTTTGACTCGAGTTGTTTTTTATATTTTATATTTTTAATCTCTTCCTTAAATATTGGATTGATTAGGAATTGGAGTTCATAATTTTTTTGATTTTTTTTTCATGGGGTTATCCCAATCTTATGAGACGGGTTGCAGATTTAACAAGTTAGCTCAGGTCACCTTTTTTGGTAATTTCTGATTTTTTTTTTTAATTTTATCATTCAATATAAAGTTGATTAGAAACTAAACTTTATAACTTATTTTGATGTATTTTTTATAGAGTTATCTTAGTCTCATAGTTATAACAAGGTGGCCCAATTAATTCTAATATATTGTTATTTTAATATTTTAAAAAATATCATCTTGGATTTTATTTTTAGTTAAATTATATTTATAGTTATTAAGTGATTATTTGAGAGTGTGGTTGAAATTATTTTTTATTTAAAAATATATTAAAATGATATTTTTTAATAATATTTTTTGAAAATTATTTTTTAATATCAGTATCTGAAAATTATAGAAAAATATATATATATAAATAATTTAAAATAATATTAAAAAAAAAAAACAATGATAAGCATGTCTTTGAGTCTTTAAGAAAGTAAGCTGAGGTGTGCCGTACATAGTCCAAAGCCCGATAGCAGTTCAATGGGGAAAAAGAAGAAGAAAGTCGAGAAAAAAACAATTGGCTGGCGGCATCATTCCGATTTAAGTGTCTATTCAAATACGTGGAAGGGCCCACCAAACGTACATCATTACACGCATACCAAAATCCCCAGCAAAATCATGCCTTCAACAATTTCATTTCCAACCTTATTATCATTGATCTAATTGCCTGTCTGGAAGTGTATATATGTTACACGTTATTTTTCAATTTATTTTTCATTTGTAAATGTATTAAAATATTATTTTTTATTTTTTTTAATTTAAAATAAAATCAAAATTTGTAAGATATACTTTTGAAATCACCCTCAAATAATATCCACGCTATCATTGAAAAGCTTTGGTGTTATAGTAAATAGATTTGGTGTTTGTTTCACTATGCGGAAAAGGCTATTTTCTAGAACAATTCATTTAAAAATACATAATATAATATTTTTATTTTAAAATTTTATTTTTGATATCATTGTATAAAGATAATTTAAAACTAAAAAAAAAAATAGATCTTTTTATCCAATCACGATCCTAAACCCTCTTAAAAACTTGTTTGATAATGCGGTTAAGATTGCTTTTTAAAATATTTTTTATCCATAAATATATTAAAATAATATATTTTTAATTTTTCAAAAAAATAATTTTAACATAACCCTATCAAAATATCTAAAAACACATAGAATAATTTTTTTTTTTCAAAAATGTAATTTGATAGTGTACTTGGTTTTTACGTGAGAAATTATTATAAAACTCTGAAACTAAAAACACTGTGCTAAAAAATGTCACAGGACAAGAGGTGATTTTGTCGACCAAAATCTATGAGGTTTCCTTTTGTGGGACCCGTATCAGATGTACTGATTTTGCTTAAATAATCACCACTACCTCCCCTCTCCATGCCTGCTCTCTTATCCCTGTCAAAAATATTTCTCTCTCTTTTTCCCACTTTTCTGTGCTCCTCCCCCTCTTCCACACGACAGCCACACACACACACACACACACACACACACACACACACACACACATGAATCTTTGTCTTTTTAAGCATCTCTAGCTAGGCCTCCCTGTCCCATCTTCAAGAGCAAAGTACCGTATAGATTGAAGGCTCGCCACAGTAGAACGGACAGTTTGGGACGATGAAGGAGGGTGGCAGGAAACAAGGTGCACCCTCACCGTGTGCAGCATGCAAGCTTCTAAGGAGAAGGTGTGCCCAGGACTGTGTGTTTGCCCCGTATTTTCCAGCAGATGAGCCCCAGAAGTTTGCCAATGTGCACAAGGTTTTTGGCGCCAGTAATGTCAACAAGATGCTACAGGTTGGTTCCTATCTGGCTATACTCTCTAGTCTCTGTAACACTTTCTAGTCTTTATATTGCAGAAAACGAACCACCTTAGGGTATGATTGGGAGCAACTTCATGGGCAGAGAAAATGACTTCTTAATTTCTACTTTGATTGAACTTAAACCTGAACTTTTGAGCTATAATTTGAGGTCCTTTTTACAAGATTTCTGGGTAATGATCTTCTTCTGAAGTTACTTCCTTGATTTGATTCCCAGTTAATTTGATGGTCTTAATCACTTGATTTTACCTGCGAAACCCTCGGGTCAATTCTTATAATTCGAAGAAAGACGTTTTAGGGTAATGGGGAGATGCTTCTTTTTTCTTTCTCAATACCTACAAAAAATAAAGTTTGTTTAACAATTAACATCAATCCATCTACGTATGGGATAGAGACAAGGGTGAAATTATTAATTTAACTTGGGTTAAGATGGGAGTACAAAATACATGTTGTGCGTGGTTTTGCTTTCTGCTAGTAGTTGTTTGCGATGTGATTTTTATTTTAATTTTTACCAATAACAATTAAATTTTGAAAAAAACTATTTTTTATTTTAAATTAATTTATTTTTATTAATTTTCAATTATATATATATATATATGTTGATGTCATAAATAATATTTAAAAAATTAGAACAAAATTATTTTAATATAATTTTAAACAAAAATCACTTTAAAAAATAGCTCAAAAACAGACCAACAGCAGGGACGAGGGAAGAAAAATCACGTGAAGTTGCTGATTTGTTAATTGCACTCGATAATTTAACAATTCAGGGATGACAAGATAGAGAATCTGGACTTCTTCTCCGTTTATTTTCTTAAAAAATGACCCCCTAGATCTTAAACGAGAGGGACGAAGGAAGCTTGTAATTCCAGTAAGAAGAAAACTGATAGAGACAGGCGCCCCGGAAAAGAAGAACGCGGCACCATGCAATTGACCAAATGAATAATAATGCAAGAAAACTACACTTAATTTCTGTACATAAATGACTCATTCTTAATGCAATCATGAACCCATGTGCACATGTCCAGCATGATTTTTTTTTTTAATTTTATAAATAGAATTGACTGCTAGTTCTATTAAAGATAAGTATATTAGCTATATATGTGTAGGATCCTTCAACTTTGAAATCCAAGATCAAAACACTTGATTAGACCGATGAATTGAAGAAACAAAATGGTCATTTGTTTTTGTCAGGAACTACCGGTGCATCAGCGAGGAGACGCGGTTAGCAGCATGGTGTATGAAGCTAACGCCAGGGTGCGCGACCCGGTGTACGGGTGCGTGGGTGCTATATCATCTTTACAGCAGCAAATTGATGCGCTACAGACCCAGTTGGCTCTGGCTCAGGCAGAGGTGGTGCACCTGCGAGTGAGGCAGACGGCAACACTATCGAACCACGGGCTAAGTCCGGCTAGCCCAAGCAACAGCGGGTCGCCATCTTCTAGGCTCATGGGGTCCCAAATGAAGCCGATTTTCGACATGGATATGGTGGATCACACCAGCTTGGGAGAGTCAATGTGGTCATGCTAGGATATGCATGCTACCTTTTTATGCCATGCCTACCCTTACTACTACTACTACTACTTCTACAATATCTAGGTTTAGGTTGATTCTGTCTCCGATGTTATCAATCTACTTTTTTTTCTTTTTTTGATATGATCACTATGTATCCATATGGGTACAGGTGTATAGCAACAAAGGTAGTGCTGGTGGTAGTGGTGGCACATGTCCATTTAGATAATACCTCGTTTTTAGATTAACTATGATGTATATATGATTTAACTTTATATTATACAATGGGTTATTAGTTATATTTTGGACTTTTATGGGTAAACATTGGATGGATTTTCCATAATGTATTGACTTTTGTTTTCCCTTTTTTGGTTTTTAGTCACGGTGCAATGCTTGATAATGTTCAGATTCCTTAATGATGTGTTTTTATAAATTATCATATGCTAATGTTTTTTAAATATCTATTTCCACCTTTCCATCGATGCGACTGGATTCGAGAGATGGGAAAGTCTATATATAAGATACTTGAAGAATTAGCATCGACTCAAGCATCTACTGTACTGATATAGACTTGCATACCATGTCAACTGTTTGTGATTTGCATTAATCTTGTTTTTCTTTTGTTTTAATTTGCGTAATTCGTGCTAATGTCGTTCTTGTTTTCTCCATTTAGTTTGCGGGTAATTCACGCTTCTTATTTTTTTTTATTTTTTTTTGAAATTCGGAAATTCATGCTAATGGGGTAGGAAAAGAGGCCCATGATAATTAGTTTTAGCTGCTAAAAGCAAGCGATGGGCTTGCAATGCTTGTAGAGAATTTACCTATAATTCGGCCCAGTGAAAAGCAGGTTCTTTTTCCAGGAAAAGCTTTTCTTTCTTTCTTTCTTTCTTTCTTTTTTGCGCTAGAGAATGAATAGCATGGTCATGGCATGGGTTAGTTTTGAGCCTGGAATTTATTTTATTTTAAAAAAAAATTAAAGTTTTATTATTATTTAATAGTGTAATAAAAAATAAGTGGGTAATAAATTGTTCAACCTCTTACCAAACAAGAAAAAAACCCATTGTCTAGAGATTTTCGTGGTGTCCAACATAGGCATGCAGATACATACAAGTAAATGTTCAGAAATAAAATACAGGAAACTTCCTCCCTCCTCATAAACACACGATCCCAAGTAAGGCACCACTCTTGCACTGCTTTCCTAGCCAGTCCCTCGATTATATCTGGACCAAAGTAGTATTAGAGGTAGTAAATCAACAATGGTATTTAGCATCGAAGAACCAAATTAAAGGGCCATATAATTTATAGTATAGTTTTTTGCCCAATAATCCCACCAATTACTAATGAAACAGTCCAAAATGCCACCCAAGAAAAGAAAAAAAAAAGAGAGAGAACAAAATTCCCACACCAGTTCTAAATAGACCTCATACTTTTAACTCTACTTACAATTTGGACCTACCTATGGAATCAAATGAAATTCTACTATAAACATGGTATTTGGTATAATTTAAAAATATAATTTATATTTATGGAAAAGGATTCTCCATCCATATCTAATTTCTAAGTGAATAGAGGGTGACCTAAACATATTATGCAAACTATATGTATAGAGAGAGAGACAAACCTGATCATTGGTAATTTAAACATCCTTGACAACAAGATCACCATTGACGAACTCTCTGTAGGCAGCAACAGGCCAAGAAAAGCCTCTAAAGATCAAACCAGTAGCCAGAGGCACATCGATAATAATCTCCTTCATTGCTGGCTTCTTCTCATCGCTTATGGCAATCAAGTAGCTCCTACCAACCCATCCAATCCACCCAGCAATGTACAAGAACAAAATCCCTGGAGTAATAAACTCACCCCAATGCCTTTGGTCACCACTCACAATCAAGTGAGGTAGCCCATCTGAGCCACACAGCAATCCCTGCTTCCCGTAGTTGTCAAACCTTCTTTTTGTCTTCTCGACTGTAGCTTTGATAGCCAGAGCAGGTGCACTATCCGGGGCATAAAGTTTTAGAGACGATTCTAGCTTTTTAATCTGCTGTTTCTCGCGTTTGGCAAACTGTTTGGAATCTTTGCAGGGGGTCAGGCCTGAGATATCAGCAACAGCAGGAAGCGGGGCTGATAAGAGGATGGAAGAGAGCGCGAGCGCAGCAGAGAATGCTTGGAGTGGCGGCGGTGATGATTTCTCTTGAGCTGATGGTGTTTGTGACGCTGAACATACAATCATGGATCTTGGTTTCAATGGGGTCATTTGAGAGACACCAAGTTTTGGCTTCAGCATGGAGAGGTTACTTGGTATAGTAAGAGACATTTTTGTTTGTGATTTTTTCCTTCCTCTCTTACAATCTAGTGTTGGATCAGGAAGAAAGATAGTTGTAACAAGGAAGCAGAATTGAAGGAAGACTGTGGAGAGATGGTTTTTAGATTCTTGGAAGGAGGGATTAGTGGTGGTGATGGGGATAAGATGATGGAAGGAGTATGGAAGCTGAGGTGGACAGTTGCCATTGGTCCTAGGTGTTTTGTTGTGGTTTTCAGATTCTCTTGCTATCTTTCAATAGCTTTGGATAAGAAACATGGCTGGTGTGTTCGTGGGCTTACCATGAAACCAATCCATATGTGCTGCTGATAAGACTGCATTCTCTTGTTTGACCAATCACAAGTTACATCGACTGTTAAGACAAGTTCAAATCAGCCCTCAAATTTTTAAATTCATAAATTGTTACTCCTTCCATAATTAGAAGAAAGTAATAATTGCTTTGGTGAAAACACTAACTACACTAAGGAAAACACCATGGATTGCAATTTATTTATTTTTTGTCCTTGAATTGTTTGTGTTCTAGTTTAGATTTGATTGTTGTGAAGTGGGTTTTTGTCCTCAAATTTTTGATGCTTTGACCCAAGCATCCAGTCCATTCTATGTTTATTTTATTTTTTGAATTTTGAATGGAATAAAAAAAAAATAACATGATAATTCAATACTACTGTATTTCCCATGATTGTTAAATAATATTATAGGTTATTTATGGGGATGTAAAAACTTATCTTTTCAATTATTATTTATTAGAGAAAAAAAGAAAAGAAATTGCTCATCAATATTATCTAATCACATTTATTAATTCTTTTCCCTTCAATCACATATAAAATATAATATTTTAATAAATATTTTTCTTAAATACTTATGAGATCATGATAGGTTTTTGTTTAAAAAAATGTGCAGTAAAAAAAGCTTTTATTAAAACAATAAAGATATTATTAATAAGAAAATGAGTTTAGATTAAGAAAATATATCTTTCCTAATTGTTCGAAATTATTGAGATTTTTGATAAATTATTATTTTAGCCATTGTTGTCTTTTATTTAAATAAAAAGTGCTTGATAAAAAAAGAATTGTCGAAAAAAAAAAAGATTTTTTTTTTAAGAATATTATTGGTTTCTTAAAGGATAGTTGTGTATTAGTTTGATATTCACGATTTTTTAAAATAATTTACTCATTGATATTAAATGAAAATAAAACATATTTCTTCCGTTTTTTTAATGTAATTTTTTACATAAAATTTTAAAATTTATTATTCCCATTTTCTTATTATGATGAAAAGTGCATAGATAAGAAGATTTTTTATATATATATAAAAAGTATAAACTTTTTATTTCAAATTATTATGTTTTCTTACCTTTTTTCCTGATTATTGTTACTTTATTATTCAATGAATTGAGTTAATAAAAAAGAAATTGTAGCAGAATTTTACACGTGAACTAGAAATCAATTTCGGTGAAAATAATTCATTTCTGCTGAACTCCAGCGCAATGAAGGTCAATTTATATTACATATATATAAAAACAGCAAAGCTTTGCCCACATTGATAAGGAAAAATGATGGACACTGGCTTCAAAAAATAAAACCCAAAAAGGGATGACAAGGGATTTGAAATCTCATCTCATTGGAATATTAAAAAAAGCTTAGACTAACATATCAAAACTCACAAAACTAACAATTCAAAACCCAAGTATTGAAACACGACTTGAATTCATAAAGCTGCTCGTGATTGACAACTGGATTGTGATTTGGACTTATCGAGTGATGTATCGAAGCCATGCAAGTGAATACAAGTAGATGAATCAATAAACTCAGAATGATAACAAGCAGCAAACAGTAATTCCAGTCAAAAAACCGACACAGCATAGGTGAATAAATACGACTGCTTTCATTTTCTTTCCTTCTGTTGTTTTTTTGGGTGATTATGCCATTTTCAAAATTTAAAGCATCCCATTCATTATCATGTATTACAATGAATCATGTCATACAGGCAATCCAAAATCAAACCAATACAAATTAGTGTTCAGGCATGGTCTCAAGGGTGGTCCCAGGATCATGCTGACCACATAGCTGAAATACAAAAGAGTGCCTTGACATTTACCTCACAAATGACTGTCTTGCCGATGCCTTCTGAGCTCCCTTTCAGCATAACCACTCTTCCCCATCTTGTGTCCATCTTCTATGGTATCATGGTGGTAATCATGCCTCCTCTTTCCATCTGACTGCCTTTCAGCAGGGCTCCCTTTTCTTTTCCGGTCATTCAGTATGGGGGAAGTATCATCTAACATTTCCCCTTCTTCGGCGTATTCTGCTTCCAATCCACGTGATGGCTGCCCTTTCATGATCACATGGTTTCCATTCCCGATCTCTGCACGATTGTTAATATGATCTGGATTTTCAGTTTTAGACCACCTCTGTCTGCTGTCTTGTTTGATTTTCTCATCCTCAGCTGCCAACTCAACCCCATCTTCTAGTTCCCTCTCAATAAGATCATCCTCATCCACGATATCCTTTTTCCGCATTGTCTCCCCTCGAGATTTCTTCCTTTTCTCAAGTGCTGCCTTCAGCTTCTCCTTGTCTATCATCTTAATAGCATCCTTAGGGGACTGGTCAGCTGTGCCTTCTCGAAGATCCAAGTTTCTAGCACTTATGCTGGTGGATTTACGAGATACAGCATCATCCCTCCACTCTCCAGCATCTGCGCCATCATTTCTCCCTGCAGTTCTTTCTTGGTCTTCTTCCCCTAGTTGCTCTGCCCCATACCTGGATTTATTGGGGTCCTCTCTTGTGATTTCCTTGTGGGAGACATGCTCTCGGTCTCTAGTTTCAACCTCCACCTTGTGATCAGTAATAACACTGTCAGCCTCTCCACTCCCATTATCATTATTTTGATTATGGGCGTTTCTTGGCATTGCTACATTGTCATCTTGACACAGAGGTTCAGAGGCTGCTTGTGATGACGATGTTTGCTTTGAAACATGGTCCTCATTCACAGATGGAGTTTTAGCTGGCAGTTGATGCCCTGATCCACCTCCAGCACTTCCGTCAACTTCACTCCCCTGTGATGGGGGCACTCTGTTTTGCTCATATAACTCCAACATCTGATTGCTAACCTCTGCAAGCAAAACACCCATAATGAGCCAACAAAAAGTTCAAATGCATGTTAACTAAATAAAAGACTCAAGAGGACAGACAATCAACACCAGCAGCACCCGTGGCTGGAAAATAGGTAGCCTATCCATAGCCTTCCCAAACTTCTGACCTCGTAAGATCATAGCCAACCCATAGTCTTTTCAGGTTGCCATCAATAGTAATTGCATAAAAAATATACCTAAATCATCAGGGTCATTGCTAAAATAATCTCATCAGGGCCAGTTCTAGAAAAATATCATGGGTCAAAGTGCTGCTTCAATTTTGTGCAGCACTAGTGGTGTCACAAGGCTATTTGAAGACTGTCCAATGGAGTCCATTCTTACAATAATGTTAAGGGGAGGTACCAACCCTCCAATTGGCGCGGGGTGACATCAAATTCTTGCCACCAGACCTTCTCACCATCCGATGGAAGCTTCACTTTGAGGAACTTGGCAGCAAGGAAGATAGCACCTGCCGCAATGTGATGGGGCTTAAATTGCAGGCAGAGTGAAGTCCTCAGCCTGCAAGCGCTTTCCAGAGTGTGAAGAAAAGAAAGAGGAGAAACTACTGGACTGAATTAATAAGGGCTTGAAAAACAGGACATGATGCATACCCGTCATTAACAAAATTCCATGCAACTTGAGCAAGGGCATTTTGTGCAACCTTAAATTTCTTTATCGCTTCAACTAGTGGTTTGTAGGGGTGATGAACATTGAGGTCAAAACCCAAAGTGGCAAGCACAGCCCTCTCCCCGAGTAAAATAAGCTCTTTCTGTTGCTCATATACTTCCTGCATGATAAACATGGATCAATGAGTAAACTTTAGAAACTCCTAGTTACAGTAACAGAAAAGGAAAATTTTGAGAATCCAAGGTATCAGGGGGATTATTTACCAAAGCTCAACAGGTGAAAAAAGAGCATTCTGAGCAAGGTTTTTAATTCAAGAGACGCATGGTGGTAAATTCTGCAAAAATGAAAATGATCTGTCCGACACTTGCTAAGCAATTTCTGCCAAGTAATTCTTAGTACTTTGGCAGTCCCATTCACCAGGTGTCATACTTGAAAGCCCCCAGTCTTTCATATTTGGACTATAATGTCAAAGCTATTTGTCACTAGCACCCATGGTTGATTATTTTTATATAAAGCAAGAAGTAGGATTAGAGGGGTGAAAAATTTTGTTCTGTAGAAAGAGAGTGAGAGAGAGAGGTGGCAGCAACTGGGGTATGGAAGCAGAAAATGCAGAGAAGAGAGATATAATTGGAAGAAGAAAGGCAAGACAATACAGCTTGGCAAGCATCAGGATAACACACACTGCAAATAAGCCAGTCAAACACAATTAACATAAAGAGAACCTTTTGTTTGATCCTCTGGGCTGCAGCAGGATCTTTTTTGTGCATTATCTCATATGAAACCAGAATAACATCCTTTAGTGGCCGAGGAGTCTCTTCCACTTTCCCAGCAAGGAACATACACACAGTTGCTATGGTCTGCAAAGCCAGAAAAAAGTGACTAGCCATGAGAACAAATCAATATTACTTTCAATTCGCCCCGTCCATTCTTCTTTTTTTCCTGTCACTTTCCTTAAACTGGATTGATCTTTTTTTTCTTTAATTATTTAATGACCTAAATGTGCATCCAAAAGATCATTTGCAAGCCTTCATAGGTCCACATCTATCACTCATGGACACAACTGTGTGTATGTTCCCAGCAAGGAACATACACACAGTTGCTATGGTCTGCAAAGCCAGAAAAAGTGACTAGCCATGAGAACAAATCAATATTACTTTCAATTCACCCCGTCCATTCTTCTTTTTTTCCTGTCACTTTCCTTAAACTGGATTGATCTTTTTTTTTTCTTTAATTATTTAATGACCTAAATGTGCATCCAAAAGATCATTTGCAAGCCTCCATAGGTCCACATCTATCACTCATGGACACAAGGTACAATACCACCTAAATTACCAACATTTTTTCAGCAACCAGCCTCCATTTCAAAAGATATTCTCTAAGGCACTATTTCATGAATCTCTATAACCTAAATCTACTAATAAAATTCTGTAAAGACAAATAAGATGCATCACTTACCATTCATAAAGAGGTACAAAAATATCAGATTCGCTGATTGATTCCATGCAAGCAATAACCATTTAAATTGCTTAGAAAGAAAAAGCAATGTTGGTTTAAACATCAATGACTCACCCTTCTATCATTCTTTGCATGTGATTGGCGAATGAAGAATCTGTGACAGAATATTATTGCTGTGGCTATGGTTACCTGGGGCCTGCACAAAAACAAATTACACTCATTTACTAACGGGTATCTAGATCTCTTGCCTCATTCAAGGATAATTGTTGAACATGCTCCAAAATTCACGTGAACAGGCATGCAACACACAAAAAGCACACACAGATGCATGCGCCCTCCTCCCTCAAAAGAAAAGGAAACACAGAAACACAGCTGGGGTGCATAATTGATCAATTTCACAAGATGATCTCCCACCCAAAGCAACAGATTAAAACGTTCATTTTGTTGCAGAAGTATTTAGTGGTTTTACTTGTGGAAGCTGCTGTCAGTTTTTCTTCTCTTTTTCGGTAACATAAGAAACATTATTACCAAAAAAGTGATAATTACAAAATTGAGAGCAAGCCATTCTCAAGAACAGAACAAACACTTTTCTTTTTTATTTTTTAAGATAACATAAGAAACATTATTAAACAAATAATGATCGTGTAATTAAAAAATTTGGGGAGCAAGCCATTCTCAAAAACCGCATGAATAAGACAATAACCAAATTCAGTTATTAATAAGAAACAAGAACATAGTTACAAATTAGGGAAGCAAGTCAAGCGAGTCATTATCCAAAACACCCATGCCTCAGAATATCATTACAAAATTGAGAGCGAGTCATTCTACAAATTCTTGTTTCTTTCAAGATAAACAAGAAAATGCTTTCACTTTCAAAACACTTGTTCTAAGATTCTGACTAGGTTAGCATCGGTACATTACTTGGTTCTCAAGCACAGAAATACACAGCCCTTGACAGATCAGGGACACCTTTTCAATCTATCAAGAAAGCAGTTGATGGGATACAGCATCTAAAGCAATAATTGAGATTTTCAACCCCTTGTCGAGATCTCCAAATTCTATTCTCTAAATCCAGTTCACCAACATCCCTTCATGCAGACAAAATGAAAGTTCGCTGAAAAAATCCTTACAAGCATTCAATGGCATCAAAGATAGAAATGACAGGAAGAAGCATGCAAAAAAAGGGGGTGTTGATTTGAAAGAACACACTTCATTAGGAAGGCCACAATTTCCAATTCCAGATTATAAGGGTCATGATTATCGATTCAACCATCTTCACTACAACCGCCAATGCAATATTGTAATGACATTATACCATATTGATCAAGTAACTACTAAATGAGCTTCAATTGTGTGTGTCAAGCTCTCAGAATTAACCATTGTGAGAGTATCACCATGCACATCACCTTGAAAGTTAGTCCAACATGGGGTAAATTTACAGTGTAAAAACTCTTTTATTTAAGAAAGCTAACTAATCAAACATTTAAACTAAACAGAATCCTTATCAAAATCTGAAGAAATCATCTATCTTGATAATCATGTATCGACAATCTAGGAGCACTAATATCTAAACTTGAGCTACCATGTAAAATAATCAACCATAATGAGACCCCAGCATATGGTCGGGACTTGAGCCAAGAAACATCAAGTGAATACTTGTAAGAACTAACATTCACTCATATTATCTAACCCCAAGTTTGCTTTTCATTTATGTACGGCATTGCTGCTAAACAATGAAGAAAACTTTGCATCTCCCTCAATATAAATGATGGTGCAATAACAAAAATGAAATGAAAATTCACAGCAGAATCAGACCAGATTGGAACATAATCAAAAGAAGCCAATAAGCCAGTAAAAGAAGAAGAAATAACAATATACACATACAAATGAACTCACACTTTCAATCTCATGCCGAGATCCTGCAAAAATGTGCAATACGATTTCCGTAGATACATCTCTTTTTTCAAGTCAATATTATCTCTTCTTGATGGGGAATTCTCTTCTATTTCTTTCCTTGAAAAATACCAAAGACCCCCGTCCTCTGGCCTGTCTTGAGAACTCCTAGATGGCCCACTCTCGGAATTTCCATAATGTGAAGATTCCCCGGGTAATGCTCCCACCATAATTTTCCAGGACTAGAATAAGACGAACAAGATTCGACTACTATTTTGAGTACTAATCTGCTATCACTTCATCACCGATGTGTAGGATATAGCCAAATCCTTCACAAAAAGTCATAACAGTTAGGAGGGCATTATCAAAACAGCACCTTCTTCTTAGTGACAGGATGCATAGCAAGTTCCATCCCATAAAATGGAAACACGACTACTACAACTAATAATAATAATAATAATAAAACAAACTTTTTTCTCGAGGTAAGCAAAGTAAATAAATAGCACCTAGCAACCGTATTAAATGTCTCGTATTAGCGGAAATTTTAGCTTTTTTAATACTCTCTTCTATTTAACCTATTGAGAAGTCCGGAGGGATTTTGCAGGTGATTTGTATTCTTACTGCTTCTTGATCCATTAATTTAACTAGATTGTAACATATCCGGAAAATTGAAAAAGAGCAGTGTCAACAATAAACAGTGTAGTAGGGACATTGCAAATTCCAACCCGCAGAACCTAAAAATTCAATATTTCATTCAGTTTAGCTAGTAGACAAATAGAAATTGATAAAACAAACAACAATGATGCAAGATATCTTTTATACGAACAAATTTCACAGCTGATCCATTTTACGGTTTGTTGATCCATTCTAGGTCACGCAAAAAAGAAAAACCTAAAAATCCAATGGATTTGAAAATCAATTGTTCCTAATGCAAACCTGATCGTAATTTCTTCAAAAAAGACAAGACGGATCAAGATCGAGCTAATAATTTTTAGGTTCCAATAAGAAGAGAAGAAAAGGGAAATGAATAGATGAGAAAGAAATAGAAACCCAACTGACCAGCGAGTGGGAGAGGAAGAGAAAGAGAGAGCCTGCTTGCAAGCGACGTCGTTGTTGTCGTTTTACGTCCTCTTAGCTTCGCGACTTAGGCTATATTAGGGCTTGCTTGTTTTGTCTGTGGGTACTATTATGGTCTTGTAAATTCGTGAGGGGAAGAGGAAGAAGAGAGAGAGCGAGAGTGGGGTGGACCTGAAGTCCACACACTAAGGCATATTTGGATTTTGAGATGTTGATTTAACCATGTTTTATTTATTATCACTATAGTCCCTGTACCTTTTTTCTTTTATTTTCATTATTGTCCTTGTAGTTTTTATCTTAAGAGAATTATATTTTAATTAAGCCGACTTGACAGCAGTTAATAAAAGAGTAAATATTTTTAGTTTAAAAATATATTAAAATATTTTTAGTTTAAAAATATATTAAAATATTTTTTTGTCAATTAATGCCAATTACTATTTTTTATACAACCAAATTTGAAATAAAAAATGGGCATTAAGTAGCATTGAAATTAATGTCAATTTCTAAACTACCATGGTAATTATGATCGTTGAATGTCTTACGCTCACAGCGCTTTACTTCTCTTCTCGTTGTAAAAACAAGGTATTGGCCTCGTGGTCAGAGAAGGGACTTGTCTTCCTCCCACCTCAAGTTCAAGCTTTGTTAGGCATGTTTGTCATCCCCGCGGTGCTTTACCTGCTCATTGGGCTTGCAGGATATTCAGTAAGCCCAGGGATTTAATTGTGGTGCGCGCAAGCTGGCCCGGATACCCCGGTTATAAAAAAAAAAAAAAAAAAAGTTTGTAACAGGTATGGCACTGGGATGTGATTCATGCATTATGAATGAGTCGTAAAAGTTAATAGATTGAACAAGAAACTTACGGATTCCATTTGCGAACTCCAGAATTAGATCTAATTATAGAAATAAGAAAACTTGGAGCTTCGTCCTCCAGCTTGTTTGAGTAACTTGTATATCATATTCTTTTCATAGGAGTTCATGCTGGCAGATCGGCCAACACAGAATATAAGCCGGTGACCTCCCTCGAAGTGGCATCAGTTTAAGACAAAGGAACCTTTGCTAATTCTTACTTGTTCCATCACGCGACAGACGATGATAAAATTCCACAAAAAGCTGCGAGAAATGGAAGGCTGTTATCCTGTCAATGCTACCTTGTCATTTCCTAAGGCACCAATCACCAAAAAGGTTAGACTTTCTTTCTGTATTACAGTGACCATGCATGGATCGATGTAAGGTTAAAAAACAGTGGGAGAAAGGAGATCCAAAGACCTTTTCCAGCCATAGCTCTGATCCCTCAATCAAGTCAAGAACCTCTTCCGGATCATACAAGTCTGATGACTGTAAGAATATCTGCAACCTTTCTCGTACAGGGCTTTGAAATATTGAGTTTCTTCCAGAATCAGAAATTTTTGTTTCCTCTAGCCTTCCATCAACAGGGTCCTGGGAGGTACTAAATGGACTGCAAGAGGTGCCGATTATATCAAAGGGATTTGGAACTTTGCAAGAACTGAATAAATTTTAAAAGCTTAGAGCACATTCAGAATGCTTGTAAATTCACCAATGAGATGACATGGAGTAAAATTAGTGAAATTATTAATTAGCAAGTAGTAAAGATTTTAAACTCATGATTAGCATATTCTCTGAAAACCAAGGCCTGCCTACCTGGTGAAAGCTGATTTACTCTTTCCTCTGATGTCAAAACTTGAACTGCAAGTACTGGATTAACATCTGCTATCTAATAGGATTTCAACAAGTTGTGAATTAGCTATCAGCTTCAAGATTCTATAAAAATAAAAGAAGAGCAAATTCAAATGCTACATACCCAACCAAGATGTTGCAAAACCAAATCCTGATCAGACAGCTCCTCAAGAATTTTCGATGCCTCAGTTGCAGCGATCTCTCTTCCTGAGATAATATTTGTATTGCCATCCGGTAATTCATGCTCCATAGCAGGATCTTTCCATAGACCAGAAGAATAATTTCTTGCCAAAATATGCCATATGGCAAGAGCCTTTGAGCTCATCCCTTTACTTGCATGTAAGAAGGCGAGCGTCCGTAAATGCCCAGATTCATCTAACAGAGTTTCTAACTCCTCCTGCACCGCCCATGGAAGTTGTACGGTCATCCTTCAAGCAAGCTCCTGACAACAGCCGCTCTGTTTTGCAAGTCATTGGAATGCTAAGATTCCACAGACTCTTATTGACTTGGCCTACAAACTATTAAATTTTGATCTCTAGCAACCAATTGTAGAATTTCAAACCCAGAGCAATTGAACAGTTTGACTGTTGCCATCAACAGATGGCTCCTTTTACAGGTTCTTTATAGTTCTAAAATATCTTTGGTGAAAAACACGCCTGTTGCCATATGTTGAAATCAACAAACATTGATAAACCAAGACATAAGACTGTCTACTTACAGAGACAAATTACACCTGACTTCATCTAAGAAGTAAGCAGTCCAAGGAAAGAAGCAAATGTCATTTTCTTCACCTTACATTTTGTTAGAGAGATCAACATTGAATTTGCATTGAAAGACAAACCAGCTAATTTGGAACTGAAGCTTATTTGAAATGAAATAAGGAGATCATCAATATAAAGCTTTTTGTTAACATTTTTAACATTGATTCAAAAAAAAAATATTGCATTGAAAGACAAACCAACTAAGTTGGAACTGAAGCTTATTTGCGTTAAAAAGTAAGACCTTCATAGGAAAAAATTATTTAATCAACTCATCATCAACAACATTTTCAAGAGGAGCAGGGGGGGATGCAAACCCCAATACCGGTTCCTAGGAACCTGGAAGGATAAGTTTAACACTACGATGATAAAAATGCAGAGAACTTCAACATAAATTTAATGTACTCTACTCCAGCAAAAACACAATAAAACATGGCATATACGCATAATATAAAGAGTTTTGGAAACTATTGCTCATTCATTTAGCCGCACAATCAAGCGATATCATTTTTTGTCCTGTTCCATCTTTCAACCAGTGCCGAACACATTCAATACAGTTCACCCCCTGACCAAGCAAATACTGTCAATTGTGTGTGTCTTATTTTCTATCAATTGTGTTGGTTTCGGTAGCTATATGTAACCTATGTGCAGCTTTCAAAAAAAATTGTTGGTTGTCAAGGCTGAATTGGTTGAGTTTTGTGCTGCTGTGGTATAATTTTTTTTTGTTTAACATTGTTTTATCTTCTGCTTTGTTTGTTCAACTTATTTTTTATTCTCGTTTTTCATTTTTTTCCCTTGTTTTTTTTGCAGGAATAGATTGTTGTTATTCTGACCTTTGTTTGTTGTGTTTATTTCCAAGGTGTGTGTGATTGTTTTTTGGTTTCATGCTGGTTCATTTTTGTTTTTGTTTTTTACATTGTTTGGTTAAGTGATGGATGCTGTTTTTTTGGTTTAATGTTATGTTGTTTTCTTTAATGATTTATTGTTTTATGGTGTTGATGTTGGGTTTGTTAGGTTTTTCTAGAGGCTGTGAGTTGTGGTCGCTAATGTTTTGGTTTTCATTGCTTTTCTTTTTACGAGGTAACTCTTTTTTATTTGAAAAATTATTTATGTTGATCATAGGTAACAAAACTGTGTTTTGATTTTTATTGTTTTATTAGGCTGAATTTTAGTTGCTGATTTTTGATTGGATTGAATTTAATGGTGGCAAAGGTTGTATTACATCTTGAAACATTATTTTCTTTTATGATTTGTTGTATGTAGTGTTGATGTTGAGTTTGTTGGGTTTTTTAGGGGCTACGAGTTGTGGTTGTTGCTGTTTTGGTTCTTCTTTCTTTCGCGAGGTAACTCTTTTTTATTTGAAAAATTATTTATATTGATCATAGATAACAAAATTGTGTTTTGACTTTTAGTTTTCGGGTTTTGATTGAGTTGAATTTAATGGTAGCAAAGGTTGTATTATATCTTGAAATAAATTTTTTTATGGGTTTTATACTGGTATAAAACATGACTCTTGATTTTTGGATGTTATTCATGCCTTTGTTGACAACTTGCTTGCCCTTTTATCATTTTTTTCCATTTCACACTGTTGGTCTTGTCGTTATGTTTTTTATGATGGTTTTCAGGATTTGTTTTTGGTTTTTTACCCCTATTTTTTTGCATGGGCGTTGACTGTTGTGAGTTTTGTCTGCTTTGTTGGTTATTAAGGTATATATATGTATTTTTTCAATTTTATCTTGGTTCAATTTTCCCCTACAGATTGATAGGTTCAATGATAGCTGTTGTTGTCTTAATTGATGGTTTTACTGATTGTTTGTTGGTTTTGATGAGTTTAGCTTGGTTAAATTGCTATTTTTGTGATTGTTTTGTTACTTTTTTTTTACTGCAATGTTGTTTTCTCAACTGGTTCGTTGATTGTTATGTTGGTGTTGGGTTTGCTGAATTTTTTTTTCTAGGGATTGGAGTTGCTTCTGTTCGGTTTTCATTACTTTGATTTTTGTTGTGAAGGTACTCTTTTTTTGTATTTGAAAAATAATATATGTTAATTATAATTAACAAAACTATGAAAATTGATATTTTTGTTTTTTTCGTTGTTATTTTTTTGTGTGTTTTTATTAGTTTTTTTTTTTTTATTTTCACGTCAAATGATAATTTTTAGCTAATATTTTTTTCCATTTTTTCATTTCCTCTTTTGTTAAAGTTATTGGGATTTTTTTTATTCTCTTAATGAATTTTCCCCCATTATTAACGCAATAATAATAATAATAATAATAATAATAATAGTTTTAGTTTTAGTTTTTTTCTTGCTTTCTCTTTTGTTAATATTTTTGATTTTTTTTCTCAGGGTAATTTAATAATTTTTATCGTTTTAGAAGTAATAATAATGATATTTTTAGATGTTAAGGCTTCGATATTGCTGCTGTTATAATATGGTATGTTGATGTGTTTTATTATATCAAAACTTGCATGTATAAATATTATATTTTAGTTTTGAACTAGCAAAACCTATTAATTGTTTCAATTCCAACAATTATAAAAATTATTTACTCAACCTGCAATGTAGTGTGAGCAATTTAACTAGCATTGTTTTATATTTTAAAAAAATAAATAGGAAATCCCTTTTTTATTGTTTTAACTTTTAAATAAACTGTAGAAAAAGAGAGGATAAACACAGTAAGTTCTAAGATGGGCTAAAATAATTTCGATGTAGAACCCAGCCCAGACTAATTACAAAAACAAAACTGCTAATATGGCCCATACAAGCCAAGCCCATTCCGAAGAAAAACTGAAAAAGAAAAGGACAACCCTTCCTCTTACACGCACATACACAAAATAAATAAATAAAAACAAAAAAGAAACAGGCAACATCTCTCTAAGAAGCTTCAAGCAGACCACAGTAGACCCGAATCGCCTTTGGCAGAACCATCACCATCGTGAGTCCCTCTCTCTCTCTCTCTCTCTCTCTCTCTCTGTTTGGGTTTCAATTCTCTGATTTTATTATAACCTTTGTTTGGTAACTAAATGTACTGTATCGGTGACTTGGGGTAATGTTTTTCAAGACAATGTAGTTTCCCTCCTTATTGTCAGCATCTAACGATGCGCTCATCGTTATCATTCACCATTAATGTTCAATCATTGCTTACTGAGACGCTTCCAATTGCTTTGTGTTTTTTAAACAATGGCAACTTATTTGTAGACTCCAAATGAAATGACAAATAGCATTGCTGGTCATTCGAAAAATAAATAAATTGGACCTTTATTCATAAAAAAGGTTAATGTCTCAACGTTTGATTCATGCTTCATTTGGGTTTTGATTTAGTCTTGTAATCGTTGCTGTATTAGCTTGTTCAAGTCTAAATTAAGATGGATTTTTTTAACAGTAGCATGGTTCGTGAAAAAAATAAACTATGTATTCCCACAGAAATTTATATCTAACATGTTGAAGTTTTACAAGGATTCTTTATAAATGAAGGGATTTCCTAGGTTGCTCACTCTTTAGGTTGGTTAGCATTGTATCCGTTTTTACATAAACACATAGTACCTCTTCCATGTTCGTCAATACTCTTAGAATTATATTTAATTTCAATGATTAAATCAATTCTTGTGTTTTAAATATTTTCAAGGGTGTTGATTTAAATTTTAGATAGCAAATCATATATAATAAACAAAAGTAAATAGTAGATCTACTAATTTGCAAATCAATTTATTTTAAAAGTGATATAAGTGATTTATTTGGGGGGTTTAGATTATTTCGATGTGCTAATATCAAAAATAATTTTCTTAAAATAAAAAAAATAATTTTATAAAAATGCTTTGAAAAACAACTTCAATCATACGTTCAAATAGTTTCTGGGTGGTTTGTGTTACCATGGCGTCCTGTTTTGGGCTATTAAAATTAAAACTAAAACATACTGCCATGTTGATTGCTTGATGGGTTACCAGGAGAAAACATGTTAAAGAGGGGTTTTGTTAGTTCAGAACAAAGATTAGTTGGGGGTTTGTTTCTATTTGTCCTTCCATGAACAACATAGGTTCGGTTATACATAAACAAGTGGGTTGTCTCTGATTTGGCCAACCTTCTTGTTAGTGAGAAAGCCTCGAAAATGATGTCCGCTAATCTTGTCTGTGCAGGATTGTCATGGTAACTCAAGAGCCAAAAGATCCGTTCAAGGGGGTTGACTGGAAGGCCATAGGTGGTGAATTACAGAAGGATCCTAGCGCTGGTACCAAACCAGTTATAAAGAAGCGGCTTCCGAAAAAGATTAGGCAAATTCCAGACTACTATTTCCTTCCTCGATTGCCTCTACCCACTTCCATTGCCTTCTATGGAGCATGTATTGCAGGTGGAGTTGGTGCTGGCATGCTATTGGAGATGTGGATAAATAAGAAAGTGAAAGGTAATATTGCAATTACACTCCTAATTTAGTATTCTCAACCGTGGAACATTTCTTAGGTAATTGCTCTTAACCATGGTATTGGGTAAGGAAGGGAAGTAAGGAAGAAAGATCCTAAAAATATTCAGAGGAAGCGAGATATGAAAGATGGTAAAAATATTATCAGGTAAGATGGCTTGTATCCAGGCATCTTACCTTTTAGATTCAAAGAAATAAGAAAGAGCAAAAAGAAAAGTTACACTGATATGAAAGGTAAATACTGTACTCGATGGCTTGTATCCAGGCATCTGACTGAATGTGACTCAAATGGCTGTTGTTAGAAGGATACTGATTCCTTATTTTTATATATAATAACAGGTTGTGTTAGCAATGACTCTTCATGGAATTCTGAAGAGAACCTTAAAGTTTATGAAAAAAAGATGTCTTTTGTCTTAGTTAACTAAGGTTTTAGTAAAGACTACTCTGAAGAGAACCTTAAAGTTTATGAAAAAAAGATGTCTTTTGTCTTAGTTGACTAAGATTTTAGTAAAGACTGTCTCAACTCCTGAAAATACTCTCAGGTTAAACATAACTATCTGTCTGATCATGAGAACCTTTTTTTTCCGGAAGGGTGTATCTCCACACTATACTATATCCATGATTTCTTTCAAAGCGTTTGACTGATACATGTTTCTTCTGGTATTTTAGAGGATGGAGGAATCATATGGGAGTTTGATAAATAGAGCCTGGAAAGCGTTAGATCAGTTCCAAATCGGTAACGATGCCTTTTACTTGCTATTTTTTCTTGAGTTATTTTGAGTTTGTGGTACTAATGCTTCAAAGCAAACTCATTGGTTTTAGGTACATGGTCGCGTGCTTGGTATTCACGCAGCAGTTCTAATTCATTTCCCAAGCCGGTCTCTTGAGTTGCCTTAGTATTTGGGACACACCTCGTAGTTAATCTATATTGTTTGGGAGTAATTGAGTTGTGTTGCTTCTATGGTTATTTTCAGCAGCATGTATCAAGGTTGGAAGGACTGAAACTGCATTAGTGTAAAGATTGACGGGCATATATTTGGATAGTTATAGCCGTAGGATGATAAATCAATTTAGGTGGCACCCAAATGACTGATGCCCGAAACTACTTTCCAAGTTTTCTATGTTTGTTTAACAGTAGAAAATTGGTTAATATAAAATATTTTCCTGTTAATTTGATTTAATTTGTAGGAAAATGTTGTTCTACTAAAAGTTGTAAATATACATATTAACTATATTAAATTTGATCTATATGTTTTATTTTGACTTTTTTTTTTAATTTTATCTCTTAGGATTTGATCTGTATATCAATTTTAGTCCTTGTTTTTAAATTGTTTATCCTCTTTGTAATATATATATTGAAATAAAAGTATATGAACAAAAAAAAGGTTTTTGCATTTCAAGACCACCATAAAGGATATAGGATTTAAAATTAAAAGTTAAGGGACTAAATCATTAATAACGTTTTCTTAATTCTGTTGAATGGAAACAAAAAGAAATCTCAGCATATTTTCTCTAACCTTGTTTAAAGTTTTAAAGTTGCGTCTATTTTTTTCCACGCGGGAAGAAAAGATGACATGCCTTGCATCTTAATTTTCTATCTATCCTTTTTGGCACAAAAATGTTCGCGTTTAGCAGAAAATAAATTAGCATGATCTTATTTATGAAATACTTTCTAGTAAGTTAATAAGCTTAAGAATCAAGACAGTTCTTTGCTTACCTTATTATTCATAATCTTGAAGTATAAGGTAAATTCAATTATGAAAATAGTAGAGGGGCTTAAATGATAAATTACCAAATTCATGCTACCATAACGAAAGAAAATGTAAGTTAAGACACCTAATTGTTAAAATGGCTTGGAAGTGTGTCGCAAACGAGATTTACAAATTTTTAGTTTTTTTCTTTTAATTTAAACTATTTTTAATATTTTTGAAAGGTTGATATTAAAGATAATTTTAAAATATAATCGTTATTTTTTCATTCACAGTGCTGAAGATAAATGCTTGTTTGAGAGTTAGATTTGATTTGTTTTTTAAAGTATTTTTTTTGTTTAAAAATATATTAAAATTATATATATATATATATATATATATTTTTTTTTTAGTTTTTTTTTAAATTTAAAATAAAAAATATTTAAAAAAAAAATACTTTTAAAGCGCCAAATAATGCTAGAGGGGTATTTGCGGTATAGTGTTTAAAATTCTTAAATTGTTTTAATATATTATATTAAAAAATCTTATTTAAAAATATTTTTAAATAAAAAATAATATGTACACTCCCATACAGAATAATCTATCTCTGAAAACCAAACCAATTAATCAAAGGTACGATTCTCTCTCGCTCCATTCTAGGGTTTTTCTTTCTTTCCTTCCTTTTCCCCTCTCCATTCCAATCGAAATCTGTAAGTGGTAGATTTCCAGTGCTTAGGTGATTGTACTGATAGGATTAGGGTTTGAGAGTGGTGGCTAGAATGGACATGGACTGGTCTGAACCTAGGCACGAGCGACGTGAAGAGAGGAATGATGTGGACGATAAGGTGAACGGAGTTGAAAAATCGAGTAAGCATACTAGGAAGAAGAGCGGCAGAGGAGAGGAGAGGGACCATAAGAGTAAAGACAGGGAACGGTCGAAGAAAACCAGCGATAATGATGTTGGTAAAGATAAGAGTAGGGATAGTAAGATGAAGGATAAAGAATACGATCGAGAGAAGTCTAGAGAGAAGGATAAGGATAGGAAAGATCGAGGGAAGGAAAAGGAAAGGGAGAGGGATAGGGAAAAGAAGGACAAGGAAAGAGTGAAGGAGAAGGAGAAGCATAAGGATAGAGAGAAGGACAGGGATAATGATAAAGAGAGGGAAAGGGGGAGAGAGAAGACTAAGGAGAGAGAGAGAGACAGGGAAGCGGATCAAGATAAAGAGAGGTCCAGAGAGAAGGATAGGGCAAGCAGAAAAAGCAACGAGGAAGATTATGATGACAAGGTTCAGATGGATTATGAAGATGAAGCGGGCAGGGATACTCGAAAACAAGGGAAGGTTTCTTTTCGTGATGAAGATGAACAAAGTGCTGAAGGTGCATCAGCTGGAGCTCATACATCTGCCTCGGAGCTTGAGCAACGCATTTTGAAGTAAGTAAATCACCATCGATGCTCTCTTTTTTATGGTTTGCATTTTTCCTTTCTAATATGGATAATTTTTAGTATAATTTGATGAAATCTTTGTATTACGACTACATTTATTGCGAGCTGTAACCACACTAAATTAGATGTTTGTTACTTCCAAGAGTTATCCTTTCTTTTTTCTCATGTGCAACACCAGTGTTTTTTGATCGCCTCACATATATACTTTATATTACCAGGGAATGAGTTTCTATAATTTTTCAATCACATAGATTTCCTCACATATATGCAGTTTCTGATGCATATGTGCCAGGTAAAATTCATTGAGAGAAGATTTTCCATTGAGTAATGAGCATCTCTTGACAGTAGATTTTCCTGCCATGGCCATTTTGTAGATCTTTATTGGTATGGTGATTCGCGAGGCACACTTGTAAAGGGTTGGCCAATCACATTACTATGCCACTGTTGTGTGATCTATAATTTTCTGCATATGGATGGTTTTCCTCACATCAAATGTGGCTTTGTGCATTCAAAATATAATTGTGTCTTTTTATTACTTGTTGCTATTTGAGATCTTCCTGCTTTTGCTTTCTGTTGGCGTCCTCCAATCCTGTATTAGTGTTAGCTTCTGTTTTGTTTTCCTTAGCAGCATTTTCTTGATTTTGATGATGGCCTTCTTATTTTCCTGATATTCTTCAATTTATAAGTTCATCCAGCTTCATGTTATTGTTAAGCCCAACATATCCTCAATTTTTTTTCAGGATGAAGGAAGAAAGAACAAAGAAAAAATCTGAAGCTGGTCCTGCCATTTTAGCATGGGTGAGTAGGAGTCGCAAGATTGAGGAGAACAAGTATGCTGCGAAGGAGAGAGCCAAGCATCTCTCAAAGATTTTTGAGGAGCAGGTTTCATTCTTTACTGTGTTTCCTGTAGTCTGACTTGCTATGTATTATGATTTATTTCATGCAGTTTTGATTGTTGATACCATGCTATAAATTTTCCCAGGACAATATTGGTCAAGGAGATGGTGATGATGAGGAAGCAGACCAGTATAATGCTCGTATGTTCTTTTCTGCATTTCCCCCCTATTTATTATTAGCCAGTCATTTAAAACATATCTAGAATAGATGATCCATTTGTTTAAACTTTGTAGTTTTTCATAATCATCTGAATTTCATTAGATCAAATGAGTTGCACATTGTCTTATCTGTTTGTTTATAAAATTCATAGAGAAATGAGATGTTCAAACTCCATCTGAGGACATCTACAGCTAGCCACGTTCTTATAACCCACAAATTTAGTTTCTTGGAATTGTAAGTCTAAGGTCATATTCATGGAAGCAAAGCCATAATTATTTACAGTTGAAATTTTAAGGGCTTTATATTTCCGTTTCTGGCTGATTGAATCAGTTATATTTTAGCAAGGAGTTATGGCGTATGCTGTCAAATTGATTTATATTTATGATGGAACCTTTTAATAGATAATCTAGCTGGAATCAAGGTTCTTGATGGCCTTGACAAGGTAATAGAAGGCGGAGCTGTTGTTTTGACACTCAAAGATCAGAATATACTTGTGGATGGCGACATTAATGAAGGTAGAAATAGTTTGGTGTTTCCTTCATGTGTTTCATGCCCCAAGTTTCCTAAAATGACAAAACAATTTTGTGTAACAGAGGTTTTTGGTCTGATGTGGCAGAGGTTGATATGCTCGAAAATGTGGAAATTGGAGAGCAGAAGCGCCGGGATGAGGCTTATAAAGCTGCTAAGAAAAAGACGGGTATCTATGATGACAAGTAAGCTGATATTACAAGAACAAGTTCTACCATAGTATAAATTTTGTAAAATTGCTAACAACCTCAAGATTTCTTTAACATTTTTAGGTTCAATGATGATCCTACTTCAGAGAAGAAAATGCTTCCGCAATATGACGATGCCACTGCAGATGATGTTAGATTTTTTTCCCCTTTCCCTTTCCCTTTTCCTCCTCTCCCTAGTGTGGTTTCAGAATTATTAGCAAAAACTGATCATTGTCTATTGGTGATTATTGTCAGGGCATAACTCTTGATGAAAGGGGGCGCTTCACTGGTGAAGCAGAGAAAAAGCTGGAGGAGGTACACTGGTTCTTTTTTTAGTATAGATTGAGGAGATATGTGTGGTTTATGTTAGCATAATTTCTGATGAAGGGATTATTTATTATTTCTAATTTTTTCTCTTTTGCAATATTTCCAGCTCCGCAGAAGGCTACAAGGTACTTCCACAAGTGCTCGCTTGGAAGACCTAAACTCATCTGGAAAGATCACATCAGATTACTTTACTCATGAAGAAATGCTTAAGTTTAAAAAGCCAAAGAAAAAGAAATCTTTGCGAAAGAAGGATAAGCTAGATATAGATGCCCTTGAAGCAGAAGCTGTGTCGGCAGGGTTGGGTGTTGGAGATCTTGGTTCTAGGAAAGATGGGAGAAGGCAGGCCATTAAAGAGCAACAAGAGAGATCTGAGGCTGAAATGAGAAACAATGCTTACCAATCAGCCTATGCTAAAGCAGACGAGGCATCAAAATCACTCCGACTAGAGCAAACTCTAGAAACTAAAGTAGAGGAAGAGGAAAGTCTAGTTTTTGCAGATGACGAAGAGGATCTTTATAAGTCATTAGAAAGAGCAAGGAAATTAGCTCTTAAAAAGCAAGAGGCAGCAGCATCTGGTCCTCTAGCAATTGCTCACCTTGCCTCCACCACTCTGAGCAGTCAAATTGCAGATGATAAAAACCCTGAAACTGGAGAGTCACATGAAAACAAACTTGTGTTCACTGAGATGGAAGAGTTTGTCTCAGCTATTCAGCTTGCTGAAGGTATTTTTTTCTTAGTGTGTTTTTTGTTTCATAAAATATGACAAAAAAAGAAGAAGTTTCTGATAAGACAATAATCTATGTTGCATTGGGTTTGCTATATCATGTATACAGACTAGACAAACTTGCATATACCATGCTGAGCTGCACAGCCCTATGTGGCCATTCAAGGTTTATTGCCAGCTCTTAACTCTGTATGAAGAATGCTGACATGCTACTGCTCTATTCACCTATAATGTGATCCTTTCCCATCCATTTTATTGCATCATTATTGTCAAATGTGAATCTGACCCATTATGATGCTTGAGATGGGCTAGAATCCTAAATCTTCTGCTTTAGTTGCTGGATACTATATATCTTGGTCACTGATTTTCAGTTGTCATTGCTTTTTTTGATACCTGAAGTAAAGTTACCATTTCTTATATTAGAAAATTTAACAGGGTGCTTTTACTATTTCAGAAGTTCACAAGCCTGACAATGAAGATGTTTTCATGGACGAAGATGAACCACCAAGAGCTTCTGATGAAGAACAAAAGGACGAGGCTAGTGGATGGAAGGAAGTAGAAGACAACAGTAAAGATGAAAATCCTGTCAACGACGATGCAGAGATAGTTCCTGATGAAACCATACATGAGGTTGCTGTTGGGAAAGGATTATCTGGTGCACTGAAATTACTCAAAGAGCGAGGTACACTTAAAGAAAGTATTGATTGGGGTGGTAGAAATATGGACAAGAAAAAGAGCAAGCTTGTTGGTATCGTAAATGATGATGTTGGTACTGTAACTGGTACTGATAATGATAATAAGTTCAAGGATATCCGCATTGAGAGGACAGATGAATTTGGGCGAATTGTAAGGACTTCACTTGATCATCCATTTAATATGCCCTTACTGTGGTATTAGAATTCCTTAATTTTACTGTACATTTTATACCATTATGCACCTAGTGCGGAGATGGGACCGCCATATGAGCAGGTCTGTTAAAGGATTTTGTAGGCCAAATTTCTGTGGCATATTATTGTGTTTTGATTAATTCATTGGAGGCTTGGAGAGATCAATTAATAGCCTGCCCTATAGTCATTGCAAGATGTTGGGCTTATGCCTTGGAATTTGTGCCTCAGACTGACTCTGAGTCTCTGGGTGCTTATCAGTGAGCAATGGCACTGGTTTGGAGTGTGTTTCAGAGATGTTACTGTGCAGCTGGTTGGTGCTTTTTTTTTTTTATTGCTATGGGGGTGGGTTGGGGTTCAGTTTAATTGCTTTTGAGGTTTAGACAATGGGACTGCTTGTTTCATAAACTCATCTGTGCTGGACTTTTTGTAGTGTCCTTGTACACTTATAGGGATTCTCATAGGTAGCGTTCCTCAGTTCTACTTTCTATGTGTGAACTTGTGTGGCTGGTGTAGATTTCAGCTAAAGTTTTTATTTGCTGACTCTTATTATCTAGCAATTTGTTTACTATTTTGTGTTGTTTCCTTATATTTAACAGATGACTCCTAAGGAAGCCTTTCGAATGATTTCTCATAAATTCCATGGGAAGGGGCCTGGCAAAATGAAGCAAGAAAAGAGAATGAAACAATACCAGGAAGAATTGAAGTTGAAGCAAATGAAAAATTCGGATACACCATCAATGTCTGTGGAGCGGATGAGGGGAGCACAAGCTCAATTAAAGACACCCTACCTTGTCCTCAGTGGTCATGTTAAACCAGGGTAAGATTTACATGTCCATTTTATAGGTCAAAGAAAAGCTGTACTAATGAAAGGTGAGGGAAATAATTTGAAGAAAAACGTTAATCATGGAGTACAAGTTCTCCTAAAAACAATTGTTAAGAGTATAAACATGTTTTTGCTGATATATAATGCCGAGGGATATAGTTTGAAGAAGAAAAATGTTAATCATCTTGTACAAGTTCTCCTAAAAACAATTGGTAAGAGTATAAATATGTTTTTGTTGATATATAATGCAGCTTTAGCAGCCATTCAATTGATTTTTTTATGATTATTTGCATTTTGCAGTGATAAGTTCATAGACTTGAAAAGATCTCTCACTTTGCAGTTGGTTTAAATGTACTTAACCACTGTATTTTTGTTCGATTTTTGGTTCATCATGCCTTGATACAATTCAAAATAAGACTTACTAGTTTCAGAAAGTTAAGGATCATAGAATATCATATCTTCTGTATGACTGCATCACTACAGTTTGCTTGTTCACCCTTTTTTATGAATTTTATTTGCAGCCAAACCAGTGATCCTAGAAGTGGCTTTGCAACTGTTGAGAAGGATCTCCCAGGAAGCTTAACACCCATGCTTGGTGATAAAAAGGTCAGTCAGATTTATATTTTGGTTTGCACTGGCATGGTTAGAATGATGTATAAAAAGTATGCTTCATGCATGTTTCACGGTGTTGTGGATGCCTCATGCTAGTTGCATAAACTACCAGATTTATTGTACAATTTGTAATGGTAGTTGTATGCACCCATGTTGAGAACTGTCGGATGTGAATACTAATTAGTAGTACCAGACATTGGTTACTTTGGAAATCTTCAAGTGTCGTGGGTTTTTTCACGTTTTAGATTTTTTTTCTTTTGAACCATTAATGCTGACCTCATCCTGTCATCACAGCGGTTTTCAAGCAGAAATGAATACGTGTGTGTTGGGAATTGTTTCTTAACCTCTTTCATAATGCAATAATGAGTACTATGATTTGCTCTAGAAGCATGCATATCTGGAAGGACTTTCTCTTCTTCTCCTCCATTCCCCTTCCCATCTGATTCTCTGTCCCATTTTCTGCCATTGCTGTTGCTGTTTCTTGAAATTTATTGAGCCAAAAATATTTTTTCCCCAAATCTTTTCCTGGATACCACCGACCCTGGTATCAAAAAATCCATAAATTCCTATATTTTCTTGCTTCCTAAAAACTCTTGAAACCAAAATCTCTGATTCCAGCTAGCAAACAACTGCTTTCTGTCCTTAAACCTCAGCTTATACAACTTCAAATTAATCCATGACCTTAACTCATTCACCATGTATCCTGTGTTGCTATGTCCGAGCCTATCACAAGGGCTTATTTCCTATGGCAGTTTGGTAGTTCCTATTTCAAGAAAAGATTTTACTTTGACAAGAAAGTTGTGCGCTCAGGTTCAACGCATGTTGAGTGTCTTTCAGAATGGTTCTGGATTGCAATCTACAACTCTCACGTACCTTTTCTTTTTGCTTCCCATGGGGGGGAAGGGCTTTCTGACTGTAGCACTCTTGCATTTTTAATGCGTATTGTCTGTCTGCTAATTTATGGTTTTGTTTCTTTTTCCTCCAAGGTTGAGCACTTCTTGGGGATAAAGCGCAAGCCTGAGTCTGGAAACTATGGTGCACCAAAGAAGCCTAAAATTTGAAAGTCTAGTTGAAATATTCAGCTGGCATACATACACACGAGCTCACAAGGCGTCCTGAAAAATTGCCAGCACATTATTCAGCTTGACCCTAAAAGGGCAGCATTCTGGAAGGTTGTTACATTTTATTAGTTAAATGCACACCAGTTTTTCAATTCAGAATTAAAGTTTATATTGCTCCTAGAAAATACAATGAACTACACATTCATTTTTTTCACAATTTTTTGTTTATGTTACCCTCGGCGAAGTGCAAGCACCCTCTCTAATTCATACTAAGAAGCAATAAACCTCAAACCAAACTAGGGAAAGTAATACATTTTGTGATTCAATATTCATGTACAAATTTCAACGCAATCCACAAAAAGAAAATCAATGAAAAGCAAGGCTATTTCAATTCTAATCCTTAATATTGATTTTATTAACCTACCACTAAGATATCAAAATTATAAAATACTTCTAGAGTTTCTTGCTCGTGTTAGTAGTAAATGCTTATGAAGGTGATCAATCGAGCTGGAAGATATGTAAAGTTGCTGTTGCTACTCTCTAGGTGCCAGGTTCAAATTTTGTGACTTCATTACCATGCTAGTCATAGATGGTGTTTCATAGCTAGTGGTAGTTCTCATATCTGAGTTCCCACCCGATGAGACTGGCATTGTGAAACCCCTAGTTGCAGCCCTTTGCCACGAGTGAGAACTCATTCCCGAGAGAACATATGCACGACCAGAGTGTTCATATAATTCCCTGGTTTCCATTCTCTTCCTAGTTTCTTTCAACTCAGCTTCTAGCTGATTACATAGATCATATCCTGCTTGGGCAGAAGCTGTAGATAGAAGAGTGGATAATTGCTCTGCTAGCAGAGCCTGTGCACCCTTTAAATCTCCCATTTCAGCCATCCTTTGTGTCTTGGCAATAGTTTCTGTCACTTGCAAACGATTTCTTTGCCTATCAACCTCCAAACACAGTACCTGATCAATAGGAGATAAAAGTTGAGGTCGTCGTATCTCAACTCTCTCACCTTCTACTTGTACCGTATCCATCGACACCGAATCTTTCTGAAAGCCTGAAACATCCACCAATGGCGTGTTTTCCAACCTTTCCTCACCATCAACTGAAAATATAGGAATTGAGAGAAACACTAAAAAATCCTTCTCCTCTTCTGCATATAAATCTCCGATATCAATCGTAGCTTGCTGTCCTTGATCAAAAATTTTATTCTTGTGTTTCCCAGAAGGTGTTGACATAATCTGCACTCCAGGTGATGCTGACCTAACTTTGAGTTGAACATCCCGAGCCACGATACTTGTAAGACCGCCAATGCATCTTGCAAAAGCATCTTGTAAAATGTCGATGGACTCAATGAAGGAAAATGTACCGCCGGATTCATCAGATATAGCATGCATTGCAGCAGAATCATGATCCAATCCAAACCCGAACGTGTGAATTGGGAAAGTTGGCTGCTGAGACTCCTCTCCAGACGCATTATTGCTAGGAAAGATTGAAGTCGGTAATGACTTCAGATATTCCAATCTATTATGTGTATTGTGACTTTGTGTATCACAACCATCAGATAAAAGGATAATGTTTGCAACTGAATTATGTTGACGCCGTTCTTCCAGAACCCGAATCCCTTTCTTGAGCCCTGCAACAATATTAGTTCCACCAATTGCAGAAAGAGAGTTTACAACCCTTATGGCATCTTCACGGCCACTTCCAGACATTATCCTAAGTGGTAAGATTCTTCGAGCTGATGAAGAGAAAGTCACAATAGAAAGTCGATCTGAAGGACCTAAGTTTTGTAAGATAAAGTTGACAGCACGCTTGAGAAGTATCAGCTTGCTTGCCATGCTACCACTAACATCCAACACAGTTACAATATCAATTGGTGCACGGTGATGAGGTAGAGAATTATCAAGTGGAGGTGCGAGAACACGGACAAGAACACCAAAGTTGGAGAAAGATTCGGAGGCAGAAACAGCAGGATACTCTGGTAAAGTCCTCACAGTTATAGCATGGGGTCGAGATGAAGAGGATTGACCTTGAGAAACATCTGGGATTACTTCATCATCTGAGTAGTGATCCGGCTCAAAATGAACTGGGGATGCATTAGGTGCCCTATATGGAGGTACGTGAGCATGCAATGAACCACTGCGTTGAAAACTGGGGACATTTTTTGGAGCTTGAAAAGGCACATCTTTCCATTTGAAGCGGCAAACAGGACATCTGAGATTACCATGCTTGACATTGTCAGCAATGCAATTGAAGTGGAAAGGGTGAGAACACTCAGCATAAAAGATGGCTTGGCCTTGCCCTTTTTTCAAACTCCTCAAGCAAATCGCACATTTTTTCTGCGATAATGAGCAAAATTCTAAGAAAAGTCAAAAAGTAAAAATCTCAGCAGCTTTAACAGCATGAATCCTATTAAGCCAATGTAGACCATCAAATCAAATGCATGCCAAATTTTGATTTATCAGCACAAGTTCCTCATTTTTTATAATGTAATATCCAACTAGCCAAAGAACATTTCTTTTTCCCCGCACAATATCCTTTTACCTTCTCCTTGTCAAGAACAGTGATAACTATTTAAAGATGTTCAGAACCAAAAGCCATGTAGGCAGTCAAGTTTATAGATTTCAACACCACAATCAAAATTCAAAAGGCTCATAAAAGCATTCTTCTACGAGCCAATGGAGACCTCTCTCTACCTATACTATGAAGTTCAAGTTTCTCATTAATTAAGCATAACTGGATTAAAACCAAGCTAAGCTTGGATATAAAAGTATAACTTTATTGAATTACCTTCAAAACTTTTGACTCAAAAGACAATCACGAAACAGGAAGAACACTGGTGTTGAACTGACTTTTCAACCGAAAACTTGACACTATATTCCATTTCATTAATGTATTCCCATTGTACACAAAAAAAAAAATTGTTCCTTTCGAGCTTCAACCACACGACAATAGCATACCTAAACAAAAAGTCAAGCCTAATTTTCATTGAAACCCCCACTTGATCCCAGACAAAAAACATCACCATGTGCCACTGCCCTAATTTTCACGCAGTTAATAAAACAACAGTTTATTTTCTAATTACTTTGTCATGTTTGTGATCTTAGTAAAAAAAAAACCCACCACCCATTCAATTAAATCGTTGACTTTTTGAAGCTTCCAAATTCCATGGTCAAAATGAACACATACAAATTTCAACTACCCCCAACAGCTGTTACTTTAATGTATTCCATTGGCCATTTATTGGATCACATCGGAAACGTGATCTTTTAAGCAACCTTCACTCGCAATTACCAAAACACCCTGCTCAGACCAGGAACAAGACTTAAAACACTGGAGAAACACAAGGGCGTCGTCGACAGGCTCCAAACTCAGGTATGGATGCCGGACTCACAAAGATACAAAGCCAGGTTTTTTTGCCGCAAGTAAAAAAAAAAGAAGAAGAAGAACTCCGGACACCGAGAAGTTAAAAAATAAATCACAGTACTAAGTAAACGATAATTAAACAAAAAACGAGAGGGAGAGAGGGGATGATTACCGGAGAAGAGTGGAGACTGAAGCTACGCGAGAGACGAGAACCGAACGAAAATGATGTTGATGATATTGTTGGAAGTGGAGGAGTAGCGGTGTTGAGGCGGGGATTTTCGTCGGAGGCAGTTGCGTGGTTGGCGGGCCTGGAGAGAAATGAGAGCTTTGACTTGAGGGATCTTTTGAGTTTGCGCCATGCGCTTAAGGCCATTGTGCTGATGATTCAGAGAAAGGGCAAAACAGTTTAATAGGGAGGGAGAAAGAGAGAAAATGTTAGGTTCATTAGCATGAATAAAATAAATAATAATAATAATAAATAAAGTAGAAAATGTTAGGTTTTTAGCATGAATAAAATAAATAATAATAATAATAATAAATAATTAGAGTAGAAAAGGATTGGAAGGATAAGAGATTTTTGCGGATCAAAAGGGGTTGTAAGGAAAAGGGATATTTTCATCTTCAATGCCAAAAGTCAAATTATTAATAACATTTTAAATAGTTTAATTTAGCTTCTTCTTTTTTGTTTTACTCGAATAAAAATAATTAACAGGTGATTTTTTATTCTTAGAGAAAAAATAACTCTTTTTTATTATTTCTCTTTAAAAAATATAGAAATAATTATCTGTTCAAACAAATATAATTCTAGCATCTCTTATAGCTATTCTTTCAAAGATCCAAAAATAATAAATAAAAAACTATTTTGTTAATTATGTTTTTTTTATTTTTCATATAGGAGTACTAAGATCAGTTAGTCAAAATCATTTTATTTAGATGGTGCTTAGCATCGTGTTTAACTATATATTTTTAATTTTTTAATTAATAATTTTTTTTATTCTTAGATCATTTTGATATATGAATGCTAAAAATATTTTTTAAAAAATAAAAATATATATTATTTTAATATACTTTCAAATTTAAAAACAATATAAAAAACAACTTCTGCTTTAAAATATTTTTATGCTAATTGTATTTATTCTTCTCCCTTTTTTCAATTTTAAATGTCAGCTTTTCTATTTATTTATTATTGTATTTGTTTCCTGTAAAGTATTTTATAGGAAGATTAAAAGGAAACTGATCAAGATAAAATATTTTACAATTGACCTTCAAATTTAATTTATTTTCTAAGAACTATTTTCAATCCATGAAATTATGTATTATAAACAGCAACCGTTGCCACTTCACCACCACCATTAAAATAATTTATGTGTGGATCTTTAGTTTCTTCAATTAGGCTCTTTATTTATTCATTTGTTTCTGGAAAGAAAATATTATTCTAATTACATCCCTCAAATGACTAGAAGAGAATGATTACAATTTGCAGTTTTTCTTCTGCGTCATTCAACCTTGCTATCCATGTGTTTCACGCTCATAATTAAAAGAAACAAGGCAAGTTAAAACTATCTTAAAAATAAATTACAATGGGCCGACACATGGGCCAGCACTATAGTACGAACTCACGGGCATGTTCCAGGACGTATGTGGGCCCAAAAAAAGAAGAAGCACTGTCATATATGAGCTGGCATGTCCATTTCAAAGGTAATTTGTTGACTGATCTTCTTCTCATTGCCATATTTATAAACAGTCTTGTGAATTAAAGAGAATCAATTCCTCTCTATATAGCATTCCGAAAATAAAATATATTATTTTTTATTGTTTAAAATAAAAATATGTGTCAATGATATTTATATACATATATTGTTTTTGTAATAAATTCATTGAATTTCAAATTAATACGGACACTTTCTACTTTTATTTATTTACTTATTCGTTGGAATTCTAATTCCAAGGTAGCCATGGAAATTAAATAAGAAAACCCATATCAGCCAACTCTGCACGGTGGCATTTATTTATTTATTTATTTATTTATTTTAAAAAAGAGTTCTATTTTAAGAGCGCGGATATCACCCGATGAACAAGTTGACCGGCTTTTCTTAAAATATAATGGACTAATCTGCAGAACAGGAAGCTCACAGCCTCTTTCCCAAATAGTCATGAAGCTTCAAAGAGTTTTTGTTTGCTATAAATTAATCCCTCATACGACACATAAAATCCATTGCCAATCATATATCTCCCCTTCGTTCAATTTTTTTTCTCTCCAGCAGCTGCACCCTCAATCATTCAGAGGTATTATCCAACTTCATTATTTTTTGTTTTTCTTCTTCATTTATATGCTTTTTTGGTTGCTTTAGAATTAATTAGTTAGGGTTTGTTTACTGGGGCTTGCTGCTGCTAGCTTAGCCCTTTATTTTTCTTATTAATTGTTTTTGATGTGGTAAAGGATATCTTCAAAATCAAACTTTGATTTTCATGTTCAAAACGATCTGTCATGATATGATTTATATGATCACGAAGAATTGGCAAGCGAAGAATTGGCTTTTATTTTATTTTTCATTGATGTGAAATTAAAGTAGACATAATTTTCTGTTTGGAGTGCGTGTTCATGGATACTTGAGAGTATTCTAAGTACTATACTACCTTTTGGTTTCTTAGGACTCAATCAGATACTGTTAATTCTAAATCACAATGTTACCTCCGGCTAGAACATGCATAAAGATACCAATTCATTCTCAGGATAATGGAATCTGAAGAAATTTCCCCTGTTTTTTTTTTTAATTTAATTTAGATTTCTTCAGATTCTATTATCCTGGGAATGAACTGATAAATTTATGCAGTTGTTTTTGAATATATAAAACCATCATAGATTAGTCATATATAGCTTGCAGTTGTTTTTGAATAAAGGCTCTTAATTTACTTCAAGAAGCCATTAAATCAATTCACAGATTCACTTGAGATCTAGGTGCTTAAAGCAGGGAACTGGTCAAATGAGTATGAAAAATAAAACTCTCTTATTACACAATCGCTCATCATCACAGGACAGGGAATGCAATATTCAGTTGGTTGTTTGAAATTTTGCTCAATTCTTCTTAACTTCATGAAATACGATACTGTACTTGTAATGGGATTTCGTAAGTCTGCCTGGTTGGTTTGATATCTGCTATGGGATTTAGATATAGATTTGGTTGTATTATATTCAGAATATTTTTTTCTCAGCATGCCCTAATTTCTTGTTTTTAACCAGGAATTTAGGTGTCTTTGAGTAACACAGCATGAGTTTACTGGAGAATTTTGACAACAACATGATTTTTGTGGAGAACTTAAACGACAACAAGGTGTTTCTGGACAACGGAGACAACACTCTGGATTTACTGGGGAATACAGATCGCCTGGAAGATGATTTGCGGGAAGCCGAGAGAATTTGCTTTCAGCTTTATGATCTCAACTGTCCACCTCCGATTCAGAACAACATGCCTTTACATCGCATCTACTTTCCTTGCCATCTTCGAAACTTTCAAGATGAAGTGTATGGACAGACTAGAAAACGTCAAACTGCACAAGATGTTGAGATCATTGATGAAGATATTGCTATAATCTCGCCCATCATATTTGACCAGGTACGACACTTGACACAATGGTAAAGATTTGGCCTGTGTTCTTCGAGTATCTGATTATCTTTAAAAATGATCTTCCTCTTAGCAGGCCAGGAAGAAAGCTAGGAGAAATACTGATGCAGTAAGGGAAAACATAAACATCGCCAATCAGGTTCACGCTGCTATTCACTATATCTTTTTTTTTTCAACTGGAAACTTCTAGGAATCATTAAAAACTTAAACTCTAACCAATGTCATTTGGTTCGGCAGGCCAGGACGGTGCTCCAGCTCCATGGATTGTCCCAGTCTGTGCCACCACCCCATTTACCTGGATTGTGTCAGAGTATGACACCACCCCAACTCCCTGGATTTTCGCAGACTCTACCACCAGCCCAGGTTTCTGGATTGTCCCAGGCTGTGCCACCACCAGCTGCACCTGCGTTTCGTTGCCCGATATGTATGGATGAGTTGGAAGAAGCAACAACAACAAAATGTGGTCATGTTTTCTGCAAGAATTGCATTAAAAAAGCACTAGCTGTTCAGAAGAAGTGCCCCACTTGCAGGATGAAATGCAGAGCGAAATCCATCTACAGGATCTTTCTTCCCACAGCTCTTTAAAATCTCCTCTATTTGTAAGCTTAAACTTTAATGAAGTTTAAGAGAAAGTACTAGATATCTTGATTTTTTTATAGCAATATCAGTAGCAAATTTATATACATGTACGGATAGGATTACAGTTTAATTTATAATTAAAAAATGCAAAATCATTGTGAAAGCATTTTATGGTATCATGAAAACTTTATTTTAAATTAAAAAAATTCATGCGTGTTTAATAAAATAAAGTAAAAATTATATGAGCTATTAAATTATATATAAAAAAAACTTGATAAAAATCATATAAAAAATAACAACAAAAATAAAAAAAAAATAGATATTTCATTCACTTTTAAAAGAGAATCAAATAGGTGGCCCGCACTCCGTCATTGGCTGGTCCAGTTTTTTGTACTGTTTGTTACCACCTGCTTGATGTTTCTTGACATTTCTATTGTCTGGAAACGGAGTATTCTGGAAGCCTTCACCTTTATTATTGTTTTTGGACCCTTAAGAGCTGCTCTGCTTGTCTTGCTGCCTGGTCAAATGAGGCTGGCTCCCTCTCATTTTCTCCCTGATAGTTGATGCACACACCTGGCAGCATTGTGGCCTGTTAAACTAAACGCAACAAATAGGTTGGAAGAATTTGATTGCTGATCGATCCAATTGCCCTGTCATGGGAGCTTAAATGATAAAGACTCATCAGATTTAGAGATAAGGTTCAGGATACTCTGATAATCTTTTGTTTTTCAAAAAGAAAAGTATGCCGCTCTGCCAAGGCTCATCGGTCTTTTGGCAATACAATATAAAGCATACCCACTCATCGATTACTGGTCTTTTGTGATCGAGAAAACCTAGGAAGAGTTGTTGCCGACATAACCTACCTTACCTTCCAGACAAGAAGGTATCAGAATACACGCTGGCTAGGAATCTTTGTCATGTAAGCTCAAGCTCCTATAACAGTTTAATTGGACCAGTAATTCAGAATACGCAGACTGACTATGACTCTTGCAATCAATTCTTTTGTATAATATCATAAGTTTTCTTTACATGGTCTTGTTTCACCAGGGCTTCTTAAAATTCTTCTCAATCTCCCTTCTTAATATTGGCAAATACTTTTTGTGAAACAAAATGAGCAGAGAAAAACAATATACAACAGCCAAGCCGTATGTTACACAGTTCAACTGGGACAATTTTACACCTCAAAATCCACACGAAATAATGCTTAGAACCACACCATACATCTCAACATATAAGAAATTAATGGAATGCAAAGCTGAACCAAAAGGGAAAAAAAAGTGAGCCTAAACATTGTCGAAGGTGTCTGGCTTGGTATGAGGCGGAGGAGGTGGCGCGCTACCAAAACCTGGCGGTGGAACAGGATCCCCAAATACCTGAGGATTTGTGCGGACATCTTGTCTTCCCTTGTATCTCCCCAGGTAGTAACATCCAAAACCAAGAAGAAGACAGAAGATTATCAAAGGCAGAGAGATCACCACGACCATACCCATCTTTCACTTCTAAACTATCTATCTGGCCTTCTAGCTCAGGCTGTTTTTAGATGGCAGAGACACGGGGTTTTGCAATGGAGGAAAGGGAATGGGAATTCAGGGCTTTATATTGCAGCAGGGTTTCCCTTCTCTTCTTTGGTGGTCATGAATGAACTGGAGGAATCCGATGCTTTCTGTGGAGAAGAAGTAGATGGATTTTAAAGAAAGGGGGTTCCAACGTTCAAGCTTCCAACGGTCACTCTTCTGCTGGGCCAACATGGTTTATTTAAAAGCCCAGGTTTATAATAATGACAGAATGTGAGCTGTCTTGGAATTTAGCTTTCAAGGCAAAGAAACGGACAGATTCCCACGGCCAGGCCAGACGTTCTAGAAACATATTCTTATCCTATAAATTATTTTTAAATGTTTATTTTAAAGAAAAAATAGTGAATATATAAATTTTACAGCTCATAAAAAATAACAAGAATACTTTTATTTATTTTTTAATTATCTCTCTTTGTTTTTAAAAAATAAAAAATCCCTTTATGAATCATATGCCAACATTTCTGAAGTGGACCGTTCATGTAAAGAAATTTGAACTTGTTCATTCAAATAAATAGTTTGCACCTGGAGTTTTTGTCAGAGCGTTATATTGCTGTGAAAAACTATTATTACATACTGTGTTGCTGTCCTTTGAATCTTTGAGTGGAGGAAGTTTCTCTAGGAAGCCACAAAGTTCATGCAGATAGGTGGCTTTATTTTGGCCAAAGCAAGAACAGAAGCAGGAAGAGTCCACAGACCCTCTCCACAGATTAATCCTGAGGCGACGGCAGGAATCATGAACTCGGCCTTGCTGGTGTCTCGTTTACGCCATACGAAAACAATCAGAGTTCCAACACACATATCAATGGCGAAGGAAGCTCCGATGACAAATGGCACGGCCATGACCAGTGGAAGAGGCGCCCATTGCCCGATCTTCCGCGGCAAAAAATCTCTCACCAGGTTAACTGCGATGGCAAAAGCAAAGAAGCCATAGCAGAGCCGCAGGCAATACAGGGGCAGAGCTGAGAAACCCTCCACGCCTATAATTGCCATGTTCCTGAAAATCAAGGCATGGGGAGCCTTAAAGTCTCCGTAAGGATTTCCGACATCAAAAGCCTTGTAGAATAGGAAGAAGCTGCACGGCGCCACCACGCAGCCGATTGCGGTGCCGATAACCTGGTTAAAAAGCATTGCTCTTGGGGAGGTGAAAGTCAAATGAGCTGTTTTGAAATCCTGCATCAGGATGCAGGCAACATAAATAACAGATTTGACAAGGCCGCCTCCGACAAGGGCTGCCACCACTCCATTTTCCCGCCCGGATATTGCAGCTAGCACAAAGAGGGCAACCTTCCCGTAATTATACGCCATGTTTATATCGGTAAGGCCAGCTCCATACGCATTGCAAAATGCTAAAAATGGAGCAAGAACATAAGACACGACAACATAGTACCACTTAAGCTGGGGGAATATGATTGGCACCGCAATTATGGAGATAACAGAGAAGATTATGTATCCAATGATGCCCAGCCATACAGGTATGGTCTCTCCGAGGAAGAATTTATTTTGTTTTTGTTCGTCGAAGAGCTTCTTGTGGCAATGAACTGCCGGGAAAGAAGTACAGTTAAGAAGCTATTATATTTTAGCAGCATTTCGGTATAAACAGGAAAAAAACTGCAAAGGATGTCCAATTCACCTGGACTGAGATTCTTGGTCTTTAATCTGCTACGAACATTGCTGATTGTAACAACCATTATCTTAACAAAAAAGTAGAGTCCATCTCCTAGGATGAGAGCAACTGCTAAGAAAACCTGTCAAATTATAACCATATATTAGAATCCTATTATGGATTTTAGAAAGCGAAAAGACCTAGTATATGGTGTTCTAACCTTGTAACCATTTAAGCTCTTCATGCTGGATTCATCTAAAGAAGCTGGATACCATTCTCCCTTAAGCTGACGTATAAGTGGCCACATGATCCCATATGAAACCACAGCTCCAAGAAGCAAAGACAAGTTTACAAGATAGGAAACAATCATTCCAGATCCAACCAAAGTGGTGCTAAAATCAAAGAAAAATCTAAAAAAAAAAGCCAAATATTAACCAAAAATAATTGACCAGTTACATTTTATTTGGTAGAAATGAAGCGGACAATTGGAGAAATAGAGAGAGGGTATACGAGTACATACGTATGCTTCCATGCTTTCATTCCAAAAGTAGGGAAATGTGAGAATCCACAATATCCATCTTTCCCAGTAAAAAACCACTGGAAAAATGCCCATAAGAAGCTGATTGAAAAGTACTTCATGAAACCATGAACTTGTTTCCTGTAATAACAACTCAATCATGATTTATACTTTATTTTTTAAGATAATATTTTTTTTATAGCAAAAACTTAGACTTCATGTATATACTTTGCCATCTTATCTCCTCGGCTATGGATACCATTGATGAGAACTGCCGTTGCCATGCCACTTGGATAAGTTAACTTCATGTCTACAATCAGGATCTGTAACCCAAAAGGCCGAAACACACCTTTAAGAATTTAACTAGAGACATGATGATATAAATACTACTCATGATGATTCCAAAGAGAAATATACAGACTCCTGACACCATAAGATCTCAGGATATTTAACACAAAGATTATAATTTTTGTTAAAGAAAAGTAATTATTTTCTGATAATTTAAGATGCATGGAAGGATTATGGAACTTCTATCCATACCTTTCTAAGTGGAATTAACACAAAAAGACCAACAAAGCAAACTAAGAAGAGGTATCCAGTCATCCAGACAAATTCAGGTTCCTTTAAACCACTAGCAGAATTTCCTTCAGTTTTCAACCCCCCTGACAACTCGTACGTGTTCCTGTCTAATCCCAATAGGTAAGAAGAAAGCCCGCCTATTGCCCAAAACATGGAAACTATGTTATAATAAGCTCAGATTTGTCAAGAGTAATAACAGGAATATTATTTTTAGTATCGAAGCCTGATCAAACCTCCAATGGCAATACTATAACAGGCAACTGCACAAGTTTGTATCAGTGTATTCTCTTGCCGAGTAAAGGGTCTGACGACAAATCCTGCCTTTTGAAGAACTTTTGTCCAGGTTTGAACAAACACATAAACAAGAAGTGCAGAAGAGACATTGAAATTTGGAATCATCCCAGTTGTGACGTTTAGCTTCATAGAAATGATGCTGTAGATGACTCCAATAAGAATGCTCACTATGATTCCTCTCACTGTGACCTGCTTTGTCCATGCTTGATGTCCACTTGAACCTTCTGATTCATCCTGTTGCTCTAATTCCATCCCTTCTATTTCAATCTCCTCCTTTTCTTCTGCTTCAGTTATCATGGCTGTAAAATAGAAATGCTTTATGCATCATAAAATGAACTCAAATTATCAGGGAGTAAGTGCCGAGAGGATAGAAGAAATATGCATGGATATAGCTTTACCTTGGCTCTTTTTCAGCACTTCTTTTCTCGTAGTAGCTAACTAGTCTTTTCCTACTTAAGAACTCGTTGTCCTCTTGCTGTGTACTATACTAATCAAAATGCCAGTAGTTATGGAACATTCATTACCTTTTCTGTTTACAGCACCAAATAACCCATCAAACAGCATGAAGATATCAATATCCCTTTTTATCAGGCGGGAAGAACTAAGAATTCCTGGCACAAATTGCCTTCGTATATGCAATAACCAAGTATTGATTTGCAGTACTGTTGCTATCTATTATTGGACTGGCAAGGGAACCCTTTTTCTCCTCCTCCATCAATGTTTTTATAGTGTTTGTCAGCATCAGTAGTTGAGATTCTTCTTTTCTGCAAGATGGTTTAAACACAAAGCAACAATAGAAAACAATACTCATAGCTATGACATTGATCGTACATAAGTATATGAGTAGGCTGGGAAATTGATAGATTAAGAAGAAATATGAGTTGTTTACATGCATAAATCAAGAAATATGAGTTGTTTCTCGATATCAGAATCAATGGAAGATCACGTTTGATGTGAGAACATGCTCTCATCGTTTACTTCTTTTAAATTTGATTTCAATTCCTGCAGGATCCACGAGGACCAACTATCTGAGTGCTTTCATTTATCTACCATTCCATTCCACGCTCTTCAGAGTTTTTTTTTCCTGATTAACCTAGATAAGTGGAGAAGAGGACGAGGAAGATCATTGTTTAATTAAAAGACCGTGTATTTTCAACGACTACTCTCTAGACTTAAATTGATTATTGAAACACCAAGATCCTTTCATTGAGGCCCTTTGCCTGGCAATGTGTACGCACAAAGGCAAAGTTCCAATAGAATTAAATGTATATGTGTGCGTTCCAATTGGTGGTTCATGACACTTGACACCACTTACAATTAGTTGACTTTCTGGTAGATGCTTCAGCTCCAAGTTCACTTCAACCCCAATATAAAACTCAGATTTTGGTAAACCATATGATCACAGGCACGAAATTTACCGATAATTGTCTGCCCATGACTATCCCTTCTAAGTAAGTGTTGTGTTCTAATTTGCTGCACTTTACTTAAACCAGCCATTTCGTGATAAGAAAAAAGCAATATTCACTAGACCATATTAAACTGTGTTTCCATGAATTGGGTAGAATCTCTCAAATCCCTATAAAGCATACTGGACATTAAGAACTTGTCCATTCTAGAAATGTCTACACCTACGACTAGACACATTTATACTCTATCGGAATCCTAGTACTAGGCTATAACTTCTATCCCTTTAATGTTATTCTTTGACTCCTATCCTCGTACGCTTTATTCATGAAAGAGCAAGACGTATCTCATTTGGAACCTATGATATACATTTAGTGATTGTTTGGTGGTGGAGTTGTGATTATTTTTGAAAAATATTTTTGTTTGGAAATGTAATAAAATAAAGAAAATGATCTAAAAAAATTATTTTTTTTAATTTAAAATAAAAAATAAAAATATTTTTTTTATTTTTTTAAAATATTTTTAAAATACATAGTTAATGTTTCACGTTTATTGGTGTAACTCACAATTTATTAAACGTAAGAAAATTTATAACTTTATTTATATTATACAAAATTGACGGGTCAAGTAGACGGTTCTCCCCTAAGCCCACGCCTAGCCTTTTTGGGCAAGCTCAGTCTATTGCGGCGAGGCTTTCTTTCTTTACCCTTTTGTTTTGTTAGGGCTTTTTTATTGTCTTATTTTCAATTTCATCAAGGGTTTTATTTAATTTTATTATTTAGGTAAAATTATTATTGTGTTGATGATAAAATTATTATTTCTATCATTTAGTAAAATAAAAAATAAATTTTATCTAGAGGAGTTTATAATTCGGGTAACAAATTTGATGGTTTGACTAAGTATTAATTAAAATAGCAGGTCTGAATTTTTTAAATTTAAATTGTTATATCAGGTTTAATAATAACACTAAAAAATCACAGCTAGAATCAATCATTAGAGTTTCAGCATCACAAATAATACGACTGAATGTCTCTGTCTCGTACCACATCCAGAAAAGGTATCATGAACCAAAAAAATGCAGTAGAGAGGGCATAGCAAAGAATGTTTATTCAATCATTTCTGAGACTTAAATTAACAGGGGAGCAATTACCCTAAGAACACACAGATTAAGAAGAGACATCTAATTAATCATTAAATCAGGGCTATTTTTTCTTGATTTCACAGATTAGAACAGGTAATTAACATCACGTATCGTTGGAGTTTGACCCAAATTAATAATAATAAGTCTGAGAGCTGCATCGATCCATAGCACGTTTCCAGATATCGTTCAGGGTTCAATTTTAAAAGAAGCATGAGAAAACTTGCGATCCAATATGGACGGTGGTGGGGAGGTCAGGACTGCTTGTGGATCCAGCTCGATCCGGATTTAAGAATGCAGCAGGTAAGTTTTTGTGTCTATAAAATATTGTGTGAGACTCGTGTTAGTTTCGTAATTGATTTTGGATTTTTTTTCCTATTTTATTATTTTTCTAACGTTTTTTAAAATGTTTTTACCTCGTATAAATCAAATTATTTAGCTTGTAGTTTTTTTTCCTTGATAGACTTTGATTTTAGCGATTATTATTGTATGTGTGAGAGAGATAATTCTATCATTTTTTTTATTGAAGTACTCTGGCTTATTAAATAATTAATCAAGTTTCAAGGCATCTTTTACACTCTTTTTTACATCTTTTTATAGGTGTTGGTGAGAATCCGGTTTTAAGAGTCTTAATACCTCTATATCCGTTATAGTTATTTCAAACTCAATAACAAACATAAATTTAATATTCTTGGAGATGGGATGATGATGATGATGGTAAAATTGATATCGACAATATATAAGGCGGAATAATTGTGGTTGATTTTATAGAATCTTGAATGTAAGTTGAAAATGAAATGTGAAATAATTTTTAGTAGTTAAATGAGAAAGGGTTCTAATGGAAACAAAAATGGAGAAGTTAATAGAATAGGAATAAATGTTGCCTTTTAAATTATTGGATTTTTGTGCACTACACTTATTATGATATACATATTTCAATAATATGTATTTTGTTATTATCCCTTATTTTTTCCAACTTAGTCTTTTAAACATAGTTTGTTATATTTATTGGGATAAATAATTCTCAAATACATGTGTAAGCTTTTTATAATTGGTATTTTTGGAAATTCTATGTCTTCATTTTTTTTCTAAAAATATTATTCAACATGCAACAAAGTGTGGGTTGAATATCTAGTTAGGAAAAACTGTGTGGGTGTCCCATGACATGATCTAGTTATTTTGATGGGCTTAATGGCAACATAGATAACTAGTAAGAAAATTCAATTTGTTTTTGCAGAATCAAGTGTAAACCCAATGACATGATTTTTTTACTACAAGAGAAATCCACAATGAGCTAATAAGAGTGAATCATCAAAGCAAATCTAAAACAAAATCAATATGAAAAGAACAAATAATATTAAAAAATTTAAATGGATGAACAAAAACATATTATGTGAATCCACAATGCAATTGGGTGAGTAGCTATAACAATTAAAACTATAAATTGCTTAGCTCTTTCAGGTTTTTGTTTAATGCAAGAATGGTCTATATTTTCTTCAGTGAATTGTTCTTTAGTTCTAGAGTTTTGAGTATGATCATATCTTAATCATTTATGTTTGAAAAGCTACAGAGTCAATCCCTCTACTCTTATCTGACGTTGGTTGTTGTTGTAAGAAAAATATATTGATTTCTCTCTAAATTCTCACTACACTGATTTTTTCCAAAGGATTTAAATTGTAAAATGGTACTTTTGGAATTAAGAGAAAACAAACATATGTTTTACAAACAAGAGTGAAAGGACTAACTTATAGGCTTACTAACATGAAGGACTAAATTATAATATTGTTGAAAACCATTGTACTGAAGAATAGTTCAGTCTATCTCTGTGGTGGCTGTAAGATTATAATTTTAGGAAAAGGAAAGGGACAGAGGAAAAAACATGATGAATAAACGCATCCATGTGGAAGCTGTAGACAGAATAGATGATCATTGGGACCTCCATGTTAGCTACAGTGTCCTTTCCGTGTCAACTTTTCAGAGGAGCAGGCACCTCTGAGAAGGATATATAGTATGGCTGTTCAATAATTTGAGGGCTCACCTGATGTATTTCTCTAGTGTGGATCCTCTAGATGCAACCAAATAAAGCAATAATTTCATGGAACACCATAAATTTCTACATTAAATCGCTGGGAGAACATTGATTTTTATATTTAAAGAAGCATCATTTCTAGTTTTCTGTGAAATAAATTGGTTTATTAGTGCTTATGAGCTTCTCTTATGAGTTTCATTTATGAAGTGAATACAATACCGTAATGCAAAGTCTAGTACAGGTCAAATTTCACTCTGGCGTGTGAAAACTGAAAAGCATCATCCTCGATACTTGATTCCACCCCTTGAAATCATGTTTCGATTCCAGGGACTAGACACCAGATATGGTTTTTGGTTTTGCAATTTCTGGTAAAACCAAAACCATGTTTAACCTGAAATTAAGATGGGCCGGCCTTCAATTCTACAGAACATAACAAATTTATACACACGCACACATGGAAATAGATAGACAGAGAAGTGGACCGATCATCAAGCCATGATTTAGAGCCATGGCTACCTCTAGGATAGCTAGTTATGATTGAGATGAGGTGCATGTGATGCCCCTTTACCTTTTACAATCCACATCTTCAAAGCAAGCTCAATGAAAGGATAAATGGACCTACCCCGATTGCTTTCTTGACCTAGAAAACCCCCATGAGAAAAATAAGGAAAGCAAAGTGGAAAGGAGAGAAAAGCTACCAGGAAAAATAAAAAGCTCATCGAGAAAGCAGAGAAGAAGATATATGGAAGAAGTGAAGGTGATGATGGTGGGCAGCCTACACCATTCCATGAATGAATCCAATCCTCAAGACCCCATCACCACCACCACCACTTGTACAAGCTGGAAATTGTACGAGAATCCATTTTATAATTCACACCATAATACCCAATATCAACACCAGCAACATTGTGAAAGTAACAACCATCTTCATCACCCACACCTCCCTCTCTCAGCTCGCAAGATCGCAGCTTCTTTCTGGGATCTCACCTTCTTCAGACCTATCATGGATACTGATGAGCTAGATTTCTCTCGAGCACAGATCCTGGAATTGAAAGCTGAGCTTGAACATGAACGCAGGGCACGTAAGAAGGTGGAGACTATGAATAAAAGACTGGCTAAGGAACTGGCTGAAGAGAGAAGAGGAAGAGAAGCACTTGGGAGAGTTTGTGAAGAGCTTGCCAGAGAAATTTCTTCTGATAAAGAGGAGATTGATCACATGAAGAGAGAGATGAACGAGGAAAGAAAGATGCTAAGAATGGCTGAGGTTCTAAGAGAAGAAAGAGTTCAAATGAAGCTCGCCGAGGCCAAAATGTTCTTTGAAGAGAGGTTGTTAGAATTGACAGGTACAACTACACAGACAGAAGTACATCAGAATTCGGCTTCCAGGTTGGAACAGAAGTGTCAAGAAGATAAAGAAGCTGAAATATCAACTCCTTTCAGAGCTGCAGCTATTTTGTCAAGCAAGTTAAACAGGTTAGTTTTGAGCGAAAAATCCTGTTATGACAACAGTGGTGCTGATTCAAAAGAATCAGCAAGGGTGATCTTGAGTGAAATGCCATCATTTAACGACAAAACTCGTAGCATTTCATCCATGGTAATTCAGAGAAGTAGAGCATCGCCAGAGCCTGAGAATCCTCACATCAAGAGAGGGATCAAAGGCTTTGTTGAATTCCCAAGAGTGATTCGAGCAATAGGATCCAAAAACAGGCATTGGGGTACAAAGCTGGAGTGTCAAAAGGCACAGCTAAGGATTCTTTTGAAACAAAAAAGCCCCATCAGATCCAACAATCTTATTATTTCTTAATAATTAATTGTTTTTCACTTCTCTTAATCTGTAATCACTGTCAATTATATATATCTACTTGATTTTGTTTCTTCAAAATGGGTTTCTACAATACACTAGCATTCATGTAGTGCCTCGTGTGTTTTTGTTGGCTTGTTAGTGTTGAGAGAGTGTGATCAGTTTTGATGAAGTATAATACGACATGAGTTTTACTTCTGTGTCGAATGATATGTAAGGTCATGATAGCAGAAAAAGGTTGCTTTGGATCTGGTCAAGTCTACAATTATTTTTCTTTTCTTTTATTCTCAAAGGGCTCATTTTTTTATTTTATTTTTATGAAGGCATCTTCTCAAATTGCACCGCGCACATGCTTGACTTTTAATGCAAACGGTGGAGATTGACGTCAATAGAAAGTAGTAACATCTTTTGGAAGATGACGTGGAGGGGGGGTAACGTTCTGTTTTCTACTTGGATTTGACATTTGACAAGAATAAGAAGAAATTGTTGTGTTGGAGTGATTTGATTTGAATTAGCGATGCCTAAAGTTTTGGTAATTTACCTAAAAAAGGATTTTTTTGGCAATGTCTCCTTACAGCTCGTTTGGTATTGTGGTCCGGACGCCGGTTTAAAAAAAGTAGTGCATATGCTGTTTGGTTAAATGAAAAACGCCAGTTTTGTGGCATGGGACCCACCCCAAAATGTTTACAAACCGCAGGTTCACGGAAAGCAGAAAATTTATGCTTCCCGTGCGGTGAGGAGAGAGGGAGCGGGTTTGGGGGGCCTGAGAGAGAGAAATATGAATTTGGATGTTAATATTAATATATTAATATTAAATATAAAGGACGGCAAATTATATTAGGCTGGGGGCTGGGAGAGAATAATTATATATATTAATATTAAATATATTTTTAATATTAAAATAATCTAAAAATTAATTAAAATATAAATAATGTTTATATAATATATGTTTATTAATATAAAGAATATATTTTTAATATTAAAATAATCTAAAAATTAATTAAAAACAATATAAAAGCATGATAACTAAACACACAAAACTATTTTTTTTTCAACCTCAAACTTAACCACAGTTTTAACCAAACACTTCACAACTTATTTTGAACCGCGGCAAAAGTGCTTTTTTTGAAACTGCTTTTTTTCAACCTCAACCACAACAGCAACCGCAATACCAAACATGCCCTTAGTAGGGGCAGTTTGAGTTTTAGATATTTGTTGTGGTTTTAAAATATTTTTTTGTTTTTTAATTTATTTTTTATATTAGTTATTATCTTAAAGCATCAAGACAATATGAGAATATTAAAAAAAAAAAATTTGATAGAAAAAATACAAAAATAAACAGTTTTTGATATAATGTAGAGCCTATTTTCTATTACCGACTCTTAAAACTTAAAGTAAAAATAAATAAATATAGGCACAACTTCCCTGTAATTTGAAAAGGCAGATTTCCCAACGATTTCTAATCCTCGAAAGAGATAAGGCCCATCCATTGACGATGGATCCATTGGATCTCCCAGCAAATTAGAAAGTTTCATACACTTCATTGGGCCGAAAAGCCTATTAAACCCAAAGTATCAATGCCGTACTTTATGTTAATGGGTTAATTTACCATTAAAACAAATTAATTAAAGGAGCTTCTCTTTCAGTTCTTTGGATTTTGGGTTGGACTCGAACAATTTGTGAATTACTATTCTATTATTTCTATTTGATTCGCGTTTTAGTGCAGGGCTGGATGTTTTTTAATACAAAAAAAAAAAAAAAAATTCTCCATGTTTTTTTTTTTAAGTTAATACATGTATTTAATTAGATAGATCAAGAATTATATATGCGGCTAAAAAAATATCATGAAACCAGATTTCTATTCCATTGAAAGTAATTGTTAGAAACTAGATTTCTATTCCAGATGAAAATCAAAAAGCTCATGCATACATGTATTTGAATAAATAAAGATTATGTGTGTTAATAGATAAATGAAGGAATTAAAAAATGATAACTATAAATAAAACAAAAAAAAATCAAGAAACCTAAGTAAATCAAGATGTTTAATCTCATAAGATGAGACATTTGCCCAATTATTTGCTAAATTAGATTATCAAAATAATATTTTTATTAAATAAATTTATATTAAAAATAGACACACACAATGAATTGATTGAATCAACTAAAAGGGAAAAGGAATTATGCAAGACAATAAAGTTCACAGTACATGTTAGGAATATTATTTGAGAAAATATTGTTTATTTTTAAAAAAACAAAGCTCATCTATATAAAGACAAGAAAAATCTAGATGAATTAAAAAAAAATTCAAGTAAAAATTGTTTTTAAAGTTAAATTTCATCGTAAAATTTTTATTTATTTAGTATTATGATAATGATTGTTTTTTGAAATATTTTTTTAAAGTCAATACATTATAATAATTTAAAAACATTAAAAAATTATTTGAAGTAAAACAAAAATGAATTTCTGAAGACATAAAAATACACAGAATAATATAAAGTTATCTGACAAGGTTGCATGTGGTTTTCTAGGGGTATTTGATTAGGTGATTGATGTCAGAGACAATCTAATCAGTGTTATAACTTGAAGAAAAAAGTGGGTGAAAATTAAGTGTTTGGCCAGATACAGCTATCACCACTTTCTAACATTGCATTAAGGTTAAATTGTGGATTGGGGGTTTAAATTTAATTTCCAGGATTCTAGACCTAAAAATAGAAATAGAAACATTTATTGGGACCTAACTCAAAAACGAAAAGGTCGACCCACCATAATTTAGTTATTGCATCACATCAAATTCCCTGTGGTCCCCCACGAAAACTAACGCCGTGTTTGACGGAAAGAGACCCTTCTAGTCAAAACAACTCACTCTCTCCCTCTTTGTGCATCACAGCCAATGAAAAACATACACATACACGGGAGGAGATTTCAAGTCAAACTTGACTGTCCTATTCTTCGGTGAAATTGTTGTTTTAACTCTCAAGTTTTCTTTTATTTAATTTTCCACGTAGATCATCATCTTGATACCTATAAAAAAACTCTCACTATTGTTCTGAGCATTCTCTGATTTCAGTGGAGAAAAAAACTTGATATTTATTTCATTTACATGTTGACTATATTGAATATTATCTAAAACATGTAAAAAAAACAAAAAAAAAAAACATTTCCGAAAAAAGGGACTTGAGCCGTAAAACACTAAAAAAAAGATTTTGATTCAAAAATTTGTAAATATTTATTTTGGTCCACATGTTCATTTTATTCATTTATAGATCCTTAAATGGGAGAAAAACTTCCCAAAAATGATATAAAAATATTTGTCATGATTTCAACCATAAAATAATCAATTTAGGTGACCAAATATTCATTTAATGAGGGGAATTGGATGGTGATGAACATTGACGTTCAAATTGTCAAAAGAAATATTACAATACAAATAAAAAACGTGGGGTTTTGCACTGTAGCGCCTCTCAGTAAACACTGTTCATTGCTACAGTGCACGCCCGAAATTGGCCTTCATCCGCGCGGCAAGAGGAGGGGTTTGACCGGGGCTAATTTCGATTTTTCCTTTTAATTTTCTTTTTTTTTAAATAATCAGTTATGAACAGTGTATTGACGATTTCGTCCCCGGTAATAAGACAAAATACGGCATCGGGCTGAGGGGCACCGGCGTAAATGCGCGCGGCCGGACCGGCCCGGTCCGGTCCACCGCAACTTTTTATTTTTTTAATATTTTCTGAAATGGCTAAATATTGTTTTAGCCCCTAATAAGACAAAAACACTAAATTGGGTGCAGGGGTGGAACGGTAATTGGCCCTATTTTTCGATTTTTTTAATCGGCGTCTGTCAGGGTGTGAGGCGCACGCGTCAGACTGTTGTCCGCCTCACGCCCTGTTTAGGCGGCGCGTGCGGTCTCCTCCGGTGGTCGGAAATTGTCTACCGGGGAGCAGAACGATGCGCCGCCGCTTGGTCTTCCTCCCGCGGTGGTGTGTGTCACCACCAGACGTTTGTGGACGCGGCGGAGGCCGGTTAAAGTCGCCAGCCACGTTTCTCTCTCTCCGAAATGTCAAAGTTTCACTTCGGTCCTTCTACTTTTAATTTCCGGGTTGGCTGTATATAACTCAATCAATTCGGTACAAAAGTTCTGATTTTTGCAATTTTGTCCTCTGATTTCAATTGACAATAAATGTAAGTTGCATTTCAGCCCTTTAACTTTGAATTTTTTAATTTAAGCCCTTGATATTTGATTTTCATTTCAGCCCTTACACTTTTTTTTTCTTTTTAATCCCTACTTTTGTCCATGTATATATAAGTGTATTTAACACAATAATAATAATAATAATAATAATGATAATGATAATAATAATAATAATAATAATAATAATAATAATAATAATGATTTAATTATTTTTCATTCTTACTCTTTTGTTATGTTTTTTCCCTCCCGATAATTTGATAAAAAAAAATTTCCCAGTAATAGCCATGGTAATTTTTTTTTCTTTTTGTTAAAGTTTCTAAGATATTTTTCATCTTTCATTTATTTTTGTTTCTTTCATTATTAACATAATAATAATAATTATAATAAGAATAATAATAATAGTGATTATTATTAATATTATAAGAATAGTGCTTATGTATTCTATTATTATAATAATAGTGATTATTTATTCTTTCATAATAAAAAAAAAATAATTTTTAATTGGTTTTTCTTGCTTGCTGTTTTGTTCATGCTTTTTTGTTTTTCCCTCGGTATAATTTAATATTTTTTGTTGTTTTTATTCTAGCGGCAATAATAATTTTAAATGTTAAGACTCCGATGTTGCTATTGTTAGAATATTTTAAATGAATATTGCTTCCTTTTCCCTATTGTTTTTTTATTTGCTCTTTCTATTAATTGATTTTAATAATTTTATTATCTGCACAATAATGATTTCAGTAAGTTTTTTTTTCTTATTCAAATATTTTGCTTTTTTTTCTAATGTTAGTGCACGCTCTTTTGTTATCGTTTATAACGCAATATCTATATTCTAAAAGATGTAATCTATGCTTACGCGACAAACTCAACTCAAAATTTTAAACATTTTATCTTTTAATCTATAATTTTTATTGACTTATATCATATAAATTGATCGTTGTAGATTTAATTGTGTTAAATTATATACAAAAAAATATCCGCGGCAACGCGTGGGCAATTAGCTAGTATCTAATATTTGGAATCTCTGCTTGATTTATCCTCTTTTTTTTTTATTGATTTCTGGCAACTTAAAGAGCACAAGTAGGTTTATTAAGTTATGCATTTTATTTTTAAGGTGTTCTATGTAATTTGATTGAAAAATGGGTGAATGGATCTTCAACTATATTTTCTTCTTTCTCTTTACAAGTATGATATCGATTAATCATATTTTTAATTAATTATTGCTAAAAAATTTATTATTTATTTTTATTATTACTATCAATTTAAATCAAATTATTAAATCAACTTATTTTATTATGTGTAATCAAGCTATTAACTTCTCAAGAGTTTTTTTTATTTCTTCAAAAATCCTATCATCATTCGAACTCTCTTTTTTTATGTTAAAAGAAAATTGAATCGACTGGGACGCGGTTCCAGTCTGGTATTTCCTAATTATAATATGTCTTGAAGTAGTGATGTGTGTGCATTTGCGTGGGTGTATATATATATATATATATAAAAAAAAAAAACTTTTAGTTTTATTAGCTAGTTCAGTTAGAGGTTATTTTATGCTGTATTTTAAAAATATTTTTGAAAAAAAAATATTTTTTATTTATTTTTTATTTTAAATTAAGTTTTTTTAATATTTTATATTATTTTCATATTTTAATATTAAAAATAATTTTTTTAAATAAAAAAATAATATTATTTTAATATATTTTTTTTAAAAAAAAACTTTTAACAACTGAAACAACACTCTTGACCGGACACTTAAACTTAACGTGAAGAAAACGTTAAACTATGTGTTTAGTACGTTATAGTAAATGTCAGTAGTGACAGAATGGAGTTTTGTCTTTAATCCAAAAGGAGTACTAATGCTGGAAGCCAAGAAAGCAAAGCAAAAAACTCGTGGAAAAAAATGGCGGCATCTTTCCACCTGCTTTTTAAATTATTTTTTTATTAAAACATATATTAAAATAATATTTTATTATTATTTTTAACATTGCCATATGAAAATATCAAAAATATCAAAAATAAAATTTAATTTAAAATTAAAAAAATTAATTTTTTTTCAAAATAATTTCGATCTTTATCAACAACACTTGCAAATCCAAGCTAACAAACAAACAAAGAGAGAGAGAGAGAGAGAGAGAGAGAGAGAGAGAGTTTGAACACTTGCACCTGCTAGCGTGAGCTGTAAGGCTGGCTTTGTTTTTATATCCAGTCCAGTGAAAAAGCATTTGGCCCTTTCTGTTTTCTTCTCTAGATAATATTATGAGAAGTAGTTGGAGGAGGACTGGTAGTGGGGTTTTTGTGGATGATGCTGGCTTGGGTTTAAGGATGCAAGATAACCAGGAATCTTGTAGTAAGAGATCAGTGATGGCGATGTCTTGTAATCTTGAACCGGCAGCTCATGAGTTATCATCTTCTTCTTGTAGACCAAAGTTTTATGGAACAGGCAACCATGTTACTTGCTTTGGTGATATAAACGATGTCATCTCTGCTTCTGGGACCGGTTCTACTGATGCAATAACAGTGTCAAAATCATTGCAGTACCCCTACTTTACCTCTGATTCTTCTCTTTTTACCTTCAATTCCTCAGGTAAAGTCTCCTGCTTTTTTAATTTCACCTTTTGTTTCCTTGATCTAAAGATACGGGGAAGACTAATTGATTTAATTTCTGCTGCGCGCTTGCGCTTGTGTTGTGGTGACAGGAGAAATGACACCATCTGTGAATGAGAGGGTGCTTTTTACAGCTGCTCAGTGGCAAGAACTTGAGAGACAAACCACGATTTACAATTACATGATGGCTTCTGTTCCTGTCCCTCCTGAACTCCTCATGCCCATCACCAAAAATCAATCAAATGTCCTTCCTCCAAAATCTAACAGCAATATCATCAACAGTAATGTCCTTCCTCCACAATCTAACTGTAATATCGTCAACAGTCTTATTGTCAAGTTCACATCTTTCTGCAATATATCAGCCTAAAATCCTCATAAGGGGCGCTTATTTTACATGTTTATTAGTGTTAACAGGTTCACTAGAGCTGGGAATTCCTAGCCTGAACTCATCAGACCCGGAGCCATGGAGATGCAAAAGAACTGATGGGAAAAAATGGAGGTGTTCAAGAGATGTGGCACCCGACCAGAAATACTGTGAGAGGCACTCTCATAAGAGCCGCCCCCGTTCAAGAAAGCCTGTGGAATTACACTCTCATGACTCCCTGAGGACATTGACCAACAATAACACTAACACCAACAATAACAATTGCTCCACTAATCCACACCTGTTTAATCAAAAACCTTACTTTCCAAACCATTTATTTATGTTTTCTAGTGCCATGGCCTCTTCTGCCAACTCATATGATCAGCCCAGGTGAGAGTCATTATCCTTAATATTCTAATCAATTGTTCTGAATCTTAGGACCATGCATTGAACAAGCTGTTTAACACTGCCCGACAAATTAAAGATTACTTTCATAACTGACGCCCTTTGTTCTTTTCCATTATTCATTGACATGAAGTTGCTGTCTTTTGTCTCTTCTGTGGTATATAATAAATAACTGATGATTAGTTTTTAACCCGTGAAGGAGCTTGGAATGGCTCTTAAAAGGTGAGAATTTACCCGTTGCTAGTAATCACAGCCCAGAATGGCAGCATTTGAAGAGAGACGGCATCAAGGCTAATGGCAAACTGTACAACCTTTATAGAGAAGAGCAGCCGCTTTGCTCAAATACATATAGAGGTGGTCATTCATTACAAGCTCAGAGGCTAAACGATCATTGCAGCATGTTTTCAAGTCCCAAATCAAATTCTTTGGAAAGGGCTTTAAATCCTAGCATGACTGAAGCACAAGAGACAAGGCACTTCATTGATGCTTGGTCAACTGATTCGGGGAGAGACGACATTGGCGGGATTGGTCAAAAAAGTTATGTTTCTTCAAGTGAGAAGCTAGTATTGCCACATTCAGCTCTTGCATTGTCACCTGGAACTAGAACTGAAACTAATGATGAAGGAAATGGAGGTCCTCAACTGAGTAGTTTTGGGATCATGGGATCATGGGATAGTCATCATCAGAGTACTGTGAGTGGCTTGAGACCTCAATGGATGACGAGTCATGGCGGTTCATGGATGGTTTCGCCACCTGGTGGACCACTAGCTGAAGCCTTGTGTCTTGGCATTTCCAGCAATGCAAAAACTGCTTCCAATTTACCATCCCCTTGCAGCAGCAGCTGTGGCCCAAATGTCGACCAAAACCAACTGATATAATCTGTTGTAAATCTGGCTCGGTAGAGGCCAGAGGGTAGAAGCTAACGTGGCTCAAACTTATCCCATTCCCATTTTGTGTCTTTTTCGGGCACAAGGGGATAGCTTCCTAGCTTGTGGACTTTGAACCTCGTAATGGATTGTGTCTGGCCTGGTCCTTGCAGTGTCTTGGTTCCCCACAATTAAATGTGTAGATCCTTTTCCTATGTTACAAGAAGTAGAAGTTGATGGGAAGTTATAACAATTCCGTTATCTAACTAATTTCTGTCTCATAGTTAATAAATTATGACTATCCTCTTACATTATCCAAGTCTATGGATGTAGGGCCGGTGTAGAAACTACGTGGAATTCACTATAAATGATCACTCTGAATGTGAGTCGATGAGCATGACTCGTAATAATTTCCCACCGGCGATCTCAAACAATTTCTCGCTTCATAGAATTCATGCGCATCTGCCGTTGGTCTTCAAACAATTCGATAGGTGTGAAGTCTTTTTGTTGAAATGTTTGACTCCTTAAACTACTATGTGCGTGCGTGCGTGTATTCAGTTTCTCACGGCACAGTTTCGCAGCAGTTGTCAAGGTGAACAGCACATTTCATAATTCACCCTTCATTGGAGGCGATACAGTAGGAAAACGTGGGTATATCTATATCAAGATAGGGTGGAAGGGCGAAATTGAACTAACTTTATCATTCTCAATCAATGATACACTCCCCCCTCTTTGGCTGAAACCTCTACACAATAAGGGCCACAAGATTTCAGTAAATTTTTAAGTAAAATAATCCTTATATACTCTTAAATGATTTTACTAATGCTTACTAGCAAGATATTCTAATCAATTGTATTCAAAAAATTCATTCCTTTTAGTATTGGTATTGGCAAAAACCCATGTATAAGGAATACGCAAAATTTCTTCTAATCTCTTACAATTTATACCTTTCCCATTAATTTTCATGTCAATAATCACCAATAAACATTAACAACAGCATTTTATATATAAACACCCTAAATTGCAATATATATATTACACACATTCAAGCTCATTCCATAACAAAAACATAATCCATCATGTTTAGCATGGTTCTTGCCTCTAATTTACAAGAAATTTAAAGCAATTAAAAAAAAGAATGCAAGTTTTCATTACCTCTTATTTTTAGCCTCGAAGAACTCTCTTAATTACTAAAAGCCTCCTTAATTCACTTAATTTTTTTGTGTTTAATAAGTCACTCAAAGCTTCCTTGTAGCACTTCAATAGTACCCTTTCTAAGTGTTTTTTTTTTAATCAAAATTCTTCAAGAAAAAATGGAATTTCCCTTCTTTTCTCCCTCTCTTTAGCCTCACACCTTGTCTTTCCAAGGAAGCCAATAACATTTTTATACCACTTATTTTTCTCCCAAATTATCTAATTTGGGTGTTTTTCATTTAACCGAGTATCCCATTTCAGTTAACTTTTAGAATGAACTATACTAAGAATTTATTATTATCATTATTAAAATCAGGGGTTTAAATAGCTCAAATGAGACCCGATTTTTTTTAATATTTTTATTTTTTAATGACTAAAAAAATATAAAATACATTTATGAATAATGCTTCATATTTTATCTTATAACTTGTATCTAAATGGATTATTTCTTAACCTTTTGGTGTAAGATAAATATATATAATTTATATTCACATAGATTGTTTCTTAACTTTTTAATATGAGATGATTATATTACACTTCATGTCTCATATTTTTTTATTTAGCCCAAAACATAAAAGTATAACGTAGAATTGTTCCATGTAAATAAAACTAAAACATGCATTCCTGTCGTGAATCTCAAAAATAAAATCTGACATGAATTTGAGTAATTTAATTAATTAAACTCTAGACAATTAATTAGACTTGACAGATACAGCAGTTAAAGACCGTACACAAACTTCTTCCTTTTTCAAACTCTTCAAAAAAATAATTGACAGAAATAAATAAATAAAATACGCCAAAAGAAAATGAAGCAAAGGAGATCCAAAATTTGAAAGGACAGGATAGAAAAATTCCAAAATAGAGAGGATACACAGCAAGAAGTTACTGAAAATTATTAATTAAACAACAATTGGATACCTGATGGGATTCAGTGATGAAGAGAAGGCAAAAGAGATTGCCCTTCTGCATCACCACCCTCCTACTATGTAAATACGTTAACTACAAAGATCTACATGCTTACATTTATATACATCTATTTTTGTTTTTGAAAAAAGAACACCACATGTATGGTCATATACAAATTAATGAACCCAGAACAAGAGGAAAGAAAAGAGAAAATGCTTGCCTCTCCTCTCCGGGTAACCGGCAAACAGGGCTTGATCAACCACCCAAAACGAGCGGTCATCAAAGACAAGAAACTGAATGGCCGAGAAGGTCATCAAGACAAGAGTAACTTTCACCAAGTTTCACAGATTCAAGAACCCTTTCAAACACAACAACGATAACAGGAATTCTCAAAACCCCAGTTTGATCATACCCGTATTCTTGTGCTGATCCGTTCAAGAGCTCAAGAAACAAAGGATGGTGTAGTAGCTCAGCACGTACAACGAATCTCTCGGTTCTGTCTTCATCCACACCAACATAAACAGGGAAGTGACCTGCTGGTACGATATCTGACCCGCGTTTTGGTGAGTTTGGTTGGAGGATTGAGTATTTTGTTGAGTGAGTGACCTTTGAGAGCTTTCTCATCAGTTTCTTCATGGAAATATTGCGCATTAAAAATAAGAGAGAGGGAAGGAAATGAAAAGAATAGCTTGCAGGTGGGCAGAGAGATAAAGGTAGTGATGGGTGATGGAGAGGTACCAAGCGATGGTACTTGATGGTACAGAGAGAGAGAGAGAGAGAGAGGGAGATGGTGTTATTCGATCCTGTATTTTTTAGTTATTTAAATATATAGAAAGCGATGGGCACGCAGGGTAACTCGCCCTTTTTCTTCAATTAATTTATTATTTAGTTTCAGTAGATGCCATTCCTTTTTCTTTTCCTTTTCTTTTAAGAAGATGAGACAATCAGGAAAAATTCACTAAGTAGATTTGTTAAGGATATTGTAATTAATTTTGAGGATCTAAACATAAATCCTCGTACACAAACAAATCACTAAATAAAAAGATAATGACACTGTTATTTTTAAATTTGATTGTCTATCTGCGCATCGATTGAGATTAAATAATCTTGAAAGCATAATGTTCACATCGAGATTTAATAAGTTATTTTAATATTAGTTATAAGATTTGAATTTTAAAAATAATATATATCTATATCTATATATATATATATATATATATATATATATATATGTCCGTGTAAAATATTTATATATTTTTTAATCTTATATAATAGGTATATATCTCAATATTGATATAATAAACACACATACATGTATGTATGAATATAAATAGGTTACCATTTTATTGTTTTTTGAACAATAAATAGGTTACCATTTTTTCCTCTCGAAATTTCAACAAACACGCGGGCAGCCACGTTGTGATGCATGTTGAGTGAACGACAAGGTCATGCCCTTTGTGTTTCTCGCTGACGCATTTTTCCAATTTGTGTTTCTTGTTGAAATAATGTTTTCCTTGCGGCAATTGCAAACCACTTGAATTAAATGAAGAGAGAAATTTCCAAAGGTTGGTCTTAGTAGTTTGGACTCCGTGTGGTTTGTTTATACGTTTTGGAGAAATTAATATACCAATTCAAACTCACGTCCATTCAATGGAATCATGTGAATGGACTCGTACTATACGACAGTGCTTAGTTGATTGAACCTGTTTTTTAAATTATGTATAGATCATTTAAAATCTAATAATTCCTTTTGCATAGGTCCTGCCTCTGGACTTAATGCTTGATTTTGCTAGTTGGATTTTAATTCGTCATTTGTAAAAAAATAAAATATTGAGGAACATTGAAGCATCTAAGTTCAATTCAATCCCTATAATTTTATCTTTGTCACTTTTGGTCTCGTTTTTTTAGAATTCCACGTTTTAGTCCTGAATTTTATTAGTTTTGCATTTTACTCCCTAAAGTTTTAGAGAAGGGAGACGGAGGGGGGGTCATTGAAAAATTGGAGTGGAAAGAAAAAGCGGTCGGCTGACCACATTCCTAGTAAAAAATAAAAATCTAGTCATGACCAATATTTTTCTAATAAGAAAAAAAAAATCTGAACCGGGTTTAAATATAACTTAGATAATTAATTAAAATATAGTTGAATTCACAAAAATTCAAGACATTTTTTTTTTAAGAAAATAACATTGGAATGACATTAAATTGGCTTGATTAGATAAACCCAAGTTAACCTTTTAAATTTGGACATGAATCATAAAACCATGATATCTCTATATAAAACAAATAAAAACAAACAATAAAGCTCAATTCCCAACCAATCTAATATTAAAGAATAAAATTAAAAGAAATTCAAGTTGACTTGAGTTACCTACCAAGACTATGATTTATGTCATGAGAACAATATAAGCTCATAGAAACCAGGGAAAAAAGACACTAGTAAACCCGAGTTAATTTATCAAACTTGATTTCACGATCATAAAACTTTGATGATCATAAATAAAAACAAATTTAAACATATTATAAAGTTTAATTTTCAATAAATATATTTTTGAAGATTAAAAATGAAAAAAAAATCAATCTAAAAAAACACAATGAAACAACCTAAGTGAACCCAGGTTAACTCACAACATATGTGAATCGAGTCATAAAATTGAGATAGCTCCATAGAAATTAAATCAAAATAAATTATGAAGCCTAATTCATAATCAATTCAATACTAAAGAATACAATTAAAAATACACCAATAAAAAAATAAAAAAAATGAATCAACTAGTAAAACTCATGAATACGGATCTACAAATTAGATTCAATGAATATTTTATTTTTGGGCAGACTCGGGGTTGGTTTGCTAATTCAAATTTCAAAGCACTCCATTTATATGGGCCGAGTAGTTTTGTTTGACGGGCTTGATTCTCTCCAATGAAAACCCATCAACAGAGCCCTTATAGAACACAAGCGGCAAGCAAACCGCCTCGCTTGGCTTAAGTGTAAATCTTTTGTTCAGACAATGACCAAAGTAGCCGCGCAACAACTGCAAATTTTGAAAACGCTTCCAAGACCTGAGATTCATCGTCTTTTATCGATCCCTGCCTTCCGCCCGTCTATCCCCCCCCCCCCCCCCCCCCCCCCATGCTCTCCAACGGTAAGCCCTGTTTTTTTTTTTTTTTTCTTGTTTTCTTTTTTCATCTAATAATCTTGTTTTGTGCGGTGTGTGTTTTGGTTCTCATTATTGATTGATTTTATCTATCCTGTTGTTTCTATTCATGAGATGGCCTTTTCAATTTCTTGTAAATAATAATAATAATAATCTAATGAAAGAACATAAGTGATGAACTAGAATGGAAGAATTAGTTTATTTTATTTGATGGGTGAGGTTGTGATTGCTACATACAATGTTGATTTTGGGTTAAATAAAAAATGACGTCGTTCACTGTTAATCAATGTGCTTGTGGATCTCACACGCGTTTCCCATCAGGTGCGCATGTCTTTGTATTTTGTTTCTACATATGAGAACAATTCAATGTGCCCATTCAATCCCCCTGCTTATTGATGAATCATATATTTAGTTGTAATGTAATTATTGTCTCATGGATAGGTTTCCTGCTAGTTAGACATTTTTCATATGCTTATGAATTTCTATTTTGTTACAGTGGCTTTTATAAGATTTGAGTACAATTGATGTGTGATAATCTTCTTGCTTCTGGTGAGATTACTGTACCAATCCACATTACTTGCGTATGTTTTTATTTCATGGACGAATGACAGTCCTCCTAGCTTTGATTCTATTACATGATGAAATTTATTATCATGTATAAACGAGGATGCTATTTAGCTGTCAAGTTGTTGTATTAAGACTATTTTTGTTGGTTTATCTGTTTTTTCTGCAAAATGGTGAAATTGTTCTGTGTAGTTAACCTGGTTTTTGCCGAATTGGATGGAGGAATGTGCGTTATACAGTGTCTTATTATGGTTTCTCAGCTTTTTTTCAGATGGAGAAACAAGTAAAATCTTCTTCCAAGACTCATTTAAATTCCATCAAAGGTGGAGCCTCAGCATTGGGACAGTCTAAGAGAACTGGGAAGTTTAAAAGAAGTAAAGGTAAGGGAAGCCTTCTTGTTTATTTGTTCTGAAAGGTGGAGATTCAACTTTTTTGGATATATATTGATCAAATTGTTGTTCCAATGTGGCAGTAACTTCTGTTTTCCACCCAAATATGGAGAATGCCTCTAATTGGCTACAGAGAAATCATTCGAGGAGTACTGCTGCTGGTAACGACTCAGAAGATCTTAATGACATTGATGATCATGAGGTATGCAGTATTTCATCCTTTTTAAATAGCTATAGGAGCTCAATCTTCCAAATGATGTAAACAAAAGGGTAATGAGGCTGGTTTAATTCCCATAAAGGAACTTGCATGTGCCACCTCATTGAAAGAACTTTAATGTTACAATTTTTTTTTCTTGACGCGTATACCTCTGGCTTGAATGCCTTCTTTACTTGGGTCTTGTATCCCAAACATACAACCGATCCAAGTTCCCTTTGATGTTGCTTTCCCCTACCTGGAAAAAGACATGTTTTAAAATAGCATGTCAAATTCTTTCACCAAGCTCTATCATAAATTAAAATTGTAGATCCCCCCTTAATGTTACACTCAACTTTGGATGTTGACCAAGTTCCAAATGCTTCGTAGATTTCTGGTTACCTTTTTCACAATGAGAAAGAGATGGAATTCAAAAGAATTCTTTGGGAAATGATGAACAAGAAATATTTGAAGGTAATGTCTTCCCTGTGAACTCTTCCATTTTCAAGTTATCCAATCTGTAGGTATCTTGGGTCATGTCCATCTTAGAAGCTTTCGAAGATATGTTGTTTCTCTCAAAGGAATGCCTAGCTTACCAGTACTCTTGTGTGTTTACCACCTTCAGTTTTTGATATTCAGGGGAAACAACTGAAAGGAGCTAGAAAGGTAAAAAAAAGTACACCTGCAAAGAAAGCCATCAAAATTGCTGGCAAGACAGAGAATAAGACGGTAAGAACAAACACCTGGTAGCAAGATGAATTAACTTAAACTAAAAGATCTGGGCTTTCACATGGTGCTTAACTATTTATATTTATATTAACAGTGAACTAACTGACTCTTTTTTTCCTATTTTTTTCCAAGTATTTCCTTTTATAGTCTAATTAGATGAAATTAGATTCAAAATTATAATAAAAATATTACTGAAATGTAAAAAACAGATTATAATACACAACTTACCCTAAATTCATGATAATTTTAATTTCGGTCTAAAACTTGCTTTGTTAATTTTTTAGTCTCTAAGTTTGAGATAGAAGGGAGAGGCTCAAAATAGAAGAGAGAAAGTTGTTGGTGGTTGCAATTCTAGTAATTAAAATGGCCAAGTTTGGTTTCAAAAGGTTTTATTTGATGATGAAAGTATGATGATGATGGTTTTTCTCTCCAATCATGGTGAGATAGGCAAATAATGTTTGATTTTTTAGATTCGGTTGATTTTGATTTTCTTGAGTCATTTTGGGTTGTTGGGTGGTTTATTTGGTTTTTATAGGTCCATGTGCACGTGGGCATTTTAATCTAGACCATTTATGTGTGCTTGCCATGTTTTTATTTTTTGTTTGTTTTTTCATCAATTTGAATTTTTATTCTTTGTTTGTTTTTTCATCAATTTAAATTAAATAATAGTATGTTTTAGATATGTGTGTTTTTTTTTTTTTATTAAATACCATTCAATTTTTACTTTGGTTTTGAATAAGAGTATAACAATTTTTTTTTTTATAATATTAGCAAAAATTTTTTACAACTCACCATTATTTTTTAAAAAATTGAACCAATTGTATTTTTTTTGTCATGTAATTAAATAAAAATTGTTTTAAAAAAAGATTTTATTAAGACTTGAGTCACCGGTTTGATAGTTTAGGTCGGGTCATCCTCTTGTTATTGAAAAAAAATAATTTATTTTGTATATTTAATTTTATAATTAAAATTTTACATTGCTAACAAGGCATGCACTTTGTTCTTATGGTTAAACAATCTGATCAATTGCTTCTATGGTATCTATTTTAATCCTGCTATCTGCCAGTTTTATCTTCAAAGTAATCATGTACTCTCTGTATTCCCCTCCTCAATTACTCAAAATAACGAAGCAAGCATTTAATGCTTGTTAGATTTTTCTACAAGTCAATCGATTTTGAAAACTGTATGGTTTTCGCGTTTCTATTCCCAACAGCTCTAATGCTAAATCTTTGCCTATCATGCAAGAATTTGCGGTCCTCGTAGTAACCTCTTGTGTTTTTGTATACTAATGTTTTGTTTTGTCTGTTTTGTCCAGAGATCGAGTTCGAAAATCAACTATGATGCCTTGAAGAAGCTATTGGGTGATGGGCCCGTATGTTTCTCTACTTACCTATTTTCTTTTTCTTTCTTTATTTTTTCTGGATGACTTTCCCTGCTTTATGTTTCCTCTGAAGAAAAGAATATAAAGAAAAATGCAGAAAAGGAAGGTGCTTCTCTGTTTATCTTGAAAAATTTAACATAGGGCTAGGTGACATAGAGCTAGTTGCTGTCAACTTATTATCGGTGACAAAATTTCATTAAACCCTGCAGGAGCACTTCATTTGCAGCTTTTTATTAGTATAACTGTCAAAATAATACAGAAGTGATAATGAAGCAATTGAGCTCTAAGACATGTAGGGTTAAATAACCACTTTCCAAGGGACAAAGTTGACATAAAACTCTGCAAATTTAGTGACTAAATTAAACTTGCACCCATCATGAAACTATAGAAACATGTTATAACCTTCATCTGCACTATGATTGTGACGTTGGTGTTTCTTTATCTTGGTTACCATTAATGCTTGGTTTGAAATGTTTCCAAACTTTGCCATACTTTCTTCTATTTTCTTTAAAGATTCTATTACACATGGTCGTAAGTTAATTTATGCTGGATGATCACAGGAGGAGATTCCTGGAAAGGTGGAAGACAGTAAACACTCTAATGCCAATTATGCTGATTCAAAGCCGGTGGACGAGAACTCCATCCCTGAAGGACACAGTTCTGGTGCTAGTGAAGAAAATGACGAGCACGAACATGATTATGGAGAGACTGATGCCGGTAATAATGACTACTTCAATGATATGTATTTTGAAAATGAAGAGGATGATTATCATTATGCTGAGGATTATGACTGAGGCATGCTAACACAATTTTTTTTGTTGATTGTATGATTTCGACATATTCATTCAGTTATGGTCAATATTCATTCCTTTCCCCCACCTTGATCATTTATATGCTGTCTGTATAATTTGGGATACTAACACAGTCCCTTATCTGTACCGTAGAGTTGATGAAGCAATGCTAAAATGTATTAGTGAAGGGGTTAAGTTACGAAGTGCAGTTAGGTCTCGAGCACTGAGAGGGGGTGGGGGGACGAGAAAAATATAATGTAAACCCGGATAGTAAAATTGTAAAGTTCCAAGTATTTTTTCTTAACTGATTTTATATTGATAATTTCAGTTAATAAATTAAATTATATTAAAATATTATAAAGAGAATCAATAATATTATAATTAATTAATAAATATACTAAAAGATCTCCATATAGTTCTAATTTTTTATTTTCACAAATTTCTTGTAAGTTTTAGTTATGATTTAAAACATATCATTCTCTTTTGTATGAATGAGTTGATGAACTTGTCATAAATAGTGAGATGTTTAATCTCTCTCAACTAGAATCTTAACAAAGTTTCACTTGTGTCTTGGAATGTATCCAAAACAATACTCAGATGTCTGATTTGAAATATTTGACAAGATTCATCTAGTAACTTTGATTCTTTAAAATAATATGTTTTTGAACTTTGTTTGACTAGAAAATTTCAGTTAGATCCAATATATAATTTGAGATATACGATCAATTTAGCAAAATTGATCAACAAATATTTTAAGATCAAATTTAATTTTTACTTGGTTCATATAAAAAATATAGTAAACTAGTAAAATCAGATCGATTTTACACAAATACTGGTGTTTAAGTTTTTAATCCAACTATGTATATAGTATATTTTAATTTATAAAATCATATAATTTTGAAGGTTAACTAACAATTTTAATAGATATAATTAATGATATTGTATATAGTTTTAATGAAGGAAGAGCGAGCAGTGGGCCTGGTGCCGTGGATGCGCTCTCATCCTAAGCATTAAATTTTGGATAGATAGAATTGTCTTTGTCTCCCTTCTTCCACCCCTGAAAACTAGTGAGCAATCCTTGGATTTATCGTTTCATATTCAAGTACAAGACATCTGTACCTCTTTGACCGGGCCCCAACTCATCTATCCTCGACGTCAGATACTCAGAACCTAGACACACATAATTGACCAAACTCTTATCCCGCACAACTTTGAAAATGTTCGAAACCAAGCTTCTTACATCGTTCAATAGAAGGAAAAGTCGGAAAGCAAATGAATAGCATAAAGAAAAGGGCCCCAAAAACACTCTTAAAACGCCCAGGCCTGGAAGATGAATAAACCCACGAGGTTTGAAATTTTAAAAACAATGCCACGTTGCAACGAGCAAGTTGAATATGGAGGAGTTAGAGATGGCCAATGGCGAGTGGCAAATGATTTCAATCAACGAGGGAGAACGAGTGGCAGTCTTCGTATTGTACGGTTGAAGTTTGCGAAGTCTAAGCAGCCAAAGTAGAGCCTCCAGATGCTCATGTCGTGAGCTAATTGATTAGGTGTCGAGTGGCTATTCAGTGCAAGCAGTTGAATTAGAATGCAAGCTTTCACACCAAAGATAATTTTTGTATTGATTTTTTTCTTGACCAATAAACGTAATTCAAAATCTTTGATAATTTCTCCTTTTGCTGCTTCTGACCAGTTCGCTGATAATACCATGTTTGATCCTCGGAGCTTGGGAAGTAAGTTGACCCTTCAGGCTAGGATCATCTTCACCTGAATATAATAGCAAGTTGCTGTTTTTTTTTTATATATATATATTTTTTAACAGTTTTGTAACGTTGCAAGATGGAAAACGAAAGAAATGACCTCAGTAACTATAACCAAAATTGAGCCGTGGATCCAGCCCACAAAAAGTCTTCACCTCTCTCGCTCGCTCTCTGTTTTTATATGTTTTAAAGTTTGTGAAGACCAGCTCTTCATTTCGCTCTCTGTCTTCATCTCATCTCGTTTTAACTTCAGGTCGATCTCAACTCGAAAGGGTAGCGTTCTTTTTCCCAGCTTGCGAGGGAGAGAGAGAGAGAGGGAGGGAGGGAGGGAGGGATGGGGGGGAGTGTAAAGCTGCTCAGCTCTTCAGGCTTTGCTATCCACTTCTGCTGTCTTCACTTGCTCGTTCTTCTTTCGATATTTCACTTGTCCACCGCTCAAAACGCCACTACCGATCCATCTGAAGGTACCGTGTCTCTCTCTGATCTCCTGAATTCCACAGTACAAGTTTCATAATCCTCACGAGGGACAAATGGTTCCAAAATAAACCATGTATTCTGCTTACATATCCATTTTTCTTGCATCTTCATCCTTTTCTTCTTCTTTTTACTCTTGCAATCTTCGCATATACATGGTGGTTTCATTAGTTTAGCTAGGAGGGTAGTGGGTGCTGAGAAAATTATGTTTTCACCACGAAAAACTAAGTTATGCAGTTTATTTAATAAAAATAAATTTCATCATCTTGATAACCGCAGATTGAATATACAAAATATAGCTCTTAGCTTCAAAAGATTTTACTAGTTAAAATACATTTTGTTCTCTTGTTTTAATATTCTTGAAGTATCCTGTGTAAAATCTGACTGAAACTCCTACCTTTCTTTATCGATTTGTTTTCATTCATGTTTTCTTGGCGATTAGGATTGACTTTTTAGTAGAAGAAAATTAAGCTGTATTGCGGTCATGTTTTTTTTTTTTTTTTTTTTAATGAATTTTTATTATTATTCTGATATATATGTCAATATTAAAAATATATAAAAATCAACCTTGATTAGAGTCAAATAAACTCTAAAACTAAAAAACTGCTTGATGATGATATTGTCATGAATGATTACACACACAGCTAAGACTTCAAGGATCCCAAATGGGTAGCCAAAAAACATAGCATCTTCTTCACTAATGCGATGGCTTAGCTGTATGATAATAATTTGAGGGAGGGTGGGTGGGAGGGTTTGTTGGGGGTCACTAGCCATGCCCACTTGAAGCGCACATTTTTGTTTGGTGGGGCATTTTTAAATTAGACATGCCCGACTCCTTGCAGGTTTTTATTTTATTTTATTTTATTACAGTTATTGCCCGGAATTTTCTTATAATCCATGCAAACAGTCAAGTCAACTAAAGCATATTGTTAATTAAACTTTTGAATGTAAAGTAATTGGCTTTCTATACATCAACTTCTGCTATGGCGATCCAAAGTTTGATCATTTATCACTTTTTTTAATTACATATGTTACGTATTAACAGAATTAATTTATTTAAAGATTCGATTAGATAACATAAGAAAGAAAAAGTGATGTTTGAATAAAATCCAAACCCTACTCATGAATCCACCTGATGTTGAAGTTGAAAAATGTAATTGAAATAATAAATAAATTAAAGAATGAAATGAAATGACCCCAATAAACTCGGATTCACCTTTCAAACTCGCAACCTGGGTAATGAGATTAAGATAACTTCATATAAGATAAATGAAAAAAAATTACAAAGTTCAATTTCTTACTAGCTCAATTAGCTCAATGTTGAATGATGAAATAAAAAAAAATAATTGAAAAGAAAGTCAAATCAAGCCAACTTGTTTCATAAAATTAAAATAACTTTATAAAAAGACAAAAAATTATGAGGCTTTATTTTCAATAAATCCAATGTTGAGTATTTAAATTGAGAAAAACTAAATTTATAGGATTGAGATAAATCTACAAAACACAATTTGAAAAAAAACATTATGAGGCTTGAATTCCAAACAACCTAATTTTAAAAGATAAAATTAAATAAAAAATTACTCTTAGTTTCTTATGGTTTGGTCACTTTGTTTTTTATTTTACAAGCAAAGTTTTGAATATTACAATTTGCAGCTTGGATTTTGAAAGTAATAACACTTAACATTATTAGGAGTTGTCGCCAGAAAAAAAAGTCAACAAAAAATATGTATTACAAAGAACCTAAAGTAGCTCGGTGGTTTATTGTTCACCGTGACTCAAAACCATTATGGACTGTACATTTGCTCCGGTGCTTCGCACATGCATGTGCTTTTTTTCCCGTCCATGAACAATGTATTAACAAAATTGTCCCTCGAAAAGGACAAAAAACAACGTCTGGATTGAGGGGCTCCACAGTCATTGCACGTTTTCGGTCCGGTCCGGTTCGTCCAACCATTTTTTTTTTAATATTTCTATTAATAGTTAAATAACCTTTTTGTCCCTCAAAAAGGACAAAAAACATGTCTGGGAGGGAGGGATGATCCAGTAATTAGCCAATTTTTATTTTTTTATACGTTGGTTTACTGTCGACGCGTCGCTGGACGGGCCGTCCATTTCCGCGCTCACGCATGTTTTGGACGGCGCGTGCGGCTTTATCCGGCATCCAAAAATACCCAACCAACATCTAGAATGATTTTAAGGCATGCCCGCTTCCATCTGGTGCAGCGCGTGCGGCTATATGTTGTCCGGAGACGTGTCAAATGACGTTTGAATTCCCCTCCCCATTTCTCTCTTCTGCTTACGCAAGCTGACGTCAGAGCAATTGTTTTTTGTCAAATTTCATTTCAGTCCCTGAACGTTCGAAATTGGTTTTCTACCCCTTATTGCTATTATATAGGTTTTGATTTGTTTCAATTTCGTGCTTCAATTGAAATTGATTATATATTGTAGTTTCAATTAGGTCCTCGTTCTTGTAAGTTTTCAGATTGGTCTTCAATCCTTAATATTTTTGGTATCAAAGTTTTGATTGATTTCAATTTCATTATTCCATGCAAATTTATTATAAATCCTTAATATTTTGGGTATCAAAGTTTGATTTCTTTCAATTTTATCCTTCCATGCAAATTAATTATTGATTTCAGTTTCATTTCGGTCCCAATTCTTTGGATTTACAATTTTGTTTTCAAATTATTTAATTTCAATGTTTGGATTTATTTGAGTTTTGTCCTTTAAATTAAATTTATTACATATGTTTTCTTTTTTTTTTATCCCTTAATACTTTAAAAAAAAACTTTTTGTTTTTTTTCTCGCATAGCAACCTTTCTCCTTCAACATTGGGAAGGCCCATGTTGTGTTATCTTTATCTCCAACATCTAGCCACAAACACACACAACTCAATGTCTCAATCTCATCACAAAATCAAAGCCACCTAACAGCCTTATTGCCCACCGTCACTGTCACTAACCCACACTCACTACAACCGCAATTCACCTCCAATCTTTTTGTTATTTTTTTTATTATTTGAACAATCCTTGTATTAATTCTTGTTATCTATTATTTATATATAAAAAAATCTAGTTCCTTGTGAATAAAATAAAAATCAGCAATAAGATTCCTACTCAAACATAGATTCATTAAATAATGGGAAAATATGAAATAATAATTAGAGGAATAGGATTTCAAGAGAAAAATAAGCCAATTATACCTGGTTTGGTTTAGGGTTTAAACTGAACTAGTCTGGTGCGGTCCGGTTTAATCAGTTTCCAACTGTTAAAACCGAAACCGAACAAGATTAAAAGGTTTTTTGGGTTTTTAATGGGCTGAATTGGTTTTCTTCTTAATTTAATTTTAGTTTTCTTGATTTAATTGATTTTTCAGTGTTTTTAGCAGCCCTAGATAACACTACTTATAGAAGTTGTTTTGTGATGGTGAGACAGTAAGTGCATTGAACTCATTATTTGCTCAATGGGACACAAAAGCTATTGCGGGATTATGGAACCTAAGTGGAGATCCATGCAGTGGATCTGCCATTAACGGCACCGCATTCGAAGACGGTGCCAACAACCCTGCCATCAAATGTGACTGTACCTACAATAATAGTGCTACATGTCACATTACTCAACTGTATGTCTCTCTCTCTCTCTTATAATTTTTTTTTTTTCAATTTTTCGCATGAGCCCACATAAATTTTATGTTCGTATAACTTTTGAACTATCTTCAGGAGAGTGTATGCTTTGAACAAAAGAGGGGTGATTCCAGAAGTAATTACGGCATTGAAGTATCTTACCCTTCTGTAAGGAAACACCAAAATTATTAAATACTTTATGAAAGATTCTATGCTTCTAGCTGTAATAGTTGATGGAATTTTGTAGGAAACTTGATCAAAATTACTTCACTGGTCCATTGCCTGCATTTATTGGAAGAATGACTGCACTGAAGAGTTTGTAAGTAAAGTTTATCTTTCCAAAACATTTTATTGCAGCTGACACACTTCTGTTCTGTTACATTAAAAATAAATAAAAATTGCACCTCGACAGCTCAGTGACCTTATTTTGTTTTGTGTGACTAGATCAATCGCGCACAATGCGTTTTCTGGGACCATTCCCAAGGAGCTTGGAAATCTTACGGAGCTAACCTTGCTGTAGGATTTGCTTTTCAATCAAATTTTACTTCGTGGAATAAATTATCCACATATATCCTCATCCTGGTCTTAATTTATGGACAGATTACAGGATGGAAGCATTGTATTAGTTTTATAGGCAATCTTACTTGGATGATAATCTTCTAAAAAAAGCCTTATTTGTTACATGCTCAACAGGTCTATTGGTATAAATAATTTCTCAGGAACACTCCCTCCAGAACTGGGTAATCTTGTCAAACTTGAGGAAATGTAAGTTGTAGCAGATGTTCCTGTAATATAACCATAGACCTCCTTAATATGAGGATCTGTACCGTGTGTAGTTGAATTCAAGATTTTGATATCTCTGTTTGTTTTGCAGTTATATTAATAGTTGTGGATTGGGTGGTGAAATTCCCTCAACATTTGCTAACCTTAAAAGAATGAGAGTCCTGTAAGCAAATCACATTCTATAAGTTTATAGCAGTTTGTTCCACTTCAAATCCAAGATTACTTTACCCCAGCATGTCTCACCCTCACTTGGCTTGTATATGTTCAGTGCGGCTTCAGATGCTGCTTTCACAGGCAACATACCGGACTTTATTGGCAATTGGACAGGGCTGACATCATTGTAAGCCATAAAGTTTTCTGATAGTTGCATTTGTTAGACACAGCAGTAGTATGTTAACAGCTACAGGGAAGAACGGTTTGTTTGATTGGTTTAAGGAATGTTCCTGCAGGAGATTTCAAGGGAATTCTTTTGAAGGTCCTATACCATCCAGTTTTTCCAACTTGACCTCATTGACTTCTCTGTGAGTGTTTTTTTTTTTTATAACTGTCTTTCAGATGTTTGTCTACGTGCAAAAGAAATTAATTTCAGTAATGTGTAAATGCACATAACTGTACAGGCGAATCAGCGATTTAAGCAATGTGAGCTCTACTCTTGATTTTATCAAGAACATGAAGAGCTTGACCGACTTGTAAGTAGCTCATTGGTCTATCCATTCTTTTTATATGCATCCAAATTCGCACTAATTACTCGATTATCTTCTCTGAAGGAATCTGAGGAATGCATTGATTAGTGGGAGTGTTCCATCTTATATTGGAGAATTCCAGAGTCTAAATATACTGTAAGTTCTTGATACATTTAACTTAAAAGGCCAAAGCCATCCTTGAAATCTACTCACACCCATGCGTTTCTTTTGTTATTTGTTTCATTGATTTTTCAGGGATTTAAGTTTCAACAATCTAACAGGCCAAGTTCCAAGTGCTTTATTCAATATGAGTTCTCTTGAATACTTGTAAATATCACCAAACCTTTAGAAGTGCTTTGATCATTTTTTCAATTCTGACATTCTTGCTGAACTCTTCACTTTGCTACTTTCTCTTACTATTCTCTTCCCATACTATTGCAATGGCCAGGTTTCTAGGAAACAATAGTCTAATCGGAACACTTCCTAACCAGAAGAGCAATACACTTAAGACAATGTAAGTCCTCGTACCAAAGAATATTATACGTTGAATCTGCTGCCCAAACAGAGATTACAGAACAGCTTCTGAAGCAATGTTAGATCATATCGTGACACCATTATTTTGTTTTGTCGGACTATATCCTGAAACCCTTTCAATCTTTGTTTCCTTTTTTGTATCTGAATCAAGTCAATCTAATTTTATCCCATTTCATTTGTTATCATGTGCCTACTAACCCCCGCTGATGTAATTTTGTTTGCAGAGATTTGTCTTACAATTACCTATCAGGGACTTTTCCTTCATGGGTATCCTCAAATTTAAATTTGTATGTGTCCCAAACCTTGAAGATTTCTTCACGCATCTTTCTTTTCTGAGTTCAGCACTATGTTTTGAACACCAAATAAATGAACTACCTCTTAGAAATCAATATCGCGTTATTCTGTCATCATGAATCTTTACTGAGTTTTGCAGCACATAGTTGTCGGTAACCTTTGTGAAACTATGCAGGAATTTAGTGGCCAACAGCTTCACTTTTGACAGCTCAAATATAAGGTGAAGTGATATGTTTTTTCAAAGCTGTTATACTACATAGTGTGTACATCAAGCAAAACTGGTGCAATATTGATCCTATATTTGGAACCAGTCTTTTCCTTCTTACTTAATTTCCAATTCTGATAAGCAATACATGTTTTCCTATGTAGTGTTCTGCCACGATTGAACTGTCTACAGAGAGATTTCCCATGCAATCGGAATATTCCACGCTGTAAGCTTCTTCATTCAGAAATTTAGTTCCTACTAGAGCTTTTCAATTTGGAAGAGAATAATTGATTTTAGTTCTTATCTTGTCATCTGCTGCAGTTGCAAATTTCTCAATCAAGTGTGGTGGTCCAATGAAGACAACTGCCGACGGCACAGTTTATGAAGCTGAAAATTCATCTCTCAGTGCAGCATCATTCACTGTAGTTAGCACTGAGAAATGGGCAGTGAGCAATGCAGGCTTGTATGCTGATAGGGAAAATCCTAGTTATGTTGAAAATACCCTGAAACAAGTTACCGGCACCAACACCCCAGAGCTCTATCAGACTTCAAGGATATCACCTGGTTCACTTAGGTACTATGGCCTAGGTCTCCAGAATGGGCCTTACACTATAAATCTGTTATTTGCAGAAACTAGATTTGCAGCTCGAAGCTCACAAACCTGGGAGAGTTTGGCACAGCGTGTTTTTGATATCTATATTCAGGTAAAAAAAGGTTTAAAACCAAACGCATGTTTTACAAATTTCTATAATTAAAATTCCATTTTCTGTTTCTTAGGGATACCGCCAGTTGAAGGACTTTGACATATCAAAGGAGGCAGGTGGGGTCGACAGAGCAATTACAAAGACTTTTAGCGTTAATGTGTCTGAAAATCATCTTGAAATTCACTTATTTTGGGCTGGTAAGGGGACGTGCTGTAACCCTGTGCAAGGCTACTATGGACCAATCATTTCAGCCCTCAATGTTGTTCCAGGTAACATGTCTGACCTTGCTAATCAGACTTAGTATGTTCAGATTGTGCTTCTCTGGTTCTCACTGCCATTGCTAACTGAATTTACTACACAGATTTCACACCAAATGTTAGTGGGATACCATTCAGTACTCGAAAAGAGAAGAGCAGGACAGGGGTGATTGTTGGAGTTTCCATTTCTGTTGGAGTTGTGAGCTTGATCCTGATATTTGCAGTTCTTTACATGAGGATGAGAAAAGACAGCGAAGATGAGGAAGGTAAGATCACTAATAATTAGACAACTTGTACTTATTATAGCTTGTCCAATCCAAACATCATCGATTCTGGAAGAGGTGAAGTGTGATGATTCCAATAGTGAGCAGAAGCTCTCCTCAAGCCTTCAACTCTCTCATATGAGTGAAGATGTACTTGATCCTGATACACAACCAAGGACCTTCAAATTTTCCTTAAACAGAAAATGATTTTATTCCTTGAATCTGAGATGTAATTTCTTTGGGGGAGGTCAACTCTGCTTGTATGAATCACCATTTCCTGTATAAAACTTTATATATTAAGTTCACATGATCTTTACAAATTATGTTAGATAAAGAAAGGTATCCTAAACTAATGACTTCATTTTTTCTTGCTTAAATCTGCAGTGTTGCTTGGGGTGGGCCCTAGACCAAACACTTTTAGTTATTCCCAGTTGAGGACTGCCACTGAAGACTTCAGCCCTTCAAATAAGCTAGGGGAAGGGGGATATGGACCTGTGTACAAGGTAAGAAACGCAAGACAATTACTCTACATTTTATAAACGACATAAGCTAGAGGTTCAAGATTTTTCTGTTTACCTAGGACCAGGTATACTTTCTGATGGGAACAAATCAATTTATGCTATCTGATGGGAACAAATCAAATTATGCTTTACATTACTAAATTCTGGCACTTTTTAGGGCATGCTTTCTGATGGGAGGGCAGTTGCTGTAAAGAAGCTTTCAGTAGCTTCTAACCAGGGGACAAATCAATTTGTGACGGAGATCGCAACCATATCGGCAGTTCAACATCGCAATCTTGTGAAATTGTATGGATGCTGCATTGAAGGAAATAGACGCCTCCTCGTTTATGAATACCTTGAAAACAAAAGCCTTGATAAGACACTCTTCGGTACGAAGATGCCCGAAACACTTGCATATTTCCCTTACTAAGTAGCCATAGAAACTTGATTCTCTACACACATTTAGAGAATCAAAATAGACAAGATTTACTTTTGGTTGATGAAGTATGTGAATAGAAAGGTCTTGCATCTTGGCTGGCCAAATCACCGTACTTCAATAAGATACATGTTTAGTTTTCAGACTTCATTTTGGTAATGGAATATGCGTTAAGCTTGCATCTCCTAATTATGCAGGAAAAGATGGCACACATCTTGATTGGCCAACCCGCCTCAATATATGCCTGGGTACTGCAAGAGGGTTAGCTTACCTCCACGAGGAGTCAAGGCCAAGGATTGTACATAGAGATGTCAAGGCAAGTAACATTTTGCTTGATGCAAATCTCTTCCCCAAAATCTCAGATTTTGGATTGGCAATACTCTATGATGACAAGAAAACTCACATCAGCACTCGAGTTGCAGGAACCATGTAAGACCTCCTTCAACCATGTCCTTAATTTTGCTGATTATGAACCAAGCTATAGTCATATGTAAAACCAAAGGAGATTATTTTTGCAATAAACCTTCCAACCAAGAAAATAATTTTCCTGCAGTGGCTATTTGGCACCGGAGTATGCAATGCGTGGACATCTGACAGAGAAGGCTGATGTTTTTGGTTTTGGTGTGGTTGCTTTGGAGATCCTGAGCGGGAGAGCAAATTCTGATTCTAGCTTGGATGACGAAAGGGTCTATCTTCTCGAATGGGTAAAAAAAAAAACTCTCAATTTTTTTTTTCTTGCCTATGTACCTACCCTTGTTAACGAAACTATCCCTTCTCAAAGTGAATTGACGGTTTAATGTTTCCAGGCGTGGAACTTGCATGAAAGTGGGCAAAGTTTACAGCTGATTGATCCAAGTGTGACAGAATTCGATGAAAATGAAGCTCTTCGAGTTGTAGGAGTAGCTCTCTTGTGTACTCAAGCTTCACCAGCGATGAGGCCAACAATGTCGAGAGTAGTAGCAATGCTTGCCGGAGATATTGAAGTGAGTGCTGTCACATCAAAGCCAAGCTACTTGACTGATTGGGATTTCAAGGATATAACTGGCACCTTTACGACTGAAAATACTCAACCATCCATTCTATCCGAGGCTAGCAAGAGCAAGAACGAAAGCCAGAATCACAATCCAGATGATCCTGCTAGTCCACGAGGTGATCAAATGCACTCTGCACTAAATATCACTGAACCAAGGCTCAGTGACCTCATCGGGGATGGAAGGTGAAAGGCTAGTTCATGCTACAATATCCAGCCATATAGAGTGGCACTTCACGTGTCTATTTCTAGCCAGTTGTATGATTATTCTAGACATGAAAGCTTTGTTCTGATAACATATGTACAAAAATCATAAAAGGATTCTTTGGCGTGATACAAGTAGAGAACTGAAAGTGTTTGTGCAGGATAAATGAAATGTGACAGAGAGTTGACAGAAATTGAATCTCAACAGTAACTGTTTTTTACTGTAGACAATCACCAGAATTTTGAATGTGAACCGTAGCTGTTTATTGCGTAAAACTGGAATTTGAAGAACTTGATTGCTTACTTTACTGCAATCTATTACATTTATTTATAGAATTGAAACAAACGGAAATGCTGGTTTTAGCAACAAACTTAGCCTTGATCAGCTAATAACTTAGCCATGATCTACTAACAACATAGCCATGATCTGCTAACAACATAGCCATGATATGCTAACAACACAACTAATTCCTTATGACTAGTTCAACTATTCTATTGCAATAAGAAATAAACAATGACAGTAAATTAACGGAATTAACTTCAATTAACAGCAGCAGCTTAAGGCACCATCTTCAACAAAAACAAAAAGAATAAAATGATATAATCCTGTGATCTCTCTTGCGCAGCACTCACAGTTGAGGCAGCACACTGTACATCCATCGTATAGACAGTTTTAAGCAATCAACACCTGACATGGAAGCAAAAGGAGAAAGATAACTTTTTCTCCCTTTTTATCTTCTTTCCTTTTCTTTTCCCTTCCCTTGCCTTCCTCTCTTTGCGTGCAAGGAAGTAAAAGAAGTAACCAGGAAGGGGGGCTTAAAACATATCGGGGTTGTTTTGAGAGAGGATCAAAGACGGTGGCTGATTTCGGGAACAACGCAAGCGGCTCTCACAATGCGTTTCTGGGTTTCCGAGGTTTGGCCCATTAGGTTTGTCGTTGATTTCGTGCCATGGGTTGAAAAGGGAAAGATGGATAAATGCAGGTTGTTTATTTAATAAACAGATGGTTTATAACACCATAGAAGACGGCCAGCTTCGAAAAAAAAGAGTAGTTTTTAATGATTTGATCAGAGAGGAGTTTCTGGTTCGGGGACAGCACATCCACTCCCTCCCCTTCTGATCTTCTGCTGTTGGGTTTCTATCGTTTCGGGGCTGGGTTCACAATTTGCGTGTATCGGGGGCTCCTGCTAATCGATGGAGCAGGGAAGGAGGAGAAGAGGTTGATGATGAAACAAATGGACGGGCCATGCATAGTCTAGATGGGGATGCAGTTACATTGTGTTCACATGATCTCTCTGCCTCAAAGTCTTAATGTTTCTTTTTATCTCAATTTGAATTATATGATTGTTAATATGATAATTATTCAAAATTTATATAGTTATTAATTTCAGTATTCATATAGTTAGATATTTATGTTAATAAAAAAAATATAAATTTCAGGTGCATCTGTTTCAAACACATGCTTCAGATAAATTTGTTTTTAATGTTAGTGATTATATCTACATAATCTTCAGGTATATCTGTTTCAACCATATGCTTCAGTCTCTTTTTTTATGTTAGTGATGGTTATACATGTTTAGTTTACTTTAAGATAGTCAGAATATACGAGGTTTGTTTTTTTTCAAGGGAAGAGGTAAATAAAGTCAACTATCATTAAAAAAAGTCAACTATATCTCCCTCCGTCAACGAGTCCTCCTCTCTCTATATAAAATAAAATAAAATAAGTTAAGGATCAAAATTGAATTGTTGAAATTTACAAGGACCTGTTTTCTAATAAATCAAAAGAAAAACAAAAGAAACAACTCTTTTAGTTTCTTTTAATAATAATAATAATTGGCATGTAATATTTTTTCTTTTATTTTGGAACCATAAAAATCAATACGTTTTGGATATAAAGTGTGTAGAATTTAATCTCTCAATTGAGCCTCCAAACAGTGTTTTTCCATTTCCATTTTTTTCTTTCTTCGACGAGTTCAAAGTAACGATTGACTTCAGCTTTCTTGATTTGCACCTTTTCTAAATGCAAAAGAATACATAAAATTAGGTTTATGATTTTCGGGTTTGGTGTTTTCAATCAGACAATCTAGGTCACAATTATTATAAGCTTGTTTTGTTAATTTTTTAGTCTCTGAGTTTGAGATAGGAGAGAGAGAGAGAGAGAGTTGTTGGTGGTTGCAATTCTAGTAATTAAGATGGCCAAGTTTGGTTTCAAAAAGTTTCATTTGATGATAAAAGTTTTATGATGATGCCAAACATGGTGAGATAGGCAAATATAGTTTGATTTTTTAGATTCGGTTGATTTTGATTTTTTCGAGTCATTTTGGGTTGCTGGGTGGTTTATTTGGTTTTAAATAATAATATAATGTTTTAGATGTATTTTTTTTAATTAAATACCATTCAATTTTTACTTTGGTTTTGAAAGTATAACAATTTTTATTTTATAATATTAGCAAATTTGTTTTACAACCCACTATTATGTTTTTTTAAAATCTAACCAGTTGTATTTTTATTGTCCTGTAATTAAATAAAAATTGTTTTAAAAAATGATTTTATTGAGACTTGAGTCACCGGTTTGACAGGCTAGGTCGGGTCATCCTCTTGTTATTGAAAAAAATAATTTATTTTGTATATTTAAGTTATAATTAAAATTTTACATTGCTAACAAGGCATGCACTTTTTTCTTATGGTTACACAAAAAAATGCTATGATCTGATCCATTAGTCTATAGTATATAAGGGCACGAAACCCATGGGGGTTGGCCTAGCGGGAGGAGGCCTGGGACAGGGGAGTGTGCTCTTTCAACGTCTCAAGTTCTAATCTCCACGGGTGCAAACTTCTCCTTTGGGCCAGTAGACTTGGGCGAAGCCCATGAATTAAATGGCTCTGCTGGCTTGCCGCGGTCAGTTTTTTGAGCCGTGGAATTAGTCAGGCCCCAACGGGTCTAGACACCCATTTCAAAAAAAAAATATAAAGGCACGAGCATTTATATGTCGTCTGTATAATTTGGGATACTAACACAGTCCCTTATCTGTACTGTAGAGTTGATGAAGCAATGCTAAAATGTATTAGTGAAGGGGTTAAGTTATGAAGTGGAGTAAGGTCTCGAGTAATTTTTCAAGTAAGATTCGAGAGGGGGACGAGAAAAATATAATGTAAACCCCGATAGTAAAATCGTAAAATTTCAAGTAATTTTTTAAATTAATTTTATATTGATAATTTCAGTTAATAAATTAAATTATATTAAAATCTTATAAAGAGAGTTAATAATATTATAATTAATTAATAAAATATACTAAAAGTTATCCATGTAGTTCTAATTTTTAATTTTCACAATTTTCTGGTAGGTTTTAATCGTTATTTTAAACACATTATTCTCTCTTGTATGAATGAATTGCTAAAGTTATCATACATGTTTTGAAATAGTTAGATATTTAATCTCTCTCAACTAGAATCTTAACAAAGTTCCACTTGTATCTTAAAATATGTCCAAAACAATACTCGGTTGTCTAGTTTGAAATATTTGACAAGATTTATCTAGTAATTTTGATTCTTTGAAATAATATGTTTTTGAACTCTATTTGACTTGAAAATTTACTATGATATATTTTCATGTGTCAAATATTTTCTTTTAAAATTTCAGCTAGAACTAACATATAGTTTGAGAGATATAATCAATCTAACAAAACTGGTCAATAAATATCTTAATATCAAATTTAATTTTTACGTGGTTCATAAAAAATATAGTAAATTAGTAAAATCGAATCGATTTTATCTATTGTTCTCGAATCAAGTCTGGTTTTTAAGTTTTCAATCCAACTTTGTACATAAATATATTTTAATTTATAAACTCATATAATTTTACGGGTTCACTAACAGTTTTAATAAATATAATTAATGATATTGTATATAGTTTTAATGAAGGAAGAGCGAGTAGAGTAGTGGACCTGGTGCCGTGGATGCGCTCTCATCCTAAGCATTAACTCTTGGATTGATAGAATTGTCTCTCTCCCTTCTTCCACCCCTGAAAACTAGTGAGCAATCCTTGGATTTCTTATGCATCTTCTTCAGGTACAACATCTGCACTTATGAGACCGGGCCCCAACTCATCTATCCTCGACTTCAGATACTCAGGATCTAGCCACACATAATTGACCAAACTCTTCTCCGGCACAACTTTGAAAATGTTCGCAACCACATCGTTCAGTAGAAGGAAAAGTCGGAAAGCAAATGAATGGAGCATAAAGAAAAGGGTCCCAAAAACACTCTTAAAACGTCCAGGCCTGGAAGATATATAAACCCACGAGATTTGGAATTTTAAAAACAGTGACATGTTGCAAAGAGCAAGTGGAATATGGAGGAGATAGAGATGGCCATTGGCGAGTGGCAAACAATTTCAATCAACGTGGTGGAAATGACCTCAGTAACTATAACCAAAATTGAGAACAGTGCCGTGGACCCAAGTCACAAAAAGTCTTCACCTCTCTCGCTCGCTCTCTGTTTTTATTTTGAAGTTTATAAAGACCTGCCCTTCATTTCGCTTACTGTCTTCATTCCATCTCGTTTTAACTACAGGTCTAAACTCCAAAGGGAAGCGTTCTTTTTCCCAGCGTACGCTCGCGCGAGGGATAGAGGGAGGGAGGGAGGGATGGGATGGAGTGTAAAGCTGCTCAATTCTTCAGGCTTTGCTTTCCACTTCTGCTGTCTTCACTTGTTCGTTCTTCTTTCAATATTTCACTTGTCCACCGCTCAAAACACCACCACCGATCCATCTGAAGGTACCGTGTCTCTCTCTGATCTCCTGAACCCCACAGTACAAGTTAAATAATCCTCATGAGGGACAAATGGTTCCAAAATAAACCATGTATTCTGCTTACATATCCATTTTTCTTCTTCTTTTTACTCTTGCAATCTTCGCTTATACATGGTGGTTTCATTAGTTTTAGCTAGGAGTGTGGGTGCTGAGAAAATTATGTTCTTACCAAAGTTATGCAGATTGAAACTAAGTTTCAGGCAAAGTATCCTGTCCTGTGTAAAATCTGACTGAAACTCTTACTTTTCTTTATCGATTTGTTTTCATTCATGTTTCTTGCCGATTACAATTGACTTTTTAGTAGAAGAATTTTCTTATAATCCATGCAAACAGTCAAGTCAACTAATACATATTGTTAATTAAACTTTTGAATGCAAAGTAATTGGCTTTCTATACATCAACTTCTGCTATGGCGATCCAAAGTTTGATCATTTATCACTTTTTTTAATTACATATGTTACGTATTAACAGAATTAATTTATTTAAAGATTTGATTAGATAACATATGAAAAGGTGATGTTTGAATAGGATCCAAACCTAACTCATGAATTGGAATCACATCAACATGGAACCTAGAGCTAGTTTGATCCAATCAAGAATAGTAAAAATCTTATCCTGAAAACATTAAGAGCAGAGCTAAAATATTATGTCTAATTCATTGTTGTTGGTCATTTTGTTTCAAGGCATTGTTATTAGGAAGTCCACCCATGATCCTTAGAAAAATAAATAAATAAATAAATGTATGGGGTTAATATTAGATCATGACTCGCTCTGTATTGCGAGTCATATTAGCTTTTTTAACGTAAAAGAATATTCAAACATTGTTAACATATTTTTTAATAAAATAATTAATCATGGACTAAAATTTGATATATATCGAATGATATTTTTTTAATTCTTTTAAAATATCAATATGACAACACATTGAATGATGTTTTTATTCCTTTTTAATATTTAGAGTACAATATATTAGATCAATCTGAGTTAGCTTCTCAAATCTAAAATACGAGTCATAAGATTATGATAACTAATAAAAATTAAATCAAAATAAATTTCAAAGACCATTTTTTAATCCACATGATGTTAAAGGATGTAATTAAAAATTAAATTAAAAAATAAAATGAAATGATCCCAATAAATTCAAATTGACTTTTCAAACACTCAACTTGGATAATGAAATAAAGATAACTTTTTTTTTTTTTTCTAGCATAGCAACCTTTCTCCTTCACCATTGGGAAGGCCCATGTTGTTATCTTTATCCTCCAACATCTAGCCACAAAACACATAACTCAATCTCATCACAAAATCAAAGCCACCTAACAACCTTCATTGCCCACCTTTCACAGTCACAAACCCGCACTCGCTACAACCGCCATTCACCTCCAATTTTTTTGTTATTTTTTTTTATTATTATTTGAACAATCCTTGTATCAATTCTTGTTCTCTATTATTTATATATAAAAAAATCTAGTTCCTTGTGAATAAAAGAAAAATCAGCAATAAGATTCCTACTCAAACATAGATTCATTAAATAATGGGAGAATATGAAATAATAATTAGAGGAATAGGATTTAAAGATAAAAACAAGCCAATTATACCTGGTTTGGTTTAGGGTTTAAACTGAACTAGTCTGGTGCGGTCCGGTTTAATCAGTTTCCAACTGTTAAAACCGAAACCGAACAAGATTAAAAGGTTTTTTGGGTTTTTAATGGGCTGAATTGGTTTTCTTCTTAATTTAATTTTAGTTTTCTTGATTTAATTGATTTTTCAGTGTTTTAACAGCCATAGATAACACTACTTATAGAAGTTGTTTTGTGATGGTGAGACAGTGAGTGCATTGAACTCATTATTTGGACAATGGGACACAAAAGCTGTTGCGGGATTATGGAACCTAAGTGGAGATCCATGCAGTGGATCTGCCATTAACGACACCGCATTCGATGACCCTGCCAACAACCCTGCCATCACATGTGTCTGTACCTACAATAATAGTGCTACATGTCACATTACTCAACTGTATGTCTCTCTCTCTTATAAAAACAAAATCAATTTTTCGCATGAGCCCAAATAAATTTTATGTTCGTATAACTTTTGAACTATCTTCAGGAGAGTGTATGCTTTGAACAAAAGAGGGGTGATTCCAGAAGTAATTACGGCATTGAAGTATCTTACCCTTCTGTAAGGAAACACCAAAATTATTAAATACTTTATGAAAGATTCTATGCTTCTAGCTGTAATAGTTGATGGAATTTTGTAGGAAACTTGATCAAAATTACTTCACTGGTCCATTGCCTGCATTCATTGGAAGAATGACTGCACTGAAGAGTTTGTAAGTAAAGTTTATCTTTCCAGAACATTTTATTGCAGCTGACACACTTCTGTTCTGTTACATTAAAAATAAATAAAAATTGCACCTCGACAGCTCAGTGACCTTATTTTGTTTTGTGTGACTAGATCAATCGCGCACAATGCGTTTTCTGGGACCATTCCCAAGGAGCTTGGAAATCTTGCGGAGCTAACCTTGCTGTAGGATTTGCTTTTCAATCAAATTTTACTTCGTGGAATAAATTATCCACATATATCCTCATCCTGGTCTTAATTTATGGACAGATTACAGGATGGAAGTATTGTATTAGTTTTATAGGCAATCTTACTTGGATGATAATCTTCTAAAAAAAGCCTTATCTGCTACATGGTCAACAGGTCTATTGGTATAAATAATTTCTCAGGAACACTCCCTCCAGAACTGGGTAAACTTGTCAAACTTGAGGAACTGTAAGTTGTAGCAGATGTTCCTGTAATATAACCATAGACCTCCTTAATATGAGGATCTGTACCGTGTGTAGTTGAATTCAAGATTTTGATATCTCTGTTTGTTTTGCAGTTATATTAATAGCTGTGGACTGGGTGGTGAAATTCCCTCAACATTTGCTAACCTTAAAAGAATGAGAATCCTGTAAGTAAATCACATTCTATAAGTTTATAGCAGTTTGTTCCACTTCAAATCCAAGATTACTTTACCCCAGCATGGCTCACCTTCACCTGGCTTGTATATGTTCAGTGCGGCTTCTGATGCTGCTTTCACAGGCAACATACCTGACTTTATTGGCAACTGGACAGGACTGACATCATTGTAAGTCATAAAGTTTTCTGATAGTTGCATTTGTTAGACACAGCAGTAGTATGTTTACAGCTACATGGAAGAACGGATTGTTTGATTGGTTTAAGGAATGTTCCTGCAGGAGATTTCAAGGGAATTCTTTTGAAGGTCCTATACCATCCAGTTTTTCTAACTTGACCACATTGACTTCTCTGTGAGTGTTTTTTTTTTTTATTTATAACTGTCTTTCAGATGTTTGTCTACGTGCAAAAGAAATTAATTTCAGTAATGTGTAAATGCACATAACTGTACAGGCGAATCAGCGATTTAAGCAATGTGAGCTCTACTCTTGATTTTATCAAGAACATGAAGAGCTTGACCGACTTGTAAGTAGCTCATTGGTCTATCCATTCTTTTTATATGCATCCAAATTCGCACTAATTACTCGATTATCTTCTCCGAAGGACTCTGAGGAATGCATTGATTAGTGGGAGTGTTCCATCTTATATAGGAGAATTCCAGAGTCTATATCTATTGTAAGTTCTTGATACATTTAACTTAAAAGGCCAAAGCCATCCTTGAAATCTACTCACACCTGTGCGTTTCTTTTGTTACTTTTTTTCATCGATTTTTCAGGGATTTAAGTTTCAACAATCTAACAGGCCAAGTTCCAAGTGCTTTATTCAATATGAGTTTTCTTCAATACTTGTAAATATCACCAAACCTTTAGAAGTGCTTTGATCATTTTTTCAGTTCTGACATTCTTGCTGAACTCTTCACTTTGCTACTTTCTCTTACTATTCTCTTCCCATACTATTGCAATGGCCAGGTTTCTAGGAAACAATAGTCTAATCGGAACCCTTCCTAACGAGAAGAGAGATACACTTCAGACAATGTAAGTCCTCGTACCAAAGAATATTAGACGTTGAATCTGCTGGCACTGTCCAAGCAGAGATTACAGAACAGCTTCTGAAGCAATGTTAGATCATATCGTGACACCATTATTTTGTTTTGTCGGACTATATCCTGAAACCCTTTCGATCTTTGTTTCGTTTTTTGTATCTGAATCAAGTCAATCTAATTTTATCCCATTTCATTTGTTATCCTGTGCCTACTAACCCCCGCTGATATAATTTTGTTTGCAGAGATTTGTCTTACAATTATCTGTCAGGGACTTTTCCTTCATGGGTATACTCAAATTTAAATTTGTATGTGTCCCAAACCTTGACGCTTTCTTCACCCATCTTTCTTTTCTGCGTTCAGCACTACGTTTTGAACACCAAATAAATGAACTCCTCTTAGAAATCAATATTGCGTTATTCTGTCATCATGAATCTTTACTGAGTTTTGCAGCACATATTTGTCAGTAACCTTTGTGAAACTATGCAGGAATTTAGTGGCCAACAGCTTCACTTTTGACAGCTCAAATATAAGGTGAAGTGATATGTTTTTTCAAAGCACTTATACTTCATAGTGTGCACATGAAGCAAAACTGGTGCAATATTGATCCTATATTTGGAACCAGTCTTTTCCTTCTTTCTTAGTTTCCAATTCTGACAAGCAATAAATGTTTTCCTATGTAGTGTTCTGCCAAGATTGAACTGTCTACAGAGAGATTTCCCATGCAATCGGCATATTCCACTCTGTAAGCTTCTTCATTCAGAAATTTAGTTCCTACTAGAACTTTTCATTGTCTGATGCAATTTGAAATGCGCCTTCCTAGACTCTGCCAGTAATAATCTTAGTTTTATCTAGCATGTCTAGACCGACTTACAGGAATTAATTGCATTTAAAGGTGACAATAGCTTCATGCCTTCATCAATTTGGAAGAGAATAATTGATTTTAGTTCTTATCTTGTCATCTGTTGCAGTTGCAAATTTCTCAATCAAGTGTGGTGGTCCAATGATGAGTACTGCCGACGGCACAATTTATGAAGCTGAAAATTCATCTATCACTGCAGCATCATTCGCTGTAGTTAGCACTGAGAAATGGGCAGTGAGCAATGCAGGCTTGTATGCTGATAGGAAAAATCCTAGTTATTTTGAAAATACCCTAAAACAAGTCACCGGCACCCCCACCCCAGAGCTCTATCAGACTTCAAGGATATCACCTGGTTCACTTAGGTACTATGGCCTAGGTCTCCAGAATGGGCCTTACACTATAAATCTGTTATTTGCAGAAACTAGATTTGCAGCTCGAAGCTCACAAACCTGGGAGAGTTTGGCACAGCGTGTTTTTGATATCTATATTCAGGTAAAAGAGGTTTGAAACCAAATGCATGTTTTACAAATTTCTATAATTAAAATTCCATTTTCTGTTTTCATATATGTTTCTTAGGGATACCGCCGATTGAAGGACTTTGACATATCAAAGGAGGCAGGTGGGGTCGACAGAGCAATTACAAAGACTTTTAACGTTAATGTGTCCGAAAATCATCTTGAAATTCACCTATTTTGGGCTGGTAAGGGGACGTGCTGTAACCCTGAGCAAGGCTACTATGGACCAATCATTTCAGCCCTCAATGTTGTTCCAGGTAACATGTCTGAACTTGCTAATCAGACATAGTATGTTCAGATTGTGCTTCTCTGGTTCTCACTGCCATTGCTAACTGAATTTGCTGCACAGATTTCACACCAAATGTTAGTGGGATACCATTCAGTACTCGGAAAGAGAAGAGCAGGACAGGGGTGATTGTTGGAGTTTCCATTTCTGTTGGAGTTGTGAGCTTGATCCTGATATTTGCAGTTCTTTACATGAGGATGAGAAAAGACAGCGAAGATGAGGAAGGTAAGATCACTAATAATCAGACAACTTGTACTTGTTATAGCTTGTCCAATCCAAACATCATCGATTCTGGAATAGGTGAAGTGTGATGATTCCAATAGTGAGCAGAAGCTCTCCTCAAGCCTTCAACTCTCTCATATGAGTGAAGATGTACTTGATCCTGATACACAACCAAGGACCTTCAAATTTTCCTTAAACAGAAAATGATTTTATTCCTTGAATCTGAGATGTAATTTCTTTGGGGGAGGTCAACTCTGCTTGTATGAATCACCATTTCCTGTATAAAACTTCATATATTAAGTTCACATGATCTGTACAAATTATGCTAGATGAAGAAAGGTACCCTAAACTAATCACTTCATTTTTTCTTGCTTAAATCTGCAGTGTTGCTTGGGGTGGGCCCTAGACCAAACACTTTTAGTTATTCCCAGTTGAAGACTGCCACTGAAGACTTCAGCCCTTCAAACAAGCTAGGGGAAGGGGGATATGGACCTGTGTACAAGGTAAGAAACTCAAGACAATTACTCTACATTTTATAAACAACATAAGCTAGAGGTTCAAGATTTTTCTGTTTACCTAGGACCAGGTATGCTATCTGATGGGAACAAATCAAATTATGCTTTACATTACTAAATTCTGGCACTTTTTAGGGCATGCTTTCTGATGGGAGGGCAGTTGCTGTAAAGAAGCTTTCAGTAGCTTCTAACCAGGGGACAAGTCAATTTGTGACGGAGATCGCAACCATATCGGCAGTTCAACATCGCAATCTTGTGAAATTGTATGGATGCTGCATTGAAGGAAATAGACGCCTCCTCGTTTATGAATACCTCGAAAACAAAAGCCTTGATAAGACACTCTTCGGTACGAAGATGCCCGAAACGCTTGCATATTTCCCTTACTAAGTAGCCATAGAAACTTGATTCTCTACACACATCTAGAGAATCGAAATAGACAAGATTTACTTTTGGTTGATGAAGTATGTGAATAGAAAGGGCTTGCATCTTGGCTGGCCAAATCACCGTACTTCAATAAGATACATGTTCAGTTTTCAGACTTCATTTTGTTGCATCTCCTAATTATGCAGGAAAAGATGGCATACATCTTGATTGGCCAACCCGCCTCAATATATGCCTGGGCACTGCAAGAGGGTTAGCTTACCTCCACGAGGAGTCAAGGCCAAGGATTGTACATAGAGATGTCAAGGCAAGTAACATTTTGCTTGATGCAAATCTCTTCCCCAAAATCTCAGATTTTGGATTGGCAATACTCTATGATGACAAGAAAACTCACATCAGCACTCGAGTTGCAGGAACCATGTAAGACCTCCTTCAACCATGTCCTTAAATCATTCTTAATTTGCTGATTATGAACCAAGCTATAGTCATTTACAACCGAAGCGCAGCGTTTAGAAGCCATATGTAAAACCAAAGGAGATTATTTTTGCAATAAACCTTCCAACCAAGAAAATAATTTTCCTGCAGTGGCTATTTGGCACCGGAGTATGCAATGCGTGGACATCTGACAGAGAAGGCTGATGTTTTTGGTTTTGGTGTGGTTGCTTTGGAGATCCTGAGCGGGAGAGCAAATTCTGATTCTAGCTTGGATGACGAAAGGGTCTATCTTCTCGAATGGGTAAAAAAAAAAAACTCTCTATTTTTTTTTTCTTGCCCATGTACCTACCCTTGTTAACGAAACCATCCCTTCTCAAAGTGAATAGACGGTTTAATGTTTCCAGGCGTGGAACCTGCATGAAAATGGGCAAAGTTTACTGCTGATTGATCCAAGTGTGATAGAATTCGATGAAAATGAAGCTCTTCGAGTTGTAGGAGTAGCGCTCTTGTGTACTCAAGCTTCACCAGCGATGAGGCCAACAATGTCGAGAGTAGTAGCAATGCTTGCCGGAGATATTGAAGTGAGTGCTGTTACATCAAAGCCAAGCTACTTGACTGATTGGGATTTTAAGGATATAACTGGCACCTTTATGACTGAAAATACTCAAGCATCCTCTATATCCGAGGCTAGCAAGAGCAGGAACAAAAGCCAGAATCACAATCCAGATGATCCTGCTAGTCCACGAGGTGATCAAATGCACTCTGCACTAAATATCCCTGAACCAAGGCTCAGTGACCTCATTGGGGATGGAAGGTGAAAGGCCAGTTAATGCTACAATATCCAGCCATATAGAGTGGCGTCTATTTCTAGCCGATTGTATGATTATTCTAGACATGAAAGCTTTATTCTCAAAACATTTGTACAAAAATCATAAAAGGATTCTATGGCGCGATACAAGTACAAAACAAAAAGAATAAAATGATATCATCCTGTGATGTCTCTTGCTAAGCACTCACAGTTGAGGCAGCACACTGCACATCCACCGTATAGACAAAGTTTTAAGCAATCAACACCTGACATGGAAGCAAAAGAAGAAGATAACCTTTTCTCCTTTTTTTTTCTTTTTTCCTTTTCTTTTCCCTTCCATTGTCTTCCTCTCTTTGCGTGCAAGGAAGTGAAAGAAGTAAATAGGAAGGGGAGCTTAAAACAAATCCGGGTTGTTTTGAGAGAGGATCAAAGACGGTGGCTGATTTCGGGAACAACGCACGCGGCTCTCACAATGCGTTTCTGGGTTTCCAAGGTTTGGGCTATTAGGTTTGTCGTTGGATTTCGTGCCATGGGTTGAAAAGGGAAAGATGGATAAATACAGGTTGTTTATTTAATAAACAGATGGTTTATAGCACTGTAGAAGACGGCGAAGCAGCTTCGAAAAAAAAGAGTAGTTTTTAATGATTTGATCAGAGAGGAGTTTCCGGTTCGGGGACAGCACATCCACTCCCTCCCCTACTGATCTTCTGCTGTTGGGTTTCTATCGTTTCGGGGCTGGGTTCACAATTTGAGTGGATCTGGGGCTCCTGCTAATCGATGGAGCAGGGAAGGAGGAGAAGAGGTTGAAGATGAAACAAATGGACGGGCCATGCATAGTCTAGATGGGGATGCAGTTAGATTGTGTTCACATGATCTAACTTCCTCAAAGACGTAAGTTTCAAATCATCTAACAGGTGGCAGTGATAAAGAAATTGGGATTAAAAAGTTTGCTCAGTATTCAGTTGTTATTGTTAATATGATTCTAATTGAGATTTATACGAATATTATCTTACTAATATATATATATAATCATTTTTAAAATTCTAATTGCTTATGAGATTAGTAACCTAGGAAAAAAAAGGATTAATAAATGTTAGTTTATTTAACATAAAATATGAAACCATTTTTTTATTCATATTTCAAAACATCTAGATTTCTTTTATTAATTCTAATTGCTTATGAGATTAATAACCTAGGAAAAAAAACTCTTATTGAAAAAAACATGTTGATAAAAAATGAATAAATTATACTACAAAGTTTTTTTTTGTTCAACGGAGTGAAGATAATTACTTACTTTACAAGAAATAAATTTATTGCTATATAATTAAATAAAATTTATTTGTAAAGCTCTTTACGTGATGCAATTAGATATCTTAATGTACACATTTATCTTAATTTTAAACTCAATTTTTGGTTAGTGTTAGAAACCTTTTTTGACATTTATCAATACAAATAATTTTCAATATATTTTATTAAACTTATATAATTTTTTCAGTTCACAATTAAAATATAATTTTTTTATAGTGTAAAACAAGATATCAACCCCAATTTTTTATTCTTGAGCTGTCTACAAAATTCAAAACAAAGGCGACTCAAACTCTTTAAATTGTCTATAGTATGAGCATGGTACAAATCCCAGATAGTAAACAGGTCAGCTCAAGAACATAAAAATGGACGATAAGCAACCAACCATTGGACCATTTCCCAACGGATCGATCTAACAGAAATACATTAAGACAGTCTATGCAACTAAATCTGAAAGAACTACAGCCAATCTTGCCAAACGATGAAGGAAACAAAATTCATCAAATCAATTTAAAAAGTGAAGGATTATATAATTGTTTCGTTAACAAGAAACAGCAAAAGTGCTACTTAGCAATAGCATAGACTTTAACGAGAGCTTTATTATGAAACATGTCTACTATCACACTAACAAAGATCGATCGATCGATCGTTCTCTTGGCTTAAAAGCTAAACTCAGAGTAAAGCCATCATACTTCAAAGAAATGCAAAATACTATCATGTGTAGGACAAATCACTCTCACAAAGTGGTGATCCATTCCCTTAAACCCACCAAAATACTATCGTGGAAGACAAATCAATCTCCAAATACCATTTCCAAAAGCGCACACATTTTACCACACATGAATCATTGCCATGTTATTCACCTAAAGTCAACACCTGTGTGCTAATTAATTAACAAAAAAAGGGACTAAACACAACACATTTGTCTAAATGGTGGCTGATTTACTTTACAAGCTTGTACATGCTGTTGGATATCCAATTTCATGGAGATACATGAGATTTAAGAGCCTAACCTACCACCCAATAACAAAAATAAAGTACACGGACAAGAAATTAGGAAAACTACATAGCACACCATCCCATGTACGCAAAGTAACTGTATCAATGATCAAGTATCTACCTCAAAATCTCTATATTTCTTGACATGCCATCTTCTTTGATCTCAAAATTAATTACAGCTCGAACTCATCTTCTAGCTTCAGAGCCTCAGCCGCAGCCTCTTCCTCTTCATCATCCACAACAAAATATGGATTATGTGCTTCCGGCTTAAACTTGTACCCCGTAAAAACATAAAACGCCAAGGTAGCCAATTCTCCAGCCACCACGCTGGTCCACAAATACTTATATGAAGTAATGGTCTCCAAGGCATAAACCACAACCCTGGTAAAGTAAATATAACAGATCACCACAATATAATACTGCCTAAACAAAGTCAACTTCATCAAATTCACGGCTGCCTTCCCATCTGTCCTCGCAGCTTCCCTCAAATTCTTAATCGACCACACAATTGGAAACAAAACCGCACAACAACAGACAACATCAACCAACAAAAACACTTGTTTCCATGTAACCCCATCCTGCTCATACGGCCCATTCTCATCAATCACAACTTGGGCAATATTGGCAACAACCTGTAAGGGTATCACAATCATCAAAACTTTCTTTTCTTTACCTTGTAAGTACGGTTTCAAGAACGACCACCCGGTACCAATCAGAACAATCAAAGTAAACAACGTAATCCCCTTCAAAAAACTAAAAATGTAAAACAAAACATCCCATCCGTGAGCATAACCTGTTCTCTTAATATAGCTCTTATCCTCAGCTTCGCACAACAAATTCATTGTCTTTAAAATGACAACAGCAAGCATGAAGAAATGAATTCGATAAACAGTAAGTCGTTTCTTATATAAAACATAAATCCAAACCCCAGCCAAAACGAAATAAATCAGCGACAATAAGTAATAAACCCGCGGCAACATAGTTTTGCCTGCTGATAAATAGTCACGAACTTTACCGCCTTTATCGAGATTATACATCGCCGACTTGACGTCCATGGAGACTTTCAGCGACGTCAAGCAATTGGCAAACACAAGCGTGTACTGATCAGCATCGTTTTGGGTGAGCGTTTTGGAGAGGCTAGTTTGGTCTTTTATGAGGTCGTTGAAAGTGAGAACGGGCTTGATAAGGTTCGATTGAAGAGCGCACGTGATTTCACCATCTTCGAGTTGGTTAGTAACGTGAAGCCAGGAATCAAAAGTGCAGAGGAAGAATCCTATTTTTGATCGGTCAAGATCGGGATTAGGGTTTGAGAGGTGGATGTTTGTGACGTTGAGTTCGAGTCGGCCGAAGTGGGTGAACCCGAATTCGTCGAAAGGGATAATTTGACGGTCGTCGGATTGGATCTCGGAGAAATGGACCTCAGCTAGGGAGAAGGAGAGTAGAAGAGAAGTGAAGAGTGAGAAGAGGAGGAAGCGAGAAGCCATGGATCTGAGGAAGAGGAATTGGAATGGAATTCGATTTTGATCTGTGTTTATGATGGTTGGAGTTAATTGAAGGAGATAATATATTTCTATTTTTTTATTTTATTGTGGCTGTAGGCTGTAGCTATTTATTATGTTTTGTTATTTTAGTGGAATTTTTTTATTTAAATACATATTAAAAAAATCTATTTATTTTTATATTAACACATGAAAATTCAAGATTAGAAGGGGTTGGGTTGAACCAATTGAATTACAATTTTTGTAAACTCATAATTCACTCTTCTCTGTCTCTTCATCTAACCTTCTTCCAATTCATTGTTAAGGAAGAAATCCTTAACAAGATTAACGTTGTTTTATAATCAATTATTTGATTTTAGATATAATTTATTAATTACTCGAAATACATCAAATGAACATGAAATTATATTATTAAAAAGAATTAGTTTTAATTGACAAGCAAGTTGGTCTGAAAATTCAAGTCTTCTTTTCTATATTGGCGTGCTGGTTTGAATTTTGATTGATGCTGATTTCTAGGCTGAAAGGTATTGATGATTATTTCAATGCTTGATTTATTTATTCTAAGCTCCTAATTTCTCCGCAAGAATAGTTGGATGATTAGGAAATGATTTTTTTATATAGTTATTTGAACTTTTATTTTTATTTTTTTTATAAAGGCTAAGCAAATGAACCTTCCCCCGTGAACTTAAGGTAAATTTCATTCAATTGTTGGTGAGCATTAATGAATGGATTTGATTAGATTTTTGATAACTCACGAGGAGTTTACGGAGAATATTTCCATGGGGACTAAATTGAGAATCGCTTCCTAGATAGGAGACTAATTTGAGGTTTTTATTTATTTATTGGCATTTTATTATTGGTCAGAGGTGATCATGTGGATCTCAAGGAAATGAAATGACCAGATCCTGCGATTCAGCTTAGGACGTTCAGGCAAGATACTAAATCTTAGAAGTGTTAAATTGCTCTCTTACAGCTCTGGTCCAGTCCGACATTACATCCCAATGGATAATATTCCTTGAGAAAGAGAGGACGGAGGTGGTGTTAATTTTTGGCCGAGAAGAAAGCAAGAGCGCCAACAAAGGGTGCATTGATATACGTAGCTGGCTCGGATTGCTGATAGTTATTTCGATCATCCGCGAAATTGTCTCTGTTATCAGGACCGCCTAATATGGCTCCGACAAGGACATTCGGATTGGGAGATCCGGAGTAGAGGTAATGAAACCCATCGTTGCAGGAAATGCGATCCGGGTGTGCGTGTATAGATGGCACTGAGGAACCCCTGTGATGCACATGTTGTGGATACTTGTTACCGAATCCAACCATGTAAGACATCTTTGCCGGATTATCACCTAAGATATAGTCCACCTGCTTCTTCGCCTGCGCGACGAGTGACTCTGCCGTCACGGTTGAACCACCGCATCTGGCGACTCCTCCATTTGAGCCGAGATACTTGGCATATGTCAATAGAAGGAAGGTTGTGGAGGTTACATATTGTAAATTGCTTTCACTTGCTTTATAAAAAAGCCCCCCTGCAAAGCACAAGGAAATGCTGTCATATTCACTAGCATTAAAATTTCTAACAGGTGCCACAGAAATACATAACAAATTGCTCACCGGGTGTGTATTGGGCCTGGAAACTGGAAGTTCCTGGAATTAGAGAGCATATATAGTTGTCTGAATGCGATTTATATAGTTGAAATTCTCCAGTAGTTTTCTCCAAGAATTCCTGTTGAAAATCCCACAAAGTGGAGGGTTTATTTGGTTTCTAATATTTGTGCTGGTGAGAAGTGGAGATCTTTATAGAATAGAACCTTGGAAAGAAGAATCTTCGTCCCGGGTCGCTTGTCATCCCAACTGAAGGAGTAGTCGTCGTCGTCAGAACCCATTGTGTGACCATTTGACTGGATGTAAGCCAAGTATGACCCATTCTGTGAGGCTCTGTGAATCCAAGATGCACCCCAGAGAAGCTCATCCTGAACAGACAAACTTAGTCAACAACCATGATGGAGCTTCAGAAAACCAAGAAGCTGAAGACTATCTTACTTGGTATCCCGAGTAAGAGCAGTAGAATGGGCAGACTGCTGAGCTGAGAGAGCTGCTATAAGAACCTCTATACCTGTCTGCAAAATCGAATACCTGCATAATCACAATCAGGTTTATTTGTAAATGGAAGTGTAGAAGCTGAGGACTAGCGAGCAGTGAGTGTAGTTTCAATAGCGAATGCTTACTTTCATTGCCGTATGGAGCAATTTGGCAGAATAAGAAGAGTCAGAGTCTTTGAAAACAATCGAAGCCGCGGCCAACGCAGCCGCTGTCTCGGCAGCCACATCAGATCCCGGGTTCTGCATGGTTACTTTGTACACATTGCGGGGTGTGTCCATATCTTCTGGCCTCTCCCAGCACTTGTGATCCAAGTTTGGATCTCCAACCTGCACCATCCAGTGCACACCCAAGTTCCATTTCAAATTAGCAAGTAATGCAGAAACCTACTATATTATGCTGGACCCTGCTGTCATCTAAGAGTTCAATATTCCTGCTTCTGTATCGCCATTTTACAAAGCTGTTCAATTTATTTTTAAGAGATTGGTGCACACTTTTCCCTAATGAAGTTTTTTTATATGCAAAATTTACAGTAGAATTTTGTTATGCATGCTCACCTGAACATATAGCGTGTCAGGGGTGGCAGTGGCTGCTTTTAAAAGGTAGTCAGTGCTCCACCGAATGGCTGCTTTGGCATTTTCAATCTGATTCTGCATTGAGCTACCGAATTCAATCACACTCCATGCCAGCAATGTAGTAGTGAAGGCCATTGGAAGGCCAAACTTGACATTATCACCCGCATCATAGTATCCACCAGCTAGGTTCACCTGAAATCCACAAAAAAGTAAAACCAGGATTAACCAGTCATGTTCTCTTCATTGTAAAAAGAAGTTATTTTACAGTAGAATTTGAAGGAGTACGTGATAAGAAGAACCGTCAGACAGCCCAGAGTCTCCCCTCCATGTTAGCCGCTGGTTAGACGGCAATTTGCCTGACCTCTGACCCTCAAAAAAGAGGATAGATTTTTCAAGAGCATTAGCATAGTCCTGAGAAGTGAAGGCAAAGCTAAAATAGCCAAGACAGCAAAAAATTATGAAGAAAAACTGCAACATTGGTGAAAATGTAGTGGCACTAGCCATTTCCCCCCTCCAAAGCTCAACACTATTGAGTCTTCAACTATACTTGCTGCAATGTATGGCAGTCGAGCGGTTGTGGGTCTGAGTTATATGAAAGAGAAAGCTTCCATTTATAGACAGGAAGTACAGTTGTTCGGCGGTCATTAAGAGATAAGAGACTCACGCTGATCACGGGATCGACTGCGCAAATTTGGACATTTTGCTGTATAGATAACATACAAAAACCTTTGGATACCGTAATCAATGGCTGGAGCATGGAGTGTGGCAATGGATTTTGGTGGACATTTACTTTGTCTTTAGCAATGAAGTCACGGATACGTATATAGAGTCAAAAACCACACGAGACTCAACAGAGCAAAGGTGAGGTTATCACACACATGTTGGTTAGCAACAGTTTGTATGAATTTATATCAGTCTGTTGGTTTCACTGTTGGTGCAAGAATATCCTTGGGCTTGCTTTATCCACTGAGATTATGACCCTGCTGATAAAATTCAAACCCGTGATGATATTGTGGGACATGATTACCATCTGAGCCTAACACGCCAGAATTTCGCATGGTTGGTCAAAGATTTTACAGTTTTTTGGGGAGGAATTACCAACTGCTTTGCAATTCTTGCGGCTTGATTTGTGAGCTCTTGAGAGAGCACATGAGCCAAAAGATTGGAATAGTTCAGGGGAACCCTTTGAGTTAGAGATTATGGATTCACGTGTCATCTTTAGATAAGGAGACAGTATTCTTTGATCAGTAACTGTTCCTAAATTTTGGCTCAGAAAAATTTGAGGCACCTTTAGAAGATTCACATGGAAGGTATTAAAACACTAAATCTTCCCATAATTAACTCCTGTCCGTTCTCATAAGCGTAATTTCTGAAATCAGGGGGTGCTGTTACATTAATTCAAACTTTTCTGCTAGAAAGCACATGATCAACATAATTGGAATACTGTAAATTCATCTGGTTAAGAAAACGGCCGTTTCTTCTTGTTCATATTTTGTTGAAATCTAAAGTTGATTCCAGAACTGCACAAGAGAACCGGTCGACCGATTGCGAGAAAGAAATTAACCGGTCGACCGCTTGCAACCGGTCGACCGCTTGCAAAGGGAAAATTAACCGGTCGACCGCTTGGCCCTGTCTGCGACAAACTGACGCAGGATAACTGAAGAACTGAAGGTTGAAGGTTATTGTTTTAGTAATCCTTTTGTATTTAGGATGATTATAGATCCTTTAGAGTTTAGGAATCGTGTCTGTCAAATCAGTTATAAGAAATCTTGTAAATAACTGATTTTAGAAAATATTACCGTTGAAAGTTGTTGGTTAGGTATTTTATAGCTGTTGTAAGTTATTTTGTTCTATAAATATTCTGAGTGGGATGGCAGTAGTAGATAGTAGAAAAGATTCTGCCAGTGTTGATGTTCTTTGTGTTGATGTTCTTTTGAAATTAAAACTCTTATTGTTCTCTTTTCTTCTGAAAATTCAGAAGTCTGTTCTTGATTTTTTTTGTTCTCCGGTTCTTTGTTAATCTGTTCATACAGATCAAAAGTTTGATAGATTCCCAAATTCCAACATGGTATCAGAGCTTAAATAGGTCTTTGAAAAGGGATTTGAGTGAAACACGAGTGATCAAAGAAAAAGTGAGATTCTTTCCAAAAATTTTCCGAGAGAATTTGCAAGAAGTTTTTTCCAAGGAATTTGCCTTGGTTTGTTCTTTACTCTTGCTCTCCGTATTGTGAAGTCTTGAAACAAATCACAAGAAAAAGAAAAACTCTCCAGCTGACAGTTCTTGACAGAGATGGATGCATCATTCTCTTCGAAATCGCCAATCTTCACAGGAGTCAACTATGGAGTTTGGGCAGTGAAGATGAAGATATACTTGAAAGCATTTGACCTATGGGAAGATGTGGAAGATGACAGGGAACCAGCTCCCTTGAACAACAACCCATCAATGACTCAAATCAAGTATTTTCATGAACAAAGAGCAAAGAAATTCAAAGCTCTTACTTGCATTCATAATGCAGTAAGTGAGGAAATCTTCTCCAGAATCATGGCATGTGAAACGGCTAAGGATGCTTGGGACAAGTTGAAATCCGAATTTCAAGGTGATGAGAAGTCAAGGAGGATGCAAATTCTGAACTTAAAGAGGCAATTTGAAGGGCTAAGGATGAAGGATTCTGACACTGTAAAAAAATTCTCATCAAGTGTATCCAAGATAGTAAATGAAATGACACTACTTGGAGAAGAAATTCAAGAATCGAGAGTTGTGGAAAAGGTTCTAGTAAGCTTGCCAGAAAAGTTTGAGAACAAAATATGTTATTTAGAAGACTCAAAGGACTTCACTACCATGAGCCTTCAAGAGTTGATCAATGCCTTGCAAGCTGTGGAACAAAGGCATGCATTTAGGCAAGAAAATACAAGTGAGGAAGCCTTTGCAGCAGGATTCAAAGGAAGAACTAGACAGCAGCAAGTGTTCTTCAGAAGTCCAGAAAACGGGTCCAGTTCTGGAAATTCATGGCAGAGGAGAAATTGGCCGAATAATCAACCACAAGGCAACAACTTCAATGCAAGGTGGAAGGAAAGAAGAGAGCCACTTCCCACCTGCAAGTACTGTCAGAAAAACAATCATCTTGAGTCATCTTGTTGGCTCAAGAATGCACAATGCCGAAAATGTAAGAAGTTTGGGCACATTGAGAAATTTTGCAATGAAGATAATGCAAACCAAGCTCAAGTTGCTGAAATGGAGGAAACCAAAGAGGAAATGCTATTCACAGCCACTGAAGCCCACAAATGCAACAAAAATGAGGTAAACATTCAAACTTGGTCTATTGATAGTGGTTGTTCAAACCACATGTCTGCAGCAGTAGATGTGTTTGAAAATCTAGACTTAAGCTACAAATCTAGAGTTAAAGTTGCTAATGGGCAGTATGTATGTGTTGAAGGCAAAGGGGAAGTTGAGATTGAAACTCTAGCTGGAATCCGAAAATTTAAGTGTGTGTTGTATGTGCCAAAAATTGACCAAAATTTGATAAGTGTAGGTCAATTACTTGAGGATAGACACTCTTTACTGTTTATAGATGACAAATGCATGATCAAAGATGATCAAGGTACTCTCTTATTCAGTACAAAAATGTCAAATAGGTGTTTTAGTTTTGAGAAACTACTAGAACACCAAAGTAACTCAACTGGAAGAGATTATGTTGAAGAGAAAGGTTCTCTGAAAATGGCTGGTAGAGATGTTGGAAAATATCAGACCATGATGTCTAGGGGGAGTGTTAAACTTAGAGAAACACACCCTGTGGATTTAAGCTTACAAGATGTAGGCTCCTTGTATTGTGATGAGACTTGCAAGTCAATTGAAAAGAAAGGGATCTCATCAGCTGCTCTAGTGCCTGATGTAAGCTTAGAGTCTCTGTTTTATGATGCAAATGAAGAAATAGAAAGCTCATGTAGAGAGGATCATGCTGTTGATATAGACCCGACATATGAAGAAGGAAAAGTGGAAATGATGTATGGATGGTTAAAGGAAAAGCTTACTGACTTGATTACCTTAGCAAAGGAAGGACTTGAGAAGCTAAGAAGAATGGTGGTAAGTGTGCAGCTCAGGAATCAAGGGGGAGTGTTGAAATCTAAAGTTGATTCCAGAACTGCACAAGAGAACCGGTCGACCGATTGCGAGAAAGAAATTAACCGGTCGACCGCTTGCAACCGGTCGACCGCTTGCAAAGGGAAAATTAACCGGTCGACCGCTTGGCCCTGTCTGCGACAAACTGACGCAGGATAACTGAAGAACTGAAGGTTGAAGGTTATTGTTTTAGTAATCCTTTTGTATTTAGGATGATTATAGATCCTTTAGAGTTTAGGAATCGTGTCTGTCAAATCAGTTATAAGAAATCTTGTAAATAACTGATTTTAGAAAATATTACCGTTGAAAGTTGTTGGTTAGGTATTTTATAGCTGTTGTAAGTTATTTTGTTCTATAAATATTCTGAGTGGGATGGCAGTAGTAGATAGTAGAAAAGATTCTGCCAGTGTTGATGTTCTTTGTGTTGATGTTCTTTTGAAATTAAAACTCTTATTGTTCTCTTTTCTTCTGAAAATTCAGAAGTCTGTTCTTGATTTTTTTTGTTCTCCGGTTCTTTGTTAATCTGTTCATACAGATCAAAAGTTTGATAGATTCCCAAATTCCAACATATTTCACCCAGTAATAAATAATAACCTGTACAATGTTTCTTTCTATACAGAACATGTATTGTTTGATATCTGAAATTTGATTTTATATATATATATATACTGTTATGACTAATCGACAACTTCAGGAAAGCAATTTTTTTTTCTGGTCTTCCATCATCAGTAATTCCCAGGTTATTGCCCAGTAAATTAAAAAGCAGATTAAACTTGATGTTTACCCTGAGAAAATGCTATGACTCGTGATATTTGAATCCTAGTCATTTGGTCACCATATATCCAACACCAAAAGTAGTCAATCATCTGCAGCTGCTTTAACTCAATTCTTTTTCATGCACAAAATCAAATTATCTTCTTATTGCAATCATATTCCAGCTAACAAGCTGCATTCCTGGAAAATATCCTACTGAATGTAGAATATACACATAACCGATTGCCATGGATGTGACCAGGGCTTATAAAAATGCAAACTATCAGTTAGTTTGAAATTTACAAATATGTAAAGAAGCTAGTTTTGGCTAGATTTTGATAAGTAACCATATCACCTAAGAACTTAAGCTATTAGGTGATGTCCCAAGATATAATTTATATTATTCTCTATCAGATTTTACAGTAAACTTATATGTCAAATAATGATAAGACCGAGGTTGCAGGTTTGAAAGACACATCAAATACATGATTCTCTTACAATCAAGTGGATTGCGAAGCAAGATCATTTCAAGCTTCTAACTTGGGACACAAACTTGAGTTGGGATTTGCTATGGTGCCTGCAGAGGAAGTTATAGTCAGAACCAGGAGAAAGTCTAACGGCCACAAATGAGAAGCACTGTGAACTTACAAATATCTGCAAGACAAGGCTGTTTAGCTACTGGATCCTCTTCAAATGGGGGTGGAACTTGGCCGTAAACCATTTCGCAACTCATGTCTTCAAAATCTGCGAGCAAAAAAATCCATTTATGATACAGAATTTGGTGTTTGCTTCAAACTCACCAATACTTCTATCGATCATAACGTGCATAAACTGCAGTTTGAAGCATAAACAAAAGACTTACTAGGTATCATAGTTAATGGAAGCCCGAATTCATTAGTGAAGAAGTCTTGAGTTGGAATCTTGCACATGTTCACACACATTCCTACACATCCACTATTCTCAAGGTACCTGGAGGAGAAATAATTTTTCAAATTTACAGTTAGCATTGGGAAATCTGTTCAACACGATGAACTTAACCACTGTGCCTAGTTTTGTTGCAGCAGGAGACAGAAAGAGAAAGGCTTTAACAATTCATGTTACCACAGTAAGATTTTGTTGAAGAGATTACAGTTTCTACCTGCATTTCTTTATATGTACTCCACTTTTTTGCTTCTCCCCATTTACCTCCACTTCCACAACCTATTCATTTAGAACATATAAAATGCAGAGAATGTAAGCGTCAATTGAAACTCTCAAGTATCTTGCATTGCAACTGATAAAAAAAGAGTTTCTTTCGGGAAATTAGGCTTACAAATAAGTCTAAATAAGGAAATATATCCTCGATCCTTTGTGCTACATTTAAAATTAGTACAATTTGGTACAGAATATCAAATTATTGACCAGTTAACATAACTTTCAAGTGGGAAATTTGTATTGACACTTTCAGCAGTGAGAAAACACACAAAGGCATTGTAAGATTACCTCAGAAGGCCCAACCAACCACTGGAAGAAAGGTACAGTCAATGCAGCATTGAATTCTGCAGCCCATTTTGTAGGTGGAAACAACTTCTTGAACTGCAATAAAGAAGCTAGCTAGGTAAGCTTTCTGTGTTTGCAGGACAACAACTAGATAAGCTATGCCACAATAAACAACCTAATACAAACTATCATATTTATCTCCAAAAAGAATAGAAACAATAATAATAATAATATCACTCATTGGTTTCATCACTGTTTAACAAGTACTCTATCGCTGCTGCCTCTCAAGTCTCAAGCATTGGAATTTAAAATCGTACTAAAAAACATGAAACAGTTAAGTAATAGTTTAGGGAGTAAGTCCACCTGTTCGGGAGCACCTGGAGGGAGCATAGACAAGAGAATCTCACGAACCACTTCTTGTTGCTGCATGCGATTTCTTCCCTGCATCACTCTCTTTGAAACATCAACAAAACTCTCATAATCATAATCAAACCACCCCTTCTCTATACTCGCAGAACCTTTTTTTGCAGGGGCTGCAAACTTCTCCATCTTTCTAGCAAATAGAGTCATGAACGCTTTCTCAAAGAACCCATCCATGTATTTAGTTTTTTGTCCTAAAGGGGCTGGTTCTCCTGTTGGCTCGGCAATCCTACACTTGATGAAACTTCGTGGTCTACATTTGTGTAATGAAAGATCTTGTGGAGGTCTAAACTGGACAGCTTGGAGGCTGCTTAGAGCCACCATGAATTAATATGCTGTAATGAGCTTTAATTCTTGAACTTTCACTAATGTTTTTGAGTTCTGTTTCTTTTTCTTTTTTCTTTTTATTTATGTTGTGATTTGGGAATCCGAGCAGGAAGAATGTGAATGTTAGAGGGTGTGGTTAATTGGCTGTTGTGTCTGCATTGTTTCCACAGAAAGCATTGTTTCCACAGAAAAATTTAAAGCCATACATTACTTTTCTGTTAGAGATTTTTTATTTTCTTTATTTCTTTTTCATTTGATTTATGGAATTACTAAAAAACTCCCATCCGTTTTCAGAATTACTAAAAAGCCCATTCTTTTTATATGTAAATATATAACCAAATCTATAGATAGATAGGTAGGATACATCCTCGGTGAAGACAAGGTTCGTCAGGTTGATTTGTAGAAAGGAAAGCAAAAGTAAGCAAAAATAAGATGGCGTCTATCTCAAAGATATTGATCCCGTTCCGTTCCAATGTAAAATCCGGGACAAAACAACGATGTTTTTGTCCTAGTTAAAATCCTGGTCAATTCTGCAAAATCCGGCCGAAATGCCCCGGTTCCATACCGAACGTTCCGTTCCAGCTACATAAAAAAAACATTTAACTTTTTAACTTGCACACGTCAGATGTCACTGACATCTTTTGAAGTGAGCTGATATTTTGTAACTTTGTAAGTCAAGTTGATTGACTTTTATAGAAGCAATTACTTACCTTGAAATGTTATTGTTCGATGTGGGATAAACTTTAAAGTCACGGGGTGATACTCCTTTGCTGCTTTCATCGATGTGGGATACTGGGAGGATATGGGAATTGAGATTTGAGAATTCAGCTTTGGTTGTCCACTTCGGCTGTACATGTTTACAACTCTACATGACTACATGCTATATATATATATTTTAAAATTAAAAATATATATTATAAAAAAATAAAAAATAAACCAAAATCAAAACAATAAAAATAAAAAAATATATATTATAAAAAAAATAAAATTGTTGCATCAATTTTGATTTTATAAAAAATAAAAATTATATTTATTTATGTTTGTTTGGTTTTTATATTAATGATGTAGAAGATATTTGATGTATTTTTCTTTTATTTTAGAACATTTTACTTTCATAATATTTTGGAATTTTAAAGATGTTTCTAATTTTGAGATTATGTTTGTATTGTATAATTTAAATTTCATTTATCTTGAATTTAAATTATACTTGTTAAATTAATATTTTATTTTTTTCATATATATAATTAAATAAATATACACAGTACAAAACCGGAATGAAACGCCGGAATGCACTGAAACCGGAACATTCCGTTCCAAAAAAAAAACCGAAACGGTACCCGGAACGAATTTTACAACCCTTGGTCTATCTCGATAAAAGATGGAGGATTTCTGTGCACACTGTCTCGCTCATCTTGGTGCCGCTTTGGACGAGGATTTTTTATTTAATAAAGTAGCAATATATATATATATATATATATATATATATGTATTATTTGGTAGTAAGCCCAATATGCAATTACCCAACAACCCAGCAGGCCAGAGCAAAATCTCATCTTTATAAGAGCCCACCCTCCAAACATTAACACAGACCAAGAAGCAAGATCCATTCAAAAATTGAACTCGGTCCCATTGCACCACAGCAGGGCGACACTAGCTTGCTAGCCTGTTTAGTGAATTTGTCCAGCCCAAATGCCTCTCAATTTTCAACTGATCATCAGTTGTCATTATGACATAATAAATAAAGGAAAAATCCCACTTTCTTTACTATCTGGTCAATGTCCTGGCTGCTGGCAGAAAATGCACGGAGAAGAGGTGTGTCACAAGAAGCACAACGTGGATACATAAATGCATCTCACGCGTTAACGATTAAAAACTCGACACCGACGTGGCTCTTAACTCATTCCTCCCTTTTTCCTGCTTCGACAGTTGTCTTGCAGAAAGCCCATGTCCTGCTGTATGGAGGCCATGCAGACAGAACCCCAGACATGGCCTCTTCGAACACTCAACAGCTCATCTTTGCTTTCAGGTTTTTTCAATGGGAGGAGATCTACGTTTACGTTATTAATACTTGTAGCAGTTCATGAGAACTATGACAGCATAGTTCAGCAGACAAAAATTTATGACAGCATTCAAAGTTTTGCATGGGTCGCGAAGAATTCATCAGACCAAGATTTAGTTGGGGTTTTGACTTTTGATCTCTCATGCATTCAACTGTTTCTGGACTCAGTTTGAAGGTCAACGGGTGATTCAATTTAAGAGCCTGTTCTTTTTTTAGTAATAGCTGTTTTCATGTGCTGGTGGTAGCTTACAGAGAATGTTGAACTTTATCTCAGCGAGTAGTGCTGGTCGGCTTCGTTTTCTTATTGGGAAGTGCTTGGATCATTGATCCAGTTGAAACGCTGCGGTTTAGGATTTATTTGTTTATTTTAACTACTCAAACATCACTTGTAATCTATTTTTTCTAGCTCTATTCGCATAGAAGAATAAATCCATTGATGCTGTGAGTCTCTCTTTCAAGACAACCAGCTATTGCAGGGATGGTCACCTGGTGTAGCTCTACAATGATGCTCTTGAATTCGTTTTTCTCAGCTTTGAACAATGTGATGGTGATGTTAACGACATCATTCTTAGCTTTTGCTCTTGGAAAAATAAAATAAAATAAAATAAAATAAAGGGTGTGGTGAATTCGCTGTTTATTTGAACACATTGCAATATGGACAAGTATAATAAATTTATCATCCTACCCTTACAAAAAAGGTGCAAGTTAATGGTGGAGGGTAGGATTGTTTTGCAATGAGACCATTTTAACATTGATCAGGGACAAGACAAGAATTGTTCCTTTCTTCTTGCATGGTTAAATTACATTAATATTCTTTGAAGAGAGAACATGTGTGCTTGCCATACAGAGGTATTTCTGTCCTTTTGTTTTATTGTGCACAATATAATTATCATATTAATTAGGAGAAATTATCAAAGTTGTTAATTTCGTGCAGTTCCGGCCAGAACGTGTCATGCCAGTAAGAAAACCAGGACGAAACGACATCGTTTTCGCCCCGGTTTTCATTCCGGCTCGTTCCGGAAATTCCGGCCAAAACGCCCCGATTCCGTTTCGAGATCAAAATAAAAAAAAAATCAGAAAAAAAAAGAAGAAGAACTCAACCCATAAATTATATATTAATAAAAATAAAAAATAAAAATCAAGAGATAAAACAGCCTTGTTCGGCATGAGATATGGTGGAGCTTTGAATTATGTCATAAGGATCTTTGAAGATGGGTGATGTCCTCAATAATGTGATGATGGGTCCTTAACAAAAATAAAATCCTTCAAAGCATGATATCAAGGACTCGTTTGTTTTAGTTGATTGTTGCCAAGTGTTTTCTTAACGATTCATTTGTTATCATTGCTTTGTGTGTGTGTGTGTGTGTGTGTGTGTATACACATACAAATCAATTTCCATTTGGTATTAAATTGAGTGCACAAATAAATTGAGCTGTCGAAATCCAGCTAAAAGTAACTTTCTAGCTAGCTCCTAATACATGAAGTTACTTCATAAATAAGCAAAGCATAAAAGTATCAAAAGAGTTATCAATTTTATAAATGACGATATGATATATTACAAGTAAATAGGTGTTTCAAATCACCACCTTAAGTTGTCTATTCCAACTAAAAGTAACTTTCTAGCTCGCTCCTAATACGTGAAGGTACTTCATAAATAAGCTAAGCATAAAAGTATCGAAAGAGTTATCAATTTTATAGATGATGACGATATATTACAATCATATAGGTGTTTCAAATTACCACCTTGAGTTGTCTACGTCCAACTAAAAGTAAATTTGTAGCTCCTAATACATGAAGTTACTTAAAAAATAAGCAAAACATAAAATTATCGAAATAGTTATCAATTTTATAAATGACGACGATGTATTACAATTATATAGGTATTTCAAATCATCACCGTGAGCTGAATGGTCAGGTGTGAACCATAAAGTCTTGAAATACTGTAGGAGAAACCTTGTCATTGATAAAAAAAAAAAAAAAAAAATGGTATTGATGGTTGCATATAGTTAAGCATATCATTGGACTCAATAAGAAATTATTTATATTATTGATATTGTGTTAACTCAAATTAAGACACACACTTGTACTTAGTCTAATTAAAAACCTAAAATTGTCATATTTATTTTAGGATAAATTATATTTGTGAATACGTTTATTCTCTGTACTTTGGTGGTTAGAGAAAAAAAAAACAAGTTTTAAGTTACTTTGAATTAAAAGGCAATTTTATGTGATACTTTGTAATCTTCTATTTTTTGGAGTGATGTTTTTTTATTATCTTGCCTGTGTGAAACAGGACCAAGTTATTGATTTATATAAAATTTTATAAATAGACACGCACAGATATATAATCCATCAATAAAAATAAAATTAACAGCATTGTTTGACCTCATCGGGTTAACAAATCTAACCAACCAAATTAAATTGATTTTCGTCCGCAAATATTAATACTATCATTTAGCCGAACCACACACCCCAGTTAATTATAAATATATTTCTTCCAGAATTTTTGGGATATTTCCTTGTCTTTTCCCAAACTTAAGAAAAAAGAAAAAAGAAAAAAGAAAAAAGGAAGAACAAAGAAGTAGTCGTTACCGACAGTAGTTTTCTCACATTAAAAAAACAAACAAAAAAAAAAAGTTTAGCCGGCCACTAGAAACAAAATCAAGATTTGAAATGCAATTATATGTGAGGCTAATGTACAAAATAAAAGCTATTTATATAAATAAATTATTATTTTCTTTGTAAATTGAAAAATAAAACACCACAATAACAAAAAAAAATATCCAACCTAGAATGACACATGTTTGAGAATATGATTGGAATTAGTTTTGATATTATTTTTTATTTAAAAATGTATCTAAATCATATATATATTTTTATTTTTAAAAAATATTTTTAATATCAACACATATGAAAATCATATAAAAATACTTTAAAAAAATTAATGTAGGCGGGCTGGCGGCCAAATAAATAAATAATACAGAAAAATACAAAAATTGCAAATAAAAATATTTTTTTTAGGAAAATATAAAATATGTTGTTTTCGTGCATACGACCAATTCACTAGCATATTTTTTCAAAATTCATTTTCTTCAAATATATATACTATCTCGGAGTTTGAAGAAAAAAATGTGTTTTTAACATGGATTTCGCGAAAAAAATCATTTTTTGTATTTTTGGATTTTACAACATGTTTGTAAAATCCAAAGGGTATTGGCCAATATTCCAAAAATATAAAAACCTTATCTTTGGTGATTCGTATTATTCATTGTCGATATTTGGATAAATAAATCATAAAAGGGTTAATATCCAAAATATTAGCGGGGATAATTTGTTTATTATTCACTGTTGGTATTTGGATAAATAAATCCTAAAAGGGTTAATATCCAAAATATTAGCGGGGATAATTTGTTATTATTCATTGTTGGCATTTGGATAAATAAATCCTAAAATGATTAATATCCAAAATATTAGCGGGGATAATTCGTTATTATTCACTGTTGGTATTTGGATAAATAAATCCTAAAATGATTAATATCCAAAATATTTTTACAAGGATAATAAGTCATCATCATTTAACCAATATATTTTTGAAAGATCAATATTATAGCAATCATAAGACAAACAAAAGCACCAAGCAGCTTACCTTAGGTAAGGTGTATTAGGGATGCTAAAACCTTTACTTAACGCAATCAGTTCTTTACTTTAGAATCTCTGAAAGATCAGTTTTAGGTTTCTTAGTAACCTTAATACTAAGTGACGACTTCTTTTTTCACGAAAATAAAGATAAAACCCTAACACGAGTATCTCCACTCGCGGGAAGAGTCGTCACAATGCAGTGCTCTCGCGGAGGGTACAATATTTTTTTAAAAAAATATTTTTATTTTTTATTTTAAATAGAAATTTTGATATTTTTATGTGCTAGTATCAGAAATAATTTTTAAAAAATAAAAAAATAATAATTTTAATATGTTTTTCAACGAAATTAAACAAGTTTATATATATCACTAATTGATACACATGGCACATAGATAGAAAACAAAAGGTAGCGTACATGGGGAAACGGACATTGAAAAATTTGGTGCTTTCTTGTGTTTGTAAACCTGTACTTTCTATTTCGTCATGTCGGGATCAAAAATTTCCACGTGTTTGTTGTATCAATTCGGAAAAATAAAACCTTAATAAAAAAAGATGTGGTTCATGTCCACCCCGTGTTTCTAAAATTTAGTCAATGTAGCCCAGTTGGATTAAATTGTGCCATTTACAATTTTGGAAATATTTTTTTTTTAATCAATATTTTCAAAAATCTTATAATGATCTGTCATTGAGATTTGTCAAATGTTAAAGAAATAAAAAATAACTTGTTTGGAAGAAAAACTTGAAATTCTGAAATATTCAAGGAATAAAACAATTCAAAATGCTTTGATTTGTACTTCTAGTTTTTAAAATTATAATTTGTATGTAGTCCAGTTATGTAATTACAAAGGTCAGGCTAACCAGGTGTTTGAGAGTGCTTTTCAAAAGTATTTTTAAAAAAAATTGAAAATTTTTATTTTTATTTTTAAGTTTAAATTAATAAAATTTGGTGTTTTTAAATCATTTTGATGTGTTGATATCAAAACTATTTTTTTAAAAATAAAAAATATAATTTTAATGTATTTTTAAATGAAAAACACTTTCAAAAACAATCGCAACCAAACTCCCAAACAGAAACTAGTTAGAGGGTCATCAACTATTTTGCAACGCAATGATAGTAAATATATTTATTTTAAGCAAATTGTCATCGCAAATATAAAGTATGATGGCATTCAAAGCAATTATTTTTATTATACATGTTTAAATGTCACTAATTTAATTTTAAAAATGATTATATCGATTTCAAGCTAGCATTTTTAGTAAAAAATCATTAAAAATTTAATGGCACAAATATATTTAGATTCAACTAGTCCGTGACCCATGGTATGCTATTGCAAGGGGGGAAAATTCATATCATTAAAAATTAAGAAAAGGTTATGATTCAAGGTACGAAATTTTATCGAGGTATGTATAAAAATGAATTTCTAGATAAAAAAAAAAAAAAAAGCATCAACCTTAGCTCTCTTCCAACCGTGGCTAGAATACGAGGATAAGCAAACGATGCTTGAACAACTTAGTATTGTTTGATATTATGTTTTAAAAATATTTTAAATAATTTTTTTATTTTAAATTAAATATTGTTATTTTAAAATTATTTTTATATGTTGATATCAAATTACTTTTTTAAAAATAAAAATATTTTAATATATTTTTAAACGAAGATCACTTTAAAAAACAACATCAACAACGTATACAAACGCGCATTTAATGATATACGTGTGTACAAAGACATGTGAGCGTGTAAGATATTGAAGTGAATTTAACCATGGATTAATAACACAGGGATATACATATGATTGCACTTAATTAAATATATCACAATATAACTGATGGAGGACGGCCCGTACCAACGAGCATCATGCAGACACGTCGTTTTTGGAGGCTGATAAAAAGTGGTTGATAATTAAGTACCCCCCCCGGCCCACATTGATTTGATAATTTTGTTTCCAAAAATTGGTTGCCCATCATTTATTTCCTTCGTTTTTATTTCCTCAGCAAATTTGATACTCACACTACCTTCACATCAAACACTGAAAAACATTAGTGGTCCATATGCTATATGAAAATACATAAAAGTCAAACTATTGTGAGCCAGGTGTTGGGGCTAGATGATCTTTTTCTGTTTATTCTTTTCCGTGTTTTTTTGACATTTCAAAAAATATTTACCAATTCACTTGCACTTTATTTCTTACATGATTCTTAAATACTATCATAAATATAATAGTATCAGAGTCTTATTGACCCAGCGGTCACGAGTTCAAATCTCACCATCCTCATTCTATTTGATAAAAATCAAGCACAAGATAATATGGGCCCGTATAAGTTTCAAGCCCAAAAGGACTTTCACTTGAGGATGTGTGTTAGAGAATAATATAATCATATTCTGGGACCTCACCTAACAACTTAAGTTTTTAGGTGAGATGGTTCCTTGATATAATTTTATTATTATTATTTAGAAATCCTTTTTAATGAAGGAATCGTTTTCCTTTCTTATCAATAAATTGATGTTTTTAAACACTTAATATAGCAACGATGGGATTTCTCTAGACAAGGTGTTTATGAGTGTAAACACCAAAGTTATTTGATGCGCTTCACAAACGATTCCAACTTGAAGTTATGTTCGTCTATATTTATATTATGAAAGTTGAAAGATATATAGAATTCTAAACATCATTTTTTTTTTAATTATTTAGAAATCCCACGAATAAATAATGAACTGGCATTGATAGATATTCTAGTCGATCTCAAAGTTTTACATGCTCCCAAAAACACTCTCATCCTTCCTCATTAAAGATCTTTAATAGAGAAAAAAACTGCTTGAGCATTATATACAAAGAATGGAGGCCTGATAATTATAAACTTATCATTCTTGATACCAGCTTTGAACCAATCATTCAATAACATATGGTGTGGATGGTTAAGAGTTCAATTTCCTAGATCATCGTGTAAGATAAGCTCAAAAACACACATAAATACCAACATCCTAAATTTCAAAAGCACGATCCCTGTATTTTTAGAAAGATTACAGGATAAAGATAAGTTCAAACTATCTCAACAGTGCAGTAATGCTGATAGGAAAGTTTACAGGCACAAAGTACTATTACTAGCTAGCTAGAATATCATCTCACCATCGAGCAAAAACTACTTTATTTTGACCCAGGATCCAGTCATCTTCCCATTTTCATCCGCTAACCCATCGATATAGATCAAGCAATGGATTTTTTCATCTGTAAGCTCACCTCAGGAGTTTGGGCGGTGGTGAGGATCATAATGGATGCTGCTACCTAAGAGGATGGGATCATGTGGGCAAGACAGCCTGCAATAAATAAAAGAGGTTCGGAGAGAGCTGTTCAATTTTGAAAAATAATCCTTGCATTAATGCGTCAGGCACATATTTCTGATCAAGAGAACTAAATGATAATCACGGTAGACTTATATAATTATTAATTTCAGGATATCTTTGAAATTAATTGAAATACACGCAAGCTAACCCAAACAACTTAGTTAACAATACAACTTAAAAAACTAACAAATGATGAGTTGTAACTTGGTGGATGAGAAAAAAAAGGTGACGTCGAGAAGGTACAGTAGTTTTTTTAAAGTGCAAGAAAGAGATCTTTTCTCTAGAAAAAAAAATAAATCTTTTCCTGTCCTTCAGATTATTTAATCAGAGAGAAGTTCGAGTGTTTTATCAATGGTCTTGTTTGTTTATTTTCACTTGAAGAGGCAAAGCAAAGAAACTTAAGTGTACGTAGTCTTACTATTTGCTGAGAAGAATTGTTTGTTCTCCTGCAGGGGAGGTTCAACCACCACCTAACTTTTCTCCTTGGCCAACAAACGATGTTTAATGAAACAATCAATTCAATTATCTGCTATCTCTCGTAGCTAGTGCGTGTTCCCTCTCCCCCTCCTTCTCTCCCCAATACGTTTTAAGAAGGTAGAAAACAAAAGCCCTCACGCTTCATCAAGTGAGGCACATTTTGGAAGTTGTCAACAAGGCAGGGAAACATTGTTTCCACAACCATTTCAGAGAACTCTGAATCAAGAAATCAAGACTAAGAAGAGAGGCATGTGTGCTTTCACTGACATTCTGAATCTACTAGGAACAAATGAAATCCTTAAACTTTCCCCCTCGTTGCTAGCTTAATCTCACTACTCCTTCTTCGTCTTCTTCTTCTTCTTCATGTCTCTGTATTCGTGTCTCTGGGGTCTAATCTTCTGTTTGAAAGGGGTGGCAGTGATGCCTATCAGTGAAAGGGCTGTGATGGGAAAAACCATGATGGTTTTGACATTAACGGTCAGGGTTTTACACGATGCAGTGAGCTTCATTGCGTTCTCTTTTCTAGACATTCTTGATCTCGTTCTATGCTTTGCGTTCAAAGCTGTGGATCTCATCGTTGAAGCTGAATGGAAACCTTGTTATTGCACCTCAGCTAAGGAAGCCATAACTAGTTGTGGCAAGATCCTGGTCTCCGAACAAGGCGAGTCCAAAATTGTTTGCCTTACTTCTACCAAGTTAAGGTTAGAAGAGATCTCAGACACTCTTTACGCTCGTACTTCGTTAGCGTCTGAGATTTCAAAATCAACTGTGAACGAGCTGAAGCGAATCAAGGTGGAGGGGAAGTCCAGTACTGTCACGGTACAGCCATCCGAGAAGATGAAGAAAGGAACTATGAGATCCACATTCACTGTCAACTCTACCATTGTTGAAATGCTTCAAGGGAAGATTGGAGGGCAGCACTCACATCCCATTTCAAGATGGTCTGACTGTGATTGCAAATTTTGCACTTCATGGACCACTTCTAGCAAAGAAACCCTCTTCGTTAGAGCTGAAGGACCTAAAGGTGATGAATTTAAAAAATAATAATCGTCGTAATTAGGAGCATATGGTATACACTAGTTATTCATTTATAGTACTTCTAATGTGCAATTATTGATTAGTTCAAGTCATCGAAACTAATGTGGGGTTTGTAATGTGTGGTCAGAAAAGGGAAAAGGAGATGTCCTCTTCATTCATGGATTCATTTCATCCTCAGCATTTTGGACAGAGACATTATTTCCAAACTTCTCACATGCAGCCAAGTCAACCTACCGATTATTTGCCATCGATCTACTGGGATTTGGGAGGAGCCCTAAGCCAGCCGACTCCCTTTACACGTTAAGAGATCATCTGGACATGATTGAACGCTCCGTTCTTGAGCCATACGAAGTCAAATCCTTCCACATTGTTGCTCATTCTTTAGGCTGTATTTTGGCCCTGGCACTTGCCGTAAAGCACCCCGACTCGGTCAAGTCCTTAACCCTCCTCGCACCGGTAAGAGCCTGTTTTTTTTTCTCGCCATTCAAGAATACCGCTCAAATTTTTAATGCATCGATCTCGGGTTGATTTATGTGATAATGGCAGCCGTATTACAAAGTACCGAAAGGAGTGCTGGCAACGCAGCATGTGATGAGGCAAGTAGCTCCAAGGCGTGTTTGGCCGCTGATCACGTTTGGTGCATCGATCGCCTGCTGGTATGAGCACATCAGCAGGGCAATTTGCCTTGTCATATGCAAAAATCATCGGTTGTGGCTGTTTCTTACCAAACTAGTCACAAGAAACAGGTAAACTCTCATCGAACCTCCACCACCTTAAGACCTGTCCATAGAATTCAAGTGCCGTGATAAAACCCAAACTTCTCCTTTTGTTCATAATAAACGCATTTTCATGCTTTCGTGCTCATATTCATAACTACCCACCAAACTCCTTACTAATTTGGTCTTAATTTATTTCCCTCTTTTTTTTTTTCTTATTTGAAATAAGTATTTTATTCGGACCTCTTCAAATCTAATTTCTCTTAAGGCAAAGGAATCTGGGGATTTAAGTAATTTTGCACCGGTAATTATAAACTCGATCTTAAAATTTTATAATAGCAAGAAATGAGTAGACCTTGTGTTGCACTGGCCACCTAATTCCCGGACACACGACGACACCCAACCTCGTCCACAGACCTTCTATGGCAGGTCTATTTTGGGATATGACACCTGTTGTTATATTTTGAGCATTTTAAATCAATGTTTTTAAGTGTGGTTGATGTTATTTTTTAAAATATATTTTGTTTAGAAATATATCAAAATAATATTTTTTTTTATTTTTTAAAAATTATTTTTGATATCATCACATGAAAGAATAAAAAAACACCAAAAATATTTAATTTAAAATATAAAATAAATTAAATTATTTTTTTTTCAAAAATATTTTTAAAACACGACATAGATGGGGTTGTGTTTGCCTGCGTTTTAATTATAGTTTTACCAATAATTTATTTTTTATTATTTAATTAAAGTATTTTAAATAAAAAAATATATTAGTTTAATCTATTTATATATAAAAAAATTCTTAAGCAACTCTAAAACCGGAGCCGAGGTGCACCGCCGCGCAATTAACAGTGGTCATATTCAAATTAAAAGAGGTACTGTACATGTGTCCATCATCTTTTTATTGCCGGCCCTTGACTGCCCAGCCAGAAGATCTTCGAAGTTTCATATTATGGGTTGAAGTTTTATACTGTTTTTTTTTTAAATATTTTTTTTCAAAAAATATTTTTATATTTTGTTTTAAATTAAAATTTTAATTTGTTGATATAAAAAAAATATCATTTTAATATATTTTTATTTTTTTTAAATAACCTCAATTACACCACCAAATATACCCTGAAACTAATTGCAAGTTTTGGTTTCACAAATGTCGATTCCTCCTTTTAAAATTTGGTGATCCAAAAGTTAAAATATGCTAATTTGTTCCAAATAATGCATCATGGTAGTAAAATTGGTAGCTTCTAATTCTCTCAGGTTTCTAAATTTATTAATTTGGGGGGGGGGGGGGGGACTTAGGGAAGCTTTGAAGATTATTTTTGCTTGATGTAGATTCCAGGAACCAAATTAAAAAAGATTTAGAAAAATCCTTGATGTGGAAAAGCAGTAGCAGCCATTAATGATATACATTTTGGTAGGTGAGTCGTATAGTAAGTTACTCTAAAAACAAGGGTCAAGTGTCCATCAGACCAAGTCAGAAGTGACGGGACAGGTGTTTGATGTAGAAATAATCTATTTATTTTATATACATCTATCTGAATTTCATCTCCCTTCCCTGTTGACATGAATGCAAATCTTTGAAAAAAAATAAAAATGTACAGGATTAAGACATTCTTAATTGAAGGGTTCTTCTGCCACACCCACAATGCTGCATGGCACACCCTCCACAACATCATTTGCGGCACCGGCAGCAAGCTTGAAGGGTACCTGGATTCTATCCGCGACCACCTCAAATGCGATGTCAACATCTTCCATGGAAAAAACGACGAGCTTATCCCAGTTGAATGCAGCTACAATGTTCAGCAAAAAGTTCCTCGCGCTCGAGTTAAGGTCATCGAAAATGAAGATCATATTACAATTGTTGTTAATAGACAGAAGACGTTTGCCAGGGAACTTGAGGAGATCTGGAACAGATCAAGTGGTTGATAAGACTTTCTTCTTGCTCAAGCTCGATCGAAGTCGGTTCCCACATGCATAAATATTTCCTGTCCGAATTAGGTATAATTAAATAACCTAAGATTGCTGGGTTTTTCTTCTTCTTTCTTTTGCCCTTCTTTAATGCTACTTCGAGGTCGAAGTCTCAGCTCGCAAGGCCATGTGAAATGTATAGGCCTGCGAATATGATAAGATAAAAAAATATTCTCTAAATTAAATATCTCTCTCTACAACATTTTTTTCAAAGTTTCCTGGCTCTCTCCACATTGTTTCTTGGGTTTGCCTTTCATATAGAGTGTTCGATGAGTTGTATGGTCAATCCATAAGTGAAACGATGTTTAAGCAATAAATTCGGGTCACACATTCCTGTAATTCATCATCCTATAGCAAATTCAAAAGTTATTTATTATTTATTTTATTTTATTTTATTAATTTCTCTAGGGTTATTAATGTTTGAATACTGCTATCGAAACGAAATGCCATCAATACTTACATCTACCTTTCAGAACAAACTGAATTCTTCTTTATTGGTTGGATGAAAAACAGCCAATGAAGTGTTGGGATTGAGAGACAAGAAATAATGCGAATCCGTGATTTAGGTTTGGCTTTCATAATGAGAAGTAGAGTCCTGCAAGATTGTTTTAAATAGGCAGCGTATGAAATTTTACCTCATTGAATGCAATCTTCTTGATAAAAAGTAGATTTTCAATTAAATTACCTGTTTTCTTAAACAACCATCTTAGGATTTTCTCAACAGAGATGTATTTAATTTTTATAAATAGATATTAGTTTCATTTATCATTTTTTTATGATATACATAATTTTATTAATTGAATATTTTTTAATTATTAATAGTCTCAATTCATTGTAAAATCTTCTATAACTTCCTCACACACAAAAAAACATTTTCAATCAAAATACTATTTTATAAAACATATTATTCTTGTAATTAATGGTCCTAATTTATTTTATAGTCTTTTATAACTTCTTCATAAATAAATAAATAAAAATTTCAGCCAAAATATATGTATTTAAAACAATATTTTTAGTATTTCCAAAAAACGAATTGTTTAGTTTTTAATAAACAGGAGTTAGCTTTATCTTATTTCTTCAAATTTCTTTTAAGAAACGAAAGAAAGAAAGATGGGTATTTGGAAAAGTTAATTTTAATATTAAACATTTCTTTCTTTAAAATTGTAAAGTAGAATGGCTGATATTTAATTTGTTTTCATAGTATTTTTAAAAACTAAATTGTATATTTTAGAATCAATCTTCAACACCATTTAAAAAAAATAAATATATGGCTTCATTAAAAGAATTTAAATTCAGTTCAATTCACAAGTTAAAATATGTTGCAAGGGTTTGAGAAATGTGAATGAGTAATTAAAGCATGCAGTAGATAAAACCAAAGTAATTCAGACATGAACTATATATATACAGTAACTAAAATACAAGTATATGTCTTGTTCACAAATCATCGTAATTAAGTTGGTCCTTTCTTTCTACGACCTACTTGTCCTATGATATTCAAGGCTGCCCATGTGTATCATCTGATCTTTCTTTCCGCAATACCATCTATACCGACCAAGACTAAAATGTTATTGTCAGGGCAATTTTTAAAAGTGTTATTTGATCGAGAATTAAGTTTTTTTTTTTTTTCAAGTTTCTTACATTAATATATTAAAATTATGAAGGTGTATTGAAAAAACATATCAATTTAGTTTGTTTTTATTTTTATTTTAAAAAACAGCTAATCGGCAAACACGCATTTAATTATTTATGGCCGGAGAGAATAGCATTTAAATAAACTGTCGACGAACCGAATTCCAGGTCCAATCAGTCCAAATCAAGTGAAGAGAAAGCCTTCCTACCCCGAGAGGCCGAGACTGTTTTAACAAACTATCATTAAATAATCAAATTATTCATGATAACACATGGTAGCGTAGAATGTACCAATTCAATCTGTGGACCAGCCAAGCTGGAAATATAATAATTAAAGTGTTGAGAATATTGGGATGACAGGTCTCCCCCAAGTCTACCTCTTGGTCTTCCCATCAACACCTCATCAGGTTGGCCACAAGTGTCTACAAAACTTAATACACCGCCATGCAGGTGAAAATCGTGAAGTTTTATGCGTATTGTTCCTGACAAGGTGTTTTTAACCATCCATGTCTTTTTCTGTAATTAAACGAATTATATTGTTCCTCGAGGACAGCATCCATCGACCTGATTTCAACATCTCCAGCTCGGTTGTGGGCTAGATGGATGAAGGAAATTTCTAATTTGGTTGGCTGAGTGTAATCCAGCTCTCACGGCGTCGTGTTAATGTTTTTATGAGAAGCAAAGCCTGAAGCAATTGGGTGCCGTTGGCTAACCTGATGGATAGTAATATCCAGTGTGGCTCAAGCCCGCACGCCTGATCTTAATAGGTTTGGTGAAGGAACGAACCTAACAATTTTGCTACTTGTGATGTAATATTAGGGTGGGTTTGGTATTGCTTTTGCTTTTGTGGTTGAGGTTTGAAAAAAAACAGTTTCATAAAAAGCGCTTTAATTGCAGTTCAAAATAAGTTTTGAAGTGTTTGGTTAAAACTGCTTTTGAGTTTGAGATTAATGAAAAGCAGTTTCATGTGTTTGGTTACCAAGCTTTTCATATTGCTTTTAACTTGTGAAATTACTTTAAAGGGTATATATAAACATACTTCTTTTTATCGATTTTTTTTTTATTTTATCAATTATTTTTCATCCCACTTTTCTCTCTCGTTTTTTTAATGTTAATTAAGAAATACATTTTTGTTTTGTTTTTTAAGTTATTTATTAAAGATTCTATTTTTTTTAATAACTATTCTTCATCCCACTTTTTTCCGGTTTTTTCTTAAAATATTTTCATTTTTCCTGCTATCATTCTTCATCCATTATTTTGTTATTTTTCACGTTTTATTCAGGTGAGAGGAGAAGAATGAAAGCAAAGGAAAACCAACAAAATGCTCCCACCACTGGTACGCTCTGTGTCTTGAGAGAAACCATCAACAACCCTCCTCCTCTCCTTACCCACCATCACAATCAAACCAGCAGGAGAGACATGGGCATGAATTTGTATCCAACACCATCACAATCACACCAGCAGGCCCTTGTTTTAATCCACTGATTTATGATCTTCTTTGACAAGAAGCAGATTAACAATTAGGAGATGAGTTTGTGTATAATTTGCAGATCTGTTGAGTTTGAGGACGGGAGGGTGAGGAACGGAGACAATGAGGAACGAGAGGTAGATGGTGAAGGGTGATGCAATCAGGGACGAGAATTAGGAGATGGGTTGTGTAAAATTTGCAGATCTGTTGGGTTTGAGGACGGGAGGGTGAGGGACGGAGACAGAGTGAGTAACGAGAGGTAGATGGTGAGGATGTTTTAGAGTATTTTATTTTCTATGGTAATTTAAAACAAAACTGAAGGTTCAATCGCCGTTTACAGAAATGAAAAAAAAAGGTAATACCTGCTTATTTGCAAACTCCGTTTCCATACAAAAATTATGTGGGCCCCTTGTGCAACTTCTGCATATGAAAGTTTACTAAACACATACTAAGCTAGTTAAGAGGACGTGAGGGATTGCCAATCGATTGCTAAGATCGATCTTGTAAATCCACATGTCTAGTTCAAGTTTCTCTACCTTATGGCTTAATAATAAACACAACTTTTTGATGTAAACAGCACAAAAAGACTACCAATTTGACTCCTTTCTCTAAATAAAACAAATTATAGATGAAGTATTTCCAACTCTTTCACGTCATTTTCAATGTCTTTTTTGAAAATTTATTTCCCCATGCATTCAACTATCAGCACATTCATTTCATTTTAAGATGAAGAGAACAAAGCGCAAAGCAAGAAAATAAATAGAGGGACCAAAAGAAGACCAACCTCACTTAAGAACCAAACAATTGGAAGAAAATAAATCACATTGCCTGCAAATATATAGTAAAAAAAATGTAGAACCTTTATTTTTTCAAAGAAAATAACCTAGAGGAAATCACATTCAAAAACCCATAAACTGCAAAAAAAAAAAAAAAAAAAAAAAAAACTAGAAAAAAAAACTTTCATCCACTCACACACAAAGAAACCCTAATTATTTTTTTCCAATCCTAGTCGTTAGCCATACATACAAAGTTAAAAAAAACAAGTACGACACTTTTTCTCCTTCTTGCCAATATCTTATCATAATTGCTGATATCAAAAATAATTTTAAAAAATAAAAAATATTATTTTAATATATTTATAAAAAACAAACAATTTTAAAAATAACTCAATCAAACTGCCAGTCTTCTCCCTGGCTCGAGCCATTAAAAAATCAATGTTTGATTTTTAATGAGGACGTAAGCAATGCCATATTTTTAATCTATTTCATTAGCCACCAATACATACCCATTTTTCACCAACACTAACAACACCATACTCCAAGAACTCTCTCTTATTAACCTAATCAATAAATTTTAGGAAGAGAAAGAAGAAGAAGCTGTGTAAGACCCCTCAGTCTCCCTTTTCAATCGGCGATGAAGCATGGTGACCACAAACTGACAGACAGTGGTTGGAGCATGTAAAACCCACCCAACATTATTTTATATGGCCCATTTTGGAAATTGAATTATGTTTAATGCGTTTGTTCTGATTGTTATTGAATTTGATGGCTGATTATAAATACATGCGATTCGAAATTTATGGAAAAAGGATGTGTGGGTGTGTGTCTTTGTACTTTATTTAAGCTTGTGTTAAATAAATGCAAAAAAATAATAATTAACTACATGCTTTTATTTGTATGATGGCCAAGTTTATCCAATAGAATCATGTGTTGCTTTTATTGATAAAAAAAAATAATACGGAAATATATGAAATAAGAAAATCTAAAAAACTATGTTGCATGATTTAGCATTTATTTGAAACACTAAAATTCAAAAATAATATTATTTGCTTGCAATTCAATAACAAGTTTATTAAGCCTCACACAACTTTATTCGAATAACAAAATATTTTCTCGACTTATATATATACTAGACAATGCCCCCGCGCTTCGCCGCGGGCGGTAAAATATTTTTTTCAATGTAAAAAATATTAATTGGGTGTATTTTTTTATTATAATATAAATTTAGCTAAAATAATAAATCTGTGCAGAATTCATGTCAAGTGCAAGTTTTCTATAAAATATATGAATTTAAAATCGATATAAATTTATTTGTTTAGTAGTTTCAAACGAAATAACCAGCATAAATTTATCATCATCATTAAAAAAGCAAGAAAACTCAGATATCTGAATTATTAAGTTCATTGTATTAAGATTAGTTCATTATATAATTCAATTTAAATCAAACAAAAATAAAATATAAATTGTGAAAATACCTACAATAATCAAATAAAAAAATAAGTTGTTAATTTTCTATCAACAAAAAGACGAAAACATAGATTGAAAATTCATCCTGACGTTATTGCCATTATCATTGCTATAAAAGCTAAAATTATTACTAACATTACAACCAAAAAAGTTAAAATAATTAAATTGCCATGAAAAATAAAAAACAAGCAAAAGATTTTTATAAAACAAGAATAAAAAAATAATAACTAAAATTATCATTATTATTGAATAAATAATAAAATCATAAAAATCATATAATCTAAAGAAAAAATAAAGAAACAAAAAACAAACAAACACGAATAAAAGGAAAAATAGAGTAATATTACTTTTAAAATGATCACCGATATAAATTAAAATTTCAGGAAAATCTTTAAAAAAAATCAAAAGATTTTTATAAAAAAAAATAATCACTAAAATTATCATTATTATTGCCCAAATAATAAAATTATAAAAATCATCTAAGCCAAATAACAAATAAAAATAAAAGAAAGCATCTAGCCATGGCACTCGCGCCTCGTCGCGGACGGAATCATATTTTTTTCAACGTAAAAAAATATTTATTATGTATGATTTTTTTTATCATAGCATAAATTTAGACAAAATAATAAATCTGTATATAATTTTTATGAAGTGCAAGTTTTGTATAAAATATATAAATTTTAAACGAATATAAATTTATTTGTTTAGTAGGTTTCAATAAAATAACCAGTATAAAATAAGTTGTATTTTTCTATCAACAATAAGTTGCACTGTGGATTGCAATAGTCTTTTTTTTTTCCATCATATGAACAGTGGAATAATGTTTTTATCTTATTTGAGGATATTATGATTATTATAAATGAAAGAAATTGAAAATATCTCTAATACCATGATATTATTTAAAACACACTTTATATAATAAAATGAATATATAAAAAACTAATATATATTTTTAGAAGTTCTACGCCGCACGCGCCATCCAAAATGTGCATGAGCTCTGAAATTGGCGTCGCGCCCGAAGACGCGCCCATAACACCGCTATAGAAAATATAATTTGTAAATTACCAATACACCCCTATAACCAACTCTTGGATTTTGTCTTATAGGGGGGTATATATGTACTTATAGAACTCGCGGTGCGCATCAGCTGATCCAGACACACCGATTATAAAAAAAGGGTCAGAGGATTAGTCATGGTGTGCTTAAGTTAACCCAGAGACCCCGGTTATAAAAAAATATTTAAATGGGAAAAAAATATAAACATGAAAGCACTATAGCAATTCATATTATTTTTTTTTAAATCAGTCCGGGAATTAGTCGTGGTGTACTTAAGCTGGACTGGAGACCCCAGTCATAAGAAAATTATATAAGTGAACAAAAAAACGTATAAGAAAAAAAATAAATAATAATAATAAATTGGTTCGGAGATTAGTCATGGTGTGTCCACGCTGGCCTGGACACCCCGATTATCAAAAATAGATTTGGTACGAGGAGTAGTGGTGGTGCACTGGAGCTGACCCGAATATCGTGGTTATAAAAAAAATATATAAGTGAAAAAAAATGTATACGTGAAAAAAAGAGTTTAAGCTGGCTGAGAGACCATGGTTACAAAAAAATGTATAAGCGAAAGAAAAAAAAAAGTATAAGCGTGAAAGCACTGTAGCAATCCATATTGTTTTTAAAAAAATTCGGCCCAAGAATTAGTCGTGGTTTGCTTAAGCTGGTTGGAGATCCCGGTTATAAAAAAAATGTATAAGTGACTAAAACAAAAGTATAAAAAAAAGAAAAAAAATGTACCAGCAAGAAAGCACTTTAGAAAAAAAATGTGGGTCCGGGGACTGTAATGGTATGCATAAGTTGGCCTGGATACCCTGATTATCAAAAAAATTTGGATATAGAGATTAATCGTGGTGCATGTAAGCGAGCTCGGATACCCTGATTATTAAAAAACAAAAAAAACAAAAAAATATATAAATAGAAAAAGAAAAAAAATATAATAAGAAAAAAATGAAAAAAAATATAATAAGGAAAAAATACAAAAAAAAAGGCAAAAAAAAGAAGAAGCAAAAAACAGAGGAAAAAAATAAGAAAAAGAATAATTAGGGGAAATAAAGCAAAAAAAAAGAAGAAGAAACGAAAAAAAAAGAGGAGCGTAATCATAAAAAAAACAAAAAAAAAAGGCAGAAAAAAAGAGAAAAAAAAAAAACGCAATCAGAAAAGAAAAAAAAGCAAAAAAAAAAAATAACTATTGCAATCCACCGTGCACTGTGTCTGAGTGCACGGTGAATTGTCCACGCCTTTTATATATATAGTAATATATTTAACACGTGTCTATATTTCTACATCTCAATTTCTAATTGTTTTAGCCTCTCCCCTGGCTTAAGGCATTACAAAATCAATAATTGATTTTTTAATGAGGACGTAAGCAGTGCCATTTTTTTTGTTTTCATTTCTAAGAAAGCCAGTAAATCTCGTCTGAACTTTTTTTTCCACGTTTTGTTATGTTAAATTAATAATTAAAATGAATTTTATATAATAATCACTTAATGAAATTCATTTTACCTCCTCTGGCCGCCCCATTCATTTTATATGCGAGAAATACGGTTTTCTTCATTTACAATTGCATTTCAGTTTTATTAAAAAACAATTCAACCAATTTGTGGGGAATAATGCAGTTGAATTAGTCATTTTAAAAAAAATAAAAAGTTGGCTGACCAAAGGAAAATATACCGTGAATAGAGAACGAGCTCAGTTTTATTATCACAGTGTTCGTTGATGCAAATTATTTGCTTCGATGGGCATGCTAATGAAAAAGAAGAGTCCACACATGACAGCAAGAAATCTGAGCTCAAAGATGCTTACATGGGCAGGCTAAACATAAAACGAGGCCCAGAATGATAACAAGGCCCAGTAATTGGACAGCAAGAATAAGGCTTCAACTTACAGGCCTTGGTAAAAGCCTTACTTAACATGGAGGTGATTGGGCCTGGACCCATATACCTTCTTAAAAGAGAAAAATAGAGTCCATCCATATCCATTACAGTATGGCCTATGAAATGCCCATAACCCCATGTGATTAAACAATATTACCAAAATAATAATAATAAAATACATCTTGATGACCAAATCGCTAACATTGTTTCAACTACTTTTGCTTAATTAATTAGTTTCTGTCTTTCTAGAAAAGAGCATGGGACCCATAAAGTATCTTTGAAGGAAAGCAACTAGCTAATTATAATATATACTTGATTTTTTTTATTTGAGAAAACAACAATTAATTATTACGGAAATATGATTGATATGCAAGAATCCCATTTCTGTCACGTAAACTTGAGTGACTAATTCGACACCATAATCACGTGATGAACTCCCAACCTTTCTTGATTTTGAAATGGAAAAGGACCTGGCTATCCCACCACCAATCTGGGACCAGTATATATGATTTGCGAAGCTTGCAAAGAATAAGGTGCGCAAGGTTTCAATGAATCTTGTCAATGTTAAATCTATATTTTCAACTCTGATGTGTGACCACGTAGACTTACGTGATCATCTCGCCCTGTCCTGGCTTTCAATTCTACTGATAAGGAGTTTTAACTTCTCCATCTCTGCCTGTCACATTAACTGGTTTCTTCTGCTGGTACCGCATGCATGGATATCACAAGGGAATAGAGAGAGCGAAAGAGATTACACTACCTAGGTGACGATGAAAAGAGAGAGAGAGAGAGAGATTATATTCGGGTCTACGTACCTACGATTTCCCATCAGCTTGTACAAGCTTGTTTGTGACTGCTCAGACTGAAATTATCGTGATGAACCCTGTTAAGGAACTAGTTATCACTTGGGTAAACTAGATATTACTTGAGTTATGTTTCAAGATACGATGAATGTAACATGGGCACATAATGTTTTCCAACTCATGTTGGAAGATTAAATTTCAACCGAGATTTAACTCTGAAAATAGATGAACTTCACTTTTAATTTGATCTCAAATATGCTCATTTATCATGATTTTAAACATAACTCCCAACACATATATGCATTAGGTAAAATTATATATGTGTTTGTTTGTTTAGGATAAAGAAGCTTAAAAGTGCACTATAGCATTATTAGGAGGGATAATGTTATCTACGAAGGATCCATGGATATAACTAGATGGTATTTAAGAGTTGCATAGCCTTTTGATTTTGTTTTTCTTATGGATTGCCCTATTTTCAGTAGTATACTTTTAAAATTTAAAATTTTCAATAGGTTGTGCTATTAAAAACATGGTTATAAAATGCAATTTAAAAATTAATACAGGATAAGATATGAATCACGAGTGAGTTGGAAGAGTTTGGTCACCATAAAATAAAAACAAAAATCACAGAATAAGTCCATGAATTGAGAATTGGGTTATAACTGGATGAGATCTGGATCATGAGTCAGCAGAGGTTCTTTTCTTCTTTTATTTTTTTCAACTGGATTGGTTAAGGGTAGTCTGCTAGGTTCCAAAATAACCACCAACTATAACAAAGACAGAGAATATCACTAACTATTAATTTTTAGAATTTGTTTTGAATAAAAGTTTGATTTTTTTTTAAAAAAAAAACATATTTTTATTTTTTTGGTTTAAAATATTTTTATTGTGTTTTTTTTATCATAAAAAATATTTTTCTAAAATATAAAAATATTACTGATTTTCAAATAGGCTCTATTAAGTTACACCTAGTCAGCCCACCAGTGTTTTATTTTTAAAAATATTTCTGTCGTGGAATTTAAAAATAAAATAATTATATATATTTATATTAAATTAATTTAATATTAAAAATAAATCTTAAAAAACAAACCGTTAATGGTTGAAAAGGGAGAGTGCTCGGCAAAATCCAAAACGTCTCTCATTTTAATGATTAGATCGGAATCTCATATGTGAGGACGGGCCTCGTCAGGGTCTCTTCTTGTATTCCTACCATCCGACCTCATTGCTTAAGAACTCAAAGTTTAGCATGCATCGCACCGCAAAGTGACGAGCTCAAGAGAATCTAGAAGATGCACTCCTCGCAGCTTTGGCATATATTGTCAATACTGCAGGGAAAAGCAATCAATCTAATAGCTTGATGTTAATGTAATTAACTCAACTTACCTTAGGACTTTGGATTTTGAAGAAATTATAATTGGAAGTTTAGCATAAAAATCAAATAATCAATAATATGATTTTCTTGATAATGTACCATAATTCTGCCACGTCCCGAAAAACAAAAAACGTAAGGAAACTGTATAAATGGATCGATTACTCTTTAATGATCAGTGCTCTTTATTTTTATATAATCGAGGTGTCCGGGTCAATTTGCGCGCACCACAACTAATACTCGAGTCCACTTAACATCCTGCAAGCTCCATGAGTAAGTAAGACATCACGAGGATAACAAACATATCTGACAAAGCTTAAATCTGGATAAGAATAAGGAAAAGTTCTTCTTAATCGCCGGGTTAAGACCCTGCCGGCGTCAGTGCCTTTTTTATTCCCACGGGAGCTTGGTTGTTGAGGGAAAATGTTGATTCCGAAAACCGAGAGTGCTCCGTCCAAGGGACAAAATGCGAGCTAGCAATAGAACCAAGGAGACGGCAGGGATATTATTTCATGTGAAACAGCTACACCTTCTTGACTATCTTACCGCTTACTTTCTATATCTGAAACGAATCGATTGTAGCATAATAGAATAAATGGACGAAAACCTGTTAAGAAAAAAGTTATTTTTTCTGTAGTTTCTATATTGAGTTCTCGGGGATTAGTAACCGCGCGTATTTTTTATATTCGAGAAAACTCATTCTCTTCTTTTTAGTTATTCCTTATCAATCAAGATTAAACGAGTAAAATCTCGGTTGTCTTGAATTTTTACGAATAAAACACGTACTAATTTAAACTCAAAATCTATAAAATAAATCTCAAATCTTTTGACACCATATCCGTCCTACTGGGTGCTGCAGATAGTCTTTACTAAAGAAGAAAGTTCATTTTCCTTAACCTTGCAGCACCCTAACTTCTGCTTTCTCCAACACGAGTTTCTCATAAGAACAGATAGCGAGAGGTAAAAAAAACACGGGACCGTGCATGCTTTTTAGCAAATATAGACCTAACTTTTGAAGGCCAAGCCGTCGAAAATATAAGAGAAGTTTTGATGCGAAATACTAAGTTCAAAGCTCTGGTGCGATCCCATTTCCCACATGACTCTTCAATAATACTTTAAAGAAATTCAAAATAGAACTAAGAAACTGGTACGGTAATTAAGTTGACCCTTGAAATATCTGTAGTATTCAGCAGAAAAAAATGTCTGGCTTATGAGTTAAGTCTCATTACAAATTAATTTGGGTGCATGCATAATTGTTAGGTTTTAATGAAGTAGTCCAAATTCAAATGCTCGTTGCTGTTTAGACTGTGCAAGTGATCATTACTCGAATAGATTAGAAGAAATAATATAATATACACCCTCGTACAAATACATGAAGAGTGAATCTAACAATTATTAATTTTTTTGTGTGTGTGTGTATTACTATTATTTATTTATTTATTTATTTATTTTATAGAGAAGTAATTATTTTGTTATCCTTATTCTATGGTCTTATCTGAGTGCTATAAATTTCTTGTGAAAAGAAAAAAAAAAAAAAACTTATTTTCTTTGACTTCACGTACAGATTTTTCTTAAATGCATCCTGAAAACTTGGATAAGATGAACTCGCATCCCCTTTTGCATTTTCATTTCTATTTTTTTTCCAATTTTCTTTTCAACTCCATTTTTGTTTTTGAGCATTGAAGATTCCATTTCCGAGTCTTTGTTTCTCCCTTCAGAAGATGATGTGTTTGAAAAGTTAGCATTTGCTAAAAATTGAAGATTGACCAGATTGAAAATTCTAAATGACCGTGTTACACCTGTGATTGTTTTCATATTTAATTGAGAGTAAGGATATAATTTCATCCTTTTTTTCTCTCTTAATGTTGACAAAAAATGAAAATATAAGTTTTATTAATTTGGTCCAAAACGCAAGAATCGAGAATTTATTTGAGCGAGAAAAGCACAATAAATTAAAAATAACAAAAAATATTAATTAGTTTCAACCGAATTGAAGTAATGTGTAGTCCTTAAATTATTGATACAAATTAATTTATCCTCATTTTCTTTTCCACAAAACTTTTCATCCAAGTTATTCAATTAGAACCTCCTATTCCTCTTCTTTCTTGTTACAGTTTTCTGGGTTTTTTTTTTTCTTTTTTGAGACCAGGAAAATTTAGCAGAAAATAAAATAATTGATTACCTTTTCTGATATGTTAATTAGGTGAAAGTAAAACTTAATCTCCTTCCAAACATTAAAGCTCAGGAGAAGAAACTCATCTACATAGCGGTCACCTATATATGATGAATCAAAGCATTAATCAACATCCGTTAAGAGAAGAACTGATCATGTTAGCCTTTTAAGTTCATATAAAATCCATCACTCTGAAAGATTTAATCGCCATTTATACTCTGATAGCTCTAGTTTCTTACAAACCTTAATTTTTGAACCTGGAAGAGAAAAATACCAAGCACATGAAAAAAAAAACTTAATTCAATATCCAATCTCTAAAAATCAAGATCGAAGAACTGCAGATACATAGCATTCATTCATTAGATCAGTAGTACTTAATTTCAAAGCATGACATGAGAGGAAATCAACAAGGGCTAGCTCGAAGAATTGAGCGAGCAAGCAAGCAAGCAATTAATTTTAAGTGCTGGCTTCTGCAATAAGCTCAAAACAGAACATAACTTATTATACAAGTGGGATAATGAAAAACGATCCGCTTAATTCAAGTGCATATGCTAATATCATTTTATGCTGCTCATGACAGGAACTTCACCTGGAGCTTGCTTGTAGCTCAACGATGAAATTATTTCGCATTTCTTACCTCTTACTGCACCAACTTCTTCATTGTTTAGCTGGCTTAGTTCTGCATTCTCTGAAAAATGGCAGCCCTCATAACTTCTTCGGTTACCAACCCGTCAGGGACTCGAATCACAACATCCTGAAGCACCAGCTCCTTGACCTTGGACACGCTCGCGTGATGGACTGGAAACTCCAGGTCTCTCAGTGAATCCATCAATCTTGCCGCCGGATAATTAACATCCGGGGACTGCACTCGGACCAGAGCTTCCGATCCCAGAATCTTCACATCCACCTCCATTTGATTATTGGACATATAATTTGGAGTGGGCCTTATGTGATTCTTCATGGTGCTGGTGCTGGTGCTTTGGTTGTCATAAATGTTTGCATTACCAGAGATCCTTGATTTCTTGGACACTGCTCTCAGCTTGCCTTCCAATTCGTTAACTTTGCTCTTGAGCTCTTTAATGTAAGTGGCTGCATCTGCGAGCAAAGATGCTTTGTCCATCTTGGACACATTCGGAACCACGGATCGAAGTGCATAGAATCGATGGTTTAGCCTCTCTCTTCGCTGCCTTTCTGCTTCCACATGGTTTAGAGGCAATTCTTTCTCACCTGGTTTTCTTCCTCTCTTCTTGAACCCGGTATTATTCTCTGTGAACCCAGCATCTGAATCAGAACGCCCTGAGTCCGAAGACGATCGGCCTTGGCCCGTGGGTTCTTCCCGTGTCTCGCTTTCTTTTTGTTTCTCTAGAGAAGTTCGCTCCTTTTGAACACTTGAAAACATTCCAGTATCAAGGAAATTAGAGAAAGTGCGGTTTGGAATTTGAGGTTGAGATTCCTGGTTGGCTTGCTTTGGAACTGAGCCTGCATTGATGTCTGCACCAAAAACTGATTTGGCTAATTGCACTAGGCCCCAATCTTCACCGATCAAATCCGGGGAACCCAATTCAAGAACCCCGGATGGAGTTGAAACGCAGACGAAAGTCTGAATTCCATGCATCCGAGCTTCTTTGACTCTCTCGCAGTCATAAATTTGTAGCTCATGGTCACCTGTCAGCCAAATGAAAGCGCCAGAGCTAAATGCCCTGCCGAGAATTCCATCTCCAACGGCAAATGCTCGTGTCACCGATAATGTGTAGTACCATTCAGCGACATGATCACCTTCGACCAATCTGTCCATGTCCATATCCTCATTGAAAAGAGACTTTCTTTCAAGACTGAAGCCGAATTTGGAATGGTTTTGCTCGTTGCCTTCCTTGCTTGCGTACTTTTTATTCCCCCGGAAATGGCCATCGCCCAATGATAAAACAAGCCGGCCACCGGCATCTTTCGCTGCCTGCCAGAAGATGGAGTAAACCCACCATTCTGGCCGGCTATGAAGGACGAATTGGAGGCGTTGCTGAAGTGTTGAAGAGGTTTCTTGAGCAAATGACATGAGTGAAGATGAAGAGGAGGAGGACAGTATCTCTTCCATTTATTTAATGTTGTTTCTTTCTCGTTCTAGCTTTTCAGCTCTCCTCCACTGTGAGTGTACAAAAGCCAAAACGTAATTGGAAATGAAAGAGAAGTGGGAGGTTATGCACAAGACATTTGTTCTTATAAAAAGACTTTTTTGAAGCATCGTAAAATAGTGTAGTTTCCACTGTTTGGCACCATTATCACGTGAGGTTAGTGCAAAGATAATGATCCCAACGCTTCGTAAAAATTATGTTCTGGTTTCATTGAATCTTGTCACATCTAGCCTAGAATGATTTTGAATGAGACATTTTGTGACGTTTTAGGGACCATTGTTTCTGTTTATGATATATAGCTTTCAGGTAAGCTGTATTTGCACTTCCTCACAAATTATTACCAAGAATTTTACTTCGATATGAGGGAAGATCCATCACCTGACTTTTTCGTAACATGAATATAGATTTTAAATTACATTTTCTCGTGCCAATGGGGCTTAGCTCTTTACATAATATATTCTATCATGATATATATATAGATGACAGCATAGGGATGAAATAAAACAAATTATAATGCTACTGTTGACATGTCAAATCGACTATGAATATATTTCATCGATGAAGCTAAGAGGAACCAAAACTAGATATTCCTCTCGTCTTTTCATTTCACAATCCTCTTTTAATTAACTACAGTAGCCCACTCTCTCCACATTTCAAAATTTTAACTACTCCCTTCATAAATTCAGTCGCCGTAACCTATCATGTTGATGCAACATCTCATAAACAAAAAAACAAAAACAAAATCAATGGAAAGGTAATTATATCGGCATTACCATTGGATTTTTCACCGGAAGTCTCGCACCCATTATGAATTTTTTTCGTAAATCTTACAAAATATATAGTAGCTTACCTTCAAAATTAGCTCACAAAATATTTTATCAAAATCTAGAGAGCAATTGAATTTCTGACAAAAAAAATAAGAGGTAAAAGTTGAGTTTTGGGCAAGAATATTCCATCAATGATTCCATTGGTATTTATAATTACCAATATAATAGAGAAACTGACGAGATATTGTTTTTATGACAACATTTCATTGCTATGATATTTTGTCAATGATTTTCAATGTTGATGAATTTTTCTCTATTTGTCTACAGGACATTCGTTGATGTTTTTTTTAATTTTCTAGTCATGGAAAAATAGTCTGAGTCATTAGATTCAATTTACGGAAGAAAAAGAATTTAACAAGGATCCTCTTTCTAGTGAGAAATATGACAGCTTTGAAACCTAAAATCCATTTAAAACTGTAAAAATTGCGCTCCAATTCCATGTTAGACAAACCAAGAATAGATAATCTCAGGTTTTCTGAAGTGTTAACTAGTAAAGATTGTGAAATTATCTAGGGATGAGGTTGAGAATGTTACTTAATTAGTTTGAGTTCATCGGCTAGCAAATTTGAATGGAAATACTATAAACCTTTATTTGAATTTGGTAATAGCACACTGCCAAAAAATCTATCAGTAAATTATAATAAAATTTAAAAAACCGACATCATTATTTCCCTTAGTATTTCATTGATAGATTTTTTTTTTTGGTCAAAAACCGACATCGCTATTTCCTTTAGTATTTCATTGATAGATTTTTTTTTGTCAGTAAATGTGGCAACTACAATTTATTTATCTTTTTGTTTCTCGCTTCACGTGTGACCATTCTCGGAGATGAAAAGTACGCAGAAAAAAAGTTTTTATAATTTTAAAATTATGATTATAATTTTTATAAGTCACCACCTTGTATTAAGACACTAGAAAATCTAATGGTCTATAGGAGTCTAAGTAAAGGGACTTGTTGTGCAAGGAGAAGATATGTCACCCTTAGTGCACTCTATCTAAGGTAAACTGCATTATTGTCTGATTATTATTATTTAAGTTAGATTTTTATTCGTTGTTTTTTTTAAGCTTCGAAGTAGATCTCTCTTCGTAAGGTGGTCTCTACCTCACTGAGTTGAAAACCTGATTGCTCGAAAGTCTAAATTTTAACACTGTATTTATTGTTTTTTTAATATCTAAGGGTGTACTTTACAATATAATTTTACATCCCAATCATTAAATTTTATAGCTAAAAAAATGAACAAAAATTGTTGACGAAAGAATTTTGATATTTTGGCCGAACTCTAACAGATAATCATAAACTGATTTCGATATTCTATTTTTTCATTTTAAAACATGAGAAAAGATGCATTTTTGTGAAAATTATGCTTAGAATTTTTTTAGAATTCGATCTTATGCACTAAAACAAAACATTTTTTAGATGCGGTTTTATATTGTTTATGTGTATTCATGATTTGGTTATCTACTAAAATAGACTGAAATGACCCAACATGCTAAAGGGGCTGGGTTGCCTAATGAAATGGGTTGAAATGGCCCAAAATGCCATAGAGAAGAAGTGAAGGAGGTCAAACCGGTGCTAGAGAAAGTGTTGATAGAGAGAATGGTGGTCGATGATGGTTGTGGCAAGAAGGAAAAAGAAGAAATAGTTGTTGATGCATTGCTGCTGTTGTGTGGAGAAGAAAATGGATGGAGGTGTTGTTACCGATGATTCTACTATCGCCAGAGAAGAAGAAGAAGAAGAAAGGGTGTTGTTGGCTACCAGAGAAGGAGAAAGAGAGTTGTTGTTGTTGCTAGTTGTTGGAGGAGGTGAAGGGTTGTTGTGGTTTTCTTACGGTGGGGGAGAAAATGATGGTTTGTGAAGTCTTTGTTCTCTTCTCTGTGATTTCTCTTGTCTCTCCTTCATTCCTTTTTGGGTTTTTTTTTCTTTTTATCTGTTTCCCTTTCTATTCTCTCATCCTTTTCTTCTTTATGATTTTTGTCTGGCCCCCTTTTATACATTTAGCATCAAGTTGTAAGACATGAGATTGTTGTGTATGAAATGATGTGTTACAGCGCAGGTAATGGTGTGTTGCAGGTAAGGTGATGACAATTGCAGGGTATGGTTACTGGGAAGGGTAAGGTTAAGGTAAGTTTGGATTTTTTTTATTAAAATTTTTAAATGATATTTAAAATACAAAAATATTATGCAAAAGTATTAAAAATTAAACAATCAATAGGAGTTATGACAATAAGAAGTTTTTTGGCGTGAAAATCGAGAAGAAAGTTTTGTTTTCTTCAATTTTTGCTATTGATTTCTCCCTCACAGACCATGGATTTCACTTTTATTTATAAATAGAGGAAGATGATAATTTAGTCTACACTGGAGTAAAATTTCAGTCATTGGTTCAAAGCAGAATCATTCCAACCGTTGGTCAGAATAGGTGTCATGAATTGCCAAATTTGACAACTATGATAGTCTATATGAGTTGTCTCTTTTGGGGCTAAATCAACGCATGTGTGGTGTAAATCAACCGAAATTGACCATATGCTAGTATGGTCAAGAATTAATGAAGGATAAAAACATTTAATGAGCCTGCAAAATTGATACCAAAACAGGGTTTTTTTCGGTGAAAATTTAGGGAAGAAAGTTGTTTTTCTTCGATTTTAGATTATGATTTCTCCCTCCTCGGGCCTTAGATCTCTCTTCAATATATACCTAGAGAAATAGGATAATCTAGTCTACGGTAGGCTACTTGAGTTGTTACTTTTGGGGTTGAACCTGTTAGAGAATAATATAAATCATATTATGGGACCTCACATATAAGCTTAAGCTCTTAGGTGAGATGGTTCCTTAACATGGTATCGGTCTCCTTCCCGGTTTGTCAAGAATCATCACACAGCAAATTCAGGAGCTGTTGTTCCAGCAGCTGTCTTGACCAAAGAAATGGTACAAGAAATGATTGTGAGTGCATTTTCTACACTTGGTCTATAAGGTAATGCTGCCTCTTCAACCTCTTCTTGTGTATTAGATTCTGGAGTCACAAATCACATGACAAATTCCTTGAGAGGATTGAAAAATCTCAGAAAGCATAAGGGAATCTCACAAATTCAAACTGCTAATGGCAATGTTCTTCCGATTGTGGCTATTGGTGATAAACCACCATTGAAAGATATTTATGTTTCCCCTAATCTTACTGTGAATTTGGCTTTTATAGGACAATTTGTTGACAGTAACTGTAAGGTTAAGTTCTTTAATAAAGGTTGTATTGTGCAGGATCAAAAAAAAGGTGAGATGGTTCCTTAACATGGTATCAGAGCCTTGTTGACTCAGCGGTCACGAGTTCAAATCTCACCACCCTCATTCTATTTGATAAAAACTAAGCACAAGGTGATGTGGGTCTGTGCAAATTTCAAGCCCAAAGGGCTTTCACTTGAGGGGGGGTGTTAGAGAATAATATAAATCATATTATGGGACCTCACTTATAAGCTTAAGCTCTTAGGTGAGATGGTTCCTTAACAGAACCAACACTGGAGATGCTTGTACGAAATTAGCAGGTGTAATTAAGAAATTACTGTCCATCGACTACTATCTTTATTCTATATAGCTTAGGACTAACCTCTAAGAAAACTCTAGCGTGATATAATGTCTCTACTCTTTAGAAAATGAAAATACATAGGTTGCTCCGATTAATAAATTACCAGGTCAGGCACCGGAGAAAATTAAAACCATCCCATGGCTCGTAGAAAGAAATGTTTTGGACTTGACAAATTTTTAAGGAATCAAGTAGTTTGATCATAATGGTGTTAACAGGGAAGCTCCGATCCCCGGCGTCATTGAACACGTCATCTTTTTCTTAATTTCAATTTCCGTGCTTGTTGTTTTATTTACAATTAATCTGCCAAGTTAGATTCTTACCAAAACTCTTGTTAGGTTTAAGGTTTCAGATTTTCTAGATCAGCTCTCCAAATGATTTTTATTTTAAATTAATAATTTTGATTTAACATATGAAAAAATATAATTTTTTTTTCAGAAACATGTACAATTATAAAATACAAACACTGCCTTGTAACCACGTATATAACATGGTGTTGGAAAAGAAAAAGAAATCTGCTGTGATGATTACTAAAACTATTGTCATGGAGCATAGAAAAGCTTCTTGTGCATGCATTTGCTTTCTTTCTCTCGTACACTCTGAGCTTCACAGTGGACCCCACACATGAAATATAGTACCTCGGTGATGAAGGAGCCTGCCAGACTCCTTACACATCAGAGGTTCCGTACAGAAACCCTTTAATTTTTTGACACCAGTGACAGGAGGTGTTGTACAATATTTAATGCTTAGAAAACAAAGAAGCTGAAAACTATCGTTAAACACTGTACCAATCCTGTTCGTTGCAGAAGTAATACTTGTATTCTCAACAAAAAAAATCTGAAGTGGGGTAAGAAAATAATTTTTCGTGGTTTCATTCATTATTGTCAAATTTATTGGAAATAACTTCGTCAAGATATTTTTTATCATGTTAAAATAACTATCTTCCCTTTAAAATAAATAAATATTAAGTTTTTGGTCAGAGATTTTTCTGTCTTTTCAAAAAAGAAATTCACGGTAAAGTTATTTTGAAACTAACTCAGAGGTTATTTGATAATTTTAAATAATTAAAAATTTATTAAAACATGTTTTTTTAAGTATAACTATTTAAATTTTGTACTCAATTTGATCCAACTTTATTTTTTATATATAGATCTCAGGTTGCTAACAATGGATTAGTCGAGTTAACTTGGACTAACTTCAATTTTTTTTCTTGATTTTTTTTAATGACATTAATTTTCTTTTCAATTTTATCATTTGATATTAAATTATTGGATCTTAAGTTTTATGATTTTTTTTGTTTTATATTAGGTTATCTTGAGATTGATTTAGTAAAGGTAACCCGGATTAACTTGATTTTTATGTTTGTTTTTATTGAACTTTGGTTCTTTTTTCTACTAGTTCAATCAATATCTAAGATTGAGTAATCTGAATAGATTTTTTATATTTATCTAATTATTCATTGTCCAAACATGCATTTAAAATAGGTAATAACAAGGATGTGGTTATATACAGCAGTTAGAGGCCGTGCAGTCTTTATTACTTGCCCAAAACCTAAATTTATTCTTTCTAGCTAGTTTTACCCGTACCCAACTTGAACAATAATTAATAATAAAATATTAACCCCATTCACAATGATTAGGATGGATATCACCAAGTTCAGACGAATCGTTTCCCCCATGAAGAATTAGCCCCCCCGATCCTGAAAAGGCCAATGGAAAACGGCGAAGGAGGAGGAGAAAACAACATTTTGTTCGTTGTTATTTTGACTTTGAATGCCATATCTTGTCTGCTGTCGTGAACATCATGGCTGTCTGTCTTGTCTTCATGACTCATGGTACACGGCTTTCCTCCAGTAAAGTCTATGACGTGCTCGAGAATATGATTGCAATTTTGATTTTCTCTCTAAGTTCATTTCCCCTTCTTTTCGTTTATGGTAGGCCATTTAGGGTTTCCTCAACAAGCCATTGATGGTGTTGATTTCCATCCGGATATCTCGTAATCCGAGAGGCTTCGCTCCCATGGCTGTAAAGTGGCTACTTCTGCAACTTATTTGGCAACCAGGGATACAAATTCCAGCTGAGTCATTCAGAAAATTAAAATTAAAATTAAAATTAAAATTCTCACTGATTATTTAATTTTAAAATAAGATTGAAGAATTGAACTTGAGAATCTCCAACGACTATGTGGTTGCTACTTTAATCAAGTCAAGATTTGTCCAGTAATTTTTAGCCTTTCTTTTTTCTCCTTCTTCTGGTTGGAAGTCATACGTCCATGCCGTGGCGAATGCTGATTGGTAGGAAATTTAGAGTGATCACATGGTAGAAGAGGCAAGTTTCATGAGTAGCCATTGGAGTACAAGTATATATCGATCATGATACATGATTAATACCTCCCAACTATAAGGAAGAAAAATGATCGGAAATGTCTTGAATGCGACGGAGCGATCGTATATGGTCTAAGAGCTGTTTATTTCTGTGTTTAAAAAGATATATTTTTTAAAAATCAACTGATTTTTACGAACACCCTGGCCCTTGGTAGCTTCAAGGGAGGAATCGATCGGCACCCGTGCGTGGCTGCGATGGATCAAATTCATTGTACGGTCGTCGCCTATAAAATGGCATGATAAAATCAGGTCACTGTTTGCTACGGTAATAAAACAATGTTGTCTATCTTCCAACGTTAACAATTTCGAAAGGGGACGTCAAATCCATTGAATCTGGCCTTCGGCATAGCAGAAACAGCATGACACCGTGTGCACTCAATAAATTTATGAATAATCATATATTGAAAATAAGCTACAAATATGTGTAAATTGTGGCTGAACCTACTTATTTTATTCAAATCAAAACAAATTAAAATTAAAAAATCGAACCGGAGAATAAATCCAAAAATAAGTAGAAAATATTGAACAACACCTTGCTAGTCAAATTTGGACATGTGTTTTGACACAGCTTGCGCTGAAGAACTTGCCTAATAGGGAACATGAATTGTATTTAGCTCTGATAAAAATTTAATCTGTTCAATAGAAGAAAAACTATCTATTTTTATATATAAAAATATTGTTTGACTTAAACTTATTCTCAGACTTGGGTTTTTTTTCTACCCAAGTCGCGCCAAAATTGTTTATGAATTATTATTCCTGTTAGTACATAAATATAAGTTCGTATGTTTAAAATTGCGTTTTAGACATATTCAATAGTTATTTTTAATTTTCATTTAAGGATTTATTTAATTTTTAATTAATATTTACTTTTTAAAAAACAAAAACTGGTATCGGATTAGAGAGCACAAACCATCCTCACAATCCATTCTCATAAATTATAATGTTAGGGTTGAAGTCGGTCGTAGCTACTCGACATCAGGTGTGATCTCTCTGGATCCCATTCACTGCCATCTCGTGTGTGGGCGGGTGTGATTTTTCCTTAACAATATTGCCACCTCTCGTTGTGCTTAAGATATGTATGTATGAAATACGTTTGACATAAACTTAATCATAGCAGAAACTTAGTATTTCACAGCTTGTTTGTTTTTTGTTTCAAATATGTTTTTCTAATTTTTTTGATTTTTTATTTGAAATTAATGTTTTCATATGAAAATATTAAAAAAAAATCTGAAAATTAAAAAAAAAAGAATTATTTAATATATTTTTAAACAAAAAATATTTTTTTTTAAAATTGCTATCTATTAATACTTAGAAAATAAAAAATCTACAGCCAGCGTGTTTCTAGAAGATGGGGGGAATGAATGATTACATGACATGTCAAAAATAAGTTTAGTCTTTAAGTAGACCTTTTATCTTATTAAAAATAACCGTTATTTTTTAAAATAATTTTTATTTAAAAATATATTATTAAAATAATATTTTTTATTTATTTATTTAATATGAAAATGGTGTAAGAGTTAAAAAAAATTGTATGCATAATTTTTTTTTTAAAAAAAAAAATGCACTCAAAACATAGCATTTTAAACAATCAAGAGGTTACAAGGAGTGCATGACTACTATTTTAAGTGCCTCTATATATTGACGAACGGTTAGTTATTTGAGTACGAATGGGGCAATTGCATCTATTCAAATAAAGTTGTTCTCTTTATCAAATTAAATAATTTGGGGCGCTCCTTTTTCTCGTTTAATTACAAGTACTTTTTCTTATTTTTTCCATCTCAATCCTAACTTTGCGTGTTTTTATCGGTTAGTTGTCACGAGGCTAAAGTAATTATTTAGCTAGGCTCACCAATATGAGTTTTAATTATATAATTTGAATACATGGGTGTTAATTAGTTAGCAAAAAATAATTTATTTTTATTTTACTTTAAATTAAAGTTTTATGGTGTTTTTAGATTATTATTATGTGCTGATGTCAGAAATAATTTTAAAAAGTAAAAAATATATATTATTTTAATATATTTTTGAACAAAAAATACTTTAAAAAACAATTATAATCACAGTCTCAAACAAACAAAAGTACTCTAAAAAACAACCATAATCTAACAGACACTAAAATTTTATATAATTTGAGGAATAAGGTTTAACCCCACTAAAATCTGAATGGAACACTTCCCTTGGACATCTCGAATCCATTTCTTGTTCCCCCCCTTCATGAATCTCCTGGTTTTTGTTTTAATACATATAAGGGAGATGAATGGCTTATACTTTGATTAAGAGATGCCATGGCAGAATCAATGAAACGACTGTGGTGCTTAAGAAACAAGTACCGGCGAACACATGATCAACGTGGGCTGCTGCTAAGCCTAAGCGCGTTAAAATACAGTGAATGTTGAAAATCCGTACACCCATCGTCAGCTTTTCACTTGTTTGACATTCCATGTCCACACCGGGGACACTTTCTTGACAAGTAAATGGGCTCCCAACATTTCGACAATGATTTTGAACCCTATATTCGTTCGTATATAACAAGCTTAGTATACAAACAAATAAACTACATGAATTGTTCGACCGTTTATTTTTAATGATTAGCCGCATTTGTTTCATGGAATTTAGTATAATTTCTCACTTAATTACTGTTTTTTAAGTACGTCCCTGTAATTTGATAGCTAGCTTGATCACATTCAAGCTTTTCATCGACGTCAAAACACGTCGGTGAAGTCCATGCATCCTCATCAATCAAGTAAAGTATTATCAAGTATCAAAATGAGAGTTGCACTGCAAACGTACGTGTGGGCTGAGAGAATTAACAGTGGAAAAAATCGAATTAAAAAAAAGAGAGTAAAGATGTGCAATAATATGTCACACAGAATTACGATGAAATAAATGAAATTTATCTATAAACTCATTAGTAATATTTAATTTATGATTTGACAATCAACCTTCCCTCTTCCCTTCATCGTAATTTTATAAACTCATTAGTAAAATGCCTAGAAGAAATTCGGGGGGGGGGGGGGGGGGGGGAAATGTTAATTTTATCAGTTTTTTAATATGTTAATTTGGTTAGTTTATGAATATTAATAAACTAATTCTTTTATAGTCTTATATATATATATAAACATATGAAACAAGTCTTATATATATACTAGCTATATTGCCCGCGCGTTGCCGCAGACATTTTTATGTATATAATTTAACATAATAAAATCAATAACGATAAATTTATATGATATAACTAAAAAAAAGTTATAGATTAGGAGATAAAATGTAAAAAAAAATTAAGTACAGTTTATTGCGCAAGCATAGATTACATCTTTTAGAATGTAGATATTACGTCATGAAAGATCACAAAAGAGCGTGAACTAACATTTTAAAAACCATAGCAAAATATTTTAATAAGGAAAAAAAAATTAATCACAAAATCATTATTGTGCAAATAATTAAATTATTATTATTATTATTATTATTATTATTATTATTATTATTATTATTATTATTATTATTATTATCATTATTATGTTAGTAATGAAAGGAAAAACAAATAAATGAAAGACTAAAAATATCCTAGAAACTTTAACAAAAGATAAGAGAAAAAATAAGTAAAAATAAAAATAATCATTGCTATTACTGTAAAAATAATAAAAATTATCAAATTATCCGGAGGGAAAAAAACATTAGCAAAAGAGTGAGAAAGAAAAACAATTAAATTATTATTATTATTATTATTATTATCATTATCATTATCATTATTACTATTATTATTCTTCTTCTTCTTCTTATTATTATTATTATTATTATTATTATTATTATTATTGTGTTAATAATGAATGAAAAACCAGAAATAAATGAAAGAACAAAAAAATTGTAATAATTTGAACAAAAGATGAAAACAAAATAAAAATTATCATTGCTATTAATAATAATAATCTAACTTGAAAATATAAAAAAAACAATAAAAAACTAAAAGATAGAGCAAATAAAAAATATTATAGATGATAAAACAGAAATATAAATTATTAGCTGGAAAAAATCATTTCATCTGAAAATTTTTAAAAATATATGTTCAATGTTGCGGGTTGAGCGAACAATTTTTATAGGATTTGCTGGATCAAAATTAAAATATAATATTTATATATGCAAAATTTAATATAATAAAATTGCTCAACACACCTGATCATAACAATAGCAAAAACAAAGCCTTTAAATCTTAAATTACAATTGCTTTGACTATTAAAATAATAAAAATTATTAAATTATCCTGGAAAAAAACACTCAAAAACATTTTTAAAAAAGTAAGCAAGAGAAACAATTAAATTATTATTATTATTATTATTATTATTATTATTATTATTACGTTAATAATTAAAAGAACAAAAATAAATGAAAGACTAAAAATATCCTAGAAACTTTAACAAAAGATTAAAAAAACCAAAAAAAAAAACTATCATTGCTATTACTGTCAAAACAACAAAAATTATCAAATTATCCAGAGGAAAAAAAACATTAAAGAAAGAGCAAGCAAGAAAAACAATTTAGTTATTATTATTATTATTATTATTATTATTATTATTATTATTATTATTATTATGTTAATAATGAAAGAAACAAAAATAAATGAAAGACTAAAAATATCCAAGAAACTTTAACAAAAAAAAAAAACAAAAAAAAATTATTATTGCTATCACTGGCAAAACAAAAAATATTATCAAATTATCGGGACAAAGAAAAAACAAAGAAGAGTAAGAAAGAAAAATAATTAAGTAATAATAATAATAATAATTAATTATTATTATTATTATTATTATTATTATTATTATTATTGTGTTAAATACATTTATATATACATGGAAAAAAGTAGGGATTATTCTAGGAATATAAAAAAATAAAAGTATAAGGGCTGAAATGAAAATCAAATATCAAGGGGTTAAATTAAAAAATTAAAAGTCAAAGGACTGAAATGCAAATTACATTTATTATCAATTGAAATCAGAGGACAAAATTGCAAAAATCAGAACTTGTGTACCGAATTCATTGAGTTATTTACAGCCAATCCGGAAATTGAAAGTAGCAGGACTGAAGTGAAACTTTGATATTCAATTAATTAAAATCGGAGGACCCAATCGAACAAAATCAAAACTTATATAGCAGAAATCAGGACCAAAAATGAAATTAAAAGTAGAAGGACCAGAGTGAAAAGTAACGAAATACGGGGGACTCTCCTGCACATTAACGTGCAGGAGAGAGAGAAACGTGGCCGGCGGCTTTAACCGGCCTCCGACGTGTCCACGGATAGTTTTTGGTTACACGCGCCACCGCGGGAGGAAGACCACGCGGTGGAGCATCGAGATAGCTTCCGGTAGACAATTTCCGGCCACCGTATCACGCCGCACGCGCCACCTAAACAGGGTGTGAGGCGGAAAGACGTCCGGCGCGTGCGTCTCACGCCCTGACAGACACCGAATAAAAAATTGAAAAAATATGGTCAATTACCGTTCCACCCCTGCACCCAATTCAAGTTTTTTTTTTGTCTTATTAGGGGCTATAACCGTATTTAGTCATTTCAAAAAATATTAAAAAAAGAAAAAGTTGCGGCGGACCGGACAGGACCGGGCCGGTCCGGCCGCGCACAATTACGTCGGTGCCCCTCATCCGGATGCTTTTTTTTGTCTTATTACCGGGGATGAAAGCGTCAATACACTGTTCACAACTAATTAAAATAAAAAAAAGAGGAAAAACCCAAATTAGCCCCGGTTGACCAGCCCCTTCTGCCGCGCGACCGAGGGCCAAAATCGCCCCAACACTGCTCGAATCCACAGTGATCTGTGAGAGAGAGTACAGTGAAAACACCACGCCGATTATGTGTTTTGTAATAAACCTGTATAGTTTTTAAATCAGAATGAAATTTTATCAGAATATTCGACGGTTCCTATTCTCCAATGCCTCGGCTGGCTAGTGACCACCAATATTACAAACATGCTGAAATTAAATCTAGAATATACTGTTTTAGAATTTTATTTATTTTTAAATTCCCAATTAAAATTCATATTTAATTTTAATTAACTAGCTCCATTTAACTACTATCTAAACAGTGTTTTTAAATAAGATTATTGAATTCTTAGTATTATCATTGCTATTAAAATTCAAGATTAACAGATCAGCGTTTCCTCTACAGCTTGATTACATGGTGATTTGCTGAAACATGGCGAGATATCATGTAATTGCCTATTATATTTACTATATTCTCCTTCATTACACAAATTATTTATCTTGCCAGCGGGTAAAGTCATCTTTTCAGGGGATTCAAATGCATTTACCAGTTAATTGATAATTCATTTATTTTTTATTCATAACAAAATTACTTCATTGCCCTTAAAAAAATAGGCTTTTTGGTTAGGGGAGTTTGCGTATTTTCCAATTTATTTGCATAATAATTGATGCCCTTAGAAGCTAACTTTTTTTCTTTTTTTTGTCTTTGTATATATATTTTTAGAGTGAAATGACATATTTAAACTTAGAATTAAGAAAATCTAAGGTCAGCTTGGGAGGGCGTTTTCATTTTTGTAGCATGGTTTTTTTGGTAACATCTGTATACCTTTAAGAGCTATTTAGTAATTTGAATTATTAATAAATCATCAAAAATATATAACATGTGTTAACGTGCCATTGTCTCTCATGTCAATCTAGAGGCAAGTGAAGAGTATTATTATGACCAAAAGTTGTTGAGTGTCATGTAATTAAGGTATTGTTTGATATTAAATTTTAAAAGTGATTTTTAAAAAAATAAATATATTTTTAATTTTTATTTTAAATGAAAAAAAAATGTTTTTAGATAATTTTTATGTATTAATATCAAAAATAATTTTTAACAAATAGAAAACATCATTTTAATATATTTCTTAACGAATAACATTTTAAAAAATAATCTCAATCACACTCATAAACAGTCACTAAAATATATAAGGTGGTGGAGCAATGGTTAGATTTGCATGGTTTTAGTTAGGTTGACGACAATGAATTTTTTTTCCTTCTCTCTTTCTCTCTCTCTCATGGGTCTTCACATTCATGTCATCTTTTTAAAATTTTGTTATGTACTTTTGTTTTTAATTTGATCCTTATTTTTTTATTTATATTTGTTTTAATTTTAATGTTTTTTGAAGTTTTTTTTATTTCATTTAATTTTTGTATGAAATTGGTTAATTTTTTTAATTCTATTTTTTTCCTTTTCATTTATATATTTTTTTTTAAAAAAAACTTTGTCCTTTAGAATTTCATTTGTTTTCAATTTGGTTCTCATTTTTTTACTACTCAAGTTTTATCCTTTTCTTCATGTATTTTATTTTTCAATTCAATCCCTGATTATTTTCTTTCAATTACTTTCTGTACATGATTTAGTTCTCATTGTTTTTTTATTTTGATTTTTTATGATGAAGAATTCACTTTGTATTTTTTATGTGTTTGTATTCTACAAGGTAATCTCAATATCATGACTTGTTCCACCAATTTTAATGATTAATCTGATTTAAGTTTGGTCTTTTAAAATCACATATTCTTTTTACTTTCATCATTTAACATTGAATTATTGGGTCTTGAGCTCCACAATTGTTTCTGCTTTTCTTTTTACAGCGTTATTTGTACCTCACATCACAAGTTAGTTAATTTAACTTGAGTTGACACATTTTTTTCAATTGAATTTTTAATAAAATTTTATCTTTTGTCATTAAATCATTGATCTTGAGCTTTATTAAATTTTATCACTTTCTTTTAAATAGTGTTATCTCAAATGTGGAGTAATCAAGTTAACATGTGTAGGCTTATTTTGTTTTGTTTAACTTCGTTTTTTTTTTAAATTCTGATTTTATATCATGTTTGATGAGTTTTTAAAGTTATCCTGACTTGATTTAAAGTCTTTTTCTTCAACGTTTTTTTTTCCTCTTCATTTTATCCTTTGATATTCTTTTCCATCACTAACTAACATCACTGATTCTGGTTGATGATATTTTTAGCTGTCAAAATGAAAGGAACAGCTTTGAAAGTTTGAATAAAAACAAAAAAAGGGTTTTCATTAAAAAAAAAAAAAAAATCAAGGAATGAAATAGAGTTATAAGAAATCGGGCCAAAAAGGTCCCAATCAAGCATAGGGATACACCTAGTAGGATCCCAAATCCAAGAACATTGCAGATTGCCAAGGGGTCATAAAGCTAAATAAAGAAAGGAAGGGGATTCTGTTTATCATTGCAAGAAAAAACAAAGGAATGATTAGTCCATAAAAGCCCAAGTAATGAATGGGCTTTTCCTGGTAGTCTCACAAGTACATGGAAACTACTACAGGCTCCAAAAGCCTAAGTGTAAGATACAAGCCCAACAAAATTATTACTATTGGATCGCGAAAGGAAAGCCCAACACCATCCCATGGCACACAAGGGTGAGAGTGAGAGTGTCCGGGTTGTTTCACTCATAGCAATGGAAAAATGACTAAATTTCTCCTACTGCGGCATATATTATAAATAAATAAAAAGATTGAAAAAAATTAAATTCCATAAATCATTTCAAATAGTAGAAGAAAAAAAAACAGGATCAAATTTAATTGATAAAAAAATATATTAAAAAATCTAAAAATGAAATTTAAAGAAAATTGACGTGTCTAAATAAATTAACATCATTTTGAAGAATGGCATCAAAAGGTTAGCAATACATGTGAGATTTATAGTACGTGACAATTGTTAATGGGATCAAAGGTTGGCAACTCATGTGATGTTGCTTCTACGCTTTTGAATTATCAATTTGTATCAACACAAAATAAAAACCTTGAAATGAATGCCATAATTCAAATCATCAAAGAAACATCTGCAGAACATTCAACAAGACTAGAAAAGATCACCCATTCTTTTCTTTAAGTCCACCATAGATTCTCAATTCAAGAACACAGCGACGAACTACATTTCTACTTGATATGGACCCATGTTCCTTTACTGGGAACACCTTCATGGACCACAAATAGCTGGTAATATCCAGGAGGTGCCAATGTTGCAGTTGCCGGTGCGTGGACATCGACAGCATAGTTGCTGAAACCCACCTTTCGGGCTTCACTGTCCAGAGACAAAACCAGCAACCTTTGATTCATGGAATAGGAATGTGAAGTAAAAGATGGTGCCACCATCGTCACATGAATCTTTCCAAGCTCTCCATGCCACTGATGTATGTGAAAATGCATGGAAAACTTCTGCATGTGTTCAAGATTGGTCCCTGGGTTTATCTTGCTAATTAATGGTCTAGAAACGTTGGGGCTGAAATAGGGTGGATAAAATGCTTCAACACTTAGCTCAGTTGGATAAACAGCAGTGAAGTTGTAGTTACTATTTGGATTGCTTCCACCCACCAAAACACGACCATCTGACAGCAGATGGGCTGTTGAATGATAAACACGTGGAATTGGAGAGGGACTCATTATCTCAAACCTGCTGGTTTTAGCAGTGACGGGTAAATTAGGCCGGTAAAGAACCGGGTTTAGCACCGGTTCTCTACCTACATTCCAGCCAGCTGATCCTTTTGCAGCGCCATTAATGATAAGCACGTCACCTGTAGGCAACAATATCATGTCTCCCATCAATCTATTCAGAGGCATTTGTTCCATTTTCCAGCTTGGATTGTTGGCAGTTATTACTAGTCGACCGCAGGACTTGGAAGCAGGGACGAAGACTCCTGCAATTGCCTTTTGGTTTGAGTCTGGTACTGTCCCACCACAGATAAAAACTTCAGCCTCCGGGCGGTGGTTGTTGAGGTTGCTGGAAAGGATAAGAGGAAGCAAAACTGAGGAGCCTGTACTGGGATAGTTGCGCGAAACACCTCCGGGCATGACAGGATAGTTTTTAACCACCCTGTTGTTGACATGATCTAGTAGAATTGCACGGTCATTGGCGAAAATGAATAGTTTTCCATCAGGAGTGAGGTGTAGGAAAGGATAAAGATTGTTGGGAACGAATGGGGAATATCTGGTTTCTTCCAGAAATGGAAGCTGATACAGTTTTTGATCAGAAGTGGAAGTTTTCGGAATGAACTCATAATTGAATTGATTCAAGCCCCCGACAACAATGATTTTCCCATTTGGTAAAATTTGATTCGATGCGTACCATCTTGAAGTAATTAGCCCGTTTTTTCGCTCAACCCAATCACAATCTGCACACGGTGTGAGAGACCGAACCACACGTTCTCCAAGCCCGAATCCACCACTCTGGATTAGAACACCGTCGGGCAACAATGCACCCGCAGAGCACCATGTATCGGTTGTAATGGTAAGCGGTCGGAGACTCCGGCGGGAGGGATCGAACTCTACAGAATGTGAAGAGCAATCAGTCGTAGTTTTTGAATCAACAACGCACTTTCCTCTCGGCAGAGAAATGTTAGATGGGCCTGAACCTTTCCGGTCGAAGGCGATGATTTTATCATTTGGTAACAATTGCATGTGCATTGCTGAAATTCCGATGCTTCTCTTCAATAACTTCCATTTTCCTCGGTGAGTTTGGCTGCCTAATGCTAATGTGAACAGTGAACAGCTTGCCAGGACTAGACACACCAATAATTTTGGTGTCATGGTAGCGCCTAGATGTTTTTTTTTTTCTTATGAACTGCCCAGATTATATGGACGTTAAATAAGCGATCAACTTCTTGCAGTCAGGCACCACCGTCAAAACATATCAGCAAAGCACTAGCATTTATAAAGCCTCTTGCTTTTTATTGATGTTTTTGAAAAACTAAAAACTAAAAAATTATTTTGATATGTTGATATAAAAATAATTTTTTAAAATATTATTTTTATATATTTTTAAACAAAAATTATTTTGAAAAACAATACTTAAGTGGTGTTTGTGTTTGGAAAGCTTTTTGGAAATATTTGAAATTTTTATTTTATTTTTTTTATTTTAAATAAAAAAATATAGTGTTTTTAGATCCTTTTGATGTGCTGATGTCAAAATAATTTTTAAAAAATAAAATAAAAATCATTTTTATGCATTTCTGAACGAAAAACACTTTTAAAAACAACATCAACCACACTCCTAAAGAGACACTTAGAAGTATCTGTTTAGTATTGCAGTTGCTGTTATGGTTGAGAAAAAAAAAAAACAGTTTCATACGAAGTATTTTTAGTTGAGATTCATAACTGAAATTGAAGTGGTTAAAACTGTGATTGAGTTTGATGTTTAATGAAAAACAATTTCTTGTGTTTGGTTACTATGATTTTTATATTGCTAAAAAAATTATTTGAAAAAAAAAGCATTCATTTCTTTCAAGTATTTTCTTCTCAACAAGAAATTATAATAGAAACTGTTACTAGAAAAATAAAACTAGAATAGAATGAACAATTTTATTCTTAAATGTAATATATTTTTAAGAAAAAAATATATAGACCAATTTATTAAATAAACATAAATTGATTGTTTATATGTTGCAAGTGACGTCATTTTGAAATCATATATTTTCATTCTGGTTATGAACTTCAAGGGATTTTTTCCTTTTATCCTTTCTTAATTAATATTAATTTTAATGTTAATACTCTTTCCATCTCAATTTTCTTCTCCTAAAATATTCAATAATTTCTGAAATAGTTATAGTTTAATAGTAATTATTTTAAGTGTTTTTTTAATTTAAAAATATATTTAAAAAGTATTGTTTTAAAAAATCATTTTTAAAATCAAAATATTTAAAGGATCTGAAAATATATAAAAAATATAAATAAATAAATGAAATTCATTATTAAATTAAAATAAAAAATAAAAGACTCTAAAATAAACATTCAAACCATCGAGCATTAAAATAAATCATCTCAGACAGACTCTACCGTCCCAACTGAGCAAAAAGCAACCGGTGTTCAAGCTATTTCTGCTCCTCCTTTCTGGATCTGCCTCTACTTTTCAGACCCTATTTAATCTTCTTGTAAGTTGATCTTTTCATTTCAAATCTTTCCAGATCTGCGAATAAAACTATTTTCTTTACTACAGCAGAGATGCCTGTGCTCTTGTATGGGGGGCTAAGGATGTATTTGGTGATGATTTAGAGCTGTTTGTATCAGTTCTGTGAAAATAAAAAACGGGTTCTGTCAATTTTGAGATGCTTGTTGGTGGGTTGTGTTTGAGTGTTGTTAATGCTGTTGTTGGAGCCTGGAGGGTAAGGTTTAGGGTACCGGTGTTTTTTCTGATTTTGGAGGAAAAAGAAAGATTCGATTTTTATGAACGTGGTAATCAGAATTTTAAAAAAGATTCAGTTTTTGTCTTGTTTGGAGAAAAAGGATACAATTACTATTCAAGGTAGATTCTTGTAAGCTCAGTTGGGTGAATTAACCTCAGTTTTTTATGGGTCTCATAACTGTAAAAACTGTGTTTAACCGCTAATCAAACACTTTAACTCTATAGTTAATCTCAATTACAGATACCAAGGAGCCACACATCCAATCTCACTACAATGGCTTTAAACATAGCAGCGAGTGTTTTTTTGTAGAAGTGTCAAAAACCATCATGGTAGGCCAGGTGGAGAGTATTTTCATGGTACACATTGTCTTTTTATTCTATTTAATATAGAATAAGAATACTGAGATGTAATGGTTAACGATTCTTAAAAAAATCAGCTCGATTTAATAGTTTAAACTGGTGGCACTGTATATATCAAGAGCAGACCTTAGCTAGGCCTTTCAGAATCCGGACCTTGACAGTGTTGAGGCTGTAAATGCCCTTAGCAACCATCTTGTTTTGTTAATTATGAGCATCAGAAAATGCATTTATCAACTATGTCTGCTAGCTACAGATGATGCACCAGTGTGGTCAATTGTGTGCCCTGAAAACTCCATGAATTAAGTTTCCATCCCCGTTTGCTGGTAGCTTTGAAAAATAAAAAATCACTTTGAAAAACTGTCGAATTGCAGTCTAAACAGGTGTTAGAGTTAATTCTACATGGCATAAGTGGCTGGATCATACTTGACTGTGCACTGATTTGCAAATTTGACCGGGGGCCCCGTCCGAAGCCCCTTCAATGAACCTGTAAAGAAAAAGCAGCCAAAAGAAACAGACAAGTCTCTCTGGATTCAATCATTCATCTGGCACAAAAGGACTCCACATTCAATGGCATTTATACGGAGATAAATTTTATAATCTGGGTATTTCTCTGCATAATCCATGGTTAATGCTGGTTGCTTTCGTGAAACAAGAAAAACATCGGGACATCTGAATCGGCAAGATTTTGTTTTTATTTTTCAATAAACTAGGATCCCAGGTGAAGGTGTTCATATCATTTTTTTCATGACCATAAGAACACCCCAAAAATGGCTTATAAAACAAAACAGCTTAAGATGACAGATTGGAGGTGTTCTGGCAGAATTGTGTGGGCATTTTATGAAGCATCGTCTCTAACTCTTCCGCCAGTTACCAACTCTATTTTGAGATGGGAGGTGAACGGGTGATCATAGCGAAGGCCAACAATTTTGTAACATTGGATGAAATTAAATAAAGTTAAGCAAACCGGATATTCGAATATTCAAATGGTATCTAGTGAGGGTGTCGGTGACCATGGCTTGCTACACCCACAGCCTAACCATGGTGAGTGAGGGGCCATGGAAGTATCGGGTGAATGCTTCAATCATATACACGTCATGCTCTCCGTGAATTATATGGATAAAAAGAGAACTCAAGATTAATATTTATATCTTATCTATTAAATTAAATTAAAAAAAATCATATTTATTCGAAGCAATTTATTAGCCGATTACCAGCACCACCTTGTTTCCTTAACACCATTTCACAAACCACCGCCATAACTCCTCCGCCGATCTACCCTCTCACGGCCGCTGCTGGCACCTCCTTCCTTTTCACCCTTACTGTTCCTCCACCTAACGGCATCATTTGCTTCAATGGCACTAGTAATCTCTTAAACTGCAATCAAAACCTCTCTCTGCGGTACACTCACAAACATCACCTACACTCTGCGGCCCACCAGAGTTCCAGCAATAATGTGTCGGTGACTCGTTCACCACTCACAGCTAACTCAATTCCATCCATTTATCACATGCTAGATAATTTTCGTTTAAGCTCTGCAAAATGTTTTTGCAATAATTAATGCTTATATATGTAGAGCTGCTCTCAGTAAATTTTTTTTTTTTTAAGTTTTTAACCATCCGGTAATCCGGCCACAGCCGACTAATCCGGATTCGAGTCGGGAGAAACCCGTTATGGCGGCTAAAGCTCTTCCACAAAGCGCCACTGCATATCCAAGGATAAGTCCAATTTCGAACTCGTGACCTTGGTTAAGCCAGGATTTGCCTCCTTGCCAGCTGACCTAAACGCTCGGTGGTAAAACTAAGCTGCTCTCAGTAATATGTAACGATTGTAAATAATTTTCACCTACTTTTCTCTATTTTTACCCAGTTGTTTTTACTTGTTTCTCCATGGACGACCTACTTCCTTTTTCCATGGGATTCCACGCGAGATACACACATAGAAAGAGCAGATTAAATAAATTTTCTTTTTTTTTAGGATTCAGATTTTGATCAAATAGAGAGAGAGAGAGAGAGACTATAATTTTAAGGTGAGAAGACGGCATAAGAGAAAGAATGTAAATGTGTGATATGTTTTTTTTCTTCCAGATATTATATAGGAGAAGTAATTTTATTTTAAAAAAAACATATTTGACGTAAAACGAACTCTAACAAAAAAATATATTTTAATTATCCCTAAATAATAATAAAGTATAAAATGTAGGGCGTTCTTTTATTAGGTTAGGTTAACGAAGTATAAAAAATCATTAAACTTGACCTAATAATTTTTCAAACGTGACCTAATAATTTTTCAAACGTAACCTAATAATTTTTATTCTCTCATGCGGTCGAAATACAAGGGCACGATCGATGTGATTTTCTTACCTTTTATTTCCTTTCCTTTTCACCTCTCCCAATCGAAGGGAGAGAAGAAGATTTTCTTGCCTCTTCCATCGACCTCGGAAACTTATTTGTGATTTTGGAAGCTCCGAAGTAGTTTCCTGTCTTCTTCTTCTTCTGCTCGCCGTTTTCCTAGCAATCTTTTTGGGAGGCTTTTGCTTTTGGGCTTCGAACTCAATTTGTTTGTTAGGCAACCTCTCCTTTCTAAGCCTGCTTGTAAGTATCTTCCTACATGTGCATGTTGAGGAAAGAAATCAAATTTAATAAAATAATAATAATAAAAACAAATCTGCACATATGGACACCAGTCAAACTAACCAGCATGATTTTATTAGATTTCCTATGAGATGATGTGTATTTGAAATTCTGGTTGAGGTTGCTTTTGAAAATGTTTTTTATTTAAAAAATATCTAAATGATATTTATTTATTTTAAAAAAATATTATTTACATCAGCATATAAAAATGATCTAAAAACACTAAAAAAATTAATTTAAAATAAAAAATAAAAATAATTTTTTAATTTTTTTCAAAAATATTTTTGAAACGTAATTTCAAATCCCCGAAGAAGAGTACTAAAATGAAAACAATCAATCTATCCATAAGAGTTTGGGTTGTAGGGTTCGGAGTTATGCTGCCGGTCAGATTTTTTGTTTTACAACTTATTTTTTTCTTAAAGATAATAATTCATTAGTTAACTTGAATAGTATATATAATTTGAGATATTATATCAAAATAAACATATTAAAAGTAAATTAAATGAAACTAAACCTTGTTTTCAATTTTCTCTTTCGTTTAAATCCCTCAATCATTTTTACAGATGATATTCAATTATTGGTCTAATTTCAACCACAACTATATTTTTTTATTTTAATGATTTTTAACACATAAAAATTAATTGAAAATAAAAAAAACAATGAACTGATAAATTATTGAAAAAATATATAAAAAAATAGAGAGTAAGAACTCAAGGTAGTAAGTAGATTACAATTCTGCTCTCGAAGAGTTTCTATTCGATGTTATGTAGCATAATTGAGGCATGAACAGTAATGTAATTTGCTTCTAATAAAAAATGTCAACTGGCCACACATGATTTCACAATGGATCATAGGCCCTACGAGTCAAAACCTATTGTATTAAAAGGCTGTATCATCTGGGAAACTCTATATCTCGGGGTGGATATTCCTGTTGGGTATTCTGGATCAAGGGCCGACGATAATGAATACCACGTTTTCTCTTACATTTAAGATTTATTTTTGTTGGGAAAAGTGGAGGTTTTATTGGGCCAAATGGGCCCGTTTAAAGGGTTAAACCTACATATGTGGGCTTTAAATTTCCAGGAACCCATTGATGGAGGGATAGGACCTGCCAAGATGGCCACTTTTGGGGGAGAAGTCTTTATTAACTTGACAAATCATCCTTTTCAATAGTTTGATTCCAGGAAGAAAAAAACCATACTACAAAAGAAAGCAGGACGTGTCTCTAGCTAGTCCAAGATACTTCACTACATGGGTTTGAGACAAGGTTTATGTGATGCAAAGACAGCATTCATTCCTCCGACCTAGTGTCAAAGTATGCGTGTCTTTCTTCTTTAGTTTTATTTTTTAATACAGATTTTTTTTTCTTAAAAAATAAAATCAATACAATCTATTTTGTTAGGTAAATATACACTTAGCAGTATTATTGTTACTTACTAGCATGGTGTTGGCCTGTTGGGTTGGAGGAGCTCGTGATGATGTCTTGGGAAAAGTGAGATTTTTGTTCTATTTTTATTTATTTATTGTTGTTTTCGGGAGATGTAAGGCTCAGGTCTTGGGTGATGAACTCTCCCTCTCCCTCTCCCAGCTGGACACAAACTTCAAGGGCTTAGAAAATCCAAACCAGAAAACATTGAGTCAACAAAAATGAATTCCAAGAAGTGCATGCAGCTTATGAATGTATCCACCAGATCGAGGAAGCGCAGATTGGAAATTAAACTCCATTTTCCAAGAATAAAAAAGCTATATATCAAGGCAAAATACTAATTGCACATTGAAGTTTCTCCGTGAAGAATTTGGGTTTGTATGAAGCGAACGTGCATCTCAAAGAACAGTCCACAGAGTAGCTTTGAGAAATGGAAAAGAGGGTTTCGCCAATTAAGCTGACATAACTGTACTAGATTCTTAATAACTTCTTGAAATACAAAATACAAACAATGGGGTCTGGTAGTATACAGTTCTGACTTCTTCCAAATAATAGATACATCATAGTCGTCATTTATCACAGTCAGGGTAGAGAGGAATCCTCGGCATCAATGCTGATGTGACTAAACTGTATAATAGTAAATGACGAGAGAGAGAGTCAGGCCATTAAAGGCATTCAGTGTTGCATATGGCTCGGATTTAGAAACTGATGACAGAATGAGAGAAAAATGGCACGCACTTCTCCACAACGCCAAGCAAATCAGCAAAGTCTAAGCTCAGCTATCAAAGAAAACACACATCAAGGTTGTCTTCTTGACGAGGCTTGATCTCTCAATCACCTTTCCAATCACCTGTTTCATTTTTCTACGGGTTTTGTTCCCTTATGAACTCTACAAATAAGAGAGCTTAAAGAGCCCAGTGACCATCTTAACTTGGTTTTGTGTTTGATTTCCTGTTAGTATATGACGAACTCTCTTTAACCTAATTAAATTAGTGCCATGTGCTCGTGTAAATCATCAAGACCAAACGGAGAGGATGTTTATATATGTCTTACGTTTCTTGTGATTGTTAACAATAATAATCACATAATCTAGCAAAGAAGTTAAGACAAAGATTATTATTATTGTTATTATAAAACTGCGGGAAAGAGCTACACCGCAACAATACCGTCAATATCTCTACAATCTAACAAGTAAACAAAAAATTGCAAACCAGTGTAAGGGATATCAAAGTTCCCCCCTCGAATGTTGAGAGTTTAGAGATCTAGCTTTCCAGAGAAGACAGGAGCAAAAGCTTCCAGACCAAATTAAAATACAAGTTGCTGCTCATGTATGGCAGAAGAATACTGCATGGTCAAGCAAAATCAAAGGTCCAGTCCATCACGTGATTTTCTCTTTTTTAGAGTGAAATGCACAGAGCCACAGCATAGTTTATGCACAAGCCGCAGAGGTTATAACAGGGTTTCACTTCAAGTAACAGATGGATCAGCATATTCAGCAATTTGAAATATTAATCATTCTTCCACCTCTCTTTAAGGTAATGGAATCGCTTCAGGCCAGCAAGTGACTCGCAGAAGAAAATTAAATCGTTATAGCAAAGGATCAAACCATCTTACCATTATAAGCTACATTACATGAGAGAAAAAAAGTTATGGAAATTCAAGGACGGAACCCTAACTAGCTACTTTCCATACGTATGAAACAGCTGGGTGTTGAGCCCATGATCTATTCAAGCATGCAAAGGACATGAGTTGACCAAAGGGCACAGATCTAAACTTTAACATAAAGGTAAAGAAAAAGCAGAAACTAAACAAAAAGGAGAGGAGAAGAGATTACCACCCACTACCAGTCTCAAAAGTGGCACGAAAGATGAAGAGACAAGTATAGAACCAGCGCTGATACCAATTAAAGCAGTTATACAAAACTAAACTCTGTGCATAATACATAGTTTGATCTTATTTTCTAGTGAAATGAAATAGCAAAGGGAAAAAGAATTTATTATTATTATTTTGAATAAGCAAGTAATTAATTGTGGGCTAATAAGGTGAGCTCATTATGAAGAAACCCTAGAGTTTTGCGGTAGTTGAAGTGGGCAAAGAAGCCAATTAGTGTGTAGATGAGAAAGGACCAGAAACAGACAGAGAAGATTCTTCGAGCCATCAAAACTAGCTAATGATGAAGCTGGAAGAGTTAGCTAGATAGACTGACAAAGAAACATAAAACCCTGATCATAAAATTTAGGGATAAAACATAAAAGAGTAATGATGAACATCCATTCTCCTCTCAGTCATAAAAGGAGGAGAAAAATAAAAGAAAAGGCAGTCAAAATCCCTCATCATTACACCAATCTGCGCGCTCATGCTCAAAAGAACTTGATTTCTCTATTGACCAAAAACCCATGTACAAAAACTTTCCAAAATCAATTTTAAACAAATAGATGTGCACAGAAATATATATATATATATATTAACAAGATACAATTTACAAAATACTAACTCTCACCTTTTAGATCCAGACCGAAATTGAACGGAAATTAATTATACAGATCATGGATGGAAGAAATAATTGGGGGGAATGAAGCCTGGTCCGACGTCACTAATCCTGATCTCTCAATTCAATTTAATGTAGAATTTTAAGAAAATAATCAATGACAGAATCATAGATCTAGTTAGTGACCTCGTGCCAGACAACATTCCCCTCAAAAGAAAAAATATATAGCTTCCATTTCTACTTTTTTGCCCCCACTTTCTCAATCAAAAACCCTAATTAACCTAAGCAAACTCTAAACCACGCCTATTATTTTCCTCTTTAAAAACTCTCAACCCAAACAGACTGTGAGAGGAGAGAAAGATATAGAGATATCAGGGAGAGCGAGAGAGAGAGATGGGTTTGTATGATCATGGTGAATGAGATATGAGCAAGAAAAACAGAGATTAAAAGGGCAGGAGGGGAGATGAATGGGTGAAAAGGACAAAGAAAGCAATAAAAGCAGCAGACCCACTGACCCTGCATATGGGTCTCGGGCTCCAGGAAATGACCTCGACCCCTATCTCTAACTCACTCTCTCTTTCCTGCTTTTATCACCCATCAATCTCATCTTTCTTTACCATGCAATGCAATATGTGTGTGTGTGTCTATATATAGATTTTAGCCCCCTCCTTTTACTCTCTTTCACTCTTTACAAGGTATCAAAATCCCATGGCTGCCGCGATATATCATCATGACCTAATCACACCATCATATTTTTATGCTTAAAATAAATTACCAAGTACTATCTCTGCTTGCTAACAATAATATCATAATTTATACGTTTATATATATATATATATATATATATACGTTTATATATATATATATATATATATATATATATATATATATTAAATTTCAACCAACCCCTATCACTACTTTTATGTCTAACCCTAACTGTACTTCACATTGGCATCAATCAATTATTTTCTTACCTGTTCATGATCACCATGAGCATTATGTGTGTTTATATGTTTTCAACTATTTTACCATTTTCTTTGTTCCATTTCCATCCACCAACTAGACTAAATTCACATTCTTTTTTTTTGTTTTTCTCAAAAAATTAATATGTTATTATTCAAGATAAGTTTCGCATGTATAGATTAAACTCGTATTCGAATTTTTCAACCATTGTAGTATTTTTTGGATCAAATCTATATTCAATTTTCGATTTTTTAGCTACGCATAATATATTTTCACACCAAATTTTTATATTTAATTATTTTTTGATGAAATTGATATAAACTAAAGCATGAACTCACTTGCCCACCTAAACTAAATCCCTCAAGAGTTTGATCGACATTGTCCGTAGACATGATAACGTGATGTGTTGACGATAATGATCAGACAATAAACACGTAAGAAAGAAGATAAGTTAGAGGATTAGTTGAGCTAATTCACCGTCATAGCTATATAGTTTAGTCGTATGATTTATGGGTACATATCGATTTTGCGAGTGTTGCCATATTTTGGTACAACGTTAATTTGGGTAAAAACAACAAACATGAAAAAGGGTAGCCTCGTTCATTGCAAAGAAATTCACTGCTTTTTTCAAAGCTTGTGGAGGAGTCGAGATTATAAGAGACACAGAGAAAGAGAGAGAGTCATAAAAGGTTACTGGTCAGCTTACTGCTTCGCATTCAGCTGCTCTCGTCTCCACCATGATACATGGTCCTCGCCATTCAGATTCATTCACGTATTTCATGCATGGCCCACGCATGTTAAGGGCACAAACCCTTTTTTTCTCTTTAAATTTTATTGGAAGAGAAAAATTATACAAACAACTGAAAAAGATATAGGAAGAACGACACTACATAAAAAGGATGGCAGAAAAGGTAAAATCTCTAGCACTATTTTGTGGCATTTGCAATTTTAAGAAAGAAAAACAAAATTTGATTATTATAGATATAATTAGAGTATCAAGATTTCTTGATATTCTTGTACATACAGCTAAGTTTTTTATTTTATTTTAGCCAAACGCACTGCTACTAAGGAGAAATTAATGAGATGGAAAAGTGTTTGGATGATTGAATCATAGTGAAAGGTGTAATAAATATCTCACCAGAGAATTTGATTCCTTCAAGTGAAAGATAAGCGGTCTTGCAAAAAAGGAAAGCAAGGAAAAAAGATGCTGGGATTTATTATGGTGTTAGCAATGGAATGTGACCTCTCAACGCATTTCAAAAGCAAAATCTCAATAAATAAAAGCACATGTCTGCGAGGCTGTTCAAAGGCTTTGCTTAGGTCACGACGAATTTGAACGTCGACGAGATCGTTTGAAATTTTGAACAGCTTGACTTCGCCTTTTGATTTGTCATGGTAGTAAAAGGCTTTGGAACTAGCACTACTAAAGAGATCATTAGCAATGAATGAATTAATTATAGTTAATAAAATAATGTGTTGTTAATAAACATTAACAATGACATTAGAATTAGAAACTATCCAATACAAATTTGTCGCTGCTAGTTTGCTTTGGAACTAGATAGCTAGTATATTACCTTTAAAAAAAAACCACATTCTAAATCTATTTAGAAAATAAAATTTGGAATCAGATATTTGAGATTTTATGTTGAATGTGGGGGCGTAAACAAGTGTATAAAGGGCTGAAAGGAAACAGAATATTAAGAATTCAATGTACTCAAATTGATTAAGAAGGGTAAGTGGGAGAAATTTCTCTCCTAATCCTTCTCATCTCTCTATGGTAAATAGAATTAATGATGGATTCATGTATGTATGATCACATTGAATTTTGTTTTTCCTGAGGGAGATTCGAATGAGTGAAATCCGTGATAGCATGTCATTGCCACTCAATCGAAACTCCGATTGGTACTTACACTGGATCCTTCTGTAATTAGGATGATAAAAAATTTATGTGCCAATAATTTGTACCAGATTTCTTTCCTTAATAGCTGACAACCAAATTTCTGTTCTTGATGCATGACAATCGATTTAATTTCTCTTGGTATGATGTGTTGCGATCTCTGTTTCTCTTTTTGTTCTTCAGCAAAATTTGTCCCAACGTACGCCACCATCGTCCCAGCAAAGTCAAAGTTCCATGTCTTAATCATGTGCATTGCCGGAGAATTACACTTGCAAGCTTTCAATCATATGTTTTTTGTGTGCTGCCCTAAGAGACTAGAATTTTGGATTTATTCTTAGAGGAAAACTAGGGTTACCACTAATTACAGGATCAAAGTAATTAATTGGCCTTTATAATTTACCTTAATATAAAGGTTCTCCTTGACATAAGAATCGGATACTTGCAGATCACAGTCCAACAAATATTTATGCCACATCACCACAATCTCACAAGGAAAAAAAAAGCATTTCATTTTTCTCTTTTGGAAGCCCTAATTTCATGGTGATTGACCTAACCCCTCTAGCAGACACCAAACCTTACCTAGATCTTTGTTCTTTTCCAATTCCCACCACACCCATCGAAGGCATTGTCTCCAGTACTCTCCTCTTTTCCTGCTAAACAATTTATAAAGTAAATCCACAGCAACAAATAGATTACAGCTTTTATGCCACAGCCGTCCCTCTTGCCATTCTTGATGATCAATAAGAATTAATGGATTCCAACTGTCATCCATCGTTTTGAATTTGAGCATAGATCACAGATGCGAGCTTGATCATTGTTTCTTACAGTAAGCAATTAGATTAACAGTTGTTTAGTCTGAACCATGCATGTATTACATATAATCGCCAGATACTTAAGACCACACATATATTCAGCAGCGCGTGTAGCGCAATGTTGGAAAGTAGTGTGCTCTAATGATCTTGTATTCATGTTGTAGATTGATAATAATAATAATAATAATTAATCCCTAAACCCACTATTGAAAAAACCCAAAAAAACAAAAACTGCGCTACGCAAATAACCTTACGAAAATGTGCGAGAGTGGTTGAAAAGAGAAAAGGTAGGCACTCTTTTCATGCAAAGAAAGCTTTTTGGCCAACCCAACCTCAAGTCTGCCTTGATTGAGAAAAGAAGATTCTCTGCAAGCAAAACAACGTAGAAAATAGAACCAAAGCTTACGTGGGGTGTCTGAGTGTTTTCTTTGGTTTCTGAAACTTCAATAACTCAAACACAAATGCCACGACACATTGATTCTCGTTTCGATTCATTAAACAAGAACACTGTGATCAACAGCTGTTGGAGACTGTTACGAGCTATTTAAGGCGCCATATCAAAGCTGGAATCCAAAATAAAATATAATGTACTATTAATGCCTGGACACAAGCTGACAAGACCTTGTTTTTTTTTTTTTTTTCAGTTTTGAGTGTCAAGCTAGCGACCAGCAACTTGAAAATCATTCGTTCATTCAAAATATAGCCGGGGTTCGAATTTCAAATGTAGTTCTCTTTAACTAGTTTTTTTTTTTTTTTTTTAATTCACCTGGTTCACATTGATATGATCAACTAATAACTCACATGAACGTGAAAGGAATTAATAATATATACAACGATCAGAGCACTTACAGCTAATCTGCAGGGACATTTACTACGAGTTGATCAAGGAGAGATGCTTGTCTTAGTTGCTCTTTTTGGGCCTAATTTTGCTATGTACGCATATTAAACATGTATATATATATATATATATATATATATATATATATATATATATATATATATGTATATATATATTTACTCATTCAATCGATTACATATCCCAACGATTGAAGTAAATTGAAACATTGGTTTTATCGAAGCTCTTGATGTTAACGTTCGTACGAGAGTAAGCTCATTATAAAGAAATTAAAAGAGATTAGTCTCTTACTGGTACTTTTTTTAGTTATTATACTTCTTTACATTTTTATTATCTCAACTTATGTTCCCATGATTTTATGGATTGAGATTTTTTTCACTTTCTATATTCTTAGGCATGAAAAGTTTATTTTAAAATCATATTAGAGTTTGATTAATTCTTGAAATATAAAGATTTATTGTGGCAAAAAATTATCTCAACTCAAAAACTTAAGTTATTATATGAGATCTCAAGATATGATTTGTATTATTCTCTAAATTTATACATGAAGATATGTTTAAAGGGAATTGGATAGATTGTGATGTCAAGGATGAGATAGTTTAAATTCAATTCCATCACATGTTTGATAAAATGTTAGACATTGAAAATCATTGATGAAAATTTGAGTCATTTAGATATTAAAAACCATTGATGAAAAATTGAATCATTTGAATTCTTTGGTAACAGTTTTAAAAAATATATATGAATAATAAAATTGAGTTTTTTTTATAAAAAAAAAAATTCACTTTAATTCAAGTCCTTATAATTTTGTCATTAGTTTGTGTTTAAAAAATCAAGTTGTTAATAAAGAAAATTATTTTTAAAATTAAAAAAATACATGAAGGAGAAAAGAGAATTTTGACTGAAAAGTATATCTTTCCTCTAAAATCAAAATTAATTATCTTTTATGGATATTTATTTGAATTATTATATAGTTAAATTCTTTTTAAAAAGTACCGGAAAACACACGGGCACTATGCTAGTTTACCACCCAACCAACACGAGTGTATTAACATTAATATTGGTAAGAACTGGGAGGATTGGTATTAATATAGCAATGGATGTCAGATGTGGGCCTTACATTCAGGCTTTTCTGCTATGATTGACAACAAGCAACTTTGGGCCTGGCACTGCTGAAAGTTCTAATCATTAGCCCAGACTTCGAACTTGCTGGTCCAGTTGAGCTGACTTTTTCTACTGTCCAAAGTCGTCGTCATCCAGATTGGGTCTTCATCTCCTTCTGAATTCTGATGCTTGCTGGTGCCGAACTGCTACACCTCGTTTCTCCATTTCTCTTGTGAAGATGAGGTCAAGCCAATGACCCCTGGCATTCTATACATCAAGTTTAACGAGGACACAAATTGGTACACCCTGATCAAAATACCAAGAGTCAAGAACAAGAACTCGATATTTTTTCAGAAATAAACAAATTAAATGAAAAATACACAATGATGCCATGATTTCTGGACTGGAGAAATTTTATATCTGGACGGTGGCGTAGCACGAGTTGAAGGTGACAGACGGAATTGAAGTGTGAGCAACGAATCTGGAAGAATCAGACATGATGTCGTTAGGTCATACAAAATATTTCAACACGAAGCTAACATTATCTATAAAGCTAAAACAAATCGCGGTTTTAATGTGCATTCATCACTGTTCATGTAGACTCAGATCACTGTGGACTTGAATACTGAGATTAATTAATCATAATATTATTATTTGGATACTACAGATGACCAAAGAATCTGCTCGGCCGAGTGGTTACAGCGCGCCCAAGCGACGCTGGGCGCGCGAGTTCGAATCACACTAACAACTAAATTTTGGAACATTTATTTTATTTAGTAATATTATTAATATTGGTATCAAATATGTGCACAAACAAGTCCTTGGCCGAACGGTTACAACGACGATTCACGGCGGGATGCGGGAGTTTGAATCTCGGTAGCGCAATTTTGTTTACCGAACAGTGAAATCACTGTTAGAGAGGGTAATTTTTTTTTCCGGGCTTCCTTTTTTTTGTTGTTGTTTTAATAACCAAAGTGTCTGGTACATCAAGACAAATCTCTTTTTTTTTTTTTAGTTTTTATTGTTCATTACTATTTTAAAATGTACTTTCCCCTTTTTTTATTGGTCTTTTTTTTATAATCACGGTGTCTAACCCAGTTTACGCGCACCATGATTTTTTTCCCGCGTGTACATTTCTCTTATAACCGGGGTAGCTTACACACGTCACGTATAATCCTTTGACCCATTTTTAACATTTTTTTTATTTTTTTCCACTTATAAATTTCTTTTATAAGTTAAAATAACAGTGTTTTGCACTGTTCACCTAGACACAGATCACTGTGGACGGGAGCACTCAAATTACTCAATAATATTTTTATTATTTGTACATTACAACTAAACAAATAAATCGCTTAGCCTGGTGGTTAGACCGCGCCCCCCTTGGGGGGCCGCGGAATTCGAATCTCTATAGTTACGAATTTTTGGAATAATTAAATTATAAAATTATATTATTATTATTATTATTATTATTATTTGTATCCTACAACTGACTAAAGAAGTTGCTTGGTTGGGTGGTAGGACCGCACCCAAGTGGCAACGACTTTTTGGAAAAGTTATAAAAATATAAGATATTATAATTATTTAGATCCTACAACTGACAGAAAAAAAGTCATTTGGCCGAGTGGTAATGGTGACATGTACGTGGTAGGACGCGGGAGTTCAAGTCCCCCTGCCACCGAAAATGATTTTTGAGTAAAGAACAGTGTTTTCTACTGTTCATTAGTGTTTGACATGTTTTTATTTTGAGTCATTTTTTTTTATAACTAGGGTATCCGGATCAGCTTATGCGCATCACAATAAATCTCTGAACTTATTTTTTTTTAACAATTTTCACTGTTTATTAATGTTTGAAAATGTTTTTTCCTCCTCTTTTCAAGCTTATTGTTTTTGGTTTTTTTGATAATCGCGGGTTTCCGGGTCAGTTTACGTGCACCATAATTTTTTCTCATATATATATATATATATATATATATATATATATATATATATATATATATATATATATTTTATAACCGGGGTAGGTTACACGTGCCACGAATAATCCTTGGATATTTTTTTTCAACTTATAAATTTTTTTTATAATTAGAATGTCCAAGCTAACTTACGAGCACCATGACTATTATTTTATACATAGCCAAAGGAATCACAATTTCAAACAGTAATAAACAATGATTTGAATTGTGGTTTTCGTTGTTCATTACTATTTAAAAAATGCGTCTAGAAATCGGTTTTGAACAATTTTTAAATTTTAAATTAAAAGAAAAAAGTGTTTCTAGATAATTTTGATGTGTTAATGTCAAAAATAATTTTCTAAAAATTAAAAAAAATTACAACATGTAAAAAATCAATTAGTTTTCTATATAAAAAAAAGCCCAGCGCAACGCGCTGGCAAGTCAGCTCGTAAATGACTATAAAAAAATCAGTCATACATGTCACACAAGTTCTAGCCATACAAAAGCCAAACAAAATTAGGGTGGTATACATTTTTTAGTCATTATATCTAAATAGACATTTCATGTAACTTCATTTTGTTTTTATTTTCTCATACATTATTATATGTTTTTGCATTTAATAATATAAATATTGGAATGTCTTCTATTCTAATAGGGATTAAGTTTTCAGGAACAAGTTAGATCATATTAAACTAGAAAAAAATATGCATTCACCAATATGAGACGTAACCATAAAAAGCTCATAATTTCTAGAAGTTTTTTCAATTTTTTTATAAACAATCATGAAGACTCATTTTAGTCCAAAGTTTTCATACACCACACCTTGTTCACATTACTATCTATTGTATAATAAAAATTAATTCATAATACTTTAATTTAATTATAATCATATGAAACTTATTTACTTTTATCTTTTTATCTGTTTGCTTGTTATTAGGTGTGTATTATAATAGTCGTGTGAATTTGATGAATCACAAGAATAATAATTTTCAAAAGTAATTAACCAATCATGTACGAGAATAAGACGGAGGTTGAGTTTGGAATGTAAAAAAGTGGAGTTTGACCTGTAATGGTATTAGGGTTAAGTATTGTTGTAAAACCTGAATCGAAGATCAATTCGGGGCAAGGTCCGAGTTACGGTTTAGGAAGGTCAACCCTCTAATTTTTATTTTTTAAATTTTTTTTTATCAAAATAACACCATTCTTACAAAATTTATTTTTATATATAAAAAATCAATAAATTAAAAACCAAATTAACTAGGTAAATAGGTAAATAAGTCAGCTCAACAAAAAATTTCTTGTTAAACCAAAACATATCTAGGCTCATATCAACAAGTCAGTACAAGTTTTGCAATAACATGCTCAAGGACTATAAGAATGGGGTTTAGAAAATCAAACGGGGAAAGGGTTAGAAATCTGATCCAGCCACTTAAAAATTGTATATTCTAATAGCAAATTAATCCCTAACCTGAATTGCTAGAGATTCAAGCTATCTAGTGTTTCCTATTTATGCACTCAAGTCTGTCCGAAATTCCAAATAATTGATCAATGATGATAAAACCCACAAGTTATTCGTGGCCACGTGGAATACGAGAGAGAAGAACCTGCAACTTTCCAAAAGAAAATGGATCACGTTCCGGGGGACCCCTTCTTTTGATCCCTACCTCTGTGCTGCTAAACCATTGGTTCTTGATGGACACAAGGACAGCTTTAGAGTAAACTTTGTCTTCCGGCAATTGACCCGAAGCTGCCATTTTTTTCAAAAGAAGAAAGGCTTTTGTATCAACGTGGCAACCTGAGACTCGAAAACCCATGATGTTTTCTCCACGACAAACGTACCATCCATGTCCCTGCAAAGCTAAAGATTATAATAAAAGGATGGTAGATCAAGGATAGGGTTTAGGACATATCGCCTTGTCAGCTTGATGAATGAAAGGAGTGCAAAAATGCCACCACCACTAGCTCAAAAATAGAGTAACAAGATGCTCTTCTTCAGATCGTACACGTACTATCGTATCAGGCCCACCTGATGGGATTCATGTAGAGACCACCTGAGCTGCCTGACAATCTATTACTTCACTTACCTTTTGCAAAATCAAAAGCTCACCAAAGCAATGTTGACAGAGAGATGAGACATCCCCGGCAGCTGCAGCAGTAAAATATTTATCAGGTAATGGATCGAGGCCCGCACCCTCTATCGAGCATTCAAAAGAACGCAAACAAGAGAAGGTTTAGTGATGAGCAGATCAAGTTCCTGGAATTCATGTTCGAGTCAGAATCAAGACCGGAGTCTCGGACAAAACAGCAGCTGGCCATGGAGCTCGGGCTAGAGCCTCGACAGGTTTCTATATGGTTCCAGAACAGAAGAGCTAGACTGAGGACTAAACAGATTGAGAAAGAGTACAGTATACTGAAAGCAAGTTATGATGTTCTAGCCTCTAGCTTTGAATCCTTGAAAAGAGAGAGGCAGTCATTGATAATCCAGGTATCTTTCTTTTGTTAGACTATGGGCAGTTTTTAAAGTGTAAAGGTACCCTTGCGACGGAGCTTAAAATGTCCGGGATGCATTCTGACTCTAACAAGATCTTTAATTTCCAACAGCTGCAGAAACTGAAAAACAGGCCTGTAAAGCAACATGGGAGCAGAAATTGTGGAAGCCAACTCGGAAGCAGCCGTGATGGCAGATTTGAGAACAAGGATAGTGACTCAGAATCAAAAGAGAAACCCAGCTCTCAACTGGACGGTAATGGCCGTGAAGAAAACAGGCCTTGGAGTGATACTAACAGCAGAAACACAGTGAACACGATGGAAGAAATAGACATTTTGAACCAGACAGACACCTCGTCACAGTGGTGGGAATTCTGGTCATGATCACTAGAAGCGCCCAACCTCAAATTAATGAATTATGAATAAGCACACAAGCATGTTTAGCATCAAGATGAAGTCCACTCGTATCCGATCCTAGCTACCAGTCTCTTGATGCAATCTTGATAAACTTTGTAATTCCAAGAGGAAGTTTGGTCGATCATCAAATGTATCCACTTTCTTATTGTAATCAAATTGAGGACACGTACCCTCCGCAGGTACTAATGGGGAAAACAAATGAAGAGATACATGGAACAGAATCAAGCGACAATTGAAAAGAAAAGGAAAAAACCCTTCGAAAACTATGCTTTTATTTTCCATTAAAAAAACTTTGAACTCTTAAAAGAACATTGAAATATGTTCTCTTGGCTCATATTTAATTACCATATAGAATAGTGATAAATAAATATTTTCTCATATCGCATAGTAAAAATAACACAATACCCAGTCGTTGAAAGTTATACCATGTTTTCTTCATGCTGAACCGGTGGTGATATAATTTGGTGTTGATGGGTTTTCTCTCTCCCATTCTTCTCTCTCTCCTCCCTAAGATGTTGGCATTAAAACTTCAGTTTTTTTTTTTTTGATTTTTTTTTTGTCTTGAGTTTTTGTAGAAATTGTACTTGTTTTCAAATACTTCATCCAAAAATTATAATTTTCAATGCTGTCCTTATTCTTGGATTTCTAATTTTTTTCCATAGTCTTTTGTAAAACAATTAATGGTTTTCAATTTCATCCTTTAATTTAAATTGATGGAATTATATTTTACAATTTGATCCTTCTTATTTTAATTTCTAATTTTTGGTATTCTTCAATCTTACCCTTTAATTACAATATTGTTTTTATTTTGTACGTTAATTTTGATACTCATTCTTTCTAGTTTTTTGTCCATTTACTAAATTATTTTTTTTCCTGATTTCACCATTCAATTAAATATAAAATTTAATTTCGATCCAAAATTTTTAATTGCTATTTTTTATATAACTTTTTTTTTTTAATTTTATCCTAAATGTTTTTCATGAATTTTCTAAATTGAGTGTTTCAAGTCTGATAACTCGGGTTCCAAATTTAAAAATTTAACTCAAGTTCCTTCTATTTTTTAATTTTTTTTACATGTCATTCCATGGATTTAACAGAATATCACGGGTTAAGTTAACTCTAATTAACATGTTTTGTCATAACCAGATTTTTACTTCATTTCAACACCTAAACATCATTTTTGCTTAACAAAAACAGTCCAAACTCACGGCAAAGCGTGGACATTGTTGCTAGTTAACCCTATATACCATGACAATCTACAAATCAAAGCACGGAGTGAATAGCAGATGCAATTCGTCAAAAATAGAACATTAATAAGTCACATTCTCGCATTCAAGTAAAATGGGCTGCCACAACGTAATCTTGCATAGACTGCCTCCTAATGCTACATGGTAAAGTCATGCTGGTCCAAACAAAGAGCTTGATTCACAGTGACGTGGCCCCTTAATGCTCAGCTTTAACCTTCACGTCTCCATTGGGTAATGAGCTTTGTGCTTGAGCAAGCCGTTTTGCTTCCTGCAAGATGTTAAGCTAAGTTCATATACTTTTCTGGGGGATAAAAACAAAAGAAAACGAAAAGTTGCCCTGTTCTTGTTATCTTTTGAGGCACCAAAATTATTTCTCTAACTGGGCAACGGTTTTTGCAGCCAAATCAACATCCATATTAGAAATGTTTAAATTTACAGGCTTAAAATCTGTTGTTTCAAGATTTTAATGCCAACGTAAGCTACAAACTCATGTTGTTGAAGAAACTTCTCCAGTCATTGGTCGATAAACACAAAATCTCGTGTGGGAGTCAGCAAAATTGTCAAAGCTGCACCAGGATGTGGCGACCATATTGAATATGGTGTGGCTAGCAAGTTCAAAACCAATGACGAGGCATGAACTTCAGCTGCTGATAGGTTAATAAACACCAGCTGCTTCAATAATTTCTGTGTTCATCATAACCGAAAACATTATGGTTCTCTGTAACATACCATAAAACATCTCGTGCTTACGGATTTCTATTATCGAGCATCATTACTTGTCAGCAACCTAACCTTGAGAAACAAATTCAATGGAGATCTTTGCATGACAAATTTTAATCTAGGCAGTCCCTCTAACAAGAGAATATGGCTTTTGTTTCACATTAGAAGCAGAGAGATAGGAAAATTCAACTGAGAAATCGATCCAACATGCAGTAAATATAACTCACAGCAGAAGACATTGCACGTATCTCCCTATATGATTCGACTTCATCTGGAAAAGTCTGCTCAAGTTCCTCCAGAAGATGCTTGCGTAAACTCTGCAAAACCGATGGTTATATAATGAATATCAAGCACAAACAAAGCAAATTGACGGCAAAAACATCTAGTGGAAACATATTGTATGAATAAATCAAGAGAAAACAACATATCATAGTGGGAAACAAAGAAGTACCTTGAAGGCATCAGTTTTGCCTTTAGTGACTTGATTTTTTGCAATGCAGCTGCTTATAACATCCTTTGTGAATTCATCTGGATTCTTTCCATCATCAATCAAACTAAGCACAGAGCAATAAATTTACTTTCAGTTAGCAAAAGATGATAAGCTTAAATTGGCTCATCTCAAATAACAAATCACAAAGATACACTCACTTCAGGACCTCCATAGGAACCTGAATGTTGCACTTTTCAGACAATTTAACCATATTGTCCAGCTCAGTAACAAGACCATTGCTGCGAAATCACTTCATATTATAAACCCTCTAGCCACCAAAACACGATGCTATCAAATAACAACCTAAAACAAAAGATTGATAGAAAAGTACAGTCGTTGGAGAAGAGGAAGCTGTGAGGCAGTGTTGAATGAAGAGACCGTGAGGTAAAGCTGGTGGAGTAAACCAAGAGTCTTCTGTATGGAGTTAATAACTTGGTTCAAATTCTGCTTTGGATCATCTACTGTCGTCGCTGCTGCTGTATCATTCACTGGAGTAGCCAACATTCCATTACCTCCACCAGTCCCCAAAGCAGTATTCTGCGACAAATCCATCACAAACGACGCTCCTGCCCAAACAAAAACAAATGGACCATAAAAACTACAGTCTAGAAATTAACAAAATTAAGCAAAGAAATGATAAAAAAATGGCCTGTACAAAATATTGGGTCACCTCAATTTTTTTTAAAAGCTTAAGAATTTCTCAGACAACCGTAATTAAAGCTCCAAACTCTACAGAAGAAACAAATCAATGAAAACAATCGTATGTGTATAGAACATTGAACAAACACAAACGTTCCCTTAAGATAATGTTTCAAATGCACCCGAAATTCAAATCAAACAACCCTGTTGCAAATAAATAAAAACTAATCTAGCTCCATAATGAACTTAATATATTAAAATCAACCCGGATCATAATTTTTTTAAAATAAAACAGTATAGTAAAAATTAAGTAATACTAAGCGAACCCAGATTGTGAGAGCAAACAGATAACTTTAAAAAAAGAGCATTAAACTAAGATTGCTTTACCCGTTGAAATTGGTAACAGGTCTCTGTCGCCTTTGGGTTTCTGAAGAGAGAACTGCAGAGAGAGAGCGTTCTGCCGAGAAGGAAACAAGAGTTAGTTTTATTATACTTATATGTCGTTTACATGCCTGAATTACACCTGTCTTGAGTGAACGACACGTTGCTCATATGACTGGGTTTTCTCCATGGTGTATGCTTGGGCCTGAATTATAATGAGCCTATACGAGATCCAAAATGGACTCAGGAGTTAGCCCTAAACAAAGTACAGTGATCTGTAACGGTGCACGTTTTACATTTAGTCAACTTTTTTAAAAAAAAAAAACAACTTTATTTGAAAAACAATTTAAACTGATATTTTTAAATATTTTTTGACAGTTTTGATATGATGATTAAAAATATACATATGTTTTTAAATATACATTTTCAATTAAATGGATGATTTTTTTTATTCGAGCTTGTTTTTAACAAAGTATTTTTTATTTGTAACATCGTTTTTAAATAAAACCAAAAATAAATAAAATAAAGATTTTTCAAGTTTTGGATAATTTAAAATAAGCAGAGAAAAATGTATCACTTTAATTTACACTATATTTTCTCATTAATTCATTTATTTATTTATTATAATAATAAAAACACATTTTTTACTGTTCAATATTCTATCAATAATAACTACAATTTAAGTAACTAATGTCATGTCATTATACATCATAAATTTTTAAATCTCATTGTAATTCCCTTTAAGTTACCACCAATATTTATCAATATATTATTTTTATTAGAAATGGCATCTATAACATACCACCAGAAACGGTGAAGATAGTGTTATTGTCAGTCAATTCCAACAAAAGATTATGTAATATTTCTGTATAAATTAGCCGATTTTGTGATAGTGAAATGAATATCCAACGTCGTGATTACTGCTGCAATTTGGAGGGTGTTCTCCTCCCTTTGGTTACTATTTTGCTGTCTGGAAAGAGACTTCTTCGTGTCTTTATGCTTTTGTTTTGTTGCTGTGACACTAACTAGTAACTACTTCAAACTGTTGATGTGTTTTGTATAACACTCTAATCTCAAATAATGAATGTAATAATAATTTCTCAGTGTGCTGTCCCACTTGCAATTTAGCTTTACACGAGTCTTAATCAGCTTTATGAGCACTCTGGTACAAAATCAAAAAGCAAATTCAATGTAATCTTTAGTGCATTGCTGAACATTCAACAAAAGATGAAATCTTTGTTTTTGTCGAAAAGACCCGGCCCTGAGTTAAAGAAAAAAAGAAAGGCTTCAAAGTAGGTGTTCCATCAAACATATGACAAGGGCGATATGAATGCTTAGGGTCCCTTGCTCGTGGCTTGTACCCTTCACTCTCTGTCGACACTTGAAGATGTCAATGGCATCACCTGGTAACCCTAACCATTAAGTTATATCTCAGTGAAATACTGTTTTTAATCGAGATAAGTGATCATCCTGAATATTTATTTACCTTGTGACTGCTGGTAGATTCATTCAAGCCCATTCCTGCTGGTATTTTGGATTTTATCGTGGTATAAATAGAGTATATGATGATATTTTAAGTTATGATTATAATCCAAAATATGGAGTTGGATAATTATATATCCGCGTGCTAAAATAATAAACAAATAAAGATTAATACTAGAACACAAGTGTATTTGATGTGTCAAGGAACCATCTGTTTCAAAGTTTAAACTGTTAAATGAGGGTTTAATATATGATTTATATTATTTCTAGCACACCTCTTCAAGTGAAATTTTTTTGAGATTGAAACTTGCACAGACTCATATTATCTTGTGCTTGATTTTTATTAAATAAAATGAAGATGATGAGATTTGAATTCGTGATCGTTAGGTCAATAAGGTTCTGATACCATATTAAAAAATTATTTAAAAAAAAAACTTAAGTTACTAGATGAGATTTCAAAATATAATTTATATTATTATGTAAGAGGGTATACTGATATTTTCTTGTCCTGCAGCTGCCATCGGGAACCAATTTTTGGTTTGATGCCGTTTGTCTTAAATCAGAAGTACCAAGAAACATGATAATGGTAGTGCTGGATGATCATGGCTACGATTCCTGCTTAAAGCGATTCTTTCTCCAGGATGCCACCATGGTAATACTCGTTATCTGATCCTCACGAGAATCTTTGATTTAGAAAGCTAGTGCCCATTAATTAACACGAGCTATTTGAGAGGGGAACATTCGTTTTGATTTTCTTTGTTTATTCTCCAAAGATTGATATCACATAGTATAAGCAAAGTACATACAGCTGTCGTTCAGTTTGTTTTATGCAACACAAGCTTTATTAATGGCATGAACAGTCACGAGATGTATATATAAAATTCATGGAAAGAAAAACTAAAAGATGTATTAATAAGTAATATTCATGGAAAAGTTTCCAAGATGTTGAAGTCTTCAATCCATAGAAAACCTACAATTTCTCTTCTTTATTTTTCAAAACAAAACTTGGATGGGTTTGTAGATCTTCAAACAAGGAATTCAAATCGATAGGGAGAGAGGACCACGAGGCAAGCTCGAGGACGACAATGCAACAAAAAGCATATGAGGGTTGCAGCGTGTTGATCTTCTTGAATGACAGGGAGACTTATTTTGTCCTTTCCAATGATAAAAAGAAAGAAAGATTGAATCTTTTATTTGATAATCGTGCGCTAGAGAGCCAAGCCAGTGTTCCATGTGAAATACAACTTAAAGTTGTCATAAATCATGACTCTACCTCACTCTATTCACAGGATCCAGTAACAAGTTCAATTACTAACCTCACAGAAGAGGTGAATTATAGGTGGAAAATTACGTAAAAACCACCACTCTTTCAAATGAATAGAAAAAATAGTACAAGCAAATAAAAAAATTAGTTGAAGTATATATAAACAGATCTAAATACTTATATTAAAAAAAAATAGTGGGCCAACATGGCCCTGGTTAGAGCATGCTTCGATGGACAATGCTCTCTCTAAACTCAGGTTTATAGATATATCGCTTTCATGAATTTGGTTAGTGGAATTTTGGCTGGTCCAGCGCAATTAGGTGTGATTTATCTATCTTTCCTGATCTCGACTAAACTCGTATGCTAATATATACACACACACACACACACACACGCAGACACGTGCAGGTAGGTTAGCCAGTTGTCTGTCAGCAACCATCAATATCGAATCATAAACAAGATCAGGAGGTGGATATGGTGGAAGCCTTCAAGTTGAACATAATGTAATGGCTGAAACTAAGGCTTTTTTAAACATATCGTATCTTTCGTGGAAAAGAATAATTCCCCATTTTATTTATTGGATACCTTTCATGGTGCTTCTTTAATTTGTAAAGTTAACGTAGTACTCTTACACCAATGAACTACGTACTTCGTCGATCATTGTCTTTAAATTTTGAGCCTAACACCGTACGCGTGGCAGGAACCACGATTTTGGATAGCTGGCTTGATAGTGCTTGTTTTTTAAAAATATCTTTTATTTAGAAATATATGAAAATAATATTTTTTTAATTTTTAAAATTATTTTTAACATAAACATATTAAAATGATCTAAAACCACTAATTTTTTTTATTTAAAATAAAACATAATAATAAAAAAATCATTTTTTAAAAAAACACTTTCCAAATACACTGTTAAGTGTCAACCCCCCAAATCATGTGAGAGTCTTGTGAAGAATTATTTAATTTCTCAAATTTATTTTCTTTTCTATTTTTATTTTCAACACTTCAAAATATTACCTCATGAAATAACACCTACTTAAAGTACAATATCAGCACCATTAATTTTCATTAGAATATTTGGATTTCCTTTTTTATTGCAATCTAACGATATATGTATTTAAATGTTATTTAATCGGTGCTCTAGAAATACTCTTTAGCTTTTGTTGCTATGCAGACATAATGCCAGTGGGGATCCAGCTGCATGGTTAGTACTAACAATCTCTTAACAAATTAATTGTTTGACTCTTGGAAAAAATAATCTAATATTCTCAAGCACAAGAAAATAATCTCAGCCATAATCAAGATTAGACAAAATTAATGAGACTATTATATACTAATAATTTTAAATTATTTCAAGAGTAATTATCAATACTTATTTCATAAAACATAAATAGACAAGAAGAAAAAAAGAGTTGCAGAGTTATTTTTGAAACTATATATATTGAGAAATCATTACAATAACTTTACCCTCGGAATTAATGTAATTTCATCTTAATTATGTATAGAACAATGTCAACATAGAGTTCATAAATCACGGGTCGAAATGATAATGTCAAAATAGAGTTCATCTTAACACACCAGCAATTGGGGCAAATTTGAGCAAAGGCTAGTTTTAGCGATGGCAATAATAAAATCTACACAAGGAGAGCAAGAAAAGGTGTTTTCCCAGCATTCAAAGATTCATATTTTGAACAAGTTGAGCGCATGCAGACCGTCCAAACTCCAAACAACCTTTAATCATCATATATTATACTAAAATTTGAAATGGAATCCAATCATCTCCTCCTGTGTTTTCTAATTTGCTTAAATGCCGAAGACCAATCTAATCCACGAAACGAGAACATTGACTAAACCATAAAGTGTGACCAAAACCCTTTCTGAATTATCTTTGATGAACCAGTCTCGTTTCCATGCCATGAAACTTGCTATTTCCATGACTATATATATATATATATATGCAAAGATTATTTATGCTCACATGATGTCATCAAAGAAATCTCTCTCTCTCTCTCTCTCTCTCTCTCGACCAGACTAAAATTATACTACGCATATACATGGAGGAATCTAGCTAGAACTAAGTTGCTTGATCCACTAAATAATTAAAGGAAGAATTAAAGCAATATCAATTCTCTCTTATGTCACTACTTGCGAATATAATATGTGAAAGTGTTTGTATCTATCATATAAGATTTGCTTTTCGTGCTCATAATTGCACCTCCTCACTATCAAATCTATTATCGGAGCATATCTAGCAAGCACAAGTGTAGCACTAAAGTTATCTAGAGCCAACACGTTTTATATTTTCTGTTTTTTCAAGTTTTTTTTTTTTAAAAAAACAAATTTTAAGCATATTTGAATAGTATATATTATTAAATATATTTTTATAATCTTATAATCATAACAACAATTAATGATTGTAACCATAAAAAAAAATCTTAAAATAACAGCCAATATAAAATCATAGCCAAAAATAAGAATATACCAAGCATATTTTTTATTTTTTAAACTGGCATGCATGCGCTTGTAATTAAATACCTTTTAATTACTCTCTCAGGAAAAAAAAAAAAAAACATGTCTACTTGTAATATGTATTTTACAATACTAAGATTTATTTTAAAATAATCACAGAAACATATTTAGTTTTTATGTTTTTGTTTTTATTTTTTTAATATATATATATTAATGGTTTGATAGATGATCATGCTCGCTAATTATGAAAAGAAATCATCGTATACAAATAGCCTGTACTTCGGGGGAGTGCGAAATGTTGTGAAAAACTTACAAAATATATATATATATATACCGGCACTAGAAAAATAACAGAACACAGTCAACCAAATTTATCGTGGTCTTAATCATAGATATGAACACGTAATTACTTAATTGATCGCGCACACACACCTTGAAAAACATTAGCAGCTCTAAGAAAAAACACTTTGCTGTGACTAGATATGGGCAAATCCAGATTTGGGGGGGAAATAACAAAAAATGTTAGAGATTACTAATGTTTGATTGGGATGATTATTGTTGCAGCCTTACGCAAGGAATATATGAGCATTAAAAAAAAAAAATGGAATAAAGCAAAGTGAGAGAGTTAGATTTGGTTTATCTTTGTCGTTAATTAATATATTTGACTTATATTATATATTGCTGTTAACTTGAATTCGAATTAAGAGGGAGGGAAACACGCGCGCACACACATTTATGAAAAATATCCAGAGAGTATAATTTTTGTAAGAAAAGAAAAAAGAAATCATAATTTACCAATGAAAACCGACGACAGTTTTGACGTCATGGGACCAACAATTGCTATGACCACGACCAGACTTGGACTATCCTGTGGCCTCTCTTACTTTGTCGAGTATTTCAATATGACAAAAATAATGATTTCCCTCCACTTAACGGCAGATGATCAAGACAAATCGAAATGAATTTCTTTTAAACAAAGAAACATATGGATACTCTCACCATTCAGGCCACTATCATGGAGAGACGCGTGGTGTTTAGCAGAAGCTCTTGCGATGCAGGGACGCAGAATTGTCTTTACCATACTGCATGCATGGGTGGTGCTGCATGCTCGACGCTTGTAAGCTAATTAATACCGTCTAGCCTTGCTAGCTTGGATAGCTCGTGGATATTTCTTGCAAATTGCTCTGATTTTTTGGACTTTGGTTCTGTAGATTTGGTTGTTCAACCCAGCAATTCATTAATTTTGGAATTAAAATGAAAGATTGGATTGTTCGTTTCAGAAAGAAAAAATCTAATAAAATAAGCAATTTTAAAACTACCAAGTTTGCATTCATTATTCTAAAATCAATGTTATATTCGATGGATGGTGGTTTCAGATCAATCTTTGCAGAATAACACTTCACATAAATCCCTACTAAATTGGGTTTACCTTTTAAATTTGGACCCATTCATGTTTATTTTCTAGCGTTAAAACCTAAACCACGCTTAAAGCAGCAAACTTATTTTAAAATCTTAAAATATTGGTCTACTTAAAAAAAAGTTTACTTCTTTTTTTGAAAAAAACCCTTATATTATAGGTAGTATTTAAGCTTTCAAAATTATTAAATTTATCAAGACACATCAAATCGATATAAAATATTTGTCTACATAGAAAAATAACAATTGTAATTAATATATAAAGTAGTCTAGCAGTATGTCTGTCCACTTCGAACAAGAAAAAACTATTTAAAGTTTTAAACCGTGTCTGCGTTTATAATTTTATTCTTTAAACAATATGATGAGTGGTGAGTACGTGTCTCTGACACGTACGTGGTTTACACGCATCTAAGAAGAGAGTAGAGCTAAATCTGCCACTGTTCAAAAACTTCAATTCTTCAGCATCCTATAATAATTGACGGTGGCGGCGCTGCTCTTTCGTATTTTCATTAACTCTCCATTCAATTTTCAGTTATGATAATATCATAAATAATAATAATAATAATAATAAATCACTATTTAGCCGTTATTAATAGTAGTGGTTGGTATTTTTTTAAGAAAAATAACTAAATAAAATTATATTCCCCGACCCTCCAAAAATTTTTCCTATATAAACGTATCCTTCCACTTCCTAGTTTAACCCAAAAAAGGAAATCACAAAAACTCAAACTCTTTACAAGCTCAAGTGATCTTTCGTTTAGCCTTTTCCTATATCCATGGAAACACAAATAGACAGCTTTTCGGTACTGGTCTTTGTTTCCAAATGCAAAGCCTTTTCTTCTCAAAACACCATCTTCCTTCTTGTTTCTCTTTTCCTGGCCTGGCTAGCCATGGCTTTGTGTTACTGGGCGTACCCTGGTGGCCCTGCCTGGGGTCATTATTGGCGCAAGAAAGGAATTATCTGCTCAAAAGCCAAGTTGATCCCAGGACCTAGTGGGTTTCCGGTGATAGGAAGCATGAACCTCATGGTTAACTTGGCTCACCACAAGCTTTCTGCTGCAGCCAAGACTTTTAAAGCAGAAAGACTTATGGCTTTTAGCCTGGGAGAGACGAAGGTTGTAATCACATGCAATCCTGATGTAGCCAAGGAAATCTTAAACAGTTCGGTCTTTGCTGACCGTCCAGTTAAAGAGTCTGCCTATCAGCTCATGTTCGATAGAGCTATTGGTTTTGCTCCTTATGGGGTTTACTGGAGAACTCTGAGGAGAATTGCAGCAACTCATCTTTTTTGCCCCAAACAAATCAGCTCTACTGAGTCACAAAGATTCAATATTGCTTCTCAAATGGTATCAGCAATAGCAATTCAAGGTGGAGATTACTTCCGTGTTCGAGACATACTAAAGAAAGCTTCACTCAACAGCATGATGTGCTCCGTTTTTGGTCGTAAATATGATCTGGGCTCGTCAAATAATGAAACTGAAGATCTTAGGAGGCTTGTTGATGAAGGTTATGATATTCTAGGGAAGCTTAATTGGTCTGATCATCTTCCTTGGCTTGCAAATTTAGACCTTCAAAAAATCAGGTTTAGGTGCTCCAATCTGGTTCCCAAAGTGAACCGGTTTGTGAACCGGGTTATTCAAGAGCATAGAGAGGACCAAACTGGCCAGAGAAGAAATGACTTCGTCGATGTTTTACTCTCTCTTCATGGACCGGACAAGTTATCACACCATGATATGGTTGCAGTTCTTTGGGTAAGCTACAAACTAACTTGTCACAGCGCGCAATTTTCATTTTTATGCATGCATCCATTTATCCAAGATACAAGTGCGTGCGTGCGTGCGTGTATTTCAAGGTGGTGTTTTGTTACTGTTTGAGATATAAGAGAGATAATTGAGGGGAAAGATATATCTCTTCCTTTTTTTTATTTAAAAATGATAAAAATTCCTTCAAAAACATACATATATATATATATATATATATATATATTCTAGTTTATATTTAATATGACACGATTATATACTATATGGAGAATAAAGTATCAATGCGCCATAGTATACAAGTGCTATAAGATACCTAAAATCCGTACCAGTGAGTAGATAAAGATGTATTATGCACTGCTATATAGACATTATAAAATCCGTATCATTAAACATTACATTTTAATAATATTTACCAGAATTATTGTGTCAACCAACAAGATTTCTATCATTGTTTTTACTTCACGCGCGCGCGCATATATTACGCATATGTATGTGGGTTATCTCTCATATGATGTTTGTTGTTCCGAGAAATAAACCAGAGAAAAGAATAAAAATGGAATCTTGTCTGAATTTGAAAGCTGCTGATATTCCCTTCTTTCTTTTCGTGGCATTTGTTATCATATCCTACCGTACCATGATGTTCTTTGATTCATTCTATTCTTTAATGCAGGAGATGATTTTTAGAGGAACAGACACCGTGGCAGTTTTGATAGAGTGGATACTAGCAAGAATGGTACTTCACCGTGATATCCAATCAAAGGTGCATGATGAGCTCGATCAAGTTGCGGGAAGATCAAGGCCGCTGATGGAAGCGGACATTCAGGCGATGGTTTACCTGCCTGCCGTCGTTAAAGAAGTTCTGAGGTTGCACCCACCAGGCCCACTATTGTCATGGGCCCGTTTAGCAATCACGGACACTAAAGTGGATGGATATGATGTTCCAGCAGGGACCACAGCCATGGTTAATATGTGGGCCATCACAAGGGACCCACAGGTTTGGATGGACCCTCTAAAGTTCATGCCAGAGAGGTTTCTGCGCAAGGACGTTGCTGCTGACGTGGAATTTTCTGTGTCCGGGTCTGACCTGAAGCTGGCTCCGTTTGGGTCAGGTCGCAGGACTTGCCCGGGAAGAGCTCTGGGTTTGGCCACAGTTAGCTATTGGGTCGGGGTTTTATTGCATGAGTTCGAGTGGGTGCAGTGCGATCATGAGCCGGTGGATCTCTCTGAAGTGCTAAGGTTATCCTGTGAGATGTCTAACCCGCTTACAATCAAGGTGAATCCAAGGAGAAGATGATCAAGTTGTCACATGATTTGTTGCTGGAAATGGATGCAGAGGATCTGACCGTATACTTAGCAGCGAGCAAGCACTATATATAATGTTCACTGAACGTAACTAGTTGCAGATATACCACCCTTCATGGCCTTCTATTGGTATATCGTGGTTTGGGTAGCAAGAATTAGTGTGATTATGGTTAGCTAATGGGAAATAATATCCATGCACACTAATCATCCTTTTGTCTTGTATATATATATATATATATATATATATATATATTTATATTTATATATATTTGGTGACAATGTATATGAAACCTTGGGTGTTCTTATTTATGAAATGTTAGTATGCACGAATCAAAATACGTGATTTGGAAGTGAAATATTCAGGTATATAGCTCTTGGAGCCTAGGCGAGAAGGGGGAGGGGAAGGAATAAAAAAACACTTCACTTAATTGAAGAGGAAGACAATATCATCGATGCATAAAACTTCAACATGGAATGGTGAATAAAAACATGTTAATCTGGGATTATGCCGGGGGCATGGATGGAAAATTTGAACGTACAAAAAGGTGGATGGTCAAAATAGCACCTTTATATTATTATTATTATTATTATTATTATTATTATTATTATTATTATTATTATTATTATTATTCCAAATTCATGAATCTCAAAAGTTTAGAAGGTGGATGAAAACTTGAAATTAAAAAAAAAAAAAAAGTAGCCGGGAGGGAATCTATATAAACACACTCAAGTCATTGCTTAACTCGATTAATTATTTATTTATCCTCCTGCAAGGAAAAGGAAAAAAAAGAAAGGACAGGACTGTATTTCCGGGCTTGCTTGGTCCGACGATATGATAATGGTGTCCATAAACAAGTACATTTCATAGCTTCTTAATTAGCTTTTGTCTTGAGCTCCTCACCTTAAATAAGATAATCACATCTCATAAACAAGTAGGCTGGTGGCACGTGAAATGCAGGTGCGCCGAAGGACATTGATGCTGCTTCCTGAAAGCTCCCTTGCATACGAGAAACTTTGTCCACACTTTCCCTCAAACACACAGTGTGTGATCTAGTTATGTGCCCACTCTTTCAATACTTATTTCGTTAAGTCTTTATCAATATATATATATATATATATCACGATATAAACAAGTTCCTTGTCTATGCACTGCAGGAAAACCCCAGTGTTTAGCTTGAATGTTCAATCACATACACATGTGATGTACAGAGATAGAATAAATGAGTTTGATGATGTTTTGAAATTAGATAGGCACAAAAATGAGATTATTTGATATTTGAATAGTGGTTATCATATATTTAAGTTAATATTTGCTTTCTTAAAGCTCATGAAGTAGATGATTGGTGATAGAAGATTTGATACCTGCAAAATAGTTCTTTTTAGCGATGTTTAGGGATTATTTGATGATTAAATTAGTAGTTTTTATTAAGAGATTATAATAGATACTAGAATGAGCTTTAAATTAAAAAAAAAAGTATAATTCAGAGCTTTTTACCTAGATAATTCAAAATATATTTATAATCCTTGAACCTTGACGTTTAAATGGAGTGAAGTGGCTAGAGAGTTATTTTTTCATGATGACGTTAATGATAGATAAATATCTCCTACACAATATTAATGAGAAACAAATATCTCTTACACATAATTAATGAGATAAAAATAGGGTAGTCTCTTAAGAGAGTTTTTATATCCCTAATATAAATATTTTATATTAAAAATTTGAGAATAAATAAATAAATAGAGTCTTATGATCTTAATATTGGCTTGTAACAACCTTTATACTAATTAGGCTTGATGTGTAACCAAGTCTAAGGGTGATGAGTTTGGTGGCTTGTTAGATCTATATTTACTTGGTCTTAGTAAATGGCCAACCCAAGGATGCTTGTTTGGGCTTAGCACGTGGCCGAACTCAAGTACATTAGATTTGGTAACTCTCTAGACCCACGTCCACTTAAACTCAATATATTATTGACATAAGAATATTGGGTATGGACACAAACATCATAAACTTGCAAAGGATTTAAAAAGAGAAAGTCATTGCTTAACATCATATCAACATGCTTAAAGTGTGTAAATTGATAGAGAAAAGGATTGATCAAGATATTGAGCTTAAGGTTGGAAAGGATACACATGCTCAAAATATTCACTTAAAAAAATAAAAATAAATGAGCATAGACAACTTGGACCAAGTTATTAAATTCACGGCCTAAGTCATAAAATTAAGATAATCTTATAAAAACAAAATAAAAAATAAGAAAAAGAAACAAAAACACAAAATATTATTCTAATAAATACTATTTTATATATGTGACTACAATGATTTAACCACACCCTCTAATATTTTAGGAGTTGAAAATAAATTATGAAATTTAATTTTTAGAACGATCTAATAAAAAAAATCAAAATACTAGTCTATAGATGTGGCTATCACGATTCAGTGTTAGCTTGTTATTGTGTTCAAACATGCTTTTAATTTATTTTTTTCATCTAAAAACTATCAAATTTATATTTTTAATTAATTTTAGATCATTTGTAATGTACTAATATTAATAAAAAATATATAATATATTTTTAATTAAAAAATACTTTTAAAAAACATCATAAACTATTATCAAAATTATACACCTATTGTTAATAATAATAATAATAATAATAATAATAATAAAGACTTTTGGATCATGGTTCTGTTCGAGGATCACCACAAGCTTGGACCTTTCATGCAAGTCATTCCTATCTGTAGCCGACTTTTGAATCATGGCTCTTTTTATCTTTTTTATATAATCTTGATCTCTTTGATTCTCTCTTCTTCATCGTCTTCTTGATTTTGGTGCTATATATGCCAGCTAATCCCCTTCCATCATCCTGTTCATAATTTCCACATGCATTAGAAAACACAAGAAAACGTGAATTCTTTTTTAACTTTAATTTTTCCTGCTGCTGCTACTTTGAATGAGATTGAGATTACATTGACAGACTTGAAGATATTTGTGCAGATAATGAGATCGAGCCTGGCAATCAAGTCCCAACTTTGAAATGAGATTTTCTATTTCAGACTAGAAAAGAGAGTAGTAGCTAAGATTACACAAGTTAAGGGCCATTGTCTAGAGCAAAGCAAAGCAGGATGTTCTTGGTTGGCAAATGTTAGTGATAACTGGACTTTGTATGGGGCTGATTTGCAGGATCTGCCTGAAAATGCCCTTGAAAAAAACACACCAATTCTGAACCCGGCAACTCACCACCGGGTCCGATAATTGTGGTTTCAAACCGTTCGCTATGAGTGCAGCGTCAGCCTTTCCGGACAGATTACTGGTTTAGGCTTACAAGTAACAAATGAATGCTATCAAGCAATGGACTTCAAGGTTGGATTGGTTTAATAGAAAATGAACAAGTTCTTGGCTCGGGGACAGGAAAAGATCGAGGTTGGATCAAAATGGTCATAATCATCCGTTTAAGATGGGAATGGATGGGATCTTTTCAAAAGCTTCAAGGCCACATAGAACATTTAGCAAGCAACACAGAAGATGAATTTGAACTAAAAGACAGAACAGGGGAGCCATTATTATACTGTTCATAAGCATAGACTGTATGAACACAGACGGTACTCAGCACTCATATTTACACGACAACCCATCCAAGTGACCGGCCAACAACACTTCTTACTGAAACACTGAGCATGAGCTCAATTCTTGTACAATTCCGAATCCTGCAGTCTTGAAAAAGCCTTCTCAAATTGGCTCCATTTCTGAGCCAAAGTGCCAGCGAACCCCACAGACATTCTCACCAATCCTGGCGATATGCCAGCCAGTGCCTGTTCCTCGTCATTCAATTCACTGCTAGTGCTACTACCAGAGCAAGACATGAGGGTCTCGTAATAGCCCAAGCTCACCGCCATGAACCCAAATTGAGTGCAGTTTTGCAAGTGGTTCATCAAACGATTAGCCTTTTCCTCAGTTTCCATGTCAATGCAAAGCAGCCCGCCAAACCCATATTCTTTATTTGCCATGGACTTCAAGAGCTCATGCTGCGGGTGATCCTCAAGCCCTGGGTAGATGACTTTGAGGCCTAGTTTTTTCATTTTGGTGGCATAAACCATTGCGCGGTGGCAGTGTTCCTTCATTCTCAACGCCAGATGAGGAATCCTCTCTGACAATTCAAAGGCAACCTTGGCATTCATTGTGGGACCAAGAAGCATCAGGGCTCCATGCTGAAGATCCATCATTGAATTCACCAGGTTGGCTGGACCACAAACAGCACCTGAGAAAACATTTCATTACTGCATCAGCAGCAATTCTCGTTCACCTCTACGACGGGTAGAGATTTGACAAAAAAATAAAGGACATAAAAGGGAAGACAAACCTCAGATCACGTGTGCGACCCTAACCGTAATAAAATCTTATTGAGATGTGAAAAACAAAACCACAACTTTTTTCTAGAATAAAGTATATGGTAAGAAACAGTAATCATTCACGAGAGAAGAAAGCTATCATTCCATCCGCATGAACTCAGGAGGTCCACGTGAGCATGCATCATCATATATCCTATACGACAAACTTAAATATCATCTCTCCTAGAAATCAACGCCATTAGAGATTCCACGGCACCACTTATTTTCTGTCAGTTTAAAAAGAAAATTAACTGTAGCCAGTCTTGTCGTTTTATTGATCAGCCCAGAAACACCCCTCACCTCAGGTCCTGGTCATGTTTTGGATCCAATTTCTCATTTCTTTAACCACTTATTGGACACTCTTTAAATCCCAATTATACAAATAGTTTTTTCCCTATTTTGTGCTTAAATTCGACAAAATTCCTCAATTTCTTCACCTAAAGAAAAGGAAGGAAACGCGTTACTCGTCCCTTTCCAGGCTGCATGCCGAACATAGGGTCCTCTCGACAGCAAGCCGTTCCAAATTTAGAACAGAAACTAAGCAACGTGGATTCTAAAATCTGAGATTTGGAAGAGTCAAATTTGCAATATACCTGCAATGATATCGGCTCCGCCGCTGATAAACTTGGAGATGCTATGCACAACCACATCAGCTCCTAGTCTAGCTGGGGACAGAACCATCGGAGCAAAAGTGTTGTCCACCACAACCTTCACCCCCTTGTCATGGGCGATTCTACTCAGATCAGGGATGTTCGCAACAGTCAAAGTTGGGTTAGACATGGACTCAAAGTACAGAACTTTGGTCTGTCCTTCAACCACTGCATTTTTCACCATCTCGTGATCGTTGATATCAACAAACGTTGTCGTTATGTTGCATGCCCTTGGTAAGAAATGGGTCAGCAATGCATGTGTCCCACCATAGAGAGTCCTTGATGCCACCACGTGTCCTCCACTACTGCAAAGTTGTAGCAACACAGATGATATCGCAGACATGCCTGTCCAAAATAAACCATTACAAGTCCATTATGATATTTTTGTAAATGTTTTTTTCCCGGCCCCATCAAAATAGATACCTTATTTTCGGTGCGTTTTGACCCTACATTTCAAAATCAAACTGTGTATATCAATTTTTTCAAATAAAAATACAAGTTTATTTCTGGAACCAGATCCTATGAAATCCATGATGCATATATATGTACCAATCTGTCACCCATTTATATGAATTCTCATGTAACATAATTAAGACAAGTTATGCAATTACAGCTCAAAATCGATCTTAATATTCCAATTTAGTTTAGGTTTATGTATAAGTTGGCCATAAAAAAAACCATTATTCTTAAATCGTAGAAATTATTGATGGTAAGAAAAATAAATTTACCACTAGCGGTGCAATAGGCAGCCTCGGTGCCTTCAAGGGCAGCCATCTGACGGCCAAGATTTAAAACAGTGGGATTAAAGTGCCGGCTGTATATGAAGAAGTCACGGTCAGGACCAAGCTCGCCGGAAAACATACGGCGCATGGTCTCGGGCTCCATGACGGTGAAGGTGGCAGACGCCTCAATAGACATGTTAACACCACCATGTTCGCCAAACTCATGCCTTGCGGAAGCTAATGATGCAGCTGGATCCTCCCAGATGGAAGGCAAGCCTGTAGATAGCATTGATTTCTTACTAGCAACAATAAAATCATCACCACCATCTTGCCCTGTCGATGATCTTTTCTTGCCGGCAAAAACAAAGCCTTGTTGGTTCTTGGTTTCAGCCATGGCTACAAAGAAGGAGATATGCAGACAAGAATCCTTTAAGCCTTTTACTGTATATAGATATAGAAAAAGAAGGGAATGCTTGATGTGGAGAAAAAGAGAGGATTTGTGGTTCTATATAGAGAGAGAGACAAAGCAGGCAGGGCTGCATTTGCGAGAAAATTTATTCAAAATGATGCAAAAGGTTAATAATCATGTGGCCACAAGCCATTAATTAGTGTTCATAACATAGTACAGTGAATGTAGACAGTTTTGAGAGGGTAAGAGACAAATAATTTACGGCTGTGGTGTGAAATGAAGAGTCCTAATTGTAATCGACTAATTGGGTCTGAAAAATATTTCATTTAAAATAAAAAATAAGTATATATATTTTTATTTTTATTTTAAATGAAAATAAGACTTTCAAAAATAATTTTAATTAAATTTCCGAATTTGCACGAAAATAAAAGATAAATTACTATATTTATCTTGTACAAAAATTCTACATAGATACTCGCCTTCCTTTCACAGTAGCTGGTTTTATAGTTTCCAATCATACAAGAGAAATTACCATAACTAACCTTATCTGATTGTGGCTGCCATGCGTTTGGTTTTAAGCACTTGTCGGAAAATAAGATTTATTTGTATGTGACATTGGGCATGGCTGCACCGTAGCGGTAGTTTTCAGTTTTCTCCTGTGTTGTGCTCCACTCTACGCCGCCGATAGCTCAATCAAGATTTCTTTTTGTATATAATTAAAAATAATAGCATGATAATAATATTTATTATCAATTAACTCCTGAAATATAAAATAATAATAATCTTAAAAAAGAAAAGAAAAATAAATAACAAAGCTTTGGAAGAAACTATTCATATTCATAAACTGAATTGGACACGCAATGATATCGTTTTATCAAAACTAGGTCCACTAAATAATGGGTCGTCATGCTATTATCCAAAATGATAATAACCTTGAAGCCAGGCATCAAAATGATATTCTCACCTTGTTTTTCTTTTATCATCAGCAGATGGGTGCGGTCCATTAATATCTAGATAAATGTTCATGAACATGAGGAAAGCATGAGATATTTTACATTTTATTTGGCTCATATTAGACAAGATCGTGTGTCACTAGCCAAGCTTTTCTCCAGCAATTTCGAGGTTCATCGACCAATCAAAAAAGGTAATATCTCTGAGCCTGCTCAAGACTTCAACAAATAGGATCAAACCCTCGGGGGATAGGTTGAATTTCTCAAGTTCATCAGTATGATTATTTCTTTTTGGAAAAACAAACAAACGGTTGAGTCATGAGTGAGTCAATTATAACTTGACGGGGTTTAATTGAATTGCCAGGTGGTAAATCCTGTACATGAATGATTACCTCATTCATGCAGTCATGCAGAGGTAAATCCTGGTACTTGTGCTAGCTTAGGAGTGTTTTGCACTGTGTTCTAAAAATATTTTAATTTTTTTTTGATATTTTTATGTGTTAATATTAAAATTATTTTTTTAGTTTGATATATTTTTAAATAAAAAATATTTTTATAAACCATCAAAACACAGATATGTATTTAAAGCTATTCGTGTGGCCCTGAGAGTCTGAGACCATTATGCCCCCCCATTCTTTGTGATAACATGAAAACAACCTTTCTGATAATCAGAAAAATGATAATGGCATTTCCCATGTGTTTTATGAAAGGATAAATAATAAATAAAAAACGAGCATCTTGAGAAAGGTCGTATTAGCTCTCAACTTTTAAATGAAAAAAATATTCGTGGTGTGGAGTAATGATTAGCGATCAGATCCCCTACTGATATTCTTTAATTCTTATTTTATAGTGATGAGAGCGGGGTGTCGTATTTTGTGACCAGATTAAATGACACATTTAAAGTCTTATAAATAAATAAATAAAACTATAGGGACCAAAGTGGGGTGGTAACATCAGCGGTGTTATTATTGGGGATGGAATTGGGCAAAGATAAGGTTTATCACTCTGTGATTGATCAGCATATTGTTTGGAAAGGAAATTAACAGGACAAAAAAACGAAGAAGAAGGTGGTTGGCTATGGATAAAGACATCCACGAGTAAGGGAACTCCACTACCTTGGCCGTGGGGACGAATAGATACAGGAAAAATAAATTTGACAGCTCCCAAGAACTTTTAGGCTCAAAATATAACACAAATGCCACGTACGTGTAGTCTATTTAATGAATTGTTTTTCACTCTACATATGGATTTATTTTTTTAATATAATTTTTTTTAGATATTATCAATATTTTTTTATAAAATATAAGCACATGTTAGTTTATTTAATATGATTTGATTGGTTTGAAAAAGATAAATAACAAATGTCAATCAATTCATTGTTGTTGAATGGTGAAGTTTTAAACAAAATTCAACAAAAAAATAATTAGCTCATGTCATGCTAACTTGTCAAACATGCCTCTTATAAGATTAAAATAACTCCATAAAAAACAAGTTATGCAACTTAATTCTCAATTAATCAAATTATGAAGGGTGAAATTAAAAAAGACATAAAAAATTATTATCTAAGTCAACAAACCAAACATGTAATTTGGGTTATGAGATCAACATAACATCATGAAAAACAAATTAAAATAAATTATAAAACTCTATATATCCAGTAAACTCAATATTCAAGGATTAGATTAAAATATTCTTGAAAATTTTGAGGAGCGATAAACTAAACTCATTTAGACGTCATTTAGAATTGTGCTCTAAACAATGTCTTATAAAAAAAAAAAATATTATATTTTCAAATCATTTTGATATATTCATGTCAGAAATAATTTTTAAAATACAAAAATAAAATATATTATTTTGTCATATTTTTAAGCTAAAAATACTTTGAAAAACAATTATTATCACACTTTCAAGCTCCCCTTAATATATTTTAATGATAAATGTTTTAGCCATATTTCACTTTCACTATGGCTAAACTATAATTCGGTCCCTGTATGTTTAGAAGCATCTCAATTTAACCTTTTCCTGCTCGAAACGTTCACTACCAACTAATCGATGGTTCTCAAGAAATTTCCATGAGATCCTTTTGCTCTTTATTTCTAAGATTTTCACGCGGACACGAAGGAAAGAAATGTGAAAAAACAGGTTACTTGCTAACATTTTAGCAACAAGGGATCATATTGAAACTATTCAGAAGTCCCAAGGTTTGATCCTTTTTGCATCGTTGTCCGGACACGCCCTAGATATAGCATCCTTGCATACATGAACCCTACCTAGCAAAAAATATGTCAACCAATGGCCAAGTAGCCAGACTTGAAATTAATGGTTTTGCTACAACTACGATTCTAGTTTTGAAATTTATAGTTTTTAATATGATAGTTATTAAAAATATATATAATTATTAATTTTAAGATTTATGGAATTATTTGAGATGTAGGTAAGTTGTCCCAAATACTTATATTAAATAAATAAATAAAAGATAAGGCAGAGCACGCCACAAGGACAAGCCCGAGGATATAGCATCATTGTGTACATGAACCTACCTGGCTAAAAGATAAGCCAACCAATGGCCAAGTAGCAAGACTAAATTAAAGATTTTGTTTTTACTGTGATTATAAATTTTTTATAATTATTAATTTTAAAAGTCATAAAATTAGTTAAGATATATATATATATATATCAATTTGATTTGAATAATCACATTAATTAAATAAAAAAAGAGTAGAAGAAGATAAGGCAGAGCCCGCCACAAGGAAGAGAAGAAAAATCAATTTGTGTCCCGTCAACTGCATCTGAGTTTGGCCACGCCAGCCCATCCAAGAAGTTGGGTGCCATAATAGTGCACCACGTTTACCACTTGCAAAGGAAAGTAATGCACGTGATTTTCTTGTGATGGAAAAAAAAGACTTTTTCCGTTATCATGCCATTTGGCATTCTTATCGCTAGTCTGTATCGAAGACTAGCATAAATCATATGAATTTTGAGTGCCGAAGAAAACTTTGAATCATATAAATATATTTTATTGTTAATATATTTCACTTAACGAGGATTAATCAAAAAAAAAAAAAAAAAAGGTGGACAAGACTCCACACAGCACCTACCATGCGTGTCCGGACAAAACCAGAAGAGTGATGACGTGTCCACTGTCGGACGGCACACATAGGACACCTGCCCGAAAATGTACCGAACAACACCCTCACCACCACAGTTTATTTCTCTGTCCTATACACATTGATAATCAAAATCTGCCAACATGTTGGGCCCCACTCCACGTTCATAATAGTCATATGAGCACTCTAGGCCCGTCCTTCGAAAGCCACGAGGCCCCGGAATCAACGTGTTTCACTTTCTCGTCTTCCACCTTTTTATCTTTTTCTTTGTTTTTTTCCCGGGAGGAAGTGGGGATCTCGTGGGTATTTTTATTTCTTGCTTACTGGTCCGCTATCATACGGATGAGGTTGGTTTTTTTTAATAAGTTTTTATTATTTCATTTTAATTTATTTTTAAAAAATATTAATTTTATAAAAAAAATATTTAAACATTAAGATAATCGATGGTTCAAGTTTCATGATTTAACTCATCAAAAATAAATAATAAAAACTATCTTTAAATTAATTAAAAAAACAAAATCAAAATCAATGAAAAAAATGAAAAGTGATTCAAGTTTCATGATTTAACTCATCAAAAATAAATTATAAAAACTATCTTAAAATTAATTAAAAAAACAAAATCAAAATCAATGAAAAAAATGAAAAGTGATTCAAGTTTCATGATTTAACTCATCAAAAATAAATTATAAAAACTATCTTAAAATTAATTAAAAAAACAAAATCAAAATCAATGAAAAAAATGAAAAGTGAATTTTTCTTTTAATGAGAAGTGATTCTGTTTTTAAAAAATAAGGATTCAAACCAGTTCACTTAAGAAAGGAGTTAGATGCTCATGAAACCCATCACTACGGAATCAGTCCAAGGAGAGCCAAGTGGAGGTTCAGCACCAGCAATCCACCATAGACGGCCACCTTTGGGTGTCACGACGAGCAAACAATTTGGGACAGCACGATCTCTAGTAAGTTCTAGATTTAAGGTTTAGTTAGGCATTTCAAGGTCAGACAATAAGAGCAGGATATTCGGTAAGCTGCCTAAAAATGCTACTGTAATTTATTCTGGACCGAGTTTTTAGTTTTTATAGATGTGCGGATCATCAACCTTGTTCTGCCCAACCTCGACACGATTTGCTAATCGCTATATCTAAAAGATGGCATCCATTTACTTGCTGAAAATGGTAAGCAACTTGGAAAGGAACATCTAGATGAAGAAAATCAACTGTGGTTTTTCTAGGCGTCATGACTTCTGATTTAAATGGCAGATAAAATAACTAACGATCTCCATTCTGAACAGATAGGGTTGCATGTCCCTTCAAAGACGAAGAATGGTGGGTGTAGGCGGGAGATGACCATTGAGAGTTACTGAATCAGGTCAAGAACACAATTTCTTGAAATGCAAGTATTGAACACGATTCAGTGCTTGCAAATGTATATTCTCTGAAAAACCTTGCATGTATCATGGGAATTGCAATTCTATCAGAACAATAACAGTGAATAGAAATGACGGAAATTCCAGTCCCCAGCTGCTTCAGGCACTTGAGATTGCAGGTAGAGTATATATTAGACAAATATCCACACTAATCAGCAAATCCCTTACCTAGAACTAACGAAGCAGACATAAAAGGAAAACTAGTTGGTATGGACGATGAAACAGAAGTTCCATAATATTTAGCACATATCAATGTAGCTTGACCATGGCATCAGCAACAAAGTATGACCAAAAGCTCTTAAATTCTGATACAGTACAGTGTCCGTCAAGACGGGGAAATGATGGAAAGTTCAGTCCCGTCCTCCATCTTACAAGACAGCCATCATAAAAGAAAGGAGAAAAGCTTCTTCATTGAGCGAAGCATCTACCTCGGGTTAGCATCAAACTCCGTGACAGAATCAGCAATGGCAACTGATGGGATATTATATTCACCACCCATATCTTCAAAGAGAATAGCATGCCTGCACTAAAAGAAGATTATGATATCATCTCTAAGAAGAAATCACCAGCTGTAACTCGACTAAACTCTAATGTGAAACTGGTTGGATCCAGCTCCAATAGTTTTGTTTCCTTCATCGAATGGATCCATGTTGGATATAACCAAACCATCTCAAGATTCACTTGTGCTCAATAGATGCCATCTCCAACTTCACATTGTTTCTTGTGTTTCCACATCAAAAGTAATCCATCTCAACATTCCAGTACTTGATGGCTATCTCAGGCCATACCCTCTTCATAGCTCATTCCAAGAAATAAAATACTGATAAATCTAAAAACAGTAATGCTAACCCGTTTCCCCTTGCTTTTTAAAACCATTGACTTTAACAGTCTGTATCTTAGAGAGAAGATCTTTTCCATAAAATTTCCCTCGGACCTGAGAGGCACCGGTAATAAGAAAATAGTATAACAATATGCATCACCATATTATCTAGCATGAACTAGAAATTATCACACACAGATTCTTCGACAAATAAATGGGCATTTACAGCAAAGTTATCACTCTAAAATAAAGCAATAAGCAGCAAGATCTTGCCTGATCAGATATCGAAGAGACCAGCCAACAGCATCCAAATTAGCATTTGGATATCGATTCCCAACATCTGCCACCACTTCACGCATATCTCCTATAGACGAATCCGAATAGAATTGCATTATCACTTATCAGTCCTTGGTAAACATGATCAGATACTAAAAAATACTCCCCTTCTATATTCCGATTCAAAAATTGACTGGAAATTAATACCTGTACACGAGGAATAGTAAGCAGTCTATTCCCACAATCCCTTTATATGATGCTCTAAGTAGAACATGCCTTCCATATGAATCCTCACTCCCTCCCGTTAATCCTGGCTGGATTACAACCAAATTCAATACATTTCTCCGAGCTTTGGGGACATAAACAAGGCATCTACTGATATACATGAACAGAATCTATGCAGCAATATTTATCCACAAAAAAAAAACAGTTTAAGATAATTTATGTTTGATATTATAAAAAAAATAAAAAGTACCTGAGTTGCAAACGTATTTTAAAAACCAAATATAAACCTCGCATGTGTTTATAAAAGGAACAATGACATTAAAATGTCAAGTAACTAAAGAAAATAAATGAGGTTTGGATTTTTTATGCAAGCTGTAGAGTTCAATGAAAAATCATGTTTTTATGCGATTCTATTAAAAATATACCATTCATTAAAATTGAATATCTTAAGATCAAAGATTTGAACCTAAAATTTAAGCTTCCAGACAACAAAAAGAATCATATATAAAGTATATTTCACTAAGTTGGTTAAAAAATCATATTCTTTATATATATATATATATAAGACACTCACACACACACACACACACACACACACACACACACACACATATATATATAAGACACTCACACACATTAGGTTTGAGCATTAAAACCAGCACCCATAAATAGAGAGGTGGTCTTCATCAATTACTTCTCCTCTCCACCCCACATTTTCCTTCCCATCTTTCCGCTTCTCAACCTTTCCAGCAGCATGTTATCTCATATCACCGGATAATATTCCCGTCACTTGAGGAGAAGCATGGTGATATTTCTTTCGCTATTTCAAGATTTCTTGCCTTTTCTTCTTCTCCGGGTTTCCTGATTTTGTGGAACAATTGATCAGCGGCGAATCACGCTATCTTTATCATATATTCCCACTCTTATCCTATCCCATATCGGAGATTTTTCACTCCGTAAAGATATTCCCATTTTATTCCATTTGAACTCCCAAGTGAGGTGCTTGTGCGTTAAACTGTTGATAAAGGGCTGTTAGAGCTGAGGTGGGGGTATGTTATTGGATAGAATAATCATTTAACTAGTTACTGGAGGCAAAATATTTATATATATAAAAAAAGTCTATTTATTATAATCATATTGATCAGTAACATAATCTAAAACTTGCAAACTTAGCTCCCTTGTGTCGAGTTAATTATTACAGCTAGCCAAATTGTTACGTGGATTCAATCTGTGGTCTTTCATGGCGAATTGCATGCCCACATGCTACGTTCAATGACATTTATCCAATCCTAAGTCCCGGTCCTGCTCGAATGTAGTTGTGCTGTAACCGCCTTGAATTGGCTTTAAATTTAATTATTTTTGTAGGGTCCAATTAAATTGCTAATTAATTAGTGCCGTGGAGAATTCATTAGCATCAGGGATGACAATGTTAAATGATATCTACTTGAACCCAAACCGAACAACTATGTTCTCTAGTTTAAAAAATATACGTAGTTGTGTTATATTTAACAACCAAATAACTAGTATTTGTTAAGGTTATGAATTTCATAATAATCTAAATGCAATTATATGTTTATTTATTATGTATTGAAAATCTCCAATGTCGTTGATCATAAGTTGACAACTCATCATTCTTTGTAAGTATTTTTTTTTTTTAAATCTTCTAGGAGCTAGCTTTGAAATTAACTTGTTAATTTCATGCTTTCTTTAGATATTAAAAATATTTTTTTTCGAAAATAAAAACACCACCAATAACTATAACCATGGCAGAATATACGAGAGGATAACTAGTTTAACCAGAATATAATAGACATCGCATTATATGATTCTTTCACACGAATGATAAAACGACATGAGAAATAATCATGGAAACTTGAGTGGGTTTATTATTGATGAACGTAATGAGAGACTGGAGCAGTAAAAACAAATGATTTCATCCATGGACTTCCTCCATCTTCTCCTCGTCTGTCATGAAAGAAGAGACAGGGAAAGACTTGCCGATTCCCATGGGAGTCTTGAAGAGAATTCTCTTGCTTGAAGGATCTTCGATGCTCATTTCAGAAATCGGCACCCACAAGAACATCTGCTTGCTCTTAATTCCAGTCATCTTCTTCATCTTGAACTTCTCTATATAAGCAGTCACCTCGGTGGCGTAGCTCACCTTGGAGCGGGATCCGACGAAAAAATGGTCAAAAGGAGCCTTCTGTCTCATCCACACAAACCCAGTTTCTCTAACCCTTCCACACTCTTCCAGATCTTTTAGAGGGAGGACACCTTTAGGGAATCCCAGCTCTTCAAGAAGCTCTATGGAGTGGCGATGGCACTCTTCAGCACCATACACAATCTCTGCCCCTGCTCGTTCACCTTCTTTTGACCTAATCATGCTCGCCATTTTTATCAAGAATTATGAATGACAGAGAATATTGGTGGTGTTGGGGTCTATATAATATATATACGGGGAGAGGGCAGGTTAGTTGGCTGGAGGTTGAGCCGAATAACGATGGTTTTCAAGAGGTGGTTCGCCTAATTGTTCATGATCACACGGGCCAAGGCCTGGTAGTTGTGAAGGAAGAAAGAAAAAATTAGGGAGTCACTTGAATTTTTTTTTTTTTCTATTACATTGTATAACCCTTCATAATATTTTTTAAAAAAACTATTGGTGTTGGTGTGAGTTAAAAACAATATATATAATAAATTTGATGAGCTTTGTTTTTAATAAAATAAAAATTAAATTGATATAATCCACTCAGTTAAGTGGGCTTTTCAGCCCAAAATGTTCTGTTAAACAAACAGAGTAAGCCCATTGAGCTATAATTGTGCTCCACCAGCATAGCATAACAACGTCTGGAGTCAGACTCCCTGGTCCCACCATAGGAGATTTCAGTCACAGATGCAATTTAGGTGAAAGTCTTTTGATGCTATTTTTGAAATTATTTTTTTATTTAGAATTATATTAAAATAATATTTTTTTATTTTTAAAAAATATTTTTGACATCACCACATTAAAATAATATAAAAAATCAAAAAAATAATTTAAAATAAAAATATATTTTTTTAATTTTTTCAAAAATATTTTTGAAATTCTTCACCTTCCTTCCTTCCTTAGGTCAATCACTGCTTTCTTTTTTTTCCTTCTGTTTTCATCATTTTCTTTCGTTTCTCTCAAACTTGGAGATTTAAACATAAATAAAATAAAGTTGAGTACTAAAACATAAAATAAAAACAATAAAGACATTAGGGATGTAAATAGACTTTTTTGAGCCTTATGTATAGTTAAAAAAAAGCCTTAAAAAACAAATTTGACATGTGCCTTTTCCTTTAATGTACAATCCGGTCCTTGGAGTTTTAATTACTCCATATCACTGTAATTAAATTTTAATTAGCAAAATCGACTCTTGATTCAATATCATGATGTTTTCTTAAATCTGCCAGAACCTTATTTTGATGTTTTTTTCTATAAGAAATGAACATGTTTTTTTCCATTAAAAATGAAAATAAAGAAAGAAAGAATGAAAATAGTTTGTGTTGATTCTTGATATTTAGGAATTGGGATGATGGCATATGCTTTTGCGAACATCATGATTCCATGTAGGTCCAGACCCGAGCTACTGGTTGGTGGTGGCTTTCGATTATTTTTCTACCTTTGACGACATCCATGATGGACATAAAACCAGATGTCATCTTCTTGTCCTACTAAAGCGCGCACATAATCATATTAATTAACTAATTAACAAACAGTGTGGCTAAATTACCTTATCAGATACTATTTATTAAAATAGTATTTTGAGTTTTCTTATTGTTTATTTTTTTATAATTTAATTATTTAATAATCCATTTTTTATTTAGTCTTTTTTTAAAAAAAATCATTAGATATTGAAAATCATGTTTTGTATTTTTTTATATATATAAATATATATTTTTTTTTGATTCGGGGGAAACCCCACCTTTCGATTTTTTTTGTGGGCCCAGAGTGTGGGTAAACCCCGGCTGTCTCAGGCTCTTGCGAGGGGAGTTGAATATGCAGGGCTCGAATCTGGGCATTGCCTTTGGCAACCCCGGGCCTTACCGCTGCACCCCACCCTCGGGGATTTTTTTTTATATATTGGTATAATGAATTTAGTCTTCTCCCTCTTTATTTCAATATTTAATATCAAAATTGTTGCAGATGGTTTTTTTTCTTTCTAGATTTATCTTCTTATGAACTTATCTGATATTATGACCTAGGTTTAACATGTTAATTAAAATTAATTTTTTGGGTTATTTTTTAATTAAAATTTTTTATCTATCCTTTAATATTGGACTGGTTAGAAACTAAGATTTATATTTTATTAATATTTTTTTCAATGAAATTATCTTAATTTCATGATTCAGATCATAGATTTAATGGGTTGACCTAAACATCCAACCCCAATTGATTCTATTTGTTTTTTAGATCATTTTCATTGAATAATTTCTAATTGGATTTCATTTTTTTTGTTTACTTTTTATATATATTTTTTTATTTTTTACAAGGTTATTATATTCTAATGATCAAGGTTTTAACATGTTAACTTAAGTCAATTCAATATATCACAATTTTAATAATTGAAAAGATATGATATAAAATATCATTAAAAAATACTGTCGAATACACATCATGTTCTAAGCTTATGATTGCATGTTTATTTTTATTGGAATACATATTAGATATTTTTTAATGTTAAATAAAACCAGTAATTCTACCAGCAAAACAACGCAACAACTTGTCTCAATTATCTATTGATCCAGGAAATCACATCTATAAATCACTGCCACGATGCTCTAATGTCTATTTAAGATCCAATAATGAAGAACACATAGCTAAATTTAAAATTTATGAAGTCTTTGAAAAAGAAAATACAATAAAGGGTGGAATATCTTTAGATAAAATAAAGCAGGTGGGCATATGAAAAGAATAAAAAGAAAGCTCAATCCTCATGTGACTTGTTTTAGATTGGAGTGCATGGCAAAGCAAAGGCATGTGGTCCGGGCATCAATGAGTGTCTCTGTCTCCCATGCCCTTCCTTTCCTCCACCTATTTCTGTCGTTACATGTGATAGAATCTACTGGATAATGCCCCCGCGATTCGCTGTGAGCGGCACAATATTTTTTTCAATGTAAAAAATATTAATTGTGTGTATTTTTTATAATAATATAAATTTAGCTAAAATAATAAATCTGTGCAGAATTCATATCAAGTGCAAGTTTTTTTTATAAAATATATGAATTTAAAATCAATAAAAAAAATTATAAAAAAAGAAAAAAAATGTACCAGTAGGAAAGCATTTTAGAAAAAAAAAATGTGGGTCCGAGGATTGTCGTGGTATGCATAAGTTGGTCTGGACACCCTGGTTATCAAAAAAATTTGGATATGGAGATTAATCGTGATGCATTTAAGCGAGTTCGGACACCCCGATTATTAAAAAACAAAAAACCAAAAAAATATATAAGTAGAAAAAAATACATAATAAGAAAAAATGAAAAAAAATAATAAGTAAAAAATACAAAAAAAAGGCAAAAAAAGAAGAAGCAAAAACCGGAGGAAAAAAAAAGAAGAAAAAGAATAATTAGGAAAAAAAAAGCAAAAAAAAAAAAAGAAGAAGAAACGAAAAAAAAAAAGAAGAAACGAAAAAAAAGCAGAAAAAAACGTAAGTAGAAAAAAAAGAGTAAAAAAAGCAAAAAAAAAAAACTATTATTGCAATCCACAGTGCACTGTGTCTGTGTGCACACTGCATAGTAAAAAACCCACTGATTTTATATATATAGTAATTTTTTTTTTTAATATGAGTGTTTATATCAACTTGTGTAAGTTTTCAATAAATATTATATTAATAATTATATAAATCCTTTTATTCGAAACTTGTAATACTGAATGCCTAATATATGAGTGATAGAATCTAATTTTTAATGTCTGTTTGTAAGTGTGGTTGCAGTTATTTTTAAAAGTATTTTTAGTTTAAAATTGTATTGAAATGATATTTTTTTTATTTTCTAAAAATATTTTTTAAAATTAATGTATGAAAATAATCTAAAAATATATAAAAATTTAAAATATATATATTTTTTAAATACTTTTGAAATATAGTGTGAAACTCAAATACACCTTTAGTTTGTCTTGTCGTAACATAACCTGTCTTTTGACTTTTGTTTTATCGTTGGTTTTTTACTTTTACTTGCTAGGGTTTGGATAAAATTACCTTGGTGAAAAGATCAACCCACGCGTGGAAGCACATTAGTGGGTTAGGTGAGAGGTAAAATCAACAGTGTGATCTCGTCCCATGGACGCCTCAATCCTAGCAAAAAAAAAAAATATTTTTTTTGAAAAAATTAAATGGTTAACAAAACTCAAATTTATATATCGAAGATTTAATACCTTAGAATATTGCCCGGGGCTTAAATTAAAGTGGAGACCTTTAGAATATTCGTATATATATTTATGAATATACTATTTGAAGTATTGATGGATAAATTAAAACTCGGTTAAATATAATTTTCATTATCCTCAAACTGATATGAAAGGACCCTAACTAACTAGTTAGTTAAGTACTCGTTAAAGGACTAACAACTACTTATGATTTCAAAAACCATAAGGACTAACGAGCAAAAAACTGAAAAGCAGGAATGAAATTATAATTTTCTCTTTTTTATATATATAGAAAAGAGCTAGCAAACAATAATAAAATAAAATCACGCTATAATTGCTTCCTTCATGAAAGAGAGTTGGAACACTGAAAAAGGCAATTGAAATATCGAGAGAGAGAGAGCGAGAGAGCGAGAGAGGGGCCTTGAGGGATTCTTTACTCTGGTGATGGTGCTGTCGAATCCAAAAAAGCACAGACTGCTCCTATTATCGCTATCGCACAGGTTCATCCTCGTCATTTCACCGTTCATGCTCTTCTCCTTCTCCACCGGTGGCGGTGTCTTTTCGAAATGGGTTGTGTTCGCAGAAGCTAGCACTGGAAGCGCCGGGTCAGGGAGGAACGGCTGGATCGCTGGTGGCGCTGGCGGTGGTTTCTGGGGCACCGCTACGGCTCCTTCCAATGTTGGTATAGCCATCGCTGTCACGGCCATGGCCGGTATCGCCTTGGCCGGCACCTTCGTCTATTCTCGTAGGTAAAACAATAAAATCAGCAATCAAAATCCTATATTTTTCGAATAACGGAGTCTCTAATTTTAAATTTAGATTAACCGTCACCAAACAAAACCCTAGATAGATATATCTAGATGTTGACGCAGCAGAAACCGTTAATGAAAGCCTTAAGGCGAAGCCACACTCCTTCCTCTTCATCTTCTTCGCCGTCAAATTCCTCACCGTCTTCGTCGTCGTCTTCATCGTGGATTCATTTGAGATCAGTTTTGTTAGTTGTTGCTTCCTCTTCATCGTCGTCTTCATCATCTTCTTCCTCACCAGTTTCCACTAATCGGTGAGTTCTTCAATTCCTCTTTATCGACTTTTCATTTTTTCTCCTAGATCCAATCTCTTAAGTTGTCTAAAAATGAACCCTTCTGCTCTCCATGTTATCCTATCTTGCTAGATTCTGATTCTTCTCGCTCCTTTCACTTGCTTTTGCTGCTGTTATTAGGATTCCGGAACAGTTCTTGAATCTGTGATAGTGTACATGCGATGTGCAACTAAAGTGTTTAAACTTCGGTAGAGGAATAAATTCGAAAGTGTTTAGGCCCTTTGAAAGAATAATTGTCACTCATAGAATTAGCTGTTCAATGCGCTCTCCCATCTAGGAAGGCAGTGAAAGCAAATTGCTTTTACCCTTTCTACATCAATATGAGAAAAAAAAAAATACTGAGGTCTATTTTGTGGTTTGGGAATCTGGTTTTAGTTAATGATTATTATCAAATAACTGATCTTTTGTTTGTTTTTTCATCACAGGGGTGGACTTAAATCACCTTGGTCGCGTAGGAGAAGAAAACATGCGCTTTTACCAAAGCAATGGAAAAGTTTATTTCTGCCCGATGGGAAACTGTGTGATGGTGGTGTTAAGTTCCTGAAGAAAGCACGAAGTGGGGTATGTTGCTGTCTCTGCTGTGACTGATTTTTTTTATTGTTTTGTTTAGTTATTCATCAGGTCTCATGCTGTTTTTTATGCTCCTTATGCTATATTTCTTACTGCTGATGGGGTGTTATCTTTTCTTAAACTCTAATGTAGGGTATCGATCCAAGTCTTAGACCAGAGGTTTGGCCATTTCTCCTTGGAATGTAAGTTATCGTTTATATGCCTTTTTACATTTGATTTTCTTAGCATCTAAATGCCACAGATACTTGGTTGAGTGAGGTTTCTTATCTGCTTAATTTTTCCTTCTGCTGCTGGTTTATATATAATTAAGCAAGATAACAACTTTTCATCAGTATACTCTGTCATTAAATTTGGGCTGTCACAAAGTGCTCTATCTGTACATTTGGAAAAATCATTAATGGTAGGCCAGGAACAATGTAATTGTTGGCAACATAGTTGCTAAATGCAAACATTCTCATGTAAAAGGTCTCAACATTTATAATTTTCCTATTTGGAACACGCACGTTCAATTTATGCTATTGTTTTTCTGATTGTCCTTCCTAGGAAGCTTTTTTCTTATTGTTTGTGCTCATTTGTTGTGAGGATGCATTAGCACTGCTCTTTGTATTCATGCCGAGTTATTTTCAACAGCTATGATGTGAACAGCTCCGAGGAAGAAAGAGATTGCATCCGAGATCAGAAAAGGTATCATAATTCTCTATCGATACAGTTTTTAGTGATGGATGAACAAACCTTCTCTCTTTTCCAATTTCCTTGTAATGGGTTATTTGTTATCTGTTCTTTCCGAAGTCAAGGTTCTTATATATAAATGCACTGCAGAAAAGAATATGAGAATCTACGAAAACAGTGCCGGCGGAAGCTCAAACGCAATGACAGGAGTTTTAAGGCCAAGGAAGCTGCTGAAATCAGCAGCACTGAGGTTAGTGGGGACTTGAGTCAAGTTATGGATTCTCTTAGATTAGAAGATGTTGCTAGTTCCAGGAGGTCACCTTCTGCTGAGCAAGGCAAATTAGCTGCTGAGGATTTGGATTGCCCCGACCAAGCCCCACAGGGCTCTGACTCAATATTGGAAGGAGATGGTGGGAGTGTGGTCACTTATGAAGATGGCTTGGCTGGAGACACAGGGTCAAGTGATTCTGATTCCTCTGAAGAACCTGAAATTGCAGAATCTTTTCTTGCAACTGAATTTACTGGTGAAAATGATTTTGATCAGCCTTCTCGGGGGAATTCCTCTCCCTCTGAGACAGAAAGCAAGTTGAAATTGCAGAAAGATGAGGATTTTGCCACATGGCAGAGAATTATGCGTGTTGATGCAGTGCGGGCAAATGGTGAATGGATTATGTACTCACCATCTCAGGCTGCAGTAATAGAAATGAAGGCACGGCGATTGGCTGAGAGTGTAGGGTTGCAGGACTATGATCACTTGGAGCCAAGTAGGATCTTTCATGCTGCTCGCCTTGTAACTATCCTTGAGGCATATGCACTTTATGATCCTGAGATTGGTTACTGTCAAGGAATGAGCGACTTACTCTCACCCATTATTGCAGTGATGGAGGAGGATTTTTTAGCCTTCTGGTGTTTTGTGGGCTTCATGAAGAAAGCTCGGCATAATTTCCGGCTTGATGAAGTGGGAATCCGGAGGCAATTGGGTATTGTTTCCAAGATAATCAAGTGCAAGGATAGCCATCTCTACAAGCACCTGGAGAAGCTTCAAGCGGAAGACTGCTTCTTTGTGTACAGAATGGTGGTTGTCCTTTTCAGAAGAGAGTTAAACCTTGATCAAACACTATGCCTCTGGGAGGTGATGTGGGCTGACCAAGCAGCAGTACGGGCAGGGTTTGCCAGGTCAGCCTGGGGGAGGATGAGGACAAGGGCCCCTCCCAGTGATGATCTGCTGCTTTATGCAATAGCAGCTTGTGTGCTGCAGAGGAGGAAACTGATCATTGAGAAGTACAGCAGTATGGATGAGATCATGCGAGAGTGCAATAGCATGGCTGGGCAGTTGGATGTCTGGAAGCTTCTCGATGATGCTCATGACTTGGTGGTCAACCTGCACGACAGGATTTAAGAGAATCCTTCCTAGGCCTCTTTCTCTCCCCTTCTGGAATCCTTCCTAAGCCTCTTTCTCTCCCTTGTTCTCCATAGATTTCCATTATTTTTTTCTTTTGTCCTTGTTGCAATGTGCAGATCCCTTCAAAACTAAGGGTTCTTCTGATCACTTAACAAAAGCAACTTAAGGCGATTTGTGTAATGGGGTAAATTATGGAATTACGAATGCTGTGCCCGCACTCTGCCCACCTCGAGTGACGGTGGCATTATTGCAAAACTAGCATTTCTCCTGTCACCTGTTGATGATTTTTTTGATGCTTTAGGACTTTTCTTGTCAAGTTCTTCTCTTATTGGACTAACAATGTTATAATTGGATTTTTGTCGTGGCTTTAATGTCTTTTTCTTTTTTCTTTTCTGTCTCACTATATATTTCCAACCTTGACTTCTCACAAAGTCATTATTTCTAATTGTGACTGTTAAATTGTGTTAGTTCATTAAAATTATAAAATAACATAGATTAACTTCAATAAGAAACCTAAATAAAATTCAACAAGTTTATGATTTCATCTAGTATAACTTCATAAAGCTTGCAGCCTCACTATCATTGGTACATATACAGTTTCGGGTGAGGGTAACTATTAACTCAGTTAATATAAAAATAAAAATAATTACTATTATAATTTTAAGGCTCGATATTTTGATCAACCTAGTCTAGGTTATGTGTCACAAGGATGAACCCAAGTAGATCTAGATCCAAAATAAACAAAAATAATAATTATTAAACTTAATATTTCTCACTATATTTTCTTTGACATTTCTTACTTTAGTATCCATGAATTCTTCACTCTCCTCCTCATTACACTTTGATAGTATATTGATGCCCAATTACAAGTTTATCTTTACATTTGAAGCATTGTTCCAATTTATGCCTCTATTTATATAGATTTTCTGAAGTAGTTTTCAGTTTTCTGTCTTTGTATGTGAATGCAGTACCAATTACTGTGTTGATGTGATTGGCATATTGGTCTGCAAGAAAGTGCTGATAATGTTAGCCTGGATTCTACTTCACTACCTTCTAAGGATGATGTGGTAGAGAAAGCTCGCAAAAATAATGATACCTGTCTTTTCCCTACACTTCATGATGTATGTTTTATTGCCGTATCCTAAATAATCTTTTTGAATGTCCATAGATCACGTTATAATGAGCATCCTTGACTTTCTGAAATGTAACAAACTGAAAAAGAGATTGCTGGTTGATTTTAATTCTTGCGAGTGATTATTTTTAATGTTTATCCATTTGAGATGCCTTTTCTTTTCCCTGCAAAGAAAAGGAAACATGTTAGATAATGAGTAAAATACATGTGCTAAAAGAGTTTGTGCGTGGGGGCCATTTGCTGAGGATAATGCATTATGGATAAGCTCTCTGATTGCTTATGTGCCTCCACACCATAGCGGGTTTGGAATTTCTGCATTGATGATTTCACTCCTGTGAAAGTTTTTTAGCTATTTTTCTACCCAGCCTTTTACAATTGGGCTATAGCAATCTCTGATCGGGCTACAATGCGTGGTCCTACAAAGAGGATGAAGAACTGTGGAAGCTTGTTTTTTTTTTTTTTTTTTTTTTTGATAAAAATCGGGGCTTAAAGCCCTACTAGATTAATCTTGGAATAGTAGACCCAATTAGATCATAGTACAACAAAGTGTATAAACCTGACGGAGGGTCCGTTAAAACATCAGATTGTCTATCTATAACATCTCTACTTAACCCATAATTGGCTAACCAATTGGCCACACAATTGGCCTCTCTATAAATATGAACCGTTCTGACCTCCCAAGCTTTATTCAGCATATCCCTAATCTTCATGATTAAAGTGCAATTTCTGTCCATGCTTACTTTCTCTCCATTCATTAGCCCAACAACAACACTAGAATCAGACTCCAAAATCACCTTTCTATATCCTCTATCCCATGTAAGTTGAAGACCTATGTAGACCGCCCATAGCTCCGCTGTAACCGAAGAACAAATCCCATTATTCCGTGCAAATCCTGTTATCCAAGAACCCATGCCATCCCGAAGAACTCCTCCTGCACCTGCTTCCCCTGGATTTCCTTTACTGCACCCATCCACATTCAATTTAATCCAATCAGTAGCTGGATATGTCCACCCGACCTGATGAAGCTCCTTTCTGTGATTCCTCTCTCCTATTGACGATATAATATTGACGATATAATATTGTTTCACCTATTCATTTCTGTTGGATCTTTTGTGCGCGCGCGCTAGTGGACATGCATGTAGCTCTGCTCATGCTGTCCTCCAAGAAAGTTCTGTTAGATAAGTGAATCTACAGCAATTTGTTTTTTTGCAGGCAACGAAAAACTAAGAAATAGCTGTCCAACTTAACGGGAGCAGTCCCCAGTTGTTTTTTTTATTAAATTCTTGAAGTTCTTTTTTGTTTCATCTGAAGCAAGAATCCACAATTTTCCCTTCTGTTTATAATGACCTTACCATTTATGAAATCCATTTCAGGCACTTAATAATTCGGGAATTGCTCTGCAGTTATTTTGTCGATTAAATGGTTCTCCTGATTCAGCACTGTTTATACGTTTTTTTTCCTCTTAAATATTAATACCTTATGCTGTTCTGGTATGTGTGATTGTCTGGGTGGCTAGTTTGTTTGATGCTATATTGAATTTTACAATTTTAGGAACCCAGTGCAATTGTTCCTGCAAGACAAAACGCTAACAATTGTGAGAACTGGCAATTCGTAAGGTACAAAAAGTCATTTGGAGAATGAAAGTATAGGGCAAGCAGCAAAGTAATTTTGATCTGTGTTATGTCCTAAGAACAGGTCTACCTGCATCTTCTGTTCTTACGATCCCCTTTTGCTTTTTTCTGATGCAGTTCCGTGCAGCAATTCAGTTACAATTTGATTTCCATCGAGCGATACACGACCTTGGAACTGTCTTGGCTAGCTTGATCATTTCCATCCTCATCTGTAATGCAATGTTTCTACTTTGATTATATATATTTTCTTTCTCTCTTTATATATATATATATTCCCCATCAGTTTCTCGTGCCTGAATTGGAAGTGCTTAATTAAATTCTGCAATTATGAGAGGCATGTTTCTGCAGAATTGTAATTTCAATTAGCGAAAGGGTTTTCATTTAAACCTAATTATACTCGATTCTTTACAGGTAAACAGCAGCGCATTGAGGCTTGTGTGCGTTCCATGGTTAGTATTGGATTTTCCGAGTTTATGGTTGTTATAACATCCTAAAATGTCTAATTTGTGGTAGATAATTCCTTCTCAGTACCTGGTTCTCGCTTAAGTTCTTGTATCTTTTCTTCGACTTTTGATGCAGGGGAGGTGCTTTTTCTGACGAGCTCCATTATTGTTTTCGATTGGTTGACCATTTCCCAAACCTTGGTTTATGTACTAGTTCTTCTTGCTGACTCGTGGGAATCCCTGGATGCATGGCTTGATGCAATCCGTCTGGTATACATAATCTATGCACGTGGCAAGAGTGAGGTCCTGGCAGGTATCGATCGTAACAAGCTGATTGCAGTTAGGCATTCTTTTCTTTTCCTTTGAAGATGTGTGATTCATGTACTGAAATTGGAATTTGGTCATTCAAATAAGTTGTATATGATAGGCACTTGTTTTGTTTTAATCGTAACATTGGCACCAAGCAATATAATGCATTATTGTAGCAATTCCAATGATTTAGAATTGGAATCGGAGCCATCCATAACATTTCATGCAATGATGTACGACTGAAAGCAGCATACCATGATGCAGAGGCTTTTAATTTACAGAGCAATATTCTGCCTGAAGTTTTCAGCAATTTGCATCCTACGGAAAGGTAGAGAGAAAAGAAGCAAATTGTGGAGATTTGATCACATTTCTTTTCATCCGGTGCATGAAGATAAAATGTGTACTGCCGTATAATTGGCGTCGGCCTGCTTTCCATCTGCAGTTTAGCAATGAGCGGGAATTAAATGAAGGCTGAGTCAGTCAAAGATAGGGGGATTAAGTAGTATTAACTCCACGCCGATTTTGGTGATATATTCTGACAACAATTTTTCTGAAACATACATTATGTTTTCGAGCAAGTTCTTTCTAGGAAGGTACAAATTTCATGCAGATAGGTGGCTTGACTTGGGCCAAAGCAAGAACAGCTTCAGGAAGAGTCCACAGCCCTTCTCCACAGATTAATCCTGAGGCGACAGCAGGAACCATGAACTCAGCTTTCTTGGTGTTCCGTTTATGCCATGCGAAAACAATCAAACTCCCGATACTCATATCTATCGCAAAGGAAGCACCGATGAGAAATGGAACGCCCATGACCATAGGAAGCGGCATCCACTGTCCGATCTTCTGCGGTGAAAAATCTCTCACGAGGTTAACTGCTATTGCAAAAGCAAAGAAACCATAGCATAGCTGCAAGCAATGCTGGGGCAGAGCTGAGAAACCCTCAACACCTAGAACCGCCATGTTTCTGTAAATTAGGGCGAAAGGAGCTTTAAATTCTCCATAAGGATTTCCTATGTCAAATGCCTTGTAAAATAGGAAAAAACTGCTAGGAGCTATGATGCACCCAATCGCAGTGCCAACAACCTGGCTCAAAAACATTGCTCTGGGGGAGGTGAAGGTCAATTGTGCTGTTTTGAAATCCTGCATCAGGATGCAGGCAACAGAGAGAACAGATTTAACAAGGCCACATCCGGCAAGCGCTGCCACCACTCCATTCTCTCTCCCGGATAGCGCTGCTAGCACGAAGAGCGCGACTTTCCCGTAATTATAGGCCATGTTTATATCGGTCAGACCAGCTCCATAGGCATTGCAAAATGCTAAAGATGGAGCAAGAACATAAGCACCAATGACATAATACCACTTAAGCTGAGGGAATATGATTGGCACTGCAATTACGGATATAAGAGAGAAGGCTAGGTATCCAACGGCGGCTACCCAAAAAGGTATCGTCTCTCTTAGGAACATTTCATTTACTCTCTGATCATCAAGGTGCTTCTTCTGGTGATCTACAGCTGCTGGGAAAGAAATACAGCAAACAAGTAGAAATGAAGTTTCAATCTACTTAGCAGCATTTGGTTACAGAACAGGAAAGAGCTGTAGAGGATAAAATAAAAGGATCTTCAATTCACCTGGTTCGAGTTTCTTGTTCCTTAATCTGCCATGAACATTGATGATTGTACAAAACATGACCTTGACAAAAGTGTAGAGCCCATCTCCTAGGATGAGAGCAACTGCTAAGAAAACCTGTCAAATAATAGCCACAAAATTAAGGATCAATAAAATTTTAGAAGCCTAAAAAAACCCATGACTGTTTCTGACCTTGTAGCCATACAAGCTCTTCATGCTAGTTTCTTCTAAAGAGGCTGGAAACCAGTTTCCCTTAAGCTGACCGATAAGTGGCCACATGACCCCATATGAGAGCACAGATCCAAGAAGCAAAGAAAGGTTCACTAGATGAGAAACAAGCATCCCAGCTCCAATGAAAGTGGTGTTAAAATCAAAGAAAAATCTACGAAACACCCAAAACCAAAAAGAAATGGTCAGTAGCATGTAAATTAGAAGATGATTTTATCAGGAGGAGATATATGTAATTACGAGTGCTTCCAAGCTTTCAATCCAAAAGTAGGGAACTGCGAGAATCCACATCCTTCTTTCCCAGAGTAAAACCACTGAAAAAATGCCCATAAGAAGCTAATTGAAAAGTACTTCATGAATCCACGAACTTGTTTCCTGTAATAATAACCCATCATGTTATTTCCAAGATTGGTTTTTATAGATAGCATATGAGATAAGATAAATTTAGACTATAAATATATATACTTTGCCGTCTTATTTCCTTTGCTATGGAAACCATTGATGAGAACTGCAGTTGCCATGCCACTTGGAAACGTTAAATTCATGTCTACTATCAGAATCTGCACCCAAAAGGCCAAACCACAAACCGTTAGGAATATTTCAGCAAGAAATGATTCTTGTCTTTATAATAAATTAAGATCCTGGGACCTTGCCTATCTAGTGGTACAAGGCTTATGGTGCTACCATGTCAACCCAAAAACTTAAGGTATATGAAGATGATATTATTCTCTAACATATTATTTAATACCATCAAATTCTTAACAATTCTAAACGGAAAGATTCTTGGCACTATTTATTTATACCTTTCTAAGTGGGATCAACACGAAAAGACCGACAAAGCAAACTAGGAACAGGTATCCACACATCCAACCAAATCCAGGTTCCTTTACAGAATTTGAAGGGTTTCCTTCAGTATGCACCCCTGACAACTCATATGTCTTCCTGTTTAACCCCAAGAGATAAGAAGCAAATCCACCTGTTGCCCGAAAAAACGTCAGTAACCTCAATTTGGCCAAGAATAATAAAGATAAAATACTGTTCTCTACAAAGGGAATAAATCAGAGTATCAAAGACTCAAACCTCCATGTGCTAGGCTATAGCATGCAACTGCACAGGTTTGTATCATCGTGTTCTCTTGCCGAGTAAAGGGTTTGACTACAAATCCTGCCTTTTGAAGCATTTTTGTCCAGGATCGAACAAATACGAAAGCAAGAAGTGCAGCAGAGACATTAAAATTTGGAGCCAGGCCAGTTGTGAGGTTTAGCTTCATAACTATCACACTGTAGATGGCTCCAATAAGAATGCTCGCTATGAATCCTCTTCCTGTGATTTGCTGTGTCCATGGCTGAGGTCTCCTTAACCCTTCCGATTCATCTTGTGTCTCTACCTCCATCTCCATCTCCATCTCCTCCCGCTCAATCTCTTTCTTTTCTTTTGCTTCTTCAATCTTCATGGCTCCAGCTAGGTAGTAGGTAGTACTGTATATGCATAAAAAAAATCAACTCCCCAGCAAGTAAGAAAAGAAATGAGAAGGGGAAAAAGTTCACACGGATTTAAAACTATGCATGCATGCTCTTAATTACCTTTACTTCTCTTGATCTACTTGGAGCTAGTGGCCTTCTTTTCTTACCCGAGTGGTGGGACTATACACTTATTATATAAACTTGGGAAACTGTCGTCTATCAGATCTTTGTCCTCTTCATCATGTATACTAATCAAAATGTATGTAAGCTGTAGTGATTTTGACATTTTCTCAAGCGGTATTCATGGCCTGTCCACAATTTGAATCATACGAGAAACTCCAAACTACCTCATCAGATGGTATCGTTTACTTTCTCCACTGCAGGATTGAATTGATTACTAAAAATCCCCACCCAAGTCCTAACAGATTGAACATGTCTGTGCCCCTTTTTATACAAATCTGGGACAGATTAAACTATTGTGCATCTGGTGGTAAAATGGTTAAAAATGTTCTTCCAACATGTTTTTTTTATGCATCCAAAAAAACTTAAAATCATCAAATCAATATTTTACATGTGTTTGACATGAAAAATCATCAAATCAATAAATTTTTTAATTATTTTAATATATTAATATACCAATCATACTAATGACACCGCACTATAAAAGCTTAAAATTCAACACCTTCTAGACTGAATATATTGCTGATCTTATCATTGACCTCCTCTCTCTTTTTCCTTCCTCCATTGAATTTGTTGAATTTTAGCTCTTGTAGTCGTAGAGATTCTTCTTTTCTGCTTGTGGTCTGAACGCTATGTAGATGTGTATGCCAATCATGCAATTGAGTGGATAATGATGGATGAAGAAAAAAACACATCTTTTTGCTGTTGTTGTGGGTCATGATCGATCAAAACTCAATGTGAACCACACACAAGTCAAAGCTTTTTAATCATGAAATATATCAAATGTCTACATGAACCAAGACATAAATATGATTTATATTATTGTGCGATAAAATTCGTAAACTATAACCTTGAATACAAAAAAACGGGACTAAAATTCAAGCGTTTGTCTCGTTTTCCATAACCAAAAACTACACTGCTATTCTATTTTTTAAATGCGAGAATATATTTTAATTAGTACATGTAAAGATCCTGGCTCTGAACATTTCATGACATTTAAAACACATTTAATATATATATATATATATATATATATATATATATATATATATATATATATATATATATTCTCCATTCTATTCTTAATTTAACAAAATTTTGACTATTTTTCTGTAATTATATAATTGATAAAAATTTAATAAGAAATATTTATAAAAACAGAAAATTTAATATTTCTAAGACCTGATTTTTTAAAAACACTTAATCACTAAAACCAATTTAAAAAGTTGATCAAAGCTAACTATTGTTATTTATTATTATTTTTTAAAAAAATGGAAAAACATGGGCATATGGAGCACCGAGATCATGAAATGTGAGCCTTTGAAAGAGCATTAATGATTGGAGAGCAGGGTGGACATGAAAATAGGTTCCCATTGAGAGTTTTCCTTTTAAATTTTATTTCAGTCCACTAGAACCAATAAACTAATAAATCTGAAGGACTTAATTTATTTGCCTATTTAATATGGATAGTGGTGGCAGGGAAGATCATTAATTATTTAGTTAGAGGACTGAATTTTCAATGGCTATGTCCACCTTCAATTGACTTTCAGATCCTTCCTTCAAGGCCCTTTGCCTGGCGAAGTGTAGGCATATGGAAAATTTTCAACACAAATAATTTTTTTTGATATGAACAGAATCTATCTTCCAGAAAATATACTTTATGAGTTCAAATAAATAAATATAATATTAATTGTCTCAGGCTCTTACAAGCAAAGTTGTCAATATCGTTTCGGTTGTCGTTTTAGGTTTTCTATTGGTACGGAATATTTTGGTTTCGAAGTGTTTCGGCGTACCGTTTCGGGGTTGTACTATTCATATTTATATAATTAATTATGCATATGAAAAAAATATTAATTTAACAAAAAATAATTCAAATTCAAGATAAATTAACTTTAAATTATACAATACAAACACAAAGTCAAACAAATATAATCTCAAAATTAATTATGATTTTTTTTAGTTCAAATGCATATGAATTGTTTCTTAATCTTTTAATATGAAATGCATATGAAACATTTTTGGGCATTGTTTGAAATTATAGTAGTATTGTTTCAAAAATATTTTAAAATAATATTGTTTAAAATATTTTTTATTTTTTATAATAGTATATTAAAGTAATTTAAAAAATGAAAAATTATAAAAACAAACACTTCCTAGTCTAACCCTAACGTTCACACTTCACATCCCATTCTAAAAAAAAACCCTCCATCTCCACCAATTATCACCACCCCACTACGACACTACCCTCCAAAATTAGCCCCCATCTCCCTCTCAAATAACAGACCTCAATCTTCTCTCTCGATATTTTCTCACGGTGAGGATTTGTTTCTCTTGCATAGTGTGGTGGCTCTGCGCAGCAATCAAAGATGCTGCATCAAGTATGGATGCGGTTCATGATGACTGGATACAATTGATTTTCATGGACAAACATGAGTTTATATTCTTAAGAAAAGTAGATCTCAATCTTCTCTCTCGATCTCAATCTGCTCTCTCTCTCTAAAACAATGGTGGTCACAGTTCACATCATCAGGTATCAGCTCGCGAGGAAAGAACCAGTGGAAGAAATGATTTTTTTAGGCTGAAATGGCATGGTGGTCACAGTTCACATCATTTAAAACTATTCAACTCGTCAAGTTCACTTTCAGCTCTTGCTGAATTCTTCCTCCAAATAAATAAATAAATCAAATCTGATACTACAATCCCAGAGAAGGATTTTCCCAATAATTTCCTCGCATAACTCGTCTTAATTATGACCATTCTGTGTTCTTGCTGCACGTAGTATCGATGATCAACATCAATGAATCGGTTTCTGTGACTCCTTATTGGGATGATTATTTATTTATCCTTACTCTTTTTTTGTGAGAGTATTTTAATTAGTCTGTTAAATCATCGGTAACTGGTGAACGTACGGGTTCAAGGGTTTCTTATTTTTATTATTATTATTATTGAGGAAGGGAGTGGATAAATGCTATCGATCTGTGGCAATGAGGGCATTGCAATAGATAAGAGATAATACAATGTTATCTTGAATCTTCGAGTAGCTAGTGATCTCTTGAAATTATTCTGTATCAGCTGTCCTGTCCGATTCCTTACATTTATCATCGGGAAGGCATTTGCTTTCTAATAATTAGCTGTCATTTTCAGATGAAAAATACAAGATTTTATTATATTTAAGAAAACTTCAATTTAGCCCCTCCCCTCTCATTATAGATGATGGTGGGAGGGCTAATATTATCTAAATTGATAAAATAAAATAAAATAAAATAGGTCACAATTGATAACGAGGTAATATGTAAAGGGTTATATTGAAGTTCTCAGTTAGATTAATGTGAAAACAGCTGAAGAAAATAATTGGTGGGTTGAATATTCCTGGTCCGTCCAATTTTTCCCACTCTTTCAGCAGGAGTACTTGTTTAAATAGTTGGGCAAAATATCTCATAAACTAAAGCTATTACATCCTGGAATCCTCAAACCTGCTGCCCTCGTACATTCTTTATCATTCTTTTTTGGAACAGCAGTTTTCTTTCTTCTTCTTCTTCTTTTCGATGTGGGAGCTACACCTGTTGGTTATTTGGGATACTCCTCCATATATATATATAATACTCGACGTTTCTAGGTCGTTGCTCGTCAGTAACATCATAATTTATTAATTAAATCTATGGAATCTGTGAATTGAAATGAGGAGGGAGGGACCTTCAGACTGTAAATTTCACGATCCTAAGATTCAGAACTTCTGAATACAAGCTATGCATGCTCCATCAGCAATCTAGCAAATAGGTTAATGCCACGAAAATCTTCTATTTACCCTAACCCTCTTAATTAGTAAGAGAATGTGCCCGAAGATAGAAGTTGGTGTTACAGAAATAGCTGATAAACTAAGTAGAGAAATGGGACAGAAATGTTTAGGGTTTCTCGTGCGCGCATCGCCTTGGAAGATTTATCCCTCGTGGCGTATCACCAGCTCAATAGGATCTTTCTTGTCGCATATCCCTCATGGTTTGGCTATTGATGATGATTGTTGACAAGTGGGTGGTGTCGTGCATGCATCAGCAATAACAATAATAATTATAAAAAATCCTTCCTTCTTTGCTAGATCCTATCTATATTTTGTTGGGTCAATTGTTACTCGTTATTGTCGTTGACCTTAAAGAATGCAAAATTCTCACATGACGTTGCCTAATACGTGTCCCCAAAAGAAGAAATGTGCCTAACAAAAGATAGAGTCGAGGCACCAAATATCTTTTCATAACTGGTCTAGCAAGTCGGCATGGATAGCCCTAATTAATCACAATCCTTACTCTTACATCGATCTCACCGTAAATATATAACTTTTACCAACCATTTACTTTGGATCCGAATAATATGTGCTTAACTTGACGAGGGAGGCAAATCATCGCGGGCAAATTGTTGAGAAAATGAGCAACACGCTCTTTCTTCTTCTATATACATGTGTATCACAAAATATCCTTACAGAAAATACCACAAAATTCCTATAGAAGAGGGATCAAGAAAATGCATAACAATGGCGGAATAGAATCCTCGGTTAGCTAAGTAATCCATCCAGGGCAGGGCTTCTCGGTAAATATGGAGAAGATGGCTGGGAGATCTAGCCATTGTTGTTTCCTTATTTTATTTTTCTCAAGTACTAGGTAGAATACAACATTAACAAAATCAACTCATTCAATGTTTAAGAAAATTATGTGTTTTGAGTTCTTATTCATTAACATGAAATCGATGAAGGATAAATTTACTTGAATAAAAAAAAACGTTAGATTAATGTCTGATTAATGCCCTTGTCGGTGCAAATTAATGAATGAGACCTGATTCTTTTCTCCATTTTATAAACAGAACTCCCTAGCCCAGATAGAAAAGTGGTCAAACAATGTATCTGCTCGAAGCAAAAGACTCTTTTCTAATTAGTGAATCTACCTAATAATAATAATAAGAGGGAAAAACAAATGTCAACTGACAGCAGATTATGTGGTAGAAACAAAATGATAAGAGTTTCCATTTTAGCAAAAAATAAAACAAATAGCAGTTGCTATTATACAGCTAACTTGATGTTACATGTCACCCTTAATTCGATCGGGTGTGATTTGTTTATATATATATATAATTTCTCGAAATAATTGAGGGTAATAAATTAATTGAAACTGTTCCCCCCCCCCGTTTATTCCAAGGAGAATTTATCACAACGAAGACCAGTTTCCGGTGCACTATGGCAGCGGAGTACTAAGAGCTCAGCCCATGAACATTAAGGCCTGAGCAGCTCAGCTCAAACAGACATCCAGCCTAGAATTAGCGAAGCCCAAGAAATAAAACCTTTGATTATATTATACCAAAAACTAAAAAGGCTCGATCTTTTACTATTACACTACTCATAGTGAAACGGTGAATTCTAACCGTGATTTAAAAAAAAAAAAATCATTTGTTTTATTTTTTTATAATTTAACCTCTCTTCTCTTTACAGGAAATAAGTATTTTTTTAACGCTAGATTGAATTAAGCTTAGACTTGATGATTTGTTTTTGTTGGTCTGATATGAAGGACCAACAGACATGTATGTATATATATATATATATATATATATATATATATATATATATCAAAAAAAGATTTAGAAAGAAATTACAGGTTGCATCCAAAATATCATCAATCCAAAACCACTCTTCTTCAATCTATCACCCACTTAGTCCAGAGACACACATGGCCACAGCGACCAACCCCATTAAAGTCCTTTCTCCAAACTCCAGACTCCTCCTCGCAAAACCCTTCTGTATCACTTCACTAACATGTCCAACACTCTTCAACGGAGCCACAACCTCACTGCACAAACCTTTACTTGTAATAAAATGCAGCAGCAATAGCTCAGAAGAGATAGAATCAAGTAATGGCAATAATTTTAAGGATGCATTTTCTGGTATGGTGGATAAGCAAGTGGAGGAACTCTTAAACAGACAAGAGAATAGGGTGTTGCTTGATGGGTTAGAGAAGGCATCGCAAAGAGTGGAAATGGCTAGAAGAGAACTTGCTGAGATTGAAAGACAGGAACTTGAGGCTAAACAATTGAGGGATTATATTAACCAGCTTGAAAGTAGAGCTTCTGAGGTCTGCTGTTTCTCTCTGATCACGTTATTGGGTATTTATTTGTTGAATAATTTTTTATCACTCATTATGTTCTAGGGCTGTTGTCAATGGGATTTTGAGATTGCGGGCTTTCTTGTGATTATCAATGAAGTGATGAAGTGATCCTCTTGGTATAATTTGGCTTGTGAATATGAGATTTTGAAGTCTACTGTATCAAATGAAGGGGAACTGATCTATTTGAAATGCTATGTTGCAGAAATATTGTTTGAAATTTGTTGCTTTTGTTTGGTATTGTTATTTGATTTTGGTTGAATTCAAGATTGCAGAATGTCAGCAGGAGATCTTAGAGGCAAGAGCCATGGTTGATGAAGCAGAACGTTCGCTGTCACGTAATAATGATGGAGATGCTTTAGAAAGCAATGAGATTAACAGGGATGAAGAGAGACTGGAGTCCATTAAGGCAGGTTTTGTATCTGCACTAGTTGGCACCCTTGCTGGGCTCCCCATTTCTCTCACCCAAGTGACTAGCAATGCTCAGCTAATACTTCCGTCCACAATCACCTTCATCAGCTGTGCATTATTCGGTTTGACCTTTCGATATGCAGTAAGAAGAGACTTGGACGATTTTCACCTGAAGACGGGGACAGCTGCAGCTTTTGGCATAGTGAAAGGTAAACACTTTTGATTTCTTCCGAAGGATTGTACGAGAATTTGACAGTTTTTCTCACAAGGAAAATGGATTTACAACGCAGGTCTCGCTACACTAGCTGGAGGCCAGCCATTGGAGCTCAATCCTGAAAGCTTCTTGTCGCATGCCTTTAATGGTGCAATGTATGTATCAGAGAATCTTTTGATCTTTGCATTTGCTGCTGTTAGTCTGGATTTCTTCTTTAAGACGGGGCTCTTAAGTCCCTTTCCTATGAAAAGGTCAGCTTCAAGGACTAATGTAGAGTGAATCCCCTATACTGGATTCAATATTGCCCAATATCTGTTGCACTGGCAACAGGATGTCAATGAACCAACAAAATGAAAAATTCAAAACTGTGATCTCCTCCACCCTTCCAGGAGTTCTCTGCACCGTAATCACCATCGACAACTCGCTGATTAAAGCCATAAAAATGTCTTTTTTTAACCCAGTTCTTTTCTTTCCTTTCTTGCTTGTAGTTTGCTGCAATGTATGGTTTACTTTTCTTAATCTTTCTTAGAGTGTGCCATTTTTATGCTGATTAGAAGCTTGGATTGAGTCTGATTTGTTGTGCATGTAAAACTGAATTGTTAGTTTATATCGACAGTATTGTGTCATTTTTGCCAATCAAAACCTCATTTGGAAAATGAAAAACTAACAGTTTTGTCATTTAACTTTTGGTTGTCGCCAAAGGCTGGGATTCCTCATTTATTGATGATATAGCGTCTGACTGAAAAAAATACCTTCATATCCCAGCAGCGATCACAAGGTTCTTAACAGTCGAGCCACGATTTGATCGTACCCTAGGTCATTTCGAGGCAATTTGCAAGCCCCATGGAGAACAAGTTTTAGGATGACAATTTGTCGAGAGAGACCTCTGTACAACAATTACTGACACATACAGACGCGAACAGTATCCTCTTGCCATTGTCACTTGTTACGGGTGAGAAAAAATAAATAAAAATAAACTGACTAAATCGAGAAAACTAAGAAAAAATTAACTGAGAAAAAACGATTTATTAAATAAAGTGATTAGAATTTTTTAAAAACTTTCAGTCCTTGGATTTTATTTTAGAAAGGAAAAACCCATTCTCTCTACTTGGTTTGATTCCATTTTCGCTTGTTGTCTTGCACTGAGATTTGCTTCAATATTTCATTTTTCCAATCCATTAAAACTTCTGACCCTTTCAATCCATGATGTCTTTGATCTTACATGAAAGAGAGATGTTCACATTAAGTATGGGTACCATTTACAGTGAGGCCATTAGCAGGAAGAGAGAAGGGTAAAATTATGCTTGTTCATTCATTCGTTACCATTCTCTAATAGTGGTGAAATTCCATAGTTTAGTGGTGTTGCATGATTTTCATAAATACAAAGGTTCTACCAACATGTACAACATCAAATCTGTATGAACAAAATAATACATTTGAATAACCTGATTAAGTATTGTGATGTATATATAACAAACACTTCAAGCTTTCTAATTGGCGACTGATTTTAACAAAAAGCATGCCAGAAAAACTCTGCTAACTCGCGGATATAGTCCACACGGCTCAGGACAAGGTCGTGAGTGTGTTGCAACTGTAAGAATTGGTCTTCAAAGAACTGTGTGACAGACTCGCAGAAGAGATACAGAAAAGGTGTTTGTCCTTTGCAACCTTACTCCATAATCCCACTCAAAGATGGTTTCAATCCAGCCCGTAAAAAGAATGGCTAACATTTTTCTGAATGCAGAGCTCTTGCCTGAATTTACACGAAGGTTTCCCTTTACCGTGATAAGAATTACGCTTTCAGGCATCCACTTCGCTCCTTTCCCCATTCTCTTCCCTACCAGATATGGCTTTCAGCTGCTTTTGCAACTGTAAGAAAAACAAAACATTCTCAACTTACTTCGCCCCTGTGCTGGGTATAAATGTATTTACAGACTCGACCGTTTTCTGTTTAGCCCACATCATGAAAGAAGGGGTGAGACTCTATGAGAGCCTGTGAGTATGATGATAAAACAGGTACAACAAAATCAATCCTCACAGGCAACTTACCTGCACATATTTTTGCCTTTCAGCATTCAGTTCATCGGTCAAATTCATCATCCTGCACAGTGCGAGTGAGAACACTAAACAAACTAAAATATGTACAAGATCAGAAAGGAAAGGACAATTGATCAAACCTTTTTTGATGCTCAGTGATCTTGATCAATAATGATATCTCTCTCTCAGAGGGTGCTACTTCGACCTGTAACAGTGAGTAGATCAGAAATTTGAAAGAGACTCGGAAATTTCAGGGAATAAAAAGAAATAATAAGAATCAACTTTCACAAATAAGTGTCCTCCAGTAAGAAATTGAACCCGCACAAGTTCAGTTACATGACCCTGCGTTCATGCTACCAAATCCCACTAAAACATCATCATTGAAGGATGCACTTATATACAAGAATTTGGAGACCGAGAGTTGGGAAAGAGCTAAATTATAGATAGAATATCTGCTTACACTTCCATTGTTCTCTGAACCATGAGGCGATGGCAGCAACTTCCCATTTTGAGCAGCTGACTCAAAATAAAGTACACAACTTGTTCAATTGCTTCTCCCCTAAAATCAAACCACATAGCATGCTGTAACAGATATTTTACTCACCTTCTATGGCCTCGGCTGGCTGCAAGCTATTCAATAGACTCATGATAATATCCTGGAATAAACAAATATGATTACAAGAACGGGTGGATTTAGATTTTACAGAATTCAAGGTGAACAAACCTAGAAAGGAAAAACAGCATTCAATTGAAAGTAAGGCATGCTTTTTTACCTGTTGAATTGAGGTCTGCTGAAAAAGATTCTGAAGATGAGGCAAGAGCAGAGCATGGACACTATTGTTACTAATCTCTTTTGGGGGCTGATTCACAGGCTAAAAAAGAGAGCATGACATGGAATTGGTTAGAGGATGACAAATGCAGGAGCAGTGGCTTAATTAATGAGGCAACTCATATACTAGGCAACGGATACGTGTGTGTGTGTGTGTAAAGTCAAGGCTTGATATGAGACCAAGCCATGCTTCATCTTGGAATTAAGAGTGAAACCACACCTAAAGTGGTTTCTAAAGCTAATCACTCAGCAGCACTTAAAATCCAGTGTCTTTCAAAAAAATCTCATAAACTTACAAGATATGTGGTGATAAATTTGTTTGATAAATATCAAGAGTTAGATATATTCCAGACAAAAAAAAGTCAATGAACGTACCATTTGCTTTTGCTCAAACATCCACTCACCAACACTAGCAGACTTTCTCAGTGGTGACTGAAAATCACAAGAATATACATCAAGTGAGAAGCAGACAGCACAAGTTGTTACTACAACTACCGGGTAAAGATGGGTCACCTACTTGTGAAGACCGTCGTGGAACTGTACTTAATGGAATATCCTAGGGCACATTCTTTAGTTAGTGAGAGTCAGATAATAAAATAGCACATTATGAGAATTGAGTGTTACCTTTACAAGATCTAAATTTTCTGATGTAACTGAGAACCTCCCTTTTATTTGAACCAGATTTGTCTTTGACTTTTCATCCAAAGAATCTATAAATCCTATTATAGGAAACACGTAGTGATAAAGAATCCATAAGCCAGGTTATAGAAGTAGCAGCGCTAAATGATAGCTGCAAGTTCTAGCTCTTTTTGATGATTACAATGACAATAGCAGTAAAGAGGAAACTAAATAGCAATAATAATAGCAATGGAAATCCTTAATACAAAATGTGATTTCCGTACCTCCTGAAGATTTAATGGGAGCTGATAAACTGTTTGCCGAAGCTCTATTTGGAAGCGCTAGAGGACCACTAAAGCTTGGAGCTTTCTGAACTTCACGGGTGGGTCTTTCAGCTGTTGGATGAATTTCATTCTCAAACCTATTAATCAGCAGACAAGAACCCAATAATTTCAATTTGGTGCATATGGAAATACAAAGGCACAAAGTTTATGCTAGTTTCATAAACTTGCACACAAATGTTCAAGTTCAAGTAAATCAGTGTACACAAATTAATTTTGCTTAACAAAAACATACGGAAGGGATTGGACTTTCTATGCTAAGAAACAATGGTCAAAACTCAACACCCAGAAAGCCACTATATCGCATCTTTTCTGCTACTTTTTACCTTAGGTTCTTTTGCTACAAAACATGAAAGAAAAAATGTAACAAACAAGCATTAACTAATTGAAGGCTAATCAAAAGGGGAATTCAAGTAATACATTGTTTTCTTTTATCAATGTCTTCTTTCAAACATTCTATTCCAAATAGAATTTTACATCAAAGTATAAAACGACAAAATGAACTTTACATAAAATAGTAATAAAGCTCTTACTTAGGACCTGACATTTTTCAGCTCAAAAACACCTGTTACAATTTATTACAAAAATCAAATCATGTTCACCAAACCACCAGCCGACCTATAGAATCATATCTTAAAAGAATTCCCAATGCTAAGTAACTATACCTCAATCAACCTATTGAACTTAAAGCCTTCCTTTCAAGTTTGAAAAACAGGCTAGAGTTATGACTCAAATTGTCAAGTACAGAAAGTGAGGCCATTTCGTGCCACCACTAATACAAGTTTAACAAATAAAAACACCAACCATGAAACTACTATCATTTCACATTTCAAACAGCTCTAATTGAGACAGATCTTGTTAATGCTGTAAAAAAAACTAAAAAAGAAGACAACAAACCTTTCGGAAGTGCGCCCCCTTTCTGATAATGATTGAGAAAGTACAGTACCAGGCATGAGCAGCCCACTATGGGTTTGGCGACTTTTCAATGTTTTAGCCTTTGCCTGCGCCATGATGCTTTCTGATGTTGAGGCCTTTGCTTCGGAGCTTGATTCATTTCTCTTCCACCCAACTTTTTCAAGGCTACTGGTTTCCAGCAAGTCACTTTCTGGTAACTTTCCTTTTCTAATGAAGTAATTGGCCTGAGGCAATTCACCCCCACTTAATTGTCTGTTGTACTCAGCCTGCTGTATTTCACTATATGAATTTACTTTCACTGAACTAGATTGGGAACCAATAGCAGCCTGCAAAGAACAAACAAGCTAATTTGTTTGAGAGCCAAAAAATTTCCAAAAGAGGCACCTCAAGGAACAGAAATATATACAGCAGACAATGGTAACAACTTCAGATTAATAAAATAAGTCTTCAGTGACTAATTTATTACCTTACCACCACCAAATTTAATGCTTTCATCTTCTTCCCTCATCTCTGGTATATCATCATCATCATCTCGCACCTAGCAAAAAAGGCACAATTATCATCTCCTAATTGTACCAACAAGAAAAATACTACTACAAACAATTAAAATGCAGCTTCATCAAACAAAGCATTTAAATAGTTAGCTTACTAGTGATGCTTGGGCTTTCAAATCCTCAAGGTCAAAATTCCAGGCACTAACTCCTCGTTGATACTCGCTCTGATAAGGGAAAGACAAGTCATTACTTAAAAGATCAGAAAGAAAGGAAAAAAAAAAGAAAAAAAAAATGGTACAAATACATTTGACCTATGAATGTTACTTGTCCTCAATTATACATTTGGTTCTTAACACTTGATACTAAATATCCAGGCACCGCAGATGCCATTATCTAAGAATTTGAATGATAACCTTTCATAAATCAGGAGATATTACTGTTATTATTGGCACGAAATTCATATAAACATGTTTTATTGAGAAAAGAATATATGCCTACATTTGTCCGTACTGTCAGCTCCGTTCTACAATGGGATTGAATGGGAAGAACAAGTCAAGGGCCACATTCTGGTGAAGAAAGCAAAAGTACTAATACCATGTTTCATAATACTGATCTCGAGGTACAGATTTCCATAAAGAAAGTGAGCCAAAATCATCATCCATTCAGATGTTCAACCATGGAAATACTCAATTTTTTGTTTCAAAATTTAACCATTTTATTCCATCAGGTTCTATAGTTAAATCTATGTGATATTTTATGCTTCCGATGGATTAGGAATTTTCTGATTTAAAACATTCTTAAGGGAAAGAATAAGAAACATTTTATTGGTTGACTCGTTCAAGGGTAGAAAGAAAAGGGATATTTTTCAATTATGAAACCAGAGGACACTTATCAATATTTGTCATCTGTCAGTGTCTTGATAAGCAATGGACATCTGTAGAACGCCAAAGTAAGACACACATAAACAGCTCGATTAAAACCAAAAATCAGTGCACAAGAGCAGCTGAGGGTGGTAAAATGACCAAACTTATGTAATCTAACCAGGCAGAAAAAGGATCAGGAAGAAATTAATGAAGATGGATTTGCAAGGAAAACAATGTATGATGAACTGCAGCAAGTGCATCCATTAACCAGATGAAAAGCATCATCTTATGAGGTTGAAAATTGTGCTAACCTGTGACAATGCTTCTTCTTCTGCAGAAGGCATTTTCTTTAGAGCCAGTTGTGCAGCATCTTTAAGCTGCAATATTTCAGCAAGTTCATAAACAACCTAACCAGAAAAACATTGAGGCACAAATCAAGTGCTGTAGCAATATGATAGCTAACCTGAATAGTTTTCACACGATTCCAAAGTGGGGGCAAGTCTGCAAACAACTTCTTCACAGAAAGCTCAGGAGGCTTTGCATTCTTAAAAAAAGAGTGTTTTATTAACTTTTCAGCAGTTGGCCTCTTTGTTTGATCTTTCACAAGGCACATCGCAACCATTTCTTTAAAAGACTGATAACAACTGGAAATCCTCAGATTAGAATCTTATTATATATGAGAATAAAATAAAAAATCACTGAAAACAGCTATACTAGAGGCATTTTGACAATCTTACTGTATCATTACAGAAATGGTGCATGTTATCTATGTAAATGCAATTCTTATAGAGCAAATCAATTGTTGTGAATATCTTGCGAGAAAGAATTTCAATACCTTAGAGAATTTTTTATCACGATCATAATTAAAACTAGGAGGAGCATTCTGTATGGTCATGAGAAGAACCTGACAGAATGAAAAGTAACAGGAAAAGAAAAGGTATCTTAGCAAGCCACTTAAATGAGAGCTTCCGTGGCTCAAGCTGCATCTTAGTGGACATTCTTGTTGGATCCTAATAGATGGAAATACCTTCATTGGAGGATATTTTGAGAAAGGTGCATGGCCATGTGCCAGCTCAAGTGCTGTTATACCAAATGACCAAATATCAGCCCTGTACAGGAAAATAGAAGCACTTAAGCAACAATTATACGAGTTTTCTTTCCTTTCTCAATTTTAGGTTATAGTCAGTTTCTTCAATGGATAAAGGTACAAGATTACCCCACCAATAACCAAAAAAATAAAACACATGATATCAATGGGGAAAAAAACAGAGATTGAGATTCCCCCAACGAGAGACATGGAAGTATCATGAGAACTTCTGCTGTCCAAAAGCAAACATGAAAGGTTTATCAAAACAGGTTTGGCACAAACCCAGATTTACAACATGGCAAACACTGCAAGAAGTTTTTGTAAGCACAGAGCATGGATGAAAACATAGCTTGCTAAGTTGCACTCAGGGGAATCTAACTTCACAGATTAGGTTCATAAAAAGAACTCACTTGGAATTATATCCACTTCCTGGCTGTAAAACCTCAGGTGCCATCCTGCAATTTGGAAGTTAAAGTGCAAGGGGGAGAACACTTAGCAGTAAAAATACAGCTCAGAACTCGAATTACAAAAAAACATCGTTACTGATGAAACTTACCAGCATGGAGTCCCCACAAAAGTATTTCTGGAACGTTGTCGATCACCTGTATCAAACATGCAAGCTGAAACACCAAAGTCAGCAAGCTTTACAATCCCATTGGTATCCAGTAGAATGTTTCCAGCCTGCAAGAACAATTTACACGTGCAAAGGTAAACATAAGATAGCGCAGTGTTGAGAATAAAAACAGAAATTTAAACCATCTGATAAAATAAAAGGGTCATCTTAATGCTTTACTGACTTTAACATCCCGATGAATATGCCCTTGTCGATGCAGGTACTCCAAAGCCTTAAGAGTTTCCTTCAGAATAGAACCAATAGCAGACTCCTCAAATCCTTCTTGATATGCTATCTTCATGAGGTGCAAACAAGAGCCCTCAGCCATGAAAGGCATGACCACCCATAAATTTTGGTCAACAACAAATGAACAATAAGCTCTAATAACATTTGGATGATCTATCAAACTCATGGTTTGAGCTTCCCTCCTTATATCATCCTACATCATAAAAAATTCATCAAATTACCACTTAAACAAGCCATGAAATACATTTATGAACAACGTGCAAAAAGAGAATCAGTAAGAGGAGTAGAGTGTAACTAATAGAACTACTGCAGGCATCTACTATCAGGGCAAACACACCAACAGTGAGCAATAATCTTCCAAATATTCAATAATAACTTCCAAGCACATTCTTTTTCTGGGTTTTATATAACTACGATCAGAAAGCAAGCAGTACCTGAGTTCCATTGCCAAACATATAACTCGTTTTTGACAAATTCTTATGATCAGCTCCAAAAAGTTCGTCCAAGAGATATTTAGTTACTTTATTTCATCAACTAATGCCATGACTTGTAATCAGTTCTTTGTTGATTATTCCATTCCATGATTATAAGTATGCATTTATTAAGATCAAAGTCAACATCACAATAATCCAAAATGCTGTCCTTTATAGCAAGTGCCGCGTCAATCAGTACGTGTTAGTGAGCATTAAACTTCAAAATGCTGAAATTGATTTTTATCAAAAAAAAAGTTACTTTCACCTACTGAATTAAGAAGGCTAGCTTGCAAGTATATATAATTAGTTGTGGAAAACACATTGCAATTAATAATTTCAAGTCCACCAAATTTTGTCCCCTCCAATATTACTAAAATTCACACATAAATTTCAAATCCATAAGAATAGCTATAAATGCAATAAAATTTCGAAATTTCGAAATCCCGTAATCAAGATTTATTGAAAAGTTTACTTGTATCTATAATTCAAAGTGAAAAGTTTACAAAATATGTCCTAAATTAACAATCCGATGCTAAATCAAATAAAGCCCGTTAAATTATCAAAAAAAACACAAATAAGTTTCAAAATCAGTAACCATCAAAGGAACGAGTCCAATTATCACTTAAACCTCAATCAATCAGCCTCTCAGTTGACTATAACTACCCAGTAACAGCTCATTCAAAGCTAAAAACGCCACAAATTTCACAATTCGGTCAAAATAGAATACGATCTGCCTTAAATCACACTCAATAATCACTTCAAGTTATAAAAAAAAAAGTAAAAAATGAGTCAAAACAGTAAACAAACCAGATTACTATTGCAACGATCGAGATCCAAACACTTAATAGCGACTACTTCATTAAACGGAATATAGATCGCTCTATAAACAACAGCACTCGCTCCATATCCGACTTCTTCTAGTAACTTATAATCATTTGGATTCACCGTGTACATCTTTCCCATCCTCCCCATCCACCTTCACGATATAATGTATCCTCCACCACCGCTAGTAACCGCCGGTTCTACAACTCTTTTTTAGAGAGTTTAAAAAGGTGCTGTTTTGAGGGATATAGGAGTTTTTAATTTGATTGGTTCGTTGACCGCCGATAATACAGAAACTGTAGAGACTAGAGAAGGGTGGTGATGACGTGGAAGATGTGATGTGTTAGCATTTTGACACGTAGATATGGTTTATATTTGATAGCTGGGACCTACTCCCTGGCTGCTGTCCAGACTTCAGATTCGTGAGTTTGTTGATTTCTGGCTTTTCTTCGTTAAAAATTTACAATCACGGGTATCATCTAATCAGTTTTACTATATTTAGATTTATGGGATATTTTAGAAATTGTAATTGTTAAACTAGTTTATCTGTTCAGACCGTGGGTTGGAAATAATTTTTTTTAAATATAAAAAAAAACATATTTAAATTGTTAAAAAAATTATAGAATTGCCATTAATTTAATACAACACTTTAAGCTCGAAGAATTTCTATCAAATTATTGGATAGAGTTATGAATTTTACTGGATTAAATTAATTTTTGATTTTATTATATAACAGAAAATGTTAAAATTATTTAACATCAATCCAATGGGGCCTTTTGACTTTATTTAAATTATTTAACATTCAATAATAAAAACTCATACTAAATATTAAAAAATGGTAACAAAGAAAATTGAAAAAAAAGTGTCAAAAAGTCTTTATTTGACTTTTTGGTTAATATTGAGTTAATTTATTAAACTCCCAGCTCGTATTGATTTTAATTTTTTAATTTTATTATAGGATAAAATAATCGAATGTGATTTACTAATAGATAAAATTGAATAAAAACTTCACTTTAAATAATAGACTTGGAAAGATGAATAAAAACAAACCCAAAAAGCAGCTAAGAATAAACAAAAAAAAAAAAGTCGGTTGTGTTGTACATAGAGGACTTTTTGTTTTGCTTTGTATAAGGGGCGAACAACGCATAAACAATAAGTTGTGTGTATGTTATTTCAAAACCTTGTATACTTTTTATAAGGAACAAAATAGGACTAAGTTATTTTGATTTTTTAAAAATAAATTATTGACACAAATTAACTTGGGTTAACTCAACCTAACATCGATCATGTTTGATTCAATTAAAGCCTTATTTATTTTTTCTATATATAAAAAATAAACTAAGTTATTTTGATTTTTTAAAAATAAATCATTGACACAAGTTAACTCGGTTTAGCATGCTCAACATATGATCTAGATATTATAGCGGATCAACTCTTCAATTAAGTTTAATAACTATAATTGAAAGTTGCAACTAAATCAATCAAAATCTTAGCGTTCGTGCTACGTACAAAAATAAAACACAATTATTATGCTTAAGTCAAAGTTGGTATAAATATAAGGTATTTATTTGATGAAGATATCTATAAGAAAAGATAAAGATGTTGTCAAAGTTTAGAAGTTTTTATTAGATCATTTAATAAAGAAATGACAAGATTTTTTGTGATATTTTTTTTATTAAAAAAGTATAATATGACAAAAACATAAATAAAAAGTTTTAAAATTAAAAATAAATGAGATTCTTTTAATAATATTATTTTAAAAAACAAATATAGTTATTACGCACATTTGAGTTCATTAAAAATAGAATCCACTCATTTTTAAAGTAAAGAAATTGTTGAAAAATATTTTCTTTTTTTTATAGGGATTAGATTCTAGTGTTTTGTAGAAAGTTTCAAATTCAGTCATTATTCTGGTTCATAGATTCTTAAAAAAGAGCATCGGTGAAAAACTAATTTGCTAGAGTTTTAAGAGACTATTTACAATAAAATTGTATACATCAAATGATGAAGATTTTAATCTTGAGAACAAAGAGTTTTAATTAAGAAATTAAAGTAGAGTATATACAAAATTGATGTTAAAGTTAAGACTCCTCCATTCTCAAATCAAATTACCTTTATGGAAACGGTAATTGAAATGTAATTTTATTCATTAAATTAGGAAAAATATATTTTCCAATTTTATATGATTAGAGAAAAAATTATAATATTTTTATATTTAAAATTTATTTATTTATTTATTTGGGGTCCAGCCAGTTATTTTCTGATAAAAAAAATATTCAAATGAAAAAGATTATGGCCACGTAAAAATAAGAGTAAAATGATTATGTAGCCTTTTCCAGTTTGGTAATGATAAAATAGGAACAAACTCTATTTATAATCCTGAATCAAAATTGTTTTTTATTCAAGGACAGTCACGGGGATACACGTGGAGCTGTGATTTTTATATTTAGTCACGAGAGGGTTCTCTTTATCTGTACTGTAACGTCGTTTTGAATTGTGTTTGACACCTGGCAATAATGTGGTTTTTCTGTAAATTTAGGAACATGTGTGCTGATGCGATGTCACGATAGAGCCGTTTGTCTTTTCAAAAATTATTTTTTAGTAATTTTAAATTGTTTTGATATATTGACGTTGAAAATAAAATTTAAAAAGCAAATGTATTTTAAAATAAAAAATATTTTAAAAAGAAATTAAAAACCATAATGTTAAATATTACCAAAAAGAATGATAGTATAAATATTTATTTTCATGATTTAACCTATTTTTTAAAAAAAGAAATATATATTTATCTTATTACCACATACACGGAAATAGAGTACCGACAATTGATTACCCAATACTTTAAACAATGTCATGTGCATTAGCTAATCTCACAGACAGATTCTGCAGACAAATCTGGTGTAGGTTTTTTCAATGATAAAATATATTTTTGAATCATTTTTTTTATTGGATTATAGAGTTATATTTAATTTCCAAGTTAACATCAAAGTTTGCTAAATATTTGTCTCCTTACCTGGTGATTTGAGTAAACCACCAGATAATCCATCATTTAAACCTGTTAACCATTTAAAGATACAAGTGTGCATAGTTCAAAACAACATCCTAAGATTTTACATGAGCATAGAAAAAAATATTAGGGTAAAATTTAGATACAGAGAGAAGTATGCACCTGGACATCCATGTAATATGAAAGGATTGTATATGACAGGGAAAATACCAAAAAAATTTAGATGTAACAATCTAGTAGTTGGTCTAGTATTACGAGTTTAGAACTAAAAAATTTGCTCCTCTTGTGGTCTCAGGTTCGAATCATGTGATTGCTAATATGATAGTTACTAGAAATTTACATGATTGTTAATTTCAGGGTCTCTGGGATAAATCGAGATGTGCACAGACTGGTCCGAACACTCACGTTAATAAATAAAAAATTAATGGATTTTGGCATTTTGCAGAAGGTGCTAAGTTCTTCATACGTTTCAGAAATTTAGGTTACTATCATTATTAATGTCATGGGTGGTGTTCAACTTATGCTCTTCCCCAAAAAGGTTATGCAAGTATTATAAACTACTTATTTCGATCATATCAAAGTTCTCAAAAGATTATGCTGGATTTGTCAACAGTCTTGTAGATAACTTTGGGCATGAACATGGTATGCCTGGATGTTTAGGTTAGCAAATGATGACAAGATGAATCACACATGAACTCAGGAAGTATAATTGTCTTCTAGATAAAAGAACTGCGCATGAAGCTTCGGGATCCCTTGAAACACTCCATACAATGTTGGGCTGGTGCTATGTGGAAAGTTGGGATGGCATGGTACCATTCTGATGTTGATATTGTCTGAATTCAACAGTTCTCATCTCCTGTGTCCATAGATTTGTGATTGGTATTGTTATGACTGCATGCTTTTAAATAGTGTTGTTGCCAGCGCATTCTTGTTTTCCACAAAATCTCTGGTCTCAATCAATTGCATTGAATTACTATGGGACCAACCTGATATGTTTCCCGATGTCTGTTAAGAAACTATCTCACCTAAAAGCTTAAGCTTATAGGTGAGGCCCCATAATATGATTTATATTATTCTCTAACACACCCCCTCAAGTGAAAGCCATTTGGGCTTGAAACTTGCATAAGACCACATCACCTTGTGCTTAATTTTTTATCAAATAGAATGGGGGTGGTGCGATTTGAACTCGTGACCGCTGGGTCAACAATACTCTGATACCATGTTAAGGAACCATCTCACCTAAATCCTGACACGGGGAGGTAGTGACAATAAATAACAATACCGGGCTCTTCGAGTCTGGTAATTGGAATGAGTACAATCTAAATCCCTTAACGAGGATCCATTGGAGGGCAAGTCTGGTGCCAGCAGCCGCGGTAATTCCAGCTCCAATAGCGTATATTTAAGTTGTTGCAGTTAAAAAGCTCGTAGTTGGACTTTGGGTTGGGTCGGCCGGTCCGCCTCAGGTGTGCACCGGTCGCCTCGTCCCTTCTACCGGCGATGCGCTCCTGGCCTTAACTGGCCGGGTCGTACCTCCGGTGCTGTTACTTTGAAGAAATTAGAGTGCTCAAAGCAAGCCTACGCTCTGATACCATGTTAAGAAACCATCTCACCTAAAAGCTTAAGCTTATAGGTGAGGCCCCATAATATGATTTATATTATTCTCTAACAATGTCTTCATATCCTGAAAGTTTTGATTCAATCTAGATGCTCGTTTCTGGTGCTCATCTTGTTTGCAGTGGTTAGCAGCTTTTTTCCCCCCATTCAAGAACACCTTGTTCTGCTTGTTGCAGGCAATTGTTGCCATTAACAATGGAATCAATCATTGTGACATGGACCAGCCTCCAAGATATGTGAATAACACACATAATGTCTTCAGAGTTGGAAGATTAAATTTGAACTGGACAGATCCTGATCAATCACATAAGAAGGAGAATGAGGCCTTTGAACGAGCAATGGCTATCACTGGCAATGAGATTGCATAAATGCAATAGAGTAATAGGCTTCTATCTGAAGTGTTTAAGCTGGTAAAAATCGCCCCCCCCCGTGTGGAAAATTCCTTTTAGAATGCTGCATGTTTTTCTTCTTGAATAGAATGATGCAACTCACTAGGATTCAACTGATGTGATGGTGCTATCATCTAGCATTTTAGACTTTTTTCTCTGACCAAATCATATACACCACGGAGGGAAAAAAATGCAACCATAAACTCTAATTTCCAGAATAAACCCAAACTTCCAGAGAACTCTGATTGGATTTTGCATCTTACAGTGGAAACTTTACTTGTGTGGGCTCGAGGGGGAACTGAAGAGTGATTCTTTCGTTAAATATTGTCTTTATTTTATGCATGACTTTGTTTGTTTCATTTTCAGATTAGTGTCTTCTGTTTTAATCTGTTTAAAATGAAGAGCCATTCGAGAATATATGACACATGAAGGATATATCAAGGATTATCTAAAGTTTTAATCTTTTTGAAATGAAGAGCCATTCTTTGCAGTGGCCATCACTAGAATATATGACACATGAAGGAAATTCCAATGGTTGTTTTCTTTTGTTGGTGTTTTAGCATCTGTAGACTAAACATGATATCTCTGAACTGAGGTTTATGAATTTCTCAGATGTGTTTGGCTCATTGACCGGAGGGGGAGAAGCTATTATAATAATGTTAAGAGTCCCCATCCCTCCCACCCCCCAAAAAGTTTGACCAGATCGAGCTGTTAAGTTATGCATGGCAAATTTCAAAATACTTAACGTGGTGTAATGCTTTGCAGGATGACAGGACCAAGCAGGGGCGAAATCTCCTGATAGTTTTAAGCGCCGGAAGCCTCTCCCAGCTCCGTGGCGAGGTCTGAGGGACGATGACCTTTCGAGGGAATCTGGAATCCCTGGTGGTGTTTCCGTCGGCATGAGTGGGTGCTGTGGCCATGGCAAGAGCTGCACTGAAACTTTGAAACACAGAAGAGTGGTTTTATCAAGAATTAAATCTTTCTATTTGAAATCTTGTATCTGAACTTGCAGTTGGCATTCACGGATATAGGAGCTCATGTTACTTTATTAGCATTATTTATTTCACGAGTTTCGCCACTCTCTTGTCAGCATTTGTCGATTTGTTTCTTAATAGCACAACGACTCGCCGATCTTCTCTGTTTGTGAATGTTTTATAAACCATAATATGCAACAGGGGAATATCTTTAATATTCCAGGAGGATTCACCACTTCATACTCCATTCATTTAAACTGAGCATGTTATTCCGTTTATGCTATTTTCATTTCCCTAAATCACATAAAACTTAATTATTTTTTATGTAATTGTCAAATAACATTTTATGGTTTGATTTAAGTGAGCAGAGTATAGAGTGGTGGGTGCTCCTAAAGCACAAACAGGATTTTTACAATCAGGATTCATTTTGCAGAAAGGCTTCAATTAAGAGCAACACGAACGTATATGAAGAGAAAAGGCAATTTAAAGATGGCTTAGCACACAGATCAGCTCTGTCAAAGCCACAGGTTAAACATGTAAGAAAATCACTTCCATAGCAGTAATATTTCACTAAAATATGTATCACATTCATTCCATAAGATAGCGGCACAATGGACACGACGAATTATTTCCGAACCACTTAAGAATGCAATGGGAATGATAGAGGTGCGAACATGGCAGCTGCAGTGCCTGTTGTTCACCATCCAATATTTCAAAGCAGATGGGGCACTGCTCCTCTGAACCACTGTCCAGTTTGGGTCTCTTTAAGACCTGCAAAGATGAACAGCAGACACCATTTTCGCTCCCCTTCCCCATGATTTCAGCAACATAATTTGGTATGCTGATCTCGAATATCCCTGGATGAAACTCTTCCCACAGATCAATTATAATTTCCACAACGAGCGGCACTATCTTGCGATCATAAGCACGAGCATCGGCAGCCAATGACCTCGTTATGGAGAAGAAATTGTCAAAAATACTCTGGTCCACAGATTCTTTTACATGAAAGAAGGCAAGCATGCCACGAAAGAACTTGGCTGCACCATCACGTGAAATAAACTCTTCCATCGGATGATAGAAAGTGTTATACAGACTCCCTACTTCAACTGGTTCAAAACAAAGGCAAAAGTTTGCTGTTTCACCAACAGGGTTTTGGATTAATCCTTCAGAATGGTAGACGTTAACAAACCTACCAACAGAGAAGTGAATAAAGAAAGCTTTTGGCCATGGTGGTGTTTGTTTGGCTGGCAAAATACTCTCATCTTCACGTAGGTATACCTTCACGACTGGTAAAAGAGACATTATTCTGGATTGGAAAAATCTTTACTCCAACTTCTCTGTTACTAGCTGATGTTCAATCTTGAGAAAGATAACATTCAACTTCTGTTCTGAAAATAATGCCAACCCACACAGATCCCTACTAGCTTTATAACCTTGCAATAGATAGTCCATATTTGGTTCGGATTTATTTCCTTTTTTCCTGAGGTCTTACACCCTTGCAGAAACTCGATCTTTTTTATTAAGGAAAAAAGATTTTCCTATACCTTCACGGATTACAATCGAACCTATATTTGTTTTACGAAACCAAGTGTTAAAATAAAGATTTACAACTACAACAAACAAATAAATAAATAAATAACGATTTCCCAGATATTAATGAGTTCATGGCTTGCAATAGGAGTAGAATTCTGTGCAAGTTCAACAGATATTAACTACAATTAAACTCCTTTTACTTTTCTTTTCTATTTCTCGTTTGAGAATATCTACCTTTATTTATCGTATGTAAAATTTAATCTGATCTCAAAAGTCTTTTACTTGACACCCGCCATTGACAAACAAATCCCCTGCACACAGCAAACTCAAAAGTCTGTTTTTTTTTCTAAACCACAAAACTCAATTCAAAATTTTTTAAATAGAAATAAAACCAAAAAGGTACTGCCTTCGAAAAACCGTTCCAGAGGGATCTCCAAAAGTAATGGACTGCATCCCGGGGGGAGGTTGCAGACAGAAAAGAGCCCAGCTTTTCTAAAAACTCTGCACTAGCATTACCTTCTCTTAATTAGGATATGTGGAGTTTACATTCCCATTCATGATGCTTATTCGTTAATTGATAAAAATGCAGATAGAATTGACAAAAACAAAGGCCCGTAATTAATATCCAAGAAGTTCCAACACCTATTCAACATAATGTTTCTTTCATCTCAGCCGTTGTGTTTTATTTATAATGTTTTTTTTCATCTCAGCCGTTGCTTTTGATTTTATGAGCCTAATTAATTGACGAGGGAGCCTTATTTCACTTTAGGTGTTTTGTAATGTTTCTTTCGTCTCAGCCGTTCTTTTGCTTTTTTCGAACCTGATTGATTAACGGGGAGGAGCCTGATTTGTTTCTTGAATCTCTTGGCAGTGGGGGCTTTGTTTGGCATCACTGGAGCATGGTTTATGCGGTTGTTCAGCTCAGCTTTATGGGCGTGTCGCTTGGGTGTGTTGGCAGTGGAGGGTTGCTTCAGATAGGAGAGTTGGTTTGTGCTCTGACACAAACCATGCCCTGCGGATTTGGTTTATTATTGATTTTTATGCAGGTCTCTGTTTCTTTTCTTGCACGCTGTATGTTTTGTTTGTTGTTTCTTCTGCTTTGTTGTTTCTTTTTGAAGGGGTTTGTGTGCAACAGCCTGAATTAAATACACAAATTACCTAATGTATCCTCGCAACAGTTGATTTTCGGGCATCCTTGGTATTTGTGTCCTGGCAATTGATGATCTGGTATGTGATTGATTTTGATTACTGTTTTGTTTTATCTATCTATCTATCTATCTATTACCATGCACAATAAGCAGGTTGTGGACAATTTTGACTGGTTTTGGAACAGTTCTTGGAAGTGCCTTCTGGAGAGAAAGGTGGAGGCATCTCTTTTTCTGGCTGTATCCAGCTCGTTGGCTTCTGCACATTTGAGGCCTGTGTAGGTATTTTCTGGCCATCCATCATGAAGATGAGGTCCCAGTATATTCCCGAGGAGGCTAGAAGCACCATCATGAATTTCTTCCGCATTCCTCTCAACATATTTGTATGCATCGTGCTGTACAATGTGAGTGTTTGCTTATATACGATCATCACCTTATATTCACATTATCTTTTTTTATCTGGGGTATTCTACAAGTACTATGAAATATTCATAGTACAATTGCATGGACCTTCTATCTGTTCGTCCTCCCTCTGATCTGTTTATACCTTTCCCTTTGAAGTTCAATGCGTTCCCATCATTGTCATGTTTGGCATGTGCTCTATTTTCCTCGTTGTAACATCTCTTTTGCAGAAGCGGCTCAAGGTCATTGCAGAGAGCCAAAAAAGTAAGTTTTAGTTAATCTCACTTAGAAATATCGCATGTGGACAATAAGGCAGTGCATTGTAAGCATTCTTATTTTAATTTCAAATTCCCGTTTACAGTGGTCTCTTTCAGTTTATTGTAGTTTACATGTCTATGAATACTCTTGAATTACGGATTTCTTGTTTCAATTTAGGAGCACAAGAGTGGACAGCAATGAAGGAGATGGACACTGAGGCAGAGCCCTTAAATATCTGGTTGAATTTAGAGGAACAAACCTCTGGAATTCTTTGAATTTTGTGAGCAGCCACCTTTTCTCCCTTACATGCAATAGTGGAGCAGCAACTTGATTGGCTGTTTTCAATGTAATCAATAAAGGAGGATATTAATTATGTCCTACTGGCAGTTGACAGTAAAGGTTTTCTGGGGTTAAGAAGAATGCAGTTGACAGTGAAGTGAAAGAAACGTTTCCAGGTAAATAGGGTGAGAAACTTACTGCCTTGAGGTCTTTGTTATCTGCTATTATTGTGAACTAGTGTTGAACCACCGCTGCTATATCTTCTTTTTAGATATAAATGCTGGAAATTTTTTGGAGTTCCAATGATTAATATATAAAGGTCTTTAGGTATCTGTTATCAGCAATTCAATTTACAGCTCTATTGTTTGCAAAGATTTTCAAGGGCAATCAGTTAATACATCTACTTTGGCTATTTCATCGTGTATTTTCCTAACCACAGTTTTTAACCATTGCTAGTAAGAATTTGTTTTTCTGTCCATTCCACTCTATTTTACCACTTGGTGGAAGGATTGAATTTGTGGTTCAACTCATCTCTTACGGCCATATTGAAATAAATTGTTTATTGCGCACCTTCTGTGGTGATTAAGCTTTGCAAGGACTGGCCTCTCTAATTTCAGTTTTGATTGAGAAATTAAGGTAAAGGTCAAGACATAATGGAATGTGATGTAGTATCTAGCAACCGGTGGCCGCTACAGTGAGTTTAAGTCACAATTTTACTAGTAAGTTTTTTGTCGACCTATTTCAGTTACAGAAAATAAAATAGATTTTGTTGACTGTTCTGTTGTTACGCTCATATCTAGTTGAATGAAGGCAGATACCAAGTTGTTTAAGGTAAAGGTGTGCTGTATAAACAAATTAGCAGTGACTGTAACTCGGCTGAGCTCGAGCAATTGTCAGTTTCTGACTGACTTGGCTACAAGAACATAATTACATGAAGTCCCTAATACTCAACCTACAAGGGTTATGCAAGTGATTCAAACAGGCTCTACATGCAGGAAGGTTCCATTCCCATCATTGCATAGCTCATGGATATCTAATCTTAGCGATCCTCTATTTCTTTGTGGATCACTAGAAGGCATGGGGCTTCTTTCATGAAAGATACAGAGTGGGTTCTTGTGGGATCCAAGAACTGGCATGAACTAGAAGATGTGGTCTCTGGAATTTGTGGAGGGGGGAAATTGCAGAAGTCCCTCCCAATAATCAATTGCTGTAACATCATTTTGTATGGATCAACTAATTTGTTAAATGTGAAGTGTAACATGACAACTTTTTTGGAGAATTTTGTAAAACGAAAGGGCGAGTACCTTTGCTAGGAAACACTAATGCACAGTCCTGGCCTGAAAGACTGAAAACCAAATTGTGTAGCCAAATAAAACTTTCTGGTTTCAAATGTGACATAATGGCTAAACATGGAGATCCTCAACAAGTTGCTAACAGCACTTTAAAATTAGCTATGCTGTGAATTCTTCTGATCGAACAATCATTCAGATTCAGAAATCCTGGAAAATTGCTCGTCTCTTAACCCATGTGAGAGGAGACAAGTTTGACAGTAATGTCGCATGACCTCTCCACATGGTGACATGATAACAAATTCGAATCAATCCAATATTGGACATTCATCTAAACATCCCATCTTCTTGATGGCTTATTCCATGTTCCAACCTTGCGTATGCTAATTGGAGTCAAATGATTACACAACTGGCCCATGTGCAATTGTTAGCCCTGTGATTGATTTCTATCCAACACCAAATTTCCCTCCCTGTCCTCGCTGTTTTGGAGCCTCTCAGCGACATATTTTACTGATAAATCATGACCTCAACAGGAACCCAAGCCTTCCCTCCAGATCTCCCATTAGAAAAAGGATGTGTGATCTCCACCACCTCCCCATATTTAAACTTTTGCCGTTGAAAAGAATAGAGCAAGTTGCTACTACCAAGAATGGTCAATATAACTAGGAAAGAAGGGCATCGAGGTGAAATCACCATCAAACTTGTTCTTTTCTGCACCTCCAATCTATCTACAGATATATAGACCAATAGGATTAAACCCCTGTACTCTCTGCTGTCCTAGCTCACTTCTAAGTTTGAGATAGGCTGAGAGCAGTTAAGATGGTCGATCTTAGAAGCCCTAGATTTCTATTCCTGTGTGCTTTTCAGTTTCTTGTGCTGGTGCAAATCCAAGTCTCCTGTTACCAGTACAAGGTTGGAGATTTAGATGCTTGGGGTATCCCAACTTCAGCAAATCCACAAGTGTACACCTACTGGTCCAAATATCATACCTTGAAGATTTGGGATTCTCTCTGTAAGTTCCTCTTGTCTAATCTATTCTTACGATCTTCCTGCAAACATTTCTTGGCAATCGCTCATTGTCTAGATTCTTGTTTCAGTGTTCTTGTATCCACCAAGTCAAGATTCTGTGATTCAAGTCACACGAGAAAACTACAACTCCTGCAACCTGACAGATCCCATCTTGTACATGAACAATGGCAACTCTTTATTTAACATCACTACATATGGGGACTTCTACTTCACGAGTGGCGTTCCAGGGCATTGTCAAAAGAATCAGAAGCTACACATATCTGTTCCTGGCAATGGTTCAGCATCAGCATACTCTCCCTCTTATGGTCCTGGCGCATTGCCTGATACTGCGCCCTCTTACCCTACTGTGTTTGGCAGTATCCCATTACCACCTTCTTCTTCACCAACAAACAGATTTTCAATCTTGCTATCATTCATTATAGGATCAGCTATTTGGGCAATAATCATGTGAAGGGAATTTTTACAAGAACCCAGATGAGGATTTACTAATTGGTTTATTGTTTTTTTTCTCTGTGGTAAATTATTTATTTACTTCTCTGGCTTAAAAGCTCTTTCATATCAGTTCATATATAGAAGTTTGGTTTTTGTAACTCTTCTAGTCATTCAAGAGAATAAAATGGTGGTAATTTTTCCTAACTAAAGCATAATGTTGCAGCTGCTTCTGGTATAGCTGTACACAGCTGTATTTGATATTCAAAACTAAGACTTTTGCTTTACAAAGAGAATCTATGAGACTGTATAAAAAAGGAGGTTCACTGCTTCCTGATTTGCTCTTCTATGAAAACACGGGTACTAGAAAAACAAATTCATGTGAAAAGGTCGAAGTTAAAACAGATGAGATCCATAAGACCACCACAGCCCGCTATTATTGGCCGTGACATGCTCTCACTTTTGTATTAATTTATAATTGCCACTTGCCAGCTAGCCACAGACCTTGTACTGAGTGCCGACAGCCCCTTGTGCTCGTCTCTCTCCCCTCCTCTGTCTCTCATTATGCTGAATGAGACCTTTTTTAAAATCTCAAGTAATGTGGCTCATGGCCACAGCATTTAGATGTTACAGAATCGGGGCAGCATATAAAAAGATACTTATGATGTGACTTCCATAGTCTGTTCAAATTGATCCAGAAAATGCATTTGCCAAGTGCAGAGAAGAACAGTACAGTGCCTACTAGCTAGCTACAAGGTTAGAGGCAGGCGCAAAGTTTTTCCACGAGGAAACTAATTTACCACCATTGCACAAATGATTAACTGTTTGGACCTTTACTTGGTCGGCTGCATAATTGCAATACAGGTAGCCTGATCTCTAGACCACTATGCCAAATTGGCCCAGGATTTTAAACCTCTCTAGCCCAATGACCTTAGGAATAACAATCATAAACTAGGCAGAATAATCACATACATCTCATTTAACTACTAGCAATTTTGAGCACTGTGGAATCCTATTTGATTAATACGATGAAAGGTGAAGGTTATTCAGCCAGCCATTACAGCATCTAATGCCATCGGCTTTTCTTCAGAAGTATAGACTGTTTCTGGAGCTGCACGGTCTGCAAACTGCGTGGCCATAGACTTGCCTTCTGTCACTGAAAAAGGACTTCTCATTTGAGAAGCTGTGGAGTCTATTTCCATTGCAGAAGCCCTGGGAGGAGAGGAGGGCTGCACCACAACGTCTGGGTAGGCAGCCTTGAATCTTGCTCGCAGACCCTCATCAACCAATCGCACTCCTTCCAACTGGTTGCCAAGGGACATCCAGCTGATAGTATAAAAAAAAAAGTGAGATTAAAGTACGTTAAGAAAATATGAAGCATAATCATGATCCATGAAAACCATACCCTGCTTGAGTGTTGTGCATGCGAGCAAACAACTCCAGCTTCCTTGTCCTGGGACTTATCCTCTCCAGCAGAGGGTACATCTGCAAAAAGCTTATTCGTATTAGTTGATATTAAAACTGATAGTGAGGACTTGAATTATTAAAAGCACCATTGAACCATAGTGATGGTAACATGACAATGGTTAATTAAAAACTAATTTATGAAAGAGACAAATGAATCGAGGTGATAGGGAATGGCTTGACGACTGAAAACTTTGGACATGTTTTTACAGACCTCATCTGGCTTACGGCTTGTCTCTCGAACCTCAGCAACTATGACATCAGTGTCAATGTTCCTGTTTACTTCTGGATTTCCCTTTATTCCAACAAGGCAATGTTCCTTACTGTGGTTAAGCCAATGCCCTGTTCTACCTGTTCTAATTATTCGCTGAAGTTGATTGGTCTTCACCCAAATAATCTCTTCAACACGCTTGTACCCCCAAAGTTCTAAACTGCAAGGAACACATAATACCAATATTAGTTGAAACCAGCATTCACATGTACCATGATTTTAAAGACAACATCGCAGAATTATTAGCCATGCACAAATTATAATTAATCCAGTGATAATTAACAAATGTCCAAAGTTACACCTACCATTCACGTCCAAGCTCCATAGCTCGTCCAGTAACCCAAAGAAATATTAGACCATCAGTTTGCAGCACAGGGACATTGAGGTTGCGCATTTCATCATCAGCCATTGTTCCATACGGCAGTTCCATATGAATGTCCCATGGTGGATCAGCCATGATAACTCCAAATTGACCTAAAATCTCCATTTTGAAATTACGAATATCACAATTAATCCATTGTGGTTCGCCAAGTTCTACTTCTGAACAATATTCAGCACGCTGGGGCTTTAAAGTTTTGGGGGGAGGAAGTGCTACAGCACCCATTGCCATAGGAGACACATCCGGTGTTGGGTCAAGCTCATAATGGACATACTTGCAAGTCTATCACAGGAAAAAAAAAACTCAAAAATGATACTGATAACATTCCCAGTTTAAGTTATTGTAATGGAGGAGAAAACAGTTACCTTCATGTGGCGGCATGTGTCAAGAAAAGAACAGTCCCCTTGACTTACGTCAGTATGAGGAGCAATAATTCGACGAAAATGAACCTGTAAATAGGAAAGGCACCCGAAAGGCATAATAAATGATTATCATGAATGTCAAACCAAGCTAGGTGAAGCAAGGAAGCACAGAAAGTTTTCAATTACCTAGGGCAATACTATTAACTTGCATGCCATATGACAAAAAAAGGAGAGAAAATGTAAAGATAAACTAGCAGAGTTATTGCTTAAAAGCAAACTTGTGTTAGATGCTTAAACAATCTATTTACTTCAACTGGATCCCTCTTTCCTACACCTGTTGGTCTTGTAATCACTCTATTTGCTTTCTATATCTCATTTCTTTGGTATTATTTATGTGGAATCACTTCTTTGGCATATTAGTTGATTAACAGAGATTACACTTCAACCTGATCATATAAATATTGTTGCATGCTAAGTTGGAAATAAAAATAGTGCGATGTATTTACGGACCTTCTCACATGCAATAAAGGAACCACATTGACGTCTACAATCCTCTTTTGTTAGAGACGAACAATACTCCTTTAGCTGCGAACCACCTTTGGTTTTGAACTGAAACAAACAAATGAGTAGTGCCATCAACTAGTACAATCAGTAGCAGATGAAAAGGGGGTTGAAAACCAAAGCTAAGCAGTGGACACCTATTACATAGAAATCTTCTTTTGAGATGAATTTACAGTTCAAAAACCCCATAAATGGAAAATCGATCTCATCTATGCAATAGTAAATAGAAAAGAGTTGAAACACTTGAACACTTTTAACATTAACACTTTTATCATTCAGCCAATGGAAAATTACTGTGTGAGCTCTTATTCTATAGGATTGGATGGCTTAACTAAGGTTGCCAAAAAAAAAGTGTAAGCAAAGTCTAGAGCTAAATGCCAAGTACCTTAGCAGCCACAGCAGTCTCTTTCGCAGTAGGTCGATGAATGAGGTCCAAAAGCTCCTCACCAGTCTTCGATTTCTGCATTTCCCTAAATGACTTCTTATTCAGCAAAGCCTCCAAATCCTTCATTTCATCCTCCTCACTCCTTTGCTTTTGTTGCTGCGATTGCATTGGCAAAGGCATTGGCGGCCTCTGCATCATTCCTCTTGGCCCCATCATCATGCCTCGAGGTCCCACCATCCCTCCCCTAGGCCACATATCCCCACCACCACCCATCCACATATCCCCCATCAATGGCCTCTGCATAGCAACCGGCCCTCCAATCCCATAAACCCCATTACCATTCACATCAGCCCCACCATTGCTATTAACATTATTTCCAATCCCACTACTCTGATTCTGATTAAAATCACCAGAACTTGACAATTCTAAATTCTGTATATATTGTGCACTTTCAGGCAATTCTTTAACTAACCGGTTTCTATCAATATTTAATACCATAACTCTAGACTTGCCGCTTACCACAAACTCCTCAAGCTCAATCCCACGATTCTCTTCCGCCATTGACCTCAAAGCCATTTCCACTGCCAGAATCGCCCCAGACTCACCTCCAACCTCCCTAATCGCCGTCTTCTCCGCCTCGGTCGCATTCTGATCATTCTCCAACTTCCTCAAAACAGTTGAGGAATCAATTGGATTAAAAGGTACCCTTTGAAGCAAACATTCAGCCACCATTACTCTCACGAGAGCCAATGGACTCCCGCTCTCGGCCCCATCACCATCAAAGCTTCCATCTTTTCTCTCAAGTTTCGAGCCTTCACCCAAGATTTCAGGTCTAGAGTCAAGGTTAGCTCGTGGATCATTGGGATTCCTTGAATTTGATCCAATTTCAAGGTGTGCTATTGATGTTGGAGCTGGCAGCGGTGGTGTTGGGGTGAAGGGTTTGTTATTGAAAGAGGAGACAATTTGTAAGGACATGTCAAGAGAGAATACAATGTTGGGGACTAAGTCTTGAAGAGAAGCTAATAAGTCAATCTGGGTTTTATGTTGGGTTTCTATTCTTGACTCTAGTCGGGAACGTAGGTTTTTTATTGTTGCTACTGTTTTGTCTTCACCATTGTTGTTTTGGTTCTTGTTTGATTGAGTCTCCATTGATTTTTAGTGGAGAAAATATTATGAGATTTTGAGGATCAGTTGATTCTTGTAAGAGATTTTGAGGGTTTTAAAGAAACAAATGGGAGTCACGGCTACCAGCACCAGAACCTGGAGATTTGAGGCTTTTGTTTTTTTAGGTTTTGGAGTTGGAGAAGACGAAATCAGGAAGAAAGCTTGAAAATCACCCGACTTGGGTAGTTAGGTCCAATTTCTCTTATGGGCATTATCTTTCCACGCTGCTATTTCCATGGCCCAGGGATAAAAGCCTGTCCCCAAACTATCATGAAATTACCAATTGGACACTGAAACAAAGCGGTTTCCCAATTAGGCTCCCCGTACGGCGAACGTTCTCAACCAAATCCCATTTCTTTTAAAATAATAATAAAACAAATAAATATTAGAGGGTGGGCTCAATTGCGAAATGTTTAATATTGGGTACCTAACTGAAATGTAAGTGAGAGCTGGTAACAAATTAATGTTCTTTCCCTATTAGCCAAAAAAAACCCGAAAGAGAAGGGAAGGGTTTTAGTGTGCCTTTACTACTTATTTGACTATTAAATTTTTTAAGGATTAGACTTTATTTTATTTATTTTTAAATATTGTTTTGGATTAGATTTAAAATAGTATAAGATAAATATTAATATCTCTTTAATATTATATATCTTGTATATTGAAACACTAAAATGATCTTCGGTTTTTAATTTTCCTATGAGGTTGAAATTAACTTTCATAATTTTTTTAGTTTGTTTTTTAAATTATCCTTGTCTTATAAAAAAAACATTTCTCTTTATTTCAATATTTATCATTAAATATATTATAAATAAAGTTTCATAATTTTTTAATGAAATTATCTTGGTTTCATTACTAGATCACATGTATACAAGTATAGCAGGTTAGTCTAAGTTTATTTGGTTGTTTTTTTTAATTGAGTTTTTTTAGTTCACCATTCAATACTGGGTTGGCTAAAAGTTGAATATCATGATTTTTTTTATTTGATTTTTGCAAAATTATTCTTATCTCATGCCTCGGTTTATGGATTTAAGGTTACCTTATATCGATTGAGGTGGTTTTTTTGTTTTTTTTTAATTTAATATATTTATTCAATTTTATCATTCAAGTTGATTAGGAATTGACCTTCATTATTTATTTTGATTTTTTTTATAGATTTATCACAATCTTATAATCAAAATTGGAGGTTGTATGTTTGACATTGCGTTTCAAAAGCACTTTTGAAATGATTTACAAAAAAAATGTTTTAATTTTTTTTTTTGTATTTTTAGATCATTTTGATATGCTGAAGTCAAAAATATTTTTTTCATATTGTTGTAAACTAGTGAAAATACTTTAAATGACACACACACACACACACACACACACACACACACACATATATATATATATATATATATATATATATATATATATATATTGTTTTTTAAATATTGTATATCAATAATCATAACAATAAAATGTAATTAATAATTCAAGTAAATTAGATATTTGTTTTTATTCTTTCATCAAACTACTTGCAATTTTATCATGAACTAAATCTATATGTTAATGCCTTTGCAATCCCTTGCTATTTGATGGATGAACAAGATCTGGTTACAATATTAGTAGTAACAACATCTGCGATCTATTTGTAGAGATATAATCCCAAAGTCAAATCCATTTGCAAGTATCTGATTCATAATCAATCAAAAAACAACAGGCTTGTAGAGTGAAATGAAGTCACGTGCCTCTTTGTTTTATCAAGATTAATCTCTATCTACATTTAAAAAAAACAAACTGGGCTTAACTCAACCAAATGGGTTGGCCTAACCAACTCTCCTGGACATGGGCTGGGCTGAGAGGAGGTCCACCCCAGCCTAAGAGTTAAGAGTGTAAAAAAAACAAAAAACAATATGTTGCGTTCATCGTGAATTAATTCACGAAGTTACTGATCGCATAGCACGTGAACAGTAACATGGCCAATTGTGACAAGAGAGCCACCGGGCGATATCGTCTGGTAAAGGAGGCCGATGTGGTTCTTCCTGTGGTGATGACATCAGAAATGGTGCCTTGTGGAGGATAGTAAGATCGTCGGAATATTGCAGGTGTTGCTTACGCTGGGCTTGTTGCTGCTGCTAGAGGTCACAACGGAGCTTATGGCGTTGAGGAGAAGTTGTCGGTAATGAGGGGGATGATGGCGGTGCTCTCCGAAAACTGCTAATGACTATAGAGAGAGAGATCGTTGACTGACAGGTGGGGAAGAAAGAGAGAGAAAAGGAAGCTTGGTTCGACTAGACCTTGATCCCTCAGAAAAATTACATGCAATTGTTGTCTTATTGTTGTGTGTGCATGATCTTTACAATTCCATGCAATCTAAAAATCTCCATGTTCATGTTGCGACTGCATTTTTCAAAAAGCATCTCACAAATGTTTTTTGTTAACCACGGATGGATCGTATTTTTAGATGGGACTCATAGTAAAAAAACTAGAGTCCAATTTGATTAAAAATACATTTTGCTCTGTGGTTAACCTTAACCGTAGGTTACACCGCAGATTACACCACAAATAAAATTCACCGCAGAGCCAAATACTTACTAAAAAAACCAACTTGTTCCAGAATATTTTACAGGACTAATCAGCCATCTCAAGCGCAAACTAGTACAACTTTCATATACAAGGAACAGGACATGCTGTGATTTACAAAACTTCCATCGTCAACGAAGGGGAAGATTTATATGGCCTCTCTTGAAAGAGTGTACATGGGCAGCTTTGTAATTTTGTTCAAAAACCTTTTTAGGGATGTTTGAGAATAGAATGTTTTTTAAAAAAATTGATTTTATATTATTTTATTTTTTTTAATATTTTTAAATTATTTTAATGTATTAATATCTAAAATATTTTTTTTTAATTTATTTTAATATACTTTAAAAAAAAACTTTCAAAAGTCATCCTAATCAGACTCTAAGTAGACAATTCAACATCTAGAAATGCAAGTTGTCCCAATCAAAAACTCACCGAACTATGGTACACTTAACAGAGCCCTAGAATTCCCACTCTCCCCTCCTCTGTCATATCTCACAGGTCTACACTTCTGTTTCACACTGGGCAGGTTTTGCTGTTTTGCTTACATTACCAAATACATGTCATCATTGTTTATGTAAATCTCTATTATTAATGATGATCAATATGGATTCTTGAAGTTCTCTTGTTTTCCTTGGAGATGAAGTGAGTCTTTAGCATGACGAGCTAGGTAGTCTAGTTATATTTCATGGGCTATTCAAGAAAATTAGTTTAAATTACTGGGTTTTACTTCTTTCTTGGCCTTGATCATCTGTCATTTGCAATTGGGTTGCTCTTGTATTTCGCTTTCTTGATGCTCGATTCCATCTTTAGTGCAATTAACCGTTCTTCAACTAAAGACTTGATCTTTGCAACTTTTTTTTAATCTCTCTGTCTTGCGTTCGCTGCAGATTTCTCGTCATAGTAAAAAATAGAAAATAAGGCGTTGTTGTATCACATATAGCTTGTTGGTGTAGAAGGTGAGCTTCTTCTCTTCACTTTGATCTTTTTACGTATTTTTTGTTATGGTTTTGTCACAATGGATTAATACTGTTTGTGGGTTTTTATGGATTCCCAACAAAAGATCTTGGTTTTTGTGGAACCGGTTAGCTGGTGGGTGTTGTTTTGTATTTGTCAATGGAAGAGGTGGTTGGGCCAAGGTTGTACAGTTGCTGTAATTGCAGAAATCATGTTGCCCATCATGATGATGTCATTTCTAAGGCTTTTCAGGTCAGGGAAAGATTAATGCTGATTCTGCTTTAGTTATGAGTATACTCAAGAATTCTGGAGAGCGCTCTCTTGTAAGAGCAAGAATGTAAGGCAAAGAAGGGTTAAAAAAAAATATCAATTCTTGGAAGCATTGTTGCAATTACTTGATTAGAGTCCATTAAATGATCATTGATATCGTCTTGCATTAATCATTTTATGGATATTTGTCCGTGTTGTGCTTTGATGGTGACTTAATTTGCTTAAAGCATCCGGTACACATTGTTCTGCGATTACTGTATAATTTGACCATCATCAACTCTCTTTTTTTGTTCCTGCATCTGATAGATTTCTTACACTCTATTGCAGGGAAGACATGGTCGAGCCTTTCTGTTCTCTCATGCTATGAATGTTATCGTGGGGCCGAAGGAGGATAGGCAGCTTATGACTGGCCTCCACACAGTTGCTGATGTCTACTGCTCCGACTGCCGTGTAGTTCTTGGTTGGAAATATGAACGAGCTTACGAGGAAACACAAAAATACAAGGAAGGGAAGTTCGTGCTTGAGAAGTCAAAAATAGTCAAAGAAAACTGGTAGCAATTGTGCAGCTTCCCCCCCCTCATCTTTACCAATGTTGCTGTAAGCGGATGGAACTTTGTTTGCTATTACATGTGCATCTTGTGCAGGAAAATGTCATGAATTGCAAATATTGGCATGACGTTCCTCAACACTCAGTTCTTGTGCTCCATGTATGGATATTCTATTGGAGATTGTTGTTTTATTAGTAAATTGTTAATAATTCTCTCTATCATGTGAATGTGTTTGAAGTTTTAGCATCCTGGGAGTTTCCAAGACGCATCAAGCATGGCTTAGAACGCTGATGTCCTGATATTTGCCCGAAACAAATTTTCTGGGCCGAGCTTAATTTTCTCCTTTTGAGCAAAAATGGGGATTAAATTTGTAATGATCTTCTCAATTGTCTTATCAGCCTTTTGGAAAAAAAGAAAAAAAGAATTATTTTTATTTTTTATTTATTTTTTAATATTTTCAAGTATTGATATCAAAAATAATTTTTAAAAAATAAAAAATATTATTTTAATATATTTCTAAATAAAAAAAAACTTTTAAAAGCAATGTATTCTCAGCTGTAATGTTGAGTTTTATAGTCAAATTATCATTTCATTTTTTAAGAAAAATGTGGAGTTATCAAATAGCGACAAGCTTGGATATTCGTGTTTCTCATTAGGGACTTTTGAAACACAACGCTGATAAGCAAAACTAGCCTATTTCAGATCATGCGGCTTCTTCTGAGCCCGGGGGGTACTCAAGAAAGAAAAATTGTAAATTTTAACGAGTGGAAATGCTGATAGAGAGGTGAAGATGCTTATAGAGAGGGGCTACTAACCTCAAATGTCTTAAAAAAATCAACAATGTCATTTCCACCGTGTATGAAAAGTGATGATGGATAATAGAGTATGATGAAAGACAATTTTATTTTAGTTTTTTTTTTCTTAATTGTTAGCTTTAATGTGTGAAAGTGTACTTGAGTACAGCCTGGATCAAAACTATATATAAAAATATTTTTAAAAAAAATATTTTGTTATTCACACACATATATATAAGTAGGGTTTTGAACAATTTTCATTCCGTAATTGAAACCTTTTTTTTTTTGTTAGTAGAAGCCTTAGTTTACCCAAATGATCCTTAACTTAAATCAGTTAAATGAAGAAGCCTTCTAATGAAAGCAGAAACTGTGGCATCGAAGCAGCCACATAGCTAAATGAAAGAAAAGGAAACCAAACTTCAGCAAAAATAATAGCTGTCTTAAAAAGTCGAGTAAAAGTAGTTTTTATGACTAGGATTTATAGATAATTGAGCTGTACTTAACCTTAACCTCATAGAATCCTTGATCTCAACCTCAATTTCTATGGTGGGAAAAATGTCTCCCCATAGATTTGCTACCCGAGTTATGGCAACTATCGCCTAAACAATGGACATGAGAATCCCGATCAGTTATCCTATGGACCTTCATGTTCATTAAATCTTGAACATTATTGAAAGGTCATAATTCAATGCATGATAAAAATAACTTAAATCAATGATGAAAATCGAAATATGATCAATCATATTCTCTTGAAAACAGGAGAGAATCCAAATCCGCAATTGATTTAAACATTTTTACTGCTAAAATTGACAAAGAATAAAGCAAAGAAGTGAAAGAGCTCATGCCATTAATCAATGAATTAAAAGATAAGTCCCAGTTTTCTATAAACAAGAAAACAAACAAATGATCATAGTTAAATTGAATGAGATCAACCAAAATGAAAAAAAAGGATCTACCAAAAAATGAATCAAAACCCGTCACAACATGAAAAACAGCCACTAAAAGAGAGAGAGAGAGAATAAAAAAAGGCTTATGTGATCATCACATAACATACATCTTCTTTGAAATCCACCTTTTCTTGGCATTTTCTATGGCTTCCTCCCTCGTCTTCACGAGTTCATGGAAACAATGATTATAGTGTGAATCAATTGAATCAAGCTCCAGCTTTAGCTCAGAACCATCCTCGCCAGCAAGGGCCACAGAACAAGTGCTAGACAAGCTTGCATTTCTTGACATACCAGAGCATGAATCGATATGGAAAACCTCGGAATTTCTTGCAGATTTGTAATGTTCTGGTATGCCATCTTCAAGCATCCAACACTCCAGATCCAAATCATATATGTTCGATTGAAGACTGCATCTAGAAGATCCCAGAGACTTGTTAGTACTGGAATCAGAGGCAATTGCCATAATATATTCAGCAGATATGTCTGAATTAACTGATTGTAGAGCCTCGTGATCTGTCATGTTAGTCAATGGAGAAAAGTCAGGTGTTTTCTCTGTCTCATAAGTTGCATGATTTTCCAGTTCAGAAGAGCCATTCAGTACACTTGATGAAATATTCCAGCTAGGAACAATCTTCACTATCACACTATCAATCAACTCAGAAATGACAGCCACATCTTCAGTAGACAAATCAAGTTGTTCAACCATCTCCTCAGCTATTGAAACTGCAGTATCCGAATTGAGATAAAACTTAAAATGGATATTCCTTGCTTGACCTGTTACAGTAACAACATTATTTAGACCACCATTAAAAAAATGGAAAAAAATAGACGTTAATCTGTACATATGCTCACCACATGGATCAGCAATGCGCAAAGTCAAAGAAACTGTATTATCATCATTATTCTCCCCTCTCAATCTGAATTCATTATTCTCAATGAACCTATGGAGTTCTAGAGTTAAAAACTGTGGAGACCCATTGATGCTTTTCAGACAAGATCCCACCGAAAGCTTCTTGAAATCAATGTCCATGTGATGGGATTCTGATTGTGGCACGTGGACTTGTTTGGAAATAACAATTGGTGACTGTAACAAACTAGAAACAAGTTCCTTTGAATTTTCAGTTGCTAGGAATGGGTCTTTCAAGAGATCTATGGCAGACAATCTCACAGATGCTGGAACTAAACACTTCTCTATGAATTCCTTAACCTGGTGGTCATTCACCTTACCAAGGGAAGCAGGCTTTATGCTCTGCAATAGAAGTTATGAGCAACAAAAATTTGAGCACTTGCCAGTATATTCAAAGTAAATCACTTGGAAAATGGTCTTGAAACTCACCGAGGTGACCTTCTTGTATATCTGTGCAGGATTTTTGCATTCACTGTATGGATATTCACAAGTAACCATCTGCAACATGCACATGCCAAAAGAATAAATGTCAACAAGTTCATTGTATTCCTCTTCATAAAGCTCCGGGGCCATAAATTCAGGTGTACCTGCAGAATAAAAAATGAGCCACAATGTCCCAACGCATAGTAGTTTGACATAAGTGTAATGGTTCAGAAACTGAAGTTATTACCTATGACACTTCGAGCAAAGGGTTGTTGCATGACAATTGCTAATCCAAGATCTCCAATCTTAACTTCTCCATTGTTTCCATTAACAAGTATATTGTCACATTTCAAATCGCGATGAATGACAGGAGGACTGCGAGTGTGTAAATATTGTAGACCTCGAAGGATCTGCCTTGCCCAGTTTTTGATGACTTTCATGTCAAAAGTCTTGTGCTTCTTTCGATACCTAAATCCCATAAATAACAACAAAGTACGCATAAAAACTTGGAAAACAAATGATATAAAGAACATAAACATGAGAGATAGCAAATGAAACTCACTGCCTCAAATTCCCAGAAGTGAATAACTCTGTGATCATGTTAATAGTCTTATTCTTATTGTCCACCCAATAGTTATAAAACTTGATGATGTTTTCATGTTTCAAAGACTTCAGCAGATGAACCTCTGAATACAATCTCTCCATCTGCTGTGATGACTGCAAGGCATCTTCAATATTCACTTGATTCCAAGCCACTTCAATTCCATCAACTTCATCAAATGCCTTGTATCTGCCCATCATAGCACAAATTCCAAACAAAAGAAAAATTAGCACATTGGTTCTTCTATATAAACTCCAAAACCAAAGATGAAAAAAAACTAAGAAGATATAGAATGAAGAGGCATACACAGTCTTGAATGCTCCTTCCCCCAGAATTTCATCGTACTGGGGCAGTAAAAAAGAAAACAAATAAATATTTGCTACAGAAACCAAATAACTCAGTTTTCCAACAATTCTCAATTCCTTCAGACGCTGATATTTCACAGGGTACAGCTAAATTTACCAATTTAAAATAAAAATCGGTGACTAACGTGCCATAATTATAGCCTACATGTCAATCTAGCTGCAATGCAATGCCAAGACAAGACAAGTAATTCAGCTAATATGGGAATCAGATTAACAAAACCATAAATTAGAATTGCATAAAAAAAAAAAACCTATTTATTGAAGTTGAGAAATTCAAACAAAATTCACAAGAATCCATACCCGAACGTACCGACCGGTCGGATCTTTCTCTGCGAACTCTCCACTAACATCTTCATTTAAAGAACCGAAATCCATATCCATAAAAACGACACAAAAGCCACCGATAAAGACACGCAAAAAAAATCTATCAAAGCAGCTTAATTGGATTCGAAGAGGAAGAAGTAGAATTGAGGAGAAGAAACAGTTTTTCAGAGAAAGCTTCACAAGCAATCGAATAAGAATCAAATGGGCAACGGAATCGGAATTCGAACACAAAACACATTTCCGATTCCTCTTGTGATTCCAATTCCTCGCGATTTCTAATCGATTTCCTCATCATACAAGACCTAAATCCATCCATATTGCTATTACGCACATATTTTGTGTTTCAATTATCTCCCTCGATCAGAGCTTGAATAAACCCTAATTTGTTTTTAGAGAAGACAAATCCTTGTTAATATAAATCATGTAACGAGAGATGAGCACGTGATTAACTCTTCTGATAAGATGGGCCGTGGGATTAAGGCGTTTGAATTCACGAGGAGTTTTGATTTTATGGCAAACCTCCAGTTAGTCCTTTACTTATATATACTATTTTTATGGGGTCTCTAACTACTTAGTTTATCAATTTAGTCCTTAATCGATCTACCTTTCTTCAATCAGGTTATTCTATAACTCTATTCCAATGATCAAATATTAAATATTACACCTGATATTCAAGTGTTTTGTACTTGACTATTTCTTCAAATCCTTAGGCTCAAACTTTTACAAAAAGTGCAGTATATAACAATTGTTTCCAATTAATCTAACAAGAGGACCCTATTGAACAACGTTAGATGGATAGAGGACTCGACTTATAACATAAGCATTTCCTGTATAAAAAAATAATAATAATAACCTTATCCATAATCTTGTCCCAAGGAAGGTTAGGGAGAATTGACTTTTGTAAAATAAAACGTTGTATCCAATCTCCCTTGATGTCGTTTAATCTTAAATTACATTCAATTACAAAGAATAAAATTCAAAAACACTAGCTGTTCCTTGATTATTCAAAATTCCTATGTTCCCCAAGGATTAAGATTTTTTTAAATGTAAAAGTAAGATAAAATAAATTGGGAATTAAATGCATTAATACATGACAATAAATTTAATGATTTAATCCAAATATTAAGTTTGAAGCTGAGATAAAAATGCATATTAAGATATCTAATATCATGTCGCGTGTAAGTTTTTAATTTTATTTTATCTAATTTTAGAATAATAATTTTATTTTTTAAAATGTCTCTCATATTAATCTCAAATTTAAAATTAATTTTCTTTTTAATATCTTTTTTTCTCCCAATGAATATAAGTATTAATTTGGAATCAATATTGTTGTTAAAAATATTTAAACACTCAATTAGAATACCCAATTTAATTTCTCAGTTTATTTCAAAAGGGCGAAACCGGACAAAAACCTTCCTCTCAACTATTTTTTAAATATCAAACTTTCAATATTTAAGCACCAAACTTGATTATTTTTGCAATCTAAATCATAATAATCAACCACTTTTTTTTATTTTTTTCTGTAACACTGATTTTCTATAAGTCGATGTCATTCATATACCAAAAAACCAAACAAAATAAGCTTGAGAATCAAAATAAATATGGACGAAAATCTCATAGACTTATTATTCTTCGTGTTTTCCAGTTTAGTCTCTTTTCTTTTTATTTAATATTTTCACCATAATCTAAATATAAATCTCATTTAATTATGTCATTGAAAGATATAATTGAAAGACAAAAGTATGAGAATGAAAAGAATAGCAGCTACTTAGCTATTTATATAAACAAATAACAAAGCACAATAAATAATAAACTTTAACACAATATGTATATGTGTATATATACTTGTGTGTGTATGTAATACAGAATATTTATGGAAACCTTTTAACATAATCATCTAAAAGGATAAATGTGGTGTTAAAAGAGTCTTATAATATTAGTCATTTTAAACTACTTGATTCATTAGGGCATCTCCAGCGGAGGAGGCATCCGGGAAGCAAAAGCAAAAAATTCAAATATTTTGCTCTTTTGAGTTACTTTTGTGTCTCCAGCGGCAGGAGCAAAACGAAGAGCTAAAATGGCTTCTTCAGAATCCGGGAGCTATTCCCACATATGAAAACCTGTAGAGGCAAAAAAATATTACCGTTGAAATAGATCCGTTGGACATGCCACAATAAAAACCCAACAACAAAAATCAAGGCAGAACAAAATCAAGCCAGAACAAAGCAATACCCATCAACACTTTCAGCAATTGAACAGCAATCAACACAACAACCCACAGATTTAAAAAATTGAAAAAACATTTGATTTTGCATCCAATCCGAAGAAGAAAAGTTGGCGAGAAAATACCTTCATCAAAGTTCAAAATCCAACGAGCGGTTCCAGTCAAACCTTCTGCCCCAGAATCTTCGATTTGTTTTCTTAAACTTGATATATTTTGTCTGTACAATCTTCGGTTCGTATGCTAGAATTTTGATAGAGGGGTGGGAGCAGAGTGAGAGGGAGAGGAGGAAAAGAGTAGAGTGATGAGAGGGGGGAGCGCCATGTTTGAGGCGTGAGGGGAGCTGTGAGGGACGGAGAAGGATAGATGGCTATGAGAGAGGCGTGAGATGAGCTAGGAGAAGTGATGGACGAAGAGTAAGAGATGGGCATGAGAGAGGCGTGGTGGGCTGCCATTGACGGAGAAAGAGAGATGGGCATGAGAGGATCTGCAATTGAAGGGGACAGAGAAGGTAGGCCTGAGTTTTTGTGGGGGGCGGCTCAATTGAGAAGGTGAGCTGCCGAGAAGTGAGAAGGTTTGAGAAGTGAGAAGTGAGAATTGAGAGAGATAAGGATTGACAGAGGATTGTGAGGCGAAAATGAGATAGGGTTAGGGATTGACAGAGGACTGGGCGGCGATTTCGTTTTTAATCCGAGAAGTGAGAATGAAAGAGTGAGGGAGATAGGGTTTCGGGTAGTATTTAGGAATATATAATAATAATATTTAGGAGGAAAAAAAAGTGTAATTAATAATAATATTTAGTAAAAAAATAATTATGAGTTGATGGCAAATCAAATTTTGGGGGAATTTTTCAATATTTTAGAATTTCTAATTTAATTGTTTTTTGAAATTTGGGGTTTTAAATTTTAAATTAATTTTTTTTCATGTTAAATCTGAAAAAATTAATAATTCTATTGTTGGAGGGTTTTTTAAACGTAATTATTTAATTATATAACTAACTCCTATTTATTGTATAATTAAATTACATACAAAATAATTGCATTACATTAAAATAATAATATAAAAAAATGGCTCTCCAAAATGCCTCTTACCATTAAAGTTCACATCAACCCAAAAGCCATATATACACTATTCAAACATCCATTTTAAAGATTTGGCTCTCCAATATTGCTTCTCCCATTGGAGATGCTCTTACTCATCGTGTTTGATGTTATGTATATCATAGGTTTTGAGCGACATATTGAGTTATTTAGTCTTTTACCACTTATATGTGATGAATGATAATTCTAATTATTTATAGTGTTTCATTGTTTTTTTTTTTTTTTATTTAATGGCTTTATTGTCTATTTATAGACTAACCAAGTGCAATTTATCTCAAATGACCTTTATCTAAAACATATTCTTAGAAAATTGATGTGAAAATTACTTAAAATACTCTTAAACTGAAAAATATTAAAGTAAGAACCATAAAATACACGGGGATGAATTTTAATTTAAATTGGACACAAATCCAAGAAATTTAATTAGAGCAACGTCTAATAAATTAATTTATTTAATCATAGAGATCTTTGTATCATGAATAAGACTTGTTGAAACTTTAAAGTCTATAACTATATTTTAAATTTCAATTTATTTTTAGTGAACCTTTGACCTAATTATTGTTATTTTAGGATTTTAGTATTTAAACATATTCTTTGACATTGTGATGCATTGATGTTGAATTTAAACAAAAAAGGTAACCTTTTTTGTTTTCCTCCCCTGATTTCTCTCTTCTTCATCGCCTTTTATTTTTTTTTTCTTGGCTTTGTTTTTCTCCCCTGTATATTTTTTTTCCCCAATTTTCTAGCTGTCCCTCGTCAAATATGCTTCCATAATCAAAGCGCATCCAGTAGTTTCGAGCATGAAAACAGAGCTCTCCGTTTACAATTGAAACAAGTTATTGAAACAAGTTTGCTCAGGTAACACAGCATGCATTTCACAAGTCTTCAATTCCATCAACAGCACAATGACAAAGCAGTTGAGTGAAATTGGTAATCAACAGAGCTGAATCCACTTTTGGCTATCAATAACGGTAAGCTACTAGAATTTTTCAGATTGATACGTGCAAAATAAATATCATTATTTCAACCCTACTTTACACCTCGACTCCATTTTTTTTTATTGGGACTGGCAATTGAAGGAAAACGGAACATCAACTAGAGAGTAAGGTAGCTATCTTGTCTGCCTATCACTGCTGATCAAGTTGAATTTGGAAGAGAAACACAACGTATCCTACTTGAGGGTCCTGCCTAGAATTGCTTTTGGCAACACACAGCTCTAGTTCAGCTCCACAAAAAGGCTGGCTTGAGGGTGCAAACCTGCTTCTTTCAGAGATAGCGAGACCTTATCTGTACCATAGACAACTCGGGGAAAGTTTGTAACAAGACTGTAATTCTCGACATTCAAGTAACCCAAAGAATCAACATAATCATATAGAGACTGGATAGTAGCTGCACTGTGGAACCTCCTCTCTTTGCGTTCTCCAGTTGGGAATCGAACCAAAACCTGATTAATAAAGATACGTTGACAAGTCATGGACTGCATCCAAAAGATTTACATGCCAACTAGCATAAAGATACTATGAGGATTACAAAGTCATTCTTGGTAGATCCTGAGCTAAATGCTTAAACCACATTTTTTTTTTTATAAAAAAAAACCCCACAAAACTAAGACCAGGTCAGAATAAGTACTGTTACTTGTAATATATAAAAATGAGTAATCATCTTGAACTCCTAAACATTGAAAAGATAATAGATAACAGCATCATAAAAAATGTGATAAATAAAAGAGAGAGAGACTTTACTTGTGTGACATCAGGTCCTTTTTCAGGTTCAGCACCAAGTGAGAGGGCTTTCTCCTGCCGCAGTCTTGCCAGAGCAGCATCTTTTTCAGCAGCCTCACGTGCTGCTCTATCCTTAGCCTCTTCCTCCTCCTTGCACTTTCTCTCTGCTTCAGCTGCTTCCCTTTCTAGACGTTCCTTTTCTTCTCTCTGTTGTCGTTCTCTGGCCTGTGCATAAAAGAATATAAATACAAAGGCAAGTAGAAAATCATCACCACCACGCACAAAAAAAGAAGAGCAAGGTAATAAAGAACAGAAAAAGGATCATCGCATCTGACCAACTGTAACATCACAATATGAACTAAATGCTCAAGTTATATATATATATATATATTAAAAAACAAAACCTTACCTGATCAGCTTCAAGTGCCGCTCTGTATGCAGCATCTTGCTCCTCCCTCAAACGCATGTTGGTTGTTCTCTCTTCTGCTTCAAGTCTTGCTGTCAAAAGAACAGGGGCACTTTCTTCAAGAACTCTCTGTAGTATCATGAGCATTTCTTCAGGAGATTTTGGACCCTCGACCTATAATGCAACATAATTGTCATCATAAAACTACTACGCAACCACACAATCAAACATATTGGGTCTATTTTAGACCAATAAACCATCAAACTAAAATCCAGCCAACTTATGAATTGGGATACCTAAATATCCAGCAAAGGTTTCAGCGATTGACATAGATGACGGATAATAAGTCATTAAAGGCTCTACAGCTAAACCAGAGCATTCTGTGGGGAAAATTGAGCCAGTTGTGACAGGAAGATTCATATATAGAAGGGTAGGATAAACTCATGCAATTGCAACATATGCAGGGAAAGCTCAATACAGGAGGTGGAGAGTGCATTAATTGCACCCCATGGCAAAAATAACTTTTTGTGAAAAGATGCACACTAACCTACCATCACAAAGAAATTACAAAATGAAATCTAAAAGTAGAATATCAAACAAGAAAGTAGGGCACTGCAAAGCCAACAATACCAAGTTCCCAAGAAAATATGCAGAAGAAATAAATCAATCCTATTGCATAATATCAGGTTTCCATTGTGATAACCGTATCCGGGAAAGAAGAAATCACATCTCCAACGGACCAATGCCAATTCAATCACCTTCTAGTGCAAAGTTTAAACAAGGTATTATCTACAAAAAAGGCTTTTCTTAGAATGAAAATTGAAATGAATTTCTAACTATCAATAAAATTCCATGTAAAAAATACATAAAATGCTTAAAATCCCCCCCCCCCCAACACTATGTAGCTACGCCTAAGCAAATCTAATTATCCTCATTCAACAAACAATTCAACCACGATCATAGTCAAAATAAACGCAAATATAACTCATCAAAATCATTCAACGTCACAAATTAAAAAACCACACAAACGAAAAAGAAAAGAAATACCTGTTGAAGCAACGCAATCCTCTGATTAGTAGAGGGCATAACAATAGCACAAAATGGAAACCTCGAAGCCTTCAAACTATTACTCATCTTAAACCCTTCACTCCCTCTAATACTCCCACCCCACGCAACAAAATTCTCATTAACAAAAGCACTAAGAACCTCCGAACACAATGTCCCCTCACAAAACGCTGGCGTATCAAGATGATCCGGCGAATGCAAATACACAAACAGCAACTTAAAAGTATTCCTCGACCTCGTCAACGCATCCATAAACCCTTCACCAACAAAATTCGGCCTACTAGAAGAGCCAGAACCATAATCCCTCTCGAATTGAGCAACAAACTCCATCGCTTCTCTCGAAGCAGCAGAAACAGTTACCAATTGAGCCGACGAATCCCCACCCCGGCCCGAATTCGATCCCAACCCGATAAATCCTAACGAATACGACAAGACACCACCAGCAGCCCATAATCCAAACCCCACTGCACCGGAAATTAACCCTAAACTACCAGAAATGACTGAAATAGGCAAAGTGATAATTTTCCAGGCCAAACCAGGAGGAGGGGCTCCAGCGGGAGCGATGGAGGTGGAATCGGAGCGGTGGATGGTCGCATTTGAGGGGCCGACGGCGGTGGTAGTGGTGGCGGTGGCGGTGGAGGAAGAAGAAAAGGGGTGATTATCGGTGTGGTTGGAGGTGAAAGAGGAGATGGCAAGTTCGAGGTCCCAGTCATGGGCTTGGAGGATTTCGGTGCATAAACCGGGGTCTTCAAGGCCTGTAATTGCCCGAAAATAGGCTAATTTATCTGCTACATCAACCATTATTGAATCTCCAATTTGCGTTTCTAGGGATTTTTTTCTTAAAAGGAAAATTTGGTCGATTTGGGGGGAAAACACTGGGAGTGGAAGGAAGGAGGACAATGGTGATGAGCGATGTCAGAGAAGGAAGATTGGTCTGAGTTCGAGTAGTTATATTCATATAGTTTTCGGATTGTTATTACCATATTACCATTACCAGCCTCCAAGAATGATTGTAATTACCACTTGCGCGTGTTCAAATTCAAAGAGACCATTATTTGTTCTCATAGAAAAAACCGATTTAGATAGTTAAATAATTTATATTTCATAAATTAATCTATACATAATTAATTGTGTTTTAAATTTTGATTTTATATGAACTTAGATGTTTTAATTGTTATTTAAAAACATTTAATTTTTATTTATTTCACATCTTAATATTTATTTCATATCAGTTTTATCCAAAAAAATCTTTAGAGGGGTTAGAAGTTAGAACTTAGAAGATGATGGCTGGTATGTCGTTTTCTAGTTTTTTTTCACCTCTTATTTATTTATTTTTACTTGGTTTTGATACGGGATGATTAATTATTAGGCAACAATCTTGATTTCTTTACCCGGCGACGAAAGGAAAAGAATCAAGAAAGCGTTGACGTTTTCACGGGACAAATAACTTGGGAAATCTCACCAAGTTTCAATGAGTTGAACAATTACAGGCAATTTAAGTTTTCAAAAATCTTAATTTTTTTAATTTTAATTTAACTTTTTAATGATTTTATATTACTCTTGATGTATTGATATAAAAAATAAAATTTTTAAAAATATTTTAATATATTAGCAAGCAAAAATACTTGAAAAAACAATATCCATCACTATTCCGTCACCGTAAGTTGACATGTTTGTACTTTGTAGATCCCACAGCTTGAGGTGATGACCACCTGATCCTTCCATGATACATACAGTGAAGCATGGTAAATTCATGAGCGACTCGGTCATAGGGATTAACTTGCTGGCTGGAGACAGAAATCACTGCAAAACCCGTAGTAAAGTGAGTAGCCATGAGAAGATGAAGTGTAAAAAATTATGCTAACCACCTCCAAGTGTAACTGGAAGACAAGAGATATGCTCTCGGGGATTTGGTTACCAATTTGCATCCAGCCAGAAAACAGTAATTGATGTTTACTGCCGATTTTAGTCGGGGATTACGAGTTCGGTTCACACAACCATGGTGAAATCATTTCACTTCTTTGATCAAAGATTGAAAAACCTTCACTATGATTTTAAATATGCAAGGGTGGTTTTCACATGTCAGGATCATACAGCAATCATGTGCTCGTTACAATTCCTCGATCAAAACCTTTCCCCGGGATTCTGTTTTATTCTTTGCTGCTGGAACATTTTTACCTACTCTATAATCCATGCCTGAGCTTTTTTCTGCCCTTACGATGGCAGCTAATGAGGACCAGGCTTCCCCTGGCTGCTCATGCACCCAGCACATTATGAAATAGACCTTCCTCTCGGCAAGTTTCAGCTTACTCCGGATATCTGATTTTGACTTTCTCGTTTTCTCAGCTTTCAGCTCCTTTTCCCCAGCCTGAACCATCTTCTCTAGATCACAGAGCAAGCAGATTAAAGCATGGCCACCAAGCGATATCACGTGGATTACATCATTGACGAGACCCAGTCCAAATTGCAGGCCGCCCATGTGTCTATACTCGGGAGAGCAAGTTCTCTCCAAGCAATATGAAAGAGCTTCCAGCACGGTTTCTGGCTGACCAGTTTGACCTAAGACAGAGGAGACACTCAATACCACTGTTGCTGACCCGATGGCATCTGATTGCCAATCTCCATTATAGAGGCGTTGTGTGAAGCAGTAGCTATATATAATGTCAACCAAGTGATAGGCTAAGAAGGGTGATGGTTCTCTGGAAATAAGTTTCCTGACAGGAGGTAACAAGGTATCAGGGCCAGGAGGAATCTCACTAGGTTGGTACCCTGCACCATAATCTTGATGTGATGATGATGCTTCCTCTTCGGTAAGTGGCTGGACAAGTCTGGTTCCTTCCTTGCTAAGAGAGATATTTCTAGCAGAAGATTTCAACCACCATGGATCCCATGGCTCGATCAACTTGCTGAGTTCTCCAGATGCCACAGCTCTTTGGAAATGTTTCTTCTCTTCTGCCGATAAATCATCAAAATTGATTGGACCACCTGCAATGAAGAACAATATATGAATTCTGTCAGCTTCCTGGATGAAAGCATCAGAGCACACAGGTTAATTCTACAGCCTACAGAGTTAGGAAAATTGGTTTAAAAGGAATGAAAATATCAAAGGTACTGAGTGATAAGCAAAGAAGAATCTATTAGATGCCATAGCTTAAAAAGAAAGAACACAAAAACATACCAGATAACACCTTCTGAACAGTCTCCTCAGAAAGAACAGAATCTATCAAAAAATAAAACAAGAGAAAAATCAGGTAAAATCCCTTATATTGCAAATGGAAAGTTGGCTATTTATAACATGCCAAGTCATTGCACTAGTCATGTACAAACCTATTCTCAAGAGCTCACCATTTTAATATACTGAAACGTGCATGACAGCCCAGAAAACCCATGTTAGAGGACACACATATTCTACACTATAATGAGGAGGGGGGGAGGAAAAAGCTCGGTTTTTATACCCTCCTGAAGGAAAGAAGAAAAAAGTAGGGATAAAGAAACTAAAACAATTGCCCTTCTAACCGCAGAATGCCACAAAAATCTCAGTAGCAAAAGCCCAAAAAAAACAGGTCCCTTTACATTTCCATTCACTAACTTAAAGAATGCAATGTAAAATTAAACGGAAACATGAATAGAGATAAAATTATAACCATATTATCATTCCGAAACTTCAAAAAAACCATAGCTTTACGAACCCCATTCCCTTGCTAATCATCAGGCCAAAAATTATCATTCACCAATCAACTTTCACAATTCCAAAACAAACAAACTGTTTCTCCGCCAAGACAATTCTCATTAAGACTTTGCATTAAATAAATGAAAAGTTAGTACCATCCCCAAGATCATCGTCTTCCATCCTATCATCCATTCCTTCTTGCTCCTCGGAATGAAACCTTTTCAAAATATCAAGCATTTTCCGCTTCGTTTCCTCATCCGCAGCCATCCCTTTCATCTCTTCCATAACGTTTTCTCTCATAAACGACTCTGTACATCTCTCACTATGCGACTGCTCACCCCGGAACAAAAATAAAATTAATGATATAAAAACAAATATATTATCACAAAATCAATCATTAAAAAAACACCTTTTTATTTACCTTATAGCAGGGAAGTGAACAGTAGCGAGAATTGCATCGAGGACAGGTGTAGTGTGAAAATTGCTTCTGGCACCTACTCAATTTGAAAATTAAGTTAGATTACGAACAACAATTTAATGGAAGTAATTGACGAAAAAAGTAAGGGCATACACGTGGCAAATGAAGCGAGAAGGAGGATCGAGAGGGGAATGATTTGAACGATTTTCCGAGGTAAGAACTGCGTCTGCCATTTTCTTTAGAGAGGGAGAGGTCGAGTGTAACTGTAGTGAGAGAGGGACGATTTTAATGGCGGTTTCGAAAACCCTAGAAAAGTCTGGGATTTAGAATTCATCATGTAAAAGAGAGAGTTTGGGTTTCTGGGCTTAACTTGTTTGGCGGTTAATTTGAAAATGACTAGATATGGGCTGGGGCCCAATAATAAATAGGCCGATGTGATGCTGAAGTTGACCCCACTCTATTATTTTTGGTGGTAAACTTAAAAGGCGCCATAGATTTCCGCATGAATAAGTTTCCGACAAGAACATGTGTGGTCTGGGAAATTTATAAAATATATCTGTGAGCATGGTAAAAATAATATTTATTAATATCAAAACAAAATAGATTTTTGTATGATTGTATTGTTTTTCTCAAAAATAAAGAAACAATGCAAATTCAAGGTTAAAATAAATTGTTATTAGACAAATTTATATAAAAATTAAGTCTAAGGGCATAATTAGATTTTTAAAAGGCCAATCTTATTTAATCATAGGAAAAATTAAAATAAATTTATGTTTAATAATAAATTTTGATCTATTTAAAGGATCAAATTAAGTGTAAAGATAAAGATTTAATTATACTTTAAATTAATCAAATTAATTGTATTAGAGACTTAATTGTTGAAAAAAAATAAGTTTAAGAGCCTTATTTGAGCTTAATTGAAAAGATTGGAATTCTAAAAGAATAAATTAAATTTTTATCAAGTTAATTGATTGAAATTAGGGGAAAATGTGTGGGGGGGGGGGGGGGGGGATCAAAGTCTTATGTCGAACATTGAGAGGTCAATTGATTGAAATCAATAGTAAAAATTAAAAAAATTAAAAGTTTAATGATCAATTAGAGGTTAAATTGTATAAATCCAAAACCAAGAACTATAAAAAAAAAAAAAAACCCTCAAATTTAGGGATGACATTAAAGTTCATTAGGGGTCAAATTACACAAAATTGAAAGTTTATGGTCAATTAGAAGTGCAATAAAAAATAATTAAAAGTTGATTGATCAAATTAAGCTTTGAAAAAAATCTCCAAAACATAGTTGTTTTAAAGGGAAAAAATCAGGACCACTAAAATAACCAAATGACACGTCGTTTGATTACTATCCATTATCTTCTTCACCAACTCTTCACCTAAGAGTTGATCAAATGACTTACTTTGCAAGTATATTTAATGGTTATACTCTTCACTCAAATTGACAAAACTTGCACTAAATAATCTCTTAATGTTCGATCATATCGTGGCATAGTCATCTCATACTGATTTACACCACAGACACGATGGTGACGCCCCAAAAAATGACAAATAAAGCAAACTAAAGTATCAAAATCTAACAGTTCACGATATTAATTTTGAGTCAACAATTAAGATTTATGTGAGTTGAATCAAAAGCTGAAATTTTATTCCAATAAAAACACAATTACCTCTTCCACTATCTAAAAATAAAGGTGGGTTTAATGCTCAATTTATGAAGAAATTCCAAGTCAAATAGAGAGAAAAAAACATCTTTCAACCTAGAATTTTCCTTCTCCTGTTGACTACCATTTTCCCCCCTCTTTTCTTCCATCTCCAATGACACCACTACCTCTAACAGCAACACGATACCATTCATGCACCAACAATAACTCCTCCAACCACCAATCTCTTTTAGTGAAGGTAAACAAACCTCTCTTTTTGTTCCCCATAAATAGCCTCTAAAATTGGTCATTGCATTCATAATTTTGCATGCAATGACCACCGAATAATTAACATGGCCGCTGGCCAATCAAACAACCATATGGGTTTGAGCTAGATCCCGCCCAAATAGATCGGTCGAACCCAACCATCCCTAAAAAAAAGAAAGCCTTGGTTTGTTGGGCCTCTATCCTAACCTAACCTTACTGGATTGACCCAAATGGATAGGTCGAGCCTAACCCAAATAATATATAATAATTATTATTATTTAAAAACAGAAGAAAAATAATCTAAATAAAAACTCAAATGGATATTTTAAAATATTTATGATTTTCTTGTATATTTTTCAATATTTTTGCATAATATCACGTCGTAGACTTACACTGTAAGATACAAATCTGATATTAAAAATACTTGATTTTCTTTGAAATCTCAAGAAACAAATTTAAATTTTTTATCGAGAATCATTTTAAAGTATTTTTTATTTTATTGCATGTTTTTCTAACAATTTTGTTCAACATTGGGTCATCTACATACATGTAAGATAATAACCCGATATAAAATACCTGATTTTCTCTAAAATTTCCAAAAAGACAAAAAAAAACCCTATTTCAAAAACATAAAAAAATATTTTGTCTCATGCATACGATTGAATCCTAAAAATTTTCCAAGCATATTTTTATTAAAAAAAACATTTTTTTTTGCATATATTTCTCATGTTTTAAAATGAAAAAATAGATATTGTAACCAATTAACAATTATCTATTAGAGTTTGGTTAAAATATCAAAAATATTTTACCAATCTATTTACTTTACATCTCTAATATTAGAATTTATTTGTAGACTTTAATATTGAAGGTATTAAAACTACACCATAAAGTATTCTTAGGTATTAAAGACATGTAACAATAAAAGCGATGTTAAATTTGAGTCTGAAAATGATTTAGTTTCAATCAAATGAGGTAGAATTTTTCTCACGAAGAGAAATCTATCTAGAATTTTAGAAAGGATCAATAAACAGAAATTTGAAAAATTATCTTCAGAGTTTAAATTCGTTAAAAAAAATTGAGACTTCAATACTAAATGAAAGAGTTTAAGAACTACAATAATAATTTTATAATTATATCTGCTATTCTTTTTCCATACATATTGAGAAGGCAAAATTAGTATGGAAACTCAGACCCTTTCAAGAGCCTTCACAGTTTGCTGATCATCATTTAGTTGACTTGCTACAATTCTATTTATATTCGGTTGATTTTGTTTTTCCTTCTCCAGAACTTCACCCTTGAATTCAGCCAACTCAGCTAGTTCTTCCACCGTTTCTACAATGGCTTGGATCCTCGAAGAGATTTCTATCATTAACGAAGCTAAAGTTACCACTGGAATAACATCCAAGAGATGGATTGTGGAGGTTGTATCATCTGTTTCCTTGCTTTCAGGATGTAATACTTCTGGTGGACTCAGCAGTTTAGGAAGAGATTTTATTTCATTTTGCAGATCTTGCACTGCACTGCTCATTTCTTCAACTAAGAATTCTATGGAGGATGATCTTTTCATTGTCTTGATAGTTTTTGCTACCTCTTTCAAGACACTGGAAGAGCTGGAGCTCACTTTCAGGCAAATATTGCTCAGATGCTTCTTTATGAAGTCAGGGGCCTGTTTTCAGACAAGAGTACGGGGGGTCTGTCAGGAAAAACAAATTGGCTTAAAAAGTATCGAGGAAGAGAGAGGGAAAATTTGTTACCTGATTTTCTGAATCGATGCAGCTGTTAAGAGCCGCAACACAGCAAGCGCAGCTGCGCATTGATGCACCAATTTTAAGGTATTGTTGCCATGGATGCTTAAAGCTGAAGCGGCCATGCGCAGGCTCCCATCTGGCAAATTTGGCCTGTCAGAAAAAAAACAGTGTTATCCACGGTTCAGTCAAATATTCTGAGAAATCTCATGTTCGATCTGTCTTCTTTTGGGGCAAGTCCTTTGCATACCATGGATTCCTCTGTGGTCTTGGAACTGAGCACACATTTGTATCCAAGCAATTTCTTGTCAGGTTGTTTATCGCTGTCTTTATGCTCATCATTGTAATCGAAATGCTCATCTACGCAACCTGAAATGTGGTGGATTTGATAAATTATTTGTGAAACTGGAAAATGCTCATCTTAAATTGTCTATCTTGCACGCCACATACCATCTAAAGAATTGGCAAGTTTGTCCATGTTGCGGCTGATAAGAATATGCAGCTCCTCACCAGCCCAGATGGGGCAAATAAACAAGGTAACAAGAAGGCATAGACAAGTTCCGATAAGAATGGTAGATATCCTTTGACAGGCCATATCAAACAGTTTATCCACTCGATAACCAGACACAGTGACAAGGCTGAAAGTGAGGATAAAGATCAAGGCACCATAATCAAACAGAGCTTTCACTGAGGGAATAAATCTAGAGAAGGTTGTGGCAGAAGCTGAAGAGAAAGATATTTAACACTTGATTAGCTAATTGTCTTTGTTTTCATTCTGTAAAATTAGTTGTAATCAAATGTTTGTTCATCGATGCACACCTAATATGAAAACTGAAGCTCCAGTGATTAAGGGCTCAAATTCGTGCCCTGACTGACTAGCCACCCAATGGACACCAAAAGCAAGAAAGCCAGCTAGAGTTGTTGCAAAAACTCTGTTCGAACATTTGTATATTGTTGCACCTGCATAATAATAATAATAACCAGGTTAAATTCCGAAGATCAAGGTAAAATGGCTTGACCCTTTAGGTCACTAGTTCATCGAAAATTGCAGAATTCATACAAAAAGAACTAGCTTTTCCATTTTTACAGAAATTTGGACATTGATGATTCACTGTTTCAGAAAATTTGGAGTACTTACCTACAGTATTTTCCAGGACTACCACAACCGTCATTATAGCCCACATAGCATTTCCACCCAAACCATTATACAAAGGTCTCATGAAGTAAAAGAGTGAGACAGCAGTGAGTGCCATTCCTACTTTCAGACAATGGATCACTTTTCTAGGGTCATCTACCCCTATATCCCATGCTCTCCTTAAGAACTCCCGTACTTTCAGAACCAACCCTGCTATCAAACCCCCGAGCCCTGCCCATATTCTGCTGACAGGCCCCGCATCTGGGACCAAACTCTTTGATGAACCATCTTCCAAAGTTATTCTCCACTCCACTCCACTCGTTGCCTTCTCCTGATGAGCCATATTTTACACTTCACAGTGGATACCTTGAAATGAGATGGACAAGATCTGTGATACGAGGTAATTCTGCAGGAGATACCAGGAAATGAGCTAGTTGCAAAGCGCCCTATTTCCGTACAATTGGAAGGTGATGCTTGGATTGGATGAAAATGTTGCTGACTATTGAAGTGTGCGAGTGTGTATATAAAGGAGGCATTTGTTAATTTTGCACTGAATTTGTTTATACATATATATATATATATATATAATGGAGGAAAAACTCCAGTGCATGGGAATTCTAGAGGATCATTTTTAATTCTTTTTTGGTAGGTAATGTTGAGATGATAGAATTTTCTCTCTCTCTTACATGTGTTCACTTTAATGTAAAAAACTTTATTTATTATATTATTGAACAAATCAGGTCCTTAACCTCACCCTTGATCTCTTCATTAAGCCATTTCTGCTATAGAGGGAGACTTTGGATTCTCGTGACATCTGAGTTTAGGATATATCGGCTGACATTTGTTTCCCGAAAAACGAAAAGTTGAACGCCGTACGATGATGATTCGGATCATAGGAAGCTCAAATTTTGTGTTCAAAGTTTCTTCTAAGTGGATCTTTGATCAGACTCCTCTCAGATCTGTCACCTATAGATAAGAAAATTAGGACTCAGCACCATCATGAGATAAGTCATTTTTATACACACAGATATTTCTGATGTGGGATCTAGGATTATCCAGATAACTAGATTTCATAGAAAAAGTAGGTATGATCGTCAGACTATTTTATTAGGTCTTCTCTTACGTATTCCATAAGCAGGCTTTTCTACATTCTGTAGAACGCATAGCCAGAGTCACAATCTTATGAGCTAGCTAGCTGTGAAACCTTCTTCTGGTGGCTTTGATCAGCAAAATTAAGTGGAGAGTCCAATAAAAACCTGGAAACTCTAGTATATCCTGTCATTTGTTAGGTGGAACAGGACAAGCACAGCAAGTGGTCTGCAAATAAGTTGCAGCTGTTACCATTTGCTAAACGCCGCAGCAAATCTCAGAATATGCTAGCTAGCCCTCCAGATTAGGTCTTGACTAGGACTATTCAACTTTTCCCTGTTTATAAAACCCTGTTTATCACGGTTTAAGGAGTTAAGCAAGGCCTTTGATTGGTCTGTGCTTATTTCAATTGAATGGAAGGAGCACTTACAATGCATGCTAGCTAGGAGCTTGGAAAGCACGTCCACCTATCAAAACTCGCTTCTCATTCCACACCTCGTCAACTTTCTTTCATGCTTAATTATATGGTACTGACAATAGTAGTATTGAAAAGCAGATATCAATGACCTTTTAAACTAGCTTATCACTATAATTTATGGCTTAACAACTGCATCCGGAAGCTTAGCTGCAGGTTATATTTCCGGGTGTATGTCAGCAAAGATGTTGGAGCATACTTCACTCCACATTCAACTCCTGGTGGAGGAAGCACCGAGATGGCATGTCAGATTCCTCATGAAAATTCCTGCCCACGGATGGAAACTACTTTTGTATGAACAAGAATACCTCTACCTAATGTAATAACTATATTGGCATGGAATCTTTTAGTGCGTGGTGATTAGTTCATATATAAAAGTTTATGTTAAACTATGAGGACTGTCACTGAAGATATGCAGCTTTATAAAATAGTCACCGAGGATGATGACATGGTATTGATGTTGACAGCAGTGCACCAGCATGGCACTTGGAATCCATGAGAGGAGAGCAGATTTAGGTTTTAGTTATGTGCAGGATCGGGAGTGCTGTTAGGAACCATCTCACCTAAAAGCTTAAACTTGTAAGTGAGACCCCATAATATGATTTATATTATTCTCTAACACACACCCTCAAGTGAAAGCTCTTTGGGCTTGAAACTTGCATAGGCCCATATCACCTTGTGCTTGGTTTTTATCAAATAGGATGGGGATGGTGAGATTCGAACTCGTGACCGCTGGGTCAACAAGGCTCTGATACCATGTTAGGGAACCATCTCACCTAAAAGCTTAAGCTTGTAAGTGAGACCCCCTAATATGATTTATATTATTCTCAAACAAGTTCATCTTCACTGGAAACATTTGTAATATTAAGTTTCAATTCTGCGCAGGATAGGGAAACACGAAAAGAAAGAAAAACATGAATACACTGTGAAATGATTCAGAGCAACATTCACATCAACACATGTTTATGATTAGAAATTAAAAAAGAATAAAAAAAAGATCATCAACTGAATCTAGCGACCAAAAAATCATTTTTCGTGTCAATAAATTACATTTCATTTCACAGAGGAGGAAGAAAGTAGATTGGAATTAAGAAAGGAAAATAGTTTAATGTTGTCTTTGTTGGCCAATTTAGGGGTGTTTAGGACGAAGAAATTCATGTGTGTTTTAGGTGTTTTTAGAGTTAAAATAGCCTGGACATGGTTTTTCTAGGACAAAGGATTTGTCATCTTTTTTTTATTAAAACAAATAGAGCAAATGTCATCCATCCTTTTAGAAAAAGGTGTCATGCATGAGTCTAGCCTAACTTTTTATATAGGCTGGTTGCACAGCCCACACACCTAACCTATTTTATTTTTTTTTCTTGAAGATTTTATTGAAGTACTCTAATATGGATTAATTAAAAACTTATTTGAAATTTGTTTTATTACTATCACAATTCACAATAGCTATTTTGCACTATCTATTATTAATGCTTTTTTTTTTAAGAAAATTGTATTCATCATGTGCATATATATACACCTAACCTATATATTGTGTAATTAAATAAAAAATAATTTAAAAAATAAAGTTGTTAGATTCAAGTGTCATGTGTTTAATAAGTTAATTCAAATTAATACAAGATGCAAAACATTTATGTCTTTAGTCTTAATATTTAAAATACAATGTTAAATCGCCGTTGCCTTTGAAAAAACATTTATGTTAATTTAGGTTTCTCCTAAGTCAATAAGGTCATTCTTTAAGTGACTTAGCGCAGCGTCTGATAAGAAGTGTGATTGAGATTGTTTTTAAAAATATTTTTTGTTTAAAAATATATTAAAATTATATATTTTTTTATTTTTTAAAAATTATTTTTAATATCAGCACATGAAAATGATTTGAAAACACTAAAAAATCAATTTAAAATAAAATACAAATTTATTTTTTTCAAAAATATTTTTAAAATACATTGTCTAACATATTTTAGTTAGACCCACATGGTCATGTAAAAGTCAACTTCAACTACTCGTCCACCAGAAAGCCTAACCTAATATGTCTTTAGTTCTAATTGAAATTCATTTCAACATTATTATCACCTGCAAATTTTTTTATTCTGCCTGCAATGGGCAGCTTAACTTAATTTCAACACTAATTTTTCTTCTTAATTTGGTTTTTTTTTTTTCAATCTCAATTACACTGTTCAACATAGATTTATCAGGATTGAACTTCATTTTTTTTTAATTTATTTTCTATAAGTTACTAAGCCTAGATTTATTAGGATTGAACTTTATTTTTTTTAATCTATTCACACAATTTAGAATATTAACCCAGGCTAATCCAAATTAATTTGTTATATTCTAGTTTTAATATTTATGAAAAAAAAACTCCATCTTAAATATTTATACTTTTACTAATTATCTGGCCTTCGAACCTCCCAAATTAATTGAAACATATGGCATCAGTCTTTATACAATTTAATTTGTTTTTCTATTAGAAAAAAATATGAATAAAAGCTAAATATATCTTTGAATATACTAACGAGCCAACTGATACAACAAGTGGTTAGCCTAAGACTAAGCTGGTTTGTAAACTTCAGTCTATAAACAGGTTGTGGTAGCGAAGCCTGAGAAAACAAAGACACGAATACAAATACAGAACTCTTCTATCAATCCCATGCAATGTCGGCTTAAATCAACTGACTGTGAAACAAAGTTAACATCCACCGGGACATCCCTCTCCGACTGCACCGCATAATTAAGAGTAACTAGATTCGTAGCCCCTTCCTTTGGAAGTATTTCCTATCTATCAAACATTTTGCTTCGATCTTCAGGGAGTCAAAATAGAACACCAATCACAGCAATATCTCAAGAAATGAATGAATGCTCAAAGTGTTCTTGAATCCCCCTTCGATACAGATCTCTATCATTGAATAGTCTCAGCCAGGCTGACCGGACATGGCAATGCGGGAAGCTGGTAAGGGTTTAGCTCAGGAATCCTTCCATGCATGGAATTACTGGGCTGATTTGTTGAATCCATCACACCACTGCCTGTTCGTTCTAGAAGCTGGAGAAGGTACCAAAACACCTCCACCCTTGTTATGTGCACTTTAGCCTGTAACAAATTTCAGAATCAGTTCTCTCAGAGCTTTTATGTTAGCTAAATCCATTGTTTTTGAATCTGATTTGATGTGCATACCTCAACAATGAAACGCGCCCAGATCTTATTCTCTCGACTTTCCATCAGCCCCTTCAGTATGTTCAAACCAAAGCCCTTAATCACGTCTGCTGTCTCAAGAAAGAATCCCCGATCCTCACAAAGCATCTGCAACGGAAAAAGAAAACACATTTAGTGGATTCGGATATGGCTGACAAATTCTCAGACAAAACATTATCTTCTGCTCACATACCTCTATAAGCATTAGGCCAGGTTGATTGAGGTCCTCAACTATTATTGGGCAAACCATTGATTGATCTGCGACTTCCAATGCCCATGTAGCACCACCACTGCCTGTGGTGTTGTCTTTGAGAAGCAGTCTATTCTCTTGGCCAATCAACTAAACAAATGCAAATTGTGAGTAAACAATATTTGTGAAAGGAAGATTGCTCAGTTGTCAGCGTGCAACAACATTAAACAAACGAACTAGTTACCTTTGGCTCGTCAGCTTGTTTAAGCCTTTCCGCATATTTGGTCACACTTTGCAAGAATAACATGTGCTTGATGGTGCGATCCAACAGAGCATCAATGCTACACTGTTACATCATCAAAGGAAACACACACACGTCAATGATCTAGATTCTTAAGATTTATGGCTGTATTTGATATCACCATTCAGTAGAAAGTCATGTGAGATATCTTATAATTTAACAGGTACATACGATAATTCATTGGAAGCAAATCATAAGATTGCATACCTTTGCACCGTCAGGGATGATCTGTTTCAACTCTTTGATACGGTCTTGTATCTGCTGACGGTCTTTCGGCCTAGGTCTGGTACTTTCCCCAGGCCTGGCTCTTTTCTTGGTGGACTTTGCAAGCTCCTCGGGTTTCGTAGGTTTTGGTAAACCAGAACTTCCAGAATTGACACTATAGCTATCATCAATCCACAAGCTTACTTGCGATCTGGGGAACACCTCTTGTTTTGACGGAAGATTTTTTTTCTTGTCAACATTATATGCAGGCTGCATCATCCTGCTGCTGGTAGGGTAAGAAGCATTCACTAACTCGAGTTTACCACTACTTACCAATGAATTTTCCATTCTTCTTCTCTTAGCATTGGATAATTGATCATCAATGCTAGACTTTGTAACATAGCTAGAATTACTAACACTATCTAAAAGCTCTTCAATTCCTAATTCTGAGAACAATCCTTTATGAGGGCCAGCCTTGGAACCACCATCCAACTCTGAGATGCATTCCGAAACACCAGTGCTAGCGGTTACCTGACCACTCCTTGCTACAGGCATCATCATATCTTCCCAGCAACGCCCAGTTTGTCCACCCCCAAATACTAATCCCAAACCTTCAAACAGATCATTTTCAGCACCGGTGACGCTCACAGATTTCTCTTTTCCACTGGAAAAATATGTTTCAGTGACACAACTTTGAATTGAAGTAGCTGGTTGTTTGAGTGGAATGTTAACTAAGAGGTCCCCAGTTAGACCTGATGATGCTGAAATGACTCCTCCAGGTTGTGAAAGATTCCCATTCATGCTATGCTCTGTTGAAGGGGCAGACCACTCGAGAATATTATCTATTACACAGGATCCGGAGACATCAATTGTCAGATCATCTGGGTTGAACTCTACAGGGAATCTGTTTAGGCTCGTTTCTCTTTCTGTAACATGAATTGATGGAGCAGAATGCTGGTTGTTCATTGATCTTTCCGTAGAAAACACAGTTGTAGGGTCCTGGACCACCATTTCAGATTGGAACTTTGACTCCCAAGAAGTCAAATTAGAGTCTCCACTGCTCCACGTACTAGTACAAGGAGTTTGGGGAGTCGTCTTGTTCATGGATAGAGATTGAGAAGACAACTGTTGGAACTGAGCACTGGGATTACTAGGAAATATCATTTGAGCTTCAGTGTTGACAGCTGTATTCGATTGGTTAGTAGGAAGGGAGGAATACAAGCATAAAGGGTTCATCCTATCTTGTTCAACATCTGATGTGAAAGCAGAGGACTGAGTAACATCCATAGAAGAATAAACCATTTCCGTCAGCTCATTGCAGTTGCCACCAAGCATAGGCGTGATATTCCCATTGCAGAAGGAATCAAACCACTCGTTTAGATCACAACTTTCACAGTTCAAAGATGAAGGCGAGTTGACTTTCGAAGTAAGGCCGTCAACATTTTCCATCTCACCAAACAATCTTCTAGTTTGATCCAAAAAATCATCTCTCTCCAAAATCTGCAATATTAAAACCATTGAAGTCAACAAACATTCATCTATGCTTGGTATGTGATGGATCATGTAGATTGATTTCACACCAGTCAATGAAATGCAGAAGCAGTTTTATTTTTTTTATAAAAGATACAATCTCCCCCGTATTTTTTTTTTCCAGGACGGCTAAATACATTTGATATGCTTCTAATGTGCTCACCTTCAGGGTGGATCCAAATTGTACCACTCCTTGTGATTCCACAGAGATTACAGCAATTGTCTGCAGATGGCAATTTAAGTCAATACAAATGTTCAAGGTATTGGATGAGTTTCAAAGGGCATATCATAAAAATGGGTGACAAGGGGAAAGATTTGCATTCCAACAAACAGTACCTTTATTCCAGAAGAAAATTGACGGTGAATTTCAGAATCATCCTGTAAGAGAAAAAATCAGGAAAGCAGAAACTAGTCAGCTAACACTCAGCAATTTTGAGCAATTCAACAGAAAAAAAGAAAGAAAAAAGAAAAGTAATTACAATAACAACTAGCACAGTAGTTAATGTTAGATAAGAAGCAAGGGGGGAGTACCTGGAATATGTCTCGACCTCCGATAGAAGCAGCAGAATTCCAGCCTCCATCACTAGCATCTGCGAAAATCCACTGATGCTTTCCAGTGGAAGCAGCTTGGCCAACAATTCTGAATTGGATATTGACAACAACAATAGCTCTATCAAAGCTCTTCTAATGCTTGGAAATGAATGGCCTAAAGGTTGTATGCTGGAAATTTACAAAGAACTGTTGAGAGCAAATGACTGTATTTTGGAAACAGAATATCACAAATAACTTACCCTTCACCTAGCATGTGAGCCTCTGAAAGCATATTTTTAACAACAACCCCCATTTCCTCCTCATAGTAGGCATCTTCCATGGTCAACAACCTGGTCACATATCAAACAACAGATTTTTTACTGTAAGCAAAATATCATTGCCATACAAATATATGGCAAGATTCAAGCCACTAGCTACTTCCAAAAACAGGCAAAATAGTAAAGGTGGAAACTTGAAAAATCTAGCCCGTCTCAAGACAATTTTCTTGCTATAAAACAGCATATTGTGCTAAAAATGCTCCCACCAATAAAGCCATTTTATTTCCTCTACTGCTTCAAGTTAAAAATTTAAACAAAAGAAAAAAGTTTCATATCTCTTTAAAAAAAATGGAAGATTGTAAACATTAAATCTAGATATGGAGAATCAACAATTACTGCACATAGAGCTAAGAAACCAACTTTAAGAAAAGATCAAAACTTTGAGAGAGAGAAAAAACCCAAAGAAAAATCATGAAAACAAAAATTTCTTCGAGGAAAAAAAAAAGAAACTGGTAAAATAAGTTGATAAAAAGTGCAAAACAAAGAAAAAAAGGAACAAACTTACATGGAGTTTATCTGATCGAAGCACCAAAAAACCCCATAAGACCATCCATTACTGCAACAAAGACTCCTCAGTTTCTGTTTTAAAATTAAACCACTCATTTTTCCTTAACCACCAAAGACTTCACTGACCAATTCGAACTTCGATCACAAATATCCCATTAAACTATTCAGCCACGAGTCAACCAGCTCTCAACTCAGTTACAGAAAAACACCAAATGCTAAAACCCCACCACAGATAAAGCTTTAAACTTGCGACTTGAACTATTCAACCAGCTCTCGCGACTTAAAAATGTTTATCTAAGACAGGCATAAAAACCAAAGCTTTTTATGTTTTCAGAGAGGAAAGGAGAAGTTTATATGAAAACTTAAAAGTGTTGGATGTGTAATGGTCGGCGAAGAGAGTGTGTTTTATGTTTATATAAGATATAAGAAACTAGCACGGTTAGCCTTCAGTTTGTCTCTCTTTTTATTCTCTCACTTTTGCATGCATACATCCATATATATATATATATATATATATATATATATTGGACAAGAACAATGGAGTCTTGATGATGGTCCAATATTGAGGGGAAACACTGAGATCTTTTCGCAATTAAGACTGTTGTTCATATCTTCGTCTTCCTGTCACCGGCCCCTTATGGATCGTGGTCTGTTAGCTCATGTGGTTTTTTACCATCCAATTAACTGGTCCATGAACTCTCAAATTATTTTATTTGCTATTTGCTTCTTCGAACTATAATGTTTTGCTTCCTTATGAACACATGATATAAACGGGACCAGACTGATATAAATAAAATCTAGGACCTTAGTGAAACAATTATACAAGTATAGGGACCAATTAAATAACGGCTTAAGCCATTTCCCTTGTTGGATTTACCGGTTATAGCCTGTCATGGTAGTTAATCTTATCGTGGAGTCCGTTTAATGTCTCGCGAGATGGTTAACATGTCGCGTTGTTCTCTTAATTGAGATTAGTTAGGGGCTGTTTGAGGCGGCAGTTGTACCGCTGTTTCTTTAAAAACAAAATATTTTTTGGTATTTTTAAATTATTTTAATGTGCTGATATCAAAAATAATTTTTAAAAAATAAAAAATATTATTTTGATGTATTTCTAAATGAAAAACACTTTAAAAAACAACCGCAACCACCCTCCCAAATAGGCCCTTAAACTGTTGGAGCATAAAAATGATGTTAAAAAATAGTGTATTTATTGGGTTTGGATTATGGTTGGCAATAATGGGTGGGGAAATATGCAGGAATTATGTTCACCAAAAAGGATTTTATATGGAGACATTATATTATTTTCAAAATTATTCTAAAACATTATGATATAGTTTAATCTTAATTTATTCACAATGTAGATATTTATGAAAATTTTTATATTATATAGAGTAGACTACCAGTTATAATTTTTTTAATTTTATTGCTATCGTTTTCTTTTTCTTATTATTATCTTTTTATTTATTTGCTGAGCTAAATTTTTGATACTCCATATCCAAGATCCATTTTATACATGATTATCTCCTTAGGATTTTTGAACATTTATTTTACATATTGAATTAAGTTTAGGTTTTTTTATAAAAAAAATATTTACCCAATAAAATATAGATCCAATCTTTTATTTGTTGTTGAACATCATTAATGATAATGATTTCTGTTTTCATAGTAATTATACTTTATAATAGTTAGATCTTTTTTAAATAGGTGATCTCATCTCATTAAACAATTTAAATGCAGAGATTCTACTAATAATGTTTTTGGATTTCATTTTACTTCACCAAATATTACAGTATAATTAATTATAGATATATTTAAAAAAAATATTATCTAAAAACATTTTTTATTTTTATTATCTAACAAATTTTAATATATTTTTAAAAACAATTTCAGGCATCCGCGGCAACAATTGTTATTTCTTCAATAGCTCGTGCCCCTCTCGAGAATCACAATAGCAGTCAGCCTCGACGTTAGTGGCATTATTATTATTATTATTATTATTATTATTATTATTATGAATCTCTACGGCTAATAATAACACTACGAAAACATTACAGCACATACATTGGATGGATACAAAACCATTATGGGCCTATAAAGAATATTCGAAAATAATAATAATTATAACCCATGCTAACCTACGCCAGCCCTACAAATTAGCATCTTACTCTCTAATACTGGTTTTAATTCTGTTTTTAATTCTGATTATTTTAAAATAAAAAAAATCAGTCCGAAAATAATTTAAAATATCCAAAAAAATACAATTAAAAATATTTAATTTTTTCAAAAATATTTTTAAGAGTAGATTTTCAGATAAAAACAACTAAAATATGGTTTTTTTCCTTAAGATAAACAAAATGTCGAAAGATTGACTATACTATCCTCATAATCAATGCTAGAGATTAAAAGCGAAAAGGCAGATGCTATGATCTGAGAAAATGAACATGCAAAAGGAGAAAATTGATGAGGAAGAAAGGAAATCATTCAATTTTGGCTTGTAATCACTCAAATACGAGAGAGTACATAGGCATCGTCAAATAAACCCATCCTCCTCTGGCATTAAAGAAAAGGTGATGGAATCCCATCAATTTTTGTAGATGTGGTCCATCAATCAATCAATTACTCCTAGTGAAATTATTTCCTTCTTTTTGTAGTTTTGAGTGTATTTTAAGCTAGCCCCTCTCCTATCGTGACAGTGGTACAGAGCACTCATGGGACAGTGTTGAAAACCGTGGTGGAGGCAGCCACGGTGGTCGGCTACGGAATATTCCGGTGCTCGTTTCTTATGGGGGTCCCGCCTAGGGAGCCGGTACAGTACAAAAAGGAACGGTCCCTGCTTGATTGTAGGGTTTGCGGGGATCATTTTCTGATTCTACCTTCTGACATATGCCTCGCCTATGATAGAACTCTCGTCCCTAAACAAGTCATTTTTTTGCTCATCTCAATGCACGCTATGAATTGAATTTTTTATCTCTTTTTCTTCAACATTTGCCGATTAATAATTGGGCTGACCGTACCAAGAGAGCTTATCGAGTTATTCCATATAAAATAATTCATATATATGAATCAAAACTATATCTCCAAAAGTTTAATACATTTAAAAAAAAAAAACTTATTTACAAATGGCTAAATAAACAAGATTTAAAAATTAAAGGAAGGACATTAATCAAACATAAATTCAAAACAAATGTGTCAATTAAAATAAAATAAAAATTAGAAGAAACAATAATTTCAAACCATGAGACCTGTTAAGCAACTATCTCATCTAAAAATTTAAGCTGTTAAGTGGGGTCCTATAATATGATTCATATTATTCTCTAACATACCCTTTCAAGTGAAAGTCTTATGAGCTTGAAATTTACACTGGCTTACACTACCTTGTACATAACTTTTATCAAATAGAATGAGGGTGGTGAGATTCGAACTCGTGACCGCTAGTTCAATAAAGTTCTGATACTATGTTAAGGAATCATCTTGTCTAAAAGTTTAAGTTGTTAGGTGAGGTTTCAGAATATGATTTATATTATTTTCTAACAAGAGCAAAAAAGAAAATGAGAAAAAAAATATAAACTAGCATTAATATTTAAATTCATGACTCAAATAATTATTAGACTAGAAACAATACAATAAAAAAGTCACAGGGCTTAATTCCCAACAAATAAAATACTAAATAGATGAAATCAAGAGAAAAATTATACAAAAAAATCTTCAATAAAAAAATAATAAAGCCAATTAAAGTAAAAATAAAAAAGTAAACTAAATAGCAACGAATTTTTTTATAAGATGATTAAATTGAAAAGAAAAATAACTTTAATAAAAAAATTAAAAGAATGAGAAACATATATAAAAAAATACATAATAAATTTTGATTGAATTATAAAACTTAAAAAAAAAGAGGATAAAAAAAATATAGTCATATACATGCTTGCAGGGGTGAATATTATTCCAGTATACCATAGTTCTTTGAATTCCTTATTAAGGTGAGGTAATCTATTTATTTTGGATATCATGGTCTGGTCGGAGAATTATCTAGAGTTCTATTTTTGAAATATTTCAGACAAGAGAAAAGAATTATAACTTTATTTTGGCCATCCAAAATGCAATTCCTATTTATATATCAAACCTTATACTTAAATACAAATATGTTAATTATTTTTTAACGAAAAAGTACAAATAAATTTAATTCTTGTTAATTCCCTTAACTCTTAGAAAAAGTTTGAGGCACAGAATATGTTAAAAAAACAAGATTTACAAATTTGAAGAATTATATTTTCTATTGTTCTATAATAATATGATTTGAATATAATCAAGATTTATGATGATGGTAATGTATAAAAATAGCTGACAGTTATAAACTTTTTTATAATAATTTGATTTGAATATAATCAAGATTTATGATAATGGTAATATAAAAAAAAGAAGATGACAATTATAAACTATTTTATAAGTGAGAGAAATTGAATACTCAAAAAAGCTACCATCATGAATTTTTTTTTTTTTTTGAAAACTAGAATGGAAAGAAAAATCAATTAATTGATATTTTTTAAGTAAATGAAAAGGGTATGGAAGATAAAATATAAAGTGAACTTATTGATAAATTTTTATGTTTTTTCTTTTACTTTTCATGCGGTGACAAGGATATCCAATTGTATTGATGAAAACTATTAACATATTTCAAAATCAATTAAAAGAAAAATCTATTGATTATTTTCTTACTATTATTTCTCAATTTAAAATCTAATGAAACAGCAATTTCACTATGGCACCAAACAGACCTAATGCTTAAGTAAAGGTTTGAGCTAGTGAATCCATCACTCTTTTTTCATGCGCCATCATCATTTCAATGTGGTCTCGAGTGTTACATTCCTTGCTCCACACTACACAAATTGTCCTAAAATGAAACTCCCAAGAGGCATTTATATATATATATATATATGAAGATCATCATGTAGTAGTGCGCCATTTCTTTATATATGTATATGTATATATATATATAGGCTCTTCATTTCTGAAGAATTACTCCACATATCGGTACCTCTCTAGCTAGCTACGCGAGTTACCAGCTATAACATTTGTTTTACTCTTTCTGAGATGAACAGAGTTGGGATGACTTATTAATTTGCAGTATCAGACACATGCAAGCTATCCTTTCTCTCTCTTAAACGGTAGGGTATCCGAGGTCCAGACTCTAAAAAGGTCGGGAAACATGCATTATTCTTCATAATAGAAATGAAAGGAATGTTGGGGCAGCACCGCATCAGACATGGCCCCCATATATACATTTCAGATGTAACATATATTTCCTGCTCGTCTGAGAATATTGACTTAGCCAGCAATTCACCAACCCTAATTAAGTCTCATCTTCTGAATTTTCTGGTCTTGCCTCTTTTGGGTTCTCCATCTTGTGTAGATATGGCATGTCACCTAATCACGACCCTCCGTTCGAAACCCTAATCCAACTGGATCACCTGGGTATGGACCGCGAGCTTCTAATTAATTGCTAAAAGACAAGCCATACTTATTTCAAAACATGATTGGTAATAATCCGAAACAAGGTTTTTCTAAACATGATCATTCTGCTGTTCATTAGTTAGTTAACATTACAATCATAAGGTCTGGTTTTAAAAGCTACCTTCTGCTAGTGGGCAGCTGTGTCACACATACTAGCCAGAGCGTTTTTTTCTTTTTAATGATTAGAGAAATCCCAGATAGGTTCTCATGTATCAAGAGTCATTTTACTGTTGAATAGTAAGCAAATCATTTCAATTCAGATCGGTGCATCCACGATTTAATTTGTTTTTTGTCCACATTTTCACCTAATTTCTTAGATTCAATTCCTATATAATAATAATAATATCGAGATTCTTGATCTAATTCTCCAAATATTGGCACAAACTACCTAGAATGGAGAGAGAGAGAGAGAGAGAGAGAGAGAGAGAGAGAGAGAGATCACCACTGATTGCCAGACGCAAAGTTGCACCCATTTTCTCAGTATCACAAACCCTTAGCAAACAAAGCTTATGATTCTGTCTCCTGAAGAGAGCACACGCTTAATCATGGCCGTTGAGAATTAAGTCAACTGCATTAAAAAGTATGGCTTATGCATTTTTCGGTTCCTTTTTAAAATAAAAGGAGGAGGATTGAATCCAAGAACAAGATTGAGTCTGTTCATTGTCTTCATCTTTTTGGTTTATAAAAGAAGCAGCCTGCCTCGAATATGATTTAACTGTTGAACAGTGAAGATATAAATCAAGTAACCGGTCCTACATATGATGATCGAGCAAACAACTGTGCTTAAGTATTTTGTTTTGGTGTTATTGAATGTGTCTGAGTTTCATTCTCCGAACAAAAACATCCTATGCCCTTGTAGAAACATGTCTCGCTCTCTTTATTTTTGGTGAACAATCAAGAGCCGATTCAAGTACATCAGTTTTCTTGTTCTTTCTTTTTTTGCGAGCGAGAAAAATAAAAATCATATTTTTAAGAAACTAATCCATTGAGGACGTAAATTACTTTGGTTGTGATATTAAAAATAGCTCTAGCTAGCTTTTTTGCCTGCATGCTTGTCCTGTCACAGTCCGATTTTCTTTATAAGTTTGCGGTTGGTAATAATGGCTCATGTATAGGCTTTACAGCAATTCTTGATCTCTTATATAAGCTAAGTTTGAAACGAATATTCTACCATGGAAAAAAATCACAATTTTAGGTTCATAAAGTGTATATCTATACCGAAAAAGTTGTTAAGGAACCATCTCACTTAAAAATTTAAATTTTTAAATGAGATGAAACCTCTTAAATAAGATGGTTACTTAAGTAAAGTGACCATCCAATTGCTTCAGATCTACATATCAGTATATATATATACCTCTAATGCCATGAAAAGGCAAGTGTGATTAATTTGAAATGGCAGAGAAAGCACAAATGGCATTGACTTTGTAAGAAAAAAGTGGGGTGCCGAGTCAAAGTGCTTTTGTTAGATACCCTTCTACGAGAACGCTTAAACTTTACTAGAAGATTTATGGGATACTCATGATCTGGCCACTAATCCTTACTGATAGCATCCATTGACTTCTGCAAGTACAGATATACTAGCTAGCTATATATATACTGATCTTCAACGACTCTTCAATAATAATTGCATAGTTTGCCTACCAAAAGTGGCATCCAACATTGATCGAGCTGTCGATCTAACATTGGATCAATAAGGGACCATCTTATTTGCTTAGAAAACGTCATGTATAATCAGAGACAGATCTAGGGTTCGCGATTAAGGATGACAAAAGCAAAAAAAAAGTACGTATTATTGCATAACTTTATGATGCAATGTTAGGTTTGGACAAGATTACTATATCAAAAACTGGATTATATAATATAAAGCAGTCTACTTATAAATGAAACAAATTACTCTTTAGTAAATATGTCAGGGAGTAATGGGATAACTTCAAAAAATACGGGGAGCAAAACGAGGGGAGGAGCAAATTCATAATCCTCGAAACTATCAAGGACTATTATTAGTTTTTTGAAAATATTAAAGGGGCAATTCCCCCCTTCTCTTACATGTAGCTTTTCCCCTGAATAGAATACTTAATTACCCGTATATATATATATAAAAAAAAAGAGGGTTAAAAAGCTATCCAGAACCAATTCTTGAATCAAAATCTTCAGTACATGTTCAAACCAATTAAATCTTCATCGCAATAATTGACTGTAAATTGCGTTTATGTGCAAGGAAAACAAAATGCAAGCTCAAATGGCATTCGATGCAGCATCTGTCAGAAAGAAAAGGGAAAAGGGGATTTGTCGCTATATAAAGAATTCAAGTCTTGGATTTCTCTCGAAAAACGCTCGCAGGGAATCTCACTCATTTATTGAATGCGAAAGCTGACAATATTTGCCGATGGTCACTTGATCCTGGCGAGGGAGCTTTTTCCTGTCCAGCGAAAGGGTAACACGAATGCTAATCTCGCGGACTACACCTTCCATTTCACGATCACACATTGCTACAGATTTCACACACATTTGCGTTTCTCTTGTTGTAATTTTAGGATAACCCTAGATCTTCATTGTTTCTGCACTTGTTAGGTTGGTGTAGTGTGTACTCTTGTTGTATTTGCCCTAGCTAGCATTATTGAATCCCGGCAGCTATGCGACCAGAGAAAATCTCCGTGTCTTTCCCTATTCAGAATACTGGAAAATTAATGCAAATATAATAGGGGCAAATAATTATATGAATTTATTATTGATATATATAGGAAAGAAAAGTTTGGGATCGAGACTTTTTTTTAAAAAAAGGTACGTACTAATCCCAGGTGAACGACGATTTTTTGACTGTCATTCAACCTTTTCTTATACAAATTATTTCGTGGCACTAAAACAAAGACAGCCTGATCATAATCATAATGCCAGTCAAACATAATAATAAGCTCCACCTCGTAAATCATGGGTTCGATGACCATGATTTCACGAGATGGATAGGATCGATATTGGTGTCGTGAAGATGAGCACTAAAGGTTATTTTGCATTTGTTTAAATGGGTTGAGATTTTTATTTTTATTATTATTGAGGATGGGTTGATTAATTAATAAGCACAGAACTTGAATTTGAGATCCAATTTTTTAGTTTTATATAAAAAAAAAATCACCGTTGAATTGCAAGTTCATTGTTTTACTATTAAAACAATACAAAAATAAACATCTTTTCAATAATATAAATTCACCTTGCAATTTAAATTTTCAAATTAAAATGATTTTTTGACATGAATCAAAATCTTGAGGAAGTGTTGGAGAATAATATAAATTATATCTTATGATTTTAAACCACCAATATAATTATAGGATGCACAATTATTCAGAAATGAAAATGGCATGATGCTGTCCAGAAAGGAAATAAAAAGAAAAAGAATGAGAAGTTGACAATTTGAAGATGTAAAAAGTAAAAACCCCACATGCCCCAGAAACATTTATTATTAAAAGTAAAGTGAGTTTACGAAGAGCTATGCTATCTACCACTGCATGAATTTATTCTACTGAGGGTGGGTGTTATCCTCTGCAAACAGGTCTACGCTCTCCTTCCCCAGAAGCCAATACGGACCCACCATCCTTTGGAACGGAGCAAAAGCATCCCGCTGCACTAAAAGCAGAGAATGTCTACTCGCTGTTGGGTTCCGATGTCCTGACTCCTCAGCAGTGCTCCCATCCCTGCTCAACAATCGAGGCTGATAAACCCGTTTTGTTATCATCAAATATATTTATGTCGGTGGGTTGCTATTTGCAATTGTGGCGGGACTTCCATCCTTGACATGGATTTTAAATTAATTTGGTTTAATATTTTTATATTGTATAGTATTTTTATATCAATCATAATTCTTTTAAAAATAATATGTATTGAACTCTCAAATAAATAATTAATCAAAATTATCTTTGTATGTATTGTTCACGTCAACAGCACAAAGATATGCAAATGTTAACTCTATTAATTTAAGTTTTTATTTTTCTTATAGTTTGATCTTTGAAATTTTTATTTTTATTTTTAAATTCCAGTTTCATGACTTCTCAGCTATTCAATTTTCTTTATATGTATTGTTCATGTTATTTGCTGCAAATATTTCACAGTGAACAAACAATGCGTTGGTCATTTAAAGTAAAATAATGTAGTTATATTCGGAATCACCTTTTAAAATTTATTTTTCATATTATGATGATTTTTTTGTTTAAAAAACATGTTGTTAACAATAAAAAAAATGTTAACAAGGAAGCGAGAGTTTTGCTTCTAATCTTTTTCATTTATTTATTTAAATAATTGAAATTCCAATGAATACTTATTTAAAATATCTTGAATTTTTACTGAAGAACAGAATTATTGAGAAAACAATATATATTATTCTTAAAACAAATCTTAAATAAGGAGTAACACTATAAAACAATAATTTTAAAACCTTTTTTGGCAATTTAATCTTTGTATACACTAATTAAATAATTTTAGGTTTGCGATAATGAAAAATACCCTCAGATACAGAGGATTACCTCAGTGTGCATAACATGTTCATCTTGTTTAAATAAATCTCTCATTTTGCTTAAATAGCAGATGAAGATAGATTATAAAATTTTAAGTTTGATTTTGTATTTTAAAATTATTTTTAGGGTTTATTGGCTTGAAAAAATGGTCCTGGGTGTTAAGACAAATTGTCTTTTGCTCATTTCTTTTTACAAAATAAACAGACAAATAAATAAAAGATGGTGAAGGCCACCCCTAGGTTTTTGGCTTGAACTACTACTTTTTTTTTTTTTTTAATTCATCCTTTTGTATTTGGTTTGTAATGTGTTCTCTTTTTATCTTTTAATTTTATTACTCAATATTTAATCAATTTTAAATTAATTTTTGTAATTGTGTTTTACTTGTCTTTTAAAATGTTATTGTAGTCTTAAATAAGTATCATGATATTTGATTTATACTTGTTTTGACGAGACGAGGGTGAATTTGGGTTATCATATAACTAAGTTTATTCTTTTAATAAAAAATAAAAGTATTAACCTAGTGAAATTCATAACGTGTGTATTTGGCAGGTTAAGTGATAAAGCCCAGGTGGTCTGATATATTGTTTTCTCAAAATTAAAAAAAATATCATCTTCAATATTTTTTTTAAAAAAGTTAAACCATGATTATTACGAAGTGGATGGGGTTAGGCGAGGGCAACTCTTAAGGTTTAATTTTAAGCCTGGATCACGATTCAACCGAGTGGAGTTCACAACCTAAGAAGCAAGTTTGACAAGTTAAGTCATGAAGACCAAATAACTTGATATATATCATCTTGATTTTTAACATGTTACTATTTTAATATTAATTAAATTAATGTTATATTAAAAATAATTCTAAAATCAAATTATATTTTTTTTATATGACTCAGGTTATTTTTGAATTTGACAAATAATCGAAGTCATGTCATGACAATTTTTATATAATTTAACTTTAAAGTCGATCTAGACAAGAAGTTTAATCATAAGATTTTAAAGTTGAGGTGGTAGATTCGATTCAATAATAATATCAATAAATTTGTAAAATATAATGACAGTAATAAAAAAAAATGTTTGGTGATAATATTTTCAAATTATTCTTTAAAACGGAATCATTCGTTCCAATCGGTTCATTGCATTCACCTGGGTAAACACAAATATACGACCTTCAAGAAAATGATCTTACCTTAAAAGAACAGACACGTGTCTAGTCAGATTGACGCGTCAGTAATGAGAATCGAACGGCGGTCATTTGGAGGGCTAAGCTAGGTGCCGGTGACCAAGGGGACAAGAAGCCGGACGGCTCCGAAAGCATTTTGAAGGGCTCTCTATTGTAGGGGTCCACTTCAGATGATGATGCAGTCCCCCATTGGTTTGTCGCCTGTCACGTCACCAATCATGTTGAGGTGGAATGATGCGGTGTCAGGATTGATGATGGCATGCGACGCAAGCAACGATCCTTTTTGGTTTTGGGGCTGTTCTTCTTTAATTTTTTTGTCTTCTTGTAATCCTGCTGTCCATATTTGCTTGCCCTGTTAATCAAAGGATTGCAGCCACGGCGACGTTTTGATTGCGAGATTTTAAAGCCCAAACAACCCAATTTAAAAAAAGCCCTGGGCCTCTTAGATTTGGATATCGGTGGAAGCCTTCAATTAGCATATGCATGGAGTATCTCTCCATCTGGTCTTTAATGTTGGCAGCAAAATAAATCTCTTTAATGTTGATTTCCCCATTTATTTTTTATTTTTTTGAATGAATCTAGATAAAAAAAAAAGGAAAGGAAAAGAAAAGAAAATGATGTACTAAAAAAACAAAGGGTATACTTACGACCCAAAAGAGAAGGAGTGACCTATACATCAAGGCTCTAGTACATGTGGCATTTGGGTTCTGACCCCTGAGATTGAAGAACGGCCCAGTTAAAAACTAAAAGGCCACTAGATCCCTTATATATTTTCTTATCCTCTAGAAGAATACCGTATCATGATTTGTTGAATTTAAGGAACGTATTTCCTTGGAAGCTTGTTGCAACATGTTCATTATCTGTTTCAGACAATATCTGTATCTGGTCTATGATGGGTTACTAAATAATTGGTTAAAAGTTGGACAATAATCTAAAGAATTGACAAGCCACTTTTCTGTTTTGTTCATGATCATATATATATTTCTGTTTTGTTCATGATCATATATATATATATATATATTCCAGACCCTGATTTATCGAAACTATTTTAGCAATACATTTGCTTTTTCAGGAAAAAAGAAAAAAAGAAGACAATAAGAGTGGTGGTGTTATATGATAAAGTGGATGTTTAATATTGGTTTTTGAAAAAAAAAAGATTTTATTTTAAATAATTTTTGATATTATTTTTATTCTAATAGCAAAAATATTTTTTTAAAATAAAAAATATATATTATTTTAATATATTTTTAAGTTAAAAAAATATTTTTAATAACAAGTTCGAAAGTGGGTTTGCTAATGGTGTCATTTGGACATGCTTATAGGATAACACAACACTCACTTTCTCTACCTATCATTTGCCTGTCTTTCACTCAATCATAAGACACTGCCCTTGAAAAACAGAAACATTTACACTACCCTTGCCAGTAAAACTCACCAATTCAATATCCATAGTGAGGTCAAAAGAGTCATCTTACGGTTAGGCTTTGGAGTTCCCATCTCCCACAACTGGAAGCTTGACCTAAAAAAGAACATTTAGTAAATATTCTCTGCAGCTCAAACACCCCCAACATATCAGCCATAGATAGTGGGCTTGGTTCTCTACACCTGCTGCTTGATCTATCAATACAGTTCTTGCAATCAGGATCTTTTCAAGGTAAAATCTTCTTCTTTTCGAGAAAAAAACATTTCTTCTTATTCACACCCTTTTAGTTTTTTCCTCCTTTATTGATTGGTGTTCTTATTTAATTTTGATTATACGTATATTAATTTATGATTGTTATAGTTTATTGACATGTAGGAGACATCATTTTGTCAGACATTCTGGGAAATATTCTTGCTTTGAATCTGATTATTGTATAGTTTGCAGAATTTCCTGTTTAGTCTCTGTATGGTTGCCATGATACGTGAAAGAAGGGAAAGGAAAGTGGATTTAGCACTAAAATGTATTTTGTGTTATTGGGATTTTCGAAAGAATTGAGAATAAGATATGATTGAGTATAGTGTTTATTTCAAATTCTGTTTCTTTTGTATGAGGAGAAACGTTTCTCAAGATCTGATAAACTGCTAGAGAGAATCTATTCTTTAAGCATGGCAGAGCAAAAACTTTACGGACTTTGATTCCACTCTAAGGAATTGAATAGAATTCCATCTATTTTGAGAAATGGGGCAAAAGGGTGCCTTCTTTATTTTGGCCAAATGACCTGAATAAATGAATTTGTTGATAGGTGGAAGCAATCCTGGAATTAGACTCGATACCTTGTTTAGCTGCAGCAATCTTCTTTATTACTATAGTTGTTTACGTTTTTGGATGTACAGTGGTATCACAAGTAGAGGACATTTACGATTTGTTCTTTAGAATAAGTAGGGAAATATAAACTTTGCTTTAGTATTAAATTCAAGGATGTATTGGTGCCTTGACATACTTTTTCGTTGTATTTTCTTTCTCTATCCAGCATACACATACATGTGCACACTCAATTGTGGACATTAGCTTGATATATTATGTTGGTATTGACTTTGTGGTATTTTCTTGCATACGTCATCTTTTATTGATGATATTTTTATTTTATCTTTTCAAATGTTTTTACTCATTTCAGATCAAGTGCTTGCTTGAAAGATTCAAACTCGGTCGGTTTTTCTGGAATGTATGCATTATATCTCACACTTCGAATTTGTTCACATCACTCCCCTCGATTTGGGTGTTTATTCTTTCAACTGCACAAATTATGAATTTTTTATCCCTTCCCTTCATACATGGACAAAACTGGAATAGGCAAGCCTTGCGGTTTTGGAGATGAGAACACTAGTGATGTTGTTCTATATTTGAGAAATTGTGAAGGAAGACCTGAAGTTTTTTACTCCCACTCCTTTACCTTAGTAAGCAAGAGTAAGTTCTTTGCAGACTGGTTCTCAAGTCCAGACTCTGGTAAATGTGTTGAGATTCATTGCACAGAGTTTAACTATGACCATCATGTTAACTTCTTGAGATTGCTGTACCTCCCCGTGGACTTGCAATTGGACTACTTGGACTCTGTTAAATCTGCTATCGGGGTTCTTGAGGTATCTGTTGCTTTCAGCTGTGAAGAGATCACAAAGAACTGCATCCTGTACTTAGAGGCTGTTCCATGGGAGGACAAGGAAGAGGAACATATAATTAAAGCAGTCACCAATCTAGGTCCAATTGCCATGCCCATAATTGCCAGGATCAAACCAGTAGATTTAATTGCTACTAAAAATGTATTTGTTTCAGCAGTTCACTTTGCAACATCTCCTGGCAGGTCATGCCCTCCATTTGGTGATGAACTTAAAATCTCTGCTCAAGAACAAGTAGAATACATGTTAGGGGAAGATGAGGACATGCCATTGGTTATGGCTGATGATGAAGTAAAATCAGTTGTGAGAGCAGGTCTTTCCAGAATCGTTTCTACATTTGAAAAGCAATTATCGTCCCTGCTTTTGGAGTCTGACCTCACATCCGAGACGGCTGAGGACAATATATTGCAGTGTGTATCTGATCTGGAATGGATGGGCAATTTACTTTCCAAGATGGAATTAATGAAGGACTTTGTATCAAACTGGGCTGAGATCTCTGGCAACATTTTGGGGATACTTGAAGACAAGAAACTTGAATCTCTCATGTGGGGTTTGAAAGTGAAATTGATTGAAGTGAGCGGAAAGGCATTAGAAGCAGTTGGTTACGGTAGCGTGATTCTTCCAGCTCCAGTTCGGGTGCAGCTCCTAAAGACATGGCTTCCTTATATAAGGAAAATAAAGCCTCTTTTAGATTCTAAAGGTGCTGAAGACACGAGTTTTCCTCACAAAATGGATGGAGATTTGTGCCAGAGTATCGAAGGGGCGATTGTCTCATTGGTTCTGGCATTGCCATCAAATGACCAAGCTGATATCCTGGCGGATTGGATGAAAGCAGATCAGGTTAGGTATCCAGACTTGAGTGAAGCTTTTGAGGTTTGGTGTTTCAGAACCAAGTCGGCAAAGAGAAGATTGGTTGAGGGCTTAGACAGGGTTGGTAACACAACTGTCAGCCTTTAACAATCTAATGCAGTTGTAACGTTAATTGATATCTTGATTCTATGTATGTATTCCTGACATAGTAAGGTCATTAACAATCTTTAACAATGTTAATGATTCTATTTATGTTTTCCTCACATAATCAAGGTCTATTTGATATCTTGATTTATTTCCATGCACCTTCCAGGCATCTCCTCAAGTAATGCTCCCAACATACATTATCTTACTCTTGGATTGATTGTTCATCACCTATAGTTTATGGTTTTCATCGATCCTTGTTCCTACCAAAACGATGAGAAAAATCCATCTCAGCTTCAAGTCGAAGCTCTTAGGGTACAGGCAGTTCTTAAACATGGTCCATGTTTGTCTATGTTGTTTTACAATGTTTTTAAAAATTTTGAATTTTGTTTTTCACTTCAAATTATTATTTCTTACATATTTCTAGATTAATATATTGATATTAAAAAAGCATTTTAAAAAACAATATCTACATTATCAACTCTTGCAAATACTTAAACACGCTCATAGTTGTTTGTTTGAAATAGCAAATGTCAACAATCAACAGTCCATCTGATGATCTCCTTGAAGGCACCTGCGCAATTGGCAACAGCCTATAGACCATTTGATTTCTCTGAAAGAACCTTCGCACAAGTACTTTGTCGCAAAAACAAAAAAGTCAACGGGTTGCAACTGATTTTTAACTAAATCTTGTGGACTGAACTCAAATCTTTAACCGGATATCATGAGTCTTCACTTTTCTTTTTTAAACCCGGCCTGGTTCCAAGCCTGATTTTAAAACCATGTTATTAATAACTAACTGTGGTGTGACTGAGAGATTATTCCACCTTGCTGGCCGCATCGTTTCAATAGATTCCAATTCCATTATACATTAAGAGAACCTGCACTTAAAAGGAGGGAGCTGGGAAGGGGGAGAGGAAAAAAAACACAGATTCTGGGAAATGTAAAACACCAGTCGCAAAGTACCAGCCGTGGCCCTCCAAACTGAACCCACAAAGCCTCCAAGTACTCCCTCAGCAGGCCATTAATGCTCTGTGCCTGGCCTTTTTGCTCTAGTGAGTCCAGCTGTTTTGGACCAAGGCCCAAATAAAAATTAACAACCATAAGTGATGTTATTTTTTTTATTAACATGCCTACGTCAGATTTTAATAAATTACATTATAAAAATGAAAATAACTTAATTCATTATTGTTTTATTTCTTTCACCTCATTTGGCATTTGGATAATCGAATTCAAAATGAATGATAAAATCTAAAACACAACTAATTAAGTGTATGTTTGGGAGTACAGTTATTGTTTTTTAAAATGATTTTTTTAAAAAAATATTTTAAAATGATATTTTTTATTTTTTTTTAAATTATTTTTAATACCAGCACATCAAAATAATATAAAAATATTGTTTTTTAATTTAAAAAAAAAACATTTCAATTTTTTTAAAAAAATATTATTAAAACACAATGACAAACCAGCTGTAAGTTTGGAAGTATCCAAATATCACAGTAAAACCCAATTTTCAACACACGCACACACATATATTTTTCATTATTTATATCATTTGAAACAAGAGTCTTGTCAATAGTTAGGATTAATCTACTTTCTTCTTCTTTGTTTTCTAAATAAGAGTTAAGATAAAAAAAACAAATCCCCTATGATATAGAAGGATTTAGTTTCCACTTTTCACTTGAAAAATTATAGGAGAATATTGTTGTCTTGATGGCAACTTAATTAAAAGCTTAATCCAAATCCCAAAGGGACCCAAATCTTAATAATGAATTATGTCTCCTTAATCATCCATCTCACCCTCTCTGATTCCCTGTCTCCTCCCCCGTACATGTCACCCTCAGTTAACCCCTGTTTTGATGAATCCGCCATCTCTCTCTCTACAATTCTTCGAAGTCATAATCTTGAAACCAAAAAGAGGAATATCCCATCATCAAAATCTGATTTTTGTTTGTACTTTTGTCACCAATTTTTGAGCTTTTATTCTCTGGGTTCTCTTAATTCTATTTATTGACCGCATTCTCTATCGATTACCAACGACAAAGAAAACCAAATAAATGTACGTGAAAGCTGAGCCAGCGACAGATTTGAATAAGAACACGGAGTGGTTCACATATCCAGGAGTCTGGACCACTTATTTGCTCATTGTTTTCATGTCTTGGCTTCTTGTTCTTTCCATCTTTGGTTGTTCTGCTGGGATGGCCTGGACTATTGTCCATCTTTGTCATTTTGCTGTAAGTTCTCTCTTTTATTCGTTCTCTTACTTGGACCATGCCTTTCCTCAATTGGGTTTGGATTGCTGGATGGAAACGTTTATTCTTTATTGTTTTGAAAGAGTTCTGTTGCTGTGTTCTTTTTGGCTTTGATCTGTTATATGTTGGACTTGGATGGTTTTAGATTTGAACTTCTCTTCTTTGTTTTTTCCCCCCTGTAAGATTTGAATTCGCATTTATGGTGCTGGGACTTTGAAATTTTATTTGGTTAAGGGGCTAAGTGAAGCTGATCATGGAGTTTGGGATAAAGGGAAATTTATCTCTTGCCAGGGTTTGCTGTAGAATAGTTTAATCTTGACTTGTAGAAGAGCCTCAAAACTATTGAAGTAAAGTTTAATTTTCTATTTGCTTTAAGTTTAATAGACTACACCTGAATGCAAACATAAAGGAAATAAATATGAATTTGTTAACTTGACGGAGGTTGTGAATGGATGGTATTATACTAGAGCTAAGCCACATGCACATGATGCGAACACCATCCATTTTAGCTACTTGGTTAAAGATGTTTCTGCCAATTATAGTTCAAAAGGATAGATTCAAAATTTGTATGTTTTTGACTGAGGAAGCTGGTTGTAACACCAAGTCACCCTTTGTGCCATGTTTTCAAGTATCAGCACACATTCCTTTTTCCAAAGGTTGCAATTTTTAGAGAATCAAATAGGCTCTAGGTCATGAACTATATATCTTATGCTCTGATCTTTGCTCCTGCTTCTGGTTTAACTTTCAAAAATTGTTCTGAAAGATATTCATTTTCTCACACCTTGGACAGTAATTGAGGCCAAACAATGAAATAAATTTCCCAGCACTTGCACGTGCATACATGTGCATACCCAGTGATTAGCAGTGTCTACCATTGTTTTTTCCCTCTCCTAATGGATTTTTTTTTGTTCTTTTCTGCCCAAATCAAGTGATGCAGAGGGGTATAACAATATGTTTCTACAGTCTTTTACACAAATGCTGTTCTGTGTATATCAGGCAATACCTGAGCTATTGTGTAAAATTTGCTTTTGTTTCATGCTACTTGAGATATTTGCTTTTCCTTTTAAATAGTTTGTGCTGCCTAAACCAGTTAGATGGAGAAGAAATAGATTTGCCACTATTTTCCCTTCCATTCTTTAGTTTCCTTGAGTTTAATTTTTCATGTATTCATGTACCATGCTAATAACTTCTCTTCCTAATTTAGGTTACATATCACTTTTTTCACTGGAAGAAGGGGACACCATTTGCTGACGACCAGGGTATCTACAATGGATTGACTTGGTGGGAGCAAATAGAAAATGGCAAGCAACTCACACGCAACAGGAAGTTTCTGACAGTTGTACCTGTAGTGCTGTAAGTACTATGTTCTTCATCACATAAGCATTTTGGTTGGAAATATAACTGAAAAATGTGGAAAATGCTTGTTTACTCTTAACATCTCTGCACAGACACCTCATGATTGGTGAGTTATGGTAAGGGTTTGTTTATTATCCAGTTGAGTAGTTGAAATTCTTGGGCAGTCAGTTTGTAGTTGTTTCGTAGTTTATGTTTATGGCAAGTTAATGTGACTTATATTATTGATATTGGAATCTGTTTTACAAGTCATTCATCGATTTCTGGAAATTTTGTCCCAATAGCCTTATCACATAAGGAGACTCTCTTTTCTTGGGTGATACCACCCAGGCATGAGAGTCAGAGGTTGGTCTTTCCATTTTGTTTATTCTATTCCTCCTGCTTTGGGTAGTTTGGGCTAGACTACGCACTAGATTTGATCAAGCATTGCAATGAATGCAAACACTTACAAAATGAAGCCTTTTCTTTCCAACCTAGCCCGTAATTCTTCTCTCATTTTCTCTCTCTCCTGGTGTATCTTTTTTGGGGAGGGGGAGAATGATGTTTCGTCCAGAACCACAGTTTTGTTTTGTGTTATTATGCGTGCAGGTAGTGGGATGGGAGGGACTCTGTAAAGGAGGTATATAAGCAGGAGGGTGATTCTTATTTATAGAAAAACAGTTCCTGCTTTGGCATTCTCTTACTTGGCAAGTACAGGACAGCTTCAAAAAAACCGCAAAAGTGTAAACAATACGGGTTCAGCAGAAAACTGTGATAATCTTGCACTGTTATCACGTGTATATTTATACTGTTTACTGATGAATTAATACAAGTTAATTGTAACAAGGTTGCTACACGAGATAAGGATATGTTACATGAAGATGAAACCTATTCTAAGGCCACCACTACTGAGTCCTTGATGAGATAGGAGTCCTGCGTGGACTTTCTTCAGTGTCTGTTATTGTTCTGTCTTCTACTTCTGACTGTCTGTTATTGTTCTGTCTTCTACTTCTGTTACAATAAGTCTGTACTCGAGCTGAACTGAAGTCTTTTGAAATTGAGATGGATTCTTGCCTTCTGAATCACTGGTCTGTCTTTGGGAATTTGACTTTATTTACTTGGAAAACGTCTCCTAGAAGGAGGCTCTTAGACATGATATGCCATGATTTGCAACAAAAGATGGTGTATCCTACTCACCAGACAGTTCGTTGCTTTCTCATGATTAGCCGGTCCCTTTTTAGGCTTTTGAAAACGGACCGCTTCTTCTAAGAAAAGTCTATTTCTTATGAATTTTTGTCTGTTTCCATAGCTCCAAAGATGGAATTGTGAAGATTGTTAAGATTTTGTTTCTTTGTTCAATATCACGATGTATGACTGCAGGTGAAAATTAACCATCGCCAACTTGAACATTCATGGTTTCTCTTTCCCAGAAATCGTTTTTTGCTTAGCCTATATTTCTTTTGGCAGGTATTTGATAGGCTCGCATACAACAGACTATCACAATCCAATGCTCTTCTTCAACACATTAGCTGTATTTGTGCTGGTTGTTGCCAAGTTCCCACACATGCACAAGGTTCGCATATTTGGAATCAATGCTGATCATTGAACTTGCGAAGAATTCATCCTTGGTTTGCTCTTGCCATTAGTATTAACCTCTTTTGCATTCCAATGTAACGGCAATATCCCCGTACAGATACTGAAACTGGAAGGTTATTGTTTTTTTTTTAATGGAGTGAATATGTTATACATCACTAGGTCACATGCTGGAAGAGTAGTGTCCTCTTGTAGCAGCTTATCTTGGTGGGATTCCCCCCCTTCATTTTTATGCGTTCTATGTACTCTTACCTAGAAGTTAGAAAATCTTCGTAACACTGTTTCCGTTTCACCCTGTATGGTTACTCACTCAAGCCATTTAATGAAATACCTCCCAAGAGGGATGAAAGTGAAGCCGAGCTTTGATCTTGGAGCTGTGTGTCTGGTTTTGCAAGCTTAACTGGTCACTGATTTGTTTTTCTTCGAACATTTTTAACTGGTCACAGACTCGTAGCTAATCAAAACTCCTGGTGCTGGCCTGAATATTTCCACTTATTATAAGAGAAGAAGGTAGTGATTACATTCCATGCAGATCTACGGAGATTTATGAGCATAGCCGCCCATATTCAGGGTGAATCCTCGAATATCAACGACACTTGGTTAAATTAAACAAGTTTAAGCATCTCGCTACAAATTTTGTGCCACTGATTGAAGAGGCAAATATTAGGTAGCCATATCCCCTGCCATGGAAGGATGTGTGAGTTGCTGGTTATTCATCATCAGGGAAGACTTGAGGGGGCCGAGTAGGTATTGGAATATTGCTGATGGCAGTACCCAGATGCCATCCTCTCTGTTGTAGCCAGTGAAAACTGCCCTGCTCATTTGAGTCATAAACTTGGCACTAACCTCTCAGATCACATGCCATGCCAGCAGCTGATAAAATTGGTGAGATGAAGTAATGTGGCCTTGAGGACATGAGGTGTGCTTAACTGCCACTGCCAGAAGAATCCTCCCATGATTGGCAATGGCTACTTAATTTAGCTTGAAAATTAGAGCCACCTCACACCTTGTTCATTAGTGGTGTTTTTGGCACTCATAACATGGTGCAGAGTAGTTGGGTGCATTTATACTCGGCATGTCCATGACTTAACCTCCCCCCCACATTCACTCTTTAAAAATGAAGTGCATGGAAAAGAGAAATGAAAGTTTCAAACTATTATTATAATGAAATACATTAATACATCTTATTATAATAACAACAACATTGAAGGCTTAACATCTAAAAATATCGTTGTTATTTTTACTATTACTAAAACAATAAAAATTATTAAATTACCCCGAGAAAAAAAACTAAAATTATTATTATTATTGTGTTAATAATGGGAAAATAATTCAATCAGAGAAAAAAAGCCCAAGAACTTTAACAAAAGAGCAAATAAAAATAAAATTATTAGTTAAAAAAATCATTTGACATGAAAAAAAAAAAACCAAAAGAAAGAACAATAAAAAAAAACAGAAATATCAATTTTTAAATGATCACAAACACAAACTAAAATTTAAGATCAAATGTTACCTCAACAAAAAAGAAAATAATAAAAATTAAAAATTCAAGCTAAAAGCACATATATATAAACATGGACAAAAAAATGCATTAAGAAATATAAAAAAAATCAAGGAATTAAAAAAAATTAAAAGAATAAGGGCCGAAATGAAAACCAAATATATTATTAATTTTAATTAAAGGAACCTCTGAATTGGCGTGTGTGCCACATGCAGCCGACAGTATTCGAAGAATAAAAAAAATGGTCAATTCTGTAACACTCCTATAGTCAACTCTTTAATTTTGTCTTATTGGGGGGCATATCTATATTTAACCATTTAAAAAAAAAAACATGAAATTCCCGTGGCACCCCTCTCGGCCAGAACTGATCTTTTGTCTTTTTTGAGGGATAAAATAGTCATTTTACTGTGCAAAATATTAAAAATCAATAAATTGATAACCCGATCCGACCAAACCGAATTGAAAATGTGCAATTACTATGGCACTCCTCCAGCCAGCACCCGTTTTTTGTCTTTTTCGAGGGACAATGGTTATTTTACTATGCAAAATTATAAAAAATTTAGTAAATTAACAAAACTGAATAACAATATTATAATCTACAGTAATTTGTCTTACAATGCATAGTAAATGAATCTCTTTTAGTATATTTTAGTGTGTGTGTATATATATATATATATATATATATATACACACACGTGGGGTTATGAGATAATTTCTTGTGCTATTTGCTGCCTTCTTCCATGAAAACAACAAATGTTAGAAAAAGGCCCATCAAAAAACATTTCTTCAGAAAGATTCCTCGGCTCAAGAACATGCACACGTCCCAAGACTAACTTAACGAGATCAAACATCTTGTATGCAAACAAAATGGTAAAAGCTCATTGTATTTTGATTTCGGTACAATAATAATTGACTTATTGCTTGGAATGTGGAAAAATAGAAAGGGCAAATCCGAGCACTTCAAAATCTGGCCAGGAGATTCAAAGTTTAGTCCGGGAGTGACAGAGCCAGTGTTGCCTTTATTTTCCCATTCCTTTTTTAACAATTTTTGTTTTCTTAGAAAAAAAAACAGCTGCCTTTCTAAGGAAACATTTGAACATGTTGTGTATTTGAAATTATGAAGCAAGATGTTTTTTTTTTTTATTATTATTTGAAAATATATTAAAATAATATTCTTCCTTTTTTCAGATTTATTATTTATACCAAAATTATATATAAAATAAAATATACATCTAAGAACAAAAGCTAGCAAAGCAAGCGAATCTATTCTTGGTATCGAAGGAAAAGGAGAAAGATTTTGTCAGGATGAACCAAATAGTGGCTAGAGATGCTGGTTGTCAAACAGCCCATAGAAAAAAGAGAAGAAAAGAAGCAGAGGTAGGGTTCATAGGTCATGTTGCAATAAACTAGACCTCTGGAAAAACACCCCCCATATTAGAGGGTGGTGCATCTAACATTTTGCAAAGTTATTATGCAAACTAAGTGCCTTACAGCAAAGAAACAAAAATAAACTAATTTATTAATGAAAGGGTCTGGATCTAGATGGATTATCAGACTTTTTTTTAGTGGGATGTATTATTCTCTGCACACTTGCCTAGGAGAATGTTTGTGGGTCCCAGCAACCTGACTAAAGAAATGAGGGCTTGTCAGATCCTTCTCCATCTGTGAATTAGAAAAAAAGAAAAGGAGTTATTACCAAAAAAAAAAAAAAAAAAGAAAAGGAGAGGTAGCATGGAAGCAATGATTATTCATCAGGAAATAAGGCAGCTGTAGAAGTGTGCGAGACTCCTTTGAAAAAGAAAAAGAAATCCTGTTTGGATATATAGAATTCTCAGCAGTGAGCTTTTCAGGCAGGTAGAGGGGATCTGATTAGCACAGCTATGATTTGCTTTTTGGAAGAGTTTTGTAATGGAATTACACTTGGAAGGATCAGAATTCCTACCTGGCTCCATCTTCTATGAACCCCAACTTTTCTTCCTGAAGTTATGCTTAATGTCCTCCCAGAATCTCAGTCTTGATGAGACCACTAACTCAAAACCTGCTTACAGATATATTAAAAGAGATGGGAGTGGAAAATTGAAAACCACTGCAATCCAACTGAGGTTTTCATATGAATATTATCAAAAACATTCCTGCCAAATGAAAGAAACCAATGAACAAAGCCTTTAATCCATAAAACTCCTCACAATTTTCACATTATACATTATTTTCTGTACCATGCCAATCAATGATACATAAGGATATATAGTGGGTGGCCTTTTTGCTAGCTCTTCCTTCAAATGATAGAAGACATAACAGGAAGTAAAAGGGCTCAGTCCCCTCTTCTACTTGTTACCCTAAAAAATATTCTGGGCTCAGCCTAGCTTGATCTGTTCTTCTATTTTTTTCACAGTATCCCACCAGTTCTTCAGCCTTAATGAAGCCAGCCTAAAATGAGCTTCAAATCTCCACAAGTTTAAAGAGTAAAGAAGACGATTGGGAGTAAAAAAAAAAGCCAGTAGAGAGAGCAAGACACCCATGTATCCTATCTGTTAGTAAGGAAGAAATGCAAACCAAGTCACCCACCTTAAGAACTTATGATAAAGTTAAAAAAAAAATCCAAAAGAGAAAACCCAAATCATTTCTTCATCTAATTTACCATGATCCTCCACCTAACATTCCAGTCCAGTATCCTGTGGAATCACCATGCTCTTTGTTTTGCTGCTCAATATCAGCTGTGCTTGAAACTTGTTGCTTTAAATCTTCAAATGGAAACAAAAGTCTTCCATTCGTTTCTCGAACCCCTTGGAGACTTCCATAACCACTTCCAAGCCCATCCAGAGAGAAACTCAAGGTTGGTTTGAAATCTTGAAGAGGAAAACCAGATGTGTAGAGTGTGCTTGGATCTTGATGAACTGGCATGGGAAAAGAATTCAAACCCCTTGAAGAGATTCCAGTTAACAGCTCAAGAGCTGAGAGTTGGGATGTATTATTCGATGCCGAAGTAGAGGAAGCTATCGGGGTCTTGTTGTTGCTTTCATTAATGCTCGGAAATTGGATCAACTCAGTGAAACTTCTAATACCTTGAGTGCCTGGGAAAGCTAAGTTTAGATCTTGGCCTTCATGGATCCTATGGTTTTCAGTAGAAGTTTGAGACAAAGCTGGTGGTGATATCAGATTAGGAAGTTTCTTTGAAGAAGACGAAGCTGATGATCTCTTGTTCTTTCTTGAACCTCCACCAACAGGAATGCTCCTCAGAGAACCACCTTCTGTCCAATACCTTCTACAAGTCTTACAAAAGTACCGAGGTTGTGTAAGACTGTAGTTGTTATAGTAGCAGAACTTGGTGTTCGTTGAATTGCACCTCGGACAGTTGATGGCCTGTTCTTTTTGAGGCCTCGCCTTCCTCTCCGAAGCAGGAGGCTTCGAACATGTATTTGCAACTATCTCTTCTATCGGTTTCACCACTATCTCCTGTAAAGCGCGCAAAAGAACAAGAAATTAAAGAAACACCATTACTCCAAGGAAACAAAATCCTTGCAACTTTACACGTTTCAACATTATACCAGGCCGTGATATAAAAGGCAAATAAAAATATTGCACCCATTTCTTTTTCTTTAATCACATAAGAAAAAGAGAAAGCTAGATAAAGTGGTAACAAACGGTGAGAGAACTGCTAAAAACTAAATCCAAAAGAGTGGGGATCAATTGCACTCTCTGGCCATGGGAACACATATGAATAAAGTCTTTTGCAAAAGGAAAAGCCAACAAACATGCAAAACCATACGGATCATGTCAAAAAGTCTCAGAGATAAAGGAAATAGCCAAAGTGATGATAGGATCATAGATCTATCCATATACCTGTGGCCACTGAGCAGTATCCATGGATGAAATTTGAAGATGAGGATGTTGAGAGATGGCTAGCTAGCTAGAGCTTCAAAGAAAGAAGGGAATAAAAAGGGCACCCTTTTCTTGAAACTGGTTTTAAAAGAAGGAAGATGAATGTTTGGAATGGTTTCGTGTGAAAATTCTTTGTAGCTTGTTGCTTTATGGTTGTGTGCGTACGTATAAGAAAGAGGGAGTGTCTGTGTGTGAAATGTGAATTGTGAGGGGGTCTGTCCAATAAAAACATCATAATATCTCTACATTATCAATTTTATTTTTGTTACTATTCTAATTGGGAATATTTGTCCTTACAAATATGAATAATTTATGCAACATATGTGGATATAAAACTATGAAACACATGGGGGGTAATATGCGCGCACACACGTATAGAGAGAGAGAGAGAGAGAGAGAGAGAGAGTATGTATACCTGATAAAATACAGTCTCTCTAGCTCTGTTGCCCATGGAACTTAAGAAACTCGGATTTTTATTTTATTTTCATCGATAAGTTCCAAAAACCCTATAGTTTAAATTTCATTTTCACTCGGAGTATAAAATGTTTAGGACTACGTAATTAAAATATCCCTCTCCTATTATATTATAATGGTGATAGTTCGAGTTAAGAACTCAAATTTGCTTCATTAAATGATTAAAAGAAGAAGTTACTGAATAGACAATTGATAGATTACACTTATAGCTGTAATAGTTATGATTTTTTAATAATATTGTCGGGGGAATACTTTCAAGTAAAATTAGTGAATTTTAATATGTTTAATGAATAAGTTTATTTGATAGTTGGATCGATTATAGGTCGGTTGCTTGTTCAAAAATTCACATTCTCCACAATATAGGAAAATATTTATCCCATGATAAGTGCATTTTCTGATACTTGTAAAAAAGTATTTTTAAAAAAAAATTGAGGATATTTGGACGGTAAAATTAATAACTTTAAGAGGAAAAATATATGATAAAGAGCATTAAATCCCAAGAACAAAAATTCTTATTCTTATCTTGGTGTAATAAATAATCTAGTATTCAAAAGTGTTTTATCTTTTTAGAATAGAAGTCTTGAACTCGTTACGTGAATGGTCTGAAAGATATAAAGGGTCTGTTTGGGAGGGCGGTTGCGGTTATTTTTTAAAGTGCTTTTCGTTTAGAAATATATCAAAATGATATTTTTTTTATTTTTTTAAATCATTTTTGACATCAGCACATCAAAATGATCTAAAAACACCAAAAAATTTTCATTAAAAAATATATATATAATTTTAGTCCAACGCCGGTTTGACCGCAGTGCCAAACAGGCACAAAATATAAGAAGTGTGTATGTGTTTCTACTATAAAATTAATGAGATTAAATATCTCCGACATAGTTATTTATTCACGTATGAATATTTCCATCATTATAATTAATAAGGGATAGATATTTCTAATTTTAACATTCATAAAGGAGATATATTTTGACATTACCTTCCAATATGGTCCACCAAGAGAAAATATATTAGGATTTCTTCTCGTTTTTTAAAGATCTCATGAGATAAAAAAAGAATCCTTTCGAGTAGCGTATGCTAGAAGCCTTCATTGTATTTAGGCTTAACGCTCGAAAGAACTCATGTCAAGTTAAATCTTTTCAATAATACTAGGTGCGTTGTCATTGGAGCTGTGCTGTTTTCTTTTTTATTTTCTCTTTGTTGATCTGATTATTGTGCCAACCCATTTTTCTCGTCTCTTCTTATATTCGGTCCCTCAAGTTTTAAAATTAGTTCAATTAAAATGATTATATCCGAACTCGAATCGTTCAAATTCAAAATGAAACTGGAAGGCAACGGAAAGTCCTCTTGAACCCATCTAGCTGCTTGAAAAGTGACTAGACTGCACCAAACAAACATTTTTGCTAATCATTTTAGAGGGGTGGCCCGGTTCATCTTTTGGTGATCAAGCCAAGAAATATGATTATTGTACAAGACCAGGCATGCATACTTCATTTAGTAATCAGCATGTGAAAATTATAGCTGATTACACGTTGATGGGTTTTAAATTTGTAATTTTTTTTATTTTTTTTACTTTGAGCTTAAACCTTATTAGTATTGTAATCTAACCCTTAAGTTTAATATTTTTATATATATACACCTTGAATTCAACACAATTTGCTTACAAGTCAAAAGAAAAGGAATTAAAATGAGGTCTTCGATCGTAGCAGTTTGCGCTGTACAAGAAACATAATTATGACTGCATAATTAACCGAACCCTCTTGAAATATGCATCACATCCCTAACCCCACCTCTAGAATTCACCATGCATCAATCTTGGACATTGAAATTGAAAAGAAAAAAAACTGAACCATATTTATTTAACTTATTATTTTCTCTAATCATAAATTGCTTGTATTGCTATTTGATCCGCAGCTAATTATAGATTGAGCTTGATTATCTATCAGAAAGCAAGAAAAGTAATTAATTACGAGCTAGTCATTTGAAATACATGTACGAAAGCCTAATTAAACACTAACATGCAAGTGCTCTTTTATCACTTCTCACTTAAGACATAAATAAAGTTCGTGTCTTGTGTTTGCAGTCGCATCATGAAGCTTGAAATACGATTAAAAGGTGGCGATTGGCTCAATTTTCTTCTCCCAGTAATCATGACCACCTCCATTTACCAAACCGTGGGGGCCACGCGTGGGGATCTCTTTGAACAAACTGCTATGATAATCATCAACAATGCCCGATCCTACTCTGGCCCATATAATTCTCGAAAAATTTCACTGCCAAGGCTATACTGTATGCCTAACTTGCATGGTGATCATCTAGTGTGGCTTGAATGCTTCAGTCATGGTGTTCTTCAAGCTTAAAAAAGTGCGAGCAGCATCATCCGCGTAGAGATTAATGTCCTCAGTGTTGTGGTGTGCCGGATATAAAAATTAACTCTCTTTTATATTTTTATGAATTCATCATCTCTCTCCTACCATGGAAGAGAAATTATCCCTTTAGAATTCATAGTTTTTGGATGTTAATTCAGGTTATCAGTATCTTCAATTCCGCGACGACTGTTTTTCGCTCGTCTATTGCGCTGCCATTTCTAAAGAGTGGAGATGGCGCGTGGAAAAGGGGTTTGCTTATAATCGTAAAATAATAACTATAATTCTTAGGATTTTGCACCTAGTTTTAAGGTCACTAAGAAATTTAATTGTCTGCAAGAGTCCGGGTAAGTGTAAGAAAAAGACGCATCTCACCTAGTGCAACCTACATGAGATAAGTTGCATTGTTGTCTGATTATTTTTCCAAGTCAGGTTTTTTATTTATTGGTCTTCTCTAAAACTCAAAATAGATCTCTTTTCATGAGAGCGTCTCTACCTCATTGGGTTGAAATCTATCCGTTTGGGGTTCGAATTTTAACGTCGTATTTATTGTTCTTTAACATTGATGATGTACTTTACAATGTAATTTTACACCTCAATAATTAAAGTTTACAAGTAAAAAATGAACAAATATATTGTTGATAGATTTTTGATATTTTGGATGAAATTTAATGGATAATCATAAATTAATTACGATATCCCATTTTGGTTTGAAATTTTAGAAATTTTTTAGAATTCAGTCATATGCACAAAAAAAAAAGATATAATTTTTAAATTTTTTATGCATATTCATGGTTCGAATGCTTGCCGACATGCTAAAAGGGTTGAGCTATCCAACAAAATGGCCCAAAATACTTAAGACTGTTGGGTGGAGAAGAGGTCGGTGAAGCTGCTGGTGACGATAATGAGAGGAAGGAATTCCCTTCTGATTTCATTGCAATCCCCCTTCCAATTTCAACAAATTGACTTGGTAAGAAAATAAATCTCATCTCTGAAAATTCTGATATTCTCAATTTAATCCAAATTAGGATTCCAAACTTAATTTCTCACAAATTAAACCCTTAATAAAATTATTTTGACTCATTTGAAGTATTAAGTCTTTGTACTTAATTAAATATTTCAATTGAGCTCTAAATTAATTTCTAAGCATAATTAAACTTTTATTTGGCCCATATTAAATTAAGTTGGCCTATTAAAAATTTAATTATGTATTTTGACTTAATTTTTATGCAAATTTATCCAATAATAATTCACTTTAGATTTGAATCTGCACCTTTCTTCATTTTGGGGCACGATAGAGGTACAATCAGACTTTCTAATTCATCTAAAATTCTCAACTTAATTTTTTTCACCACATCAGCCTTTTATAATTTTATTTTTGTTATTTTTATTTCAAGTAAATTTTGGGAATAACCCATAAATTGGTTATGACTGTTAAATTTTGTTTTCAAAAATTATGACCTTCTCGATTTCACCCGAATTAGACTTCCAAACTTAATTTTCCACAAATTAAGTTCTTCATAAAATTAATTTGACCAATTTAAAATATAATTAAGTCATTGCACATAATTAAATCATTCCATTGGATACTACATTAATTTTTAAACATAATTAAATTTCAATTTGGCCCATGACCAAATTCATTTGGCCTATAAAAAATTTAATTATGCACTTCGACTTAATTTTTATATAAATTAATCGAATAATCATTTATTTTAAACTTGAATATGTATTTATTTTTATTTTTATGTGAGATAGACGGATGATCAAACTCTCACATCCATCCAAAATCTCCAATTTAACTTTTTACCACGACAACCTTTGTATATTTATTTTTTGTTATTCCAAGTAAATTTCAAGAATAATACAAAAATGAATTATTACATTCAACACCCACTCATAATTTAATTACTAGTGGACAAGAGCAAGTGGAACCACAGGCAACATGCAAGTGAGAGATTGATTTTGTCAAGATTTCAAAAACCATGATAATCCAATCCAGAAGTCGTCTTCAAACTCCTCTACCTTCAGAATATGGGTTAATTTTTTGATAGAACAAAGGATTTCGACCATATATTTCACGGGTTTTTAAGCTTCACAGCAGGATGGGCATCTGCTAATTGATTCTTGTTTTCTAATAATTAATTATTACACGATAATAATAAAACAAACGTGCATATTAATTTCCATACATGTCACGTCAAAAAGTTCACCTTACCTTATCTCAGTGTCTTGTTGAAATCACTTACTGTACTAAATTAAAATGGAATTGCAACTAATAAATCACGAGATGAAATTAAATCATACAATTATTTCTAGTAATTGTGTATTTGTATTTGTATTTGTATGTCTCTCCCACGGACAGACAACTCAAGTATTAAACCCTCAACGCTAGTGAATGGCGGCGTATTGAAGCCGTCAGATGCTGGGCATCTGTGACCCGCCAAAACAAGCTTCGTTTTCTAGCGACACGTGTCCCATGATGCTGACCCCACAAAAGAAGTGGGCGGTGGAGGCATTTGTGGGCTTGGGTGGGCCCTCAAAATCCGCGTGCTAATATTTTCCATATCCGTTTCAAAATCCTGCCCAACCAAGTAAAGAATCTAATCGTGGCCGTGCGATCTAGAAATTCCCAATCTTGATAGCCTACCACTCTTTGATGATGTCAAGGGAGTGGCTCCCCGCTTGATGTGGACCGCGTGGGATAGTGCATTCCACGTCATAAAAAAGGCTGGCTGGTTGGTGGATGGATGGATGGATGGATGAGGAATAGACCCCCCCATCCCTCTTCGCTAATTCTATTTTCTTATATATATATATAATATATGCATGCTATCGTCAAAATTCTAGTGAACTTGATTAGAAAACTAGAGCCGTCTGATAGAGCATTGGCTCCTTAGATAGAGACTTATTAGAGAGGGGATTTCCAAGTAGGCCCCACTAAATCTCTCTGATGAGTTGAATCCTTGTGAGCTGTGATGCCCGAGTTAAAGCTTTCCATTTCCATGGCATCTACGTACATAGCAGGAATGTTATATGGAGAATACCTACATGTTCTATACTCAATCAATTTTATCATTACGTGAATAATTTAAGATGCATTCGGTTGAATATATATGGAGAAGTCAACAATTTGATAGCGATCCAAACTAGACTGCAGTGGCAGCCAGCATGCGGCAAGGCCGGCGCCACCGGAGAAAGGGGGGGCCACCCCACGCTTTCTTTGATTGGTTATAAATTCCACGTGGCAGCTTCGGTCTATAAGGCTCAAGCTTTATTCAAATTCTACTAAGTAGGTTTTAAATAAAGAAACTGAGTCTTGGTGTTTGCTCAAATTAAATTAGCGATATTAATTCTTGAAGATAAAAGAGAAGTGATCATTTTAAATTCTTAGAATTAAATTTAATTTAAATCTCTGTAGAGAATATCATGTTTGAAACTATTTTAAATATCAATAATTGAATTAAATATTTGAAATTAATATAAAAATGAATTAGAGGCAATTACCTCGGAGAGAAATTAATGTTAAAGCATTTTTTAAGAAAACAAATTCACTTGTATCCATTTTTAGAGATATCATTAAAAAATAAAATAAAAATAATGAGTGTAACATAGAAAATAGAATAAATAGAATTGTATTTTCTTATAAAACATACGTGGGGGGATTCTAAAGGTTATTTTTAGATGTCAAGGGAGAAGTCACCCAGTGTCCTTTTCCTCCTCATATAAAACTGTTACTGGTGACAGTTTGAATCTTATTTTGTTTTCTAGGAAAATAAGTGTGTTGGGTTCTATATTTTATTATTATTATTTACCATAGTTTTTTTCAATGATAACGAGTATTCTTACACAACTGTGTATATTAAGAGTGCTGTTTTAAAAAAATATTTTTATTTTAAATTAAAAAAATTTAGTGTTTTTAGATCATTTTCATGTGTTTATGTCAAAAATATTTTAAAAAATTAAAAAACAAAATTAATGTATTTTTTTAATGAAAAACACTTTCAAAAACAACTGCAACCACACTCCCAAAAATATATTTAGACTAACTTTCACATCAATCAAGTGTTTATTAACAATAGGTAGCCGGATGTGGTTACATGAGCATAATTTTTTTTTTAATTATTAAAATGTGCTGTCATAATTAATTATTAATATTTTTTTAATTATTAATAATAACTTTTTTTTTAATTATTTTTGTTTCAATTTGACACCTAGAAAATTTAAAAAAAAAATCCTTATGTTAACCTTAAATATTTGAATTTAAAAAATGAAAACGAGGAAAATAAACCTTCTTAATTGGCTACCGAGTCAATCCTTAAAGTTATTATTTCCCTGTTTAATAACTTTAATTAGCAATGAGTCCACATATATATTATTTCAAAATTAACCATTATATCACATCCTTATGTGTCTTGAATAGCATCAAGCTTATTAGATAGTCGTTAGGTTTATGTGATTAATAAAATATAAAGTCATTAATTAATTTTTTATATAGATGAAATATAAATCTGTATAAATAATACATTGCTAATGAGATGAAATTCAACTAATATTGAAGTCCCATCTCTTTTCATAAAGTTCTAAAATTTAAATATTTATTTCCTAAAAATAAAAACATCTGAGAATTAAAGTACACTTTCTTGATGGTATTCATAAAAGAGGTCGCCCACTGGTGGAGTGATGGAGACACCTCAACTGTATGGAAGGAAGGGTAGGGAGTTAGAGAACGCACTTTTGTCAACAAATTATTTCCTCCTCTCAGAGCGTTGACCTCATAAGAATAAAGACCCACTTTGTTGGTGCCTTGCTGGGCCTTGAGAGGGCCTTATTACTAAACTACGTTGGGCTTCCCTCGAGAACTAAAACCCAATATCTCAATCAATATTGTGTTTGGTAATGGAATATAAATGTTGTTATAAAAAATTAGTTATTAAAAATACATTAAATTTATAATTTTGATATTTTAAAGTAAAAATATATAAAAATTATTTTCTTTCCACATGGAAATACTTTCAAAATATTTGAATCCAATTGAATGGTCTGATAAAGAAAGATTATATTGCTCATGGTCTATCTGATATTTTTTTTAAAAGTATTTTTTGAAAATATATCAAAGTAATGTATATTTTTTTAAAAAATATTTTTAATAACACCATATTAAAATATTAGAAAATAATTTGTTTTTAAAAAATACAGAACAAACATGCGGGGGAGTTTGTGTAAAAGTGGGCTATAGTCATTCTTGACGATCCTCACCTTCTCTTCATTGTTTGTTTCTGTTTTGGACCGACCTATTTGGACTTCTTATTAATTGTATGGTTTCAATTTCCCCCCTATCGGTCTTGTGTAAATGGCGGGTGAGCTTTGACTCTTCATTAAATAATTTTTGTATATATGAAATTACTATTTTTTTTCCTAAACCAATCTATAACAAAAAAAAAAAACCAAAGAGCAAATACAAAAACACCATTTTGCGTGAGCTATATAAAATTCATTTTCAAGAGCACGGAAGTTATTTTGTTTTGTTTTTTTTTAAAATAAAAAAAATGGAAACACCACTGGATATAATCATTTTCAGGGCTTAATTGCTTCTTTTAAAATAACAATGACAAATGGAAAATTGTAAAATAAATGAATTACCCCCAATAACATGTTTTTAAAGGTAAAAAGGGGGTTTCACCCCAAAACCAGAAAAAACCATCCATTCCTCTGTTTTGTTTTCCACCCGAGTCTCTTATCTTTCATTTTCTTGGCCATATCCATATACTTTCTTGCTGTTCTGTTTTGATTTTGGAGAAAGTTTAAATATATTGCAGGTTTTGATGAAGAAGATCGGAGAGGATCATCTTCAGTTTCAACAAGAAGTATCCATAAAACCCAAACTCAGTGGGCGCACCAAATCAAACTGTTCAACAATACCACCGATCAACTACGCTTGGTTTTATCATCGGCAAGAAGTGCTTGTTTCACAATAAGTTTATAAATTTTTTATTTTCTACTTTAAAGTGTTTTTAGATCAATTTTTATACATTAATATTAAAAAATAAAAAATATTATTTTAATATATTTTTAAATAAAAAATATTTTTAAAAATAATATGTATGTTGATGGGCTCAACTCAAGATCAATTGGATGACGGTGTTTGGTGAGATACCTTGCCTGCCACAGGATCTCTTTTGACCAGCAGAGATCGAATCAACCCTTACTTGCTTATAATAAAATTGCTGTTTTATTTCTCAACTACATTTTAACTAGTAATTAAACCAACAATTTCGATCAACATTTTCTAGTAATGGTTGGTTTCCAGTAGATGCTTATATGGGACTCGAGCTACCGTAAAAATATCAAGAAATCATTCCACTTAAAAACTCAAATTATTAGATGATTTCCATGGTATAATTTATATTATTTTCATTGATACCTTATTAAATAAAATTTTTTTGAGATTGAAACTTACACAAGACCACATTACCATATATTTGATTTTTATTTAATAGAACGAGGATGATAAGATTCACTAAGATTATAATATCATATTAATGAACAGTATCACCTAAAAAATTCAGTTATCAGGTGAGACTCTATGATTTTACATTATCTCTAACAAAAAGGATGTTGTCCTATGTTTTCATTTGATATGTACATTAATATTTATTATCGTTGTTGTTTATCTTTTATTAAGATTGTCGAGATATGAATTAAAGCTCCTCCACCTCAAATATATTTTTTCATGTGATTAAAAGCAAAAAACAAATAAATTTAACATTGCTAGACTGAAGGGTGCAAATCTTTCTGGGTTTTGACATTAAGAAAAACAATTATTTATTTACATTAAAAAACGAAGAAGAAAAGGATTGAGTCGACACAAAGGAAACGATGTAAGAACCAGCACAAATTCAAAGTCCTAGTGGACAGGCGGTCAAAAGTCAAAGGTTAGCTGAAAATTCCTCGTTATTCCCCTGAAACTGGCCTCTTGTCTTTGACCACTATAAATTAAGAGGTCGCATTCTACAGACGTAGTAGGTGCTCATTTTGGTTGTGGAATCACCAATTTAATTGCAGTTACAACGGTGTTTTTTAGTTGTGGATGTGATTTTAAGTGTTTGGTATTAATTTAAAACTAATGTTGTGATTATTTTCATGTGATTATTTTTTTAAATTATACTTTTATATTTTTTTTTTTGAAAACTACATCCGCATCACTTTTTCAAAACGAACTTTTTAATAGCGGTGAACAAAAAAAATTAAAAATTGAGAAAATTGAAAAATATTAACCAAGAAAAACTAAGTCGAGAAAAAAACCTTATTAAATTGATTAAATTTTTTTTAAGCTTCCGGTCCGGTTTTTAAGTTTTGTAAGTTAAACACTGATAAACCAAAACCAAGCCACTTCAAATAAAAAAATGCTACAATTTTTTTTATTCTTTCGATACAGTTTAATTTTTTTTAGTTTGCTTATATTTTGGTTAAATGGGAGAAGAGAAAACTTGATTAAAGTAAAACTAAGCCTAAAAAGATGAAATTATATTTTGGTTTTTTAGTTAAAAAACCAAACTGAAACTGATCAATTTAAACCGGGACTGGTTTAGTTTGATTTTAATTAAATTAGATTTAAAAAAGAAAGTGATAGTGACAAATCCACAGCCCATTAAAATACAAAAAAACAAAACAAAATAGAGTAAAAATATAACAAAAAAAAATCAATCTTAGAGGCTTTAGCATGGTAATTGCAAACTTTTTTTTATATTGAGAATGTGACAAACCTATTACTCAATTAATGAGGCCTGAGTTAACTCAAGATATTATGCTAAACTTGTGTTAATCTTTCAAACATGTGACTTACTAATAACAAGCCGGACCACTAATATTAATACGTGCTGCACTAACCTGAAGAAAACATGGTGACACTTCAAACTACATGGCAAAAGAGTATTTATGGACATTAGGAGGAGCCACGCGTACAACCTAAAATGTGTGGCTACCTCACATGTTCTTTTAAGTGTCGTACATGTGTATCTATTTTTTTTTTGTCTTGATTCTTTTTATTTAGTCAAATATGAAATTCCCTCGAACTAACATTATAATTACAAAAAAAAAGCATTATAAAAAGTCTAAAACACCCCTTGACCTAAGTTTAATATTTTTTTAAAAAAGTTTAAAGGTATTCTAGTTGTTTTACGGTGTATTTTAAATATTTTTTTTATCAATTATAAAATTACCCCAAATTAAATTATAATAACAAAAAAAAAACCATTCAACGTTGTTATTTTCTTCCAAGAGTATCATGATCATTTTACTATATAATTAAGATAAGAAAATACTTGTCTTTCCACGCTTTATTTGATAACAATAAATGAGCCTTGTGAAAAGACAATGTCTTCATAAGTTAGTGCTAATATTTTCAAGTGAATGGACAAAATCACCAAAACACTATTCCAATGAACAATAATTTTGAGTCATCTACAATGTTTTTCCAAGACCTTACAACTTCTTTTAATATCTTAATTTTTATTTAACAATTATGCTCTCATGAATAATACAATTTCATATGTTCAAATTTAGGGAAATTTATAATATTATTATTTTTCTTTATTTTAGTGATTAATGTATTTCAAAACTAGTTTTCAATGTATCAATGAGTATGTCTTTTATATAAAATGATATAAATTATTTACAATATATTTTTTCTTTGATTTGAAATTGAGATGCTAATATTGATATCCAAGTTATCCGAACTTTAGTCCTTGAATGCTTTGTATAATTTATTTTTATAAACAATAAATAAAAGCATGCTATAGACAATAAATTGTCCTTGAAAGACTAATTCTCCACTCCTCTTAAGCCCTATATCTTTTTCTTTATATGAAAACGCCTTTTTCTTTGACCCAAATGTATTATCGAAAACAGATTAAGAAAAATATTTCACTTACCTAACAACAACAACAAAGACAACTTCTTGTGAGCATTAGTGTGAGGTGAGACAAAAAGTAAAAACGGTGTACAGTGAAAACGACATGGTAACCTCAAACGACATGGTAACCTCAAACGACAACTGAATTAACAGCCAAACAAAACTAAACTGTACTACAGTTTTTAAAGCTAATCAATACTATGTAGACACAAAAATAAATGCGTAGGGGGAGAGAGGGAGGGAGAGAGAGAAGAGTCACAATCAGAAAATTAAAATTTCAGACAAAATCAAAAGCAACGTTTTACCTTTTGGATCTTCACTCTTCGTTTCCTATTCCCTTCTTCGTACCGACACTGAAATCTAACAGTTTAACTCAATATTTGTATACTATTCTTTGTCTCCTCACTGGAAACTTCTGTTTGATTTCCGGGGCTTTGACAGAATTTCACTTCTGGCCTCAGGTGTGCATATCTCTCCATTACTTATTTTCCTTATTGTTTTTATTGCTAGCAATCTGATCGTTTTATTTTTGTTGTTTTGATTTGGTTTGGTCCAATGTTATGTCTTTTGATGCTGAATGAAAAAAAAAAGGTTTTCTTTGTTTATTGTTTTTAGATTGGACGGAGTTGAATTATCTGTTACAAGATCTGGGGCAGCTTTTTTTTTAAGAGATTATGAATATTGATTGATGATTTGGTTTTGCGTTGTGGGTTTTGAATTTTTTTATTTTACGATTCAGGACTTAATGGATTCATAGTGAAATAATGATAAAAATGGGGAATTTCAGCGAAGAGGAAGAGCAAGAACCAAACTTTTTCGATACCCGTGAGGAGATATCATCTGTTTCTGATTGGAGTTCAGATTGTGGGGACTGTAGTCCTAGTGTTTTGAATAGTTTCTTATATGATGATTGGACCCGGAAAAAGAATCCAGAAAGTGTTCAAGATCGGCGGCGGAGGTTCTTAAAGTGGATGGGTTTAAGTTTGGATCGAAATGAAGGTTTTGAAGAGGATTCTGGTGATGATTCCAAGGACAAAATCCAATGGACTGGGGTTGATAGGACGGAGGATAATAGTGGGGCAGTGTTAAGGACATCGCGTATAGAAGATGCCTATTTGTTAACCCAGTCTTCTATGTCTTCCGAGTCAAATGAAGTTTGGCGACAATCATTTGAAAATAGTACGCTGGATGGGAATATTATGGGTAGAATTAAAAATTTGGATGATGGAACAGAGTTTCTGGTGGATGAACTAGATAAGGATGGAATGCTTAGTAGACTGCCTGAAGTGGGATCCAATCAATCTCCTAGTTTTGAAGGATTTCGGAGAACACTCGGCACATATCCTTTGCTACAACGATTTCTTAAGAGATATGCTAATGATGGAAGGGCTATAGTAGAAGCTAAAAGGAGTTGGCTGAAGAAATTGGGTTTGAAGGGAAGGGTTATTGATAGACAAGGGACAGCTGCCTCAAAGCCTTGTGATCTTGAATCAACAACCGGAGCAAAGATGCATAGAGTTAAAGTTCATCCATCCAAAAAGCACACCAAAGAATTATCTTCTCTCTTTACTGGACAAGAGTTTCTGGCTCATAAGGGATCGATTTTGACAATGAAATTCAGTCTTGATGGACAATATCTGGCAAGTGGTGGTGAAGATGGTATTGTGCGTGTGTGGAAGGTGATTGAGGATAACAGCTCTAACCAATTTGACATCCCAGACACCGACCCCTCATGTCTATATTTCACAATGAATCATCTTTCTGAACTAGCTTCTCTTGACGTGGATAAGAAGGGAATTGATAAAATGAAGAGACGCGGTACATCAGACTCCACATGTGTTGTTGTGCCACCAAAGGTGTTCAGGGTATTGGAGAAGTCTCTGCATGAGTTTGAAGGACATAACGGCGAGGTTTTGGATCTCTCGTGGTCCAAGAAAAGGGTTGGTATCATTAGTTTTCTATAATTCAGAGATGTTACACTCGTCCATACAATAGATGCGCCTTGAACTTGCATGTATTGAACTTGGTGAAGTCTAATTTTGCTTTCACCTCACTTTATATTTTTGCAGTTTCTATTGTCCTCTTCTGTTGATAAGACGGTTCGCCTTTGGCAAGTTGGATGCGATCGATGCCTGAGAGTTTTTTCTCATAATAATTATGGTGTGCCTCCTGCTGCCTGTTTTAATTTATTCTAACACATGTAGTATGATCAATGATTTGGCCACATTTAGTGGAGTTATCTCAGTATGATCTCAATTGTTTCTACCATTTTGTTTTTAGCTGTTCACTGATAGTTGTCACTGTTGCAGTGACTTCTGTTAATTTCAATCCTGTGGATGACAATTATTTCATCAGTGGCTCAATAGATGGTAAAGTTCGCATCTGGGAAGTGCTTGACTGTCAGGTTGTTGACTATACTGATATACGAGAGATAGTTACGGCTGCGTGTTATCGTCCTGGTGGAAAGGTCGCCAACCTTTTTGCTATTTGCTTCTGCAAAATAACTGAGATATTCAAAATGAGTTAATATTTAAACGTTCTCGTTGCTTGATAATGCAGGGAGGACTGGTTGGCACAATGTCAGGAAACTGCCTCTTTTTTGATATAACAGGTATGCATTTCTTCAAGCTTAAGCCAAGACATCTTAGTTATATACCAGATAGCTACTCTGCTGGAATCTCTAAAGCAGGTCTGCATGATGCTAATCAACAACCATGCTTCTTGTTTTGGGGGGGCCTGACACTCTTCTATTATGCTAATTAAGATGATTTGTTTAGAATTTTCTAGCATTGCTTTTATTGCAATCTTGTTCAGAATCACACACCTCCAATTTTCTTAGTTATTTGATTTTCTAAGTTGATTGGTTAAATTCCTTAGGTGACGGGTGAATTTATATTTGTATATTCTCTGAAACGTAAATAATCCAATCAATTTCCCATTTTTATACAGTAGTTCATGTTATATGCTGAAAAGAGCTGCCAGGCTGAACACCAAATGATCTTGGTTTTATGATGCAGATAATCGGCTGCAACTGGCTGCTCAAATATGCTTACAGGGAAAAAAGAAGCTACCAGGCAGGAGGATAACTGGCTTCGAGGTGGTTTACTTTTCACTCTTTTTTGTCGATAACTTGCTTCATTCTTGATATTCTGCTGGACAGAGACTCAATTATGTGTATTTTTTCTCTCCAGTTCTCCCCAAGCGACCCAAGCAAACTAATTGTCACTTCTGCTGATTCACTAGTCCGAGTGATATGTGGCCTGGATGTCATTTGCAAATTTAGGGGTTGGTTTCGTTTCCTCTATATTAACCCCTCTCTTCCTCCTTTTATGTCGCTTTAAACACTGTCAGTTTGGATGATCTTGCGAGTGAGATCGTCAATTTTTTGCACTGCACTGCGTCCAACCGTTCAATATTAATGGCTCATGGAATAGCATATGTTCTAGAGTTTGATTTTTCATTAGTTTGAAAGGTAACTTGTTTTCCCTTTCAGCTTCGAGCCTTCGGGCAAACCAGACTTCTGCGTCTTTTACCTCAGATGGAAAACATATTATCTCAACAAGTGAAGATTCTAGCGTCTACATCTGGAACTATACCGGCCAGGAAAGGACTTTTCGAACAAAAAACATTCAATCTTGCGAGAGCTTCTTGTCTCATAATGCATCTGTTGCTATACCTTGGCGTGGCATTGAAACCATTCCTGAAACGCTTTCATCCCCTGAAACAAGTGGGGACGTTAATAGTTTCCAAAGTGATCGTAGTTGTCCGAAATTTTGCGGAGAGCTAGAGCAGAAAAGGCTCTCCTCTTCTTCTCCATCAGTCTGTTTCTCTCTTGCCCGTGGATTTCTGTTGGAGTCTTTGTCAAAGGGATCCGCGACTTGGCCCGAGGAGAAACTTCCCAACTCAAGTCGGAAGGGAGCCTCACCTACAAAATCCAGACCCGAGTTCAAGTATTTGAAAAATGCTTGTCAGAATATGTTAAGCTCTCACTTGTGGGGTCTTGTTATTGTAACTGCAGGCTGGGACGGGCGGATCAGAACATACCTCAATTATGGTTTACCTCTTCGATTGTGAAAAAAACTAACCAAGGGTTTAATGAAAGATACAAGCTAGGTTATTTTCATGGTGAAAAAGGGTAACGCATAGTGGACTCTTCATACTTGTATAGCCCTATTGCCAACAACAAATTGCATGCTGGGTTTTTTTCTTTTTCAAAATGGATTCTTTGATTTGTTTCAGCCAAGATCGAATAGAATCTCATGGGCTGATTGGCCCGTTTTTTGAATTCGATTCATGTAAAAAATATCTAAGCAGTGAGCAACTGTGAAACCTGGGAAACAAATTTGTGCTGTCCAAAGGTTTTGTTCGCGGTCCTCGTTGTCCAATCCTAGGCTAGCAATCAGTCCCCAGATCTGGTTCTATCGTCAGTCCTATTCGACGCCTGAGCTGTTCTGTCCCATCCTGTGGCCCTATTCCGTGTGATATTTTCCTGGACATGATTTTTCATGGCCTGTCATTCCTGAACCTGATACTATAAACAAAGAAGAGCAGGGTAAGAAAAAAAAAAACATCAACAGCCGTTTGTTTTTCTTACTCGGACCACCTATTTTCCTCAGACCCTCTATCATTTTATTTGATTTACTAAACATGCGACATAAAATAAGGACCCACGATGTGATCACTTTAATTCGCCTTCCACATCGTAATTTTTTATTTAACTTTTTGAATGGAAACAAACTCATTAAAATCACATCGGGTGTCTCATGCGTTTTTTAAAATACGAGAATATCCCTACAACGTTAAATATGCTTGAGTCTAAACAATGGATTCCATCCACCTATGGGTTGAATTTTTTTATATCTAGTTTTAATATATATAATTTTTTATTTTTTATTTCGGTTTTATTCTTTTATTTTTTGGTTTAGTTTCGATTCCTTGATTTTTTTGGTCTTTTTGAGATAGTTCTTAATTTTTTGTTTGTGCCTATACACCTCTGCTTTTAGTTTACATTTTTAATTTTTAATTTTTATTGTTATTTTTATTTGTATTAAATGCAGTTTGCGTTAAAAAATATAGTAAGTTTAGTTTTAAAGATGTAAAATGAGAGTGAAACTCTCTTATGCATGTATAGTTAAACGTGAAATATTTGAAACACCTCGCAGGTAACTCTTTTATTTTATCTTATTTAAGGCTACTAATATTATTTTTACCGTGCACTAAAAATATATAATTACCAGGACACCCCCACTGACAATTATTGATTTTTGTCTTATTTGAGGGCATTATGGTTATTGCACTGTGCATAGAAATGAAAGAAATTGAAAAACTCCTATACCATGGCACTACTTTAAAAACTTTTTACATAATAAAATGAATATATTAAAAACTAATATACAATTATTATTATTATTATTATTATTATTATTGTAAATAATTTTGTTACAGTAATAATCAAAAATTTTATATGCTAATTATTTAACTCAGATATATAGCATCATAAAAAATCTAAGACCATTAACAATTTTTTGCATGTTAAAAAATTTGGCTATGGAAAAGTGTAGGGCGAGTGACTCGTATATTTTTTCATTGTAGATAATTGGGCACAATTTTTCTACCCGTTTTGTCTACGTGTGACTTCATATATTTTTTTATGTGATATTAAATATAAACTATCATACATAAAAAAGCCGCAAAAGTCAAATTTTAAGAAAAATAACAACAACTAATGAATTATTTTAAATATTATTTTCATTATTATTATCATGATTGTTAAATTGTCACAATTATTATAGCCAAGGTTGTCAAAATCGAGATTTTGACACGAATCGGAAGGGGCTCCGAAAAATCGGATCGTAAGATCGTACCCGAATTTGTCCGTACAAAAATCGTAAAATCACAGCTAAAATCGTGTAGGTAGAAAAATCATAAAATCGTAAGTAAAATATTTCTGAATATAATATAACATAATTATGGTCATAAAACTTCATTAGTTAAGGTTCATGCATGATTCAAAATAATTGAAAAATATATTACAAAATAATTATGTCCATAGAATTTCATTAGGTAAAAATTAACAAACTAAAAATAAATATTTTGTTGATGTGATATATAAATTACAATCAGTCTCATGACCGTCATTTTCTTGTTATTTTTAATACATTAATCAAAAACATTATTATTGAAAGGATTATCAGTATTAATAAGAGTAAGTTATATAATTAAATAATTGCTTTTGAAAAACCCTCCAACAATAAAATTATTATTTTTAATTATATTTAAATTAAAAAATGAATTTAAATATAATTAAAAGACCCACAATATTTGAGATTTGAAATTTAAACTACTTATTTTATGTTTTTGAAGTAATTGTATATTTTTTTATGGTTGTTGTATTTAAAATTAATTAATGTTATTTATTATCTTAAATTAATAAGATTTTTTTTAAAAATATTTTTTATGCTAACTATTTTTATGCTAATTATTATTATTATTATTATTATTATTATTATTATAAATTTATAACCCCCCGTAATATACCTAATTACCTTTTTTTTTTGCTGAAATCATTACTCTTCATTCTCCCGTGCTCTAGCAATTTCGCTCCCTAGACCACTACCATGTAGTTAGGTCCGCCCAACCCTAAATCCCTAATTCCCTTCTCCCACGCCGCCGCCCACCCTCATCTCTTCATCTTCTCCATTTTTTTTTCTTCCTCCTCATCCTCTTCTCCTTCACAGTTCACTACTTCACTCTCTTCCAGTCTTCCTCCTCCCGAGTCACAGGTAGCGCCTAGGAAAGCACGGACGAGCCACATGCCTCCTCTTCTCCTTCACTCTCTTCCAGGCTTTCATTTTTTTATGCTAGTTTTGTTTTTTTGCTGAGAAGAGAAGAGAAGATTTGGATTTCAGTCTGAGAGGTGAGAGCTTCGCAGTGAATTGAGATTTCTCAAATGAAAAATTGGAATTGAAGAAAACAGAAAGCCCTTCGCCCCGTGTTGCGCACAGTAAAATATAATGAACTCGTAAAATTGGACCGATCCGGTCCGATTTTACGAGTCAACCCGATTTTGACCGGTTTCGATTTTTCTTTCCGGTTCAACCAGGTTAGCTAGCCAACTCGCAAACTCGTACGAGTTTGCGAGTTGACTCGCGAGTTTGACAACCATGATTATAGCTGTTATTATAATCATTATTATACATAATTAATATTTTAATTACTATTGTCATACTATCGCAAACACTATTATTATTGTTAGAAAAAAAATTAAAATATTTTTTTATAAGATTTATTCTTAATATTATTATATTAAAAGTATTTCAGAACATTGACATTAAATTAATTTGAGTTTTTTTTAAAAAAAATCAAAACTCAGGTCATTTATTTATAATTTTAATGGCGTTAATATTAAACAAATATCAAAATATATAATTAATCTAACATATTTATAAGACAAAAAAACCTTACAAAATATCATTATCATTATTTTGAATGTCTTATCTATAATAATTAGAAATTTTAACACCTAAAAATATTAACAAAAAAGAAATTAAAAAATAAAATCAATGAGAAAACAAAAATAAATATTATTAGCTTAAAAAACATTATTTGACTTTAAGAATAAATACAAATAATAAAAAAACAAAAAAAAAGAACAAAGAGAAAAAATAATAAATATTAATTTTCAAATGATCACCAAAAGAAATTAAAATTTAAGAACAAAATATAAAAAAATACACCCTTAACAAAAAAAGAAAATAATAAAAATTAAAAACAAAAAACTAAGAGCATATACGTACAAATATGGATAAAAATAGGAACCATTTCATAAATATATTTAAAAAAATAAAGGAATTAAAATAAAATCAAAGATTAAAAGTATAAGGGCCAAAATAAAAAATAAATATATAATCAATTTCAATCCAAGGACAAAATTGAAACAAATCCAAATTTTGATACCAAAAATATTAAAAGATTTAAAACCAATTCAGAAATTAAAAGTCTGAGGAATGAAATGAAACATAAATATATTTGATGAAAGCTAGCCGGACACCCCGATTATAAAAAAAAAGTGAGTCCGGAGATTAGTCGTGGTGCGTGCAGACTGACTTAGACACCCTGGTTATAAAAAAAACAAAAAAAATGTATAAGTGGGAAAAAAACCAAAAAAATTGTAAGAAAAATGGATTTGGAGATTAGTCATGGTGCGTGTAAGCTGGCCCTGCCACCCCGGTTATAAAAAAAATGTATAAGTGGGAAAAAAAATGGGTTCGGGGATTAGTCATGGTGCGCGCTGGCTGACTTAGACACCCTGGTTATAAAAAAACAAAAAAAAAATGTATAAGTGGAAAAAAAAAACAAAAAAAATGTAAAACAAAATGGATCCGGAGATTAGTCATGGTGCGTGTAAGCTGGCACTGCCACCCCGGTTATTAAAAAAAATATATAAGTGGGAAAAAAAGGAAAAAAAGGGTTCGGGGATTAGTCGTGGTGCGCGTAAGCTGACCCGGACAACCCAGTTATAAAAAACAAAAAAAAATGTATAAGTGGGAAAAAAACAGAAAACAAATGTAAAAAAAAAGTGCGTTCGGGGATTAGTCGTGGTGCGTGTAAGCTGACCCGGACACCTTGGTTATAAAAAAACAAAAAAAAAATGTATAAGTGGGGGAAAATGTAAAAAAAAAAAAAGTGGATCTGGAGATTAGTTGTGGTGCGCTTAAGCTAGCTTGGACACCCCGATTATATATAAAAAAGGACAGCCCTATTATAAAAAAAATATATAAGTGGGGAAAAAAACACGAAAAAAAAGTAAGAAAAAAAGGTCTGGAGATTAGTCATGGTGCGCGAAGCCCGAACATCCCAGTTAAAAAAACAAAAAAAAGACAGCCCGGTTATATTAAAAAAAAACACTGAAAGGTAGAGCACTGTCGCAATCCACAGTGAAATATGTGGGGAGCTACAGTGCTTTCTCCACACCGTTTGTATGGATAACGTGTCAATGAAATCTTGTTAATAATTTTATATATATATATATATAAAATAAAAACTATGTTTTATTTTTCTTGCCAAGTCTGAACATACTACATATATCAAAATGACTATATGCAAAATATTTTATTTGTATCAACTTTATGATAAAAATGTAAATTCCCTTACCATTCAGATGCCTAATAAATTTACAACCAAACTTTTATAGCTGAGATACATAAACGTACTTTAATTTTAACAGTCCAAAATTTGAGAGTTCGGTACTTTTCAGGACATTTAAAACAAAATAAAATCAGAAGCAACACATTCAATCACCACAAAAAAATCAGCTAGATAGGAGAGAAAAATACATGATCCAAAGTAAACCCTATTTGGGAATAATTAAGGAGAGAAGCGCTTCACTTTGGGCAAGGATCTCCCAGTGGACATCATCACGTGTCTGAATATAGCATTATTATATTGCAGTATCATGATTATCATCTGCCCTTCTTTCCAAATCTAGCAATCGATTCGGTAGTAATGGTCCCAGATATCAACATGCTGGAGTCGTCTTTATCGTGTGTTTATGTTTTTCTGCGAGCACTGTATCCTACGGGATGTACCATGAAGAAAGAGAGATTCCTTTTGCGTGGTCCTTCCATGGAAAATTGACCTCCATTTCCACGAGATTTACGTATCTTTTGAATTATGCATGTCCGCAAAATCCACCAATCGATGGGCTGGAAAACAGTTTGCATTCTCAATACTCTATTTATTTATTTTTTTAAAAAGAAAAAAATGAATGCGACCATAGTGACTAAAGTTATCAGATGCACCCCACACAAACATAACAAATTAAATTGCCTGCCACCTATCTTAAATGTTGATGTAGCTACAAGACCCAGCCCCAGAGATAATGGCAGACATAGTAATCTAAGGTTGATTCTCTTCTGCTATCCCGCTTTACAAATCAAATTATATACCACCAAAAAACCCTAATTACACTCATCGTTTGGGCTAAGCATTTCAAGATGCAAAAAGTTCATTTCATTTCCATTTTAATCACTCACACTAGAGAAACCACAGATGTTCAAAACCATCCATAATGGATTGTGTCACCGATGGATTAACCTAAAATCACCAACATATAAGTTATAAGTTATGTCGGTGAATTCATTGGTCTATATCAAAACAATTCATAACTCTTTGTGATTCTTCAAGAAAAACATATCTATATTACCAACGGAACCACCGATATTCCAGCGGTGGCGCGTGGAATCACGCGTCGCCAGTGATGGCGGCACGTGAGATGACGAGCCAGCAGTGTTCCTACGTTGCCTTCATTGTTAACAGTGTTCCCGAGATGGTTCATTTTGAAATTTTAGATGTTTATTTGTTTTGTTTACATTGTTATTATTCTTTTTATTTCTCGTAAATGTTATGTAATGTGTAAAATGTAACAAAAAATGTAATGAAAAAGAGAATGGTGTTTGTATTGTATTTTAAAAATATAAAAAATAAACAAAAATATAAAAATTGCATTAAAAAAACATAAAACAAAAAAAAGCAAAATTTGTTATTTTCGTACACAAGGCCGAATTTCAAGTTTTTTTTCCAAGCATATTTTTCAAAAAAATAACAAATATAACATCTTTCTCATGTTTTGAAACAAAAATTGGATATCATAATCAGTTTACGATTATCCGTTGGAATTTGGCCAAAATATATAAAAAAACAATAATTTTGTTTTAGCTATCGCGGTGTGTAAAATTATATTGTAAAGTAACCCGTAGATAGTGTTAAAGGCTTTTTTTAAATGCGGTGAATTTTTTTAAAACTTTAGAATGATCAGTTTTTTGACTCTCAATGAGGTAGAGACTCTCTTACGGAGAGAGATCTATCTCGAGCTTTAGGAAGACCAATGAATAAAATTTAACTTAAAAAAACAATCAAACAACAATGCAGCTTACCTTAGATAGAAGTGATGCGTCTTCTCCTTGCATAAGAAGTCCCCTTACTTGACCCTCGCAGATCATTAAATTTTATAATGACTTAAATACTAGATGATGACTCTTAAATTTTATAGTCATGATTTTATAACTATAAAACCCTTCTTTTACCGTGCTATGTTCCACCTCCAGGAATGTTAGAGTGCGAAGTGCAAAAAAACACCATTCGCTACACTAATGCCTTGTTTGTTTCAAGGAAACTGAATTCCTGGAATTCAGTTTCCTCACTTTCCAGTGTTTGGCAACACTTGGGAAAGTTAGTCAAATGAAAGTGTTTTCCTCAACTTTCCGGTCAACCCTAAAAATACCCTTCACCCGCGGAAAGTGTTTTCCTTTCCTGCACAAAAGGAAAACACTTTCCTCTCTTTCCCTCATCTCTCTTTCGTCTCTTTCCCTCATCTCTCTGTAACCCAGCACCCTCTTCCCCACATTTCTTTCAAACCCAGCACAGGACCTCTGTGTCCTCTCGTCTCTCGCCTCCTCTCGCCTCCCTCTCAGTCCCTGACCCTCTGCTTACCAAAAGCCACCTCAACACAAATACCAGCGGCCACACCTCCTGGTGGAAGCCATTCACCCCTGTTGAAACCGTTTACTTACACGTTAATGATGACCCTGGGTCTGTTCTTTGCTATTGTTTGATTTTTCTTATTCTTATTGTTCACAATAGGATTTGCCCTTCAACAATATCATTTTCATGCGTCCCAATAGGCATTCGTTTTCCAGCTATTGTATACACCAAGATGGAAAGCATTGTTGGCTTCCTATTATGTTTGGTTAATTATATTTGGTCCAAAATGAAATGTTGGCAAAAGCATTTATGGCAAAAACACCCAAATATATAACTCTTAACATAAACTAATTTGGCTTTCTTAATATGAAAAAAAAAACTTATTTTAAGCTTTTAAAATTGAATAAGTTTTACTTACAAAATATTTCACAATCTTATTTCTCTATAATATAATATGACATATATTGATATATTTTATAAAATAAGCTATGTATGAATATAGGATATAATAAAAAATTTCATCATTATACTTTTTAGATTTCATTTTTTAATTTTAAGTGATTAAATATTGTATATTAAATATTTTATATATATTAGATAAACTTGAAAAAATTAATAATTTATTAATAAATTATTTTCCAGTTCATTTTCCATGACACAAACAAACACTAGAAAGTGTTTTCCAGTTCATTTTCCATAACACTGCCAAACATCGGAATTCACTTTCCCTAGAATTCACTTTCCAAAAAAAAACCACTTTCCAGCAAACAAACGGGCCTAACTACCACTGTGATCATATGCTTCAACATTGGCTCGAGGAAGGGCAAAGAAATAATAGACCTTGAAGGGCAGATAAAGGTACGAGAAAGTTGGTTAAGCTTATCTCCACTTATCACCTCACATTTTGGAAACCGAAAATATATATCTACCCCAGCAGGAGACACAAAGCCAGGAGTGAGTTAAATACACACCACTCAAAGACCCTATATATTTCTTCTCATATTTTGATTCTTAAAGTCAGTAAAAAGTCTAGAAAAGTTCCCACGCTTGTGGATTTATGAAACAATGCTGTAGTTTCCTGCTTCCCAGAATGTATCTGATCTCATTTTGCTGAACAGTTTGTACTGCACGCTATAAATTTCAATCTCGAAATGGGAAGAGCTCCATATTGCTCTAAAGATGGTTTGTATAGAGGTCCATGGACTACTAAAGAAGACACACTGCTCATTAACTACATCCAGGCACATGGTGAAGGCCATTGGAGATCATTGGCTAAGAAAGCTGGTAAGTGATCATGTAACTAGATCTCTCTTTCCAAGAGCTTACTATTTAGTATATGATGAACGAGATGCATCTAGGCGACTGTCAATAAGTTGAGTTTCTGATTTTGCTAGTGTTTTTGTTTGCGTATGAATGAAGGGCTGCTTCGATGTGGGAAGAGTTGCAGGCTAAGATGGTTGAATTACCTCCGGCCTGATATCAAGAGAGGGAACATCACTCCTGATGAGGATGACCTTATCATCCGTTTGCACTCTCTGCTTGGCAACCGCTGGTCTCTCATTGCGGGGAGGTTGCCGGGCCGAACTGACAATAAAATCAAGAACTACTGGTACTCTCACCTCAGCAAAAGACTGATGAAGAACAGCACGGCAGGAAATAAGTCCCAGTGCATGGGGGGGTCAGCTGGAAAGAGAAGGGGCGACAAAAGGAAGCAAAAGGAGGACAGCGATGGCATTAGCGGTCGAAATGGGGAGGCTGCTGCAAAGATCAAGATTTATCTCCCCAAGGCGATAAAGGCTTGTCCATCCTCATGTACAAAAAATCTCAGTAATATTCAAAGCATGATTGGGTCATCACCTCGTAACGTTGAAGTTGTCGATCATATCATGTCTGGACTTAAAGCTGCTAACAATGGCGGACAGGGTTGGGGTTCGAATAATGAAGAACTCGATGGTCTTGTTTGGGACCTTGATTCCTCGTATCCAATTCCTTTACAGAACGATATTATGCTTGATGACATCTTTGGGGAATTCCAGCAACTCCTCAAGGAAGATGGTATTATGGATTCCTTTGTGGATTCTCTTTTGGCTTAATGTTTTTCTAATAAAAGGATGTGGATTCCAGGTGATGTCTTGACAACAAAGATTTTCATTGTTTGTTTACCATCTGTCAATCTGCTAGCTTGAGTTAAGGTTAAACTATTGAGTTTGATTTTGATCAATGTTTGTGTTTAATGTATCGAAGAGCATCAATATTTATATAAACATCTTGGATATTTGGGGTTATACCATTTCTGTTCTTCTAAAATATAATATATAATGGTAAGAAAAGAACATACAATTAATAACTTCTGCTTTTAAGAGTTCTATGAAATTACAGTCTCAGCATGCATTGTCAGTGTGTATATATATGTATGTATATATATTACCTAAAATCATTTCTTTTAAATTATCTTCCATTAAATTATTAGATTCCATCGTAAGTTCCAAAAACCCTATAGTGTAGATTTCATTTTCACTCGGAGTATAAAATGTTTAGGACTACGTAATTAAAATATCCCTCTCCTATTATATCATAATGGTAATAGTTCGAGTTAAGAACTCAAATTTGCTTCATTAAAGAAGAAGTTACTAAATATACAAATGATGGATTAAACTAAGAAGTATATATGTTATTTATTCAGGTATGAATATTTCTATCATTTTTATTTTCCCCATTAGGCTAAACTCTCTTTTAATTATATATTTTTCTGAATACATCATCTCTCTCCTATCATGGAAGAGAAATTATTCCTTTAGAATTCATAGTTTTTGGATGTTAATTTAGTATCTTCAACACCCACCCATAATTTAATTACTAGTGGACAGGAGCAAGTGGAAGTGTGGAACCACATGCAACATGCTAGTGAGAGTTTGATGTTGTCGAGATTTTAGAAACCATGACAATCCTATCCAGAAGTCGTATTCAAACTCCTCTACCTTCAGAATATGGGTTATTTTTTGATATGACAAAGGATTTCGACCATATATTCCACGGGTTCTTAAGCTTCACAGCAGGACGGGCACCTGCTAATTGATTATTATTTTTTAATAATTAATTATTACATCCATCGAATAATAAAACAGACGTGCATATTAATTTCCATACGTGTCACGTCAAGAAGTTCACCTTACCTTGTCTCAGTGTCTTGTCGAAATCACTTACTGTACTAAATTAAAATGGACTTGCAACTAATAAATCACGAGATGAAATCCCTTTTTTTCAAAGAATGCCAAGTGATTTCATTGGTCAAGTCAATTGGGCATCCAGAACAAAAATTAAGCAATAAATATGTTTTTTAATTGCTAATTTAATTGGATAAGAAGTGAATTTGTGGGCCTGGGTGGGCCCTCAAACATGCGCGTGCTAATATTTTCCATATCCGTTTCAAAATCCTGCCCACCCAAGTAAGGAATCCAATCGTGGCCGTGCGATCTAGAAATTCCCCATTACAAAATAGCTAAAAGAGCTCGGGTTGGTACTGTAAACTTAGAGACAATTCATTATGGACTGGTCATTTTTCGGTCGTGCGTCGCGCGAGTTCGTCCGTTTATATTTCACAATGAATCATCTTTCTGAACTAGCTTCTCTTGACGTGGATAAGAAGGGAATTGATAAAATGAAGAGACGCGGTACATCAGACTCCACATGTGTTGTTGTGCCACCAAAGGTGTTCAGGGTATTGGAGAAGTCTCTGCACGAGTTTGAAGGACATAACGGCGAGGTTTTGGATCTCTCGTGGTCCAAGAAAAGGGTTGGTATCATTAGTTTTCTATAATTCAGAGATGTTACACTCGTCCATACAATAGCTGCGCCTTGAACTTGCATGTATTGAACTTGGTGAAGTCTAATTTGCTTTCACCTCTCTTTATATTTTTGCAGTTTCTATTGTCCTCTTCTGTTGATAAGACGGTTCGCCTTTGGCAAGTTGGATGTGATCGATGCCTGAGAGTTTTTTCTCATAATAATTATGGTGTGCCTCCTGCTGTCTGTTTTAATTTATTCTAACACATGTACTATGATCAATGATTTGGCCACATTTAGTGGAGTTATTTCAGTATGATCTCAATTGTTTCTACCATTTTGTTTTTAGCTGTTCACTGATAGTTGTCACTGTTGCAGTGACTTCTGTTAATTTCAATCCTGTGGATGACAATTATTTCATCAGTGGCTCAATAGATGGTAAAGTTCGCATCTGGGAAGTGCTTGACTGTCGGGTTGTTGATATTGGAAGATATTGGAAGGAGCTGAAGGTTAACCAGCAGATAATCAAGGGTGCCTTCAATATTGGAAGGAGCTGGAGGGTAACCAGCAGATAATCAAGGGTGCCTTCTGTAAATGCTATTTTCGTGTAATTTCAGCAGCCTGCACTGCTGCATCATAGGCATAGGGCAGTGTAGCTAAATTCTCTTTTACTGTGCATAGATTCCTGGGATGAGAAGTCTTGTCTTCATCCTGTTAGGATTTCTCCTTTCCTGTAAAGAGGACTAGCCTCCATTATAAATATCACTTCATGTTCTGTAATGCAGCTATGACAAATACATAATACAACAAAGAAATCTTCTTTTTGATTTCTTCATGGTATCAGAGCAAGGGAAATAGGGAAAATTATTTTGCATCTCTTCTGCATTATCTCCATTTTTCTCTTCTGCATTTTCTACACAAATGGCTGAAGATCACTCATCTGCATTTGAAGCAGAAAGTTCACAGGTCATTCCAGCAGCCAATGTTTCTGAGGTAGATGTAAACCCAAATCAAAGATTAAGCTCAGTCTTATTGAATGAGTTTAATTATCTGCCTTGGTCAAGGTCAGTATCTCTTGCATTAGGAGGAAGATCCAAACTTGGGTTTATAAATGGAAACATTGCAGCTCCAGAAGCTGGTTCATCAGGTTATGAATCATGGCTTAGCAAGGATCAGCTGGTGATGTCATGGCTCTTGAATTCTATGGAGCGAAAACTAGCTGAAATATTTTGTTACTCAGAATCATCACTCACGTTATGGGAAACTGTCAAGGAAATGTATGGCAGTCAGAACAATGCTGCAAGAGTCTTTCAATTAAAAAAAGACATATCCAATCTGCAGCAAGAAGGAAAGCCGTTTGTACAACTTCTTGGTTGCATGAAGAGCAAATGGAATGAACTGGAAACATATCGTCCTCATACCACTGATTCATCTATGCTACTGAAGAGGGCTGAAGAAGATAAGATATTTCAACTCTTGTCTAGTCTTGATTCAGAGCATGAAGACTTGCGAAGTCACATACTTATGAACCCAGAACTGCCCACATTCAGCAATATATGTTCAACCATTTAACGTGAAGAAGTTCGAAGAAAAGTCATGAATATTGGTATAAAACCAATGTATCCGAAGCAAGAGCATTCATAACCAATGACAAACGCTACAAAGGGAAGCATCCACACTTAAAGTGTCAACACTGTAACTATTCTGGGCATGCTAAGGAGACTTGCTGGATTTTACATCCACAATTAAAGCCAGAATTCATGAAAGAAAACAAGGGAGAACACAGGGGATTACAAAGGCCCATGCGATCCTTCCACAAGGCTAACAATGCATCTGTTTCCACATCCAAGGGAAGTGACAATCTGAACAACTTCACGTCAAATCCAGCTGCACTTATAAATGAGTTTGCAACATATCTTCAAGGGAAAAATGGAGGGGCTGGAGCTCACACAACTAGCACCGAAGAGGGAAACTCATCAGCATTACTGAGCAAATTTGCTGGTTTTCTAGCAGACACTGAATGCATCCCTCAACAAGAAATGCCAGGTATTATCAATGCCTTTAAAACTGCTCTTGATATAAATATGTTGCATGATTTTTAGGTCGTAGATTCGGGTGCCACAAATCACATAACCAACCATATATCTAAGCTTCATAAGTTTGAAAAATTAGCCACACCTTCTCAAGTCTCAATTGCAAATGGTGAAGGTGCAGATATTTTAGGAAAGGGAAAAATCAATCTAATATCAGAAGATATTGAGTCAATAGCCTTATATGTTCCCACCTTTCCATTCCAACTTCTATCTATGGGGAAAATCACAAATAACTTAAACTGTTTAGCCATATTTTCTCCTCACAATGTCATTTTTCAGGATTGTATCACCAAGAGGACGATTGGTGAAGGGTTTTATCTAGATGGTCTTTACTACATATCAAAACATAGTTCCAGAGTTTTTCAAGCCAAGTCCATCTCCCTTCAAGATAACCAATTGTGGCATCAATGTTTAGCTCATCCATCTCAGCCAGTTCTGTCATCTTTATTTCCGAAACTAGGAACTTCATCCATTCCATGTGAAATCTGTCATATGTCTAAGGGTACTAGACTACCTTTTAGCTCATCTTTATCTAGGTCTAATAAGAAATTTGAGCTTGTTCATTCGGATGTATGGGGGCCAACAAGTGAATCTTTTGATGGATTCAAATATTTCATAACTTTTGTGGATGATTTTTCGAGAACTACATGGTTGTATTTGTTAAGATCTAAAACTGAAGTTATGGAAGTTTTTACAGATTTTCATAAGCTTGTTACAAACCATTTTGCTTCTAAAATTCACACCCTAAGGTCTGATAATGGCTCCGAATATATGTCTCATATCATGTCAAAATATTTGAGCAATCATAGCATTATGCATCAAACAAGCTGTACTGGTACTCCTCAGCAAAACGACATCGCAGAAAGAAAGAACCGTGATCTTCTTGAAAAAACCAGAGCTTCAATGCTTCAAATGAATGTCCCAAAAAATTTTTGGTCTCAAGGAGTTATGGAAGCTGCATACCTTATTAACAGACTTCCCAGCCGTGTCTTAGGGTTTCAATCACCCATAGAGATTATGAAAGGAAGAAAAGTTGATATTTCTCATCTTAGAGTATTCAGCTGCATTTGTTTTGTTCATGTTCAGTCTCAGCATAGAGATAAATTGGATCCTAGATCTGTTAAATGCATGTTTCTTGGTTATTCATCCACACAAAAGGGATACAAATGTTATAATCCTCAACTTAGGAAAACAATTGTATCTAAAGATGTTCGATTCCATGAAACTAACCCTTTTTTCAGCAAGCTACCTGAAACTACAAGTCACGTGGAAGGTGTCTTGGATCTATTTCCACTGCCAAGAATGGAGCTCAATATTTCTTCCCAGAACAACAAGGGAGATGAGACAACTCAAAGTGCAGGCTCTTTGCATATAGAGGGTATAAACGGTGGGATGAATACAGAAGATGACAGTAGTGAAGGTGGTAACAGTCATATTGAACCTCAAAATGAAGTTCAAGAAGTGCATGATGATGAGAATGAGCTGTTGAATGAGCATGAGTCAACAACAGCAGCTCCCAGGCGTAATCCCATACGTGACAGAAAGCCTCCAACGAAGTTTAAAGATTTTGTCCCCTACAAATCTAAGCACCCAATCTCTCAGTATATGTCATACCAAAAGGTGACTCCTTCACATGCTGCATTTCTAAATATTATTTCAAACTGCAGAGAGCCTCAAAATTTTCATGACGCCAACAACCAATAAGTATGGAGAGAGGCAATGCAAGAAAAAATTAAAGCTTTAGATCATCATCGAACTTGGAGCATCACCACTCTTCCAGCAGGAAAAAGGGCAGTAGGGTGTAAGTGGATATATAAGATCAAATTTAATTCAGATGGGTCCATTGAGAGGCACAAAGCAAGGTTAGTGGCTTGGGGATTCACTCAAACATTTGAGGTGGATTATAAAGAAACATTTGCACCAGTTGCTAAGATGAACACAGTAAGGGTTCTATTGTCTATTGCGGTCAACAAGGCATGGTCTATTTATCAAATGGACGTGAAGAATGCTTTTTTGCACGGTGACCTTGAAGAAGAAGTCTACATGAAATTGCCACCAGGTCATCCTCAAACTTATAGACCCGATTTAGTTTGCAAATTGCACAAATCAATTTATGGACTGAAATAATCTCCCCGAGCATGGTACGCCAAGCTCAGTTCAGTACTAGAAAGCATTGGGTTCAAACGAAGTAATGCGGACTCATCACTATTTGTTCGCACTAGGGATATGGGAAAATTGGTGGTGCTGATATATGTTGATGACTTAATCATAACGGGGGATAATGCTGACGAGATCTCCAAGCTTAAGCAATCTCTTCACCAACGATTTGACATTAAAGATCTTGGTATCTTGAAGTATTTTCTTGGAATAGAGATTGTAACGTCACACAAGGGATTATTTCTAAATCAGAGGAAATATGTTCTCGATCTGCTCAACGAAGCTAACATGAGCAACTCTAAACCAGCTATTACTCCTCTTGATTGCAAGCTCAAGCTCAGCTTAGACGACACTCCTCTTACAAATATTTGTTACTATCAACGACTTGTGGGTAAGTTGATCTATCTCACCATCACACGACCTGACATACAGTATGCAGTAAGTATTGCGAGTCAATTCATGCAATTTCCCATAGTGGAACATTTGAATATTGTTAAAAGGATTTTACGCTACTTAAAAGGGTCAGTGGGTCGAGGTATCATCATGAAAAAGAATGAGAGCACCACCATCCTCGGCTATTGTGATGCTGATTGGGCAGGAAACGCAATTGATCGCAAGTCCACAACTGGTTACTGTACTTTTATAGGAGGGAACTTGGTCACTTGGAAAAGCAAAAAGCAAACAGTCATCGCCAGATCAAGTGCCGAAGCTGAATATAGAGCCATGGCTTCAACTGCGTGTGAATTAATATGGCTAAAGGGTCTGTTATCTGATTTAGGGGTGTCTTCACCTTCTTCTATGTCTTTATTTTGTGATAATCAAGCAGCCATGCATATAGCATCGAATCCAGTTTTTCATGAGAGAACGAAACACATTGAAGTTGATTGTTATTATATTCGGGAGCAAGTTCAATCACAAGCCATTCAAACAATTTATACCAGAAGCATTGATCAGTTGGCAGACATTTTTACCAAACCTTTGGCTTCTCAACATTTTCAACGTCTGCTATCCAAGCTTGGCTCCATCAATCTTCTGGATCCAGCTTGAGGGGGAGTATTGGAAGATATTGGAAGGAGCTGGAGGTTAACCAGCAGATAATCAAGGGTGCCTTCAATATTGGAAGGAGCTGGAGGGTAACCAGCAGATAATCAAGGGTGCCTTCTGTAAATGCTATTTTCGTGTAATTTCAGCAGCCTGCACTGCTACATCATAGGCATAGGGCAGTGTAGCTAAATTCTCTTTTACTGTGCATAGATTCCTAGGATGAGAAGTCTTGTCTTCATCCCGTTAGGATTTCTCCTTTCCTGTAAAGAGAACTAGCCTCCATTATAAATATCACTTCATGTTCTGTAATGCAGCTATGACAAATACATAATACAACAAAGAAATCTTCTTTTCGATTTCTTCAGTTGACTATACTGATATACGAGAGATAGTTACGGCTGCGTGTTATCGTCCTGGTGGAAAGGTCGCCAACCTTTTTGCTATTTGCTGCTGCAAAATAACTGAGATATTCAAAATGAGTTAATATTTAAACGTTCTCGTTGCTTGATAATGCAGGGAGGACTGGTTGGCACAATGTCAGGAAACTGCCTCTTTTATGATATAACAGGTATGCATTTCTTCAAGCTTAAGCCAAAACATCTTAGTTATATACCAGATAGCTACTCTGCTGGAATCTCTAAAGCAGGTCTGCATGATGCTAATCAATAACCATGCTTCTTGTTTTGGGGGGGCCTGACACTTCTATTATGCAAATTAAGATGATTTGTTTAGAATTTTGTAGCATTGCTTGTATTGCAATCTTGTTCAGAATCACACACCTCCAATTTTCTTAGTTATTTGATTTTCTAAGTTGATTGGTTAAATTCCTTAGGTGACGGGTGAATTTATATGTGTATATTCTCTGAAACGTAAATAATTCAATCAATTTCCCATTTTTATACAGTAGTTCATGTTATATGCTGAAAAGAGCTGCCAGGCTGAACACCAAATGATCTTGGTTTTATGATGCAGATAATCGGCTGCAACTGGCTGCTCAAATATGCTTACAGGGAAAAAAGAAGCTACCAGGCAGGAGGATAACTGGCTTCGAGGTGGTTTACTTTTCACTCTTTTTTGTCGATAACTTGCTTCATTCTTGATATTCTGCTGGACAGAGACTCAATTATGTGTATTTTTTCTCTCCAGTTCTCCCCAAGCGACCCAAGCAAACTAATTGTCACTTCTGCTGATTCACTAGTCCGAGTGATATGTGGCCTGGATGTCATTTGCAAATTTAGGGGTTGGTTTCGTTTCCTCTATATTAACCCTTCTCTTCCTCCTTTTATGTCGCTTTAAACACTGTCAGTTTGGATGATCTTGCGAGTGAGATCGTCAATTTTTTGCACTGAACTGCGTCCAACCTTTCAATATTAATGGCTCATGGAATAGCATATGTTCTAGCGTATGATTTTTCATTAGTTTGAAAGTTAACTTGTTTTCCCTTTCAGCTTCGAGCCTTCGGGCAAACCAGACTTCTGCGTCCTTTACCTCAGATGGAAAACATATTATCTCGACAAGTGAAGATTCTAGCGTCTACATCTGGAACTATACCGGCCAGGAAAGGACTTTTCGAACAAAGAACATTCAATCTTGCGAGAGCTTCTTGTCTCAAAATGCATCTGTTGCTATACCCTGGCGTGGCATTGAAACCATTCCTGAAACGCTTTCATCCCCTGAAACAAGGGGGGACGTTAATAGTTTCCAAAGTGATCGTAGCTGTCCGAAATTTTGCGGAGAGCTAGAGCAGAAAAGGCTCTCCTCTTCCTCTCCCTCAGTCTGTTTCTCTCTTGCCCGTGGATTTCTGTTGGAGTCTTTGACAAAGGGATCCGCGACTTGGCCCGAGGAGAAACTTCCCAACTCAAGTCAGAAGGCAGCCTCACCTACAAAATCCAGACCCGAGTTCAAGTATTTGAAAAATGCCTGTCAGAATATGTTAAGTTCTCACTTGTGGGGTCTTGTTATTGTAACTGCAGGCTGGGACGGGCGGATCAGAACATACCTCAATTATGGTTTACCTCTTCGATTGTGAAAAAAACTAACCAAGGGTTTAATGAAAGATACAAGCTAGGTTATTTTCATGGTGAAAAAGGGTAACGCATAGTGGACTCTTCATACTTGTATAGCCCTATTGCCAACAACAAATTGCATGCTGGGTTTTTTTCTTTTTCGAAATGGATTCTTTGATTTGTTTCAGTCAAAGATCGAATAGAATCTCATGGGCTGATTGGCCCGTTTTTTGAATTCGATTCATGTAAGAAATATCTAAGCAGAGAGCAACTGTGAAACCTGGGAAACAAATTTGTGCTGTCCAAAGGTTTTGTTCGCGGTCCTCGTTGTCCAATCCTAGGCTAGCAATCAGTCCCCAGATATCGTCAGTCCTATTCGACACCTGAGCTGTTCTGTCCCATCCTGGGGCCCTATTCCGTGTGATGTTTTCCTGGACATGGATTTTCATGGCCTGTCATTCCTGAACCTGATACTATAAACAAAGAAGAGCAGGGTAAGAAAAAGACAAAACATCAACAGCAGTTTGTTTTTCTTACCCGGCCCACCTATTTTCCTCAGACCCTCTATCATTTTATTTGATTTACTATGGTCCCACGATGTGATCACATTAATTCGCCTTCCACATCGTAATTTTTTATTGAACTTTTTGAATGGAAACAAACTCATTAAAATCACACCGGGTGTCTCATGCGTTTTTTCAAATACGAGAATATCCCTACAACGTTAAATATGCTTGATTTTTTTGTCTTTCTGAGATAGTTTTTAATTTTTTGTTTGTGTCTATACACCTCTGCTTTTAGTTTACATTTTTTATTTTTTATTTTTATTGTTATTTTTATTTGTATTAAATACAGTTTGCGTTAAAAAACATAGCAAGTTTAGTTTTAAAGGTTTAGAATGAGAGTGAAACTCTCTTATGCATGTATAGTTAAACGTGAAATATTTGAAATACCTCGCAGGTAACTCTTTTATTTATCTTATTTAAGGCTACAAATGTTATTTTTACCGTGCACTAAAAATATGAAATTACCAGGACACCCCCACTGACAATTATTGATATTTGTCTTATTTGAGGGCATTATAGTTATTGCACTGTGCATAGAAATGAAAGAAATTGAAAATACTCCTATACCATGGCACTACTTTAAAAACTTTTTACATAATAAAATGAATATATTAAAAACTAATATACAATTATTATTATTATTATTATTATTATTATTGTAAATAATTTTGTTTCAGTAATAATCGAAAATTTTATATGCTAATTATTTAACTCAGATATATAGCATCATAAAAAATCTAAGACCATTAACAATTATTTACATGTTAAAAAATTTGGTTATGGAAAAGTGTAGGGCAAGTGACTCATATATTTTTTCATTGTAGATAATTGGGCACAATTTTTCCACCCGTTTTGTCTACGTGTGACTTCATATATTTTTTAATGTGATATTAAATATAAACTATCATACATAAAAAAGCCGCAAAAGTCAACTTTTAAGAAAAATAACATCAACTGATGAATTATTTTGAATATTATTTTTATTATTATTATCATGATTGTGAAATTGTCACAATTATTATAGCTGTTATTATAATCATTATTATACATAATTATTATTTTAATTATTATTGTCATACTATCGCAAACACTATTATTATTGTTAGAAAAAAAATTAAAATATTTTTTTTATAAGATTTATTCTTAATATTATTATATTAAAAGTATTTCAAAACATTGACATTAAATTAATTTGAGTTTTTTTTTTTTTTTAAATCAAAACTCAGGTCATTTATTTATATATATTTTATGGCGTTAATATTAAACAAATATCAAAATATATAATTAATCTAACATATTTATAAGACAAAAAAACCTTACAAAATATCATTATCATTATTTTGAATGTCTTATCTATAATAATTAGAAATTTTAACACCTAAAAATATTAACAAAAAAGAAATTAAAAAATAAAATCAATGAGAAAACAAAAATAAATATTATTAGCTTAAAAAACATTATTTGACTTTAAGAATAAATACAAATAATAAAAAAAACAAATAAAAGAACAAAGAGAAAAAATAATAAATATTAATTTTCAAATGATAACCAAAAGAAATTAAAATTTAAGAACAAAATATAAAAAAAACAACCTTAACAAAAAAAGAAAATAATAAAAATTAAAAACAAAAAACTAAGAGCATATACGTACAAACATGAATAAAAAAAGGAACCATTTCATAAATATATTTAAAAAATAAAGGAATTAAAATAAAATCAAAGATTAAAAGTATAAGGGCCAAAATGAAAAATTAATATATAATCAATTTCAATCCAAGGACAAAATTGAAACAAATCCAAATTTTGATATCAAAAATATTAAAGGATTTAAAACCAATTCGGAAATTAAAAGCCTGAGGACTGAAATGAAACATAAATATATTTGATGAAAGTTAGCCGGACACCCCGATTATAAAAAAAAAAGTGAGTCCGGGGATTAGTCGTGGTTCGCGTAGACTAACTTAGACACCCTGGTTATAAAAAAAACAAAAAAAAAATGTATAAGTGGGAAAAAAAACCAAAAAAATGTAAAACAAAATGGATCTGGAGATTAGTCATGGCGCGTGTAAGCTGGCCTTGCCACCTCGGTTATAAAAAAAATGTATAAGTGGGAAAAAAAGAAAAAATAGGTTCGGGGATTAGTCATGGTGCGCACTGACTGACTTAGACACCCTGGTTATAAGAAAACAAAAAAAATGTATAAGTGGAAAAAAAAACAAAAAAAATGTAAAACAAAATGGATACGGAGATTAGTCATGGTGCGTGTAAGCTGACACTGTCACCCCGATTATAAAAAAAAATGTATAAGTGGGAAAAAAAGAGGAAAAAATGGGTTCGAGGATTAGTCGTGGTGCGCGTAAGGTGACTCAGACAACCTAGTTATAAAAAACAAAACAAAAAAAATGTATAAGTGGGAAAAAACAGAAAACAAATGTAAAAAAAAAGTGTGTTCGGGGATTAGTCGTGGTGCATGTAAGCTGACCCGGACACCTTGGTTATAAGAAAACAAAAAAAATGTATAAGTGGGGGGAAAATGTAAAAAAAAAAAGTGGATCTGGAGATTAGTCGTGGTGTGCTTAAGCTGGCTTGGACACCCCGATTATATATAAAAAATGACAGCCCTATTATAAAAAAAAAATATAAGTGGGGAAAAAAACACGAAAAAAAAAAGTAAGAAAAAAAGGTCTGGAGATTAGTCATGGTGCGCGAAGCCCGAAGATCCCAATTAAAAAAACAAAATAAGGACAACCCGGTTATATTAAAATAAACACTGAAAGGTAGAGCACTGTCGCAATCCACAGTGAAATGTGTGGGGAGCTACAATGCTTTCCCCACACCGTTTGTATGGATAATGTGTCAATGAAATCTTGTTAATAATTTTTTTTTATATATATATTTTTAATAAAAACTATGTTTTATTTTTCTTGCCGAGTATGAACATACTACATATATCAAAATGACTATATGCAAAATATTTTATTTGTATCAACTTTATGATAAAAATGTAAATTCCCTTACCATCCAGATGCCTAATAAACTTTTATAGCTGAGATACATAAACGTACTTTAATTTTAAAAGTCCAAAATTTGAGAGTTCGGTACTTTTCAGGACATTTAAAATAAAATAAAGTAAATATATTTGATTTTCTGTGAGTTATTGTTTCGAGTTCGAGTCATGACGTCTATTTTTTATAAGAATTCGAGACAATCAGGGTTTTATTAACTCACCCATGTCTATAAAATACACTTTTGAGAGTCATGTTTCCTCAACTACACAAAAAAAAAAAAAAAAAAATCTTTGATTAGCCAGAACATCAACAGCGATTAATTTATTTTGGCAACCTCCCAGCAATGGGAGACCGGCGATCACCTGGAAGGGAATGCAGGGGGATGATTAGGTCATCCTCGTCAGGATAGTAATGTTTCCTCTCTTGATATCGGGCCGAAGACAGTCAAGCCAGCCATCTTATCCTCCACCCCTAAATAGCCCTTCAAGCACACAAATCAACAACAAAAAATTAGTTAACTCAGCTTCATCAAGCATATCAAATTTATTTTGGCAACCTCCCAGCAATGGCAGAATATCTCTTCTTGAGCAGAAGCAAGACATGCAATCACCACAAAAAAACCAGCTAGATATGAGAGAAAAATACACGGTCCAAAGTAAACCCTATTTGGAAATAATTAAGGAGAGAGAAGCACTTCACTTTGGGCAAGGATCTCCCAGTGGACATCATCACGTGCATGTCTGAATATACCATTATTATATTGCAGTATCATCTGCCCTTCATTCCAAATCGAGCGATCGATTCGTTAGTAATGGCCCATGCTGGAGTCGTCTCTATCGTGTGTTTATGTTTTTCTGCGAGCACTGTAACCTACGGGATGTACCATGAAGAAAGAGAGATTCCTTTTGCGTGGTCCTTGCATGGAAAATTGACCTCCATTTCCACGAGATAAGGAGCTAGCTAGATTTACGTATCTTTTGAATTATGCATGTCCGCAAAATCCACCAATCGATGGGCTGGAAAACAGTTTGCATTCTCAATACTCTATTTATTTATTTTTTAAAAAAGAAAAAAAATGAATGCGACCATAGTGACTAAAGTGATCAGATGCACCCCACACAAACATAACAAAATTGCCTGCCACCTATCTTAAATGTTGATGTAGCTACAAGACCCAGCCCCAGACATAATGGCAGACATAGTAATCTAAGGCTGATTCTCTTCTGCTATCCCGCTTTACAAATCAAATTATATACCACCAAAAAACCCTAATTACACTCATCGTTTGGGCTAAGCATTTCAAGATGCAAAAAGTTCATTTCATTTCCATTTTAATCACTCACACTAGAGACACCACAGATGTTCAAAACCATCCATAATGGATTGTGTGACCGATGGATTAACATAAAATCACCGACATATAAGTTATAAGTTATGTCGGTGAATTCATTGGTCTATATTGTAAAGTAATTCGTAGATAGTGTTAAAGGCTTTTTTAAAATGCGGTGAAATTTTTTAAAACTTTAGAATGATCAGTTTTTTAACTCTCAATGAGGTATAGACTCTCTCACGGAGAGAGATCTATCTCGAGCTTTAGGAAGACCAATGAATAAAATTTGGCTTAAAAAAACAATCAAACAACAATGCCGTTTATCTCTAGATAGGAGTGATGCGTCTTCTCCTTGCATAAGAAGTCCCCTTACTTGACCCTCGCAAATCATTAAATTTTATAATGACTTAAATACTAGATGATGACTCTTAAAATTTATAGTCATGATTTTACAACTATAAAACTCTTCTTTTACCATGCTATTTTCCACCTCCGGGAATATCAGAGTGCGAAGTGCCAAAAAAACACCATTTGCTACACTAACTACCAATGTGATCATATGCTTCAACATTGGCTGGAGGAAGGGCAAAGAAATAATAGACCTTGAAGGGCAGATAAAGGTACGAGAAAGTTGGTTAAGCTTATCTCCACTTATCACCTCACATTTTGGAAACCGAAAATATATATCTACCCCAGCAGGAGACACAAAGCCAGGAGTGAGTTAAATACACACCACTCAAAGACCCTATATATTTCTTCTCATATTTTGATTATTAAAGTCAGTAAAAAGTCTAGAAAAGTTCCCACGCTTGTGGATTTATGAAATCTTGCTGTAGTTTCCTGCTTCCCAGCATGTATCTGATCTCATTTTGCTGATCAGTTTGTACTGCACGCTATAAATTTCAATCTCGAAATGGGAAGAGCTCCATGTTGCTCTAAAGTTGGTTTGTATAGTGGTCCATGGACTACTAAAGAAGACACACTGCTCATTAACTACATCCAGGCACATGGTGAAGGCCATTGGAGAGCATTGCCTAAGAAAGCTGGTAAGTGATCATGTAACTTGTCGCACCCCAAAAATGGTGGTATGCGGCGTCGTGGCAACTTGTCCCCGTGAGCGGGGAGGTTAAATGTCAAAGGGATTATCTATTTTCGTAAAAAGGGAGTCGCCACCTAGTATTATGGTTACTAGGAAACCTAAGACTGGTCTTTCAGAGATTCTAGGGTAAGGGACTGGTTGCGTAAAGGGAAGGTTTTAGCACCCCTAGTACGCCCTACCTAAGGTAAGCTGCTTGGTGTTTTTGTTTGTCTTATGATTGCTAAGATATTAAAAAATATATATATATATTTCCATGTTGATGATATATCATCCATGCCGAATATTTTGGATATCAATCCTTTAGAATTTATCTATCCAAACACCGAAAGTGAATAAGAGCCTATTATTCCCGCCGAATATTTTGGATAGAATTTATCCAAACACCGAACTATGAACAATAGCATATTATTCCCGCCGAATATTTTGAATAGCAACCCTTTAGGATTTATCCACTCAAACATCGATAGTGAATAATAGCATATTATTCCCGCCGAATATTTTGGATAGAATTTATCCAAATACCGAACCATGAATAATAGCATATTATTCCAACCGAATATTTTGAATAGAATTTGTTTATCCAAACTCCGAACCATGAATAATATGAATCACCGAAAAGTTTTTTTATATTTTTTTGAATATTGGCCAATACCCTTTGGATTTTACAAACATGTTGTAAAATCTCAAAATGCAAGAAATGATTTTTCTTTGCAAAATCCATGCTAAAACTCATTTTCTCTTCAAAATCCAAGATAATATATTTTTTTCAAAAGAACAACAACTTTTAAAAATATGCTAGTGTATTGGCCTTATGCAAGAAAAAAAAAACATATTTTTTAGGTTTTTTTTTATATAAAAACAAAAATATTTTTTTTATATTTTTTTATTATTATATTTATATTTTTATAATATTAATATTTACGGGTGGGCTGGGCTGCCAGCCCACCCATTGGAAGTCTGGGCTGCCAGCCCAGCTTGTCTCGGGCTGGGCTGGGAGCCCAGCAAAAATGAGGGTCTGGGCCGTCGGCCCAGACAAATTTTCTGGGTCTGGGTCTCGGCCCAGGTAACTTCTGGGCCTGGGCCGTCGACCCAGACAATCCCGGGCCTGGGCCGCCGGCCCAGAGAGCCTTGGGTCTGGGCCGGGCACATGCCCGACCCGACCCGACCTGGTTACCCTTAACCGGGTATTTTCGCAGACAGGAAGAAGACGAACAGTAGAAAAATGGAAGTTTTTTCAAGTGCGACGAATGGAGATTTTGTTAATACCTTCGTGTAGAGGCCATCGAGGTGGTTCTTTTGGTCGTGATGGTGTCGAGAATGGTGGCCTGAGTTCGCCGGAAAATGGACTGGAAGTCACGGGGCTGTTGTTGCAGGTGTCGGGGTTGTCACCTTTCCTTCAACGGGGACGATGGCTGAGCTTCTGGGGGTTGTGGGAAGCTGATGGTGGTGGAAATGGTGGTTCTTGGTGGCTGGAACGACGGCTGTTGGAGTTACCGAACCGAAGAGGAGAGAAAGGCGTCGGGGGCTGCTGTTCCGACGATGGGTGTTGCCTCTGTCTTCGTCCGAGAGGGTGGATGAGCTGGAGGGATTGAGTGTGGTTTAATGGTGATGATGAAGGGCAGTCGATGGTGATGTTTGTGAAAATCTTCACAGGTCTCCTAGTTTTTTTTGCTCGTTTTCCCTCTTTTCCTCTGTTTTTTTCTCTTCGTCTGCTTCGTGCCTCTGTTTTTCTTCGTCTGCAACCTCTATCTTTTCATCATCTTCCCGTTTAATTTTCTCCCCCCTGTTTGGTCTCTCCCCCTCTCTCCCCTCTTTTGAATTTTCTCCTCCCCCCTACTCGTCGTGCATGGCTGCTGGATTTATAGCCGCAGGAGGTAGCCGTTGCAACGGTGGGTCACCTCCTGCGGCAAAAATAGCCGTTGGTGGCATGCGCAGGGGCTTGTCTGCGGCAGTGCAGAGATGGCGTGCGTTGCATGCTTTTGGAAGGTGTAATTGCAGTTTGGTCCCTCAATTTATGATTATTCTAATTGCACTTCCAATTTATGATTTTATGCAATTATACCCTGTCAGAACTTCAATATCAACCCTAGCTTTGCGCGGCCCTTTTTATTCTGGTCTTTGGTTTCTGATTTTTGTGATTTAACCCTCAATCGACTATTAAACTCTCAATTTATTCAATTTTACCCTTGTAACAAGATATTTTTGGATTTTTGTCTTTTTTTTCTATTTTTTCTTTTTTCTTCCGAAACATAAAAAATAAGTAGGTCAAAATTTGGGTAGCAACAGATGCCCCCTCTTTACAATGCTTACGACTAAAGTCTCATAAAAGACTTTGAATAGTAAGTGTTGTAAAGAAAAAAATAGAATAATGTAGATGGTCTCATTATGACGGGTGACCTACCCGGATGGAATTGGTGATGAGGGGAAGGGTCTCATTTTTCTAGGTGACCTACCCGATTAGAATAGTTAGAATGGTCTCATTTTTCTGGGTGACCTACCCTGTTAGAATGGTCTCATTTTTCTGGGTGACCTACCCTGTTAGCATGGTCTCATTTTTCTAGGTGACCTACCCAAGTTAGAATGGTCTCATTTTCTGGGTGACCTACCCTGTTAGCATGGTCTTATTTTTCTGGGTGACCTACCCAAGTTAGAATGGTCTCATTTTTCTGGGTGACCTACCCTGTTAGCATGGTCTCATTTTTCTGGGTGACCTACCCGGTTAGTATGGTCTCATTTTTCTGAGTGACCTACCCAAGTTAGAATGGTCTCATTTTTCTGGGTGACCTACCCCGTTAGAATGGTCTCATTTTTCTGGGTGACCTACCCAAGTTAGAATGGTCTCATTTTTCTGGGTGACCTACCCTGTTAGCATGGTCTCATTTTTCTGGGTGACCTACCCGGTTAGAATGGTCTCATTTTTCTGGGTGACCTACCCAAGTTAGTATGGGTCTCATTGTTCTGGGTGACCTACCCAAGTTAGAATGGTCTCATTTTTCTGGGTGACCTACCCGAGTTAGCATGGTCTCATTTTTCTGGGTGACCTACCCTGTTAGAATGGTCTCATTTTTCTGGGTGACCTACCCTGTTAGCATGGTCTCATTTTTCTGGGTGACCTACCCAAGTTAGAATGGTCTCATTTTTCTGGGTGACCTACCCTGTTAGCATGGTCTCATTTTTCTGGGTGACCTACCCGGTTAGCATGGTCTCATTTTTCTGGGTGACCTACCCAAGTTAGAATGGTCTCATTTTTCTGGGTGACCTACCCTGTTAGAATGGTCTCATTTTTCTGGGTGACCTACCCAAGTTAGAATGGTCTCATTTTTCTGGGTGACCTACCCTGTTAGCATGGTCTCATTTTTCTGGGTGACCTACCCGATTAGAATGGTCTCATTTTTATGGGTGACCTACCCAAGTTAGTATGGTCTCATTTTTATGGGTGACCGACCCGGATATCATGGTCTCATTTTTATGGGTGACCGACCCGACTATCATGGTCTCATTTTTATGGGTGACCGACCCGGATAGCATGGTCTCATTTTTATGGGTGACCGACCCGGCTATCATGGTCTCATTTTTATGGGTGACCGACCCGGCTATCATGGTCTCATTTTTATGGGTGACCGACCCGGATAGCATGGTCTCATTTTTATGGGTGACCGACCCGGCTAGTATGGTCTCATTTTTATGGGTGACCGACCCGGATATCATGGTCTCATTTTTATGGGTGACCGACCCGGCTATCATGGTCTCATTTTTATGGGTGACCAACCCGGATAGCGTGGTCTCATTTTTCTGGGTGACCGACCCGGCTATCATGGTCTCATTTTTATGGGTGACCAACCCGGATAGCATGGTCTCATTTTTCTGGGTGACCGACCCGGCTATCATGGTCTCATTTTTATGGGTGACCGACCCGGATAGCATGGTCTCATTTTTCTGGGTGACCGACCCGGCTATCATGGTCTCATTTTTATGGGTGACCGACCCGGATAGCGTGGTCTCATTTTTATGGGTGACCGACCCGGATAGCGTGGTCTCATTTTTATGGGTGACCGACCTGGCTATCATGGTCTCATTTTTATGGGTGACCGACCCGGATGGAAAATAGAGAGGGTAAGGATGGTTTCATTATACCAGATGACCTGCCCATCTCGAGGAACAAAGCAACGCCGATCTTCAATTCATCTTCCTTGATTTTGTCGACCTGAGATTCTGTTTCTCCATATTCTCCAAAACTTGGAATCACATCAACTTTCGCCACATCTTTCTTGTCAAGTTAGTGTCATGAAAATATAACATGCATGCTTATTACCTCTTTAGAAACATAGGTCCCTTGTTCATTGTAGCCTTTCTTGATCTTTTGTTTGACTGATAAAATATGCTCCCTGTACTATATTTTCACGCTCGGTGAAGGGATTTTTGGTTTCACATGGGGCCCTTTCTTGCTCCATTGAAGTTTTTCTTTTATTATACTTTTTGATACCCTTTTCATGAAGACAAAAGAATAACTCAAGATATGGTTTTGTTTATGCAAATTGATGCTTTTAATGCAAATCACCATTTTTAAACAACTATTGTAGATTTTTTTTTTTTGCCCCCAGTGTGGTGTACACAACATGTCAAGCTCACATAATAAAAATAATTGTTATGAGATCATGCGCTTTGTGAAGAAAAAGTTTCTTGTAACGAGAATTCATGACCGAATTTTATCTTATTGATTGAGAGGCTACAAAATATCAGTCATAATATTTCTTTACAGAGTCAAAAATTCACAGGCCTAACTAGATCCTATTCATCCATTCTAGATAATAGCAAGGCTCCTCCTAAGAACGATTTTTTACCACATAAGGGCCTTCCTAGTTTGGGGTCCATTTACCCTGATCTTGTCCCAGTACAAGCAATATCTTCTTCAGTACCAGATTTCCTTCTTGGAATTTTCGAGGTCGGATTTTCTTGTCATATGATTTGGTCATCCTTCTTTGGTATAATTGATGATGACAGATTGCAGCTAACCTCTTTTCGCTGATCAAATTCAATTGTTCATATCTAACTTTTGTCCATTCTGCTTCTTCTAGTCTATCAATACTCTTAATGATGGGATTTCCACTTTAAAGGTATTACCACCTCCATTCCATACACCAACCTATACGGGGTGACTCCTGTTGAGATCCGAACTACGGTACACATGAAAGGCAACATCTCATGCTAATCCTTGTAGGTGACTACCATCTTTTGAATACTCTTCTTAGCATTTTAATAAGCAGCTTCTACCGCACCATTCATCTTTGGTCTAAACGGCGAGGAAATGGAATGCTTGATTTTTTAATTTAGCGCAGAGTTCTATTATTATTTTTTCCTTGAAATTCTGTGCATTATCAATTATAATCTTTTCTGGTGGCTCGTATCGACCTATCAAATATCTTTCAACGAATTTCTTCACCCTTTTTTTTTTTTTTTTTTTTTTTTTTGCATCACATGAGCAAATGACACGGATCCTACCTATCTTGTGAAGTAGTCGATAGCCACGATAATAAACCTATGACCATTGTTGGCTTTTGGGTTGATAGACTCAATCACACCAATTCCTCACATCACAAAAGGCCATGGATATATCGAGTTAAATAAAGGAGCCGAAAGGGCATTGATTTTGTCACCGTAGACCTGATACTTGCGGACATAGTCAATGCAATCCTTATCTAATGTCATCCTAAAATAACCAGTTCTTTGTATTTTTCTAGTCATCATATGTCCACTGACATCCTTCTATAGATTTCCTGTAACGCGTCTTTGGCTTCAGGTTCTTCTAGGTATCTTAGCAAAGTCCCGTAAGATGATTTCTTATACAAAACTTCCCTTATCAAGATAAAAATCCATTGTCAACCTCCTCAAGGTTTTCATTTTGATTTTGGATGCCCCCAAGGGATGGGCTTGGTTTCGGATGAAATTCTTGATATCATAGTATCAAGGGTTTTCATCTATTTCTCCTTTAACTGAGCAACAGTGAGTTGGGTTATTTCTGATATCAATGTGTATCGACTGCAAGTTTTGTCTTAAGTCTATTCTAACCATAGAAGCTAGTGTGACCAAAACATCCACAAACTGATTTGCTTTCCTTCCTAGATGCGTGAACTCTATTTCCTCATATTCTTCAGCTAGTTTAGATAGGTAATTTTGGTAATTTTTTTTATTTTTTACCCATCCATAAAGGAATATGTGGAACTACGAGCTGCATTATCAACCACCATGTTTATATGTAGGGAACATTATCTTTAGAGCTAGCACGATTTAATTCCCTAAAGTCCACACATACTCCAATTTCTTGGGGCTTTTAGATTTCTTGTATTCTTTTTCTTAAGGCTTCCATTCTGATGATTCTAGCTATATGCATCAGTTAATCACTTTCATTTCTTGATAACTTTTATAAATTTTGATGCATTAGGTCCTTAGTCGAATTATCTATTCAAGTTTCTTTAACAACCCGGCTAAGTAAAGGATTGCTTCCTTTTCTACATCTGATTATGGGTTTTAAAGATATGTTCTTTCTTGCTTTCCATACATCTTGGATTTGGGTTTTGATCATTGGTCATTGTCAAAGAAGCTATGATATGTTATCGTGTAAAATTGACGATCTGATTTGCCCTTTATCTATGACTTTAATCGTTGTCATTTCATTGACAGCAACTATCCGTGACTAAGATATTGTTTCCATTCGGTTAGCTTCTAAATGTGCAGGGCGTTGTAGTCTTGGTTTGTGATTTTTGTCCGTATACACATTGTTGGTTTACTATAAAGTGCATTTCAGTTGAAGGATCTCTTGCTTCTTTTCATTCCAGACCTGTTTTTAGCTTCAGTTAATGAAAGATCTCTTTTTCTGCTATCTAGGTTTCAAAATTAGACAAGACACCAAGGATAATGCATGCTAGAGTTCCTCTTGTCAGCTTTAAGCATCTCACTGTTTAAATCAATAGTACTAATTAACAGCTCGAATTTTGAGAGTGAGAATGGCTTCAGTTAATTACGAGAACCCCAAAGGCGAAATTGAGGAATGTAATTGATAACTCATTGTGGATATTTGATTGCTTTTTTAAAAACCAGTGTTCCATTGTTTTTCCAATTTCTGCCCTTACTTTGATCAAAACTTCATGATGGGGGCTTCTTAGTTTTTTGGTTAATCGGCCTGCATCCCTCTTCCAGCGGTACCTTGTACGCTATCCATATTCAATTCAGACATATCCTTGTAAGACCAAGCAAAAACATTTACCTAATCTCTAAACAGTATAATCAAGTCTTCTGTTTCCTTTAGAGTTCTTATCCTGGGCTCTCTATGGCTTTCTTCATTACCCATATTTATGGTTTCAAGTTCCTCTTTAGTGGGTTTCCAAACTTGTTTATGTTCTTTTATTAATTTTGTGAATTCTCTAATATTATACCCATCCACTTGTTCCTCCTCTACATCTGTTATGTATTTTAAAATTCGATCATTCATTCTTAGTGTAAAGTGCAGATGTTATTGTGAAAGATATTTTTTTTTTCTTTTTTTCTTTTTTTTTTGCGATGTAAATGCACAGTAAAAGAAAAATTTTGAAAATGCATGATCTCATTAAAAGAAAAATTTTGGCTTGAAAACAAAGATAAGATCCTATTGATATCTTAAGTCATGATTGTCAATAAAAACAAAACAAAATGACAAATCACATAGAAAACATCACAATCTAACAAGTATTGTTGATTACATTTTGAGCATCAATGGAGCTTCTCTTTTTTTTTTGGGTTTCCCAACTTTAGAACTTATCACTTCCGACTAGCTTCCAATCGAAGGTACTGGTAGCAACTTCTAGGACCTTTCATCCTTTTTTCTTAGTCGAGTATCGTGGGTCCCAAAAGAGAGACCTATGTTTCTCGGTTGATGATGCGTGCAAAAATGTATGAGAAAATGTATGATATGATGCGTGATTGTGATAAAAAATGCGCTTTATAGTTTTTTTTTATGTAAGAAAGATATTATGGAGCATACACCTTAACGATAGGTTCTAGTTCTTTTATGTGAGACATGGGGGTAGGCTTTACTATTTGGGCTCTAAAAAGGGTCTCTCGCTGTCCCAGTGATCACCTTCGTAAAGGCAATATGGGGTCTTAGCAGATAATGGGATGGTACGTATACCAATCACTATCATCTAAGCTCTCAGCAAAGAGTTGGGGTTTACACAAACTTCAACCTTGACTCAAGTCATAGGTAAGCTGCTAGTCCCCCACCTAACTTAAGGTTTAGTGTGTGCTCTCAAAATAATAAAAAGTGATGCATGACGAGACATATTATGATGACAGAATGAAAAGATGCATGCTAAAGCTTTTAAACAAATAAATAATTCATGGTAACGTGAGAGTAAATGAATAAATGAACACACAAAATAATTAACATATCACAAACAAAATAATCAAGCTTAGTCCAATAGTCCCCAGCGGAGTCGCCATTCTGTCGCACCCCAAAAATGGTGGTATGCGGCGTCGTGGCAACTTGTCCCCGTGAGCGGGGAGGTTAAATGTCAAAGGGATTATCTATTTTCGTAAAAAGGGAGTCGCCACCTAGTATTATGGTTACTAGGAAACCTAAGACTGGTCTTTCAGAGATTCTAGGGTAAGGGACTGGTTGCGTAAAGGGAAGGTTTTAGCACCCCTAGTACGCCCTACCTAAGGTAAGCTGCTTGGTGTTTTTGTTTGTCTTATGATTGCTAAGATATTAAAAAATATATATATATATTTCCATGTTGATGATATATCATCCATGCCGAATATTTTGGATATCAATCCTTTAGAATTTATCTATCCAAACACCGAAAGTGAATAAGAGCCTATTATTCCCGCCGAATATTTTGGATAGAATTTATCCAAACACCGAACTATGAACAATAGCATATTATTCCCGCCGAATATTTTGAATAGCAACCCTTTAGGATTTATCCACTCAAACATCGATAGTGAATAATAGCATATTATTCCCGCCGAATATTTTGGATAGAATTTATCCAAATACCGAACCATGAATAATAGCATATTATTCCAACCGAATATTTTGAATAGAATTTGTTTATCCAAACTCCGAACCATGAATAATATGAATCACCGAAAAGTTTTTTTATATTTTTTTGAATATTGGCCAATACCCTTTGGATTTTACAAACATGTTGTAAAATCTCAAAATGCAAGAAATGATTTTTCTTTGCAAAATCCATGCTAAAACTCATTTTCTCTTCAAAATCCAAGATAATATATTTTTTTCAAAAGAACAACAACTTTTAAAAATATGCTAGTGTATTGGCCTTATGCAAGAAAAAAAAAACATATTTTTTAGGTTTTTTTTTATATAAAAACAAAAATATTTTTTTTATATTTTTTTATTATTATATTTATATTTTTATAATATTAATATTTACGGGTGGGCTGGGCTGCCAGCCCACCCATTGGAAGTCTGGGCTGCCAGCCCAGCTTGTCTCGGGCTGGGCTGGGAGCCCAGCAAAAATGAGGGTCTGGGCCGTCGGCCCAGACAAATTTTCTGGGTCTGGGTCTCGGCCCAGGTAACTTCTGGGCCTGGGCCGTCGACCCAGACAATCCCGGGCCTGGGCCGCCGGCCCAGAGAGCCTTGGGTCTGGGCCGGGCACATGCCCGACCCGACCCGACCTGGTTACCCTTAACCGGGTATTTTCGCAGACAGGAAGAAGACGAACAGTAGAAAAATGGAAGTTTTTTCAAGTGCGACGAATGGAGATTTTGTTAATACCTTCGTGTAGAGGCCATCGAGGTGGTTCTTTTGGTCGTGATGGTGTCGAGAATGGTGGCCTGAGTTCGCCGGAAAATGGACTGGAAGTCACGGGGCTGTTGTTGCAGGTGTCGGGGTTGTCACTTTTCCTTCAACGGGGACGATGGCTGAGCTTCTGGGGGTTGTGGGAAGCTGATGGTGGTGGAAATGGTGGTTCTTGGTGGCTGGAACGACGGCTGTTGGAGTTACCGAACCGAAGAGGAGAGAAAGGCGTCGGGGGCTGCTGTTCCGACGATGGGTGTTGCCTCTGTCTTCGTCCGAGAGGGTGGATGAGCTGGAGGGATTGAGTGTGGTTTAATGGTGATGATGAAGGGCAGTCGATGGTGATGTTTGTGAAAATCTTCACAGGTCTCCTAGTTTTTTTTTGCTCGTTTTCCCTCTTTTCCTCTGTTTTTTTCTCTTCGTCTGCTTCGTGCCTCTGTTTTTCTTCGTCTGCAACCTCTATCTTTTCATCATCTTCCCGTTTAATTTTCTCCCCCCTGTTTGGTCTCTCCCCCTCTCTCCCCTCTTTTGAATTTTCTCCTCCTCTTCCCCCCTTTTGGTCGCGCATGGCTGCTGAATTTATAGCCGCAGGAGGTAGCCGTTGCAACGGTGAGTCACCTCCTGCGGCAGCATGCTTGAAAAAAATAGCCGTTGGTGGCATGCGCATAGGCTTGTCTGCGGCACTGCAGGAGATGGCGTGCGTTGCATGCTTTTGGGAAGTGTAATTGTAGTTTGGTCCCTCAATTTATAATTATTCTAATTGCACCCCCAATTGGATTTAAATTTATGATTTTGTGCAATTATACCATGTCAAAACTTCAATATCAACCCTAGCTTTGCGCGGCCCTTTTTATTCTGGTCTTTGGTTTCTGATTTTTGCGATTTAACCCTCAATCGACCATTAAACTCTCAATTTATTCAATTTTGCCCCTGTAACAAGATATTTTTGGATTTTTTGTCTTTTTCCTATTTTTTTCTTTTTTCTTCCGAAACATAAAAATAAGTAGGTCAAAATTTGGGTAGCAACATAACTAGATCTCTCTTTCCAACAGCTTACTATTTAGTATATCATGAACGAGATGCATCCAGGCGACTGTCAATAAGTTGAGTTTCTGATTTTGCTAGTGTTTTTGTTTGCGTATGAATGAAGGGCTGCTTCGATGTGGGAAGAGTTGCAGGCTGAGATGGTTGAACTACCTCCGGCCTGATATCAAGAGAGGGAACATCAGCAGTGAATTCTCAGCAGTGAGCTTTTCAGGCAGGTTTAGGGGATCTGATTAGCACAGCTATGATTTGCTTTTTGGAAGAGTTTTGTAATGGAATTACACTTGGAAGGATCAGAATTCCTACCTGGCTCCATCTTCTATGAACCCTAACTTTTCTTCCTGAAGTTATGCTTAATGTCCTCCAGAATCTCAGTCTTGATGAGACCACTAACTCAAAACCTGCTTACATATATATTAAAAGAGATGGGAGTGGAAAATTGAAAGCCACCACTGCAATCCAACCGAGGTTTTCATATGAATATTATCAAAAACATTCCTGCCAAATGAAAGAAACCAATGAACAAAGCCTTTAATCCATAAAACTCCTCACAATTTTCACATTATACATTATTTTCTGTACCATGCCAATCAATGATACATAAGGATATATAGTGGGTGGCCTTTTTGCTAGCTCTTCCTTCAAATGATAGAAGACATAACAGGAAGTAAAAGGGCTCAGTCCCCTCTTCTACTTGTTACCCTAAAAAATATTCTGGGCTCAGCCTAGCTTGATCTGTTCTTCTATTTTTTTTCACAGTATCCCACCAGTTCTTCAGCCTTAATGAAGCCAGCCTAAAATGAGCTTCAAATCTCCACAAGTTTAAAGAGTAAAGAAGACGATTGGGAGTAAAAAAAAAAGCCAGTAGAGAGAGCAAGACACCCATATATGTATCCTATCTGTTAGTAAGTAAGAAATGCAAACCAAGTCACCCACCTTAAGAACTTATGATAAAGTTAAAAAAAAAAAATCCAAAAGAGAACCCAAATCATTTCTTCATCTAATTTACCATGATCCTCCACCTAACATTCCAGTCCACTATCCTGTGGAATCACCATGCTCTTTATTTTGCTGCTCAATATCGGCTGTGCTTGAAACTTGTTGCTTTAAATCTTCAAATGGAAACAAAAGTCTTCCATTCGTTTCTCGAACCCCTTGGAGACTTCCATAACCACTTCCAAGCCCATCCAGAGAGAAACTCAAGGTGTGTTTGAAATCTTGAAGAGGAAAACCAGATGCGTAGAGTGTGCTTGGATCTTGATGAACTGGCATGGGAAAAGAATTCAAACCCCTTGAAGAGATTCCAGTTAACAGCTCAAGAGCTGAGAGTTGGGATGTATTATTCGATGCCGAAGTAGAGGAAGCTATCGGGGTCTTGTTGTTGCTTTCATTAATGCTCGGAAATTGGATCAACTCAGTGAAACTTCTAATACCTTGAGTGCCTGGGAAAGCTAAGTTTAGATCTTGGCCTTCATGGATCCTATGGTTTTCAGTAGAAGTTTGAGACAAAGCTTATTGAATTTCATCCACGAGGGAATGAAGAAACTGAGATATTTGTGAAAATGAACAATGTTCAATTTTCTGATTAAATTCATCACTGTAATTACATTGTATTTATACATAATTAAAAGCTCTGTTATGTACTTAACAGTTATATAACTGATTTAACTAACCAGCTAACTATAATAACAAACTATCTAACTGTCTTCAACATGTTTTACATATGCTTGAAGGCTGCTTGAAGATTGCCTTGCTTCTGGGCAGGATTCTGGGCAGACTTGAAGATTGCCTTGCATTCTGGGCAGACTTGAAGATTGCCTTGCATTCTGGGCAGGATTCTGGGCAGACTTGAAGATTGCCTTGCAATTGCTTTCTTCTTCTGGAATTGATCATGCTGCTGTTATCAATTACAGCAGCATGAACATTTATCAATGTCAATAAAGCTGGTGGTCATATCAGATTAGGAAGTTTCTTTGAAGAAGACGAAGCTGATGATCTCTTGTTCTTTCTTGAACCTCCACCAACAGGAATGCTCCTCAGAGAACCACCTTCTGTCCAATACCTTCTACAAGTCTTACAAAAGTACCGAGGTTGTGTAAGACTGTAGTTGTTATAGTAGCAGAACTTGGTGTTCGTTGAATTGCACCTCGGACAGTTGATGGCCTGTTCTTTTTGAGGCCTCGCCTTCCTGTGCGAAGCAGGAGGCTTCGAACATGTATTTGCAACTATCTCTTCTATCGGTTTCACCACTATCTCCTGTAAAGCGCGCAAAAGAACAAGAAATTAAAGAAACACCCCGATTATCAAAAAAATATGGGTCCAGGGATTAGTTGCGGTGTGCGCAGGCTGACTTAGACACTCTGGCTATAAAAAAACAAAAAAAAAATATAAGTGGGAAAAAAACAAAAAAAGTGGATTCGGAGATGAGTCATGGTATGTGTAAGCTGGCCCTGCCACCCCGGTTATAAAAAAAATATATAAGCGGGAAAAAAAGAAAAAAAGGGTTCGGGGATTAGTCGTGGTGCGCTTAAGCTGAATTGGATAACCCAGTTATAAAAAACAAAACAAAGAATGTATAAGTGGGAAAAAAACATAAAAAAATGTAAAAAAAAGTGCCTCCGGGGATTAGTCGTGGTGCGTCCCGGTCACCTTAGTTATTAAAAAAACAAAAAAAATGTATAAGTGGGGGGAAAATGTAAAAAAAAAATGGATTTGGAGATTAGTCGTGGTTCGCTTAAGCTGGCCTGGACACCCCGACTATATATAAAAAAAGACAACCCTATTATAAAAAATATATATATAAGTGGGGAAAAAAACAGGAAAAAAAAGTAAGAAAAAAAGGTCTGGAGATTAGTCATGGTGCGCGTAAGCCTGAACATCCTAGTTAAAAAAACAAAAAAAGGACAACCCGGTTATATTAAAAATAAAACACTGAAAATGAGAGCACTATCGCAATCCACAGTGAAATATGTGGGGAGCTACAGTGCTTTCCCCACACACTATTTGTATGGATAACGTGTCAATGAAATCTTGTTGATAATTTTTTTTATATATATATTTTTTTTTAATATAAACTATGTTTTGTTTTTCTTGCCGAGTTTGAACATACTACATATATCAAAATGACTATATGCAAAATATTTTATTTGTATCAACTTTATGATAAAAATGTAAATTCCCTTACCATTCAGATGCCTAATAAATTTACAACCAAACTTTTATAGCTGAGATACATAAACGTACTTTAATTTTAAAAGTCCAAAATTTGAGAGTTCAGTACTTTTCAGTACATTTAAAATAAAATAAAATAAGTTATGTCGGTGAATTTAAAATCACCAACATATAAGTTATAAGTTATGTCGGTGAATTCATTGGTCTATATCAAAACAATTCATAATTCTTTTTAATTCTTCAAGAAAAACATATTTATATTACCAACGGAACCACTGATATTCCAGCGGTGGCGCATGGAATCACGCGTCGCCAGTGATGGCGGCACGTGAGACGACGGGCTAGCAGTGTTCCTACGTTGCCTTCATTGTTAACAGTGTTCTCGAGATGGTTCATTTTGAAATTTTAGATGTTTATTTGTTTTGTTTACATTGTTATTATTCTTTTTATTTCTCGTAAATGTTATGTAATGTGTAAAATGTAACGAAAAATGTAATGAAAAAGAGAATGGTGTTTGTATTGTATTTTAAAAATATAAAAAATAAAAAAAATATAAAAATTGCATTAAAAAAACATAAAACAAAAAAAAAGCAAAATTTGTTATTTTCGTACACACGACCGAATTTCAAGTTTTTTTCCAAGCATATTTTTCAAAAAAATAACAATATAACATCTTTCTCATGTTTTGAAACAAAAATTGGATATCATAACCAGTTTACGATTATCCATTGAAATTTGGCCAAAATATATAAAAAAACAATAATTTTGTTTTAGCTATCGTAGTTTAAAATTATATTGTAAAGTAATTCGTAGATAGTGTTAAAGGCTTTTATAAAATGCGGTTAAATTTTTTAAAACTTTAGAATCATCAGTTTTTTAACTCTCAATGAGGTATAGACTCTCTCACGGAGAGAGATCTATCTCGAGCTTTAGGAAGACCAATGAATAAAATTTGGCTTAAAAAAACAATCAAACAACAATGTCATTTATCTCTAGATAGGAGTGATGCGTCTTCTCCTTGCATAAGAAGTCCCCTTACTTGACTCTCACAAATCATTAAATTTTATAATGACTTAAATACTAGATGATGACTCTTAAATTTTATAATCATGATTTTATAACTATAAAACCCTTCTTTTACCGTGCTATGTTCCACCTCCGGGAATGTGAGAGGGCGAAGTGCAAAAAAACACCATTCGCTACACTAACTACCAATGTGATCATATGCTTCAACATTGGCTCGAGGAAGGGCAAAGAAATAATAGACCTTGAAGGGCAGATAAAGGTACGAGAAAGTTGGTTAAGCTTATCTCCACTTATCACCTCACATTTTGGAAACCGAAAATATATATCTACCCCAGCAGGAGACACAAAGCCAGGAGTGAGTTAAATACACATCACTCAAAGACCCTATATATTTCTTCTCATATTTTGATTATTAAAGTCAGTAAGAAGTCTAGAAAAGTTCCCACGCTTGTGGATTTATGAAATCTTGCTGTAGTTTCCTGCTTCCCAGCATGTATCTGATCTCATTTTGCTGATCAGTTTGTACTGCACGCTATAAATTTCAATCTCGAAATGAGAAGAGCTCCATGTTGCTCTAAAGGTGGTTTGTATAGTGGTCCATGGACTACTAAAGAAGACACACTGCTCATTAACTACATCCAGGCACATGGTGAAGGCCATTGGAGAGCATTGCCTAAGAAAGCTGGTAAGTGATCATGTAACTAGATCTCTCTTTCCAACAGCTTACTATTTAGTATATGATCAACGAGATGCATCCACAAGTTGAGTTTCTGATTTTGCTAGTGTTTTTGTTTGCGTATGAATGAAGGGCTGCTTCGATGTGGGAAGAGTTGCAGGCTAAGATGGTTGAACTACCTCCGGCCTGATATCAAGAGAGGGAACATCACTCCTGATGAGGATGACCTTATCATCCGTTTGCACTCTCTGCTTGGCAACCGCTGGTCCCTCATTGCGGGGAGGTTGCCTGGCCGAACTGACAATGAAATCAAGAACTACTGGAACTGTCACCTCAGCAAAAGACTGATGAAGAACAGCACGGCAGGAAATAAGTCCCAGTGCATGGGGGGGTCAGCTGGAAAGGGAAGTGGCACTAAGGCCAGCAACAAAAGGAAGCAAAAGGAGGACAGCGATGGCATTAGCGGTCGAAATGGGGAGGCTGCTGCAAAGATCAAGATTTATCTCCCCAAGGCGATAAAGGCTTGTCCATCCTCATGTACAAAATATCTCCGTAATATTCAAAGCATGATTGGGTCATCACCTCGTAACGTTGAAGTTGTCGATCATACCATGTCTGGTCTTAAAGCTGGTAACAATGGCGGACAGGGTTGGGGTTCGAATAATGAAGAACTCGATGGTCTTGTTTGCGACCTTGATTCCTCGTATCCAATTCCTTTACAGAACGATATTATGCTTGATGACATCTTTGGGGAATTGCAGCAACTCCTCAAGGAAGATGGTAACAATGGCGGACAGGGTTGGGGTTCGAATAATGAAGAACTCGATGGTCTTGTTTGCGACCTTGATTCCTCGTATCCAATTCCTTTACAGAACGATATTATGCTTGATGACATCTTTGGGGAATTGCAGCAACTCCTCAAGGAAGATGGTAACAATGGCGGACAGGGTTGGGGTTCGAATAATGAAGAACTCGATGGTCTTGTTTGCGACCTTGATTCCTCGTATCCTATTCCTTTACAGAACGATATTATGCTTGATGACATCTTTGGGGAATTCCAGCAACTCCTCAAGGAAGATGGTATTATGGATTCCTTTGTGGATTCTCTTTTGGCTTAATGTTTTTCTAATAAAAGGATGTGGATTCCAGGTGATGTCTTGACAACAAAGATTTTCATTGTTTGTTTACCATCTGTCAATCTAGCTAGCTTGAGTTAAGGTTAAACTATCGAGTTTGATTTTGATCAATGTTTGTGTTTAATGTATCGAAGAGCATCAATATTTATATAAACATCTTGGATATTTGGGGTTATACCATTTCTGTTCTTTTAAAATATAATATATAATGGTAAGAAAAGAACATACATGCAATTAATAACTTCTGCTTTTAAGAGTTCTATGAAATTATAGTCTCAGCATGCATTGTCAGTGTGTATGTGTGTGTGTGTGTGTATTACCTAAAATCATTTCTTTTAAATTATCTTCCATTAAATTATTAGATTCCATCGTAAGTTCCAAAAACCCTATAGTTTAAATTTCATTTTCACTCGGAGTGTAAAATGTTTAGGACTACGTGATTAAAATATCCCTCCCCTATTATATTATAATGGTGATAGTTCGAGTTAAGAACTTAAATTTGCTTCATTAAAAGAAGAAGTTACTGAATAGACAAATGATGGATTAAACTAAGAAGTATGTATGTGTTTCTACTACAACATTTGCTGCTACCCAATTTTTGACTCTTTATTTTTCTGGAAAAAAAAATAGATTTTGGTTCAAGGGCAAAATTGAATAAATTGAGAGTTTAATGGTCGATTGAGAGTTAAATCGTGAAAATCAGGAGTCAAGGACCAGAATAAGGAGATCGCGCAAAGCTAAGGTTGAGATTGAATTTTTGATAGGATAATTGCATAAAATCAAGTTTAAATCCAATTGGGTGCAATTAAAGAAGTTATAAAGGACCAAATTATATTTTTACCTTCTAAAAAAATTTGGAAATCTGCATTAAATAAGCATGCACTGTTCCGGCATGCATTTGCGTTGAATCTTCAGGCGCGAGATCACAGATCAAAATTTTATTTTATTTTTCCCTAATCAATCGTGATCTTCTTCCTAATTTATCTCCATCAGTATCGTCTTCCTGATTCTCCTCCCTGATTCTCCTCTGATTATACTTTCCTCAAATGCATTAACGGCAGTCTTCGCTGCTATAAATAGCAGCGCACACGGTGAAGAAAGGGGGGGGAGAAGAGAGAAAAGTAGTGAGAATTTGCAGAAAACAAAGTTCTTTAGACAAGAAAGGCGAAGGATAATCTGAGGAGAGGAAAGAATTTCGTAAAAAAAAAAACTCTAGCATTTTTCTCGCACAACCCAGCGGCATCAGTTTTTTTCTTCTTTCTTTCTTTTTTCTTCTCCCTCGGTCCGTTCGACCGTTTTCTCTCTCTAAAGAAAACAGAGGAGCTTCTGTCTCTCTCTCTCGGTGCAGCACTTCAAGCCTTGACTCCGGCCACCTTGTGCCACCACTTCGCCACCATCATCTCCGCCTTCACTCTGGCATCACAGCCACCTCCTCCGGTGAAGTAGCAGACCAGCAGCAGCGTCATCACAGCACAGCCCCGTCACCTTCCGACGCCCTTTCCGACCACCACAGGCCACCATTTCCGACGCCACCACGACCAGAAGAACCCCCTCGACGTCCTATACACAATGGTGTTAAAAGGAAGCCATTCGTCACACTCGAAAATTCGCCATTACTGTGCATCTTCTTCCTCTGCATGTGCGCGGGGAGTGAATTGATTCACTCCCCGCCGGGTCTATTGGGCCAGGTCTTTGTGCCCGGCCCAAACCTGAAGAAGACCAGACCGATGTCTGTGGGCTTAAGCCCACATGATTGAAGCCCAGCCCGAGGGAAAGATGGCGACTAAAAGCCGAGTCCAAAAATAAAATGGGCCAAAGGCCCATCCTTAGAATAAACAGGCCGAGGCCCAACATCATATTATTTGGGCCGCGCGCCCAGCCACTGTGGGCGGTCTGGCAGCCCAGCCCATTTAGGTGGGCTGGCATCCAGCCCACCCATAAATAAAAAATAATAATAAATAAAAAGAAATATAAAAACACAAAATTTGCAAAATATATTTTTATTTAAAAAAGATAAAAAATGTGTTGTTTTTCTTGCATACGGCCAATACACTAGCATATTTTAAAAATTATTTTCTTCGAAAAAAATATATATTATCTTGGGTTTTGAAGAAAAATGAGTTTTAGCATGGATTTCGCAAAGAAAAAAAAATCATTTCTTGCATTTTGAGATTTTATAACATGTTTGTAAAATCCAAAGGGTATTGGCCAATATTTCAAAAAATATAAAATCTTATTTTTTGGGGGGAATTTATTATTCATTGTCGGTATTTGGATAAATAAATCCTAAAGGGGTTAATATCCAAAATATTCGGCGGGAATTATATGCTATTATTCACTGTCGGTATTTGGGTAAATAAATCATAAGGGGTTAATATCCAAAATATTCGGAGGGAATGACATGCTATTATTCACTGTCGGTATTTGGATAAATAAATCCTAAAAGGGTTAATATCCAAAATATTCGGCGGGAATAATATGTTATTATTTACTGTCGGTGTTTGGATAAATAAATCCTAAGGGGTTAATATCCAAAATATTCGGCGGAGTAATATCCCATTTTACCATTTAATTAACATATGTTTTGAAAAATCGAAACCATAACAAATCATAAGCAAACCAAACGTCAAGCAGCTTATCTTAGGTAGGGCGTACTAGGAGTGCTAAAACCTTCCCTTTACGCAACCAGTCCCTTACCCTAGAATCTCTGAAAGACCAGTTTAGATTTCCTAGTAACCATAATACTAGGTGGCGACTCCCTTTTTTTCACGAAAATAAAGAATCCCTCCGACATTTAATCTCCCGCTCACGGGGAGGGTCGTCACGACGCCGCGCTTATTTTTTTGGGGTGCGACAACATTAATGAGATTAGATATCTCCGACATAGTTATTTATTCACGTATGAATATTTCTATCATTTTTATTTTCCCCATTAGGCTAAACTCTCTTTTCAATTATATATTTTTCTGAATAAATCATATCTTCCCTATCATGGAAGAGAAATTATTCCTATCTTCAACACCACCCATAATTTAATTACTAGTGGGCAGGAGCAAGTGGAACCACAGGCAACATGCTTGTGAGAGATTGATGTTGGGGAGATTTTAAAAACCATGATAATCCAATCGAGAAGTCGTATTCAAACTCCTCTACCTTAAGAATATGGGTTATTTTTTTATATGACAAAGGATTTCGACCATATATTCCACACGGGCACCTGCTATTTAATTATTATTTTTTAATAATTAATTATTACATCTATCGAATAATAAAACAGACGTGCATATTAATTTCCATACGTGTCACGTCAAGAAGTTCACCTTACCTTGTCTCAGTGTCTTGTCGAAATCACTTACTGTACTAAATTAAAATGGACTTGCAACTAATAAATCACGAGATGAAATCCCTTTTTTTCAAAGAATGCCAAGTGATTTCATTGGTCAGGTCAATTGGGCATCCAGAACAAAAATTAAGCAATAAATATGTTTTTTAATTGCTAATTTAATTGGATAAGAAGTGAATTTGTGGGCCTGGGTGGGCCCTCAAACATGCGCGTGCTAATATTTTCCATATCCGTTTCAAAATCCTGCCCACCCAAGTAAGGAATCCAATCGTGGCCGTGCGATCTAGAAATTCCCCATCTTGATAGCCTGCCCTTTATTTAAAACATAAATTATCACAGCATCTTATTGATGAAACTTTTATATTTTTACACTTCACAAGCATCTAATTCCACCTCCACTGTTATTCTTTGATTTTAAAAATGCAAAATTAATAAATCAATCCCTTTACAATAATCTTCCTTATATAATCTTTGGAGTGAATCTCAATTTGTCCAAGAACGATAATCTATTACTTAGAAAACATGTATAGAATATTTATTATAACACTTATTAATAATGTAACAATCAATTCAAAACTCAACTTTGATAACTGAAAATTAATTCACAATCTAACAACTAATTATCATTGGTGCGAAAATTTAATATTGCGTAAAAATGCGAGCTAAATAAATCTAATTAACAAAAAGTAATCATTGCAAACTGATTATCAATTATTTTTTCAATCCAAATTTATATTATTTGATTGTTATAAATTTAATATTACTTGACTGTTATAAATTTAATAAAAAATTATTTTTTTCTAAAATTATCACCTTAACAATAAAATTGATAAAACGTGTTGGGACCCATTAAATAACCCATCATTTCTTCTAGTAAACTCATATTACCTAATATATAATAGGCGTGGTTGTTTTACTGTAGCTGCGTGTACTGTAGCATGTGAGTGTATGCATTGTGGATTGTAATAGTGTATTTTTAGGTCGGGTCGGTTCTCGGTTCGCTCGGTTCTGTTGGATTCCCGGTTTTCCTATTTTTTTTATTGTTTTTGCACAATGAAATAACGTTTTTAGCCCTCGAAAAAGACAAAAAAAACCGGTTATAGGTGGAGGGGCTCCGCGGTAATTGCACACTTTCAGACCGGACCGGTCCGGTCCAATCCGCCTACCTTTTCATTTTTTAATATTTAACCGGAAATTGATAATTACCGGTATAGCTTCTAATAAGACAAAATAGTTGACTTAGGCACAGGACTACACCGGTAATTGACCATGCTTTTTTTATTTTTTTATTTTTACTGTTGGCGCGTGTGCAACACGCGGCCGACAGTATTCCGCCTCACGCCCTCTTTGAGTGGCGCTTGCGTGGTGATGGCGTCGTCGGAGATGAGCTACCGGAGTCTCGGTCGATGCGCCTCCGCCTGGTCTTCCTCCCGGTGCGGCGCGTTTTGGCCTCCGACATCTGTGGACGCGGCGATGGCCGGTTAAAGCCGCTGCAGCCGTTTATCTCTCTCCTGCACGTCAAAGTGCAGGGGAGTCCCCCAGGTTTCATGCCTTTTCACTTCGGTCCATGTACTTTTAATTTCGTTTATGGTCCTGATTTTTGTTATATAAGTTTTGATTTAGTTCAATTATGTCCTACGATTGAAATTAATTGAATGTTTAAATTTCACTTCGATCCTCCTTCTTTTAATTTCTGGATTGGGTTTAAATAACTCAATCAATTCGGTACAGTAGTTTCAATTTATGCAATTTTGTCTTTTGATTGAAATTTGATTTTCATTTCGGTCCTTATACTTTTAATTTTGGATTTTAATCACTTTAGATTTGATTTTCCTTTCGGGCCTTATACTTTTAATGTTTTTTTTAATCCCTTGATTTCTTTTTATGATTTAAATTTTCTTAAAGTTTTTATGTTTTTTTTTGTCTTTCATTTATTTTGTTTTTTTTCATTATTAACACAATAATAATAACAACAACAACAGCAACAACACCACCACCATCAACAACAACAACAACAACAATAATAATAATTTAATTGTTTTTCTTGCTTACTCTTTTGTTAATATTTTTTAGGGTTTTTTTCCTTAGGATAATTTGATAATTTTTATTGTTTTGGCAGTGATAGCAACGATAATTTTTGTTTTTATTTTATTCTTTTGTTTGATCTTTTGTTTAAGTTTTTAGGATTTTTTTTCTTCAATTTTTTCCCTTTCATTATTAACACAAAAATACAATAAATAAATGATGATGATGATGATGATAATAATAATAATAATAATAATAATAATAATAATAATAATAATAATAATAATAATAATAATAATAATAATAATAATAATAATAATAATAATTTAATTGTTTTTCTTGCTTGATCTTTTGTTAATGTTTTTGAGGGGTTTTTTTCTCGGGATAATTTGATAATTTTTATTGTTTTAGCAGTGATAGCAACGATAATTTTTGTTTTTGTTTTATTTTTTTGTTTGATCTTTTGTTTAAGTTCTTAGGATTTTTTTTTCCTTTCATTTTTTCCCTTTCATTATTAACACAAAAATAAAATAAATAAATGATAATAATAATAATAATAATAATAATAATAATAATAATAATAATAATAATAATTTAATTGTTTTTCTTGCTTACTCTTTTGTTAATGTTTTTGAGGGTTTTTTTTCCCTCAGAACAATTTGATAGTTTTTATTGTGTTGACAGTGATAACAATGATAATTTTTAGTTTTTATTGTATTTTTTTTGTTTCATCCTTTTTTGTAGTTTTTACAATTTTTTTAATCTTTCATTCATTTATTTATTCTTTCATGATGATGATGATGATGATGATGATGATAATAATAATAATAATAATATTTAAATTGTTTTTCTTGCTTGCTATTTTGTTCATGCTTTTTATTTTTTCCCTCGATATAATTTGATAATTTTTATTGTTTTGATAGTAATGACAATAATAATTTTAGATGTTAAGACTCCGATGTTGCTATTGTTATAATATTTTAAATTAATATTGCTTCCTTTTCCCCTTTATTTTTTTTATTATTTTTATTTGCTCTTTGTATTAAATGATTTTTATAATTTTACTATCTGCACAATAATGATTTTAGTGATTAATTTTTTTCTTATAAAAATATTTTGCTCTTTTTTTAATGTTAGTTCGCGCTCTTTTGTGATCTTTTATGACGCAATACCTACATTCTAAAATATATAATCTATACTTGCGTAACAAACTCTACTTAAAATTTTATATATTTTATATCCTAATCTATAACTTTTATTTACTTATATCATATAAATTTATCGTTGTAGATTTAATTATGTTAAATTATATACACAAGAATGCCCGCGGCAACGCGCGGGGGCATTTAGCTAGTAAGTTATAAAACCAAGCCCAGTTTAATAAAATTACAAACAAATTTAATCTACTCAAATCTTAAATAAACTCTAACATACAAATCATACTTTAATATAACATAACTCTCGATGAAAAAAATCGTAAATTACTTAAATATACAAGCAAACTATAAAGGCTACAAAAAAATCAAAATAGTGATGCTAAAACTACAAAGTGTTTGAGTGGCTAAATTTGTGATCATAGGGACTAGAATTGTAGGTCGATTTATTGATAAGTATCCATGCAGAGCTTGATTTATTGATATTCAAGTTGATGTATAAATTACTTGCTCACCGAAGCACGATAACATTCTCGATGTGCCTCAAATCAGAAATAAGGCAACGTATGGAAGTCTTTCGTTGGTAAAACTCTAATCGGAATTCTGTTTTTTTTCTTTGTCAGTGATTCCATCGAAATTGGATTTGTTGACCCAAAATCTACTGCCGATTATGATTCCATCGGTATATGCTATGTGGGAGTCCTCCAAAATATACCACTGGTGATTCCATTGTTACATTTCACTAATAATTCCATCGATATCTGTCGTCGATATATTTCATCAGTAATTCCATCGTCAACATTTTCTGTTAATATATTCGTTAGTAGTGGTGGTATTTTGAGTAATTATTGTCCACCTCTCTAGAAAATACCGAAAAAACATTTCTTCGGTATAGCCATCGATAATAGTGGCATTCAGAGTAATTATTGTCCAGCTATCTGGAAAATACCGGCGAAAAAATTTGTGTGTAATTCCATAGCTACTATTTTATTTTATTTTATTGAAAAATAGTTTCAATAATTAAAAAAAAATATATAAATATATTTTGAATTAGACTAAATTAATTTAAAATTCAAATATTTTTACAAAATAATAAATTTCTAACATACAAATGTCTAGCACAATAAACCTAAAACAGAGACGACAGAGGAGGAGGTTGGTCGGGACCGTAAGATGTAAAAGGAGGAGCATATGGATCACCCCAATGTGATTGTATCTGTACAACCATTCGATGTAGTGTTGTTGTCTCATCACAAACTCCCGTCATCTCATCAAGAAGTTTGGTTGTCTCATCACGCACTTTCTTGGCTAAAGCCATCTGGAACTCCAGAGTTCACACGAATGAAATCAATTTGAGGGATGTTGCAATGGTTGAAACACTATGTGTCAATCACAAATTCTTCATCGTAGTGTTAGAGAGACTATATACCCGATTTTTATCAAGTCCACCAGACGTATCTCCCTCCAACCACATATCTAGATCAAAATCTGGATGGTCGAAGGATCGTCCACGTCTCCTTCAACTGGGTATTATATGTTTCTTAAAAAGAAAAAAATAAAAAAAGAAGAAGAAGAAAGAATCTAATGAAATAATAATATAAGATAAAGAAATTAAAGAATACCAGCATACCACAAATTGATGAGCGTCACTTTCCACAAACTACAGTTGCATTCCTTATTGGCGGTCTCTACTCTGCTAATTTTTTCAACAAAAAGCTCAATTGGTAATGGATCTTGTCCAAGACTCGTAGCTTGCAAGAAGAAAACATTGTCAATTACAAATAATAGGATATAAAATTATAAACAAAAAATGATGTGATTAAAAAGCTACAATTCTTTTTGCATGTGAAACGTATGGCACGGAGCCGCCGTTGTGCGTGGTAACGGAACCTAGAAAATATCGGTTTTGGATCTACGCACCGCAATAAAAGTGTCGCATGAAATGCTCGGACATCACATACTCAATATAATCCGTCCATATTGTTGCGACGGCGATTTTTTCATGCTTCGCGCGCCCGCCATCCTAGGGATTTTGGGAGACAACGAACACGCAGTGAAAATGGAGGTGTGTTTTATAGTCAAGAAATTACGACTATAATTATCAGGAGTCGCAACCTAGTATTAAGGTCACTAGGAACCTATTTGTTTGCGAGAGTCTTGGGTAAAGGGACTTGTTGTGCAAGGAGAAGACGCATCACCCCCAATGCACCCTACCTAAGGCAAGCTGTATTGTTGTTTGATTATTTTTTCTAAGTTTAATTTTCTTACACTGCATTCTCAAAAAAAGGGGGAATATTTTTTTATCCGCGGGTGTACTTTACAATGTAATTTTACATTGCAAATAAAAGAAAACCCTATTTAGTATCTGCAGGTGTACTTTATAATGTAATTTTACATCGAGATAGCTAAAACAAAAATAATTTTTAAATTTTTGATATTTTAGCCAAATTTCAATGGATATTCATAAACCGGTCACGATATCCAATTTTTGTTTCAAAATATGAGCAAGGTGCAACATATTTTCTTACGAAAAATATGCTTGAAAAATCATGGAATTCGACCGTATACAAGAAAACAACATATTTTTTATTTTGTTTTTTCAATTGCAATTTTTAGTTTTAAATAAAAAAAAAATATGGGCCTGGCCTGGCCAGCTAAATGGCCGGTAGAAGTGTAGGAAGTGGCTGACCTGCGCTGTGTCCGTTGCTGCCTACGCCGTCGCTGCTGCTGGAGCTGGCTGGAGGTTACGGTCGGGTAGGTTCTGTGGAGGAGTAGCTCACGGTGGTGAGGGGAAGAGAGGGTTGGCTGCTGCCGGAGCTGGCGAGGAGAGAGAGAGACGACGATGCTGGTTTTAGAGAGAGAGAGAGCTGTCAGCCGAGAGAGAGAGAGGCTGCTGGCTGTGTTGATTCAGCAGGAGATGAGGAAGATGGCTGGTATTGCTGTCGCCGGTTTCGAGGAAGAAGACGAAGGGCGGGTCTGTTGCCGGAGATGAGGAAGATGAAGCTCTCTCTCTGCTTAAAACTCTTCGCTTCCCCTGCGTGATTTTATGGTTTTTGTTACGTAAAATCTTCCTGTATTCCCCTCTAGTTCGTAATTTTTCTCCTTTGTAAATCCCCCCCTCTCTCTGCGTAAAATTCCTGTCTTCTTCCCCCTGGTTTTTTTTCCTCCCGTGTTCCCCAGTGTTATTAAATAAAAAGTTTTCTTTCCAGAATTTTATTGCGCGGTTAGGGATCAAGGGAGAGTAAATGTCAAAAGAAGTATTTTGCAAAGTAGAAAATGAAAAAAAGAAGAAGAAGAAGAAGAAGAAGAAAAGGTATCCCTTAATCTCATTACATGTAATAATTTAAGTAGTTCGCTACATTGCTTGTGGAAAAGCAATGATTTTGATATTTAGAACCACGTCCTAGAACTCATGTTTGTCCTCGTCCTTGTAAAGTAAATGATTTTGATATTTAGACAGGAAGCCTCCCTCACCGAGGCAAGTCCAAGATGTGATTAAAATAATTGGTGGTAATATCGAGTGGTGGTGGTGATTCTCTGACCCTACCATGTGAAAAACATCTATCAATCTATAATATTTTTAATAATCAGCGTGTTAAGGACCACCTTGTTATGAACTTGTGAAATATATTTTTAATAGCAACCATTCCACCTTCCCAACTACATCCTTAAGGTTTCAGTTTCAACTTGCAAAGAAACTTTGCATGGTAGTTGACCATTTCATGACATATTGGCATTACCGCGACGCATAAATGTTTTGTCCATTCATTTCCAATCTAAATAAGAATTTAGCTATTTGCTGACAATGTGAGATATAAACAACAATCACCGCAAAAACACACACACAAAAAAGGAGATCCGAGAGAGCTATGATTAGTGTCATAAGTTATTCTTTAAAATTTACTCAAAATAAAACAAAAGTAAAATGGGCTGGTGATGGTAGAAAAATCAAAATAAAAATTTTAGATTTTTTTGGGAGCCCGGTCGTACCTCTTTTGAGCTCAAAAGTGAAGGAAAATACAGATTCAAGGTTAAAATAATTTATAATCAAATAAATATGTGTAAACATTAAGTCGAAAGGTATAATTATATTTTATGGGCTAATTTGATTTAATCGTCGACCAATTTAAAGTGTAATTATGTTTAAGAATCAATTTAGATCCCAATTAAAAGATTTAATTAAGCGCAAGGACTTAATTATATGTTAAATGGGTCAAATTAATTTTATTAAGGGCTTAATTGGTGAGAAATTAAGTTTGAAAGCCTAATTTGGGTTAAATTGAAAATATCAGAATTTTCAGAGATGAAACTTTTTTGGGTGAAATCGGAAGCCAAAATTGAACAAAAAAAACATCGTTCTTCACGGTTTTCCTGTCGAAAAACTATTTTTGAAACAACCCATTTTTGTCGATCTATTTTATGTCATTTTTTTATATAAAAAAAAAACCTTACTTGCCGAGGCATTATCGGCAGTCATGCATGCTGCAGCCATGACCTGCAACCTACCACTGAACACACCATGTCTTGGATATCACTCTCATACCTGCAAGTTGTACACATTGAGCCTATAAAAAGGGTAGAAACATAGAAAACAGGAGGGGGAATAGAAGGGGAAAGGCTAAGAAAATATAACAAAGAACGGAATGGGGAACACGATAGTACAGTAAATTTAGAGCGTAACCACAAGCAACCTCCACTTTCATTCTCCCTTAATGCTGACGGGCCAGTCCGGCAACACTGTCTTTCTCACGGTCCGATTACAGTGCTTCCTCTCTCTTAGTGGGCGGTTCCCTCTCTCTAAAAAAAACAATCATGCTTGCAACTCTCTCTTCAAACAATGGCCAACTGACCACCTAGTACCATTCCCTCATCATCAGCAACTTTAGCTCCATGCCAGTAACCCAACCATGGCCTCCGGCAAGACAACAATAGCACCACCTCGAACCAGCTTCAGCTTTTGACGCCTCCTCCAGCCACTATAGATCATCATTTTTTATGTTACCACCACAGGAATAACCATCTTCACGTCCTCAACACGACGACAGTGACAGTTACTCACCCTCCACAAATCAAAATTTCACTATTCACCATTGTGGTGAACAATGGCCTTGTCCCATTGTTCTGCATGTGAATATGAAAATAATCTAAAAATATCAAATTTTTTTAATTTAAGGTAAAAACTAAAAAAAAAAATTGAAAACATACTTTTAAAACAAAGTTAAAATTTCACAGTACATGTACTCCAGCAGCCATGTTGCAAGTAGAGTACGAACTAAAGAGTTTTCTGCACGTTTTTCTTTCCTAGCTTTAGGGAGTATAAAAAATAATCTAAGTGCGAACACACACTACATGTTTGACCCTAACTACCAATGCGATCATATGCTTCAACATTGGCTGGAGGAAGGGCAAAGAAATAATAGACCTTGAAGGGCAGATACCGGTATGAGAAAGGTGGTTAAGCTTATCTCCACTGATCACCTCACATTTTGCAAACCGAAAATATATATCTACCCCAGTAGGAGACACAAAGCCAGGAGTGAGTTAAACACCCACCACTCAAAGACCCTATATATTTCTTCTCATATTTGATTATTAAAGTCAGTAAAAAGTCTAGAAAAGTTCCCACGCTTGTGGATTTATGAAATCTTGCTGTAGTTTCCTGCTTCCCAGCATGTTTCTGATCTCATTTTGCTGATCAGTTTCTACTCCACACTGTAAATTTCAATCTCGAAATGGGAAGAGCTCCATGTTGCTCTAAAGTTGGTTTGTATAGAGGTGCATGGACTACTAAAGAAGACACACTGCTCATTAACTACATCCAGGCACATGGTGAAGGCCAATGGAGATCATTGCCTAAGAAAGCTGGTAAGTGATCATATAACTAGATCTCTCTTTCCAACAGTTCATACGGTTTACTATTTAGTATATGATCAACGAGATGCATCCACAAGTTGATTTTCTGATTATGCTAGTTTTTGTTTGCGTGTGAATGAAGGGCTGCTTCGATGTGGGAAGAGTTGCAGGCTAAGATGGATGAACTACCTCCGGCCTGATATCAAGAGAGGGAACATCACTCCTGATGAGGATGACCTTATCATCCGTTTGCACTCTCTGCTTGGCAACCGCTGGTCTCTCATTGCGGGGAGGTTGCCAGGCCGAACTGACAATGAAATCAAGAACTACTGGAACTCTCACCTCAGCAAAAGACTGATGAAGAACAGCACGGAAGAAAATAAGTCCCCGTGCATGGGGGGCTCAGCTGGAAAGGGAAGTGGCACTAAGGCCAGCAACAAAAGGAAGCAAAAGGAGGACAGCGATGGCATTAGCAGTCAAAATGGAGAGGCTGCTGCAAAGATCAAGATTTATCTCCCCAAGGCGACAAAGGTTTGTCCATCCTCAGTTACAAAATATATTCAAAGCATGATTCGGTCATCACCTCGTAATGTTGAAGATGGCGATCATACCATGTCTGGTCTTAAAACTGCTAACAATGGCGGACAGGGTTGGGGTTCGAATAATGAAGAACTAGATGGTCTTGTTTGCGACCTTGATTCCTCGTCTCCAAATTCTGTACAGAACCATATTATGCTAGATGACATCTTTGAGGAATACCAGCAACTGCTCAAGGCAGATGGTATTGTGGATTCCTTTGTGGATTCTCTTTTGGCTTAATGTTTTTTCTAATAAAAGGGAGTGCACTGCTGCTCACTCCTATCTCCCTTCCTATTGCAGATAAAGCTCCTCTGCCTCTGCTGCGTATGATGCGTAATTGAGGTCTGCTAAGAATCATGTGTCCTGCAGTTAATTTGAACAATGCATGAAGAAAAGGATAAAAAGCCAGTGAACCAATTCTAGAAAGACGTCACTTTATCCTAATGCTATAAGGACTCTCTATTGTATTAGAATTGTAACCGTAAACATCTCTCAATTTCTCTATAAATGCTTGTATGCTACCCTACTGTATGAATAAGAAACAGAGAAATTTTGACTCACAATTTCTTCACTTCCTTTGCCAGTACCCCTCTCTTTCTTTCCTGGAGTGTTTTTCTAAACCAGTGCTGTCAGTGTCAACTATCAATATGACGGCCTTAATTTGTGTCTCATGTGAGCAATAATAACATTGCAGGGATAAAACATAAGAATTCATTACACGAGCACATGTGATGTCTTGACAGCAAAGATTTTCATGGTTTGTTTACCACCTGTCAATCTAGCTAGCTTGAGTTAAGGTGAAGGAAAAGTTTAAAAGCATTTTCCATGAAACAAACAGCCCTAGGTTTCCGCTCGAATGGTTTATCATACCTAGTTTGGATCACAAACAGATGAAGTCAAAGTTTGGAACGTTTCAATGTTCCTACAGGAGATACAATCCTGTTGTTTGGGCTCAACTCGAACAGGTTGGGGGTGATCTGAGTGTCTTAACACGTAAATTTGCCAAGGAGACATCTTTCGTCAACTACAGGAGATACAATCTCATAGATACGAGACAGTTAGCCGTCTAATGGTGATGTTTTAGACTCTTAGTTAATTGATTATTAGATACGCTAGTTATAGAGTGGGTCTAGCTCTTCATCACATGATCTTGGAGTGGCCAATCCCGAGATTCCCTCCTCCCACCACGATATATCGCGTGAAAAGCTATTACTATGCTACACCGTGCATGATTATCAGAACACAGAGAATTAACACACGTGCTCGTTAGTCTGAAAAAAACAACATGACCCTAGTTATCAAGGGAAAAAGCAAATTAACGCGGAATAATTGTTAATTATATTGCTTTAACTGCCTATTTGCTATGTCCTTTTTATCAACGTTGTCAATATTATATATTTTTGCGTTTTAATCTTTTTATTGGTATATAATATTTCAGTTTTGAAGTGTTATGGTGTGTTGTTTTGAGGTTATACTGTTCATATGTAATTAATTAAAATATTAATTTAACAAATATAATTCAAATTTTGGTTTTAAAGTGTGATGATGTGCTGTTTTGAGGTTATACTGTTCATATAAAATTAATTTAACAAATATAATTCAAATTTGTCAAAGATTTTTTTTTTTAAATTAAAATTTTTTATACATCTCTGTATTATTTTGATGATTGATGTTTTTTAAATTGACAAGTTTTCAAAACTTAAGTAACTGCAAGATAAATATACCCATAATTTTGCTGCTAGCTACTACCGGCCACTTTATTTTTTTTATTACTTTACTTTATTTTTTTATTAAAGTGCAGAGCCCTCAAGTTTCGTAATACATCACAGAAACCCTAATGCATTACCATAGCCGACGCCCTCTTTCTCTGCTGCTGGTTAACCAAAGATCCTCAACTCAAGGAGTCGTACACGAAGACCGCTCCACTGGCCTGGCTTGGACGCCGTCCTAAGAGGACCATACATATTAATTATATCAAGAATAGTGATGCCAAATCAAGTGGTGTGGCTGGTCACGTGTTTCGTTAGTAACGGTCCAAATTATCAACGTGCTAATAAACGTCTATATCGTGTGTGTATGGTCCAAAATATCCCTCAATTATACTCGCGGCTACTCGCGTGTTTTAATTTATTTATCTACCCCCCCCCCCGGTAAACGACACACCAAAAGACAACGCCAGTGTCTCGTCTGAGATTTCAAGTCCATCGGTGATTTATATGCCAAATCAAGTGGTGTGGCTGGTCACGTGTTTCGTTAGTAACGGTCCAAATTATCAACGTGCTAATAAACGTCTCTATCGTGTGTGTATGGTCCAAAATATCCCTCAATTATACTCGTGGCTACTCGCGTGTTTTAATTTATTTATCTACCCCCCCGGTAAACGACACACCAAAAGACAACGCCAGTGTCTCGTCTGAGATTTCAAGTCCATCGGTGATTTATATGCCCATAAAAAAATGATGTCGTACATAAGTTACTAGCCAATGACCGCGGTAAGTTACTAGCCAATGACACGCGGCTTCTCCTTGCTAGCACTATATTTTTTTCAATATAAAAAATATTAATTATATGAGATTTTTTTTATTATAATATAAATTTAGATAAAATAATAAATTTATACAAAATTCTTGTGAAGTGTAAGATTTTTATAAAATATATAAATTTTAAATCGATATAAATTTATTTGTTTAGTAGGTTTCAACGAAATAACCAACATAAAATTATCATAATCATTAAAAAAAATCGGATATCTTAATTATTGAATTCATTGTATTAAGATTAGTTCATTTTATAATTCAACATAAATTAAACAAAAAACAATAGTGAAAATGCCTGCAATAATAAAATAACAAAAATAAATAGTTAATTTTCTACATATAATACCGTCATTATCATTACTATAATAGTTAAAAAAAAAATATCAATATTATTTCCTAAATAATTAAAATCATTAAATTACCATGACATATTTTTTTAAAAAAAAAGCAAGATATTTTTACAAAAAAAAAACAATCACTAAAATTATCATTAATATTGCGCAAACAATAAAATCATCTGATCCGAAAAACATAAAAAAAACACACAAAAAAAAACAAAAGAAAAAGGGGGGAAAGGGAGAAATATTAATTTAAAAATGATCACCAACATAAAATAAAATTTCAAGACTAAACCGATTAAAAATAAAATGACAAAAATTAAAAACAAAAACTAAAAGCAGAGATGCATAAATACAAATAAAAAATAAAAATTTTCTAAGAATGACCAAAAAACCAAAAGCAATTAATATCAGATAAAAAATTCAAAGAATAAGGAACAAAATGAAAAATAAAATATATAGTTAATTTCAATAGAAAGATAAAATTGAAACAAATAAAAACCTGGGAACCGAAACAAGTTATAAAAGTATTTAAAAAAAATGCAGTGTGATTTTGTTAAAAAAATTAAAAGAATAAGGATCGAAATGAAAAGTAGTATATATGACTACTTAAAATTGGAGGACGCAATTAAAACAAATCAAAACAAAATATTTAATTATTCTAGTCGAAGGAAAAAATTGAAACAAATAAAAATCTTGGGCCCGAAACAGATAAAGGTATTTTTTTGAGAAAAAAAATTGAAGTGTAATTTTGTTAAAAAATAAAAGAATAAAGACCAAAATGAAGAGTAGCATATATGATCAATTTCAATTGGAGCACACAATTAATATATATATATATATATATATATATATATATATATATATAATACCAATTGAAGGATAAAATTGAAATAAAAAAAAACTTTGGGATAAAAAAAATAATGACATTTTTAATGGTAATTCCATTGTAATTTTGTTTTAAAAAAATTAAAACAATGAGGACTGAAATGAAAATTAGCATACATGACCAATTTCAATTGAAAGATAAAATTAAAACAAATTAACACTTGAATGCTGAAAAATTAAAGGAACAAAAAACAAATCAAAAATTAAAAGAATAAGAACTAAAATAAAAACCAACATATACAATCAGTTTCAATTGAAAGGCACAATTGAAAACAATCAAAATTTTCATTGAAGAAATCATAAATAAAATCAAAATCAAAACCCGAGGGACTAAAATAAATAATGTACACATATGAATGACTTTTTCATGATAATCATGAAAAACCATGGCGGGAAGTACCACACTACCCCCGACTACAGTCCTCTGTTTTGTCTTTTTCAGAGGTTATTTCAGTAGTTTTGCTATGTAAGAATTTGGGAAAAAACTAAAACACCCCCAACTGTTTTGCATCCTTTTCTCAGTACTCGGGGGTAAAATAGTAGTTTTATTGTGCAAAGAATTCAAAAATATCATCCATGTCCCCTGAAAATGTCAAAAATAACCTCGTTCCAGGGGTTAAATTTTTTCAACCTTGGGGTAAAATGATAATTTTACTGTCACAATTCACAGTGAACTGTGTCTAGTTGAACAGTGAAAAAAGTCACTGTGTTTTGGCCACGCATATCATATCATAAGTAATGTCGGTGAATCCATTATTATATGTCAAAACAATTTATAACTCTTTGTAATTCTTCACGAAAAAACATATCTACATTATCAACGGAATCACCAATATATTTTCTTACAACACTAACAAAGTCCTTAACACAACACGCTTGTTTGGATAAAAAAAACACTTTATATTATTAATTTAATTGTAAGATTAATTACAAATGTCTTTATATACCTGAAAGAAATTGTGGGGGTGGGGGGAAATATGTCATCATTTGTTTTCATTACTTCCTACTTATGGTTGATATGTGCTGGATCTTAGGGTGTTCATGGTTGAGACACCACTAACCATACTCTTATTCGGTGCTTTGCATAGTTAATAAAAGGAAACGGTCCATCGTTATCCTTGCTAATAGAATCATGTGTCTCTTTGTTTTTGTTCGAGGATCCACCTCATGAAAATCTACTAAAACTTTTGGTGTCAAGAGCTCTAGATAATTCTCCATATTTTTTCAGTAATTCCATTATTTTTTAACAACTTTATAGTAATAATTGTGAGAGGAATAAAGAGCTCGTAGAACAGGAGAGCAAAACAAACAGTATTTTTTTTTTTATTCTGGCTGGTTGCCTTCCACTGCAAAACAAAGGTAATGATTGTGCTACTTGGTTGCCTTCCACTGGTTATTTCCAGAATATTTTTTAATTATGAATGTATATAAAAACAATATTTGAGCCAGTGAGCAAATGGCATATCATGACCGGGGAAAAAAAAACGGAGGGTCAAAGAACAAGAAGAGTAGGCGAGCAATGATGGTACAAAAACTCTGTAGCTCCAGTTAATTCCTCGGCCTCTGTTTCCCATGGGTTGTTTGGGAATATGTTTTAAAAATATTTAAAAAAATTAAAATAAAATCATTTTTATTCTTTATTTTAAATTAATAAATATGTTTTTAGATCATTTTGATGTGCGGATGTTAAAAATAATTTTTAAAAAAATAAAAAATATATAATTTTAAACTTTTAAAAGCAACTGCAATTATATTTTAATTACGACCCCCTCTCTCTCTCTCTCTGTTTTTTTTTACATAGCAGTCAAAATATTGCAAAATAGCCATATTAAAGAAGAAGTATCCATTAATCTAATTACATGTAATAATTGAACACATTGCTCTTGGAAAAGCCTGCATCATGGGAACCACGTCCTAGAATTCATGTTTGTCCTCGTCCTTGTAAAGTAAGAGGCTGTTTTGAAGGGTGGATATACCGCTATTTGTTATTTTTAAAATATTTATTTTAATATTTTTAAATTATTTTAATGTGTTTAACGGAAAATCTCCCTCACCGAGGCAAGTCCAAGATGTGAAATAACTGGTGGTAATATCGAGTGGTGGCAGTGATTCTCTGACATATATCAATCTATAATATTTTTATTAAATGTTGGTGGGGAAAAACATGCTATAGTTTATTAAACATCATGTGTTGACGTAATCTACAATTATCACAGCCTCTACCTCGGTGATTCATCACATGCAACTTATTAATACCATGCATGTACGTGCTGGCGGAATCCAAACTAATGTTTTGACTTATCCCATGCTATCAAGTTTATCAATAATCTATGAGAAATTCCCGAGCCAAACCTTAAATACACGCCACCCCGTCCATATAGCACACAGGACTCATAAGAGATTACCATTTAACCCAATGGAAAAAAATATAAACACATATTTATAGGGTATGTAATGGGTAAGAGATTAGTCCTAATCCTTTAAGGTTTTTGGTGCTGCACAAAAGCAATCCTAAGTCCATGGAGCGTATATCATCAAGCCCTTGTTCAATTATGATTGAGATTCATGCCACGTTACAATATCAAAAGAATTTTAGAGATAATTTTCAGAATTCTATGTATCTTGAGGTTCAAACTTGACGGTGAAAATCACCCTCCTTGAGTTGTTGATATTGTATGATTAGGTTACATGTGATTAGTAATAACTGGATTCTTTACTTTTGCTACAGTGTGGTTCAAATTATTTTTAAAAAATATATATCTTGGCATTGCTCATGTGTTTTCAAGAATGAAAAAAAAATGACATTATGTAAAGGTTGAATCGATATGAGCCAATCAATTTGGCAAGTCCACAAACAACTTAGACAATCGAAAAAAAAAAAACAATTTGACTTAACAAAATCCAAAACAATATTTTTTTTAAAAAAAGTATCGAGAAAAAAATATCTTAGATTCGCTCGGGTTAACATTTTAAATCCACGACTTAGATCATGAGATCATGATAAACTTATATAAAACAAATAAAAAAACATTTTGAAATCTAATTCTCAATCAACCCGATGTAGAAAAAAAATTCAATTAAAAAAATGAGTCAACTTAGGTTAACATGTCAAACCTGGATCATGAGACTGGAATCACCCCATAAAAATGAAATCAAAACAAAACAAATTATAAAACTCAAACTTCAATCAATCCAATGTTATATAATGAAATTGAAGAAAAAACAATTAGAAAAAATCTAAGTTAACTCGGGTTAACCCATCAAACCCTTGAATAATTTCTAATTAATCCAAATATTAAAGGATGAGAGTGATAAAAAGAATCAAGTACAAAACAAAACCCTAGTCAATCATGTTAACCCATAAAACTCATGGTCCAAGTCATAAGACTGGGATAATTCTGTCAAAAATAAATTATAAATTTTAATCACTAATAAATTCAATATTGGTGATTATATATATATATATATATATATATATATATATATATATATATATATATATATATATATATTCTTTCCATGAACTACTACACGAGGGGGGGAACATTGATTCCCCCTCCTCAATTAGTTTCTTTTAATAATGTTGATAATTAGCCAATCATTAATCCATGAAGATCACCGAGGGTATGATCATAAATCTCATGTGCATTCATATTGAGAACTTAATCGGTGCATAATTAATGGCTAAAAATATAATGCATAATTAGTTTTTGTTGATAATTACCCAATCATTAATCCATGAAGATCACTGAGGTCATGATCATAAATCTCATGTGCATTCATATTTAGAGCTTAATCAGTTCCTCATTAATGGCTGAAAACTTAGAGGAGTGATTGAAGTTGTTTTTTAAAATGATTTTTCATTCAGAAATGCATCAAAATGATATTTTTATTTTTAAAATTTATTTTTACATTAGCACATGAAAATAAAAATAATATAAAAACCTCAATGTTTTTTAATTTAAAATAAAAAATATTTTTATCAAAAACACTTAAAATACAGCGCCAAACAACATAATAGTGGGCATATTTGCACTTCAGCTAATTTACAAGTAGAGTACGTGCTAAAGAGTTTTTTTGCACGTTTTTCTTTCCTAGCTTGTAGGGAGTTTCTAGAATAGTCTAAGTGCGAACACGCCGTGATGTTTGACCCCTAGGTAACTAACTAATGCGATCATGTGCTTCATCATTGACAGGAGGAAGGGCAGATAAAGGTATGAGAAAGTTTGTTCAGCTTATCTCCACTTACAACCTCACATTTTGGAATCCGAAAATATATATCTACTTCACCAGGAGACACAAAGCCTGGAGTGAGAAAAGTTCCCACGCTTGTGGATTTATGAAATCTTGCTGTAGTTTCCTGCTTCCCAGCATGTATATCTGATCTCATTTTGCTGATCAGTTTCTACTCCACACTGTAAATTTCAATCTCGAAATGGGAAGAGCTCCATGTTGCTCTAAAGTTGGTTTGTATAGAGGTCCATGGACTACTAAAGAAGACACACTGCTCATTAACTACATCCAGGCACATGGTGAAGGCCATTGGAGATCATTGCCTAAGAAAGCTGGTAGGTGATCATGTAACTAGATCTCTCTTTCCAACAGCTTACTATTTAGTATATGATCAACGAGATGCATCCACAAGTTGAGTTTCTGATTTTGCTAGTGTTTTTGTTTGCGTATGAATGAAGGGCTGCTTCGATGTGGGAAGAGTTGCAGGCTAAGATGGTTGAACTACCTCCGGCCTGATATCAAGAGAGGGAACATCACTCCTGATGAGGATGACCTTATCATCCGTTTGCACTCTCTGCTTGGCAACCGCTGGTCTCTCATTGCGGGGAGGTTGCCAGGCCGAACTGACAATGAAATCAAGAACTACTGGAACTCTCACCTCAGCAAAAGACTGATGAAGAACAGCACGGAAGGAAATAAGTCCCCGTGCATGGGGGGCTCAGCTGGAAAGGGAAGTGGCACTAAGGCCAGCAACAAAAGGAAGCAAAAGGAGGACAGCGATGGCATTAGCAGTCAAAATGGAGAGGCTGCTGCAAAGATCAAGATTTATCTCCCCAGGGCGACAAAGGTTTGTCCATCCTCAGTTACAAAATATATTCAAAGCATGATTCGGTCATCACCTCGTAAAGTTGAAGATGGCGATCATACCATGTCTGGTCTTAAAACTGCTAACAATGGCGGACAGGGTTGGGGTTCGAATAATGAAGAACTAGATGGTCTTGTTTGTGACCTTGATTCCTCGTCTCCAAATTCTGTACAGAACCATATTATGCTAGATGACATCTTTGAGGAATACCAGCAACTGCTCAAGGCTGATGGTATTGTGGATTCCTTTGTGGATTCTCTTTTGGCTTAATGTTTTTCTAATAAAAGGGTATGCACTGCTGCTCACTCCTCCCTCCCTCTCCCTTTCTTTTCTGGCGTGTTTTTCAAAACCAGCGCTGTAACACGTGGAGAATGACGTCGGGTCAACTATCAATATGATGGCCTTAATTGGTGTCTCACGTGAGCGATCATAACATTGCAGTGATAAAAAAAAAAAGAGAATTCATTAACTTTCCTAAAATTAAATAAACATGGAAAAGTTTAAAAGTATTTTCGATGAAACAAACACCCCTAGGTTTCCGGTCGAATGGTTTATCATACCTAGTTTGGATCACAAACAAATCAAGCCAAGGTTAGGAACGTTTCGACGTTGTTTGGGCTCAACTCGAACTGGTTGGGGATGATCTGAGTATTAACTAAGGTTATTAATTCTGTTTTGATTGATTTTTTTTTTTTAATTGAAACAGAACAAACAGAACAAAATCAAAATGTTCTAGCTAAAATTTAAACAAAATTTCCTGAAAAGACAAGTTTTAAACAAGGTCAAAACTTCGCTGTTTTAACTTGTTTTTTTAACTAATACAAAATATTTAAGCATATCAACCAAAACAAAATAAAATTAACAACACTGGTCTTAACATGAAAATTTGCAAGTTGTGCCACTGTCAACTGCTAGAGCAGCACAAGTGTGTTGCCTATGGTTTACAAGCCAGGTTGCTGAACAAGAAAACAATGGTATATCAATTTTTCCGCAGTTATTGAGGGAGATGGGAAGAGGAGGTGTCTTATTGCAATTTTCAACTTCATGAAGTTAATTCCCACTAAAATTGCTACAGTCGCAAGTTTCTTGTCTGGAGCACCGTTCCTTCGTGGCGATGAAGTAAATAAAATCATCTGGTGAAATGGCACATATATACGCAGCCGTCTGATTTTAATGTTTTCAACGTACAAGAGCAATTACTAAGAAAATGCACTGGCCACTTGGCTTTAAAATGGCCACAAGTCACCCCAGTGAGCTCTTCGTGCCTGATTATGTAGAGCGGGACTTTTACTCTGCGTGACAACTATACGTTCAAAACAGCCCTCTGAGTTATCACGATTGTTTGATCGGCAAACATCCATGGTTACCTGCCTGCCTCTCTTAAAAGGTGAGAAAACTATCCTCCCCCAACCTCCCCCAAGATCAGCATGACCTTCTTGTTCTTGCTCCTCTTCGTCATAATCATCATTGGTGTCAGTTTCAATGGCATCAGAATCATAGTAAATTGGGCCCACTTCTTCGTATGGAACCTCCTCGGGTTGATTTTGATCAATCAGGTCCTCTGTCAAGATCAATTGCAAATAACAGAAACATAATGCAGTCAGATTGTGTTTCTAGACACAAGCGATGATGCCATTATATGTTTTATTTGCTGTTTGACACCAATCAAGTTGCACGAACACGGTTCTTTAGAGATTTCTATGAAAACAAAAGGTGTTGAATTTACCATAATCAATCTCTAGATCTTCTGGATTTCTTTTAGCATGCTGCTCCTTCAAAGTCTCAAATTTCATGCCATCAAGAGGCCAAGGTTTTCTGTTCAAATGGAGCAAAGTGAAACAAGGATATACAACATTTAGATCATCATCCTGAAACAATGAAATACAAGATTTGACTTCCTTCCTGTTTTATACTTGAACTTTTGAAGTCTATTAGCATTTTGCATCTCTCAAAAAATAAAATAACATTTGCCCCATAAGACATCAACGCTGGAACAAATAGCAGGGGCGTTCATGATGACAGTTTTTTTTTAGAAAAATGTGAAATAAATCCATGTAATGTTAGATAATTTATTCACTATTAACATTTCAAAGTAGAATGGTAAAAGATATAAATAAGATTTCATAGTAGCACCTTCAATTTTTTATACTGATTAATTCTCTAAATGAAACAATTCATAAACTTTAACACATTGTAATAGAGTACCCACCGGGGTCGTTGTCCTCGTCTGAAAGCGACGAAGGAAAACTTCTCATCCTCAAATCCACGTAAAGTTTCACCCTTGGAACGCTGAAAAAGGAAATATAGTGGTAAATTTCTTCAATCCTTCCAAAAAGGGGCAGCAGGATCTCTCTTTCAACAACAAAAAGATATAACCAAGCTCTTCTGAATAGTACAGGTGTTGCAAGAAATGAATGAAAACTGCAATTAACTTTTATTTAAGAGGATAACTATAAACTTAAAATCAAATCTTTACACAGTGATGCAAGCAACACGCACCAGACTTTTTTTCAATTTGGTGCCTGATCATCTAATTTTTTATTTCATCCTTAATTCTTTGATAACTTATTTTTTTTATTTTCATCCTTGATTCCTAAATAGCCCTTCAATTTAGTCCTACATTTCATCCCACTAGTTCCATATTAAGGCCCAACCAGGAAAACAAGATAGGAAGAGAAATGAATTGGATGGATTGCATACCATGTTGGCTCGTTATGGTCCCTGGGCTAAGAGCTTAATAGGTTGGCTTGGGTTGACTGAGGTCGATACAATACAGAATCATCTCTTCATTTCCAACTTTTTTTCCAATTTTATCCTTAAGCGGTTCATCATTTCACAATTGGGTTTTGAATGGTACAATCAAGTTGCATTTAGGCTACTTGGTCAAACAGGCCACCAACACAAATGGAGTTGAAACCTAGACCATCAATAAATAAAAGGCACATGAATTCTGCTAACAAATTATTTTTTCAATTTAGTTTTTATTTTTATTTAAAAAAAATATTAACACGTGATCAAACAAAGATGCTACATGGTATGATGCGTCGCAGCTTTTTTTTCAATCTTTGTTTATCATTAACAATTTATTTATTTATTTATTAACATATGATAGTCGATTAGTTTTATCTAACATGGTGATCAAGCTTTGATTAAACATTTGAGATTTTTCATAACCGACAAAAAAAATTAACAGTGTCCATATTTTGTTTCACTTTAGTTGACTTGATACGGACCGTAATGTACTGCAGGCACAGGAACTTAGCTTACATCTTCAGACATGTGATACAATTGGTAAACCAGAACAGTCCTGGTTGTGGATGATATAGCGCAGTGTTAACTTACAAAGTCCCAGTTTGCCTAGACTTCCTATTTTCTTTTTTCATATATCTCGAAGGGCCAACAACATTTTGTTGTGTATAACATAGAAAAATTTGAATACTTGGAACGTAGGCAACCCAGTTATATTCCACAGTACAAATATTTAAAGATTATATGATAATTCGACCCATGTACATACTTCCTCTAATCATCTATCATTATTTTGGTTGGGGGGGTATAAATTCGTTTTTACATAATCTTTGATTGATGAAAAACAAATTACAAATTAAGAGCATTTTCTTTTTGCTTTTATTGTCAATCACTAATTCTATGAATTCCATGTCCTTTTTCTGATAAATTAATGTGCTCCTATAACATGCTAGAGACATGAATCTTGCACGCAAATAATGCAGGATGCACTGAGGAAGTACCTTGTATACTCGCTGTGATGTTGTCCTCTGCAACCGCTGAACAAAATGACAGTATTTTCCAGATTTCACCAAAGGACAGCTCCCATCATGAGAACACTGCATCAGGTTGCTATTAGGCAAACAAAGAAAAAGGAGGGGGGGGGGGGGGGGGGGGGATGAAAAGGTAGCTCCATAAGTTGACCTCACAAGAAGGAAAACTAAGAGGAAGGCCATTCTGATACTTACAGGAGCAATTACAAATGCACCACCTTTGTAGGGCATCAAATCCTTACAAGTTTCATTGATTTTCCCTTCAGCTTTATGAAATTTCTGAAAATTCATTGATATAATTGTTTAAATGAATTACATAAGCATGACAACAAAGTGCAAACATAATTAGAAATACAATATATTCATCTGAGATTTATTGATAGGCACTGTAACACAATTCTTGCGCAAAAGAATGCTCAATAAGAAACAATAAACTGACCCTTTTCTCCATCCATAGTATGTGAGATCGCATCTGTGATATGATACCAAATCCATGTGGTGTACCTGGCTCAATTAAAACCTGCTCCATGCTTGAGATTTTCAGAAACAAAAAGTAATGCAAAAACAAACAAAAAAACAAATGAAATCCCATATATAAGTATGCAGTATTCATATTTCACAAGTATTTTCCTTTTTTCTCTCTCCCTCCATGTAGAATGAAAACTAGAAAGACATGACTAGTCATGTAAAATTAACAGTAAATCCTCGGACTCACATTGTGCTGAGACATGAAAATCAATAACAAGCCAAAAATCACATACCAAAACATCCCCTGTAAGTTCCCAAAGCTGGCGCACTATAGTAATTCGATCCTTCAATGATGGTATCTCCCCCAGCACATAGGACTTCATAGCAACAGATTAAAGATAAAATAAAGTGAAATTTATATAAGATTCAAAGTTGAGGCAGCACCACATAAAGTAGAGCATGTTACACAACACGAAAAGTAAAGCACTTAAGGGCAGTTAACACTAAGCTAAGAGTCATTAGGAAATTCAACTTACAGCAAATACAAGGTCATGTTTCCTCTCGGATTTGTGAGTGCTTTTACTCAGGTCTTGAAGACTATTATAGCTATGAATAAGTGGCAAATCCTTCAAATCTAAAACAATCAATATAATGTATTGGTCTCAGAATTAATCTTAACCACCAAAATCCAAAACAAACAACATTTAAATGTCCTAGAGAATTGAAAAAATAAGTCAGCAAATTACCTTGTATAAGACTTCTACCGGCACGCTGCATAGACTGTGATGGTTCCACTAAATTTACCTTCTGTAATGACTTTGGCCACACTTCTCTTATTGCCCTACAAAATTTCACTTATAACATCAAGAAAACTCAAATGCATCATCAATTCCATAATTTTTTTTAAACCTCACCAACACTTCGATAATTGCACATCATATTTTACCACAATAAAAACAAGAGCATCTTACCAGAAAGCTGAACCAGTGCCAGCTCCAAAATCCAGAATTTTAGTCGGGGAAAAACCCGGTAACCTTCTCCTAACCTACAGATACCAAAAATCCAGAAAAAAATAAAAAACTTAATAACAATAAATATACACTAAAGACAAACTTTTCATCCGGGTTTTAATAATAACACAAGAAATGCTCACTAGACAAAAATAATCATTTTACTTACTTCGCTGAGGACTCTATAGCAAGCAGAGAAAACAGCAGGCATACGAGAAGCAACATAAGCAATGGTCTCATCATCTCTATAATTAAGTCCAATGTCTCCATAAGAACTCTTAATTTTCCATCTCTTAGACCTATCCATAGACTTGAATGGATCTTCAACTAGCTCCTTCGAAGTATTAATTGTTAACATCAAGTTTTTGTCTTTGATATCTCTGAATGATTCTGATAGCCTTAAAACTTTTTTCTTCATGTGTGGCTCTTCTTGCTCTGCAAACTTTCATCTTTTCAAATAATTGAACTATTGTATACAAAGGTTTCGATCTTTGCAAATATATATGTACACACACACACACACACACAATTGTTACCTCGGAGGTATTTTTTGATGGCACGGCGGAGGCGGACGGGGACGATGAGGCAGCGGTCGGATTGTTTGGAGGCAGAGCGGAGGTTTTCTGCGGTGAAGAGTTTTTTGGTAGTTTCAGGTATTAGGCTTGCCATTTCCAGTGGTAGAGGAGGAGGAGTGGTAGTGGAGTAAATAAAGGTAGCTTTCTGGCGAGTGAGAAATTTGGGGTTCTAGGGTCGGTTTAGGGCTTTAGGGTTTAGACATTTTTGTGATAAAGGAATTTGTTTTACCCGGAATAATTTGAGGCTCAATTGGTTTAAAATGAAGGCCATTATGGAGCCTAAATGATTTGACCTCAGTTGCTACATGGACTGTACTTTGGACTTTTGAAATGATTTTTTTTTTTTCCAATTTTATTTTTCTTAGAAAAAATGTTATAGATTTAAAAATAATATAGATGACTAAATACAAAGTAAAAACATAATTTTGACTAGAAAAGTCAATATAATATTTTTTCTATATAATGAGATTACAATATATTGCATCAATATATGTCAATTTGAGTTAATTTTCAAATTCATGATTTAGATCATGAAACTGAGACTTGAACTCAACTTATAATAACTCGAATTAACTTGTCAAATATATGAATTTTGTAATGACAATATGATAATATTAAAGAAAACAAATCAAACAAGTAATAATCCTTAATTTTCAATCAACAAAATATTAAATAGTAAAATTGAAAAACATTAACTCTAGTTAACCCATTAAACTATAATTTTGGTCATTGTACTGAAATAACCACATATAAAACAGACCAAAACAAATCATGAAATTTAATTTTCAATCAAACCAATATTCAAGGATGAATTAAAAAATAAAAATAACTCAAGACAATAGAGATAACTCACCAAACCTACGACTCAGGTCTAGAGCCCAAGGAAACCTTATAGGAAGCAAACCAAAAAATATTGTAAAGCATTATCCTCAATCAACAAAACATTGAATGATCAAATTAGGGCAAATATTCAATTAAAAAAAAGACAAAAAAAAAAACAAATTAATTGTGTTAACCTACCAAACTCATGAATCAAGTCATGATACTAGAATAACCTGACATAAAATAAATTAGACTAAAATTATAAAACTCAATACCCCAATAAACTCAATGTAAAAAGATGATATTAACCAAAACAACAAATTAGAAGAAAAAATCACCTTTTCAATAAATAGTGATTTGTAAGGAGTTAAATAGTGAATTCCTCTCATCAATTAGTGTTTGTTGCCAAATCATTTGTGTGCAATATGTTGTGGATCATATAATTTTTTTAACATAAAAATATTCATGAATTGCTAATGTATTTTCTAGTAGAAAAGAAATTTTAAAGTATGTCATGATTGACTTAATGTAATTCAATCAATTTGGTGGATTCAAAAACAATCTGGATGATCGGTAAAAATATAGTTTGACTCAATAAAAACTCAATATGATACTATTTAAAAATATATTGAGACGATAACATATTAGATCGACTTAGGTCAATCCAAGTTAAACTTTTAAATCCATAAACTGGGTCATATATCATGATTATCTCAGAGAAAAAAATACAACAAATGTTGACCTCCAATTCTCAATCAACATAATTTAAATGATGAAATTGAAAACAAATTAATTAAAAAGTGATAAAAAAAAGATATGAGTCATGTAAAGTTAACCGTTCAACTCATAATTCAAGTTAAGAGACTAAGAGAACATTATAAAAAACAAACTAAAATATATCACAAAACCCAATTCCTACTTAACTCAATATTGATGGATAAAATTAAAAGAAAAAACAGGAAAAAAGCATGAATCATTTGGATACACTCACCAAAGTCACGACTTGAGTAATGATAATAACCTCATAGAGAATAAATTAAAAAATATTATAAAGTTTAACTTTTAATCAACTTAACACTGAAGTATGAAATGAAATAAAATCATTTTTTTTTAAAAACAAGTCGACTAGTTTAACCCGTCAACGCATGCGACTCGAGTCATGTTACTAGGATTACCCCATAAAAAAATAAAAATAAAAATAAAAACAAATTGGAAAGTTGAATCATCAAATAAACTAATATTAAATTAATAAAAACAAAAGTTAATTGGATTAATTGTCAAACTTGTGTTACTAGTTATGATATTAAGATAAACTCATATAAAACTATCAAAAAAAATTATGAGTTTCAATTACTAGTAAATTCAATATTTAAGATGAATTTGAAAAAAAAATCTTTATAAAAGGAAAAGCAAAGAGAAGAAAAGGAAAAAAACAAATTAGCATTTTAATGAATAGTGAATGTGAGAAGAGAAACAATGAATTTCCCTTTAATTATAAAACCTATCACCCAATAGAACTAATATTAAATTAAAAAATAATTTTTAAAAACAAATATATCAGGAAATAAATAATTAACTCTCATTTTCAATTAGTGTCATCATGTAGCCCTTTACTAGTCAACTGCCCGCACTACGTTGCGGGTGTAGTGCGGGCGAAAAAAATAATTTTTACAGTTGTTAAGATTAAAATATAATATTTTAATATATAAAATTTGGTATACTAAAAGATATTAACATTGTCTATTATAATAACAATAATATCGAAGTCTCAACTTCTAAAATTATCATTATTATTATTGTCAAAAAATTATCATTATTATTATTGCCAAAAAAATCCTAAAAACCTCAACAGAAGATCAAGCATTTTTTTTTTATTATTGCTATCACTGTTAAAACAATAAAAATTATCAAATTATTCTAAGAGAAAAATACCTAAACACATTAACAAAGGAGCAAGGAAAAAAATTATTATTATTATTATTATTATTATTATTATTATTACTACTACTACTATTATTATTATTATTATTATTATTATTATTATTCTATTATTATTATTATTATTATCATCATTATTTTTATTGAGAGAAAAAAACCTAAACACATTAACAAAAGAGCAAGGAAAAAAATATTATTATTGTTGTTATTATTATTATTATTATTATTATTATGGAAAATAAAACACAAATATCAATTTATCAAGGGATTAAAATAAAAAATTCAAACTATTATCATTATTATTATTATTATTATAATTATTATTATTATTATTGTAATTATATTTTTTTTATATTATTATTATTATTATTATTATTATTATTATTATTGTTATTATTATTATTATTATTATTATTATTATTATTATTATTATTATTATTATTATTATTATCATCATCATCATCATGATCATTATTATTATTATTATTATTATTATTATTATTATTATTATTATTATTATTTTTTATCATTATTATTATTATTATCATTATTATTATTATTATTATTGTAATTATATTTTTTTATATTATTATTATTATTATTATTATTATTGTTATTGTTGTTGTTGTTATTATTATTATTATTATTATTATTATTATTATTATTATTATTATTGTTATTATGGAAAATAAAACACAAATATGAATTTATCAAAGGATTAAAATAAAAAATTAAAACTATAAGGGCCAAAATGAAAATTCAATATATTATCAATTTCAATAAAAGGATCCAATTGAATAAATCAAAACTTCTGTACTGTATTGATTGAATAATTTAAACCCAATCCGAAAATTAAAAGAAGGAGGACCGAAGTGCAACATTGACATTCAATCAATTCGAATTGGAGGACCCAATCGAACTAAATCAAAACTTACCGAACCAAAATCGAACCAAAAGCAGGACAAAACACAAAATCGAAAGTAAAGGGACCGAAATGAAAAGTATCACAAAATGGGGGACTCTCCTGCACTTTTACGTGCAGGAGAGAGAGAGAAACGTGGCCGGCGTTTTAACCGGCCTCCGACGCGTCTACGGACATTTTTCAGGTACACGCGCCGACGCGTGAGGAAGACCACGCGGAGACGCATCGAGATACATGGCGGAACCTTGATTCCGGCCACCGGACGACACCGCACGCGCCGCCTAAACAGGGCGTGGGACGTGAAACAGGCTGGCGCGTGCGGAACACGCACTGACAAACCGTCAGCACTAAAAACAAAAAAGAAGGTCAATTACCGTAATAACCCTGTACCGAAATCAATGTTTTTGTCTTATTTGGGGGCTAGAAGCGTAATTAGCCATTTTAAATATATTAAATATAAAAAAAAGTGCGGCGGACCGGACCGGTCCGGTCCGGTCCGTACGCGTGCAATTACCGGAATGGCCCTCTCCCCCAGCCGTTTTTACCTCCAGACCGGTCCCTATTTTGTCCTATTACCGGGGCTAAAATCGTCAAAACACTGTTCAAAATCGAAAAAAAAAAAAGAGACAGGCGGACGAACTCGCGCGACGCAGGGCTGATAAAGTTCGAGTCCACAGTGAATTTAGAGACATGCTACAGGGAAAGTCTGAGCTCTTTTAGAGCATTTTATAATAGTAGCGTTAAAATCATCTTGATGAGCTCTTTTTTTGTAGTGAGTCAATGTCCATGGCAAGACAATAATGAGTATCTAATAACATTTTCTTTGTTCTTCTTTTGAGTATAATATTGATGATTTTTTTTATTGTTGATTGTTATTTTTTTTGTTCAATTATTAAATTAATTGGGCTAGTTGTGTTCATTTAGGTCAACGACCTAAGCCTTTATTTTTTCTTACTTGTTAAAAAACAATGCAATCATCTAAGTATTTTTTTTTTCAAGTTAAAAACAATTTGATCTAGCCTACAACATAGCTCGGTCATCAATCTAGATTTACTCAAGTTATTTTTGTAGGTTTTTTGTAATTGAATGTCTTTTCTTTTTGAACTTTGAATATTTAATTGATTAGAAATGAAATACTTCTTTTGTTGTGATTTATTTTTCATAAGGTTATTAAAATCTCATGTTCTAAACTGTGGGTTAACCATGACTGGCCCATGTCAAGCCAATGCATTAGCACATATATATATATATATATATATATATATATATATACATGCCAATATATTATTATCTTAATACTTTACATCTTAATATTTTAAAGTTGTTGATATGTATGAGGATTTTTTTTTAATTTCCTAACATCTTTATAATTTTTTTAAGAATATTTTTTTTTAACTCAGTGACCTAGCAAAAGAATCTATTTTATTCTATGACATCAAATTTTGATGTTGTTTAACCCATTAGTATCTATTTGGGATTGTTGTCTAACCCATTAGTATCTATTTGGGATTGTGATTGAAGTTGCTTTTGAAAGTATTTTTTCATTCAGAAATACATCAAAATAATATTTTTTATTTATTTTTTAAAAATCAAATTTATAAAACACTAAAAATATTTAATTTACAATAAAAAATAAAATAATTTTTTTTCAATATTTTTTAAATGCATTTTTGAATCGCGGTGTAAAACAAAATCTAAATCCAAAATATTAGTTTCCTGAAGATTTCCAAGCACTTTCTTTTCCAGTCAAAGCCCCTTGGCATAAACTCTACTCCATAATAAGAATCTTGTATAATTGTAGCAGAGGCGATCTGAACATTTAGCATGCAGATTTAACTCGTTAAACAACTTAAAAAACGAAAATCGTCGCTATAACACATTAAAAATGTCATTGACCTTAATTACATTTAATATTTAAAGCAGTATGATGTCTAAGCATCTATGCCATATACTAATTAAGCTGTATACATTTTTGTATAATATTTCTCCAGGTTTTATCCACCATTTCTCTAAACTTCTTCTTCTTCTTCTTCTTCTTCTTCTTCTCTGATCTCTCTCTGTCTCCCTAATGATCTTACCTTTTCTTTTATTTGACTTATTTCATGGATATATCATAATCGAAGGTGCTGGTGAGCGGGTCAAAAACAGCTTTTGAGCCTCTGAAAACCATGATTTCTGATGCAGTCCATAATCGAGCAGCTTCTGTTGAGTTGGATCCCAATTTGGACGTTGAAGCTTCATTGCAATCCGAAAAGTACTTTCCAGTCACATTTACTAGCCCTGGATGTGTTGCCACATAGCATGTTGTAGCAGCAGCCTGCAATAAAAACCCATTAACAATTTATTTTTTTTATATCATTTTTAAAAAATATAGATGTAATCTAAGCTCAAATAGTGTAAATTATTATGTTAGTCACCTGAGGAACTGTTTTCAAGAGCTTGGAAGTCAAGAAAAACGCCATATCTGCAGTTTTTAAAATGAAAACAAGTTAAATTACTAGAAGGATAACATTTTTTTTTATTTAAATCTTAAAAATAGAAAATCAAATTGATCCGTTTTTACATACCTGTGACCATGCCTTCTCGTTCTCTAGTGAGTCTAGTTTTTACAACTCCTGGATGAACACAATTCACAGTCACGTTGGTCTCCATTTGCTGCATTAATTGAGAATATATATATCAATTAATCCAGGTCCAGTTCATATATATAAAAAAATCAGAACAATAACTATCACTTTTTTCCCTGATCAGCTTTAAATTAAATTAAATTAAACTATATATTAAATAGGATCATGAATGACGACGACCTTCAGTCTCTGAGCAAGCTCCTTGGTGTGCAAAACATTAGCGAGCTTCGAGAGAGCATATGCACGTGTAGGATCGAATTCACTGTATGTAGATCATAAAAAAAATCAATAAACTAAAGGTCAACCAAGATATATGCGTATAATTTATAAATACCGGCTTTGTATACGGATTAAATTTATTTATTTATTCCATTCAAATAATTGATATTTTAATTCATTGTGATAAACTAATAATTAAGTTTATATATATATATATATATATATATATATATAATATTTGATTTTAGTAAAAGAAAAATAGTTTTAGTTTCTTACCGTGATTTGTTTCGGGATATTTGGCCAAGATATCGGATCGTATCGCCAGAAAACCAATTGTAAATACTCGATGAGACATTCACTATTCTGCCTTGAATCCCAGTTGTTTTTGCTGTTTCAATCATCTTCTTCAATAACAGTTTTGTCAATAAAAAGTGACCTGAAAAGATTCCATCAAGGCCAGAATTTGAGCTTTCGGTCATTGATAATTATTTTTCCTTCTTGCATAGTTTAATATATTATCAATTACCTAGATAATTAGTAGCAAAGGTCATCTCTATCCCATCTTCAGAGATTGCATGCTCGTGTGCAAACTTTCCAGCATTATTTCTGATGATAAAGAGAGAGACAGATCAAACCCAAGAAAGTAACAGTAAAATTGTAATTGCTACCTCTCTTCACTTTCTGATCAACCAAACAAACAAGAAGAAAAAAGCTTTATCTTCTTACATGAGGAGGTTGAGAGGCAAGTTGAAGGACTCAAACTCTGAAACAAAGTTTCGTACAGAGTTGAGAGAGCTAAGATCAAGCCCCATAACAATGATCTCCGCATCCGGATTCTCTGACATGATTCTTGCCTTGGCATCTTCGGCGGCTTTCAGGCTCCTAGCCGGCAACACCAGCCTCGCACCTCTCTTCGCCAGCACTCTTGCCGTCTCCGCTCCTATCCCGGACGTGGCACCTAAAAAACATAAGCACAAAAATCCATTTTTTTTCACGATTCTGCACGCAAAATCTTGAAGATTGAAATACCTTTGAATCCGTATGTCGTTTGGAGCCGAGTTTTTAAAAAGTAATAAACAAATTATAAACCCACCAGTGATGATGGCCGTTATGGAATGCAGACCGCCGCAGTTTTCAGTTACTTGCTCGCCAGTGGACTTCGAGCCATATCCACTTGCTCCGGCTGCGCCGATGAGGTACTTCAAAGTTTCAAACATTTCAAGATTATTTTTCTTGTTTTGCCTGTAAGGTATGGAATATGGATAGTGTTTTTGTTGTTTCACTAGTCTATGGCTAACAGGCCACTTCGTTAGGTAAGGATGGAATCAAGTAACTAAAAAGCAAAGTACATGCTCGCTTTGCAGAGCTGTAGTAAAGTAGAGAGATCGGTCCTGTCAAAAAGGCATCGAGGTTTGTCAGATTTTGCAGCCTCCGCCGCTTTGCATTTACTGAGGAAAGAGATGCTGGTGGTGCTGTGCAGGTCGAAAGGAGATGGCGAGACGAGGGTTTTCGGTGTGCTTCGGTCAGGGCCTAACAGGATCGGAGCAGAGGACTTTATAATGGCTGTAGTGAGAGAGGAGGATTCTGTATTTGTCATTGATTGATGATGGAGATAATTTTTTATTTTCGATGATTGAGGGTTTAGTGATTGTTAATTATTGGCCCTGCCCACTTCAAAACTAAATCTACTTTTTTTTATTTCTACTTATTTTACTCTAATCAGACGGACAAGATTGATTCCCTGTGTGTTTCGAATTTATAACTGGAAAAGAAGTAAAAACACTTTGTTCTTCTTAAGATGTTACTGACATGTTAAGATATCTCTGGTTAGTTCACAATCCGAGTTTACGTGGACCAATCAGGACTCGAAGAAAAACTACTCTAAAAGATCGGGAATTAATCGGCTTTGCTGGTCGGCGAAGTAAGTGCTGGTTTCTTCTTCTTAGAAATTAATGATGTTGCTCCCGGCAATAACAGTGAAAAATGAGTGTTATGTTACCTTGTCGCGGGGCAATGAATAGAGGATGACGTTTTAGTTTGTGTGGCTGTGGGTAGCTCTAATAAAAGAGTGGCGTTAGCTATATAAGGATTTTTAGTAGCGATAGTATTTTTGTTTTTTTTTTAAAGTATTTTTTTATTTTAAATTATATTTTTTATTTTTTAATAATTATTTTTTAACATTAAAAAATATAAAAAATATTATTAAAACACCCATCTAATACATATGAGAATATCACACCCGCAAATTTATGTCATTTCATGTCAAAAACATTAAAAATAAAAAAGGTCTAGATATACAATCGTTTATTCATTAATTTGGTATTATTATTTTATGTCAGAAACATTAAAAAAAGGTCTAAATATACAATCGCTTATTCATTAATTTGGTATAATTATTCTATTTTCAAATAGAAAACTCCGAATTAGATGTGCCCAGCCCTCTTTTTTTTTTTTTCTTTTTTTTCCCCATCACGATATAGATGTGCCAAATTACTCAGGCATACACTATCAAATATCAATGAGAGAAAATAAATATGTGGGAAGGTGATGCATTTAAATATTAAAAGATATTTTTAACACATCAAATCTAAATACGGATCGTTTGTCTAAAAACGATAAAAAAAATAATATGATCTTTGACAAACTGTCTCGTACGCTTGGAATTAAAACTAAAAACAATTAAGAAAAATGAGGGATTAAACTAGTTCTGGATGTCGTATTGTTTTGTGGATGGAAAGTAGTCGGCGATCAGTTAAAGGGGACAAATAAAAATAAAAATGTTGGCTCGAAGGTGGAGGTGGAGACTGGGATGCATGGTCAAAAGGAAAACGCACGTGAGGTGGAAGGGTTCTTCCAAATTGGAGCAGATCGGTCAATCCTACGGCCTCGAGTCTGGCATTTCCTCGGGATGTAAAGTCACCCTGGTCAACCATTCTTCTTTCTTTATTTTGCCCCTCCTACTCTACTCTTTTTAATTTTGGCCCTATTCCTGCGGCCTCGATTTTGTTTTGCTTTTTTTTTTTTAATATGTTTTTTCATAGCTTGCGCTTGAATTTGAAAATTGAAATAATAACACGAAAATAAATCCCAGCTAATACCCGTTGACAAACATCTCAAAGATGGTGATCCCTTTATTTTGTAATTACTTTTGTCATAGGAAAGAGAGATCTTAATTAAAAAATCGCTCTACATTTATAATTATCTCTTAAATATATTATATACCCGCGTCCTAATTGCTACATTACTGATAAAATAATTAATTTCCTTGCATTCTCTACTTGTATGCAAAATAATATAAAAAAAACCATTTATTTATTACACGAATAAACTCGAGCATCAACAGTCAGACGATCCATAAAGCACCTTCATTGATTTCTCATCGGAAAATCATAGACATTTTCTTGATCTGTATTAGTCAAGGAACAATAGAAATCATTTGAATGATGGATATAGTATTAGATTAAGATCATGATTTGGGACTTGGGAGTATAACTGAGTTTGATTTTTAAAGTATTTTTTGTTCAGAGTTATATTATTATTTTTTTAAATAGTTTTAATAAAATTATTTAAAATTTTAATTTAATTTAATATAAAAAATAAAAATATTTTTTTTTTCAAAAAAACGTTCAAAACTCAGTGTCAAGCATGTTTATTTATTGCCATGGGCAAAAGAGAGAATGAATTGCCATGGGCACGTTTATTTATTGTATAAATCTGTATTTAGTTTCAAGAAAGGCGGGTGGGACCTTTCCGAGCCAAAAGGTTTTTGAAAACTTCAGCTTTTTAGAGCACTTGTACAGTACCCGTGCCTCTGGGCGGCCCTGTGACGTCATATTCCTCTTCCATATCTCTTTTTTTATTTCTTTTATTGTTGATTTTTTTTTATCACCTGTGAAGACTGAAGCCTGGTCTTGCCACAGCCCTCCTGTCATTTAAAAATAATAATTGACCGAAGATGAATCGATGAAATAAGAGTTACGCTGATGGAGTCATTTTCTAAGTACGGTGAATAAATTGTAAAATTCTCGTAGTGATGGAGGTGGACCATCCCAAAAATGGTCCACCTTCGATGAATATTCTGCTCCAGTCGTCGTGTGTGGACATGAAGCAGCAGCAACATGGAAATTTCTCCAAGAAGATCCATGAGAAGACATCAATGGAGTCTTGATCTTGACCACAGAAAATGCAATCATCGACGATATATATGAAAAGCAAAAAAGTTTTCGTCAAGAACCATTTATTATTTTTCAATTTTCTTTTGCCATAAATTATATTTTCTTTTGCCATAAATCAGCAATCAACATATAGACTTCCCCAGATTAGACCTAATAGCCAAAAAGTTGATTTCTTTTGGATTTGTCGGGTGCACATAGAGACACCCCAATCAGATCAAGTCTTGGATTTTGCATATTATTAAGAACATGGCTCTCTTTTTTCCTCTCATTTAGGTGTTGTTAGCCAACTCTCTTTGACTATTATTATTATTATCAAGAGATCCACTGCGGGAGAATCCCAGAGGAGGACTTGAACTAGGAAGCGGCATTGCCCATCTGGTCATTGCTTCCCACTCACTCATTTCTTAATCTAAAATAGAGCCCCCCCCCCCCCCCCCCCCCCCCCCCCCCCCATGTATTTTATTTAATTTTAATATATGAAATGGTGACATTCTTCAATGATTGCCAATTTGCACTCTTTTTGCGTGGGGTGCCCCGAATCTTGAAGGGTCCCTTTCCTTGAAATTAGCCCTCCAATCTAAATCAATCCTGGCTTGATGAGACTCATCATCTCTCCACCTTCTTGGTTAGAATATAGCCCTTTAATTTGTTAATAGTTTTCTTGCAAGACAAGGTTGTCAATCCGCACCATTTCTTTTAATGAAGCTGTGAGGTGCATTATTCCATCCGGCCTCGGCCAAACCCACAGAAAGGTGAAGTGAAACGAAACAAAATGGTAGTATTCAAATGATGAGAGAGAGAGAGAGAGGGAGGGAGCAAAAGAAAAAGAAGAAGGAATTGCTCAAGTGCATGATTAACTTTTGTTGTAATTATTAATTATTTAGGGAGTGAATTATTCAAGTTCCTGACTCGAATGGGATCACAAATTGGAATCCAGAGTGATGATACCTTGCGGATTCCTCATCTTTCATGTATGACGTGTTACTAATTATCCCATAAAACAAACAGCTTGAGAATATATTTTTGAAAAAAATTGATTTTTTTTTAATTTTAGATTAAAAAAATAATGTTATATATCATTTTCATGATGTCTAATTTTAATATATTTCTAAATAAAAAATATTTTTAAAAGCAAACTCCTGAATTTAAATACAATATGTCACTACAAAACAGGCTTTTAAGTTATCATCAAGAAGATCTACCAATGGGCAAGAAAAAGAAGAGGGGATCTATGAAATGACCCACCACCACCGCCCGCCCACTACAAAGGCACTCTGTCTTTCGTGATGGAATGAGTCCATAAAGATGGCACAAATGAGTTGGGGATCGAGTTGGGATTAGCTTATTTGCGAATAATTTAAGAGATTAATTACATGGCTAATCACTTTTCTCCAGCTCCCTGGCTAAGATGTTGACATAAACTGATTAAGAATCGAGCAACTAACGCCACCCGCTTTGGAGCCTTATCGTCATAAAAAATACTTGTAGAGGATATCCAGGCTGTGTCACAATCGGGAAACCTAACCTTTTTGTTGACAATTCTATCCAGTTCGTTAAGAGCAGGAAGAGACATGGCTATAGCATGATGCAGAAAATCACATCCCAGTCTCTTACTTAGTTCCTAGTTTTAATCAAATAAGAACACAAAACGACATGCTATAGTTCCTAGTTGCCATACTGTATTCTCCGGTACAGCACCCGATTGAATCCACCTTAATCTTTCTCGTTATAAATCCATCAACTTCGATGTTAGAATCCACGTGGTTGAAATGTGGACAGCTGTGAAGTCGGCGTATCTTTTTTTCTTAAATTAATGTAAGATGGGGTGTCTATATATATTTACACTAATGGAATATATCGGTGAAGAAATAATAATAATAATAATAATAATAATAATAATTCGATTCTAAAAGCAAAGGAATAAGCATAAGAAATTAGCCAAGACGATTTTTATATCAACTTTACCCTTTAAAATTCCTCAATTAAGTCTTTTCATTCAAATTATAGTCTTTTCTTTTTAATAAAGAACATCATTTTATAGGAATTTCAACGTCTTCCTCCAAATAGCTGTAATAGAAAGTCTTTAATTGAGATGTCAAAATAGATTGGGAGAAAAATTCAAACGAGAAAGTTTGTGGGCAAAGCTGTTACCTTCCAGTAATTTAAGGGTATGTTTGCAGTTTTCCCAAAATAAATAAATTCAAGAGCCTGGGGTTAGTGCCGTCAACTACACAGACAAAAACTGAAGGTTAATGCATCCTTTCCCAAGCATGAATTACGTTCTAGGTAGAGTGGTGATATAACATTGAGCTGAAAGTGTCTCCCATTCGTCGTGCTTCTAGAGTCATTTGATTCCATGTATACACAGAGCATGTTCTGCAAGGTCAGATCATTGAAAAAAGCTGCTAGGTTCATCAATGTCAATCCTGGTTAGAGCTGTTTAGTATTTTGGCATTGCCATGCAAGCTTGTAAAAATCGCAATTTTGACATGATATGAAAATAGCTTTTAAAACTCGGATCGTAAAATTATATTTAATTTTTTTTATGTAAAAATTATAGCTAAAATAGGTGGAAAAATTATAAAATTATAAATAAAATATTTTTGAATACAATACAACACAATCATGGTCATAAAACTTCATCAGCACATGAAAATGATCTAAAACATAAAAAAAATTAATTTATAATAAAAATAAAAATATTTTTTTTATTGAAAATGAAGTATAAATTTTAAAATTAATATTTAAATTAGTATAAAAAAAAATTATTGTCTAAAATAATATTATATGGGTGCATTTGAAAAAAAAATGATTTTCAAAGTTCAAAGCATCACAATTATTTTTATTTAAATCGAATACACCATTGGAGAGGGGGGGAGGGGTACACTGGTACAGGCCTATGGTGTAGTTGACAAGAGAGAGTAGAGGGGGCGTATAGGCCTATGGCCTAGTTTACAGAGAGAGCAGGGGGTTGAAAAATTGGGCGTTAGGAAGAGTTTTGTCAGGGATAAAAAAAACCGGACCGATTTTGGTTTTTTTTTTTTCTAAGTTTAATGGAAATTGATTTTGTCTGATTTTATAATCCGAACCGATTTTAGTTTTATTTTTTGAGTTTAATGAAAATTGAATTTTTAACCTGATTTGACATATTTTATTGAATTAACTAACAATAAGGCTGTGGGATGAACGAAAACCTCTGTAATTATAGCATGTAATTCAAATTTCTGTTCTGCATTCTTGAATGAAAGCCTTCTAAATACGATGAGCCCTCGAAACGAGAAACACGAAAACAGGAGGAAAGACTAATTATCATTTAAACAAGATGAACACCGGAATAAGTTGTTACTTCTGAAGGAAGTGATTGGCACGGCAGGATCATTTCAGGGACGGACGGTCCCCATGATGTAATTTACTACAATATAGGCACCTCAGCTCCGTAACGGTTGACTGACCGATCTTGTCCTGTCTGTCTCCGTAACATAAATTATTATGTTTTTCCTATTCCGCACCGAACATCATCATAAAATGACTTTGCCTGGCAGGAAAATGCAGAGCATATACAACTCGGCTCAAAACTTCATCAACCATGATATTTACCATGTCATAGTGATTAAGTGAGATGAAGGCAGGTGTTTGAATGGTAAGAAATTGTTTCTTTTTGCATTTCGAAAACGTTTCTGAAACAATTAAATTAATACCAAACACAAGTGACCAGGAAGATTAGGCAAGTCTAGCATTCTCACCTTCAGCCTCGCTTACCTCAGGAAAGCGTAACTGGGTTAGTGGGTTAGGGTACTGATGCCTGCTGGTCAAACTTTCAAGCCATAAACCTTAATGCTGTCAACTGAGCATAATATGCTTCTCTGCCCAAACATTAGAAAGAGAATCACAAAAAAGAAGAAGAAGAAGCATAATATGCATCTTTACCTTTTATAGAGTAGTTGATTATGAAATCACAGAGACGTAGGGCATGAGGAGCACAATCTAACATAGATATGAATATAGGAAAAAAGGGAAATGAAACCAATCAATTAAATCCTTAATTACCTTAGTACAAATATGTCAAAACCATACGAAGTCTGGCACCTCACAGTGCTTTTCTTTTTCTTTTATGTTTTTTTTAGAAAAAGCATTTTAAATTTTAGAAATTTACGAGTAGTTGAGTGTGGTTTAATGTATCATTTTCCTGATCATCAAGAAGAAGACTCATCTAAAGAATGTCACATAATGCAAGACTAATCTATCTACAAGTACTTAAACTGGAACTTCAGTTTATGGCATTCTGAAGTATAAAATTTGATGCGCAATTAGGGACTGTGAAATCAATGTATTCGTGCCTTGCAAAAGTGAAACAACATGTACAGAAACAGAAGATCATAGCAGATGTAATGGTGCCAATTTTGCTACATTTAACTGATTAAAATCTCATTCTTGCTTAGAGCTAGTTTTTGAGAATTTTACTCTCTTGACTAGAGAAAACAATGAAATGCCTCTTTATCCCTCCCTCCCTCCCTTCCCTTCCTCTATAGATAGATAGATAGATAGATACACAGACAAGAACCCAGTTCTCCAGTTGCTGGTGACATCAATACATTACAAATTAATTTCTTATATCAGCACTAGTGTCACACTATATTCCTGTCATTCTGATGCTAAGGAAAACATTCGCTGTGCAAAATAATTATAAAAAAAACCTTATATTGAGTTACAATAAGAGAAAAAAATTGAGAAAATCATCTCGAGGATGGATTCCATGTCTCCTAATGAAGCTCTAGTCGCATGAAGGACTAGCAAACTTACGCCATGACCTGCAAGGATAGATCATAAGAAAAGCTGTTAGAACTTAGAACCTCTATACAACTCCTTGAGCAATTTGGTGCCCACCTTAGCCTTTCTTGGAATGGGAGGATCATCTGTCCAGCAAAATGGAGGCCCGAACTCATTAACCCAAGTGCTGTTACTGTCAACTGAGAACATGCACTGCTTTGTATAAGAATACAAACTTGAAGAAGAACAACATTGTCAGAAGCAGACATTTCGAACACTCTACAGGAATTCCTCCAAGCATTGTAAGTCTAATGTTCATTCTGTTCTCCATGTAATCTTTATGATTCTTTCTTGTTTCAGTTCATAAATTAATGGCATGCAGCTTTTGTATGCAACCCCATATAAGCACTCTTTATGATGCTATGGAAGATCATAAGCATGCTTTCGGATTGATGACCGTCTTCTTTCTGATAAGGATTACCTAAAAACAAAGCAAAGCCTTCGAATGCCTTTCCTCCACCCAGAATGAGCATACAAGAGCGAGTGAAATTGAACTGTTTCAGTCTCGATGCCCATTATAGGCTGATAAAGAGAGCATTCTTTACCTTTTACAGGAAGTTGCATATGAAATTACAAATTAAGCCTCGGACGTCAGAAGCACATCCTGGTGTAAATAGGCTTAAATGCATGGAGAGTGAGACTGATGAGTTCATTAATTCAATTTTTATTAAGAGATCAAAGAAACAAGACTGATCGCGTTTAATAGGATCTATCAGAATGTGATGTAATTACAGTAATGGCATGCGTGAGGAAATTACGTGGAAAAAAAATGCCTTGCATCGCAACAATAAACCTTTGTATAAAAAAAATCCTTTCTTCAGTTTCCTAGCCAATCAACAACCTATGCTCCGGTCTTCAGGCCATCCAAATTCCTCCAAAAATGCCAATAGAACTCCATTTGACCAACCAAAACCAGTCTGCATTACCAAAAAATCTTAAAATCAGTCCAAATGCATGTAAAATATGTATGCGACCATACTTACTTTTAGGTTTTATATGTACCTGAGGAATGTATTCTCCACCACCTCCAAATTCTCCACATTTTTGCACATCGTATTTTTCATGCATAGCGCCTGTTTTCTTGTATCCAACGTAGTTAGTGTTGATCCACCTCACAGCTATGTCTTCTGCCAGTGACCTTGCTTCTTTTAATCCAGATCTCAGCAAACCTTCAACAATCATGTGCTGAAGTGGCGCCCAACCATTTGGAAAGTCCCTGTGTTCACAAATTCTATCCGTTTATACAAAATTCAGATAGACAGTTTTCCATAGATCTTTAAAAGGTTGGCAGACACAAAATCATGCCATAAAGCTTTCCAGGATTAAGATTCAGTATGCACGGTTTTTAAATTAAACGTTTCAGATAAAGGAAAAAGGTAAAAATAGAGTACTAACCATTGTTGTCCTGAATTTATTAAAGAAGTGGCAATTCCAGCAACATTAACCAGGCCTGAACTTTGAAAACTCCCCATGACATTCTCCACCAAAGCAGCATCTTCGTATTCGTGAAAATAAAGAGCATTTTCAGTATTCAACTTACAAAAGAAGAGAGTATTGCCTTGTATATGTCCGCATGGAAAAAGTCATCTCATGAATCAAAGGCCAAGGTGATCTAAGCCTTTGCTTTCTAATACTCAAATGGAAGGCTATCTGCAGACCGTATAAAAATCTCAGCAGTAACTTAAGGTGTATGATGTCATACTGACTTGTATCTTTTCTTAGCAGATAATGCCAGCATACGGTGGGTTCAGATATCATAGCATCTGATAAATTGGGGAAAGGGAACATCACATGTCTTACAACATTTACACCTGCAATCGATCCCTAGGGTCAATCTGATGGCCTGCTAATTATCTAGAATGATAAAACTATCTGATATGACTGCTAGCTTACTCTTAACTGTGCTGAATAACTTGTCCCACTTTCAGTTCTATACAGTTTTCTGTTTTCCATTGGAATCAGGAGCTTTAGAATATCTATAGGCTAGCAATTCTGCTATATGATAAGTAAACTGAACTTCTTAAACATTAAGCTTTCAGCTTTATCTGGAAATAAGGGTGATTGAGATAAGTTAGAAAGGATTCTCTCTATCATGCTCATCATTTGTGCAGATGCTCAAAGTGGACATGGAGAGTCACAAACCTGAATGGAACAAATCTATCCACAAAGGAATAAAGTTCGAAGCATATACATTCTGATTTTGATTACAAGCTTGCCATGTTTCAGATTCCTGAAAGTATGAAATCAACAAAAATCATGAACGAATCAGAGATAATATAATATTAGATACTGGCTTTTCAAACTCATGCATGAGGAAAATACCTTGCATATAGTGCCATTAGCGAGTCTGTAATCAAACCACTGTCCCATCTCACCATTCCAGAAAACAGAATTGATTGCTTTTTTTCTTGCTTCGGCAGCTTCCAAGAAACTCTCCATTGTGGCTTTGTTTCCGAGGACATTTGCCATAAAGGCAATATCTAGTTCCATCTGGAAAGATAGACACAATGATTGCTTTGATTTTAAGTGAAAAAATTACCGGCTTTATATTTTCTCTATAAGGTATTTGAACCATACCTTGAGTATGTAAACATTTAAATCAACAGGTAAGATTGATGTCGTGGACAATGTAGTGAATTCTGACGTATTCCTGTGACAAGGCAAATAAATGATAGCAGCTTACTTTTCCAATTATTCTAAAATTCAACATTTATAACATTCTGATCATTGACATTATGACTAAACTGGTAAAGAAGTGAAGATCCAGGACATTGAATAATTTTTTTCTTGCACAAGCTAATTTTTATTATGCAAATAGTACCTCATCCATCTTGTGCTAAAATCCCATCCGGATTCAGCAGCAGAAGCTATATCACGGTAAAACTGTTGTTTCTCAGAATTACTCAAGAACTTGGAAGCAGATTCCTTATCCTGCAAGAGAAAACAAGTAAACGTAATACAAATCTTTCGTGTCTCCAATATAACTTATACGGAACACAATCAAATAATGCTTCGGCAACTTATTCAGAGGCAAGGACATACTTTTGTAGAAGATTCGGGCCTGGGTTTGTTCCACATTGCATAATACCGACTTAAGTTGTGGTTGCAGCCTTGAGCATCCTGGATGGTGACCTTATGTATCTCTACAGCAAGAACAGGTATTGTTTACGAAATCTCAATATAACAAAAAAGAAAAAGAAACTAAACATAGAAGGAAGCAGGAGGGCATATCACGCAGTACCAGAGTTCCAAAAGGCATGTTCTTTGAGCAATGCAGGAAGAGCCTTTCTAACCAAATCCACATCGCAAGTTCTATTATATATCTCATAAACCATTGCACTCAGTAGGGGAGGTTGGCTGGAAAAAGTATACAGATTATAGCTTAATTTCAAGTATATAAGAAGTCAATTCGAAGCAGAGCTCATCTCAAGCAAATCACAACTATAGCCTTTGAGCTAATTTAAAAACAGGAAAAGATCACTTGTCAAAAAAGGGGAACAAGTATTACCTCCTATTGGTGTAATAGGCCCTTGAACCATTAAGAACATAGCCATATGTATCCACAAGGAAAATAAAATTTGTCACAATTGCTTTTGCAGTCTCATACATTTTACTTGCCAGCAAGCCCCTGCATGATAAGCACTCTTCTACATAATTCTGGCCACAATTTGATGCACCAAACCAAAATTTGCCAGTCCAAGAGGAATACTCCTGAAAGACTTAATTAATTCCATTGGATTCCGTGTGATATCAACCAATAAGTGGTTGATTTCATTCCTACCGCAATGCTAATCACACACGCAAGTAAAACCATCCAAAGATGTATATCAGACAGCAATAAGAACAGACAAAATTAAATTACCTAATTATCCAATACGAGTCCCAATAATACACCTCTATGAAACGTGAACCAGGCACAACCACTGCCTCGGGCAAGGGAAGCAAAGTATGCAATTCAGGCTGTTCAAGAACCCCATCGGAGACTTTTCTACTCAAATTCTTCCATAAAGCATGAACCTCGAGAGCCCATGCCCTCACTTCTGGATTCTTTACTTTAGGCAAGAACCCTTCAGGTTCAGGAGCAAAATCCTCTGGATCATAGTGCAGGAGATCATCCCCTGCATCAGCGAAGTAGGTTGCAATAAACTCTTTCAAGTCTTTGACCGAAACCGTCCCGTTTTCATCACTTCTTGGTAGCCCATCAAAAGCTTTTTCTGTCTTCGAAAGATTGAATTTCAATGACAAATCGACGTAAAGTTTTGCGTCAAAGTTTTTTCCCCCAAAAGTGCCGAGGGCAGTTTCTTGGACACGTTCAAGAAAGGTAACCAAGGGTGTTGTTGGTATTACAGTTACACGACATTTATGAGACAAACCTGTTGCTAGAGCCATGCTGTTAGAAACAATAACGACAAAAACACAAGATTAAGGATTTGTTGAGCCAGGTGTCCATGGCGTGGTGATTGCTTCTATATATTTTGCTTGTGATAAGACTTAGGGTTTTAAGGATGTAGTTATCGATGGGGTTTGATGCAAATTTTTAGTTTTGAATTTTGATTTGATGTTTTTGTGGTTAGTACCTTGTAGTTTGGACCTTTTAGCTGCTACTTGTATCTATTTCTTTCATTTATTTATTGGGTATATATGTCTTTTGCTATTTTATTTAATATCAAGAGTCTCTATAATTTATATTTTAAAAGTGTTTTTAATTTATTATTATTATTTCAATTTTTTTATGTTTTCATATTAATATGTTGATGTCAAAAATAAAATTTTAAAAATATAAAATATATTATTAGGTTATGTTTGATTAGTGTTTTAATATATATGAAATAAATTGGATAAAAATAAATTTATTTTTAAAATAATTTCAAGAGGAAGAGGAGAAGGGCATATACATGTAAATGTAAGATTCAAAGCTCGTAGCTGCCTAAAATAAAAAGATGGACGTGAGGTTGATAATAATTTTATTATTATTATTATTATTATTATTATTATTATATTCATTTTTGTGTTCTGGTATATCCATCGTGACGTACACATTTCTACTGCCGCCATCGTTTGACAATAATATTGTTGTTTCGGATATCCAGCATCCACTCCCACGGCCACTGCCAAAAACAATCAACTCAACTGTTTGTAATGTGGTGTGTTTTTTTATTTAAAAATATATTAAAATGATATTTTTTATTTAAAAATATATTTTTGATTTGATCTATATAAAAATATCTAAAGAACACTATTAAAATGCAGTGACAGCCAAAGATTCAGACTATATCCGGCTGGTTTAATGTATCTAAATGCGTTTGCAGTTTCATTTATTTTACCTCCCCATCAAAGTAAGTAAGAACAGGAAGGATTTACCTTCAACATGTGTTTCCCTTGTGCCGGGCCTCCCCACAAAACCAGCGGAATAGCTCCCTCTCCCGGCAACATAGCTTCTTTTGCACCGTCAACACTAGCACATCAAATTTCTAGATCATTCGATGAAACCATACTGATAATCAAAGATGGAGAGACACAAGGTCAACAGGAAGACTCTGCACCCCATACATAAGCATTTCCCTTAATAACTTGTATCGAAACAAGGTTGCATAGCCAAAAGATAAGTTGGTGCTTTGGAAATTGAATTAGACCATATAAATTCTCTGGATAAATAAATAAATAAATAACAAAGAACATTACACAGTAACTAACCGAAAGTACTTTCGAGAGGGAAAAGGTCTGCACTGTCAAAATGATAAATAAAGACCGGCCCTGAAACAGTCATGACAGAAGGGGGTAAAACAAAGGGTAAATTCACCTCCCCACCTCAGCCAAGGTAATTGTGATTCAAAACTGGTGCTCAAAAAAGCTTAGATAACCGAAGTCTAGAGGGATATGTAATCCACTTGTCTTTTAGGGAATAAATCCTGGAATAGAGCACTGATTTGGGTGATGCAGGAGACAGCTATCCTGAAAATCTGTATGTTGAACCAGGGAAGAGGACAGAAAAACAGCGAAAGCTGACTAGAGCCAGTAGCTCAGGTGAGTGCTACTTTCACCCTTTATTTACTGACTTGAAAAAGAAAAGTGAAATAAACAATTCAGTAACTCCTTCAAAAGATTCCTTTATGAAAGAAACTACATAAAAAGAGACAGAGAAGGGCACGAGAGATTGTTCTGGTCTAAAGATCAAAGGGGGCTCTGTGTTCATGGAACTGCCTACTTCCCAGGGAAAGAGAGCTACTTCATCCCCACAAAGGCAAACCAGAATTCAGGCAAAGAACAAGGCTTTGGAGGGGGCAAGGGCAAGGTTTTATATAATTCGCCGTTGTATGGTCATGCTGCTTTGTTGGAAAGAGCGCAAAGATGAGTAGTGCTGGTAAGTTGAGCATTCATGAACTAGCATCAGGCGAGACTAGGAACCTGCTGTAGATACAAGTTTGAGAAAGACAAAGATGTAGTATACATGCCGCATAGATGCAATGAAATGTTGAATCAGGGCAATGCAATATCTATTCTAGTTGAAAATCATATTTAGCCTCAATCCTCTACTGCTCTTCTTTCCTTCTTCAAATACATGTCTTCTTGAAAATTATGTCTGAGTCTTTTCAACACGAAAATACAATGCAAACACACCTGTATACAGCGTAGATATAACTCCCACATAGCACAACATCCACAACAGGAAGTTGAGGTGAATATGACAAATAAAATATAGAGACAAGCGGCTGAATGGGAATGATAAATAGTAGTCTGAACCCAATATTCTTCCAATGTTATTGAATGTCACCGACCAGACCAAGGAGACAGTAACCTGTGGATGCATTCAAAACCAACTCTCTCAGAACCAATTGCTCCATGAGTAGGTAGTTCAGGCCAAGGAAAAAGGTCAAACTACAGCCAGCAGAGTTCACGTGCTAACTTGTTGCATGACACTTCAGCAAGTGAGCAGAATTAGTGTATTGGCAGTGTTGCCATCATAGAATTACTGTTACATTGGCTCTGTCCTTGTTTTCAGAGTGGTCTGAGTTAATCTCCCAAAACTTTCAGCTTCAGAGGTAAGCCACAATTCTATTTCATTATATATATGAAGTAAGTAGGTTATCTAAAAATTTCCAAGGCACCCAACCTATTATCACCGCAGCAGAGACAGAATCCTATAAATCCTAGTGAAGGCAAATAACAAATCACATCAAGCCATACCAACAATGATAGAAACATAACACATTCCATGGCATATTACAGTGCACAAGCTATACATGTTTCATCAAAATAGAGAGATCATGTTCTACTACAAACCAACGTGTAATTATTCAAGAACCTAACATGCTGCTGCTCCCCCTTGTTCAAGAACCTAACATGCTGCTGCGAGCTTATGTCCATGAAATTTACACACATTCTTTCAAGTTTGCTCTCATGAGACTTCAAATCACTAATGCTCTTCCACTATGATGTTCTTTTTGTAGAATTCAGTTTTGTCTATGAATATAAGATTACGGACACCCAGACAGTAATGAAAGCACTAAGATAGCTCATACCTCTCAGCAAAAGCACTAACTTTTCCACCGTATATCCATTTCTTCTACGCATCATCCTAGATGATAACATATCAATTGCTTTTATCATTCCCGTCCAGGAAGCATTTCCATAAAGTGTAAACAATCAACACAAATACCTACAAAATTGCAATCAACTGAACAAAAAAATAGAAAAAAAAGTACACTCAATTCAATTCACAGAAACAGGATGAATACAATAGTAATTAATCAATCACATTATCACAAGTTTGTGTTTTCATAAAACACTACAAAGAAAAAGTAAGAAAGGTCTCCAGCAATAAAAATCAAATCTTGGTTTTTCTTCTTTTTTGCTATTTTCTTTTTCTTTTTTTAACAATGATCAAACAGGGAGATTAGCAACATCGTTGTGTTGGAGGTGCTGATTAGTAGAGAGAGCGAGAGAGCGATCTTGTGCCTCATCGTCATCTTCATCAGGATCCATGGTGGCAACATTGACGCAAGAGAAGCGCTCAAGAGAAGAAAAGAAGGCGGAGATCACGGTGGCGCTGACCCAATTAGCTGCATTATTCAAATTCTCCACCGACACAATGCTGCTGCTGGTGGTGGTGGCGGCGGTGTTGAAGTTATCGCCGCTGTTTTCCATTGTCGATCAATGGGATAGGAAATTGGGAGTGATTTTTGAACCCTAATGAGAAATTGAGGAGCGCGGATTAGGCGGGGGTGGTAAAGGGTTGCTTTAATTTGGAATTTTGTGGGGTATTTAATAGCGATATTAATCATTGATCTTATCCGTACTTACTGGGATAGGGGGGGTTTTGGCCATGACAATGCAATAAACTCATGGGACGCTGAAGATAGAATATTAAAAGAAAATTAATGAAAAGGAAAATTATATTATTTACTCACTTTTTTTAAATTATAAAGTTTTTTAATAAAAACTGATTGGAAAATACAACAACTAATAAATTTAATAACATTCTCATTTATTATTAAAAATCAAAGCAAAAAACTAATCTTCTTTGTAAAAAAAAAATATATGCGCATTTAAAGATTTTATCTTGTATATTATTTTCAACTTATAATTAGTCTTTTACTTGTCTTTTGAGATTAATTCTACTTATTAATCACATATAATTTTTACGGTTATAAAGAAAATAAACAAATACAACTTATAAACTTGAGATGAAAGAATTTAAAGCTATTTTTTTAGTCTTACGAAATATATACAATCCAGACAATCAATTAAATTATTAAAAACAATTAAACTAAATAATTTAAGAAATAACAGATACAATAGTGTTTGAAAAAAAAAATCCATATGAATAAAATAGTTTTTTTTGTTTTTATTTAATGTTTTAAAATGTTATTTTGTGTTTTTAAATTAATTTGATATGTTAATCAAAAATATTTTTATTCTTTGGTGAAGCTTAGTTTGGTTCAAATCTTGTTTTTTCGTAGCCGGGTGGTAATATCTAAGAAGGCGTTTAGTATTGCGATTCAATCTGCGTTTTGAGAAAAAACTGGTTGATTGATGTTTGGTTATTCTCTAAACATCGATTCAAGTGACATGGGACCCATAAAAAAAACCTTCCCAACCAAACCATGGTTTGCAAAAGACAGAAACTATCTATTTTGCCTGCTTTTCATTTCCCCACAAACAGAACACAAATTAAATTTTAACCATTGAAACATTTATGACACAATAACCTTTAAGATCAACAAAATAGCAACAAACTGTTAAGAGCTATTGGGCAAAGATATTCATTTATCAAAAAAAATCTAACAAGTCTACTCCCATTGCTCTTTCTATGTGTGTCGTTGCTCGCCAAGCAGCCACTGAACCGAAGAGGGAAGCGAAGGGGGTGACTTTAGGAGAAGAGGGAAGTGATGGGGTGATAGGGAGAAGAGGGAAGCGGCGAAGGGAGGATGGGGGACGAAGGGAAGTGATGAGGGTATATATGTGTGTGTGTGTGTGTGTATAATTGATAAAAACAAATAATAAAAGTGAGATTTTGAATAATTGATAAAAACAAGAAAGGAAACATGTAATCTTGAATAATTTGTAGAAAACAAATAAAATTAAAATTTTGAATAATTGATAAAAACAAAAATCTAATTTACTTGAATTATTAATTACATTATGTTATTATGATTATTAAATCTACAATATTTAAAAAATAATATATATATATATATATATATATATATATATATATATATATATATATATGTCTTTTAAAGTAATTTCACAAGTTAAAAGCAATGTGAAAAGCTTGATAACCAAACATATGAAACTGTTTTTCATTAAGCTCAAACTCAAAATCAGTTTTAACCAAACACTTCAAAACTTATTTTGAACCACAGCTATAGTACTATTTATGAAACTGTTTTTTTAAAACCTCAACCACAAAAGCAAAAGCAAAAACAATATCAAACAGGCCCTTGTATAGATTTCTAGTTATTTTAGTCGCCCTGTAAACAAACGTGGGTCAAGTTTCATCATGGAGGGGACCATTTCAATACCACATTAGAGATAATTTCTATGAAATAAGATCGGAAGAATTTCATTTAAAGAAGTAAATAAGCCTTCGAGGATTTTCCTCACATCTAGAATTGAACAAGCAAACACAAAAATACTTGGTGATATAATTCTCTGAAAAGAACACTTGAATAATTTACCAATCATGCGAACGAGATTGTATTGGTTTAGCAAAACTTCAATTCACAGAACTCATCTGATTCTCCACAAGATAAGGGCAGCATCGGTTCGCAAATTAAGGGAATCTCAAGTACTCGGCGATGAGGCACTAGTATGCTGTGATGCCGCATTCCAAATCGCACTGTATTTAGTATGCCTTTTCTTCTTCCTCTTCTTCATTCGAGCTAATGCATCATTAGTGCCAATCAATCCTACTGCACCATGAATGACTGAGACAAGGTATATTCAAGATGATTGGAGTATCTTCTTGTAATCCATGAAAGACCCGTGGAAAGGTGTCACCCTTCCTTGGGATACCACCCATAGTTCATCCACACTTCCAGAAATTAAATGTTCATCATGACTAACCTGCAAGCAAAAACGACCAGAAGTTGTATGTAAGAAGTCAGTCATGTTTGTTTCTTTTTCCTCTATTTTTTTTGTTTGGAGAATTGAAAGTCATATTATCTTGATTCAATCATTTGTTTTGATAAATGTAATCAGCAAAATGTAACTGTCCAGCAGAAAACATGCAATACCATGAGAATCCCTCCTTGGAACAAAACAAGGCCTTGGATTAGTGCCTCCACCGCATCCAAATCCTGCAAGTTGACATACATCAGTGTGTTAAATATAGTTGCTATGATGTTATTGTATTAACACAATTAAAATCAGAAAAGCTACGATCCCATTGCCCGGCTACAGTTTCATCAACAAAATAATGAAACAAAGGAAAAGATGATACTATATCTAAGTAACCAGAGAGCTTTATCTTTATAACCACATTTGTATATGTTCCTTTCCACATAAATAAACTGAAAGCTTAAATGAATATTCCATACTCCCAACTCTCCAACACAAAATCAGTAGGACAGATGAACAAATTATCATTTCTCATATTTCAACTCCTTCCACCATGTTTGACAGCAACGAAAAAAGGGGCAGAAAAGAGTGGAGGAGAACAATAATGACTTACAAGATGATTGGATGGCTCATCAAGCAATATTATGTGTGGTTTCTTGAAAGTTATCTTTGCAAATGCAACCCTGCTTTTCTGACCACCTAATAATAAAAAACAATGACTCATAAAAAAATGTTAATGCATCAGCATCAGACAAGCAATCTACAAGTCATTATTACCGTTATTTTGAATATCAAACTCCTTTTGAAATCCAAGTCAAGCTTCGGTTCAGAAGGATTTAATTGGATCTACACTTATGATAAGAAGGCATGAAGAAGGGGAAAAACATACCAGACAAGGTGTACATCGGTTGAAGTGCAAGATTTCCCGTAACTCCAAAAGAACCCAAGTGAGCTCGCAGCTTTTGTTCAGGCACTCCCTAAAAGAAAATAAGTAGCATGAAGAGGAGAAAAAAAAAGTGGAAGGCATGACAGAGAACTGGCTGAAAGGGTAATACATTGTACAATCTCCAACCACCAGCTGAAAGGTTATTTCAAATCCAGAATGACATTAGGCTAGCAATACACCAATCTGGATATTATCCCAAGTCTAGTAAAAAGTCTCTGGGCAGGATTTCTCCCTAACTGGACCATAGCATCATCTCTATACTTGGATAATGGTCTGATCATGACAAGAGATTCATGGATATTTTTGGTTATGTACAATAATTGACAAATAAGAACGGATATGGGCCCTTATTTCAGAGCAGAGCATCACTAACTATGGAAATAAAATTAAATATTCCAGTGACCATTCTAAGTCATCTGCTTTAAAATGCAATATGAAGCAGAAAAGGAGAGCTTAGATTGTAAAGTTCTTGGTCTTCCTAACTATCATTCTACAGTTCTCAGGAAGAACACCCTAAGGTTCATGGATGTATTTCTACCATTCTCAGAAGAACTTCAGGTACTCGATCAGTATCCTCGCTAAAACCATGAAATCTAAAAAATTCATAAAAAAAAAATGTGCAAGAAAACAAAATATGAAAGCATGATTGTCCAAAGTAAAAACTCACTGGGAAGCAACGCATCATATACAAAAGGGGATTGGAAGATAGATCCAGTCCATCAACATGGTGCTGACTAAACACAGCAATGCGGACCTGCCATTTTATTCCTCATCAGATTCAAGTGGGATGTTACACAAAATGATGAAAAGATTAAACTTTGAAATGTTCCACTGGCAATTACAAAAGAAAACAGGATGTCTTCCCAGATATAAAATTATTATTTATCTCCCACAGAAAGAGATGACTTTTATCATTGAAAGAGGATCCTGTGGGGATCACTCTCTTAAGATATGACAAGTATTCGCATTGATAGCAAATTATTAGTTGAGATGCTCAGTAAAAGGAGCTGGTAGGATACCTTTGCAGAACGAAAGACTGTTCCAGAGGTTGGTTGTAGCTCCCCTGCTATTAGTTTTAGTATTGTTGATTTGCCAATGCCATTTGGTCCAACCACTGCATGAACGAGGAATATATAAGATAATTGCAACCTTACAGACAGTATACCATTTTAATATCTTGTACTATACTGGATGGTCTATTGAAGTAAGAAAGATGTTTTTGGGGTGGCAGGCATCCTTACTTGCAATACGGCTATCCAAATCGATCCCAAAATTCAAGTTCTTGAACATTAAGGGCCCCCCGGGATAACCGAATGATGCATCACTGTATTCAGATTTACCAAACATCAATACTATCATGTGTGATTTGCACAATTTCATGGCTTCATAATAATAATAATAAACAAATTGCAACAGGCACTGCAGTGGGTACTAAAATAATCTAAAGAGCATCGCATAAATAAATCCAAAATATGGCGCATAAGCAGCAAGTGAAACCTGAAACTGATTATAGGAGCACCAGGTCTATCATCTGGAGTTGGAAACTCAAATTTATAGCTGCACAACAAGAAACGGTAAATATGGTTCCAATATATAAAACTATATGGGTTAATTGAACCTCATTCATGTGAAATTTAAAAATGAGTCAACCACATAGGAAGAGAGATGCATACTCAGGGTCATTAACAATTTCATCCATATGACCCAATCGGTCCAATGCCTGAAGAATTCAAAGGAGAGGATAAGCATTGGTTTAGCAAGCAAGAAGAGCATTAAAAGGGCCGAGCTCTTCAATTTAAAACCACCCGAGATGATAATAACACGCACCTTGATTCTTGACTGGACAAGAGATGCCCTCTTTGCATTATAACGGAACTTGTCAATAAAGGTCTGCATCACAAAGAACATTTACATGTCATATACAGGACTTGATATAATCTGGAAATCTTGGTTTAGCTAAACATTGTAATTCAAACAAGTGGTAGTGCAGTTCTGAAATTCTCTGATATATGAGCAACAAAGTTCCAAAGATACTGTCAAAAGTACAAAAACAGTAGGGGGGGAGTGGGGGCATAAAACACCAGATCAATAAGTTGGCATGGAACATGGGCTTGACATTATTCAAATCACAGAATCATGAGGACAAGGCATTTGAATTAACCTGCATGTGGGCTCTTGATTTTTCATTTGCCTCAACTGCCTTCCGTTGGTTCTTAAGTTGCTCTTCCCGTGTCCTTTCAAAGGTATCATAATCACCTTTGTAAGCAGTCAGTTTTTGCCCCTGTAAGTGGAGAATATCTGTGACCACCTGCAAGCAAACCTGTAAGTTAAGAAACAGTTGATAGAAAAAAATTGGCAACCTAAAATGGTCAATACTTCATAAGCAGCATTGTGAATATTACTGTGTTCAAGAATTCTCTAGCATGGGAAACAACTATAAACGTTTTCGGCCACTTCACCAAGTAAGATTCCAGCCACAGGACAGCATGGAGATCAAGATGATTCTGTAAAAATGATCAAAAAGTAAATAACGAAGTTATATTGAAAAACACGTCTATCCTGAAGAGGAATATAAAATATGATGTACCGTAGGTTCATCAAGCAGCAATACATCTGGCTCTATAAACAGAGCACGGGCAAGTGCTATTCTCATTCTCCATCCTCCAGAAAAAGTTTTGGTTGCCTTCTTCTGCATTTCTGGGGAGAAACTAAGACCCTGCAAGTATTCATTGATGATGAGAATATTGCATCAAGCAACGTGAACGATATTAACAGTTCATGTCGATTCAACCCAAGGACAGGGTTTTGGTACCATAACATTTTTTTGTGGAGATATCCATAAGGGCATCCCTTGCCCCTAGATCTTATTTCCCCTCATTTTTACTATAGCTATCCAAAGCTTTATTTAGATCTTACTGTTCACACCCAATTGTTTTGTTGTGGCCAAAGCCAGTTTCAATAGATGCCAACAGTTTTCGATTTTAGTTTCAAGCCTAATCAAGCAAGCACCGATAGAATCAGGAAGTGCGAGAAAGATTCAAATACTGACCGCAAGAATGGAAGCAGCACGTGCTTCCGCAGAATACGCATCGATTAGCTCAAGCCTCTTATATATTTCCTCAAGCCTTTGTGAAATAGCATCTTTGTTAATTGTCCCAATCTGATCACCTTTTCCATTTCCAGCTGCATCCTCAAAGTCCAAGTCTCTCTTGAGGACAAGAATCAATGTGTCATGCAAGAATACGAGCACTGACTACCCCAAAAGGCAAGAGCAACAGGGAAAAAAAATGAAAAGGGTGACATTTACCACAAAGAAAACTACACACTGACCTGTTGTGCATGTAGACGAACCTCTTCTTCCAAAAGCTGGGTTCTCTCAAAATCAGAGTTCAGAACACATTGCAAAGCTGATATATCATCACCAACCACTTCTTGCTCAACATGTAAAATTTGGCAATTTCGAGGAATACCATCAATGGCATGCAGAGCCATGTACCTGAGGAAAGTTGTTTTTCCTGTACCGTTTCTTCCAACAAGCCCTGCATGAAAGGGGCAGTAAATTAGTGTCATAACAGCAAAACAGCTATAACAGCAAGACAAAACTGTATTTAATAACTGGTCTAAGTATTGCCTAACTATCATTTTCAGTTTTTAACCTCCTTCTTTTCCTATTTTTCAGCATAAAGCCATGAAAGAGAGACTAAAACCCTAAAGCCATGAAAGAGAGACAAAACCCCACCATAATGCCTCCCAAAAGAAAGTGTCACGGAACCATCTACGATGAGATCCCGACCACCCACAGAGATATTGAAATTTTCCAGATGAATGTCCTTGATATTTGGTCCACCACCACCATCATGAGTTACACACACAGCAGGCATTCCAGCTCTAACCGCTTCCATTTCCGCCAGATGCATTTGGAACTGTGCCTGCAAAGTCAAGAAAGCACAAACATCATAAAAAAAAAAACCTAGACAATCATCGAATTATAGAAGTCCCATCAAAATTATACCTCTCGTTGGCGCTCATCCTTCCTCTTTCTCCTCTCAATCTTCATTTTATCACGTTCGGTAAGAACAGGACCATCAATGGGCTCCGGCTTCTTCTTCTTTACTTCCTCTTCCATTCCATCATCCATTCTAAACGGAGTCGTAAGACTCCTTACCGTCGGTTTCGGTTTCACCAATCCATGCTTCCCGAACTTGTCACTTAGCTTACTACAAACCTAAATCAATGCAGTGATTTCCACACAAAAAAAAAGTTCAAAATTTCCACATAAAACACCAACGCTGTGGCTCAATTTTCTATTTAAAGCTAACCAAACAAACTGAATCAATTAGTTTTTCTAGGCGATGAAAATAATTTGAAGCTGATTGCATTTACCAGGCGACATTCGGAGAAATCGGAAACGCATTCGGCGCCGACAAGGAGTTCACCGATGGCATCAAAAGCGCCTTCGCCTTCATCGCCGAAATCAAAATCTTCGTCAGCGAGGACGTTGATTATGTAGTCGATGATTGGTTGATCGACTTCCAGGAATCGGGGGCCAAGCACCTCGTGAACCACTGATGTCGCCACTTCTGTCATGGCTACTCTTCGTCGATATGGTTTTGTTCGCAGGGAGAGGCAGAGACCTTGGAAGTGAAAGTGGGGGAGAGATGAGAACTGGAGTGGAGATTGTATTTTGCTTTCGATGAAATAAACGACGACGTTTTCATGAGCTGGATTGATTTCTAATGTATATATTTTTAGGCTTCGATGGGGTAGGTTTTTTATTAATAAGCTTCAATGGGCCTTGGGTTTCAGTATCGGATCCATGAGTGTTGCTGGGTTCATTTTGCTCTTCACGCAAAGGATATGTTTACCTCCTAGCTATCCTAAAATTCTAAATTGGGTCCTAAACAAAAGAGTATTCTTGATTGGGTCCTTTTTCTATTGGGCGTTGCCCAATCAATCCCTTCCTTGAAATCTTTCCTTCAATTTTGTGAAAGAAACATCATTTTTGTCATAAAACTTAGAGGCGGAGATTTGTCGGGAAATGTTTGAAGGGCCCAAATGAAAATCATAATGTAATAGAAGGGTTGAAATGTCCTTTTTCATGCTTATTTGTCAAAAATATTATCTTTTGTAATCTTGTCCTTGAAAATTACCCTTCTCTCTAGTCCATCAAAAAGTAATTCAAGATTTTGGCAAAATTATTGAAAGCACAGTTCTCAATTTAAATAAAACATATTATCTATACAAACATATTTATTTAAAAGTACATACTAGAAAAACCATAATTGAATTAGAGAGTGTTTGAAAGTATGATAACAATTGTTTTTTAAAGTATTTTTTTATTTAAAACTATATTAAATAATTATTTTTAGTTTTTTAAAATTATTTTTTACATCAACACGTAAAAAAAATTTAAAAACACTAAAAATATATAATTAAATAAAATTCAAAAATACTCTTGAAAATTAAAAAAAAAAAAAAGCATACTCTTAGTGTATAAATGTTAAATAGTTCAACTTTCACAAGTGATATTTTGATTTGAATTGGAAAACAAAAATATTTTAGAGAAATATACTTGCGCATTAATTTAAATTAATATTTTTATAATATTAGCCCAGGTCAGTGACCCAAACCAGTGAAGGGATCCTGCAAGCCCAAAATGAACTCAATAAACCCAAAAATAAATAAAGAAAGAATTCAAAACCGCAGTCTTTCCTTCTTTCAATTCCTACTTTATTCATGTATACCACAACGAAATAGAGGTCCCTCCAAATCCTAATAAATTAACAGAATCCAATTCCACTATCCCATAAACTGTGTGGTGAAATTACTGAAATTATTGCCTTCTTTCTTGGGCTTTGAGCTCCTTATTGTTGTTTTACAGAGTAAAGTTTGAAACTGTGTTTTCTTGGTTCTTAGGATTTGAAAACACTATGAGGCTGTTAAAGGTAGCTACTTGTAATTTGAACCAGTGGGCAATGGATTTTGACTGTAATTTGAAAAACATAAAACTGTCAATAAACCTAGCTAAACAAGCTGGTGCTGTTATTAGACATGGCCCTGAGCTTGAAATCACTGGTTATGGCTGTGAAGATCATTTCTTGGAACTTGACACTATTAATCATGGGTCAGTTTCAGTTTCATTTTTATGATCCGGGTTTTGTTTGTTTTGTATTTTTATGTGCTTGAATTGGTGATTAAGCGTGAAAGTTGTGATCTTTATTGCAGATGGGAGTGCTTGAAAGAGATACTGGAAGGTGATTGGACAGATGGGATATTGTGTAGTATAGGAATGCCTGTAATTATAGGATCAGAGCGTTATAATTGTCAAGTTTTGTGCTTTAACAGAAAGATTATTATGATTCGTCCGAAAATGTGGCTCGCAAATGATGGGAATTATAGAGAACTCAGGTGGTTTACGGCATGGAAGCACAAAGATCAGCTTGTGGACTTTCAGCTCCCTTGTGAAATCGCCGAGGCTATTTCACAGAAATCAGTGCCTTTTGGTTATGGATATGCGCAGTTTTTAGATACGTAAGTGATCGTGATTCTGGTTGCTCTTTCAGATCTTTTTTCCTTTTGGTTATTATTGATAGGCTGTTTAAACTAAATGGTAAAACATTTACTCGTATGTAGAGCTGTTGCTGCGGAAGTCTGTGAAGAGCTTTTCACTCCTATCCCTCCTCATGCTGAGCTTGCACTCAATGGGGTTGAAGTGTTTCTGAATGCAAGTGGAAGTCACCACCAATTGAGAAAGCTTGATGTTCGTCTTCGCGCTTTTATAGGTGCTACTCATACTCGTGGAGGAGTTTACATATACAGTAATCACCAGGGATGCGATGGTGGCCGTCTTTATTACGGTATACAGACGCTCTTAGTTTCTGGTGATCGCATTTAATTTTAATGGTGCATTTATTTTGTCTAGTGCAAACATTACCTTAATTCCATATAGAGGCTTATACTTTGCACTTATTGTGGTTTGATGCTTACACCTTCCACTAACTCTGCTTCTTGATTGGTTAGTTCATTAGTGTGTTTTAAAAAAGAAAATTGTTTGAAACTCTGTGGTTAACAGATCATTTTCACAGATGGGTGCTCTTGCGTTGTTGTGAACGGAGAAGTGGTTGCCCAAGGCTCACAGTTTTCTTTAAAGGATATTGAGGTTGTTTTTGCTCAAGTTGATCTGGATGCGGTATGCCATACTTTTGCACTCGTATAGAACAATAGTATTTATGGATTGCTGGAAAACTTCACGAGAGAGCATTTCCTGATATATGTTTGTCAGCTGATTTGCTTTGTTGATAAAATTTCACAGCATTTCAGAACCTGTCAGATTACTATACTCTCGTGTCTTATGTTTGAAATAGTTGGCTCTGATGCATTTTGTCTCTGGCTTGATGGCAGGTTGCTAGTCTAAGAGGATCTATTAGTAGCTTTCAAGAACAAGCAAGTTATAATAACACAGTATCGTCAGTCCTGGTGCCATACAAGCTCTGTCAGCCTTTTAGCATGCAAATGTCCCTTTCTAGTCCCCTTAAGGTTTCATCTTGGCTCTTCACTATTGTTCAATCAGGAATACCTGATGCTATCACCTAAGTTTTGAAGACTATCTGTGATATTTACTACACTCTGGCACCTGTGAATCAAATATTCAAGTTTATTAAATTAGGCTCGATTTATGATTTGCAGATTAATTATCACTCTCCTGAGGAGGAAATAGCCTTCGGCCCTGGTTGCTGGCTGTGGGACTATTTGAGAAGAAGTGGAGCTTCTGGGTTTTTGCTTCCTCTTTCTGGTGGAGCAGATAGCTCCTCTGTAGCTGCTATAGTTGGCTGCATGTGCCAGCTTGTTGTTAAAGGTCAATTTTTTTAATGCAACCATTTCACTGCTTTAATTTTACCCTTTTGTTATGTTTCCCACTACTAAAGGTGATCATCAGTAGCCCAGTTAACCAGTCATAGCTATCATTATACACAGCCAAGTGCCTTGAGCTGAATTCAGTACCCAGCTGGCTATCCAGGACTGCATGGATAGATTTAAGTGAAACGATATTCTTTTAGATAATCCCAACTGCGACAATATTGAATTAGATTAAAAATGTTAGTTCATAACCAAGTTGGGAGATTTTGAGCTGTTATTAATCAAGAGCCATGACTCTAGTTTATGAGGTTAGTAGGGGTGAACTAAGAAGACATATCAGGTTGTATCTATACAGTCTGTCTTGCAAATCTCAAACAGCCATCCCATCCCTAAATCGTATGATTAGTATTCACTAGTTGATTTTTACCTGTTGCTTGCAGAAATTGATAATGGGGATGAACAGGTCAAAGCTGATGCAATAAGAATTGGGAATTATACTGATGGGCAGTTTCCTACTGACAGCAAAGAATTTTCAAAACGAATATTTTATACTGTATTTATGGGGTCTGAGAATAGGTTGGTGCATGTGCATAGAATTGCTGTTCATGTCTCTTTTATTGCTGTTACAGTTCTGTTTAAGACAAGCTCATTGTTGTCATTACTATCTTAGGAATTTGCATTACATGTAACCGCCATTCTTTATGTGATGTTGTCTGATTATCAGTTGGCAGTAAATGTAAATCACTAAATCTTGAGAACTTAATTTTGGGATTAATCTGAAGATTTTGCTATTTTGAAATGGGAAGACTAGTGTATGTTTCTTAAGAGTTCATCATTACCTATTTTCCTTATTTCCTGACATTTAAATTCCTGATTAGGACCAAAAAGTTACTTCTGACTAGGCACAAAACTACTTGTATGTTAAGTAAACCTCCTCGGATGATTATTGGATTTAATCTTGGAGGAATTTCATATGTTGACTAGTTCCACTTCCAGAAGCCTACTTTCTGATAACTTATCCGGTTGCTTAATAAAAGTGTTTCACTATTAAGATTGATTGCAGTGACTTAAGGTTGTGTTGTAACTGGATTTATCTTTTTTCTTTTTCCCCTTTCAGTTCTGAAGACACGAAGAAGCGGGCAAGGGAACTAGCGGATGAGATTGGTTCATGGCATCTGGATGTTAGCATAGATGGTGTTGTCTCTGCACTGCTATCACTGTTTCAAACACTTACTGGCAAAAGACCGTGTTATAAGGTAAAATGATGGTTAGAAAAACAGACCCCAGTGGATGGCTTGGGAAAAAAATTCTGTCCTTGTAATTTCTCTAGTGATTGCTGTATAGTAATTATTCAGATTATGCAATGATGATTTAGGTTCAGTGAAATCTTAGTGTGGGCTTTAATTTACTTACTGAAGAATTGTAGTTTTAAGATTATTTGGAATTGTTTTATTACTGAAATTAAAAGGTTGGCTGGCTAGTGGACGGGTGAGCTTCATCATAAGAAATTTCTTTTTAATTTTTCCTTTGTGTAGGTGGATGGGGGTTCTAACATTGAAAACCTAGGACTGCAGAATATTCAAGCTCGAATCAGGATGGTGCTAGCATTTATGTTAGCCTCACTCTTGCCTTGGGCTCACAGCAAACCAGGGTTTTACCTTGTTTTGGGTAGCTCTAATGTGGATGAAGGATTGCGTGGTTACCTAACTAAGGTACTGAATAACTTTGAAACCAGATGTTCCATTTTTTTAGTTTTAAAGCGAACTGCTTTTCTTTGTAAGCTCGATTACCTCATCACCCCTGTTCTGGATGGAGTATAGTTTAACAAATCGAGTAGAGTTTTGAACTTTTCAAATTTTGTAAATCAGATACATTTATATATTTTTCCTGTATTTTTCAAGTGAATTGGTTCTAGGAGTTTGATGTTAGTACAACCAATAGTTAAAATGTTCTGTCGAAATGGCCAGTCTACTTTTGAGAATTCAATTTGCATGTCTTTTGCAGTATGATTGCAGCTCTGCAGATATAAATCCTATTGGAAGTATTAGTAAGCAGGACCTTCGGGCATTCCTGCGATGGGCAGCCATCCATCTGGGTTACTCTTCCTTGGCAGAAATCGAAGCAGCTCCCCCAACAGCTGAACTGGAACCTATATGTTCCAACTACAGCCAGGTATTCATTTAATTGGGTGCTTGTGTTTGTTTCAAACTCATTCTTCTGCTGTCAACGCTCTTATTTATACCCTGGTGATAAATTAATTCTAATGCCCCATTCTGCATGAAATAGCTTGATGAAGTGGACATGGGAATGACATACGAGGAACTCTCAGTTTATGGAAGGCTTCGAAAGATTTTCCGCTGTGGGCCTGTGTCGATGTTTAAGGTCTGGTTCTCAACGCCTTATTACATCTCATAACATACTCATCGCATTCAAAGTCTCACATCTGCTGGTTCTGTCGTCCATTTCAGAATCTCTGCTACAGATGGGGGTCAAGATTATCTCCAGTAGAGGTGGCTGACAAAGTGAAACACTTCTTCAAGTACTACTCCATCAACCGGCATAAAATGACCGTCTTGACACCCTCCTACCATGCCGAGGTACTTCATAAAACAGGAGCTTTTTATCATTCATCGGGGTTCAAGAAACTGATATTCTCATCTCTCTGTGTGCAGAGTTATTCACCTGAGGATAACAGGTTTGATCTTCGTCAGTTCCTCTACAATTCGAGATGGCCCTATCAATTTCGCAAGATGGATGAACTTGTTAAGGAGTTGGACGGAAATGAAGTCGCATTTGGAGAGACGAGTAAATCGAGAGTAAATGGAGTAGAAATGGGAGTTGTGGCAGCAGGCTCAGGCGATCCCAAATCCGGCCTTTAAGTCAAAGAATCCTCTCACTATGTGCAAATAAAATAAAATATTTTTTTCCCCATAATCGATCTTCAATTTTAATCTCACAAAAATCGCAAGTCCTGGAGATTGTAAGAAGCCACGTGTAAACTATGGGGACTGGTCGGTGCATACTTGGTACCAGAAACCTAAATAAATTTCCACAATAAATTCAGCACTCAGGCTTATAGGGTGCCCATGACTACTTTGTTCTGTGTGTTCTTCGTGGCCCAGGCAGCAAAGCTAAAAAATGGTAAAGGCAACAAGGCCAGGCCTTTTTTGCACACTAGCTGATTATTCATGATCCCCACGAGAACTAGGGTGGTCCTGTTTCTTTCATGTGGTGCAACCCGTGTCAATATAAAGGACTGTTGAAAAAGATTAAACTTAAGAGAATACAAAGAACTATTCCATGTGTTTTTAACCTCAAAAGATGAGGATAAAAAAAAAGAAAAGAAAAAGAGATCGTGCAGAAAGGGATGTTATAAACAAAACCCTTCAGCTTCTAGCATCAGCAAAATTACAGTGTCCTCAGCTGGATCTAGCCTACATCCTCATCTCCCCCTCGCTTTTCCAGCAGGGGCTAATGGAAGCGGAAAGATTCTCACAGTTCATCGTTTGAGTCATCCTCGGCATCTTCTGCTGATCCACCACCTGGGGCTCCCCCGGATCTTTGGTAAACAGCGGTGATAATTGGGTTACACACTGCTTCAACCTCTTTGAGCTTCTCTTCGTAGTCCTCTTTCTCGGCATTCTGATTGTCGTCCAGCCATTCAAGGGCCTCCTTTGTTGCGGTTTCAATTTTCTCCTTCTCATCAGCCTCAAGCTTGTCGGCAAGCTTATCTTTGTCGTTAATTTGGTTTTTCATGTTATATACATAGGTCTCCAGGCTGTTGCGAGCATCAATCCTCTCCTTCACCTTCTTGTCCTCCTCGGCGAACTCCTCCGCCTCGCGGACCATACGCTCAATTTCCTCTTGGCTCAGACGACCCTTGTCGTTAGTGATGGTGATCTTCTCTGACTTGCCGGTGCCCTTGTCCTCTGCCTTGACATTCAGGATACCATTGGCATCAACCTCAAATGTGACCTCAATTTGAGGGGTTCCCCTGTTAAGACAAAGAATCAGTATTCCTGAACTACCATAAAAGTAATGAAGCAAACAATGAAAAGAATTAATGGGTACATGAGGCAGACCTAGGGGCTGGAGGAATGCCAGTCAAATCGAATTTACCGAGAAGCCTGCAATCCTTCGTGAGACTCCTTTCGCCTTCAAAAACCTGCAATGCAACCAGAAGCATCCCAATTGAGATTTCCAGGGCATTGATAGTGCCGAATGATAGAAAAGCAAATGTTACAATCACTTTACCTGAATAGAGACAGTAGTCTGCTGATCCTGGTAAGTGGTGAAAACTTGAGATTTCTTGGTTGGGATAACAGAGTTCCTTGGAATCAACTTGGTCATCACTCCACCAACAGTTTCAATACCCAGTGTGAGGGGAGCCACATCCAAGAGAAGAATATCTGCATCCAGTATGCCACAGCATCCATTGTCAATTAATGAATAGTTCAGCAAAATGGGTCCTCTAATTCTCTAACAAAACATAAAAACCTCATTAAAAAAATGGCAATACCTTTGGTCTCATCACCACCCTCTCCACTCAAGATACCTCCTTGTACAGCAGCACCAAAAGCAACAGCTTCGTCAGGGTTCACACCCTTGTTTGGCTCCTTACCATCAAAGTAATCCTTGAGAAGCTGTTGAACCTTTGGAATTCTAGTACTTCCACCAACAAGCACAATCTCATCAATCTGGTTCTTCTCCAAACCAGCATCTTCCATAGCCTTCTTCACAGGTCCCATGGTCTTTCTAAACAGATCATTGTTCAACTCTTCGAAACGGGCTCTGGTGAGTGGCTCAGAGAAATCCACGCCATCATAAAGTGATTCTATCTCTACGCGGACCTGGTGTTGGCTGCTAAGAGCTCTCTTGGCACGCTCACTTTCCCTCCTGAGCTTTCCAAGAGCCCTGTTGTCCTTGCTGATATCCTTTCCGTGCTTCTTCTTGACCAACTTAATGAAGTACTCCATAATCCTCTGGTCGAAATCCTCACCTGAAAAAAAATAGACCGCATAAGCTTAACATTCATAAGTAATTGCAACACGGTCATAAAGCATCCATGGAGTAACAGCAAGATGAGAAGGGAAAAAACGAAAAGCACAGCTAATTCTTATTCTCACCTCCCAAATGTGTGTCACCATTGGTGGAGAGAACCTCAAAGACACCATTGTCGATGGTCAAGATACTGACATCAAATGTGCCGCCACCAAGATCAAAGACAAGAATGTTCTTTTCACCACCCTTCTTATCTAAACCATAGGCGATGGCAGCGGCAGTTGGCTCGTTAATAATTCTAGCCACATTGAGTCCAGCAATGATGCCAGCATCCTTGGTGGCTTGCCTTTGGGCATCATTGAAGTATGCTGCAAAATGAACAAGACCACCAAATATGTGAGTAAAAAATTGAGAATACGTATGACTAAAAAACGAGGCCAGAAAAGGGTTACTAACCAGGAACAGTGACAACAGCATCCTTGATTTTCTTTCCAAGGAATGCCTCAGCTGTTTCCTTCATCTTAGTTAAAATCATAGCACTAATCTCTTCAGGACTGAAAACCTTGGTTTCCCCGTCCTTGATTTTCACCTGAATATAAGGCTTCCCATCCCTATTCACAATCTTGTATGGGACAAGTTTCATGTCCTTTTGTACTTCCTTATCCTCAAACCTGCAATAAGAAAGACCTTAGTAAACTGTGAAAACTTACTAAAACGGGGGCAAAAACAGAGTAAAATCAGCCATTACTTTCTTCCGATTAGCCGCTTGACATCGAAGATGGTCCTCTCGGGGTTGACAGCTGCCTGATTCTTGGCAGCCTCACCAATCAACCTCTCGCTGTCAGTAAAAGCCACCCACGATGGGGTAATACGGTTTCCTTGGTCATTTGCTATGATCTCGACATGACCGTTCTTGTAAACACCAACACACGAGTATGTTGTTCCAAGATCTATTCCAATTACTGTTCCTAGCTTCGTTGCCTCCTCTTTCGCAATCGAAATCGCAAACAAACACCCTATAATAACAGAAAAATATATCCAAATTATTATGCTAATTCTATAAAACACCACTAGCTAGTCTCAACGGCAGCTTAAACAGCAAATCATTTCATAATCAATGGTAGCAACACCATCAGTCTAAACAGATCTAAACGGCATCGTTTAAGAACTTAAAAAACATCTAGCATTTTTCTCAATCAGAATCAAACAGAATCGGATCTATCAAGTTGACGAGATCAAAAACACTCACCGAATAAGAGAATCGCGGATAACACAGCACCACGTGATGTCCACGTGCCCGACATCGCGTCTTCTCTCTCTGAATTTACAATGGAGGAGTTTCTGGCTTCTTCTGTCGACTGAGAGAACGAATTGAAAGTGTGTTTTAAGAAGGCTGTTTGTTTTCAGTATTCTCACTTTTGAGATGCGCGTGAGGGGGTAGGGCTTATATAGTAACGAGGCTCTATCACGTAGCTTGTAGAACTGAGGCAACAACATGTCATGATGGAATACGTGGACCAATAGGAACTAGAGTTTGATCCGTTCAGCCAATCAAATTAGAGATTTTGTTGGGGTGATCGTGGCCGTTTATCATTGGCTTTTATACGTGTCTCGGTCTACCTTTCCATGCGGTTTTCTTAAGGCCCAACATGTTAGTACATCTAATTGAGTTTTAACAAAATTTTATGAAACTCAAGTCCCGCTTAAACATAATTCAGTCGCCTTTTCCTCGAACAAGATAATCGGCTTGCGTTTTCTTTTTATCTTGACCGACAAGTTTTTTTAAAATGAAAAAAAAAATGAGAATGTGTAGATGTTATTAAAAAAAAATATTGGTCTAGGCAATTGCTATTCTAAGGTTTTATTTGGAATAATAGTTCAATTGTAATTTTTATGTTTTTAAATTATTTTTTATATTTTTGATACATTTTATTGAATTAATAAATTTAAAACAAAAATTATTTTGATAGGTAAAAAAATATTTTAAAAAATTATCTCAATTAAATTCACAAACATACCATAAATCAACTGCCCATATGGCCCTGCTATGATAACGCCTTGTTCTCCTGATATTTTTTTTTTAAAAAAAATCATTTTATTGATGCGCCATTTGTTATGGAAAACATCAATTTTTTTTATTTTTTTTGTCTATTTTCTAGTAATTCTACATGGAGTCAGACATCAACTAGTTTAAAAAACTTATTTTCTTAAAAAAATATAATAAAAGACATTGGATAAACACCTTTAAAGATCTATTTAAATTCATTTATAGTCTTAAATCACTAATTAACTGGTCTAGATATGGAATATCATCCCTAATTCTAAAAATTATTTGAGCCTTGACCTATTTTTCAAGGGGTATCGAGGGGGGGATACCTTAATGAAACAGGTTAAATCATATGAGATTTGTTGACATCACGAATAATTATTTTAGTAGCGAGGGTATGGCCAACCCACAACTTTTTCTTTCCTTCCTATATTCAATTATTTTTCTTTATTCTCTTTTAAACTATGAATTAAAAAAATAGAAGAAAAAAAATACAATTTGAATCAAAATATTGAATAGAAAAATGAATGGGATCAAAAGGTAACTTTGTCGTATCTCATGGCAAAATCTAGAAAAAAACATGCAATGACCATTTTATTTTTTTATAAAATGTGTATTATTTGGATTGTTTCTCAATTTTGGTCCCCTAATTTCAAATCATAAACTATAAAATAAAAAATATTTTCATAAATTTTAGCATCGACCCAACATCATTTTATTTTTAAAATGTGATAATCTTATAAAAAAAATACAAACAATTTGCAAGTCATTAACAAACACAATACCAATAGGACTAGATTGAAAATGATTAAAATAAAACACTATCATGGATGTTAATTTTAAATTCATGTTTTGCAATAGATAGAGTTAGAGGTTTTAAGGTTAACTCTATAGATTAAGTTTTTTTTTTTAATTCCATTCACAGTTTTTTTCTTACCATTGGATTCTTTTTTGTTTTTAATTTTCACCCCTCAAAATTTGGTCGATTTTGAATTGACAATCATAGTTTATTTTTTTTTATGAGATTATCATGGTTTAAAAAAATATATTTTAGTGTTTGGTCGGTGCTTAATTTTGCACGGGTCTATTTTTGTCATCATATAATTAAGTATAATTATTTAAAAAAAAAGTTGTTTTAACCTTATAGATTCCAGAATTTGGGTTATGGATTTGACATGTTCTATTGTGAAGCTCGAATCGATTCAATATATTTTTGTATCAATATAAAAAAAAACATTTTGAATATTTTTTTAACCTATACCGAAATTTGAGTTTCTCTTGAACTAATTAAGATGATTGGATCATGTGAAGGCAACTCTCATGAGGGTTAATATTAGACTCTTGCTATTCCAGGAATTAGGTAAAAAAGATTCAAAATTAACCTATTAGGTGAGGTTTAATAACAATTTCAAATAGTTCTTTATATTCTGGATTTTTTTTTCATGTTTAAAAAACCTTTAATGCCACTTGTAACGTATCAAAAGCTAGTAAACTAATATTTACTAAGAGATTTGATGTTTTTTTTTTTTGTGAACAATGAAGCATCTTTTTTATATAAAAAATATTTTTTATTCTAATCAGATCTTTTTGTGGCCTAGTTAAATGAGATTATATTTGAAATTAAGGTATAGATACAAAATCAAATGATATAGAACTAAAAAGAAAAAAACGAAAAAAGATATATGAGTAAACCTATATTAGTGACAATATTGATTTTGGTCTAAGAATTTATTTTTTCCATTTTTCAATCCATGATTAGAGAGAGAAGAGAGAATCACTCAACAATGGTATAGAGAGAGAAAAAGTTGCTGATTTGATAGCTTTTTAGTGACAAAACTTGTCGTTATGATGATCATGGGTTTTGTTTGTGAGCATGCCTAAAAAAGATATTGAGTTTTGTTCTGATTAATTTTTATTTTCTCAGTGATGTTAAGGTGTTTTGAGTTTGATGGTTATTTATGTTTTGTATGATGTTTATTACGTATTTATAACAAAAAATGTTGAAAATTGATTTCATCCAAAAAAACTCACCCCTTGAATTGTCTATAGTGCATAGCAATAGTCACATTCCGGGTAATAAAAAAAAGGTGATGCATTACCTTTTATTTCATGTTAAAAAAAACAAAAAATAAATAAACAAGACTCGGGTGCAAGGGCCTACCACAAGCACATTGGGTCACATGGGTGTGTGTTTGGGTTGATTGTTCTAAACCTTTTATTTATTTTGTCAATGTTATGTTTTTTTTAATCTCATCATAAAATATTTAGTTGATTTTTAACTGGTCATTATGATTTATTTTGGTTTGTTTTTTTATAAGATTATTATAATATCAAAAGAACCCCGTGCCCTTTGGTTGGTGGTAAAAAATATTTTAATTCTATTATTCAATGTTGAGTTTTTATTGATTTTATTTTATTTTTATCCTTCAACATGTAGCTTAATTTTAATAGACTTCATAATTGACTTTGTTTATTTTTTATAAGGTTATTAAATTCTTAACAAGATGTCATGGCATTTCATTGGAGCCAACTTTTGCAAGTCTGAGTTTGTTTTAATTTTTATTTCTTTTTTTTTAAAAAAAAAGAAGTATATACGACATGTTTACTGGTTGGAGAATTCAACAAAACTAGAGGGGTGCTGAAAAATCAGGGTTTCAATTTTTGTTTTTGCAAAAATAACCTCCTTCTCATCTATTTTTTTAATCCAAAACACCTTACAAAAACATCACATGCACCTTGATGAGTCTATTTATGCACCCAAACAACCTGAACTTGAAAATCTTCTAGTGGTAGATTTGCCTTTTAAAGAAAGGGAAATTAATACAACCTGAATGAAAAATTTCTTATCAAATGAAATATTTTAACAACGCAAAGGATTGTTTTGGTGGTCAAAATCAACTTTAACAATTGTTTTTTCTCTACACTCTAAATCCAACAAATTTCTCTCTTCTTTAGTAAAAAAAAAAAAAGGCAAATGAGATTTTGTATCAAGATTGGTTTTTTGATAACTAAAGGGACTGAAAACCTGCCAAGTGAAAAGGGTTTAAAATGAACTCTATGTATAAAACTAAAAGCTGTTTAACCATCTAGAAGGTTGTTTCTTCTATGGTCATAGGTTTGAGTTCTGTGATTGCTAATATGATGACCACTGAAAACTTACACGGTCAACAACTTCAGAGGTCGTGGGATTAGTCGAGGTGCATGCAAGCTGGTCTAGACATCCACGTTAATAAAAAAATATCACCTAATTTAGTAGCTCTTTTCACTTTTGTTCCTTGTCTTTTAACATAAATCTTTCTAAAAAAGAGTAATTAGGTATTAATCTGAGCTTAAAAGAATGCTATTAAGCAAAAAAATAAATAAATTGAGTATGAAATGAAAATTTCAAAAAAATACAGCGCTGTAAACCACGTTGCACAGTAATACATAAGAGGACGACTATTGTAAAATACACATAAAAAAAGCGCTACACGACTTTGAATTTTGTTCATGAAAACTAACACGCAAAGGTCTTTACCTGCTGAGATGAAAGAAAATATATTTTTGTATAAATAAAATGATATGATTTATAGAGAATCTAAGCACAAAAAATAAATTATTTTATAGTACTTGTAAACCTGTGGTGTGTAAATTGAATATTTATGTGTATCTGGGATTTAAATATCCTAATAAAAAGTATATAACAGACAAAAGAAAGGTATATAAAAACATATTATTATATAAGAATTGTATTTATGACCTATTTATTAAGATTAAAAGATGATTATAACTATAACTTTGGACTAAAAACTCACTCGTCACTCGTCAGTCGTCATCTTATTTATTTTATTTACTGTATGTTTAAACTATGGTAATTTTTACGGTCGCAATGTTTTTTTATAAATATTTTAATTGTTAATAAAATATATACTTGATTAAAACTATAAATGAGAAAAATTAATATTCAAAATGTCGAGTACAATATAAAAAAACAAAATGTGTGGATTTTCTTATGCGAGGAGAGAGAAAGATCGTATTTTCTTCCCTCGATACAGGAAAATAAGGTAATAGAGCAGATATTTTGTTACCATACACACGATCCACATTTTTATTCAATGAAGTCTCTTCCCAGTCAACCAATAAAAAAACAGTCAAAATTTCACTGCCAAATCTCAACCGTATAAACCAATTGATCCACATTCACACAATCCCTGCCATCTAAAATCACTCTTAACCAACCTTAACGAACACACACTCTCCCTCCCTCTGTCTCTCTCACACAAACACAAAAAAAAGAAGGAAACTGCCAACAAATCATTTCTGTAGTTTTCTTTAATTTTTTACTCATCTCTTTTTAAATGAAACCCTAGCCAGTAATCATTGATAATCCGATCAATGGCGATCGCATCTCCATCCACGCCAACTTTCTCTGCTTCCTTCTGTTGCAAACGCACTGTGTCAACCCACCCAACTCGCTTCCCTTCCACCTTGTCACCTACACGAACTCGCCACCTTCCTCCTCGCCGATTCGCGATCAGCTCGCGACTCAACTCCCCAAAATCCTGCGGCTCCGTCTATCCCGACAATGGCGGAAGCGAAGATTTCGAGCATTATGAGCTTCAACATGGATTTACTGGCCCGGTGGAGCGGCGGCGGAGGGGATCTCCAGTGTACGTGACGCTTCCGGCGGACTCGGTGGCGGAGGATGGAAAGGTGAGGAGGATTAAGGTCTTGACGGCGTCTTTGAGGGCCCTGGTGACTGCTGGAGTGGAAGGTGTGGTTATGGAGATTTGGTGGGGGATAGTGGAGAGGGAGAAGCCTAGGGTTTATAATTGGGGAGGGTATTTGGATCTTGTGGCGTTGGCAAGACGGTGTGGGTTGAAGGTTAGAGCTGTCTTGGCTTTTCATCAACATGGCATTGGACCTGGAGATCCTTTATGGTGAGGATTACTTGATTTTAATAGAATCTTTATAAATTATTTTAGTTTCTGTTTAATTATTGCTTAGTTGATTGTCCCTGCTTCATTAATTTTTATGACTGGGGTTTTTGCACATTGTTAGTGTTTTATGTGTTTCTTGTATAGTTATTTACGAATTCTTGTTTGTTGCCCGAGGTTTGACCTAACGTGTGGAGAATGTTCTTATTGTTAATACAATATTGTATTGACCTTCTCCTTGATTGTTTATACCTCCAATGCTGCTTTTATTGTTGATAATGGTTGCAATTCTGTTAACTCTGCTGTGGGTATACTGGTAAGTAGTGCATGTCTGGAGAGTGCGATGGTTAAATCGATGATGCACTACTGCTTATGCCTAAGTTAGTGGATTTTTCTCTATAATATGGGCTTTGAAATCTTGCAAAAGTGCACAAAAATGATTTTAAGTCCAAAAGTATACAGCCTGATCAGGTGAATTTTGAGTAAAATATCCCATGAGAACTCGGTTGAAGATTTTTTCAACTGTTACACCTTTGGGGGAAAGGTTTTGGCTGCATTCTTTGTCCCTTTCTCTTTTGACATGCCTAGATAATTTGACACTTAAGTTGAAGCCTTCAATTTCTTGGCAGGTCCTAAGCAAGTATATTCATGTTCTGCTGATTTTATTCATAGACTTTTATGTTCTGACTTGTGTATATAATGAATATGGACTTGATTGTCTATAATCTTCATTTTGAGGGAGTATCAATCCAATAAAATTGAAAAAGCCCCAGGGCAAGAAAAAGCAGATTTATAGTGTATGTAGTGTGATCAAGGTCAGTGAATCAAGTTAACGTTTACACATTTAGTGAACACTGATGATATAAATGGTTTTATTCTTTGGCTAGCATGATGAGTTTTACAACATTGATGGTCTGGACCATCTAACCGTGTTGATATTTGGAATAAACAATCCCCTAGTAAGGTTGTTCTTAGTTACACTGTATAACCTGTCTTGAGTAGCCTTTTAGTCATAGAACATAGGTCGCCTTTCCTACTGCTTTGTTACTGGGGCAGTTTTGAAGTATTCATTCCTCCCAAACTACCTAGGACCTAAAGTGCTCAATTCAAGGTCTGATTTGGTGAGGGCAACCTTTTGGTTCTCCAATTTAAGCAGATATCGTGAGGGTTTTCCTCCTTTCTTCATGGGGCTTCTAGCTAGTAGTATTTGAAGTTAGTGACTCATATTTGCATATGTTGGATGCGTTTCATTTGGCACCATAAGCTGTCTTGTAGACATTTTCATATTTCTAGGCTTTTGCACATGGTTCAGGGTGAGAGTTTGGTCTGAAAGAAAATTTCTTTTACCAAATTTGATTTGATCTTTTTTACTCAGTTTTGTTGTTTGGTTTGGTTCTCCTGTTTGCTTGCGTGCATATATGCTAGTGGGTCTAAACAACTAGTTTTATGTGCTGAAGGATTTCTCTTCCTCAATGGGTGCTTGAAGAGATTGATAAAGATCCAGATATAGCATATACTGATCGATTTGGTAGAAGAAACATGGAATACATTTCTCTTGGATGCGATATGTTTCCTGTCCTGAAGGGACGATCACCTCTCCAAGCATATTCAGATTTTATGATGAATTTCAGAGATAGTTTCAGATCTTTACTTGGTGTAGTCATTACGGTGAGATTACTGTTTATAATACAGCAAATCACTTCTTCAACCATTGATTTCAATCATTGACAACTGATTCTTTAATGTGGTAAGTTAGTTTTCCTGACAGATCATTTTGTAGGGAGTCCAAGTTGGCATGGGTCCTGCTGGTGAATTAAGGTACCCTTCATGTCCATCACAGAAGCTTGCATGGGCTTGGCACACACGTGAGCTTGGAGAGTTTCAGTGCTATGATAAGGTACCACCAACAAGTGCAATTCACTTGTAAGCCTGTAAAGCTTTCATTCTTTGTAATAGGTTGTTCTAATCATTTTGCAATCCCTGACTGTCTTCTTTTAGTATTGTTGCCATCTGTATTGATTTGACTGTTTGCAGTATATGATTGCATCTCTGAATGCATGTGCTCATGATGTCGGAATGCGTGGATGGGGATATGGAGGTCCGATTGGTACTGGTAATCTGATGCATGACCCTGAGAATACTGAGTTTTTCAAAAGCAATGGTGGATCTTGGAATAGTCCATCTGGGAAATTTTTTCTTCAATGGTACTCTGGGATGCTGTTGCTTCATGGGGAGAGGATATGTAGAGAAGCCAAGACCATCTTCCAGGGCACTGAAGTTGATACTTCAGCCAAAGTGGCAGGGATCCACTGGCATTATGGCACGCAATCTCATCCATCTGAGTTAACAGCTGGCTACTACAATACTTCAAGAAGAGATGGGTACTTGCCGATTGCTCGCATGTTGGGTAGGTACGGTTTTGGTTTATGCTGCTCAGGCTTTGGAATGAGAGACGTGGAGGAAAAAAAGACAAACCCAGTCAGCAGTCCAGAGGGTTTTCTAAGACAGATTTTACTGGCAGCTAGGGTCTGTCACATTCCAATAGAAGGTGAAAATTCTGCTACTTTTTCAGGAGATGAATCGTTTGAACAGGTGCTAAAGATGTCGAAGTTCTACACATATGGTCTTGAAAGCCCCACCTTTTCTTTTAACTTTATGAGGATGGACAGATACCTCTTTGAACAACATAACTGGGCTCGCTTTACTCGTTTTGTGAGGCAATTGTCAGGGGCCAATATTTTTCGAGCCAGATTAGATTTTAGAGGCGATGTACAACCAACCTCATTGTCAGATGTTGCAAAGGTTAGAGTTGCGTATACATATTGTTAAGGAAGGAGATTCAACCCGTAGCCACCAGGAAGGCAAATCATATGCTTTGACCGCCATCACTCGGTCTGTATACTTGTAGTAGCATCACATCATCTGATGATATCTAATCAATTGTTGCCAAATGTTTAGTGATGCCTCATTTTCAATCATTTTTTTTTAACCATGCAGGGTTCTTGTGAACCATATTATTTGTCTGTGTACATCTTGCCTCCCTGATATTTTTGAAGTGGCTGGCGTCTCATCAATTGGTAGTTGGAATCTTGTAATGATACGTAGTACTAATCTGTTCTGGCTGCTTAGTTAAGGAATGTCAGTGTCATAAGGTATTTCAATACTAAACGGAGTACAATAACAGGAGCCCACATCTCTACTTTCAAATGTGTTCTTAAAACCTCTTCCCCCCCTCCAGGACTTCAAATTAAAAAACCCTCTTCTCCAATACCCCATCCCCATCCCCTGTATGTTTTGAGCTTTGAACATGAGGTATTTTAGTAGAAATTTCATATCTTCTTTTATATATATGTGTGGATGTGATGGTTGAGCATGCTTGAATTACATAGTTTAATGGAATTGTTTGATTTTAAAGGAATCTCTTATAATTTAGGACGGGAGAGGATATATTTTGGTTCGTTTGGTCTTTAATAATTTAATTATTTTTCGGATAATGAAAGAGAAAAGAATGTTCATAAAGATATTATTGAAACCAATATACATATATAAAGAAACTAATTAACTGCTTGGGAGTGTGATTAAAATTGTTTTTGAAATTGCTTTTTGTTTAGAAATATATCAAAACGATGTTTTTTTATTTTTTAAAAATTATTTTTGACATCAGCATATCAAAATAATAAAAAAACATCAATTTTTTTATTTGAAGTAAAAAATAAAAATATTTTTTTTTTAATTTTTTTTCAAAAATATTTTCCTAACATATTCCCAAAATAGGGGTCTAATATTTAACTTTTTCTTACAAAATCTATTAGTCTAAATGGTGTTTTTTTTTTTTTTTTTTGATTTCTTTTTCAATCAATGTTTTGTTTTTGAATTACTCAATCTTATGATACAACAAATTAATCTAATTGACTTGAGCTTTTGTTATTTATTTCATAACCAACCTCCCTATGTTCTTGTTTTTAATTAAATTCAACTTTATAATTTATTTTAATTTATTTTTTACAAGGATATCTTTGTCTAATTATCAAGTTCATGGGCTTTGATATTTTAACCTTGGTTAAATTATTTTTCCAAGAGGTTATCTTGATCTTGGTTATAAATTCTTTAAAATTGAAGGGTAAAATTGAAAAAAATAATATATCATAAATTTGGATTGAGGGATGAAACTAAAAACCCATAAAAATACATACAATAGTTATAAAAAATAAAAAAAATAAGGATTAAAATGAAAAGCACAACGCATTAAGATTAAAGAATGGAATTGAAAAAAATATTCAAAACTTTACAAAAAAAAGCCAAGAACAATAAAATTACAAATTAAAAACAGTGACCAAATCCAAACAAACAAATACATTGAGGGGCTACTGTAAGGATTTGACGGACAACACGAAAATCAATGAGGAGAAAAAAAAGGCTATGGTGCCAAACAAGATGATTGTTATTGACACATGTCGGGCAGGAATGAAGAAGCAGTCAAGACAATTCATACACCACCATAATAGTTGTCGTTTGACTACAAGAAAATGCCACATGCACCATCCAAAAACAACGACGAACATTCACGCTCCAATGTGGGCAATATCTATTTTTCAAAAAATAATATTTATTATAAAGTAAAAAATTTCCTCTAGCCTGCTTAATAATAATAATAAAAACAAAGTGAAATTATGGAAATGACCTTGGATCAAAGTTAATTTTTTTTTACGTGAAGTGCAATCTAGTAATCCGACATGCATTTAAAAATGAAAGGGCAAAAATACCCCTATACACTAGCTCTAAAATTTCCAGCTCCGTGAGTAATTTTGTACTTTTTGTATTAAAAAAGCTAGGAAAAAAACTCCATTACCTCTATAAGCTAGGCTAAATATTTTTGTGATAAAAAGAAAAGAAAAATATTATTATCCATAGTGCACCATCCTTCTCTTTCAGTTTATTTGGCTATTGCAAATGTCATTCCTTCAGTTTAATAACATTTGATATATATATATATATATATATATATATATATATATATATATATCAAATTCAGATAAAAAATACTTGTTATTGTAATGTTATAATAACAAATACTTACTATTGAGTTTAACTGGCATATAATTGCGTTATTCTGCGTTTAATTTTTTTTATCAAATAAAATGAATATGATATTTAAAGTTGTGTTCGCTAGATCGTTAAAACTCTGATACCATGTAGAGAAACTATATCATCTAAGAGTTTAAACTATTAAGTAATATCCTAGAATACAATTTAAATTATTCTCTAACATAAAATTCATAAGTCAGGTTCAACTATTGATTTAAGAGTGTGGTTGGAGTTGATTTTGAAAGTGTTTTTCATTCATCAATGCTTCAAAATAATATTTTTTTTTTAAATATTTTTTTCATCATCACATGAAAATGATTTTTTTTTATAGAAAAAAATTGATATTTTTAGATCATTTTCATGTGATGATGAAAAAAAATGATTGTTTTTATAGAAACGAGAGTAATCAGATTTGAACTCGTGATTGCTGGGTTATTAAAGTTCCGATACCACATCAAAAAACCATATCATCTAAAAACTTAAGCTCTTAAGTGATGTACTATAATATTATTTATATTATTATCATAATACTCTGGTCCAACCAAGTCATTTTACAAACCTTAGGACACAAGATACCCTTTTCAATTACAATCAAGAATATGATAAAATGCAGGAAAGTTGAAGATTCGTTTTTTTCTTGCCATGCCACAAATTTAGATATCATACAGCTCGCAGATTTAATATTTATAGGTTGCAGTAGCATCGATTCTTCCATGGCTTGCTTTCATCAATTCCAGCCAAGTAATATGCAGCAACCTCTGATTATCATCTCAATTCTATCAGTATCAGGCACAGTACAGCTATCTGCCACACAAATAGATTGCAGACAAAGCAAACCTGTGAGTTCTAATATTCAGACAGAGAACATATTGTTTTTTTTTTTTTATAAAAAAAATCGGTTAAGAATTTAAAATGATAATTCCAAGATGGATAATTCCTCCCCTGCAGTGTGGCTAGAATTAATAAGGTCCTGGTGGATTGGAAAACCATGGTGGGAAAAGGAGATAAAAGGTGTAATAAGCTATCATCAAATCTTTCTAAAAGAAGAGGATTAATTAAAGTTTATAAAGAATATGCAGGAAGGTTGGAGGTCAACTTAAAGAGGTGCTGTGACCTGCACCATCCCAGTTTTCATGATTTGAATGCCAGAAAAAAAAAGTGTTTTCCTATTCTTTTTCCAGGCCCCCCCCTCCATCAGAAGCAACGAGCTTTATCCATTACCATACAATATGGCCGCAACAAGAGAGTCAGAAGCCATGTTACTGTATAAAACAGTAGCAAGCATCATGAAAAGAACACATCATGAGCAATTCTTTGGACTTTGGTGAATTCAATTGGCATTCTGTACAGGGTTTTATTGCAGTCCCTGCTCTTGCCTATTCTTGCCTATTCTCACCCAATTGGCGCATTAATTCAACCTTATGTTGATCTTCATCTGCTGAATCCACTGTTAATCTCCTTCTAGCTTCACTTAAGTACAAAAATCCTTTCTATGAAGATGAAAGGCACCGCCATTTCCGAGAGCATTAAGTATTTGCACATGGAAAGAAAGGGGGCATGGCCCCCCAGCCAATGGCTCGTATTGTTGATAGTGGCAGCACTTATCCTAAACAGTGAAATAAAGCCAAGAATGGATCTGATAGGGAGGAAAGAATGGTCGAGGCTAGAGAAACGTAGGCAAATACACAAAAAAATTCAAGTTGAATTGATGTATGGAGCTTGAGCCATGCAAATGCGAAGTAAGTTGTTTGCTGCCTAACCAATTAGGCTTTTTGGAGGGCGTGAAGTCCTTGGAAGTTGACTCTCTCGAGTTCACAAAAAAGAAGAAGAAGTGCAGTTGACTTTTTTGTGTTTTTGCTAATGGGTGTTACATTTTCATCGTGGCATTCTACAAAGCTTTTGAGTACAGTTTGCACCATGAAAAGCTTACATGGTTCTGTCCCTATAAATTCAACACAGCATCCCTTGTCCTCTCATAACCTAGCTATAACAACAATCACCGGCACATTTTAACATGCCTTCTCATACCAGAACCATTCTTCTTCTTCTTCTTCTACTGCTTTTCTTCGTTGATTTATCTGCTGGTAAGCAGCTAATAAGTTCTCCATGTGAATTCATCTTATTATTTGCCAAGAATCGATTTAAGTGACATTATTTCCACTTCCCTCCTTTTGCAGCAAGAGTTTTAGGCGTTCAGGAGGGCGATATTCTTCCAAGTCCACTCAGTGAGGTAGCTAAACCATATTAACAAGCACTTTGTCAATTCAACTATGTATACGCCATGCCTTAATTATTTGTTTCTTTTCACCTATAGATCGTACTTTGTAACATGACTTGATGATACTGCTTGAAGTTCATCTAAATGACCCATTGAATGATGCAAACTCCGGTTCAAGTTCAGAGCTACCGGAATATATATATTAGTTCATTGTTGATAGATCAAACTATACTCTTCGGTTATGATAAGTTTTTATAATATTTTAGGTCATTGCTGAAGTGGAGATGAGAAAGCTTGCAGAGGTGGTGGCTATGGTGGACTACCAAAAAGACCCGGAGCCTAATCCTAAACATAAACCTGGAGGAAACGGCCCCTAACTGTTTAAACTTATACTTCGTGGCTTAGGGAATTTGAAATAAGAAATATATCTATATATCCATTTCTGTAGACAGTTAAGTAAGGAGAGATTTAGACTCTGAAGGTGCCACATGCTCAATGACAGAGTGCATGAATTATCGGGTGTATTGTAAAATGAAAATGAAGAATGATAAAGTAATCTTTATATCTCTACTGGGTTTTATAGAGAATCTGCAAGTTCCATAATATGTTGTCTACAGATGCATCCATTCCTAGTTGTCTTGCAAACGAAGCACAGCACCATCTGATAAACATGTTAGCGTGTCCCTTCTCTTATCATTAATTAGGAAGACCGATTAACTAATTAATATAAGTAATTTCCTCATAATTACTTGCAAAATAAGTATTCGATTCCAATGTACACAGCCTCCAAATATCAAGCAACGAAATGCACCTCAGTTTCACAGTAAACAGCAGAATGGACAAGCACTGGATTTCTCTCTCTCAAGGGTTAATATCTGTCCAAGAAATTCCGCAACACAAACATGTTTATATTTTGAAATCCAAAACTTGATATAGTATGCAATTGTACATCATATGTACTAAGAACCATGATTGTGAGTATTTTATAATCTTGTAATGCTCCATCAACTTTGAGGCCAACAGAAGATTGTGGCCCCAACCAAGCCAATTTCACTTTGACTTTCGGAAACAAGATGCCCTTTTGATTTACAAGACAGTATGTATGTGCTACCTACTGGATTCCTGAGTCCCAAATCCTTAGCAGAGAAGTTGAGGATATCCAATATCGTCAGGCCATTGCAGAGAATGTTTTAGGAGGCAGAAAAAACGATGCCGTACTCTCATACAGCTAACAGATTCGATAATGAAACGCTGTAATGCCAGCACCCCCGTAGTTTGGAAATCATAAGAGGTAATTTCCAGCTAAGTGACATGCAGCCAAAAGATTACTATCTCGAATAATGAGTCCAGTCTTTGTTCTCAGGCCAATTGTGCTAATTAATCATAAGGTAGAATACAGCTAACTGCCACACAAATGGCTTACAAGACTACAGTAGTACTAATATCCTCAAAAGGTTTGCCCAACTTTCAGATAACAAATACAAGTCTGAATCGAACCCTTTTCTCCTTGCATGGTTAGAAGATCTTGCTGGATTGGGAAACCATAGCCTAACATTCAATGCCGAAAAAGGGGTACTTTTATTAGACAAGAACTACTGTAAAAACTGTTGTCTGACAGACAGAACAGAAGATAATTGGTGTGTTAAACTATCATTGAGTCTTCCTGAGAGAAGAAGATTAAAGATTATAATTAAAGGAAGAAATGGAAAGGACGGGAGGTCAACTTATGTTATGATACGACATCCACCGTCCAATTGCCATGTTTTTTGAGCTAACAATAAGAGGGGCAGATGTGTTTTCATAGTCCCTGTCTTTGTCCTTCACGAGAAGTGATGAGCTTTGTCCATTACCATACATTATGACACCACAAGAAGTCTCAGAAGAAACAAAACTTTATTACACAGTAAGCAAACAACGTGAACAGCGCAAATCATGAAAAATTCCATGGTTTTGAATTTTGACATCCTGCACAGGAAACTGCAGTCTCTGATGTTGTCTGTTTTTCATAAAAAAAATCTTATCTCTGGTTTATCTAACCCATCCTCCTCTAATCTGCTTCTCTTACTATGGTGCCGTTTGCAGATTGCTACGTCACCAATTTCGTTTGTCATTCACTGTAGAGTTGATAATGTATGTGAAATTGATAGGCCGAGCGAGGCCTCCAGCCAAAGGCTAGCTCCTGCTATTGCTGAAGACACAACTTAGTGAAACAAATCCAAAAAAGGGTTCAATTCATATGGAGATTTAATACAGATTGAAAGGTGAAATTGTTTAAGCTTTAGCCATGCAATGCAAGTCACCATCTTAGTGAATGTTTGATAGGGAGGTCGAAATTGTTTTTTGTTTATAAATATATTACAATGATATATTTTTTATTTTTTTAAAAATTGTTTCCAATTTTTTTAATTTAAAATAAAAAATAATAATAAAAATAAAAATTTACAATTTTTTTCAACGAAAAACACTCCTTTAGTGCATGCAGTTGACTTCAGACAATGGACACTCCTTTTCATCATTGCACTTGACGATGTTTTCGAATAGATCTGGCACCATGAATTGTTTTCATGGCTCCGCCTCCCTTCTCCAATATCAATCTAACATATAAAACTTAATTGAAAATTAAACATGTTATTAGTTCAATTTTCATGCTATTATACTATCATCAATATATATATATATATATATAGAGAGAGAGAGAGAGAGAGAGAAGAACTGCCCTAAGTGAACACCCTTATACTTTCAAACTCCATGACAAGAGAACCACCATAACTATGAGGAGGCCAAAATCACATTTACCAATCTGCTTTTATTTCTCCGCAGGTAAGAGAGTTCTTCATGTCTATTTCAATCTTGTCTCCCAGCATTTGACAAATATTCATTAAAGCATATTTTGTTCTCCAGCAGCCAGAGTGTTAGCAATGCAAGACCACTGAACTGATAAGTGAGGTAACAAAACTACATAATTAATTGTCGATAGAAGCTCTGCTGCGATAACAAGCACTATGATTGCTCAATGTCTTGCGCCATTGCTGAAATGGAGAAATACTCTTTTTTATTTGACCATGTTGTATTTATTGTGTTTATTTAGCATCGAGTTTCAATGTTTATTTCAAACTTCTATATATAAACATTTTACATTATCATGCAAAAATTTCAGCGCTTCATTAATACTTGGTTTGATGGAATAAAATTTATTTGTATTATTTCAAAGCAATTGAGGTATTGAAGATTGAATTTGAATGGAAGACTCAGCTCCTTTGTGTGGGGAGATTCGGGGGCTGGGCTGTGAAATGAGAGAAGATGAAAAAATGTCCAGCCCCATTTTTCGGTCCTGAGCATATGAGATTATCGGGTTTCGGATCATCACATCGAGCCTCCGGGCCGAGCGGGGCTGGCTATGGTAATGGCATTCGGATCATGGAGCTTAGCTCTCCAACCACTTGACAATATTATCAATAAAGCTAAACAAAAACAAAAACAAAAAAAATTATTTTCGAGTTCATCTTGGCAGGTAGCAGATAGATTAGTAAAAAAAAAACAAAAACAAAAACAAAAAAAAATCCAGACTGGTTTAAGACTGGTACAAGAAGGTATCATATGAGAAACAAGACAGAGACAACAACACTCTTCCCTTCACTTCGAGTTATATGATCTGATATTGTTTGTTGTCCTAACAAAAGAGCACTGAATTTACCACTACCACTTTGAGTTATCTGATCTGATATTATTTGTTATAAGTTCTATCTTGGTACCTTGTCCTTAATCATCTCTCTTAATTATTCCTCTAATCACCGAATCCCTACTTCCTTAACCTCTCACCCCCACTCATTTTCCATTTCTTGTCCATAATTTCGGTTTCTTCCTCACCCACTCTCCTTCTCTCCCAATCTCTCACACGATAGCTATGCCGGGTCTTGTCTCTGTTAAAACCCCACCAGATGCACCGCCGCTTAGCATTTCTGTGCCTGAGATCCGGCCCGAATCCTCAACCCGATCCGAACAGCAACCCAGAACCCCAACTCCCAGAAAACCCCCATCTCCTTCCCCATCTCGACCCAAACCTTCCCCTGCTCGCTCCGCCAAAAAGCCCCCACCAGACTCTCCTAACCCGAATACTCTCCTCTCGGATCCTTCCTTGGACAACCCCGATCTTGGCCCATTTCTCTTGAAGCTCGCCCGTGACACCATTGCATCAGGCGAAGGACCCGTTAAGGCATTGGACTATGCAATTAGAGCATCAAATTCGTTTGAAAGAGTGGCCATTGAAAAAAGTGAAGAGCCAAGTTTGGATCTTGTTATGAGCCTTCATGTTTTGGGTGCTATTTATTGCAGTTTAGGGAGATTTGAAGAGGCAGTGCCTGTGCTTGAAAGGGCTATTAACGTTCCTGATGTGAGTAAAGGAATGGATCATGCCCTTGCCGGATTTAGTGGGTATATGCAGTTGGGGGATACTTATTCAATGCTCGGCCAAGTTGATAAGTCGATTGAGTGTTATGAGAAAGGGTTGCAGATTCAGATCGAGAGCTTAGGGGAGATTGATCCACGGGTTGGTGAGACTTGCAGGTTTGTGGGTTTGGATCTTGAAATGTGTTTCTTCATGGGCTGTTTTTTTCCTGAGATTTCCTTGTTTTTGTAGGTGTTGATTTTGTGTGATTGTGAATCTAACATGGGGTAATTAAGGTTGGGACTTTTGTCTTAACGAGAGATTAAGACTTTCAAGAGTGATTTAAATGTGTGTTGTTTCCGCTGATTATGCCAATGTTAATGGATTTGCTGGGAAAGTGTTGATTTTTTTTGGGATTCTTGTTTTGTGTTTGTTTGTTAATAGGGTAATATTCGGATTTGTTACATTAAGAGAAATTGGGATATTTTTTGTTGGAGATAATTACAATGTAGGGTATTTTAGGATGAGATTTGAGGTTAGGATTTGCTACTGAAGGCTAAAAGTAGGATAACTGAAGTTAACATTCCAATTTTGTTTATGTTCCTATTTGTTTGGCGTTTTATATTTGTATGTACTATATGGTGATACTTTCTTTTTATCATAAAATTAGTAGTGTTATTATTACTTCTTCGTCTGATATGAGTTTGTTGATGTTTATGTTTGTCAAATTCTTCTGCTATTGTTTTTTCCAAGTCTGATTAAGTAAAGCCTGTTGTGCTTAATACTGAGAGCGTTTAATACTGAGATTTTGCTGGTTTATGCATATGATGTATAGTGAAAATAGGTTTGAATTGGCTTGTGTCTTCTTTTTCACTTGATTTTTAGTTTATTAATTTGGAAACGTCAGGTACTTAGCTGAGGCACATGTTCAAGCTATGAACTTTGATAAAGCCGAAGAATTGTGCAAGAAAACTCTTGAAATTCATAAAGCACATAGTGAACCAGCATCTATTGAAGAAGCAGCTGACCGCAGGCTGATGGCCATTATATGCGAGGCAAAGGGAGATTATGAATCAGCACTTGAGCACCTTGTTCTTGCCAGCATGGCAATGATTGCAAATGGACAGGACAACGAGGTTGCTGCTATTGATGTCAGCATTGGGAATATTTACATGTCTCTTTGTCGCTTTGATGAGGCTGTCTTCTCATATCAGAAGGCACTCACTGTCTTCAAGTCATCAAAGGGTGACCACCATCCTTCGGTTGCATCTGTCTTTGTACGTCTTGCTGACTTGTATCACAGGACCGGAAAACTCCGGGAGTCCAAGTCATACTGTGAAAATGCTCTGAGGATATATGCAAAACCAGTGCCGGGAACCACGGCGGAAGAGATTGCTGGGGGATTGACCGAGATTTCTGCCATTTTTGAGTCTGTGGATGAGCCTGAGGAGGCATTGAAGCTTTTGCAAAAGGCAATGAAGTTGTTGGAGGATAAACCAGGACAGCAAAGTACTATTGCAGGGATTGAAGCTCGGATGGGAGTGATGCTTTACATTGTTGGGAGATATGAAGAAGCAAGGAACTCATTCGAGAGTGCTGTAACAAAACTTAGAAGCAGTGGTGAGAGGAAGTCGGCCTTCTTTGGGGTTGTGCTGAACCAGATGGGATTGGCTTGCGTACAACTGTTTAAAATAGACGAGGCTTGCGAGTTATTTGAAGAGGCGAGGAGGATACTGGAAAAGGAGTGTGGCCCATGCCATCAAGATACCATTGGAGTATATAGCAATCTTGCAGCAACTTATGATGCCATGGGGAGGTAATATGCCATTTCAAACTATTGCCAATCAATATTTATTACTTCAGACATTATCTAATTATTATGACGAGTGGTTGATTTATCCATTTTGACGTATGAGTTTGAATTCTGTCCCCGGGGAGGGTTTCTGGACAGAGTATGATTGGTTGAGTTCATGTTACTAGTTTAGCACATTCTTTTCTATGAAGTTGCTGCATATGCTCCTTGTATTATGAAAATTATTTATTTCATGTTTCTGGGCGTTCACCTTTCTCCAATATATATGCATTTGATGAGATGAGAAGATTTATGGTGGGGGTTTAAGAACCAAGTCATGGCTTAAGCTTTGAAGTGTGCACTCCAGTTTTATAATTTTGGTTTTGTAAAGCTTATAATGATACCTTACAGTAGAGACAGCATTGTAGATAAAAAAAAAGCTTTTATGGCTAGTTTTGGGTTTCCAACCTTACTACATCGAACATTCCTTAAAGCTAAAGATTTATTAATTGTTGTCTCTTGCTGAACTTGATGGGGTTTCCAATGCAGGGTTGAAGATGCAATAGAGATCTTGGAGCATGTTCTAAAGCTCAGAGAAGAAAAGCTTGGAATTGCAAATCCCGATTTTGAAGATGAGAAGAGTAGGCTAGCTGAGCTCCTGAAAGAAGCGGGCAGGGCTCGTAACAAAAAGGCAAAATCATTGGAGAATCTCATCGATCCTAATTCAAGGAGGACTAAGAAGGAGTCAACGAAGAAGTGGGGTTTTAGAATTTGAAAATGCAGTGATCGTATTTATCTGCTGTACCACACCTGCACATTCTGTAGCATAGAAGACCCTGTATAGTTTCAAGGTTGTAATCTGGTGAGCTTTCTGTTTCATGAGCTTTGAAATCCTAATTTGTTTGTCTATTTGAATTGTTTTATTGATTGTCTGTATTGTGACCTCAAAGTTGTTCACCGCAACGAAGAATGTTCATTTAAGCGAATAAATTCTGAGAATGCCTGATGCTCACATCCCAGCCACTAAAAACAATGATCTGTGCCCCATGATTTTCTCCTCTCTGCAGGAGTTCGATGGAGGTTTTTTATTTCCCCACCAAACATTCTTCCTGAAATAGTAGATCGCTATCTCTTTGGCTTTTTATTCGGTTGATTTTCACTTTATAGTAGTGATTTTTTGGTATTTGGGAGTTATTAGGTGATTTTTCAAGGTTTATATAGTATTTCAGAGATGTTTTCAGGTAAAAAAAAGAGCTGAAGTTTTGGTTTTTGGATCCAAGACTTGAAAGAAGCGGGCAGGGCTCGTAACAAAAAGGCAAAATCTCTGTAGTTTTATTTATGAGCTGAAACTTGTTGCCCAATTATTATTTTTAATTAAAATGAAAGAACGGATAATATATCTGTTTAGTAATTAATAATAATATCTTTCTGTTTCTTAATTAAAAAAAAATGATATAGACAAAAAATTCCATTTTGCAATTATTTTTTTTCACGTTAGAAATTGATTTGTGTAACTTAATTAACAAGTTTGCTTTGAGTTTTTTAATTAAAGAAAATCATGATATTTTAAATTATATCTATAATATTAAAGTTTATTTTATATAATATTCATAATTAACTTAAAATTCTAACCACGGTGATGAGGCTAGATCTTGTTACTATTATGGCAAATGACTTGAGATTTATACAGTAAATTCTGAGTTCGAGTGAAGGTGTGTATGTTTTATAAAAGTTTAGAACAGTCGAGTTTTACTTAAATTTGTGCTAAATATAATATTTGGTGTTAATGACATACTAACTAAAATATTGATATTTCCGGTGTAGTATTTTGCTTACAATGAACTCCCCACCCCAACTTTTTTTTCTCTCCCTGATATATATATATATATATATATATATATATATATTTTTTAATTTCATCTTTTGTGACCTAATTTCATAAAATAGAGTTTTAAATTATAGAAAAAGACCACAATTTAGAACACATCAATCCATAACTAATCTCGAAGTTGTTCGTCATAGAATTTATGACAGTAGATATAAACTTGTCCAAAAATGGCTAGCGAGAGAGAGAGAGGAAGAGGAAGCCACCGATAGACCCCATCACCGACCGCTAAAAAAATAAATTTTAATGTCAATGAGTTGCTCTTATAAATATGGCAGAAAAAGTAGATCAAATTCTGTTTGGTTTATTATGATTCAATTTATTAATTTTTTTAGAGTTATTTATTGAAAGTTTATATGGTGTTTTAGAAGTGTAGTTACGTAAGAACATAAGATGAAATTTGAGTTCTTAAGGTTTAAAAATATATACCATGTTTTTCTTGTATTATAATGGAGATCACCGAATAAAAAACTACGCGATGATGATCATGGGCCTCCTGTCACTACCAGTGACTTCTTGTCGGCTTTAAAAAGAAATATAGAGAATACAAAAAGAAGCACGGGTCTGGTTAATTTTTAAAATCATTTTATAATGTTTCGAAGAGATTATTATAATTTATTTATTTTCTTATTTTATATTTGATATAAATAAGTTATATTTACATAATGTATTTTTCAAAATAAAAATCAGTCGTTCTTGATAAGAAAAAAATAAGCTCTAAGATGAAGAAAATAAAACACAAATAACTTGTTTAATATATATATATATATATATTATTCTACTATTCTAGAAACTGACTTAGAAATCGTATACGTTGTTTGTGAAAATAACTTGCTTAAGTGTTTTCAATTAAATAAATAATAATAATAATATTTGAAAATGTGTTTATAACACTAACATATTGGTGTATTGCGTTCAAAATTAACATGAGATTTTAGGCATGGGTGGTAAAACTACGTGTGAGTGTATAAATTCAGCCCTCTACCTGACCATTATTTCCAAACTTTTTTATTTATTTATTAATTTAGTGTCTGGATAGCCTGCATATACTTTAATTAACTCTACCAACTTTAGAATTAATTATAATCCCAGGCTATTATTTAAAACTACATGAACAGCAAAGCCGACAGAAGATTGATGGATTTGGAAAAGCTAGACATGAATCCACTAGTGGCAGAATTATCCAGATGAGGCACAAAAGAAAAATGACTACATGAGTTGCCAGGAAGGGTGATGATTACCTCTCTCAAGTTGATTTCTTGGAGGTTAAATCTTAAACAGTTTTATTTACTTTATCCCTTCCTTTTTGTTTCTAAATAATTGCCAAATTATTATTTATTTATTTATTATTAATTCAACCACTTCCTTCTCTTTCCACTAACAATTGTCGCCCGTCAATATAATAATGTTGTTTTTGAAAGTTACGGAGATTTATTTTGAAAGTATTTTTTTGTTTAGAAATATATTAAAATGATATTTTTTATTTATTTATTTTAAAATATTTTTATATTAGCACATCAAAATAACATAAAAATACTATTTTTTTTAATTTAAAAAAATAATTTCCAATCGCAGTCCAAAACACCCTAAATAACACGTGATTGAACATCCACGAAATTAATCTTTATATTCTTGAAAATTACTTTCTTACCGATATTTATTTTTGTAAGAATTCATTTCTTAAAATAGAGGAGCTAAATTAAAATTTTCCCACACGTGCTGGTGCAATTGCACGAGCCAAATGCAGGTGTGGTGTTTTTAGTGCTTCACCTGCCAAACTTGACCTCATACGACCCCTCACGGATTCTTAACTCCTTCCATTATATAAGCGACTCATCTCTATATTTTGCCTACAATAAAAAAAAGAAGAAAGAAAATTGCTTTCAGTGCAGAGGTTCTTCACTTGAAGCCATGGTTTCTGCAGAGCTCGCTAGAGATGCGGTCGGTATCACAGGTAAGAAGCCTCGTTTAATTTGTTTCCTTAAATATATACAAATGATGTTTCAACAGGTTTCTTCAACATTTTGACCTGGCTACCCTGTACAGAGCAGAAAAAAAAGATTTTTCTTTTGAGCTTCCTGTAATTTTATCTAATGATGCCGGTCTCCTTTTCTTTTTTTGTAGGAAATGTCATCTCTCTTTTCTTGTTCATGTCACCAGTGTGAGTACTGTTTACATGGTCATCAGATCATTTTTTATTCATATATATATATATATATGTATGTATGTATGTATACATATAAAGTTGATACAGGGTATAACTTACAGTGCTAAGGCAAGAGCGCAACCAAAAATCCAGGTTTAGAGCAGTGATAAGAAAATAATTGAGTTTCTGAAAGTGGAAATCATGTAAAGCTGAAGGGAGGGGGGCCGGCCTGGCCCCTCCCCTGTCAACTTTGTTTCCGTCGCCGCCGAAGATACATTCATGATGTGATTTTTTATGGCTAAGTATTGGTTCTATAAAAAGAATCATTTTTTATGTAATTATCTTTATTTATATACTGTGTACGGTTCAGATTTGATAGTACTTTTAGATCAAAGTTCTGTGACTTGCATGCAAATCACCAACCTACACTTTATTTGAATGGATTTGGTACAGCACAGGAAAACATCAACCACCCGCTTCAATTGGAGCCAAAATATGCAGGAGGCTTTTTTCTTTTCTACAAAAATAAAAGGCTTGATTTGTTGCACTTTCTTTATGAAGTGAAATCTGCATGGTTTTGACTATTGACCCACCTTCGTCTTCTTTTTATTGACGTGCTCAGGCCAACTTTTGTCCAGATATGGAAAAAGAAGTCGGTAGAGCAATTTTCAGCAGCCCCATACCTTGCAACCTTGATAAACTGCGTCGTTTGGGTCTTATATGGACTCCCCATAGTGCACCCTCACAGCACATTGGTCTGGACCATAAACGGGGCGGGGACTGCGATTGAGATCGTCTACCTCCTCCTCTTTATCATTCACTCGGACGGCAAGAAGAGGCTCAAGGTGCTCCTGATTGTTCTTGCTGAGGCTATATTCATGGCTGTCCTAACCATTCTGGTCCTAACCCTAGTCCATACCACCAAGAAGAGAACTGTCATTGTTGGGATTGTGGCCATAGTTTTCAATGCCATGATGTATGCTGCACCTCTATCAGTCATGGTTAGTCCCCTAAATCGATCGTCACCATTTTCAGTCGATTTCCCAGATTTTGATTGCTATATATCACTGTGCTTGTTCCCAAAATGAAGATTGTCAAGCATGCAGGGAAGAGATTCTTAGCTAATTATGGGCCTGAACTTTATAATTAATCTGTTTAAACGATGCAGAAAATGGTGATTACTACTAAAAGCGTGGAGTACATGCCATTTTTCATCTCCCTTGCCTCCCTTGCCAATGGCGTTGCCTGGTCTGCTTACGCTCTCATCAAATTTGACCCCTTCATCCTCGTGATACATCTCCCCCTCTCTCTCGCTACACACGCGTTTTTGTGATTGCAGTAGCTAGCTAGCGTGATCTTTGACATGGGTCTATAAATGGTTTATTAATTTCTCAGGTTCCCAATGGAATGGGCACGTTATTTTCAGTCGCCCAGCTGATCCTATATGCGGTGTACTACAGATCCACGCAGAGACAGATAGCAGCAAGGAAGACCGACGGCGCCGAGGTGGGCTTGTCGGAGCTCGGAGACGCCAGGAAGAAATGAGCATGGGAATATTTTTAGTCTGAGAATCAATCAAACTATGGTAACTTGAATGTTTTCATATACAAGAATGTGCTGACAGCATGCTGTACGTAGTTCTGGCTTGAAAGGCAAGAAATAAAAGATTTGCGCGATGGGAATCTTGCCTTGGATTATATTACTTCTTGTACGTATCCGTTCGAAACCCTAAACCATGAATACAGACATTATTTCACTAAAAAAAATTAAATTGTTTTATTTTAACTACTTTTTTTTTAATAAAAAAAAGTGTTATTTTTTTAAAAAAAAAATCAATGCAAATCTTTTATTGTATTTCATGAAACATATTTAACAGCTTTTTTTTAAAAAAAATACGGCGATTCTCATCAATGATATCTTAAAATATCTCATTTTCTGACGGCAACACGTATCAAATTGTACTATTTATCTAATTGTCTTATTTTGACAACTTTTTGAAAAAATAAATAAACAAATAAAAACACTGTTAATTGAAGAAAAAAGAAGAAATTTATTGAAAGGTGGTGGAGGGCATTGTCATCCATCATGTCAATTTGCAATTTCCTCCTCAATCCACGTCAGGTTTTCTCTACATTTCACCTTCACGATGATTATCTTGCCTTGATTCGACAAGTGGCATCATCCTGTGAAGTTCGAGATAGATAAGATTATAAGCTTCCCACATTCAGAAATCTGTGTCATTGATAACACGTTGAAATGAACTCCCATGTTCTTCATATACGCCTTCCTATGTCAGAAAAGCAGCCCTATTGGATGTTCTTTCCCAAAATTTGTCTCATTGTGCTGGAATTTGGCCTAATGGTTGGTTAGACAATTGACATCTCAACTCCAGCGTATTAGCTTTCTGTTTTCTATCCGTTTCAATGTTTCTGTTTTTTCTTTATTAAACTTTGAATTTGTCAAGCTTAATGGATAGTTTTCCTGAAGTTAATTGCTTTTCTGAAGTTAGTGGCTGGATATGGCTTAGTTAGTGGCAGCATATTCTCATTAGTTTCATCCACTATGTTTAGTGGCAGATTGTTAGGAAAGCTTGTTAAGTTTCTATGTATATAAAACCTGTAATCAATGAAATAAGTACTGAGGAATTTTGTCAGTCACCTGGGGTGTGTTCTTGTATATGCAATTCTGAAGCTCTAAATCTCAACGGTGGTATCAGAGCTCCATGGATCTTATAGGACCGAAATATTTTTTTCAACTCCCAGCACAATTGACATCCAACAACCTACTTTTCAACTCTTCTATTATCTTCACTGGTGAAAACTACCGTATTTGGTCAGTAAAGATGCAAGCTTTTCTTGAAGCCTATGACCTTTGAGAAGCTGTGACTGGAGACAAATCAATTGCTCCTTTACCAGAAAACTGATTGAGAAAAATCAGAAAAATATGCATTCTGATCCTCCATTTGCTATTCAGCATCAACTTGAAGCTGATGAACTGATGATTGATCTTCCAGTTAGGGTTACAAGAACCTTGGATATTTACCAAAGATGCAGCATGGCAATTATTGAACCTACAGCATCTATAATTCGAAGGAAAATTTGTTAAATTCAATCAAATTCTCAAAACAAAAAATCTACAGCATCTTTTGCCTAGGAATCGAAGAATTGCGCTCCAAACTTCCCATATTCACAACCTAATCATAACTCCCCAGTGCTCTCACAGGAGCTCCCAAGATTGGCATTTGCATCATGAACCGATAGCCTTAGTATATTACTATTTGATGATCTTGAAACGTCCATACACTCATGCAAGTCAGCATCACAGGCAACCAAAACCAGCTCATGATCATCATCCAGATACTTGATGTCGAATGTACCCACCTCCATCTTCAGCCTCTTGGCCACCTCCTCTTGTAACTCCACAATCCCGGAACTCTGAGAGATTCGGAACCGTATTATGTCTTCCCTGTATGTTGCCTTTATGGCTACTCTGTTCATTTCTTGCCTAGATGTTACATGCGGAGTTGCTTGCGAAAGAGCAGCAATCAGTTGAGTGGGATTTGTATCTGAACATGGAGGATTTGTCCAGCTAGATTCTGGAACTCGCTCATCCACAATAGCTTCTTCCATGGCATGAAAAAGGTTTCTGAAATCTTTCGAACTGCCAGCATCCTCTATTCGCATTCCGCCAAATTGCTCTTGAGCTTCTGTTGCGACAAAAGCATCAGGTATTGAGTGAGCAGCTGGCAGATTTAGTTCCCTGCTTTGTCGAAGAGCCATTTCGGGCGATCCCACTGCTTTAATGCATCGCTCAAGGACAGGAGAAACAGATGGGTCCTTTGCAGGTGCACTTTCATTTTCCGGGCTACCTTGGCATGAGCCATGGGCAGGAGTTCCTGCACTCTCATCCCTCGAACCACTCCTTGTTTTCGATCTGTTCGAGGATTTACCTAACTCCGGTGAAAACCTGTTTTGCACAGTGAGTTCCTCTAGACTCAATACTCTACATCGTAGCAACTGATCTTCGAAACCAGCCTGTGCATCGCCTCCTGGTGGTCTACAGCTGGGTGATCCATTCTTGTCACCATGATGTTCAGGGGATTTAGAGTTTGGTGAGTTCTGCTGATTTCTCCCATTCAATTTCAAATTGGAAGGCCAAGAAACTGCACCAACAGCAACAGGAAGAGGACTTGTAGTGAGAGGAGTTAAAGCAAATGCTCCTTCAGTGCCGTGGACTGATTCAATTACCCGCTTTACCTTCTTGGTCTTGCGAGCTGGCCAGCGAGAGATCCCATGCTGCCTGCAAATGCGCTTCATTGTAGTGGGGCAAACTGTAAAGTGTAACACAGGAAATTGTCTCAGAAAAATCCATTTTATAACAGGCTATACCGCAGCATTAACCAGCTTTTAGAGAGAAAGAGATCGGCGTCGTTGCAATCATAGCAAGAAAATTACAAGTGACAGTTTATTTAAGTGCATAATCGTACCGCCAAGGCTCTTTGCAGCATCTTTCAGAGTTCCAGTAAAATATTGCTGGAGAACCTCTAGACTAATCATTATCTCTGTCTTTCCACGTTTCTTCTCTTTTGGGTTTCTCGTCTCTTTCCCTGTAAGAGAAGCATGAGTTTTCCTGACATCTGCTTGAACATCACTGCCTCCATTTTTTATGATATCCAAGTCCAGCACCAATTGATTCTTTTCTGGATCAATCTGTACAGTCAGTTCATTTAGCAACGCGTTGTCTTCTTGGGGAGATTTTGTAGATTGGAGTATCTGAATGGATTCAAGTCTCAAATCAAGTTTCCCATTGGTAGAAACTTGAATCATCTCGACAAATCCTTCCTCCTCTTCAAGGTCCATCCCAGAAGCAACCTTAAGACTCTGGAAATCCTGCTTCATTATTGCCAATATGGAGCCTAGCAAAGTCTTCCATTCATGGCTGCCTGTGATGCTAGGGGGCAGAAAAAACTCAAGGACGTAATCATCATCTCCGGTATAACTGCTCCGCAGGCAGATCGCAAAACAGCTGGTTAATCCAAACATGCGTGCATAATGTACTAGAGGATACTCAGCCTTGCAGAACTGGGTAATATCCGGGCAGAAGCACAAGCTGTGGGACAAAAATGTCCTCCCAGCAACACCCTGGCCCTTTTGCAAGTGATGCTCGAGACAGGCCTCCCTAAAACCCCACATGTGAGCATCCACCACATAGAATGGCAAATCAGTGGAGGACATGCAGACTTGCCCGTTGCAACCGCCATCAAAGCTGGCACAGCTCTTCTTCAGACCACCGCCATTGGCCAGAACACTGCGATGCATGCATGGAACCCATGTCTGGGCCAGAGGCAATTTCTGAGTTTCACACACAATTGTCAATATCTCCAAGATTTCAGCCAGTGCATTTTGACGACTTTCATTGCAGATCTGGTTCAAAAGCAGTGCCAGGTATATACATTTGTGAGAATAAAGGGGAATAAATGAAAGAAGAGGACAAGATTTGTCTTGGAGTTCTGGAAATAATACAAGATTTTACAATTATTGTAGCTCACCTGCATGCTTGGAGGGTCCAATATCTCTGAACTTTTCAAATTTACTGCCTGCAGAACAGCTGAAATCATGTGACTGGGAATCTCGATATGAACTAATTGCCAAGGTGTGTGTAATATGATCAAAATAATCATATACTAAAGTTTCCCATAGGAAATCCCACTAAAAATTAAAGGATCATCAAGCTCAATCAAGAAAGGAAATAACATGTGATTAATATGCATATCAAAGGGAGATGAAACCCAACCTCAAGTGCCTTGCAGACTTTATCAACCTCAGGTGCGTAGTTGATCTTCTGTGAAGTCATGATGAGCTCAACCACACCGACACAAGACTGTCCAAAAGGTTCAAAGACTGGCAGAGCCACGGTTCCCCGAACATTGTAGTGCAGAGCATGATCAAGCCGTGAATACTCCTTGCTTGAGTAATACTGAACATTGGGAGTCCATTCCGGTAACTTCTGTCTGAAAACACGGCCAGGTAGCCCAAGCTCTCCGTCACTCTCTCCGTCCACAGAGAACTTGTACATAAGAGAGACCATCCTATACTGATGAAGTCCAATGCTATGAGGATCAATAACGAAGGGTTGCCCTGAAGTTATCAATGCATATCGACCCCCATTCTTCACGGGTGCCCAAACCTGAGCTAGAACATGTTGTTCTGTTGATTCTTTGAAATGTCTCAGGGCCCGTGTCATTCTCTCTTTAATTGAACAATATCTATCAGGGTTGTCAATAGGAATTAATCCCAAAAATGGAGAAGGAAGTTTACTGTTATCATCATTTTCTCCTTTACTTCTAGTTTCCGAATTCGGATTGCCTGCATTAAGAAAATATGCAAGTCAGCAGTGAAGAAAACAAATGATTCACCATCCTGATACAAAGAGAAGACCGACTGCGAGAAATTAAATGATACAGTTAGCTGGTGAAAGAGAAAGAGAAGCCTACTTGGACCTGCAAAATCCTTTGTATGACCTCAGACCAAAAATATAATGCAAAAGAACACTAAACTTGAACGCAGTCTCCGGATTTAAGGCAGTACTGAGTTCAGGAATCGACTAATATCATTCATTTGAGAGAAGACAAAATTAAGACCATTAAAACAGACAAAAATTAATTGCGCCACATTTTCCTTCTTGGATTTTGGTTTTCTCATCTCCCAAAACACTGGAGATCGTTCATGTTTCATTTTCATTGCTTGAGTCCTGGTTTTTATACTAGTACGATTCCAGAGTTCCAATATCTGTGATAAACACATGCTTGAGAAAGCTTTCAAATTCAGACACCAAAGAAATTTCAATCCCTCAATACAATCAACAAGACAGTAAAGTTCAAATTGACCGATCAAAAGCACCAAAAGAAAACACAGCACACACTTGAACACAGGAAAAAAAACCCAACAGAAACTCCCTCTCTGCTTTCACCACCAAACACAGAACAATAAACTTCTCAATCCGAGGAAGTAAGAAAAAGTCAAATCATTTCTAACAAGACCAGAACATAGCTAAATATCTACAACTTTTTCACATTTCATTCATTCAAAGAATGCAACTTTAGCATCAAATAATCTTCATTCATTCGCGTACACAAAACCAGAGTTAAAAATAGAATAAAACTACGGGACCGACATGTGAGGGGGATAGGATGATCAGGCAAGCGGAGGCCACCATCAAAAGGAGAGGAAGCCTGACCACCACCATCAGCAACAAGAAGTCTATTATCATCAGAGAAAGCCCAGAGGGGAGAACAAGGCTGTTCATTAGGAGAAGAAATAGGAAAAGGAGACACGGGGTATGGAGAAATAAAAGAGATCTGATCTAAAGGCCAAGAACTATCAAGATCAAACTCCATTGACTTCCTTCCTTCCGTCTCACCCCCTCCTCCCACTTCAGCTGGTTCTGGCATTTTTGTTTTGTTTTGTTTTGTAAGATTGTGAGTGGCTTACATTCAAAGATACAAACTTTTTATTGTGTATTAATATATTTCTCTCTTGCAAGAGAGGATATGGAATATGATGTCTTATTCTTTCTTTCTTTCTGTTTTTTTTTTTTTCCTTTTATTTGAATAACAGAGAGGAGACGTGGGAGTGGAGGTGGGTGGAGGGAGGGAGGAGGGTAAAACACAATTTGGTTTTTGTCCTGCACAATTGCTTGTGTGTGACTCCATAGAATCCATCAACTGTACTACTTGCTGCTGCTGAGGAAATGAAACATAAATATATGGAGCCATCATTCTCAGCTTCACCTCTACTTCTTTGAAAAACTAGAACCAGGCCATCCAAGTTGCCGCGTTCCTTTCTAATTCTTGTCCTACTTTATTTCCCTCCATTCACTTGAATAAAAAAATCGTTCCTAATTGGCAAATTAGGTATTGTAGATTGAAAAATTAAAAAGATTTAATGTTATTGCAATTCATTCAGTCACAACAATTTACCAAACATATGTTACTCGATATTTTTAAACAAGCTAACAACAACATAATAATCCAATCAAACATAGATTTTATAAAATATCAAACTTAATACACTTGTATTCAGTAATGAGCTGAACCCAAAAAACCATAGATTCAGAAAAATATCTGACGTGGCACACCTTGGTCCAGTCATGAGTTGAATCTAAGGAGTAATTTTTTGTACTAAATATCAAACCTAATATACTTAGATTCAGTCATGCATTGAGCCTAAAGAACCATGAGTCTGGTAAAATATCAACCCAATACACTTGGATCAGCTTTGAGTTCTGCCCAGTGAACCATGAATCTGGTAAAATATAAAACCTAATATAGTTGAGTTTAGTCGTGAGCCAAGTTTAAAAAGCCATGAGTTTGACAAACAATAGATTTCATACACTTGGGTCAGCCATGATTTGAGCCTAAAAACCATGAATCTAATAAAAATATTATGCTCAATACATTTGGGTTCAGTCATGCATTAAACTCAAGTAATCATGAGTCTAATAAAGTATCACACTTAATATACTCGGGTCTATCAGTATGCTAGACCTAGATTATTGCAAGTCTAGTAAATTGTCAGACTCATCTCATTCGGGTTTGGTTACTCGCTAAACCTAGTTAATCTTGAATTGAGATATTATATCTCTAGACTATTGAAATGACGTGTTTATGTTAAGAATAACCATTTCTTTATATCTATAGATGTGTGAAAAGCCTCCAAGAAATTTTCCATATTTTCATCTTATTAATAATTTATAAAAAAATATTTGTTTTTTTTTATTAATTATATGTATATGATTTTTTTTCCTTTTTAATATCTTCAAGAGTAAATAATTTCCACTCCTTGGAGACTACAGAGTTCATGAATTATAAACACTCTTGAACCAATTAATTAAAATTTTCATTTTTTCTACTTTGAAAGGTTATGTATCTTAGAACATTAATAAAACAAAAATAAAAGTCTTTTCTTAAAATTTTAAAATTTTCTTTTATTTACTGTTATTTTTATTTAAAAGTATTAATTTTATCATCCAAAACTATTTCTGTCGGTTAGTATTAAACATTGCTATTGGCATAAAAAAAAAAAAGATTTTATGACTCAATTATTTATTTTCCCCGCCTCGTAATGAACCTCTGGATATCATACGGGTTACATCATTGCCTTATTATATTATCATGTGACATGTAATGAGTAAACGACAAATTGTACGCGGAAGAACTACTTTCTTCAAAGAATAGATTTAGAAACATTGATGTTGGCAGCTTAACTTAATGCCCTATAATGGAAATTAGAGAATGATTAACCTTGTTGTATAAATTAAGAACCCTAATTAGTCACTGTATGTTGTCATATTCAAGCAAGGATGTCAATTCTATTTTGATTGGTGCTTTATTTTTTCAATTGAAACGGAATGTTTTGATTTTGGAGTGTTTACGTACACTATTTCTGGATTGTACTGTATATGTGTGTGAGTGTGTATGATTAAATATATTAAGTCAAAAAAAATTAGTTCAAATCTAAAAATAAAATTATTTAGAAATGTGCAATTTAATCTAAAAAATACACAATAAAATGATTTTTCTAAACAAAATTATGAACATGTATAGTATTACGAGAATGTCATCATCAATCTTGCAAGGTCATTACATTCTCTGATTGTTCTGAAATTTTAATATAATATACATAAATATATCAAGAGACTCCTCGTAAAATTTCATCTTATTCTAACAGTCGAATTAAGAGATATGATTTGTATTATAAAATTATTCATTATTTAAAAAATATTATTTGGACAAAACGGCACAGGCAAAATGATTATGTCGCGTTTCGGTCAGAATTTGTCTGAAAAATCCGGAATGGACCGTAATTTAACCCGGGATAAAAACAATGTTATTTTGTATTGTTTTTTTAACTGGTACAAAATGTCTTGGCCAAAACAGAACGAGATTGACATCCCTGTATTAAAGCAAAAATATCTGCAAGTTGGTGGTCGTAGTGAGCAAAAGAATACGAATTGCAAATAGTGTGGTTGATGTTATTTTTAAAAATATTTTTCATTCAGAAATGCATCAAAATGATAATTTTTATTTTTTAAAAATTATTTTTGAAATCAACATATGAAAAGTATTTAAAAACACCAAACAAAATTAATTTAAAGTAAAAAATAAAAATTTTCAAAATTTTTCAAATGTGCTTTTAAAACGCAGTGTCAAACACCCCAAAAGTCTAGAAGTTTGTACATAATCAATGTTATCGTTTTAATTTATGTGCCAAGTGAATTTGTTTCTTACATTATATTCAAACCCAAAATAAATATATAATAAAACAGTAAACATCATAAAAGAGTCGGTCATGGAAAAAGAAAAGGAAATTGACATATAAAAATGAAACGCCTTTATTATTTTTGCAGTGGATTGACCACGTCTGAAAGACATAATAAAATGGAAGAGGAACCTTTAAGAAAAGCAATTAAAGTCGATCAGCATTATTAATAAGCTAACAGCGGATAAAGTAAAATCACCATCAGCAACCTCACGAATTTGCATGAAATCATAATGCATGCTGACAAGAAAACCAAACTGGATGACAGTTGGGCGCAAAAAAACCATTAATTAAGACAGACATCATTAGCTACTCACGAGGTTGCTCGAGTGTTCTGTCATTTCCTTCCAAGCAAGCCCATGAACTTTGATCCGAGCATCTGGGATTTGACAGAGCAATGCTACGAATTCAAATACAGAGTAGGTGGTGTCGTGGGCTCGTAGCGGGAGATTATTCAAATACATAGGATATAATTTATGAGGAATTATCTGATGCCATCTGTACGTATTCCAATACTGTCGAGGGTCAACTAGCAGCACAGTTCTATATACGATTACAAAAATATTTCAGCTGCAGGCTGGCTTAATGGTTTATGCTAGTTGTGCTCCCCAACTACTACACTAATTTATAGAATAGACAATTAGAAGTTGAAATCATTTTTTTTCAAAAATATTTTTCAAACAGACTCTGAAACACCCCGGAAGAGTCTTTTAGAAAGCCGTTCAAGATGCACAAACTCTTGCAAAATGAGGAGTTGAATAGTGAAAGAGAGTGATTGTAACAAATGTTACAATGACCTTGTTCTTGTACTTTTAGAGGGTCAACTTACTTTGATGGCAGATTTATGGAGTTATATACGTGCCTTCATTGCAGTCAGATAGAGCTTCAAATTAGTAAATATTGCATGAAAGCCTAACGGTTCTCAAGATGACCAGAGACAAGCTATGGCATTGATATTTGAAAGATCTCATCTATTCATTGAAAGTACGTGAAGTGAGATGCCTATGGACTGGGTTGGCCAATAAGAACATAGTAAAGTCCCTCTTTGCATAAGCCATCTGCTGGGTTACAGCTTGATGTCACATTCTAGAAATGAACGAAGAACACAAATAACTTGTCTCAGAAAAATCCTAGAAAATATACCTTGTAGAATTACTTCTGCATGTGTATCAACCAGAAGTTAAATCGATGAATTGCAAATTCAATAGTGGCTTTCATAAGCTGAATTTTAGTAAGATCTTGATATTAAAAAGGTGGAACACGTCTTGTATCTCGTGTGGAAATACACTCTTTCAAGACTGAGATGCTAGCAGTATTAAGCTAAATGATGTGTTCTGCTATAAAGGCAACACAATATAATCACTACAATACAACTACTGCCTTTTCCCTCAGAGCATGCCCCTCGCAAGATTATCTTGCAAACTGGGCACGTAAGTTCAGAATCCCCTGATGAGAAATGCAATGAAGCTATTACTTCCTGAACAAGGATGATCTGAAAAGGCCTAGATACAGCAATAGTCACATACATGACACGAGTGGAATTTCTAGAATTGGATGCGTTCTTGGATGCCCTTAGTGGGGCCTTTCATGAACAATGACATGGTTGTACTCCATAGAGGTTAAAAAAATTACTGTTAGTCTGTCTAGATGCCCTGATTAGCGTCTTGATTTTTGCTGGGGAGGGTATCCAGTCCCTGTTCCAGGTGGGTCTTTCCTTCGCAGGTGATGCTGCTGATGCGGCTGGGCAACACCGCGTGGCATAGGGATGTTACCAGGATTCATTCCACCTCCCATCCCTGCTTGAGAAGTGAGATTATAAGCTGCCATGCCCTGAGATTGCATTCTCTGCACGCCCATAGACATTGGCCGAGATGCAGATCTGCTGTTAATTCCATGAGCACCTGGCATGCCTCCAGAAATCGCATTTCCAGATGTGACAGGTTGTGGAGGTTGAAGACTAGTTGTTCCTTCAAAATCTGTATTTGTATCTACTGGACGTGTAGGATAATTGATGACCTTCTCTCCAGGTTGAGAGGGAACCAGGGCATTCCGTCCAGGTAGAGGTTCACTACGAAAATAATCGTGCTCTATAGCTTGTGCAGCTGTTATACGCTTTCGAGGATCATATTCAAGCATCTTAGATAGAAGGTCAAATGAAGCACTTTTTGTAGAGAGAGGCACAGCCCCATGTAGTCCAGTATTCTCATACTTGTGCCCTTGGATATGCGACACGTCATTATGCCAGTGCGGAAGACTTGCAAGCGTTGGCCATTTTTCTATTGTGGGATGGCCCAAGACCTTAAATATCTTGTCAAGTTGATCAAGCTGGAAAGGATTTGATGTCGATTTGGCTTCTGCCCCCTGAAAAAGTGGCTTTAAAGTCAAAAGCTCAGCAAAAATGCATCCAACAGCCCACATGTCAACAGCACTTGTGTAGTGCTTAGCCCCCAGAAGCAACTCAGGTGCACGATACCAAATGGTTACCACGACACCATTATCAAACAAAGTCTTCAAGGGAGCTTGATATATTCTTGCGAGTCCAAAATCAGCAATTTTGACGACCCCGTGCTCCTCTCCCTCGCCCATAACTAAGATATTTGATGGCTTTAGATCTCGATGTATGATCCAGTTACTGTGCAGATAGTTCAGTCCATTGAGTAGCTGCCAGAGCAATGATTTAACAGTGTACTGATTGATCATATTGTTACCCTTGTCTCTATGATGCCTGATGATTTCATAAAGATCATGCTCAGCATAATCAAAAGCAAGATACAGCGACATGTCATTATGATTGATGTGCACATTCACAAGCTTCACAACATTCTCATGAGTAATTTCCCTAAGTAACATGATTTCACGGATGGCAGTGGGAGAGACACCATCACCATCCTTGGACTGCTTGAACTTCTTGATGGCAATGGACTTTCCACAATTTGGAGGAGACTTTGTTTTTGCTAGGAATACAAGACCATAAGTGCCTTCACCAATCTTGCCAATAAGATTGTACTGTTGCAGCCACTCTGGCTTTTCACCCATGGTTGCAAAAGAACTTTGGCTGTGTATCCTTACAACCGAGGTTGCTGCATTGGCACAGAGATTGAAAAGAAAAGGGTGCACCAGTTTCCTGCACCAGCTCACAGATCCATGAAGTTAAAAGGCAACTGCTTACTGACCATTAATGAAATTACAAGGAAGATAGGAAAAGGAAATTGAAATCTTTGGAAGTATGAATAGATTATCAATCGTGAATGTTTCACAGTTAGTTTCACTATAGCTACATGTTCAAAAGCCTCGTTCTGCAAAAATTACTTTAATAAGAAGTTTCTAGAAATAAATTTCAAAATGATACAGCATGTCAGCATCTGCATCAAAGTGATCAAATCTCAGTGAAACCTCTCCTACCCAGCCACTACATTACTTCAATAAGAGATTTCTAGAATTAAAACTCAAAACAATACAGCATCTGCAAAGTGATTGAATCTCAGTGAGAAACCTCTCCTCTCCAAACACTACAGGAAATACTATGTCCACGACCCCTTCCCCCTTCTTGTTTCAATCCTATGAATCGAAGTAAGATGCAATAAGATGAAAGTGGAAATAATGCTGCCATCTTAACAAAAAAGCACAAACAGAAATCTTCAAGGTAACATAATAACACAAGCTCTCACCAGGTAATGTATATAAATCTTCCCCTTCTACTATAAACACCAAAATCTAAAGGAGAAAAACTTAACCAAGCAATATTTACAAGGGCGTTGAAATATCTAAGATCATCAGTGAAAGAGGTTTTCAGGTTTTCAGCCGCTGAAATTCAAAATTATAGTGCGAGAATTATTTGCTATATTAAAGATTCCCATAATATTGAATCTCCATAACAAGCAAGACCAGCCTCCTACTAAGTCCTCAATTTTACAATAACACGAAAAAAATAAAAATAAAATCTTTTAAACCAAAACTATTAAGACGCTAACTTTCCAGTTCGTAAACTGTTATAACTCTCAAAAGAAAACTAAAAATACCTCAAAAACTGAATCCCACAAAACCAAACGCGGAACCCAGTCAATGTTCAGTGATCAAGAACAAAAGGCTAAAAATATAATCAACATAAATAAGAAAAACTACAGTTGAGCAGATCAATAAAAAAAACCCAAAGAAGCTCACCTTTCGAGCTGAAATTGGATCGATCAAGACCTTTAATATAACTCTAAAAAACCCAGATCTTGATTTGTGGTAACTATCTATATATAGCTACCCCAACGGCTCACAAAGCCAGTATCTTTTTGTTATTGAGATACACAATGAGTGCATAAATCAATAAGACATGTACCGGAGATTTAAAGGAGTTGGAGTTAATTATAGTCGATGTTTTGAGTCGGGTTTTTCTTGACCCTGAGTGCGGGCTTGCAGATTTGTAACGTAAAGCTTTGTTTGATTACGGAAAATTTACAGCCTTCCAGTTGTTTCTTTAGATTTTTTTTTTTTTTTAATTTCAATTCAAATTAGGGTTTTTTTAAATCTTTATAGATAACTTTTAAAATACATTTATCAAAATAGATTATTTTATGCCATGTAAGAGAAATAAGATATTATTTTACATGTCATTTTCTTTTACCTAATTAATAAAGATTTGAGAAAATTATTTTTCTCTTTGCAGAAGGAAAAGTCCATGTTAGAGCTTTTTGTACTGGAATCTCTATCTCTATATTATATTTATATTTGTAGCATCCATCTAACAGCAACAATAATATAAATGCACTTGAAAAAATTCATGCTAATTCTTGGATATATTAGGGTTTGTACCATCATTGAAGATGACGATGCAGCAGAGGTGTAGGACTTCACAAGCCACACAAATATTATATAATACTAGCCATGACACCCGCGTCTCGTCACGACTAAAATCATATTTTTTTAATATAAAAAATTAAAAAAATATGTGCTAAAATAAAAAACAATATATATAATTAATTCAAATTGAATGACAAAACTGCAACAAATCAAAATCTTGGGATCAAAAAACAATAAAGGAATTTTTAAAAATAAGATGCAATGTAACCAATATAAATTAAATTTTCAGAATGGAACGTAATAAAAATAAAACTCTAACAAAAAATAAAAACAAATCTAAAAGCACAAATGCATAAATATGAACAAAAAATAAATATTGTCAAAAAAAAACAAAAAAAAACAAAGAAATTAATACAAAAATCAAAGGAATTATACACACACCTATTTAACAAATCTTCGCATCAACCCATTTAACAAATCTTCAAAAGTGTTTTCTTTTTCTTATGGCAGGGGAAAAACACTGTTAATTGCTATAATGTTTTTCCCACATCTTTTATATTATTATAGATAATTTTTATAAGAAATTTGAAAATAATATGCTAAATTAATCTAGATTAATATGTTAAATTTAAATAATGATACTTTTATAAAAAGTAAATTAAAAGAGTTAATTTTTAATATTAATATATATATAGTTAAAATTAGAGCACCTAAGGTTTTCTTTTCATAATGTTTTTAATATTATACTTTCCATATTGAAGGCTTAAAAATAACAAAAATGCAACTAAGTTCTAAAATGCAACTAAGTTTTGGTTAGAGAGTGTAGTTGTGATTGTTTTGAAAATATTTTTTTGTTTATAGATATATCAAAAATATTTTTTAAAAAATAGATTATTTTTAATATTATTCCATGAAAATAATTTAAAAATATAAAAAAAGAAATAATTAAAATGAAAAAATGAATTTTTTTTCAAAAATATTTTTAAATCGAAATGATAAGCAACTATAAGTCTCTAACAAGTCAAAATCCTAGCCGCCAGCATCTCATCCTGGTCCTCCACAGCAGGTATTGTTAGACAAGGTCGCCTAGTGGATCAAGTAGATCATCCAATCATCTCTCTCTCTTGGTCGGTGGTGGATCGAATCATGTTTGCTACGTGTTAAAACGGTAGTCATGGGCACACAAATTGCTTCGATGATCGGTTGTTTAAGGGTTTTAGGAGGTGGAGAGGGCATTTTTTTGACATGTTGTTGCTTGAGATTTAGGGTTTCGGATCACAATGATTTTTAGTCGTGCAGGTGTTAGGAGTTCAATTTTTCCATTTCTTTGTAGTCTCGGCCATCCACTCCCTTCAAATCTGCCCATCGCAAACGCATCTCCGTGCTATTCATCAGTTGCTTGAAATCTATATTGCGCTGTCTAGTAGGGTGATCTATTCTAAAGTTGTTGATGGGTTTTAGATTTTATTCGATTCATTGATGGGTTCTTGCATGCGATCGATGATTTCCAAGAAAAGCGTGTGATTTTTGGAAAGAAAAGGGAGGGCTGAAGTGGTGGTGGTGGTAGGTATGGTGGAGACTTGCTGATTTTCTGGATAGGGAGATGATAAGGCAGGTGAGAGTACTCTTTGAGGGGGGGAAGGTGAGGTCAGAGAGACAATGAGTGATGTGGTAAATGGTAATTGTAGGCTTCAATGCTTTATTATATATAAAGTATTAATATTATTTTGTTTTTTTTCAAAAATATCTTCGATGAAGGATGGGAAATTCGATATTTTAAAATATGGTTCTAAGGCGAGGGGGGCGTCAAGTCTTGGGGGTGCTTATCGTAATTTTCTCTATGTTGAATTTAATTTTTTTTGAAAAAAGCTATTTAAATCCATCAAGGTTTTCCAAATAAATTTACAGCTTAGATAATAATTTTGCCATTATTTTATAGAAAACAAATAAAAAATTATAAAATTTTATTTTCAATAAATTTAATATTGAAAGTTAAACTTGAATAAATAAATAAATAAATTCATGAGATTAGAGTAGCTTCACATAAAAGAAATTAAGAAAAATACAAAATTCAATTCCTAAACAATCCAATATTAAAGAATAAAACTGAAAGAAAAATAATTGATTTGTTAGATAGTAAAATTTAAAAATAAATTTAATTAAAAATAACCAAAAAAAAATCAATTCAAGTCAATTTTATTCAGGTCATAAGACCAAAATTACTACATATAAAAAAATAAAAATACAATTAAAAAACTTAAAAAAAAACTAAAAAAATATATTGAGTCAACATGTCAAATCAACCATTCGAATAACTATAAATAATAAAATTAAAAAATAAGTTGTTAAAAAAAAAAAAACATTATTTCGATATAATATTATAATCACATCCTATAATTTATGATTTTGAGAGCATATGTTGAAATCCCCTACATTTCCATAGAAAGATTAAATCTTAAACAAAAAAAAAAAAATCGATACAAATTATAACTACAAACAGTCCCTCAATTGTTTCCTACTATGCTTGATCTCCATTTATTTTGCTATTTCAAATCTGATCCAAGCATGTATACAGCGTTCTAGGCTTGCGCATGCTGAGCATGGCCTTGAACAGGCGTTTGCTCTTGGCAGAATACTGTTGATCGCTATCCTTTGCCTTGTCTCTTTCCGAATTCATGGACAGCGAAACAGATCTCCGCTGCTCCGATGGATACTGAAATACAGGAATTGAGTGAAAAGATTATGTTTGCATCAATTAATTCAGGTTTAAGCAGCAACCTTTTTAACAGGTTTCAAGTCATGATTGTTCATTCTCTAGGATTTTTTGACAGCCTAGTCTCCTAAGTAATTCCATATTCTCTGTAATAGGTGAGCTTACCCTTCGTCGTGCATCAGCATGATTTGGAGATGTTGATCTCTTAAGAAGAGATCCCGAACCTATGATCGGAAAACGTTGCGGAGAGGATGATCTTTTCTCTGATCAAAAAGGAGAGACGAAATCATGTTATGGCACGTACACTGATCAATCTGTAGCGTGGACTGCAAATTTTTCTCTGGATAACACGAATATGAAGAAGAATTCATTTGCACAAACCAGGATTGTTGCTGGTTGGAGTCCTTGTGAATGTAAATGCTCCTGGTCTCGATTTAGAATGCCTCTCTCTGCATTAAAGTTATGCATTGAAGTCCTTGGTCGCGATGAACAGGTAAGGTAAGATGATCATAGAATGGCATTCATGGAATCAGGGTTACCTGAAGAAAGAGGGAAGGGTTCCTTGGCTTGATGCTTGAGCAGCTTGGCATAAAAATGACATCAAGAAGCCATTAACGAGTTTGAAAGAGGTTTTTCGGATCATAAAAATTTGGTGTTTGATTGATTTGCTATAAGCACATTGTGAAACATCAGGAGCGGAAGTATCATACCATTTTTAAACTCAAACAAGTTGTGTTCGGTGCTGAAATTTCTACTGTCATAATTTGATTTTGCATGGCTAAATGAATCCATGTTCTCCTCATCGACTGAACAACGAGTTTCAGTGTCAGAATTGGAGAAGTAGAGAAAAATGCGAAAAGAAAATAGCAGAGATCAAAATATTTACCTGGAATAATGTACCGCTTGTAGTGGTGGGGAGTTTTTATTACCAGAGATTGCTGAGAAAGGCCACCTTGGCTGATAAATTTTTGGCATGCTTCCAGTCTCTAGGGCATGGCACAGGAAAAGGTATATAGTATTTATCGAAGTCGTGGACTGTCTGGCATGGTTTAAATTCATGCGTAGACAAGTGAAATGTTCAATGAAAGCAGAATAATTTGATAATAAATGATTTCACGAGCATGTTGTGATAATGTTTTGCAGAACTGTCCCGTAAAAACCTGAGATTGAATCTTACTTGTATAGAAGAAAGCACGAGGAAGGGTTACGGGGAGGCCGGAAGGGAACAATACCTGCTCGGAGCAAGAGAAACGAAGCTCCATTTCTGAGACTTCTTCAATCTTTTGATCTAAGAATCTGTCAACTTTGAATGCTACAGAACCCAAGTGGTCAACAGTATTGATCAAAGCTTTGATGGAATAATCTCTCAAGGTCTCCACCACTCTGCTCTGAGACAAAGCCGGTGACCGGAGACGGAGACCATTAGCATACTTTGTCACATTCATGGCATTTATAAAGGATCTGAAAATTGACTCACATTTGTTTCTGCTCTTCTTTCTTGTATGCTAATTCAAAATAATCTGCTGCTGAGTACAGCTGCTTCCTGAGGCTCTTCAAATCCTAATCAAACAAAACAACTTTCTTCACTAAAATTAAAGTAATCACTTCTACAATTATCACTGAATTTCCAGTAACCATTGGAGTCTTCATGCAACCTGGAGACTAATGGAAGGATTTGCAGTACCTTGAGAGTATCAGAAAAGAGCAAGCTCTGCTGCATCAGAAGTTCGTCATGATTGGAAGGTTCTTGAGGACCATGAACTGAAGAGGATGAGGTCTTCTTATCCATGACAATGAAATCCGGCTCTTTTTTAGCTGCCAATTAATCAAAACCAACAACAACATTTAAGACCCACCCAACTGTAATTACTTAATGAAAACGCCACCGCCATAGCTCTACATGCCTTTGGCTCTTAAAAAGTGTGCCAAATATAGTTACGATGATTGGCAGGAAATATTCCCAACTAATGATTATATGGCACTCAAATGGAAACAGGATGAACAAAGAGAAACCAATAAGAATACGGGATTAAATAATTTCCTGAAATCTGGGCAACCAAAATTCTTAATCAACTCAACCAATAAGTACCATTTAGCTTTGGTTGAGGTGAGGACTGTGATTCTGAAACTAAACCAGTACGAGTTAAAGATTCAAAACTCTGTTTTCTACTACTCTCTCTTTTTTTCTCTTTTCCCCTTTTGAGCTTGCAAACATATCATCAGAGAGCACGATAACCAACAGAAAGTGGACTGTGCAGATTATAAAATCAGAAAACTTCAGAGAAAATATATTTCAAAGACATGAAGTTGTGTAGAGGCCCAAGAACTCTGCTTACTGATATTTCCAGTTAGATATTGATCCCTGTACTCCTCAAAAGGGAAACTAATTCTACTGTTCCAGGCAACACTAGTACTTCAGCAGGTATATGATCACATAGCTTGGTTTGAGTATTTTATGGTCTACTACAAAACAAAAAAAAACATAGAAACCGAGATTTTTCCAAGGTTTATTGGAGAATGTACCAGAAATGACACGAAAAATGGCAGGCTGACAGAGACGTAAACCATGAGAGAAGGAAGACAGAGAGCTAACCTGGTGTTCCTTGCTCTTAATTTAAACATAGAACGGAGTTGCAATCCCGAACACACGTTGCATTTGAAGTCACTATTCCTTATAGATATCCAAATACTCTAGAACACTGAAAACAAAGTAAAGGGTCTTCATTAATCCAACATATAATAAAGTATCTTGACTTTGTTTAGCTAAAAACAAAATATGATAGTGAAGTTGTTGGTTGTGAAGATATTACATAATTACGCCTTCATCAGATTACAGATTAAGAGGGGAGAGAGAGAGAGAAAGAGAGAGAGAGCAATTATGATTGAAAGGGGACAGAAATCTATGCAAGGAAAGGAAGGGGGCAAGAGAATCTCACGAGTTTGTTTAGTAGTTAAAAGATGAACTTGTTACTTTTACCAACAGTTTGGAAAGAGAACTGGTTTCTTTTCTCTGCTGGGGCAAGAGAATCTCACGAGTTTGTTTAGTAGTTAAAAGATGAACTTGTTACTTTTACCAACAGTTTGGAAAGAGAACTGGTTTCTTTTCTCTGCTGTTTGAGTTGTTGGGTTAAAACTTGGATGTTTTTTCTTGTCTTAAATTAATTTGTTTAATCATTTTATAATGTTAAAAATATCCTAAAAAATATCCTAATACATTTTACAAAAATATTTTTAAAAATAATTATTACTATAATATCATTAGCTTTTTGATTCACTAGAATCGGTCGCATGTCAGTCATATACTGGTTAAAAAAAAGAGTTAAATATTAACACATTAAAATAATATAAAAAATTGCAGATGAAACGATGGCCGACACACAAATTTTAAGATGCATGGGTAACTAGTTAACTATATTTATCATTGAACGGCTTATATTTTGTGTATTGAACTTTAAAAAAGAATCCAAATTTAAACAGATCATTCATATTATTACTTGATGATTTGATTTACAGCAAGAAGATTATGATCATAGATGGGGTTGGTACGAAACAAGCAGAAGATTCTCATGACTTCTACGTATGGAGTTATGTTTCAAAAACAACCCCTTTGAGAGTGATAAATGAGCCCCAACCATCTTTGAAGTTAGAAATAAAAAAAAAAACCTAGGGAAATTTACAGGTGCGCCGACACACCATATAAAGACATGGGATATTTAGGTAGATTACGTGTCTCATTGGAAATAGAGTTAAAATTACTTTTTAAAAGTAATTTTTGTTTGAAAATAAATCTAAATAATTATTTTATTTATTTTTAAAAAATTATTTTTGATATGAACCAATACATCAAAATGATCTAAAAACATCCAAAATTAATTTAAAATAAAAAAAAAATCAAAAACAATTTTAAAACGAATGTCAAACAGTAACTATTCCTACATGGAACAAACAAAGCAATGTAAGTGAATTCTTTTTTCCGGAAACTGTAGTATTTCTCAAGTTGCTGTCGATTAATGAAGGAAGGATAATCTTTTCTCCTTGTTTGGTTGCCGGATTACGGTCGCATCAATTCTGGAGCATTACAGATCAAAAGAGAGAAATGCTGATGATAATGAAGGCCGCTGAGCGACCAAAATGAGTTACAAAAAATGACAAATGAAATTTGTATCCTCAAATGAAACAGTTCCAAGTTGAAGTTTTGTGTGTGAAGACAGCTATCTGTCTTCTACACAATCCGCTCCAACTCTCTAGCATAACTCAATGTCTGGTTGATGAGTTGTAGAGACGGTATCTCTTTGCAGGGGGCAGATTCGTTTGCCTTCTGGAAAACTACAGTGCCATTCTTTATCTCCCACTCAAGATGCCCCTGTGCATTTAAGAAACAGAACATGTCATGTTTATGCTAGTCAAGAAACTAAATCTGAAAATGTCCAGAACTTGTCCATGCTTGATCTAAACTCCACCAAAGGAGCTGGAAAACAATCTGAACAACTTGCTTCGGTTTGTCAAATATCCCAAATCGAAACTGTTTCTTCAGTGTGGAAGCTTGTAGCATCACTTGGGGAGCTAAACCCAGGACTAGTTACAAGCTCTGAAGCAGTGCCACAGGCATTTCTTATATAAGTTCATATAATTTCTAATCAATGGAAAATATGGATTGCTCAAATTCCAAAAACCCAAAAGTTTAAGAAAAGCAATGTAAACATATTCCAGTACCTCCTTGATGTATTCCAAAAGTTCGTTATCAGAAGAGAAGAGCAACATTTGGCGGGCATCACTTATTGAAAGATAGTCATATGCCTTCTCACTGCATCCAGCTATTTCATCCCTAGGGGTGATGCAGTAGAAATCAACTAGTAAGAACACAAGAGGAAAATGTAAACTGTGTACTAAATCCATTCATAAAGGATGATAGGGAGAGCTGCAGCTTCCAACCAGGAATTATAAAGACAGATTTCAAAGTATAGTAGCAAGATAAGTTTAAAGTCTACCACAAAATGGTTAAAACGAACAAAAATCCCCTACATTCAAACTCTGAACTATGTGTATCCTGAAAAACCAATGAGCCATGTGCAAAACTCATGGAATTTTACAAATGATGGTTAACATACTCTATCAAACCACAATACTATTAGATTAATGAAACTGAAAAGGGACTGGAAAAAACTTAACAGGAATGGATCTCATTATTGGAAAAACTCATCAATTGTTTGAGATGTCACTTTAAAAGAGGCATAACAAATCAAAACCATCATTGAAACTTCAAGCAAACGAACAAGTTTACAAAAGAAACAGTGGGTGTCATTTAGAGCAATGGATGGAACACATATAAACCTTGAAACAAAGAATTTGACAGCACCTAAAAATATTTTAATTAAGCCCAAGTGTAGTCTGATAGGCGTCTAGACTAGAATGGACCATTTTAACCGAAACAATGATGACCATATGCTCTCTGAAAGAACATTTCCATCTATCCTAAATTCCTACCATTTAGGTTGTGGTGGTGAATATTTAACCATAAGAAGATATAACTATTGAGGAATGAATTCTCAATGAGTAATCAATGGTCATTTGACTGTTATTATGGAGTATGGAGAAATTACCTTACAGTCTTTGCCAAGAGATCCATAAAATAATCAAAAGTCTTGCATGGCACATTCTGTTTTGCCGATAGCACGCGATTGTAAGCTCCTTCCATAAAGGACTGCTCCAACTCCACAGCATGCTTGACGCAAGGATTCTCCAAAGCAGCAGGGGAGAGCAATTCCAATTCAGTATGGAATTCAGCAATTCTGTTTTGGACTAATAGTCTCAAGAGGTTGAGACCCAAGATCATATACTCCTGAGGAGATGGGGCAAGATGGCTACTGCTCCATCAAGAAAGAAATCATGGACATCAAGGTCTAATAATATACTACTCAACACTGGCTAATGAAGAGATCAAAACAACAAATTCTTCCTCATTCAGAATACATGTGTTCTTCACTTTAATGATTCCTTTAGTTAAGAAATTAATCAGCTATAGAGAGGCCAGAAATTTAAAAAAACAAATGCACAACTATAAAACAAACCATTTTTTATTTTCTATTCTGAAAGGGGAAAGTCACACAAAAGGGCAGTCAATAGAGTTCACAATTACAACAAAGCTTTTGAAACAGGACTCAAAACATCAAATAAGCTGTTTATAATGCAAAACTAAACATGCATGATAATTCCACGAAAACCAAAACCAATCAAAGAGTTACCCGGCATCAGTATAATAAGGCTTCAACTGAAAGAAATCCCTTTCAAAGGCATCCTGATCCCCATTCTTCACACTTAAAAGAACAGCATGCTCATATATATCCCCTGAAAAATTATTCCCATACATTAATAAATAAATAAAATACCATGCGTCAGAAACAATCTTATAACCTATAATCTAAAATCATGAAACTCTAAATCCTACATTATGACCCTAAGACCCTCAAAACATAACCAAAAGAGCCACAATCTTACTTGCTATTATTAATTCTTGAGTAGAATTAGGCGTGTTTTCAAACAACGGCGGCAAGCTTCGAAATCCTGTCAACAAAACCTGCAAAATATGCGATTAACGCTGATTATTAATCAAGACAACCGCAATAATTCATTAGAAAAAACATAATTGGATTAAGCTGAAACTGAGTTAAAAAAAGTAGGGATTTCAAGTGTGAGGATTTGTCTTTATTACCTTGAGCTGAGAAAGCATGTTCGTTGAAGTACTGAGATCGTCTCTAGTACATGCCGCTTTGAATCGCTCGAATAGCTGCGATACTTCTGTTAGCTTTGGATCCATCTCTCTCTCTCTCTCTCTCTCTCTCTCTCTCTCTCTCTGTGGTTTTAGTTCTTGAGCTCGAGTTCCCTGGATTTTAATGGGTGAAAATAATTTTTATTTTTATTTTTAGTTATTTTATAGGGAAGAGTTTAATAGGATTTCCCGATTCAGTCTAGCCCAGCCCATAACGGGCTGTTATGATCTGGGCTACAAGCCTACAATAATAGAAAACAACCGAAATATTCAATCCATCATCTGTATAAAGGGAAAGGCGAGGGAAGATACTTCCCTTTTTTCTTCAAATTCAAGAACGCATTGAAACAGATGAAAAATAAAAATAAAAAAATTAGGGAAGATATTCTCTAATTAGAGTATGTCAGAAACTTATTCCTCTAAACACTATACTTTTAAATTTAATTACAGAAACAATAACTAGTATAACTTTATTGTTTCCATCAACATCATCACCACACGCAGGAAAACATTTAGTTTTATAAGATCTGCATTAGGTTTGCCTAAATAAAACCTTGATATTCTAATTGTTAATATATTTTTTATTTGTGTTATTTTATTAGAATTTGTATGGTATTGAAAAAAAAAAAGAGGATGTATGGCTTTTTTTCAGGAATTAGAAGTTAGGTTTATCAGAATTGAACCCATTCAGACAATCAGGCCCATAAAGTACTATTCTAAAATGCGCTGTGTGCGTACAGCGCACCTCCTTATCTTTTATCCCACTTCCTGCCTTCCACTGACCCAGAAGCAGTAGCTGAAGAAATGGCATCAGCTTCTTCTTCGTCCTCGCTTACATCAAATTTAGTTTCATCCCCGTTTTACCCTTCATCATTCTCCAAACCCCCATCATTGCCCCTCCTTTCATTCTCTCAAACCCTCAAGCCTTTCCCTAACACCTCAAAACTGGTCTACAGAGCACACGGCAACCCAACAACAGCAGTCAAGGCCCAAACTGTAGACTTCGCAGGCTCGTTTTATGAAGGCGGGATCGGGTCTGATGATGACCCGGATTCCCCAATTGGGTCGGGTACTATGACTGCTGTGGAGGAGAAGGAGACGCCTCCCTGCCCGCCTGGGCTTCGACAGTATGAGACTATGTCTGTCTTGAGACCCGACATGTCGGAGGATGAAAGACTCGCTCTTACACAGAAGTACGAGGAGGTAATAGCAAGCATGCACCATGTTTGATATATATATATATATATATTCAATGTAGTCCTTGAAGTGTGAAGCTTTACAATGTTTTGTTTGTTGTTAATCCTACAGCGTTCTAAAAATGCTGGGGTTCTTTTAATTATTTTTTTTTAGTTTTAAAATTAGTTTTCGAGTGATTATGGCAACTAAAATTTTAATATTGTTAAATAGGAACCTGTTTTGTTAAACTGTTGAGTGTGCTCAAGAAGCTGAGGAGGAGGACTAATAGGGTAGTGATCGGGGCTAAATGACATTCCTTAACCGTTATTAATGGATAGAAATGCTTTTAGTTGAATTGCGTTTCTTTTTGACAAATGACAAAAATTATAAGCCAAATTGCTTCGAGTCGAAATGTAGATGGCCAGACGATTGTGATTTTTTTTTGTATATGCTACTTTGATTTAGTGAACTAGCAGATGTTTCAGCTTGATGGTATTGTATGCCAATTTGTTCCAATGCCCTCCTGAATATGATTTCGTGTTAGAAAGATCTTGCAATAGATGGTCTGAGTTTTTCTGTACTAATAATGCGCAGTTGACATTTACGTCCAACCCTGATATCTGGATGGTCTGAGCTATGAACCTTACAAGCAAGATTACGTGAATAAGGTCATGCATGTTGCGAGATGGGCATTCAATATAAATTGATCATAGTTTTGCATTTTGTGTAGATGTTTAGTTTAGGAGCTAAGCAAGGGAATTTAGGCAAGTATGCTAGTTTGTAACTTAAGGGTATTTGAGAATGCGTTTGGAAATCAGTTTTGTAAAAATTTGAAAAATTATTATTTTTATTTTTTATTTTAAATAAAAAAAAATGGTATTCTTAGATCATTTTGATGTGCTGATATCAAAAATGATTTTTAAAAAATAAGAAAAAACATCATTTTGATGTATTTTTTACCGAAAAACACTTTCAAAAACAACCTCAACTACACTCCTAAACAGGCACTTAAAATTATAGTGTCAAGTAGCATAATGTTTATTATACACTTCCTCTGCACATTTCTTCATTGTTCATGCTGATGGAGATCATCTTGCAGTTACTTGTTGCTGGTGGCGGCATGTACGTGGAGGTATTCAACAGAGGAGTCGTTCCGCTAGCTTACAGCATCAAGAAAAAAAACAAAGCTGGAGAGTCCAACACTTACATGGATGGTATTTACCTTCTCTTCACCTACTTCACAAAACCAGATTCCATGGGAATTCTGGAGCAAACCTTGAACACAGATGACGATGTTATTCGATCATCCAGTTTCAAAGTGAGAAAGAGAAAGTATTAGTGCTGGTGATCATCCAGTTTCAAAGTGAGAAAGAGAAAGCATCAGTGCTGGTCAGTTTCAATCTTTTGTGCAGTCGATGGTGGAACATGATTAGGAGAAAATGAGTTATAGCGGCAATGCAATCCTGTTTGTTAAGAATCTTGATTCTAATGATTGAAATTTAATTTGTTTTACTATATCCACAATGACAAGATTAGAAATCATGCGAGTGCTGGGAATGTGGACTTGCCTTGATAGTGCAAGTACTGTATTGTATGGAATTTAACAACTCATGAAGTGCATGTTTATCTTTGCTTGATATCAAGTGGAAATATCCAGCCCCTCGTTGATTTCCCATTTTTTTTTCTTTTATCACACGAAAGGGGAAAATATCCGAGCCTTCGGTCCACCTCGAGGCTCAAGCCTCTGCCAGTAGCACTGGTGGTGGCCAGCGCCGGATTCAAAAGCTGAGTGTTTGGTGTTGATTGCTTTCTAAAGTATAAAAATAGTATTTTTAAAATTTTGTTTTTTAATATTAGAGCATGTAAACAAAATTATTATTTTTCAAAAAATACTTTTGAACAATGCTCTCTTAAGAGTACTGACTCTGTGTTAGTTCAGTTTCTTTCTAGTCCATTGAAGAGGGTTGAAGTCTACTCACTCAAAACCCAGAGTTTTTTGGGAGTATTATTTTTTGTTTTCATGTTTTTGGATTTTGATATGTCGATATTAAAAATAAAATTAAAAAAAAAAATACCAATTTTACAAACAAAAAGCAGCAGTCTTGAACTCTTGATATGTGATGGCCATACTGGTTAACTGTCTGGATGCCAGTCTCCTTTTTTGTTCCAAAATAGAGTTAGTAATAGCAGTGGTGATCCTTTATCGGAGAGCACTGATGTTAAACTACTTTCATATGGTAGTAGTTGAAGCACAAAAGTTCTTTGGTGGCGGCCTCTCCCAATCATATACAAGTAACTAACGAAGAAAATGTGCTGGGATAGGATTCAGTCGTCACTTCAATAATTTCTGGGGCGAACTTTTCCACTTCTACAAGAGATTCTGTAGCTGCCATTTTCCTATATAAATGGATTACTATGAATAATTGTGTCAAATTGTACTATCAGAAATATTTTTATATGTAGAGAATCTGATGGTGGTGCAGTTCGAGATCTTATCTGCACCCACTTTGTGTGAGAGAGAACTGTCTTCACGATCCACCAACAGCAGTGAGATTTTCTAAAGTTTGGAGCAGCATGCCCACGTTGTACTGTATACTGGAAAGGAGGGCAAGTTCAACTAAGTACGATCATAAAATGAATGTGAAATGCATTAAAATATCTATCTGATCAATCAATATATTCATATTTCTACTTAAAACCTTGAACTTTGCTGTATCATGGCTCTCTGGTGTAATGGCCCCAGGTGATCAAAGTTCATAATATAGCAGCTTCAATCAACCGGTCTAGCAAACCACTCCAGATATGGATTTCCTTTAGTAAGAGATAAATACTTCTTTCAGGTGGTTATTCTAGCTGGTTAAATACAATCATCTTACTTCAGATGATTTTTACAGAATAGGCAAAAAAAACTTTGGCCATGAAAACCACTCTGGGGCGGGTCTCCTTCCCATAAATACAGCAACGAATCTTCATGTCGCCAGCAAGGTCTTGGCCTGGTGGTCAAGAAGAGCTTCTCCCTTCCTCTCACTCCAGGTTCAAGCCTTGTCAGGCACGCCTGTCACCCTCGCAGTGCCTTACATGCTTATTGGGCTTGCAGGATATTCAGTGAGCCGGAGGATTTAGTTGGGGTGCGCGCAAGCTGACCCGGACACCCCGGTTATAAAAAAAAAAAAAAAAAAAAAAACGAATCTTCATGTCAAGTGGGAGGCATAGGCCTAATTAAACTGATGTGCTGGTGGTCTCCTTAATTTACCTGCATGGTAGAAACGTGTCAATTGTTTGGAGTGGAGTTAAACCCACTTGCAAAGCCATTATGTTTTTCTATTTATTTGAAGGTTGTCAGGCCAGTGACCTGCCAACCAAGATTTGCAATAAACCTGCAACTGCTAAAGTCATATTCTGCAAGTTGGGTCTTCTCAATCTCTCTATACAAGGAAAAGAAAAGAAAACTAACTTGCACGAGTACTCCTGGTTGTGGGGTGGTTAGTAATTGCCTCGGCTAACCAAACCACAAAAATTTACCAAACCAATCATTTTCACCCTCTCTTTGTCAATTCAATTCAGCGTTCTACAGTCATAGACTCATAATAGTGTTTTTGTTCTGGGTCCTTGCTTGAAGAATGAAGACAAGCCAGTCTCATGTTCTAGTGGGACATGGGCAAGTCCCATCATTGAAAAAGCGAGGCCATCATCTAAATTTGATCTCAAAAGCTCTTATTTGCTGGCTTCGATTTTGTTATATTTTTTTAACAAAGGTTGCATTATTAATGTAACCTTTTCCCAATCTAACTACCTCACTCTCTCTCCATTGTGTCCTCCTCTCCATAAATACCTGCAACAAGGCATTTGTAATTCTTCTATACAACTTCTTAAACTCTTAAACTCTGAGTGCTCGTCATTTGTTTCCACATCCAGTCCTTTCTGAATCTCGGAGTCTGATGGGCCACCCTCAAGCTCCACCCCCTCCCCATCTTTACCCTCAACAACTTCAACTAAGACTTTACCAGGCTTTCATATTTTCAATTCCTATTCTCTTCTCTATTATTCTTTTTCTGCTGTTTTACTTGTTCTACCTCAAGAGAAGGGCTTCCTCAATTTCATCTCCTCCACATATAATTCCAAGAAGCTCCGATCAAGCTACTCCATACCACGTCTCCTATGTAAGACCTCTCTTCATTTCTCTCTCGCATGCACCAAATGCATGCAGAAAAGTTAAAAAAATAAAAGGGCAGAAAAAGAGGAGCATTTCTTTCTTTTATGTCGTGCTTTCGAAATTGAGTTGTATGCGATGGTATCATGGTTTGCTGTTCAGCACTTCAGCAATCATCTTAATATTTTTCTAATTCTTTTTCTTGTTTCCAATGATTATGTCTCCAGATTTGTCAGATTGGTCTGAAGGAAGAATTTAAGGACAAGCTACCGATTGTCTTATTTGATGAAGAATTAATGACCAAGGATTCCCAGTAAGTTTGTCACACTACTCAATTTCCACTTAAGATTAAGACAACTTTGATAGAAATGTGCTACACATGGTCATGCGATGTGGGCTAGTATTTATCCTGCCCTACACCATGCGCTAAAGTTAGTGGTATATTGCAGTAATGATCATATGGCTGACAAGGCCAATTCACTGAAAAAACGGAAGATGGTAATTGACCTGCAATAAAGTTTTTGAAGAAAAAAGGGTTTAGATAAGGGCACACTATTTACTATTTACATCCCATAAAGGCAGCAGCAGCGTCTCGTATTTTTTCTTCAAAAACTTTAAGATCATGGTGAACAAGTAAAATCTGTACGATAAATGACATGTATGGAGGTGGAAAAGCATGTATGAAATAATGTTGAAAACAGTACTCCAGCTTGCTTTTGAGATTCTAAATTGTTAATCACTAAAGCTATTGAAAAAGATAAGAAAATATGTAATGTTATGCCATTTACAAGAGTTCTTAGCTCTTGGAGCCTAATGACTTTTGTGTGAGCTCTTTTTCGCTTATAGGCCAGATTTTAGTGGCCATCTTTTCAGTCCATTTTGGGTTCCCTGGCCTCTATTATTTTGATGTAAATTGCACAAACCTATCTACTTGTACCTTACTCTGAAATCGAGAGACTCTCATTAGATATTCTCTTCAGCTAAAGAATGGCTAGCAAGGATTTAGACCAGACCCTCTGTGATAAGTTATAATATGCCTTAACCAAGGAAAATGCCATGGCATCAAGTTCCATAATTTTAACAAAAATATCAGAATTTCAGTTGATGCTTCTTGTCTATACTTTGCAAGTCGAGACCACTAAAACTGTCAAGTTTCTGTCCTATTTCAAAAGCACCATAGAATCTTTATTTACATCCACTACTTTCTGGAAAGCAAATTGGCAAGCCATGGCTGGAAGTTTGTACAAAGTATAGTTTCGATGGCATAAAAACAGGGAACATAATATCAGGAATGACATCTATCTGGAAAATTTAAATATTCAGCTGACCCTAATGGGATTTTGAAACATTTTGGTTGCAGATGCTGTGTTTGCTTGGGAGAATTCGAGATCAAAGAGGAAGTTCTCCAAATCCCATCATGCAAGCATGTGTTTCACATCGACTGCATTCATCATTGGCTGCACGCAAACTCAACTTGTCCACTTTGTAGATGTTGTGTCATTTTCCCCACCACCAAATTTTGTACAAATCCGCTACAATCTAGTGGATCTGTAATACTGCCGCAATCTGGCGCAAACTCTCACCATCCTCAGAATATAACATCAGAACCGCAGCAACAAGAAGATGGCGGTGCTGGATCAACAGAACAGGTAGCGATACCTGTGGAAGGATCAACAAGTGCGACAGCACAGTTGAGGGACTCTTCCAGCTTGCCTGAGTTATCTATTTCCTTGGAGAATGGAAGGGGCTCTGCAAATGGAGAAACTATTCTTCATATTCGAACACAAAGTCCATGAAGAGAAATTTTGCCTCTTTAGGAAGTTGAAATAAGTGGATAGGCAAAAGCAATGGAGGCATACGCCAAATGACAAGCACAAATGTGAACGCTCGCGTGCCTACAAGCATGAGCTTTCTTTCAGCTAGCTGCGTAATTCTGTTTCGAGAATTTCTTGGAAGGGGTTAGATAGAAGGCCGGTCTCTAGTTAGCAGTGTTAGGGAATCACTGATAAGGTAGGGTCAGCCTTGTAGCGAAATCCGAATTTAAATCTTCTCCTGTCAGTAAATGAAGAAATTACAAGAGAAGCATGCGGAAGTTGAGCATTCTTGATCTTCTATTAAAACCAAGTATTTATCAGAGCACAGTGTATTACACATAAAACAGGACCAAGACACATTATACCCGAGCATAATTAGTAAAAGTGTAGACTCATTGAGGAATGTTAATACAGAAGTCTCCAGGGGATGTGGCATGGTGGTAAAGAGCTTAAAATCTGCACAGCAGGTGTCTAGTTCGAATCAGAGCATGCATTTTTATAAGAGCCTATGACAATCAGGTTTTACTCACTCACCTGGATCCACAAAGTGTGCTTTCCAGGGAGTGAAGTTTCCTTGAATCCAAAAAAAAATGTTAATACAGAACTCAGAGTTTTCTCACTTGAAAATGGAAGAAGCTGCTACACAAAAGGAAAATGCCAGAACTGTTGAAATAATTTTAGTTCTGGCAGGTAACTTTCCTTCATCATTCCTCAGAAACAGTCCCTCAAAATCGCTTCCCTTGAAAACCTCAACGAGACCCCGGATAAATGAGACTAAGTTGATTAATGCAGCCACTGTTAGGGGCACAAACATAGGTGAATGTACTCCAAACCCAATATCTCTTGGTTATATCTTTGACTTTGCTCATCATCAGCCACTTTGCTTGTCACAGTAAAACCAACATTGGAAATTCCTACAGACTTGACAGAGAAATCGATGGATCCAGATAACAAACATTAGAGACCTCGTATGTCCCAGATCCTTAGATCATTCCACCACCTTTGGAATGTTCCAGCTTCTGAGACAAACTCGAACAAATCCTATGAAAAGAAAGCCGTATAAGAGAAACCGTGGCTCCGAGACCGCCAGCAAGATGTCTTTCAATCCTGTCAAGAGTTCTTAAGAAAAAAGGGCTTAAATAAGTCGTAAGCTACGAAACGAGGTATATAACTTGTTTCTACCCATCAAGAGTCGATGGTTGTTTTATCAAAATAGTTTAGATTTCTGTATCTACCTAAAAATTCTTCGATCAACATTGATGGTGTTTTAAAATTTAATATACTTAAAAATTATGTTTTTTTTTTTTTTTTTGTGTTTAGACAATAAATAATTATATGTTTATATCAAATGGCCCAAGATGCTGCTAGCTGTGTGCCCCATCAAAATACCTTTGAATCTAACACCGAAGGTTGCAGGGCTATGTTTCGAGACGCCCACCTCAGGAAGTCCAATTGACCATCTCTTTTGTTGATTTAGAGCACCAGCCCAGTTGATGGGATCATCGCCGGAAAACGCCGGCCTAGTGATCGTCAACTTTTCCCCTCTCAAGAACATGCTCTACCTTGACTTTCATGTTTTCATTTATCACCTCTTACAGAATTAAATAAACCAAAAGAATGTTGATGAATATATCACCAAGAATTTTCATGTCTAACTAATTTATTGATTTAACTATGTTTTTATAATTTCTCAACTATGAAAAATAACTTGATATTTTTTGCATTTCGTTAATTACTTAGTTTTTCGCCCAGTTCTCCATTATTTATGAGGTGCTAATATGTCCCCAATTGAATTGCTTGTTTCAAAAATGTTTTATTATTTTTTTTTATTGAGTTTTCATCTCGTCTTTTTTATTTTCAAAAGGATAGGATCAAATAAATTGAGAATAAAATATTATAAAATAATTATTATTACTGCAAAAGTGGAACTAAAACCATAGTGGGTTATTCAAAATCTACAGGCACCGCTTAAACACTGTATGAATAACAGTGCTGTATGAACAATTTATACTATTTAAGCGTTGTTGTCGCCGATTTTGTTTTTTCCATTGTGAATTTATTTTTACACCATTTAAGAGTTTTTTTCTTCTCTAAAAGTAGTGCTCCTATGCATTACAATCTTTATTTCTTACAACTCTAATTATTTCTTATTATTGTTCTTAGTTGGGGGGGGGGGGGGGGGGTTTCAAACTCTAAATGCCTGATTAATTAAATAGTGAAAGGGAGGACAACATTCAAAGATTTCGGATACTCGAACCTTAATCTATTGTTTTTCCATGCATATTGATCCTATTTAGCTGTTAACACCGAAATATAAAACATTAGGGTTAGCACCCGACACTTCATATGAAAAAATACGTGGAATACAAGGTAGCCAGACGCCATGAATGCCATTTGGAAGGAGCAAATACACTATCAGTAAGAGTCGTGGCAAAGTCTAGATTCCTAAAACACGCATGGTTCATCAATATTTTTGACCTCCTCTTAATCTAAAACCAAGTACGAACCAGGGATTGATTCGTTCGGACCTAACTCGACATGCAGCACCATAGCCACGGACAAAATAATATGATGGGCTGAAGCTAACATAGAAGAAAACTTATATGCGTGAAAATTTCCAAGCTGCAAAGACGAATATTACATTTCCATACCGCAAAATATTTACAGACACAAGAAACATGTACTCCAATCCCCGGCTCTACCTGAAAATACTTAAAATGCACAGACTCTAGCCCTACGGTTTTAACTTCCACCACTACTTGGAACCCGGTCAATGTCTGTTTTTTTAAGTCTCCCTGGGGTAGTTGGCTCTAAAAAACAGAGCTGTTAACCAGCCAGTGCCTCCTTTGTCTCCAACTTAAACCATCCCCGGAGCCCAAAAACTAAACCAGAGCTACTATAACCGCAAACAAATAAACAACAACAACAACAAAGATAAAGCAGAGAGAGATAGAGAGATTAATGTGAGAAATGGGAAGTTCGTTCTATGATTCAGTTCTCAGTTGAATCTGAGCTTAATACAGTCCCTTCACCTTTTATGGGTAGCATGGGAAGTTTGCTTCCTGGTCCCATCTTTTTCACATCCTGACTTGAGCATATAAAGATTCTTCTCGCCATGTTACAGAACTCACTGCATCAAATACAGCCAACCAGTGAGTTTATCTATGAAGCTTTGTGCAAGTTTTAACAGGTTGTGAACATCAAAACTATATTATACTTACGGCCATGGATCGTCACCAACAAGCATCATATCTCCTTCATCATCAGTATAGACGATTTCCCACTTATCCCGAGGGTGAAGCTGTCCCTTAATGTCAAATAACTGCTCCAGCTCATCTATAAGCTGACTGTACCCCTTAAGCATGGTCAGGTCCACAGCCCGACCAACAGCAATCCCCTGCATTTGAACCTATAGACAAAATTCAACACCACACAAGAAAATTATTTTCAGAAACCTGCTTAAGAGTGCCAAAAAAGTTAAAAAAATGAACAAGAAATTCTAATTTTCAGTACCTTTGTGCGACTTCTAGTGGAAGTAGAACTTTGCTTGCTCTGAATTTCTTTTGGTGATTTCTGTAGCTGTTCTGGTTTCTGTTCCTTGGATGCTTCAGATTTTTGGTCTGAATCAACTGCAGACAGGGTACCTAGACCATGTCCTTCAGTGGCACCACTACAAATACTCATCGGCTGTGCAGGCACTTCAATAGGAGTTGAGCTTAAGGAATGATTTACAAGATCAATGCCAAATAATCGATAGCTAGCAGGCACCTCAGATTTCCTCCCCTTATCAGATGGGTCAGGGATTGGGTCATTCTTTGACTTGGATGAGAGGGGAGTTGAATAGCCTGAGAAAACAGGCCACGGGGAAACACTTTTGCTATCCTCCATGGAATCCTGAAACAGATGCTGAGAGACATTCACATGGGGAGAAGCTAACCAGCCCCCTTCAGTTTGATTCCTTGTCAAAGAGTTGCTATGACGGCCATTAACATCAGTCTGTTTTTGATGCCGCATCACGTGATTTTCATAACTTTTGCCTTCACCAGTACCGCTCAGTTGAGTTAAATCATGGGACTGTGTCAATCCAGAATTCCAAGGGGTTGATGCAGTTGAAGATAAATCTATATACCATGATGAGGGAAACCGATAACAAAAACAATGAGAAATTGCAATGACCAACTTATTCAGTGCTGAAATATAGGAGGAAACAAAACTCTTATTTACCAAGAGCTGGAATTTCAATAGGAGGCCGGGGCCTTTTATTTTTTTGTGTAACTGGTTGAGACAGATTTGTTGGTGCCGAAGCCACACAGGGTTCTATCTCCCATGGTGAAACCCTATCGGGTCTTGGAATAGGAGCAGGTTCATCCCATTGAGCCTGGTAAAGAGACAAAGTAACAGATTAATTAAATGTGTCGGTTAAAATTTCAAATTAAGAGTAAAATATCAAGGTAAGAGGTTGTTACTTTCAATGACCGCCATTTAGAATCATTCCAGTGAGGAGAAAAATCTTCAACCCCAACAATCGTGCCGGAAAACCTTATCAATCAATAATTTCAGAATTGTAAGTCACTAAAAATTTCATAGCGTATTTACAATAGAGCTGCAACATTATAAAGGAAATGCTTAAAGCAACATTTGCTGTAATTCTCCCACCTTCTATCAGGAGAATCTTCACCTTCAAACCTCATCTTGAATCTCATCCCAACTACAAACTTATTGCTAACAGCCTCTAGATATTTGTTCAAGCTTATGATGAACTGGCTCGTCCTGGTAATTTAAATTAAACAAAGAGATAAATAATTTACTGAAAGAAAGAAAGAAAAGATAAACCAAACTGCCATATTTGGCGAGAATGCTTTGATAAAAAAAAGCTTGCACAGTTTCTTGTGAGGATGTATTATACCTCGGCTTATAATATACCACAAAGAGACTTTGGGTTGAAACAGCATGAGAAGCTGTTGCAAGAACTCCAAGGTGCATACTCTGACTGGAAATCACAGATGATGGCATGCTGCTCTGTTGGCAAGCAACACGCCTCACCCCAACACGCAATTCCCCATTCTCCCCTCTGGATAGCCAATTGTTAAACAAATAAGGATTCCATCCGTTTTACTTTATGGAGGGCAAGACACCAGCATCTGATAACAAAATGAATACCTGAGGAAGACAAATGAATCCCCGGCAACTAATCTCTTGGAGGTAACAAATGTACTCCACCCTGTGGTGAGCAAGTGCCTCCTTGGTTGACCTGTTAATTTTATTATATGTGAGTGATGATTTGTTCTTTACCAACCAATTACTTGTGCCGTGGGCCTAGTGGTCCAAGACATAGCCAATGAGAGATATCATATTCCCTCTAAACTCAAGAATAGCACATCACCATCACAAGCACAAATGGAAAGCACATAGAAATCCTTTACCTCTGAAAATATGCTTAAATCGCCATTCATAACCATGTAGATCCTTGGCAACCAATTCCTGAGTTGGGGTTGGCTGGGTCATATCCTTCAAAACATCCATATATCAACATATGATCAAAGGGAAGAAAACAAGATTAGCACAGCACACAAGCGTACACAAATTACCAGTGGAGGAAGGCATTCAGTGGCATGTTTACGAAGAACAGAAAATCCACCATGGGTGCTCGTATCAGAGGCAGTTAAAACCTTGCAGAAGGAGTGAACAGTAGGTCTTGGAGGCTCTGATGGACTTGAATCAGGACTCGTAGGTTCAACTTGCTACAGTGTTTCAATGAAATTTAAAAAAGTTAAATCAAAACAAATGATTGTCAAAATCTCTGCTACCTGAACACTTAAGATGTTAGAAAAGATATCTTATCACTTCTTACATCTGATTCAGGCAGTAAAGTAATCTGTGCATAAACCTCATCTGTATCTTGTTCTGCCTGTAAAAATAGAAAGAAACCAACAAGTTCTCAAATCAACCGTTTTAACCATTAAATTTAGTATTTCAATCAGTCTCCAAGAAGATGCACAAATCAACATGACCAAGACCCAAGTCAAACAAGCCTTGCATCTAAACTAATGAGTTCAGCTAAATAATTTGATCACTTACATGAAAAGTCAATTAAATGGATCCATACTCCACTTTCTCAACTTCAAAGCACAAAAATCGAAGGAAATAGAATATATGCAAAGGAAACTAAGATCAGGGAGCGAAAAAATACCAGCAGCTGAGTATGAATAACACGACAGAGAATCTTAGAAGGCAGGTTAAACAAAGGAACCCTCTGATTCAGTTCCTGATTTGTTGATGCCTCCAACTGCACAGACCCAAAAGTCGCAAAATAATTATCTTTAACCAGAAATAGCACAAGCCCACAAATGGAAACGATCGAAGACTCGATATTTCCAATTAAACCACGCTCATTCGCTCAACAACCAACAAAAAGTTTAAAATCAAAACTTTACCTGTTCCATATGACCTTGAGGAAAATAAAACACTCTTTCACCTCGCTTGGGAACATCCACTAGTGGACCTGAACATGCCTTCCATAACTCCGTATACAGATCATCTCCTCCACAACCTGGAAAAAAAATCTCAAAAAAAATTCCGGGAAACAAACAGAAAATGAAAAAAAAAATCGCACTTCACCTTCACTATTCCCCTGCGAAAACGAGCCCCCTCCCCCTCCTGCTCCTCTGTTCATAGCCATCATTTTTGAAAACCCTCCAAGCAGCAGCAGAAGCCAAAGCTAGTCAACAAGAAAGAAGACCCTCCAAAAAATAAATTCAAACCCACGAAGTTCTTATAAACCTTAAATAACCCTCAAATATCTACACTTAATCACAGCAATCTAATCCCTCGATAATTGCAAAATTATTTCCCTTTAAAATCCGTTAAAAAATTCCCAACTTTTCACTTATTTCACACTCGAGAGATCCAAGAACCTGTAACGCAAAAAACCCACTTTTAAACCGTTACAAAACCTTCTTCTTCTTCTTCTTCTTAATAGCTTAAGCAAAACAGGAATCTCTCCGTTTTCTCTCACTGAAAGCAGCTGTTTTTCTTTCTCTCTCTTCAGACAATAAAAACGCCGTTTCCAGCATAAAAACTGCGTTGCGCGCGTCTTATATCACGCTACTTTATGTTGCTTTAACTGTTCTGTTGTGTTCTCTGTTTCGGTATTTCCTATTTGTGCTTTGTGTTGTTTTGTTTCGTAACGTTAACCCAGCTAACCCTAGTTAAGAGTTTTAACTTGGGAGGCGGATTAGATGGATGGTTTTGCCGTTAGTTAACTGGTGGCGGGTAGTTTTTTCTTACGAGATTTCAGTGGATCCCACATGAAATTATGTAAACTGTTAATTACCCTCGCAATAAAGCAACTACATTGACGTTATGTATGAAAGAAGATTGATTTTGCAACATCTTCATAATTTTTTTATGGTTTTCACTAAGAGTAATTAATTATCAATATCTATTAATTATTTTTTAGACTTTACTTTAAGAAATAAATGCAATAAAAAGAGATAATGTGAAATCTATAACTCATCATACTAATAGATGTTTGAGTTGCATGATCTTTAATTCAAATCTTTTGTTTAGAAGTGTATTTAAACAAAAGGATGAGTCAAACTTAATGTGGATGGATACAGTAAATGAAATCCAAGGGTAACAGGTGCTGGAGGAGTGATTTGAGACCATATGGGAACTTGGATAGTGGGTTTTGCAAGAAACATTGATATTTGTTCGGCAGTTACTGCTAAGTTATGGGCTATCTATGTGGGGTTACAAATTACATGGGATAAAGGGTTTAGAAAGGTGATTCTAGAGTCAGATTCTAGAGTTATAATTAGTATTATTAATGGAGAGAGGGTGAGTGTGGATAGAAATTATAATATGATTATACAGATAAAAGGTATTTTAGGGAGGGATTGGGAAATTACAACAATTCATGCTTACAGGGAGACCAATTGTGTGGCCGATTGGTTGACTAATTGTGGGTTAACTAGAGATTTACTAGATAGAGGATCCGATGTGCTAAAGGAACCACCTTTAAGGTTTTATCCTTTGTTGTATTATAAAATGATTGGGTGTACTATTCCTCATTTAATTTAGAAAGATGTATTCGTCCTGATTATTACAAAAAAAAAAAAAAACCTAAGATAGTGCTGGTGAAATCTTAAAAAGTATATTGCATATATCTTAGATGCACAAGCAATGAATGACAAAACCTCGATAAGAAACAATTTATCATTGATAATAATAAAATATTCATCATTTTGAAGTGCTTCAATAAGAAAATATATTTTTTAGTGTTTAATTCTAGCTTGGATTTTATCTTTGCATGTATATAAATTTAAAATTACATGCACTCTAGCTTTTCTTGAACAATTGTTTTGTGTTTTATATATCTCGATAAATTAAATATCATTGCTTATTAGTCAAACATATTTAAAAGATTGAAATACAAAACGTACCTTTAAAAAACAAATATTTTCTCTCGAGTTGTCCTTGAAACCTCATTTTTCTTGATTACCATGCTGTTTCATAAATAAATAAATAAATAATATTTGATTTCTATTCATTTCTTATTATTTTCCTAGAAGGTATCGTGATTGATTGAAAATGATAGGGTTTTCGGAATTGTTTATAATTGAAGAGTATGGTATTTCCAAGGCCATTCCTTCGTAGTTGAATGATAATCTGACGACACAAATAATTTAAAAGCTGTAATACGAGAGAGTGGTTAGTGATCAGATTGAAAATCTATTTCATAACCAATGCCCAAGACTGCATTAAAAAAAAAAAAAAAATTCAAGAGCAGCTTGAAGATAGCCTGTAGTGTGAGATATATACAGAAAATCACTTCGTGTACAAACTTATAACAGTTAAAATTTTACTCGTTTATTTAAGCTTATAAAATGTGATTTTCGAGTGTTCGAGCTTCCTCGCATTAAAAAAAAAGTGAACTAACTAGTTAAATTAAATTAAATAAAAACTAAAAGACACAATCCACAATAATATTAAAATATATATTTTTAATTTAATATATCTTTTCTTACTCAATGTCCAACTTCATGACCAATTGATCAACAATTGTCAAGAAAATAATAATTCAATGACAAGGAACGAGATCATAGAAAACGAAGAAAACATGTCCACTATAGAATTGGGTGAGATGTTTATTTTTATATTTTACTTTCTTTTTTCAACCTACACAATCCCTGTATTTCTTGGAAAATCAATCTTGGCCCTGAATTTTTTTTTTCTCACTTTATGAGCTCAAGACTCAAGAGACGAGACAAGAAGTTACTGAATTTTAATTATGAAAAGAGAAGGTTATGTCAAAAAAATATCAATTTTATTATAATTAAGTTTCATTTGATGAGATGATTTGACTGTGATTTTTTCAAACTTTAATAGTACCTTAAAAGTATATGAAGTTCGAGAAAGAAACATTTTAGTAAGAAAAAAATATATTTTTAGAGAAACATTATTAAACCTAGTGGAGTTAGTGACTTGAGTCACAAGTATAACAAGTTAAGTTGCAAAACATGAGTCAATCTAGTGTGTGTTTTGTCATTTATTTTTCTTATAAAAATGCCAAATTGTGTTTTTTTAAAATAAAAAAATTAGTTTGTGTTCAATCAATCTTCATGATGTATTTTAATTTAGTTTTCATAAGATTAATCGATTCTAAATTGATTCTTACATATTTTTAAGTCATTTTGGAGTTTTTATATAAAAATAATCAAATCATGTTAATCTAAATTGTTCTTGGATCCATGTGTTTAACTTGTTTCTTTTTTAGATTTTTTTTATTTGATTTTATATTTTATATTAAAAAAAATATTTGGTACTTTTTAATTTGATTTTAGTTTTATATTAAAAAAATATTTGGTCTGACTCGCACCATTTCAATATTTATAAAAAAATATTATCTTGAATTATTTGTAATATAATCATGTTTTTTTACTTATTTTTTTTTATTCTTGTAGACTAGATGATTATATCAGTATATATAAAAAATAAAAAATAATAATTTTAAATATTTGTTTCTTAAAAAAAATCTATTTAGAGCGCGTTCGAAGAAGAGTTTTAAAAAGAATTTCAGCGTGGCCGGCAACTGAAGGCCACCTATACAGTGTAAATTAACACTAAACCATTCCTTTTTATTTTTTTTAACGGCAGCGAATTTAAAATGACTTGTTTGATTGTACGGACACTGTATTGGAATGCGTGTGGTTAGGGGTAACGGGGATCTTGAACTGGCGTTGCCGTTATATTGCCGTCTCTTTTGTTGTCTGCTTCGAAGCAGGCAACAACATGGTTGGCTTGAGTTAACCCGGCAGAATATTGGGGTATATATTTTTTATTTAATTATATTTCAACCTCAAAGATAGTCATATTTTACGGGTTCGCCATTCTGAGGTGAGTGGCTGTCGTTTCTGCTGCTAAAAACAGTATACGAGAGACTGCAGAGCTGAAAAAATTTGCTGACGTGTCACGATGGGGACCACCTAAACCATTTGCAGAATGCCTGGGAAACCAAAGGCTTGGGAAAATGTCCAGGAAGCCATCTCATCCCACGTGGTTGGGCCTGTGTGGGGTCTGTCCAGAAGATGGGTCCTCGTATCAATTTACACTTAATGCTCTCAAAATATTTTTTATTTTTTATTCACGTCCAATGACTAGTCTTACATTTAAAATGATTCCGTAAGAAACACATTTATTTATAATTTTGGGGTGACGTTTTTAAATTTAAAAGTAAATAAATGAAGTGAAATGGTTCTGTCTGTCCATCATATATAAATTACTATAGATTATAAATGTGATCATCGCACATGTACTAAATCGACAGCCGTGCTCGCATAATGTCTTTATTATCAAACAATTACGTATTCACGTGGATTTTTGTTTTTTTTAGAATTATGTTCGTAAATGTGCAGAATTGACCATATTATGAAATTGGATTTCCCTTCCTCAAGCCGCTTTCACCTCTTTGTTGGACGACCATTGAAAGAGAGAGGGCCAATTGTCTAAGCCTTGCTTTGGTTTAATTAATGAATTAGTTGTTTTGTTTTCCTCCTTGGAGCCCTTAGAACAAGAAGCAACTATTATTGCCCCCCTAGATTCTCTTAAAAAACCCTATAAGATGCCTTCCACGCCACCTTTATACTACTTGATTACTTTTTTTTAATCAGGCTCATAGTATTATTATTATTATTATTATTATTATTAAAAAACATAATCCGATGTAATAAATTAACAGACCAAACTATCCTGACAATCATGTCTGTCCTTTTATTTATTTCTAGAATGTATGCCTTCGCTCTTCGCTCGACTGCGTTTAAAATGCAAGTGGAGAGCCAACATGGTCTTGGTCAGGTGGTGAAAGGAGGCTTGTTTTCCTCTTATCTCAAGTTTAAGCCTTGTTAGGCATGCCTGTCATCTCCGCGATGTCTTATATATTTATTGTGCTTACAAGATGTTCAGTGAGCCCGGAAATTTAGCTGTGGTGCGTGTAAGCTGATCCGAACACCCCAATTATTAAAAAAAAACAAGTGGAGATTGAAGTCCCGCTCCGCCAGTGACGAGTCAATGGGCGGGGGGGTTTATTGGTGTTTGCTTGTAATTTATTTTCTTTAAAAAATAATTTTATAATTATTACATCAAAATAAAAAAAAAAAAATCAAATTTAACTAAAATGTTGCTGGGAATGCATTTCCAAACGGAGTCAGAGATGCCACTGAAGGAATGACTAGAGTAGTTGTTTATTGCTTAACCATGGTTGAATAATGAACTCTAGAGCTCCGTGCTTTCAAGTTTCAGGAGTCAATTATTTTTTCCCCTTCCTCTCCTCTTGGTGGGTATCTAAAACAAATACCGTACAGGTGATAAAATAGAAAAAAGTATATATTATTTTAATAAATAAAAATTATTTTAAATAAATAAATAAAATCACTTTAAAAAACAATTTTAATCACAACTTTAAACAAACACTCCCGTTATCATTATGGGCTTCTCCTGTTCTATTTACCCCCTCTAAACTGTTCTATTTACCTCAATCATATGTATTTTTATTTATTTATTGAAGTGAGAGTGATAATTGTGGGCACCCATCTGTGAAAATAAATAATATTAACCCGTCACAGAATTTGAATCCTTCACAACGGCAACGAAAGGTTTGTGGAGTCCACGTCATCATCATTTATTTTAGCAATTAACTTTTTAATGTGGATAAGCTTTCTTAGCTTAGGGATTATTATTTATTAAACCTTTTTCCAGCCTCTCTTTTCACCAGAGAACGTGAACAAGAACAAGGACAAGCCAATCACAGTTTTAGTATGTGTGTGTTTGCCTGTCTCTGTACTTAATTATGCAACGAAGGGAGTTTTTCTTGCAACATCGCACTGACGCTTGACACCTGTCTTTTTATTTTTATTTTGATAATATAGCGTTTGCTTTTATGTGATGGGAGATTTTTTAAATTGGTGGCTCTTTCTCCCTCGAAGAGCTGACAATATTCTTCGATGATTAATAATAATATGATTTGATAATGTGACGTGGCGACAAGTGAGAGTTGGACCGTAAGATCAATGCTCGTCATCAACAATTAGAGACATAAAATGATTTCTTGATTAGATAAGCGAGTCACATGAGCATTTAATTTCGAAGCATATTGTATAAAACTGATTATAAATTAGACCAAAATCTAAGTTATAGTATTTAATTTCAAATTTTGATTCCACTATTTACCAAACATATCTTTCATTTAACTATTTTTATCGTAAACCATTTTACAAAAATAACACCATGACCCCAACAAAGCTTAAATATATTCTTAATTGGTAGGAAGTCATGTGAATTATGATTTCATGCCAAAAGGGTGAATAAATCATGAATTATTATAAAATATTGAAATTATATAGAATCAAAATTCCTTATTTTCAAATAATTAAACCGAATATAACTATTCTAATATATTTGCAGCCTTGGATTTACAAATGTAAGGCTAGCAGCCATCTATCCCACCGAGTCACGCTGCCATTGATTCACCCCACAGCTTTGAAAAGAGACATGCAGTGGAATCCCCCACCGAGACCTGAAATAAGGGATGCGTTTACTCTCTCTCATTGGGAGACTAGTGACGTGTCTATAACGTGTTCTGAAAGTGTTTTTGAAAAAAAAATTATTTTTATTCTATTTTTTATTTATATTTTTAGATTATTTTAATGTGTTGATGTTAAAAATAATTTTTAAAAAATAAAAAAAATATCATTCCAATACAATTCTGAACTAAAAAAATAACTTCAACCACATTTATAAACATGTACTTTCAAAGACAACCCTTATTCTACTATTTATTTGACATCACTCTAATGAATTAAGAATATTTTTGTAGCATGATTGGTGATCTCTTTATATTTGTATTCCCCATGTGGAGACCAGTTTCCTTTGGCTGCCCTTAGCCTGCACAAACGAAAGAGACCCACAAGCTTGCAAGCCCTAGCCAATCCCCTTGCTCTGTCCTTGGACTCAGCAATGCTTTTGTAGGGCTACCCCACAAATTAATAATTAACAAAAGATGTGCAATTAAGAGGGTCTTGTTTAGGTCGATATCTTCTTAAAAACATTAAAGAACGCATCGTTTTGGGCTGGAAACCATGTGAAGACAATCATGGTTTATTAGGAAATGTTGAATTAGTGGAGGCTTACCCTGCTTTCATGTAAGCAAGCATATTCTCAGTCCTCCAAAGAGACGTGAGAGCAGGATGAGTGGGTTTTTGGTCCCCCAAAACAGCACTACAAGGTTGACAGCAATTCCTGTCCAAAATCCTTGAGTTCCAATGGATCGTCGTTTAATCCATCGTTTTCCTCTCTTTCCCCGCCACCTTTGCGCGAGAAGTGAAGTACACAGAATCCTCCATCACACGACGCTTTTATCTGGGCCCTAACTTCCGTCATCTTCTGTCACTGCTGAGAAAACAGATCCTGGGTTACCCCCTTTTGTTTCTTGTTCTGAAATGGCTGTCCGAATTTGCTGTTCATTAATCCCATTCCATGTTCATTCTTACATAGAAAAGCTGCCTGTACAGCATTATTCGAGAGAAAAACAGGGGAAGCTTGGCCTTGGATTAAGCAATCAGAACATAGGAATTCATACATGCATTCGAAGATTGGTCCAATTAATTAACTCAGCACTAACCAAGCCAGCATCCATGCGAGTACTCTCTGATTGGCTAGCAGGAGGAGGAGGCCCAATTAGCAATGAGTTTAGTGCTTACAGGGCGTCAATGGGGCTGTATGCATCAAACAATCAACACTTAATCCTGCATTGCCAGGTGCTGGAGAGAAGCTAGCTTCGTGGCACAGCTGACAATTCGAGAAGACGATGATGGCCTACAATCCGAATCTTCTTTTGCTGCCACTCAAGTCCCATTAGTAAACAAACACAGGCTAGTATCATAACTTTACATGTGTGTATGCTCCTGTGAAGATTTTTGTAGTGGGGTTTAAGAACAATAAAAGAAAAAAATATTTTCAATTCCGGTTTTAAAAAATATATCTGATTAGCAAAACAACTTCTTTTTTGTGTGTGTGTGGTGGGATTAAAAAAACAAAAAAATTAAAAAACTCTCTTAATGTTAGATTACCTTCCAACATTTTCAGGGTAAATTTGATGAGTTTTCAAAATGTATAAATTAAGAAACATACTGGTCAAAACATGATGGATGGCACGGCAAACACTGAATTGTTTAGCAATTAAACCCCCCGCCACCTACATCGAACCTGTAATCATGATATTATTATTATTATCATAACCTAAGCTAGAATCCTTTTTGTCAACTAAGTGTAGCCACTAAGGTCTAGTTGGTCGCCGCCTGAACATTTAGCCTGGTATTTTAAAGAGGAAATCACTGTGGAAGAATGAAGATGAACTGAACGTAGACAGCCTGCTTATAAAATCTCTATTCACTTGAAGTGGAAAGGAAGGGACGAGAAAATATATAAATGCAAGTTGCGCGCTTCAGAAAAATATTCACCGAGAGACGGGTGAATGTTAGCTGCGAACGCAGGAGTTGTTCAGCTAATGATGGCCTAATCTATTACCATGGCATTAACTTAGGTGATTGTTTTTTTAAATGATTTTTATTTGAAAATATATTAAAATAATATTTTTTATATTTTAAAAGTTATTTTTGATATTAAAACATGAAAATACAATTTTTTTATTTAAAATAATAAAAAAAATATTTTTAAAACACGATATCAAACACTCGTTTAATGGAGAAATCAAGATACTAAGTTCTCATTGTCACCATCAAGCTACCCATGTGCTTCCTCTAATACACTAGCTAAGCAGTAACTTAGCACCAAACAAGTGGGAACAGTACCGACTTTAATGTCGGCTATAGACCATAGTTATGAAACTTGGAGCTTTATAGCCTTGATTGAGTTTCAAATTATAAAAAATTAGATCTGTAATTGACCCGGTCAAATCTAAGCAACATGTCGGGTCAACTTGAAACCCGGGTGAAACTTGTTTTTTTTTATAAATCCAAAATATATATATATATATATATATATATATATATATATATATATATATATATATATATAATTTAAAAAAATGATTTTTTTTATTTTAAATATTTTTTGATATTTTTAGATCATTTTCATGTGTTGATATCAAAAATAATTTTTTAAAAATAATAAAAAAACTATTTTGATGCATTTCTGAATGAAAATCATTTTTAAAAGTAATCGCAACCACAATCCTAAACAGACACATAATTTAATCAAATTAATGCCCGCCCATACTCTAATATCAACTTCAATAACATATTTGTTTTTATATTTTAGAGCAATTAATTTTTTTATATCCTTAGATAATTTTAATGTGTTGATATAAAAAATATATTATTTTAATATATTTTTAAAGAAAAAATATTTTTAAAAGCTATTACTATCTTAATATAAAAAATGCTATAACTTATTGATAATTTTTGCTCATGCACGATCAAGCTTGATTCCTTGGCCAGTTATTCATTTCACACTCTAATGCTTTCTTTTTCTTCATCTATATTCTATATTATGTTCACATGATTTACAGTCTGGTAATTCTTTTTAGTATACACCATGTTGGAAATTACTATTTATGCCCCTCATGACACATCCATATTCTTGTTTATTCAAACTCATGATCACGAAGATAGGTCATGGGGATCAAATGTCTAATTATCTCTTTAATGAGAGGAAAAAATTGGCTAATAAATTAATGAGAGGGGTCCCTAGTCTACTTATAAATAATAGTTTGTGTACTCCATCTATGATTACTGGTAGACATAGATTAAAAGGTTTATTAGGTAAATTTTTTATTATTTTGAAGTTGTATTGTTGTTGCATTAAAATAAGGCTGTGTTGCTGCTGCTGCAATTGAAAATTTATTTTCAAAACTTGAGCAAAAATAACTGGAAGTATTTATAATTTAAATTTGCACTGCTATATGAATTTAACATTTAATTATATAGAGCATGTATAACACACCAGTCACTAAAATTTGAGATAAAATCATTAATATTTATAGGAAAATGAGAATGGCCCTTGGACACTGGAACTGTGTCATTCCATCCAAATTTGGACGGTAGGATTTAAGCAAGCAAAAAAAAAAAGGCTTAAAAGGAAAATTAGGTTTTGTGGACTAAATTGCTTCAACTTGGTAGCGAAGGCTAGACGAAGTGATAATTGGACTTAACTTAACGAAACCTGCTTCCGGCCCTTCAAGTCAATCTTTCTATGCATCTTTGTATGGCCCAGATCTCATGGAGGAGGGCGAAATTTCTTCTGGAAAGTATTTCGTTGTAATTGTTTTTAAAAGTAATTTTTTAAAAAAATATTAAAACAATGTTTTTTTAAATTATTTTTGATATTAAAACATCAAAATAATCTAAAAACATAATATATATATATATATATATATATATATATATATATATATATATATATATATAAAATTTCAATTTTTTTAAAATCGTTTTTGAAATACAGTAAAAACCAGCATGAAGTAGATTGCGAGTGTAATCCATTTACTGTAAAGCTTGTACCCATGCCAAACTAAGTAAAAATAATATGAAATAACACGTAATTAATTAATTGAAGTAGTTCAATAAATTTATAGACAAAATGAGTTTATACAATAGCATCTCGCATGGACAACCCTTGCCAAAAAGGCTGTTCATGCAATCTCAGCCAAACCCTTGATTGAGAAATAATGACTAAGCTTTAAATACTTGCAGTCTGATGAACATGACATGATGTTCTCATCAGAGAGAGCTCACCACCTGGCTAGCGCGTGACTTGGTCGATGGACGTAACATTTCCATGAGAAAGACCAAAATGACCACCAAGTATGAAATGCTCATGGCCAAGCAGACGTGTAGTCTGGCCTAAGGGGCATGGCGTTTCCATCAGAAAGAGCAACTTAGCAGGGAAAGCTCATGGCCTATCTGGTGTGTAGTTTAGCAAGATGGACATGATATTACTATATATATGAAAGAACAGCTGAGCATGAAATACTCATAACTTGACCAACAAGCAGCTTGGCCAGATGGGCATGGCATTGCTATAAAATAAAAACTAGGTGTAAAATGCTCTTGGCCTGGCCAGATGGATATGTTGTTGCAGTAATAACTCTTGGCCTAGATAGTGTAGCTTGGCCAGATGAATATGAATCTGTTCGGCAGCAAAGATCGGCAGCGCCAGTGAATTCGGCAGCGCGTATTGGTTCATGCAAGTCATGACATGGACGCAGGGTCTGGACAATGGACTTTTCAAGGTGGTAAAACACAACTATCATGTCAAGCAAAGTGGTGGTGGGCTGTTATGGCAGTTACGAACCTGGCTTCACGGGGAAAATGAGTGTCCAAATCGTGGGGTATGGCTGCTGAATGAGGGAAAAGGTGTCCAGATCGTGGGGAGATGGGTGTCATAAAAAAGAATATTTGAGCATGAAATACTCATAACCTGGCTAGTGTGCAGCCTGATCTTATGAACAGAGACTGTCATTAAAAAGAGTAACTCGGTATAAGGAGTTCATGGTCGGACTAGCACACAGCTTAGTCAAATAGAAATGATGTTGCCATCAAAAGGAACGATAAAAAAGAAGATCATAGCCTGGCCAGATGAGCATTGCCAGCTCCAATGGTGCTGTCTACAAACAAGAGCACCAAAGAGAAGACAACAAGACTGTTTTATTATTGCCTTACAAAACACAGAATCTCTTCTCATGATACTTAGTTATTAGAGCAAATGAAATGATCAAAAGGGCTACTTTATATTCAGTACTCTTCATTGAGAAAATCGGAGATGGTCCCGATATCCATATACTATCTATCCATCATGCTAAAGGCAATTCCAACTCTGAAAACTAATATATCTACCAATGATGGAGGAGAAAAACTGCTTGGCTTGAGTTTTATTCAATTAGGCTGTGAAGGGAGCGAAAACTACAGCAGAATTGTGTCCTCCAAAGCCAAATGAATTTGAGATACCTGCAGTGAAACGAAGGAATGAAAAATTAACCACATCGCCCTGCAACATACACACATTACATTAATTTTTTTATAATACAACAGATGCATTACATTAGTCAAATATATCGTCCATACCAACATTAACTACATGTTTCTTCTTCACATTGGGAACTGTGTCAATCGTAACATCAGGCTCAATATTCTGCAGGGTTGAGAAACACAGGACAAGAAAAGCATTAGGAAATATTGGAGTAACTAAATAATGCGGAGAGTGACACGAGTAAGAGAGATTAGGATGATTTTACATACATCTTGATTGATGGTTGGGTGAAGCCATCCAGTGTTGATTGCTTTTATAGTTGCTATGGCTTCTAATGCACCAGCAGCACCAAGGCCATGTCCAATCATTGACTAGGAAAAGAAAAGACCAAATTAGCTAGAATTCATGATGTTCTCCAGCATGATCACTGTAAAATGGATTGCTCAGGTTGTCTTCTGTAGACTGTACAGAACAAAGCTGCTGGAGGAGGCTATTTTTGAATCCTAGTTTAGCTTCTATTTGTAGATAGTGGATTTTTTCCTAGTTTGCTTTGTGACCATATTCTGGCTCTTGTTTTTGTAGAAGGATATGCTCCTACTTGTTCCTATTTGATCAATGAGACCTTTCCATTTAATAAAAAAAAAAGAGAAGGATTGCTGTAAAATCCAGTTCATATTCTCTGGGATATTGCAAAATCTAAATGCACAGTATCTTACCTTAGTCCCGTTCATCTTGATCTCAGAAGTGTTCTTAAAGACTTTCTTGATTGCATTAACCTCAGCCAAATCCCCTGCTAGTGTTGATGTTGCATGAGCATTAACATAGTTCACCTGTGAATCAGAAATCAGGCCAGCTACATAATCCTGAACAGCGGGGAAGATAATTTATCTCAAGAAAAGCGTGCTCCAGGTTTCCTTCCTGTCAATAAATTTACTCCTACCTCCTCGGGGGAAACTCCGGCATCTTCCAAACTTTTAGCGATGCAATTTGAAACTCCAAGGCCATCTGAACGGGGATCTGTCATGTGATGAGCATCACAGGTCACAGCACCTCCTAAATATTCTGCTATTATATTAGCTCCTCTTTTTATTGCATGCTCTAAGCTCTCCATTATCTATTACCATCGAAGAAATGTAGTTCCAATTAAATTCTGAATGATGAAATGATATCGATATGTATACAAGCTATAAACCCACCACCACCAGTAGGAATGACTGCAGCCTCTGTTCCCCAAGCTACCATGATATCTGCTTCACCTCTTCTAATGTGATTAGCAGCCAAGTAGAAGCAGTAATTTGCAGTCGCACAAGCAGTTGAGATGGAGTAATTAGGGCCCATTAATCCTGTATCTATAGCTAACAATGCTGATCCCATGTTGGTGATGGAATAAGGAATGAAGAACGGAGACATTTTCTTATATCCCTTCTGGACAAGAGACTCAACTCCATTGCTAAAAGCTGTTAAACCTCCCATGCTGTTCCCACCAGGACTCCAATTCTTGTTCTGTCCATCTGAAAGGCGTAAATGTTCAAAGATTTCATTATCACTGCGTAGTCTAAATTAGGTGAACCGCATTTAGCAAACAAAAGAATATGACTCGCATTTTCAAGAACTTTTGAGCAGAGGCTGGCATCTTCTAGGGCCCTCTTGCCAGCAACCAGACAGTACCTCCAGCAATCATCAAGACGGCGATCATTTTTACCATCAATGTATCCTTTGGAAGAAAATCACGAATCTGGCCAGCGAAACGAACAGAGAAACTCGAGGCATCAAACCTATCAATTAGGCTGATCCCACTCTCTCCTTCTAGGAGATTGTCATAGAATGTATCGATGCCACTACCAAAAACTGAGACTAGTCCCATTCCTGTAATGACAACTCGTTTTTTGGGATCTTTTTCTCGCTTGGGAGCTGAAACAGTCTGAGATACCATGGCTCTAACTGCTCTTGATTTTGAAGCTGAACATGGTAAATTCAGTGAAAGTTAAAAGGTCAAAGTGAAAAAATTGAAAAACATTCTGAACAATACTAGGCTTACTAGTTCATCTACCGACTCAAGGTAGAAAAATTACCAGGAAGATGGACCTATGATCAAGAAAATAAACAACCACGATCATAATTTCCAATTCTAATCATGCGTCAGAACATTGTTACAACTGGGGTTTTCTTTTCCAACTCTTGGCAGAGACATGAGAGCAATTAGTTCTGACATTTTCTTTCGCCTCCTATATTGCTAACTGCATTTTATAGACTATCAAACCATTCCCAGGTGGCATCATGATTTTTCATTTTAGGTGCATTGCAAGGTAGGGGGAAAAATGAAGAACAAATAGATTCTCACCTGACCGCCTCCCAGTTCGAGCCAGTTGCATGCTTTCAACTGGTCTAAGCCCACCATACTGTGCCAGAGAAGCTCTATCGTCCCCTACTTCTCGGCATCCAAATGGCTGTCATGTCTTGATCCTGAAACATCTTATAACAATGAACTTCAATTTACCCGTAAATACACCATTATAATGACATTTATAAACATATAATCCATGGATAATTGAAAAGGAAAAACATCATATGAATTGAAACTTATTTGTCTTGCAAGTTTGATCATTTTGATGATTAACGAACCATTTACAATATAGATTTCAAATTGCAAACATAAATATTCTAACATATAGTTATAGTTTATCATACCCTTAACTTTAATTTTATCATCACTCTTCTCAAGAACATATATACACAAATAAAAGTATATAAAACAAGACTTGGAAAAGCTTTCATATTTTCCTCTCATTACACATCCCAACAGACAAATCAATGTGCCAAGAGGGTTAAATGAGATATGATACACAACCAATTATACAAAAGTCAACTTGTTTAATCCAAGTCATAGCATCGATCTCCCTCACCGCACATATAATCCAGGTAAAACAAAACGGCATCACATTAATTACAAACCTTCACATAAAATGCCATTTTTTCTCAAGTGCTCAGAATATCATAAGATGGAAAATATATCTTGAATGAATTAGTATTGTTACCTAACAATTCTTTTCTTCTTCTGGTTTTGATGTGTTATAGGCATTAATAGTATTAAATCTTTTGCTGTTGGAAGCGTGGTTGATGTTTTTTTTTTTTTAAATATTTTTTGTTTAATAATACATTAAAATAATATTTCATTATTATTTTTTAAAAATTATTTTTATCATCAACATATCAAAATGATCTGAAAATACAAAGAAAACGTTAACTAAAATAAAATAAAAAAATTCAAATCTTTTTAAAAATATAGTTACAAAAATCAGGATAAATTTTGATAGGGGGCACTTACAGGTGGTCAAGAAAAATCTTTATAAATTGCAAGTGGGGTCTTGGCCTAGCGGTTGAAGGGACTTGTTTCCTTCCTCTGCACCAGGGTTCAAGTCCCACCATGCACGCCTGTCACCCCCGCGGTGCCTTACATGCTCACTGGATTTGCAGGATGTTCAGTGAGTCCGGGGATTAGTTGTGGTGCGCGTAAGCTGGCCCGGACACCCCGGTTATCAAAAAAAAAAAAATCTTTATAAATTTCTGTTTAATCGCAACATATTAGTTAGAAAAAATATATTATAATAAGTCAATATACCAAAGTTCAATACCTACCAGCATTGAACACATTAAGTATGCATCAAATCAATTTGGGGCAGTTACTGAAAATAAAACCAACCACTTCCTCCAAATTGACCAATTTAATTTCAACATTAACTGCCCGCGGGGTTAGACTATTCTTTTCTACAGAAAATATTGTTCATGTATTAAAATGGAGTAGAACAAGACATAAAAAACTGACCACCATAAATGTGTATCAACGCTAATTAGGCTGCAGTTGCAAGAGTTTAGAATTAAGGAGTTTATTCTTTTTGTGGTCTTAGGTTCGAGTCTTGTGGTTGCTAATATGATGATCAATGAAGATTTACATGGTCGTTAACTTAAGGGTTTATGAGATTAATCAAGGTACGTGCAAGCTGACCCAGATATCCACGTTAATAAAAAAATGAGACATCTTGTCAAACCCACAATTCAAATTATATGATTGAAATAACCCAATATAAAAGTAAAAAGAATTATAAAATCTTGTTCTAAAAAACCATGTTAACTTTTTAAACTTGCAACCCGAGTCATTAGACTTGAAACATCTAATCTAGAAAAATAATAAAATTCAATTCTCAGTAAATTAAATATTAAAGAATTAAATTGAAAAAAAATAATCACACAAAAAGATTTTAAAAAATAGCAATTCAGAAATTGAAATCCATAAAATTTTGACAACAAAAAAAAGATCAAAGACAAGAAATTAAAAGTAGAAGGATCAAATAAAAAAACCATTATATATATAAATTAAAACCAGGAGCTAAATAGAAAAAATGAAAAAAAATATTGAAATCAAAACCAAAAGGACTGCATCTAAAATATTAGTAACATTGAGGACCATGATGTATTATCAAGGCAGGAGGAAGAAAAAAAAAGGTCATTAATAATAAACCAATCACATTCAGCTTTCATGCATCATTCTTAATGGAAGAGAAGACGATGATAAATAATATGACAAGACATAAGTCTATTTTTGATAACTTGAAGTCATCACACGTGTCGCCTAAACGATGACTCTAACACATTGGTGCATGTACTATAAATGCCACTATTTTTTTAAAATTAAACATACTATTTGATGATCAATTACATTACTACCCTTGATCAAACTAATAATAAAAAAAGGTTTAAAGACTCTAATACCCCTTATCCAAATTAACTATATTTATTTGATTTAAGGGTACATGCGTAACTCCACTATATATAAAAAAACAAATACAGAAAACCTAGGAGGACCCTTTATTTTCTTACACTTGAGAGTATTATGGTTATTTTATTGTTCATAAATATATTAAATTGATCTAAATACCCTTAAACAAATTTATAATGCCTAATCCACCACATGAAAAATACAAAAATACCTTTGGTTTGAAGGCAAACAAATTTTCTTGAATGATAAACATGGGGGGAAACTATTTTTTTTGTCGACATCAATTTTGATAAAAATAAAATTGATTGTGATTTAACCGGGAAATAATTTATGATGCCTAATACACAATTTGAAGAGAATAAAAAAAAATATAGGGCAAAAACATCATAACTTTTCAGGCTCAAATTCAAAGAGAACGAAGATAAATGACTAAGTGCCTGTTTGAGAGTGTGGTTGCGGTAGTTTTTAAAAGTGTTTATCGTACCGAAATACATCAAAATAATATTTTTTTATTTTTTAAAAATTATTTTTGAAATCAGCACATCAAAATGATCTAAAATATATAAAAACATATTTATTTAAAATAAAATAAAATCAAATTTTGGCCAAAAGCTGGTGGGATCACAATGCCAAACGGAGCATAAGTCAAAAGTAAGTAATAACTTAAGGGATATAGATGGAAGTTTACCTAGTAAACTGTTATTAATAGAGAAATGTAATGGGATGTTTTTTTTTTTTAAAAAAAAAATTGTTTTGATTTCTTTGTTAATGGTCTATTTTTTTATTTTTTTAAAAAATGTTTTAATTTCTTTGTTAATGGTCTATTGGCCTGGTGAGGTGGTAATACGGTAGGATGCGTAGGAGTGTTTCTGTGCGGACAAGTCTTTCCGTTGATGGAGAAATTGGCAACAATTTCTCATTCTAGAAAAACGATGTAAAGGTCAATCTCATGCATTACTTCTCCGCTTTTTTTTTTTTTTTTTAAGTATTTTTTACTTATAAATACATTAAAATAATATTTTTTAATTTTTAAAAATTATTTTTGACATCATCACATAAAAATAATTTAAAAATATAAAAAATTTAATATCAAATAAAAATAAAAATAAAAATAAAAATAAAAATTTATTTCAAATTTTTCTTAAAACGTAATGCCAATGGAACGTAGTCAACACTGTTTGTCTTCAACACATGTCACATGCTATGCAGCTTCTCACCGTATGATAACTCGACTTCTGCACCCCTACAAGTGTCAAGAATCGAACCATTTCCATATAAAACCTCGCAGATTACGAACCAAGATGTATATATACATTTTTTTTTTTTATTAATGTTGATTTTAAGATCAACCTACACGCATTTTAATTAATTTTATATATTTTAAAATTAATAATCATATAAATTTCCAATTATAATTATATTAATAACCCTTATTTCTAAACTCGTAACGTCACATCCACGTAAACATGAAGCCTTGGTCGACGCCACACAAGTTGCAGAGCTCCGTAACTTAAAACTCACGTGTGGCCTGACTTTCCCTAACCCCAACTCACAAGCTCAACAGTTTCCTCGCCAAGAATCTTATCCTTCTAGAAAAGACCTCAACGCCTGAGCCTCAGTCAACCATCTCTCGTTCAAGCCTTGTCACCTAAAGGAAGTTTCCATAAACTCCCCGAGTGTGTGAACTCCCACCCCTCTTCAAAACCGCGTTTTGGCAGCCTATCGTTCACATTTGCTGGTAATTATTAATCGCGATTAATTACTTGTAAAACTTCAATAATACTTGGCGATTTTCTTGTGGTCTAGAAATAAAGAGGTTGCTTTTCCTATTAAAATTTAAAAATTAATCAAATGATGATGCAGGGAGAACAGTATAAACTATAAAATATCTGTTCTGTATTGTAATTTTAAAATATCTATTTTGTAATAATTAATATTTCACCACATTAATTTAGTCCACAGTCTACCATGACTAATTAATAAATCCACAGATCTTTATAGCTTTCCTCTTTGGCAAATCCACACGCAATCTTAAAGCCATGTAATTTCCTGGAAATTTCCACCTTTTAATCTAATCTTCACCTATTAATAGTACTCCCTTTCCCACCCACTCTATCTGAACTCTGAAGCCAAACCTTTCTCTTCTTCTGTTCTCTCCACTGTTTCTTGCACCATAATATTTGTACTCAAGCTTCTTCGCTCCTCTCCTATCTTGTAAATCCAGTTGCCTTTCTATTGTTTTTCAAGGGAACTGAAGTTGGAAATGGAGAATAACCAGCAATCATTTTATCAGTTCAGTGATCAGCTCAGGGTGCAGACATCGAATTTACCTAATCTGTCCCTCAATGATTCCATATGGAGCAACTCATACGGGTCAAAGAGGCCAGATGAAAGGAGGAATTTTGATATCAGAGTTGGCGGTGAAGTCAACACTTTGAAGCAAAAGGGGTCTGATTTCAATAGTTTCAGTGATGGATGGAATCCTATTAGTGATATGAAGCAGAAAGGTTCTGGTTTGAATCTATTCAACGATGGATGGAACCCTGTTAATGATCAGAAGCCGAAAGGGTCTAACTTGAATCTGTTCGATGAAGGGTGGAATTCTGCCAGTAACTTGAAGCAGAAGGGGTCCAACTTGAATCTGTTCGATGAAGGGTGGAATTCTGTCGGTAGCTTGAAGCAGAAAGGGTCTAACTTGAACGTGTTAAATGATGGTTACAATCTGAAGCCAAAGGGTTCTGATTTGAATGTGTTCAACGATGGATGGAAGATGGGGTCTAGTGCTAACAGCTATGGGGTTAGTCCAATTGGACCTATTGGTCAAGCTGTTGGCGGATCTCAAAAAAATTTCGGGATCAATGGAGGTTTCAATAAAGGGATCTATTCAAAGAACAATAATATCCTTAACACTAACGTTAATGTCAGTGTGAAGGGTAATAAGAACAAGGGAGATGATGATTTTGGAGGCAAGGGTGGCAAAAAGAATAGCAACAAGAAGAGTAGCAGTAATGAAAATAATGACAGTAAGAGTGCTGCTGATAAGAGGTTTAAGACACTGCCACCGTCTGAGTCCTTGCCTCGGTATGAAACAATTGGTGGATATATTTTTGTCTGCAACAATGATACCATGGCCGAGAATCTCAAGAGAGAGCTTTTTGGTAAGTTTGTCAGATCTCATCTCCTCTTGTTTCTGTCTTCCCTGGAATGTTTTGCTCTTTTAATTTTGTCTGTTTTCTCTTACCAAGTTGTGGTCTTCTTAAGATTCGATCTCAGTTCTTGCTTTTGTAACTGGTTTAAGATTGTAATATCGTGCAGACTAGTCTAGGTTTTTAGATGCAAAGCCTTTATATTCGGGAATTTAGTGCCGTAATTAATTTTAGCAATCCGGGCTCCATAGTTTGATCTGCTCTACAAAATAAGAAGATATGAAACCATTGCTTAATCGCTGTCTGAACGTAGTTGAGTTTTTTTGATAAATCTCTTCTTTGATATGAGCTTTTTCTGGTCTTGAATTCTAAATTTTTTGCTTGATTTTTGTTTTGAAGGCTTGCCTCCCCGATACCGCGATTCAGTGAGGCAGATCACTCCAGGCTTGCCCCTTTTCCTCTACAATTACTCCACTCACCAACTCCATGGAGTTTTTGAGGTTGGTTTCTCAGCCCTCTACTACTTCCCTGCATAAAATTTTAAGCAGTTTTCACTTGTCCTTAGGTTTATGGCTATGTTTATAAAAGATTTAGCGATGCTTCTGCATAAATTAAAGGTGTCTTTGATGGTATGTATAGGCTGCAAGTTTTGGAGGAACAAACATTGATCCCTCAGCCTGGGAAGACAAGAAATGTCCCGGCGAATCACGCTTCCCTGCTCAGGTATACACGGGGAACCTGCTGGTTATTTGTTGGATACATTAAACACCTGCCTGTGATTTAATGCCACTCTGTATTTTGTACAGGTGAAGGTTATGACAAGGAAAATCTGTGAGCCACTTGAAGAGGACTCTTTCCGGCCAATCCTCCACCACTACGATGGCCCTAAGTTCCGACTCGAACTCAACATACCAGAGGTAATTTGATTCCAACGGTGACCAAAACGAATCCGGCATGATGTATTTGTGAAAATTCACTGCATTTCCTTAACACAGACTTCGAGTTCTTAATTATATTTCTGGTGGTTTCTCAGGCACTGTCTCTGCTGGACATCTTTGAAGAACAAAAATCTTAAAAACAGTACCCAAAACAGGCAGTACAGATACGCATAAAGTGAAAAGGAAGAGCTGATAAAAGAATAGAAGATCAGAAATAGTTGTTTGGCTTCGATATATTGAGGTTATAATGAGAGTTCGGCGAGGAATTGCCGGGACAGGAAAGAGGCTGTTCATAAGGCCTGGGTGATGTATCACCACCTTTACTTGTTCTCTCTCTGGTTTGACCTATAAATAAAGGGCTGCAGGCAGCATAAAACTTCTATATTTATGATTTGTGATTGATAAGTGAATCGACGATGTATTGCTGTTTGGATTTCCTTGCATGTTTGCATAAAGAACGCGATGATTTAAGCTCTTAGCCATGGATTTTTCAAGAAATTTAGGTGGGTGTTCCCACTTCCCACTCCATGTTATCGTCAACAGTACCTATGTATATAATTACTCACGCAAATAGATGAAACATTGAAATTATTAATCAAACAACATAATCCAAATAGTTTAAAGAATATCTGAAAAAATAAATGAATTGATAATAGAAAATAAAATAGTAGCTCAACGCTGGGTGTAAAATGTTCTATAACGCACTGAATCCTACGTTTCTTACAGCCCTGGCATGTGCATGTTTCCTTTGATTTCTATTTTGTCCTCGAGTTAAATTGCGAGGTGCTAGATTCCAATCGTGTTAATCAATCTTTGACAATTTAAATCTTGTTAGATATTTCGAGGCTATATACTTAAAAATATCTGGATTTTGTTCTCTTAGGTTCAGGTTTTGGAGAAGCTGTCTAAGAATGTAACGATATTTATTTTTCTCTTAAATTTTATTTTAAAAACCAAAACTTTACAATCCAACTATATATAATAATAATAATAATAATAATAATAATAATAATAATAATAATAATTTTTACTATTATCTGGATCAAGTCCACATCTTCTTGCAATGATATTTTAGAAATAATAAATAATAAATATTGTCTATAGAAGTATATCCTGTTTTTATACCCTCGTGTTTTAAAAGTAGACTCACCTCACAATTGTATCAAAAACAGATTTATTTTGTCCCGGTCTCTTCAGACAAACACATTTCTATCTCCTTCGGTTTTGTTCCACGATAGTAACCAAAAACTGTCTTAGAGAAACTCTAGATGAAGATATTATAATTATTTCTGATATAAGAGAACAAAAAAGCTCAGATAATGAGTGAGTTCTAGATAATAAAAATAATAATTATTATAATTTTAAAATTTGATTTAAATATCAATTCAAAATCAAAGTCCAAATCACATGTTACCGGGGTTAACCCAAGTTAACATAAAATAAAATTGATTATTAATATAGTTTTAAAACTTAATTCGTGGATAAATCTGGAGCAAGCCCTGATGTACCAATGAGGACGATTAACTTGCGATGATTTCGATCAATATAAAGATAAAAAATAGTATCATCATAGTTTTAAAATACTTGAGGGTCAACGTAAAGGTTGATCGAGTCGATATATATATAAAAATTATTATTATCATAGTATTGAAACTCAAATCATGAATCAACTCGAGACAAAGTCCAGGTCACAAGTCGAGAGGATTAACCCAACTGATCCATGTTTTTTTTTTAAATAAACAAAACAATCTTGTTTTGACTAAAAACATTTTTCAAAGAAGCCAATAGGTTTTTGATATGTATTTTATTTCAAGTTGACCCGGATTTTTAATCGGATCAAGTTATTTTTTTTTTATACTCTGGCAAGTCCAGGCTCAGGATCAACCCATCAAGTTGATCCTGGTTTTATAACTATATTTATTATAATATTATTAATTTCAACATTCAATATAGACTATAGTGTAAGAAAATCTAATTATTTTTTGAAATACCAAAGTAACAATAATATATATTAAGGTAAAAATATACTCTTATATATATTTATCATGTCTTACCCCCATAACAAAATAAATACAAAAAGCAATAACTTTATCTAATATATCATCACCAAATATAATTTCATCTCATGATTCCTTTCATGTCTTGTGTTCACTATCCTCGTCCCATGATAATAGTAACCACTACTAGAAAAATAAAATAAAGCGAAATCTTTTCTTGAATTTGGCTGGCTATAAGAAGAGGCAAACATACAAATATTATTGACAAATCTTTTCTTGATAAAAATAATATACAAATAATATTATTTTATATATTTTTAAATAAAAAAATAATTTTAAAAATAATCTCAATCACCAGGACATAAATCTTGATGTTGAGTTTTTTTTATTGGAATATCAGTTAAAAAAAAACTTATTTGAACAGCTGTATTGGGTGTTCAAGAGTGGCAAGAAATGATTAGAATTTGCTAAAAAATTATTTGGCACCGCAAACCCAGTTGGCAAATATGCTGATTGTGTTAGCAAAATTGACTAGTTGGTTTTATTTATTATTATTCTAATATAATAGCTAGTGGTTGCTGTGTTTTGATTGGGTGACTGAACATGTTTTTCTTTATTTCTTAAAAATTGATTTTTTATATTTTTATATTATTGATATAAGACACCCATGTCCTTTAAAAAAGAGCTAAGAGTTTTATTTATTTATTTTTATCATAAAAACACTGGGAAAAAAAAGTCCAGGGTCTAATTTGGTTTTTACACTGATATGTTTTTGATTTTTATTTATTTTAAATTAATTTTTTTTAAATATTATTTTAATATATTTAAAAATAAAAAAAACTTTTGAAAACAATATTATCCGACACTCACAAGTCACAACCACTAAAAAGTAGGTTGCTCATTCAATTTATTCACGTAAATAAATATCTTTCATCGTCGTTGCACCGTCAAGATGAACCAATGGATGCTAATTGTCGGAAAGCTGGAAAGCAATGATGATCATGACCTGTTAACCAATAATTATTAATCAATTCTAATTCGAAGTGAGGTCCACGCTAAGCCACGCACTCATATTAGCCACCTGGAATACTCGATTAAAGTGTAAAAGCATCTCTAGAAAGATGCTATTTGTTTTAAGGAAAATAATAATATATTTTTTAAAATAATATAAATATAGGTTTTTTTTTAAAAAACTTTGATGGTATTCCTAAACCAATTAATTCCTAATATGATTTATTTTACCTGTCAATTAATTCAATATTAAATAATAAAATTAAAAAAAAACAAAAAAAAACTAGAGTCAATTGTATAAACTCGTCTTGAACTTATGACATGAGATATTTTATTATATAGAAAACAAATTGAAAAAATATAAATTAAAAAAAAGGAAAGAGAAAAAAGCTAGTGATTTTTATTGATATAATGAATAATATTTTAATATTTCTGTAATATGTATAAAAATGATATTTTATACATCTATTTTATTGGAGCATTAAATACAATTAAAATATTTATTTTTTATTTTTGGCTCTCCATTCCATTTAGCACCGAGGTGCATCTGGGATAAGAGAAAGCTTTTTAATGTGGGTGGTTTTAAAGTCACTATTTAAAAGTTTAAAACATGTTTATTAATTAAAATTACTATTTAATTATTAGATATTTTTTGTTTTTTTATACTAGTTACCATTTTCAGATTTTTGTGTTTTGAAAAAAAAAAAATATTTTTTAATTTATGAACATGTTTTTCATTGATTTTACATGTAAAAAAAAACTTCATGGCAATTTTAATAAAACATGTATTATTTAGACCTAATGTTTTGTTCTCTTAAAAACAAAACACAATTATTATTTTTTGCTTCTAAAATTTCGTAGCAGGCCTATATGTGTTTGACTCTTAAAAGAACCATCTAATAAAAATAGACCGATCAAGCCCATCTCAGGCCCTTATCTAACTTTCTCATCGTCAAGACATAATTCAGAGAAGAGGGCTTGAGATCACGTAAACTTCCTGTCACTTTGGCTGCTGCCAAAATCAACTCAGTGACCGGTTGTTTTTTAAAAGTATTTTTTTTAATTATTTTAGATTATTTTTATGTTTTATATAAAAAAAACTTTTTAAAAATAAAAAAAAAATTATTTTGATATATTTTTTGAAAAAAAAATATTTTAAAAAATAAAATTAATGAACTATTTGATCGACATCGAGGAGGAATTAAATCTTAAAATCATCTTCCAGACAATCACAATCATTTAATTTACTGTTCCTTTATCTCTACTTCTACCAATCAAATCCCAAAACTCAACAATCACACACCCATTATAATTCAAAAGCGCCACCGCCTCGGCGCACCCACCCACCCACCACCAACCCCACCGGTCCTTTCTTCCCCACAGTCACACCATATTCAAATTAGCAAAAGAATATGTTCTTATGAGTCCCCTTTATACTCTCTGGTAAGAGAATCGGAGAAGATTATTATGCTCCACTAATCACATAAACAGAGAAACAACTATTTTTTGTTTAAGTTGCATATGTTGTTTTGAGGTTAAAGTTTAGTTAAAAAACATATTTTTTGATCCAAGAAATGACAGGAGATATTCTATCCAACAACTTGGATTGCTGAAAACTGGCCAAACAAACAATGCATCGTGTGCTTCAACATCCAATCTGTAGCCTGCTTAAACTTAATTACAGCTCCCACCACATCCCAAAACATGGCTCAAATTAACCTAGCATCCCCACGACCTTCACACGCATGTCTTCCCTCAACTCGATCCACGCGTGCCCAAACTAGTATCCTGCCGAGTCGACCTGACTCATTCAACTCAACAAACTCATCACCCCCTCCTATGCACCTTCCCTTGATAAAAACCCTAGGCACACCCACCACTTCCCCCGTCAAATCCCTCAACTCGTTCAAAAACTCCCCATGCAACGAGACGTCCCTCTCATCAAAAAATACATGGAGCACCTCAAATAGGGTCTTGACACGAGCACAATCTTCAAATGTCTCACGTACCCCTCGTAACGACGTCGTGTAAAGCACAACTGAGTCCCGCTCCACTAGGTGGACTCTTCGAATCAACTCAGTGGGTCCAACTTCTGCACAGGCTTCCCACCCTTTTCCCTCTCGAACTTATCCCTTACTATGAAGATATTCTCCTTCACCGACCTGACAGCACCACCAGCCGCTGACTCGATCATTGTCTCAGTCCCAACTCGTGACTCGGGCTTGCTGAAAGCCTCAAATTTCCTCAACCGGGTCCTAACGGGCTCTGTTTTTTTTTTTTTTTTCCAGCTCCTTAATTTACAGGTTTTGGAGCTAGTTTTGCTTACAACTCTTCTAGGGTATGAATAGAAACACTATTCCTTGGTTCTTGCTTCTTTTCTTGGCTGGTTTAGCAACTTGAGTTGGTGTAGTGTAAGGCTTTTGTGATGGTGGTGGTGTGGCAATAGGCCTTTTTTTTATTGAGGGCAGGCTTAAGGTCTTCAAGTGCCTCACTAACCTCGTCCCAAGAATGAGGAGCATCTGTTTCAAACTGGTTGAGCTTCTGTAGAATTGGAACTAGCACATTTGATGGCTTTTCTTGAACAGAAGTGTTCACCACAAGCCATGGTTCTTGAATTGAATTGAAATGATGTCGAATACTGCAAAATTAAGCTGGAAGGGCGTGGAAGATAGACTTCTACACTTGCTTCGATGCAAAGGGTGTAAGGGAATATTCGGTTTTTTATTTTTATTTTCCTATGGTTGGAAAGTCGAATAATATTTGTGGTTTTAAAAGTGGAGGCTTTGGTCTAATTATGTTGTCTTTTCTACTTTGAAATTGAACTGGAAGAAGTGTTTAGCTGTAAGAAAATTTCCGAGGGATTTAGGGTTCTTAATTAGCCTCAGGATTGATTTGGGGTGCAGATGAGTGCCACGTGGAAAATGTTATCTTGGAATGACAGCTGGCTGGACAATGCGTGTATGATCAAGATGGTTGTGACTTGTGAGACTCCAAGACAAATGGGATAGTTTTTTAGCTTATTCAGTTTTACTTGGATTTCTGGCTCTGAGTTTTCATTTTCATTTTCATTTTCCAAAGAAAATAGGCAGCTGAAATTAGCTTAGTTGGGCGGTGAAGGGATTAAAATTGGATGCATGCGATTTCAGAAAGCTAAACCGAGCAAAAAAGTTAACAGCTCTCATCTAAAATAAATTAAATAATATGATCATGGCTCAAATGAAGCTATAAAGGTTTTTGTCCCATCAAAACATCTGGTTTTCAGGCTAGCTTGGCTCCATACAGAACCCAATCCTTCTAACAAAGAACGCAACTAGTTAGGGTAAAATGGAGGAAGAATCCAAGCCTGGAGCATAAGAATAATTCCCAAGGCACGATCAAGGTGCAGCTGACAAGGGCATTACAATATTCAATGCACATACATTGAAAAAACCAATAGATAGAGTTTTGCTGTGGAGCATGCATCCTTTTTGTCCCAATTCATATTGAAAGGACAGCATTTTGTCACGGATTTTTAGAGACTATAATGCTTTTCTTAAGGAGGAGTCAATCGCCAAAGGTAAATTCATACCCCTCAGCATATAAATTTGAAATTAGCCACATCTATATTGTCGTTTCTTCCTCCTATTATTTTAACCTACCATTCTACCTTGCATATTCTATTGTTTTGCCTTGGATCAACCCTTTACTTGTATGCTTAAATAACCCTATCAACGGTCTAATATCACATGGAACCGATCGAGATTTTTGAATAAAGCAACTCTGCCTTGACCCTTCTGACATCTCTTCCTTGTCTCCCCACTTGTTTTTGCTCGGATTCCTCACTTTCTATATATGAACTGGAGCTTGTGAGTCTGTCACTCATGTTGATGCAACGGAATTGTAGTGATGGGAAATTGTTCTCTCAAAGGGGTTGTGGAAGATTGTCCTAACAACATCAGGATTTTGACAGATTATGGGGATATTGTAGAGTTCAAGGGTCCTAAGTTAGCCAAAGATGTCCTTCATGAATATCCAGGTTACAGCATTTTCAGGCAGGGTCATGCTTCATCTCCATTGTCTACCCATGAGTACCTTCTTGGCGGCCAATTCTACTATCTTCTTCCACTTCAGAATGAGCAGAGATTTTCTGACACTCAAGTCCTTAGTCAAATTCACGACGTGGGGTTGGCCAAAAAGAAGGTAGCTATGGAGTGGATTAATGAGACCGAGCCACCGAGGATGTCATCCAGTGCAGCAGCAATGGATTGTGTAGACGACTCAGCAACCGGACCGGTGCTCGAGGCCCTGCCCACGCTAGGGGACGGGGTTTGGAGAGTGAAGCTGGTGATCAACACCAAGCAGCTGGAAGAGATTTTGTCCGAACAAGTGAATACCGAGGCCTTGATTGAGAAAATGAGAATGGCGGCAAGCTCGGCGAGTTTGACACCTCGGCGTAGCAAGAGTTCTTGGAAGCCAGCGCTCTCTAATGTATTCAGGGCTCCACATTGATAATGAGTCCGTCCTTTTCTTGTTGTTGTAGCAAACAGAGGATTTGAGTGGTAATCCTGTGCCCTTTCTTCCTGAACTGAAGGTAGGAATATTAGTGAAGGAAATGCCTTAATTGTTTCAGTGGCAAATTAAGCATTATTACTCTGTTACAGAAACGCTTCAAATTCAAGAATGGCACTTGTTCTTATGGTTTCAAATCCAAGAATGTGTGTGTCAATAGCTTGTACTAAAAATAAATAAATTACTGTACTCTTGAAAGTTAGCGTGGAGAGCAGTTGAGTTTGTTTCCCACCTTGTCATTCAAGAATCAAATTCTCGGTTGGTGGAAAAAATAAAATAATCAACTCAAAAGTGAATGGCTAAAGATCTGATTAAGAAATAAATTAACGAGCATGTTCTTGGCACTTGTAAGCCAAGGTTTAAGGGAGCAGAAAGCACTGCTTCAAAAGCACTGGTTTTTCTAAGTTTCAAGTTGTCATGGCTAGGTACCTCTGTTTCTTGTATACTGGACAAAAAAAGTAATTCTTAAATACAGATCGAGTCCTAAAGCTATTGGTATTGGAATAACACCTCGGTACCCTTGTAGCATCTCACTCCCCCCCCTTAATTCCTCTTCGAGCACTGATAGAATATTTTGAGTCGAAGGGGTGATTGGAATGGATCGGCCATTAATGGTTGTTTTTCGTTTAATCAGCTGGTTTTTTTTTAACCAGATCTACTGCTGACTGACTTTTACCACAAAAGGGCGTGGTCTTGTTATAAAATCATATATGCTCTTAAATGAAAGGACTTCTTACCATATCTGTATTTTTCAGAAACTTCCACAAGCTCAGTAATGAAAACAAGGTGCAGGCTTCTTTAAAAAACAGAGTTATGTTGAAACATTGTGGTATTTTGCAACAGTTGGGATCAATAAATTTGAATGGTAACAAAATGCTCCAAATCTCCTAGCATGAGGGCATGGCCACCCAACAGAATTATCTTTTTTCCTTGCTCGTTTGCAACACTAAGATGCTCGCAAGGATCTACCAAGATGCTCATTTCAGTAGATCGATGGGAAATAGTATGCACTCGATCAAACCCAACAAGCTGTTTTTCTGGAGAGCCTCTGAAAACTGCTGGTACTCTAGAGAACAACATCACCACATGGCCTCCGTCCATATTTCCAACGTTCTCGACCGAAATTCGCACATTGAATCGCAATGAATTGCAAGATGTAATCTCGTTGGTGATTATATAACTTAATCTTTCTCCTCCCTGCTGTAGTATTCTCTTCCTAGAATTTGCTGACAAAGATCCTGACAAACTTAACTTGCTTGGTGCTGACAAGATCTTGTAAGTGAAATTAGTGTAGCTTAACCCTCCACCGAATCCATATACTCGGTTTCCAGTGTAAAACCGATAGGTTCTTCCTGGATAGCCAAGAGAAGGATTAGGTCGCATGTTCATATCATTCATTGATACCTCAGTGAATGACTCAGGATACCATGTCACTGGCAGTCTTCCATCTGCAAATTTTGATATAAAGCCATTAAATGAGACTTCTGGATGAGAACAAGAAAGCATTGTTTTATCTATGTATCGGAGAAACCAAACAATCCAAGACTTTTTTCCATGGCACCTGATATCAGAACATTGTATGTAATTTCAAATGGATTCTATTTTTTATACTTTTCATATCTTAACTGGTAACCTGTAATTTCAAATGAAAATGAACCCATTCTAAATGGTGAGTTTTAATAACGGTACCTTCATGCTTTTACAAAGGCGATTTTATTTTTATGCAGTCTCACCAATAACAAATTGGAGTTTTCAATGTAGCTTTGATGAAAGATGTAGTTGGATAATTTCATTTTTTTGGAAGAGAATAGGAACTTATTGATTGTACACATACCAACCTGGATTATATTCTCCAAAGATGATTTCTGCAAGTGCCTTTGCACCAGCTTCACCAGGGTACCCAATCCAAAGTATGCTAGCAATTCTTGGGTCTCCTTTGGCAAATGATACATCAAGTGGTCCTCCACCAGTAAGAACTAGAATCACTGGTTTTTTACTTGCTGCTGCAACAGAGGATACAAGGCTCATTTGTTTACCAGGTAACAGAAGACTAACTCGATCAAGATCTTCAGTTTCTTGTGATAAATCAAGCCCAGCTACAACAATTACAAAATCAGCTCTTTTGGCAACAATTATTGCTTTGTGGAACTGAGTATCAGAATCACAAGCTACATCAGGGCAACCGATGGCATAAGAGGTCTTCTTTATGTAGGCTTTAAGTCCCTCAAAAAGACTCTGTGAATCACATGGATATCCTACAATGAAATGTATCGATTAATAAATATATAGTGTTGAAGTTGAAGATATTCTACAATTTTGACAAAACTCTGCAATTACTTGAGGTAAGCAGATTTTGAGGTTTGATATCTGTGTGATTCTGCAACTAATTTGGAAATTACAAATAGAATAATTGTTTGTTTACATCATGATAACCAGTCCATCATAAAAAGAAAACACTCCAGTTCTATGATTTTTGGCAACAATTTGCCATTACTTAATCTTACTTTTAGTTGATGAAACTAATTCACACAAAATGATAGAATTTGGATTGAATAAGAGATATTATGTGCAGCAAGTCATACCCGTATAGTCACCACCCAAACTGCTTGCCTTGTTTGCCAATGGACCAATAATAGCCAGGGAAGAAACAGCTTTCTTATTCAAAGGCAGGAATTTTTTATCATTTTTCAGAAGCACAATTCCCTGCCTTGCTGCTTCAAGTGCTAGTGTCTTGTGCTCTTTGGTACAGACATTTTTAGGTCCAAGCTTTCCAAACTGCCCTTTTTGGGGGTCTCCATCAAACAGCCCTAGCCTGAGTTGAACTGAAAAAAGATTATGAAGAGCTCGATCTATATCTTCCTCTTGTAACTTACCCTTCTCGACAGCAGATTGAGCATTTCGTAGCACATATGTTCCACAATTAATATCCATTCCTACAAATAAGCATCTCGATAGTGAATATTAATTGGACAAACAGTTGTATTCATTTGCTGCTAGTTATAGATACCTGCTTTAAGAGCCATAGCAACCGCATCCTCTGGGCTTTTGGAGTAGTTTTGATATTCAAAAATTGTGGCCACAGCATCACAATCTGAGGTGATGTATCTGTTTTTCCATGAGGACATACAAATATGAACAATCAAATTTTGAATTCTGATTCTGCCATTGCATAATATAGAAAGAACTCTTAAGAGAATTTACCCCTTGAATCCCCATTCTCTTCTAGTTTTTTGTAATAGATCCTCTCTTGCACAAGCTGGCACCCCATTAACTTCATTATATGAACACATTAAGCAGCTTGCTTTGCCTTCTTGTATGCAACTACGAAATGGAGGCTGATACGTATCCTCCATATCTTGTTCTGTAACCTACTAGGAATGATAAACCAATTAAACTCACTTGAGATTGCAGTTAACATTCATTTTTAAGAAAGGCCAAAACACCAACAAATCTTGCATTGTGACCCTACAGCTTATATATAAAAAAGTGAACTTGACAAGCAAATATGGCTCCAGGAAACCAACAGTCATAGGTTACAAAGAAACAAACTAAACCCAGTTAAAACTTTTCTCCATCACCTGCTAACCAATTACAAATCAAGCCAAGCCAAAGGAAACCCATTTGAAACTATTAAACAATACTATCAAAGGAGTTCTCGATAGAGTCATCTTTTATCTTGTAATTCCACCTAACAATTATGAAAACCAGTTAAAATGAATTAGCGAACTGGACTAGAAAGAAAAAAACCAACTTTACCACAGCATTGAATGAATATCTGCTGAAATTGCCCCATTTCTCCAAGTCATAAGCACTGGAATGTTTGCAACAAGCAGAGAGCATAAGCTTATCATCATTAATTTCGCCATCCTCTCCTAACAGTACCCTCGTTTGTCCAATTCCATGTCTACCAGTACTCTCAGTCTCAGTACCGCTTTTCCAATTCCCACCTTGGAAACCTCTGACAAACTCAATAGCATAAGCAGAAGCCACCATAGGATCCTCACCAGGAGTTTCTTGGCCTCTTCCCCACCTGGGGTCCCTAAAAATATTAATATTAGGTGCCCAGAAGGTCAACCCTGCTTGCCCAACATTGTACATAGCTCTAGCCTCAATGGAAATGGCTGATCCAATCAAGAACCAAAGAGTCCTGTTAAAAGAAGCAGCGCTGACAATAACTTGAGGAAAACCAGTGGCTGAAGTAACAGGTCCTCCATTCTTAAAGGACACTCCTGGGCCATTAATGGCAATTCCATGGAGAGACTCAGACCACCATTCATAGTGTGGGATGCCAAGTCTTGGGATCCCTGAGGCATTGTCTGAGAGTTGCTGGATCTTTTCTTGGAGGGTTAAGTGGGAGATGAGAGACTGAGCTCTTCTAGTGATGGGTAAGGATATGTTACAGAAGGAGTAGGTGTTATGGGTTGGTGGTTTGCATGGAAACTGAGGATTTGCTACTGGTTTGGAGTGGGAGAGGGAGAGGGAGAGGAATACTAGGAGAAAGAAAAGGCATCTCCCGTTGGCCGACATCTGTTTGCTTTTGCTTTGAATGTTTGTTAAGCTCTCTGTTACTTCTTCTGGTTTTATTTGATCCACCGCATGCTTTTCTTTCGTGTACCAATCATACATTTGGAAAACAAATCTTGTCGGTATATATTTTGAATTGTAATTCAATTAATATGATTATCAATTACGAAAAACATCAAATATTACTTTAAATGATGAAATCTAAAGATTTTAAATAATTAAAAATTATAATTTATTTTCATAATTGTTTGGTTGTATTTTTTATGATACCTTGATATTACACCCACCCACATACAAATATATTATTATAATAATTCATTTATTTAAATATTCTCTAAGTTTTAAATTTACAAAATTAAACAAATATTTTTATTATCACTCATGAATATTTACTTTTTTTTTTATGTCAAAAGTTACCGTAAAAATTAAGGGGAGAGAAGACTACGATGACGACAACTTATCTTGTTGAAATGAAGTTAAAACCCATTAATTTGTGATGATTTTTTTTTAAAAAATCTAATAAAAAATTAAAGATGGCTATGAAAGGTTAGATATAGACTTATTTCTAAAGTAAAAAGATGAAACGAATTTATTGATACTTTGATGGCATAATTTTGTCCCCTTAGAACTCGTAAATTCCGAAAGTTAAAATTTCATGTAAATATTTCGTGTAAAACGCTTTTTTTCTTTCCTTTTCTTTTTCCTTAGGGATTGACAACAGTGAACATGGGAGATGGTGGATTTATGTTTGATTAGAAAGGGTGTATGGTTTTATAACATATTATATTGGTGTTTCATAACATATTAATTAAAAATTATTACAAGTGCAGGTGACGACACTTCCAGGTGAAGCAGGGGACGTCATTGTTGCCGGCAATGATGGGCTGTTTGATAACTTGTATCCATGGCAAATAGAAGAGCTTCCACAGGATGACAAGCTTACTGAATTCGGTGAAGTGGGGGTGGCGGCACTATAAATAGAGGTTGCAAACCTAAAAAATACGCTACCGAAAACATTCGAACACCCCCTTTTGGCAATTCAGTGTTTACTTTTTTCTACCACAATTTGAAATTGGATATTCTCAATTCGGACCTAACAGACAACGTTGGGGGCATGATCCGTAGAACTTCTCGACAACCAATTGCATAAGCGCACAGAGAACATCTCACATAACACAGCATCGACAGAATTCGGAGCCACATGAGAGAAAGGGAGAGCTCTTCAACAATTTTATTCCTTGAATCTATATAATCTTGGGCAATTTTCAAAATGTATGGCACTTTTACAAGAGATTTACAAACCTTACAACTTTAAGTTGAGCCAATAATATGGTGTTCTGACCTTCACTGTCCAGCAAGCTGTACTGCAGAACAAGATGCCAAAGTATGTTTTGTAGAAAAGAAACTCTGTTTGCAAGGCTGCTCATTCGTTCAATAAGTTTCACGTGGCAAATCGCAGTGTCCACTCTGCAGCTAGTTCATCATGTTTTGCTCTATCTGCCAGGTACAAGTGGGCAATGGCAGGGACAAGAGGATTGTCTGCAGCAAGTAGAACATCCAAACGTTAGTAAGACATCAGAATATTTAATATGAAGGTGGCCTCTAGGATAGCAAAAAAAGTTTTCACATAGCTTTTACTGTACATATAAAAACTGAAAACTTGGTTTTTCATTACTTGTTCATCAGTGTAATTGAAGTTGGAAAGTGAAGACTTTCAACAAGAATATGGCCCACAAATTTTTTTTTCTTTGACAAAAGGTATGACCATGGTTTCACAAGATTATATAAAATGTTCCCCATTGCCAACCAACAAAACTCCCATGGTAATCAAACTCAGAACAAAGAAATACATATTTGTCAGAAATAATATATAAGTGAAAATCAATCAGCATGCAATTAAGATAGCAGTCTTTTTAAAGGCCAGAACCCGAATATCCACCACAAAACCCACGCTATAAGAAAAAGAATTTATAGAATATTAAGAAGGAAAGAAAAATTACAAGGATCAGGGTGAGTGAAAATTGATCTGATTGCAAGTAGCACTTTAGTAATTGTAAGAGCTGGACTCCATTTACTCTTCAGGATGTCCAACCTAAGGTTGCCGGCAGAATCAACATTGCAATGGTAGATACGAGTTTTGAACACTACCTGTAAAATAATCTTAATAAGTAAAAGAACGAACATAGAAAGTGGAGCATCAAAACACATTACTCCTTTCACCATCACCAAAAATATGCTTGCAAGCAGTTGTGCTTATGTTTCAATCTTCCTTGATATGTCTTAGAGTCAACTAATGATGCAATGGTTGGAAATGTATAAGTTTGCAGTCAAAGGACTTAAAATCTAACAGGAAAATTCATTATATTATTAACAGCACCTTGGCTATGTCACAACTATATTTGATGCTTAAAACATTTTGTTGGATCCATGGGTGTAAACTATAAACAAAGGTCCATTGAACTGCTATAATTACATTTCAGAAAAGGAGTTCCTTTTAATTCTTCAATGTTCCATCTTAATGAGTTATCTTCAGTTTTCTCACTTGCTGTCTTTTGATGTAACTAGAAATGCAGGTCTTTGACAGACTAATTATCACAGAGGAGCACACATAAGTTCTAGGACTGCTATTTTTTAATCCAGCTAGGCATCACAATGGTGCCACAGCCCACAGGGTCCAACATCACCTGATTACTTCGGTAGAGATATAAATGGAACCCTTATGCTCTTGAGCTTCAACATAAATTTGTTAAAGATTGACTCCTATCTAATTCTAATCTTTCAATTGAGCTCACCGAGAACCATTAATCTCACGTCTAAGATGAAAAACTCAGCAGATACATATATATGTATAGCAATCAACTAGTTGGATGTAAATGCACATACCTGCGGAGGATTAAATGGATAATCAATTGGAAAAATTAGGTCAATGAAAAATATTCCTCCTTGGTATGGCGTCCCTACAAAACAAATGAAGCATAACATGAATGAAACCCTATAACATGGAAAAATAGGCAAAGCTGAAAAGAGAATCCCAGTATGATGAAGAACAAGCGACCACATCCTAGAGGGCTGTTTAACAAGGAGCGTGTTCAAATAAGACCTTCAATTTTATAATCTCCAATTTCATTGCTAGAACCAAAAGTTGAAACTTATTCATAATCCAAGCAAACAACATCCAAGTTACGAGGAAAATAAAAAAGACAGTTCGATAAATGACAGCTAATTTAGACAAATTAAGCTCGGCAGGAATAGCAAATGGAAGTTTCAAAAAGCAGAATCCTGAAGACATACTCAGTTAAACTAAAGTAGAGAGCTTTATAAGGATTAAGAACAAAAAACAAGAGTTGAGAGCTTTATACAGATTAAGAAGGAAAAAAAAAAAGCAACATGACCCATTACTCAAAAAGACAAGAAAAGTAGTGTGAAGTCGGAAATAACCTGGAGGCCCGATGAAGGTGGAGATCCAATGGTAAAGATTATCACCTTTGGGTCCAGCAGAGCAATCAGGAGGTGGGTCCAAGTTAAGTCCAGCCATTTCTCGTTGTATTCTTTTCCCTGATGATGAAACTGATGTTGGTGATACCCAGGAACTTGTTGCTGTTGCTGATGATCCTCCTCCTCCTCCCGCTCCACCTCCTGCCATTGAGAAGCCTCCTTGGCTATTCATCTAACCATAAGAAACCTGACACTTCACGAGGGGTGCAGGTATGGAGAAGCAGGGCAGAGGATTTTGTGAGGTAACGAATAGCCGACAGGTCGTTAAATGGTTGCTTTGATAGAAGAAGGGAAGGGGTTCCAAAAGTGTTTCTACTGTAGCACCAGCCACAGAGACATTTCAGTATTCCAACTCGTTCAAATAACAAATAGGATATTAAGATTTTATTTTTATTTTTATTTTTATTTTTATTTTATATGAACGGTGAAAATACTAAATTATTTTTGATGATAAAATTGCGTGCCTTTATACTAAGGTATTATCAGTTTTATATAATCTAGGTTACAGTTAAATTACTAAAAAAAATTAAAATTTTCGGTCAAGGGAGATTTATATCTTGTTAAATTATTATTTTTTTCTATTTTATTAAGGGTATTATTGTATTTTAAAGGAATAAAACAATATTAAATTTAAAAAAATGTTGGTGGGTTCGGCATCTCCCGGCCTGATCATCCGTCGTGTGGTTAGATGCATCTTTACATCCCTTTTCAACACGTGAGTGGTTTATCATATGTGGTTTCCTTTCACTGTAATCTTGCAATTTCAATTTGTAATATATTATGCTTTTTTGGTCCTTATTTTTTTTACTGGACTCTTTTTTAATAAAAAAAAATTAGTTTTACTCTTTAATTCAAGTTTATTTTGTGTTATTGATTTTAATTTAATCCTTAATTTTTTTTGTTGGAGTTAGTTTTCTTTTCAATTAAACAAAAAATGTGTCTTTTTTTTTCATTTAATTTCTTTATTTTATTCTTTGCCCTTTTGTACAGGGTTTTTTTTTTCAGTACTTTCAATTTTAATTTTTCAAATATTATTTTTCTTAAATTTTTCATAAATGCTTTATCGGTCTTAATATGGCCTTTCAATTCAAGTTCATGCTGTGTAATAGTTTTTAAAAATATTTTTTTATTTTAAAAAATATTTTTAACATTAATTCATTAAAAAATATATAAACATAAAAAAATTAAGTTCAGATAAAAAATAAAAGTAATCATTTTCTTTTAAAAAAACTTTTTAAACACAATGCCTGTTCCTTCATCTTATGCTTCGATAGTTGAGACAACCTAATCATCATTCTCTTTAAAAGAAAATTAGTCAACTTTCATTACAGCAAAACTACCCTTCAAAATGATTTGTCAATGTCTATGCACACCAAATCCTCATCAAATCAATCTGAAATGTAATGAGAATTCTTTATGCTTTTTGACGGGTTGTATGTGAATCAAGGCAACAACGGTTACATAAAATTTTGGCGACTCCATATACTGAAGGAGAATATATCAAGGCCAGTAGGGTAAACATTGATTCACAACAAGCTGTTTACAGTAATATGACAAAAAGCACAGGCACAGGCCATAGCAGCATAAATCTTGCAATACATTAAGCATTTCAAAATGCCCACAACAGGCTGTCTGAGCTTAATATTCAGAAACAGAACAAAACATGGTGACAGTTAATTCTTTGAGCGCATTTAAAAAACCTGGACAGCTGAATCACTCTCAAATATCACGATCCTGCATGTCCTTCACAGCTTTTTCGATTGCCGGTATATTCTTCCTCAAGGCCGACCATTGTTCCTCGTTTAAGCTTATTCCTGGGAGGAGAGAACAAGAAAAGGTTGAGCAAAACCTTCATATATTAGCAGCATGAAAACACAACTCAGCTTAATGCTTTAAATAAACAAAAGAGTTAATCAAAATGGGTTGGCTTACATGCATACATTCACACAAGCGTGCACAGATAAAAAGAGACTACTGACCATAATCCAATGAGGCAGAATATCAAAAGGCTTTATTGTAACAGTCTTCAATGACAGTTGTCAATTTTGTCACTAATTTTATCTTAGATGCAGGAGTTTTATGTGTTTCCAAATGAAATCTTTCCAATCCACACTTATGATAAAACTGGCTCTTGGATAAAGTGCAAAAGGCCTTGCACCAATTCCAGTAAACACTCATAATGCTAAGTTGTACTCTTGGATTCTTCCTCCTTTTATTCTGAAACACGCATAATATCAAGTCTGCGAGGTTTTATTTCAATGTCATTCCCATTTTCTCTGAATTGCCTCTATGTTTGATTAACATGAAAAGAATAGTAATCTCCTGAAGATTGGACTTGGTGTAATTATTGCTCTCAGGCAAATCACGTTGCATTGAGTAAATTTCTTAAAGAAGGATGCAGGACACTTCACTACACCGGAATCAAAGTCTAAGCATATCCAAATCCCTTAAGTTTCCAGTGTAAAGCATAGAACTGTACGAGACATCATACAAAACCACACGGATGGAATGACTGCAAGCATCAAACATTAATCTAACACCAGAAGATCTGCTGAGAGAAAATCACTCGTAGATAAAAGATATTATAAAAGGGGTTCAAAATAGCGTGGTGTCAAGATGCCCAAAACCAGATTGCTCGAGTGATAAAACAAGATTTGACATTGACTACCGCACAGCTCAGCCAGAGAAAATGGCTGCCCCTCACAAAATTAACCAAATAATCCTTTAAGCAGAAGGATTGAAAAACCGAGCATCTATAACTAACATCTTAATTTATAACTTCTTTCAGCCTATACAATGATAAACCAATGACTAATCCACCAAACTCGGAGAATGGGACAGTCATGACTATGATCATAAAAAATTTCAATTTAACTAGAAAAAAATCCTTCAAATCCACAACTTGAGTACAAACCAGTCTTTTTTGGCATCAATGCAAGAAACCCACATCGAGAGACACAAAACTAAAACAAAATATATTTAAAAAAAAAAAAAAAAACAGAAACAAAGCAGCATATAACATTTCGAAGAAAAAAAATCCAGAATTTAATAGATAACCTACCTTTAGCAGTAGGCCTTTCTGCTCCACCGTCATAGTAATACTCCCTTATTGACACCAGATTTGCTCCTCTGAAATTCTGTATCGTCACTTTTCTCTTAGCTGACAACTGGATTAACAAAACCAGCAAAAAGAAGCATTCAAAATTCAATAACAAACCTAACCTCTGTAAATAAAAGTTTCCAAAGCTATAACCAAAAAGGAGGGAGAAGGGGTTAGGGATTGGCACTAACCCTGCAAATGACAAGATTACCCTCGTCATCATACTCTTGCTCCTGCTTGCCAGTTTCTTCTTCATCGTCTTCTTGTTTGGCCTTTTGTTCTTCAAGGTAAGAATTAACGACGTGTCTGACATAAGCCTTGTACTCAGATTTATCAAGGTCAAGGTCAAGTTTGTTGGATGCTAACCTACGAATCTGATGTTCAGTTGTAGTTTCCATGTCAGATTCTTCCAAGATTTCTCGTACTGTTTCTTTGATTTGCATTCTGAGTTTGTGTTCCATGTTTTCTTTCCTTTCTATTTAGGGTTTTAAGGATTCTTATTCTGACACTGAATGGAAATAAAAATCTAACACAGAAGGAGTGAGGGAGGATAGACAGACAGGTATCGATTCTCTAACACTAGTGATAGCGCGTGATTAATAGGGGCTCACTGTTTCATGCTTTCGGTTTTAATTTAAAGGTTGTTTGTTTTCATGTTTCAACGAATTTTTTTAAATATCTTTTTTATTTGTTTGAGATCATTTTTTAAATTATTTTAATATATTACTATTCAAAAAATAAAAAATATATTATTTTAAATTATTATCGTCACCAAACTTTCAAACACCTCTTTAGCCGGTGACATTTCGTAACTAACAAGTGGATCAAGAACAATTATATATATTTATATATAATATTTAGGAAACACTGTTATTTTCTTTAAAAAAAAAAACAAGATATAAGTGATTGATTTGAATAGGTTTAATAAATTTAATTAATTTAATAATATAATTAAAAAATATTCATAGTAAATAAAATAATAAAGAAATGGCAAAATTAACGACAAAAAATAAATTATTAATATCATCCTCGTAAAAGAGAGAAAAAAAATATGTTGAAAACTTATTGTTACTTTGCCAATATAACATCATCACCACAGATATATTTTATTATTCTGAGCTGCTAATGGATGAATTGATTTGTTGAACTCTAGACAATCCATGAAGGCTTCATTCTAACATAATTACACTTAGGAAGTGAGAAGATTTTCCGGAATGTCACGTTAAGAGAATTATTTAGTGACATGGAGGGCTGAATAAGTAGAGAGATCTTTCAAAAGTTGTACACAGTGGAATCAAATGCGATGAACATCAAAGTTTCTGGTGCTGCCTAAGGATGTAAAACAGATCAGAAGAAATGAAGGGCAGAACAGCATCAATCTGAGAATTCAAGAAAATGTTCTTCTCTTTTCGATGGGGCAGAAGGTTAGAAAGGATCACGTACAAAGCCACAGCCCATGGTCCCAACTCCCAGCAGATATAAATCTCAACCTGTTCTCCATTGCCGGTCAAGCAATGTTCAAGTCCATCTCTTTCCAAAGTGTTACCTCCTCAATCTCCTTGGATCTTGCCTTTTCTTCCTGCAATATGTGGCATGATACTGATACTACATATTCTATAACTAGATTGGTATATCACTACTGATACTACATATTCTATAACTAGATTGGTATATCACTACTGATACTACATATTCTATAACTACATATTCTACATATTCTAGTTATAGAATTGGAACAAACGCTACAAAGGTGATCATGAAAATGAGCTTACAACGTTCGGAGCATAAGATGGATAGCAAGAACAGGATGAGAAGCATACATAGAATATGCATTCCATACATTTATACTCAAATACCATTCAGTAACCCAATTAGCTATAGTACAGTTTCGGTTTGTTAAACCAGCTGTAAATGTGCACATCGAAGACGAACATCTACGAAGCGCTTTATGACCTCCAGGATCAGATAAGTGAAATAGAGAGGAATTTGTAAGATTTTTCTGCATTTTGATACTTAGATAAATTGTGATCTCTCAGATCCCATTTTGTCTAGAAGAAGAAGAGGAATGGAGAGAAAAGAGACTGCATGCTGAATGGATTGTATTTTTTATTATGCTTCACTATGATGCAAAAAGGCTTTTATCATCAAAACAATTTATTATTCCCATTCTCTCATAAATTAAAATTGCCAACCATAATATGCAACGAAGAAAGCATATGACATTGGAGAACTCTTTTGCAAGCGACAGAGACAATTCACTCAACAATTACTTCTAGATGCCAGCATAACTTTACATGGACACAATTGCCCGTTGGTCTGTATCTGGATTATAGTTCTATATGAAAATAGGCTTGACTGTACATGTAGTAGCTGAAAATCACACTTGTCTAGCTCATCTAAAAATAAGCATAAAATCCAAGACAGCTTGCTTAGGTAAAATTTCAGGAAATAACAATAGCAGGATGCACAATTTCTTAGCTAAAACTGTGCACAAATTTACCTGGTCTCACCCTCACCAATGATCCCTACAGGAGTTTCTTTCTGCTCCCTTCCAAATGCTACCTCATCCATGCTTTGGCCTTGTCGCCTGTACCTGCCACCAGATGCTAAAAATCCAGGACAAGGCCTGTAAGCCTTTATTGGCCACCAACCGAATCCAGGAACGGTTGCAATCCCACCTTGAATTCTTCCATCTCCATTGCATCCCTTCTCTATTTCCTCTCTCCCACAACCCTTACAGCCACTGTAGAAAAAGAATGTCCATTAACCTCCTCTGAGGCAAGCAAAAAGAGAGCATTCTAGACTGAAAAATATGTCAAAAGACTCAAAACCATAGTCATATATAACATTCATTAGAGTTTCTTCCATGAGCAAAGCTTTAAAAACTTCTTTCACCGGCCCAAAGAATCGATTTCTTCTACTAAGAATGGGGACTTCTGTCGAACATTTTTGCGCAATATAATCCCACCCTTCTCCAAAAACCTTAAACCCACAGTAAATTATTAGTAGGCATATTATATGCTGTCTCACAGTGAGATAGCATGTACTACAAGAACTGAAATCCATGCTTTACAGCTCCCTGTAACCCCCCTCTTGCACAGCTAACAAATTCTCCCCAGCGTTACTTCTATGTTGCCTCTCACAACAACAGTATGGATTGAAAAATTGAACTGGACATCTCAAGTACAATAATTTATGGTGAACTTTGTGTCTCACTAAATAAATGAATGATTAACATGTGAGCTACTCTTCTGAGTTCCTCATCCACAACTATAACCTATTACAAATTGTTCATTCAACTGAGCTAACCTATTCCTTAATTCTAGAATTCTTGGCAGCCAAACAAATGGAAGTGCATAGCTAAAGCATTCATATATAGCTCAACTGTAAAAAAGAAGAGATGGGAAGTACCTGAGAGGGAGCTTGTCAACATCTTCGGTGGTAGGAAGAGCATCTGATGAGGGAGGAGGAGGACCATCCTCTGCAACAGAAGTCGAAGAGGTTGAGGAAGAACAAAGAGGGAAGATGACGGGCTTAGATGGGCACTTGATGAGAGTTGTTGCAGAGCCATGAAACAACGAGTTGTTGTAAGTATACGAGCGTCGAGGGCAAAGAGTTTGGCGAGGTGTTGGAACTGAGACAAGAGCTATTGCCATTCTCTTTCCCTATCCTCTCTGCAACTGTGCGCGCGTGAAGGGGGAGAGGAATGAATGATAGCCACTAAAAAAATAGGTTCCACCGAGATTTGAACTCGGGTTACTGGATTCAGAGTCCAATGTCCTGACCACTAGACCATGGAACCTTACGCGGATTCAAATCTAACTTTTTGTTTATTTATATAAAATTATCCTAAGCCCCTCTATTCTCTCCCCCCTTCTTTTGTTTTTTCACCAATCTCAAGTTTTCAAGTGTCCATTTGGCATCCAAGATGATTTTTTTTCTTCAGAGAAACCAAATCAAACTCATTTAATAATCTATGTGATCTATACTCTGTGTGTGTGTGTGTGTGTGTGTGTGTGTACTAGCTTATTTAGAGAAATCTATTTTAATTTCTTTCTATTTTCTTTTTCTCTGATATCCTTTACAAAATTATAAGATAAGTTTATTATTTGCAACATTTATTCTGATACACCGAAAACTGTATAAGAAAAATCCTAGTTTTTCTGGGAGAGTTTTAAAATGGACAAAATTTGGTCCATGAAATTCCCTTGTTTTCTTCCCGAGAAAAAAATATATTTTACAATACAAAATCCCAAAATCACAGGCACACATCACAGTGTAAAGTGTCCATCTTTGTTAGCACGACACTTATTTCCTTGGCCTTCAATTGCCACCCTTTACACCAATAGTCATCCCTTAGCTTGATTCCTGCGCCAGCTTTCTTGACCTTCTCTAGCTAATAACCATCAGTTTCTCAAAGCCAAAAACTCCATCAATAGCACAGGGTGCTATGACCCCTCCATCACTATATTTATATTTACTCTTCTTGATGCGATTATTTAATTTACATAAACCTAAATTACATGAACAATCCTACATCCAGGCTATTTCTTGGGCGACTGTTAACCTGCTACCTTTTCGAATGGCTGGCATACTGGAAAAGCAGAGAAAGTAGTCGTCTGCACTAACCACCTAGCACGATTAAGGCAAGGCGATATTGAAAATTTGAGTTGGCCCAAATCTGACTCTGCCAGAACAGAAATGCATAACATATTGACTCAACCGGAAAAGTAGACACAAAGAAAGCACAACATCAATTTTTCTCATGTTGGCCTTGCGCAGCATGCGGCGTGTGGTGCCATTGAAAACATGAAAATACAAAATAAAATAATTGTAAACATTAAAGCGGGGGGGGGGGGGGGGGGGGGGTCCCTTCTCAAAAAGAAAAAAATGCTGAGGTGGAACGCAATCATAATAAATCACTAAGCAGGCACTCATCTCCGAAGTCAACATAGTTGACTTCCACATCTTCTGGCAGTTCCACCGTTAAGAACCTCCCCGCTTCATGTTCCAGCACAGAGAGATAATCTCGGGCTTCATTTCTCATTTTGTCCTTCAATTACTTTCTCCAATGGGTACACTGTACAAGCACCACTTTCCAATCGATGTATGTATATGTTATCCGCGTCTATGAATGAATTACAGAACCAGAAACCGAGAGAATAACAGGATGGCGGGGGGGAAATGACCTCTTTACCACAAAGCAACCAAAACTGAGGCTGGAAAAACTGAAAGTGAGTTCATAAAGAAAATTCAAGAAACTTGCTCTTGCTAATAAATACCGCTATTTTGCAACTAGTATTTAAGTTATCACTTGGTATCATTTCTCTGTTCTCTCCATTTATGCATGCATAAGCTGCTGGTCCACCTCCCCATCGAGGACCATCACCGAACAGTGATGATGCACCAGGTACCACCGTCCATTGAGGAACTCAAAGACATTAGTTACGTTGAATGGCCCATTGTCCATCTCAACAACGTACATTTTCATGGTAACCCAAGCCATGTCAGTCAGCACACGAGCCCTTACATCACGAACCTGGAACTCCAATCCTTGCTCCCAATTAAATGCAAACAGCCAACTCTGTATTACAGCATTATACCTGTGGGTCAAGTATGACTCAGCTCTAAGTTCAGTTCAATCAAACATTAAAAACAAACGAGTTTTTAAATACAGCATACAATGGTTTTACAGAAGTTGCAAATCCAAGCAAGGCAGCAGTACAGGCAGCTTCAGAATGTCATCACATAATAAGTCATACATGAAGATATCGACCCTGGTCTATTTTCTCCCTTTCTGGAATAGAGTCTTCTGCTATTACTTCCCTTTTTATTTTATAAAAAAAATCCAACGATCCAAGGAACTTAAATTTCCAAATATGACAAAATTACCAACATAGATAACATGACTATTTTGATTGCCATTTCATCTAGTTGGAAGCAGCACCATGTGATTAAGGAATAAAAATTCCTATGATCTCTCTCCTAAAAGCAAACCATCACCAGAAATGTTTCATTAATTGATAAACATAATACTCCAACCAGTACACTTGCGTCAGAGGTGATTCACTCATACTATATAAGAAGTCATCCTCGAAACATCAATCACCTCTTTCTTATTTCCACGACAGCAGAAGTCACAAAGGAAAATTAATTTTGGGATCTAATAAACTACTCATTCCTGAACATTTAGTTATTTTGAAATTTAATTCCCTACATTACTTAACAAATAGGAAGACATAACCTCACCACTCATCTGCTTTTCCAGTGTATGCAAGTACTTCTCTAACATTACAAAGTTCTTCATATCTGCTCTACCAAGCACATACTCCCCCATCTAACAAATTCTAAACAAGATTCTTGTAGCCCAAGCTAGCAGAGCTATCGTTTCATCACATAATGAAAACATACTAAACACACTTCTAAATTCATAACTAAGATACGCATCTTAAGGATGCATGCCTTTCAATTCAAAAAATAATTGTATAATGATAGAATTCAAATCACCACTGAATTTCCATCTAGCAATGTTTCATCATGACCCATACAAATTGGCTACAAGACAATCATCACCCTATATACATCCTCGGCTCCCCAAATGCATTGACCAGGATAAAAGTCTTCAAATTACAATGTCCTAGCTGTGAAAAAACAGCATCTATTAGGAAGTCTCCATGCCTAGTATTTTTCCAATTAACAGCATGACTGAGAACAAACATCTAAGGGGCATGTCACTAAAAACAGCAGGACCGTTGTAAAATATTTTATTGTTGCCGCAGGAAAACGTAAATTTAATCTCATTAGCTAAAGTAAAGTTTTATAATCATACCCTGAAAAATTTTCCCCAGATGCATGGGTGCACTTCACATAATCTGCATTGAGCCATAATTGACTCATTGCTTGAACAGATCTTTCTCTAATGATGTTAAAGAATTCTGTATTGGCATTCACAATTGCTCTTGTAGCCGCATAGTACGCCTTCCACCCGTTAACAGGTGTCACGGTATCTTGTTCCAGTGTAAAATCCTAACACAGGAAGCGCAAAAGAGAAAAATCAATACACACACCACAACAGGAAAAACCCAGAGAAGTCAAAACTCAAAAGGAACTACTGAAAAAAGGAAGCAGAGAAAGAAAACACATCTATATGTCTGAATCCACATTTAGAACCAAGTAAATCCATCATAATAAAGAGAAATTTAAACTCAAGGACATCAAAACTAAGGGAAACAAAAACGACACAGAATAACTTTCAGAATTCTAGGAAAGATTGAGAAATCCTATACTGCCCTATTATCCAGGTTCGGGGATTCTTAATTCTCTGGATTCTTCAAGAGAGAAAACGAGGTTTGGAGACAACGATGATCTTACTTGCAAAAAAAATTATTGCCTTAAAGTATTTCCATCCAGAACCCTCCTAGTTTACAGAACATAAGAAGATCCTGCAACTAAAAAACCTTACATTATCACTGTTAATGGGCGTCACGATTAACAACCATTCCCTAATCCTCCAGATTTCACATTCCCCACAATTATCCAACTTAAAAACAGTTAACAGCAACCACAGCACCAATGGTAATAAAAAGAATCTACAATCACTAATAAAATGAACCCAAACATAAAAAAAAATCTCAAAATAACAACAAAAACAAAACAAATACCTTATGATACAGCGCCTTCCACGCATTATCATCATTAGCAGCTTTCCGCATAAGCGAATTAGTCATCGACAATCTACACAAACTCGGATAATCCAAATAACTAAGCGCGTGTGTCGTAATCTCCGGAACTAACTGCTCCATCATCGACGCTCCGGTCTGCTTTTCCACCACCATCTCCTCCGCCTCACCGCCACCGTTCAAGTAATTCTCCTCCGCCGTAAGAGAATCCGTACTATTACCACTTCCAATTTCACCGTTACAAGAGCAGCAACACCTGCAGGTTATCGTTTTGGTTGCTGCTGCTGTTGGCGTGGAGGAATGGACGGTGAGATTCGGTTTGGGTGATTTTGGTCTGAGAGTGAGGAGAGCGAGCAAGAGAGAGAGGAAAGTAAGAGATGAGGCTATGAGGAAAGATTGAGAGAGAGTGAAATCGAAGGCAGTAATCTCCATTTACAAGACATGAAAGCGAGTAAGATTTCACAAACGAAGAACATGAAACCCTAGTTTTAAAAAAAGCTGAGCCGTTTTATTGAGAGGGTGGTGTCGTTTTGTGTTTTCCGGGAAAGAAACCCTAGAAGAAAATCGGTCGCCGAGTTTTTTGGTTGCAGGCGAGAGGGGGGAGAGGGAGGGAGTTTGTTGTGAGTTGCGAGTCGTGACTCGTGTGAGTCTAACTGACTGGAGAGGACTCGAACGTGTGGGAGTGGGTGTGTTACTAATGGTATATCAGTAAATAATAGTAAATTCAAATAATATTTTTGTATTTCCATTTTCTGATTGACTTTTTTTTTGCGTGTGCTGTCTGTGTTAAAGGGTAATTTTTAATTTATCCCTGTGAGGATTTAGGGGCTTCTCAATTTGTCCTGTTTGTATCAATTACTCCCTGAACGTTTATCGAACTTTTAATTTTCTCCTTCTATCCATTAATCTAACTAACAGGATCGATGATGCAGCATTTTTTATATTTCAAATGACCCCCTGGAGTTCAATAAAATCTCATTCAGATGCCCAGGCTTCAATCATATTAAAATTCATAATATAGAACCCGAAATAGACACAATTGTTAAGTATTGCTTATACGGTTAATTGATTTGTTTCCATAATTAGGTGACGTTTTAGTCATTAATTCAATATTGATAATTATGAAATTAAATAATTCAAATTAAACTTATTAGGATGTGCCTAAAGGGAAGATGTTAGAAAAAGGCCTTACTAGTATTTTTTATAATAAAATTCATGTTTTACTTCTTTTTTAAGAGAGCTATTCTATAAAAAGATACATGTTAATTTTGTATTAGCTCATTATGTTTTTATTTGAATAACATCCTTTTGGATTTGAATCTATATTATATGCAAGGGCAAGACTTATTGGACCTCTAGTCTAGTTAAATTAATAATACAATTCTAGTACAATATGTCACGCACCAATTGATCCAATAATATTTCTTATCATAAAAAAATATAGTTGTCATATAAATAAAATACACTTGTATGGAAAACAAATCATGAAATCACGATTATGTGAGTGTCAATTCAAATTAAAATAAATACCTATATGATATAATTATATAATTTGTTTGATATGATCTTTTTTTTATACGAGAAAGCCATTTCTGGAAAACGTATTTTGTAAGCTCATGTGAACAAGTAAAAATTTGATTGTTCTAGATTTTTATAGGCAATACACATCCTGACTCGAACTCTTAAATCTACTGTGCAGATAACTCTATCATTATGTTACATTCGTTAGGGTTGTTTGATATATATATATATATATATATATATATATATATATATATATTAACTAAAATATAAAACACGCTCTGGTTTTACTGTATGAATCCATAGTATAATAACTATTAATTTCAATTGTTGAGAACGAAAAACCAGTTGTTGAGATTGACGAGATGGTCTGAGCGCCGGATTAATCAAAGACGGCGCGGGCTCGAATCCCACTCTCAACATATTTCATTTTAATACTATTAATATATATTGTTGAGAACAAAGAACAAGAAGTTGAAATGGTTAAGATGTTGTAAACACCAGATTAAACAGAGAGACCACACTCTCACCATATTTTTATTTTGCTTGGAAAAGTGATTGATTTTTTTACAAAAAATATATTTTTTTGTCTATAAATATATTAAAATAATGATTATTTTTTAAAAAAATATTTTTAACATTATCACATGAAAATGATCTAGAAATATTAAAAAATATATAATTATTTTTCTTTTTGATTTTGGATAGTTTTATCTATTAGAACTTTTGATTTTTGGTCTATTTTTTATTCTTTTAATAATTTTGGTATGCAAGTTTTTATTTGTTCTGATTTTGTCCTCCAATTGAAATTGATCATATATGCTTAGTTTCATTTCGGTTCTTATTCTTTTAATTTTTTCAGCAATTTAATAATTTTGGTATGCAAGTTTTAATTTGTTCTGATTTTGTCCTTCAATTGAAATTGATCATGTATGCTTAGTTTCATTTTGGTCCTTATTCTTTTATTTTTTTCAGCAATTGCACTATATTGATTTTTTAAAATCACTTTAATGTTTTTTAAGCTTAAAATTTTGATTTATTTCATTTTGGTGCTTATTCTTTTTTTTTTATATTATTTCCTTTGGTCTTTTGGTCTTTTTTGAACAATGTTTATTTTTTTTTGTCCATATTTATGCATTTATGCTTTTAGTTTTTATTTTTAATTTTTTTAGCTTTATATTTTGTTGAGGTTTTATTTTTATTTGGTTCTGTTATGAAATTTTAATTTATGTTTGTTACATTGCATTTTGATTTTAAAAATCTCTTTATTGTTTTTCAGTCTCAAGGTTTTGATTTCTTGCAATTTTATCATTCAATTAGAAATAATTATATATTTTGTTTTCCATTTGGCACTTATTCTCTTAAATTTTTATTTAGTGTTCATTCCTTTCTTTTTCTAATCCTTCTTGGATAATGTTTGTTTTCTGTCCGTATTCATTCATTTATGCTTTAGATTTTTTTTTTGGTTCATTTTTTGTAGGGGTTTCATTTTTATTAGGTTCCGTTTTGAAATTTTAATTTATGTTGGTGATAATTTTAAAATTAATATTGCTCCTTTTTTCCCTTTGTTATTTTTTTTATGTTTTCTGTTATTTTGTCTGATTTTTAGATCAAATGATTTTATTGTTTGAGGAATAATAATGATAATTTTGGTGATTATTTTTTTTTACGGAAATTTAATGATTTTAATTGTCTGAGCAGTAATGTTGATAATAATTTTAACTGTTATAGTAATAAAAATGACGATAACATAAGGATGAATTTTCAATTAATGTTTGTCTTTTTATGGATAGAAAATTAACTACTTATTTTTTTATTTAATTATTGCAGATCTTTTCGTAATTTATATTTTGTTTTTAAATGTGATTTAAATTTTCAGATAATTCAGATTTCAATAATTCATATATCTGAATCTTCTTATTTTTTTAATGATGATGATAATTTTATGTTAGTTATTTCATTGAAACCTACTAAACAAATAAATTTATATCGATTTAAAATTCATATATTTTATAGAAAACCTGCACTCCACAAGAATTCTACACAGATTTATTATTCTGACCAAATTTATATTAAAACAAAAATAAAACACAATTAATATTTTTTTATATTGAAAAAAATATGGTGCCGCCTGCAACGAGACGCGGGAGCATTGACTAGTATATATATATATAATCAATAAGGGAAAACACAACTATTTCATTAGTTGTTTGTTGGATGAGATTATACGTGATGTGATTTGATTAGAGTAAAAAGTCAAAGGTATCACTATAAACCTATTTAAAGAGTTGCACACTTTGTTTGTTTGTGTGGTATATATATATATATATATATAGACACATATATACATGTCTGGAGAAGAAATTGATATAAACATTTGTTCCGGGGGAATTCGATACTAGCCTTATTTTTATTTAAGGGTTGATTTATATTATTTTTGGCGATCATTTTGCAATTTTTTTTTTAAATTGTTACTTTTATATTTTAAAATCATTTTCATATATCAATATTTTTTAGAAAAAAATTAAAAATTAAAAATATTATTTTAATATATAATCTATACCCTTTTATTTTTATATCATCACTTCAAGAACTAATGATCAAAGTGTCCTTAGTATGCAACTCAAATATTAAATTAAAAATGGGATAAAAAATATACGGATGTTTGACACTGTTTTTCAAAATACTATTAAAAAAATTGAAAATTTTTCATTTTTAGTTTTTTTATTTTAGATTAAAAATTTTGATGTTTTTAGATCATTTTCATTTTCATATATAAAAATAACTTTTATAAAATAAAAAAATATTATTTTAATACATTTTTGAATGAAAAATATTTTTAAAAATAAAACACTTTTAAAAATAACCGCAACTCATGTAACTGCTAGTAATTGATGTTATTAATATTACGATAACAAAGTGTTAACATCATTAAGAGAGTAAATATTCCTAGTACTTTTTTTCTTTCAAAAAAAGATATGTCCTGAGTTACATCTCCAGTGGCTGTGATTGAGCTTATTTGTTTTCTCACGCTAAGAATTTCCCGACGCCTATCATCACTGCTTTTAAGTAAAAAATATCATATTGTTTTTGCTCTAGACTGCATCCCTTCTCTTAACTTTCTCTTGTTATTATGCATGAAAGTTGAAGAACCAAAAGGGAAAATGACAATATTCTTCACTATCAAGCCTCTTCATTCAAGATTGAAAAGAGTAGAGACAATAACAACATTCTTTACATTCGTGTAAATGATAAAGTTACAAACAAAGCCAAATATCAACAAAAAGGGCCTGATTTTCTGTAGCTACAAGAAATGCGGTGCCACCTACAGAGCAAGTTAATCGATGTTGTTACAGTAATGTTAATATCGCAACCCCGAAGAATCATTTGCATTAGATGACTGCAATGCTCTGGGGAAAAACTAAAGCTCTACCTACTGGTTCTCAATCTACGACGAAGGGACTAGCTGGAGAGTATTGTAGCGAATATTATCATAGTGCTGCTAACTAGTATCATCATCCAACCTCTGCTGGTTTGGCATGCCTTGTCTGAACTTGCGGCTGCTCCTAAATATTTTGATAATTTTGCAGAAATTATCACGATAGTTGAAAAGCACATGAAGAAAAGACTCACGGTTAGCACGGCGAGTTCTTTACTTTCCAGATTTGCTTGTCCATTTGCAACCTTTTCAATGTCTAATCTGCTGAAAGGAATGAGGGGTTGAAACAAACAGGAAAGCTTGTCAGCCGTCTGAACAAGTGATTAATGGTAAAATTTATTAAGCAAGAGTGAAAGCAACATGATATTAGTAGAGGATTGACAATTTATTGTAGATTATCATCTAGATGGTTAAACGACCTAGAGATTACATCAACAGGGAACAGCATGGCATGTAAGAGGAAATGTTTGATGTATTTTTCCTATGGGAAAACTAAATAGTCTAGGACAGTTTGAATAGATGAGAGATAGCAGACAGTCAGGGAATTTAATATCCAAAAGTATTTGAAAACGAATTTTGACTGTGAGATAGATGTTTCCCACCTTAGCCTTGTATTTTCTCTGACCAACGCATCCATACTAGATGAGACACCGGCTTTCCATGACTGGTACTCCATGAGCACCTTACCCTGAAAATAAAAACCAGACCAATGGTTAGGAAATCACAGAAATTACCTCTTTGAATATTTTGGAAGTTAAGCATTACCGTGTTATCCTTCCATTCCATGAGATCTCTAATTTCTGTTCTTATCTTCTCCACAAGCAATGAAATTCCGGAAAGCTCTTCATGAAGCTTTGGCAGAATATCTCCTTTTCTCTGATTTGTTTCTTTAATATACTCCTCAAGCATAGTTAAACTTAGTTCAAGTGACTTCACCTTTTGCATCAAGATCTTCAGAAGAGTATCACCTGGTTTCCTGCTAATTGGTAGCTGTCTAGCTTCAGTTAATGGATCAGCAATTATGCTTATACTCTCAGAATTTTTCTTCCCATTGGGTTGGGATTGTTGAATATCAGATAGCTTCTCGGTCCCCATACCAGCATTATCGGTCTCATTGCGAACTTTTCCATTACTTTCCTCGCCAGTTATATTTAATTCTGGCTTTAACCGTGGTGCTGCAGTTAAACTAGGCTTTGGCAATTCAATGGGAAGAGGTTCTTCAGATGGCACAAAGAAATCTTCAAGCATCCGCTCAATGGCATCTACTCCATATACCTCGACAACACTCAATGTACAGTAAAATCCTGACCCATAATGACTAAGTAAATTCAACTTCAAATACCTCACCCATTTGGGTTCTGGCAGTTTAAAATCTTGAATGTGCTTGACATTTGCAGCCACGAAATTTCCCAAAGGAATCCAACTTTTGGTTGAATAGTTTAAACTTCCAGATAGTTCAAAATCCTTGAAATTGGAGGAATAATGTTCAAAATTCGCAATTTTAACGACATCAACCAGTGTCTCCTCCGAAAGCTCGATCACAACAAACTTCTCTACCACAGAACAAGGGTTTCTCAGGTACTTATCATGATCCCTCCCCAGTATGTTACATGCTCCTTTAGCCTCCTTATTATACGCAAGCACCTTGGCACCCTTCGTCAAAGAGGCATAGTTATACTCTTTTCCATCGGGTTCAAGCCTATGGGTGATGTTAGGAAGCTGCTTGGGCATAACTTTGCCCTTTTCTTGTCTTATTACGTTCCAGAACTCGTCAAAGTTGAGATAAGTCAAATGCTGAGGTCTCCCCCTCGGTAGTTCTATTGGTTTACCTGTCTTCAGTTCTTCAGGATTCTGCATTTTACGCACTGAGGATCCATAACCTAAAGCACTCAAAATTATTTCTTGTAATCTACTTGTCTCTGGAAGTGCCCACTTCTGATTTCCTAAGTCAGTATGAACTGTAGCATTCTGACTGCTGGTAGACAGATTGACCTCTGGCAGAGATCCATTTGTACCATTATTGCTTCTATTTGCATCATGTGAATATGTATTTGCATCACTAGAAAAAGGTATGCTACAGTTCTCAGGAGTCAAATTCCCTGAAAAATGTATAATCAAATATCAATTGAATATCATGCATAAAAGATGAGCCAATTTGGCACCACTTTTAGTCAAAAATAAAAAATTAAGTCTTCATAGGTTCAAACCATAGATATAAGAGTTAGATGTTAGTTTGACTGTCTTGCATAATTATTTGGTTAATCAAGCAAGTCACGATGAACAATCAGTCACCAAGTTCATTATCTTAGAAACCAAACAGCAGAAACTCAAAAGCCTCAACATTTTCATCAATATTTCCATTCGCTCAATCTTCTAGGCAACCGAACACAGGATAGTGTAAAATTAAGACATATACGTGCATATAAAGACAGAAGAAAAGGGTTTGCTAGAAATACTAAACAAAATGATGGGTTATAACAAAAGGAAAGAAACAATCAAGCATGGAGAACTTTTTTTTAGAAAAAACAGAAATCTCACCTTGATTTTCATGACCAGCACAGAAAAAGAAGAGAAGACCCCAAAGTAAGAGAATCAAAGACAACCGCAGCTCATACGAACTTATCCTTCTTGAATTGTTGCTTCTGTTTTTGTTGTTTAAGAATGAGAATGGTTTTTTCATGCCTCTTCGTCCGCACAGAATCAGGAATGTCTCTCTGGCTGTCTTGCCTCTCGATGCCCTCCTATCCTATCTCCTCTCTGTAGGGATGGGAATAAGTATGGTGGTGGTTTCCGACTTTGCTCCGGATTGTCACGTGAATCCCTTGAGTTTTAAGGATGATGACAAGAAGTCCGATGCGATAAGATCGAACTCCCAATCTCACGGAAACAAGAAACTAACCACTGGCTACCATGGTGCCATCTAAAAGGCACCTAATACGGGGTCTTCTTGTTTACCAAACTGTCTTGCTTTATGTTAGTTCTTCTAAGGGTCACTCACAAGGATAATCTAGGAAGATTCTGACACCTTTACTTTCTAGGGTTTGTTTTTATTTACAACACGGGAAGGAGTGTCAAAACCTACAAATAGGATGACAATACGTGGACAAGTTTAGTGCGTCCGCGTCAACTTAAAAATCATCGAAGTATCTCCTCTGCCTAACCCGATCGTGGAAGGCTTCATCCTATTTATAATTTTATTAGTGTTTGACATTGCATATATATTTTAAAATATTTTTTATTTATAAATATATTAAAATAATATTTATTTTTTAAATTTTAGTTTTAAAAACAACATGTTAAAATAATTTAAAAACATTAACTCAATTTTTTTTTCAAAAATCTGCGACCTATTAGTTGCAAATAATACTTCCAACTTGATCAAGAAGAATATACAGGGGCAGTTTTTCAAGTCTCTAACTCCAGGAAAAAATAACGTTTGCGACTCAATCAAGTGTGCTAGATCTTTAAATATTTTTGGCATGTTTTATGTTACTATTTTTCTTTTTAATTGTGCTAAAAAAAACTCTACCCACAAGCACACCTAGCAAATGAGATATATTGTTTTATAATGCTTAAAAACACTTAGAGGCATAATTTTCCAGCTTGCTAATCAAGAGATTTTTCATCCGAGGGGTCTTGGGAAAATTATTGCTAAGCTGATCTTTGGTGGGAGGTAACCATTAACATCTCCATACACTTCCGCCTTCGCAATTAAAAAGAAAATCCAGTCAATATGTAGCAGGAGCTGTATACATCATATAGAGGCAACCAAGAATTATACTGGAGGCCTTTATCTTCTTTCTTTCTTCTCCAATACATATCTACTTTTGTCTTGATGTTTCCTATACGTGCTGTGGCAGCTTCCCCAGAAAAGAAGGGAGTTGAAGAAGATAACTTCTTTGAAGCATCAATAGACGCCTGAAACTGGTAAAGATTACTCCTTTTTTATGCCCTTTTGCTTAAAAATGAAAAGAAAAAACACATCTTCAAGAGTTGCTCCAATACTTCTCACTCATTAGAACATTGGTATAAGAGTGACCCTGATCAGTTTATTAGTCAAGTGAATTAACAAACATGTTTGGTACTAGCATCAACACATAAACATTGTTTATCTCTAATGTCAATAAAAAAAATAATGATGTCTTTTTTATTATCGGTTGCGCGGGCAATGACACTGACACCAGTACGAAACTAGTCAAATTCAAGATAATTACAAGCATCATCCATTACTAGACGGCAAAATTTCATGGGTCTCACTCGTGTTCTCCTACAGTGGTGAACTGCTGGTGAAGTTGGGGCAATCATGGGTTTCTTCCTTCCGATGTTGTTAGCAAAGCATAATCTACTTCATTCTCTATTTCTTTTTTGAAGAAGGGAAGGGTTCCGGGATTTTCCTCCTCCAGAAGAAGACTTAACCGCGTTTGCGGAGGGTAATTGTTCAAAATATAATCAATTGCTTCTCCACTGATTTCCTTCTGATTAAGAAGAACCTGCAGCGCAAAGTGAACAAAAAATTATCAGTTAGTTTATGTGCAGCCCCCTCTTCCATGCATAACAACGAACACCATTGTGTGTATCTAAATCATGCAAACTGCTTTCTATCGTTTGACAGAATAAAATTTATATATAATACCATAGTTTTCTTATTTTCAGTTCCCATGATGAAGCAGAAAACAGGTTCAAATCCCAGCAAACTTCCATGCCATGCAAATCCAAGTCTCAGAATGCCAACCCATGCCATTTTGAGACGGAAAATCCTTCAGAATCTTACATACCTCGATATTTTGTCAACGTGATATTATTTATACTTCCACTGTTTAATTTCACCGGCGAAGATATTTTATTGATCTTGATGGGAAAAGAAGATGCAGATTATGAAATAACATTATGGCACAAGATGGCATCCATCCAATTCATCATATTTGCAGGCAGTAACAACATTGATCCCTTAATAAACAAAAAATGAATAACTCCTAGAAAAAGAAGCAAAACCAATAATACAGTTTCATTGATACTAGAGCTTTACTTTTTCAACAATGGATAATAAATTTTCAGAGTTGAAGTCCTCAAAATTTTGAAGTCAAGAAAATATGAAACACGAATTGACAGTCCACATTCAGTTACCTTCACAGCTTTGAGCAAAGCTGCATGGTGCCGTTTTAGCAAAGAAACTGTCCTTCCATACATATCACATATCAGCTTCTCAGTCCTTTGGGCAACTTGATCATCCAAATTGAAGTTGATAGGGGGTTCAATCAGGTCATAGTCATCATAAAGCGATCCTTCAAAATCCAGCCGTGGGCCCACGAATCTAACTTTCTTTCTCCAAGGAGGCGGTTCTCCATGTATTACCATTGGATTCTCCAAATTCCATCTGTTGGAAGAACGTGCATTAATGCCAAGTAAGGTGGGAAATCAGATAGTCTAGCAGTGGATCAAGTGACTACATGGTTATAATTTTACGAGCAAGCCAAGATGCATCTGCAAGGTAGGAAACTGATGCCCTTGATGTATCTCGTCCATAAATGACCTCTTCAGCTGCCCTCCCTCCAAGAAAAACCTTCACACAGAAATGAAATCAACAAAAAAGAAACTGACAGAATCCGAGAAGGAAGTCTTAGCCCTAGACTAGACAACGTTAAGTTCACACCTGAAGACGATGCATCAGCTGAGGTAAACGCTCAAACATGTATGATTCATCATCAAGCCGATGAAACACAAGTTGTGATAATGTCTGCACAATCACTCCACACAAATTAGCAGATAGACCCAAACACATACCTACCTAAGATAAATATAATGAGATTGCATCATTAAGACCAGTTCAGTGAAAAAGACAGCTAATGTGGTAAGCATCATATTACATGACAATGGACATATCATGAGATGATAGAACATTTTGAAGGGAGCATCCAGTAAGCGTGCACCTCTACTGGGCATAATGCAACAACACATGCAAGGAAAACTTGGAAAAACTGAAAGAAGAGGACAGGTATTGCGGGGACAGAAAAGGTACCTGACCACGAGGGACAATTGAAATCCGATCACAACACTCAACCTTCGCATTTTCATATCGCCTAAGCAAATGAGACGTCATTGCAACTCCCAATTCAGTAGTGGCTCTACGACACTGCCCCTGATGACCCAACTCTATCCCTACACGCTTTGGTCCAACAGTAAGTCGGTCTACTGCATCATCCATGTCTGACTGAAGAATTGCCGCATGCCCTTGCCTGACCGCCACTAGAGCAGCCTCTTGGACCAGCTGAGCCAATTTTGCTCCGGTCCATCCTGATATTTGCTCACAGAATATCAGACATTTAACTCGAAACAAAACTGAACCCAAAAGAAAATACATACCTGGTAAATTTTTTGCATAAGTAGACAAATCAACAGAATCTGACATTTTAACTTTGCTTGCATGGATTTTCAAAATTTCTGATCTCCCTTTAGCATTAGGAGGTCGAATTCTTATCTGCAAAGAGAAAAAAGAAAGAAGGAAAACAAAATAATAGATTCAGTTAAATACATATTTCCAACTCTATCTGTCATCAGAAACCATATAATGCCATGGGTACTTAAAAGCAGAGCATAAAAACACCTTGCGATCAAAACGACCTGGTCGAAGAAGTGCTGGATCTAACAAGTCCCTACGATTTGTTGCAGCTAAAAATATAACACCTTTTCCAGTGTCAAACCCGTCAAGCTCTATCAAAAGCTGATTCAATGTAGTTTCCCTCTCTTGAGTGGCGGCATTATACAGGTGGTCAGTAGATTCCTTGAAAATCCCTTGACGCCTGATCATAGAATAAATAATCAGAAATCATTTAAAGTTGTCATATTAAGTTTAGGCACGGTCTAAAGAGGTATGTACAAGAATATAAGATCAACAGTTCAATTGACCACAGATACAGTGATAGAGGTTGGATGGTGCAATGTTATGAAGATATGAATTCAACTGGGATAAAACTATGTTATTCAGTTTGAGTAACCAACAAGAACATCCATACCTGGTTGCCAACGCATCAATTTCATCAATGAATATAACTGATGGTTTATTTACCTGTGTGGAAAAAAGACATTCTCAATAATTATTTCAAAGCAGACAGACACTAAGAATTACTGGATGCAAAGACATTCTCAATAATTATTTCCAAGTAGACGGAGACTAAGAATTATTGGATGCATGGAATTATGCCCACAAGCTTTCAGGGACTATACGTTATCAGCACAACTAAAATTGCCAGTTGAAATATTTTCCATAAATAAAATATGGCATATGCACACGACACAAGAATTCTTTACAAATACACAAGTCCAAATATGCATTCCAGAAAAAAATATTTTCCTTGATATCTAAGAGAAGCAATCATGGTTAGAATTACTCTTGTAAGACCATGAAATCTGGACTACCAGACAATGTACAACTATCAACAACAAGGCATGATTAATGATACATTGCAAGTCAATACGGAAGTGTATTTACCTTGGCTCTCTTGAAAAGATCCCTGATACGAGCAGAACCAACACCAACTAAAACTTCAACAAATTCAGATCCAGCCATTTGGTAAAATGGAACTCCAGCTTCACCTGCTATAGCCTTTGCAACCAGGGTCTGCAAAATTATTATAAACCTTTAATTTTATATAGAAAACTTCACCATAAAACTCCCAGACTGGCTGAACAATATTACTAACCTTGCCGCATCCAGGAGCACCTTCCAAAAGTACTCCATGTGGAGGCTTTATTCCCATTTTATCAAACAGTTCTGGATTCTTCAAGTATCTCACTAACTGATTAAAACATTGTTAAAGACCCCGGTAAGCTTCTATAGAACAAAAATGAGAATTTATTCAAAGGGGATTTACGAAAAGATATCCATAAATGACTATCAAGTTGATGTGATAAACATTAATAGACAGAATTCACAAGGAACACATCATTAGTTTAAGAACAAATAGAAGACCTTAAGGTTAAGAGGGTGGTTGAAGGGAGAATATGTGAAACTGATAAGAATAAAATACCTTCATGCTTGGAAAATAAGATGAAGAAAGAAAAACACAACTCATGATAGTTGACAGATGATTTCTGAACCTTCAAGCATAAAACATCAATTGGGTAAAACTTATCAAGCTAATTTCCCAGTAATTTGAGCTTTTGCAAAAACTTGAAACCTTTAAACCATTTCTGTGTCTCCCAGAAAAAAATACAGCTCTAGAAAGGGAAGGGTCCATTAAATGACTCATGAAGCTGATGCCAGCTAGTTTGGCTTCAAGACTTAGTTGAGTTGAGAATGGCCATAAAAAAGTGTAGCAGTTGAGTGCAAGTTCATGAGCAGAACTTCTGCTCAATGGTTTAATACTTGTGGTCAATGTAAAAGACAGTAGATGGTAACTTCCAAGCTTCCTCAATTATCTTCCAGAAAAAAAGATGCCCGAGCTCAATGCAAAACAGACATGGAAAAATTGGTAAGAAAAAAAAGAGCAAATATTTCACAATTCAGTTATTACCATCCAACTATGCAAGCAATCAAGATAGGCTGTGTTAATACCTCTTGAAGTTCCTCTACTGCTTCATCAATCCCAGCCACATCACTAAATTTAACTCCGGTTGAACCCTGAAAGAATATTGAGCTAATGTTAATAAAATTCAAGTACAACTTAATAAGATCAGAGATAAGTGCAGCAGTGCAGTAAATATAAACTAACATCAACACGAGCTTCTGCTTTAGAACGTGAAAAATCAATTCCTTGCCATAAATCCTGCAAAACATAGATGCTAAATCAGCAAAATAGTCATTGAACAAATAAAAAGGTATAAATTCAAAGATTACGAACCCATTGCATATAACATCACAAAATGAGGGGCTGAAGTAACATTTACCCACTTCCTGAAGTTCTTAGGTCTTCTCGAAAGAGTGAAACGGACAAGAAGGACCATGGTTAAAAGCACTAGCATGATTGGTTTTAGCATTTCAATGCTAGCAGAGACACCACCAAAAGTGTAGAATTCAGAAAACTTAGAGACGAGCCCTCCATCACTGAAAATATCAACCACATAATCCCAAACTCCCTCTAAAATACTAAAGATTATACCAAGAAACAGTTTAACAAATGGCTTGGCTATAGGCCATGCGACATATACTGTTGCCACAAAGATAAAACTTGTAACAGCAAATAAAGCAGACGCTAGGAACCCTCCAACAACAACTGCTGCAGCAGCCATCACAGCAGTCACCATTCCAAGCTCTACCATCATTCTGCTAGATATGGAAGATGCCACTGGATGAGGGTACTCTGGCAATTTTCCTACTGAAGACTGCAACAAAGAAGCAGCAGTAAGCAACATACCAGTGAAAAAAGAATCCTCCATCTCCTCAACTTCATGTATCGATGTCCACCACACATGCACAAGGTTCTATGACTGAAGAATACTACTGAAAAGAAATGCCTTAATTATTATGTTTTATGATGTAAACTTCATGTCTTAAATAACTCTGCTAATTATTCAATATATAAATTGAAGAAAGCAAATTTCAAAATGCTTTTTATATCTATGATCTAAACTCCAATCTGACATCTCTACTTCTATTTGGTATAAGACAAATGACTATCCAAGGTTTTGCTTGGGTACATCTATACAAGAATTTGTATCAATTGACCTCATATCCGTTTTTAATTTTAAGCTTTGCAAGCTCACTGTCATGTATCAAATCATTCATGTACCTGAACATGGTTCATCAATGAGACATAACTTTCTCAGAAAAGCTCTCTTCTCAACCTGATAAATATTACAACTAAGGAAACTTTGACAAAATCAATTGAAGAGAAGTTGAAAGCTTAATTACCGCCATTTGCCTCTCTATTTCATAAAATGGACCCGTATACTCCTCCAAAAGTGTTTGAGCTTCATTCTCATATAATCTCATTGCCCTACATCAAATACCACATACCATCAAAACGATGCATAAAAACATCCAACAAGCACCAAATCTTAATGCGAACAAGCAGTCTTAATACCCACCATTTTGTTCTATGCAAACTTTTCTCGCCAGGAATTTCCTTCAAATCAACCACAAAATCCCTATAATCATTTGCGTAAGTACCGATTGTAGCTTCCTTTGATGTTAAAAACTTGACCTTATCACTCTTCATTGCTTTCTTAAAATCTTCAAATCCCATTTTTGGCAATTCTTCCAAATTCCTATCAAACTCCTCTTCTTCAGATAACTTTACACTAAAAACCTGCTCAGGTACATAAAGCTTTCCCTTATACTCCCTCAAAATATCCTTCAAGTACACATCTTTTTCCTCATTTTCAATCTCATTTGCTTCTTTTTTCACCTTGCCTTTCAAATTCAATAACTTCTCCACAAATGCAATAAACCCCACATTTTGTTTCTTGCTCAAATCCTGTTTTTCCTTCAAAGTATAAAACTTGTCACCAATTAAGTATCTGGGTTCAATTTGGCTAGGGTTTTGCTTCAAAACTCTAGTGACAAAATCTTCTTTGTTAGTGTCACCTGGCTTTGCCGTGGAGGCTGAATTCACCTCGCATAAGACCGTGAATGATCGGTGAAGAAATAGGGTTTTTGATCTTAATTTTGGAGGGGATTTTAAGGGGGTTTTATAGGGTTTGGGAAGACAAACCCTGGTAGAGAATAGAGTATCAATGCTAGTCATTTATTTTCAGCTACAACAACTGCATTTTAGGGTTTAAGAAATTAGACCTTTATTGATAGGATTGGGTTTTTTTTGAGGAGTTGAGATGCAATGATTCAGAAGGGCAACTGGTTGATAAAAATTGATAACGACAGTTTAATCCTCAATATATATCAGAACTTTCAGTTTCATCCCAAATAAAAAAGTTTCATCCATGCCGTGTGCTAAACCTGTTCCTGTTTCCTAATGCAAATTTTCAATCCAATGATGCATGGCACAGGCACCTAGATCAATTTTTATTGCTAAAATTAAGATCCAAAATATATTTATAAAAGAATTGGATTAACGTGCATATTCCATTCGCGTGCATATAAAGATAGTTACAAAATCTTCGCTTGCAAGAATGGTAAGCGCTCTTGTTTCTTTTCATGAGCCCGACTTTTTCTAAGAATTAATTTCTTTTAAGCAGTTTTTTTTTTCCCTTCAAAATTATCTAATAAAAGAGTAGCCTTCTAAGTGTCTATTTAGCATTCTACACCTTTTGTGGTTTTTTTTTAAATAATTGTGGTTATATATGTATATATTATTAGCTAAAACTGTTGTACAAAATAAATAAAAACTAGATATCCAAGAATAGAATAAGAGATAGATTATTTTAGCTTCTGCAAAATTAAAATTTTAAACACAATTAAATATATACATATCCATTGAAAAAATATATTATGAAATCATACATGCTATATAGATGTTTATTTGCCTTCTCCCACCTCTTCATCTTCATGTTTATTTACCATCTCTTTGAGCTCTACATCTTTTTATAACTTTTATGTTCACAAGCATTAATATACATTAGACTATAAATAGAAGTATTGTTATATACAAGCACATTTATAAAATTATATTAAATAAAAATACTCTCTTTATTCCTCTAAAATCTATTGTTACCCTAATAGAAATTAGAGTATATTGTTTGCTTCTAAATATGTAGTTTTATAGTAAATAACTATTTATATCCAGCCAAACAACTCTTTTACGTGGTTAGACAAAAATAAAAAAAGCTAACACAGTAAAAATGGTCTGTAAAAAAGAAATGTTTATTTTCATTCGAGCCATCTGTGAAAATTGCGTTGGCCTCCAAGCGACGACTTACATACGAATTGACTTTGTTTCAACTGGCAGTTCCACAGATACAAAACATACAACTACGCATTCATGAAATCAACAGAGAGGAAGCACTGAGCTAATGCCATGCATTTGGAATGATATGCATAACATCATTTCTCACATCCAACGAATTATTTCCAAATGCGCAGCTCTTCTTCGTTTGGGAATTGTCGTCATTGTCTGAAGCTGTTTCAGCATACATCTCCCTTGCTAGAGAGATTTCATCGTTTTTTGGAGTTCTTGTAAAGTGACCGTGGTGATAGAAGAAATCAGTGGATACCTGGGTCCAAAATTCCAGGCAGATACAGTTCTGTAGTTTTGACTGTAATCAATTAGTTGTGTTTGTATTTTCCATCTCCTTCTGCTGTCCAGAGAGACAAGGAGTTCAGATGAAGAACGGGTCATCTCTGGCAAAGCCAGATCGCATGGGCTAGACATTGAGAAAAAAACCTCCTGCTTGAACACATTTTTCATATTTCGGTGCGTACATGAGCCATATCAACAACGACTTGAGTTGGATCCCACAGTTAGAATACTTGGACTGGAGAACAAAAACATGCGGCAGAAGTTCTATGACAAAGGGTTAGTCATACGGAATCACCTTTTCCCTTTTGCTGTGCTGCCTCGACATACTGCTCAGAAAGTTTCTTCACCTTCTCACCTTCCTTGATTAGGAAATTTGCATTTTTCGCATTCAAGTGGTATTTCATAACCTTATCGGTAGTTTTTGCCACAGCCCATCTATACTGTTCGGCATCAATTATGCCACTCTTACAAAGTGGCCTGATGTGCTCTTTGATGTACGCTTCAACCTGTACAGAATCAGAATGACAAGTCAACAGAAGCAGGTTTGCAAGGAAAATAATGGTACACAGATTTGAAAACTTATGCCCTCCGGTGAATTTCATTGCATCCGCAGCAATGTAACACACCTTAATTAAGAAAGAAGTAACTAAATAAAAAGACAATGAAAGAAGAGAAGCTGGGATCAACTTGTACCTTCTTAGAAACAGAATTGGTAATAATGTCACCTTGCTTGTTAGTGTTAATCTTAGAACTATCCTTTTTAGGGCAACTTTCAGCTGTTTGAGAATGGTCACACGAGGTTTCTCCATCATAAGTGTGACCAGCAGCAGAGGTCGCATTATCTTGTCTTGATGAATTATTTTCATTTTCTGCCGAACCTTTGTGCTTAGTTGAAGCCTCAGGGTCAGCCAGCTCATATAGATTTCTAGATGCTTCTTCTGGAAATTTGTTGATCAGAGGCTCCTTGTCTGGACCGTATAGTTCATCACATTCTGCAAGAGAAGGTTCTTCACCTTCTTCGCCAGGTAGAGATTCTGAATCAGCACAAGACCTATTAGTTCCACCCTCCACAGTTGTGCTGATGATGTCTGCTTCAGCATGAATCTTTGATGAGGCGGCAGAGTCCTTGGGTTCTTCATTATTCCCCAAAGTCAAACAACCTTCATGATCCTGAAAATTGTTCAGCATTTCAGATTTATGAGTGGAGAAGACTACTTTCATCCTTGACTCGGCTTCTTCTACTAGCTTGGGGGCTGTCAAAGTAGTGGCTCCAATGTAATCTTCATCTTCTAAATTATACTCAAAATCACCATATATATCAACATCTGGATGAGAATCCATTTCTAATATATTATCAGGCCCTTCTTTGATATGCATTGAGGAATCATCTACTTCATTGGAAACCTCCATTTTATGATGGGGACTACTTGGAGGAGAATCAGATAAGAGTCCCGCATTTCTCAGCGCATTTAAAATTGCAGGATCAGTTGGAAGTTCATCAACAGCTTGTTCTGATCCATCAACAGTGACTGCTGATGGTGAAGAATTTGATACGGTGACTTGATTGGACTTTCTGTCATCTGATTGACGCATTATTTCCTGAGAACAAAGATTCAAATATACTATTTTGCTGTTTGACTTGTCAGCAATCTCCTTCTCGATATTAATTGCATCTGCAACAGCCAACTCTGTTTCTGCAGTTTTGCGAATCTCTGGCAGATTTACTTTCCTCAAGAAGTTCTCTGTTAGTCGGTGAAGTTGTGTCTGTACAACAAGTGATTGGAATTAGCCAAAGTACAGCCAAGCACACAGTTACTTGGTGAAAAATCTGAAAACCATTCAAGTGCGAGCTTAAAAATTAGAGTCTGAGAAATGGAAAAATATATAGAACTTTGTGCGTGTGCATTGGTGTGTGAAACGGCCAAATCGAAGTTAATTTTTGCCAACTCCACAACCCAATTGGATTTTCTAGAAGTGGGAATTTGACTGCTGAAGAATAGGCAACACACAGTTCTGGTGGCCAGGGTAGTGAGTATCAAGAGTAGCAGCAGGTTGATGGTGGCACAGGTATTTGAATGATGACAAACTAAGGAAACAATGATGTGGTCTATCCACATCATACCATCTTTCCAAATGGGCACTTCAAGTTTAAACAGAAAACATAACCTATTTCTGCATATTCTTTTTCTTTTTTCCATAGAAGAGCAAACCTAAAGCATGAATCCAGAAAAGTTTATCGTCCATGCATGACACCAGATTAGTTAAGAAAAAGCAGGCACACAATGCATCGCATACCTGTCTAACTGATACGGGGATTTTATTGTGGCGACCAGATGCTAACACCGGTCTCATGTCTATTGGCAGTTGAGCCTGCTCACAGGAACCAGAGAAGGGAAAAATAAGAAATCAGTAGTAACAGTTTGCAGAATATCATAAGGAATCAAACAGCAAGAAAAAACTGGTTAAGGGGGAAGAGGGGGTACATACGAGTAAAGGATAATTTCCTTTAAGCATTGCACTGTCTTCCTGTTTTTCATCTGCTGCAGTTTTACCTGAAACTGCCTTTTTCCTTGCAAGCACCTCCAAGGCCCATTTTCTTTTATCCATCCTTTTATCATCAGATTGAGCACCTCTTTCCTTCTGTGAATTGACTTTGGAACCTCCACCCGGTTGAGCTTTGCTAGAAGCAGGCTGACAATTTGTGCTGGGAACTTTATCCTTAAACCCCTTATCATGAAGTGAAGGCACAACAAGTTTTGCTGATACTTTATTTGCTTCTGCAGATTTAAGAGTATGATCATCAAGAGATGGCTTCCGAACTTTATCCATTGAAATTTCCTGTGCTTTATTCAGTTCAGTGTTACTTGTAATTGTAGAAGCTAAGAGAGGCTTGATATCATCCTTTCTTGGAAGAACAGATGTGTCTGCTAAATATAATCTGGAAAGAATGGAATTGGTCTCCTGGCATTCATATCCCTGATCCATCTCTGAGCCTTGTGGATTCTTTCTAAGAAGAGTAAGAACTGACTTCAAAGTTGCAATTTTTTCGGGCTTTGTAACCCTCATACAGCGATACTTCCAGAATTCAACATCACAGTCTCGATCCCATGCACGTTTTCTTCTTCCATTAGAATCTCCGTATATTTTCTTTGTCAGATTCTCACGAACTTTACCCTTCTGCAGCAAGGACTTCTTTGCCTTCATAGAAGAAGGGGGCAACTTCTTCACTGGTTCAGCTGTGGATCCTGCTACAGCAGTTCGGAAGGCAGCAAGAAGCTTCGGGTCGAAAAGGTTTTCCCCAATTTCAGCAGAAGATCGGTTACGCACAGCTTCTCTTATTTCTTTTCTAAGTTTTTGAACTACCACAGATGATTCTTTGTCCTCCACAGCTCTTCTCATGATCTTTTTCACTCTCAAGCCCGCTGCATTTTCCCTTTCTTTTGATGATTTATCTGGAGGATTCTGGTGAGTGAGCCCCTTCAAAGTCCTACGACCAACCCCTTTAACAACACTCATTATATCAGAAGTGACATCTTGCTTTTCAAGGGATCGTTTTAATTTGACATCTTTGAAAACTGCTATTTTGGTGGGGCACTTTTGGGAATCTTCTGGAAGAAAAGCACTGTCCTGATCCTTAGGAGTTATTTGCAACTTCCTGCTGACTCTGTTCTTCTTTGCAAGAGCTGCAGCTTCATTATTAGCATTGTCTTCGTTATCATCAGCAGTCTTGTCAGCATCATCACTAATAACCAACAAGGGTTTAAGAAAGGAAAAGGACAAAAATGATCAATAGCACAAACATCTACTGAAAGGAGTGTTCATCTTAAAAGACAAAAGCCAGTGAACAGTATATCAACTACTTATTGTCTGTTTTTTTTACTTTAGTGGTTCTTACTTCTTTTATATTTTTTTGGGACACAAGGAGAGGGAGGGAGGAGGAGGATAATTAAGAGTTACTTTGAGTGAGAGGCACAAAGTCAAACAACACTTGACACCCAATTAGTGAAATGAATGATGTATAAAGCTGAAAACCCTCAATTTCAAGTAAACCTGAAAGTGGCATGCTTTCTCTTCACACCAATAGTTTTCATGGTTTCCTCATTTGCAACTGGTAGAATCTTCTCATCTGAAAAACATTTTAGAAATAGGTCAGTTAATGAAAAACACATCCAAAAGTTGACAAAATGTGAAATAGTTTCCTACAAGAAAGTCATTTAACTTTCCACAGCCAAATAATGGTCTGGATGGATTTCTTTTAATGTTTGAGACAGTCTCTTCAATACCTCTTCTTAGTAAAGATTCTTCAGAAAGACTTCTTTTAATGTTTAAGACAGTCTCTTCAATACCTCTTCTTAGCAAAGATTCTTCAGAAACACTTTGCTGTTGTACTTCAACAGTCCCTTGATCTTCAGTTTCATTGGTCGTAATGTAACCTATTGATAGCACAAAAACATTCTTGCAATTGGACATTCTCAAGCATGCAAAAGAGACAAAACTATCACTTATGTTTTATTGTGTGGATGAAAAGGAAAGATGAACAAATGTATCACATGCATAATTACCAGATGAAGAACAGCCCAAAGATAAACCAAGATGAAGACCTTCACTAGATTCCTTTACAGACATCTTGTTTCTGACAAGGGAATCATTAAACACCTTTGTCAAAGAATTTTTAACATCATCACCGATAATTGGTTCATTCACTGTTCCATCATCACAAATGGTCTTCAACTGGGCAAGCACCAAGGATGTAGAAAGGTGACTGAAGGATGCATCACACGATAAGGACAGTTCAAGTTCCCGTGCCTCCATGGTTGGTTGTACATCAGTCTTTTCACTAGATTGTCTTTCTACCTTGAGTCTATTGCCATCAGGTTTAACTGCATCATCCATCAGGTCCTTGTCAGCTTCAAGGGCTGGTTTATTTGGTTCTTCAGTCCATTTAGTGCCTCCAACCATTGAGACAACAACAGCTGTTTCTCCAGCATCAGCAATAGATACAGTCATCTTTCCAGAAAAAGCAGCCTCAGCCACAGAAAAACTACTACTGTGAGAATTCTCTGAATAACACTGGTTGTTTGGCTTCTGCAGCAAAGCTACATCAGATTTCTGTGGTACATCACCAACTGTACATCTACATCAAACCAAAAACATGATGCATTAAAATTTGACATGGAGGAACCTAGGTTTAAGTAAAAACGGGGTCCAACATTAGAAATCTACATCACAGCATCAAATGTCTGTAGACTAATCATAGAAAGCTTTAATAAAATGATAAAATAAAAGAACATCGCCAGATGCCCACATAACAAAACATTAGAAAGGGTTAATCAAAATCCCTTGCAGGCACTCCACAAGTACTAAAAACCAATTGCAGCATACTCAACTTTCATTTTATTATCAAAACATGCATCTATGTATAGAAGAAGCACATTTCTTCAGAGTACCATAGTTTATAGCTCCAAGCAAAAAGTCATAGGACCTTATTGAGATAGCAAAACATTGCCTTATTAAATAATCAACCTCATAGTTTTACCTCGGGCATAACCATGTATCCTCTGATGTCCCTTCAGCATCAAAACCCACACAAAAAGCATGATACCTGTAGTATGACAAGAAAGCCGTAGGAGAGTTAATTTGTTTCTAGGAGGGCTCTAAACTGTCATACCTAATATGTATCCAGGTTAAATGTTACTTTTGACACTTTTAACAAAGGAAAAAATCAACCAGCTAAAAGTTTCTCTCGCTATAAGCTACATAGTGAAATAGAATTTCTAAACACATCAACCTGCATATAAAATATACCTAAATAATATCACTTAGGTTGTGTTTTTGAGGTTACAGGGGTTGAGTGTTAAGAGTGTAAGAGCTACCAAACAAGGTTAAGGAGGGTTTAATGTTAACCCACTTCAACCCAAAATCAAGCTCAACCTTAGGGATAAAAATTTACCAAATGTCACAAGAATCGCAAGCAATTGAGGTATCAAGATTAGATTCTTCCTCAATATTAGCTGATCCACTTCGAATCTTGCAGCCATCTCCATCCAAGCAGATAACTGCCTACAAAATGATAAAGTGTATAAGAATGATATCATGATTGCAATGACACATGAATTCGAGTTGTATAGAATAAAAACTCCAATTATAAAAAACTGTCTTGGTTTCTGAAATATCACCAACTTTCACAAGAAGTTTTTGTACACAAGAGCATTGAAGTGCTTGGATTGATTCCATTTAATGCTAGGCACTGCCCCCTCACCATAAGCTGATTTGCTACAAACTATGAAGGAAAGGGCCTAGCCAACTGCTGGAAATATTAACTGGACAATTTTATATTGAATGTCTTATTTGGTTTAGAACAAGTATAATCATTTGCATGTAGCATGTAACCTGAAAACAAACAAAGCCCTGGTCTGCAAGCAGAAACCATTTCCAGATGAACACAGCAAATTGTAAAGTAATGGCCTGAACCAACAGCATAAATAGCTTATATACATCTAATGCTACCAGCTTAGAGCATCAACATCTGACATCAACTTTGCAAACTTGATGGCATGGCAAGGTTTGAGCACACAAATGAGATGTAAATTAGCTCACAAGTTCATAAGCCTCAAACAGATTCAGACTTAGATCAGTAATTAGCTCTAAAACCTAAAAATGATACAATATGGATGATAATTACATTTTCATCGATATAGTAGGATGGAAAGGAGAGAGTGTTGTTCTTCCCTTCAATAGACCAATCATCATCTCTGCAGCATAGATAATGGAAACATGAATCAATCACTGCTGAAAAACCTAAACAAAAGCAAATCCTCAGTTCTCAATTGCTGCGAAATATTACCCAGATTATTCATGTCCAAATTAATCTCCAATATGAGGAGCTTCATGTGGATTGCAATTATTTCAATTAGAAAGATCAATTAGACAGAACACAAAGCTACCGTAATATTGTAAGGTTGCAACCAGTGTTGTCAAAAGATGAAAGGCGTTAAAAGGCGCCAAGCCTGTAAAGTGCCCGAGGTGCTAGGCGCTTGCCCAAATGAACCAAGGCGATATACTATAAATTAAAAAATATGTATATGTAATATTATATTATATTATATAAATCTAAAATATATATCTTCCTGATTAAGATTAGACCAAAAGAAAATCAAAAGAAAATATAAAATACCATAACATAGTCATATAAAGTTATATTTTTCACCCTTAAAACAAAATAAGATAATTTAAAGTAGTAAGTAGCCAAATAGATTAAAAAGCAAAATTAAATATCATCATCATTATTCATTAATCTTCAAAAAATCTTCATCCATGCTTTCCTCTCCTTCACAGGAATCCTCCATATCCTTGATTTCATGATTATATTCCAAATTCTCATTTCTCAAACCATATTGCACTTGTAAAAATGTGTTGTTCTCTGACTCCCGCTGTTGAAAAAAGAAAGTGTGGCTGGTGTTTATCTTCTAAGGGTCCTTCATTGTCTGTTTGTCTCCCACTTTAATTTTTTTTCAGGAAAACAATTACCCCAATACATGTTTTTTTATAAAAATACCCGTGTTGTTTCTTGTGGAAATTAAAAAAAAGAAGGATAAATAGATCAAAACATAAATCAGTTGAAAAAAAGAAAAAACAAACAGAAAAGCTAGAACTTCAAGCAGGCACTAGCCTTAACGCCTTGCACGCACTCACAAGGCGCTCGCCTGAGCGGCGCTTCATTGAAATTCAGCTCTTGAGGTTAATAAAGGCATTGCGACCTCGCCTCACCTGGAGCGCCTCTTGACAACACTGGTTGCAGCAACAGTGCTGATTCCCCTAAACTTGAAAAATCATATTTGATTGATTAATAAGAATGCAATGCACATACTACTACTAGTACTACCTGGAAAGTGAGTCCTCGTCAACTTTGTTGCTTCCAATGGTATCATATACCTTCATTAGCAAACAGAAACTGTCCCGCATCAGATTGCACAAGAATTGGATATAGATAGTTTCAAGAAAACTTCTAGAACCATGTAACCTAATAAAGCTACTAAATTCATATCAAACAAAAGATGGATATACACCTCAACTAAAGTTCTCAGGTCATTGGAAAAAACAATTTACTGTAAAATGTGTGTGAGGGTGTGTGGCGGGGGTTTAGAAATCTTCAATCACTCACCGGAACACATGTAATAGACTGAAATTCATTCTGACAGAGTGGACAGAGGTTCGTGATTGTAGCCCAATTGTCAATGCAACCAAAACAAAACCTGAAAGATTCCCATAACAAACCCAAGTGACCACCTTCACTGTGCATTGAATCAGTGCAATTGCATAATCTAACCAAAAATTCGACCAAAGTTCAAAACTTTCATATCTCTCTAGCAAAACAAAATAGTAAGAAAGAAGTTGAATTAATAATAATAAAATAACACGCATACCAGTGATGGCAACAATCAAGAACGCCCCGGTCAATAACAATATCCATGCATATCCCACATCTTTCGCCCTCAAAATTATAAATATCCTGGAATAATATTTAAGTTATTGGCTAACATAATAATAATAATAATAATAATAATAATAATAATAATAATAATAATAATAATAATAATAAAAATAAACAGAATTCTCAGCTCTCAAAACTAGAAAATCCAAAACATAATAGCCAAAACAAAAAAATCACTAAAAAATCGATAATAACATAAACCAGTAAGCTAAAATAAAATGAAACTTACATGAATATTCTCGTCAAGGTCAAGAGGCAATTCTTCTTCTAATATTTCACTTGTAACAAAGTCCACCTCCATTATCATAAAAATCTCGGTAACGATTAAAAAGCCTAAAGAAAAAACCAGAATTTTAAAAATCACGACGCGATTAGATAATAGTAATAACAACATGAATAGTAAGCTAAGGGAACATAAATTAATTGATTAGAAAACATCACTTCGAAGATCAGTGAGTAAGAATGAGTAATCGGAAGGCCAAAATGGGAAATTAGAGAGGAGAGATCACCTGTGAGTGAGAATGAGAATACGCCATTTAAGAAGCAGGGGAGAGAGATAGAGAGATTATTATTATTATTATTACACTTTGAAGGTTTCGCACTAAAAATGTTTTTTTTTATATAGTTCTGTTGACAGCTTGTTCTGAATAGCAAAACGACTATTTGGGCCTAATAGTTCAAAAGTAAGGCTTTTAAGGTCCAGAATTAGAAAGTGGATTGATTATGTAGTAAAAGCCCTAAAACTACTGTTACACTTGCACTCGCACTTGCTAAAAACATAAAGGCATTTTTTTAATAATTGGGGTGTTCGGACCAGTTTGCGCGCACCACAACTAATTTTCAATTTAAAAAAATTAAAATACAAAAACAAACAATCTTGACGTCTATATTCATTTTCAATTTTTTTTTCTTGAATTTCAATATTATTTCCGATTTTTTTTAAAAATAAGTTCTGGTTGCTTCTCTTTTAATAGATTCTTTCAATTAACAAAAAAAATAGTTTTATTTCCTGTTTAGTTTAATTTTTTGATGATATAATTTTTTAAAGTGTTTTATATATATATATATATATATATATATATATATATATGTATGTATGTATGTATGTGATATGCTACATCAAAACAATTTTAAAAAATAAAAATAGGTTAAACCGTATAATCAATTGCACTCCTCCTATTTTTTTCTTTCTTTGACCGTGTTCTTTTTATTTAAAAAACACAGAGAAAAAGTCAAATATATGTTCCTTGCACTCCTTACTATAAACGAGTAAGAACCTGAACTCGTACTGTAGCAAACACAATGAGCGGGTGGTCCCACTGTTAAACAATGGTTTTTGATTGACAGCCTTGAAAATGAACGTCGCCGTGCTGCAGGACCCGTGGTGTGCAGCCGTGTATGGTGGCGTCACAAGAGGAACAAACGTTGAATATAGAATGCGCCATGTTTTTTTAATCTTTTTTCAAATAAGGAAATGAATAGCCAGAAGAAACAAGCTTCTGTGAACGCAGAAAGTTCATTTGTAACTCTTTTTTTATTGTAGAAGAAGCAACTTCCTCCCCAGGTAAAGATATCCAGCTCCCCGCACGGCAGTTCTTGATATTTTTTTCTCCCTCTGTGTTCATTGCTACATGTGTGTGTGGATAAATGAAAGAGATGAATCTTGAGGGCATAAAACAATCTCAAGTTTGACCCTTTTTTTAATGGGGCTTTCTTCATGCTTTTGCAGTGGAAATTAATTTAGAAAATACTTTAGCTTCAGAGTTTTGAAAGTATGGAATAGTTGTCGGAGGATGAAGATTTTTTTTTTGTTTCATCTCTCTTTTTGTATCCGTGTCCTACTTCTGTAGTTACAGCAACACTAGTAGTATCATTCAGGTACCTTTTTGGACATGTTTTTTTTTTCAAGGTCCAGCGCTTCGCAATTGATGAACTTGAACAATTAAAGGGAATCGATGCCCATTAGGCCATTATTGGCACTGGGTTGCTTAGTGTTTTGGCTTCAAAAAATGTAATCGGCTCTTGATTTTGTTGTGATAGAATTGATTTATTGCTCAACTTTGACTTGTTGGTAAGTTAGATCTGTTGTCCTAAATACTTCTGACACTGGAAATCTGGGTTTTCTGCAAGTAAACATTAGCCTAAGAAAATGCTGAATTGAAAAAAAAAATAGACGCTTAATTGTGAGTCGGAGCAAGAATTTTCTGAGAAAGTTTAGCAAATGATAGCAAAGCCTGCACAGGTCATGCATGGATTGATTAAAATTTGTCTATCATCATGCATAGTTATTGGCTCAAATCAAATGTTCCTGAGATCAGATCAACCCAATCCGATGCTATTGTAAACAAAAGAAAGTGATCTTTTACTTTCCAGCCAAAAGCACAAGAAATCACCCCATTCAAACTAAAATTATGTCTTATTGATTCATGTTTGGTTCTGATGTGGCAGGAAACTTATTATAAAATCCGGGATTTCTGCTTTTATTACATAAAGACTCACTGGGTTCGATTGCGTATAGCTGTTTATCAGAATTATGCATGCCTTCAAAGGCTGTTTCCGCTCGACAAAAACCAGTAAACTACCGCGGGGTGAGGATCCTATCGTACTTGCTTCTGAAACGCCATGTAAGTAGAAAGTTCAAGTGCATATTTTGTCAATATGGATTAACATCTTAAGATCCGATGGTTGAATATTCCACGTATCCCGTTTCACTGAATATGAATACAATGGCCAACTAGATAAAATCTCCCCCCTTCCGTTTCATGCATCCCATCCTCCATTTGCAGCACATTTATGCTGCTGGAGTTTTTTCATGCGTTTAATTCCCAGCTGTAGGGCCTATGATCGATCATAACCTGTCGATCAACATGTCTAGATGTTTGATATTTTCTTATAATGTCTCAGTTACTGTCAACGAAATTGAAGCTTTGCATGATCTATTCAAGAAGCTAAGCAGTACTATAGTTGACGATGATCTTATTCACAAGGTATCTCGATTCAAGTTCATTAAACTGTAACTTTTTCTTGATCATGAGATAATTTTGATCGTCTTCTTTGCACCGTCCAAGTTATGGTTAATCAAAGGCTGAGGATTGATCACAGAGGACTTTTTAGCTTGTTCATTGGATCGTGAAAGATCTTTATAGTAAGTGCTAATCTATCTGTCATTTCTGAGCAGGAAGAATTTCAGCTAGCACTTTTCAGTAATAGCAGTAAGCAGAATCTTTTCTCTAACAGGGTGCGCACCATTTTTATTTTTTTTATATTCTCAATATTGCTTTTTTTAGTTTCCAGTTTGTAACCTGTTGATTTTCTGTGTTCAAATTGCATTATGCATCAGTAATACTGTAGCGGGTCCAAATTTTATAGCATAATTAACATTACATTTGCAATTAGATGAAAAAACCAGTAGATTTTTCTTCATCTACTCTAATGTAATTATGGTAGAGTTTCAACTAAAATATCAGAGCTCCAAATCATCGACAGCACAGCCATAAGATCCTGACATTATCCATCCCTTTGCACTCTCCTGGCAGAGTTTTCTATAATAAAGGAGAATCAATTTTTTTTTAAAGAACATATCATTCCTTTTTTCACATATTTTACACGATTTACATTCCCATTTCCTACACCTATGGCGAAACCCTACTAGCAATGGTGGGGGTTGATTCTCTTTTTAATTTTTCCAATTGATATCCCATGCTTATAACTATCATGCAAACACAACATTATCAAATTACACATTACATATTTTAATCAAAATGTATAAAGTTATGAGCCGATATATTCTTCTCTCATATTAGTCCCATCATAATACTACGCCATCTAGTTTTCAAGCCACCCTAACTTCATCGAGCAGATGATATGTATAATGTGTTTTCCATGCCGACCTTTTGCAGGTGTTTGATCTTTTTGATGCCAAGCATAACGGGGTAATCGAGTTTGGAGAGTTTGTCAGGTCATTAAGTGTATTCCATCCATATGCTTCTGAAGAGGATAAAATTACATGTATGATATAATAGTGTGGATTTCATCTTTTTTGTATAATTCTTGTTTCAATATGATGAGTAATCTATTTCTACAAAAAATCGTTTTGGCCTGTTTCATCACTAATTTGGGAATAATCTCTTTTCAGTTGCTTTCAGATTGTATGATCTACGACAAACTGGCTATATTGAGCGTGTTGAGGTAAGCACCCAGCAACTTTCCCCTTGCCCGCGTTAGCTTTTCAAGAGTATATCATGAAATGTGGTTATTGCTAGAATCATTGCATTGACCAGCTGCTCATTCAAGGTGATTTCTAATGGTTAATGTCAGTGTAGTAACATGAAAGCATCCCTTGTTAAGTTTACAGGGCTGTGATTTCTAATCTTATTTTCGCTTCTTTTCATTCTTTTTCTATTTTTCGACCACTTCACGAGTTTCTCTCATGCTGGAAGTTGAAGGAGATGGTAGTGGCTATTCTGAGTGAATTGGATTCTACACTTACCGATGACGCTGTTGATTCAATTGTGGACAAGGTGTCAAAACTTTCCAACAGCTTATGATTTTCCAAATTTGGTTCAATCTCCTAGACATTGATCTCAGTAAATCGTGTTCATATAGACAATGATTGAAGCAGATTTAAATGGAGATGGCAGAATTGATCCAGAAGAGTGGAATGACTTTGTAACAAAGAACCCATCTCTCCTGAAGAACATGACTCTTCCATATCTAAAGTGAGTCCTCAATATCTCTACATCATCAGTTCAAGTTTTGCTCATCTGTTTCATACTATACCATCGTATAATCTGGATTAATTATAAGCTCCATTCGTCATTTCTCTCTTTCTCCACCTACTTTTTTGAGACTTTTGAGCCTGAAAAAGGAATGAAAGAATATCTCGACAGTGCTGAATTACACATCTGGTTGTCTCATGAAGAATATATGCACAACATTTCCTTTTGTTTTTACCTTTCAAGTATATGACTATACTTCTCTATAACACCCTTTGTTTTCCATTTTCAGGGAATTAACACTAGCATTTCCCAGCTTTGTGCTCCACACCGAAGTGCCAGACTAGAAATAACAGGATGGTATCGAGTTTTATTCCCATAAGGTGCGATAAACATTAACATGGAGATGCGCGCTGGACGAACCTGGGCTGCAAGCACAGTGGAATTATAGTCGAGAGTATCCCTTTCCCGCCACTTTTAACAGGTAGTTTTTGAGCTTGTGATAAGCAAGTTCTGGAGGTTTGTATATTGATGGAACATCCAAAATATAAATGCCATGAAAAACATTTACAGCTAGAATAACATAGATTTCAGTAATATAAATTTGGCTTTAGTTTGTTGCGAGCACTGGTTAAAAAGAACACTTGTATACTCTGCTGGACCAAGCAAACTGAAACATTCCTTTCTTGGCAGCTTTCAAGCACTAAAGAAGAACTAGCTAGAGTCTTAGGGTTTATGGTGTGAGTTTTTATTTGTTTTCGGGAATCTCAAATATTCTGTTAAAAGGATATAAGATTGTCTAGGGTTTATGATTAGATGCTGTTTTTGTGTTTTGAATAATTAATTCAACACCAAGTTGCTGTAAATTATTAGTCATTTAACTATTCAGCTTTTAATGGTAATCGATATGAATCATCAATAAAAAAATCTCTTAAGCCCTTTTACCTTCTAAGAGATAGAAATTGTTATATTTTGAGTGCTAGTTTTTTCTCTTTTGTGTTTTAGGTGTTTTGTATTGTACTTTACTTGCAAAAAATAAAAAGTATAACTTTCTATTTATAAAAAAGGTAAGAACTCTATAATAAAAAATACATCAATTTTCCCCTTAAATAATATCACATATATTATCTTAGGCTAATTTTAAATTTCCATTTATTCAAGTCCTTAATTGATTGTTTTCAAGTTTAGAATCGTAATCTTATATATTAATTACATTATAATCCTCAGTTTTTTAAATATATTTATAAACAAGCCATACTTAATTAATCATCATATTTTAATTTATGATTAATGGTCCTTATATGTGTGATCTATTAGATTTCTTAATAAGTTGATCCAAATATAAATCATAATTTTGAGTAAAATATGATTAAATAAATTAAACAAAATAATTTATTATCAAATCAATAATTGATAAATCTATACTTAAAGATCAAGTACAATGTCTAGCAACTTATCATGATCCTCTAAATATTAGAGAAGTTATAAATTATTTGACTTAATTTTTAGTGATCAATTTATCATTGTAATTATTATCTTTTCATTACTAATATTTTAATTTAGATATTATAGCAAAAAGTGTATATATTTTTTCAAATAATTTTTTCGCTCAATACCATATTCATTATTTTTTCAAATAAAATACCATATTCATTATTTTTTAAAATAAAATTTGAAGCTTTCTTCGTATCTCTTTTCACCTTGCACAAGGATTTATAATCTATACTATATAAGAATAAATTAAACATGTTTTTTTTTTTTTAATTCCTTTAGGGTGTTGAATTCTTTCTTTAAGTCCTTCAAAATAAATAAAAGTAATTACACGCAAGGATATCATTTTATAAACTTGAAATTTAGCTAGGAACTAATATTGGTAAATAAGATAATAATAAAATGTTATTAATAATTCATATTTAATAATTCTTTATGTAATGTTTAAAAAACAACCATGAAGAAATAAATTTGGCTAAAAATTTAAATGATGAATCTGACCAGCGTTTGAGATAATCATGCTCGTCACTTTAACCACTCAACTAGAGAAAGTTTTAATCATTTTATGCCCAGTTTTGCTATAAACAGTACGATTTGTTTTTGAAAAAAAAAAAAAAAAAAACTTGATCGAATACTTGACCATCGATTCATCCATGCTGCTGACTTTCGAGGGATAATTGTTGTTGTTTTTAAAAATATTTTTTATTTAAAAATATATTAAAATGATATTTTTATTTTATTTTTTAAAATTTATTTTTGATATTAGTATATCAAAATAATTGAAAAATATAAAAAAATCTGTTTTTTTTCAAAAATAATTTTGAAATAGAATATCAAACACTCAACGGAGCAAAATGATGAATATTGCTGTAAAAAATTATATTAACTAGTAGTATCTTTCAATTACTCTGGAAATTATTTTAAAAATATAAAAACTATAAAAAATAATCTTAGATAAAAATATTCATGGTCATATATTTTTTTATATATCTAAAAAATAATTAATAAAATATCACTTGTTATTTTATTATCTAAAATACACGGATGAAAGAATAAAACAGCTGACATGTACGCGGACTTTGCCGCCCTCAACGGCATCTTCGTGAACGGATAGGCTAGAGGAGCGTCTTCTGACAATGACCCACGTGTAAACTGAAAAAAGGGTGGTTGTCTGCACGTGGGGGAGCCAAGGCCAAAATGAATTCTGACGCTAATCTTAGGCTATTAAACTAATTACTACCGTTGATTTAAGAGATTCTAGCCAGAAATAAATTGATGCTTGCATATAAACGTAATCTCAAAAACACCCTAATAGTTTTCTCTCTTAAAGTTATTGCATTTTAATTATCTATCATAACTACATTTATTCGGACCGGACCAAAAACAAATCGTTTGCTAATATCACTTATTGACTCTTTTTTTAATGATAGAGTAGTTATGTCAATAGTTGTAGGGAGGTTCATGATATGTTCTATCTTGGGTTTATCATGATCATCTATTATTGATAGTGATTAGGGATGTTAAAACTCAATCCTGAAGGAATAATTAATGGCTTTTTATCATTCTCCATAGACGATGTCAATTGATGATGTCCTAAAAAATCTAAATAGCTTAATAGTAAAGTTTATGTGTTGAATAATCGATTAATCTCTTAGCTCTAGCAATATATGATTCATTCTTCCTAGCCAATGTGGCTTATAGCTTGTATTTAGTGCTTAGTAGAATAAGGTCAAAGATACTAGCAAAAAATCTATTTTTATAAATTTAAGGACTCTTAAATGTTTAATTAAGTATCTTCTTAGAAAAAAGAAATGCAGTGGTATTTTAGAGAGATAGTCTTTAAGAACATGTATGATAAAAAAATGTTAAGATTGAATAAAATGTGAACATGGTGCTTGGACGATTCATGAAGTATTTATAACTCCGAATCTTGTTTTTTTACAAAGAAAAGGAATTAGAAAGAAATTTCCTTTTGATATAGTCAATTTGGAGAGGTAAATATATCTTATATATCATTAATATTGATGAAACAACAGTAAGTCCTTAAAAGATTTTTTTACACCTAGGGCTATTAAGATATGGGTATCGTTGATCTTAATATTTCATGTTAAAGGTTACGAGAATAAACAAATAAAGTTTTGTATCCCAATATGAGGCATATAAAGATCATTATTTATACATTTATTTGAGCTTGACATGATATCATGTCCAAGTACATTGGGTTTTGTAGCTTTTTAGGCCCACATGTTCTTGGACTCAACGTGTAAAGGATATTAGGTATGAAAACTCATCAGACTCGTATTTATTTGGACTCAACGTGTAACTAAACCCAAAAATATTAAGTCTAATGGTTTGTCAAACTCATGTATACTTGAGCTTAATATATAGTTAAACTATAAAATATTATTATATATTGGAACTCAATATATAATTGGCAGGAAAAATAACATACATCAAATATATAATAATCTATCAGGAAAAAAACCCTGCTTTACCCACTATCCCATACTTTTGAGCTCTGAATATATGTACTATTGCAATTTGCCAGCACTAATTAAATGCTTAAAAAAATGGGAGTGGTCCTCTCTCACATGGAGAATCATGATAGTTTGTTATATGGGACCTTTTACTATATATTTTGTTATTTTTATAAAATTATTTTTGATATCAACACATAAAAATCATCTAAAAATATTTAATTTAAAGTAAAAAATAAAAATAAATAATTTTTTTTTTATTTTTTTAAAATAATTTTAAAACACAATATCAAACACCCTTCTCCCTCGAATAACACCTCAAGTAAGTAAATGTCCTCTTCGGCTACTAATTTATACATATGTCCAACGTAATGCCACCTACTAGAGGAAGATTGTGAAAGACCTGGCAAGGGCCCACGAATCCACACTTTTTTTCTTGCACCGTGAATGATCATAATTCAGTTTCCTATGTTTCGGACACTTAAACGTAAGCTCTCTCTCTTTTTATAAAAAAAATAAAGGCAATCTCGATGCATTGAAACCATATTTCAGTGCATGAATGTGCTCATCATTTCTCTTGGGAACCGCTGCTAGCATGTTAATTTAGATGCATTCTTGGATTTATCGAATAATTATCGAATACAACATTTAATTAGCAACTCTCTTAAGTGAATTAGCTCCCCTAATTACTCTCAAGGAAATGACATTAATATACAAAAAAGGTTGGTATAGAAAATTAAATTCTAAACTAAAAGATTTGGACTCATGTTATATAATTAACAGCCAGCCAGCCAGCCAGCCTCCTGTTGTATGTGATTCGTTTTCTCTAATTAAGAAAGGCATTGCTTAAAGGTAGGCCCTCGATCAGAGACAGAAAATTACACACAGTCGACAAGAGCTCAGAACTCGCATGATCTTGTAACAAGGATGAGGAACCCTTTTACGGTCGGAGCGGCAAGAAAATTGGCCTCGAATAAGCTTTCATGAGAATGAAAACAAAGGAAAAGGAAATGCACTCCTAGTAGCTTCTTTGCTGTTTAATTGTTTATCTTAATCCTCATGGGCATCACTCACACAGGCAAAATTAATGATCAAGCATACAAGTTTTCTTGTTTGTAGTGCATCTTAAAATATATATTAAAAAAAATATTGTATTTTTTCTGTCAATCCCATTGCAAATTGTTTAATCTATTTTTTGGGTCAAATTATAAACAGAACGGGGTTATGATTTTGATTTAATGTATATTGCAACATTGTGTCTGCTCTTTTTCTTATAATCGTGATGATAATGTATCTCGACTACTATATAGATCCTGAAATGAACAATTAAGTAAGTGTTTGTCTGAAAATATGATTGAGGTTGTTCTTAAAAATTATTTTTAATATCGGTATATGAAAATGATCTAAAATATATATTTTTTAATTTAAAATAAAAAAATTCAAAAGCATTTTTAAAATATAATATCAAATACCCCGTAAATATAAATTTTTAGTGGTTTTCTGAGGGGACTCAAACGGATGATTATTGCCAATGGCTTGGCACCTGAGATAGCTGAATCCTCAGGTTGTGTAACCTCGTTAGTGCAGGAGAGGACCGTTAACGTCAGTGAGGTCGTCATTTAAATCTGACCGTTTACTAGAATAATGCTTCCGTGCCATGTGGCATGTTTTTGTATGGGTGTATGCAATTAAGGCAACGGATATATTTGCTTTTGAATGTCTGCAATACCCTTCTCCTCGTTGTGATGTATATTATATAGTATTTATCACTATTTTATCATTCTACTTCCAAACAAGCAATAAGAAAATGCAATGGCGGTGAGAATGACCAGAAAAGAGAGAGATCAATTTAATAATAGAAAGTTGTACTAAAAAAGGGAGCAAATTACTTGTGTATTTTTTATACTAATTTCTTTACACACAGTTAATATTTTTCTTAATCGAGTTTTAAATAGATTATAGATATGAAAAGATATATTTATAAAATTTATTTTTATAGCATTCTTACAATTCAAATTCTAGATAATAATATTATAAATAACATTGAAAATAAATCCACCAAGCACTCAACCTAAACCTACTATAATACGATATCTTTTTGTTACATCACTTGCCTTTTTTCATGAGTTATTCAACTATTTCTAAAACCTCTAAGAAATGATTAAATTTTATTAGCAATTTACATCCAATTCATGTTGGTGAAATGTAATGTACAAAAATAAATAGAAAATGTTTCTGATACCTCATTATATCTATGAACTCGATAAAAATCGGTGCTGTTATTTTTTTATTTGAAGCATGAAAACTTCGAAAGAAAAAAAAGTGAAGGACATCTTAGTAAACTTCACTCCAAGTCCACGAGCTACTTTCAAACCTCTAAACGCGCACACATCTCTCCTTGACAGAACCTAACAAACGGTCGTCAAAAACAGTTGCTCTTCAAAGCAAGAAATAGGGTCCGTCAAAGACGTTGGGTCGTACATTTCTATAAAGCTAACGGCTACAATACTGCTTTCTCTTCTCTCTTCCACCAGTTTATTTTTATTATTATTATCGGAGACAATTTTATCGTTATCGATTGATTAAACCTCGGCGAAACAATCGCTTCTCACTTCCAATCTTAGCAAAGTCGGAAAAAAATTGGAGCTCTGCCTATCATTCATCCAAAAAAAAACTCCATTTTTAAGGTCACTTCCTTTGTCTATTCACCTTTGATTCTTTCCTTTTTGGCAAGAATCCGATCATCAAATCTAACTGGTTTCCTTCTTCTTTTTTCTCGTAATCTGAGGCCTTCTACATTAACACAAGTTTTCAGCATGCAACGATCTGATAAACCCAGGAGCTGAAGAGGTCAAAAAGTTTTTCTTTTTTGGCTTCTGGGTTTAACCAATGAACTCCATTTCTTTTTAGTGGGTTTTAGATTCAAAATTTGAATCTCTTTCACCTAAAATTTGCTGCTTTCTGTTTAGAGAGGAAGAGGGGGGAAATGTCTGCTGTTGATGTTGGTTTGAGTCCTATTTTTAAAGATTCAGGTCATTTTCTTCCTGGTTATTGTAGCCAAAAGGGACCAGTAATCGAGGATTCATCGATTCTAATTTATATAAGCGTCGGTGGTTCTTCAATTCCTTTGAGGGTTTTCGAGTCTGATTCCATAGCTGCAGTGAAGCTAAGGATTCAGACAAGGAAAGGTTTTGTTGTGAATAAGCAGAAGTTAGTTTTTGGAGGGAGGGAATTGGCAAGAAATGACTCCCTTGTTAAGGATTATGGGGTCACTAGGGGCAATGTTTTGCATTTGGTTCTCAAGCTCTCTGATCTCTTGTTTATCATTGTAAGGACCAATAGTGGAGAGGAATTTGAGTTTCATGTGGATAGGTACAGGAATGTTGGGTACATAAAGCAACGAATATTTAAAGAAGGGAAAGGATTTGTTGATGTTGAGGAGCAGGAGATCTTTTATAATGGAAAAAAGCTTGATGATCAGAAAATTGTTGATGATATATGTAATGATAATGATGCTGCCATTCATTTGTTGGTTGAGAAATCTGCCAAAGTGAGGGCTAAGCCTTTGGAAAAGGATTTTGAGATTTTGGTGGTGGCAGCAAATTCCACTGAGAAGAGGGAGAGGTCAATAGATGGAGGCGAAAACCAATCTGAAGAGGTACCAGTTCTCTCTAAGGAGCAACCTGGCAGAAATTTCCTGTTGGAACCGGTTATTGTTAATCCTAAGGTGAAGTTGAATTCGGTTTTTTGGAACATGATTAACTCTACATTTGATGGATTGGAGAAAGGTAACCCGCCCATCCGATCTTCTGAGGGGACGGGAGGGACTTACTTTATGCAGGATCCATCAGGTCAGGAGTTTGTATCTGTTTTTAAGCCTGTTGACGAGGAGCCTATGGCTGTGAATAACCCCCAGGGGCTGCCCGTATCATCGAATGGTGAAGGTTTAAAAAGGGGGACAAGGGTAGGAGAAGGGGCATTGAGGGAAGTTGCAGCTTACATATTGGATCATCCAATGAGTGGTCCACGGGGAGTAAATGGAGAAGCTACAGGCTTTGCTGGGGTACCCCCTACACTCATTGTTCAATGCTTGCACAAAGGATTTAATCATCCAGAAGGGTTTGAAAATGCAATGGAGTATGCCAAGATCGGGTCTTTACAGATGTTTATGAAGAACGAGGGGAACTGTGAGGACATCGGCCCCGGGGCTTTCCCAGTGGAGGAGGTGCACAAGATCAGTGTGTTCGATATAAGAATGGCCAATACAGATAGGCATGCTGGGAATATATTGACCAGCACTGGGGAGGATGGTCGAACAGTACTCATTCCAATTGATCATGGCTACTGCTTGCCCGAGAAAGTAATTTCATTTATCATTCTCATGATCAAATAATCTGCCCTACTATTCTCTGCTTTCGTGTTCTTTCACATTCGTGCTTTATACTATTACTGGCTGCCCATGATAAATTTATTTAAAAATTATGGTCCATAAGGGGTGCACGTAGGAGAAAAAAAAGGTTCAGAGGGGGCGTGCATTAATCAATTAATCAGCAGATTCAGCTAATATCTATTTCCCAACCCGTTGGCTAGACATTTCACATGCCATTCTCTGTTAGCAATATTCCCTTTTCATGACTTGTGTTTTAAGAATATGATAAAGGAAAAACAAATGGTTGCTAGAAAAGTGATTAATGTGTAGTAGTTATCCATGAACTGCATATTTTACAGATATATCTCTATAAGTTGTTCTGTCTTCGAAGGTCTTCAGCTCATCTTAGCTTTTGCTTCCTTCTAGTTTGAAGATTGCACATTTGACTGGCTTTACTGGCCACAAGCCCGCCTGCCGTACTCACCCGACGTTGTTGACTACATAAACTCACTGGATGCTGAACACGACATCGCACTCGTGCAATTCTATGGGTGGGATATTCCTCTCGAGTGTGCCCGCGTACTTCGTATCTCCACTATGCTTCTGAAGAAAGGGGTAGAGAGAGGTCTCACTCCTTTTGCCATCGGAAGCATCATGTGTAGAGAGAACTTGAACAAGGAATCTGTGATCGAGGAGATTGTTCGGGAAGCAGAAGATTCCTTGCTCCCTGGTATGAGTGAAGCTGCATTTCTCGAAGCCGTCTCCAATATCATGGACTACCGGCTTGGTGAGTTCACAGAACAATAAATTTCGTTCAGGTCGTCATGCATCCTATCCAGCTTGACAAAATCCCAAATAATGGCGTGTTCATCTAGTTTAAAAGTATATATTTGTACGAATCGTTTAAATTACTAGTCCATTTTTGGATGGACTTGTAACGTGGCATCCTGGTCATATGATTGAGCCTCACTTCGAGTTTCCACTTCTGTCATCGTTGTATGGGATATTGTACTGGGATGGTGATCAGAAAGCTTAAAACTATGAATAACAAAGTGTTGTGCCTAGACTATACTAGATTGCAGGAAGGTTGAGGTTTTTGTGTACATAAATATCTGTCCCAGGTTTAGACTCGGGGGGGCAAATTGACGAGCTCTATGGTCAGCTGAGGTGAGCCTTCATGGCCACCCAGGAGTTGTATCTGTGTTCATGTTTGTATTCAATAAACAAAGAGAGTGAGATTGGAGGAAGAACACGAATAAAGCAACCGTGTTCTTCTTGCACAGATTTGGTTGGATGGTTTTGAAAAGAAAATTTGGCTGCTCTTCTATCTAAACATTCAATCGTATCGTTGGCATATGTCAGCGATCAATATCCCGATTTCAGCCGCATTCAAGATTAGATATTAGATATTATGTGCATGTTTTTCATTCCATTTGAAAAATATTTAAAAAAAAATGATTTTTTTTATTAAATAATTTTTTTTTTGTGTGTGTTTTTAGATATTTTAATATACTGATATTAAAATTATTTTAAAAAATATCATTTTAATACATTTATAATTAAAAAAAATACTTTAAAAAATAAACTAAAACATACCCTAAACAAAGCTGACACGTATAAAAAAATTTCAGCACGCAGTGCCCGACTGCCTTCCACCAGATATAATGAAGCTGGGGAAATTGCGTATAACCTCAAACAACTGATCCGACAAGTTTTTTTTTCCTTATAAGCCATGCTTTTTTTTTTTTTGCCGGGAAACTATTCTTGTTCAACCGTGAAGCTCCAGCATATGTATAACTTTACATTTCTATACGACCGAGACATTTTCAGCTTGCACATTTGCCCATAGCTTTCGGTTACAAGAAAATGAACCCAACATTCGACTCAGCTCTTATTTCTTATTCGAGAAAACGAGGTCGTTGACCAATGCAACGCACGAGTTGTATCCGAACATGCGACAAAGTCAATCCACTGTCAAGAGATATTTTAGACTAGTTTGGTTGCTGTTTTTTTAAATTATTTTAAAATGGATAAAAATATTTCTTTGATGAATGTTTGACGTGAGGGGGTAAGGAGTACTGTATTTCTTAGAGCGAACTCTAAGGAAGTATTAAACTTTAAAATTATAATTTTTTTGAATTACGTTATGAATAACTCAACTAAGAACCTGGGAGTTTGATTCTGACTCGGGATGAAAATCAGTGGAATGCTTAACACAGGCAAGTCGAACATGAGGTGATGCTTATAGTGGTGGAAGGGTGAGTAAGAATTTGCTAAATAGTTTTCGCAAGCACCCTGAAATTAATAAATTCCCGTCTTGCTAGCTGCCAACAGGGTCTTATCCTGGTGTTCAAGAAGAGTTTTTTCATTCTTTTCATCTCAGGTTTAAGCTTTCTTAGACACGTCTGTCACTCCCGCGGTAACTTACATGTTCATTGGGCGTGCAGAATGTTCAGTGAGCCCGATGATTAGTTGTGGTGCGAGCAAGCTGGCTCGAAGACCCCGGTTATTAAAAAAAAAATCCCATCTTGAATATATAATTTTTATGGATTTTTCCTTTCACTAATTAAAAAATAATGTTACCTATAAATGGCATGTCAGAATATATAAGGAAGAGATAATTTGTTTGCAATTCTTAGAATTGAATCCAGTTCTAAAAGTTAAATCAATTTCTTAGTTAAAATTGCTAATTCTATATTTCATTTTCACTGTGTTCTAAATAAATTCAATTCTATAGTTTATTATTTCATTTCAAATATAAAAATTGATAAAAAAATATGATTTGACTATAAAAGAATTGAAAATGGTACTAGTCTGGACTTCGGACGGCAGAAACTGCATCTCGCACCATGGACGACGCTGTTCGAGCCCAATGACGAGCTTTCCAGCCGCTTGCACGATTGGCGTTAGACAGCTCCGAAGATTGATGAGCACAACAGGCGGAAACTGTAAGAGCTTAAAAGAGTTGTAATTAATAGCATGAGGTCTAGGGTTTTGCATAGAGAATGCATATCTTGACTTGAATCAAAGATTTATTGTGCAAATTATAAATTTTTTAACAAAGAATATTTTGGATTTACTTTGTATGGTCGAAAATGGTAAATTTCTTAATTACATCGTGTTTGCAATTAACGGGAGATGGTGGTGGGATCAGGATTTCTTTGCTATCCCGTCCTCTTTCTCAATTTTTTTCTTCTTCAATATTTTCCGGTTGACTGAAAGAACAGAAGAATCCAACCAGTGCATGATTTACCCTTACCGTCCCTTCACAATAAAAAAGTTTCCCCACCTTCACTCCCAGAACCAAATCCAAAGCCAAGAAGATGCTGATGCTATTATCCAGTCTACTAAATATGTGAAAATGATTTTATTCCTGATTAAAAAGAGAACATTTTCTTTTCATTCTCTACACATCCTGTTATCTTGAGGGTTTTTTTTATTTTACTATTATATAAAAATGGGAATATCAGAGCAAGTTATTCCAAACTCCAGCAGGGTTCGCACAGATATTAACGTTGATATTTGGAATATTTTATTTTATTGAAAATTCTGGAATATTTTTGCGCAGGGGAAGTAAAATTGTCAACAGGGATGTTGGTAGCCGGATTCCAACCAAGTAGTTGAAGACTAATTAGCATGCCCGTTAGGGGTATGATTTTAATTAGATTTTTAAATACAAAAGGAAGATGACACCGTTATGTATCCAGTTCTCATGACCATTAAAATCTTTTAATTAAGAAGTGGAAAATAATATTTGTGTTAAATAAAATGAATTAAAAAAATATAAGAATCGATGATAAGTTAAATAGAAATCCTTCACATGATTAAAGATTGAAGTATAGAGTTAATCTTCTTTGTATGAAGTAAAAGATGAATGTAAATATAAATATTTCAGGTTAGGTATCATTTTTATTTTATATGTTTTCTCTTATTCATCTTTGACACTAATTATACTTACTAGGAATATATATATATATATATATATATCACTATGTTAGGTATCATTTTTATTTTACCTATTTACACTAGGTTTGGTTGAAATGTGGTTAACCTATCACTCTCTCTCTTCTTGTTATTTTTGATGTTTTTATCTCATCTCAACTACTAGTGATTAAAATATACAAATCTAAAATAATAGTAACCACATAAAAAGAAAGGGATATTGTTTTCTTACACTCTTGGTTTTTATTCTTTAAATTGGTAAAATTTCTTCGTGGTTATTTTTAAATGCCTTGTCTTTTTTAATTCCTGGCCTTTTTTTACAATAAATTTAAATTTTATTTTATAAAATAGATATCTGAGGTGAAAATACTCATTTAGACATCGGATATGCAAGGAAACATAAAAAGAAAAAGGATGTTAAGTCATAAGGTATTGGAGGATGGCTTGCAAACAGTAGATTCACCTGAAATCCTTTAATTTATTTCTTAATAATAATAATAATAATAATAATAATAATAATTAATGTTAATGTTAATGTTAATGTTAATTTTACCATTAATAATAATAATAATAATAATAATAATAATAATAATCAATGTTAATGTTAATGTTAATGTTAAAATGTTAATGTTAATTTTACCATTAAATGAAGCAGCTGTTAGACCTAATTATTATTAACATTAACATTAACATATAACTAAAAGAATACGGAAAATACTGTTCATTTACTGTTCATTGTGTCTAAAAACACTGTGGACGCGAGCTTTTTCGTCCGTGTGTCGCGCGAGTTCGTCCACCCTATTTTTTTTTGTCTTTTCCGCATGTGAACAGTGTAATGGCGAAACAACCCCCGATAATAAGACAAAAACACGTTTTCGGCTGAGGGCTACGGTTGTAATTGCACACGTACGGACCGGTCCGGTCCGCCGGAACCTTTTTTTTTTTTAATATTTTTTAAAATGTGTTATTACGTTTGTGGCCCCCGATAAGACAAAATTCATTAATTAGCCTCAGGGGTGGTTTAGTAATTGACACACACATAACTGTGCGCTTACGTCAGCAACGCCAGGCGTCCGTACAGGCGCGTCGGAGACGCCAGCGATTCAGGCGGCGCGTGCGGCGTCATACGGCGGTCAAAAATTTTCCTCCGCCGGCTAGAACGTTTCGCAAACCTTCCCTGAATCTCATGGAGCGGCGCGTGTGGTGTTATGAGCAACGTAGAGACTCATATAGTCGGTTGAACCTTTATGTGCACTTTTCTCTCTCCTCAGCGCCGGGTTCCACTTCAGTCCCCCGATTTATTGTTGATGCATTTCAGTCCCTTGGCTTTTGTTTGATTTCTGTAATAGAAGTTTCGATTTCTGTCAATTTCGTCCTTTAATTCAAATTGATATATATGCAATTTTCATGTCAGTCCTTCTTCTTTGAATTTTTCGGTTTTCTATTAGATCCCTTAATTTTTTTAGTGCAGCAGGTTATATTGTTTTCAATTGTGTCCCTCATTTCAAATCTTTGAATATTGCACTTTAATTTCAGTCCCTCTTCTTTTAAATTTTTTTCCTTTTAAATCTTTGAATATTTTTGGTACAAAATTATTAATTATTGTCAAATTAATCCTTCATTTGAAATTAATTATAATATAATAATATAATTGATAATAATAATAATAATAATAATAATAATAATAATAATCTTTTTTTTTTCACAAATATTTTTTAAATGCTAACAATAATAATAATAATAATAATAATAATAATAATGATGATAATAATTGTCAAATTAATCTTTCATTTTAAATTAATTATAATATAATAATATAATTGATAATAATAATAATAATAATAATAATAATAATAATAATCTTTTTTTTTTCACAAATATTTTTTAAATGCTAACAATAATAATAATAATAATAATAATAATAATAATAATAATAATAATAATAATAATGATAATAATTGTCAAATTAATCCTTCATTTTAAATTAATTATAATATAATAATATAATTGATAATAATAATAATAATAATAATAATAATAATAATAATAATCTTTTTTTTTTCACAAATATTTTTTAAATGCTAACAATAATAATAATAATAATAATAATAATAATAATAATAATAATGATAATAATAATAATGCTAATTTTTATTTTTATTTTATTTTTTTGTTTTATCTTTTGTCCTCTTCTTTTAAATTTTTTTCCTTTTAAATCTTTGAATATTTTTGGTACAAAATTATTAATTGTTGTCAAATTAATCCTTCATTTTCAATTAATTATAATATAATAATATAATTAATAATAATAATAATGATAATAATAATAATCTTTTTTTTGGATAACAAATATTTTTTAAATGCTAACAATAATAATAATAATAATAATAATAATAATAATAATCATAATAGCAATGCTAACTTTTATTTTTATTTTATTTTTTTGTTTTGTCTTTTGTTAAAATTTCTTGGAATTTTTAGTCTATCACTAATTATATGTTCTAATATTTATTGAATATTATCACATAGGAATATATATAGGGAGACGAAAACATGACCTAGGATTTTTTTAATAAAAAAAAACTTAATATTAGTATTCTTAAATACATTTTATATAATAATATATTGAATTGCTCAAATAACATAAAAAAAAATTTTATTGAATACTGTCGCCTATAAATATATAGAGAGAGGAAAAAAATGACCTAGGATTTTTTTCTTAAAAAAAAAAATTCATAAAATATTCTTAAATACATTTAATATAAAAATATAATTAATAAATCCTATAAAAAAAAATTTGCCTTTGAATTTAAATTTGGTGCTCTTATGTTTAGGTTTATTTCTTAAAAACAAATTTGCAATATTTTCATTTTTAATATTTTAAATATAATATTACCGGGGGGGAAATTAAACTCAAAAAAAAATTACAAATTTACTTAGGTTATCTACAATTAGAGAGGAGAAAAATGACCTAGGATTTTTTTCTTAAAAAAAAATTCATAAAATATTCTTAAATACATTTAATATAAAAATATAATTAATAAATCCTAAAAAAAAAAATTTGCCTTTCAATTTAAATTTGGTGCTCTTATGTTTAGGTTTATTTCTTAAAAACAAATTTACAATATTTTCATTTTTAATATTTTAAATATAATATTACCGGGGGGAAAATTAAACTCACAAAAAAATTACAAATTTACTTAGATTATCTACAATTAAAAAATATACGGGTCACTTCCCGTTTCGATTCATGTTCTTTTTAAATGGGAAATAAGTCATTATAGCATGTAAAAAAATTAAGGTCATTTCTTGAAAAAATGTAAATATTTTTATTTTTAATGTGTCAGATCTAATATTGCTAGGGAGAAAATGGAACTCAAGAAAAATATATAGATCGAGAGGAAAAATGACCTAGGATTTTTTTAACGACAGAAATTCATATCAGTATTCTTAAATACATTTAATATAACAATAAGATGAATAAATCTTATAAAATAAAATAAAATATTGGCTTCAAAGTTCAGTTTTGTACTCTTTTGTTTAAGTTTATTTCTTGAAATAAATTTGCAGTGTTTTGACTTTTTAATTATATATTTATGTATTTATATCAAATAAAAATATGTTGAACCAATTATATGTTCTAATATTTATTGAATATTATCGCCTAAGAATATATAGAGAGAGAGAACAAAATAGCCTAAGATTATACTTTAAATTAAATATATTATGGAAATTATGTCATATTAATTATATATTTGTGTATTTATGTCAAATGAAAATATGTAAAACTAATTATATGTTTGAATATTTATTCAATATTATCGCTAAAAATATATTAAGAGAGAGGGAAAATGACTTAGGATTTTTTTAAGAACAGAAATTCATATCATGTTTTCTTAAAAATGACTTCAATTTACAGTATTTTGACTTTTTAATTATATATTTGTGTATTTATATCAAATTAAAATATATTAAACCAATTATATGTTCTAATATTTATTGAATATTATCGCCTAAGAATATATATAGAGAGAACAAAATAGCCTAAAATTATCCTTTAAATAAAATATATTATCGAAATTATGTCAAATTAATTATATATTTGTGTATTTATGTCAAATGAAAATATGTAAAACTAATTATATGTTTGAATATTTATTCAATATTATCGACTAAAAATATATTGAGGGAGAGGAAAAATGACCTAGAATTTTTTTAAGGACAAAAATTCATATCATGTTTTCTTAAATACATTTAATATAATAATATGATTAATAAATCTTATATAAAAAAAAAATATTGACTTCAAAATTTAATTTTGTTCTCTTTTATTTAAGTTGATTTCTTTACAAGAATTTCCAATGTTTTCATTTTTAATATTTTAGATCTAATATTACTGGGAAAACAAAACATCTAAAAATTTTTTTGTGTCAAATTTACCTGCAATATCTACAAGTCAAATTAAAAAATATACAAGTCACTTCCCGTTTCCATTAGACTGTTCTTTTTAGACGGCAAATAAATAATTATAGCACACAAAAAAATTAAGTTTATGTTTTAAAAACAAATCACAATATTTTTATTTCTAATATGTCTGAAATTTATTGAATATTATCGCCTAAAAATATATTGAGAGAGGGGAAAAATGAGTTTGGATTTTTTGAAGGAAAAAAATTCATATCAGCATTCTTAAATATAATTATACCAACTAAATATCAAAATAATAAAATACAATACATATAAAAGCAATCAATTTTTAACATAAATAAAAAAAACCCGCCGCATCGCGATTTTGTTCAAATAATCAAAACATTGCAATTTTGCAATCTATGAGTTAATTAAATCAAGACACAATTCAGATCCAAACTATAACTAAATTATTCTCCAAGCCAGTAAAATAATGTTAACAACCAACCAAATCAATGCAAACAAAAAATAATCTATCTTTAATAGATTTCAGCGATTCCAATATTGCTATCAACCAGTTAAATGCTTAGTAACTGTTAAAAAATATTTAACCATCAACACATTCAGTTCAAGGCAACAAAAAATCATCTTTCATTCATTTTATTGATTACAGATTTACATCAACCAATTAAATAACCATCAAAACAATTAATACATACTAAATAATTAATCAATTATGGTCTTGCAATACTCAAATTACAATTAGTTGATCTTTCAAAAAATTTATCGCTGATAATTTTTAAATTTCACAATTGAATTATTATCTGAATATTTAAGCTTATAACAATAATCAACTAATTCAATACATAAAAAAATATTATAGCATTATTTAAAATTTACAATTCTCTATCTATCAACTAAAAAATTCTCTGCTTACCACATAAATAATCAGTTTGTTACATATAAAAAGCCCGGCGCAACGCGCGGGCTACCCAATATATATATTATTTACATTATATTTTGAAAATTGTGTACAGTAGAGAAAAGGGGGGCAAGATTATGAAAAAAATCATCCTATCGTCTCTCTCTCTCTCCTGACTTATTTTTGGATGCACTGAAAAAATGTGTCGGTGATTAATTTACCTGTAAGAAAATATTGTCGGTCAATTTTCATGTTTGTCTGATTAATTTGACTAAACATAAAGGAAAACATGAATAAGCATCGATGATTTAAAAGAGGCCACTTGGAAAATTTGAATTTATTATGTATTCCTGCGTTGCTGTTAAATTCAGGTAAAATTTAGTTTTTTTATTGTTTTATTTTTTATTAAAAAGTCTTTGAAATATTTTTTTATTTTAAATTAAAATGAGTTAATTCATGATATTATTATTATTATTATTATTCACCGTTTAAATTGAAAGAGATTATATTAGCATGAATTTTTTTATGTTAATGTGATGATTTAGAAAATAATATTTTTTAAAGAAATAATTAATGGTTTACTGGAAAAATATAAGTCTTAATTGAGTAGGACTAGTTCAATCTAAAGCATTCGCGGACAGCAAAAACCTGCTTCAGTACAGACAAAAACTACTTAAAAAGAACGCAAACAAAACAAGAAACAAACGTCGTCGTTTCACAAGATTTTCTCGCTTCCACTCAAGTCCTCTCTCTTTCACTTTTCCCTCGTCACCGCATCTAAAGTCTAAACAATTCCCATTTTCCGTTCTCTCTCTCAAGACTCCTTTTCCGTTCTTCCAACAGCTCCGCTCCCTCTTTTGACTCATCAAATCAGGGAGATGAGCAAACCGCACAGACCACCTTCAGGCCGTACAAATATTGCTTCATGCATAGTAGCTACAATCTTCCTGATCTTTGTTGTTATCATAATCCTTATCGTCTTCTTCACTGTTTTCAAGCCTAAGGACCCAAAAATATCTGTTAACTCTGTTCAACTCCCGTCATTTTCCGTCTCTAACAACACTGTTAACTTCACTTTCTCTCAATATGTCTCCGTCAAGAATCCAAATAGAGCTGTTTTCTCTCACTATGACAGTACCCTTCATCTTCTTTACTCGAGCTCCCAGGTCGGGTTCCTGTTCATTCCCGCTGGTAAAATTGATGCGGGCCAGACCCGGAACATGGCTGTAACCTTTTCTGTTGACTCTTTCCCTTTATCTGCTTCGCCGGATGCAGCGGTTCATGTGGGACCTGCGTTCAACGAAGGTGGACAGCCCGGTTTTAATAATGGGTTTCGGGTCGGACCATCTATGGAGATTGAGTCAAGAATTCAAATGGCGGGTCGGGTTCGGGTCTTGCATTTTCTTACCCATCATTTGGAGACTAAAGTTAGATGCAAAGTTGCTATTGCCGTGACTGATGGATCTGTTTTAGGGTTTCATTGCTAATAATAATGATAATCCCCTTTTTTCAAGTGTGGTGTTTAGTGCAGCTTTTTTTTTAGTAATTGTTTTTTTAATCTGAGGCGTAATTTGTTGAAGAAAGTGTGAAAATTTGATCTTTCCACTAGTGAATTTTGTTCTCTCTTTGATCTATATTTTGAAAATGTTGAGCTCATGTATTTGCGTCCAAGTTTTTGGTAAAGATCTTGAATTGCTTCACAAGAAAAGCTGAAAACTATGATGAGGTTGGGGAAGCTTTGCTTTCTCTTTAGTTTTGTCTGGGATTTAATTGTGCAAGAAGTAAAGGTTGATGCCATGATTAGTACGGTAACATGTGCAGTTAAGGTTATCAGAACGAAACTCGAGTCTGGTCCGATCGTCAAGTCTCTGCAAAATGCTCTCCCTAGTTTCTGTTTCTTAAAGAAAAAGGAGTGAATAATTTAATTTTATCTGAATTTGGGTCAGTAAATGATGGGAAGGGGTAAAATGAAAAGGTTGGCGCTTGACAATCTAATTTTGCAACGCCGATATGGATGCTGGGGTTCTGGAAAATGGGCTGACTTGGTGGTGGTCGTGGTGGGAAATGAATTTTGGCTGAAATGGAGGTGGCGATTACATGCAGCAGGCTGGGTGGTAAATGGTAATGTTCACCTTTTAAAAATCATTTGTTCTTGTTTTGGAGAAATATTAGCTTCCCATTTTAGTTTCTATTTAATATTAACAACTATTTCTTAGCATATTGTTTTATATATGTTTTTTAATTTATTTATGAAGCATAAATAAATAAAATATTTGTTTTTCTCATTTAAAAAAAATCATGACACTTGAAAACACATCTACAACATTGCCATGCATGTATTATTATTATTATTATTATTATTATTATTATTATTATTATTATTATCATATAATTTGTCAAAAAAATATTTTTTTGAAAAGTTTTTCATAACAACACGAGCAATATATGGTCTTCCTTTTCTAATACATTTTCATAAAAAATATCAAAGTATAATTTTTTTCTTTGCTAAAACTTGCTTTTTATGGATTTGATAAGCTGTTATTAAAAAATTAATTATTCTTATAAATAAAATCGCAAAAAAGAGCTTATATGAATAAGATAGAGGGGTTTAAATGAAGAAGATACCTTTTTATCCTTATTGTAAGATATGCAAAATTGCTTTCATTTTTTTCTTATGAGCACAAACATGTCTTGAAAGCTATATTTAAAAAACATTATGTTAAAAAAATTATACTAGAAAATTACAATTGCTCGATAAAATTTAAGTTAATGCGGTACTTGCTTAAAAAATCTTGACATATAATTAGATATAAAAAAAACCTCCCTATGACATAAGATAAAATATCTTAATATGTATCTATTTCTTATCTTTTCAACTTAGTTTTTAGTTAATGTTAGCAATTTTTTTATTTATTAACATTTATAATTCTTGATAAGTTTATTAAACACGTGCATCAATTTCTAGCTATATTTCTTGATACACCTGCATAATTTTTTGAAGTTGCTAAAATATTTTATATATACAATTCAGGCAAGGCTCGAATCATCTGCCAAGTATATACTTTCACTTGTGTGGAGCTCAACTGTTCTTCTTCAAGAGTTCAGAGCAGGTCCCAGCAATTGCATTCAAATATGAAAATCGTAGCATCTGTTCACTGTGTTGAACATCAAGTACGCAATTTATTTAGAGAGCAAAACCTACCACTGGAACTGTTTGGATTATCACCTTCCAACCAAAAAACTCTCAAGCAGCCATGCTTGCCAACCGCTAGAATAATTCATGACTGCTGAAAGTGCCCAACTCCAAGTTATCGAGCATTGGGAAGTGACAGATAAATGGTTGGTTTCTGAAATCCAAGCCTTGAGACGAGGTTAATGATTACCACTACAGAATGCAATTAGAAACAAGATCAAGGAGATGCAATTTGAGAATAATTCACCAATAGAATAAAATATGCTTGGAATAAACAAAGTAATGAATCAAATTTTGATAATCCTTCGTCCAATAACACATGTACAAGAACAAGATAAAGGACACCATATACCCCAAACTATTTGTAGTTGTAAAGCTTGGATTTTATGTCCAAATCTGGTCTCCACCACTGGTGAATTCCATGAGCTTCCTTAAAATCCTGACAAGGAGTTACATTAACTATTAGATTTGCTGAAGGGATGAGGTGGAGCGGTTCTGAATCCCTGCCCATGGCACCCATGAGAAGACCGCCAAGAGAATTCCGGGTTGCTAATCTCTCGATAGCTCCAATTCCAAAATCATCCATCTTCTTCCTGTGCTCAAGATAACCGATGTATTCTGAGCACAAGTGATCACCTGGATTGACAAAGAGAAATGGGATCCATGCAGAGAGAGCAGCAAATGGATCCACAGATCGACTATTTTGATAGCTCTTCTTTGTCGCAAATGCAAGTCCTGCTGTTATCACACTGCTTGCAATCCGGAGCCCATGTTTCACACGCTCATCTTTGATCCTCTCAATTGGGGCAGAGAAGAATGGTGAATTGAAGAGAAAAGCTTGAAGAAAGATGCCTGTCTTGGCCATGGTCTTTCCAGCTAGTAATGCCATTGCTGCTCCCAGGGAATGGCCAGCTATCCAGACATTTGATTCACCTACAGTAGCAACCACATTTCGGACTGCTTGGATAGCAATCTCAAACCGAGATGTCTCATGGAGTCCATTTCGGAGAATGTGGAGGTCCAGCTCAAGGTCCCGTGAAACAGACTCTGGCTTGGTTATGGTGCCGCGGAAGGCAATTACATAACGAGGGCTTTCATCTACTGAACTGTGATAATGAGATTTTGGAGGCCTGAATTCATAAATTGCAGCAAAAATGGAGGAATCCACATCATCTACAAGGTGACGAAGCAACTGAAAGTGAAAGAATTCCCACCAAGGAGAAGCAAGAGCTTGGGGACCTTGACGTTTCAGCTGCCGGTCCCGCTCTAGAATGTAGACACCCTGAACCAAACTGGCAGCAACAGATCTTCGATGATGAGCATTTGTCCTGCACAATGTCGCAAATAACATTGTTTCTCAAATGATCTTGTTTTTATAAACAAACATTCTTTTTATCTAATCACTATGTTGCTTAGCATCACAACTATTTCATTAGTAAAGATTAATTAAAACAGCAGGATCAATATGGCTGCTGCATCACATTCATAAGATAGTAATGGCCCCAAAATCATGTGATGATGTTTATCTACCTGAGTTGGTCAATGCAAGGGGGGAATTACATGAAAGCATCAGGGAGCTTACCAGTCGACAATAGCTAGGTGCAAGGGTCCTGAGAGGCTAAAGTCTTCCCTCTCAGAGGCCATAATACCATATGTTCCTGTAGCTGCTGCTTCTTGATATCCTCCAAGATGCGCCACTGCATTGCTTAAATAAAAACCAGTGAGTGGTTACCGTTCCAAAACGACTACATTTAACAGGCGCATAGATCACACGAGGTCAAATTCTATTTCTCTCACAAGAAAGATACAAATAAGCTGAACCCATCCGCATGTTTTGAGTGGAGCAAACTAGGTGCTTCATTTGCAATATTTCAAGGATGAAACTGTTTGAAAAACCATCCAAAAAGAACATTTCTCAATGTAACTTAGACAGAGTAATATATCCATTTGAAAGGTAATTAAACCTTCCCATAAGAAAGTTTCCCTCTTCAGGATACCTCTCATGTTCCAATAAAAACACAAACACCTCCCATCCAATTAGAAATCATGGTCCGTCAAAATCTAAACTTGGGATCTAAGTCTTTATCTCCGCCAGCACACAAACTCTTTGACGAAGAACCTTAAGCCAGATTCAAAACTAGAAATTTCCTTGAGAACCAATTGCAAAACAAAACCCATTTATTAACAAAAAAAAAATGCAAAGTACCAGTCTGAATAAAAATATAAATATATTTCGTTTCAGAGAAAACTTAAATAAAAACCATCATGACATGATTTCTGACTTGGCAAAGTAATGGGAATGGCATCCAAATATCTATCTTTGTAACAAATGAAAGAAAGGCTACAGGAGAGAGATACCTGGGTTTATTCAAAGGAAGAACAGATCTGACGGTATGATATATTGATATGAAAAGAAAGGTTTTTTTTATGGTTGGGAGGGAGAGGGCTTTCCTCTGTTTCTATTTAAGGTAGAAGTTGATGTGCTTTAATAGATGTAGTCGGCGACACGACAGCATGTGTTAAAGAAATAAAATGTCGCTATTAGAGAAAATGTGGATTTCTTTAATTAACATTGTTTTTAAGAAAACAAACTGGTAAAGTAACAAGTTTTAAAAAGTTTTTTCAAAACAAGATTCGATACATGTCGTAGTAATTATGAAAAAAATATGAGATTTAAATATTTTTACATGAGCTATACAAATTATAATAAAGACAGGGGAAAGAGAAAACAAAATGAAAAAAATATTGGAAGGCTGGAAGCACATCTAAATTTTTTATTTTTTTTATTAACTCTGAATTAGTTTTCGCATAACTCAACTAATTTTACGAGTTATAAAATTAATGATCAAACAAGCTTCCAATAACAATTATATAAGCATCTACAAGGCTCGAACCTGGATCACATAAAAAAATAAATTTATTAATTCCAAACTGTTATTATATAATCACCCCATTAGATAGTTAGATCTAATTTTTTGCTGATAACACTACTGTAGCTTCAAAAAAAGTCTTCACCAAATAAATTTAACAACTTCAACAAAACTCAACAAAGATAACTATGGGCTGCACTTCTTCTTAAAAACAAGTCAGCAATTACAATGAAATAATAGATTTACAACAAAAGTCCAATTTAGATCCTAATAGTTTGCTTTTTTAAAAAAAATGTTCAGGATATAAATTCTACGACACTATAAATAATCATAAATGATAACCAGAGGGAGTTGCACTCCTTTATTTATAGGCAAGTGAGCAGTTAATGAAAAAATAAAAAAAAAATGTTCAAAACACATTGAAATTTTAATTACAATATCTCATGTATCATAAAAAAAATATCGATAAGATAAATTTAAGGATATAAAAAAAAATCAACAACTATGACTAGAGGAAGTCACTGTCACCATTTAACCTACTTGTTTTTAGACAATCGTGTAACTAAGGGGGTGTTAAGTATTGTATTTTGAGAGTGTTTTTAAAAAAATTAGAAAATTTTTTATTTTCATTTTTTATAAAAAATAGTGTTTTTAATTTATTTTGATGTGCTGATGTCAAAAATGATTTTTAAAAAATAAAAAAAAATCATTTTAAAACATTTATAAATAAAAAACACTTTAAAAAATAACATCAACTACACTCAAACAAACAAATATTAACTTTGATCATTGTTGATAACATTATATCATTGATTTTTTTCATTTAGAACCTTAAAGCTTTGTTGATACTATCATAATTAAAGTTTCATGTCTCCAAAGTTTTTTTTTCTCTTTTCATTTTAATTTATGTCAACCAGCATCTAGCATGGCTAGGCTTATTTCTGCAATTGCAAATATTTATTTGATCACCCTTGCATATTCAGGACGTAAGGGTTACGCCGGCAGGCAACACTTGAAATCTTTCGAAGCACCCTGCATGAACGGAGAGGACTTGCACTGTTGATCTCATCGACGTTAGAATTTCCGGCTATAAATAATGCAGGCATGTAAGCATAGAAAATTTATAAAAATATACTAAATCCATAGTGATAAATGGTTAGGGAAAAAACAACAAGTTTTCACCTCCTTTTTGTTACTTCTATAGCGTGTAGAAATACAGCATAATATTGCTCCCCATCTTCCCAAAACACAAGCCATAAATGAAAGAATATCGTACAGAAGAGATGGATGATTCAACTGCTGCAGTTCTACTTAGACCAAGCAACGGCATCGATTTCTGCTTGTGCACTTCTGTACAGCTCAAGTCTCTTGGCAAGGGCTGCACGGCGCTCCATGACTGCTGGATCCTCGTTCAATAGTGATGACAGTTGCTTTTGCTGCAAAGATCAATTCAAATGTCAATTGCATTCATCATCTGGTTTCAACAACAACATCGAATTTGACCATATATAGATAACAATTAAAGAAGATTTTCATGAACATATATGGATAACAATTGAAGAAGATTTTCATGAATATACATGGATTGCAATTGAAGAAGATTTTCATTCTCACCTCTAGTTTACCCAACTCGGTGAAGAAATGATCGAGCAGGCTTCGCTTGGCCTCACGCACTTGGCAATAAACAATGGACTTTGGAATGGAGTTACGTAGACTTGCACAGACCATAGTGACATAAGACAAAACAGTAGATCCTGTTTGCATGTTGCAACGAGAACTCTTAAGATCAGTAGTAGTGACTAGTGAATCAAGCAGAAAAGATACCATAATCCACCCTTTTTTAATGCAAAAATGAACTCATTAAACTTACCGATTCGTCTAAGATACGAGTCATTATATCTATCAAATATAGAATGGGTTGGGTTGCCACCCTTGTCAGCATCCTGAGGAAGTTTCCGGAAAAAGTCCACTGTCAAGTAGCTACACTCCATGTCGACTAGCTGGAGCGTTGCTTTCTTGCTTGTATCCTTCATTCTCTCAAGTGACTCAATAGCAGCATTACTGACCTCTACTCTAAGAGCAGGATACTGCTTCAACTCCTGAGAATCATCAAAAGCAACATTATCCAACAGCCTGAAAAATTAACTGATGGTGACCCATGACATATAGTGCAAGACCAGGCTACAGCATCTGAGGTAATCAAATACTCCAGAAAACAGATAAAACACTAGAAGGAAGACAAGTGAGTTTGACTTGATCTTTTAGCAGCATAATTTTTCAACTTATTGAATATCTTGAAATCAAATGCCTACAAAAAACAAGGTGGATAATGATTCTTGAAATCATATTATTAGAGCACTCCACAATAATAAAAAAATTAAATAAAATAGATATTTCTGAATGATGGGCAATGGTAAAACAAGAATTGCTGCTACAGGTCCATTACATGTTGCAAGCTGAGAGAAGCAAGCACTTTCCTCCATGCATACAAAGGCATCAGTCAATATTCTGCTTATTACCTGTAGCACATGGCACTTTCCTCCATGCATTCAAAGGCATCATTCAATATTTTGCTTACTACTTGTAAAGTGCCATGTCAGGTTCTCAAGCCTCTCTCCCTTTCATCCCTTTTTCCCACCTTTTCAAATGCTCCTAGGTAACAAATTCTCATACATGACAAACTGAGATTGAAGATGTATTCATTTCTATTTTCCTAAAGAGTAATGCCTTGTTTCACTGACTGCACAACACTTACAAACAAATACCAGAAGGTAATGCAACTTCTAGTGTGCCACGATGTATCCGGCCTTACAAACGCAAGCATTTAAAAGAAAAGGGGAAACTCCCAGTGTATGTAGTAAGCATGCAGGGATTTACGAAATTCCATTCAGCTAACGTAGGCCCCTTGTTCACACACGTATGACATATTAAGAACCTCTTTAAACCTTGCTAACAAAATGCACCACAAACAAGAATTTTATAGAAGCAACTAGACTTGGAAATGATAGAAACTTACTATAGTCTCACTGATAGCCTTGTGAACCAAATCCTTCAGAAGGCCATGAACCTTGATTATAAACAAACAAGCATCAGCTAATTGAAAAACATGCAATCCACCAAGATTCAGAAATTGCAAATGAAAGAGAGAGAAGAAAAGGAAAAAGAAATTCAGTCACTCCTGCAGAGAGAAATCGTTGCTTTCTCCATTTTGAAATCCCTCCTTTTCACATGAACTAATTCCTAGGACCAAACAAAATCAACTTATAAAACAGGTTCTGAAACAGATATTTAGATCATTTGGGTTGGCTATATCCAAGATATAGCAGAGTATGATACCTAAATGTACTTCAAACTTTTTCATCCGCAATTATCTCATAATAAGAGATTCTGAACAGTTAAGTTTTGGGGAAACATATGGCAGCAAAGTCTGTACAACATCAACTCAACTAAAGCCACATGGAGAAATGAGCAGCAGAAGATATTTAACTTTTCAATCATGTCAAGGAAAGTCGAATAGTTTTAAATATCATGCATACCGCATCAACAGCTGCCTCAGCAGGACCTCGGATTGTAACTACAGAAGATTCAATGAGACGACGATATCCTTGTTCAGGAGCTATCAAGTGAGGCTGGTATCCATCAGCTTCAGTGATCAATTTTCGAATATTTTCCATTGAAAGTTGCTTGTCAAACTGTAACCTTTTTAGAGCAGCAGGAAGCTGGTTATCAAAAACATTGTAAATTTTATCACCACCAGGTCGGCTGCAAACAACATTGAATATATCAAATCAAATTGCTAGCAAAGATAAATTGACAAAATATAGAAATGCACCACAAAAAATCAAGCTGGTCATAGGCAAGGAAACAAACAAAGCACAGTACATACATGCCATCAAGATGCTCTTTGTATATTTGATCAAAAAGGCGGCAAATCTCCATGATTGAGTACATCTTTCCCTGCAAGTCAAGGAATCATAATTAGTGATTCACGTACATGCACAGAAGGAGGAGAGGGACGGAGATTCCTTATGATACCTATAGGTTGTTAAAATGTCAAGTTAAAAGCACACTTACTCCAGCATCTGCAGCAATAGGCTTTCCAAGACGACTCAATTCAGATTCAAGTTCAGCAATTGTTTTGTTGATAAGGGACTGAATGCCTGGAATTTTGGACTTGATTACACCTTCCAAATGCTGCAGTATTAACCATTGATGATTGGGTTATTACAATAACAGTTGAAAATCCTTCAAAACATGGAGCTTGGACACATATAAAGTAAAAGGGAAAGAGCAGAAAGCTCATAACTCACCTTTGAAAGCATCTTTGCTAGATACTCAGAACCCATTCTGGGGGCAAGGTGCTTGTATTCTGGGGTGCTGGCAAAATACTCACGTTCTCTACGCCGAGCAGCAATCATGTCCACATTCTTGTTAATATCCGCTTGTGAGCGGTTCACTACACCGACCCAGGGAAATTTTAGGCGGTAAGATTTTCCTTCCAACATCTACAAAAGCAAAACAGTAACTCATGATTGTGATGATGCTGAAGGCTGGTAACATCTTTAAAAGAAAAACAAAAATGCATTTAAATTGGAGATCATGTAGAAAGCAACATTAAGCAGGGAATTAGAGGATTACACGGCCCTATATAAAAAATTTGGACTATTTTTCAATGTTGGGAACTTAGGGCTTCTGCTATGCAGGACTTGTGCGATCCTCAACAACCAAATGCGTACCCAGTTTTTTAGCCTAGTTTAGAATAAGATTAGAAATGAAGAAAGCAACATTAAGCAGGAAATTAGCGGATAACACAGCCATGTATAAGAGATTTTGACTATTTTCAACTTTTCCATGCTGGGAACTTAGGGCTTATATGATGCAGGACACCTGTGTAATCCTTAATGACCAAATGCTTACCCAATTTTATAGCCAAGTAGTTTAGAAATAGATTAGTTTTTTTCTTTTTAGGATTTCTAAGAGTCTCAAGATTATTTTTACAAGTTGAGTCTTTTTTTCTGATAATATATATGTAATTTAGTTTCTTTTACTTCTGATGATGGATTAGAGGAGCATTGGCTGGTTGAAGGCAAGCATATCTAGTATGTTTCTTCATTCTCCAAGCACAGCAGCTACAGAAAGCCAGGTTAAGTTTACAATACAGGCTGCTGCTGTCGGTTAAACCATCAAAACCTAATCCATACTTCCATTGAATGAACCATGAAATTCAAGTTCAAATCTGATAGTTAGCTGCCCCTGGAAACCAAAAGCCTATATCCTAATTTACTGCCACTAAAACGCACCCAAAAAAGAACCTTTTCAACCAAAATTTCCCTTTATAAACCCCCAAGTAAAATGTGACCATGAATTTCCAAATTTATCAATCTACAACGCACCAAAAATAAGATAGCATGCCATCCATTGAGAGAAATTGCTTGATTAGGAATAAAATTTCCAGGAAGCTAGGACAAGTAGGTGTTGAGAGGAGAGTGTTCATCAAATGAATTAAGGTTCTTGAACATGAGATCACTTGTTACTCATGTAAAATGTGCTGACAAACATTTTCTAGCCAAATTTTAGTGAACACTGTCAGCATCTATAGGAGCATGCATTTATACTTAAAAAAATGCCAAGTTGCATATAAGTAGAGCATCGTTTTATCTCTTGAATGCTACACAAAAGAAGAAGAAGAAACACTAATCCAACTTACATCAACCGCATCAGTACCCTTATCCATAAGATCAATCTTTGTCAAGACTCCCAAGGTCCTCTCTCCTGAAAAATAAGAACCAGAACATCTAAGGAATTATATGGACTAAATGTTTCTGCAAGCAATGATACAACATAGATTTTGATGTTTTGATTTCAATGTACAAATATTGCACAAGATTACCTGTGGGGTCCACTTCACGAGAGATTTTAATAGCATCAGAGGTAGCAAGGTCTTGATTGGCAGGTGAAATTGCTAAGATTATACAGTTGGGCTGCATTAAATTTGAGCGAACAAAATAGCGTGACTTTGCTAAGTTTCATTATATCAGAACACGAAAGAATACAATAGCACAAAAAATGGTAGAGTTTAAAACATGATATTGAAAATTATCTAAGAATTATCTGCTGGCTAAGCTGAGAAATATTTTGACAAAAAAGCTAGCATATATAGAAATGAAAATATCCAATTTACACAATTATTCCCATTAGATACAGAGAGTTTGAGTAATGAAATGTGCATTACCTTCTCAATTTACACAACTATTCCCATTAGATAAGAGAGTTTGAGTAATGAAATGTGCATTACCTTCTCAATAAAAGCGCGAACCATGTTTTCAATATCTTGCACAATACTGTCAGGCTGACCCTCTACATTTCAAAATAGATATTGGATATATTCACAGATTGTTAGAATATAACCTCAGAATGATCTACAAAAATAGCAGCAATTAAAGGAGGATACTTTTTAACTTTATGGTAGTTGACTCTCAAGAAAATCTTAAAAAGGTCAAACCGCCCAAGTGAAAATTGAGCTGATATGAGCAAAAATATTGAAGTTCAAAGGTTTCAAATCCCTATAGCGTTCATTCTCTTTTGTCTTCTCAACAATGAAAAGAATAGTAAGGAAGAAAGTCCCCGGGTAACCAACACGCAAGAGTAGAAGCCCAGATGAAACTTACCAACTGCTACTTTAGTAAGCCCGGGAAGATCGATCAATGTCAAGTTGACAACTGCCAAAATCCAAAAAAGTCATGCGAATTCAGAAATAATGAAAAAGAAGAAAAAACTTATATGGTTGTAAATGTGGCTAAATGCAAATAGAAAAGGCATCTGAAACATAATATTGTTTCCATACAGGAGATACAAAACAGAAGCACGGGCTAGACAAGGATGTTTCTAAGAGAAACTAGACTTACCATAAGGAGAGTAAATACTAAGATGTATTGGAACACTTGAAATTTGCTTTGATCGACCAGTCTCTCTATCAGTCTCATCTTGAATCTCCCTCCTCACAGCAGCTGCACACGTAAGGCATCATTAACAACCGTAATTCAACAATTACCATCCATTCAACACAGACACGATACCAGGAAGAAACAAACACAAACTCTTCAACTACATAAACACAGCATAGATAGAGAAATGTACCAAAATCAGTAAATCTTTTCCTCGGGAGATGAAGGAACTCAGCATATTCTCGACTTCCTTCATCGAGCTTATGAAGCTGCAACACAAGTGGCCGCCGCGTAACGATACCTACAGGGACAAACAATCGCATCAATCTCACACTAATTGCAGAAAAGCCTTAAATAATTCAGTAATTAAGTCAAGGGACAGAATTGTAAGCTAATTACCGGATCCACGAGGCAAGAAATCCTTCCCTACTACACTCTCCAGCACCGATGACTTCCCCGAACTCTACAAAACATAAACAAAAAGCTATCAGCCATCAAACATCCAGGTCACAAGATTTGATTAGCTGGAAGTGAGAGGTAGATCTGGAGGCAAACCTGGCCACCGACGACCGCGATGGAGGGTAAGGATTCCCACAGGGTAGGTAGTGCACTAGCTTCACCATGATCACCAAGAGCAGTGCAAGCTCTTTGAATTTTATTTACTAAGGAAATCAAGTTATCCATCAATAAAGTAGAGACGGAGAGACGGAGATCGGTGGCGGTGATCTGATAGATCGAGGCTAGATCTGAAGGAAAAGGTGGCGTTTGAGAGAGGATGGGATCTGAGCTTGAGTTTGAAATTTGAAGTTTGAAGGGTTTTTTTGTATGTGTCGGGTGGTCGAGAAGACGAGGAGAAGGAGACGCTTTATTTAATGGCTTTTTAACTTGAAAGACAAGTGGGGAGGAAAGTGTGGGGACAACAAGGCCGGTAGCTTGCTGCTGTGCTAGATTCCAGTTTAAAATTATATTTTACGGTATTTTCTAATGCCTGTAAATATTCTACACTGCTTTTCTTACCTTTCCTTGTTCAATTTCAAATGTGTGTTTCGGCCTTTATTTTATTTTCTTTAATTTAAAGGTCACGTATATTTTGTTTCGCACTCGCACGTGACTCTTTTTTTTTTTCCTTTTAATTCATGAATATTTATAATAGTAGTAGAAATTACAGCGACAAAATCGTTTCAGAGAGTTCTTAGATATTTATTTTGGATTTCGCTGTAAATCTTTCTGATTAAATGCATCGTTCATTTTTTTAAGAAAACAAATAATAATTTAATTAAGGAGTTTAGGGGACAAAGCTTAACTTTAAGCATCATTTATTTTTATTTATATATATATATATATATATATGTACAAACTATGTACGGAATTAAAATGGAGTCAAAGTAAAATCAGTGTTAAGTCACCAGAAAGAAGGCCTAATTTAACCTTGATGACTGCTTGCGTGGTACGTGTAAATTGGCCCGAACACCCCGGTTATATATAAAAAAAGGTGATTTTTTGAATCCAGTATATAGTATTGCCATGAGATTAGTAAAAATGTGAACCAACCTTTTAATTCGAACACAATACTTCTTTCTCACGACTTTAATTTGAATTGCCATCATTTTAAATAAATAATTCAAAAAGAGGGTCCTCCATCTGTTTTTTACTTTGAAAGGCAGGCACTTCCAACTTCTCAAACACCAACGGCTAGAATTCCATGGCAAATTTTCAAGAGAGTTGAAAGGCAAATACTTTTTTCACCAACTTTTCTTTATTGACAGTTCATAGGTGAGATCGTGCTAGATTTTGTAAATGATTGAGTGAATTTTAAGATTTTTTTTTTAATTTTATCATTTTATATTTATTTTATCCACCGTTAGTGTTGATGGTTTGTTTCGACGGGCTGCTGTAAGATTATTGAGGTACAAAGAAATAATCACTTAATTCAGAATCAATTTTGAACAAGTTGTTCAATTTTTTTTAAGATAACTGAAAAATAATAAAAATAAAAACAAACAAATAAAAGATTAACCTGCGTGACCACAAACAAAAGATTGTGATAAACTATATAATTTTTTTTTTTTTATAAAATTCAATATGTAGTAAATAAAATGTTGAAAGATAAAAATAAAATAAAAATGTTGCAAAACACTTAATTTGAGCCTACACAAATCAAAATGTGAAATCTTTGACACAATTGTAATATCAAAGTGGACGTGTTTAAAAACAAATTGAATAGAGTTATGAAACTCAAATACCAAATAATTTAATGTTAAAGAATAACAAAATATAATTTAAAAAGCAATGAAAAGCCATCAGTCAACCCATTTAAGCTCGCAAAACCTGCAACCATGGAAATCATGAAATTCATGAATCGGGTTGAATTATAAAACTTAGTTCCAAACTAATTTGTTTTTGAAGGATGGATTCATGAAAAAAAAATCAATTTAAAAACCTTGCGAGAGGAAAAAAATATTGCAATAAAAAATCAAAAATCAAATTTGATTGGATGAAATTATAAACTATGAATCCACAACTCCTGGGTCTGCAGTGCATTTATTTATTCATGAACAAAAGTTGTATATTCGATGGTTTCTACCTCCTGTAATAATGTTGCCAAGCACATCTAATGTAGTAAATGGTGTGGCTACAAGTGGTTTATTATTATATGGACTACGAAACTGAGAACAAGGGACGGCGGATAAGTGGAAGGCTTCTTCGTTGAATATTGCTCAAAAGTGTTCCGCAACAGGGACACTAAAATGAACCTATAAACAGAGAAGAAACCCAGGGCAGCTTATTCTAGGATGGATGATGATTTCAACATGTTTATCAGCTAAAATCTCTATCGGTAAAACTTAGATAACCTAATGCTCTGGAGGATGCCTTTACAGAACACGAGACAATAATTAGTCTATAATAGAGACACGAGGATATATCAACTTTCAGTTTGTGCCGTCAGGTGATCCATAGCCATAAGGGTTCTTGCTGGCCCAGTTCCATTGATCCCTACACATCTCATCAACGCCGTATTTTGCCCTGCAAGAAAATTACCAGATTTAAAAGAGGAAAATAAAGGAAATTTGACAAAATCTACATAAGATAACAGTGCCAAAGCCCTAATCAGCTTTTATTATCCAGTCGTGGTGCTCATGCTTGATTTTCAGAATTTCATCTCATCAATTAATTTATTTCCACTACTAACAGCATTGAGATAGATAATCGTTGGGGTCTTCAAACTTACTTCCAACTCAATTCATGTTCTGCCTTCTCTGTTGCTGCATAAACAGTTTCAGCATCACCAGGTCGCCGTTCAGCCATCACAAGAGGAATTTTCTGGCATGGGAAGGAGGAACTCTCAGGAAAAATAAGTACAGAAAGTATTTTTTTTGGCAAAACATGGATTAATCTATTTCCAGTTCCATCTACCAGAGAAAAAAAATCATTACCTATATGATGAGTAATTTGGCACAATGATTTGCAACTGGATTTAATAAAAAAAAAGTAGTTTTAGAGGTGACATGGTGACACAAATTGTCTTACGCTCCGATCAAAATTGATTCATGTTTTCCTTCTACAATTCTATGTAGTCTAACTTGGAATCACCAGTCTCTTGTCATTTTTACAAAACTCTAAACAGAGCCAGATTCCAGGCACTCACAAGCTATAGGTGAAGGGATACATCAAGGCAAACCAAAACCAAATATTGTGATCACTATATAAGAAGCGTAATGTATTCAAGAAATATCTCAGTGCAACAACATAATCGACAACTCTTTGACAGGGTTACATTTCCCATCAGTGAAAAGACTGCTGAAAGTTTAAGAAGGTATAAAAACATTTTAAAAAATCCAGTACCTTTCCAGATGCCTTTTCAAATGCTGCGACCATCTCCAGAACTGATGTACCTTTCCCTGTTCCCAAGTTGTACACTTCACAACCTATGTGATGCATCCACAAGGTCCAATTTTATCAGATTTTCATGACATACACTAACAACAATAAAAATAACCAGTTTGACCCATCAACATTTAAGAGTTCCTTAATTGTGAGCCTGCAAATTATTTAGAAGGAAAAAATTGGGTTGCCATAAAGGAATTGCACATGAGTTCATACCTATATTAGCTCCTGAGAGCTTACGCAGTGCAGCAATGTGCCCATCTGCTAAATCGACAACATGAATGTAGTCACGTACCTGGAAGACATCAAAGTCATCAAGAGGATTAAGTAAAAGGAAAAGAGTTAACAGCAGATGGATTCCTAAGCCTAGTACCAAAACAGAGATCAAGTTCATAAACACCCTTTGATAGTCTTAAACCACAGAAAAGGGATTCCACAAACCGACAACTCTAAGTCCATCAAGCAAAGTGGAAAATACAGACCACAAAACCCAAGTGACTGTGAGGAAGCCCGGCTACCAGACAAAAAATCAGCCCTTTTACCAAGTTCCTAGTTACACAAAGCATTCAGATGAACACAACCATATGTGTGTATTTCACTAAAGAAAAGATCATCCCATTTTCAAATACTTTTTAGTGCTCCGTAACCTGATTATTGACACATGCTTTGAAGGTTTCTTAGCATCAACCATGCATGGAAAGTTGCGATATTTATAACTTAAAAGTATAAATTGACCATAACTTAAGAAAAGAATGCATGTTTTCCACTAGAGAATTATAGAGACACAGTTATCAAACCTGTTTGTGGTTCAAACACAAAAACAGCCAAGCACATATGTGAAAAATGTAACAAAGGTAGAATGCTGACAATGAAAACATACCCCAGTACCGTCTTTTGTTGGATAATCAGTTCCATAAACTGTTAGATGAGGACGCCTGCCAACAGCAACTTGCTGCACATAGGGCATGAGATTGTTTGGAATTCCACGAGGATCCTCACCAATATAGCCACTCGGATGTGCACCAACTGGATTAAAGTATCTGAGTAACATGATCTTCCATTCAGAATCTGAATTGTAGACGTCACGGCAGATCTCTTCAATGAAAAGCTGAAAGATCAAACTAGTAAGATGAAAACAATGTCCTGATAAATATTTTCGACGCTGAAATTTTGAAGACCACAAGGCAACAAACTTCAGTGAGTGTCTAAGAGATCAACAGCCTGGATGCATTTAATGTAAATTAGAAACAAACCTTGGTTCTTCCATATGGGTTAGCAGCAGACAAAGGGAACTCTTCTGTACATGGAACCTCCTTTGGCCAACCATAAACAGTAGCTGAAGATGAAAACACCAACTGAAAACATAGCAAATAAAACCAAAGATTATTCAAGCATGCCTTCACTGATATATAAGCATGCCTTCACTGATAACTACAAAGCAACCTAGAGAAAATTACCTGCTTGCATCCATGAGCAGCCATTACTTCTAGCAGAGTAATTGTTCCAATGAGATTATTGTTGAAATAAAGCAATGGTTTCTGCATACTCTCACCAACTGCTTTCAGCCCAGCAAAGTGAATGACAGCATCAAACCTTCAGAGCATATAAACAGTCAACCAAATTGAGAGCACAAAATTACAAACACATCAAGAATAACTATAATAACAGTGTTAACTGCTATTAATTTTCTTTTAATAAAAAAAAAAAGAGTAAATTCTAATCTAACAACACATATTAATCAAAATATTCAGTGACACTTATTAGCCCTCTCATTTCAGTATAATTCCAATAACATGCACAAATAAAAAGAATTAAATCAACCAGAAAAACAAAATGGTAATCATACTTTGTCTCGGCGAAGACATTTTCCAGAGCCGGCTTGTCCCGAAGATCAACCTGCAAAAAACTCAAAAAACCAGCACCATAATTCACCAATCATATTTAAAAAAATAATAATAAATAAATCATGGCACCCTGTCGTCACGGTCTTATCATTCATGAAAGTATAAGTGGGCCCACTGGCCCACAGTCTACATTTCTGGTAAATTATTTCCCACAAAATCATCAAATGTAACAAAACCTAATTAACAAAAAAATACCAAATATAATCCTAATCAAGCGCGTAATTAGTTGATTAACCAAACAAGCCAAAACAACAATTCATTAGCAGATAAAATAAGAATAAGAGCAGATCACAGTAGCGAACCTGATGAAAGACGAGGTTTTTCCCGAAATCACCGGCGAGCTCTTTAACTCTTTTAAGAGCAATATCAGAGGCGTTGTCGAGGTTATCAACAACCACGGTATTGTAGCCGCCCAATAAAAGTTGCAGCACCGTGTGGCTTCCTATGTAGCCGGCACCTCCGGTAACCAAAATATTATTGACCATAATAACAGTGGTAGTAATAAATAAAAACGAGAGAAAGAGAAGAAGGTTTTTTTTTTGTGAACGATGGAGAGAGACTGGGAGGATTTGCCTGCTTATATAATACAGGGAGGAAGTGATCACGGGAAACTGAATTGAAGAGCGGTAGTCTTTATGGAAGGAAGGAAGAGAGAATATGTGCGAAAAAGGGGGAATATATGTGAAGAAGGGAAAGTGAGAATAACGCCACCCAAAAATATTAAAAAAACAAAAAAAAATAAAGGTGGGTTAGTTTGTTGTGTTTAGAAACTTTTCGGAGGAGAAAGGAGTTGATGAGCCACGTGGTGGTGGGAGTTTTGTCTGTTACAGGATCTTCGCTTGCAGAATGTAATTATGAACTTCTTTTCGAGAGTTTCAGAGAATCTGTTGCTGTATTTTTGTGAGTTTACGATAACACCCTTCTACTTATTTTGTATTTCTTTTAGCGCCACCCGTTTTTTTTTTTTATTCTTAAATGAAAATTAATTCCAGGTCCATATTTTCGGGTCCTTCATAAATATATGTTTTAAAATTCTAAGCCATTAAATTCAATTATTCTATTTAAACTATCTTTTTAAAACTGTTGGCTTGCGCCTCTGCAACTTTTTCTGAATGTGTTATATTATATGCTCGTAAAAACAGTTTTGCCTTGATAGGAGGAGTGGAAGCACGTGTTCCGCACATTGATGGACGAGAGAGGTTCCTGGTCAGCTAATCCTTTTCCGAAATTGCGTCTGAAGCCTTGGAAACTTGACAAGGCAGAGGATGCATGGAGACGGTGACCCAAGTTAAGACAGAACAGTCACTTTGATGTGAAGCTATGTCTTCCTCTAGCAACGAGGATACTCGTCCTGTGGGTGAAAGCATAAATAGTTTTGTGGGTATTTTTAAAATATTAATTTTGAGAGGAATTATTAAAACAAATCATACGGAGGGTTTCACACTGTATTCTAAAAATAAATAAATTTTTTAGATCATTTTGATATAGTGATATCAAAAATAATTTTTAAAAAATAAAAAATATTATTTTGATATAATTCTGAATAAAAAAATATTTTTAAAAGCAACTTTTAACTCCCAAAAACCTTCACTAAAGCTAGCTATCTTATGCCATACCTTGCTCTTATCTCTCTATCCTTTTTATTTGTCTCTCTTTCGGATACTGCTTCTATGTCTATCCTCAAGTGGAAGCCTAGAACACGAAACTGCAAAAGCATGCCTCCTTTCGGTTCTTATCTTTTTTTTACGAATAGAGTAAGAAAAAAAAACATATCTTTTATTATTTTATAAATTTTTTTTGGCTATATTGGCATCACTAGATCATGACGAGAAACCTCCACAGCTCAAAGGCATGCCCGTTTGAGGCAACAAAGAATTATAAGGTAGGTGATGGGATTGTGATATTTTATTGATTCGATTCTAGCTTGACATCGGCATCGTTTTATAGGCCTAAGAAGATGCTTAGAGATCCAATTTAGCTTTCCATAACATGATTTTTAAAAGGGGTATCGCAGTATTCAATCCACTCCCTTACCTTTTTAGACATAATTAACAATTTCATGAACCGGGTTGCATGTTGCTTCACTGCCCTAACTTTACACAAAAGCAAAAAAGGAAAAAGGTAATCTCCTCTCTGGCCTTCAACAAGGTTCCGTCCGTGTCAACTTGCTTTTTATCTTGCAAAAATTCCCGTGCTTTACATGCAAAAATAGCTGGAGATGCTCTCCTTTAGCTTGGCAGATTTTGCGAAACGCCGAAGCCCTACTAATATCAGCCTTTCAACCACTGCCATCCTCTCCCTTTCATCTTCTTCGTTTCTTTAAAAATAAAAAACGAAACAGATATAATGAAGCATGAGAATTAAGCTATGCCACGTACATTAGTCTCCTTTCAAATCACTGCCACACCTATACCTAGAGAAACAAGAAAAGAAAACAGTAATAAAAATGAAATGACAAAAAGAAAGAAATCATTAGATCTAACCGATTGACTTAAGCATATACTGCGTTACTTGTACCAACAGCAATGCTAAATTAGGTAACCAATTGCAGTCACAATGTTGATTCAACCATGTAATATAGTTGCCACCTATTTTAGCTTCAACCGGACAGTCGGGGGGGAAAAAACCACTCACAGGATTACTACAGGATATCAGATGGAGACAACTTAGCATTCTTTTTATTGTTGATCATTACCAAATAATCCAGGCTCCACAAAAGGAAACATGAAATAGTTCTAACTTCTTTCTGCTGAAATAATCAGAATTTATCTACAGTAACAAGCAGGAAAACTAAGAGCATATCCCTATATCTGTACTGACATCTGTGTTACAAAACTCACAAGTGAGGTGATCCATTTTACGATTTCCATTGCCATATACTGACAGCACATAACAAATACCTTTGTAGCTTAAGTACGTTAATTATTCAATGGGTTCCAGAATAGTTGCCGGCTGTGGCACAACCAAGCAGCTGGCTTCTGTTCCTCCATTTAAACACATGCCGTGATTTGATTGTTGATGTGCAATGGTAGTTCTGATCATGAGTTAGCGCATTCACACAAGCATATTTCCTGCCTGCTTTTTAGATGATTCAAGATCTTCTTGAGTAGAGGCATAAGGTATATCAATGCAATACTATGCAAACTGGAGATTGGTGGCTGATTCTAACCAGAACCATGATCAAACCCGCTCAGTAGTTACAGGTTGGGAACTAAGTAGTCTTTCAGCCTCGTCATTTGCTTCAGCTTGTAGTCTCCATCTCTGCATCAAACCAGATTTTTCCATCAAAAAAAACAAAACAGGAAAAAGGTAAGACAAAGAATAAATGGAAACATAAAGCAAACTGCATGACAGATGGACATTTGGATCGTTTACATGCTTCATCTCTTCTCTTTCTATTGATATATTTGTTTTCAAGCATTCAGTATGGTTAAGTTCAAGAGTTCATGATCAAGTACAGTACGTACACTCATTTCATAGATATTTAAGTTTTAGTTTCTTCTTCACAGTATTTATTCCAAAGTTGACTTTGAGAATCTCAATCTAATTGATTCTCTTTCAAATGTGGTAAAGACTAACAAAAAAACATGCCTCTTCAAGATTTTCCAGCTCCATGATTTGCTGTATTTGTTCAGCCATGCTTTCCTGTAAACAAAAATTACCGAGTTCAGTAACTTTGTTTAAGCAGTGAGCGATCAAGGATATAAAGCAACTAAAATATCACGCACCACATTGCTCAATGCTTCCGCAGCAAGAACATCAGAGTCCATTTCAACCTCAATTTCAATCATTGAAGAAATCTGAGAGTGAATGGCAACCATATAGTGACTAATCCCAATTTGGAGCAGAAATTAAAACAATACATGTGCATTTGTTGATGGTAATGATTTAAGGGGAAAATTTAACTCTTAATTTTTTATTTTATTTTCCCTCCTCTAGTGTCAAATACATACTCTTGCATAGCTATCAATGAGTTCGATCCGTCCTTCGAGTGAATTTTCCAATCCTTCTCGTACCCTTTTCACCCTAGTTCTACGGGCACTGAGAGAATGAAATGAGTGAGCTACAAAGAAGGTGCTGTGTGTGGATTTAGACTAAATTCAGTAAGCATGATGAACTAGATTGGTAGAATGTCAAGAGGGTTTCACCGATAAGAAGGTTCTCCTATAGCAAAAATTTTGTTCTCCAGCTGACACATCCGAGCCAACATCCAAACCTATACATGCAACACATGGACATCTTACAGTCATTTCTTCCAAATCTTTTGAACTCATCTGTTGCACTTGAGGTGCCAACAGAAAATGTGAACCTAAGTGGAGATATTACTGACATATCAAGAAACTAATACAAAAAGTTGCGATAGTACCAATAACAGTATGTGTGTGAATACCTCTTTTTCAGCAGCTTCCTTTAGTTCCTTAATACGAGACTGAAGTAAGTCATACTGAGACAACAGCTTCTGCTTGATTGCAGTTACATCCACTGACCTTTGAGGAAGCTGACACCATCAAAGAGCTGATTATTCATTTTGTGTTCTCTTCAGAAGAATCTTTAACAGGTTGAAGAATATCCAAATCACTTAATAAATTTAGCTTCATTGAATTACAACAAGCAGCCTTACAACTGCGACAGTGTAAATAAAGCATCCAAGGCAAAGGAACCAAGAATTAATCTTCTGTTTCAGATACAAATGAAGCATGGACATAAAAAAAGGAGTATAGTAGCTAAATGCTGGAACTTTTATGCATGAATAGATTAAGAGTTAGATGGATGTCTTAAGCAAGTATTTGGAATCTCAAAAGCAGAAACTAATTAACAGAAAAATATCCAAGAAAACAGGAGATTGAGCCTCACCTGGTTCAATCTAGGGAAAACCAGTGTATTTAGAGTAGCTCCAACACCAAGAGAAGAAATAGCAGCAACTAAAAGGAATTGGGGCAAGCTGGGATCAATAATACCAGATGCAGCATCTCCAGTAGCCAAGACAGCAAGGAGCGGAACAAGAACAGAAGGGTTAAGCAAGGATAGCTTTCCATCTTTTACAGGGGCTCTTAACAACATTGACTCCCGACCGTCTTCATGGTTTGTCAGGCACATAGGTTCTCCAGGGTTCACATTGGGAGCCTTTGGACTAAATTTAAACGGGCCCACATTTCTATAAACATTTGATGGAACTGCTGAAGCAATGGTTACCCTTTCACCTTTTTGTGCTGGAAGGTCAACTGTTTCAGTGGCAAATCTCTGTGTCCGTGCCATACCAGAAGGGGTCTGTACCTGAAATTAGAAATGCATAGAAATTATTATGAGATGTTTATAGAGAATAAGTGCATCTAAATATTGGAAACTAAGGTACCGTTTGATGGTCTAATCAGGAGGAATTCTTTATTAATAAGAGGTTAGTCCAGTGAAATCATTAGCAGTGGATAGAGAGAAAAGAAGCATAAAGGTCAAATTTCAGGTCTCCAGAATGTAGCAGGACAACCAGATGAATATGAATTTGCTATTATGCCATATGGGACACCAAAACTTGCCACCCAAAGGAAGAAGAAGAAGAAGAAGAAGAAGATTACATGAAGGGTGCCACTGAAGATGAGTTTTTTAGCGCACAAAAGGCAAATTTTGGCATCGATGGTGTCGTGTTCCGCATCAGATGGTGTATACAACCTATAAATCCTATCTAGTATGAGGCCAGTGGATCAACTTGTGAAAAAACTTCCTGGTACTAAGGAAAGAGATTTAACCATTTGAACTACCATAACAATCTTGTCTTGAAACAGCAGAACTTTTTAAACCTAAGGAACATGAGCAATGATGGCCATAAAAGTTACAAATACCATAACAATTTATATGTTTCATACCACTTCTGAAATGGCTGATCAGAATATTAGTTTTGCATTAAAACTTAGAAGGTAGCTCGATATCAAATAACGATGAGTTGCCAAAGAAAGGCTTAAAGCTGAATAAAGTGCAAGAACCAGTCGACATTCAACTTCAAGAAAAACATACCACAACGGAGTGAACAGCTACAGGAATACTTTGCTTCATTAGTTGCAAAAATCTTAGCCCCCTTTCCCAAGCAGGAAGATCCATGCTGCGTTCGGCAGGAGTATTTCCTTAGAAAAAGTGAATATCCCAGGATCAACACCATACTAGTTATTGTAAAAAATTAATTTATCAGTTCAAACTATACCTTGCCGAATAAAAACATCGTGGGTGTGCTCTCGACCAAATAATTTAAACTTTACAAGCAGAACAGACAGCATGTAGCTTGAATGCAACAATACAGATGGAAGTAAACCAACCTGATTGCTTCTGAGTCGATACTGGTGATATCCCCAGAAACAAGCTCGTATTGGTACCGGCACTTGGCACAAGATGCAATCTACAGAAAAAGCATTATATCATCACTACATCATATCAAACAATTAAACTACAAGTGACGAAAGCCATAATATCCAGAATTGCAGAGCTGTCAGACATCCAGGCTAGACATTAATCATCATATTATATTGAAGGCCCTTGTATCCAAATACCTGAATGCCATATTGAGGTTGTGCAACGGCAACAGCTATCATACAAGTTGGACATCTCACAACCTTACCAAATGGCACCTACCAAAAACACAATCCAAAACTTCATCATCACTAGACTCCCTTTTTTCATCAATGACTATTAATAAACTACAAATCACAATTTACCTCTTCCTCGCTAGGCGACACACCAACGCGGCAAATATAATCAATCATCTTAAGAGCATCAGAAACTTTCAATGCCGCGGCAAGACGTTGAACTAATGAATTGTAAACAGTAACATCCGGCCGCGACCATTTCCATCTCTCTATCTCAGTAACGCCTGCAATATAATATTTATTTTATTTTAAAAGAACGAATTCAAATTGAACAGTACTGATTAATAAATAACTAACCGACTACCTTGATCGAAGCTGGAACGCATAGCGTAAAAAACAGAGAGAGCCAAATCAGTATTGCCGCGATCAATGGCGGCAGTTATAATACCACAGCAGTCAGTTACACTAACTAAACCGTTACTTTTATTAGTGATTTCAGCGATTATTTGGAGGGCTTCAGTGGCGTCTTTAGCAGCGGAGACTCTGGAAAGGGAGTCTTCATTTAGTGATAAAATAGAGCTGTCGCTGTTGTTGCCGGCGGATTGGCTCAGTGAAGAAGCGAGTGGTTTTAAGGGCGGTGTTCTTGAAGTGGAAAAAAATGGTGCGGTTTTATGGAAAGAAAATAAGAGGGAGATGAGAGTGGCTGTGGTAGTGTGGTTTGGCTTCGGAGAGAGTTTAGAGAGGAGAGGAGGGGAGAGTGAGAAGCGCGAGAGGTAGGTGGAGGAGGAGCCTAAGATTAGTGTCATTATTATTATTATTGTTAAGATGAAGGAAATTGAAGAAAGAAAGAGAGGAGGGGAGGGTGGTTTGTTAATGGCTGGCGGAGGTTGCTGCTTCAGTTCCCTTTTCTGTTTGTTTTCGGATGACGAGATGATAAACAAGAGGCTGTCGGGTGTGGTTGATGATTACTATTGGATAAAAGAAAAAAGAATATTCATTAATATGGGATGGAGCTGCGGGGAATCGAACCCCGTGCCTCTCGCATGCGAAGCGAGCGCTCTACCATATGAGCTACAACCCCATGCTGTAACATGTAGATAGATATTTTATTGTTTACTTATTATAATTTTCTTCTGTTATAACTGGCAGAGGCTGCCAAGTCACTGTAAGGTGGTTTAGCTCTCCCTCGCCATTTCGCTTAGAAGCAGGTGGGTAGAGAAAACCAACCCTCTGCTGCTGCAAACGGTCATCTTGTTGGGAGAATCTGACCAAATTCATTCAAAGTGAGAGGCTGACTTCATCGGACTGTATAAACGCATTAATTGCAGCCAAGTTCTGATTCTGCTTTATAGCTTCTAGTTAGCATTAATAGAGATCAAGAATAGCACCATGCTTTGGATAGTAAATACTTGGTACTGGACCAAGATGCAGGGCCAGTTGCAACATTGCGCGCCAACTAGACATCACCGCTGAACAAAAGGAAATTTTGTCATTACAATCTGCTGAGCAGGAGGTGCGAAAGAAAACAAGTCATTTTCTACAAACCACCTAAACCCATCCATCTACTTCAAACCTGGTATGTGATATCCACCAGTGAATGCCAAAACCATGCTTTCAACAGCCACAATTTAAGGGGAACTCAGGCACCCAAATGGCGGAAAAACAATCAACTAAAAATTTCTAACAAACCATGAATTTAACATTCTGTAACTGATCTAAAATACCACGCTAGATATAGTTCAACATGACAAGCAAAAATTAATTTTTTGGGGGAAGCCTAGGTTCTGCAACAGAAGCATCCTTAGCACTCCAACTTGCATGAACAGGGTCAGTAGGGTGGCTGAGAAGACACGACCATAGCAAACTTTGTTTCAGAGTGGCAAACATCCGGTCTGATCGACCTCTTACAAGAGTTCAGATCAGAAATGGCCTCTTGCCCATGGCACCCTTGGCCGCCTGCCACCGCCGTTGTATTGTATAGCATTGTTTTTCCGTGACAAGACTTTCATCCTCTGCTCCTTCATGTTAGCAAACAGTAAATCCAGTGTTTGAGGCCTCTGCTTAGCACCTGCATCCCCTTGATGCTGTTGTTGGTTCTGGCGTGGCGGAGACTGCACAGCAACAACAAAAATCATCATGATATGGATGCATTCATAACAAAGAAGCAGCTCTCTATTATTGTCATTGCTGCACACCCTAAAATGATATGGAGCATGTTTTTTCATGTTTTGCCAAAAACACTTGTCTGACCTATCTAGGCTGCAGATGAATCTAATAATTTCACAAATATGGAAAGCACAAACATTCAAAACAAAACAAAAAACATCTGCCAATGACAGATAAAATCTTTAGTTGAAGAAATCCCACGATGCTAGAAGAGAAAAGAATACCTTTGTAGCAAAGCCTCCATTTGCAGCCCTCTTAACTGTAAGACTTGCAGCCCTGCATCCAGAAACAAGAAAAAATAACTCAAGAAGGATGATGTTTCAAGCACCTGAATACAATATAATATACTCTCCGCTCTGAACTGCTAGCACCAAAACCAATCAAATATTACAAAAATTACACGAGATAAAATTACACTTGGCTGAGGTTGAGGTGAGGTCCAGACCTGACAATCTTACTGTAAGTGTTCAAATTATGTTGAACTAAGAATTACAACAAACCTGGTTTTGCAGACAACAGTCACTCAAATAAAAAAAAAGTGAAGACCGTTCTCAGCAGTTTTTCCTTTAATATTCAAGAAAACTTTAAGGAAATGGAAGCTTGTCAGAATTCACAAGTCTTTGCAATTTGCAAAGACAGAGGATAGGACCTCAATGGAGATAACAGATCTGATGAGCTGCGAGAACCAATTCCCATGTTGTCCAAAAAACAGGAGACTCCAGCCCAGGTCAAGAACACTATCCATCAACCACGAAAGCCACATACATGCTTTTGCTGGTAAAGAGACTAATTATTCTCCAGCCAAATCTTAAAGATACACAAACTTCCCAACAAGGTATATTCTAGTAATTTGCTCGCACTTCTTCCCTCTTTATCATTTGGAGCATAAAATTTCTGAAACCCAAAACTCTTATTCTTATGACCAGGAAAAAAAAACCATATTTTGTAACCAATAAGGCTCTGTTAACTTCTCCATCTCAGGCACCACAAATTGGATCAAAACCCAGACATGCATGACACAGATGAGAGATCAAAGGGACAGAGAACAATGAAGAATCAATCAAAATTTACTAAAGGAAAGAAAACTCCAGAGTTCAGATCTCCTTGACACTACTAGCAGCAAAGGACAAGCACCTTCATTTGGTATCCCCCAATTTTCAGAGAAGAGTAAAAAATAATGAGAAAAGATTGGGAATGAGAGAACATCCAATCACATCAGTTGAACAATCAACCGAAATGCACAAGGAAAAGGAGCAGAGGCCAGAAGTAAGAAGAAGCCAATGACGACATATGATAATATAACTGGAACCCTCCAAATGATGGATATACACCCATTAGGTAAGAACTGCCACTTGAAACTGCTGCAAGACAGGAAGAGAACTGTCCACTAAGAAATAATGCACAGAATACAGGAATGTCATGTATAGGATGAATTCTTTACAGAATTGCTCGTTCAACATCACTTCAACTGATCAGACAACTTTGGTATCATGCCCATTAAGCCTGTATACTGTTTTAAATGCATCCATTTTTTTTGTGTTTCATAATCCATCTCCAAATGCAACTGTTTTTTATCGTGTTTCAGAACCCATCTCCAAATAAAATCTCTGTGATCACATGCAAACCACTTTTTACAGTCTATGCAAAAGACAAATACCCAAATCAACAGGCAATCCATATCCAAAATGTAGCTATTCTATTCTGGGTGATGTGAATGGAAGCCAACAATAATTAGCATCACACCAAATGAGCCAATTGTAACCCAGCCACTCATGTACAGGAATTCCACAACACTGAGGAAACTATTATGAGGAGCACCATGTGGCAGAGGTCATCATTTACCTGTAATAGATCCACAGTAAAATAAAAAAAGGACAATTCCTATCACCACCAATATCATCCCAAATGGTCAAAACCACTGCTTCTTATATAAAGGAGCAATACGAAATTGCATAACATTATACCTTGCATTGTTTGAATTGGCTACGAAATTGCGACCAAAATTTCTATTGCGAAAGGGAGCCACTGCAGCCTTCCTTGCAGCCTCATATGCTAAAGGAAATTGATTACCATGGAAATTTGCCCTTCTTTGAGCCAAAGCACCCTGATTAGCCAAGTTTTAGGCAAGTAGAGAATATCAATAACAGATCAATAAAAAAAGGCAAAATGTATTAAAAGCTGATGTGTGTTGGCAACTGCAATTTCATACCTGCCGGGCCAAGGGCCTTGAGTCCATATAACGCCGCACCTTTAAAGCTTTTTCATGGGCAGGGTTGTTAAACATTTTCTGATTTTTAATCTGTCAGAATTAAAAGACATATCATCAATAACATCTAAGAATACTAAAAAACAGAGGTGTTGTTCCAACAAAAGAAAAGTCCCCTACCGGAGCCCTTTGCTGCTTCTTAGGTTTAGTTGTATTTTTAGACATTTTGATGATGTCATCTAGAGAATAACACGAAAAAGAACGATATTCATGAGTAATGAATTCAAGAGGAGAAAGGAAACAATCAAATAAAACCCTGGAGCAGATTGGGATACCTAGTGGCATGTCCAATTTCTTTTCTGTATTGGCAATTTCTTCACGAGAAAGTGGTTTAATAGCCATCTGAATGGAGACACAAAATTAGTCAACTGTGTAAACAAGTAAAATACATCTATTTAAGGATTTTGAAACGTTAAAGACAAATAAATGTCTGACAGCACAAAGCATAGACATGCCTATAAATTGAGAACAAAAGTTAAATAGAGAGAGAGGGAGGGAGGGTCCCAAGTGTCCCAGCAAAGGGAAAAAAACAGAAAGCAAACTCAAACTTTAAGCTTAAAGAGACACTACAGTCTTAATATGAAGTTATCGGAAGAGAAGGGTAAAGACCATCTACACATACTATTCAATTCCCCACAGTTGCAATTACCTTGAAACACAGATTTTAATTAATCAAGTAACAGTCATCAACTTGAGCAGACTGAATTGATTTTTAGTAAATTATACAGTAGCTAAGAGAAAACAAATATATCATATAACTCTTCACCACTTGAAACGCAAAGCGTTAAGGTTTGGTCTTCTAACTGCTCCAAAACCCTAGAAACCAAAAAACAACAACCCAAACCTATCTTAATAAGGTCACTAATCATCAAACTCGTGCCTGGACCTTGTCGAAATCGTGTTTTTCAATTCATGAACCAAAAAACTCCACGTAATAGAAAAAACAAAAATTATACAACTCCTTGACAAAGGAAACTGAGAACTCTACACATAATTATCGCACAATCATCAACCACGTAGAGTTTCACTATTCGTTAACAAGAACTATACAAGTAAAACGAAGATGTGAGCAGAGAGATACAAAAACGATGAGTTAGTGTATGAAGTCAAGGCGAAAATGTACCAGATTAGCAGAAGAAGACTTGGACGGGATTGTTGACGGAAAAGCGGAATCAGTGGATAATTAGAGTTAGGGTTTTGTAAGAGGAGAGGAAAGAGATTGGGGGTTTTATTTTCTATTTTTCGAGAGGATTAGGATGAGGAGATAAAGGACAGGAAAGAAAGTAAATTTCGAAAAAGTGTGGGGCTGTAAACGAGGATAATTTTACATGGAGAGAGCAAGGGCGTAATTATCACGTCACCTCAGGTGAGGCTCGTTAAAAATCAGGTGTGGCACCGAAGGGAAGGAACGGGAGGGGCTTTATGTGGCCGTATTTGGTTGGTTGTCGTCCAGATCAATTGAGACCAATTGAGGAAGTAGAAAATATAGTTAGTACTTTAATTGATTGCCTAAAACTAGGGATGGAACACGTGCAAGGAGATTTGGTACTTGTGCGGATGATTTTTCCTTGATGGTGCTTCTGGGATGTGTTGGATTTTTGTATTGGTATATCTATCTTGTATAATTTCTGGCTTTAATGAAGGAAATTGATGCGTTAACTTTTTAGTAAGATAAAAAAAAAAGATTATTGTTTTTTTTCCTAATATATTTTTCTATTCAATGATATATCTTTTCTATTTTATTTTTCTTATTCCGTATTACTAGATTTTTTAAATTTTTTCTACTTGAAGAGTTATAATAATCTTTTGATGAGTGAAACTCAAATTAATAAAAATTAAATATTCTAACAATCTCCTTAAAATCATGTGTTTTTTTTTTATCTTAGTGGGTTTTAACTTGTAACAAACTCAATTATCATTTGATCTTTTCCACATTAGTAGTTGGTATTAAAACCTAGCAATTTCGAGTGGTTTTGGTTGGATATTACAGAGGATGTGTATCAAAATTTAATATTTGTTAATGAATCATCTCACCTAAAAAATTAAGTTATTAGGTAAAGTCTTAAGATATAATTTATATCAAGCTCTAACATACCTCCTCAAGTGAAATCTTTTCAAGCTTGAAACTTGCACACGGACTCACACAATCTTATGCTTGATTTTTATCAAATAGAATGAGGGTGGTGAGATTTAAATTCGTGATTGCTGGGTCAACAAAGCTCTAATATTATGTTAAAAAACTATCTCACTTAAAAGTTTAAATTGTTAGGTGAGATCCCAAGATATCATTTATTTATAGTTAATTTTGTGTTCTATTGAATAATCATGGGAGAAAGAAATCACAAAACAAGAGAATGTCCCCCTCATGATTTTTTTTTTTTTTTGGGAAATAGCGTGTTATTTTTGTATGTCTTAATTGTTGATGCCGAGAATCTCAGTGGTTGGACCTATGATACAATAGCCTCTAATACAAAGATTTTGTATTAGAGACTTGTGATTATAAAATAATTTCTCATCATAATATATTATTTTGAGACCATTTATCGATGGGATTGGAAAAATAGATTTGTAAATTAGGATAAAAAATATATTTTATAATAGATAAAATTAATTGAAAACTCTAAAGGTCCTCAATTTATTTATTTATTACTTTTAAACATTTTGTTCTCTTTCAACTTAATCGTATTATGAGATGAAACTAGGCTTGAAATTTTGATTAAAGCAACAAATTAAAGGATAGAAAATTAAAACATAAAACACGAAGAAAAATGTATGGCTAACCCTGAATTCACAAACAATTTTCATTTTGGCATACAAGTTTTTTTTAATTCAAGCCAATCCAACTCTCATGGCTTGATCTGCTTGTTTTTTTTTTAAAAAAAAAAAAGATTTATTTTTTTTCTAAATTAATCAATTTAAAATATTATAAATAAATTTATTTATTTATTTATTAAAATCAATTAAGAACAAATTTGAGTTATTATATTAAAATTAAGTATATAATTTAGAAATTGAGTCAAAATTTATTAGTTTCCAAATTATATTATATTTGAATGGAGTAACTCATTTTAGAGGATATGAATGATATCCTTTTAATCATAATCGAATAAATATCTTAATAATTTATGTGTTCATATTTATATTCTATTTGAGTTATGTGTTTGGTAAAATATCTCAGGTTAGTCCGAGATAATCAAAGATGTCATTGTTTTGATAATATTTTTTATCTTAATTTGAATACATTAAATCTTTAGTCTGTAATCAAGATTTTACTTATAAATAAATAAAAACACATTAAAAATAATTGTATATTTTTTATGTTTTTTCTTTATAAAAAAAAAAATAGGAAGCGCAAGACAACGGGGGATAAAGGCACTTTAGTTGAAAGATAATGGAACACTTGATTTTCTAACCTGTACAGGTCTAATCGATGTTGTTTTGTAAGAAAAAAAACAGGTTACCCAGGACAAAGGAAAAGTCGGGCGGGCCACCGAGTCTATATGGTAGCAACTGTGTTTTGACATTTTCTTTTAAAAATACTTTTTAAAAGATTTGAAATTTTTTTTGTTTTAAATTAAAAAAATTTAGTGTTTTTAGATTATTTTAATATATTGATGTCAAAAATAATTTAAAAAAAAACAAAAAAAAATCATTTTAATACATTTATAAATAAAATATATTTTTAAAAATAATCCCAGCTATGTAAGAGAATAATATAAATCATATTATGGGACCTCACTTATAAGCTTAAACTTTTAGGTGAGATGGTTCCTTAATACTGCACTCTCAAATAGTTATTTAATCGTTTATCGAATAAAATAGGAAGTAGGAAGAGGATGGCCGGTATCCTAAATCCTACACGAAATCGAAAGTATTTGAGAAGTTTTCCTCCACAAATTGTTCCCGGGTTGCATGAACAAAAGAACCATGCGAGCAATCATTTTGGCAACCCTAATCATACATACCTTGATGAATTAACTGCTACTAGTAAAGAAGCAAACATGGAAGCAGAAAGAAGTTCCGTGATCGGAATCCATGGCGGAACGAGGTGGAATACATTATTATTGCTCAAAACTCACATTGCTAGTTGTTGGTAGCGAAGGATTACAGTCACTCACCTCAACAAGAAATGATTTTATTCCAACAGTTATGCTATCCCACACATTACGAGGGACCTAAATTCCTGGGGATGATGCTAAAACAGAAAATATCCATCAGTTGACCCCATAGAGCCACTTCTCTGCATTGCTACTGTAATTAACCAATTCCTCTGGTTTGAACCACAAGTTAATCTCATCCTTGGCAGTCTCGGGGCCATCGCTTCCGTGAATGATATTTCTACATGAAAAAAAAAGAAGAAGAGTATCCTAAGCAAAACAATTATATCCAACAAAGTGTTTATCCCTCCAATATCATACACTCCTGTGATTTACAATCAAGAACTCTCCGTGGTATGTAGGATGAAGTAAGTGCAAGAGAACAGAATACGAGTGTGTAACATATTTACAATTCAACTTGTTACCTTCCAACAACAACGGCTAGATCACCCCTGATAGTTCCAGGTTCTGATTTCTGAGGATCTGTGGCTCCAATGAGTTTCCGGCCATATTTGATCACCCCTTCTCCTTCCCAGACCTGCATGAGTTGGATGAGTTCATCTAAAGTTATAGTAGATGTCAAACATTGAAGTGAGATTTCTGTTTTTTCAATTTTTATACCATGGCAATAACTGGACCAGAGCTAAGGAAGTCACAAAGACCATCAAAAAAGGGTCTTGTCTTCAGATCATGATAATGCTTCTGAGCAAAGTCCTTGGAAGGAACCGTTATCTTAATTGCCACAAGCTTAAACCCTTTACGCTCGAAACGGGATATGATTTCTGAAATCTGGAAGAAGAATGCATGTCAGAGTGTTCCTATACACAAAAAGGCACTTCCTACCCCTAAAAAACTGATAGAAAGCAAATACTACCAACTGTCTGAATGAGAGGTAAGATAATAAAAATACAGTTAAAATTGATTGCATCAATGCATCTGTAGAAAGTTGCCAAGGAACGAAAAATCAGATGCTTATCTTACCAGCCCTCGTTGCACTCCATCAGGCTTGATGGCAATAAAAGTTCGCTCCAACTGGAAAAAAAATAGAGAGTGAACATTTATCCTGTAACAGGATGACAAGAAAGGAAGAAAAGAGGCACGGTGAAAGTTAAGATGTGGAGTGAATGCTGACTAGAGTACCTCCGCAGCATGTGCCTCTTGTTCTTGGAGCATGTAGACTGTAAACATTTAGAGAAGACAGGGAAAGTTAAAAACATAGATTTGTTTAGGAGGGGATTAATTAATAATATCAACCAACCAAAGAACACAAAGAGTTACACTAAAATATGGTTACTCTCATCCTCAATTATCAATATCTTCAAGAAATACATTTTTGCATTTAGGGATTCAAATACAATGTCAGGGGGAATTTAGGGAAGCAATCACGTCTAAAATATATTCCATGCCTAGGATTTAACCCGAAACCACACTTAAGCATGAAGTGATCGTTGTAGAAGAGGTCCTGGAAACCACAATGCCAAAAAATTGAGCGAGGGACACGTCCCCTCTTCCTTATCCACTATAATAACAAAAAGTTTTCCTGCCAACACTCCATCTTTTTCTTTCATGTAATGTTGAAGAGCTACGCATCCTTTTGTATTGAAACAAGTTTGAATCAAATTCCTTACAGGTAGAAAAACCTCTATTTTAAAAGGAAATCCTGGAGAAAAATGACTCTCAATCTTAAAAGGAAATCCTGGAGAAAAATGACTCTCAATCACGACGGATGAACCAAAATATTAAAGTTCCATTAACCTACCAGCAGTCTAGTGATTGAAAAAGACTCCAGTTTGAAGAGAGAGAAAAAGAAAAGATGGACAATAAATAAGAAAGGCTTTTTATTTGAACCTCCAGCAGGGATTGCAAGAGCCCCTGAGATCCACTGCCTAGCCACATTTGAGGAACCGGTCCTTCCATAAGCCGAGGCTAGGAGAGGCAACTTTCCACTGAGTGAAACTGCCGCCGCAGCCGCTGCAGCTCTCCCTTCTACAAAGAGGAAAACCCAATGTGTTAAAGGGCCAATAAGAAAGCTTTCTGATTCAACTTAAATTAATCAAATATGACATATTTGTATTGGAGGAAGAAAAAATATACAGGAAAATGCGAGAAAAGATTCATCATTAACTTCAAATGTGCCTAGTCATGGTGTATTCATCAGTAACAAACAAAGAGACAGAAATTCAAGCCGTGACCAAATTAGAACAGAAGTAACTACACAGCATCAAACAATCCAAATATATAAACCAAAATTATGACATAATAAATAAAGGAGCAGCGATCCAACTCCTAAACCTCAAATGCACATCAAAATTAAAGCTCTGTCAAATTAATAACTCAACCACTTGGAGAACATGCGGGAGCACATTTAAATCAGAGCTAAGAAAGATAGACAGTTACAAACAAACAAAAAAGGTACTTCACGAAATTCAAACTGTCTCCTACAATTTCTAAACGAATCTCAAATCAAAATTGTCCAAAGAAATATTCATAGATTCAAACAATTCAAAATCACAGGACAAAAGGATATAAAAACCATTAATATTGACAAGTAAAAACAGCAATCAGATTTACTAAATTAAAGAAAAAAACTGAGTGAAGATGAAGAAGAAGGAAGGAGAAATAAGTTACCAGAGCAGAAGCGAGAGGTTTTAGAGGCTGAAGAGAGAAGAGACCTGGCAGCTCTAGAAGCAGATCTGCAAATCTGAGAGCTCATTTTTCTTTTTCTTTTTTAATAAATTTAACAAAGAGAAATATGAGTTCAGCTTAATAGAGTGACAGAGAGTAATAACAGATAAGACTTATAAAGAGTGAGAGGAAGAGAGAGCGGTCGTATAAGACAGGTCAAGCCCTCCCCGAACTGTCGGGGGGAGAGGATCCTTTAAAAAGTATTGATTTGATTAACTAACGGCCAGGATTTTTTTGCTTGTGATTTCTAAAAAAATTAGCCTAATAAATTAAAAAATAAATTAAAAAATAATTTTTTAGAAAATGAATTATATATTTTTTTAAAATTAAGTTTTTATTATAATTGAGAAGAAAAACAAGTTTAAATAATAAAAAAACAAATAACTTCAAAATTCTAACTAATTTAAAAGTGTATTTAATTGCACTGAAATCGCATTGCCAAACAATGCAGGCTTAGCATGTGTGACAACGTAATGCATGAGTTTTTGTGCCACGTGAGAATGATTTCCTAAAGTACCCATGATTACATTTTTTCAATAATTAAATTATTATAAAGTACAATTAATCAAAAATTAGATTATTATTATAAAGTACAATTAATCAAAAATCACTTTCTGTTATTGGGCCCAAGATGGATGAAATGCGCAGACATATCATGATTTTTGGATTAAATATTTAGATATTGACCGGCCAGTACGACCATTAATCCGATCGTACAAGTATTATATGTGTTTTTTAACACTAAAATAAACTTTAATTGTAAAATAAAACTCAATGTATGTATTTTAAAATATAAATTTAAAATTACATGCATTAATAAAAAAAAATTGTCAATACTAACTAAAAACTAAATAAATAAATTAAAAGGTAGATATATATTAATATATCCATCTTGTTTCATGGGGTGCTCTTCATTTTTTTATCTAATTACATGAATTTTTTTTTTTTTTAAGAAGAGTAGTAATCTAAATTTTATTAAAACAAAATAATTTCCTAATATGATCCCTCCTTTTTCTTATTAATATATCTTGTTAGCAAAAAATACATTTTTATCAAGATATAAAAGAAAATATATGAGAAAAAAATATATATATATATATATATATATATTAATAATTTCGATGCTGATATATTAGAGGGGGAACTTAAATTAGTTTTTTTTCGTGTTTTTTTAATCATTTTGCATGTGCTAATATCAAAAATATTTAAAAAAAATATCATTTTAATATATTTTTGAATAAAAAATATTTTCAAGAACAAACCCAATCATACTAAACAATGGTAAGAAATAGAGATAATGGGTGCAAATTGCAATCAATAAGTACCAATAAAGAACGTCTTATATAGAATCTAACAGCATGGTTGCTATTTTTCTCAGGTTCATGACAGGCTATGTAGACTACTCCAATTCAAAACTTGTTGGTTGTTACTGGGTGCGCATAATCATTCGAGCAATCCCCTACCTAACAAATAATGGATTAAAAAAAGAAGAGTATATATCCTTCATTAGTTACACTTGTCAATTATCCAGATAAATTAAAATGGGGATCAAATAATAAAATTATGCCATTTATTTTTTAATTAATATAAAACATAAATTAAACTAAATTATCAATTCTAAATATCAATAAATATATAATATAAGAATCATTTTCTTAAAAAAGGGTAGAAATGAAAAAAAAAAGTGAATTACCTTAATATGAAAAATTATTTTAGATGGTGAGGCATAATAGTTTATCATGTTTTTAATTCTCATATAGTAGAAAATTATCCAGGGCTAGACATAAAACCTTATAATTTGATAATGCCTTAGTTTTTTTAGCCTAAAATATTTGATAAACCCATATTTTCCTAGACTTGATGGACTGTTTAACCCAAACTCTTTAGATATATAATGTTCACTAGACTCGTGTTTCCTTAAACTTGATTGATTGTTAAGCCTAGACTCTTTGACATGTTCGTCATACCTATATTTTATTGGATTGAGATGACCGTCAAGTCCAAGTTTTTGGGTCTTGCGTGTTCGTCAAATCCATGTGTTTATTATTTTGAGAGGTTTGGCATACTTGTCAAACTCATGTTTTACTTTTAACTTGAAGCTCAAGTTTTTCGGATCAAACATATTCTCTAGACGTACATTTTCTTAGACTTGTCGCCTCAGTTGTACTCATCTCGTGGGCTGAATGTTCATTCTATTGGGCCGGCACACTCAAGGAAAGAAGGTGATTCCCCTGGTCGGGTCCAAGAAAATGATGTTACTCAGGGTTTTTTAAACCGGTTATATATGAGTTTATAGATTCAAAACATATGATACATGAAAAGGTAAGAAAACTTTTTAGATATTTGATTTAAGATTTAAACTTTTTTTAACTACCAAACTTCCTCCATGAGATAATATATTAGTGGCCATAGGTGGAAGTGACACATGATGATGATATGAAGCGGAAAAACCAACATAAAATGATCCAGGTGAGTAAATTAAGAAGTCAAGACGCCATTAATATGTGGAAGGTGATGATGGTCCATAAAAATTAAGTCACGGTTAGGATTTTGGATTTTGAATTTTTATTATTTTCAAATTACATTTTCCTCTTTGCATTCACTTGTAAGCTGTTCTATATTGTGGTATATAATTTTATTTTTTATTTTGACATTATCATTCTAAAATTATATAAAATATTTTAAAAAATAAATGACTTCTCTAAAGTTTGGGAGTGTTTGAAATTATTTATAAATGCTTTCTAAAAATATGTTTGACATGAAAAAAAATTAATATTGGTTTTTATATAGATTTAATTTGCAAATATTACAAATAAAAAATATTTTAATACATTTTCGAACAAAAAGATAATTTTAAAAAAACATTACACAATACAATCTCAAACATATTTTCTACTGAAGGACACGTGCCTGCTTTAAAGAAAGAGCACGGCGCCGTTTAAAGCAGGGGGTAAGTGATATGGAGCGGGCACATCTGCATTCAATATTAAGTGTTTGGCAAAGAGTTCGAAATGAACTCGCACAAGCTGGATCGGATTAAGAGCTCAAAGGCATAACAATATGCAATAATGGTAACTTCTGTTGAATTGATTTCTGCAAAGACTGAGTGGTAAGCATTAATTACAGCTCAAATAAAGCATATCAAATAATTCTGTAGCAATGAATGAGTTAGAGATATCATAACCAAACTCATATTCATATATCTAAAGCTTACAGTTAAATTTTGCAATGTACATCTTACTGTTAAAAACATGCAGATTTTACACATCACTGGGACCATGAGGGAACTTTTGTCTCAGAATCCAACTTGATGTCAGCTTGCAATACCTTTAGCCATGAATCAACCTGGGGCAGGAGGAGGGAAGGGCATGGAAAATCAAATCACAAATTAATGATAATTGTGAAAATTAAAAAAGAAAGAAAAGGGCTCTCTTAAACTTTAAAAGTCGGGCATTAAAGTGGAAAGAGATGGTTCCAGAACACGAACTAAAGATAATCCCAACAAAACAACTTAGACAAGTTATCACAAACAGTCATCCAAGTGATATTCATTTGAAGCTGTGGGCTATTTGGGGTCATTTGATGCTCTGGAAATATCAAAGCACCTTCAGGTGCACAATCTTTAAATGACAACTACATGCATATGATTGGCACAACTCGCAGCAACAGCGACAACCAGAAGCAGGTCACTCGACTACAGGCCGTTCATATTCTGTACCGCCTCCCTAAAATTGTTTAGTACTCAATCATCAAACAAATAAGAAATGACATGACATCATGCTGGTATCAATAGAAGGTTTCTACGCAGAGAGATTCGAGTTCACCGCAATCACCCCCCATCAATCAAACTGAGGGCAATACCAATATATTGCATAAAAAGTTGTTGCAGGTCAAGCAACAGCTTATATCATTCACACACAGACATTGGTGATTGTGTACTTGTGTGTGCCTGCATTTGCATATGCTTGTAAAACTATTTGTTTAAATTAAGTAGATGCTAGAATACATTGGCAACTATCGATCATATTGAATACTGTGAAGTGTATGAACAATACTGGAAATACCTGTACTTCGGAAATACTTGAGCACTCATATCTCAGACCTTGACGAGTTAAGATATATGAGGAATACCATGTCTTGTCATTCTCTCGTGTAAAGCTTGGCAGAGAACCTACCTCGACAATATCAGCAAGCAGAGTGGAATCTTGAGGGCTGAAATCTGCACAGGTGTCTTTAATCAGCAAAGCAATTTGAATGTGGATTTGAATAACAATATCAGATTGCAAACTTAAATGAGATATGAAATCCAGATAAATAAAAGTGGAAGTGGCATCACACGCACAAGTGGAGCAGGTAAAAGCTGGGAACTTCAAAATTTCTATAAAGCATAATATTCCTGGACGAAGGATGTCTCCTGTGCTTAGTTATCATCATTTATTGGCAGAAAAAAGAAAACACAACTGGATGGATAGTTAGAACATGCATTAAGGCCATAGGGAGAAGCACAAGGGTGGGGATGGGTTTTATTATGATAGTTGTCCATCTCGATCATCACAGGCACTCTAGAAAACCACATATGGCTAAAAAGCATGGGTGCACTACATATGACACAAGGGAGACAAGTAAAAATTCTGTTACCTGTGGACAACAAATAGAAGAAGATGCATGGTCCATTAAGGACAACAAAGCGAGGAAGCCAATCATCTACATCAGTATCATCAAGTGGTGGCGGCTCCCCAGGTAGAGCTGTCCATCTCTGTAAAGGAGGGAGAACAGGGGGGGAAAACCTGTGACTGCTAGGTGCAGAAAAGATTGCAGTAAGAACTGAAAAGAAAGTAACATAAGCAATTTGGAGAAATCCACTACTGTTCGGATGTACAAATAACCAGAGAACCGAGCAGAGCGCAGAATTTCATCAACATGCTCCAACCTGCACAGACAAAAGAAGTTACTGTTGTTAAACAAAAGACAGTTTTGCTTTAACCTAAAGCACAGTGTATACTTATCAAAAGCCAGAAACGAAGTATGCTGACTTTCATGTTTCTTTACATTGAGATGATAAAGAGTGGAATATAAAACATGGTCCAGCACTTGACAGTATATAATAAAATGGAGCGATAAAACATGCAAAAAATATGCAATCCATCATGAGAGGAGCATGCATAAAAGTTCTTTTTATTGTCAAATCTTGATACTGAATTTTTCAAACAAAGTGGATGATTGAGGACAGTCTCTCTGACAATATTTAGGCTCAAAAACTAGATTTTAATCACAGCTGAACCCAACTTCATAACTTTTCTGGGTTCAATTATGCTGGTCACTGTCAATTATACAAGTAAAGATTTGTTATTTGCTAGCAAAATATCCCAATATTTTTATATTCCAGGATCAAGTTTCCCTTACTGAGCTTTCAAGTAAGCTTCCCTCTCTTCTAAATATGCAAGCTCTGATCGAAGTGATTCTAACTCTGTGACAGATAACTCAACCTGCAAATAAAAATACAATGCGGTGATTAGGACCATATAAACTTCAAAATAATCAATAAGCATGCTAGAAAGGGTTGTTCTACAGACCTTTTCCTGACCACCACTGCTAGAACCCCATGACAGCCTCCGTACGTTAAACAAATTCAACATGAATGCAGCACTTCTTAGTTTTCTTCCAGACCAGAAACGACTGTCTGAGCTATTCTAAATCAGAATAAGAAACAAATCAATACAAATTCCACCAGCCATTCTCTTCTATGTTTCCTTTTCTTCAATGAAAAAAAAGTACCTGGATGAATTATCAATTCTGGGCTGTTGGATAGATGAAGTTATGTTTTGAGGAGTGTCCTCATCAGAAGTTGATACTTGAAAGTGATCAGGGACCATATTCAACCTCCCAGGACTATCATCCATGAGGCTATATGTTCACTTGAAGAAGATGGTACAGGCATATGACATGAAAAACAAATCAAAATGAGAGATATGAACTAGATAATCCCACTTGAGCAAACAAGAAATTATAAAAAAAATCAGCACGCAGAAATCAATCCCTCCGATCATTGCATAACTGAATACGCTTTAAAAGCTTAGACTAAATATTACCAAGGGGGGTACATAAATTATAACATAGGAAACTGAAAAACCACCACAAAACTCAAAGGACAGACTAGTTTTATGACCAACAACTAAATCCTCAGAAAATCTAAAAATTAAATGAAGCACTCCTGCAATGGATGCATTCCAATGGGAATCTATAAAACAAAAGCTATCCAAACAAGCTAAACACAAAAATAGGCAATCCCACAAATTCTTCTCCATTAAGCGCTAAGAAGGAAGCCTAAATAACATCAGATCACCAATAAAAAAAAGTTGTTGGGATTTTCCAGATAGCACAAAGCTCCACTGAGATCAAAACAATTTCCACAATAAATCAACAACTACCTCACACCATCATATCAAAATGAAAAAAAGCAACCAACCCACCACCCATCAAGTCAAACTCAAAGATTCTAATCAAATCTCATAACAACAAAGTCTTTTGAAACAAAAACAGATCTTAGTTACATAGCCATATAAAAAGGAAAGGAATTCCTTGATCTTCAAACAGATAAGATGATAATTTAAATATAGATAATTAAAGACAAAGTGGCGTACTTTACTCACCGTATGTATGTGAATGTCTATTGTAGAAACTAGAAAGAGACTTTTTTTGGTTTCTCTTTATTATAGAGAGAGAAAGATTAACGGATGCTGTTGTGTTGTGTTGTGCCTTGTGCTTCTTCTTCCTTGAGCTCACGGAAAGTGGTTTGACCCACCATCAAAGTATATATACAACATCATGACTGGCGGGTACAGTAGTTTTTAGTTGGGTAAACTACATTTTTGTCCTTATAATTTACCATAATTTCTCTTCTATCTCTATATTTTAAAATTCATCAATACTATCCTTTCATGGTCTAAAAAGTTTCGATATTACACAAAACCATTAAAATCCCCCTTTTATGAGGTTTTGGAGGTTTTTTTTTTCAAGGGCTTTGAAAGAGAGAAAAAAAGATGGAAAAAAATTGGAACAAAAGAGAGCTTTTTAATAGTTGTGTGGTACTTAATGGGCAATTTTGCAATTTCTTAAAAAATGTAAGGGTAATATTGATAAAGTTTAAAAAACAGGAATAGAAATTTAACGTTGATGAATATAAAGACAAAAGCATATTTTACCCTGTTGCCTTTTGCCTGTTCGTGCCAAGGCATTTTTGTTTTTTTTCAAGGGCTTTGAAAGATAGACAAAAATATGAACAAAAGTGAGCTTTTTAATAGTTGTTTGGTAATTAATGGGCAATCTTGCAATTTCTTAAATATTGTAAGGGTAATATTGATAAAATTACCCTGTCGGCCTTTTGCCTCTTTTAGGCTCTTCGTGGCACTATTGGCCATGGCCTGCGAATTTGGAAGGTTCCTGTATCTTTCCCTCCTCTTTTTTTTTTTTGTTTTTTTAGAAAAGGAAACACCCTTCTATTTTGTGTCCTTGTTGTACGAGGATTTCAGATCCAATAACCCATGAATGTTAAAAAAGGCTGCTTTAATGGCCGAGTTGTTCATTTTGGTGTATTTAGATTAATTTTATGGGATAATATTAAAAATAATTTTTTAAAAAAATAAAAAACATTTTCAGGCACAATCTAATTACAGTTACAAAGAGAATAATCATCACTGGATTTGTTAAAACTGGTGGGTGAGTTAGCTGGATGGAGCGCTATCTAAGCAATACCCGGGCCGGGACTACTAGCCATCATGAAAAGCATAAACTGAAATGCAAGCAGAAACATTGTTAGATGTCTTCAATCTGGCATACCTTTCTTTTTCGTTAATACATTAATTAACAAGACAACTATCAACTTAGTATCCCTCGCTAATTATCATCAAGAGAATCATTGTGTCTTGAATTTCAACGAATAAAAAGTAACCCATCTTTGCAATTCCATAAAAAGGTAGATTTATCAGAAAAAAGAGGGGTCATTAAATAAAAAAATAAAAAATAAATCGCACTCCAATAATTACAATCAGTAAAGAAAAATCATTTTAGCTACCTTACTTACCCTCACGTCACTGCTTCCTTTGCGGCGTCGTTTCTGCCATCTTCTTCTCTCGTCTTTCTCCCTCCCCTTCATGTCCTTAGGCCCAGCCTCATGCAGATCAAAATGGTGCTTAAACTATCTCATGGGCTTACCCTATAAGTTCCCTTGGACCTAATAAAAAATAATAGGAGAGGTTTTTTTAGTAGAAACCGTGATGAGCCCACTTACACCATACAATAGTAATGAATGAAAATATTATTTATATTATTTTAAAAAATAATTTTATTTCAAAAAAAACTAAAATGATATTTTTTTATAAATTATTCAGTAAATTATCAAAAACATAATAATTTAAAATAATAAAAAATATTTTTTTTTATTTTTTTTTAAATTAAATGACAAATTACCTCACATAGATTAGACTAGTGGCAAGCATTGAGTGACGGGAGGACTATCCATAAAAACAGCATCCGTGACCACGATTAGAAGATAAGGCCCCCCTTCTTCCACGCTACAAGGCTGGCTTCTGTAATGCCAAACTATGGCTTCTTCGATCACCCCTCAAAGTGCTCTACTAAGATCAAACTTTCTTGGTCAAAACAACTTCCCCAATCATCATCATCATAAACCATATTCTTTGACCCCCAGAGAACATAGGTTGAAAATAAAAACATGTGCCAAATTCGACCCTTTTGAGATCTTGGGAGGAAGAGGACTCTGTAATGGAGAAAAAGGTTTGCAACAAGAGCTCGAGAGAAACATTGAAGAGGAGGCACCACCAGCTGCTGGTGAAGAAGAAAATTCAGGTAATTTGGAAATATCAAGCGTGCCGGAAGATGGTTTTGAAAAGGAGCTGATGGGATTAACAGGGGGCTTTCCTGGTGGAGAGAAGGGATTGGAAAAATTCATCGAGGAAAACCCACCTCCAAAGAAACAATCAGTTGCGAAGCTTACAATCACAAACAAGCCAAAACCACCAGAATTGCCACTGTTGTTGCCTGGTATGATTGCCATTGTCAAGAACCCTAATAACCCATTTTACATGTACACTGGCATTGTTCAGCGAATCACTGATGGAAAAGCTGGAGTTATCTTTGAAGGAGGAAACTGGGATCGGTTAGTAACTTTCCGTCTGGAAGAGCTCGAGCGTAGGGAGAAGGGCCCTCCAGGAAAAAATCCCAGGTCCGCAATAATTGAAGAATTCTATGAAACCGAATCACAATCAACCACCTAGTTTCATTTTCCTGTTGCAAATAATATTTGTTCATCTGCTTTGTGTATGTACCAGTTCCAGTTTAGACAGGGCAATAAACTCCATTTTAAAAAAATCCCACATCATGAAGGATCGATAAAGTATGCGCGCGCCAACTTTACTTACATTGAAAATTCAACTAGTGATTATGATTCAATGAACTCTTATGATTGAAAACTGGAAGAACAGCACAAAAGAACTTTCAGCTCCCTTTTCAAAGCTCCATAAGAAGCTCAGATAGAAAAGAAAGATTGATCAGCATTTCCAGCTGCATGCTTCTTGCGGCTGCGACCCATTTCCTGCATATCCGTTTCCTCAACACTCAGTATCTAGCAGCCTCCGGAAACACTTTGCATTTTCTAAAGCATATTGTAAGTAATGAAAATAAAGTTCAGATAGTTTACATTTTAAGATCGCAAATAACCACGTAACATGGGATCTTTGATTCAGAGAAAGAAGCTTGTAAAACCCATTCCTGTAATTGATTAAGAGTAATAATGCAGATTCAATGGATGGTAATGGTACGTGTTGTTACTACCTCTACAAAACTATTTTACCTAGATTAGCTATAATCACATTAAGCATCACCCCGCTAAAGAACCTTGCTTAATCTCTCACAAGTGAATCTTAAACACACACACCATTAACGTAGACTGAAAAAAAATTGGACTGTGGTCTATAAAAAAGAAAAAGAAAAACGAATACTCCATTGAAGGTGAAATCAAGGATTTAGAAAAGACACAGAGCCTGAGAATTTGGTGGGGTGTCTTTGAGGAAATTTGATGCGAGGGATTCTCTTCAAAGCTCCATGGGCGTGATTATGTAATTTAATTGATCAAACCTCTGTAAGTCTATATGGTATCACTTGAGGATATAGCTATCCTTAAACTGGACTTTAGGGTCCTATACTTGCTCTAAACTAATTCCATGTTTCTATGTCAGCCCGTTGCATCTTTCTCAAACGTTGGGCCGAACGATTCCAAGCCCATCTTGAAGTTGGGGAGCATCAGGCCCATCACTCTCCCATTTCTGCATCAGCCGTGCTTACACATTTCTTTTACAGCAACAAAAAATGGCAGTCTAGCGTTCATAAAGCTAAAAAGCCAGCACCAAACGTGTACCAAGGGCTTGACTTCGATATGTTGCTGGGGAAAAGCTTATGCCTCGACAAACACCGAATTTATCCCAGCTGGCTCCGACAATGTCTCCTTCATGGGGTGTTACAGTGAAATGGTCGTGAAACACGATGACAAGTCAGATGCAGGAGCTTTCTACGCCCATGTAGAGGAATTCTGAAAAAGTGGTATTCCGTTAACAGTGAAATTGACTTTTTCAACATGACGTTGATAACAACATGTTTTGCTTTTTTTTATTAAACATTTTTTTATAAAAAAAAAAACAGTAAAATAACATACTTTTTATACATATTACTAATTGAAAAATATGATATTGAAGTTTATCACTGTTCATAATTGTATTTTTTTTTTAAATTATTAGATGTGCTACCCATTTACAAGAGGACATTGAAAATATTAGATCCCAAACATATATTAAAGCTTTGACATCATTAATATTAGCAAAAAGATCTTGATGAGATAAATTTAATTAAATCAAGAAATTTTATCATTGATAACATGAGTGTACCATATTTACCATTCAAAGATAATGAGAGAATAAATTGTTTTTAAATTAGTTTTCACCTGAAAATGCCTAAAACCCTATAGAGTATAGACTATAATAAACCCATTTGAACTCTAAAACAAGATATAATCAAATCACCTTAAAAAAATCAAACTAAATCCAAGAAAACATTTCCAACCTGTTAAAGGAATAGAGTACCTCTATTTAGCTCACATCTTCAATGGTTTCCTCTCATTTGATATAAAAATAACGATTGTTTTTTTTTTAAATATTTTTTATATAAAAATATATTGCAATTATATTTTTTTTTAAAATATTATTTTTGGTATTATTACATCAAAGTGATAAAAAAAAACACTAAAAAATGATTAATTTGTAGGGAAAAAATAAATTTTCATTTTAAAAAAAAACTTTTAAAATTAAAAATTAAACAAACTCTAAAACATAAAACATAGAGTTTGAGGATCAAAATGAAAATCATCGGGAATAAAAAAAAAAAAAAAAAGTAATACCACAACTCAAACAAACCAATTCTATTACAAGTTGCAACAATGAAAACCAGCATTATCTGTATAACAATTCAAAGAAAGAGAAGGAATATCTGCTAGGATTAGGATGTTGATTGATTTGATTAGTACTTAATTAGCCGGAGATCGTGGAAGAAATGATACACGTCAGCTAATACAAGACCAAGTCAAAGTCTTATTTCTATCTTTGCCTGGAACATGATAACTTTTAACTTTAACTTGATGTTGCATGTTTGTAAGTTTTGATAAGTTTTTTTTTATATAAAAAAAAGTATGTTTTGTTTAAAATATGTTAAAATTATATTTTCTTTTAGTTTTTAAAAATTAATTTTAATATTAGTATATTGAAATCATAAGAAAACACTAAAATATTAAGTTTTAAAAAATGATTAAATTATTTAAAAAAAAAACACACATTAAAATATAATGTCGGCACTTGGTTATTCTTTTCTTTTACCAGGGCTGAATGCTTTGAACACCATGATTGCTAATAAAGAAAGAAATAATAATAATAATAAAGTAATTTTTAATTATATTAATATGCTGATATTAAAATATAGAGAAATGACGTGGTGTTCTCCCACATCATAATCATAACATTTCTCTACGGCAAGACTCGTATTTAAATATAGAGAATATTTGAACTCAAATACTGAGTGGGAAGAAGGAATTTCTTGACACCGCACCAAATGGTTGTTGACACATGGTTGATTTTATTCAAGCTTGAAATATTTGAAAGGGGAAAAAAATCACAGTAGGAAGGGCAGGATTCGAGCTTTAATTAGCTCCTATCTTCTATCGGTTCTAGATGAATTACAAATGAATTCCCAACCATATAGTATGCCTTTAATGTTTTCGCAGCAAATATATTAAATTATTCCAAATTAAAGCAGCATGCAGATGCCATTTATACAGCAAAAGAAGCAAGAACCCTACCCTTGCAATTGCACGATACATGACTACTATTAGGTAATAATATAAATTATATTATAAAACCTTACCTAATATTTTAAGTTTTTAAATAAAATAATTTTTTTGATATGATACTAGAGTCTTGTTGACTCAGCGGTCACGAGTTTGAATCTCATCACCTTCATTATATTTGATAGAAACCAAGCACAAGTTAATGTGAATCTATGTGAAAGTTTCAAGCCCAAAGAGTTTTCACTTAAAGATATGTGTTAAAAAAATAATATAAATTATATTTTGGGACCTCATTTAACAACTTAAATTTTTAGACAAAATAATTATTTGAAATTTGAACATTTTGATGGGAAAATTGCCTTCTGATTTCATTTTTTTTATTCTTAGGAGGTTAACAAGTTTTAAGTTAATATATCAACCGCATTACTAGAACTGATAAAATTGTCGTCACTAAAATAGCATGCTGCTTAATTAATTGAGTATATAATTTCTAAACTTATAAGCCTGTCTGTATAAATTATTAATCTTAGATGCATAAGAGAGCGAATTTAGTGGAAGGTTAAGGAAAAAGTAAAAGATATAGAGAAAGCCTGAAGCCAAAAGGCCCGAAAAGTCTCGAGAAATTCACTACCCCCCTCGAAACCAAGTAACTGTGATGTTATCTCAAATAATTAAGGCTTTGAACTTTTCAAAGATGCTAAAGATTTCGTCGTTTAAGGGATCGACAAATCAAAGTTGATAAATAATGACTTTAAAGCTTGACAGAGAGACTCTGCGAGACATTTTTCCATGTCGTATGCGAGACGCGCGGTTGAGTCCTTCACTTGTCTAGCCCGGCTAAATTCATGTCTTTTCACGTGTAAATCTCACAACTGCCCTTTAGAACACTCCATCCTCTATTTGCCTCAGCCATCGCCCTCTATAAACACTCCTCACTTGTGGTTTCAAATGCCACAGACATCCCTCCTAAGATTTACATCTCCATTTTCCACTCTGCCAGAAGCTTTTCTTCGTCTCAAAATGTTTGCCTCTTATTTTAGCAGCATAATAGTAGAGGCTACTGACAGAATTAGAAGAAGAAAGGGAGCAGGCCTGATATATAGAGATGAGCTGAGCAAGAGGATGCCATCAAAGAAAGGTTATGATTGCTTGGCAAGCAACAATGAGAAGAAGAATTTGGAGAAAAGAGGCTTTGCCAGCAGTGCCGTGGAAGAAAAAGGAGCGATTAGAATGAAAGTTCTAATGACAAAAGAGGAAGCATCTCGACTGCTGTCAAAGTGCAGAGAAGGAGGTGTTCTTGAATTCAAAGATGTAGCGCATGAACTTGCACAGCTTCCTGTTAATCGCGTTAGTGTTATATCATCTGCTGATGGCTATGGCGGCGTGCTTCATAGTATCCCTGAAGAGAGCTAGTTTGAAGAGTTCTGTGATTGCTGCTAACACAAATATATATAGATATATGTTAGCAGCAATCACTAGCTTCGGATGATCGACAATTAATGGGGTGGCACAAAAATTATCATAGCAACGGTGGATCATAGGATTAATTAGTTTTCTGCTTGAAACTTTAATTAGAAGCCTTTTGAATTATGTAAATATGGCCGTGAGAAATTAAAATTCGACGAGTTTACAAATGTATGCTTCCATATAAAGTAAATAAATTATGTTTTTGATCTTCTAGTAAGTTCACCAAATTTTCTTGGAATGAAGACTTGACGTAAGAACCATGGTTTCTTCCTTGGGAGGTGATATTTAAAAATCAGTAAGATAACATACTTTTTATACATATTACTAATTGAAAAATATGACATTGAAGTTTATCACTGTTTATAATCGTAATATTTCATATTTACGAGAGGACATAGAAAAAACTAGATCCCAAATATATTGAAGTTTCAACACCATTAATATTAGCAGAAAGATCTTGACGAGATAAATTCAATTATAATTAAAGTTTTGTCAATTATAATTCAGTGTACCATATTTACTATTCAAAGATGATGAGAGAGTCTTTTGTTTTTTAATTAGTCTTCATCTAAAAACACCTAAAAACCCATAGACTGTAATAAACCCATTTGAACTCTAAAACAAGATATAATCACCTTGCAAAAATCAAACTAAATCCAAGAAAACATTTCCAACATGTTAAAGGAATAGAGAACCTCTATTTAGCTCGAATCTTTAATGGTTTCCTCTCATTTGATATAAAAATAATGATTGCAGCAATGAAAACCATCACTATCTGTATAATAATTCAAAGAAAGAGGAATTTCTACTAGGATTACGATGTTGATTGATTTGATTAGTACTTAATTAGCCGGAGCGTGTGGAAGAAATGAAACACTTCAGCTAATACAAGACCAGGTCAGAGTCTTATTTCCATCTTTGCCAGGAACATGATAGCTTTTAGCTTTAACTAGTTGGATTGCCCGTTAACTAGTTGGATTTCCCATTATACGTAGCGTGCAGGTGGAATAAATAATATTTATAATTATTGAGATTAAAATATAATATTTTAGTATGTAAAAGTTGATATGATGAAAAAGATCAACCTCCTTTATTATAATAATAGTAAATCAAAGTCTTAACTTCTTAAATTATCATTACTATCATTGTCAAAACAATAAACATTATTCAACAAATCTCAGAGAAACAAAAATATTAATAAAAAAGCACGTAAGAACAAAAAATAAAATTATTATTATTATTCTTAATATTAATATTATTATTGCTTTAATAACGGGAAGAAAACAAAATTAAATCAAAGGCTTAAAAAAAACCGAAGAACATTAACAAAAGAGTAAATGAAAAAATAAAATAAAAAAAACAATAAAAATTATTGACTGGAAGAAAAATTATTTGACCTGAAAATTTATAAAAAAATATCACACTACGTTGCAGGCTAAGTAAAAAGTTTGTATAACTGTTAAAAGAATAAAAATGATCAAATTATCCCGAGAGAGAAAAAACCTAAAAAACATTAACAAAAGAGTAAGTAAGAGAAAAACATTATTATTATTATTATTATTATTATTATTATTATTATTATTATTATTATTATTATTATTATGCTAATAATGAAAAAAAATAAAAGACTAAAAAAATCATAAAAACTTTAACAAAAGATCAAACAAAAAAATACAATAAAAATTATCAGGTAAAAAAGTCATATGACGTAAAAATAAAAATAAAAAATAAATAAAAAAGCTAAAAGAAATAACAAAAAAAAAATACAAATATCAATTTCCAACTTTAATTAGCTCCTATTTTCTATCGTTGCTAGATGAATTACAAATGAATTCCCATATCACCAACCATATAGTATGCCTTTAATGTTTTCGCAGAAAATACAATTAAATTATTCCAAATTAAAGCAGAATGCAGCTGCCATTTATACAGCAAAGGAAGCAAGAACCCTCATTTGCAATTGCACGATAAATGGCTACCGTTAGATAATCCTATAAATTATATTCTAAATCTCACCTAATATTTTAAGTTTTTTGGTGAGATGATTTCTTGATATTGTATCTTAATTTTGTTGATCCAGCAATTACGGGTTCGAATCTCACCATTTTCATTTTATTTGATAAAAACTAAACATATAATAATATGAGTTTGGGCGAAAGTTTCAAGCCCAAAGAAATTTCATTTGAGAAGATATGTTACAGAATAATATAACTTATATTGTGAGACTTCAACTAACAGTTTAAACTTTTAGATGAGATAGTTTGTTGATATCTAATCTAAACTTTTGTTGGGAAAAGTGCCTTTTGATTTCATTTTATTATTATTATTAGGAGGTTTAACAAGTTTTAAGTTAGATAATAGGTGTTCCTATATCAACAAAATTATTATAACTGATAATATTGTTATCACTAAAATAGCATGCTGTTGTTAGAGAATAATATAAATCATATTTTGGAGCTCATCTAATAGTTTAAGATTTTAGATGAGATTATTACTTAACATGGTGTTAGAGTCTTGTATACCAGTGGTCACAAATTTGAATCTCATCATCTCTATTCTATTTGATAAGAATCAAGCGCAATGTAATATGAGTTTGTGCAAATTTCAAGCCCAAATAACTTTCACTTGAGAGGGGGTGTTAGAGAATAATATAAATCATATTCTGGGGTCTCACCTAATAACTCAAGTTTTTAGACGAGATTGTTTCTTAACCGTTGCTTCATTAATTAATATATAATTTCTAAACTTATAAGTTTGTTTGTATAAATTATTAATCTTAGATGGATAAAGAGAGCGAATTTATTGGTAGGTTAAGGAAAAAGCAAAAGATACAGAGAAAGCCTGAAGCCAAAAGGCCCGAAAAGTCTCGAGAAATTCACCCCCCTCGAAATTGTGATGTTATCTCCGATCAATTACAAAGAATTAAGGCTTTGAACTTTTCAAAGATGCTAAAGATTTCGTCGTTTAAGGGATCGACAAATCAAAGTTGATAAATAATACTTCAAAGCTTGACCGAGACACTGCGAGACATTTTTCCATGTCGTATACTCAACGGTTGGGTCCTTCACTTGTCTAGCCTGGTTATATTCATGTCTTTTCATGAGTCCTTCACTTGTCTAGCCTGGCTATATTCATGTCTTTTCACGTGTAAATCTCACAACTGCCCTTTAGAACACTCCATCCTCTATTTGCCTCAGCCATCGCCCTCTATAAACACTCTTCACTTATGGTTTCAAATGCCACAGACATCCCTCATAAGATTTACATCTCCATTTCCCACTCTGCCAGCAGCTTTTCTTCGTCTCGAAATGTTTGTCTCTTATTTTAGCAGCATAATAGTAGATGCTACTGACAGAATTAGAGGAAGAAAGGGAACAGGCCTGATATATAGAGATGAGCTGAGCAAGAAGATGCCATCAAAGAAAGGTTATGATTGCTTGGCAAGCAACAATGAGAAGAAGAGTTTGGAGAAAAGAGGCTTTGCCGCCAGCAGTGCTGTGGAAGAAAAAGGAGCGATTAGGATAAAAGTTCTAATGACAAAAGAGGAAGCATCTCGACTACTGTCAAAGTGCAGAGAAGGAGGTGTTCTTGAATTCAAAGATGTAGCGCATGAACTTGCACAAATTCCTATTAATCGCGTTAGTGTTATATCATCCGCTGGTGGCTATGGCGGCGTGCTTCATAGTATCCCTGAAGAGAGCTAGTTTGAAAGGCATGCGCTGGTTTACTTGGTGGGATTAAATCCCACAAAAAGAAGAGGTCTGTGATTGTTGCTAACACAAATATATATAGATATATGTTAGCAGCAATCACTAGCTTCGGATGATCGACAATTAATGGGGTGGCACAAAAATTATCATAGCAATGGTGGATCATAGGATTGATCAGTTTGCTGCTTGAAACTTTAATTAGAAGCCTTTGGAATTATGTAAATATGGCCGTGAGAAATTAAAATTCGTTGAGTTTACAAATGTATGCTTCCATATAAAGTAAATAAATTATGTTTTTGATCTTCTAGTAAGTTCACTATAATTTCATGGAATGAAGACTTGACGTAAGAGCCATGGTTTCTTCCTTGTGAGGTGATATTTAACCAAATCATTTTGGAGTTCTTGCAATTATCTAGTCAATGGCGACGTTGAAGATTTTGTGGATCACAAAAACTGCTACAGCATCCTTCCTTTATGTATAGGAATCAGAATAAATGAAACCATATGTTTTTTTTTTTTTTTTAAAAAAAAATCATAGGTTGCGTTAATGATAGACTTGGGCTGAGCAAGTCGGCCCAAAATACACGGCAAAAGGCCCAATCAAATCGACATTCCGAATACGAGCACCCCATTTTCATTTATGGTTCTGTTTTTTTTTTTTAAATACTTTCATGGAAATGTTGCACATCGCAATCATTAATCAAAGCAAGTCAAAAAGAGAAAAGGGTGTCATGCGACAATGGTCAGAGGGAAGGTGGAATGAAATGGGCAGGAAAAGGGAGCTCAAGAAATTAAGGCATTTAACCATAAACAATCCACAAAAGCTTCACAACATCAAAAGATAGAATAAGAATTTTTTTAACAATTGTCTGTAAGGCACATTCAAATTATTCATTCTCAAAAAGTGTAGTGAATGGCAGCTAGGGTTTGTCAAAATTAGGTTATTATTTTTGTCGGGCCCCCAAAAGCCGTGATTTGCTGTATTGGTTTGATCTAGTCTTTCACTAGCCAGTTATATTTGAATTGTCATAGCACCATTATTGGCATGGGCAGACCTTAAGGCCATGCAACCTAATCTCTCATCTGCAATGTATGTGAATACATTTTGTTTGAAGTGCTCATGCATTGGAGTCGAAAAAGAAATTTGCTAATCATTTGCTACCGAGAAAGAATTTAAGATCTGTCTTTCAGTTTTTAGATTCAAGTGAGAGTATATTTACTTTGTAAGAGTTTGAAATATCCAAAGTCTTACTCATTCAATCAATATTTGCAAAAAGTATTTAAAAGAATATGGAATTTACTCGAATCCAGAAAAAAAACATTGCGAGCATTAGTAACCCCAAATATGTTTATTAACATATTATATATTTTCGAGTAGAAGAAGAGTATTGAATCATAAGATTTATTAGCGATTTAGACAAATTTTATACTATAGTTAATTATCATGCTCGCAATTTTATTTTTTATTTTTGAGCACACAGAGTCGGCATGCATAGCATTTCTTAAGTCAGCTGATGAATTTAGTTTTGCAAAAGTGATATAATGAAGCTAAAAACTACAACCTCTCAGATAATGATTAACTATATATTATCCATTCTATAACGACTAAATTATATGTACATTCGGGTCATGACCCAAACGAAAAAACCTCACATGAGAGGACTCAAAAAGTTGGGGGTGGGGGGGTCTTCAAACGACTCGTCTCTCGTTTTCATCAAGTCCTTGAGGAATTTCCATGACACTCTCCAGAGAGGGTTTCCATGTTTTAACTTTCATCGATCTCCCTCTCTCTATCTCTCCCAAAACATCTTCCAGCTTCTTTCCTCCATTGATCTTCAGCTGAAACATTAACCACTCTAGCTCCTCCTTTGTAAGCACAAGCTTAACCTTAATACTTGCAGCTTTCTCAACGTTGCCACTCTCCTTCACGGGCTCCACTCCTTTTTTCTCTTGGTGAAGCTCCTTCGTGCTATCATCCTCTTCATTTCGCCAGCTTCTTGTGCTAGGGTTTATGCAATTTCCCATACTTTGACGTGCAAAAAAAAAAACGAAGCTCTCGGTGTATAATTAACAGTACCCAAAATGATGTTGGGAGCTCAAAAAAAAGAAGAACAAAAGGGAAAAGTCGGTGCCAAAAGCTTCAACTTGTGAATATGAGGTGGAGGGGGGGCATGGTATTTATAGAAGTTAGGTGCCCATGATTTACGAATTTCTTGCACAGGAATAATAGTTTTTTTTTCTATTTGCTAAGAGACAAACTAAATTTCAAGGACTGTGACACAACTACATGTGCGCCATTTTATTAAATTAGCTACGTACAATTATAATAATTCTTCTTTATAACTAGTTGAGTGTTAGTCAAGGTTGTCAATACTGTTCCGGTCGCTATTTTTCTTTAGTGATAACTACTTGTGTGCTATAAGATTCATGATAGAATTAATTATTGTTTAAGAGACCTTGAATTATGAATATAATTAATGGAGATGATAGTGAATTTGATTATTAAATTATGAGAAAGAAGCAGAAATTACGCTGAAAATATCTTTTTCATGATCGAGATTTTACCAACTCTAGATTACAAGACTTCACTCGGTGAAAGTTGAATAACAGCAGTGATCTTGCCAGAAAGTAGCCCTTCATTTATTGGGTGAAGAAACTTTCAACTTTCATTAAATTAATATTCATAACCAATATGTTTGGTTATGTGGAGGAGATTCTATTGTTGTTTATTGAGGTCGTCGTTTTGCTAGCGGAGCTAGGGCACCGTACCTTGGGCAGGTTCATTGTAACATCACCTAACCACTGGAAGCCATTAAAATTTGTTAATAAATTTTATTTTTGAAAAATATATTTTATGAAGTTAGATTACCGAGTAAAATTTTAATTGTATTAGGTTTTTATAAAGGATATATATTTTAATTTGAATTTAAAATTATTGTGTAAATTATAAATTTTTTATTATCATATCACGTTTCTTAGAGCTCGAAGCCATTTAAGCTCTCTGTATATACATTCTCAAGTGTTTTTTTTATATATATTTTAAATTTTAAATACTAACGATAAAAATAAATCTATTTATCTATCGAAACTCCTAGGATACCTCAAGAGTACTTGGTTTCTTTTCCCATACATTGTGAAAACATTAAACATCTTGGACATCTTTTTTTGTAATTTCCTGAAGTGACCCGGATGTTAAATGCAAGGCCAATTTTCTGCCAGCACAATTCGGATTTTACTAGAACATCAAAATAGGGAAGGGAGAATTGGTTTCTTTTCTCAACATGGATTAAAAATATCTGCCTTGTTTTCCATAATCTCGCATGGGTATGAAAATTTAAAGCTTTTTTTCCCTGCTAGACAGTAGTGTGTTACAGTACAAACACCCGGCGGTCAACAAAACCTGTTTACCATGTGTGAACATTACTACGTACGTGAATATCCCTCCTGCCTATATATATATATATATATATATCAAGGTTTGGTATGGTAAACAAAGTGGACTGTCTTGGCCACGTGTCGCAGCTCCTCTTTTCTCAATTTTCTTGTTTATTCCTGTTGAATTTCTCAGTATCGTAAGGAATGATATTCGTGTGTCCATCGTGCTCTTGACGGTGATTTGCATGGCTCACAAAAAAATAGAGAAGAAAATTGATGTCTTTAAGTTTCTTGTTAAGCCAATGTTTTCCTTTGAATTGAGGCTGAAGAACTGCGTTCGCATTACGAGGAACCCTTGACATATAAGCTCAGTTGCTTGAGTATGGTTTTATTTAAGGATGTTTTATATTGTGTTTTAAAAATATTTTTGAAAAAAAATAAAAATTTTATTTTTTATTTTTTATTTTGAATTAAATTTTTTTAATGCTTTTAAATTATTATCATGTGTTATGTTGATGTAAAAAATAATTTTTTAAAAATAAAAAATATCATTTTCATATATTTCTAAATAAAAAAACATTTTCAAAATCTAAATATTGATTTTAGCTGACATTAACCCTGGCATCTTTTGCTAGTTTCAACTTGTGAATATTGATTGCAGTAGAAAAAGTCTTCTCTTGGCTCTTGGATGTCTTCGCCCCTTGATGGCTCCTTGGAGAAAAATGCATCCTTGTAGTTATTGCAAACCTTGAGTTAATTAGTCTCTCATCGTGCAGCTGTAAACCCTGACCCGAAATGATTAAGACAGCAGCATTATTGAGGGGTGTCGGAACATGTTCTTTGAGGTGATCGTGATATTTAATTTTTACTGGGATAGTTTCTGTATGCTGTAAAATTATTATATATTTGACGAGCCAGATAATTTTTATTTTTTTATTGGATCCGACGTGTAATTGCGTCATAAATTTTGTTTTTATAAAAACTAATATATGATAAATTGAAGCTTGTTCAAGGCATCATTTAAAAAACAATAAAAAAGTCTAGCACGCTCGGCTTTAGCGGAGATTTACTCTACGTGAAGTTATCTTTATTTTACAGATCAAGGCAACTTCGCTTTCCAGAGATCGGTGGAAACAGAAATGCTCACTCGACAGTCTCAACTTTAGGTGAGGAGTCTATTATTTTAATGTTTTTGTAGGACTGGCTACTGTTGAAGCCTCGATCTTGAATCTTCGCAATGGGGCGACAACAACCTACTTTGGGCCAGCTTGTTTCGACTGAATGACACTTCCCCTCAGGAAGAGAGTTTGTCAACGAGCAAATCAGATTCTTTCAATCTTCCACACCAACCATGCATGGCAGGGGACAAAGGAAACCAGCCGAAACCCCTCGAGCTCAACTCGTAATTAGGCTCACAAGTACACTTGCAATCTAGGCCTTGATCGATGAACCTCATGCGGCGCCACTCGAGACTGCTTGCAGCAACCGACGGTGAACTAGGATCTGTGTGGGCAGAACCAAATCATAACTCTTATTACCTAAGTTGGCCCCAGGATTTGGCTTCCTTTCTACCAGGATCAGAACATCACACGCATGACATGCAAAGATCTCTCCAGACAAAGCATGGCTGTGTTAGGATTCCACAACGCTCTGTTCCATCTCAAATTCAAATGCCCATTACACAACCAAGAACAGAGTAAGTGTCGTTTCCAGCAACCAACAAAAGACGGGTGTAAAGGAAATGTTGTGAGAAAATCACTAGATATCGTGCATAAAAAGGGACACACCGACACACTCCTTAGCCTCCGAGAGAAAAAAGTAGCCAAAACCACCAGATCAAGAGAATTCACTCACCATGAGGGATATCACAATTCCAATACATACTAGAAAAATCCAAGTTAAATCTAAAAGTTAATGAGCACATAAGCCTACACAGTAAATGGTCCTACTGATGGAGCATGCTAAGTAAAATCATCAAGTTCTTCACAGGCTTTTAGAAGAGTCTCAGCTCCAAAATCAACTAAAGGAGGTTAAGTTAAAATACATGACCAAAATATAGAGATACAAATACAACTCACTGCATTCGCTGGCGCTTCTTTGAAAGATTTTCAAAAATCCGGTGGACAACAGAAGAAGTGATTGTCTTCGACGTATCAAATGACTCCTGCAGAAACATATGGATATATGCATCAATGCTCTGCATATTTGCTTTCAAAATATAAACTTGAACTAAAGTAGAGGAAAAGCTAAATTTTACAGCTTCGTTTGCAAGATTGCATATCACAGAGTGAGCTATAAGGTGTGATATCAAGGACATACCAAAAAGGAACAGAACTCGTCCTTAAAGTCTGCAATACCGTTTAGAATCTCCACCTTCTCTACATGGCCAAGTTTATTGAAAAAACTCAACTCAGCACCTTCCTGTTGCTGCAATTTTTCCTCCCTCTTCTGTTTGGCCATTTTCTCATACTCGGCAATTGTGTCCTCCCTGTCAAGGAGATGATTTATTTGCTTCTGGTTGTACATATACAAGCATTTTTCACATCTGCACAGGATGTCCCTCCAGTTTTTGGAAAGAAACAATGGTCTTCCTTCTGATACAAGTGAAGAAACTTCCACATCGATTCCAAGAACACAGGTAGTATGGAGATTGGTATCTTTTGTGCATTGGTCTGAGTCATTTGGCCCACTACTCTTCCCAGAACAGATGCATTTCTAGCAGCCACAGTCTGAGAGTTAGAATTAGCTGTTGTATTATCCTTTTCAGAAGAATCATGAGCACATATATCAATCCCAAGCTTCCCAGAACCACAAGCTGAAGAGACATTTTCCAACACGCCCTTATTTTTAGCATTACTAGAAGTGGCATCACCTTTCTGCCCCCCAGCTGCCCAAATCTTCTGAGGATATGATGTCAGAAAAGAACAAATTGTTGAGCATGTCTTGCATATAAAATCCTCATACAGAGGCTCTCCTTCCTCATCTCTCGGGATCTGTAAACCAAGGAAATGTACGGGTAGCTCATAATCACACAACTTAATCAGAACCACTGTGGCTCAAAGAATGCCAAAATTATAAAAAGACCAGCTATCCCATTACAAAGGTGTGGTCCTAGGGAGGGAAGTTCAAACTGGGAAGACAGTTATTGAAATTGTGTTTGCAAGAAGTGCAATCTGAAGCCTAAAATATGCAAACCTCTTGGTTGTGGACTCTACACTTGAACCATGTACTTGAAATCAGAGAATAGGAAGAATAAATTCTCAAACATGATCCAAACAAAATAATTGGATGTCACTGATGATTGCATCTTGCATTGCAAACTGAATTAACTTGATCATGTCTCCAAAACTATGCCTAGTGTGATACCATCAAATGTATTAACCATGAAAATTATAAATCACAGAATCATATGAAAGTTGCACATATATCAACCAGATTATTCTACCAACATTAGGCTATAATGAGGGTAGGGAGTGAAGGGTGTTGTGAATCCCAACTAACAAAGGAAAGGTTTGGGAGAGAGACAATCTGAAAGCATGGTTGTTCAACAAAACAACCCTGCCATAAATAACACAAACAAGAATTACGTGAACATGGAAGAAAACATAAGCTTGTCAAACTACTTTATTGTGCATCTGAGGATTATCCCCACTCGGACAGCACATTGTTTTGGCTAAACAATGGCGCCAAAAAGTAATTGCTTGAAAGAAAGAGGCAACGATATTGAGATCAAAGAGGGAACAACCAGGCTACCAACCTCATTGGAAGACTCTAGACCAATATGCTCCTCATGGAACCAGTCTTCACACATAATGCACTGTATCATCTCTTCTTGTGCCTTAGCATCTGGATCAGGATAGGGCCGATCACAAGAACAGTATAAACCTTTAAAGTTATGATTATATGAATTTTCAGCATTTTCCACATCTTTCTTCTGGAAAAGCTTGCAGACAAGCTCCCCAAATTTTGAATTGCCGCAATCACACCGAAAATTTCTCTTGGTCCATAACTCCACAATCTTTTTGCATGCGGCAACAGCAAAAAGCACCAGTAAATGTAAGATAATTTTAACCAAACAGATGTTATTTAAGAGAAGGCATGGAGAGTGGAATGCCGATGAACTGTCACAGGTGTAGATAAATAATTAATTCCGAAGTTGTACGTTATAAGTTTGGTTTTGAAATGAAGTTTTCAACATCCTTTTAAAAGTGCTAGAATGTGATGATTTATCAATTCTAGTGTAACTGTTGTGTTCATAAAATTATGTTGCAATGTTTTTGTATGGGTGAATCTAACTTTATTTTTGTAAGCACCGACACCTGTGGTTTTCAATTTCTATTAAACACTTTTAAGGGCATGAAATTAGTTGTGATCATGCATTATGGTTTGCAAGGAAATATCTTCCTCCTAATCATGCCTCCATATTTCAAATTTTGATATAGGCTTCTAGCCCTGTAAATTTGTTAACATTTCATGAAAGTAACAAACTTGTTTTTAAAATGTTAAAAGGATTCAGCATAGAATTTGTTTCATCTCAAGATGTTCTTAAACATTGCCTCGTTTTGCCAATGTTCTTGCTAATGTTCGTAGCATCTTTTTAGTCAATCAATATGAGATCATATTATAGGACCTCACTCTCAAAGAATATTAATTTACAAAATGGTTTTAAATCAAATTGAAAGTTGGGGCATTAAACACCATGTGCAAACCCACTAGGAACTAACCCAATCAAAAAGCAAACCTCTATACTAAAAGGAAAATAAAACAAGTACCTCGTGGCCATCGTGGCAAGACAAACTGCAAGCAGTGCAAACTCCAGCATTTCCATCCAGAGTACAAGTTAGACATGAAAAAATAGCCTGTCTCTTCATATATCCCAGGTTATATGTGCACTCCACTCCTTCATCTCCACCCAAAACCAAATCCGCATTCTTTGAAATCAACAACCAAGATAAAAGGCACATAAAGAAGTTAGAGTAACTTCATCAAAATCTAATAAGCAGCCAGTTAATTGATTATAAATATGTAATCTACCCAAACCATCAAATATCATTACATGATATGGAGCTATACCAAAGCAACCTGCTTGAAACATAATGCATTTTCATTGAGAGTATTGCTAGAGGTAATGAATTCAATGATAGAAAAATTGATTAGAGATAGCTGCAGTTATCATAATCCAAATCAACTTTTTGCCTTTTATTCACTAAGTCTAGTCATGAACTTGTGGTGTTGTGATATCTATCGATTTTCCTAGATGTTGGAAAAGATCAAAACTCTCTTGTTTAGCAATTAAGCACCAATTACTAAACCAATTTGTACCCTAAAGTTTCAGATGTCCAATCCACTTTGCCAAATCCAAACATCAATCTTGATAAAAGACTGTCTTTTCATATGTACCAAAACACAAGGCAAATGACTCAAGACCCTACCTTGATTTCCTCCTAGCAACCAATCAAATAGCACAAAATCAACGATAGCAACGAAAAGGGTAAGAAAACAATCGGTACTTTCACTCAGCTAAAACAAACGAAACATTACCAATTCCTCGGCTTCAACGTTGTTGAGGTACTCATCAATAGTAACAGTTTGTTCGACCTCATCATCAAATACATCATCCATCCTTTCAGTAAAATCCGAAAAATTCAGACTTTATACTTTCTACCTGAAATTCAAGCAGAGAAAAGGAGATGTTAGCGATAGTTTCCATAAAAAAGCGTTGGTTTTGATATGAGAAAATTTACGGGCTCGACCTAAAAGTAAGAAACCTTTGACTTGTTTATTCACAATTAAGTAAGTAAAGGAGTTATGGGGATAAAGGGAACCTGCCTGATTGAGTTTTGTTGATCTCTAATAATTTTTTAGGGTTTGGTGACAGGATTATGAGAGGGAGGGAGGAATGTGTTGTCTGTGTGATCGAGAGAGAAGACAAAGAGTTTGTTAGTGTTATACTGCACGGACAGTTTCCCGCCATGAAGAACGGTATGTGGTAGTTGAGGTGCATCACTTTAACAAGTTGAAATTTTAATGCTACTTTCCCTCCAATCTGTGGTCTGTGTGTGGAATGGCTTCTGTGTCATGTTTTCCCTCCCATTTGAAGTGCCTGCTTGGGAAAACTTCAAATCTTCTTCCTTTTTCTTCTTGAACACTGGATTTGCGACTGCATTACTCGGGAAGGGTGTACTTCTCTCATTGCCTATAATAGAAACGATTTTACTGTATAAATTGTTGCTGTTAGTTCTCTCACATTTCACTTTGGGCTGCCATGGTGCGATTTTTCAAAAAAATTATTATGGTGCTTGATCCATTAAATTATACAATCAAGCTACCTTGAGCTCCAATTAGAGCTTAATTGTATGTGTTTTTGGTCGTTAGAGTTAAATTGAAATAAAAACGTGTGTAACATCGGCGGCTTTTTAGGATTTTCTTGAAAAGTTTATTCTGTAGTCTATTTTTTAAAGCAATTAGGTCTTTCATCCCTAATATTTATTAACATTTTATTCTCCTTATTTTTAATTTTTTTATGGGAAAGAGGGATAGTTCATCGATTCTGATTTAAAGAGAGAAAGTTATTGATAGGAAAGATTTGGTCCAATAGATCAATCAATTTTTGAATTAAATGGTTTCATATGATGGGAGGAGTTCCTATTAAGTGCCTCTTTTGGCACTGCGGTCAAACTGGTGTTTGGTCAAAATTCATTTTTTTTCAATTTAAATGAATTTTTTTTAGTGTTTTTAGATCATTTTGATGTGTTGATGTTAAAAAATAATTTAAAAAAAATAAAAAAAAATATTATTTTTATATATTTCTAAACAAAATAAAAAAAATATCATTTTGATGTATTTCTAAACGAAAAGCACTTTCAAAAACAACCGCAATCTTCCTCCCATACAGGCACTAAATATTTTTACCCTAAACACACTCGGTAAACATATATGAGCTCGGGAAAAATATTTGATTCCACGTTGATTTAAAGTCTTAGACCGATTATTTGCGGTTTTGAAGGTCATGAATCGGTTTAGCAAAGAGCTCAAATATAGATTGAAAAGGAGTTTTTAAATAAAATAAAAAAACTCTGTTTTCCCAGCAAATTTTGATATTAACAGACGACACATTGTCTATTTTTTGCTGCAAATAGTTAGGGGCGGGCATTAAATTTTTCAAAAACAAATAAAAGGCCCACACGTTGGCCTTTTTTGTCAAACATTAGGTTTGGTTTATCAGGGCCCCATGGAGGATCTAGAAATAGATATGGACTCAGGCTTGTAGTTTAGCCTAACTTTTGACCCTATAAACACGTGCCTTATGCTCGGTGTCAAGTGTGCGCCTGGTCCTGTGGGCGTAGCCACCACGCCCGAGCCTAGTCACCAAATGCATGTTTGGACTTTGCCTTATGGTATGAGCCCACCACTTATTTCCTCAGGGTTTTTCTGATCTTTTTTACCCGAATCCTGCTCAACTTGCACCCCTATGTGTACAAGAGTTTCTCGTGTCTTATTGTATTTTCATCTCATTAATATTTACGCAAAGGATATTCATCCCTCGTTAACGCTTCATATGTATCTCTCGTTGATGGTATTAAGACAATGATTTTCTAACCCTTTCTCAAGCAGAAAAACAATGATTACCAGGTATAAATATCCATGAACCACCCAGACAAGGGATGGATAATCCTTACAAGAGTCTTTAAATACACTAAAAAAATGATTTTGACATCCTACATCAAGTTATCATCCACTTTAGTTAAGAAAAATAAATCAAGTTACAAGAACACGTGATTTAACGTAGTTATCTAGTGCATAGCTGAAAAAAAATTAAAATTATGATTCCAAGGAATAGATTTGATATAAATTGGCTTGTGTTGAGAAAAAAACACACCATACAGGTATGAAGAGAAAAGAGAAAATACGTGTTATAGAAACGATCAAACAACAATATTGTTATCATGTTTTTTACTCCATGAAACTATAATTACATACTAATTTCATTGACTATTTTGTCACACTTGATAGGAATTTGCTTTATATTGAGTTATTACGATCTTGTAAATCAAGTGTGGTTAGGCTGTTGACTCAGAGTTTTTTTTAGTTTATTTTTTGTTAATTTTTTCTTTGATTTTGGGTTAATTAAGAATGAAGCTTCATAATTTATTTTGATTTGTGTTCCACTACATGATCCTAATTTTATTACCTAAGTCATGGGTTTAGTTGGTTGACTTTGATTGTTTTTTGTGTTGTATTTTCATTGTGTTTTTGTTTAATTTTATCCATCAATATTAACTTGATTGATAATTGAACTTTATTTTTTTTCGACAGGGTTGTCTCAATCTCATGACTCGAGTTTAGCAAGTCGACTGAGTTGACTCAACTATTTTCTAGTTGAATTTTATTTTTATTTTTAATTTCCAATATTGAGTTAACCAAGGTTTAGGTTGAATATATTTTTTATTTAATTTCTATATGATTATTAATGTCTCGTGATTTGAGTAATAGATTTAGTGAATTCACTCAAGTTGATGTGAGTCACTATAATATGCTGTCTTTTAGTATTTTTGAAAAAAGATGTTGTCTTGATGGTTTGTAGTTAAAATACATTTTTATCGATTGTTTGAGTTGTTATTTAATGTGCCAAGGTGATAAAGTTAATTATTATATAACTTATTATTTTTTTCTACAAAAAAAAAAATAACACCTGATTTGATAAAAAGGGTAAAGTTTTTATAGTGTGAGAGATTGTCATACTTCGATGGTGCATGCGACGACCATGATCTCTAAAGACATTGTTCCTTGCTTTTAATAACAAACCCAGCTGATACGAAGTTGCATTGGCCTTGGTGATTGGTTGTGTGTTTTTTCGAATGAAATAACTTCTTAGACCCGAAAAAACCCATTCACTTAAAATTACTTGCTTCGATATATTACTTCTATTTAAGCCCTCTGGATTTTTGAAAGCAAGATACCTGCAGATGAGCGTTGCAGAGCTCAGCCAGGTTGAGGTGTGGATGCCCGGCGCATAGAGTTGCAATTTTGGTGAAACACGACAGTTCACTTGGGTTATTTAGCATGATTTGACCTTCATTATGTTTTGGGTTAGAACGACGGTGACAGAGGGAGGCCAAACGGCCAAAAGATGGGAGTCTGTGGGTGCTGCTACTGTGGTGAGTTCATTTCGCAAGAGATGAGGGCTACTCACTGTATTGTTAGATGGATAATAGTCATGGGAGGGTTATCAGGAGAACCATTCTTTTTATTGCACTCTCGATTTGTTGCTGCAAAAGGCTTGAAGAACAGTTGGACATCATTCGGCATTTTCATGCCGTCTAGGATTACCAACAACACCTTTGCAGTGTCAGCCTCTTCCCACTACAATGGCCTGGGCAAGACAGAGGTGTTCCCCCACTAGCTGGCATTCACTCATTTATTTGTACATATATCGATTTATGCAGCCTTTTCTTCGCATCATGAAGCAGAGATGAGGAGTGAGGGTGTTAGGTGAGAGGGGGGACCAGGCCGTGAGGAAGATAAAAACATGGAGGAAGTTCTTTTATGGTGCTACTGAAGTTAGTCGATTTAGCAACAGAGGAGGCTTATTGGCAGTGTTGTTCATTCGACGATAAGAAAGGGAGCGTGAACAGGGAAGCGAGTTTTTTCTCAGGCACTCTCGGTGGGTTGTTGCAGATGACTTGAAGGAGGAGATTTGTAGCAAGTTGCAGTGCATTTGCACATTCAATTGAAAGTGATTTAAAGGAGGACTACAACAGCAAATTGAACCTCTAATATCTCATTGCCAGCCTTCTCGATCTTCAACCAGTGGGCAATCGTTTTAATGCCGCTAATTGTCACGAACCGTTGTATTTCCAGGCTGATTCACTTCAGACTCTTCCACACTGTTGATTGCTGAATCAAAGAACTTCAGACAGTTTCACATGGGGCAACGAAATAGATGACCCTCACTTCAAGTGGAACGGTCTTGGGAGAGACATGGTGCAGGTTCTGGGAGAGACATGATGAATTTTGGTAATATGATTTTTATATTATGCGCTGTTATGATTTTTCTGATGTCGGTTTGATTGGTGGTGCTAGAAATATTATTTTTAGTTATTCCAGATATAAATAAAATATTTAGTTAATTAAACAATTTTTGTTTTTTTATTCTGGGTTTTATATTTCATTAAATTATCTCTTCCAGCGAGTTATTTGATTAATTGAATACTTTTTTTTCACTCTTTAACATATATACATAAAAAACTGTGTTTGTACATGTGCGGCGGTGGAATTTATAGTAGATTTTATGTGTTTTTAGGAGAAAGGAGCATAATTTCAGGCAGGTTTGTTAATTCAATGGTTTTTTTGTTGGGATTTTTTTTTAATCGGTTCAATCCTGAGATTTGAATTTAAGTTGATAGTCATTTTAAAATTAATACTGCTTCATTTTTTCCTTTACTTATTTTTTTTGGTTTTCTATTGTTTTTATATGTTCTTTGGATTAAATGATTTTTATGATTTTGTTATTTACACAATAATAATGATAATTTTAGTGATTGGTTATTTATAACTTTTTTTTTATAAATATTTAGTTTTTTTTAATAATTTTTCAAGGCAATGAAATTATTTTAATTATTTTGACAGTAATGTGGATAATAATTTTAATTGTTGTAGTAATGATAATGACAATAACATAAGGATATATTTTCAATTTATGTTTTCGTCTTTTTGTTAATATAAAATTACTACTTATTTTATATTGATTATTTCATTGAAACCTACTAAACAAATAAATTTATATTCATTTAAAATTTATATATTTTATAGAAAATTTGCACTTTAAAAAAATTATTTACAAATTTATTATTTTATCTAAATTTATGTTATGATAAAAAAATCATACATAATAAATATTTTTTTACATTGAAAAAAATATGCTTCTGCCCGCGGCGGAGCGCGGGTGCCATGGCTAGTTATTACAAGAAAAATAAAAGGCGTGGCCTCTGCACTGTAGCCCCTCTCACAGTTTACTGTGGACTGGAGCAGTGTAAGGGCTGTTTTGCCCTTAATGAGCCGGTGAATTGTTTCTCTTACGCGGGGCTTCATTGTCTCTTCCCATCAACTTAAAAAACGACCCCTTCGTTTCTTCTTCTCCTCTCTGGCCACAGAGCGAACGACGGGCTGGGTGGTGAGGGTCGATCGGGCGGTCGACGATGGCGGTTCGACGGCTGGTCTCGGGTCGTTCTGGGTCTTCAATGAGGTATGCTTTTCACCCGTTGTTTGGGTCAATCTCTACTCTCTCTCGGTTTTTTTGCACTGGGTTCTTTTTTTTTCCTTCTTTTTCTTCATTTTTCATCCATCTTCTCCTTCGATTGATGCTCTTTCTGGTCTGGGTGTTGTTAATTCATTGCATTTTGAGCTGATTGTGGTTTTTTTACCTTCGATTGATGTTTTGTGTTTTTTCATTTCTCAATTTTTTTTCTGGGCATTCGGCTTCTTGGGGTCGGGGTACTTCGGTTTGGTCGTTTGTGTGTGTTGGGGACTGGGTTTTGGGTTCAATTGGGTTCGGGTTGGACTGGGTTGGGTTGATCGACGGGTTCAACCCTCGGGTGGTCTCTGTTGAATTGGGTTCGGGTGGGTCTTGGGTTTAAATTGGTTTAGTTTGATTATGCAACCGGATTCAATTAATTCAGTATTGATTAATTTAATAATCAATTCAGCATTGAGGTGATTAATGTATGCTCTCGGTTCCTGTCTGTTTTTTTTCAGTTTGGTTCAATTGTTCAAATTTGCTATCACTGTTGCAATCTGGTTCTGTTTCTTCAACTGGTTTTTCATTAAATATCATCTCGCATTAATTAAATTCTCTGTTCATGTTGCAGGGTGACATGCATTAATTTTAACTTCTTCTGTGGATATTTTCTTCCCTGGGCTGCACCGACTGTCTTACTGTCCCAGGTCATTTATTAAGTTCTTCTTTCCTGTTCTTTACGTACTCTCTCCTGCATGTGTTTCTTGCTTTTTTTTTCCCTCTGGTAGCTTCTTCTTTCTTCCATTTCTGTTTTCTGCTTTCCTTTGCATTTCATACGTTGTTCATCTTCAATATACTGTTTTTCTATCTTCAGATTCTGGTATTCCCTTCACAAAACCTTCTGTGAACCATTTGTGACCCTACTTTTGAGGTTAGTAAACCTTTTACGACAACCTTGATGTTTTATAGTTTGTTTACTGGTTTTTTTTTATGGTTGTGAGAATATTTATTGCGAACAAGTTATTGTGGTTTGGTTCCTTCATATTAAAGGTTGTATTATCTGCATGGCAATTCTATAGGTGTGGTAGGTTATTTTTCTGTGCTATAAGTACTGCCTGGATTTTGTTTGGATTCTGGATTTTGAAGATCCATAAAAAACTTATAGTTGCTTTTAATGTTACTTGGTTTCCAAGATTCTCCACATCTTTCATATTCTTCAATATTTACTCAAAACAGTGGACTGTTTTCTTACATTTTCCATGGTTACGGGTTTTGTATTTGTCAGGTTGGTGGTTGTGATGGTTTTTTAATTTTGAGGGTTAACAAGGTCAAATAACACACATAAAAATGCTGGCATGGGTGCTGTTTAATAAGAAGTGTATTATATTATTATTAATTAAGCAAGACTTTAATAGGCATGGAGAAAATAATAAGGGTGATGTTTGTGAAATAGTTCATTATATTATTATTAATTAAGTAAAAAATTAAAAGGTGGGGAAATAACTTATATTCATGGGCAATCTGATTCATTCTGCCCGTGAGGTTTTTTTTTTTAATAATTATCTGATTTGTATTTTAATTAATACCCCCTATCTATAATTGTTTGGCATATATATATATTTTTAGTACATGTGGCTAAATATATGTCATTACATGAGGTCTTTTAAGGTTTTGTAACACATACATCAAAGACTAATCCTATAACCCATATATTTTCAATGAGTAGAACCTCTACAAGATGGAAACTATTTTAAGTGGCAGCTGTTTTTCTAGAGGATAAACAAACAGAACCTAGAAGTAGAAAAAAATATCATGACCATGATCTATAGCATATAGATCCAATATTAGTATGAGACTATGTACTACTAGGTGAGTTAGTCCTCCCCTTCTCATTTTACATTTTGACCATATTAACACCACTTTGGGTTTTCCGACTTTCAATTCTGTTCCTAGGCTGAAAAGTTTTGGCTAAATATATGACCATATAGTTTCAACTTTGGCCTGTGAACATTAGCTCTAAGAACTTCTCCTTCACTTCAATAATTCTAGCATTTAGCTCCAGCAGATTGCTGGTTGTATAAATAAATTCTATATACTTGATTGTTGCCGCAAGACTTGATAGTTAAAGTCATGGTTGTTGGCAGAAATTTGTGATTACTATTAAAAATTGTTTTTCAGTTGGGGGTAGAAGTTGGAGTAAAGCATTAGTCAACTGGATGAAAAAGGAGCTCATTTAAAGTACTTTGTATTTAGAGCATTGGTGAATGGTTGCCTTATCTTGGATTTTTTTTTTCATGGTAAAATCTTTTCAGTAATCCAAAAAGAAGTATGGTTTTGATTTTCATATAGTGTGGTTAGACCACTGTGATACGTTCATAGGAAGTGAAAGTATATTTAGATTGCCAAGGAAGATTTCAGGTTTTTGTTTTATATATTCGATTGTCATGCCTTTGATTTACTTTAGGCTGATATTAAGCTGAGGCTGGCCAAGCTTTAGAACAGCCTAATTGTCATGCCTTAATTTAATGACATCTTTTTGTCATGCTACCGAATGCATAGCTGATTACTCCTCCGAGTTTCAATTGTCTTCCAAAACATGCTGAAAATATTTGCTGCACATGCTGAAAATATTTGAATATAATGCAGAGTTGTTTCCTCGGCAACTCAGAGTTGTTGTTTGGCTGGGTTTGGGTTTCGTTTTTTTCGGTTGCTTTGCTGTGATTTGAAATGGTGAGTCGATCGATTTGCTTTGTTTATGGGGAAGCTGGGTAATTCCGATTTGTAGGCTTTCTCACCAATAATTTTCTTTTCGCAGGTGGGTTTCCAGATTTTAGATGTCTTTGGCGTTCGGGTCCATGCAGGAGGATGAGCTGAGGCAATCGGGCACAACTGTCCATTTGTCGTTTGCATTACAGGTACGCAAAGAACAATAATCGTTTTTATTTGTCTTGGGGTGTCACTATCTTAGTCATTTACACATCAGAAAATGCATGCATTTTATGTTTTTTTGGACTTGCCCCGAATGGTGTGAGTGGGTATGGTTGGTTTATGTGTTTTTTGGTTTTGGATTCTCTGATTTGATATACTTTTTTTTTACTTGATATGATGCTTTTTTAAATTTGTTTTGTCTGTGAGGTTATGTCCTGTCAGTTCACATAATATTTTGCTGTGTTTTTTAAGGGAGGCCATGCTGTGTTTGACTTATTTTGATTGTGTGGTTGGTGAGGATTGTTTGGGCTGGTTTTACTGCACACATATATTAGAGTCTCTTCTCCTTTTTTGGGTGTTTAGGATCGGCTTTTGTTTTCATTTTGTTTGGTTAGTTTGCTGCTCTTTGCTCTCTCTTTTCGCAGTCCATTTGTTCTTTTCATTTGGGTTGCTCTTTTGTTCTTCTCATTGTTAATTGTTGGTGCCAGTGTTTGACTGTGTTGTAAGTGTTGTGCTGTTGTTTTGAAGGTATTTTTTAATATTTTTCCTTTTAATTGCTTGCTGGTGTTTTTTGCTTTGCCTGTGTATCTGGTATTGTTTATAGTGTTGCTGGTGCTTTTTAGTTTTTTTGAGTGGTTGTTTCTTTTTGGTTTTTGAGGATGTTGTGTTATTTATATTCTTTTTTGCTCTTTTTGTTTGGCTGTTTTGATTTTGTTTCCATGCTTTTAGCAACTGCCCTGAGTTTACCTTTGGTCTGTCATAGCACCACTAGAAATATGCCAAGAATTTCTCTTCACAAATGTCCATACTGCAATGGAAAAGAAGAATATCTAAACTCATGATCGTAAGGGTGGGTTTCAAGTGTATGAGCTGGAAAAATTAAACAGGTTGCTTCAAATATGTATGGTCACGGGTGGGCAAGATTTCATCAACAATGGAAGCTGTGAAGTTAATTTAGCAAACTTTTCACTTCTGATGCATGCTTACTTTTTAATAATCAAAAGCAGAGCTCTATCCTCTCTGGTTTGTGCTTATAGTAGTTCTAGACAAAAGATAAATGCTAAGATATAAATAAATACATTATTTTTTGGTGCAAATTGCTTAATGTTCTCCCCTGTTCACCAACCCCAACAGAAGTCATTGCTGAATCTTTGCTCTCTGTTTACTCGAACAAATGCAATCACTTGCTGCATGCTCTCCATTAAATCTACCATTACAACCAATATATATATATATATATATATATATATATATATATATATATATATATATATATATATTTACCTGATCTATAACTTTATGTTAATTATATAATATAAGTTTATGATTATGGATTTTATTATGTCACATTGTATACGCACAAATGCCCGCGGCAACGCGCGGGCATCTAACTAGTATATATATATAGAGAGAGAGAATATTGTCATGTGTTTTTTTCCCATGTCATCATTGATCCAGCATCAATTCCATGTAGATCGGATGGAGCCGTCTATATTTTAACCAAGAAAATGAACAGTACTTGTATTTTTGTAGAGCTTATCGTGATAGCTGGTGGCAAGGAGATAGATATCTAACTTTGATGTTTCGTGGAGCTTTCATCACTTGATGCTATTATAAAATTGTTTTCACCAGCCATTATCTCGTCTTTTTCTGGCCTCCAACTCGACTATTTCTTTACTCGTGGGAACAAAATATGTCATTTGTTCAACAGTGACATCGCTTCTGCTTCAACACGGTTTTGTCATCCCTAACCACCAAATTAACCAACTACTTTAACAGCTTAACAACGTTTGAATTAGTCTTGTCACGGTGTTTTACAAGCAAAACAACACCTCTATACGGGATGAAAAGAGTTCGTGACCGAGGAGCGTGATTGATCGAAGTTGTTTTTAAAAATATTTTTTATTTAAAATTATATTAAAATAATATTTTTTATTTTTTTTAAATGATTTTTGATATTAGCATATGAAAATAATATAAAAATATAAAAAAATCTAATTTAAATATTTTTTTTTAATTTTTGTCAAGAATACTTTTAAAACGCCAATACAAAACAGTGTAGAAGATAAAACCACAACGTTAAAACCCGGTTTGTCTGCTGTAGTTTTATTTTTTATAATATTTTCTTAAGTAATGCATTAAATTATTATTTTTAAAATAATATTTAACATAATAATAATAATAAATAAAATATTTAAATTTAGTGGTCTCGATGGTAATAAGCATTTTACAAGTTTTCGAATTATGGACACTATAAACGTTTTTCCAATAAGAAATGCATGCGCTATCGGGAGGCAACAATAGCTAATAACAATACAATAAGCACTCATCAAATTCTATGTCTGTAGAAAAAACTAGATACACATTGTAACTTATAGCCTATCTAATCTTTTATTGTTTAGTTACTGCTCGGTTTTCAAAGGACATGGTGTGGTGACAAAAGATTTATGATATATACAATAAGTCTAGAATTTGAATCGGAACGTGTATTTATTGTAAGAGTTTAGAACAACCAGCATTTTACTCGCTCATATGAACCCATGAAATATATTTTCGCTAGAAAATAGAATTCCTTGCATAAAAAAAAGTTAATGCTTGTAATAATTTTTTTTCTTTTTTCTAGGTCCCTAATTTTTTTTATTTGGCAACTTGAGCACTGATTTTTTTAAAATTAATCATCATAGGTTATGCTGACATGATTACATGTGTTATGGTATATTTTGATTTGCATTCTCTTCTACGCCTAATATATCTTTGAACATTACAATGTTAAATTAAAGACCAAATTGATACAATTGAATTTAAGATTATTCTTTGTTAAACTTTTTGTCTGGATTCAAAGAAACTCCACCTCTTTTTAGATATTATTTACGGACTCGAGTTAAATAAGTAAGAATTCGACCATCTCAAACTCTTACAAAGTAAACACACGTATTGATTCAAACCCAAAATTTAAAAGATAAATCTTAAATTTTTTATCACCGGCAATATAATTAAATACTTGGTAAACGGATAGCATTTTACAAACAAGTGTAAAATACTAAAAAAGACACATAACAACACCTTTTTGTTTCAGATATTTCTTTAACTATGATCGGATCACATCAACCGTGCCGTGTAAATTAATTATCAACCCCCTACGCTCCATACATGTAAAACCAGTAGAAGGTCTCTTTCGGCTCTGTTATAAATAATTAAACGAGGGTTCGTCTCTCTATTTCTTTCAACGAAAATGCAAGCGCTGACAGCCCATTCAGACCGACACTCTTAACTTTTTGGCAGCAAGTGTCCGGTTCTACAGCTGCAAAAAACATTCGATGATTTTCACCGTCAAGAATAAGAAAAGAAAGAAAAAATAGTCGTCCATCCAGAAATTGTCAACTTTTCATTGCAGGAAACAGAGTAAATTATTCTTTAGTCTCTTGATTGTAATTACAGCAACAAACGACCCCTCCATACTTTAAAATCTATAACCTAGTCCCTCAATTCTCACCGACCATTGCCTTATCAAAACGTTTTTTTCTTCTTTCTATTTTGTTTTTTTTTTTTAATAAATTATCACATGGTGAATCTGAGATTTAGAAAAAAGAGATTGTGTTTTTATTGAATCCAAGATCGAGGAAAACAAGAATCAAGGGACTGAGTTATAATTGGATTCAGAATCTATGGACCACAGAAAATTCAAATCGTGGAAATATCATGCTGGCTGCTGAAATTCTGACTGCCTTCTTCGAGTGTACGAAATCACCACCTGTAAACACCCGAATCAATAAAAGCATAGCTTTTTTTAGTTCCCTCAAAATGGCTCCTTCAGTGCTCATCCTCTTTTTACTCTTCCTTCAAAAAGCTACCAGCAAAAACACTACTTGCCATAATCCATGCCTAGGAAACAGCCTAGAGGTTCGATTTCCTTTCGGATTTGACAACAATAGATGCAGCTATCCAGGTTTCAAACTCTCGTGCGTCAATGAAACCCAGATAACTCTAGACCTCCCAAACATAGGCAACTTCACTGTGAAGAACATCAACTACGGAAGCCAAACAGTAACCATATCAGACCCACAAAAGTGCCTTGCGAAGAAATTCATAGACTCATCATTTGACCTGTCAGGATCCCCTTTCACCCCTGAATACGACAATCGTTTCTTCACCTTCCTTAATTGCTCATCAAATTCTACCGCCGTCATACCAGGGACAAGGCCCATCCATTGCCTTAGCAACGAGAATTTCACTGTTGTGACCTTGCCAACAAGAATTTACGAGTCGTTTCCTGATCACATGCCACCTTTTTGTAAGGAACTGAAGAAAAGAGTGCCGGTTCCGGTTACTTTGTATGGTTGGTCAGAAACTGAAACGAGATTAATTTGGAACGAACCCTATTGTCTGCCGTGTGAAGAGGACGGCGGGACTTGTCGATTCAAGGGGAATACTGGTCTGGCCATTGATTGCAGCGGCCGTAGCAAAGGTATGTTTTCTGAACAACGTTGATAGCTGGTCGGAGCAGTCGTGCCTGCAGCGACTATTCCATCTAAATTATCCATCGCCCCCACATGCTATGCTTGTTCGAAAGAGGGAGTCTCCACCTATACACGCTACACTTGGGAGTCGCCACAAGCTTGCTTTGCCTCCACAAGTTTTATACTAAAATGATACTGTGTCAAAATTCATTATCATGATTGATTTTCTTAGTAATAACCAATGGCTTACTAAAAACTCATTCAATGGATTTCTTAGTAATAACCAATAACTTACTAAAAAGTCATTCAATGGATACTCAAAAAATTGAAAATTATCCTGTACAGATTATTTAACAGTGCATATGATTTTAGTGCTCATAAAACATTACAGAATGTCTTGAAAGGGTATCAGCTGCTAGGAGAAGAAGAAGATGAATATTGATTGATTGAACTTCAAAGTCAGATTGCTAGTGTCAATAAATAAATAAAAAAAGGGACAAGGTAGAGGTAGGGTGGGGAGTCGCTTTCTGTATGAACGCTGAAAATGCAATTGCACGTTTCAGTTATTTATAGTGAGACCGTGGTATACCTTTTTTTGGTATATATTACGACGGCGTACAGTAACATTCCACGCAGGAACCAAAAGTTAAGAAACCTGGAAGTTAGACTTTTTTAATTTCTCAGAAAATCTTTCACTCCGATTCCCTGTTTGTCGTGTTAGAATCTTCCTATTCTTTGCCAGTGGGATCAATGAATGTCAAGTTTTAAAATGTTAAGTGGGATTGGTGAAATTCCCCAAAGGTTTTCTTTAATTTAGGTTTAGTTGGAATGTTTGGTCGTTATGCTGCCTCACATTATTGTGATTTGTGAATGACCATGGATTTGCTCACCAAATGATTTTTGTTTTGGACGAAAGAATACATTTCATTTAGCAGGAAAACAAACATAGAAAGAGTGAGCCCTGCATCCAAACAGTAAGCTGTGCAAGAAAACAACGGGAAAATAAAAAACATAGCTATACAAGCTAACTGCAATCGAAACCCCATAATTGACATATCTCTAATACTTTTAGGGTTTCATCACAGCTTCCTTCAATAGCTTGGCATTACACAGCCTGCTTGGCACATCTTAAATAATGGATGGAGGCTTTTACAGCAGCACCCACAGTATGCACTCTACCATTCCTTTCATTCCATTTGTGATAAATGAAAGCACACCATCTATTTCACCAGAATTTGACTGAAATCGAAGAAAGGGATCGACCAAATTGTTTAAACCCATGAATAGATGAGAGGCTAAAATTGGTTAGAAATGGTAGGTTTGCAATCTAGAAAGAATATCATTTGAATATTCATTGCCCCCATTTCCTTTCCTTTCTCTCTTTCTATTCCAATCCTTGGTCATGATCTTGCCTTGCCAGGTCATCTCCCAAGAAGTGCAAAATATGGCATCGCAATAGGTGCTGGAATACCAGGACTGCTATGCATCATTTGTATTGTTTCCTGCGTGTTTGGCAGACTCAAGGCATGCAGCGGCGGCAATGAACCCGCCATGGAAGTGTCTACCTCAGTTGCTCCACAACCATTTTTAGTGATTTCTGGTCTTGATGGACGAACAATAGAGTCCTACCCCAAAACCCAGCTTGGCGAGAGTGGAAGATTGCCTAAGCCTCATGACAACACTTGCCCGATATGTTTATCCGAGTATCAGGCCAGGGATACGCTAAGGACTATTCCTGACTGCAACCATTACTTCCATGCTAGTTGCATAGATGAATGGCTTAAAATGAATGCAACGTGCCCGCTGTGTAGAAATTCACCGGACGCGTCCTCTGTAGCGACCCATTCCTCTTCGTTGACCTCATCATCTTCTCCATTCTCAACACCATAGATGATCACTAGCTACATTTTACAAGGCATTTTTGCTGGAGTTTTGATGTTCTATTATTATACATGAGAATTACTTGATTGTATATGTTCTTGTAAATTAGAGATGAGAATTGAATGGAATGTGTTACTTTCTTGTATTGATCATTTGAGTATATATACAAGAGTTCTAACAAATTAATAACAAACTAACAACTAACTGATTCTACTAGTCTGCATTTACATTGTGCATGACAGACTATGTGCTGTAAAGTAAAGTAAATAACTGCCTAACAATATTACAATCATATACTGTAAAGCATAAATAACAACATGTATATTTTCATCTTCAACAGTTCTTACAAGTGGTGACCGGCAATGGAAGTAACTCGTTTGATTTTGGCAAGTTCTATATGAAATACAAAAGAGGCAAATAGCTAGAGGATATATACCATCAAATTCATAGTTCTGAATTAAGCATTTTATTTATTTCAACTTTTAACTGTAATCTAAAAAAATTATTTTTAATACCAATAAATAAAGATAATTACGCAAGTATCTCTTCTATGTATATCCCTCGTTGCTTCACATCATTAAAATAGCACTTGCTTTCATAGTTAAAATTATTATTAAAAATAAAAATAAAAGAATTGGAGATAATGAACAGTACAGTCAACTATTCCCTCATTCATTTCTATATGTCTATATTTTTTGTTATCAAACTTAATTTCTTTATAATTTCATTATTTCAAGTTACATTATCATGGTACTATGTACTGAGATTTCTTTTGCCTTACATGCTCTCACACTTGTGAAATGTCGATGGATATTTTAACGATAAATTAAAAATCAATGTTAGAGATGAAAGAGAAAATCACCAAAAAAAAAGATTGAGGTGAGAGAAAATGTTTAATTAGTCATATTTTTGTCATAAAAAAATTAAATCTTAGTTTCAATGAGTTTGTTTTTACGAGGAAGGTTCAATGAATTGGGTGTTGTCCTTGATTCATTTTATTTTTGGTTTTTAAGGTGACTAATGTTTTGATGTCGAAAAATGTTTTTTTTTTTTTTTTTCTTAAGATGTTTTCAAATGAAACGCACACGATAACTTAAGAGCAAACCCGATAAATTGACGAGCTTCGGACTAGAGCTAGGTCTATATTCAATACCCGAGCCCATCTAGGTCCAGTCACGGACTCACGTATAGCCCGACGCGTATAACTACAAAATTACCCTCATAAACCCTAGACCCTGTAATTGCTGTGATCTGATTAGCTAAAAAACTCGTGGAATGGACACTGTTAAGTGAAATTCTCCTCTCAAGCACTGAAAACGGTAGTCACTCTTCACAATTCAATGTTTCTAGTTGAATATCCTTGCTTTTTTTTATTGTCTTAGCTGTTAATTTTCCTCTACTTTCTGTTTGGTTTTCTGAGAAAAATCTTAGAAACCATAAACCGTTCAAGTTTCCAGTCTTGGATTTGGTGCTTAAATGTATTGGAAACTTAAATGGTTGAAATTCCTGATCTTTTAAGCTTATAAAGAGCTCCATGACCCCCGTTTTTTTCTTCTTAATTACAATTGAAATGTTGTCGAGTCATGATTTAATTGCTAAGCACAATTATAGTACGCTTGTATGATAATCATGCATTTTCTTTTCTTTTCTTTTCTATCAAAAAATTATCATTGTATTTTTTTTATATAAAATTTTAGATGCGTATATGATATGATGTTGATTATTATTTGTATTGCTAATTTGGTTGGTTATTGATTTCTGGTAGAGGAAATTTGTTCTTTGTAACAATGGCTTATGTGCGGAGTCTATCAACAAGAGCAAACATTGTAAGACGAAGATATAATGCTTCGTTTAGTTTCATTCTCCACAACGATGATCACCAACGTAATTCTATTGAAGAGGGTCCTTCCTCAAAAGGAGTGAGTAATTTATTTCAGCAGAGGTCATTTGGAAGCAGCAGCAAAAGATTTGATAATAGCTCGGCTGTATTTGGTTTCTTTCATAATAGAAGGTGTTTGGATTTATCTCTTTTGCCAAGCACTGGGGTGTCTTTTTGTCGGGATATGTCAACTATTGGTGAAGGGTCAGAAAACATTGAGCTGATAAATGATGTTGCTGATGTTCTCACAGACTCAACTATTGAGGCTGTGTCTTCTCAGGCTCCTGTGGTGAATGAGGTTGCTATTGCTGCTGCTGATTCTTACATTCCTGTTGCGGCTCTCCAACATGTTATTGATGCAGTGCATTCTTTCACTGGTTTCAACTGGTACTGGACTGTTTGGCTCTGTTTTGCTAATGTATATTTCATTAAATGTTGAAAGAGTGATTTAAGAACATGGACATATAGGACAGTGAAAGATTGCCTTGGCCCAATAACTAATCAGAATATGAGTTTCTACGATTCTGGCAAACCAATTTCTTTTAGAATGTTTCAGGCTTATACGCATGCAGTAATTTAAGTCGATGTTTCATTTGTAGTAGCTGGTATTTTTATCTCTTTTTCTCAAAGAAATAAAGTTACCCTCTTTTGGGGGGTCCCAAACGCCAGACAGGGGTATTGCATAATTAGGCTCAAATCAGAAGCCATTTCTCAGCCTTTGACAGAATAGGGACTTAGCCAGTGTATGCTATTAACATGATTCAACATGAAAGAATTATCATGGCATTCATCTACTTGTGGGTCATGTTAAGTTGTGTTTTCAATGGTCGTGAAGTCAAAGTTTCTTCTTTAATTTTGATTCAATGGTTTCTTAGCTCCTTTAAACTGGGAAGTTATGGAAGTCTTAGTAATATGTGACATAAAGCCAAGGCATTCCATTTATCTAATTCTGTTTCTTTTTTCAGGTGGGCTTCCATAATTGTAACAACTCTTCTGATTAGAGGGGCAACTGTTCCGCTTTTAGTTAATCAACTGAAAGCCACAACAAAACTCACTGTATGTTGTTTTAGTTGCTAATGCATCTTCAATTTCTCCCGGTCTTATTTGATTGTATCAGTGTTATGTGTGTTAGCACCTTGATGTCCTTGCACAGTCACACACTTCCACAGAAGGTAAAAAGTAACGTCAGCTGAGTTGAGTGCAAACTTATGAATTTTGGTTATGGTGCTTCTGACATGATCTATTTACTTGATTGCCTACGGTGCTTGTTTTTCTTCTTCTTAACTTTCATCTCTGTTATTGTTCTTCTATCATTTTCATCACACTTCTTAAAACTCAAAATTGACAGATATGTGGTCAAGCCACTAAATTCTGAATGCCACTTCTGCTTTATGCTTTAGAACCCTAAGCATCACCAGTCTCCATTCCCACCACTCAACCCATCCTAGACACGGAGGCTGTGCTTCTTTTTTGATACCTATTCTATGGTTTATCATTGTTTACTTGCTTCTGACTACATTTTGATGTAGATGATTAACTTGCTTCGGGTGGCAAGAATTATGTGTAACTGATTAATGGTTAAGCTATTCCTCTGGCATGCAAAAATATGTGGTGCAGTGTGTTTCCCCTTTTTGGTTGCTTTGCTTCCTGACACTATTTTGGTGCGACCTTTTCACTTATGAAGATTTCTACGCTCCCATCAATCTGTTAATTGTAATGATTTAGCCCATGTCTTCTCTGCAGCTCATGAGGCCACATTTGGAAGAGATAAAACAAAAGATGGAAGATAAGGTCTGATGCCTTCCTCCAAGCAGTGTTCCATGCAACCCCCCCCCCCCCCCCCCCCCCCACACACACACACACGTCATTTAGTTGCATGTTTATAAACCTTTATTTATGTGGCATCTTTTGGATGGAAAACTCACATTGTCATGTTATAATTAAATCACGCCTCCTGGTATTTTAATTCCACTTCACCTACAGACTTGCTAGGTTAAGCTTGAAAGATTTATGATATGTAATGTCTAGTCTTTTTCATTGAATTAAGGGTTGCAATTTATATAATAATTTAACAATGCAATAAACCTTTATTCGCTTTGGACTTGTTCATGCTTTAACAATATGTTGGAGAAATGCTTCCTCGGCACATATTAACTCCCCCTCCCTCTCTCAGGCTATGGACCCCATGGCTATGGCTGAAGGCCAGAAACAAATGAAGAAGCTTTTCAAAGAGTAAGCAGCTGTCCATGTATTTAAACATGTAGCAAATATAATTTCCATGCATGGTTTCTCCCGCTTGAGATTGCCATAATGAAAAAATGCTTGTGTATATTGTGTATATTTATGCCAACTTCAATTATTGCAAGGAACTCCATTTTTTATTGTGGCACATTACTCTCAGAGGATCATATTTTCCATGTATCTCAGTTCATTGTGATTTGCAAATTGCAGATATGGTGTGAGTCCTCTTACTCCATTGAAGGGGCTCTTCATTCAAGGTCCTATCTTCGTCAGTTTTTTCCTTGCGGTAAAATGCTTTTCTATATCCAAAACATCTTGTAGAGTTGGGTGATCATTTTATATCGATCTCTGTATCTTAATATGTCTTTGATATATATGTTTGCAGATCTCAAACATGACAGAGAAAGTGCCATCTTTTAAAAGTGGTGGTGCATACTGGTTTTATGATCTTACAACTCCAGATAGTTTATACATCTTGCCGATTTTGACAGGGTTGACTTTCTGGATAACAGTGGAGGTAGGTCCTCCTATAGTAAAGTTGAGCAAGGAGCACTTCCTTATATTTCTTATTGTATTCGAATTAAACGAGTTTTCATCTTGTTTTACCCAGCGTTGCTTTTTGTGACTTGTTCTTATCAGCTTCTAACTATCTCACTTTTGATCCTTTGTCAGAGCAACATGCAAGAAGGTCTGGAAGGAAATCCCATTGCTGGCACCATGAAAAAAGTTTCACGGGTCTTTGCACTTGCTTCAGTTCCATTGACTATGGGTTTCCCAAATGTAATCTTGCCATCACTTTTTTATCACGTGATATCTTGTATTTTACATCTGTTATCTGAGCTTACCATGTATCCTCATGCAATGAGCAATGTGGATGTACTATGAAGTTATATTTAGCTTGTTGCTTTGTGGAATGCTACATTTCTGCAGGCATGTCAGGCTAATAGCATCCTTGATGCAAGACAGGTCAGGGGTTGTTCTGAATCTGAGTTTCAAAGGCTGTTTAGGGTTGTATTGAAGTCGATTTCTGCTGGAATATGAGAAAGAATATGGGATAGAGTTCTAGGAGTCATACCTAGGGTTCTCAGGAGTCACACAGTCAATAGTGTCAATAGAAAAGTTTGTCTAATCAAATAGGGTTTTCAGGAGTCACACAATCAACAGTGTCAGATTTCTGCTGGAATATGAGAAAGAATATGGGATAGAGTTCGAGGAGACATACCTTTGTTGTCCGTGTCAATCCTCTTGCTGTATGTTGGGAACTTTCACCATGGAGAATGGACTACCAAATGTGAAATAGTATTTTAGCCAACTTAATATTTCACTGGCAGGTTCTACAGATTGTCATGGGATTGTGATTTCCCCTTAACCCCACCCTCCATTTCATTTTGTGCCATTATGTTTATTTTGGCATCATTAGATGGTAAAAAAACGACATGGATTTTGCTTGCTATAAAGAACACAAATGATGAAGTTCACTTCCATTTATTATTGCAGGCCATATTTTGTTATTGGATCACATCCAACGTATTCTCACTCTTTTACGGCTTAGGTGAGTCCTTCAAGTTCCATTTTATTTTTTGGCAGGAAATTAATGTCCAGAAGTTGCTGGGTTTCTGTCATCTCATGAACCAGCAAAGTCCTTACATTACTGACTTTTCTCTTCTTTTTTTTTTCAAAATAACTGTTTTGTTTATATTTTCAGCACTTAAATCCCCTGGGGTGAAGAACTTCTTAGGTGTTCCTGAAATACCTGCGGCACCAGCAAGTACTGCTCCACCCAGTTCCTTCAATCTGCTTGAGGCACTCAAACAACATGTGGCAGCAAGACAGGAAACTGCCTCCCCATTACCTTCTGAACCATCGTCAAAGCCTGGTGTCCAGAGAATATCACCGGCTTCAGTTCTTAGCCAGAGGCTTAGAAGTCTAGAGAAACAAGTAAAGGGAAGGAAGAAAAACAACAAGGGGTGAGAGTTTATTCAATTTATTGGCCAAACCATCACGGCCATCGCCGTTATAATGACCGTACTCTGTAACACTGAATGAATGGAGGTACGTAAATTATTTGACAGGCAAAAAGCAAAGTACAATTTTTGACTGCCAGTATTTTTCCCTTGTTGAGTTCAGAATATTGGTAGGGGAAGTTAGGGTTCCGGCACATGTAATAAATGTCTTGGTACCGAGTTTCATAGACTGTAATGAAGAGAATAGCTCCTTTTGGATGAGCTTCTGTATGCTACAATACAGATTCTTGGTCGTTATAGCTAGAACATTGCGTGGTTGAGCTGTTGGCTTGAAACTCATGGAACCTCCTGCAATTGAGCAGGTCCACGCGTCTACCATTAGGAAAGGTGAGCTATCAGATCGTGATATTCAATACCCAGGCCCAGCAATGCCAACTAGGTGACTGTATTAATTTCATAGGGCAGCCAATATTTTACTCGTTGCTGCGCAAACTTGCCATTCCATCCATGCTTCTTTCTCTCCCCAAAATTAAAGGACCAAATGAGTAAATGCTCCTCCTTCCATCTTGTTCTTGATAGGGACCGCTCTCCATAATAATTTAATACAAAGCTTTAGTTACGAGTGAAACCTCCCATTCCTTTCATGAGTACTAGTCTTTATTAAAATGATAATCAGTTATAATGGAGGGGTTGGGAGATGATTACTGCAGAGTGGTTGGCGATAGAGATAAGAGAGAGAGTTATTTTAAAAAGCGTTTTTTTATTTTATAACGATAATTTAAAATATAAAACGATAATTTAAAATATAAAACGATAATTTTAAAAATAACCGCACCCAACTACCCGAGCCTAAGCATAAACGCTTTCATAAGACATCAGTAATACGATTTAATTTTGTTATATTCCATATACACTACGATTATTTAAATATGAGCTTTGAAAGTTGCTGTCCACAGGCTACTAATTTCTTCCGTTGCCTTGGGCGCCGCGCCCGTAGGTTTGCAAAACAGTGAACGAAGTCTTGTTTATATTAAGGAGGATTGGGTTCGCTTATCTGTACAAAAATCGATTTTTATATATATATATATATAATTTTTAATTTTTTAAATTAAAAAAATAGTATTTTTAAATCATTTTTATATACTGATGTTAAAAATAATTTTTAAAAAATAAAAAAAATATATATTATTTTATTATATTTATAAACCAAAAATATTTTTAAAACAACTTTTATGGCATTCCCCAAATAGTTACATAGTAGAATCCTAACCAAATCATTATCTTGCAGCAGAAGCAACTTGAAGGGGGAGGGGAGATAATTGAAGGTTGTGGCTCTTTTAAACTTTTCAATCAAATTATAGTTAAAAAATATTAATTTGTTATATTGTTGACAAAATTGGATTATTTTTATTGCATCATCAACCCTTATCGTTGGTACATCAGGAATATTTTAAATCGCTAATTCCATCATAGATATACGACAAAAATATTCCACCACTATTTCCATATAAAAAAATAGAAAATATTATATTTTATGATTCTTTTTTATTTGTCAAATTTGTTTTGTTAGTGAATACCCCTGGAAAATATTAATTTAATATTTTTAAAACAAAAAATAATTTAAAAAATATAAACTACCATAACGAATGCTGGCCGGGATTGGTTCTAATAAATTCCTAGAAAACGACATGTGATTAAAAGAACTGGCCAGGCCACTTTTTGGCCCATTATGCTGACAAGATCAATTACCAACTTGCTCGATAAGTTGCCATCCGTACAGGAAAGCGTCTCCACTTCCTTTTATTTTATGTGTCTGCCTTCTTAAAGTAACAAATGGAAGATTTTTTGATCAAATTCCTCTGATTTTCAGATGATTTGATTGCCTCTCATGTTCAAGGAAGCTCGGCACCTGCAAGGATAAGTCTAAATATTTGGTTATTTTCAGCTAATTTTGTCAAACTTTTTTTTTTATAATCAAGGTATCCGGACCAGTTTGCACCCACCACAACTAATTTTTGGACCCATTGAATATACTGCAAGTCCAAAGAACATATAAGACACTGCAGGGATGACAATTTAGTCAAACTCTTGCATGCATGCCTAGAAGATGGAGTTATATTCTTGTGATGTTTTTTTCTTTCTAAATTCTCCCCTTGCCTTCTACCTAATTCTTTCACAAAGCTAGGGCTACGAAGTATGGTTTGGTTGGGAAAAGACTTGTACCATATCCATGGAGAAAATGAAAAATGGCGTGGATGGTCAGGAGTCATTAAATCAATCTGAATAAAATCAATTTATGATGGATGAATGCCATAAATTTTCTAGAGGTCAACGCCACCCATCTTTTCCTGTCCTTCTCCGCGACGTTTAAGCTTTTAACGCCATAGAAATCTCTTTCGATACAAGGCAAGGCATTTTGTTGGCCCTGACAAGGTGCGTCGTGTTGAGCAAAACGAGGTGTGGACTAAATGTTTTTTATGAAGTAAACAGCAGCTGAGTTAACAAGCAATGTTTCCTGCGCTTACCTCTTTTTCTTGTCCTGGAAGATGCGTTGTAGTAATTTTAATGAAAAGCTAAGATCCAATCTCGTTAATGATTCGACAAAAATAATGATTCGACAGCTAATTACTGTTTTTTTTTCTTTCGAAATGATACGAAATCCTGAGGCAGCATGCGGTCTTCCTCTTTCATGGCTATCGTTTTAGTCAGGATGGCATCTGTGTTCCTCTCCATGTGACTTGGTCTTGGAACTTGTTAAAATACATCGCAATAATTTAAAAAAAAAAAAAACAACAAGAAGAAAACTCGTACGAATTTTTATTTTTTTATACATAAGAGGGGAAAAAGAACATCTTATTCATTTTAATCAAGAATGGTTTCAAATTAATTTTTAACAGTTATCAATATTTGTTTTTCTGAATTGGCAACCCATCTTTGGATAGGTACAATATACTAACCATCTAGTAACTGACTTGGTAGTATAAGCTTAGAATTAAGGAGTTTGTACTTCTTGTGGTCTTAAACTCAAGCCGTATGATTATTAATATAATAATTATTGTAGACTATATAATCATTAATTAAAAGATTCATGTGATTAATCGAGATATACGCAAGCTAATCCGAACAACTCGTTAGAAAAAAAAAAGTAATTTGGATAGCAAATCTATCCACCAATGGAGCCACTACGAAAGTCAATTACATTGGAATCATTTCACTTCAAGGTTAATATTATAAATAAGCTTAGATTCTAAAAGAAATCAGGGTTAATATTTTAGGCATCTTTTAGTCACTCGTTCGGCATGAAACAGTGACTCAGCCCCCACAGAACAACCAGATAACCTGAACTCTGTGAGTCCATTGTCTGCAAGCCGGCTAAACGGAAGTTCTTGTTGTGATCTTGTAAAAACCTTCATGGAAACCACTGTCTCGATAAAAATTAGGGCTGGACAATGCGGCTGGTGGATTCTTCAAAGAAAGTGCTTTCATTTTAGGCATCTTTTAACCACTGGTTAGGCTTGAAACAGTGGCTCGCCTCACAAATTAACAGAACAACCAGAGAATCTGAGCTCATGAATCCATCGAATGCCAGCCACCTAAACGGAAGATCTTAGTGTGGTGCTGTAAAAACCTTCGTAGAAATCGCCGACTGAATAAAAATCAGAGCTAGACAACGTGGTTGCTGGATTATTCAAAGGTAGGGCATCAACCTACCTAAAAGACAAGCTAGATTCTAGGTGGCCTAAGTTATAATATAAATTACTTTTTACTTAAAAATATATTAAAATAATATGTTTTTTACTTTTTAATATTAATACATTAAAGAAAAGGAAAATTGAAACCATAATTTGCTCTGCGCTCAGAAATACATCAACTGCAGCAGCTTTGTTTGTAGTTGTACCTCCTACTTTACCACCATCTACCCTCTCTACATCAGTGCACAGTGTCATTTTTTTGGCTTTTTTTCATTTTAGTCATCATTTTCTTTCCTCTTCAATTACATCCTTTTGTGGTCAAATTCATCAGCAATTTCGTATATTTATTCTATTAAAAGACGGATAAAAGTGCAGAGCATGATGAGCATGCACGCCCACTCTAAATTTTTCATAAGAATCATTTCAGTCCCTTTAGGTTTTATAATTTTATTTTAGATCTACAGCTTTATTATTTGCGCTTTGTGCCTTGCTGCGAAAGATAAAAAGTTGTTGGAAAACAAGTGGAGAGAAAAAGATGTTGGGTGGAAAACAAGTGTCTATTTCTGCTAATTTTATGGATTTAAATTTAAATAAAATTATTTTTATTATACTGTAGTTTGTTCTTTATTTTATTTTACAAATTATATTTTACGTCCTCAATTTTAGCATTAAAGAGTTCCTGAAATCATCCATTGTTGACCAAATAAAAAAATCCACCAACCCCACCATACCCTCCTACTTTTCACTGTGATATTTTAATAGTTTTTTCCAAAATTTATAATTTTGTTTCAAAATGCTCTTTTTTATATTGTTTTTTTTTTTAATTTCACCATTCAATAATATGTTTATTGAGAATCGAACTTCATAACTTATTTTGTTTTATTTTATTTTATAGTTGTTAAGGTCTCATAATTCGAGTCACGAGTTTGGAGGATTGACCCGGGCTAACCCGAGTTTATCCACTATATCATTATCTTAGTATTTTGTAAAAATATATATTATTTTGAATTTTCTTAAGTCAAATTATTTTTTTTTCTGGTTGTCCAGGTTGTTTTTAGACTCATAGGATCGATAGATTATTAGTTTAACTTTCACTTTTAAACTTGTATTTAAAATTTTAAATATATATTTTCAAGTTAATTTATATTAAGATTTGAATTGAAATTATATTTCTTAAGAAAATATTTGGAATTATACATACTTATAAACAATACAATTATGAAACGACACGATCTGATCCAAGACTAAAATATATTATCACACTTGGAAAAACGTTTCGATTATAACCTTGCATCAAGTCAACAAATTAACACGAAAATACCATGAAAAAAAAAAAAAAAGTGATGTTAATACATGCAGTGCCTTTAGAAGTCATATAATTGAAGTAATGCAACGACAAATAGTTTTCAACCACAATTTGCTTTCTTATCATCTTATGTGCTGCCTTTTTCTCGTCCCTTCCATTGGAATTCAATAATTAGCTTCAATCATGCACCTCGGCTCAGCCCATAGCACCGTTAAATATCGTACGAATACAGACACTGGCCCTTGAATACATGATTGTTTTGGGTGGGTCATAATTATTTTTAAATTTTTTTATTTGAAAATATATTCAAATAATATGTTTTATTTTTTAAAAAAAAATTATCTAAAATTTTTTATTAAAAATAAAATAAATTTTTTTCTCAAAAATATTTTTGAAACATGGTGACAAATAAAAAATAAATCTTAAGATTCAACTATTCAAGAGAGACTGTTGTTAATTTATATAAAGAAGGTTTTATAAAGATTTGATCAAAAGTTACACACTACTTGAACAATAACCCTATTTTTTGAAACTTTAAAGTTTTTCATAAAACTACGATTAAATGCTTTCACAGTCTCACGTAGTTGTTTGGAATACTGAAATCTATCTTATGAACAGGAAAAAAAATCAAATTGTTTGGATTTTTTTATTAATTTGAGAAAACAAAATCTATATTATGATAATTTAACAATAGCAAACCCACTACCGATACATTTCAAAATCTTGAGTAAATAAAAATGAAAAATATCTTTTGTTGTTGTATTCTAGACAAGAAATTAATAGTAGGTTTCACGCGTACATTCTTTTCGGGCATCACGTGAGGCATTAGTGGGCGGTTGCAAATGTTAGGCCGCTATGTCTCTAGGTGCGTCTCTATGTCATCTTCCTCCTGATAGGGCGTGTGTCATTGTACGAAGATCAAGGTAGCATTGGTGGTTGATTCCCTTATTTTCTCTTTTTTGCAGAGGCAAAATGCATTCTGATTCTTTATGTTTATGCGTGTTTTGAGTTTAGTATTAAATCTTTTGATTGTAAAGATTGTTTTGGCCCTTCTTATACAATTTTTTTTTTCTGTATTTATGCATTCATACTTTTAGTTTTAGTTTTTAATTTTTATCAAAAAATTTTGGGGGTCCCTTTTCCCTTGTTCTTTTGTCTTTAGGTGTTTTCTATTATTTTTATTCTTTGGATCATAAGATTTTTTATGCTCCTAATATTTATTTTAATTTTATCTTTTTTTTTGTTTGCTTCTTTTGCTAGAGTGTTTTTTTATTCTTTGAGCTAATTTTATGGTTTTATTGTTTGTGCAACAACAACAATAATAATAGTAATTTAATAAAAAAAAAATATTGTTTTTTTTTGTTTTTTTATTCTTCGGGACAATTTAATGATTTCAATTGGTTGAGAAGTTGTGATTATGATAATTTTAACTGTTATAGTTTTGATTATGATTGTAATGTAGCAATGAGTTTTCAATGATATTTTATTCTTTTTGTAAATACAAAATAAACAATCTATTTTATTGTCTAGTTATTGTAGGTGTTTTCAATTTTTTTTTGTGTTTAGTTTAAATTAGACTATAAAATGAACTAATCCTAGCATAGTGATTCAATAATTCAAATATTTGAATCTTCTTGTTTTTTTAATGATTATGATAATTTTTTAGACAGATAAAATTATATAAATTTAAATCATATATTTTACTGGAAACTCGCCGCAGAAATTCCAAATTTTTTTATTATTTTATCCAAATTTATAGTATAATAAAAAAATCTTATACTTTTAATATTTTTTGCGATGACAGAAATATTATTCCGGCCATGACAAATTGCGTAGCAAAATAAAATAAAATACAAATATTGTTTTTTGAAATAAGAAGGAGGAGGTTGCATTTGTAAGCACATTATTAACTGTCTGCCTAACTTCTTTAAGGAAAACAATATCCAGTTGGTTTTTTATTTTATTTTTATTAAAGATAAATAAAAATGTTCTCTTATAAAATACAGAAAACTTGAAATATGATTAGCTGTAGCTGGGAAGTTTGAATACTAAATCGTACAAAAATATAAAGTCAATGTCTTCGAGAAATTTAATACCAGAACAAAAAACTAGTTAAGATGACATCGGACGCTTCAAAATTCTCTCCCCTGGCCTGGCAGGCAGTCCTTGTCTCCTTTGTGTCAGCATTTTTAATTACTCTCTCCTCATCACCCAAAAAAAGAAAAAGAAAAGAGGAGAAAAATCTTTGATTCTAATTCAAAAGGGAACAAAATTATTTATTATTTAATAATTTAATTCTTCAAGCTATCCTTTTTGGTCACCAGTAGACACCTACCTTTCAAAAACTCTATAAGCTCTCTCTCTCTCTCACAAAATCTTCAACTCCATTCCATTTACTCCATATACTTACAAGTATATAGAAAATACGTTTGAAGAGCAGAAACCGTGATCGATCGAATGGGGGAGAGGAAGTACTTGGTTGAAGTGGAGAAAGCTAAGGAAGCTGCAGCTGGAAAGCCATCGACGGGTCCTGTGTATCGTAGTCTTTTTGCTAAAGATGGGTTTCCTCCTCCGGTTCCTGGACTTGAATGTTGCTGGGATATTTTTCGGTGAGAAAATCTTCCTGATCGGTTCCTGATAAAATTTTGTTAAACAAGGGGTTAAAAATAGCCAACTTTAGCTGTTTTAGATTTACTTTGTTACTTGTAATCTGCTTGAGATTTAGTAAGAAGGCTTAATTTTATTTCTTGTTTGTGATTCGTTTGAGAGAATATGGATTCCTTTTCTTTCTTTTTTCTGGTTAATATATTTTTTTTATCAAGTCATTTAATTGTGTGATCAATATTCTGTGGAGTTGTTTGTAGGATATCTGTAGAGAAAAATCCAAATAACCCAATGCTTGGTCGTCGTGAGATTGTGAATGACAAGGTAGCTATAGCTTTGGTTTTTCTTGCCATGTCTTTATGTTTTTTTTTTTTTTTTTTTAATCTAGTAACCGTGGGTTTGTTGTTCTTGAAGGCTGGTAAATATGTGTGGAAAACTTACAAACAGGTTTATGACATGGTGGTCCAAGTTGGAAATTCAATTCGAAGCTGCGGTGTTGAACCGGTGAAGCATTAGAGCTACTTTTTCTAAACAAAGTTTCGATCTCTGTAATCAAAATTGGATTTGTACTCGTGTCTAACTTTATGTTGGTTATTTGTAGGGCGCAAAATGTGGTATTTATGGTGCTAATTGTGCAGAATGGGTTATGAGCATGGAGGTAGTTTCACCTTCTTTGTGATCGATTCCATGATAAGAGAAAATGTTATTACAACTTGTTAATTCATAAAGGACTTGAAGGAGGAATAATGAGATTTGCCTCTGTTTTTGGAGTATATGTTCTTTGATTATGGTATTTTTCTGGTCGAATATTGGTTTTTACAAGGAGGTGTTCTTCATTATCTGTTATATACCAATCGCATGCCATTTTGATTCTTCTAATTTTCTGCACCATTTATTCTATAGGCTTGCTGGTTATGTATTGGGGTTTCTTAGGAAGTTGTCTTCTTCAGTTTCCACCCTATACCAATTACATGCCATTCTGATTTTTCTTCCATGTTTCTGCACCATTAATTTATATATATATATTTTAAAAAATATTATTACCTTCTGTGGGATTGGATTTCAAATAATGTTGGAAAATTCCTTCAAAATATTCATCGTGAAATATGTAGTTCCACAGACTTTTATATTGTTGAGCGAGGGAACTACGCATTGTCACTGGTTTTCAATACTTAACTCAAAAATAGACTATAGCCCTTCTAATCGTACTCTAATCATATTTAAAGCTTGTTTGTCTATTTATTTACATGTTTGTTTGTTTATTTTTTGGATAAAATGTTATGTTTGATTAGCATGTCAGGCTTCCTCATCACTAGCTGTTTTTTTTTTTTTTTTTTTTTTTTAATTTATTGTTTCTGTATTAGTATGATTTCTCTTCATCATGAAATTTCTGATTTATACCACCAAAATTGATGCAGGCCTGCAATGCTCATGGGCTATACTGTGTTCCTTTGTACGACACGTTAGGTATGGTCTTCTTCTGCATAGATGTATTTGGCATGTAACTATCATTGACCTAACCTGCAGTTTTCACGCATATCTCTTCTACATCAAGGCCAATTAGTGCTTACCTCTCTCAAATTATGTTCTAGGTGCTGATGCAGTGAAATTCATTATATGCCATTCAGAGATTTCAATTACTTTTGTAGAAGAGAAAAAGATTACTGAGGTATATGTTTTATGTCCATACATCCAAAATCCATAATTGACAACACTGCTTTTCCACATGTCTTCTTGAATTTGATATTCAAGAGGTTCACTATTAGCTGGTATACAAGCTCTTCAGGAATTTTAATCTTAAGTGCTGATATCATTCTTACTGATCCGTGGTTTCCTCTGTTCTCCCAGCTGTTGAAAACATTTCCCAACTCCACACAGTACATGAAAAGTAAGTTAATATTCACAGATTTTTGTTTGTTGTTTTACCCATGTTACCAAGAAATCATTTTGTTATCTATTTCCTTGTGCAGCAATTGTGAGCTTTGGCAAGGTCGCTTCCAAAGAGAAAGAAGAGATTGAGAAATTTGGTTTGGCAGTATATTCTTGGGATGAATTTTTAAATCTGGTAACCTAGTCTTTCTCAGTCACTCTTGTCCTATCCAACTGTTGCATCAATATTGGTAAAATTCGAGTTAGAAAATGCATGCACAGGCAACTGTGTATTTGGAATATTTGTGGTAGCAAGCATGCTTCATGACCAGTACTGTATTGTTTCTCAACCTTTAGCTTGTGAACTTGGGCTTAGAATCTATTATTACTTTTCATGGATGGGTGTCATCTCCTTGTTTTGCGAATTTCAAGAAACAGTTCTAGTATTTCACTAGTTGTGTTTCATAGAAAGCCAGCGATGAAGCATGGATGGAGTCTTGGATCAATTTTATTATTTATTAATATATTTATTTAATGTGCATTTACATTCATTAACCACAACAGGATGCCTTTTCTTCTTAGATTTTAAAGTTTGTTTTTAGTTACCGATTCTTAATTAAGCTTAAATGAGACCAAAAAGTAATGGTCGTTTTATATGCCCCTTGCAGGGGGAGAACAAACAATATGAGCTCCCAGTGAAGAAGAAAGAGGATATCTGTACAATAATGTACACTAGCGGAACGACTGGTGATCCCAAGGGAGTGCTGATTTCAAATGAAAGCATTGTCACTCTTCTAGCAGGGGTGAAACGGCTACTAGAAAGTGTGAATGAAGCGGTAATTTTCTCTTATATTCTGTGCATGTAATAGATGAAGATATGGCATTATTAAATGTCTGTAAATCTTAATTTTTTTGGTCCTTTTTTCTACCCAATCTATTCACATGACTTCTTTATTTGTTTTGTATAAATTTTGCAGTTGACTTCAAAGGATGTATTTCTTTCATACCTTCCTCTTGCTCACATATTTGATCGGGTAATTGAAGAGTTATTTATTCAACATGGTGCCTCTATAGGGTTTTGGCGAGGGGTAAGCCTTGTTTCTTTTCTTTTCTTTTCTTTTCGTTTCTCATTGGTTTCATGAGAATGATGCCACTGCTAAGGATGCAATGGGTGTCCCAAATTGCAGAGGCGATTGGAATGGTAAAACCATTCAGCCTCACTAATTAAGAATTCAATATGGTGAAATGTTTATTTTTCACAAATCTGGTAGGATGTAAAATTATTGCTTGAGGACATCGGGGAGCTGAAACCAACTATTTTCTGTGCTGTGCCCCGCGTCTTAGACAGAGTTTATTCTGGTAAAATCTCTTCTAACCAAGCATTCTTGAGTTTCAGCTATCTCAACTTTCATAGAAGAGCAAAATTTAATTATCGAAGATTCTAGTGTGGATAAAATAACACCCTTCTGCTTTGTTAATGACCTAGGCAGCTTAAGCCAACTCGGACTGGGTTTATTTGGAAAGCTAACACTATGGTGTTTCTTTTTCATACTCAACGAATAAATAAATAGATCTCCATAATTGTTAAATATCTTCAACTGAGTCAATTCTTGGAATTTATTCTTATTCAATGTTTATACCACAAATTGAAAGCATAGTTATTCTGTATTTCCCACCGTAGAACTATCATTAGCTGCTGTGCACATTTTCAGGTTTGCAACAGAAAGTTTCTACCGGTGGCTTTCTGAAAAAGACATTATTCAATATAGCATACTCTCAGTAAGTTCTATTCCACACCCCAGTACATTTTTTGGACAACAAATCATGATAAGACTTTCCTGTTGAATTTCACTCATTTTTAACTTCAGAGAGACAGATAATTGTTTTTGTCAGTACATTTGGCTAACCATCTTGTTAGGAACACATGATTATCAATGTTTAAATATTTGTTTTAATTATTTACTGCAGCAAATTCAATTCTATGAAGAAGGGTTTTGCACATGACGAAGCATCTCCAATCTGTGACAAAATTGTCTTTGATAAGGTAATTATTCTTCTATCCTGATTGCCTCAAGATCCAAAACTTGTAATAGTGATTGTAATAAAATCATGCTTACTGAACTCTCTTTGGCTCTGTGTCTTCTTCCTTAGGTGAGGCAAGGATTGGGAGGAAATGTGCGTCTTATTTTATCTGGAGCAGCACCTCTTTCAAACCATGTAGAAGCTTTCCTGCGAGTGGTGTCATGTGCTCATGTTCTGCAAGGATATGGTATGTTTTCCATATTATTTGATGCAAGCTATACTAGTGTTCTGATTCTTCAATTTCCTCTTTAGTGTTAGATGATTTGTGATTATAATTTACTGCCCCCGGGAGTTGAGATTCTTGCGATTGAATTGTTGCAGGTCTGACGGAAACCTGTGCTGGGACCTTTGTCTCACTACCGAATGAATTGTCAATGCTTGGAACAGTAGGCCCTCCTGTACCAAATGTGGATGTCTTCCTTGAATCTGTGCCTGAGATGGGATATGATGCTCTGTCAAGCACTCCTCGTGGAGAAATTTGTGTTAGGGGGAAGACCGTGTTTTCAGGTTACTACAAACGTGAAGACCTCACTAAAGAAGTCCTGATAGATGGGTGGTTCCATACAGGTTTTCCTATACTATTCCTTTGATGTTTTTTTGGCTCTGATACTTTTTTCCCTTAATCTTATCATTTTCATGATCTTTGCATCAGGGGATATTGGTGAGTGGCAACCTGATGGAAGCATGAAAATTATTGACCGCAAGAAGAATATATTCAAACTCTCTCAAGGAGAATATGTTGCTGTTGAAAACTTGGAGAACATTTATAGTCTTGTATCTGATATTGACTCGGTATATGCCTTTCTGATACTTGATTTTTTTTTTCTGAGCATGTCCATCTATATAATATTTGTTATGAGCATCTCGGCTGTTGGTAACTACATCATTTTGTAGCTTTCTATTTAGACACTGATGTTTTTTTTTCTGTAGAATAGAAATATCATATATATATATATATATATATATCACTTTATTTTATTTTGCCCCTTTCATAAGTATGACTGTAGTTCTAGATACAGGGACTTCTTTCCTTTTTTCATATTGGATTTAAGTAGGTAGTAAATTCTTAAGGATTCATATATCATGTGAAAGGTCTAGTCTATTACTGGAAAGAGAGTTTATTTGTTTTCTTCAGTTGTCAATTCCTACTCGGGACTTGCATTGCTTGCTTTTGCAATCATTCTGTTTTTCAATTTCAGATATGGGTTTATGGGAGCAGCTTTGAATCATACCTTGTTGCTGTGGCCAACCCCAATCAGCAAGCACTCGAACATTGGGCTCAAGAACATGGTATAAGTGGGGACTTCAAATCCCTTTGTGAAAATCTGGAGGCAAAAAAATTCATACTCGGAGAGCTCACCAAGATTGGGAAAGAAAAGAAGGTTCCTACTTAACTTGCTTCTAGCATATCTTGTTAACCTATTGAAAGAGATGGTTAGATCTTCAAGAGCTTATCAAACATTTCTGTGATCCTAAATACTACTTTTGGCAGTTGAAGGGTTTTGAACTTGTAAGAGATATCCACCTCGATCCCGAGCCATTCGACATGGAGCGCGATCTCATCACTCCAACATACAAGAAAAAGAGGCCCCATCTTCTCAAATATTACCAGGTATCTCTTTTTATATTTGAGGGGATTCGATTACAGCATTTTGTATCTGGCACTAGCTGCTTCAGTTCAGTAACAGAAATTTGGACTGACAATGACTTGAATTATTACAAGAAACATGGTTAACTGATTTCATGGCCATGGGGGCTGGTTCTAGATCTCGGTTCTTACCATCCTGTTTAGTTTAGGCCATGCATCGAATCTTAAAGTAATTGTTTAGTTACACTTTCATGTTTTTTGTTTGTCGAGAGGAAATTTGTGAGCGGGAACTTACTAACCCAAAATTCTTTGCACAGAATGTTATCGACAACATGTACAAGAGTTCAAGCAAGCCCAGCGCCTAAGAAATAACTTTATGGATCTTGATAGCTTTGCTGTTCAGCAAGACCGTTGATAGTATTTACATTTTGGTTTTCTTTTTTTTTCCTGTACAGAAGTTATTTTTATTTATAAAACGTTGCAATTTGTATCAAAGAGTAGCATCTTTGCTTTGGGTGACAATGGCAAATGACTAGTTTTTTTCCTTCCCCCTGAATAAATGCGGATATAAAACTTCATAAACGTCTCTGACCTAATTTGGAATGATTGAATAGTCAATGGTCACTCTAATCACATCCCAAAAATTCTTTCCTGTATCCTCGATCCATGACAGCTTCAGAGTTGAGACAATGGAAGGCACCACGCGTTTCAACTCTAAGTGGGTGTTTGGTGTTTGTGTTGAACCGCAGCTCTCAACTCACCACCGCAGCTCTCAACTCACCAGCAACCAAACGGGATCTAGTTTTTTACCGTGGACCTGCAGAGAGCTGCTTTTGCAGCTGCGGCCTCGAATCATACGCTGGCAATAAATCCATCAATGCCTCCCGTGTTCAATTCACCTCCTCTCTCGTCTTCTCCATCCTCACCTCTCCTCTCAAAATTAATTTTATTTCCTTTAAAAATTATTACTTTTCCAAAATCGAACCTGACCGGTTCTTTTCTCGAAGGTAAAGATCAATTTCTTATCACATTTTCAATTTCCTCTGTCATTTCTCTGATCTGAGCCTCGTCATTTTATTTTACATCTCATTTTCTAGCTTTGATATTGAATATAATGTGTGTTCAAGGGAGGGACTTGATTGATCGGTTACATGGTGACTAAAGAGATCTTGTTGTGATTATTCAAGTGAAAAAGTGGATTACTGTCTATACTTAATTTATTAAATTAAATGAATGTGATTTCGAAGATAGATCCACTGAATTTTTGTGATTCTTAATCATTTCTTTAATTTACTTCAATTATTTCAAATATTTTGTTATTATAATTATAAATAAATATACAAAATTATTCCAATGAAATATTTATATATTTGTACGCATGTATGTGTTTGTGTATACATGTGTACTTTTAATTAACTTCACAAGTTGACAGCAATATAAAAAACATGGTAACCAAACACACGAAATTGTTTTTCATTAAACTCAACCTCAACCACAATTTTAACCAAACACTTAAATTTCAGTTATGAACCACAGCTAAAAATATTTTTCATGAAACTGTTTTTTTTAACCACAACAGCAACCACTTTGCAAAACAGGCTCTAATCCTGTTTGGCAATGATTGGAATTGTTTTTAAAAATGTTTTTATATTTGGAAATATATTAAAATATTTTTTTTATTTTTAAAATTATTTATGATATTAGTATATAAAAATGATATAAAAATAATAAAAAAAAACATATATATATATATATATATATTTTTTTTTTTAAATCAATGTAAAAACATGGACTGGCAACTTAGGTGAGACTTGAGCCGCAGCCATGAAACAGTCCCCACTACACGAGGCAACCCGCTTGCACGTGCACGATCAGGAATGCCTATAGTTGCAGGCTCTGTGTTATTTATTCTTAAGCAATTCCCAGTCGATTTAACGCTATTCACCACCTTCCCCACCCTCTCATTCTTGTGTTAATACCTCGAGTGGTTCATTCCACAAAAGGACGAGAATTACCTTTAAAATAAGACAAAAAAAAAACATAAATTATATCCAGCTAGCAGGCAATTAGTAAATATGGTCCTGGTATTCTTTTTCTTCCGGGTTTAATTTAAAAATTTACAGTAAGAAAAACAAATAATAATCCACCAGCATCATCATATTATAATGATGAGATTATGAGAACATAAATGTGTTATACAAGTTCCTGGATGGAACAAGACTCGTCTCTTTCCCATGGTTCTCAGTGGAATTCTTGTTGCCGGCATTCTAATTGACCAACTTTAGTAAGTTTAACTTCCAGAGTTTAGGCTGGGGTAAAATCAAAGGACGAAATTCTCCAGGAAGATAGTTGCCCCCATCCAACTCGCCTGCGCAGCACAGCACTAGACGCCATTCTCGCTTTCACCTAAATTAAATTAAATAATTCACTACATCCCCCAAAACAGCTCGGCCAGATAGTTTACAAAAATCAATATATTGGCCTCCTAATTAGAAGACTTGAAACTAAAACACCTATGGTTCACATAAATTGACGAGAGGATGATCTGGCATGATACAGTACAGTTGTCACACACAAAATATTACACATGGCATTTGACCTTTAAGTCACCTTTTCAATCCGACTGCATCTGGGGTTTGGCATGGCTTTTGTCAAAAGGAGACCCGAGAGATGAGGATTGAAACTGTAATGCAAGAAGCTCCTCTCTGGTATACTTCAGTCTCTGATCTACTTCCAGAAAAAAAACACGGGATGAGAAAAAATAGATTCAAGCCATATCAGCAGAAATTGTTGCAGTAAGTATCAACCTATAAAATACTGAGACACGGGCAACTTTTCCTGCTTCTGGTTTACTTGTGAAAGTCTTTGAGATGTTCGTGGTTGACGGTGGCAGGCAGCTTGATCTGATGTAGAGGCAACATGCTCATGCCTTACTTCAATTAGAGGATGTCTTTTACGAAATGACAAGATAGCATCCTCAGTTAAGAGCCAGCAACCCCTGAGGTCTAGAATTTCGAGAGTTGCTGGTGGCCTGAATGAAAATAGCCCAGAATCAGTCAGCACAGCATCACAAATGCTTAGATTTTTTATCTTTGGTAGAGATGACAAGTGGTGAAGGGAGATGTCTGTGAGGGAAGGACTTCTGAGAGATAAAAGCCTCAATTCTTGAAAGCTTGATAAGTGGTCTACAGCTGCATCATTCATCTTGGGGCATTCTAAATTCAAACTTTCCAGATCTTTAAGGCTATGTAGTGCTGTCAGTGAAGAAATCAAATTTGGCTCAGCACCGTCCTGGTGAATGAAACCTGAAAATAGGAGACATTATAGTGACAATCAAGTACTAAGCCCATGCAGTTTTAGACAGACATTGCCATATGATAATAAGCCATTTATTAAATGATTCAGCCTGCCCTAAACTCTGAATTCATTTGCTGATATTAGATAAATAATTTTTTTTAAGATAACATTGTCTATGTGAAAGAATTCTTACCATTGATGATTGTATTGTTTAAATCAACAAGCTTCAGCGAAGGCATCATGCCAATACATGACACGGACAAATCATCTACTGGAGTGTGAGATAATGATAAGTTCTCAAGCTTTGGAACATGACCAACTAATATTGCTACCCCAGAAGAGGTGACTCTTGTTTTGCTGAGATTTAAATTTCTCAAATTTGCTCCAATACTTGCAACTGCTTCAATTGAATCATCTCCTATTATGCTACCGCTGAGATCCAAATATTCCATTGCTTTCAAATTATGTAAGAAGTAGAATCCATTGAAAGACGAATTGGATACATCCAAAAAAGATAGGAAGCGTGTATTGAAATACAAGAATGCTTCAGCCTCGTTGGTGAATGTAGCTCCAGAGCATATAAGCTTAGTCAAATGAGCTTCATTCCCATTACCTTGAAGTACAGAATTAATGGTGCAGTTACTCAGGTTTAAGCATTCAAGAGATGACAAATTTGGCAATCTTGAAACACCGGTCCAGGCTAGACTGAGAGACTTCAACTTGGGAAATTTTTTAAGAACAGTAGCCCCTTTGTTAGATATGTTACTCCCCCATAGGTCAAGATATTCTAGCTTTGTCAATGCCTAAAAGAACAATAGCATGAAAGTCAATAACTTGCAAACTCACATCGCATAGGATAGCTGGCAAATAATACCTTAAACAGAAACCTTCCAAAATCTATACATTTTGAACCCTATGCTGACAGAAAAACCATCATGCCTGAAATTCAAATCTCTCAACAATAACAATATGACAGCAGATGATTTGGGCATTCAGATCTGATACTTTTAGTTATGCATTTACTAACAAGCCAAAAATATTGAAAGAACAGGCATTAATGAACAAGTCATAGGAAATCGATAACAGAATCATTCGAATACAATTAAGAAAACGATTCAAAACATTAACTCAAGTTAAGATAATATGAGTACCTGGAGAGAACTCAACGCTGTATCAGTGACAGGCAAATCACCCAGGTCCAAAACAATCAGGTTTGCAAGTGAGGAGAGAAGTTTAATCCCATCAGCAGTTACACCTGTTTCTGAAATCCGTAGTATTTGCAAAGTTGAAATTGATACAAGATGCCTAATACCAGCATCAGTAACCTTGGCACATCTTGAAATATCCACTTCCTTTAAACTAGTCATCCCTAACCAATAAATACAGGGTATAGATTAAAATTCTCAGCAACAACAGTTGGCAAAAATTAGACATCGTTTCAGCACTGCTATGAAGAAGACAACATACCAACTAGAGACCAAAGGGCAGAATTATTGATTCTATGGCAATCAGCAAGATTCAAGGAGCGCAAGTAACGAAATGCTCCTAAGTACGCCATCCACTCCGCATCCACATTGCTTGCACCTTTAAGATCAACAACCTCCACACTACGTTTGAAAGCCCTACAAGATCACAAAAATCTAGTTTAGCATAAATCTCAATTTTCATCTGTCAACTGTAGCCATTCAAGCTCCATTTGATCATCAAAAACCTCGATAAACAATTGCAAGAGAGTTCCATATTCAAAACTCGATTATAATAATCAAAACCTTAAATTGTTTAAAAATACTTAACATAAATTTCCTATTAGCAAGCAAGCAAGCTAGATTTATGTTCGAAAAACAAAGTTTAGTGATTTACTCCAGAAGAGAAGGGAAGAGGAGGCGGCGGAGGAAGAGGCGGCGGAGGAGCGCGTCGGCGAGATGAGAAGGCATAGAATCGAGAGTGCGTCTCTGTTTCCTCCATTTTTCAACGCTTTCTCTGCTTTCGCACGCTGCTTCTATGCATAAGCGAACCAATCGGGATTCTGTCTGTATCACCATTCCCTTTCTCCCTCTCTCTCCGATTTACTGCTTTTCCGTTTTTTTTTCCTTATCAGAAGGACGGTGGTGGATTGATGAATATATTGACAAGGTTTGATTGGAAACTTTAACGATTATAATAAAGATTTCTTCTTTAAAAAAAAAAAAAAGTTCAAATTAAAAATATATTATCAAAATAATAAAGGTGAAAATTTAAATAAAAATAAATTCGAGGACAGCTATTTTTTTTATTGGAGGGTTATATTGAAAAGAAATATAGTTCAAATAAACAAAATAAAAGAATGAGAAACAAATTAAAACAAATAACATAAGATAAACTTGGATTAAAAAAACTATGAAATTTCTAAAAAAATGTTAAGAAAAAACAGAAGTCTGGAAAATAAGGAACAAATAAAGAAAATAAATATATGAAAATATAAAATTGAAGGACTAAATAAAAAAAAAAACAGTACAAAAAGGGAAAAAGATTATAAAAATAAATTAAAAGAAAAAAAAGATATTTTTTTTATTTGAAGGGTTAAGTTGAAGAAAAGAATAACTCCAGAAAACATTTGAGGACTAAATTTTAATGAATAAAAAAAATAAACTTGGAATGAAGGGTGAAATAATATATATATAAAGGGTCACGTACAAAAAAATAAAATAAAAATCATAAAAATAAAGATCAAATTGAATTCAAAATGATAAATTGAAAAGAAACAAAATTCCGGACAAAAATAAAAAAATCAAATCACAAATACCAAAAAAAATTATTATTAATTATTTGGGAGGAGAGAGAAAAAAAGACTTTCCAATAATAAATCATTCACTCGTCAAAAACAAGTGCATCACTTGATGAAAGAGTACATGATGATGTCTTAATCTACTTGACAAAACATAAATTTTAACCATCAAAGTTGTTGAAAATGCATAAATACCTTCCATGTACTAGTAATGTTTTAAAATTTAATATTATTTTTGTTAAAACATGAAAATAACAAAATGGTTATCTTAAAATTGATATAAATATTCCTAGATCAAAAGCTTTGTGTTTAAACTTAGACATTTTAGTAATCAAACTCTAACTTAAAAGATAAATAATAATAATAATACACTTAGAATAAAGTCATATATTTTTTGTCTCCAAGGACAATTTAGTATTTCACAGTCATATAAAGCAAAAGACCTTGAGCACCCTCCCAGGCAAAGAAAATTGCTATATCATTGAGGGGCAAATTAGTCATTTCAATATTACAAACATGTCCCCGTTTGCTCTTTCTTGAAGGTTATTAATGTTCAATTTCCTAATCTCAATGCATTATAATTCATACAAATTATAAACAATCTTAATCAAATTTGCATTGACTGATTTTTTAATTCCCATTTACAAGAAAATTATCTAGTAGCAAATAAATAATCAATGAAAACTATTTCATCGATACTTTCTCCCTCTTATTTTTTCACAAACCTAGGTTTTATCATCATAAATTCAGTCACTCAGTATATTTTATAGTGTCAGTATCATTTTCTTGGTGTAGTTTAATTTGAAAAAATAAATCAAGATACCTTTTAAAAAATATGATCCCTGCACAAAACCATGTGTATGTTTGGTGTATCAGGTCCGAAATCAAATATGCAAGTGCACAGCTTTGCGAGACCAGAGACAAAATAAATCGTGTAGATTGATGAATTAATGTCAAAACAAGAAAATATATTCATACGAGAAATTAAAGTGTTGCAAAGCTTACATCACCATAAAAAAAAATGACATTCAAAGCTGCTTGAAGTCCAAAGAAAGAAAAGCACCACGTGCGCGCATTCTATTGAGAAGTCACCTTTTTGACTTCCCAACTCTCACTCTGTAATTGTCTCTCAATCTATATTAACTAATGAAGTGGATGGAAGAGAGAGAGGATGAGCACTCCTTCATAATTTGTCTCTTCGCTCCTTCATCCTCCAACCTTATTTAACCTGACTGAAACCTTAATCAGATACTGAATCGCCAAGTTGAAAATCCCCAACAAAAAAAAAAAAGGAACTTTTCTGGACTGCATATTTTGTACACCTGCACAATTCTTACATTACAAACCCAGATACTATGATACCTCTCTTTCTGTAACTGAATTCCTTCCTTTTTCATGCCAAAGTGTAGCTTGAAACAGAGACATCTGCAGCGGAGGCAGAATGAATGTAGACAAACTCGAGACTCTTTCCTGCGGGTAAAGAGGTGATCCACGATGGAAAAGCATAAGAATTTCCTGATTTTGTCAGGCCCCACAGAGGACCATAAAGCTTCGATATTGAAACCTTGATATCCTTTAGTTCTTTAACAGATTTGTTGGTCAAAATAGTAGAGTATCTGTAGTAAGTTTTTCCCTTTGAAATCCATGATGCCGTCGTCTTTTGTACAATGGCAATAGGAGCAGAAGTTGAGGCTGCAAAACAAACTCCGTAGTTAGAGCTTTGCAACACTATCACCAAACGAAACCCGATTATCCATTAATCAATCAGGTAATCATGTTCCATACAGATATATGCGTTAACAGTTTGTCCCAAGTTGGATAATTCTTATCTATGCATGCGTGACTGTCGAGGAGCAAATTATACCTGGTGCTGGAGTTATTTTGGGTTGCGGTGCTGGAGATATTTTGGGCTGTGGCGCTGGTTTCTTTTCAACAGGAGCTGGAACCACCACTGTAAGATAGGCGAGCAATAATTATTACATTGAGTTCCTCCACATCTACAAGAAAATGAAATCAATCGGCATATATCATATCATATATATACCTGGAAGGAGCTGGTTATAGCCTCCATGACCACCACTTAGCCTAGCCAATAAACCAAGAAGAGGCGCATTGTTGTAGGTGGCAGGTTCTGTTTGCTCATAATTGTCTCTTTCATCAGCAAAGTTATCGTAGGCATCAGGACCACCAACAATGGCACCGGTGAGGAGATTGGGATCACTTCCTTTCCTGCTAAACCACGTAGCATAACCTCCACGGCAGGTAACAAATGTAGGGTCAACCTTGTAGGAAACAATTGAAGAACCCCTGTGGTGAACCTGTCGTGGATAGTTGTTTCCATATCCAACCATGTAGCTTGTAGCTCTCGGGTTGTCTCCAAGAATGTAATCCACCTGCCAGATTTTAACACCGATTCGTTTTCACAAGCGCTGCTTCAAATGCGTTCTTATAATCATTAAAGTATAGAATAACAATATACCTGAGATTTTGCAAAAGCTAGAAGCTGGGATGGTGCCACTTTGCCAGCAGCACAATTCAAGTTTCTACCAGCAGAAACAAGATAGTCTGAGTAGACAGTAGCCAAGAATGAAGCGCTGGTCACAAACTGCATATTGTTCCATCTCTGGCGGAAAATTAGACCACCAGGAGTTTTCTGAACGTTGCGAGCACCCTTTCCAAGGCATGAGCACATGAAGTACTCAGCCTTCTGGCGGTACTTCTCAAAGACTGGCGCATGGTGGCGAGCTTTGCCTTGCATCAAGAACTGCAGCACACAAAATATGCCAAGAAGTACGTTAGCAAATTTATTTTTATCAAGTGATGTTGTTAACGAGTCATCAAAATTGAACTCAGCTTAGGAGAGACAACTTTACCTTGGCAACAAGAGTTTGGACCCCGGCATACTTAACATCCCAACCAAATTCAGTCATGCCCCACCCAGTTCCTCCCATAGAGTCACCATTGTTTCCGAGGTAGTCCAAGTAATACTGACTGTTTGTTGCCTGATACAACCATGCAGCTGCCCATAGCAGCTCATCCTGCACATACCGAAATTAAAAATTAAATAAGAATCAAAACAATTTTAAGAAAAGGGTAGAGAAATTGGTTGTTTTTTTATGCTTACATTGTAGCCACTAACAGAGCGGTAATATTTTTGGGCCACTGTAATGCTGCTGTCATATTTACCTCTGTACTTGTCTGCAAAATTAAATAGCTGAAAACCAAAAGAGAACAAGTAAAACACAAAATGAAAAAAAATCAGTGGCGGCTCATGTAATTTAATAATAAACAAAGGATAGTTGGGGAATTAAAACTGGTTAAAAAGAAAATGATATAATGTGCGCGGTTCTACTAGTTCCAAGTTCGGGGAAAGGAAACCACCGACAAAGCTTTCACGTGACGAAACGACATTTCTAACCCCGCTCTTAACGGTTCTAACACGTGGACGGTTTAGATCTTTGGGTACAATAAATACACCAGCACGGTTAGATGACTGCCCGAAATTGTCGGACAAGTATGCCCCCAAGCTATTGATCTTATTCGCATTCATATAATTGAAGAGCATACATATTACTATGTAATTAAGCAATTAAAATTATTGTATTTTTGGCCAAGACACTTCCTAAATTTATTTAAGACAGAAAATAATAAGAAAACACACTTCCATTGAGGGCGAAACGTGATTAACAATTAATTAAAAATATGTATATTTTAATTAATATTTGTACTTGCATAACTTGAAAAACCCTCCACAATATTTATTTAAATTAATATTTGTACCTGCATAACTTGAAAAACCGTCAATTTTTATGTGTTTAGCCTCTATGAGTTCTCAAATTCAAACCTTCTCAGCAAACATATCTTACACTCTGCTAGAGCTAAATGGGCTATTACCAAAATTTTCTTTGTGAGTGAAAAAAGAATTTATTGTGCTAATAAATAAATCAAGGACAGTAATTTGCTCCCTAATTTATTTTCTAATGGGCCATATTAAAAATTAGGAGACCCATATATTGTGCTAATTGTTAATGGGCTACTCTGTGCTAATAAATAACTCCTTAATTATTGTGCTCATAAATGCGCGCACTAGCTATGCGCTGCAAAGTTTGAACGACCAGCCTGACAAAAAGCCAGGAAAAGTAACCGCCTATATTTACGACGCGTAATTACTGGTAGCACACGCTTCCAACCTCTTCGCTATGCCATAAAAACTTTACCTGACGTGCATGAGCGAGGAGCTCATTGGCGTAGGAAGGGTTAGAGCGGCGGAAAACGATGGAAGCGGCGGCCATTGCGGCGGCCGTTTCACCAGCGAGATCCGACCCAGGATTGCTAGGGTCAACCTTGTAAGCCCTACGGTCAGTGGTCATATCCTCCGGTCTTTGCCAACAGTAGTGGTCAGTGTTGCCATCGCCAACCTTGCAAAAAGAAAACAACAAAAATAGTTAACATAAATATTATTAAATTAATTGCTGGAGGTGTCAATTATTTAATTTGTGTTTTTGTTAGCGTTTAATGCTTTAATGGGGTATAAGTTTCGGTTAAAGCAAGATATGATCTTACTGAAAAGGACAAAAAGAAAAAGTGAACACCAATAAAGAATTCAAAGATTAAACATGGTGTTCTTTTTCGAAACTATGATATTTGAAGTGGTTTTAATACACTCTAATAATCGATTCAAGTTGAAGTTGCAAATGAGGTCAGTTTAATCAAATTCGAGATAAGAAAAATTACATGTTTTTTAGTCAAAACTCTTGATTACTAGGAGAACAAATTCTAGAGCATATTTATTTTGGCCATGCAAGTGGGCTTGAAAAGGCGAGGTGAGGTTGGAAAATGAGTAGAAGCTACCTCTCCATAAAGAACATCGGGTTGAGGGTGAGCTTTAATAAGGTAGTCAGATCCCCACTTAACAGCTTTCATGGCATGACCAAGCTCGCCACTTGAACCCAATTGCTTCCCATATTCAATTATGCTCCATGACATCATCGTAACTGTGAACGCCATTGGCAAACCAAATTTCACATTGTCCCCTGCATCGTAGTACCCTCCTACCAGATCCACCTGCACTTGCAAAAACACAGTTTTCAACCATCAAGAGCACATTTGTAAGGTAACAAATACACCCAATTACAGAATGTAGGCAAGAATTGGAAGAAAAAAAACATAAACCCGGCGGGATTTTAAGCTCACCCCACTAGCCTTGCCGTCATTCAAGCCAGAATTAGATCTCCAGGTGACTCTCTGGTCATGGGGAAGGTAGCCAGATCTTTGGGCTTCGAAGAAGAGAATACTCTTACTTAAAGCTTGACCATAGTCATGACCAGCAAGAGAAAAAGGCAAGCAGAGGAGCAGAAAGAAAGGAGCCACTGAAATCAGCCTCGCAAACTTCTCCATGTTAACAGTCTGGTCAATGTATAAACAAAAACACAGAGAAACGGATCTCTTTAATTTTGCAATAATTACAAAATGGGGATCTTATCTCTCCACGAATAGATAAAATGGCAATGGCAATGGCAATGGCAATGTTGGGAGTGATTTATCAGCTAAAACTTCTGATAAACCAACCAACAAGGACTTAAAAAAAGAGCAATGAGTTGAGAAGGGAAGGGAAAGAGAGGCGGAGGAGGAGGAGGAGGTGGGGTGTGTGAAGGTGCTAAAGCATGTATATATTGAGGAGGGAGAGGAAGGTACCAAGAGCCTGAAAATTGGCAGGGCTCAATTAATGGAATTTATTTTATTATTTCTCTTTTGGAAAGCACGAAAACAGTTGAGAAAAGAACAAAGTCATGTGGGTGTCCCTGGGTCTTCCTTCACTGGAGGAGTCGGTGTGGATTAAATGTAATTTTTGGAATTAAAATTTACCGCTGCCCATTAAGACTTGAAAGGTTGCATAGAAACAGAGACGTGAAAGGAGGGGTTCTCTCTTCGTGTTGATTATTTAATAATGTGTATGGAGATTAAAAAAGAAACCCATAAGAAAATATTTAGTAACTTAATAATTGCTATTAAAACTTTAAAATAACTATTTCTTATTCATAAAAAATTGTTTTTTTTTTTAATTTATTTATTTTGCATTAAAAACAATCATGCAATATCTTATATCATCATATGGGATCGCTTTGTTCTATCCACATAGCTTTTATTTACTGATCTGTGTATTCTGTTCACATGAGACAAATGACTAATTAAATCTATTTACTGAATATTTATCGGTTATGGCCTTCGTTTTATCACTTGAAGCACAACGAAAATCTCGACCTCCTAATCTGACCCATATTTTCAAAAAATAAAAAAAATAGATGGTAGGGTCCGATACAGAAATGTTTATATGTTGGGGATGAAATTGATTAAATTCATTATTTCAAGGCGAAATTCATGATCAAATAAAAATGTGGACTAAGATTAGATACCGTGGAAAATAATTGGGTTTGTTGAAGAGGTCAGTCATGAACCTTGGGCTCCTTTGATGTTTGACAATACGTAAATGTTTTTTTTTTTAAATGGTATTTTTAGTTTATTTTTATGTGTTGTTATAAAAAAAAATTTAAAAAAAAAATATTTACTGTATTTATAAGTAAAAATTATTTTAAAAAACAACATCAACCATATTATTAAACAATTAATAGGATACTTAAAGTAGGAAAGGGTACAGTTGTTAGGTCCAGTTTTTAATTTTCTTAGTTTTTAATGCTTTTCTGTGCAAGTGAGCTTAAAAATTTATACCCTTCAACAAACAAATTCTCCAATTCAATTCCAAGGATAATAATAATAACAGCAACAACAAAATTGGCAGCGTATATTTACTCAACCATCTACAACTAACAAAGGAGAAGATGGAACCTCTGTGTGCTGCGCATCATAACATGCGGAGATGGTGCATGGTCAGTGAACGGACCGCGTACCAGTATACTATTGTTTTAAAACTATTTTTGAAAAAATATTAATTTTTTTTTAACATTATTCTTTTTTTAAATATTTTTGTAATACATTTATAAATAAAATATATTTTAAAAAACAACTCCAACACCTATTAAACATGCTATAAATTCTCTCGTAATGACACCGCTTTATTACAGTTTGATAGCCGTGCCTGCCTGGAATAACATTCATGTTTCACACCTTCCAATCATTAATGAATTTTCGGGTGAAGTCACAGGTTAGAAACCTAGGTAATTTGATCGTGGCTAGATTGATAAGAATACTATTTACCTGTTTTTTATTGCCCAAACCTCTTCTCTAAAAACAAAAGGTTAGAATGCTGCTTGGAGAGTAGAACGACCCCTGACCAAAAATTTAGCAGTTGCCAGCTACCGGAAACGCGGTCCATGCAAGAGTAACAGATAATTTAATTAACCTTCGAGTGTATTTGGCGAGGCATAAAGGACATGACAACGTGGGAATGCTCTGCACTTGCACATGTTTCTTGCTTGGCACAGTTTTGCACGAGATTGACCTGCTGTAACCGCACCAATCACTATTTGAAGAACCGACAACTTGACTTCCAGCACTTACCAGTTACCACCCCTCGTCTATTTTTCTCCACCTGCCTGGAATTAATATTTAGTCACCGACAGTTCCCGGTAAAAACACTTATGCGCAGCACAGGTCAATTTTATGGCATTTACGTGAATATCAGAATTTAGTAACGGAAACCCGTGTGCTATCTATTAATAGTAATATAATTTTTTGTAAGAAAAAACAAAGTTCAGCTCTGTGTTTCTAAACTCGGACAAAGGAACTTGTAAGCCTGGATTTTACATGAAGCTGAGTTTTTTATGGATATATCGGCCATGCAGCCGCTCCCAAGACACTTGGCTATATATTTAAAAGCGTTTTGCAAAAAAAAAAAAAAAGTGTTTTTAAATATTTTTATCTGCTAATTTTAAAAATAAAAAATATTATTTTAATATATTTTTAATTAAAAAGTATTTTAAAAAACAATTAAAATTGCATCCCCAAAGAGGCACTCGGTCAATTTATGACTCAGATTAGAACCAAACAATTTTTCTTACAGCATCGTTTTATTTTTACAATTTTCTAAAATATCGGCATCCGAACACGAAAAAAATACTCAATGTAAACTATTATTATAACTTGTGCTATGTCGTCGATAATATTTCAAGTTAATTTCTAATAGAATGTGACATTGTCATGGGAGGATTTTCAAACATCATGATTTTGTTATTTAATTGATGAACATGATGGTGCTGTTCATGCTTGATAAAATAATTTTTAAAATATGTAAACTGATAAACAAAAAAAAAAGTCAGTTCTAACTAAATGTTAAAATAAAATAATATTATTTCACCTAAAAGCAACAGACAAATACTGTTAAAGAATAATATAAATCATATTTTGGGACCTCATCTAACAAACTTAATCTTTTAGGTAAAACAATTTCTTAAAATGATATCAAAATTTTGTTGAAACAACGGTTATGAGTTCGAATCTCACCCTCATTCTACTTGATAAAAATCAATTACAAGTTAATATGAACATGTGTGGAAGTTTCAAGTCATGAGACTTTTACTTAAGGAAGTGTGTTAAAAAATAATATAAATTATTTTTTGGGACCTTACCTTCAAAGTTAAAACTTTCAGGTGAGATGATCATTTAACAAATACATAATAAAATATTTAATCCCAAGCTTTCTTTCTAATTTGCACTTATTTGTTTATTTTATCATTTTTTTCCTTACCAATAACAAATTATTTTTATTTTTATAAATACATTATGAAAATATGATCTATTTACATATAATATAGAAGGTAGAAAATTCAATATAAGTTGCAATTATCTCTTTGAAATATGATAACCTTAAAAAATAATTGAAAAATAACTACTGTTTTGAAAAGGTAAACCAGACTATTTGAAAAAAATAAGAGAGATGATGTAAATTAAAATTCAAATAAAAAACCAAAATACATCTCAATATATAAATCATCATGCTAATTTGATTTCGAAGAATGAAATTACAATCAAGTCAACGACAAAAAAAATATTATGAACACTGTTCATAGGAACATTAACTTGCACAAATATTTTAATATATTCAATAACAATAATAACAACACTTATTAATAAACTAAGTTTAGTATTCATTATCTCATGGGAAATCTCATATGTCAGCACATATCTGTGTGTGTGTGGGGGGGGGGGGGGGGGGGGGGGCTTATGCTTCATTGATCACAGAAGATTAATTTAGCCATGGAGCATATATATATATAGTTTATTAGCAGTGCTTCTATGCAAAATAAAAAAGTCAACATTAATATATTTACAATTTATATATATAAAAAGATTAGATGGTAAGAAATTGCCATGCACAACCGAGGAGGCCGTTGAGACTTGAGAGTAGCGCGAAATAGCAGTCATGCACAACAAAGTGATCGCCATTCGTTAGAGAAAAGAGAGTAGGAAAATTAGGGGTGTTTGACAATGTTTATAAAAATATTTAAAAAAAAAATAATTTTTTTATTTTTTATTTTAAATTAAATTTTCCTAGTGTTTTTATATCATTTTTATATATTGGTGTCAAAAATATATTTTTAAAAAATAAAAAAAATATTTTAATTAATATATAAACAAAAAATATTTTTAAAAACAATTTTAATCTCTTCAAACTCCGTAACTTATTCGTCAAAATTGAAGATTTGAAAAGGCAGCATATAGCCTGAAACCAGATTTCAAGTGGATTGTATTAATGATAATGTAAGCTATTACTAATAATAATTTTTTTTTGTAAAAAAAAAAAAACTTTTGCTGTTAGTTTCACTTTATTTCATTTTTTATTTGTTTTTTTGTTGGAAAATAAATTAGGAAGGTGACATAGGTACTGGAGGTGATTGATTATTTATATCATTATTCAATAATAATGGACAAAAAAATCAATGTCTACCAATATTTATTTTTTACAGTACATTTTACATAAATATAAAAATCTAGCTAAGACACCCTCTCCCGCTACCATGAAATAAAAAACAACCAAAAAATGACAAAAGGAGATGCGGTCAAAAAGAGCATCCCATTGTCAGAATGCTGAATTCCAACCGCAATCAACGGTCTCCGCCGAAAAAAGAGATAAAATCCTAATTTAATATTGCTTTTTTACTTTATTTCTTTTTTAATGAAAGTGAAATTTTTAATTCCAATAGAAAAAACAAAGGGAACAGTTAAAACTAAGCTTAGCATTAACAAGTCAAAGAAACAGGCCTCCGCAATGACCGGTCGGCTCCGGCACTGTCACGGCATCGGCAGCACTGTCCAGCTCCCACACGCTCGCAGTAACCGGCAGTCGGCTGTCCCCCATGAGGACTCCCTTCACCCATTAAAAAACTGCATAGCCGGTAAGTCTCCAAAATCTCAGCGCCCAACTAGATCGCAGGGTGTGGCATATAGCCTGCAAAAAGTACTAATTACTATGAAACGGGCCCCCCATGCAGACGTGGAGAAGGACAGATCGTGGAAATCAAAGTTGGTTCTAGCAGTTAGTTTTAATAAATTTAGATTGTTTTTTAATTATTTTTAATATCAATATATCACATTATTGAAAAAAACTCAAAAGTATTGATCGAAATGTTTTTGTAAAATAGAATTTAAAAAACACGGTTAAATCGAATGCCAAAACAGTTTGCAATGCATATAAATAGTACAATAATGCGATTCAACTTATAAAAGTGAACGGTACCGTGGCCAGAGGTAACGTGTTTGTCAAGTATGGTGCTGAGCACAAGAAAAAAAAAAGCTGGGAATCGAAGTCTTGCTTGCTTTCAGAAGTGGAAATCATCTGTCTATCGAGACCACAGCAAAATTTGCCCCAAAATAACGCACACTGTTTTAGCTTTTGGGAGGATCTGGGTCTCTTAATTTTGAAAGTCTGATGCATTCCCACTTGGCTTCTATTTCACTAGCTAATTGCCCGCGCTTTGTTGTGGGTATTTTTTTTGTATATAATTTAATATAATTAAATCTACAACGATAAATTTATATGATATAAGTAAATAAAAATTATAGATTAACAGATAAAATGTTTAAAATTTTGAGTTGAGTTTGTCACGTAAGCATAGATTACATCTTTTAGAATATAGGTATTGCTGTGGGTATTTGCTCTTTCTATAAAAGAGTGCGCACTAACATTAGAAAAAAGAGCAAAATATTTGAATAAGAAAAAAAATTACTGAAATCATTATTGTGCAAATAATAAAATTATAAAAATCAATTAATAGAAAGAGCAAATAAAAAAAAGGGAAAAGGAAGCAATATTAATTTAAAATATTATAACAATAGCAACATCGGAGTCTTAACATCTAAAATTATTATTGCCGCTAGAATAAAAACAACAAAAATTATTAAATTATACCGAAGGAAAAAAATAAAAAGCATGAACAAAACAGCAAGTAAGAAAAACCAATTAAAAATTATTATTATTATTATTATGAAAGAATAAATAATCACTATTATTATAATATTAATAATAACCACTATTATTATTATTATTATTCTTATTATAATTATTATTATTATGTTAATAATGAAAGAAACAAAAATAAATGAAAGACTAGAAATATCCTAGAAACTTTAACAAAAGATAAAAAAAAAACTTATCATTGCTATTATTGGCAAAAAAAAAATTATCAAATTATCGGGAGGGAAAAAAATATAACAAAAGAGTAAGAATGAAAAATAATTAAATCATGATTATTATTATTATTATTATTATTATTATTATTATTATTATTATTATTATTGTGTTAAATAAACTTATATATACATGGACAAAAGTAGGGATTAAAAAAATAAAAGTGTAATGGCTGAAATGAAAATCAAATATAAAAGGATTAAATTAAAAAAATTAAAGTCAAAGGGCTGAAATGCAAATAACATTTATTGTCAATTGAAATCAGAGGATAAAATTGCAAAAATCAGAACTTTTGTACCGAATTGATTGAGTTATATACAGCTAATCCGGAAATTGAAAGTAGAAGGACCGAAGTAAAACTTTCACATTCAATCAATTAAAATCGGAGGACCCAATCGAACAAAATCCAAACTTATATCAAAGAAATGAGGACCAAAAACGAAATTAAAAGTAGAGGGACCGAAATGCAAAGTAACGCAATATGGGGGACTCTCCTGCACATTGGCGTGCAGGAGAGAGAGAAATGTGGCCGGCGGCTTTAACCAGCCTCCGCCGCGTCCACGGACATTTGTTGGTTACACACACCACCGCGGGAGGAAGACCACGCGGCAACGCATCGATCTAGCCTCCGATAGACAATTTCCGGCCACCGTAGGAGGCCGCACGCGCCACCTAAATAGGGCGTGAGGCGGAAAAACGTCCGGCGTGTGCGCCTCACGCCCTGATAGACGCCAATTAAAAAATTCAAAAAATATGGTCAATTACCGTTCCACCCCTGCACCAATTAAGTGTTTTTGTCTTATTATGGGCTATAATCGTATTTAGCCATTTCATAAAATATTAAAAAAATAAAAAGTTGCGGCGGACCGGGCCGTTCCGGCCGCGCGCAATTACGTCGGTGCCCCCTCAGCCAGATGCTTTTTTTGTCTTATTACCGGGGATGAAAGCGTGAATACATTGTTCACAACCGATTATTATTTTTTTTTTAAAAAGGAAAGCCGAAAATGGCCCCGTTCGATCAGCCTCTTTTGCCGCGCAAATGAAGGCTAAAATGGGGCGCACATTGTCGCAATCCACAGTGTTTACTGAGAGGATGCACAATGCAAACCCCCACGCCCTTTAGCTGTTTTGTAATAGTCTGAACCTCAATTACAAGAGAATTTGAAATTACGTTCAAAAATGCTTTTTAAAAAAATAAAAATTTTAAAAATAATTTTTTAAAAATATATTTTAATATATTTCTAAATAAAAAAATATATTTCTAAAAACAATAGAAATATTACTCCGAGTAACTTGTAAAATGGATGGAATGGATGAGTTCTGACTGCCAGGGACATGACAGCATGGAGCACCGACAACAGAGAGGCGATGAGGGGTAACGGAGGCAAGGGATGTGCACGGATCGAGGATTGGCAACATGTGACCTGGGGGGTATCCGTGTTTCATATCTTCTGGCAACGGTCACTTTCTTGTACTCTTAGAAGGGCCAACGATCTGCATGGACTGCAAGGAAATCTGGAAAGAAGACGTTAATCGATCCTTAGCAGTAAGATTATAAGCCCCTGTAATGTGAAACGAATCCTGTTTTTATGAAAGAAAGATGTGATCCCATCGAGAAAGCTTACTTTAGCAAAAGAAAACACCACCATGACAGGCCAGTGAATTAGCAGCAAGCGAGTGCGATCTGATCAGGAATCAAATATAAATGTTGATTTGGCTAGAATTTTTGAGCTGCATGGATTTCTTTCGGCAGTTTGCAAAACGTCCCCGTCAAGATGTCAAAATCCTGTCAGTACGTACTTTCTCTCCAGAAAACTTACAAAACCAGTTAACTAGATTTTTATTATAATAATAAAAAAGAAGTCAGATCATTAAGAATATTTTCTTTTTAATGAACACCCAGTTTATATATATCCGTCCGGGGCCACGGATATTCTTGCGTATATAATTTAATATAATTAAATTCACAATGATAAATTAATATGATAAAACTAAATAAAAGTTATAGATTAGAAGATAAAATATATAAATTTTTAAGTAGAGTTTGTTGTGCAAAAATAGATTACATCTTTTAGAATGTAGATATTGCATCATAAAATATCACAAAAGAGCGCGAACTAACATTAAAAAAAAGAGCAAAATATTTTTATAAGAAAAAAATAAAAAAATAATCACTAAAATCATCGTTATTATTGTGAAGATAGTAAAATTATTTAATACAAAGAACAAATAAAAATAATAAAAAAGGGAAAAGGAAGCAGTATTAATTTAAAATATTATAACAATAGCAACATCGGAGTCTTAACATCTAAAATTATTGTTGTTGTTACTATCAAAACAATAAAAATTATCAAATTATACCGAGGGAAAAAATAAAAAGCATGAACAAAATAACAAGCAAGAAAAACAATTAAAATATTATTATTCTTATTATTATTACTATTATTATTATTATTACTATTATTATTATTATTGTTGTTGTTGTTGTTGTTGTTGTTGTTGTTATTAATATTAATATTAATATCATGAAAGAATAAATAAATGAATGAAAGATTAAAAACATTGTAAAAACTACAAAAAAAGATCAAACAAAAAAAATACAATAAGAACTAAAAATTATTATAGTTATCACTGTTAACACAAGAAAAATTATCAAATTGTTCTGAGGGGAAAAACCCCTAAAAACATTAACAAAAGAGTAAGCAAGAAAAACAATTAAATTATTATTATTATTATTATTATTATTATTATTATTATTATTATTGTGTTAATAATGAAAAAAATAAAATAAATGAAAGACTAAAAAAAACCATAAAAACTTTAAGAAAATTAAAATCATAAAAAGAAATCAAGGGATTAAAAAAAACATTAAAAATATAAGGTCCAAAAGGAAAATCAAATATAAAGGGATTAAAATCCAAAATTAAAAGTATAAGGGCCAAAATGAAAATCAAATTTACTATCAATTTCAATCAAAGGATAAAATTGGAAAAATTGAAACTGCTGTACCAAATTTATTGAGTTATTTAAACCCAATCCAGAAATTAAAAGAAGGAGGATCGAAGTGAAAATTGTACATTCAATTAATTTCAATCGAATGACCCAATCAAACTAAATCAAAACTTATATAACAAAAATCAAGACCATAAACAAAATTAAAAGTACAGGGATCGAAATGAAAAAGCATTAAAATCAGGGACTCTCCTGCACTTTGACGTGCAGGAGAGAGAGAAACGGCTGCAGCAGCTTTAACCAGCCACCGCCGCGTCCACGAACGTTGGAGGACAAAACACTCCGCACCGGGAGGAAGACCAAGCGGAGGCGCATCGACTGAGACGCCGGTAGACCATCTCCGACGATTCTATCACCACTCACGTGCCACTTAAAGAGGGCGTGAGGCGGAATACTGTCGGCCGCGCGTGACACACGCACCGACAGTATAAAGAAAAAAATAAAAAAAACATGGTCAATTATCGGTGTATCCATGTGTCTAAGTCAACAATTTTATCTTATTAGAGGCTATACCCGTAATTAGCCATTTCCGAAAAAAAATATAAAATAATCAAAAGATAGGCGGACCGGACCGGACTGATCCGGTCTGAAATTGTACAATTGCCGCGGAGCCCTCCACCCATAACTGGTTTTTTGTCTTTTTGAAGGGCTAAAAGCGTTATTTCACTGTTCAAATAATGATAAAAAAAATAGGAAAATCGAAAACTCAACCTAGCCGAACGAACCGAAAACTGACCCAACCCAAAAATACACTATTACAATCCACACTGTTTACACTCATAATCTATAGTGTATGCATAGTAAAAACCCCACGCCTATTATATATTAGGTAATGAAAAGTATATAGATATGATCCATCAATTTTGACATGTTCAGGGATGGAGCAAGGGCAACTTTTTGAGGGTTTCCTTCATGATAGGCCGCACATTCATAATTTAGGAAGGTTGGTGGCACTTTTCATCCTGTGTCAGATCTTCCCGGTTCTTTGGGTGAAAGATCATAAATCATCACGTCAATAGTTGGAAGGACCCTCCCATTCCCCAGTATTCATCGTTTCAAAAGGTAAAGTCAATGTTTCCATCAAACTTTTTTATTCTTTTTTCAACTTCTTGTTCATAGGATCGCTAAAAGATAGAAACCATGGAGCATGTGGTTCTTTGAGAGAATCCCTTTACATCCAATGGGTTACTCCAAAGAAGAAAGGTTTTTTAATGCTTCAAGCGTTTCAAATGAGGCTGGTCCAATGAAGACTCATGCGTTCACATCAATAAAGACGAGCATGGAGAAAGATTTTTAGATGTTAATAGATAGTTCCGTGTTATGTCGCCTGCTAAATAAATAAATAAAATATTAAATTTAATTATATATTAAAGAGTAGAATTAAAAAAAAAAACAATTAAAAATTAAAAAACCAACCTCTGCTGCCATCACTATAATAATTAAACTCAACCTCGTTCCATCAAGTGCTTTAGGAGTGCACAAACTGTTTTTCAACGAAGAGCATGCTAATAAAAGATAGAAATTTCCTCCTTTTGAGACATGAAGGCCTCGCAAAATATAATTATATAATCCTCATGCCGATAATAATTTCTTCTTCGCGATGAAGGTAATTCCCTCAGACATGTAATCCGCATGCAACGGGGAGCGAACTCTTATAGTAGTTAAAAGCATAAAGGCATTGGCATGCTTCGCTCTGTAGAACTTTTGGGTCCACATTTACCACGTGCATATGAACCCTTCGTAGAGACACATGGACCTATGTTTTTTTTTATATAATCGAGATGTTCGGGTAAGCTTGCGCGTACCATAACTAAATTCTCGGGCTCACTGAATATCCTGCAAGTCCAATGAACAAGTAAGATACCGTGGAGGTGACAGATATTCTTATCAAGACTTGAACCTAAGATAGGAGGAACACAAGTCCCCTCTCTTATTACCGGGCAAAGACCTTGTTGGCACACGGGCCTATGTTGATCTCTTAGGATACGTGCATGTCTTCTGTTGAGACTTGAGAGTGATAGAAGGTGAAAGATTTTATGGTTGAAGGGCCAACGGTGTCCTTTTCTAAGTCCTAACAAGAGGATTGCCTTCCAGGGACATTACGGGAACACAATTTAAAAGATATTTTCAAATTAATTAATAAAACTTTTATAAAAAAATTAAGAAAAAGAAATTCCAAGTTCAAAAAATAAGGACCAAATTAGAGAATATAATATATGATAAAAGGGTTCAATGACAATGACAAAATAAATAATGTTTTTTCACAAAAGAACCGGGCCAAAAAGATAAATTCAAAAGACTAGGGGTTGAATTTGAAAAACCAACAGCTAGTAGAGTTAAACTTTGTTTTTCAGGGAGGAGAGAGAGCGGGACATGATGAAATGATCCGCTAGTAATAAATCAGACCACCATGAGAGACACGCGTTGCACCAATAGAAAGCAAACATGGTGGCGATTTCAAAAACATGACGGGGTAACATTTTTGGATATTAGGAGAGTAGAAATTTATTGATTAATATGATTATTTAACTGTTTTTTTTTTTATTTTATCTTAACAGAAAGACTGCCCTCGAGTCAATTTTTATGTATAGAACCAAGTTTCTCTCTACTCTTAACTTAAACAAATCATCTTCATCTTGAGTGGGGTGTTGATAAAGAAATATATATTTTTAAATCCACTTATCAACTATACAAAGATTTAAAATAAAAGCGTATAACAATCAGCATTTAGTAAAAAAAAAAAAAAAAAAAAACGAAACATTCAATGAGAAAAAACTTCAAAACCGATAAGATCCGTGAAACAAAACAGAAATGGTAGGGATCGATTAGAGTTTGAATCCGCCTATGCTATCTTAAATAGAAGAATCAAATATGAAACTCAATTTTAAAATACAGAACGATCTACTAAATTTGTACTGATACCATGTCATGCCGCCAAACAATTTTTTATGCACTCACAAGAGTGGATAAAAGTATGTGCATTCAGGCATCCACAGCACACATCCAATTGCAGACTGATTTGCTCCGAGGAAATGACAAAATAATGGACTTCTTTCGAAATCTCTGCGAGAAACATTCTGCTATCCATGTTGGATCAAAAAGTTAGGTCATCTGCAAATTTATTTATTTCATGGTGGACAAACGAGGAGCTTCTTGGTAGACTTTGGCATGTAAAACCAAAACACTAGTGATCATAGGTGCAGGCCAAGGTAAGAAATAGTCGCACTAGAAACATGCAGAGCCACATGGATGAGTCAATCACGGAGAAATATGGGAAGTGGATTGGCCATTTTTCTCCGGGGATGGAGGGCGCTACTTTTAAGTTTCTTATTCCGTGCAAGGGTCAGCTTGTAATCATCATCTGGGGCAGGGCAACTCCTCCTCTATCCCCACTGTCAATCCTCCATTGGAATACCTTAATTTCTGGTTCATTCGGTGCATGATGCATTGCCCGATCGTTTGCTTTATAAGATAATTTTCAATTGAAAGTAGTTCTACGTTTGACTCTTTGTATTCTCATCCTTCATAAAATAGCTCAAGAGTAAAACAGCTTAAGATAATTATAAGCCTGTCCTCTCCCTGAGAAGACATGGTAGCAGTACTGACTATGGTGACTAAGAAAACCATGTTCTAATTAACAGCTTAAGAGTAAATTACTGAAAGTTAAGCACTTGGTGAAATTTGACAGCACGCTTTAATCTCTGGGTCTTTCTTGCTTCGTTGTGACATTTGAAACCCTATCATCCCTGATCAGCATTATTAGCAGCAGACACATTCATAACATTCATTGTAGTTGGGCCATGCACACATTCTCTTTTGGCAATTGACAATGAGATGTTCTCTCACTGAGTCCTGACCTTTAAAACCTTGTATATATTCAACCAACTTTAAGATTTAAAAAAACAAAACTCCTAAGATAAAGTGAATCATAAAATCTCATGCGAAACAATGTTTTTCTTAATCAGAATTCAAGGGTACTTTAAACAGGATGATTTCGCGTCATTTTGATGGTGTATGTCAAAAGTTAATGGCGCAATCAAATAATTTTCCATCATATGATTAGCTGTTTTGCGAATTACGAAGACAAAACGCCAGCCTATAATTACCTTGTCTCTAAATTTTGAGTTAGTTTTAATTTTATGAAACTCAAAAGACAATTCTCATGGGTTGTGTCGTTTTCACGGTCCCTTGTGGTCTCTATTGCGTGAATATTCAATATTATTTACACCATTGATGGACCACCCAGCACAAGCATGAAAATTTTCATGGCATCTGGGTTTGATTTGGTACTTTAGTTTTACACGCATGCTGTCTTTAATCAAGTTCAAGGATCCCAGCTTCTTATAATTTTCAAGTAAAAAAGATGTGATGTGGGAGAAGAGAACCATCGAAAGAGACAAGGCGCCTCTCTATATGTATATGGTCCCTCAGCCAATTTTTACGAGGCAAGCTGCCTTTTTATTTTTCTAACTAAAAACTTATAAGAAATTAATTTCTATGTTTCCATTTTTAAGCTTGAATAGAAAATTGTGTTATTCGGTTGTAAATTGCAGAAAATCTTATTAAATGTATATAATAAGATTATGATTATGATTATGAAAAGAGTATGTTTAAACTATAATATATATATATATTAAATTAATATATTTTTCAGCTCATTGAAAAGCAATTCTAAATGAAATGAAATACATCACCGACACAGCATGCTCTAAGTTATTTTGGTAGGAAAATTAACGGGGAGATTTCACTTGAAAGAGAGGTCACGGAGCCCCACGACGAGCGCAGTGTTCCATGGTAGATTGGAAAAGATTTTTATTAAAAAATAAGATATTATATATTTATTGTACTTGCTATAAAATTTAGAAATAAAATAAAAGGTGAGCTGTCCATTGAAAATGAAATTTAACAGCCGACACTAGAACCCGAGCTTCTACCGGTCCCCACTAACCGCAATCAATTTCTGGGCCCGAATATTTTTCTGATCATGTGCAGGTTGGCCGGATTCCATGCAGTTTTGGGCTTTTCCAACTGTCTATCGAAGAATATTTGTTATTTAAAATCGCAGCTTGTAGATTTACTTAATGTCAATGAATTTCAAAATTGCACTCATTTTTTTTTAATTTTGTCCCCGATGATCATAAGTTGATGGGCTTCATCGATTATTTGATTTCGGGTTAAAGAGCGTTCCATTTAGGTGCTAACAAGCAACAAAGATTATTGAAATCGGTTGAAGAATTCATCAACACTCATTGTTGATAGATAAATCTAAAGCATTCGTTACTATTTACATATGATTTTATGTGTATCCCTCCTACCTTTATTAGTTGCTGCACACACATTCTTAGGCCTTATCTTCAGAGAAAGATTGGCGACATGGCTAGAATCACTCTTGCAATAAATGATATTCGTGTATATATGTGTGTAATAGAAAGTAAGGAAGATATAAGAAAAATATATACTACTATAGTGCTTCTCTTGTTTTTTATTCTTCTTTTTTCTTCGGTTCTTGACATGTCATCACAACCTTGTTGACACAACTGTCACACACAACTGTCACGAGTTTTAATCTCAAGTGAAAATATTTTTTACTTTGAAATTTGTACACATTCACACTACTTTGTGTTTATTTTTTATTAAAAAAAATGGTGAGATTTGAACTCGTGACTGTTAGATTAACAAGTTTTTGATACTATACCAAATAACTATCTCACCTAAACATTTAAATTGCAAGTTGAGGTTCTATAACCCAACATATAATTTATATTATTCTTTAACACTTGTACAGGTATTGATGCTATGCTAGATGTATTCTTCAAAATTATCTCAAATAATATTTCAGTTTTAATTTACATGTTGAATTATAAAGTAATTCAAAAAATCTCCTTTTTCCATTAAAAAAATGCAATTATTTCACTCAAATCGAAATAGTTTCGTCTGTCAGTGAAGTAGTTTAGCATCCATGAATTGACCAACAGTCAATCAGGGGAGAATTTTATTTGATATGCGGTAAGGTGGGGGGTGGGGTTAAAAGGAAAGGGAAGATGAGAGAGAGAAGAACCGGGGGAAAAAGAAAGAAAGAACGCCGAGTAAGCCGAGTCACAATTCTTCGCTGCTAAATAGACAAAAAAAAAAAATACGGAAGGAATGGCCATCAGGTAAAAGAGGATCTCGGCCGTCAATTTTCTGCCGAAACTCCCGTAGATTTGCGGGGGCCAAACCCACGCTCTATAATAGCAATCAACGGTGATTTTCTGGCCCCATAGATCAGGGGTAACAGGACACGTATGAGGATGGATCAACAAGAGCTCATGTGAGTGCACGTGCCGATCTGACAAATCTGCTTACTGGGACCCACCACGTGCTGCTTCTCCGCTCCACAGAGCTCACATGGAATGCGACTGCACGTGCTTCGTCTACGTGGTTTAATAAAACATCGACATGTAATGACACGGCTAAGTTGATCCTAAGCTCCGCTGTCGTAGCTGTGTGCATGGAAAAATAGTAGAATTATTTTGCTCTCTAGTAAAAATTAAAGCACAGATAATTTTAATAAATATTACTGATGGTGAGTTTGAATAAAAAAGACAAGGCGGGGGGTAGAATAGACTGAAAGACAATTCGTTTTGTCCTCCAAAACCTATGTAGACTGATCCCCCGAGTTTCATTTTTGTAGCCAAACCATAGTTGTAAAATCTGTTCTGGGTACCGTTCTGATTTTTTGTTTGGAACGGAACGTTCCGGTTTCGGTGCATTCCGGCGTTCTATTTCGGTTTTATACTGTTCATTTATTTTTATATTATTTTGAATATAGTGTAATTATTTGTATATAGTTTAATTATACAATTAATTAGATTAAGTTATATAATTAAATAATTGCTTTTGAAAAACCCTTCAACAATAAAACTATTATTATTTAAATTAAAAAATATATAATTAAAAGACCCGCAATATTTAAAATTTAAAATTTAAGCAATTTATAAAAATCCCCGTAAAAATCCTATTCTATTATTATTATTATTATTATTATTATAAAAACCCACAAACAATATTATGATTATAACCCCAATTAATATTATTATTATTATTATTATAATAAAAACCCACAAACAATATTATTATTATAACCCCAATTATTATTATTATTATTATTATTATTATTATTATTATTATTATTATTATTATAAAAACCCACAAACCCTATTGCCCCCCTTTATTATTATTATTAGTAGTATAAAAAGTAAAAACTTTTTTTCTTGCGCCACTTTCCCAGCCCCCCCTTTATTATTACTAGTATAAAAAGTAAAAACCCTATCTCTTTCCATTTACTTGCGTCGTCCACTTTCTCTTTTGCTTCCCTTTTGCTTGCCTCCATGAACATAGATCAGCTCAGGTTCTCCAAGCAGTAACCAGATATGCATCCATCCGAGAACAAGTAATCAGGATTCAGGCCAACTTTGTTACGGATATTCTCGAACCTCCTCCTTTTGGTTGCGTCGTCGCCTCCCCACCCACACAGAGAGCTGAGCCTCGAATGCAAGGGAGCTTTCTCTTTCGTCGTCGTTTTGAACTTTTGATTTTGAACCCGGAACGGCACGCCCGGAATGAAACCGGGGCGTTCCGACCGGAATTGGGCCGGATTTTCCGGATCTGACCGGAATTCAAACCGGGACAAAAACATCGCTGTTTTGTCCCGGATTTTGAAGTGGAACGGAACGGAATTGATAACTTTGAGCCAACCCATCATAATGTACAATGATTAATCATATAGTAATGACTATTGCCTATTGGTAAGAAATTATAACTAAGTGATTTTTTCATTTTGTGGTTTTATATTCAAGTTTGATTACTAATATGATGAACACTATAAATTTATATAATCATTAATTTCAAGAATTATAAAATTAATCAAAATACATGCAAATTGACAAAACAATCACCATAAAAAAAATTCTAATTCAAATTACTGTTACTGGGGATGATACTGTTGATGTTAGAAAATGAGAGTAACAACCACCCATGTCTCGAAAGGATAATAATTATTATATTATACATATAATTACCTTATAGCTAAAACAGCTCGGGCTCCAACTGTTTACCAAGAGTAAAATCACTATTAACTGGATATTTGTCTCCCTACTTCGCGCGTGTATGTGCTCTTTGTTTATTTTTTTTTTACTTTTTTGCTTTTTGCTTTTTACTTCCGGGTTACATTTTTCATTTCTATTTCATTTTTTTTTGCTTTTTTTTTTTTACTTCCGGGTTACATTTTTCTTTTCTTTTTTCATTTTATAAAAATTTAAAAGAGATCAAGAGTGTATAGGGCATGAAATTAAATAATATGGATTGTAACAATGTATTTGCCTTTTCACCATTCTCTGCAAAAAATAATAGAGAGAGAGAGAGAGTATAAATATTATTATAGATATATAATGTTTGCAAAATACTTTTTATATAAAACTCAGTGAATATTTTTGTACTTCTAAAATACAGAAAAATGCAAATGGATAGACATTAACTAATATATAAAAGGCGTGGACAATTTCCTGTAGCTGACTGTACTGTAGATTGTGTGTAAAATGACTGTGGATTGTAATAGTGATTTTTGGGTTGGTTCGGTTGGTTTGCCGGTTTTTCTATTTTTTATATTGTTTTTGGCACAGTGAAATAGTGATTTTAGCCCTCGAAAAAGACAAAAACCGGTTATGGGTGGAGGGGCTCCGCGGTAATTGCACAATTTCGGACCACACCGTTTCGATCCGGGCTGCCTACTTTGTATTATTTTATATTTAACCGGAAATGACTAATTACCGGTTTGGCCCCTAATAAGACAAGATAGCTGACTTAGGCACGGCTACACCGGTAATTGCCATTCTTTTTTTTTTCTTTTTTATTGTCGGCGCGTGTGTCCCATGCGGCCCACAGTATTCCGCCTCATGCCCTCTTTGAGTGACGCGTGCGTGGTGATGGCATTGCCGGAGATGAGCAACCGGCGTCTCTGTTGATACGCCTCCGCCTAGTCTTCCTCCCGGTGCGGCGCGTTTGGGCCCCCGACGTCCGTGGAAGCGGCGGTGGCCGGTTAAAGCTGCTGCAGCCGTTTCTCTCTCTCCTGCACGTCAAAGTGCAGGGGAGTCTCCCGGTTTTCATGACTTTTCACTTCGATCCCTGTACTTTTAATTTTGTTTATGTTCCTGATTTTTGTTATATAAGTTTTGATTTAGTTCGATTGAGTCATTTGATTAAAATTAATTGAATGTTTTAATTTCACTTCGATCCTCCTTCTTTTAATTTCTGGATTGGGTTTAAATAACTCAATCAATTCGGTACAGCAGTTTTAATTTTTTCAATTTTGTCCTTTGATTGAAATTGATAATAAATTTGATTTTCATTTCGGTCCTTATACTTTTAATTTTGGATTTTAATCCCTTTATATTTGATTTTCCTTTCGGGCCTTATACTTTGAATGTTTTTTTTTATCCCTTGATTTCTTTTTATGATTTAATTTTTCTTAAAGTTTTTATGGTTTTTTTAGTCTTTCATTTATTTTATTTTTTTCATTATTAACACAATAACAACAACAACAACAACAACAACAACAACAATAATAATTTAATTGTTTTTCTTGCTTATTCTTTTGTTAATGTTTTTGAGGGTTTTTTTTCCTCGGGATAGTTTGATAATTTTTATTATTTTGGCAGTGATAACAACGATAGTTTTTGTTTTTGTTTTATTCTTTTGTTTAATCTTTTGTTGAAGTTTTTAGTATTTTTTTTCTTCCATTTTTTCCCTTTCATTATTAACACAAAAATAAAATAATAATAATAATAATAATAATAATAATAATAATAATAATAAGAATAATAATAATAATAATAATAATAATAATTTAATTGTTTTTCTTGCTTACTCTTTTGTTAATGTTTTTGAAGGGTTTTTTTCCCTCAGAATAATTTGATATTTTTTTATTGTGTTAACAAATAACAATGATAATATTTAGCTTTCATTGTATTTTTTTGTTTGATCTTTTTTTTGTAGTTCTTACAATTTCTTTAATCTTTCATTCATTTATTTATTCTTTCATGATAATAATATCAACAACAACAACAGTAACAATAATTTAGTTATTTTTCTTGCTTGCTATTTTGTTCATGCCTTTTATTTTTATCCCTCGGTATAATGTGATAATTTTATTGTTTTGATACTAACAACAACAATAATTTTAGATGTTAAGACTCCGATGTTGCTATTGTTATAATATTTTAAATTAATATTGCTTCCTTTTCCCCTTTATTTTTATTTTTTTATTTTTATTTTCTCTTTGTATTAAATGATTTTTATGATTTTACTATTTGCACAATAATGATTTTAGTGATTAATTTTTTTCTTTTAAAAATATTTTGCTCTTTTTTTTTAATGTTTCTTCGCGCTCTTTTATTATCTTTTATGATGCAATACCTATATTTTAAAAGATGTGATTTATGCTTGCATAACAAACCCTACTTAAAATTTTATACATTTTATCTCCTAATCTATAACTTTTATTTAGTTATATCATAGAAATTTATCGTTGTGAATTTGATTATATTAAATTATATACACAAAAATACCCGCTGCAACGCGCGGGGCACATGGCTAGTTAGAAATATTTGATGTGCGATAAGAAAGATTGACAAGGGTGTTTGGGTAAATATACCAGATTTAATGAATAATACCCCAAAACTCTCACCGCGTTTTTGGTCCGTTGAGAATTGCTGTAAATCTAGTGGCTACGGAAGCCTTTCCACCATTCCTCCCCAGAAGAAGAAGAAGAAGACATTATTAGAGCTTGAGGGTTCCATTGGCTTTGTATTTTGTTTTTCTACAGTGGCCATAGTCAAGCTCTCCCCCCACTTGTTCTTCTTCAGACATTGAAACTTGATCTGGAAAACAGAACAAAGTATTTCAAAAACTTGATTTGATTATTTGTAATTTGTTTCTCTTAATTTCTGGAAACCTTATTGGCTAGAGAATCCACACCCAAGAAAAAAACTCGCATGATTAAGGCTTCTTCGCTATGCCTTCTTGTCGGGGGGAGCCCCTAGTTTTCGAGCAAAAAGGAAGGCTCATTTCAGATATGAAATCAAGATATATTATAGCGGCCCATGTTTAGCAGTGCTGGGCTTAAATTGATGATCTAAGAAGAGCTGGTCCACATCCGGGCCTCATTATAAGCCGCCCATGTTTAGCATTTTATGGGGCTTAAAGTGATGATTTTCCGAAGACCTGGTCCACATCCGGGCCTCACTATAAGCCACCTATGTTATAGTATAAACCCCTTGTCGGCTGGCGGTTAAGCGGATAGTCTACACACCCAAGTGGTGCAGGCTAGGCTAAGCCACACGCAGTTCTTCCAAAAACCTAACCCCACCAGAGCATGTTATGATAGAACACAGAATGATTTACTCTTTACGATGACTATGATTTTTCGAGTTCGCAGGCCACATGAGGGTTGACCAGCTAGAGCAGTGAAAATAATGTCATTTTAACCTCAATTTGGCAACCACATTAAATGAGCTGCATGCATTGCAGCGCACAGGTGGTGTCGGCGCTGCGCGCCGGTCACGTTGCACTCAAGTCAACTTGCCCTGATACGAGGGTTTAATACGTGGACAACAAGTAGCAGATAGAAGTCTTAGCTATTTATGAACAAGGGAGAAATTGGTTTCAGGGATCAGGCCTGCGTAAGGAAAGGTTGTAATCATGGATAGATGGAAGAGCATATACATGAGTGGTTGGGTGCCGAAAGTCTGAAACTTTCAAATGGAATACCTGGTCTAAATCTGTACGACTTGTTGAAATGGAAATCCTAACTGTGTTGATGTATACTAAGAATTTAATTTCATAAACTAATATATTTATTGTGTTAGATTCGCGATTAACCAGCTACACATGTTTTTCTCAGAAGTTTTCATGAAAGAAAAAAAAAAGAAAAAAGAAAAGCTCAAGTCATGCCTTCTTCGAGAGGGAAGATGTACAGATAAAAAAAAAACAAATTTCTTGATAAACGATATATAGATGATGTGCTATGTACAATAACATTGCATCTGTCCCTCCACTCTCAGGGTACTGCATGATTTTTCTCAACCATATATAACCTGCAGAATACAGCTGAGAAGTCTTCTATGGTTGCTCAACAGCAGCATATTTAATTCCAATTGTGTAAATCTGTACCGAAAATTTATTTTTAACATCACTATATTAGATCAATCCAAAATTTTCAAAAACACATTTGGACAATAAAATATCTTTGTACAAACATTAACAGTTAAATAATAATATAAATCATAATCCGGGAGCTCACCTGATTACTTAAGTTTTTAGATGAAATGATTTTTTAAAATTATATCGAGTTTTACTGATCAAACAATCACGAGTTCAAATCTCATTATCCTCATTGTATTTGAAAAAAAAATAAGCACAACATAGTCTTATACAAGCTTCAAATTCAAAGAAAATTCACTCGAGAGATGGTGTTATAGTATAATATAAACTATATATTAAGATTTCATCTATCATTTTATATATTTTATACAAGAAAAGTGGTTCTGCTGTGAAAAATGATTCTAAAACATCAGGTTAAGCATCTAAAATAGCTGCATGAGTACAATTAGGAAGATAATATAAAAGGAAGAGTTTTGGCAAAATAACATGGATTGTTGTATTGATAAGAATAAATAGATCTAAAAATCAATAGCCAAATCAAAAACACAACATAACTCCTAGTGGAAACTGTATGCAAGATTGAATGCAAAATCTTTAATAGAAAAATGGATTTTACCCAGGATTATTTAATTTGTGACTAATTTCGTGGGAAAAATGTATTTAGTTTATATTATATAAACATCTTAATCATTCAAGATATCTATTTATAAAATTTGAAAATCAAAATATTAATACTCGTAATTAATAAATATTTTATTAATTATGATGATGAATGTTTATAGCTCATGATTATACAAAATATTCATGAATATGATGTCTGTAATTCATGAAAGAGTTTATGAGTGCTTATAATTCACAAACTACTTATAATTTACGAAAGAAATCACGAATATTCTTAGTTCTTGAATTACTCGTAATAATATTTATTCCTGCTACATGACTAACATCAGTGAACTATCCTACTTAAAATCCCAAATGAAATCAAATTCATCTGAAAACATGCCCTAATAATACAGCAAAAAAATCAAAATAGTCCCAGATGACAGACGACTTGATGAAATGAATAAGGAGGGGACCGGGGAGACACTTGTCACGCCCATTCTCTTGTTTATTCTCATGCCATGTTTGACATTTATGGATGCATTAATTAGCCTATGCATAACAATGTTGTTGCGAGAGAGAAGCATAATTGAGTTTTCTACAGTGCGATAATCGCAAGAAGTTTTTGCCATTTCATACTGGAGACTCGAGGAAGATGGAAATGATCGCACACCCTTTGAAGTACTCTCCACGACAGCGTTGACATGTAATCAACCAGAGTGTTGAAATGATTGGTAGCAATATGGATCTATTTAGGTAGATTTAACAGTCTTAATGAGTTTAAATTCTACCAAGTTATTGGAAAGGTGATGGATTATGTTTCAGAAATCTTAATCATACAAGTTATATTAAAGGGTTTTTCTACTATCTTAAATTCAAATCGTTTTCCACTTGTATATATGAATTTTTCAACCATTTATCTTATAATTCAACAAGTAGGCTCTTCCAAACATAACCCATCATGTTTTCATCAGTTTTTAATTTCAGCTTCGTCGACTGATAGCTTTGCTTCTCAGGACCTAAGGACTGGGTTACATTTAAGTGAATCAGTACTTGTATAGGGTTTGCACAGAAGGCATGCGGTGGCCATTCCCTACAATATGAACCTGTGGTCTGAACGAAACGCTGGTATTATTCTCTATTCTTTCTTCACGGCCTCGAAACAAGACGAAGCCATGTACAGTAGTAGGCCCCAAATGCGTGCCATGTCAAATGAAAGTATGAAATAGCACCAGCGAAGCTGAGATGAGACTATGAGAGTCATTTACGTTGAAAATGACACCGTATCATCAGAAATATTTTCTTCAGTTTTATGAATAGTTTAAACGTTTCTGCTGGTACAGGTTTGAAAAAAATAAGTCTCATCAATGAAAGACAAAGCCACCTGTGTGTCAGAGAGGCGGTGCGACCATACACACATAGATTGAAACCTGCCACAAGTTCTCGATCGAGGCAGTCCATTTCATCTTCTTCCTGGTTTCGCACCTCGTTCGAGCTTATGTGGAAGAAATTTAAGAGTACCTGGTAATGGTTCGGGACCTTTGCGTGGCCCACTGGGAGACAGGGTAGAGAGAATGTTGAGACCAGAGTCGGTTAGTCTTCAACATTTTAGGTTATTTTACCTCCCGGGAAAATAAAGAAGACGATCAAGCCTCCATTGCCCCTCCTATCTCCAAGATTTTCGAGACCTTCTTAACCATTCACTTGGTTTGGTTTAACTTTACGAAAGGCATTAATTTATTATAAGCATAGATAAAATAAAATAAAAACAAATAACTGAATTAAATTCGGGTTCATGTGGTTTTAAGAACCAATCAGTGATCATCTAGCTCCATTTGTTTTATAAAAAGTGGTTTCATCGGAATTATTTTATATGTCTGTTTACAGTTTGAGAAATTGACCAACGGAAAAAATGGTTTAGTTTCCAGAAAAGTAAGTGGTTTAGAGAAATTTATATAAATTTGCTTATTTAGTGATCATATAAAAAAAATTCCTTAATTTTTATTTTTTATTTTTTCTGTCATATAATTTAATTTAAGTTAAGTTTTACATCAACTTTGGATCTTGTTTTCTTATCATTTTCTTAATTAAAATATTTCTTATATAATTTATTTTTTAAAATCTATTTTACATCAAAACTATTTTGAAGAAAAAAAAACTACATTCAAACGGAGCTGAGATAGTAGTATTTGCAACTCCATCGTGGGGCGCCTTATACCAGAACGGGGCCCACTTTAAAGCTATCCTATCATGGGCTTCAAGCCTATCAAATAATGCTCACGACCCCACTTACGTCGTCGTGACGTCACACTTCAATGGACTCAACGTGGAATGGCATCTGTAGCTAAAAAATGACTTCGGTGGATGGCATTGGAAACTATCTCGAGAAATTGAGAAAGAGAAAATTGGCCTTTCCGGGGACTACGAAAAGGAGATGAACCGACACGTGGCCCACAGTATAGTGACGAGTCTGGCTGAGGAGACAGGACCACTTGGATAGTCGGCGTCTGTTTGCAGCTAGCTGTGTGTATGTGTGTAGAACGTAGATAGATACCGACAAAAAACCACTTTTTGGAAAGTCAAATGTAATAAAGTTTTGGAGGCAAGTAAATTGCCTTTGACCCATTCTACTAAACCAGTATCCACTTTTCCTTTTGCGACTTTCTTTCATCGTAAATTAAACTAAAAGTACTTTATTGCCCTTCATATCTTTTTGGGTCGGTCCTAATGAAAAATAATAATTAAAAAAAAAAACTTATAATACAAATTGCACTGGATTGTATAAATGAAATTATGTGTGCATCCAACATTCATAAAAATGAAGTTATTATACCTTAATTTTAATGTCATGTCATGTATGTATGTATGTATGTATGTATGTATGTTAATTTAATTATTTTTTTTAGAAAGATCCCGCATTTTCTCTCTCTCCATCATCTCCACTAAGCTAAATTTATGTCTCACGTCGCTTCTTCTTCTTTTCATTGATGGGAGATAATGCATGGAGGATGATTTCCATCCCTCTCAATCTTCTTTGAAGAGCATTTATTTCTATAACATATTTTTTTATACATATCATATATTTCAATTATCACCTCGTCCCCATTTTATATATAACATATTTTTTATTGCTTTTATAAAAAAAATAAACACACTTTTATTTACAAGTAAATTTTTTAGTTGGTGTTTGTCGTAATTTTTTTATGCTTTCAAGTGTTTTTCAAAAATATATTAACTTTAAAAGGCACTAAATTATATATTTTTTAGTGATTTTGACTTGTTGATATTGAAAATAAAAAAAAAATCCGAGAAAAATGATTCCTTAGAAAAAAATACACTACAATATGAATTACCTCTTGTTCTAGTGGTTGGATTTGTGCAATCCTGCAAGCGAGGGCAAAAGGTTGGAGTTGTAGGAGGAGGAAGAAGTGAAAATCTGCAAAGAAAGGACAGGTTAGGAGAACACTGTTGGGGATTTGACTTGCGGAAAATGGTCAGGTTGGCTCACATGCATTTAACTTTTTTATCTGTGGCCTTTGAAGAAATGAGGCCTTTCACGAGCTTTGTCTTCATCTTTCTGTGTCACTCACTCGTCTTTCAAGCCTTCCTTTGCGTCTTTAATGCACCACACTGAGTTGGTCCCCTTTTTTATGTGGACTCGGTAGGTTTCTGAGCTGATCGGTTTCTCACGCTTCCCTGTCTAGCCAGTATCACTAAAATGGCTGATGCCTTGATTTCGGCTTGTTTACAAAGAATTTTGACTCGTTCTTTTATGTTTTTAGCTGTGTATTTATCCCATTCAAAATTTGCACAAAAAGATGTACCATTTAATAGTTTGACTTTTATTTATTTATTTATTTATTTTGTATTTCAAGAGCTACAGAAAAACCTTTTTATTTTTTTTATTGCGTGTGTATGTATATGTGTATATATATATATATGTGTGTGTGTGTGTGTGTGTGATAGTTGCACTACTAGCAGCGCAACCTTTTTTTAATTTTTGAAGGCTTTTGAAATAATTTGGCATTACATTAAGCAATTTGAAAGAAATTTCGACTCACTTGCAACGCTAGAATCATACATTATTTGTGACATGTTCTATTTTTATGCTAATTTTTACATGTAAAAATAAATAAATTTAATTTTTTAATCAAATCAAACATACACTATCACTTTAAATAAAACATCTACGAGAATTCTACTCACATTCTTTAAATTTAAAGTTGATAGCTAAAAAAATGAATTTTGATAGGAAAAGAGAGAGCATATATTGGCTAGATCGTTCTTTTTTTAACTTCTCCAAACATTTAATTCTCTTCTTCTTCTTCTTTACTTCCTGACATGTTAAGAGAAAGAAAAATAAACAACGAACTTAGCCGGCTAGAAAGCCGAGCAGAGCTTGAAGTGCAGCTTTGGACAGGAGTGCTTACTTGAATAAAAAGAAAGAAAAATAAATAAATAAAAATTACCCGGCACCGGAAGAAAGTAAAATGTCCTCGCACTGCAACATGCAACGACACGTGGCAGGGAAGGCTATAAATGTGAAGACTTTTTAAATACATAAAATCTCTGACTTCTGTCTGTATAATAAATAGAAAGGGTAGCTTCTATGCAAGTAGCAGACAAAGATGAAGGGGCTGGTTCAAATTGATTTTTATATAAGAAATTATTTTAATTTACATGTATATCAAAAAATATTTTTTATTTTATAAAATATTAAATTAATGTTTTTAAGATATTTAAAATAATCTTGATGTGTTTAAATAAAAAATATTTTGATATAATTTTCATGAAAAATCTCTTTTAAAAAATACCACGCATGTTTTACCAAAAACACATGTAAATAGAATGCAAATTCAAGCCACGCCACGGAATCTCAGGCAGTGATCGTTAATAGCTTCATTTGCTCTTGACACATGATTCCTTGTTTAATTTACTACGTGTATTGGTTGAGATAGCTAAAAGCCTATATTTCAATAATTCCTTTCCCGATTTATATTTTTATCCCTTATTAATTTCCCCTTTCTTTTGTCTAATTATTACGTTAGTGTTCTAATCATTGCACTTTCATTGTGGATATCAATTGTGAAAAATAAGTAAAATAAATTGAGTGAATATGATGTTATGTCATGTTTCCTATGTTAAATAATATTTATATAGTCTAATTTAGTCTTATTTATTAAGGGTAGAATAATACTTTCTACTTAACTTTTATATAGATTTTTTGTAATTAGATTAAGTTAAACACCTGTAATCATATTCACTCAATTTATCCTGCAATTTGATAATTGTGTTTAGTTTCTGCAAATTATTTTGGTTTTTTTTTTCGGTTTCTACAATTTGGTATTGACATTTAATTTCTGCAACTATTTTGGTATTTCGTCAAGAAGATATTTGTTTAAGTTTATGCAATCTCTATTTTATTTCTACAAGTTGTTATTTTGTTCTCCGCCGCTTTTACATTCTGATTCTCTGTGATCGTTGATTATGGCTACTAAAAGAGATGATTCGTTTCAATATGTGAGTGTGAGATTGGATGAGAAGAACTATTCACACTAGAGTTATGTGATGAGAAATTTTCTTACAGATAAGAAGATGTGAAGGTATGTTAGTGGAACTTATATTATACCCGAGAATATCAAGGATGAGTATGCTAGTTTGATAAATACATGAGAAGTAAATAATGCAAAGATCATTACTGGATCAACAATTATATTGAGCATTCGATAAATACACAATTGACAAAGTATGAGACAACAAAAGAGATCTAGGATCATCTGCAAAGGTTATTCACACAATTAAACTTTGCAAAACAGTATTAATTAGAGAATGACATGTGAGCTTTCCATAAAAAAATATACGAGTATTCAATAGTTTTATTCTGCTATGATAGATCTTTGAGATCAAATAGTTCTTGCGGTACTTGAAATAGTGGATTGCCTGGCGAGGATATTATTGTCATTATGGACATAAGCCAACCTTAGCATGGATTATAATTTCAAAATATGAGGAACTTCATAGCTGTCAAACACGGCAAGGCCAAGGATCCAAGAAAAGTCCTCAACTTGGCGCTGCAGCTATAAATACACCAGCCAGGACCCAACCATAAACTACTCTTGCCTAAAAACCTTCTTCGAAATACTTCCCCCGAAAAAATCTGACGCCTTCTTCTTCCCTCAAAGCCGAAACACTTTTGTTTCACCATAGCCACTCTGCTCGTCATCATACACTTTGAGTTTTCTCTTCTTCTCTCAAAACACCTTCATTGTTTTCTAGAAAGACCGTTTCTTTTTTACTATCATCTCATTTTTCTTTTGAAAACCAGTATCTTGAAGGAAAAGGGACGATTTTTACTGCCCATTTTTCTTCTCTTTTATTTTCGCTCTGTTTTCCGTTCTAAAGTCTCAGATAATCATGGAAAGAATGCAAGAAAACAACTTTTCTTTTGCATTTAGCAACACAACTGATATTGGTCCCTCACTGTCACAACTTATATTGGCAGGAGGGACCAGCACTATGGATTCAATTTTTTCGCACTGCCAAGCGGCAAGTACTCTTACTACTCCTGCTTTTGAGCCTTTAGGCTCGTCAGTCTATCTCCGCCAGAGAGATCTACTGCAAAAATTCATTGAAGAAAACAGAACAAACACTTCCTTTTCTCACAATTTGCTAACAAACCCTCTTCAAAACCCTGTGCACACCAGCAATTATTTGACTCCGACCAAGAAGAAACTATACAGAGGAGTCAGGCAGAGGCACTGGGGCAAATGGGTTGCTGAAATTAGACTCCCTCAAAACAGAATGAGAGTCTGGTTAGGTACCTATGACACAGCAGAAGCTGCAGCTTATGCTTATGATCGTGCAGCTTATAAACTTAGAGGTGAATATGCCAGATTGAATTTTCCAAATATAAGAGATCCTACTGAGCTAGGACTTACAGATTGTACCAGATTGAATGCTTTGAAGAGGACCGTAGATGCCAAGATTCAAGCAATTTGTCAGAAGGTAAAAAAGGAGAGGGCTAGAAAGAATGCAGCAAAGAAGAGTAATATTGATGGTAAGAGCACGGAAAGTCAAAAACCAGTGAAGGTAGATTCAAACTCATCAACACCATCATCATCATCCTCGTTTTCACCTTTGCTTTCGAGCGATAATTGGGGTTGTGATGAATTGGTGTCGCCGGCTGTTTCTGAAGAGGGGCTTTGGAAGTGTGAGAGTTCTTCTCCTTCTGTGTCTGCAGATCGTCCTCTAATGGTTCCACAAGATTCGGAATCCGAAGGATGTTCCCTTGCAAGAATGCCATCTTATGATCCTGAGTTAATTTGGGAGGTTCTTGCTAATTGAGTATCATTTCTGTTACCAATCCGAGTTAGGGACAGATCATTATTAACTTGGAGAAACATTTGCTCTTTGTATCTCTGAATGTTCTCTTAGTGCAAAATGTAAATGGTAGTTGCTATCTAAGTACGCTATCTCTATTCACTGTCTTTTTTTGTAGGGTTTTTTGAGCATGTTCCAGTTCAGGTAAACAGAGCTGTTATTCTGGTTGTAGTAATGTCGCCTTTATTTTTTTGTATGAAGGCAATAATTTGAGGGCTATCTCGTGGCAGAGTACCAGATTGGGTATTGTAGGAGAGAGTTTGGTATCTTCTGTCGGTTATAGTGGCAGTTTTGTTATATAATTATATTTTGAGTTCTTAATGGATTTTGCAGTCTCCCCTCTTGCTAGTTTAGACAGTAACCTCTTGCAGTAATAAACAGAGGCCTTTTGTTTTCTATATGAAGGCATTCAAGGATTTCTTTTTGCAGTCTCAACTCCATTGCTAACTACTTGTGAAGGTTGTAGCTAAATTGGACACTATCAAGCAACTCAAGCCAGCTTTTTTGTGTTACTGTTACATAATGTCAAAAATACTCCTCCAATAATGCATTAATTCTCCCCGTCTGTCCATCCGTGTTTGCGGAGGAGCATGGGAGTCTCTTTATTAATTACGAAATAGAAGCCTGGGTACCAGTAGTTACAAGTATCCACTTAAAAGTGGTCGCAGTTATGTCTGCAGTTCTTTACAACGTACTTTCCCTTGTCTTGCTCGATACTGCTCTGGGTGTTTGTGTACATTTTCAAATAATAATTAATGAAGCTGCGATGCTTTAGACGATGAAGGGACCCTTTTCACGAATGAACAGGATTGAGGGGTGCAAATCAAAAGTAGAGCAGACGACCCGGTGTTTGCATGACAGATTGTTCTTTTCGATACGATGGGGAGCTTGTCTTTTCAATGATCAAGTCGGTGTGTAAAAAAGGAAATGATGTCTGAAAAGGTCATGGTTGGCAGTTGGCACGAAGAAGATGGTGTGGTGAAGGAGAAGGAGAAAAGAGAGACTCCGAAACCCTAGGATCAAGAGGAGTTTATAACTTTATATATCTGAGCATGGAGAGGAGGATAGGATTGTTTATACCGTTGCCATCAATTGTAGGAACTACATATAGACAAGTGTCCATATTCTGGCATCAATAAGTGTACCATTTACCCTTTTAGTAAGCAGAGGAAGGTATTAATCAATGCATGGTTTTCGATTTAATATAATTCTAAACGAAAATATTTTAAAAAATAATCTTAATTATATTTACAAAGAGTCATAATAATGATGGTGGTAATGCCGTTGGATGTTGTGGCTATTTGGAAGTTTTATAGTGAGAAAATTACACGGGCATTTTATAGTTTATTTTATTCTACACTTTGTGTTTTATTTTATTTTAGTAGCGGGTTAGCTCATGAGAGTTGTGGTCGATTGTATGGGTGAATGAGTAGACTCGAGGCATGCTAGTTACAGAGAGGGAGAGGGAGAGGGAGAAGGGTTATTTTCACTGCCTTGTAAGCGCTGCTACAGAGAATAACGATCAAACACTTAAAAAAAAAAACCCGGAAGAAACGAATTTAATGATTCCAGTGGGAGGAAATCTAATTATTTTCCCATCAATTATTGAGCACTTAATAAAATCTTGATAGATAAATAAATAATGTTTGCTTTCTAGGAAAGCTTCCCAAGGAATATTACTGAGAATAAAAGGTTGCAAGTTGAAAAAACAAACAATTCTTTTTTTTTCAAGATTACTTTTAAAATACAAAAATAAGTAAGTTGATCCTTTCAAAATTAGCTCGGAAAAAGCTCTAAATTCTAGTAAGCTTTGGCTAAATTATAGAAAACTAGCACGCCTTCCATCTTATTATTCAAGGTCCAGCTAAATATAATATATATATATATATATATATATATATATATATATATTATATATATATATATATATATATCTTTTATTTTATATTTATGACATAAATGATGATTTTTAAAATATACTTAAAAATAATAATATAAAAATATCATTTAAACCTAGTAATGATTGCTAGCCTGTATGGTAGGTAAGCCTAATAACTCGAGACTTGACTTTGAAATAATTATGGTATTCATGGATTAAGTTATTACCATTTCCTAACCATGCAATTATGGTATTCATGAATTAGGTTATTACTATATCCTAGCCCTATCAATTAACTCAAATAATTTTATTCATTGTTTTTTGAATATTCGTATAATTATCTATTATTTAAAAACTTATTATTATTATTTTTAAAAAAAAGTAGAATTATATATATTATCAAGTTAGATTTGGATTTTATATTATTTATACTATATTTATTATAATAATTCAGTAAAATAATTATTCAAAAAAATATAATCATTGAGATAAATAGATTTTTTATTGGAATAATATTATTTTAATTTTTTTTTTATTAAAAATGCCAAAACTTGGTTTAACATGAGTAATTCATCAATCCAACCCGAGTCCTCAGCCGGGTCGACTATGAGGTTGGGTCTTACGGCTATGCGCTCGTAAAGGGCAATAAGGACTAAAATGTTACGTTTTAAGAAAGAGAGACTAAAGTGTATGCACCCATTATTTGTGTCCATCACGACGAACACCATAGACAGAGAGTACAAACAAAGGAAAACTACACTAAGAAAATAGGCAACTTGCCTATTTATTACTTATTTTCTTTTTTAAAATAAATAAATGATAATCAAGTAGCAGTAAACGATGAGATGAGAAGAAGCTCTGGACCTTTCGCTATTGGAGGAGCTGCCAATGGCGCTGAGCTTTATCCTCTTCTTCTTCTGCTGAAACACCACCGCCACCACCGGCTGCGGCGATCTTTTAGCCTTTAAAGATGGTGACAAATGATTATGTGACGATTGCGAATGAAAAGATGGAAGATGAGTTTATAAAAAGACATCATAAACATGATGTTAAAGAACATCAGTGTAGTTCTTCTCTTGTTAAACATATTAAAGCTCATGTTCCTGTTGTAAGCACCGGCTCCTTTCACTCTGTCTTTGTTTTTTTAATGGTTAAAGTTAATGTTTATTTATTTTTTAGATCTGAGAACATTTAAGATTGTTTATATTGTTCATTGGATTTGTTTATGGTTTTATTTTGCTTTTATTTTAGTTTTTGGGCATGTTTGGATGAGCTTTTCTTTAAAGATTAATGATCTTATTTGTTTTTTAAATAATTCTGTAGCATTTTTTATAAGTGATAAACTGATTCAAATTTGAAGCTTGGATTGAAATTGGTTCGGTTTTTGCATTCATAAGAATGAGGTCATTACTTGTCTGCGTTGTTACTTGCTTTAAAGGTTGAAAATTCGTGTAAATTGTTGTGTTTCGATCAATTTGAGCTTAAACAATGAAAAAAATGTGGAGTTTAATGAATTTGTTCCAAAGCTGAAGCTATGAAGAATATTTACTCTTTTTTTATCATTTAAATTTAAAATCTATGTAATGGTGGGTAGAAATGGCATTTCCGCTTATGTTATGGCTTGAATGATTTGATTTCCCTCGAGAAGATGAAAATGTCTTGATTCTGATGCTATTTTATGCTTGTTAGAATTATTGGTGGTGTTTGCATGATCAGGTGTGGTCTTTGGTGAGGAGATTTGATCAACCACAGGAGTATAAGCCATTTGTAAGCAGGTGCATTGTGCAGGGTGATGTTCGGATTGGAAGTGTTAGAGAGGTGAATGTCAAGTCTGGACTTCCAGCTACTACTAGCACTGAACGTTTGGAGCTATTAGATGACGACAAACATATTTTTGGTATGAAGATTGTTGGTGGAGATCATAGGCTTAAGGTGCATTTTTCTTTGTTCATTGAACTGCGTTGTTTAAGCATGAGCTGGGTTGTGTTTGATGAAGCAATTTTAAGAATTGAAAGTTTAGCGAATTCAAATAATTACATGTGTGTTGGTGGGAGCTAAATCTTAGATTAATCTGACAAGATTAGACTGGATGCATGATGTGGATAACATCGCATAAAACCATGCCTATATGGTTTCTGTGGCTGGTCTGCCTTGATGTTAATGTGGTTTTGCTAAAAATGTTATAATATGGTTTTTGGTGTTTGCAAATGCTGATGCAGTTTTGCTCTGAATTCTAGCGTCATGTTCTAAAGTTATCTGCCACGTTACAGAATATCTTGTAAAACTTGTGTCACAATTTGGCTGGATATATCTTGTTGAGTAATTTTTGTGTTAACTTACATGAAAGGTAGAATCAAATTTTACTGTACCATTGAGCCTCTGAGTTTGAATTCCAGGTTAAGATTTAACTGTATGAAAATTTGAATCGTCTGAAAAGTAATGTCATTATAAACACGATTACATACAATGCGACTGATCTACTGCCATTGATCGGTTTTAGAAACTCGGCTATTCAATATGTATGATTCACTAACAAGATCTTGCCCGGTGACAAGCTAATTACCAGATTTGAACGAGAATTTTCTTCCATTCACATTTCTAGAAGTCATATTTGATAGATTTATTTATATGATTTTAACGACTTTTTGGCCTTTTATCTTCGCATGCCATCCTAACATTTTGTTCTGTCGGCTAAACACGCTTCACTCTTCTTGTATGTCTATATTACAGAACTATTCGTCCATTGTTACTGTTCACCCAGAGGTCATTGATGGGCGACCAGGTACATTGGTGATCGAGTCATTTGTGGTGGACGTGCCTGATGGAAATACCGAGGATGAAACATGTTACTTTGTTGAGGCCCTGATCAAGTGCAACCTGAAGTCACTGGCTGATGTGTCAGAGCGTTTGGCTGTGCAAGTCTGGGCAGAATCCATTGACAGAATGTAAGTATGCGAGGCTGATACCTGGTGTAGAGAATGGAGGTAGAGATGTAAGGTTTTCGTTGTGAGAGTTTTGGCATCCAAGAGGTGAAGTCACTTTTCTTTTCTTTTTCGTTACACTATTGTTCAATCTCGTTGCACTATTTGGATTATCTTTTGTCTATAGTAGGGGGCAAGCTCATCTACTGCTAATACATAGGATTCCTAAACAAACCAACACGCCAGATTGTCTTTTGTTCTTGTTCAGTGCTTTAATAATGTGGTAGTATTCATATCTGATTTATACGCATGTACGATGACAATCAAACATTAGAATATTCGTTTTGTATTTGATCAACTACTTCTAGTCCTTTTTCTGGCTTGTTGGTTTGTGCATCTTGTATCACACTCATGGGTGAGTCTCCACCCAACCTAGTTACAGTTGTCGACCTGTTTATGTTAGGCATGACCATGGACTGCCCGAAGAAACCAGAATCAAGAATGACAAGCTCACATTTTGTTCTCATCCTGAGCGCAAGTGCAAAAACTCTCAGGTTTCAAGCTGTGAATTGAGCACGGTTAATCCTTGATAATGCCTCTTTTTGCTAGTGACCAAAGCATGATGATATGTTTCCACCAAATGATATGACTTTCGATAAGGTTTAAGCTTTCTTCTATTACTTCGATGTGGGATTGAAATTGTTGAAGCTCTTGAGATTGAATCTCGCCATACTACTAGACAGCTGCCGCAGAACTGATAGGGGTGGAAATAATGTCCTTCTTGGAAAATAGATGCCCCTCCTGTAAGACCAAATAATAATGATATGTTTGCTTGATTTTTAAAAGTATTTTTAAAAAAGTATAAAAAAATATTTTTATATTTTACTTGAAATTAGTTTTTATATATGTTTTTAAATTGTTTTTATATGTTAATATTAAAATTATTTTTTTAAAAATGTATTATTTTAATATGTTTTTTAATAAAAAAATATTTTAAGAAAACAACTCTTATATATACTCGAACAAGCCCAAGTGAAGTTTGAACTATGGGCCACCATTAGAAAAAATTTAAAATTCCTTCTTGTAATATTCCCTCTTGTTGAGCATATAAGAGCAACGTTTTGTTAAAAACACAACGAACAAGAAAAGGAGATAGCAGAGATTCAGCTTGTAGTTACACATAAATTGTTCAGGAATTTAGCTTAGGAATCAAAAGCAAGTTACAAATTTATGTCGTGTCCTCTAGTCGGCTGTGGATGAACACGGGATGGAGTTCCCTTTTTCTCCCAACCTTGAGTGGAGAGATGGTGAGTAGTTTTTTTTATGGATAGCTATTGTTTTGAATTAGGTATAGAATACATAGGTGGCCCGCGGTGGGTAAAGGTAAGATTCTAGTTATTGAATTTGATGAGTTTAATTAGTGCGGTTTATCTGATAATATAGTTAGAAAATAAAATATTGACAATAAATAAAGTAAGAAAATAAATAACAATTCAATGTAAAAAATAAATGTTTTTAAATATTGTGAAAATATACTTTTATAATATTTCTAAAATGTTTCAATGATTTTATATATTAGCAAAGTAGAAACTAAATAAAAATGAGATAATTTCATAGAAAAAAAATATATAAATCTCAATTCTTAGCAAATAAAATGAAGAATGATAATTAAGAACAAAAAATAAATTGATTTGAGTTTGTCTTAAACAAAATATAGATTAATTCTTAAAAATAAATCCTCTAAAAAATCAGTCATGATAATTCTTTATCATGTAACTTGTGTAAGAATCAAACCAAATATATATAAACCTGTCGCGTGACTAGTATAACTCCATGAAAAACAAGTTTAATAAAATTATAAAACTCAATTCTCAAATCAATCTAATATTGAAGGAAATTAAAATAATAATAATAAATTAAAAGCAATGAGAAAAAAAGGATGGACTTAAATTTGGTGAAATCAAATACCAGGGGATGAAATAGAAAAAAATTAATAAATGATTCAGGACCAAATACATGACAATCAAAATCAAATGACAATGGATGAGATTGATAAAAAAAAGAACTATTTCAATAAAAGGATTCAAGATCAAATACATTGAAATCAAAATAATGATGACCTAATCCAATTCAACTAACAAATAACTAGATTTTTATTTATTTATTTTCTTGCAACGACCAACATATTTTTTTTGGAAGGGAGAAAGGAAATAGGTAGGAAAGAAAAAAAATATTTATGGAGCTTAACCACCAATCCTACAATGGCATACGTCTCATCAACATGATGGAGTAGTAAGAAATATTGAATGTCATCCTATATGGCATAATTCAGAATTGTTTTGGTGTCATATGAGCAACATAGTAAGCGTGGACAACACCCACTAACTAGCATGTGTAAGATACATATTCTTTTATATATATATATATATATATATGTTAGAACTTTTAACACACGCGCACTAAGGGTATTTAAGTAATATTACTATATAAAATTGAAGTGCTCAGAATATCCCTCAACCTAAGCAAAAATGTTTTTCTACTTTTTTTCAAGAGTGAAATAATAATTACATTGTGTTACAAAAGATATAAAATTACTAACTAACTTAATCATTTCTTGTAATGAATAATAGATCTCTTGGATAAGACTATCTTACTCCTAAGTCCAAGTTAAATGAGTTTGCTCTCTAGAGATAAAATAATAATTTTATGATACGAATCTATAATTAAATGTAAATGTGCACACAATGAATTGCTAAGTTTTTTTTAATATTTTGTACAATATTCATTTTTTATAAAATAAATGATAGATAGTATGTTTGAGTGTTTTCTTTTTAATTTATCTTAAATAATAAAACTTACTTGGGAAATATATATTTAAATATACACATGTTATTTCATGTTATTTTGTTTAAAGAAATGATAACTTATCATCCTCTCGTGTGTTTTAAATAGATAAAGGACATGTCACATACCAAGACAAACAATATATCCATCCCCATGACTGTGGTTCTCGATCAAAACAACATTATTTTTCACTAAAAAAACAATTGTCGGGCCATTTTAACTAAAAATACCGTACTAAACTTTATAGCACCTCGATTATCAAATCAATAATACAGGCTAAAATACTCATAATGATCGCATGGTACCCATGGATACCTTGAACAATTATTTTGATTGTTAATACTACATAATGATAACAATTTTTTTAATATAAAAATTGAATTTTAAAATTTAAATTAAAAGAATCTAAATTTTATAAATCATGTGTTATTTGTAAAGATGAAGGATCTAAGTTATGTTTTTACACAAAATTTGAACACACCACCTATTTAAGTTGTGTTTATCATTTTAGTTTCTATTTTTTTCAATTCTATCCTTGCTTCAAAATCTTTTAATTTTTTTTAATAATACTAGTTGCAGTGTTTGTCAGTTACGTCACTATACTCGACTCCCATGAACTAAGAAAAAGGCTGAAATCTAATAAAGATTTACCGACAATTATATTTATTCTTAATAAACATATATATGCGCTATAATCGATTGATTTGGCTACACCAGCAGCTCCAAATTGTTCTTGAAAAAGCCCGAGTCCTTGGCTTGAAGGGTAGAAGAATCTTATTGGCTACAATATTTATAGATGGCCTGCCTGAAACGCAGAACATAAGCAACAAACATTTCGATCCCCCCCTTGACAAGACATAACCCTAGCTTTCTACATCTCTCTCGCGGGATGCAATATTATCTTTCATTAAACCCAACACAGAGCACTCATAATTTCCTTAAAAATTCTGCTTCAAAAACTTGCGAATCCCCTTCAACAGCCCCCACTTGTGCTCATGCTTCTCTTTTGTCGCCCCCTCCTCACCTTTCGCTTGGAGGTGGCTATGATGGCGCTTCTTGTATCCCCACTCCCTCTCCTCTCCATTTGCCACGCCATCAAAGAAAGAAATCCTGGCCTTCTTGACAGGAATCTGCCTCCCAGCGCCGCGTGTCGCCTTATCATCTAGTCCAAGTCCATGATCCTTCCAACCGGATACAATCATATCATTGCCGTAGAAACGTGGCTTCATCATCTTGTGCCCATGACGACATCGGTGGCGAGGACCTACCGGCAGCAAGGGACGTCGAGGGAAGAACTGACGGTTTATTGGACGGAAAGTCACAACTGTTAACGGTACCACAGTCTCAAACGATTCCGTTGTTGATGACCCTTGGCCCGTTTTTTCCTCGGTTTTTACACCCACTGGATGCTTTGCTGCGGTTTCGGGATTCTGGCTAGGGAGGAGGAGAACAGTTGTGGCTTTCGGCTCCGACTTTGGTAATTCGGGTAGAGCTACGTCTTCATCCCCTAGATCTAACTGAGTGCGAGAAAACGCGACGGTGCATACAAAGAGAAGAACGGCGACGGTAACGGTTAGTTTAACGGCCATTTTGAGATCGAAAGGTTATCAGGGGTTCTGATCAACTCGTGGAGGTTTATATAGAGGGAGGGAAAGCGGGGCGGATTGGGCAGTTGAGAAGGAGGGAAAGAAACTGGCAGCGGGCAAGACGGGATGCAAAGCACGTGATTGGTGGAAATAAAGGGTTAGCGTAATGATCGGGTTTTGTTTAATTGGTGGCAATTCCTTTCCAACAGTGGGTGCTTATATTTAGGTAAGAAAAATAATATTATTATAATTTAGAAAATGGTTAGAGCCAATAACTAGGAGAGACTTGCGTGTAGGAGAAATTTCTAGTGTGTGTTGACTATGGTGTGCTAATGTGGGTCTTTTCTTTTGGTCAATTACGTTTGTCACACGTAAAGTTAGTGTCTCCAATATTATATTATTAGTTTGAAGTTGTTTTGAAAAATATTTTTTATTTAAAAATATATTAAAATAATATTTTTTATTTTTAAAAATTTATTTTTGATATTAGTACAATAAAATAATATTAAAATAAATAAAAAACAAATTCAAAATTCAAAAGTTTTCAAAATAACTTTTGAAATACAATATCAAACAAGTCTCACTGAGGTTTGTGTTGCATTTCCAACTATATTTTAATTTTTTTAATATTAAATTATTTATTTATTATTTTAATGTGTTAATGTTAAAAATAAAAAAAACTAAAAAGAATTGTTTTGATGGATTTTAAAGAAAAGAATACTTTTAAAAAACACCAAACACTACCCTACCAACTATTTTTTTAACTATTTAAAGTGTGTTTAAAAACTATAGGTTTTAAAAAAATATTTTTATTTGTGGATATTAAAAAAATAAGTTTAATAAATACATGTTTGGTTTAAATCATTACAAGTTGAATTTTTACATGCAAAATAAATAAAAAGAAGTCATCGTAAAATTAGGTTATTTTAACTTTTAAAAAACCCAAAGCTTTTAATGTAATTAGATGCGGGATCTAGCGCAAAAGACAAAAACTATATCACCAACCAAACAATTTCTTCTTGTAAAACTTGCCTTTTTTACACTAGTGTGTCTGTTTTTCGTGTAAAAAAAATAAAATCTATTTTTTGTAACAAAATAAAAAACCTACCCCATCAACTTTAGCTACCAAACTAACTTGAGGAAAGGATCAAGTATTGAACATGTCTGTAAATTCAATATATGTAAATCCACATCAAAATAGATAGAAAAAAAAACATAAATATGTTTAGTTTAACGGTTGCATATAAAGTGAAGTAATGATTGAATTAAAAAAATTGTAGTTTTCTCATTTAGTTGGATGAACTGGGCCGAGCAAGGAAAATGAAAGTTGGATATGCAGGATCAGGTTTAAGCCATCCACAGAAGTGTTGGAAAGCCCAATTAATGGGCTTTTAGCATGTCCCGATATGCCTCGTGGTTTCATTCATCTCCCAATCTCGTAATGCAAGTTTTCGTTTTAATTGCCACCCCATGATGGATTCAGTGATAGAATCCATGAATCTGGCTGCACTGCACTGCATACACGTATAGACGAGACAGATTCCCCGAAGCCATGATAGCCAATCAAAATATAATTTTCTCCTCAAAGCCGGTTTAACCATCCGAATTCTTTGAAGAATTTTCCATGGAGATTCAATTTTTCGACTTCAACGTAGACCCGATAGGATAACAAAACCCGATATTCGATAGTTTTGATAAAAAATAACCGATATTGTCAAACTGGTCGAAAGATTAACCAGCTTAAAACCGAAGAGCACAGCCTATAATCCGACACAAACCTCTCAAAGTCTCAAAAGAATGCTATCAAGAGCCTTTACCAAGCCCTAAACATGGAGATAATGATACCAAATCACATACTGTCAATCCTTGAATCTGAAGATTGCTTAGTAGGGTTCATAAATGACCTGCCTTTGTTTTTTGTTAGAGAAAGTGTGTTCTGATGGTGATGTGGGAGAGAGCCCTTTATAAATGACTGAAAAAAATGGTTTTGTTAAAGGCAAAGTTTATGCATTGAAGAGGTTTAGGGCACTAAGTGAAAACCAATATATATATAATGACACTTGATGCTATATAAAATAAATGTTTTTTTTTTCTGAATTAATTATATATGAAATCTCCAGTTATTCAATTATTGGACCTGGCCTAATGAATAAAAAACAGGGGGAATTGCACCCATCAAATTATATATAATATGTTTATCCTTCAATATGACTGGTTCGTTTAGAATAATCTGCCGTTCCCAATTTCTGCTTGAATAGAGAAATATTTGTGAACCGAATCTTTGTATTTTTTTTCTTTTTCTTGTGTCCTAGGTGTTGATTAAGGAAGGGTGGAAGGGAATGCGGTCAGACTGTCTTGGAATGGAATCAAGGGCTAAGAATAGCCCTTGACATTGCACGAGCAATAGCAATTACCCTCCATCTGAAAAGAGCATGCTGATGAATGTGCATGGCAGCATGGAATTATCCGATGTCATGATAACTGCTCACTTCACCGCCCAGTTGTCGGATTACGGCTTCACCCAACTGGATGAAGAACTGGAGGAAGTTTCCAATACTTGACCACACGAAAGCCGCTTCCGTTGCCAGAAAGTCCCCACACCGGCAAATTGAGTAAGAAAAGTGATGTTCTCAATTTTGGGATGGTTTTGTTGGCCATTCTTGGAGCGCCAAGAGTTAAAAGTATGTATAAACACACACGCACACACAACATCAAATTAACACTCTACATAGATTCATCCGCTCTATAATGTTAAGTGTTTCAATCAATCTGAATGAGAAAGGGTAATTGTAAGTATCAGAAGAAACTTGGTCTAAGGGAATGGCTGAAGGATCAGAATTTTCCGAGTCATTAGCCCAATTCATTGTTTGCGTTTATAATGTGGATCTAAATTCTAAGCTAAAACAATATTTATTTTCAGTTCAATCCATGTTTTTTGTATTTGCTTTTTGATTTGTTATCACGGTATCATGATTAACTTGCTGTTTTGGCAGGCACACTAGAATTGATTTATACAATTCCCTCCTCTCTTTTTTAATCTTCTACCAAAAGCACTTAATCAGATTGAAATCTATGTTTATTGTTTTTTTTCCTTCTGCTAAAAGTGTTTTTTTTTTTTTTTTTTTTTTTTTTATCATGATCACTATTATTATTTTTTAGTTTGATCCATCCAATGTCTTTAATTGTATATTTGTTTTTGTCACAAGCTTTATCGATATAGTTGAATATATGACCCAAATCACGACTTTTTCTTACACACTTGTAGCATCTTGATATTCTTGCAGCGTAACGCTGGCTATGATACTAGCTAGCCATTCCTAAGCAACAACAATGATTTGGACACGATCCATTCAAACTCCATGCATGTTTTAAAGGTTTGATGACCCGCCGCATCTTATAGTGGGATTTGTATAAAGAGCACCATTAGAGAATGAGATCGCTCATGTGGGGAAGTTAAGAGCACTACGTGAATATTTACTCTTAAAAATGTTGGTTTCAAAGGGACAAGATCCATTCAAACTCTATTGGAACATAGGTCAAGGGAGGTTCATCATGATGTTTAAGAACAATTCTTTTGTGTTTTTGGTGAGAAACATAGTAGGAGTGTTAAACATTGTGTTTCAGACGTGTTTTTGAAAATTTTTAATTTTTTTAATTTTAATTTTTAACTTTAAATTAAAGTTTTTAGTGATTTTTAGATCATTTTGATGCGATGATGTCAAAAATAATTTTTAAAAATAAAAAAAATATCATTTGATGTATTTTTCAATAAAAAAATAATTTAAAAAACAACCACAACCACAACCACAACCCAAAATAGTCAAGACCCTTAAATCTTATGGTAAGTGTCATCATAATCGATGGTCGTAAATGGCCATCAAACAGTTAAGTGAAAGCTCATCTCTTCTACTTTTCTTTCAACTCCCCCTCCCCCTTCTACAGGAGATAGAACGAAATGTTCCTACTAAAGCCAGCAACAAAGTTATCCAAATTACTTTTTACAACGATTTCTTACCACTTAACTTCGTGGTACTGAACTTTTGTTCCATATATAACTGGTAAAAGCAATAGCTGGAATGGTAAATGCAAATTTATACAACTCGGTATAATGGCGCTATGAATTTATACAACGATAGTGGAGTTTTCATGCAGTCATTTATAGCAAACACTCAGAAAACTCAGCACAGCAAAACACCATGAGTGCAGTTTCTGATCAATCTTTATCCTCATTGTACGTACAGAATGACATGTCAATCTCATGTGGTTCTTGTAATTGCATGCTTTGCATTTCTGCACTGTTCAAAACCGACCAGTCAGCTTCAAGATTTCATTCCTACAGTACGCTTGGGAAAATAAATAAATAATCTGTGCTGTATCTCATCTTCAAATAAAGAGCTAAGACGGGGATCGGTTATTGACCGCTAGATCAATCTTTTTTGCTCCTAAATATAAAAAAGATGGATAAATTGAATGGTCATATGGTTAACTTTATCGGTATCAGTATCAAAATTACTTCTTCTGTTGAATTTTTGTGAATTGCTGACACCCTCGGTGCCGATTGCCCAATGGTAGTTCTTCTTAGTCAACCAGATAATTGAAAGGTTCGGGCTTGTCCTGAAATTCCATCATTTGCCATGAACACTACAATTTGGAAGGCACACATGCATCCTCTCCATACATTATCTCTCTGATGCATACACAGTTGCTACATATGTGGTGCGTGCTTAAATGCTTGCCGGTACTGGCTAATAAACTCATTAAATATTACATTGGACATGACAAGGAGCATGTTATTAATTAAATTATTGAAGCGTGGATTGACTTGTCTTCCACAAGCAATTCTTAAATATTTTTCTCACCGAGCTTCGAATTCATCACCCAAGAGTCAATTGTACACCCGAAACATTTTTCATAATATTTCTCAATTGAATCATTATGTTAAATATAGTCAATAGATTCATTAAGTATTCACGTGCGCATCTCATGATCCCCTATTAGAGAAGGAAATTAAAGGGGGGATTTTTATTAATTCTTTAACAGGACAAGTCATGTAGTTGAAGTGACATCATAGGATAAATATATGTGAGCAAACCGTTGAATTCCATCTATTGATTTGATGGAGATCACGTAGTTGATTAACAATTTCATTAACAGTGTTTAACACAATGACGATCCAATTGTGAAATAAAAATTCATTGATTTTGAAATTAATGAATAAATAAAAATAAATACTTTGGGTGTCCAGTTGACAATACCCCAGATGATAAGTTTAGAGTTTGTCCTCTTCTTTATTATTTTTTATTTTTTTGTTACTGCTACCGAGGTGGGAACTTCAAATGTGAATCAAATGATGGTGCTTCCACAGTCAAAATGTTAATTAAGCATTTGCATTATCTAGCACCAGTGTAGGTAGGGGCACGTTAGAAATTCAGATTTTCAAATCTTATTGAATCATTCAACTTTAATAAAATAATAACAAGAGAAAGTTACTGGTGGATAAAAAGACTACCATTATATCCTTCTTTAGAGAAATATTTTCTCTTGAGAATGAGAAATAGACGAACCTCTCTTTTGACTCCAAAGTAGACTGCAACTCTTTATAAAGGCTACCATATACGGAGCTGAAAGGCATTATAGGATAAAAGAAAGCAGAGGCAATGGGGAGTGCAAAAAGCGAGAGATACTTTGTTTTCATGAACTATGATCCTGAATACGAGCGCCTTCGAGCTGATCGGTCAGTTGATCTAAATCTCTAGTCATTACTTGGAAAATGTTAACGTTTTCAATTAAGATATTTTTATTTCTGTGATTATACGTACATTGTATTGTTCTTTGGATCTCTGGCTAGCTAGCAAAGATCGATCCTTTTCCTGTCTGTGTATAGCAGGACAAAGAGAGGAGCTTACGAGCTCGATATGTATCTGAGCAGGAAGCATGATGAGTTATTGGCAAACACCCTTGAGCATGGCCGCTACAAGAAGACAATATCTTTGGTCATTGTTGATGGCTTTGCAGTGGAAATCACTGAAGATCAGGTGATCACCATTTCTGCAACATGCATTTTGCTTCATGATCAGTATTTGTCCAAGACACCTTATTTTTTCATTTCCTTTCTTGTTCATAACAGGCCAGCGCGCTTAGATCTGCTGGTGGGGTGAGAGTTGTGGAGAAGAATCAAGAGCTTCCCAATTAATTATCAAGAAGATATAATCCAGGGCATCCACTTTGCAGTAAATTTGGTGTAGCCTGAGTTTCTATATATAAACTCATCTGTATACATGGAGATTGGGATTACTTATCTCGGAAAAAACCATACATATAATAATGCTGGTGAATACCAGGGAGATAAATATGTTCAGCGCTGCCATTTTGGTTCCTGTTTTCTCATTACTTAGACGGGGGACACCTCCATTGATGATGATGGCTGGACAGCCTATGTATAATTATTGTATTAGGTTTTGTAAGATTAAAATGAATGCTGGAAAAGCTTCTTCTAAGTACTAATAATTAGAACTTTAGAGCTAATTTCGACGGATCATTGATCTGGGTTTCACGTCCCTTCAATTTATCTGTGTTCCACTGCAACATACAAACAAATTCTGAGTGACGTAATGGTAGACAGGCTCCTACAATGCATGCTGGATGTGATTTGACAGTTTATACAATTCAAATGTAAGGTAGCCAGTTAAGCTTATAAAGGAAAAGCACGAATACTTTAAAGTCGTTCCACCTTTCGACCGAGCTCGAGGAAAAAAACCAGCTGACCCATCAGCCATGTGATGCTGCTGCTGCTGCTTTCACATGTTTGGTAAATTTGCTTTGGCATTGCAGGCTTCAATTTTTTACTCCAGTTCTTTACTTCTTTAATGGCCAGTGTCCCCCAATCATCCTGGGCTTCAAAGTCTCGAGTGGTCTAGATGAGGTTCATTGGGCAGCAAAAACAACTTTAATATAAAACTAGCATGGCTTCCAAGATTCAAATTAGATTGTCAAACCGGGTTGGGATTGATTTAATCAAGTCTAGTCAACTAATAACTCCATCGTTTAAAAAGGAAAAACCCTTAAATAACTGTTTTGAGTTGACATAAACGACTGATAAAAAATATACCAGTATTGATCTGGTGCAATGAATCAAGATAATGTGATTGATATGTCCAATGAATTCATAACATGAAATCTTATTTTAAAATTTGTGCCCCTAATAATCACACAATTTAATGGACGCCCAAGGTAAAGCTTGTAAATTACAGATAAGGTAGGGGCATGCATCTTGCACGGACCACTTTGGACTTTGGAGGCTTTCGTGCGTGCGAGGATTGTTCCTTACCACAGATTTCCAAGGCTAGTAGAAATTCCATCTCCCACGGAAGTACGCTGGCTTCATTGATTGAATGTCTTTTGCCGACAACTTGTAGGCAACCAGCAGAAGCTGCGGAATCAAAACTCTTAGGCCGGTGTTTTGCCGTACCATCAATTTATTAATTCTTTTTTTTTTAAATATTGAAATGTAGTTGAGAGCAACATATAAAATTATACATAATATTTGTGTAATAACACTAATAAAAACATGGGATATAACTGTAAATATGTGTACAAGATTATATGATTGAAATTACTTGATAAAAAAATGGAGAGAATTATAAAAAATATTAAAAAAATATTTTAATTTTCTAAACTTCTAACTCGATTCATTGGACTTGAAATATGTAAAAAAAAAAAAAATCCTAACAGAGATCTATTTCTGTGTAACTTCTAAGGATAAAAAACAAATAAATAAAAATTAATGACCAAAGAACATAATAAATAAATAAAAATCAAGGATCTAAAAGAAAACAATTTAATTATACAGTGATGTGAATAAAAAAAATGAGAGTGAGTGAATATTTTTTGTTATATAAAATTACATAATTATTTTATTTTATTAGATCACATATCTTTTAATTTATTTTATAATTATAATGAAAGACTTGGTGAGAAAAAATATTGTTTCATGGGATATGAAATTTAACCTCAAAGGAGATTACCCAAAAGAGGATGAGCATTGAGCTCAAACCAAACAATATGTAGCTCAATAAGGCCGAAAACAAGGCCCACTTCCTTGTACGTGCCACCCGCACGACCACCAAATGGCGCGAAGTTGTGCTTGCAGCGCTGCTGTTTCACCACCAACTTGCGTGAAGTAAATCAAGTTTCGGTGAATGATTCTGATTTTTAGGGTTTCGAAAAGGGGAAAGATTTTTGAACCTTGAATCGTAATCTCTTGAACACAAATTTATGGATTCTTCACCTCCAACAAAGAGAAGGCGCAAGACCAAGAGTGAAGGCACAAATGAGAACGACAAGTCGTCGACCTCGCCGGTGGTTGTCTTTGCTCATGGCGCTGGTGCTCCGTCCTCTTCAGATTGGATGCTCAGGTTGTTCTCTCTCCCATTTTCACTGAAAATGTTCAAGTTCGGAATAATTGTTTTTGAATTCTTAAACATTAATTAAATGCAGATGGAAGGATATGTTAAAGAATGCTTTGAATGCTGTTGAAGTTGTCACATTTGACTATCCCTGTAAGCTAATTACTATTAGTAAAATTTATGGTCTTGGATTTACGGATTACGAGCTCACTTGCCAATGTCATTTAAAATATTGGGGTTTTTGCTTTTTTAAAGATATTGCTGGTGGGAAAAAAAAGGCTCCTCCAAAAGCAGAGAAATTGGTGGAGTTTCATAAAGATATCGTGAAAAAGACTACTGATAACTACCCTGGTCATCCTCTTATCTTGGCTGGAAAATCCATGGGTTCAAGGTATAAATTTATGGGGGTTTGAAAGTGTAGATACGCCATGTAAGTGATCTAGGAGTGTATTCTACATTGCATTTCCATGGTGTAGTATTTTGTTGTTTTTATACCTGAACGTTTTGTCATTGATGTATGCAAGAGGTCAAATAACAATGTTATGTTGTGAATGTGTTTTGGTTTTTTTTTTTGACGAGGTTGCCATCATATAGTAACAAGGGACCCGCAAAACTAGAATTTTTAGATTATATCAAATGCTTGTTTCTATGAGCTTTACTGATTTGAAACTAAACCTGTATATATACATAATATTTTGGGATGCTGTAGAGTGAGCTGCATGGTTGCTGCCGAGGTTGACATAGATGTTTCAGCAGTCATTTGCTTGGGATATCCACTTAAGGTTTATCACTTTCCATTCTTTCCAGTTTTTTTCTTAGTTGGCAAATTGTCTAAGAAATGTTGATTTCATTCCATTTCAAATATGCTTAATAAGCTCATTTCTAATATGCTTGTCTCTTGCTTGTTTCCTTTTGTGTACTGCGATGATAGAGGTGGGCTGTTTGTTTTTATTTATTATTATTATTATTGGGGCCAATTTTTTTTTTCAATTGTCTGTGATTCTCTGGTTCTGAAAAGCATTCTTTTTTTTTTTCTTCATTTAGTTGAAAACACAATTCTCATGGACATCATCCCTGCTATTACAAATGTAGAACCCATTAAACAAGGTTTATTAAATTTAATTTACTAATGTTTCAGGCCATGAATGGAGCTGTGCGGGATGAGACTCTGTTGCAACTTACTATCCCTGTCATGTTTGTACAGGTACCTCTTTTGAATTGTATAACTCTTAAAATAAGTTTGAAACAACTGAGGTAATTGTAATTGTGCATGCCTTTGATTACCTCCATCTATTTATCGCTCTATGAGTTTGAATCAACTGATGGTAATTTTAGTTATTAAAACTTGCATCTCAATCTGGTTGTTTTTTGGTGAACTTTTTATGTATGGTTGTTTTTTCACAGTTTTGTCATACTGCATAAAACTCCCAGCTTGATTCTAAGTCACTTCTGTTTGGTTTTCTTAACTCTATTTGTTCTCTACTTGTGTGTGTGTGAAGGGTAGCAAAGATGGGCTTTGCCCCCTTGAAAAGCTGGAAGCTGTTTGCAAGAAGATGAAGATTCACAATGAGGTGTACGTAATTAATGGTGGTGACCACTCTTTTAAGATTGGCAAAAAACATTTGCAAATAGAGGGTTCAACCCAAGATCAAGCTGAAGATCTTGCTGTTGAGGGTGTTTCATCATTTGTCTCTAGATGTCTTAAAGGAAAGTGACCCTTTTACTGTATTGGGGATTTAGCCAAATTTCATGTTTTATCTTCTTTTTTTTACCCTCTTTTGCCTGCATATCATCCTACCAGGATGGCTGGAATCATGTCTGTAGTTTCTTACTTCCTGTCTTTTATCAAGCTAACTACTTTTAAAGTTCCAAGTGTTCTGTGAACAATGCCATGTTAACCTGGAATTTCCTTTTGGTTTAGTGGTGAGTGCAGCACATTCTTCATCACTGAATAATGCGAGTGATTACCTGCCTGTATATATACGTGGTCAAAATGGAGCTGATGTTTTAGGTCCTTGATTATGGAAATTCTATATGGTTCGGTAAGGATCTAAATTTCTGAATATGACTCTGGAAATTTTAAATTTCCAGTTATAAGTTAGATTGCTTTGAGTAGGATTCTTAAGTTTTATTTTGGCTGTTGCTAGTTAATTTTTGCCTTTATGATTTGGCAATATGGCTCGCTATAGCAGAGATCTATCTTCCTGCAAGTTTCACTTCTGGAATGAAATCATTCTCTTGATCCCTAGCTCCGTGTATTGAGATCTAGAAGCTTGTGTCTGTAGATAAATGTGTAGCTGAAGATTGCACCCACTTTTATGATTAGAATTAAAAACCAAACGAACACAAACATAAGTCATATATAGGACACACATGCTAGTAAAGCTACATGTCTTCTCTAGTCAATGGTCAAGTATGCTGGTCTTATTTTGTATCATTTTTTTCCCATTTATATCGTGGGTTATTACTGTGATGACCGAAATTTTATCCAACATGATTTCTGAATGCTCCTCCTGCATCCGCATGAATTGAACAGGAGAAAACATCAACGATATTAGTAGTTTTAGATTCTAAGACACTGTTATTCTGAAATGCAAGAAATGCATTGTAAGCCACCACCACCACTTTCACTGCTGCTGTCACGCTTCATCTACTTCTTCTTGTCCCCGCTCTTTTCTTTCTTCTTATCATCGCCCTTCTCCTTTTTCTGCTTCTCCTTCTTGTCTTTCTTCTCCTTTTTTCCGTTCTTTTCTTTCTTATCCTTGTTTTCCTTCTTGTCCTTAATTTTCTTCTTTTCCTGGCTAATCACAGCAACAGGTGCAGGGTTCTTGGTCTGGTCGACCTGATCCTGGCTGTGGGGGCCATTGGTTTGGCAACAGCATTGAGTTTCAGAAACGGCCTTCTCATGGGAAAGGGTTTGCTCTTTTTGGACACCGATCATTCTTTCTTGTTCTTGGTCGCATGCCTTCTCATCTGGTTTGATGCACTGCATGGAGGCCATGGTGATCGAGGCTAAATGGGATTCTATTGAGTATTCTCTCTTCTTGGTTGTTGCATGTTACTTGAAGCCATCACAGAAACGTATAAATAGGCGCGGGGCAAGTGGGATTCCTTCTGATTATATATCACCCTTTGAATCTGCTTTTTTACATGATGGACCGATAGCATCCCCATTATGAGAGAGAGAGAGAGAGAGAGAGTGCTTGAGAAGGGAATAGGTGCTCCCATAAATGTTGATGGGAAACAAATTTTGGAATCAAATTTGTGTCGTGAACTCTTTCGAGCCCTTCAGGGTGAGAGAGAGAGAGAGAGGATATAGTTTGTGCTTGAGGATATAGTCTGAGCTATTTTCCAGTCCTCCAGAGAATCCGAACATACATAAAAAAGGATTGAAGATAGTTTAAAGTAGATGTAGTTGTGTGGCTTTCTTGTGTGATTGGTAGTCTGATTACACTTCTATCAGATGCATAAAAAACTTTGCCGAGCTTTGGTGTATTTGTTTTTTGACAAGATGAAAGTTCCAAATCAGTCATTGTAAAATTAACAATGCTGGGTTTTTGTGGCAAAAGTGGATTCTATTTTAGTGTGTTTTTTTTTCTTCCTGTGAATTGAATCTTGATTGTGAGGTGTATTAAAATTTGCCAGGTAGTTCAATGCCTCCTGTTATGCAAATCAGACTACCAACCATATATGGGAGCTTCTATTCCCGGACGGACTTCTTATTTTGGCGCGGGGGCTAATCCTCCCAGACTCTGACTACACACATATAAATTTGTGTAAAATTCACTGTAAATAAAATAATTAAAATGATACAAAAAACAACTCTAATTAATCCGTTAAGTATTATTCCTATATCGTAAGGTTGAAATAACAAAATAAAAAATAATCATGAAGTATAATTTTCAATCAAGTCATTAAATTATGAAGTGATATTTTTTTTAGTGAACTACCCATCAAACTTAGTTAACCCACCCAACTGACTATATGTATCATAAAAATATGATAGCTAAAAAATATATGATATTAAATAATAAAATTAATATCTGAAAAAAAATTCAAACATGAGAAAAGAAAAAAATAAAAAAAATAGTACTGTTCAAATAAATAGTGATACGTGGGCAGAAATATAGTAAAACCCCTCTTTTTTAGTTTATAGTAAATATTATTTTCATGGCAAAATTTTATAAACCAAGATCAAGTATTTTTTTTTATAAAAAAAATGGTTTTTACTTGTGCCTACAATTTTGAAATAGTGTACCGACCATATTTTTATCATAAACTCTTATATAATAGAATCCTAGATAGTGACGTGGAGAGGAAACTCATGTGCTGCATGAATCATCACCTAAACATTTAACTTGAAAGTTAATTTTGAAGACAATATATACAGCGAGTAAGTTCTAGAACTTTGAATCTCCGTACCAAAAGCGTAACGAGGTCGAAAATTCTTGGTCCACACTTCCCTCAAGCTTGAACTTTGACGCTCTAGTTTCTAACTTTTTAGTTTTTTCTGCATTTCAATCATCTCCTAAAGAGGCCCTTTTCTTTGAAGTGTTTGAAGAGTAGAATTGGTCAGCACTTGGACCTCCACGTACTCTCTCTCTCTCTCTCCCCTATTTTCTCATATGACCAGAGACTAGTCTAAGCTGAAAAACTCGTTTTCTTGGTCAAACTTCCAACTTTCTACCTTCCCATATATTTACCAGCTCTCTTCCCTTCAGGTTTTCTCATCCTCCTTTTAAATTCCAAACCTTATCTTTTCTCTTTAAATACAAAACCCCACTTCCTTTGCTTCCTCAGCTAAAGTTTCAGCTTACAAATACATATAAGAAATTCTGGCTCTGGCAATTCCTATGCTATCAGCTTATAACTCTTTACTATTTTGGTCATTCAAAACTTTTTGGCTCCTACTTTTCCAGCGAAGTGGAAATTTCTTGCTTCTAAGTAGCCAAGGGTAGAGAATGTGCTAATGTTGCTGGACATGAAGTTCTAGCATCTTAAAGGTGGCAAGAACCATAGCTGTATTGCTTGCTGTAGCTTTTAAGGGAGGAGTACAAAAAAATGGAGAATGGTTGGAGCTTGGAGAAAAAGACATTGATCACTGAGATAATCCAGGGGATGGAGCTGGCAAAACAGTTGAGGGCTCATTTGAATGCCACATCATCAGTTGAAACTAGGGACATGTTAGCACAGAGCATCCTATCTTCGTACGAGAAGGCTCTCTTGATTCTCAACAGGGGTGGATCAACGGGACAGCCACAGAACGCTGGAATCTCTGCTGGTGTTCCGGAGTCCCCCATATCCATTAACGGAAGCCCTGGAAGTGATGGTTTTGACGGGAGTGTTAAGGATAATCAGGGCTATAACGAGGCCTCGAAGAAGAGGTGAATGCGTGGTCTACCTCTATAACTCTTGCATGTTGCTGACGATTATGTCAGCTTCAGTAGTACTAATGTTTCTTGTAAAATGTTTTCTGATTTCGATTGCAGAAAGACCACTCCCAGATGCGCAGATCAGGTTAGAGTTAGCACTGAAAATGGTCTGGAGGGGCAATATGATGATGGCTATAGCTGGAGAAAATACGGGCAGAAAGATATTCTAGGAACAAAATATCCGAGGTGACAAGTCCTTCCTCTTGTCTGTCTTGAACGTCACAGATGTATCCCATTTATGACTTGCTACTTTTCCATTTCTTCTTAAAAAATATAAAAAGGTAAAAATAATGTTTAATTTAACACAATTAAATAAATAAATACTGCAAGGCGACTGGATATAAATAAAGATTGAACTTCTGTCACAAATTGTCTACTTCATATGAAAAAAGTTAAGTTCCACATAATAAAATAACCTTTGAAATTATTATTTTTTATTTTTTTCATGACTGAAAGCTCATGTATAACAGCTTGAAACTGATAAGAGATTGTGTTACATGTGCAGAAGCTATTACAGGTGCACCCACAGAAATAGTCAAAACTGCTGGGCTACAAAGCAAGTGCAGAGATCAGATGAAGATCCCACCGTTTTCGAGATCAAATACCGAGGAGCGCACAATTGTGCTCATGGAAACCAATCAATCCCATCACCAGAAGAACAAGAAAAGAAACAAAAGAATACCAATAACAACAGTCAACAGCAGCAATCACAGCGAGCCCTCTTTGACTTCCACAACAGTGCAGGGGCGAATACAGAGAACTTGGACACTAAAGAAGAGATGGTTTCTCCCTTCTCTTTTCCTTCTACATATGGATGCACAGAGAGTGTGGGTCCATTTATATCTCCAGCCACACCCGAACCAACTCACCACTCAGTTTCACCATTCCAGATGAACAATTTTGCAGGAGTTCAAAATTTGCAGCGTTTGGAATCGGATTTCACAGAGATAATTTCAGCCAACACATCAGCCACCAATTCTTCAGTTGTGGACCTGGGTTTCTCACTTGATCAAGTTGAACTGAGTCCCGACTTTCCATTTGACTCACCAGGATTTTTCTCATAATGTCATCTAGACACTGGAAATAAGAAATGAAAAGTTGCTGCATTTGCGTGCAAATTCAACACACTGGCTGGCTGTGCTTGTAGAACCTAGCTTGTATTATAAATGAGGTGAGGATGCATGCAAAATAGGATTAGCTATGGCAGCATTGCAAAATTTTGGAGTTTCCTACAAATTACATCTGTAAGTGTATTGCTATTAAATATCAACTTCCATTAACTTAACATAAGTTGACAACCTCTGCACACAATTCAGCAGCAGATGAGAGGCAAACGGCATGTTAATTTCTAAGACATAAAAAGAAAATTTTAAAGAGAGTACAGGAAAATGGATACATCACTCTTGCTGCACATGATCTTTTACATCTTAGGATATCACACATACTGATGAAGATTCTAAAGACAATAACAACAGATCAAGATCGTGGCCTTAAAAGTATACGATTTACTAAATGCTAAGATGGATATTTGCCATTCCTTATAAGAGCTTTTAAAATGAGCCGGCTGGAATTGAAGGCTTAATGCATAGGAACACTTGGCGGAGCAGAAGCGACATGAACTGCAGAAAGTATAGAGTATTCTCTGCAAAAAGAGAAAGGGCACTAAGCCCTGTTTTCCAAGTAAAGAAGGAGATGTTGTGCTTGAATAAACTAACTGAACTTATGTAACGTACCTAGACGGAAGACTTCTCCTGTTCGATTGAGGAAACAGGACCCGATGAACTATTTTTGGGATCACTTGCATTCATAAGAGATTGTCTTAGCCCCAATCCACATTAAATAAGGTAATACCATAATGCACCTTTGCTCCCTCAACCATACAACCATCAAGTGCCAATAGAAGGAAAAGACATAGGCATGAGGAATAAAGCTGATGAATGTTCAAGTAAAATCCTATTTAATGGGAGAAGTTACCATAGATTCCATTTGGGACGGCTCAGCAGAAGTGAAGCCATCAATGTACAATTATGAAGAAAGATATGTATGTTACAATGAGCTGTTGACAACATTAAACATGCCAAACAAATAGAGAGCAAGAAATATTAAGTTAACCAAGACAAATTTCAGTCAGAAGGAAGTGTGTTAAACTATCTAGAGAGAAAAGAGAGAGCACCGGTGAGAAAGAAAGAGAGGAGAGAGCTTGAGCAGTCTGCCTTCATCTTCTGATTTCCAGTTTGTTCATCTTTTAATCGGGTTGAGATTTTACCATAAGATTTCAGACACATTGCTTTATATTCTAGACGGTTCCTGAGCCTACAACTGAACAATATGGTGCCGGTGCTGTTAAGATTCTAGAGCCAAGAAGATAGAAAATACTCATTAGAATCCCATTTAGCCTCGATCACCATGGCCTCAATGCAATGCATCAAACCGGATGAGAAGGCATGCGACCACGAACAAGAACGAATGATCCATGTCCAAACAGAGCAAAGCCTTTCCCGTGAGATTCTGTAACTCAATGCAACTGCCAGACCAATGGTCCCAAGCTCATGACTACCAGAAAAAGAACCACATGCCTGCTGCCATGCCTTTCCATGAATGAAACAATGAAGGACAGGAAGCAAAACAAGGACAGGAAAGAAAAGAGCGGGGATAAGAAGAATCATGACAGCAGCAGTAGTGTTCTTGGTGGCTTACGATGCTTTTCTTGCATTTCAGAATAACAGCGTCTAAGAATCTAAAACTGTTAATATCACTGATATTTTCAGCTATCTGAAACCTTTTTGATCAACTCCGATGAATCACATTTGATTCCTCTAATCTATGGTTCTTTATTGAATCTAAAATGAAAACTTAGGCATTACTATTCGTAAAATCAAGATAGAAAATATGGAATGCCTCTAATCTCTTAGTTTCCCCCCTTCAAAACTATGTCATAAGAGGGTGGGCAAGCTTGTATTAACTTGAAAATGTCAGATGGAGTACTGAGTCCTCTAGTAACTTTCAGTGAGCAATTTTCACCGATTAGTTGATGATAATGAGGAAATAACATGTTAATTCTAAGATGAAACAAAAGAAATATTTTACAAAAAAAGGTGCGCATTTTCATTTTATGGGATGATTTTTTAATGGATGCTACTGCTAATCAGCTGATATCTCAACTAGCATCCACATTTTGTGTCCTCTAAAAAGACCCGGGGTTGAAACCTTTTCTAAGAAAAAAAGAAAAAGAAAAGAAGAACAAAGGAGATACAACAACAAGCCCTCCACGATATGAATTGCTTGTATTGCTGTCCATCATACATTTTATCTCATTGACACTTTAATAAATAATTCTTGCTATTTTTTTACCCTCTCATACCATGTAATTAATCTATGTACATGCATTCCATACCAATCAGTAGTCATTGATTGAAGAATTAAATGCCCAAAATACTATCTTAAATATAGCCTTATTGCCATCAACCAGTTCATAATCCCAAGTGATAGTTGTTTCTGGATTTAACTACAACTATGTCTCAGTTATCCCATGAGGTCATTGCAAAATAAAAGAGTTCTGACATAGATGTGATCCTTTCAATTTTTATATTTTACACGAATTGAATCTTTGACGATACCTCCCATGCAAATATTGTTGAAATCTAAAGTTGATTCCAGAACTGCACAAGAGAACCGGTCGACCGATTGCGAGAAAGAAATTAACCGGTCGACCGCTTGCAACCGGTCGACCGCTTGCAAAGAGAAGATTAACCGGTCGACCGCTTGGCCCTGTCTGCGACAAACTGACGCAGGATAAATGAAGAATTGAAGGTTGAAGGTTATTGTTTTAGTAATCCTTTTGTATTTAGGATGATTATAAATCCTTTAGAGTTTAGGAATTGTGTCTGTCAAATCAGTTATAAGGAAATCTTGTAAATAACTGATTTTAGAAAATATTACCGTTGAAAGTTGTTGGTTAGGTAATTTATAGCTGTTGTAAGTTCTTTTGTTCTATAAATAAAATGGATGGGATGGCAGTAACCACACACGAAATTCTGCCAATGTTTATGTTCTTTTAGCTTGAATTTACAAAGTTCTTTAGTTCTTTCTTTTCTGGAAATTTTCCAGAATTCTGGGAAAAGTCCCGAATCCAGTTCTTGATCTCTACAGTGTGTGTTTGTGTTCTTTGTTCTTTTCTGAAATTTCAACATGGTATCAGAGCGGAATTAGGTCTTTGAGAGGGAGTGAAAGAGATTCAAGTATTGATTAAAACCTTGAAAGAAAAAGGTTGCACTGTCTCCAGAAGTTCCAGAGTTCGTCAATCAAGAAAAGGCTTGATTTGTTCTTTAAAGGACTAATAATTGAAGATTTGTTCAATTATAGTTCGTGTTCTTTGTTCTGTGGAATCCCTGGAAGAAAAGAGTGCAAGAAACAAGTGAAAGGAAACTTGTTCGTGTATTGGCAGATTTTGAAATCAAAGAAAAGAAGCAAGTGTTGACCAGAATTTGCAGATTTTTTAAAAATCAAGAAATTTGACTTGATTTGTACTTTAAGAGGATAATCAATTGATATTGATCATCAATTGATATCCTTGTTCTCTGTTTTGTGTAGTCTTAGAAGTGAATTACAAGACTAGAAAAGAAAGCCTAGCTGACAGACATGGATGCTTGGGATAAATTTGAAGACTTGAAGATGAAAGTCAAGGAATTCTCATCAAATGTCTCCAAGATAGAAAATCAGATGACACTGCTAAGGGAAGAAATTCAAGAAGCCTTTGCAGCAGGATTCAAGGGAAGAACAAGAACTCAGGTGTTCTTCAAAAACCCAGAAAACAAGAACAATTCTGGGAAACAATGGCAGAACAAGAAATGGGAGAGTAATCAATCAAATGCCAACAAGTTCAATGCAAAAGGGAAGGAGAGAAGAGAACAATTCCCCACATGCAAATACTGTCAAAAGACTAATCATCTTGAGTCATTTTGTTGGCTCAAAAATGCTCAATGTCGAAAATGCATGCAATTCGGGCACATACAAAAGTTTTGCAAAACCAACACCTCAAATGGACAAATTCATACTGCTGAGGAAGTGGAAGCCAAGGATGAGAAATTACTCACAGCCATTGGGAGACTCAGCTGCAATAAAACAGAGGTTAGTAAGCAAAACTGGTTGATAGATAGTGGTTGTTCAAATCATATGTCTGCTGAATTGAGTATGTTTAAACACTTGGATTTAAAATATAAATCAAGAGTAAAGGTTGCAAATGGACAGTATGTAAGTGTAGAGGGAAAGGGAGAAGTTGACATAGAAACTCTAGCAGGTACACGAAACTTTGAACATGTTCTGTATGTACCTGAAATTGCTCAAAATCTAATAAGTGTAGGACAACTGCTAGAGGATGGTTTCTCATTGTTCTTTATAGATGGTGTATGCACAATTAAGGATAATCATGGGGCACATTTATTCACTGCCAAGATGTTAAATAGATGCTTTAGTATTGAAGAAGAACTGAAACTTATAAGCATGAGTATAAATGAAACTGAAAATTCAGTGCTATGGCATAAAAGGCTAGGACATTTTAATTATGCCTCTTTGAAGAAAATGACTGAATTACATATGGTTGAAGGGCTACCTATGATACATGAGCAAGATGAATTGTGTGAGGCATGCCAACTAGGAAAACAAACAAGAAGTAAATTCGGTTTAAGCACACTTAGATCAACTGTCAAGTTACAACTTGTGCACACTGATTTGTGTGGACCTATGCACAATGAGTCATTGAATGGTGCTAGGTACTTCTTGTTGTTTATAGATGATTTTACTAGGTTTTGTTGGGTATACTTCCTTAAAACCAAAGGGGAAGTTTTTGAATATTTTCTGAAGTTCAAGGCTGCAGCCGAGAAAGAGTCTAGCTGCAGCTTGAAAGTGTTGAGATCAGATAATGGGGGGGAGTTTACCTCCCATAGAATGGAAGAATACCTAGCTAAGGAAGGTATCAAACATCAGTTAACAGTTCCCTACACCCCACAACAAAATGGGGTAAGTGAGAGGAAAAATAGAACTTTAATGGAGATGGCAAGATGCCTCATTTATGAGAAAAATTTACCTTTGAAGTTCTGGGCTGAGGCTGTTAGCACAGCCTCATATCTTCTAAATAGGATGATCTCTAGATCATTAGGAGATAAAACACCATTTGAAGGGTGGAATGGTTACAAACCAAACCTAGATCATTTGAAAATATTTGGGAGTCCATGTTATGTGCTGCAACCTGAAGCAAAAAGAAGGAAATTAGACCAGAAATCAGAGGTTGGGATTTTGATTGGATATAGTTCAAAGTCAAAGGGCTATAAGGTTTATAATTTAAAAACCAACCAAGCTGTGATTGCAAGAGATGTCCAGGTGGCTGAAAGTCAAGTCTGGAATTGGGAAGAAAGAAAAATTGAAGAAAACAGGGTTGAAATACAAACTGAAAATGAAGAGATATTAGATGACTTACATGTTGAAGAAGGGTTGTCAGAAGAGATAGATGACATACCTGTGAGAGGAGCAAGACCTCTAAGTGACATATATGATAGATGCAACTTAGTTGCAAGTGAACCAACAAATGTGGAAGAAGCTATGGAATCACAAACTTGGGTGGCAGCCATGAAAGAAGAACTAAATATGATTGAAAAGAATGATACCTGGCATTTAGTGGACAGACCGAGACATAGAAAGGTGATAGGGGTCAAATGGATTTACAAAACAAAACTAAATGCTGATGGGAGTATCAACAAAAACAAGGCTAGATTAGTGGTCAAAGGGTATGCTCAAGAACAAGGAATTGACTACCATGATACCTTTGCACCAGTCTCAAGGATGGATACCATCAAGCTGCTGCTGATGTTGGCTGCACAAAAGGGATGGTTGGTTTGGCAAATGGATGTCAAATCTGCATTCTTGAATGGAACATTAAGTGAAGAAATTTATGTTGAACAACCCGAAGGATTTGAAATTGAACCCAATCTAGACAAAGTTTATTTGCTAAAGAAAGCATTATATGGCTTGAAACAAGCTCCTAGAGCTTGGTATAGCAACTTAGATGAGTACTTAGCAAGTTTGGGATTTGAGAAAAGTTTGAATGAAGCCACTCTTTATGTGAAGAAAGTTGATGATCACATATTAATAGTTTCAGTATATGTGGATGACTTATTGATCACGGGTGATGATGAAAAATTTGTTGATGAATTCAAGCTAAACATGAAAAACAAGTTTGAAATGAATGAACTTGGATTGCTAGCTTACTTCCTTGGAATGGAAATGAATCAATCAAGTGAAGGGTGTTTTGTGTGTCAAAAACAATTCACAACAAAACTACTAAACAAGTTTGCAATGGAGAATTGCAAACCTGCTAGCACACCAATGGTGCTTGGGGTGAAACTCACCAAGGATGATGGTGCCCCCTGTGCTGATGGCAGAATGTATAGAAGTTTAATTGGAAGTTTGTTGTACTTAACTTCCACTAGACCTGACATTGTATTTGCAGTAAACTATCTCTCAAGGTTCATGCAAAACCCTAGTCAAACACATCACATTGCAGCAAAAAGGGTGCTGAGATACTTAAAAGGAACATTGGATTTTGGCCTGTTCTTCAAGAGTATGAACACTGTCAAAATAACTGGATTTTGTGACAGTGATTGGGCTGGGAGTGATGAAGGGATGATGAGCACTTCGGGATATTGTTTCTCAATGGGAGAATGTATTTTCTGCTGGAATTCGAAGAAACAATCTGTGGTTGCCCACTCAACAGCCGAAGCTGAATATATCTCTGCATTTGTGGCAGCAAACCAATTAGTTTGGTTAAGGAAAGTGTTGAAGGACTTAAACTGTGAACAAGGGGAACCAACTGAACTCTTGTGTGACAATATGGCTGCAATTGCAATTTCAAAGAACTCTGTGTTCCATGATAGAACAAAGCATATGAAGATAAAATTTCATGCAATAAGGCAGTTTCAGCAAGAAGGAGAATTGGAAATGAAGTATGTTTGTTCAAAGGAGCAGCTGGCTGATTTGTTCACAAAGACTTTAGCAAAAGAGAGATTTGAAGAGCTAAGGAGAATGGTGGGAATGTGCAGCTCAGGAATCAAGGGGGAGTGTTGAAATCTAAAGTTGATTCCAGAACTGCACAAGAGAACCGGTCGACCGATTGCGAGAAAGAAATTAACCGGTCGACCGCTTGCAACCGGTCGACCGCTTGCAAAGAGAAGATTAACCGGTCGACCGCTTGGCCCTGTCTGCGACAAACTGACGCAGGATAAATGAAGAATTGAAGGTTGAAGGTTATTGTTTTAGTAATCCTTTTGTATTTAGGATGATTATAAATCCTTTAGAGTTTAGGAATTGTGTTTGTCAAATCAGTTATAAGGAAATCTTGTAAATAACTGATTTTAGAAAATATTACCGTTGAAAGTTGTTGGTTAGGTAATTTATAGCTGTTGTAAGTTCTTTTGTTCTATAAATAAAATGGATGGGATGGCAGTAACCACACACGAAATTCTGCCAATGTTTATGTTCTTTTAGCTTGAATTTACAAAGTTCTTTAGTTCTTTCTTTTCTGGAAATTTTCCAGAATTCTGGGAAAAGTCCCGAATCCAGTTCTTGATCTCTACAGTGTGTGTTTGTGTTCTTTGTTCTTTTCTGAAATTTCAACAAATATTATCTATAAATCAGCTGTTGAGACATAGTTTTAGTTGAACAATGGACCTTGTACTGAAACAAATTCTTTATAGGCCATCGCTTTACTATTTCAACACATTCAAGCTCGTCTCTCTACCAATTCATCAACCATTTGCTCGATCATTGCATCCCTGTTCATCATCCAACCTCGCGACTTTAATTTAAGGAGAAGGTAAAAGGTAACATGCAGGTTGATGAATTATTTATTTCTGACATCTGCTCTGCTTCGAAAGGTGCACTGACAGCTCAGCCTGAGCAGAAAGATAATTGATACTTGGAGTTGAAATTCAAACATCCGTGAAAGATTTATATCCACTTCCATCTTCTTTCAATGGCGATGATGCCGTCACAGATGCGGTGTAGAAGAGACGCTTAACAGTTGGTGATTTGACGTAAATATCAGCTATAGTCTTCACTCCAGCAACGGTTGCTTCAACTCTATCTCTGTACTGTTTTTCAGCTTTCAAAAATACACTTCAATTCCCTTCCCGCAATTTAAATCCTAACTACAGGTTTAATGAACACGGGGGCTGACCTGAATGCTTCTGGGATCGTGTTGCATTGGAGTGGCGACATGGAAAACAAATCCACACCCTCTAATCGCCTCTTCAAACTCATTCGGGTTGTATATATCAGCTTGGAACAAGACTAATCTGGCGTCTGCGTTAGGTAGGGAGTTGAGGAGGCCTACTTTGGATGTGTCCCCTGTGATTCAGAGAAAACATGTTAGACATCTATGGCAGCTCGATCACAAACAAAGTAACAAAGAGAGAGGAAGAACAGACCCAAGTTTCTCAACGTTACATGGACTGTATAGCCTTTCCCCAACAGCTTCTTGACGAGCCAGGAGCCAATGTATCCAGAACCTCCGGTCACACATACTTTTGTGTAGTTCTTGTCCATGTTGTACGATGATTGTTCGAATGTTGTTTCAGCTTTTGAGAGGCCAGATTGCATCCTTATATGGGAGGACACTGGACGAGAACTTTGTCCTGTATCAAGGTTCATTCATCAACAGTAAATTTTCGTGGTGTTCAGATTTTTTTTTTAAGCACTCCAGACTCTAGCGTCTATAAATACATGTAGAAACTGCAGAGATCAATAATAAAACTTTAGCAGATTCATTACACTCTGTTTCTCAAGTGTTACACTCTCTCAAGTTTCACATCTACACCCTCGAGTACTTAAATCCCTTACAATTGTCAGCATCACTTCAGCAATTAGATTTGAGTCATTCTGATAATATCATTGCAAAATAAAAGAGTTCTTGCATATATGTGATCCTTTCGCAATTTTGATATTTTACATGAACTAAATCTTTGATGATATCTTCCATGCAAATATTATCTATAATTGTTGAGACATAGTTTTAGTTAAATAATGGACCTTGTACTAAAACAAATTCTTTATATGCCACCACTATACTATATTGGGTGTTTGGCATTTCATTTTAAAACTATTTTTGAAAAAAAAATTATTTTAAATTTTTTCTTTAAATTAATTTTTTTTTAGTATTTTTAAATTATTTTAATGTGCTGATGTAAAAAATAATTATTTAAAAATAAGAAAATAAATCATTTTAATACATTTTTGAATGAAAAATAATTTAAAAAACAACCTGAATCATACTAACAAACATGCACTTACACATTCAAGTTTGTCTCTCAACCAATTCATCAACCATTTGCTCGATCATTGCATCCATATTCATCATCCAACCTCACGGCTTTAATTTAAGGAGAAGGTAATAGGAAACATGCCACTTGTATAATCAGACACCGAAAGATTGTTGATGCTTGGAGTTGAAATTAAAATTTTAATTTTTGGTTCGGGGCAGAACCATATTCTTAGATGATAGGAGCTTAATCACTCCTAAAAATCACCTCTTCTTGATACAAAGTATATGAAAAGTATTATATATAAAATCATTATTATTTTTTCATATAAATTCATGTATTTAACGATGAGTAATGTATGATTATATATTGAAAATAGAGTGATTAAGCTCCTTCGACAGCATCCATTGTAAATGAACAAGCAAATGAAATTACCTAATATACAAATCCCGTGGGTTTTTTACTGTTCAAAGTACTGTGCATTGTGTCTAAAATAACTGTGGATTGTGGCCGTGTGCACCCGTTTTTAGCCTTCGTCTATGCGGCAAATTGGGCGGGTTGAATGGGGGTATTTTCGTGTTTTCCTGTTGTTGTCCCTTTTTTTTATTTTAATCAGTCGTGAACAGTGCATTAACGATTTCGCCCTCGGTAATAAGACAAAACAACGGTTTCGGCTGAGGGGTGCCGGTGTAATTGCACGCGTACGGACCGGTCCGGTCCACCGCAACTTTTTTTTTTTATATTTTCTGAAATTGCTAAATACGGTTATAGCCCTAATAAGACAAAAACAATGACTTGGGCGCGTGCGTCGTCATACGGCGACCGAAAATTGGCTACCGGAGTCTTACTCGATGCGCCTCATCGTGGTCTTCCTCCCGCGGTGGGAGTGTAACCTAAAAATGTCCGTATACGCGGCGGAGGCCAGTTAAAGCCGCCGACCACGTTTCTCTCTCTCCTGCACGTAAATGTGCAGGAGAGTCCCCCATTGTTTGTAACTTTGCACTTCGGTCCCTCTACTTTTAATTTGTTTTTGGCCTTGATTTCTGTTATATAAGTTTTGATTTAGTTCGATTGGGTCCTCCGATTTTAATTAATTGAATGTGAAAGTTTCACTTCGGTCCTGCTACTTTTAATTTCCGGATTGGCTGTAAATAACTCAATGAATTAGGTACACAAGTTTTGATTTTTTCAATTTTGTCCTTTAATTTCAATTGACAATAAATGTAATTGCTATTTCAGCCCTTTGACTTTTAATTTTTTATTTTAATCCCTTTATATTTGATTTTCATTTTACCCCTTATATTTTTTTTAATATTTCTAGAATAATCCATACTTTTGTCCATGTATATATAAGTGTGTTTAACACAATAATAATAATAATAATAATAATAATAATAATAATAATAATTTAATTATTTTTCTTTCTTACTCTTTTGTTAATTTTTTTTCCCTCCCGATAATTTTATAATTTTTATTGTTTTGAAAGTAATAGCAATGATAATTGTTTTTTTTATTTTTTTATTTTGTTTTATCTTTTGTGAAAGTTCCTGGGATATTTTTAGTCTTTCATTTATTTTTGTTTCTTTCATAATAATAATAATAATAATAATTTAATTATTTTTCTTGCTTACTCTTTTGTTAGTGTTTTTTTTCCCTCCGGATAATTTGATAATTTTTATTGTTTTGACAGTAATAACAATGATAATATATATTTTTTAATCTTTTGTTAAAGTTTCTAGGATATTTTTAGTCTTTCATTTATTTTTGTTTCTTGCATTATTAACATAATAATAATAATAATAATAATAATAATAATAATAATAATAATAATAATAATAATAATAATAATTTAATTGTTTCTCTTGCTTACTCTTTTTTAAATGTTTTTGAATTTTTTTTTTTTCAGGATAATTTAATAGTTTGTATTGTTTTAATAGTCAAAGCAATGATAATTTTAGATTTTAAGGCTTTGATTTTGCTATTGTTATGATAGGGTGTGTTGAGCTATTTTATAATATTACATTTTACATATATAAATATTATATTTTAATTTTGATCCAGCAAATCCTATAAAAATTGTTCGCTCAACTCACAACGTAGAACATATATTTTTTTTTTTTTAAATTTCAAATTAAATGATTTTTTTCAGCTATTAATTTTTATTTTCATTTTATCATCTATAATATTTTTTTATTTGCTCTATCTTTTAGTTTTTTTATCTAATAATAATAATAATAATAATAATAATAATAATAATAATAATAATAATAATAATAATAATAATATTTTAATTGTTTTTCTTGCTTGCTATTTTGTTCATGCTTTTTATTTTTTTCCCTCAGTATAATTTGATAATTTTTATTGTTTTGATAGTAATGACAATAATAATTTTAGATGTTAAGACTTCGATGTTGCTATTGCTATAATATTTTAAATTAATATTGCTTCATTTTTCCCTTTATTTTTTTTATTATTATTTTTATTTGCTCTTTGTATTAAATGATTTTTATAATTTTACTATCTGCAAAATAATGATTTTAGTGATTAATATTTTTTTTCTTATAAAAAAATTTTGCTCTTTTTTTTAATGTTAGTTCACGCTCTTTTGTGATCTTTTATGACGCAATACCTACATTCTAAAATATATAATCTATGCTTGCGTAACAAACTCTACTTAAAAATTTATACATTTTATCTCCTAATCTATAACTTTTATGTAGATATATCATATAAATTTATCGTTGTTGATTTAATTATGTTAAATTATATACACAAGAATACCCGCGGCAACGCGTTGGGGCATTTAGCTAGTAAAAGAATAGTCGACATGGGGCGGCGAGCTAATCTTCTGACTTTTGTTTTTTCCAATTATAAAATAGATGGTCAAATATGTACTTAGCTCTAACGAGCTGATTTGCCCGCTTCACTGGGCTTTTTTATCTATGTAAAAAATTGATTAATTTTATAAATATTGTATTTTGTGATTTTAATATTTAATTAGTATAATTGTAATTGATAAAATCTGTTAAAAATGGTTTTTTCAACCAAAATGTGATTGAATATTGCTATTGCTAAAAAACTTTTGATAAAATTTGTTAGAAAATTTGCTAAGAAGGTGAAATGATTTATTAGAAATTTTTTGTCATGGATACTCTGGTAAAAAAGAAGAAGAAAGAAACCCAGTAAAAAAAGGACAACTGACTTGGACACTAAAAAATAAAAAATACATGTGAAAAAAAGGTCACAGTTTCTTAAAAGGAAAAAAAAAGAGTCTAAAATATAAATTTAACTTCAAAGCCAAAGTTTTTTTAATAAGATTTATTCATCATATTATTATATTAAATATATTTAAGAATACCGATATTAATTTTTTTTTGCAAGAAATTGTAGGTCATTTTTTTCTCTCTCTATATATATTAAATAAATATTAAACACATATACTTAGTCTCATATACTATATAGTGTGATCGAAATGGGAAGTGATTTTTATATTTTTTAATTGTAGATAACCTAGGTAAATTTGTAAAAAAAAAATATGAGTTGCCTTTTTTCCCTAATAATATTACATCTGACACATTATAAATAAAAATATCGCAATTTTTTTAAAAAATAAATATAAATTTTTTGCGTGCTATAATTACTTATTTGCCATCTAAAAAGAGAAGTGTAGTTGAAACGGAAAGTTCCTCATATGTTTTTTAATTGTAGATAATCTAGGCAAATTTGTTTACCTTTTGTTTTTTTGAGTTGTATTTTTTCCCGGGTAATATTAGATCTTAAATATTAAAAATTCAATTTTTTAATTTTTTTTAATTTTTGAGTTGTATTTTTTTAAGAAATTAAAATTCAAAGCCATTTTTTTTTATAAGATTTATTCATCATATTATTATATTAAATGTATTTAAGAGTGCTGATATTAATTTTTTTCCTGCAAAAAATCCGAGGTCATTTTTTTTATCTCTTTATATATTTTTAGGCGATAATATGCAATAAATATTAAAACATATAATAATAACTTGTTTGCCGTTTAAAAGAAACAATGTAATCGAGACAAAAGTGACTTGTATCGTTTTTTGACTGTAGATAACCTAGGTAAATTTGTCTATTTTTTGTTCTTGAGTTGTCTTTTATCCCCAGTAATATTAGATATAAAATGACTATTGCTATTATTGCAAAAACAATTAAAATTATCAAATTATCCCGAAAGAAAAAACACTCAAAAACATTAACCAAAGAGTAAGGAAGAAAAAGAATATATTATTATTATTATTATTATTATTATTATTATTATTATTATTATTATTATTCTAATGAATGAAAGTTGCAGAAATAAATCAAAGAAAAAAAAATCGAGGGAAATCTAACACCAGGCAAATAGAAAACAAATTCCAAATAAAAATTATTAGGAAAAACGTAGCAATTATTTGATAAGCATTAAAAAATTAAACAGGCATTTAAATCATAAATCAAAAGTTGAAGGGCTGAAATGAAAATCACATTTTTTTATCAATTTCAATCCAAGGACAAAATTGCAAAAATTAAAACCTGTGTACCGAATTTATTGACCTATTTGGACCTAATCCGGAAATAAAAAGTTGCAGGACCAAAGTGAAAGGTGCACATTTAATTAATTTCAACCGGAAGGACCAAATCGAACCAAATTCAAACTACTGTAACAGAAGTGAAAGGTACAGGAAAACAAATTGCAAGTTGAGGGACCGAAGTGCAAAAGGAAAAAACACGGGGGCCTCTCCTGCACTTTGACGTGCAGGAAAGAGAGAGAAACGTTGCCACCGTCTTCAACCGGCCGACGGGCCGTCCACGCACATCGTATGTGGAAACGCGCCGGCGCGGGAGGAAGAAGACTCCGAGGTGCACCCAGTACAACGGCGGTTCTGGTCACCGTATGACTACACACGCGCCGCCTCAACAGGGCGTGCGACGAAAAACCTTCTGGTGCGTGGAGCGGACGACCTGACAGCAGCCGAGAGAAATAATAAAAAATAGGGTCAATTACCGACATGCCCCTGTACCCAAAACACCATTTTTTGTCTTATTAAGGGCTATAACCGAATTTAGCCAATTTCCAAAATTAATAAAATAAGCGGCTGACCGGCTGGGCAGACCGGACTGGTCCGGTTCGATTGGTGCAATGACAACGCAGCCCCCCGGTCCGGCGGCATTTTTTGTCATTTTCGGGAGGCTGTTTCATGAATTCACTGTTCCCAGCCAAAAAAAAAAAGGGTGGACGAACTCGCACGACGCACGGAGGACAAAAATCCAGTCCACAGTGCACATGAGTCACACGCTACAGTGCAACAGACCCGAGCTCTTTTAGCTATTGTATAATAATTGTCTTGCTGAAATGATTCTTCGAGAATACCAAACTACTCTAATATTTTTTGTTTAGCCATCTACACCTTTTAATAAAAAGACTTGTTATATATCATTCTTCTCTGTAATATCTTGAATCATTGCACTGCTTAAATCCTTTACAATTGTCAACATTACATCAGCAATTAGATTTGAGTTAGCCCGGTGCAAAATAAAAGAGTTTGGAGTTTGATCAAAAAAATATTTGTAAGTCCAATTCTATCTTTATCAAGACAGGAATCGTTAGTATAATTCCAAATCTATGCTATTCAAGTTAGGTATTGTTCTTTTTTTGGTATAGTAGTAGGTCCGAGTAAAACATAAGCATTGTTAAAAATAAAGCCTTATGCATTCAATAAAAAATAATTTTCTTGATTTTCACCTGAAATTATATAATTTTTTTTTAATTTTCCCTTTTTGTTAGAGTTTAATTTGAACAAACAAACTCATAATATCCTTTTAATTCCTTTCTCTTTCTTAGCTGATGAAAAAAAATACAAACACATAGAAATATCTTCTTTAATTACTTGAACCTTATCTTCAACCATGCACAACCATCCAAACTCGATTCAAAACTACACTAAAATTTGGCCACAAAAAAAATTGATTGAATACTTTGCTTTTCTTATAGCGAGGTGGGAAAGGATTCAAGGTGGACAAACAACTTTTATTGTATAGCTTGTGATTGTTGCCAATCCAATAAATAAAAATAAAAAAATTACCACATCACACTGCAAATTTATTATCAGAACGAAAAAAGAGAGCTAGAAATTTATGTGGATGAGTTCTGAATTTGATTAGCTAACTGAAGAGCTCCCAGCCTTTTTCCACATTCCAAGCTCTCATCAAAGATTTTCCTCATGTCATATTTATACTCAAAGCCCATCCTGATCAACTTTGATGAATCACATTTGATTCCTCTGATCTCTGGTTCTTCCCTGAATCTAAAATCAAAAGTTAGTCATACTATTAGCAAAATCAAGATACTCGGGGTTGAAACCTCTCAGGTGTAAGAAAAGAAAGAAAGAAAGGAGACGACAACACCAACAATAACAATAAGAAGGTTTTACTCTAGAGGGATTTAGAATCAAACTCAGACTATTCAATTTATCTAACATAAAAAAAGATATAAAGATCAGAATTAGAGAAGAACTCTTACTTTTCTTCTATCATGAATTCTGGATGGTTTTTTTCAAGGTGAGTTATAATTTCTCTTGCAGTTGGATCGGCAGCTGAACAGAGGAATCTGCCTTTCATCGATGGCTTTTCCATGCAAAATATATGTGCTTCACAAACATCATCAATGTGAACAAGAGGAACTGAGCCCAAAAGTTCTTCCAGGAACTTCAACCCTTCATAGTAACCAAATATGTTGCCTGAAATCGGTGACAAAATCACCTGTACACTCGATGGAATATGGGAAAGTATAGTCTCTCCTCCCACCAGACCACACGCAAGAGACACCACTTCAAGTTTGGCACCCCCAATTTCATTATAGCTCAAAACCTCCTTCTCTGCTAATGTTTTTGCGCTTGTATATTCCTATGGAAAAGGAAAAAAGAAGAAGAAGCCAGTGAGATTTCAAGTTGTTTGTAATTTTTGGAAGAAAGAAACATGCCATATCCCTTCACGAAAACCTTAAAAAAAAGGAGAGCTCAAGTTTCATACTGTGGTAATTCAGAGTGAGACAGGAGAAATACCAGTACATGGTCATTGCAATAAGTGAGTGATAAGTCAGAAGGAGTCCAACAGGATTCATCCATGAAAGATTTGTATCCACTTCCATCTTCTTTCAATGGTGATGATGCCGTCACAGATGCGGTGTAGATGAGACGCTTAACAGTTTGTGATTTGACGCAAATATCAGCTATAGTCTTCACTCCAGCAACGGTTGCTTCGACTCTATCCCTGTACTGTTTTTCAGCTTTCAAAAATACACTTTAATTGCCAGCCCGCAATTTAAATCCTAACTACAGGTTTCATGAACAGGGGGCTAACCTGAATGCTTGTGGGGTCGTGTTGCATTGGAGTGGCGACATGGAAAACAAATCCACACCCTCGAATCGCTTCTTCAAACTCATTCGGATTGTATATATCAGCTTGGAACAAGACTAATCTGGTGTCTGCGTTAGGTAGGGACTTGAGGAGGCCTACTTTGGATTTGTCTTCTGTGATTCAAATAAAACATGTTAGAAATCTATGGCAGCACACAAACAAAGTAACAAAGAAAGAGGAAGACAGACCCAAGTTTCTCAATGTTACATGGACTGTGTAGCCTTTCTCCAGCAGCTTCTTGACGAGCCAGGAACCAATGTATCCAGAACCTCCAGTCACACATACTTTAGTGCAGGACTTGTCCATGTTGTACGACGATTGTTCGAATGTTGTTTCAGCTTTTGAGAGGCCACATTGCATCCTTATATGGGAGGACACTGGACGAGAACTTTGTCCTGTATCAAGGTTCACTCATCAACAGTAAATTTTCGTGGTGTTCAGATTATTTAAAAAAAAAAAAAAGTTTCTCAGTGTCGTCTGTCCAAGGAATCATGTCACTGTCTTTTGCTCTGCACAGAAATTGTTTGTAAATGCTATTTTTTCTTTCTCTAGCTATACGGGTGATATAAGAAAAAATTGGACAGCTTGGACACACTGAAAAAGATGCAAAAAATTCATTGGCTATACGGCCCATAATTATAGGAACATGTGGTAGACAATTACCTGTCAAATTCATGGTTGTCGTTTTTTTATTTTGTTTTGATTTGTTGGAATGCTTTGTATCAGTTAAAAAAATAAATTATTTTTATTATGTTTTTTAAGATAAAATTGCACAATTATAAATAATTTTTTTTGAATTAATATATTTAATTATATATATACATAAACGTACAACCTCGAAACGATGCGCCGAAACGATACGCCGAAACACTTTGAAACCGAAATATTCCGTTTCAATTGAAAAATTAAAGTACCAACCGAAACAGAATTGACAACTTTGGTTAAACTTTGAGCAGCGATTGAATACTAAGCGGCTATTGGTAGGGTTTTTGAGACTATTTTTAAAATTATTTTAATATCAACACATGAAAATAATATAAAAATATAAAAAATAATTTAAAATAATTTTTTTAAAAAAAATATTTTCAAAATACAGGGTCAAATACTTCTTAAACAATAAATAAACTATAAGAGCTAATCAGACCAGCTGATACTTCGATATGCTTTATGTCTAAAAGAGCTATAACTGTTTGTTAAAAAAGATTTGGTCTATTTCAGCTGGCTGGTAATTTTCACCAATGGTCAGATAGACTTCCTCCATTTTGCTTTCTTGAGGTCCAGATTAATGCATATGGTGTTCAATCTCCCTGTTAATTTGCAGGGGGGGTTTTAGTGATCCTGCTAACATTCCAGTTACTAAACCTGAATTAATGGATTGATCTATCTTTTTTCTTTATTTTTTTTATTCTTTGGAGAAGATCATACACCGGATGACCCATAAAAAATTAGAGCCACGATTGCTATTACCCAGGTTATTCAAGGATACAAGAGCATGCACCTCTCATGTCTTGTACCAAGTCCTTGCCACTTGCATTTACCTTTGATGGAATCTACTCTAGGTTGGGACATCAAGCACTATTAATTAGAAACAAAACAGATCCGACTTAAAATATTTATACCCGAGGAAGCCATTGTGACCTCGGACAAGGAGAAGCTGAAAACAAGGCACACAAGAAAAATAGCTGCAAAAACTGGCTTCATTTTACCGTGGGATCGAGGAGTTGATATGGAAGAGCTCGGGTATAGTATAGTATAGGGTATTTATAGGGCCAATTAAGGGTAGGTGAGAGGTCAGGAAAGTGCTTGGTTCTATATAATTTATTTATTTCAAAAAAAAAAAAGAATTATTACAGACTGTCATGGGGTTTCGGTGTAGGAATCATCCTGGGTGGATTTATGCTTTCCAGTATCTTTAAAGTAACGTCGGGCATATCACCGTGATGACCGATCTCGTTACAAAAATGCAGCGGAGAATGTGAAGGGTTCTTCCAGAAACTGCTTTGCTTACGTGGCAACCATCCATTTCTGTTTCTTTCTTGCTGACTACTGCACTCCATCGGGGACGGGCTAGCTTATCTAGTGCAAAGATATTATGTGTAGCCCGTGTTGAGTGGTTGTCATTGAAGTTTGATCCGAGGGAAAAAAAAGGTGCAATTTGTTTTATTGTTTTCAATTTGTTTTATTTTAAAAAATATGATTGATGTTTTTTTAATGATTTTGTATATATAGAAATTATATTGATATATTTTTAAATAAAAAAGTATCCATGCTATCGTAATATCAAAGATACATTAACTTGTCAAGTTGACATGGATTTTTCAAGTTAACTTGATCAATTTATTAAAAAAATAATTGCGGTTTATCTAGTTAAATTTTATTCAATTTCAGCGAGTCATTAATCAGCCAGGTTTTATTGGATCAATATTTTGTATTTAAATTAAAATTAAACACAGGTGCGGTCTTAAGTTTCAAGCCACAAGTTTTTTAAATCATTTTATACATCAAATCATACTAAATATTTTATTGGGTTGCATTTCACCAGATAATAGTTATCACGTGAAGCTTTCACTTTATATGCTACTGGTTGTTGTGTAAAATGAAAACAAATATAAAAAAAAGTTGGCTCTAAGATGTGAAAACGTTGTCGTTTAATGTGTTTAATTATCCCATACCTTTAGTATATAACAAGGCCAGAAGCATAGATAGCACCCCCCCCCACATAATGGGCACAAATGCAATCACCTATTCGAACGAAGCCCAGGAATGTTCCTGATTTTAAGGCCCGTTAGCAGCCCATTTAGCACCTGCCGTCTCTTACGGCACCATCGCTGGTAAGAACCGTGTATTTTTTGCAGCACCAAAACGGGGAATGGGTGACCGTTGAAAGGGTCCAACTTGTTTTAATTGTATTTGTGACCGTTGACAAGCTTGTAATTAAGGTGCATGTGTTGATGGGCAACGATGATGGGGTCCGAAGGTGGACACGTGGTGGAATGGGTGGGTTGGATATGCCACCTGTGACGAGCGTTGACTTTTGAAAGAAGTTGAGCCATGGACATGATCCGGCCACGAATGAGAGGTGCTTGAACTTTAAATTTTATTGCTTGGACGACCATCATCATGTCATTAGGGATGAGTTGTTGATGCAGAAAAATAGTCGAAGCAGGCAGCAAGAAGGTGCAGCTGCCTGTCTATGTGCTTAATTCGGTGGTTTGTTGAAAATCTAGGGACGAGTAAAGTTGACCAAATTATTATTATGATTTTTTCGAAAATCTTATATGTCATTTGATTTTGAAAGCAAATAATAATAATAATAATAATAATAATAATAATAAATGTGAAATTCAATCATATAATAAAAGCAAAATTTCAAATTTACTAAAATACTTTCTATATTGGCCATCACTTTCTATATGTCTTCGACTCAGGTTCATGTGATTAATTAAATTACATGGAGTAACTATATAATAAAATCACTATTTATGGACACAAATAACATTCGTAATTACTGAATTGTAAGCTAGCCAATGATCAGCTGCAAGGCCATGAACATTGAAGGCATGATCAATCTCACGAAAATTTGACCTTTTCTGAACATTTGATCGATTGAAACTCCCAGCTATATAATTCAAGGGAAAATTGAGAATAATAGTTGTTCAGAATTCTTAACCACCGAACATTGAGCAACTTTGCTAGTTATTCAAACCATGAAATGGTCAAAAATTTAAACTCTTAAGCACCATGGACAAAAAGATTTACAGAAAAGAACACCTAAAAATCCCTCCTAAAACATCAAATTCTATTATAAACACCAAAGTCCATAGCACAGAAGACAATGACTAATTAATACTCACATGATCGACAACGTGCTAAGCACATGAAATACCGATGGAGGCGGCGGTAAACCTGTCGGATACAGTTTTTCTTACCAGTGAATTAATCTCAGGCGAAAACCCTCCAAAATCAATTTCAGGCACTTCAGGAATGGTTGTAAGAGCTCCGGATTTATCATAGACGACGTGGCAGTCGTCTTGCAATCGCTCTTGAAACCGAAACATGGTGCTCGGATTTTGCTTAGATTTGAACATGGATTTCAGGAATTTGTTGAGTGACCGCGAAATCTTTGAAGGTTTCTTAGGTGGTGGCGGTGGTGGAGGAGCTAGTACTCGACGATCAGGTAAATGGGGCATGGACAAGGTTCTTGAATTCATTGCTGAATCAAGTTGACGCTCGAAAGATTTAAGCTCAAAAGAGTCATAAAGTGCGCTCCCACAATCCCATACAAGAGCCTTATTACTGGCCTGTAGGTTTTTCTTGTTTTGTTTCTGTTCCTGGCGTTTTTTCTTTCCCTGAATCTTCTCCATAATGCCAGGATAGCAAAATAAAAGCAAGGAGAGTGAGATAGGTGAAAGGGGATGGATATAACTAGCAGAGAAGATTCGAGGGACAGAGAAGAGAAAAAGAAAGAGACGGGGAGGGTGCAGCTGCACTTGCTTTTCTAATGGTAGGTAAATAATCAAACGCGCTGGCTATGACCTAAAAAGAAAGGAAGAGTTGAGATCTTCACGGCCTTCACACACGGACCATTGAATTCACCATCTTCCTCGATCTGAGCCTTTCATATTGCTGTTAGTAGTCTGCATTTATTGATTGATGCCGCCTTTGGATTATCTTGGAATTTTTTGTGTATTTTAAATATAGATTGGTTTAATATATAAAGCAACATTTAGTCACATTCTTAAGGTGATCTTGACGTGACCCTAATCCTGCAACCAAACGATACATACTATAATGGATTACATAGTTATATATATATCCCTCTTCCAATATCTGCATAACACAACACCAACTTGTTCTTTTCTCAAGGTCTTTACTCTAGATAAGATCATGATAAATCGCTCTTTTTATCCTGTAATTACTGGATTAAAGAGAGTTATGCAGTGCTGATTACATAATTATCATTGGTAACGATCATGGTTGTTAAAAACACGTTTTAAATGTAGAAATCTAGTAAAATCAGGTTAAATAATCAAAACTCAGTAAAATCGATCTAAACTCGGTAAAATTGAATAAAATCATAAAATTATTCCTAGTTCAAAATACAATTATGTGTCCGTGTCAAAAAAAATGAGTTGGACAACCTTGGTAATGATAGTACCTACTCAAAATGCTAAATTTTCCCAAAGACATATATAGAAGTTTTTGTCAAGATGTCTAGCGCACTAGTGCTATTTTACTAGAGCAAAATGAAATATATATTCCAAAAAGTATTTTGAGCATAAGCCATCCAGTCACGCAACTGATAGGAAAATCTTACGGGAAAAAAATTCAAAAATATATATGATATGATTTGTAAAAATATAATGAAACCCACCATTGATTTAATTTGTGAAACAGTATTGTTCTAGCTACTTCTAATTGTATGTGCTGACCTAGACCAATTTTGTAGTTTCCATACACGAGTAGAAAAATGTTTAAGATTTACGATAGAAGATTCTCTAAGACGAAACTAAAATTTGATTATATGTAAGGTAGCTAGGTGGCTCAATGATTTTAATTTTCAAAGATGTAACCTGGTTAGTTATGTCTTATGTCTTAATGAGTCTAATTAAATTATGACATTGAAAAGTATTAAGCATGCAAGGGGTGACCAGTTGTTTTCTCTGTTTTTCTTAATCAAGGGTTTGAATCCCTTGTCTGATCATGCAAGCAACTGCTCCGAACATGGAGATCAATTTAATTTGTGATTTCCATATAGTTTATTTTTTTCATTTCATGCAATTATTCTGATGTGAGTATCTTATTATTTTTTCTATTCTGATCTGCTCTATTATTACTCTATTTTTTGTTTATATTATTCACGTTCCGTAGAGTGGCCCTCCCTTGCTCTAAGCCTTAAATGAAGCAAATTGTTTCCGAAGTCACTTGAGGAAAAATAAATAAATAAAAAAAGATCGAAACCTTGATGGCACCGTGTGGCAGTGAAAATGGCTCATACGTGAATGGGAGATGAGGTAGGAAGCCAGAAATGCTCGGTCTTATTTCAGCACAAGCCCACGTAAATGAAACCTTAATTGAATAGTGCAACTACTACCATTTCGATTGTCAATGTGATGGTTAAAAATTTGACAATTGATATGTGGACTACTGAAACCTTGAAAAGGAGCCGATGAGATCAAGAAATTGAGATTTGACTTTTTTTCTTATTTTATACCGCAAGGTTTATTGGACTTTTTGATTAAGGTGTCTGCCTTATTTGGCTCTAATGTTCATGGAAAAAAAATAAAACAAAAGCTGGTGAAAAGGATAATAGCAAGGATCATGATAGAATAGCACACTACCTTGACTCCTTATATCACCTTCGATTAAGCTTGCTCTTTTACAAAGCTAGTGAAATAGTGAAAAGACTGTTGACATAAGCTGACACTTGGGATTGATTTTAATTTTATTTGGATTTGCCTTTTATATGGTTTTTTATAGTTCATAATTTATTTTTGTTATTGTATGGTTAAATAAATAATAATTTAAAAAAAAAAACTAAATTATTAATTCTCTTGGAATCAATTATTCAACTGGTAAGTTTAAAGTTTTAACCGGAGTCATCTGATTCACGAGTTTGAGTTCATTCATCTAACTTTATAATTTTTATATATATATATCATGTTTTTATCAGTTATTCAAGTTGTCTTTATACCTGTTAAATTCATTGATTCATTTTGGGTCAACTTTCACATGATTTAATTCAAGACTTAAGTTAGATATAAAATCAGATTAATATATTTCAATATTTAACTTATACTGCTAAGAAAGTTCTTTATTCTCTTAATATTTTTTTCAAGTTAAAAAAAAATAATAATCTTTAGGCTAGTGGATACTAAGTGACTATTTGAGAGCGTAATTAAAATTATTTTTTAAAATGTTTTTCGTTCAAGAAAGTATTAAAATGATATTTTTTATTTTTAAAAAATTATTTTTGATATTTACACGTTAAAATAATCTAAAAACACAAACAAAACTTGATTGAAAATAAAAAAAAATCAAAAACATTCTTGAAACGAAAAGACTAACCAGCACTAACTCTCGTCAAGTAATGGATTGAGATCCTAAGAATCGGCCCTTGGTGCAAAGGTTTGATCAACATTTGCTCTACGGCACTTTCATCTCATCCTTTTTGGTTAAAACACTCTGCCTTTTATGCAGTGACATTATACAATTTATCAAGCTACCGATCAGTGTGTTTGGTGCTATAAGCTAAAAGCCTTTACCTCGACTTTCTCTCTTCACCGTGAAATGATATTTCACTTCAAACTGCTATGTAGCTGTACACTTTCTGGATCTTGACGCCGCTAGTAATACCTGTCTCATCGGAGAGCATGATCGCCGATTTCATTTACTTTCAAGTTAATCAACCACATCGCTGCTAAATAGCTTGAACTTGCCGGCATCAAGGACCAATTTCCTTATCGAGGAGAATGCACCCATGAGTCCTGCACCTGTGAAGACAACCATTATGGAGAGATTGAGCCAATAGGTGAGGGATGATTTCGGAGGTTTGTAGGTCATGTTGTAGAGGAGCATTGGAAGGACGAAATCTAGAGGGATGAAACCAATAGCTCCCACGACGCCATTAATGTCTCCAAAGAAAGGAAGCATGGCTGCCATAAATCCACAGAATATCATGTAAAGAGTCCGAAGAATTATCCTTGGAAGAAGATTCCTTTTCGAGAACATCCCTTGCTGGACATCGGCAGATTTCTTTTCCATGATCTCATAAGCTACTTGAGAATAGACCTGTATTATATTGATGTAATGTTACCTCAGTAGAAATGAAAGTTTTTAAAACCAAAGGAAAAGAAATGGGAAATGGCTGTTCATGTTTTCTATAGATTATTTGAAGAGTGAATCTGTGAACTTACGAGGCCAATAGCAAAGAGCTGAAGCAGAACACAGACAACACCAAGGCCAAGAACCCATGTCGGTGCCAGGGAAGGCTCGTCGTCAGGCATTAGGCTTTTGAGAATGTTCGAGTTAGATTTGTTACCAAACACCCAATATCCAGACACCGCAGTTGAATAGAAAGTAACAAGAATTACAGTGTAGCACATCAGAAGGCCTTTTACCATCTTCCCAGTAGCAGGTGGAGCCAAAGTAGCCTGTATTCATGGCGTGGCTGAATTGTATCAGTAAGAGCATGAATCAAGACCATCAATTATTATTCATTTTCCTTATAGAATGATTCATAAATTGATCGTGCAATGTAGGTGAATCAATCAAATCTTATAGTCTAGTTGGTCGAAATCATCAAGAAAGATGTTTCCTCCACTTCGAGAACAGAAGCAAGTTTCGAAAGTGATGAACATAGGATTTATGAAGCATGAGCAGAAATTTACTTGTATTTCAGGCAGTATTCCATTCCCAAAGATAGCAGCTATTATGGAGATGGAAGTGAATGCATTGAAGACCCTTGCTGACTCTGAAGATTCCAAGGAATAGTCCCTCGAAGGGGCATTTTTTGACAGGCCTACATAGCAAATGCAAGGTGTGAAAAATATTTTCTTATTTCAAATAAGATTTAACTCTTGCTGGGTCATTTTAATTTTGTCCCCAGGATAACATACACAATTTAATAAAATGAACAAACACATGCTGAAAAGTTCAACTACTTCCTTTGCATAGGATCCACTGGGAAATTATTAGGACCAATAAGTTCAAGGATCACAAACCAATGTACTGGTCAGGTTCCTTGTCAAAATTGGCCCACGTCAGGCCAGCACCAACTCAATCATACGTTGCAGTTTCCAAGATGCACATAACCTATCCACTACACAGTAGTAGCATGGTGGTGAGGACACAGGATGCGAAAAGGAGGGGTGGCCTGCGATTTAATTCCTATCCTATTCCCAACGTGTAATCTTATTCATCTTTCATTTCAGGGGTTCTGATTAGTTTTAAAAACAGGGTACGGTGGTCGCAGCTACTCCACGAGACGAAAACACGTCATAATTTACAGCTAGAATGAACATTAAATCTCTATTTCATTATGTGATTTGAGTTGAAAGACTGCTATCAGGAATTCAGCTTTGCTTAAAAGTGTGATTTAGGGAATGAGAGAAGCCTTCCTCTACGTTTACTAAAACTAATTTATTTTTTTCAATTCAGAATTGAAAGGCATTTCACACAAAGTTTTAACTGTTTTCGTACCATCTAAGATTCTAAATGCTATTGATCAGGCAACTGACATGAATGAAGATTGAAAGAAAGGTCAATATACCTGCATGAATACCTGCATGAATACCTGCATAAGATTTATTCATCATATTATTATATTAAATATATTTAAGAATACCGATATTAATTTTTTTTTGCAAGAAATTGTAGGTCATTTTTTTCTCTCTCTATATATATTAAATAAATATTAAACACATATACTTAGTCTCATATACTATATAGTGTGATCGAAATGGGAAGTGATTTTTATATTTTTTAATTGTAGATAACCTAGGTAAATTTGTAAAAAAAAAATATGAGTTGCCTTTTTTCCCTAATAATATTACATCTGACACATTATAAATAAAAATATCGCAATTTTTTTAAAAAATAAATATAAATTTTTTGCGTGCTATAATTACTTATTTGCCATCTAAAAAGAGAAGTGTAGTTGAAACGGAAAGTTCCTCATATGTTTTTTAATTGTAGATAATCTAGGCAAATTTGTTTACCTTTTGTTTTTTTGAGTTGTATTTTTTCCCGGGTAATATTAGATCTTAAATATTAAAAATTCAATTTTTTAATTTTTTTTAATTTTTGAGTTGTATTTTTTTAAGAAATTAAAATTCAAAGCCATTTTTTTTTATAAGATTTATTCATCATATTATTATATTAAATGTATTTAAGAGTGCTGATATTAATTTTTTTCCTGCAAAAAATCCGAGGTCATTTTTTTTATCTCTTTATATATTTTTAGGCGATAATATGCAATAAATATTAAAACATATAATAATAACTTGTTTGCCGTTTAAAAGAAACAATGTAATCGAGACAAAAGTGACTTGTATCGTTTTTTGACTGTAGATAACCTAGGTAAATTTGTCTATTTTTTGTTCTTGAGTTGTCTTTTATCCCCAGTAATATTAGATATAAAATGACTATTGCTATTATTGCAAAAACAATTAAAATTATCAAATTATCCCGAAAGAAAAAACACTCAAAAACATTAACCAAAGAGTAAGGAAGAAAAAGAATATATTATTATTATTATTATTATTATTATTATTATTATTATTATTATTATTATTCTAATGAATGAAAGTTGCAGAAATAAATCAAAGAAAAAAAAATCGAGGGAAATCTAACACCAGGCAAATAGAAAACAAATTCCAAATAAAAATTATTAGGAAAAACGTAGCAATTATTTGATAAGCATTAAAAAATTAAACAGGCATTTAAATCATAAATCAAAAGTTGAAGGGCTGAAATGAAAATCACATTTTTTTATCAATTTCAATCCAAGGACAAAATTGCAAAAATTAAAACCTGTGTACCGAATTTATTGACCTATTTGGACCTAATCCGGAAATAAAAAGTTGCAGGACCAAAGTGAAAGGTGCACATTTAATTAATTTCAACCGGAAGGACCAAATCGAACCAAATTCAAACTACTGTAACAGAAGTGAAAGGTACAGGAAAACAAATTGCAAGTTGAGGGACCGAAGTGCAAAAGGAAAAAACACGGGGGCCTCTCCTGCACTTTGACGTGCAGGAAAGAGAGAGAAACGTTGCCACCGTCTTCAACCGGCCGACGGGCCGTCCACGCACATCGTATGTGGAAACGCGCCGGCGCGGGAGGAAGAAGACTCCGAGGTGCACCCAGTACAACGGCGGTTCTGGTCACCGTATGACTACACACGCGCCGCCTCAACAGGGCGTGCGACGAAAAACCTTCTGGTGCGTGGAGCGGACGACCTGACAGCAGCCGAGAGAAATAATAAAAAATAGGGTCAATTACCGACATGCCCCTGTACCCAAAACACCATTTTTTGTCTTATTAAGGGCTATAACCGAATTTAGCCAATTTCCAAAATTAATAAAATAAGCGGCTGACCGGCTGGGCAGACCGGACTGGTCCGGTTCGATTGGTGCAATGACAACGCAGCCCCCCGGTCCGGCGGCATTTTTTGTCATTTTCGGGAGGCTGTTTCATGAATTCACTGTTCCCAGCCAAAAAAAAAAAGGGTGGACGAACTCGCACGACGCACGGAGGACAAAAATCCAGTCCACAGTGCACATGAGTCACACGCTACAGTGCAACAGACCCGAGCTCTTTTAGCTATTGTATAATAATTGTCTTGCTGAAATGATTCTTCGAGAATACCAAACTACTCTAATATTTTTTGTTTAGCCATCTACACCTTTTAATAAAAAGACTTGTTATATATCATTCTTCTCTGTAATATCTTGAATCATTGCACTGCTTAAATCCTTTACAATTGTCAACATTACATCAGCAATTAGATTTGAGTTAGCCCGGTGCAAAATAAAAGAGTTTGGAGTTTGATCAAAAAAATATTTGTAAGTCCAATTCTATCTTTATCAAGACAGGAATCGTTAGTATAATTCCAAATCTATGCTATTCAAGTTAGGTATTGTTCTTTTTTTGGTATAGTAGTAGGTCCGAGTAAAACATAAGCATTGTTAAAAATAAAGCCTTATGCATTCAATAAAAAATAATTTTCTTGATTTTCACCTGAAATTATATAATTTTTTTTTAATTTTCCCTTTTTGTTAGAGTTTAATTTGAACAAACAAACTCATAATATCCTTTTAATTCCTTTCTCTTTCTTAGCTGATGAAAAAAAATACAAACACATAGAAATATCTTCTTTAATTACTTGAACCTTATCTTCAACCATGCACAACCATCCAAACTCGATTCAAAACTACACTAAAATTTGGCCACAAAAAAAATTGATTGAATACTTTGCTTTTCTTATAGCGAGGTGGGAAAGGATTCAAGGTGGACAAACAACTTTTATTGTATAGCTTGTGATTGTTGCCAATCCAATAAATAAAAATAAAAAAATTACCACATCACACTGCAAATTTATTATCAGAACGAAAAAAGAGAGCTAGAAATTTATGTGGATGAGTTCTGAATTTGATTAGCTAACTGAAGAGCTCCCAGCCTTTTTCCACATTCCAAGCTCTCATCAAAGATTTTCCTCATGTCATATTTATACTCAAAGCCCATCCTGATCAACTTTGATGAATCACATTTGATTCCTCTGATCTCTGGTTCTTCCCTGAATCTAAAATCAAAAGTTAGTCATACTATTAGCAAAATCAAGATACTCGGGGTTGAAACCTCTCAGGTGTAAGAAAAGAAAGAAAGAAAGGAGACGACAACACCAACAATAACAATAAGAAGGTTTTACTCTAGAGGGATTTAGAATCAAACTCAGACTATTCAATTTATCTAACATAAAAAAAGATATAAAGATCAGAATTAGAGAAGAACTCTTACTTTTCTTCTATCATGAATTCTGGATGGTTTTTTTCAAGGTGAGTTATAATTTCTCTTGCAGTTGGATCGGCAGCTGAACAGAGGAATCTGCCTTTCATCGATGGCTTTTCCATGCAAAATATATGTGCTTCACAAACATCATCAATGTGAACAAGAGGAACTGAGCCCAAAAGTTCTTCCAGGAACTTCAACCCTTCATAGTAACCAAATATGTTGCCTGAAATCGGTGACAAAATCACCTGTACACTCGATGGAATATGGGAAAGTATAGTCTCTCCTCCCACCAGACCACACGCAAGAGACACCACTTCAAGTTTGGCACCCCCAATTTCATTATAGCTCAAAACCTCCTTCTCTGCTAATGTTTTTGCGCTTGTATATTCCTATGGAAAAGGAAAAAAGAAGAAGAAGCCAGTGAGATTTCAAGTTGTTTGTAATTTTTGGAAGAAAGAAACATGCCATATCCCTTCACGAAAACCTTAAAAAAAAGGAGAGCTCAAGTTTCATACTGTGGTAATTCAGAGTGAGACAGGAGAAATACCAGTACATGGTCATTGCAATAAGTGAGTGATAAGTCAGAAGGAGTCCAACAGGATTCATCCATGAAAGATTTGTATCCACTTCCATCTTCTTTCAATGGTGATGATGCCGTCACAGATGCGGTGTAGATGAGACGCTTAACAGTTTGTGATTTGACGCAAATATCAGCTATAGTCTTCACTCCAGCAACGGTTGCTTCGACTCTATCCCTGTACTGTTTTTCAGCTTTCAAAAATACACTTTAATTGCCAGCCCGCAATTTAAATCCTAACTACAGGTTTCATGAACAGGGGGCTAACCTGAATGCTTGTGGGGTCGTGTTGCATTGGAGTGGCGACATGGAAAACAAATCCACACCCTCGAATCGCTTCTTCAAACTCATTCGGATTGTATATATCAGCTTGGAACAAGACTAATCTGGTGTCTGCGTTAGGTAGGGACTTGAGGAGGCCTACTTTGGATTTGTCTTCTGTGATTCAAATAAAACATGTTAGAAATCTATGGCAGCACACAAACAAAGTAACAAAGAAAGAGGAAGACAGACCCAAGTTTCTCAATGTTACATGGACTGTGTAGCCTTTCTCCAGCAGCTTCTTGACGAGCCAGGAACCAATGTATCCAGAACCTCCAGTCACACATACTTTAGTGCAGGACTTGTCCATGTTGTACGACGATTGTTCGAATGTTGTTTCAGCTTTTGAGAGGCCACATTGCATCCTTATATGGGAGGACACTGGACGAGAACTTTGTCCTGTATCAAGGTTCACTCATCAACAGTAAATTTTCGTGGTGTTCAGATTATTTAAAAAAAAAAAAAAGTTTCTCAGTGTCGTCTGTCCAAGGAATCATGTCACTGTCTTTTGCTCTGCACAGAAATTGTTTGTAAATGCTATTTTTTCTTTCTCTAGCTATACGGGTGATATAAGAAAAAATTGGACAGCTTGGACACACTGAAAAAGATGCAAAAAATTCATTGGCTATACGGCCCATAATTATAGGAACATGTGGTAGACAATTACCTGTCAAATTCATGGTTGTCGTTTTTTTATTTTGTTTTGATTTGTTGGAATGCTTTGTATCAGTTAAAAAAATAAATTATTTTTATTATGTTTTTTAAGATAAAATTGCACAATTATAAATAATTTTTTTTGAATTAATATATTTAATTATATATATACATAAACGTACAACCTCGAAACGATGCGCCGAAACGATACGCCGAAACACTTTGAAACCGAAATATTCCGTTTCAATTGAAAAATTAAAGTACCAACCGAAACAGAATTGACAACTTTGGTTAAACTTTGAGCAGCGATTGAATACTAAGCGGCTATTGGTAGGGTTTTTGAGACTATTTTTAAAATTATTTTAATATCAACACATGAAAATAATATAAAAATATAAAAAATAATTTAAAATAATTTTTTTAAAAAAAATATTTTCAAAATACAGGGTCAAATACTTCTTAAACAATAAATAAACTATAAGAGCTAATCAGACCAGCTGATACTTCGATATGCTTTATGTCTAAAAGAGCTATAACTGTTTGTTAAAAAAGATTTGGTCTATTTCAGCTGGCTGGTAATTTTCACCAATGGTCAGATAGACTTCCTCCATTTTGCTTTCTTGAGGTCCAGATTAATGCATATGGTGTTCAATCTCCCTGTTAATTTGCAGGGGGGGTTTTAGTGATCCTGCTAACATTCCAGTTACTAAACCTGAATTAATGGATTGATCTATCTTTTTTCTTTATTTTTTTTATTCTTTGGAGAAGATCATACACCGGATGACCCATAAAAAATTAGAGCCACGATTGCTATTACCCAGGTTATTCAAGGATACAAGAGCATGCACCTCTCATGTCTTGTACCAAGTCCTTGCCACTTGCATTTACCTTTGATGGAATCTACTCTAGGTTGGGACATCAAGCACTATTAATTAGAAACAAAACAGATCCGACTTAAAATATTTATACCCGAGGAAGCCATTGTGACCTCGGACAAGGAGAAGCTGAAAACAAGGCACACAAGAAAAATAGCTGCAAAAACTGGCTTCATTTTACCGTGGGATCGAGGAGTTGATATGGAAGAGCTCGGGTATAGTATAGTATAGGGTATTTATAGGGCCAATTAAGGGTAGGTGAGAGGTCAGGAAAGTGCTTGGTTCTATATAATTTATTTATTTCAAAAAAAAAAAAGAATTATTACAGACTGTCATGGGGTTTCGGTGTAGGAATCATCCTGGGTGGATTTATGCTTTCCAGTATCTTTAAAGTAACGTCGGGCATATCACCGTGATGACCGATCTCGTTACAAAAATGCAGCGGAGAATGTGAAGGGTTCTTCCAGAAACTGCTTTGCTTACGTGGCAACCATCCATTTCTGTTTCTTTCTTGCTGACTACTGCACTCCATCGGGGACGGGCTAGCTTATCTAGTGCAAAGATATTATGTGTAGCCCGTGTTGAGTGGTTGTCATTGAAGTTTGATCCGAGGGAAAAAAAAGGTGCAATTTGTTTTATTGTTTTCAATTTGTTTTATTTTAAAAAATATGATTGATGTTTTTTTAATGATTTTGTATATATAGAAATTATATTGATATATTTTTAAATAAAAAAGTATCCATGCTATCGTAATATCAAAGATACATTAACTTGTCAAGTTGACATGGATTTTTCAAGTTAACTTGATCAATTTATTAAAAAAATAATTGCGGTTTATCTAGTTAAATTTTATTCAATTTCAGCGAGTCATTAATCAGCCAGGTTTTATTGGATCAATATTTTGTATTTAAATTAAAATTAAACACAGGTGCGGTCTTAAGTTTCAAGCCACAAGTTTTTTAAATCATTTTATACATCAAATCATACTAAATATTTTATTGGGTTGCATTTCACCAGATAATAGTTATCACGTGAAGCTTTCACTTTATATGCTACTGGTTGTTGTGTAAAATGAAAACAAATATAAAAAAAAGTTGGCTCTAAGATGTGAAAACGTTGTCGTTTAATGTGTTTAATTATCCCATACCTTTAGTATATAACAAGGCCAGAAGCATAGATAGCACCCCCCCCCACATAATGGGCACAAATGCAATCACCTATTCGAACGAAGCCCAGGAATGTTCCTGATTTTAAGGCCCGTTAGCAGCCCATTTAGCACCTGCCGTCTCTTACGGCACCATCGCTGGTAAGAACCGTGTATTTTTTGCAGCACCAAAACGGGGAATGGGTGACCGTTGAAAGGGTCCAACTTGTTTTAATTGTATTTGTGACCGTTGACAAGCTTGTAATTAAGGTGCATGTGTTGATGGGCAACGATGATGGGGTCCGAAGGTGGACACGTGGTGGAATGGGTGGGTTGGATATGCCACCTGTGACGAGCGTTGACTTTTGAAAGAAGTTGAGCCATGGACATGATCCGGCCACGAATGAGAGGTGCTTGAACTTTAAATTTTATTGCTTGGACGACCATCATCATGTCATTAGGGATGAGTTGTTGATGCAGAAAAATAGTCGAAGCAGGCAGCAAGAAGGTGCAGCTGCCTGTCTATGTGCTTAATTCGGTGGTTTGTTGAAAATCTAGGGACGAGTAAAGTTGACCAAATTATTATTATGATTTTTTCGAAAATCTTATATGTCATTTGATTTTGAAAGCAAATAATAATAATAATAATAATAATAATAATAATAAATGTGAAATTCAATCATATAATAAAAGCAAAATTTCAAATTTACTAAAATACTTTCTATATTGGCCATCACTTTCTATATGTCTTCGACTCAGGTTCATGTGATTAATTAAATTACATGGAGTAACTATATAATAAAATCACTATTTATGGACACAAATAACATTCGTAATTACTGAATTGTAAGCTAGCCAATGATCAGCTGCAAGGCCATGAACATTGAAGGCATGATCAATCTCACGAAAATTTGACCTTTTCTGAACATTTGATCGATTGAAACTCCCAGCTATATAATTCAAGGGAAAATTGAGAATAATAGTTGTTCAGAATTCTTAACCACCGAACATTGAGCAACTTTGCTAGTTATTCAAACCATGAAATGGTCAAAAATTTAAACTCTTAAGCACCATGGACAAAAAGATTTACAGAAAAGAACACCTAAAAATCCCTCCTAAAACATCAAATTCTATTATAAACACCAAAGTCCATAGCACAGAAGACAATGACTAATTAATACTCACATGATCGACAACGTGCTAAGCACATGAAATACCGATGGAGGCGGCGGTAAACCTGTCGGATACAGTTTTTCTTACCAGTGAATTAATCTCAGGCGAAAACCCTCCAAAATCAATTTCAGGCACTTCAGGAATGGTTGTAAGAGCTCCGGATTTATCATAGACGACGTGGCAGTCGTCTTGCAATCGCTCTTGAAACCGAAACATGGTGCTCGGATTTTGCTTAGATTTGAACATGGATTTCAGGAATTTGTTGAGTGACCGCGAAATCTTTGAAGGTTTCTTAGGTGGTGGCGGTGGTGGAGGAGCTAGTACTCGACGATCAGGTAAATGGGGCATGGACAAGGTTCTTGAATTCATTGCTGAATCAAGTTGACGCTCGAAAGATTTAAGCTCAAAAGAGTCATAAAGTGCGCTCCCACAATCCCATACAAGAGCCTTATTACTGGCCTGTAGGTTTTTCTTGTTTTGTTTCTGTTCCTGGCGTTTTTTCTTTCCCTGAATCTTCTCCATAATGCCAGGATAGCAAAATAAAAGCAAGGAGAGTGAGATAGGTGAAAGGGGATGGATATAACTAGCAGAGAAGATTCGAGGGACAGAGAAGAGAAAAAGAAAGAGACGGGGAGGGTGCAGCTGCACTTGCTTTTCTAATGGTAGGTAAATAATCAAACGCGCTGGCTATGACCTAAAAAGAAAGGAAGAGTTGAGATCTTCACGGCCTTCACACACGGACCATTGAATTCACCATCTTCCTCGATCTGAGCCTTTCATATTGCTGTTAGTAGTCTGCATTTATTGATTGATGCCGCCTTTGGATTATCTTGGAATTTTTTGTGTATTTTAAATATAGATTGGTTTAATATATAAAGCAACATTTAGTCACATTCTTAAGGTGATCTTGACGTGACCCTAATCCTGCAACCAAACGATACATACTATAATGGATTACATAGTTATATATATATCCCTCTTCCAATATCTGCATAACACAACACCAACTTGTTCTTTTCTCAAGGTCTTTACTCTAGATAAGATCATGATAAATCGCTCTTTTTATCCTGTAATTACTGGATTAAAGAGAGTTATGCAGTGCTGATTACATAATTATCATTGGTAACGATCATGGTTGTTAAAAACACGTTTTAAATGTAGAAATCTAGTAAAATCAGGTTAAATAATCAAAACTCAGTAAAATCGATCTAAACTCGGTAAAATTGAATAAAATCATAAAATTATTCCTAGTTCAAAATACAATTATGTGTCCGTGTCAAAAAAAATGAGTTGGACAACCTTGGTAATGATAGTACCTACTCAAAATGCTAAATTTTCCCAAAGACATATATAGAAGTTTTTGTCAAGATGTCTAGCGCACTAGTGCTATTTTACTAGAGCAAAATGAAATATATATTCCAAAAAGTATTTTGAGCATAAGCCATCCAGTCACGCAACTGATAGGAAAATCTTACGGGAAAAAAATTCAAAAATATATATGATATGATTTGTAAAAATATAATGAAACCCACCATTGATTTAATTTGTGAAACAGTATTGTTCTAGCTACTTCTAATTGTATGTGCTGACCTAGACCAATTTTGTAGTTTCCATACACGAGTAGAAAAATGTTTAAGATTTACGATAGAAGATTCTCTAAGACGAAACTAAAATTTGATTATATGTAAGGTAGCTAGGTGGCTCAATGATTTTAATTTTCAAAGATGTAACCTGGTTAGTTATGTCTTATGTCTTAATGAGTCTAATTAAATTATGACATTGAAAAGTATTAAGCATGCAAGGGGTGACCAGTTGTTTTCTCTGTTTTTCTTAATCAAGGGTTTGAATCCCTTGTCTGATCATGCAAGCAACTGCTCCGAACATGGAGATCAATTTAATTTGTGATTTCCATATAGTTTATTTTTTTCATTTCATGCAATTATTCTGATGTGAGTATCTTATTATTTTTTCTATTCTGATCTGCTCTATTATTACTCTATTTTTTGTTTATATTATTCACGTTCCGTAGAGTGGCCCTCCCTTGCTCTAAGCCTTAAATGAAGCAAATTGTTTCCGAAGTCACTTGAGGAAAAATAAATAAATAAAAAAAGATCGAAACCTTGATGGCACCGTGTGGCAGTGAAAATGGCTCATACGTGAATGGGAGATGAGGTAGGAAGCCAGAAATGCTCGGTCTTATTTCAGCACAAGCCCACGTAAATGAAACCTTAATTGAATAGTGCAACTACTACCATTTCGATTGTCAATGTGATGGTTAAAAATTTGACAATTGATATGTGGACTACTGAAACCTTGAAAAGGAGCCGATGAGATCAAGAAATTGAGATTTGACTTTTTTTCTTATTTTATACCGCAAGGTTTATTGGACTTTTTGATTAAGGTGTCTGCCTTATTTGGCTCTAATGTTCATGGAAAAAAAATAAAACAAAAGCTGGTGAAAAGGATAATAGCAAGGATCATGATAGAATAGCACACTACCTTGACTCCTTATATCACCTTCGATTAAGCTTGCTCTTTTACAAAGCTAGTGAAATAGTGAAAAGACTGTTGACATAAGCTGACACTTGGGATTGATTTTAATTTTATTTGGATTTGCCTTTTATATGGTTTTTTATAGTTCATAATTTATTTTTGTTATTGTATGGTTAAATAAATAATAATTTAAAAAAAAAAACTAAATTATTAATTCTCTTGGAATCAATTATTCAACTGGTAAGTTTAAAGTTTTAACCGGAGTCATCTGATTCACGAGTTTGAGTTCATTCATCTAACTTTATAATTTTTATATATATATATCATGTTTTTATCAGTTATTCAAGTTGTCTTTATACCTGTTAAATTCATTGATTCATTTTGGGTCAACTTTCACATGATTTAATTCAAGACTTAAGTTAGATATAAAATCAGATTAATATATTTCAATATTTAACTTATACTGCTAAGAAAGTTCTTTATTCTCTTAATATTTTTTTCAAGTTAAAAAAAAATAATAATCTTTAGGCTAGTGGATACTAAGTGACTATTTGAGAGCGTAATTAAAATTATTTTTTAAAATGTTTTTCGTTCAAGAAAGTATTAAAATGATATTTTTTATTTTTAAAAAATTATTTTTGATATTTACACGTTAAAATAATCTAAAAACACAAACAAAACTTGATTGAAAATAAAAAAAAATCAAAAACATTCTTGAAACGAAAAGACTAACCAGCACTAACTCTCGTCAAGTAATGGATTGAGATCCTAAGAATCGGCCCTTGGTGCAAAGGTTTGATCAACATTTGCTCTACGGCACTTTCATCTCATCCTTTTTGGTTAAAACACTCTGCCTTTTATGCAGTGACATTATACAATTTATCAAGCTACCGATCAGTGTGTTTGGTGCTATAAGCTAAAAGCCTTTACCTCGACTTTCTCTCTTCACCGTGAAATGATATTTCACTTCAAACTGCTATGTAGCTGTACACTTTCTGGATCTTGACGCCGCTAGTAATACCTGTCTCATCGGAGAGCATGATCGCCGATTTCATTTACTTTCAAGTTAATCAACCACATCGCTGCTAAATAGCTTGAACTTGCCGGCATCAAGGACCAATTTCCTTATCGAGGAGAATGCACCCATGAGTCCTGCACCTGTGAAGACAACCATTATGGAGAGATTGAGCCAATAGGTGAGGGATGATTTCGGAGGTTTGTAGGTCATGTTGTAGAGGAGCATTGGAAGGACGAAATCTAGAGGGATGAAACCAATAGCTCCCACGACGCCATTAATGTCTCCAAAGAAAGGAAGCATGGCTGCCATAAATCCACAGAATATCATGTAAAGAGTCCGAAGAATTATCCTTGGAAGAAGATTCCTTTTCGAGAACATCCCTTGCTGGACATCGGCAGATTTCTTTTCCATGATCTCATAAGCTACTTGAGAATAGACCTGTATTATATTGATGTAATGTTACCTCAGTAGAAATGAAAGTTTTTAAAACCAAAGGAAAAGAAATGGGAAATGGCTGTTCATGTTTTCTATAGATTATTTGAAGAGTGAATCTGTGAACTTACGAGGCCAATAGCAAAGAGCTGAAGCAGAACACAGACAACACCAAGGCCAAGAACCCATGTCGGTGCCAGGGAAGGCTCGTCGTCAGGCATTAGGCTTTTGAGAATGTTCGAGTTAGATTTGTTACCAAACACCCAATATCCAGACACCGCAGTTGAATAGAAAGTAACAAGAATTACAGTGTAGCACATCAGAAGGCCTTTTACCATCTTCCCAGTAGCAGGTGGAGCCAAAGTAGCCTGTATTCATGGCGTGGCTGAATTGTATCAGTAAGAGCATGAATCAAGACCATCAATTATTATTCATTTTCCTTATAGAATGATTCATAAATTGATCGTGCAATGTAGGTGAATCAATCAAATCTTATAGTCTAGTTGGTCGAAATCATCAAGAAAGATGTTTCCTCCACTTCGAGAACAGAAGCAAGTTTCGAAAGTGATGAACATAGGATTTATGAAGCATGAGCAGAAATTTACTTGTATTTCAGGCAGTATTCCATTCCCAAAGATAGCAGCTATTATGGAGATGGAAGTGAATGCATTGAAGACCCTTGCTGACTCTGAAGATTCCAAGGAATAGTCCCTCGAAGGGGCATTTTTTGACAGGCCTACATAGCAAATGCAAGGTGTGAAAAATATTTTCTTATTTCAAATAAGATTTAACTCTTGCTGGGTCATTTTAATTTTGTCCCCAGGATAACATACACAATTTAATAAAATGAACAAACACATGCTGAAAAGTTCAACTACTTCCTTTGCATAGGATCCACTGGGAAATTATTAGGACCAATAAGTTCAAGGATCACAAACCAATGTACTGGTCAGGTTCCTTGTCAAAATTGGCCCACGTCAGGCCAGCACCAACTCAATCATACGTTGCAGTTTCCAAGATGCACATAACCTATCCACTACACAGTAGTAGCATGGTGGTGAGGACACAGGATGCGAAAAGGAGGGGTGGCCTGCGATTTAATTCCTATCCTATTCCCAACGTGTAATCTTATTCATCTTTCATTTCAGGGGTTCTGATTAGTTTTAAAAACAGGGTACGGTGGTCGCAGCTACTCCACGAGACGAAAACACGTCATAATTTACAGCTAGAATGAACATTAAATCTCTATTTCATTATGTGATTTGAGTTGAAAGACTGCTATCAGGAATTCAGCTTTGCTTAAAAGTGTGATTTAGGGAATGAGAGAAGCCTTCCTCTACGTTTACTAAAACTAATTTATTTTTTTCAATTCAGAATTGAAAGGCATTTCACACAAAGTTTTAACTGTTTTCGTACCATCTAAGATTCTAAATGCTATTGATCAGGCAACTGACATGAATGAAGATTGAAAGAAAGGTCAATATACCTGCATGAATACAGGCACCGACAACAATGAAACTGTAGCCCAAACTGAGAACTAGTGAAGCCAGATTGATATGTCTGAGGGAGTGGAACGTTGGAAACTGAGAGAGAACTATCATCACCACTGTCACCATTGCTATGAACACGTACAGCTTCAGGGATCCATCAGGAGAAAGACTCGAGTACATGATCTTCACAGCTCAAATTGGAAAACGGAAAAGGGACCATCAAGTTGCATAACCATGAAAAAAGGATTACATTTAGCTGTAAGAACTACAACCAGGTTCAAGTGCTATTACTTCAAAAGTCTGTCAAAAAACTGTCATTTTAAATCTGGAAGAAACTAATGATTAGATGGATTCACGTCAACCTCCATATTCACAGTTTGCCCCAAATTAACACATATTATTAATGAAGGTTCCTTCAAGTGGTATTTCCCTAAATAAGCAGTAATATTTGGACTTTGCTCAGAACACAACACGGAATCACTTGATGGAAGTGTCAATGACCCTTTTTTGTTTTAGCTGGGTGATCAAAACATTTCCACATGTCTCCGAACGTTAATTCTGTGATGAATCAAGTGTCAAAATAGCATGGCAGACACTGATGCCTTCAAATTCTTACTTTTTCCTATTGTCATCGTGTGAAATGAAAGTAAATTCAGACAAAAACCACTACAAGACCACAAATATGAATGCTCTGGCCCACAGGTCCCCCACCAAAACAGAAAAGCATAAATTGGCTTGCAGAAAAGATAAAGCCTATCTCGATTGCAAGAAGAGGATAAGGTCTAGTCATATTTAACAACCAAAATACCAAGACTTTTTGGAAGGCAACATTTTCTATCAGTTTCTGCATTATAGAAGCATTAAGGGATTAAAAAAAAGGATAAAACCTGAAGGCATTCCCCAGCAAGCAATATTGCTCCTATACCAACTCCCGTATTGATGGCTGTTTGAATGAGTATGACAAAATAGAACATCCATCCAGACCCTGTAAGAACATAGAAGGCAAAACTTCAAACTTCTGCTTTATTAGTTCTTAGCTTAAGCTTTGAGCTTCAAATGATTGACAGAGTTAAAATATGCTCGTTTTCCCTACTTGAAATACTGACATCAAAGGGAAGCAGCTAACCTCGACAAGTAAACAAAAAGAGCACCAAAGAGTGTTTTTTTTTTTCATATTATTTTTTAACAGTTGCACAATCTAAATTTTATATACACCATATTCTGTCATGAATCTCTATTTAGTCTTCTATGCTGAGCTTCAATGGAAACAGTATTGCTAATTAATCTTATTCTGAAATCATTTTCAAAAAGTCTTATGCATCGAGGAGGGATTCCATAAACCCAATGGTTAAATAATTTTAAGTGCTTATGAGAAGAATATTTTGGTAAATTTAGCATTTCATTCATTAATAGTTCTCCAGTATCAAGCGCTGTAAGGAAACAGAGGACTGCTCTCCTATGTATGTCTTCGAGTAATTTCAAAAGAATAATAATCATCACTTAATTCATTCCATGTTTCGACACAAAGTAAAACTAAATCATTACCAACGAGAAAAATTCTAGCTCGGCGTGAGTGACATGACCAATGACAAGCCCTGTGAAAGACTTGAGTTGGGCTTGACACCATTATGGATCTTCTGACCAAGAAGATCAGTTTGTACCCATGGGCAGCAAAAATGAATGAAAAAGAAACGAGATAGCAAATTGGCAATGAAGTGGATGTTTCATTATCCTCCATTGAGTCTTTTTCTTCTTTTTTATTTCTTTTTTTCAGGATATCTCCAATGAGTTTAATCATGCTAGATATTGCTTTTACTTATGGGTTGTCTGTATTTAGGCATCTTAGTTCCCAGAGCATCGTCTAGATTCCTCAGTAATTCCATTTTATAGCATTGCTGCAGGCGGAAGTGACAAGGATAACAGCAAATAAAAAACGACAGAGAATTGGCCGAAATAGAGTTATAAAATGTAGAGTTCTAAAACTTTACTTTATTTCTAAAATATTAATCTGATAAATTTTGTTTTTTAGGAGGTTTACAATGTTGAGAAGTGGGAATGATTGCTAGATTAAGAATCGTAGGATTTGAGTTTAACATTCTTATTGAAATAGTATTTAGAATCCTTTTTGAAATACAATAGTTTGAGCTTATCTTTATCTTATATAATAACTTAAATTATATAAGAGGTTGGCCTGATATGACTTTGTCGATTTAATGGATTTAAATTCAATATAGACAACCAGTAAAAGCATAATTTGACAAAAAAAATTAAATGATATTTTTTTAATACGAAGATCACATCATATTTGATCGATATGTATTAACATACCAAATTCATAATTCGGGTCATGATAATATGATAATTCTTTAGAAAGAAAATTGGAAAAACACTATGAAACTTAGTTCTCAATCAAACCATTACTGAAAGATAAAACTGAGAAGAAAATAAGCAATATAAAAGGAAAAAAAATATATTTGAATTAATCTGTTAAATACATGACCTGAGTTGTTTTAACACTTTAAAAAGTGGAAGTTCTTCCCTAGTATTGTTATTTTTCTTAGTTATAACATGTCCTGTTTAAATATTTATAGTAGTATTAGATGTGTCAAAAATAGATATTAACCCATTTTTCCTTTCTATTTTTTTTTCTTCCCTCATTTCTCTCCTATCACATCACCTTATCAACTCTATCTTTCTCGGTCATTGAATCTTGACTTTTATTTTTTTCAATCATTAGATAGATTTTTATAAAATTTTGAGTTGATTTTTATTAAAGTTAATTAATTTGTAAACCACGTGAATTTAAAAACATGAATAGACAATTATCATTGAAAATAGTAGTTATGTACTGGACTGATATTCAAAAAAATCAATGTAAAATTCAAACCATACTATTCTAAATACGTTTTCAAAATTGATATTCTCTCGAAAGTTTTACCAAAATTAATTTTAATTTCTAAATCACCAATTTAATGCTGTTTCGTAATTATGCTAAAACGAAACCAGCGGCTTGAGTGGCGTCAAAAAACGCGGAAAGCAACATGCTGATTATTAGATTCCGCCGGACAAGTAGGCTAAATGTTTTCGGCTCTACAAGAATTCACTGTAAAAAAGCACCTATCTAATAATCTAAGAGCCGGCCACGAATGATCAAGTAGAAGACACCTGGGAATTCAACTTTCATTAAAACCATCACCTCCTAACGCACTATCCAAAGCAACCTTCTCCTAAAAAAATTATAATATGTATAAATATAACCTAACATTCATCCCCCTTTTTTTTGTCTAACCGCATCAACCACAGGAAAACATGTAGAAGAAGAAAAACAAGAACAAGAACAAGAACGTCGGTTTAATTATAGTTACCTAGAACGTCGGCTGCTAATTCCCGGAATCTGATATGGCGACGGCCATCCCTTTCACAGTAGTCTAGCACCTTGGACATGAGGTAATAAGCGTAAAAGGTCACCATGCCCATCACCGTCAAGCAGAAGAACCCTAAACCCCATCCCAGTCCTCTAAACACATATGGTAACGTCAGTATTGTAGGCCCCACTATTGCCGTCGTCAAATGAAACCCGGCATGCCACCACTCCCCTGCAAAAATAAGCAACAAATCAATGCTCGCTGCCATTAAGTTGTAGGGTCGGGCTCCATTTCCAAATAATCGAAAAAAGCGTCGCGCCAAGTGTTTTTGCATGTAATTTCTTTTTTTACCTTTGGATTCGAGGACGAAGACCGCACCGGCATCAACTTCACGCTGAGAGTCAGCGGCGAAAGGGTCAGATTTTGGAGGTGGAACCATGACTAATGTTTTGTTTGTGGTGTGAATATGATAAGCAAGAGACGCACGGAGGTAAGGTTGCCAATATTTGGAGGCGTCGACACCAAGCTAAAATGCAGCGGGCAGCATATTGCCGTCCACGGGGAGGGAGAGAGAGAGAGAGAGTAGTGCAAGGAGAGAATAGGATGTCACAATTCTGATGGGTTACAGAAAATGATAGGATAAGAGTCTTAATAGTGTTTGATAAATTTTATTATTCTTTTAAGTTTTTGAATTATACGTATCTTTGGTTTCCAATTATTTAGGTACTTAGTTCCCTTTCATCATATTTTATTTGATTTGTATTTTTAGTTGTTATTTTGACTGTGCGTGTGGCCTTTGGCAGTGTAACCTTTTATAAATGGTTTCCACGAGAAAGACAATGACTCTACAAACAATTTTTTTAGCCTCATATTAACAGCTCAATATTTATAGCTGATTATTGCTATTTTTTGTTCATTTTGTCACAGCCCAATTTTAGATTCCCTTAAAATTGAAATATCCTTTTTCAGATACAAAAATAAAGGTTGAAATATATATATACATACATATACAAATGACTTGGTTGGCAAGAACACACTAAAGAAGGAGTTACTTGCATAAATAAGAGATTTTGACATTTTTTTTTAAACTCAATTGCACTTTAAAGAATCGAAATGTTGGTGATGTAAATCAAAGGTTAATTTAAATGAATATTGGATGGGTTTGAATAAAAAACAAGTCTAAAAAACTCAATTATATAATTAAGATAATCGAAAAGTTGTCATTCAAAACAATCTTAAAATTAAGAATATAATTTATTGAATTTGCATTTTTAATCTCATATCTATTATTTCCACCACTTGAGATTGTTTATAATTTTAATCTTTTAACACCTTTTTGCTCTTATTAAGATTTGATTCTTGTAACACCATTTTGTTTTTAATAAGAAAGAATACTAGATTTGATTCTTGTAACACCATTAGAGAGAGCATTATATATATATAAACATAAAAAAAAGTAGATTAATTTTAAAGTTAAAGTTGGCAACTTTGTTACCGGGTGCTGCTAATTATATATTATGACATTTCTTTTAATTATTATGAAGTTTGAATCGGAAATTTATATATACTTCGATTTCAATTTCCAACTCATCGAATGAAAACAACCAGAGAGACTAGTTATTTTATTAACTCCTTAAAAGATACTAGATGTTCAACCAACAGACACTTGAACACCATCATACACCAAAAGAGAGTTTTGTGAATTTGCCTAACTGCAGCTATCTATCTATTAGATGACACAGGCCTTTCACTACTGCTGTTTATCAATCTAAGTTGCAGCAGCAACAGATTTGTTGTACTCCTCCAATTCCTTCTTGTATGCTCCCATGGCTTCGGCAGCTTTGCAGTTCCAGATTTGCTTCTCCTCTTGATTTAGTTCCTGTAATCCCCAACCAATCAAATCAGACACTTGAATTGCTAAGCTAACGAATTAGCTCAAAAAAAAAAAAACGATGAAGTTTACAAATGGATACCTTCCATTTCACAGAAATCATTGCAGTAAGAGTGGAACTGTTAATTCCAGGGTTCTCATGCACTAAACTTTGCCTTGTTTCTTTGCTGCATTGGAGAAAACAATTGCTTAATAACTTTAATCGCAAATGCCTCGTTGTAGAGTGTGACTACTCGACGGAGGTTTTTTTACCTGAACAGAAGGAATGAGGATGCAGGCTTCTTAGGCTTGTTGGGATCTACATTTTGCTGCTGCTTCTTCTGGCGTTGCTCTTTGGTTTTCTGTACATTTAGACATTTAGCCACCAGAAAGGCTCCAAAAATAGTATTCGACAAACACTGTTAAAGGCAACCGATGAATAACCCTAACCTTGATAATGTTTTCTGTTTTCTCTTTCTTCTTTAGCAGCTGCAATGCTTCCTGTTTCTGAAATTTCATCAGTTCTTCCTCTTCTTTCTTGAGATTCATAGCTTCTTCATCCTTGTTCTGCTTGTAAGCCTCCATTTCTTGCATGTACTTTTCCTTGTTCTTCTTTGCAATCTGCAATTTCCAAAGGCATCTAAGAAACCATACCGAGCAAAATGATTTAACTCCCAACTACAAAGATGATGTTGTGTGCAGTATAAACCTTTTCGTAAGGCCCCTTTTGTTTTTCTGTCATGTTCTTCCATTCTTCACCAGCAATCTTTGCCACCTCCAGAACATTCTTGTTCTCTGCAAGTAGAGCAGCTCTTCTTTCATTAGAAAACAAGAAAAATGCAGACACTGGCTGCTTTGGTTTCAATGGATCCTTTTCTTTCCTGCAAATAAACAAAACAAACAAATTAGTACCTCTATAGTCAACAAAGTACGGAACAGACACTAAGGGTGTTGTTTCTGATTTACTTGGTCTTGTTCTTCTTGTTCTCTCCCTGATCTGCTTCCTGCTTGAACTGGAGGTATTGTTCAAGCAATTCCATTGCAGTCTTCTGCTTATGTTCCTCTTCCAAAAGCTTCATTGCTTCGGTCTCGCGCTTCTCCTTTGTCATCAACTTCAGATAGGCTTCTTTTTCAACCTGATACTTCTCCTCATAAGGTTTCTTCTCCTCTGCAGTAATGGTCTTCCACTTTGCCCCCAGAATGTGAGAGATATCTTTGAACTCTGCATCTGGGTTTTCTTTCTTGACCTATAAAACAAAACCCCCCAAATTAATCATCAAGATACAAACAAAGCATACTTAATATAAAATACTAGAAGATATCATGTAGCCCAATTTCTAGTTTACCTCATTCCATTGATCTTTGCACCAGAGTGAGTAAGGTGGGCATGGCCTTTTGATTTCATTGCCACCCTTCTTTTTCTTCTTGTCTTGCTCCTTTTCATTCAGTACTTGAATAAATGGGAGAGTCTGTGCAAAGTTCATAAAAAAAAAAAAAAAACATCAATTCAAACCCTAAGGAAATAAATAACAAATTATAAATAATAGACTTTCATGCTTTCTTTGTATTACCCAAGAAAATTAACATATCGAACCTAAAGTTCAACATTAGGTCAAATCATCCGGACCCTAAAACTCACATCAAGAATCAATCAAATACTAGCTCAAATCCTCAAAAATTCGGTAGAGTCCCCAAATTACCCAACTCCTTGAGACAAGAAATAAAAAAAAATCTACGAAATCAAGAACACTGACCATGGTAGGCTTAAACTCCTTCAATTTCTGCAGCTTCTTCAACTCCGTCTTCATTTTCTCCTGTTCTTTACCCTTCATTTCAATCTCATCATCTTTAGCCTTCAACATCTCATCTTTCTCTTTCAACAACACCTCAGTCTTCTCTTTCTCAAGCTTCAACTGCTGCAGCATTTCTTGCATTTCTTGAAAATCCTTCTCAAAAGAAGAAGCCGCAGCCTCTTTGTTCTGCTTCCCTTTCGCGGCCTTTGATTTCCCTTTCTTGGGTGAAGACCGAGGTTGAGATAGACTCTCAAGGTTTTCTTTTGAAGGGTCAGTATCTGATGGGGACAAAACGCTGGCTGGAGATTGCTCAGAGAGCTTTTGAGCCATTATATTGGCTTCGTTTGTTGATGGGTTCTTTTGGTTCAAAGCTTTCCTATTGTTTCTTGATTTCTTAGGAATTTTTGAGGCTACAGCAGTATCAGCCATTCTTGAGTATTGATTTAGAGAGAGATGGAGATAGAGAAAGAAATTTAGAAAGGGTTTTAGGGTTTCTGAGGGTGAGATCAGTGAAATAATTGTAGATTATATAGGAGGGAATGAGAGGAGCCTAACGGCTACTATTTTTTGAATTTCAAACGACTTGTTGGAGTTTTAAGAGAGAGTTGAGGTCCGAAATCTGATTCATCGGTTCAAAAATCTGACCGTTAAGGGGCAACGTGTAGGTTTTTTATTTTATTTCTTTTTCACAACAAAAAGTGTAGATGTTTCAATTTGGCCAATTTCTCTATTTTAGGTGTCGATTTTTTATTTTCAAATAATTCCTCTATTAATTAATTTGGCAAGTTGAGAAATGGGGTTGGTGCCAAAGGTGGAGTGGGAAACTAAAATCCATAATCCGAAGGATATATATGTAATTATATATACATAGGCACAATACCAAAAACAAATTTCATTCTTACAGATATATTAATAAATCAACCTCCTAAAATTCCAAAAAACCAATTAAAAAAACTCAAAATCTCCTTGAATCTAAACTTTAAAACTAGAGGTAAAACAATTTAAAAACAGTAGAGAATAAAATAAACAGGTTGTTTGGAACCTTTAAAATTAAGATTTAATGGTTAAATCAATTTTTATATTTGAAATCATTTGAGGGTATTGATTTAAATTTTAATGGAATTAAAATAATAATAAATTAAAGAGTGCCCTCTAATTCACTCTTAAATTTAACATTAAAAAAATATTCCAAAAATATCCTCTTTCTTTCCTTCAACAAAAACTTCCCTTACTTTAAAATGTACATTTATTTATCTTCTTCCATCTAATAACATGATTTATATTGTATTTAATAGGTAATTACTCTTGTATATAATGAAAATTTATTATTAATTTTGGAGAAATGAAGACTGGTAATTTACTCTTCTATCTAATAACAACTTTATTCTCTCAAATCGCATGTATGATAATGTTTAACAGCAAAATAATTAAAAGCTTTAAAAATGAGCTTGTCATTAAAATTTGTTGGCCATTGAATTGAATAACATGGATAAAATTGTATTTTTTTTAAATGATAACATTTGGACATTTTAAGAGTAAAAACTAGTTAATTTATATAAATAAATAAAAACTAAAAGATTTCAATAATTTATAGTGGAAATTTTCAATGATAAATATGGATTAATGACATTTTTTTTCTTTTTTTAATCATTTAATTTTTTATCTTTTAATATTGTATTAAATGAAGTTTAAAATTGATAAAAAAAAATTATTTTTCTTTCATATAGTTATCAATGTCTTAAATAAACAACTAGATATAGGGTTAGTGCTCAATCTTACAAAAAAAAAATCAATTTAGTTTCTTACAAAGAAAGAATTATAAATGAGCAATCAAAAAGTGAAGGAAAGCACATACAGCATGCCCTACTTACACACATAGACAAAGGTGTCATTTTTTGTTGTTTTTCTTCTTCTTTTTTAACCTTTTGGTCATTGATTTTTGTTTATTTTCAGTTGGATCATTTAATGTTATGTTGAATGGGATTTCAAGTTGGTAATTTATTTTTTATTTGATTATCTTGGTCACAACAATTTTTCTTGCCATTTTTTTCAAGCTCGGTTTAACAAATAATAACTTGATTTTATTCTTTCAGAAGGATTTCAAATGAGAGGATCAAAATTATATGGAGGTCATTTTAAAAACAAAGTGTAATGCTTTTGCCTTTCGAATTTGTCAAAAAATAATTTTGTTTTTATAGTTTTGAAATTACAATATTAAGTCCAGAACTTTATTTTACCTATACTTAAGTCCTTGAGTTTGAGAAAGGAGAGAGAAAGCTGGTAAAACACCTATTTTTTTAAGATAAAATGTTTCATTTACTTAAATAAGTTCCATTTAGGTCATATTATTCATTTATCTTGTCTAAAAAAAAATCTTACTTTGGTATTTTATATTGATTCGAGTTAAAAAAAATTAATTGATTTAATGGTGATTGGATACCTAAAATTGATTTTTTTATGGGCCTTAAAAAATAGGTCAAGATAAACATTTTTACCTGTAAAGATCGATTGCACAACTTTTTGATCACCACAATGTATGTTAATAGGTCATCTATTTTTTATTTTTGAAAAATAAAATGATGGGAATGACATGTTGTGTGTGTGAGAGAGAGACAGTGTTAGGTAGACCAAACTCGCACTCCTATGATTTTTACTCTTTTTTCATGTATTTTTTTCCACTTTCATTTCTTTTTCTTGTCTTTTTTATCATATTTTCAATATTTTTATTTTATTTGGCTTCATGATTTTCTTATATTTAATATTTATGGTTTATCACGATTTCAAACAAACACTTTAATATTTATTTGGTGCTCCATTATCTAAACATCTATATTTTGTGTCGTATAATTAAACAAAAAATAATTTCAGAAAGAAAAAAGATATTAAATTAAGTCCATCATTGGCTCATTAATCATATAATTAAATAAGTCCAAAAAATTAAAAACATTAGAATCCATGACTTAGATTGTGGTTTTAATAAGTTAAGGTATAAACTTTGTATAAATCTAATATGTCATCTTAGATTTTTTTTTAATTCAAAAAAACTTTGGTACGGGTGGACTTTTTTTGTTCAAAAAACTTTTGATGAATTAAATCATAAAACCTAGTTAGATATTTTTTTTAATTCAAAAATATATATAATTGGTGTGGCTTATCACCTAATAAGACAGTTTTCTCAATTGTCATACTTAGGACAAAAGGTAAACAATAAAAGTAATAATTAGTTACACTTAATTACCACCTTGTGCATGCACTAAATAAATTAATAAATGATATGGAAAGAAAATCATAATGTAACACTCTTTATTTGTCTATGTATAAATTGATAATTTAATATGTCAAGCATCGTTAGTATGAAAAATAATTTTATTTTCATTCATAATTTAAAGATTTATTTTTACAAATAACTTGTGATTAAAATTATTGAAATTAAAAACTTGTTTTAGAAAACTACTCAAAGTAATTTCTTCAAGAAAGATGACATGAACTAGACTCAGTAAATTAAAAGTTGAAAAATTTTAACTATAAGTTTTAAACAGAAGTAAGAGTAAAGTTTTCATTAAAAGTTCGAAGTTAGGACTATATTATTTAAGTAGAAAATGATTTTAATAAACCATTTTTGTCTTTAATCATTTTTTTATAATAATAACAAAAACAACAACTTAAATGAATTCACAAGAATTTTACCACCGCCAGCCACAGTTACCTGATAATTTATAGGGCACACGAGTTTGATACGCATAGCATTTGAGAGCATATTTAGTTCAATACTTCAACTTTCAAATAGTTAATCTTAGTCCCTTAATTTTACTTCCAAGTGATTGGATAACGTACACCGACAGGGACAGCACTTGACTGCCATATAATAAACAAAATTATATATATAGGAAGGAGTCCCTTGATAGAAGATCAAGAAGTGGAAATCTTATATGAAGCAATGGTGAATGACTAGGCATCTGGGATCAAAATTATTGATACAAACATGGACTAGAACTACGCTTGACTATCTCCTTCTCTGCAGTCTCAATAGCTGAAAAAATCTGCTGGCTGAACGGTTGATGAACTACAGGTAAAACCAGAGAGGTAGCAAATGTAAATGACAATGAAGGCCATGGACCGCCACATATACACAAAGCTCCCAATGCTCAAATAACCATAAAAAATGTAGAAGAATATGGGAGGTTTTAATCATCTACTTCTAGCTAATCTTCTCAACCATTTACAGCCATCTCCATTATCACATCATTCCAGTAGTCAATAGGCCCAGGTAAACACCAATGTAAACAATCATTCTGAACTTTCGCATTTTTGTCCTGCGCAAATGGATGAAACTGCCTGTATGGACCCGGGTGGCCATCAGGCCTTGATAACAAAAGATTTGTGAAATCGAGGAGTTTAAGATTTACCCCATTTTCAGCAGCTTTCACAGATGCTTTCTCAAACTCAGCTAATTCAACAGCACGCAGAATCTTGTTCAAGTCCTTCAATTCAATCTCACCTTCTTTAGCTGGTGTTGTTTTCGTACAATTCCCTCCATTGTGCCATTCTCCATTCTCAAAATGATCTGGTGTGGATGTCCTGAAAAAGATCAATCCCCTGTGTTTGGATGTTGCAATGAAATCCATTGCATACCTCAGGGCTTTCTCATAAGCAAAGACAAATCCTTTCTCTGTCAGGTTCTTTCCAGGACATATATGACAGCCCACCTCTGTGTCATTCTCATGGTAGATAGCCGCTTTGAGGAACCATTTTCCAGTAGAGATTATCATGTAGTCAAAGCTCTGGTAGAGATTTGTCCAGTTCGTATCAAGTTTGTCAAGCTGCAACTGAACTTCAGATGATGAAACACCATTATTATCTTCAAAGATGGCAGCTTTCACAAGGAAAGGAGACCAGATGTTTGACATGGTAAAGTTGTACGAAGGAAAGTGCCATCTTTTGGATTTGTACTCCTCATCATGGTAAACTTCAACTGCTTGCTCAACCTGCAGGACCATATTCAATCTAATAAGCTTTTTAATTCCCTTTTGACTCTTTTCATGACTACAATCACCCAAAAAATTGGAGCACTTATGGTGCCCTCACTCAACAAAAGTTCACATAGCTTAGCATGCTCTTATTACTTCAGCAAAAGGAACATTTTAGGTGACAGTAATAGGTGACAAAGTAAAACATCCTGCCTCACAAGAGTGCATTACAGCGGTGGAGGTGCTGAGTATCGCTAGATTTCATAGTAAAAATGATTGTTGAGCATAAATATGTTGTGATGACAGAAAAAGGCAAGAAATGATTTAGGGGAATGAAGATTTAAGCACCACCATATTGTGACAGAAACTTTTCAAGTGTTAGGATTGACAAGAGTTCTAATGACTAGAGGAAACTCCATGCATCTTCCAAGAAGATTGCACACTCCTGGTAAGTTTTGGACATGTCTAACCAGGAAATCAATTCTGATCAACATTCACCTTGGAAACAAGATGAATTGCTACTCCATTGAACAACCAACATTTGAAGGCCCTTGTATATGAATGCATCAAATTCTTTGGATAACTTTCAAATGGTACATCATGCAATTTGCAGAAGCATAATAATATACAACAAAACAAATGGTTTTAAAAAACTAACATGAAGCAGTGTAAATTATGCATGAACTAGCTAGTAAAACAACCTCATGAACTAACAAAAAAAAGCGTTGGTTTCATTATGATTTGGCTGGTGAAGCACTATAATAATCTTGAAAAATTTACCGAACAAGCCAGAATCCAGTACAGAGCATGATAACATAATGAATACACACATATACAAACCACCAAGAGTCAAAGAAAGTATGGGAAATGCGGAAACAATCATTATAAATGCTTATTTATTTAGTAATTTCAATAGCATTAATAGAAGAATGAAGGTGGAGAATCGATGGTGCTCAATCACAGAACAAACAAAAGATAATGTCAGGCAATGAAAAAGTTACCAAATACCCAAGTAAAAGATATAACAGCAGTCCAGATATGAGATCAATTGTTGGCAACAAGATCAATGAGATTTTTAGGAAAGGCCACAAACTAATGGGAAATTAATGAGAACAAATTACTTGGGAAAAACAAGGATCTGAATGTCCCTAGAAAACTGTCCGAACTGAAACAGAAGTGAAGCAAACTATCAACCATGCAAGCATTAACAGATCTCGGCATGGTCTAAAAAACCATAGCATAAAGCTTTCATTAGAATTAAAAACACTGAAACTAAAACAGTTTATTTTTGTCAATTCTGTTTCGGTTAACTACATATTTATTCTACTCAATATAAATTTTCTAATAAATCAGAAAGGTGCAGCAAGGGAAAATGTGAAATGCAGTTCAACTGTCCAGGAGCCATGGTCCAAATTGCTTAACCAACCCCAAAACTTACTGTTGAGAGAATGCATAGCAACGACTGCACATGGTTGCGGGATATTGAATCACCAATCAATGCCCATCTTTTATTCCTCATCACCTCAAGAAACCTTGGAGCATCAAATGGAGGTAACTCGCAGTTTCGTGGATTCCACCTCCAGAACAGATAGCCTGGATCTGGTCGTCCATTCCTCATACAATTCTGATGACCTTCAATCAAGGAGCAAGTGGCATTTGTGTACATTGGTCCGGATGGATTGGGAATCCAATCCCCAGTGAAAAGATCACACTTTCCATCATTAAGTTCTGTAAAACCAAATCTCAGTCTCAATAAATCTGTAGTGAGAGATTTTAAGGAAAGTAAAGGGGCATTAATCTTCAAAATAGATAATAACAGGTTCAATTATAAAACACGCAGCTAGGACAACACCAATGAGCACTCAATTGAACTAAATGATGAATAACTTTAGGCGCTTAGATCTCATAGTACACTCAATGATGAATAACAAAATGATCACAAAAACTATTTTAGGCTCATAGATCTCATAGTACACTCAATGATGAATAACTTTCTCAAAAGCATTGTCTCTTTACTCCTAGCTTATCTAATCTTCACGTACAGTGCATGCAAAATCGGAAAAAGAAAAGATATTCGAGAACAAAACAACAAAAAATTGTTAATTTTGTTACCTTCTTGAGGTGTCTCGTCTTCGTGTTCTTGTGCACCGGAAGATAGAAAAGTCTCTGAAGTGTTGACGGAAGCAGGTGGCTTTGGATTATCAACAGTAACAGGTGGTGGTGGTGGTGGTGGTGGTGGTTCTGGAATCTCAGCAGAAGGAACAGGTTCCTTTGACAATTCAGTGCTATCAACAAAAGGGGTTTCTATATTTGGCTCAAATCTTGAAGATTGATAGAAAAAGAGTCTACAAGCAAAACCCAACAAGAGAACTGCAATTGCTAGCTTAAATATCCAGCTGCTGTACTCATTAAGAGACTTTAGCCTCCAAATTAACTTCATTTGCTTGCTTTTTCTACTCTGATTTGAACTTTGTTGCTTCTTCAAAAGCTCCCTTGATATGATCAAGATCTCGAGCTTTAGTAATGGAAGTGTCAGGCAGTTATACAAGTAATCAAGAAGAAGAAGAAGAAGAAGAAGAAGAAGGTGAAGTGGATCAACTAAAAGTAAGTAACCGACATGGAAGACTGCTTTATCTTTATATATATATATATAAGCAAAGTTAATTGATGGAAAAGGCAGGATAGGTACGGAGAAGGAAAAACCAGAAGATGGGGTTGTCAGCTAGCAGTTGTTTTTTATTTTCTTTATAATTTCACGAGAGGTTTCAAGATTGGCCCAATAGGTTATATTTAATAACAATAACACATGGTTCCTGGCCCTAAATAGGAACGAAGGATAAAGAACTTTTTACAAGTCAAAATCCTTAAAAGATCAAAAAAAATACTTAAGTATAGAGAGACAACAAAAATATTCGGTTTTTGTTATTTTTATGTTTCCACTTACCAAGATTATTACAATTTCTTTTTATATAAACAACCAGGAAACTTTTATAATAGTGAATAAGAAAATATAAACTATAAAAATATTCCCTTTGAATAGAAAAACATCGCAATAAAAAAAAAAAAAAATCTAAAAAAGCTCCTACTCGGTCTTTAAGATTGGAATGAAAACATTCTCGAGTTTAGTTTTTAGTTAAAAATTATCTTTCATCAAATGCATTATTTTTATACGTGAGTCACCTTTAAAAATTCTTAACACAACATATTTGTGTAAGTTGTAATACCATGAATTTGTAACATAATATTTTCGTGTGAAGCATCTTGTCATGGATTTCACCACAATGATTTTGAATGATAACATACTACCTCGTAAATATTTTTTTTTGAAAGAGAACCTCTTCATCCCCTCTAACATAAGCATGTTGTGTTTTGCAACTTCTTTAATTCATGAAGCAAAACGATAACTAAGAATAATTGAGCTCTTTTCCAACTATATTTGTTCTTTAACATATACCAAAGTAAAATAATCACAAAGAATTTCTGGATTTTAATATCAATTAACATAGATAATAGCGAAGAATAAGGAGTTTGTTACAAGTCAAAACTTGTAAAGATCTAAAACACTCTAAATATATTGATTTTTTTTATTCATTTATCATACTATTATTACAACCCTTTGTATGAAAAAAATTAAATGTCATAATAGTATTTAATAAAGAATAAACTAGAAAAGATATTCTCTTCGAATAAAAAATAGAAAAGCATCATGAAAAAAAAATCATTTTTTTATGTCCCATATTTGTTTTTGTTATGTTAACACTTTCAAAATTTGAACTCCATAGAAAGTGATTGTGTAGTAATTGTGAATGATTTGTGATTAAAATAGTTAATGATTGGAAAGGTATAGTAGTTAATGATTCTTTTTCTTAAAAAGAGAAGTAATCATAGATGGTAAAGTGGCGTAGGATTCCACAATTAAAAAAGAAAAAAGAAAGTGGTTTCTTAAAAATAATTGATATAGATTAATTTGAGGATTTGTATAATGATTCGGTGATGATCATTTTTTTAATAGATCATGAGACCGGTCTACGGCCAAGATTTCACATGGAGAGTTTCCTGCTACAAGAATTGATGTCGCCGCAAATGATGCAGATTTACCCTGAAGTTTCAAAGCTGACAGAAGAAGAGGATTTTCAATGTTTAACAAACAGAAACTCTTCGCGACTTTAATAGTATTTATTTGGTAATGGTCCCAGCCTCCATCCTCTCAAGACAAGAGGCCAGCTTGAAGACTTATTGTCTAGGTCGTTGGTTTTAAATACCGTTATAACTGAGTCCCTTTTATTTGACTCCTGTTGATTGACTTTCTTAGACCATTGTCTTGTTAAAACGTCTTGATTGGTTTTTCCTTGAATAATTTTAAGCATTGAAAGGTCCATTTTAAATATATAAATTCTATAAAACAAAGGACTAAGTTGTGATCCGATTTCAAAACTAAGGATTGAAGAATAATTTACTCGTCCGGATAAGGTTGTCAAAATCATGATTTTAACATGGAACTGTTATTTGAACTCGGATTGTAAAATCGTGAGTATAATATTTCTGTACAAAAATTATAAAATCGCAGCTAAAATTGTTTTGGTAGAAAAAAATATAAAATCATAAATAAAATATTTTTGAATACAATAGGCAAAATTATGACCATAAAACTTCATTAGTTAAAGTTACTACATGATTTAAAATAACTTAAAAATAATTGTACGATTTTAACACAATTATCAATGCTAAGTAACACAATTTTAACACAAAAGTGCAAATCAATATACATCTTGTGATTAGTATACATCTTGTACGTGGATGCTTAGAACAATCAATCTAAAAAAAAAGCCACTATCATGTGGTATTTAAAATCCAAAACATTACAATGCAGTAGTGGAAACAATCTTATACACTGACCCAAAATCCATAATAAATAATTTCAAGAGGGAATTTACAATTACCATTCAAAGCATTTACAATTTCACTCGTGTTTTTAAACCTAAAAAACCCCTTTTTCATCCAACATGCCATCATTTTTTAAAATTATACCTATTGCCATTTTTATCATCATATATGCAAACCTCCATTGTCCCTACACAAACTAAAATACACCCTTACACAACTCCCTTTCCAACAACTCCTCCATCGTCGCCAACCAAACCTCCACAAGGCTGACCCGATGGGAAGCATTTCTTTCATCTCCTTCTATGCTCTTTTTTTCCCTCGCCAGTGATCTCATACGATAATAACAAGGTCAACTATTGTGACGAGAGGAGAGGGATGAGAAGACTAAGAAGCAGGAACTGGAAGAAGAATAAAGGAAAAGAAAAGTAATTAACAGACCGACAAAGATCGTAAAATCAGACTGATTGAGTTCAATTTCACAACTCTGACTAATTTTTATCTAGTCAGAACCAATTTTACCAAGATTCGATTTTCTAAACACGATTTTAACAACATTGCTTCGAAGTACCACGGAGGGGGAAATAGAGAAGAATGTGATTTTAAAGCCAAAAGCATCTAGTGGTTGCCGTGTAAGGAATCCTCAAAATCTTATTAAAAGCATTGTTTTTCACTGTTCAGCTGACAAATGATGGACCACCCCCCCTACAAGAACATAAAGCCTGCCCATGTCGCTATGCCCTAATCTACCTGCTAATCATACATTAACTTCTGAACGGAACTATTCAAGTATTTAATGGATCATCAAACCCTGTTTCCCTTTTTTTCTGAATGCCTTCGGCATTCCTGACCATTTCAATAACTAATCAGCTTGCCGACATAAAGGCATCCACATTTGCAAACGTACTAGGATGTGCAAGAAGATTTCATGAATACCATGTTGCGTGTAGACATTGGGATGAATTTGGCACTGCACGGACAAGACACCTAACGATATCAACAAAACACATGCAGATAATATCGGGTTGAAGACCTCATAATCCCCAAATGATCAACCTCCTTGATCACAAAGCTTTCCTGGGAACCTTCATGCCGAAGCCACGTTTAGCCTTCTCAACTCTGTTCAAAACAGTCAGCAATCAGTATTGCATCAATATAAATTGAAATCCAGTCCCCTGAAAGCTAGCAAGTGCAATTAGTAAGAAAGCGCGAGCTGCCCCAAACAAGAAATATCCTGCACTTCCCGAGCCTTTTGATGGTGATTTTATGCATATTGATCAAGGCAAAAATGAAAACCAGGCAGTATCAACTGCAAGAAAATTAATGAGAATTTCCTTCCTTGAGTTTTCAGACATACTTGAGTTGATATTTTTTTTCTCATAGAACACATTCCACAAGATGTTCCTTCTCTTCCTTTTGACAGTCCAGGCACACGAAGCAAACATAAGCGATGGTATTCATGATAAAAATTCTCCAGATAACCACAATGGCAAGAGCTTGAAGAGAATAGGTGGGCAAAGTTGATTGACATGTATGTTTCAGAATCTTATTGTGACCGGTCTCAATTGATTGCTTTTTATTTACAAGAATCACAAATTTTGGGCCAATTTCTAGGAGTGACAATTTTAAAACTTTACGTTGTTATTATTATTTGAAGTTTCTACCAAGTGTTGGAAAATTTGTTAAAACATGGTTAATAAATACATTTGAGACCAAAATAAAACTGAAATTCACTCACTAAATTTAATATCCATTCTAGATTTCTATTATTATATTTGTGTTGAAAGCATGTTTTCCATAAGTGTTATTTTACATGCTTATAAATTTAAACTTATATGAACATTTAGCTTTTCTTAAACATCTTTTATATTTAAATTGTGAAAAACTATTTACCCTTACTCTGATGCATTATAATTTAATTGCTTTCAGAAACAATACGTTGCATAGTCTGAAGCATTGTAAAAGAGACCTTTAGTCAAACAGTTGCGGTAGAAGAGGAACTTACGTTGGAGCAAGCCTGCCAAGGCGATCTAGCTCTTCGCCAGTGTCCTCGTCAAAAACTCTCCCGGAAACTTTGACGCTGTAGAACTTCTGTCTTGTGATCGGCAGTCCTCTAGTAGAGAGTCGGTCAAGATCTTTCTGATGCAGCTCTCTCCCATTAACAAAGACACCTGTGTTACCAGCAGCACAATTTTCTGGCATGGGATAGTTAAATTCTTCAATGGAAGGCTGCAAAAGAGCAAAGACTGTTAGTCATGCGGGAATATCAAAGTTGTCATCAAAAGAAGAAATATCCAAACCAATGATATCTTGATCTCACAGGAATAATGCCAGCGCAAGGTTGTCCAGTCACACCCCAGAATCCAGCTTGAACGTCATACCTGGTAAAGAGGCAGATTCAGGGCAGATGTTGGTATTTTGAGTATAAAAACAAAGGCCATCTAATCTCGCATATTCATGCTTTGACAAGAAGAAAGACATCAACAAACGGAACTACTTGGCTCTATTGTAAGGGAAAATCTTCTACATCTTTTACATGATAATTTACCCAGCTACCAATTTTGGAGGTTCTGTAAATATGTAATCACAGAAAAAATGGTGCTCTTTCCTTCTTCATTTTATTTTTATGTCTTAGCCATTTACTCATGATCCCTTTTGTAGTGTAGTAAGTATCCTATAAGGAAACACAAAAATCTAACTATTACTATCACTATACAACACTAATGTTTTGCTGTCAGCAGAGCGACATCATTTACAGTTTACGAGCAATATGTCGCATGTACAAGTAACGCGACAAAAAAGATGCAACGGAAAGGAAATACTAACCAATAATCTCCAGGCTGAATTGGCCCGGCTAGCTTTTCAGCCCTTTTAACCAGGCGATCTGGAATAGGTTTCCCATTAATGAAAACGTTGGGTTTTTCATTATGCATTCGTTGATTAGATCTTGAGAAATCCCTGAAGCTCTTTTTAATAAAACCCACCAAGAATGGTTCAGCCCCCTTGTTGCTCTTCAACCGATCCTCTTCTTTGCTTACCTCCACGGAGTCTTGAGATAGACTGGTATGTAGATACTCATTGAAAGGAACTTCCACTTCAGTTTCCATTGAGACATCTTTCACGGAGCTCTGCCTAGAAATTCTCTTCTCAAGTATAGCATTATCCTGCTCTGGCCATCCAACCCTGTTTCCTTTATCACATTCGTTTTCTGCATGGCTAGACAAGAGATCACCAGAATGCTCTTGGAAAGGTGAGCTTTCAAATGTTGAAGGCACTTCTTTTATGGCCAGCTCAGCATCATAAGAGAAATCTCTCTGAACAACCACGCTATCCAGGTTCTCTTCCTCGTAAGTAATAGAAGATGACAAACTAGGGTCATGCGTTTTCTCACATTTGCTTGGGTTTAGCTTCCGTTCTTCTGATAGTACATCTTTGAAATCTGCCGACTGGAAGTCATACCCAGGATTATCAAAATCATCAGAGCAAATTGTGCCAACAGCATTCAAACAGCCATCAGAATTTAATAACACTTCTTCAGAGACCTCATGTGAGGAACTGTCAGCCCTGACCAATATTTGCTTGCTTTCAGCAGGAGCAGAAGTAATCAGCCTCTTGTTTTCTATTTCAAGCAAGATAAGTGCCGAGCAGGCACCACATCGCAGCTTTCGTATGTTCTTCTCCCTTGCTTTTAGTTTTCTAGGCAGTTTTAGTAACTCAAAGCAATTATAACAGCTTATAAATGGGGCCCCACTAGCAACGGGACGGCAAAGCTGTTCGTTTCCTCTGGCTATCACCACCCTTCTAGGACGACTCTGGGGAAATCCATCCATATCTGATTCAACATCAGCTGGCCATCTTAAATGTGGCTGTGGATCCAGTGAACTCAATGCAGGGGGGTTTGCTTGAAGATGGTGAAATGGTGGCCCATATGTTACTGGATTGACATGGTGATTAAAACTAAGTTCAGCTGAGCTCATTGGGAATTTTATATTGCCAGGAGTAATGGGTGAGACTTGTGGAGGAACACGCCAGTTGGTGTTGTAGCAATGAAAACAGGAGCACGCAGGTACATGATCCAAGCTTTCATGGGGATACGATACGAGAGGTTCATGACTGAAATCAACATATTGCCCTGCAAAGTTGCCACAAAATGATTGATGCAAGTATTGTTGGGGTGGTTGATGGGCACGCATCCTGGGAGTTTGTTGCTGGTATAGATCCGCATAAGCTGGCATTTCATTTGCAAATGGCTGTGATGGAATGTATGAGTTCTGAATATTCATGTCATCACTTCTCATGTAGGGAGCCGGTCCATGGCAATAGTGGAAGAGATGCATCGAACTATTGTAAGCATCATGGCCGTGGTAATGATCAGGAGGAGCTATTTTGCTGCCCATGGGAATCCTTTCCCTCTGTTTCTCATCCAAAGAACAAGATTGCCTGAGCTGCTCTTGCAACTCATCCAACTTCTTAAAAAGCACAGCTCGATCCTGTTCTAAATATACAATTTTGTCAGGAATGTAATAATTCTTCACTTGCTGGCTAGATTCATAAGGAGAGGATCTCAAACTACAGTTCGAAGGTCCCTCATCAGGATAAGCGAAATTTGGAAATTTACTTCCTTTGACAAACGTTCTGAGATTCCCTCCCCGTAAACCCTCTCTATCTGAAACCCATTGATCCAACACCCTTGCTGGCCTCAGAAACTCAGCAGAAAATTGTTCTGAAGTTTCTCGAATACCTTTCCCTCTACTTGAATCAACTGACTCGCATCTATTCATGTTCATGTTTTTACTATCTCCGCAAATCCTATTATCAAGCAGGAGCTTCAAAGGTTTTTTTTTCCCTGCATCACTTTGATAGCCCATTTCCTGTTCCTTCACATTTGTGTTGCTATTAGCAGCCAAAGCCACTTTATTTTCCGCTTCGGACAGAGGACTATTAAGGATTCTTGCTTTTCTCCTGTTGTTTATAATTTCATCACTCTCCCTCTCTGTCTCAGATGCATTTCCTAACCCACCACCTTCTTTCTCAGATAACGTCTCCAGTATCTCGAAACCCTCTTCATCCCTCTCCATTCCAGACTTCTCCACTATCCCGCCGTTAACAGTCACTTTCTTCTTTGCTGTGTCATATATAAAAATAAGAAAAAAAAACGATTCAAACTCCCTATTTCACCAAAAATCGGCCTTTTTAATCACCTACTTTCATTAAATGAAGTGCCCAGAGGGAGAAAACCTTGCAAAAATTGAAGCTTTGAAGCAATTGTTCACAAGTTGGAACACAACGGAAGTTACAAAAAATCCAAACTGTCATTTGATTTGTCACCAACAAAACAAAGAGAAGAAAACAAACAAAACCAAAATCAAGACAAATGGAGAGTGAAACAAAACTAACCTCGAAGAACAGCATCACAACCACCGCACTGGTACACGGAGTAGTCAGCAAGCTCTGGTAAGAGATTTTCACACTTTGGACAATGAACTAACCGAACTTTTGTTGACCCTTCAGCCATTATTAAGGCTCAAAAACTGAACCCATAAACCAAAACGCAACAAAACAAGCTCACCCCGAAAAAAGAAGCCCAGAACAAGCCTCGGTAACATCTAAGACAACAAACAAAAGCCTCGGAACTACTTACTTCAAGACGAGCCAAATATCCGAATCATGGAAAACTGACAAAACCAAGACAGTACACGACGATACTTCTATTTTTGAAGCTTATTATTATCCCTTTTTTAGAGAACTTTGAGGTTTCTATTGCAGTATAAAGCATTTAACATTTGTCTTGCTTTAGAAACAAAGAGGAAATAAGACATAGAAAAAGAGGAGAATTAGAAGAAACTAAGTGTTGGGGTTTGTTTAAAATCTAAGAATCTGTGGTTCCCGATAAAAGTGAAAGTTTGGAAGGGAGGGAGGGAATGAGGTGGACCGATTCTCGACAGCACTGTTCTTTTTATTTTTCCAACCTTTTTCCCGGGAAAGTAAGGGAAAATGTGAGTGAGAAAATGTGGAAATATGTGTGGTGGTATGCTTCCAAAAAAAATGTCTATACCGATTCTCGGCAGCACGGTATCGTTTTTAACTTTGCATGACTTGTCGCATGTTGAAGCAGACATGACAGTAAGAGCATCTCCAGCAGTAGAGGTAAATTAGAGAGCCAAATATTTAAAATGGATGTTTGAATAGCGTAAAAATAGCTTTGGCTTTGGTATGCACTTTAGCAGTAGAGGCATTTTGGAGAGCCATTTCTTTTATATTATTATTTTAATGTAATGCAATTATTTTGTATATAATTTAATTATGCAATTAATTATACAATTAATAGGAGTAAGTTATATAATTAAATAATTAGTTTTAAAAAACCCTCCAACAATATAATTATTAATTTTTCAGATTTAATAAAAAATTAAAAAATTAAAATTAAAATTAATTGTTTTATTTGAAGTTTATTAATGCTACGTATTGTTGTTGAGTGTTATAAGAACTTTAAGAAAGAAACTAAATTGCTATCAATTTCATAACACGATACAAAATATTTAAAGCAAATTACAAATAATTAATTAAACATACATTCCATTACAAATAATACAATAAAATCAATTACAAATTTACACCTCTCTTTGCCATAATTCCCCGTTTTCTATTTTCAAAATAGGTTGCAGACATTGGATCCATACCAGAAGTATCCACCTTCATGATGTCATCCTCTCGTCTCTCATCATTTTGTTCAATTATTTTAGCTTGTTGCTCTAACAATTTTTCTCTATGGTTATATTTTTTATCCTCAATTTTTTCGATACTATTCGTGAATTTGTCTAAGAGATTTTTTACATAAATATCGCCAACCTTTTCTTTTCCTTGTCTCCGTGCAAGTCGTTCCTTTGCAGCTTTCTGACCAATTGGTCTATTTTGGTAAATAAATGCGTCATCATCTTCTCCTAAACTAACAGAATCAGGGGTTGATGGATTTGAAGAAGCTGGACCTGTATTTCCATGATTTTTTTGTTTCTTGTTTGACTTCTGATGAAGACATGCACGTTCAAATTGCCACTTGGGTTCATTTTTTAAGATAACCCAACAATGCTCCAGTTGAAATCGTTTGCCAACGATTGAAGCATACATTTGCCGAGCATCATTAATCTAGTAAATCAATTTCAATAAATAAAACTATGTTATATAATAAATATGTTAAACAAATAATTTAATATGGAAATGATAAACAAAAAACATTACCCTTGATTCTTCAGTCGTTCCACTTTGTTGACGGTTTTCAATTTGGGTAACAAAACCAACAAAATTTCCAACTTCTCTATTTATTTCTTGCCATCTATTTGAGATGCTTATTTGAGAACGATTATTCAGGTTTGCTCCATTCTCGACAAAGTAAACATGTACTCGAGCCCAAAATTGTCTTGTCTGTTGATCAACTCCCGTGATTGGATCTTTGCTAGTATTTAACCACGCAGATACAAGTAAACAATCTTCTTTTGGGGAGAAGTTTTTACTTCTTTGGGATTTTTTAGTTGTATGAACAATATGATCACTTTGTTGAGTAACATTCTGTTCAGACTCACTTATAAGAAAGTCAGTGAATGAATTTGGCAAATATGAGTCCATCTGCATAAAAAATACATTGTATAAATTAAGCTAATTGATCAACAACATCGTAAATTTCCAATTTCGCATAATTATTTTGTAACTAAATATTATTATTAATTACTCTTTTTTTTTCTCCTAAATATTATTATTAATCACCTCCACAACAGTTCAAAAAACTACATTTACACAGTTCTTAAATCTAACTGTAAATTTAAACATGTAATTAAACTAATTGATCAACAAAATCATAAATTTTCAATTTCTCATAATTATTTTTTTTACTGAATATTATTATTAATTACACTTTTTTTTCCTCCTAAATATTATTATTATATATTCCTAAATACTACCCCCCGAAACCCTACATCTTTCTCACTTCTCATCGCCGCCCCCCATAAAATTTCAGCTCACCTCTCCAAACCCTATCTCTTTCAATTCATCACATTTGCGCCGCAGCCCCCCCCCCCCCCCCCCAAAAAAAAAAAAATTTCCATCTCTCCTTCTCACTTCTCATCGCCGATCTCTCCTTCACTTCTCATCGCCGATCTCTCCTTCTCACTTCTCATCGCCGCCCCCCACAAAATTCCATCTCTCCTTCTCCGTCCATCACAGCTCCCTTCAAGCCTCTCCCATGGCGCTCCCCCCCTCTCACTCTACTATTTTCCTCCTCTCCCCCCTCTGTCAAGTTTCTAGCATACGGGTTCTATTTTTTTATCAACAAATTTGTACAGACAAAAAATATATCAAGTTAAGAAAACAAACCGACAATTCTGGGGCAGAAGGTTTGACAGGAACAAACTTTGATGAAGGTATTTTCTCGCCAACTTTTCTTCTTCGGATTGGATGCAAAATCAAATGTTTTTTCAATTTTTTAATTCTGTTGGTTGTTGTGTTGAATTCTGGGTTTGTTGAATCAGTTGTGTTGTGTGTTTCAATTTCTTTGCTGTTGGCTTTTTATTGTGGCATGGCCAACGACTATATTGCAACGGTCATTTTTAATTTGCCTCTGCAGGTTTTAATCTGTGAGAATAGCTCCCGGATGGCTCCACAAATTGAAGAAGCCATTTTGGGCTCTTCACTTGGCTCCTCTGCTGGAGATGAAATTTAAGCAAAAAAAGCCAAATATTTGAATTTTTGGCTTTGGCTTCCTGGATGCCTCTGCTGCTGGAGATGCCCTAACACTTGCATGCCATGTCCTGTTTCGAGTCAGCACTGTTCAGATTTAAGGTTCTTCTTTACCCGCTCTTCGTTCTGTACGAACAATCCAATAATGTCCAGCTTGAAAAATTAGAAACAGCTGGAAATTCATTAAAGATTTAAAATGTCGGACTGGTGTCATTGGAAAATCTATGTGATTCATTGATTTGTTTGATTCCTTTCTTTTTTTTTTTCTTTATATAAATGATAAAGATATTCTCATGTATGTTTTATTTCATCAAAAGTAAATCTTTCCTTAATTAAATTATCCCTTACTCAAACACACACACACATATATAAATAGATAGATAAATATGCTTTACACTTATCTTTGAAGGTATTAACTTAGTAACCGATCATGCTAAAGTGTTTGACCGGACAGGAATTAAAAAAAGAAGCAATACGGTATCAATAAAAAATGTATTTATTTTTTTAAAAATAAAATCACAAAAAAAAATGAAACGTGTCAAGAATATAACTATTTCTCATAAAAAAAATATAATTTATAACAGTCATTTTAATATTCTACATTTGTGATATTCTAGTTATAAAATATAAATATTATTTCATTCAAATTTAAAATTATCATGGAAAACTTATATTGTTAACTAAAAAAAAAATTATATTATAATTATAATAAAAAATAATTTTTTAACAATTTAGAGGTATATTAGGGTTCACAATTGATATTCTTAGTTTTTTAGTGTGTGTTTGTTTGCGCAGTCAACTACATAGTTAAAAATTGAATTTGTAAATGATGTAATTTTTGTCACCGCAAATAATACATCATATATATATACGATGAATTACTTATTATTTATCTCTAAAAAGACACAAGGTGTTTGACACTATGTTATAAAAATATCTTTGAAAAAAATTAAAAAAATTATTTTTTATTTGGTATTTTAGGTCATTTTGATGTGTTGATATTAAAAATAATTTTTTAAAATAAAAAAAAATTAATTTTGATACATTTCTGAACGAAAAACACTTTAAAAACAATCACACTCCCAAGCAGGTGTTTAGTCTTTTAGATCCAAGTATTTGGTCTTTTCCATACATATTTTTATTGAAATACATGGTAAATGAAATAGAAAGATACTTGAATTAAATAGAAAAAATAGATTCCAAGAATATAATCTTGTCAAATTTGATAATCCAAGCCAGAAATTAGGTGGGTTGAGTATGACAATTAAATTATTTTTTTGTCTGAGAGAAAAAAATACAAAATCTATATAGCTTGAGTTTTTTTCCCCATAAATATAAAACGAAATGCCAACCAAGTCATGAATACATTTAATTCAAATTGACTGGGTTATGCAAAGTCAAGTTATATCATTTAATTTAAAACGTGGTGTGGATAAAAATCCAAGATGGCTGGCTATTGTATTGGCATGCTAAATAAGGCCGACTTTAATAATACTATTGAAAAAATCTCCATAGCAGCGCAGTGTAGCGCAACTAACTAGTTTTTGCTAATCTATTTCATGGGTGTTTCTTTTCGAGAATCAAGGGGAGGGAAGAGGACAAGTCATTGCGTAGAACGTAGAATACAAACTTGAGTAGCTTAGCTTCTGATTGGGAAAGGTGTTTTGGCACCTTCTACCGAGCTAGATGATCAGGGTGCATGTCGTCGACGACCGACAGTTTCAATAAATGAGAAAAGGAGGTGGATGGTCGTCTGACCATGTCAAAATTACCAGCGTCGCCAAATGCATGGCAGGCATGAATTCTCTCCTGGATAGCTTAAAATTGAAAGAAAGCTACAGATTCTCATTACAATACACGTGTCGTGATCGCTTACTTCAACCAGTCTTCGCTCTCTTCCAGAACAGGCCATTCTCTTCGGCAAAGGGTAAAACATATGACTTTCCCACCTGAAAATCAACGTAGTTTTCTTGTATTGCAAGAAACAATATAGTCCCCGGTATCGGAAGAGCGAGTTAAATTTACGTATAATAATGCAAACTGCTTACTATTTATATATGGATCGTCCAATTAGCAGCAGCATACAGGAGATGAAAGATGAAGCAGGGGGTCGTAAAGAATAGTCAAAAAGTCAGAGCTGGTGGGCCCAGTTCTGCTGTGGGGCCTGTATTAATCACAGTTGACCTGTCAACTAATGCCAATGTCTTAACGGGTCACCACGCTATCAATGACCATAGCTTAACAGTAGCAATGTGAGCCCCCCTCGAAAATCATTTGTCAGAGAGCCAGGTCCAGTAGCTTGCCTATCAGGACGTGAGATGGGCCTAAACCTATAAGAACTCATTGGGCTTCAACAGACCCAATGAATATTGATTTGGATATGTCAGTCCATTCAGATGACACGATTGATTTGGGTAATCCAACGTAGGAGTAGAAAATTATTCAGCAGAAGGCACTGGCATCAGAAAAGAGCCAGCAAGCCTCAACCTCTACAGTGGTCGGCTGGTGGCCTAGGGTCAGATGGTATCCACGCTCGGTTTGGTTCGGTTTTTCAGTTTCTAAAATCTAAAACTGAAATTATCCAATAACTTTGAAGAAACATTGAATTCAGTTAATTTCAAATCAATTTTTGCAGACATCGCAGATAATAGTATGGTTAATCTGATCTCCCTTACTGGCGACAAAACACACCGGATAGTTATTCTATGAACTGAGCTGGTTCATCAACCTCATCACCAGCTTCAATGATTTAGAGAAACCTGAATGAATTACCTCGTTAGTGCCATTCATATATTATCAATGTTACTTCAAGTGTAATTCATTTTAAACAACATTACTTTTCTAGATGATTTCTTACATACAGGAGCATGGTCTCTAACTTTCTGCACTGAACTGGTATTCAATTCAACCTGGATTTATTCGAATGGATTACTGGAAAATGAGGGGAAGAGAGAGATAAGAAGGCATCGCCGATCATCGATATCTTTTTTTTAAAGCAAAGAAAAAGGTAGTTTCTGTGTAAAGATGATGAAACCTTACAATATTTTCTTCACATTCACAGCCCTTTTTGTGTACAGTGATCCAACATGGGTACACAAACAATAGAATCCATTACCAGGCTTTCTGACCTTACGATCCTTCCTTTCCTTGATCATCGTTCTCTTCCAGATGAAAATCCTTATTATCCTGGATAGCAATCCTTCCTTCCTGACCGGCAGACCCTTTTCTTGATCTCTCGGCATGCTTGCATAGTCGATCACAACCCTCCCTTCCTTTTCTGGTCCGCATGGAGATGACAAGGCCAAACTGTGCCTGTCAATGAGATGGCCAAGTGAAGCTATTTCATATGAATCATACAAGGGACTCCCGCAGTCCCACACATTTATAGCAGCTTGTTCTTTCTTTCCTTTTCCTTTCCCCTCCATATCTTTAAAAACTTGTTCTGCTTGCCTTTTTTATCATTTTATCGATCGATTCCTGGAGGGTCTTTCGTGCTTATTATGAAGACCCCTGCACGATATTATTTTAGCTCTGAAGTGTTATACAATTTTTCGGGGACCATCGAGTCATTAAACAATTCTTGGAAGACATTTCGAAGATTGATGACCTAACACTAGACGGGGCTGTGATTGCTGCAAAACGTGATCCTTCACGTTAAGGCTAAGGATTCATTTGCCTATCAATCTAAAACGGGATCCTTAGCAGATTATTTTCCTTTCAATTCATCGTAGATGAGGAAACTATGAAGCAAGCCGTGCCTTCTCCTTTTCTTTTCCTCCTGGTCATGCTGTGATGTTTATCAAGGAGCTAATTATCTCAAAATCTTACTATTTTTCTTTTCTTCACTTTTTTCCCTCCTTTTTTTTTCTTTTTTAATTCTTCATTACATCATTGTGAAGCATTAAATAATCGAAAAGGTGTTGAGTGCTGTTCTGGGTGGCCGGCTGTGATATCTTTATAATATCAAGTGCTGGGACACAAGTTGGCCTTTTTTCAGGATATGTTCCTGCCATTTCCATTACAACACCGCGTGCTTCTCCTCTCCTTGCTCTTTGAAAACTTCTTGCAGGACCAAGTGATTATTTTTCATAACATTTACATTTCAAAGTGTTTTGAAAAAAAAATATATATATATTTTTATTTTTTATTTTAAATTAAGTTTTTTGGTGTTTTTAGATCATTTTGATATGCTGATTACAAAAATAATTTAAAAATATTTTTATTTTATTTTTTATTTTAAATTAAGTTTTTTTGTGTTTTTAGATCATTTTGATGTGCTGAATACAAAAATAATTTTTAACATTATTTTGATGCATTTCTGAATGAAAAACATTTTTTAAAACAGCCACAACCACAATCACAAATAAACTCTAAATTTATACGGTGAAACATTCGGGTGAAAACATCTCTTTTAAATAGACGATCAACTATATTATTTTTTTATCAGATATTTTTATTTGACAATTATGTGTAAAATTGATGCTTATAAAATAATATTTAAAATTAGGAGATAATATGAAATGAGAAAAATATAACATGAAAGATACTATTTATTGAATTTAAATTTGGATTTGCCTTATCCAAGTTGAATTTTGAAACCATCCACATCGACTTTACTTCTTCCCTCCCTCCAGCTTCCCCGCCGTTCATTTGAATTATCTTCTCTTCAATCCTTTTTCTGAACTTCTAGTCTGATGTACCCTCTCGTCATCCTCCTTCTCTTGAGCCTTTTCTCTCCCATTGACTTCTTAAAACTTCACACCCCCTTTCCCTATCAGCAGACCTCATCAAGGCCAGGTTTTTAGATGGCTCTCCTCCACCCAAACTGCGTCTTCTTTGTTCTAACTTCATAATTGTTATAACCCATCTCTAGGCTAGATATTCTTGGTCAAAAAAAACAAATCAGATTTTTTTGAAAAAACCTTGTTAATTTGGCTGGTTGAGTTTCTTCGCCGTCTTTCCATGCATTGCAGGTAATAAATAACACGAGTATATGTAGGGATTATTATTACCTAGTAAATAAATCTTTTATTTAAAATAATCCATTAATTTTTGTTATACTTGTTTGATGATCGCAAAAAACACTAGTAGTATAAAACATAAAAAAATCCTTAATGATAAATAAAGAATAGACTAAAAAAAACTAAGAGATAGATATAAATTAATATATATCCCAGATATTATAACTTAACTTAACTCATTAAATCGATAATTAAAGTTATGAACTCAATAAAGCTCAATTTTTTTAATTTTTTTTACTTACTCTAAATTAAAACAAATTGAATGTGCGGGGCCATGTCTTATTGTGTTTGGACCTTTGTGAAACAAAGTTCAGTCGTGAGGACCTTCAAGTCCTGACCCGCTCGTCCGAGTGTGGTGTTATTTTTTTCTTCAAAAGGGGTAGATAATATTTTTTTTGAAAAAAAAGAGAGGCGCACTTAATGGAAAACACCATTATTTCGAACACGAGTATAATTTCTCTTTAATTTGATATCATAAGGATACAATTATAAAAATAAATAAATTTGTGGATCAAAATAAAAAAAAGTCGAACAAAAGTAGTGACTGAGGTCGCGCCGATAGCCACTCCAAACTGATGAGACCCAAATCAAGAGGCCCTTTTTATCTGTAATTTATGAGTCCACTCTCAACCACTTATATATGTTGTTGTCTTGGTACAAGTGAAAAGAAAAGAGAGGGTGGTGGGGATATTAGGTGAGTCATCAGATTCTGGGTTCGTATCAACTTATCACCCACTTTTCAAGTGGCAAGGGATTCTCAGTCACTTTCATTTCATGGGACAAAATATTGTTTCAACCCACGAATAATCATCTTCTATGCCACCTTATTTAATTTAGGGTTACGGTCTCCAGACAAAAACATTGGACCTTGCCAAAGTAAAGTCAGTAGTAGTGGTTCTGGGTTCCAAACCCTAATTAAGGCTCATCACAATTTACCTCACGGATGGATTCTCTTTTATCTTTTGAGGCTACAGATTAATTTGCCCGTTTAACGATAGGAAAATGATATACGCTTTTACTCACCCATCCCGCTCGTCGCGCACAGGCGCGCAAGTATTATTTTGATCCTGAAATCTTATGATTGTGCTAATAAGTCCTTAGATAATCATCACTTCATAATGTTTTTGCCATCTCAACCGTTAAATGATCACGTGAGTTTTTTTTTTTTTAAAAGGGGTTCGATTTTATACATGAAATAGCTAGAAAATCATATTTGAGTTTTCCATTTTATCACAAAACTGGAGATGAAGGTTTTCTCTAACTGCTGCTTCCATTGATGTTTCAGGGCAGGCTTATGGCCTGTTTGGAAGTGTGGTTGCATTAGCTTTTCAAAATATTTATCGTGACGAAATATATTAAAATAATGTTTTTTTATTTTTTTTAAATTATTTTTGAAATCAGCACATCAAAATGATCTAAAACACACAAAAACATATTCATTTAAAATACAATTTTTTTTTTTTTAAATTTCAGTCAAAAACCAGTAAGATCACAACGCCAAACAGGCACTTACTGTCTTCGGCATTGACAATCCACAAAATTTGTGGACCTGGAGCATCAATTACCCCCTGCTTTTGTCTTGATATGGACGTTATGGATATCGCATAAACCGAAAAATCTCTCCTCAATAAACTTGTGGACCGAAGTTTTCTTGTATAACGAGGGGGGGAGTATTGGCACGAGATTGTTTCAGATGAGGTATAGCATTGCGAGTTTTTTTTTTTTTTTTAATATCTTTGAGTTGACTTTCATCCATTAAATTAAAGAAAATTATTTATATCCAAGCTGGTATGTATTCACAGAAAAACTTCTTTATTAAAAGCTGACTATTCTAACCTCTAACCTCTTTTCTATTCTCTATCCTGACCTCCCCTCATTTCCTAGTTCCGTGCCATACAGATTCTTTATTTATTTTATTAACATGGATATCTAGAATAATTTAAGTGTATATCGACTAATCATAAATATTTTAAAATTAATAATTATATAAATCTTTAATAATTATCATATTAATAATTATAAGATTCGAATATAATATCACAAAAAAAATACAGATTCTTGAATCTCAAACTTATATCATACTTATATCATTGAATCACCGTAAGGTGGTGCTTTTAATTGTTTCAACTCTTCTCATTAGGGAAGATGTCAAATCCCACCACCTGCATGCTCATGATGTGCCACGTGGCATAAATTTACAAGAAACATTATCACAATCTCTAATAATAATTGAAGAGAAGAAATGAGAAGGGAAATAAAGCAAAATTGTTTTTTAAAAAAAGATAGGCTAGTTTTCAAATACAATAATTAAGTAGGTCATTTACAGCTCATTTAGCGCAATTAATAAAAAACAATTATTTATTCCTATAATTTGGATTCGAGTCCAAAATTGATAATTTATGGAGAAAATCAAATATCCAAGGGAAATCACCACGATGGGAAATGATGATACTTGGAACAAAAATAATAAAGGTACCAAGTTGATATAAACGTAAGAGTAAAAGGACCTAGTGGACCATTAACCCAAAAACTAATGAAAGGACGCGGTGGTTAGGGACCATATATAAATTGAGCAATATCAAGTTATCAACTTCCCTTCACATCCTTCTCTCTCTCTCAAAACAGACCGCTCCATCTCTCTCTTTATTTGCAAATGCAAGAGCTGAACAAACCCTCCCTAAATTAATCAATCAATTTGAATAATCACACCTGTCAACGCCGGAACTTTGACCACTTTCCAGGGTTCCGGTGATGGCATCAGAGGACGTGAAAACAAGCGAGTCTGCTGTTTCTACGATTGTGAATCTCGCTGAAGAGGCTAAACTCGCTCGAGAAGGCGTCAAAGCACCGGGACCCGCTCTTCTAAGTATCTGCAAGTCTCTTGTCGCCGGGGGTGTAGCCGGTGGAGTGTGAGTTCTAATTTTTTTTTGGGGAATGTTTTATTGATTATTGTATTAAAGAATCAACCTCTTGTAATCGTATTTATGGAAATGATTGTGATTTTGTCGATTTTTAGGATAATATTGATGGTATTTTTTCTATTTTTTGCTAAGTATAGATTATGAGGGGACTTTTTTTTCATAGTAACGACTTGCTTTTTTCCCTCCTTAAAGAGTAAAAAACAGGATAATGTTTTCTGGTTGTGAATTAAAATTTGTAAAATATACTTCAAGGTTAAAAAGCCTGCTTTTTTAGAATATAAGTAAAATCCCACTGTTCTTTTTCCTTGAAAATGTAAAGGTTTGATTTCTGATGTTATGATGGGCTTGTGAAAATCTAATTTTGGGTGGTTCATTGGTACTCTGTTTGATATAAGGTGTATAACTAGGGTGTGAGTTTATGTATAGTTAGTGAAATCCATGTATATTATAACTTTTCTGATTAGATATCACTTGTTAGGTGATCGGAATCATTCAAATTACTGATAAGTAGCTTAGTTATACAAATCCTAATGAAACCTGGTTTTGCCACACCAATCATTTGTTCTGTTTACGAATGAGAAATATATTGTTAATTTTCTTATCTGTTAAACCAGGTTTAGATTGGCTTTGGTCTATGGTAGCGAGTTTCGGGTCATGGGTGGTGAATAAACAGCATGCATGTAGAATGACTACAGATAAGCGATAACACAGAAAAAAGTGAGGGCACCCGTATGAAAATAGAGGTGGCAACCATTGAAGATAAGGAATAATTGTCTAATATTTATGATCATTTTTAAGAAGGTTACAATCATGTAGTGTGATTGGAGATCTTCAAATTGATTAATTTGTACTACTGCCTCAATATGAATGGTTAATTAATTGCTGTCATCACTGTACATTAGCAACTGAGTTTTCATGTTTTGCATACTCAACACTTGAGTGAGCATTTTCCACTCTGAAGACATTATTATATGTGCTATCTGTTTCAGGTCACGTACAGCTGTTGCTCCTTTAGAAAGACTAAAAATACTTCTACAGGTAGTTTTTGTTATTATTATTTAGCGATTTAGTTCTGGCATTCTGTATCATGGACAATTACTTTGCATACTGGATATTATATTATTTTTAGATTTTCTCTATTATCATTCTGCATGTATGATGACTCTCTGTTTAATTAGAGTGATGTGCTTACTTTTGGAACATGCAGGTTCAAAATCCCCACAGTATAAAATACAATGGAACCATTCAAGGTTTGAAATATATATGGAGAACAGAGGGCTTAAGAGGGATGTTCAAAGGCAATGGAACTAATTGTGCTCGAATTGTCCCAAATTCAGCAGTCAAGTTCTTCAGTTATGAGGAAGCATCCAAGTATGTTTTTGCACTCCACCCTAATATTTTGTCTCTCTGCTTCCAGCTGCATTCATTTAAGTCTGCCTACATAAATTCTGTGTTTTGCTCTTTTTTCCTGTAAACAGGGGAATATTATGGTTTTATAGGCAGCAAACTGGAAATGGTATGGCTGTCCCTCTATTTGCCTCTATATGTTACTATATTGTATTTGTGAAGTTCCTTTGCTGTTGAAATCCATTTGCTATTTTCCAACTTTTCATCACTATTTATATGGAATTCTTATACTGATTTTCCTTTTGGTGGGAGTGATGTCGAGTTTACGCATGCATCATTCCATGTTTTATCATGTGTGCTCTAACATCATATGCTCGTCAATTCAGTTGCACTGGACTCTGGTTTTATCATTAGCAATGCCTCTTCTGGCTTTTAAATTACATCCATTGAGGTTAATCAATTTCCTGCTCAACAATCATCGCATAATAGTTTCCTTCATGCAGATGATGCTCAGCTTACTCCTCTTTTACGACTTGGAGCTGGTGCATGTGCTGGAATTATTGCCATGTCAGCAACTTACCCAATGGACTTGGTTCGTGGCCGGCTAACCGTCCAGGTGCTGTGATCTTATGTATGCAATATGTGTGAGACACGCTGTCATCTTACTATTTTGATGGCTTAAGATTGTCCATATGAATACTTGCAGACAGACAAGTCTCCTTGTCAGTATAGAGGAATCACTCATGCTCTCGCGACAGTCCTCAAGGAGGAAGGTCCCCGGGCTTTATACAAAGGCTGGCTGCCTTCTGTAATAGGAGTTGTAAGTAAATGGCTCCTTCGCTATTGCTTTCATTTGCATCTGCACCATAGAAATCTTTGTTGTTGTGCACAGATACTCCAGATTTCATCAGTGTTGGGGTTTGCATTTCCTTCAGTAGTTACTAGACCAAAAGTTCTTGTTCAAGCTGCACATATGCCACTTTTAGAGAACCATCTGTGCTGTTCATCTAATGGGCTGAAATATGACATCTACAGATACCATACGTGGGTCTGAACTTTTCTGTTTATGAATCTCTTAAAGACTGGTTGCTCAAAACTAATCCATTTGGACTAGTTGAGGACAATGAGTTGGGTGTGACAACAAGGCTTGCATGTGGGGCTGCTGCTGGAACTGTTGGCCAGACAATTGCTTATCCTCTTGATGTTATCCGACGAAGAATGCAGATGGTTGGCTGGAAGGATGCTGCTTCAGTTATCACTGGTGATGGAAGGAGTAAAGCACCTCTTGAATATTCTGGCATGGTTGATACCTTCAGGAAAACCGTTCGTCATGAGGGATTTGGAGCATTGTACAAGGGTTTGGTCCCCAATTCAGTGAAGGTCAGTGCACAAACTTAGTTTTGATCATCTTTATTTGGAATGCTTTGTAACTTCATCATTACCATTTTCAAGGAGATCCTTTTCTTTTTCTCCATTTGTAGGTGGTCCCTTCGATAGCAATTGCATTTGTGACATACGAGATGGTGAAGGATGTTCTTGGAGTTGAGATGAGGATATCTGACTGAAGTAATGAGAAGAATAAATCATCATAGTTTTGTTACTTTCATTGCGAGGGGAATGAAAGGAACGTTAGAGGGTCAGTTTTCAGGGATTATCTTACTTGGAGGAGGTAGCAAGAAAGTTTAGAGCTAGTGTTAAATGTTTCTCCAGTCTTGTACACAACTGTCTCCATTCACACCCATCTTTAGTTTCCAGATTTCTTATTCTTACTGCTATGGCAAATAATTATTTGTCGAAATAATGCATATCGGGTGCCTTTCTACTTCAACATTATTTGAAGTTGTATTTTACCCAGCCCTATTTGTGACAACTTGTTCACTCGATATCCGCTAGTTATTTGGTGCTTCGTTTCACTGTCTGGTGAACGTTAGAGTTCCTCTTCCTGCTCGCATACAAGGGCTGTTCTTGTCAATTCCGAATCTAAGTTCTTTGATAGATGTTGATTAGCAATCATCGTTTCATCAAATTCCACAATCTTATTTAAAATTAAATGGAAATGGCAACATAAGTTGTATACAATCAAAGCGATGAGCTAGCTTTGACGTTTTTATTGGCTAGCAATATTACAATAAAGGATATTCATATCAACAAAACTTTCTTAAGGGGAAAAAAAATGGAAGTAATGAAGAGCAACTCGTCGCAGTAAAAAAAAAAAAACCCAAATGAATATGGTGGAATGAGAAATGTTACCAGGGCTCCTAAGATGACCTCTGGCTTCTAAGGGGCATCCTTGAGAGCGTTTCCCTTAGATAATCATAGCGGCTTCGGTGATATTCAATCCATACGCATAGCTGCCGTATGGCTTCCCTCTTCTCTTCTCCGAGGTCTGATATCCCCTCATCCTTCTCTTTCAACGTTTTCTCTAGCGCTCCCAACTTTTTCTCCAGTTGGCTGATAGCTTTCGTCAGACTCTCCTTCTCCGCCCCTTCCATCCTCACCTTGACCTCTAATTGCTCAACCATCTCCTTCAATGCCGATTCGCGTTCTTTTGTATCCTGTAGCTGCACAGCTAACTCACCCACTTCCTTTCTCAATTTTTCCTTTTCATTATTTGTCTCCGTGAACCAGTTCTTTGCAATACGGATCTCCTTTGACACTACCAAAATGCAGTTCTCATACCTGTTGCAATCTTCCTCGAATTTCATGGCCAGAGCATCCAGTCCTGACAAAGAACTGTTTACTTTTTCCGAGATATCTGCAACCATCCTGTGATAAGCTTCATTATTTGCAGTGATTATCCCAGACAATATAGCAGCCCTTTCTTTGAGAACTCTCTGCTCTTGTTGATGCCTCTCTTCTGCTTTTCTAGAGCTCTCTTCTTTCTCTGTTAGTAATTGTTCTGTGACGCGGAGCTTCTGGTTTGACAGCCGGAGCGTAACTTCTATATTTCGGACATTCTCAACCAAGGTGTTGATTTCATCTCCCTTTACTTCGAGATCTCGCCTCAGGTCCTCGATCATTTCTTCTAACTGCTCTACCATCTCATCTTTAGAACCCGTGTTCTTTCGGAATTCTTCTGCCATGTCTTCAACTTTCCTTTCTGCTACTTCAAGACTCGCCTTGCACTCCTGAAACCAACCTTCAACTTGCTTATGCTCCTCATTTAGCTTTTTCCGTGCCTCCTCCTCTTCATCCAGCATTCTCTGCTGCTCTGCAATCTGGCTCATGAAATCAGATTTCTGATTTTCCAGTTTGATTAGCTTTTCTGAAAATTCTTCTCTTTCTTTCTCAAACTGTGATTGCGTTTGGTTTTTCTCAGTCCGCAGTGAATCCAATTCCTGTTGCAGATTGCTGGCCAGTTCTGTTAAAGCCATTATCTGAGCAGAAGCTTCATTCTCTCCAGCTGAATGTCTCTCCTGGAGAAAAGAGAACTCGAGATCTCTCTCTGCTCGTGTCTTTTCCAGTTCAAGGATATTTTCCTGTAATCGAACCATTTCCTCTCCCAACAGTTCCTTCTCCTTGATTTCAGTACTTATTTGCTCACCAAGCTCAGTGTTTTGGTTGCTTAGAGCCTTCACCTCCAGTTCCAGATCATTGATTTGTTCTGTACAACTTTCTTTTTCTGCCTGGACTCTCTGCTGATCTGCAGTCTTGCTCAGTATCTCCTCTTTCAGATTTTCTATCTGAATAAGATATTCTGAAATTTCCAGAGTTTTTTTCTCGAGTTGTACTCCCAGTTCAGCTTTTTGGCTGTGTAGTGTCTCCAGTTGCTGTTGTAACACGTTGACCTGATCCATAAGCCCCTCAACATGAATCGATGTTTCTTTACTTCTACTTACCATCTGTTCCTCCAATTCTTCTTTCTGGGCACGTATAGATTCCAAGTCTGCTAGCATAGTATTGACCTGCTGTGTCAGAATCTCTGTTCTAGATGATTCGTTCCGATTTTCCTCAAGTTTCTTTGTGAGAGCAGTAAGTTCATCTCCTCTCTCTCTTGACATCATCTCAAGTTCCAAAATCCGGGCTTCTAATCCATGATTCTGTTCTCCCAGTTGCTTTGCTTCAGCCATTTTGCTCTCAGTCTGCACCTCAAGATCTCTATTCCGGGCTTGTGATGATTTCAGCTCTAGTTCCAGACCTCTTACTTGTACTTCTAATTCCTTTATCCTAGCTGATGATTCATTCCCATGTATCTCGTGCATCTCTGCAAGAGACGAATACTCCCTTTCCCTGTTACTCAATCTCTCCTTTAATTGACCTGATTCACTTATGAGTCCATCAAATGTATTTTGTGCCTGCTCCAAATCATTTGAGATTTCAGATAATTTCAAGGTAAGAGATTCATTCTCTTCCTTGGTTACTTTCATATTATGGACACAATCTGCAACTTGCTGTTCTGCAGATTCCAGCTGCTGCTTTGTGATAGAAAGTTCTGCTTTGAGAGCTTCTAGTTCTTTCCCTGTGGCAGATTTTTCCTCCTGCAGCCAATCAGTCAAGGTTCTTAAGTCTTCTGTGATCTTCAGACTCTCTTCATTGCTTTGCATGGAAGCCTCTTTCTCCAAAATCAAGCTATCTTTTTCTTTGTTCAGTTCTTCCAATTTTTTATCCAGTTCAGCTTCTATCATCCCAGCAGTATCTAGTTTTTGCTTCAGTTCTCCATTCTCAATCAAAAGTTGTGCTCTATCACCGTCTGACCTTTCAACTTCAAGCTTTAAATTTCTGATGATCTCCTCTGCTTCTCGTTTCTTGATCATAGCTGTTTCATATTCCAACTTCAAAGCTTCGGCAATCTTCTCACTCTCTTCATTGCTTCTCGTGGCAGCCTCTTTCTCCAAAATCAGTGTATCTTTCACTTTGTTCAGTTCTTCCAATCTTTGATTCAGTTCAGCTTCTATCATGCCAACTGCATCCAGTTTTTGCTTCAGTTCTCCATTCTCAACAAAAAGTTGTGCTTTGTCAGTGTCTGATTTTTCAGCTTCAAGCTTCAAATTTCTGATGATCTCCTCTTTTTCTTGAATCTTGATCAAACCTGTTTGATGTTCCATCTTCAAAGCATCCTTTTCTTCACCTGTAGCTGTCAACTTACTCTTCAGTTCAGCAAGTTCTAGATTCGCAGCTTCAAGTTTTTGCTTCATGCCATCTATTATCTTTTGGTAATCACTTTCCAAACGACCATTTTTACTGCCTTTGTGCTTAGAAGAATCGTCAGATTCTGAGTCTGAGCTTGATGAAGAAGAGGTATCTTTTCCATGTGCTTTATCTCTCAGCTCTCCTTTCAGATCATCATATTGTGTATAGAGGGAATGGTACTGTTTCTGTAAATCCACAATTAACTCGAGAAGAGGATCTTTTTTAGAGTTTTCTTCTGAGAGGCCATTTTGACCTTCAAGATCTTCCTCTTTGACCTTCAAGATCCTTTTCACCTTGTCATCAATTTCTACAGAACAGGAAATGTCTTTACAGTTAATCATTGACCAAAATTACAATGGAATGACGAGCTTAAGGCACAAAACAATAGCATGTAAAGACAACTCAAAATGTGCTGCAAGATATGTCAGAGATTTTCATTTTTCCAGTTTCCACAATGCCATTTCACAACCTCCAGAATTACTGATAAAAGAAATCACCTGTTTTAGTTTCTTTTAGCTGTTCATCTTTCTCCGGATCAATGAGACTTCCAAAGAGGGATTTTAACGACTCTTGGAAATGATGCCTCTTCTTTGTCATCTTCTCTTCAATCTTTCAATCAAATTTCCTTGACAGCTATGCTTTCAGAACTGCATTCTCCATCTTCCGCTGAAAATTATAAAATCTGCATATCGGGGTTTAGATAATTAAACACAACAAACTTCCAGCAGCTTATTCATGGTTTACCAAACTCTAACGTGTATAGGCATTTAAATGAAACAGCTCAGCTGTGAGAAGATAAATGATCAATAAACAGCTAGCAAGATCAGGCATTCAAAGAAAAAAAAAACACAAATGAAAGCATTCAAGCAGAAAGTTTGAGATCTTGTTAAACTAATCAAATAACGCTCGCCAGGTTGTATTTGTGATATAAAATATAAATCAGTAAAGATATTGACTTTGACCTGTTCTAGGCTAATAATATTCTCTCACTGACAGGCTGCAGCTCATGGTTATCCAAAGTCCTAACATCATCGATGAAATCTCTCTACCATCCCAAAAACAGGATAATAGTTCAGATTTGATGTTAATTTTGATGAGTTTCTAAATACAGAATCAGATTTTGCTAATGAAATGAAAATCAATCCGGTCTGAATTACTAAATTTTATCATTGCCTTGCTAAACCTAAAAGGCTATACCTGCATCTATATGGAAACTATAGCTGTTAGAATGGATGGCTGGTCCCTACTAAAACTCAGCTATTGAGGCAAAGTATCCCACACATTCACTGACATCATCATTTCAGTAGATAAATTCACACTCAGAACAAAATCCATGTCACATTTAGATTCCCCAAACACAACCAAGCAAATGAAGTTAACCTCTGCTAACCAAATTTCAGATCCACCTATTTCCAAAATCTCCCATCTTCCTTTCACTATAACAAGTCCACTAAAAGAGTTTTTTTTCTTCCGGGCACACCAATAAACTTCCCTTTTAAAAAAAAAAAAATCATTTTCAACTAAAAAATGGATAATTAAATAGCCAAACATGTCATTATAGATCTGGCACCACCTCATCACCACTAATAAGGAATCAAATCAAATCACCCCCGGAATAAGAAGTAGCCAATTTATAGAATTCTTTCAAAAAACAGAAAAAGACAGCTTAATACTATTAAAGGCGAGCAGTTGTTTTTGGTATTTTTTTATTTCCAGTATATAACACTCGGGAAATTTTACGGTGCATAGTACTAATAAAAAAACAATTTAAAAAACATTACTAATATAAAAAAACCAATTTAAAATCAGAAAATATCCAATTTTCAAAGCTTTAAACTATTTTTATCGCGATAGAAAGCTACAAACCACGTAAAGTTAAAATTACAAGAAAAGTTTTTGACTTTCCACGAAATTTCCATTGCTTTCGGTTTCAATCTTCCCTCCTAAGCTTCGCTTAGCCCTGCCAAAAAAAACCGAAATTCGAACTAGAAAAAAGGAATTAAACTAAACAATTAACCAAAAAAACTTCAACAAAAAATGCAACCAGTCTTAAGAAAATTGAAGAATTTTACGAGAACTTCAGAAAATCATGACCTTAACGTAATTCCTTTTAATCAGACCAGAAAGATTTAATCAACAGTTTATAAAAAGATTAAAAATCATGAAACCAGACAAGCAAGCAAGAAACGATTAGCATGAGCTAATCGATCAATAATTAAATAGTAATTACCCTTATCTACAAGAAACGACCTTCAAAACATCAAACTATCAAAAGCAAGAACTTGATGAAGAAAAAAACAGCTAAAAACAATTAACAAAAGAAAAAACAAACATGAAAGCAAGAAAAGATGAACTAACATAAGCAAAGGAAGTAAATAAAGAAGCTGAAATTCTTATTCGATTAAGAATTAAAAGCTAAACATTGTGAGATAAAGCAGTTTAACCAAGATCATAATCAAGGTAATTACCGGTAATTCACAGCTCAGATGAAACTTGAAAATACGAAACGCTCTAATATTTGAAAATGAAAAGAGAGAGAGCGGGGGGGGTGTCAGAACTACCGGCAGAGCATTTTCTAGCTTTTTTCAACTACTACATGGAGGGATGGGATCTTTGGAGCCTTCTCTATTGATTTAACTACCCTTGTGGTTTTCCTATTTATTACGGTAATGCCACCGAGGGATTACTGGAGATGAAAATATCGTGAGTTGTCGTTGAGGAAACGGGAGATTTTAGTTTTTCAGAAGGAAATGACTGGTAGTTAAGAGGCGCATGAGTTGTTTCCCGCGTCTTAGCTGTATATCTTGTGTGGGGATGTGGGGTTTTATTCTCTGTAGCCACAGTACACTGCACCAATCTTGCCTTGTTAAGGCCCACGTGGAATTTAATATGGAGTGAGGAAAAAAGAAAAGTCAAATCTATAAATTTCATAAGACTTTTCGCCGTTTTCGGTAGTGCTCCATAACGAGGTACTCTGAAATAATACTATCTACCCTCGCCCCGCTAAAATCAAATAAAAAAATGTTTAGTAGATGTCAATATATTTACATGTTAATCCTGAATTGAACCATTTGATTAGAAACAACGAATTTAAAAAAAAAAAAAACATATAAAAGGAAAATAAAATAGCAATTGTAACTTGTAAGGGGAAAAGAGGTTTGCGTCTGCCGAATCAACCAGCCAAAAGATTAAGATAATTATAAAAAAAAAAACAGAGAAAATTATAGTATTGAAATATCTTTATCTCGTAACTTTTTTTTTCTAATAAAAAAAAGCCAATATTGTAGGCAACATTGTGAGAGGATGCCGCCTCATCACTCCAGTAACTTTGCGCAACCTTCTCTCCGCTGTACTCTCATGATGCTTGTTGTTAGATGGTGTTGTGCTATCAACATTTAGGGATTGAAATATATGTATAGATATTAAATGAGATTGAAATGTGAAATTACAAAATAATAGGGACCCAGTGATAGATAAACTAAACCTTAGGGAATAAATTGGAGTTTTCCTTGACAATATCCAAATGAGATTTTTTTTTATTAAATTCGATCCCTTTTTAAAAAAAAAATCTTTAACCGCCAATAAAGTTATATTTTACAAAATCAATCTTTAATTTGTCATCAAATATTCTTTGACATTTTATGTATGTGATTTGAATGTGAAATAAAAAAATCCAATATATATAATCATGTTATTGTGACTTGGAATGATGAAATTGAAAATAAAAAAATATAATAAAAAAAGTAAATTTTTCATATAGACGATGAATGAAATGAATAGTAGATAAACGCAATGTTTAGTTTCCAATTATTTTAGTAATTTAAGTGGGTGATAATGAAAATATTGCAATATATGTTATTAATATAGAAATATTATAGCTACTAATAAAAAGGAAATAAAAAAAGAAGGTAAAAATGCAAGATATTCGGGAAAATACTAATTTTTAAAAGTTGTTGTAAAGAAGATATTTAGGGTTCAATAAACTGAGATTTAATACTTGATTTTTGTAAATTAATTATACATATAAGCTATTCTACACCTGAAAAGTTTTGGGGAAAAGAATCTAGCATTTCCTTTTAGATGTGATATTTGGGAGTCTGTTGGGGTTGTTTTTGAAAGTATTTTTTGTTCAAAAATACTTCAAAATAATATATTTTCTTAAAAATAAATATTTTTAACATAAGATCTTAATCGCACTTTTGAAACACAATATTAAATGAAATATTGAATACCAATACTAAAATATAATAAAATTTGGAATCATTTTTCCTTCTTTTTAATAGGTGATGTACTTTTCATTGATCTTGTCAAATATCTCAGAGCTAGTTTAATGGAAACAACTAAAAATTATTAAAGGACAGATTGTAGGGTTCCACTTGCAAACTCCATAAGAAGAAAATGATGGAGTTCAGGTCAATTCCAAAATTAGCCAAAAACAAAGTGTTTAGGAATGTGTTTGGAAAATATATATTTTTTAAATATATTTTATATTAAAAAAATTAATTTTTTTTATCATTTTAATGTGTTAATGTCAAAAATATTTTTTTAAAAATAAAAAATATTATTTTGATACATTTCTGAATGAAAAATCATTTCAAAAAAAATCTCAAAAACACTTCCAAACAAAAACTAAAAAGGAAGATGTTTGAACAAATAATGGAACTAATTTACAAGCTTCAACGAGACATTAAAGCTTAACCAATTTGCCCATTTTGCTCATATGCAGGGGCGGACTTGCGGCGTAAGCTACTGTTGCCATGGCACCCCGAATTATTCGTGGTTTTCTATTATTTGGTTTAATATCATCTTAGTCAACTCCTGCCATGGCACCCCAAATCAACCCATGCCCCCCCAACCTAGAAATTCTAGTTCCGCCCTTGCTCAGATGGATTGTTCAAGGAAAAAAAAAATGAAAGAATTATGTTCAAAACAAAATTACAATATTAATAAGGAAAAGAGGGAAGTGCCTGCAGATCTCTCCTTAGCCATCTCTCTGAGATGATGACAGTGGCCGCGATGATAATCAATCAAGAAGAATAGCTGCCTTGTGGCCTCCCTCTTCTCCTCACTGAGTTCTAGCAAAACTTCTTCCTTGTCTTTTACCTGCTGCTCTAAATACACCAACTTTCTGTCAACCTGGCTAACAGAATTCAGCTTTGCTTTTAGTTTCCCCACCTCTTCTCTTAACAAAAGCTCCATCTCTTCCTTGCCCTTGAGATGGAGTTTCAAACCATCCACATTATGTTTCAGCTTTTTTATGTCATCTTTTGTTACTGTGATCCATCACTTCGCAAACTGAAGCTCGTTCGAGATTCGGCTAATGGGGCCCGAGAGATTTTCATTGTCCTCGTTGAGTTTCTTGAGAATTACTTCTGCTCCTGAAAATACATCTTCTACTGGTTCCAATAACATCTCCCTTATCTTCCTGAGTTCAGCTTCAAATGCTGATGTTTTTTCGTTAAGCTCTATGTTTGCTTGATCAAGTCTCTCTTTTATCTTCTTGTAGCCATCTTTGGTCCCAGCATGTATTTGTTTCGCAACTAAAATCCTCTGATACAAGATTTGGATATGATTTTCCATTTTCATATTGAAGTTTTCTGCCAGTACTTCCATCGTTATTTCTATAGATTGAGGAGCAGTCCTAGGGGGATTCCTGTGGCCGATATTTTGGAGAATCCAGTGGCCGATATTTTGGAGAATCCAATGGCCGATGATTGGAGGAATCCAGCAAATGATGTCTGACTGCTTCAGTCTCTTCCGCGAGCTTTTTAATAGTATCCTCCTTTTCTTTCAGGATTTTCTGCTGCTCTTCAATCTTGCTTGCTAAATTGTGGATTTCATTTTCCATCTGAAATTGGATTTGCCTAGCGTCTGGCCCTAGTCTCTCGTTTTCTGTGTCCAACAAGCACTTCTCACTCAGTAAGGAATCCAAATCCTGTTGTAAACAAATAACCTCTGATTTCAAGGCAATAATCTGAGTAGACGCTTCATTGACTCTTCTTTCATATTCTTTCAGACAAGGAGAAAAGGAATCTTCTCCTTTATCTAACTAGTTCCCCTCTGGGTCAAATATTCTAGCATACATCTTCTCCCCTTCTTCTCGCAACTGATCTGCCACTTGGTTCTTACTTCTTATCAGCTCTTCCATTCTTTTCTTTTGGTTGCAGAGAGAATTCGCTTCTAGTCACCGGTCATCCCTCTGCACAAGAAAGGTTTCTTTCTCTTTTAGTTCCTGTTCAGTCATGGCCTTCCTTGCTATTTCACCTTCCAAAGTTTCTGTTCGAAGCAGGTTTTCAGCAACTTCATTGGTTTTCATGTTCAGTTGAGATTTCTCACTGTGAAGGGATTCCAATTCCTTATGCAAAACGTTAATTTTGTTATTTAAGCCCTTGGCTTGAGCTGATGCTTCCTTCCGCTTACTTGCTTCCAGTTTACCATTATGAGAATCTAAAGAAACCATCTCCAGTTGCAGAATTTTGACCTGTGTCGTTAAATCTTCAATTCTGGATGTGAAATTCTTTTCATTATCCTTCATTTTTCTTCTGGATTTTAGATATCTCGTCTCCTTTCTCTTTTGACACCAGTTCAAGTTCCGAAACCCATAAAAGCAGCTGTAAGTTTTTCTCTTGAAGCGGTTTAGCTTCAGCTACTTTGTTTTCAATCTGTACCTCAAGGTCGTTTTTCAGGTTGTGCAAGGAATCCATCTGAGTCTAAGTGTGGTGAACTGTTCCTCCAGCTTTTCCATGTGAGCTGGTGCTTGATTGTCATGGAGCTTATGCACCTTTATAAGAGCTGAATGTTCCTTGTTGTGCTCATTGGCAGTGTCTGCTTCTTGCAAAGCTGCACTGTACTTGGCATGTAAGACTTCATTTTCAACAGTAGCAGAGGCCAATCTATGCTTCAGCCCAGTAATTTCTAATTTTGCAGGATCAAGTTCTCCAGTAGTGCCATCTGATGTTTCAAGATGCATATTTATCATGGGGCTGCTCTCTCTGTCATCAGGAGAATAATACTCCGAGAAAGAGGAGATGAAGAGGAAGAACTTTCCGTTTCATTTTTGCTATCAGTCTCTTTCTCTATCTCTGCTCTAAGATGATCATACTGTGCGTAGAGTGACTGGTACTGTTTGTGAAAATCTTCGACAAGTTCAATGACTGCTGATCTTTCTTTGAATCTTCAAGGATCTTACCCATTTTTGACTTGGCCATTATTCTGTATAAGCTTCAAGATTTTTCCCACTTTATATTCAATGTCTGCAAATACCAAGCAAATATGGAATTCTTCATTTCAACATCCAACTCATTGTTTTGTGTGTCTGCATATAGGAAAAAGACTTTCACCCAATAATCTTCAAAAGTTTTGTTTTGTGTGGACGCATATAGTAAAAAGACTTTCAACCAATAATCTTCAAAAGTTTTGTTTTGTGTGTCTGCATATAAACCTAAATAACCTCAAGCTACACTATTCAAGATAAACATGTTTTGTATACAATATTTAAAAAACTCATTGCCCTGAGCCCAAGTTCCTTGATATTAATTAAAAAGAAAAGAGAAAGAAAGAAAGTGGGTGTTGAATTGAAAACCTGGAGAAGCTTAATCAAAGCAATTGGTGCAGCAGCCCTATTGACAATAGCCATATATAAATCGTTACCAAATAAGTTTAATTCCTCTAATCCACTACTTCCAGCATAAAAGGCAACGATCCACACATGATTTTGACAGCATGGTCCGCCAAGAAAAACAACACTAGCAGCAGTCATCGAAAGAGTGAATATCATTCATCTGTATACGAGTGGAATGTACACGAGCAAAATACTGAAATTTCAATTTCACAGACAACAATAGGACCACCAGTTTCTATGACATTTTGAAACAATTATTTTTATGTTTTAACTAACCCCGGATACACCTGGGATCCACCTAGCTCAACAATTAAAAAATCAAACAATATTATTTTATGCAAGCAATTGTTAATCATATAATTGAATTCAAGCATTCATTATGGTGACCTTCAGCAACATGGAAACAACAAACAGATTCAGATGTTCAAGAGTTTTTGAGAATCCAAGCACTAATATTGAGGAGATAAAATAATATCCAAAGAGCAATGACTTCGCTATAATTTCATTAAGTGCGTTTGTCTGACGGTAAACACCTCGCCTTATATGATATAGGCCGCATGGATGGATGGATGGATGGATGGATGGAATCAAACTCTCCTCGCCCCCATGGAAGGCTGGGTATGCCCTCTTTACAATAACCAGAAGAAGAAGAAAGTTGTTCATTAAAACTAAAAAAGAGATGCAAATCATTAGATAAATGAATCAAATGATGTATCAAATTACCTGTGATGGGAAAGGGGATTTTTACTGCAGATCGGAATCCATCATGAGACAAAAAGTCCATAGTAGTAATGAGAGAGATGGAGACAAGCAAATTAATAATAATAAATAGGAAACAAAATCTGTACATGACAGTTTTTGAACACCCTCTTTTGTCCCCGCCAGGAGAAGGAAATTTTGGCGCTTCTTTTGAAACTCATACCCTTCTATGTTTTGTTTTATTACCATAAAGCCACCCATAAAGGACCGCAACTTCTCGCCATAGTCTCCTCAACACTTGTAGTTATCCGGTACCATTAATTGATTGGATATAAATTTATTTAAATTAATAAAATAATTGATTTACGATATGGCACTATCATGAAAATCAATGCTAGAAATCAACCGTTGACTCCTCGTCTTCCGGGTTAGAAAATTTACTTGCAGATTAAATAATATATTATTTTTTAGAATAAGAATCCCAACAAGGAAAAATATAGAATTATTCGCCATTATAAATCCTATCTACATAAATTAAATAATATATATGAAATAAATGATTTAATAAGATGAAAATTTAATATTATATATTAAGTAAAACATATGACTTAATCTACGATATTGCTGGCTATGGGGTTCGAACCCATGCGCACTTATGTGCAGAAGATCTTAAGTCTTCCCCCTTAACCTCTCGGGCAAACCAGCTGATTATGGTGATCTCGTCTGGTTTGTTTTTATTATTCATACTACATAAAAAAGCATAAAATCCACAGCGGTTTCTATTTCTCTCCTTAATTTTTTCTAGAGGAAACTGTTTTCTATGGTATGATTATACTGAAAGAAATATAAGGTATGATTATTATTCGTAATTTTATCTAGATTAATCTCGCTTAATTAAATAAAATAGTTATTTAATCACGATCAATTTAAATTGATGCTGATTGTTTAATTAAATATTATCCATTTAATGATAATGAACATCCAATATAAGGTACATTTGAAGTTTAAAACTCATTGAAAATTACAATATTTTCTTAACAGTAAGAAAATCGTGTTTTTTTTTCTTAATAAGGATTATGGAAGATACAAGCAGGCGGTTTTTACTAAACATGAGAGATTATGTTCTTCATCTTACAAGCTAATCTTCAAGAAATGTGTTAATCCAACCCAGCCTTTTGATTAGGATAGGAATATTTTCAAATATATCAAGTAGCTTGACATGGAAGATTTTAAACATACTTAACATCATTAATCAACCTCTTGGATGGTTTCTTTAAATGATGTTGGTAATATATAAGAGAAAATAAAAGGAAGCAGTTCAACACTTGGATTATTATTATTATTATTATTGGGGAAAAAATTATTATTATTATTATTATTATTATTGGGAAAAAAAATAACGGAGCCTGATTAAAATTCTGAGCTCTCCCAGCAATTAATTTGGATGTTCATAAACAATATCAACCATTAGAAATTTCTTTCCCCCTTCCACTGATTCAGGAAAAAACAGCTGCACGCTACAAATAGCAGTTTGCTTCGAAGCTGCATTACAGATGGCGATTAGAATCTACTTATCAACGCAATTTGAAATAAATGTCTAACGGGCCTTGAGATATATGTAAATTCCTATCTAAACCCTAGGGAGCATTCTCCCCTTCCCTCTTTCATCAAATATGCAGCCGAAGTATTTGTTTTTACCAATATGCAACGGGCATTTTTGGATACAACTCAATGTATGTACAGAATACGAAAAACAAAATGGTACAAAACTGAAACATCTCACTAATCCTCGGCGCCGGATGCAAGCCTTTGCCTCTTCCATTCGCGCGCTTTTTCCAGGATTTTGAGATTATGGGCATGAGCTTCTTCTGGAAATACATAATCTATGTATTCCTCGTACCTGCAAGAAAACATCATTAGTCAAGCTGATAGGAGGACTGGAGGAGAACGTAGAAAACTGAATGGGCAAAATCAGTAAGTAGTGAAATGGAGTATGGGATCATGGACATGATATAAGAGCAAGCATGTAAATAATCATCTTAAGTATGTATGTGGCACCCAGTTTTCAGGAGAATTCTATCAGGAGTATTGCTCTCGATATTTAAGTGATTACTGAAAATTTTCAACAAAACAACTAAACCCAATTGAAACTCAATTAACAAAGCATTTGGCCATTGCAGTTGAAGTTACTTTTGCAATGTGCTTTTTTAGGCCACGGAGCATCAAAATGATGGCTTTTGGCATCACCAAACAAAAACATCAAAAAGCACCTGAAAAAGAATCAACAGCCTAAAAACACTTTTACAAAGACACCTTTAACCACAATACAAGGCTCCTAACTCGTATCTGAACCACCACCTCCAATGCTTTCACAAACCATACATAAATCATGAATTTAAACACTGCTGCCTTTGGCATCATTGCAAAAATTAAACAAGAAAGAACAATGAGAACATAAAAGCACAGGTAGATTACATACCCAGCCAAGCCATCTTCAGAATCAATCTGCTTTCTCTTTTTCAGTTTCTTAGGCAGTTTAGGCTCAACAAGGCTAACATCACCTAGTTGCCCAAAACTTTTCTCCATGTCCAACCATTCATCTAAGAGCATGGCTCTTTCTTCCTTCAGTTCAGGGGCGGACATTCTGAAGTAGTTTAATGCTTTCTCAAAAACCCCTAAGGAAAAATACAAAGGGTAAGAACTTGACGAATTAGATATATAAGACCTGATTAAAGAGGTCATGATGCCTTACTTCTTGCATTTTGAATACACAACTTTTGTTCTTCCTTGGCAGATGCCTCAAATTTAGCACAACTAATCCAAACTTTTAGATGCTTTGTGCGATCCAAAAGTCTCTCGTAAAGTTCCCGAGTTCTGTCGTATTCACCCTCAGAGATTTCAAAATCAATGTATGCCTGCAGTCAGAGGAAAAACACATCATCATCAGTACATATTATATCCTCCAACTCTTTAATCAATAAAAAATAATACTTGCTCTAAACAAAAAAAAAAAGTATCAAATCCGACAGCTCAGAGTTCTAGGTTGACAACAAAAATGGTCCTCCTTTACACAGTTTCCAAAAATAATGTCTTATACACAAACTTTCACATTTCTTCCATTAAACTATATACTTACAATAAGAGGAAACCTCACTAGCACACTGTAAAGTAAAAGGATGGTGCATAACAAATGGCAACAATGGATTAAAAAGGGAATAACAAAGATTGATTGGTAAACGGTATGGCATTGAACTTGAGATAAACCAGCCAAAGGCAACTCAGAGCAGTTAAATCAATACTTGAATGAGGAGACAGAAGGATCAGCAGGGCCATGCAGGTGCTAATTCTTATCATTGGTGAAGTGTATATGGTTTTGCACCTAAGCTAAGTTCCTGGGCAATTAACAAAATCCCTGCTCTACTAACAGCATATTTTTTAATGCGGTAAGCTCGCAATGAGACTTCAAAGAAGTTGAAGCAGCAAGTAAATGTCTGAAAGAGAAAACAAAGCACGGATATGATTGAAAGAAAATTGTGATTTGCTACAGCTAAGTTTAATGTGAGAGAAATTAAAGATGGGAACGCATATTATCAATTGTGGAAAGCTTATGTTGTTTGACAAAAATGCCTTCAAAACATGCAGAGAGGACTAGATTCAAACAGGCCATCAAATAAATATGAAAATTTACCATTACATGAACAAAGACACCTTGAAAATACAAATACCACTATGAAAAAAGCATCCATCCCATCTTGTGCTCTTTTTTATCACTAAACATTTATCTATTGTTTCTATATTTTGAACATGAAGAATCAAGGAAGCATAGCCACTTCTGCACTGTAGATTTATGATTATTGGCTCTGCAATACACTTTCAGAACTCATAATGAAGAATTTGGGTTTGACAGTCAACAAAGGGAATGAATTACAAATATGAACTCCTTAACTAAATGGTGACAGCAGATAAATTACCTTCCACAACAACTCTGGCATATCCAAGGCTGGCTGTGCTATAGCAAGCTCAAAAATAGCTCGGGCCCGTTCAGTTTCACTCAAGGACCTCTCCAGCTCAGCATATTTGCTCCAAGCATAACAATTCTCAGGCGACCACTCTAAATATTTCTCATAGAGTTTTCGGCAACGATCAATATTTCCAAGCTGCAGCTCAATCTCAATATACTTCTTAAATATCTGTTTTTCATCATGCAAAAGTGTCAGAACAGAGGAACATGGTGCAATAAAATTCATCAAGCTCTATTATCAGCCTGGATTTTACCTTATCTTTAGGAGCTTTTCCAATGGCATTTCCTAAAACTTGCCGAGCTCCCTTCAGATTCAATTGTCGGATCTCAAATTGAGCTGCTAAAAGCCAAATTTTCGCAAATGAGAATATCTCATGTGGGATCAGGCTCAAGCATTCCCTGAAAAAATTTAAAGTGAATTAGAAAACTCCAGTCAGATGTACGTACAATGCACTAATCCCTTGGTATTATAGTTATGATTATAACTATTTTTCTTGTATCTTTCAATTATAGACAATACAATGCAAGTTTTGTAATCATAAGACAGAATATGCATGTGGGAAAGTATGGAATGACCATTTGTAAACCAAATTAGAGACAACAAAATAATCCACTTTGCTTATGCTGCCACGTATAGTTAGTGTGCACCATTTAGACAGTTGAGCAGTGTAAAGGTCTTATAGAGAATTAAAAAATGCATACAATATATGTTGCCCCCCTTTCTGACCCTAAAAAATATCAAGGATATCATAATGTTCCTATCAATAGACAAAGCACTTGAAAACTACATAGATTCCTATCAGACCTGTCCTCTATTAGCAACTCATTTGACAGATAAGACAATAACACATCCACCTGTTCCTTGTTTAGTAAAGGGAAATCAAGAGCATTGTACCACCACCATCAATAGAAGGAATAAAAAAAACACAATCCAACATAATCAGAATAATCACATTAGCAAAGGAAAACATACCTGTATACCTCACGTGTTCGTTCTATATCTTCTGCATCAAGCTCTTCATAAAGGGCGTAATTTATCCTAAACCATGCAAAATGAAGACATCATTAACAATTAGCCAAATAAACCAGCTATCATGATGAACAAAATACCACAATTCAATATAAATTACAGCTCCAAAACTTACCACAGATAAATATATCTCTGCCAGTATCTCTTCTCTTGAGCAGGAGGGACATTAGCAATCGCACGTTCATACACCTCTCTAGTCCTCTCCTTATTCCCCACATTCTCCTCCAACCTAATATAATCAAACCACGCATCGTAATTCAAAGGATTCTTCCTCACTTCATCTTCATACTGAAACCTCCTCTTCCCCACAATCGCATCCTCAATCCCTTCTTTATCGCCATACTGTTTCTCAAATGCGACAAACTTCCTATACAAATCCTCTGCCCTCCCCTTAGGTATATGATCCAAAGCAAATTTATAAATGCACCTCGCCCTCTCCGTTTCTTTGCACCTCTCTTCAAACTCTGCAAACGCAACAAACAACATCTCTGCCTCCTCATCATCAGCCAACTTCTCAACCGCCCTTTCATAGACATTCCTTGACCTCGCAACCTCCCCATTCTTCATCTCAAACTTGGCATACCTAATCCACGCACTCACCTTAGGGTGACACTGAACAAACCTCTCAAAAATCCCTCGTGCACGCTCCACCTCATTATACCTCAATTCAAACTTTATATAGGAAAGCCAACCTTGCTGGTCTGGCACCCACCCCATCCATCTCTCGAAAATCTGCCTCGCTCCAGCAACATTTCCTAACATCTCCTCCATATGAATATACTTATACCACAGCTGATCAACCCTGGGGAGAAGGGTGACCGCTCGGTCCCACACGTTCCTGGCATGATTTATAAACTTGTTTTTCATCTCCACCTCCGCGTATTTCAGCCATAAAGTATGATTCCGGTAATCCACCTCGAGTGCACGCTCCCATACTGAACGCGCGCGATTGAAATCCTTCTGTGACTCTTCCCACTGCGCGTACTTTATCCATACACTGATGTTCCACCTCACTCGTCTAATTAAATCCTCGAATTCTTTCCTCTTGCGGAGACGGTAGTCGGACAGTTCGGTCGAGTCTGTAATTTTCTGTTTGGGCGGTCGGATTTCAGCTTCTTGTCGTTCTCGTGCTTCTCGGAGGATTTGCTCCGCTGTGATCTGGATCGGAGCGGGGGTTTTGTTCTTCACTCGGGTCGGGCGGGGAAGCTTCACCTCAGTGTCTTTTCGGGTTAGGTAGCCGAGAGAAGGATCGCCGTCTCTATTGGAAGCCATGATTGGATAATTAGGGTTTGAAGAGAGAAGAATTTGGGGGTTAGGGTTAGGGTTTCTCTGTGTTTGCGGAGTGTGTGAGCGAGCGAGAAAGCGAAGAGGAGAAGATAATTTAAAGACTAGAAACGACGTAGTAGCTGCAATGCATTTTAAGGGTGAAATCGAGAAATAGAAGTTGCAACACTTTCGAGTAAATTATTCTTTGATCCCTAGGATTTTTATGCTATTGTAGCTTAGTACATTTTGCTTAAAAACTTACAACTTGGACTCTTGAACCTTCTTGCTTATTATCTTATTAAAATATTAACTTATTAAAAAATTAATTAATTTTTTAATATAATTAATTTTTTAATATATAAATTATATATAAAAAAACATTTGAACATATTGTTTCTTCTTAAGTTGATGTTTTTTTTTTTTATCATTTCTTTGTTATTTTTGTACGGTTTCTTTGGTTAACCCTGAGTTTGTTATTAGAATCACTACTTTTAAAGTTTAATGTTGATTGACTTTTTAAAAAAAAAAATCTTTTTTTATTGTATTATTGAAATATATTTTTATTCTTTCTATGAAATTATTTCAATCTTATATTCATGATTATAAAGTCTGGGAATACCCGATTCAACAAGGATTTTTAAGTTTTTTTTTCATTTTACCTTTCAATATTAAATTAATTATGGTGGGCTTAATTTTTTTTCATTTTTTATTAGTTAATTTATTTGAACTTTTATTTTTATATTATTTTAATTGTTAATTAAATAATTATTTAACAAAGCTTTTTTCTTTCTTAAAAAATCTTGTCTACAATAACGAGTTGTTTGAGAAGTACTTCAAAAGGTGATTTTTTTTAAAAATAAATAATTTTTTATTTTAAATAAAAAAATCAGTGTTTTTTATGTCTGAATTTTTAAATTTAAAAACAAATAATATTTTTAATTAATTATTTTTTTGAAAAGCAATTCCAAATACTATATAAATTATACCATACTATCCCGAATCGGACTTCAGGATACCGAAAGTTAATGTTTTGCTAAAAAAGAAAACAGAAATGCCATCATGATCTCTCCATATTTCTGTTAGTAAAACCATGTAAAAAAACCTTGATTCAGTTATATTCCGATTTGGGTTTCACTTGCAATTCGCAAAGACTCCAGCTTCTTTTTTTTTTGTTTGAACGTCCTATTCTCCTAAAGAAATGGCACCTGGGTCACATTCAGACGTTGTTGATTTAGAAGAAGTTGATGAAGAGAGTATCACTGATAAAATTATCAAGGAAAAGGTTTGGTCTTTGAAATCAGCTTTCATGTCTCAGCATTTTGCTGAAGTTGAAGGTTTTCTGGTGTCCATGAATCAAAAATTGGAACTTGAGAGTAAGTCGTGGAAAGAAAGGGCTCAGATTGAGAGATCAGAGAGATTGAAAGCTGAAAATGAGCTTAAGGAGCGTATAAGAGAGTGCTTGCAGTTGAAGAAAGAGCAAGATAGGTTTAATGAGTTGATGATGAGTAGTGGAGAGGATAAGAGGATTATAAGAGCGCTCGGAGAGGAAATTTGTGAGTTGAAGTGTGCGAAATTGAAGGCAGAGAATGCAGTTGATACATACAAGAGTAAATTTGAGGAATTGTGGATGAGGGTTTTCCTTTTAGAGAAGGATTTGATGATGTTGAAATCTGATGAGCCTGAAAATAATGTTAGGGTTTCTAAGGGGGTTCCGGAAAAGACGATTGTTTTGGATGAGAATGCTATCAGTGGTGAGAATTTTGTTACTGTGAGAACTGAGGTGGTTTGCAGTGTTTCTAATGTTGATATTGCTGCTAAGGTAAATGATGGTCCTAGGCCAGACCCACCAGAGAGCACAAGTGGTGTTGTGGGTGCTCCAGGTTTAGTTTCTGGTAAGGATTTGGGAGAGAAGGTTGTGAGTGAAAATGGGAAGGGCGATGAAAGGATTGGTAATGTGAAAACTGAGACTGGTGTTCTTGATAACAATGAGAACATGATTTTATGGGCAACTGGAGGTTCTAGAAGCAACTTGCCTGAGAATGGAGAAGAAAACATTCCCGCTTCAGGTTTGCTATGATCCTTGTGTTTTTATTGTCATCTTTGTTTATTATTTTGACTGTGTTTGTTTGTATTTGTTGCTCATGTTTTGGTTAGAGAACTATAAGCATACTTCTCAGACACCCCACGGTCTGAACCGGTTAAGGGTTAACTCTAAGACAGCTTGTTTGGAGAAAAAACCCTGAAACAAAGTTGCTTTCAGTAATTTTCTTTAAAAAATATCTCGGAGTTCTTCTGCTTTGTCATCCAGGTTTGGCGGGTCAATCAGGTTACATGTTGACTCACCTTCTCATTTAAGTTTGGTGATGTCAATGTCCAAACTTATGAGAAAGGAAACTCGGCCCAGGCCAAGTTCCGAGTCTGACTTGCTTGATTAGGTTTTATAACTGTGTTATGAAAATGCATCAGCTAGGTTGACTATGTCTGCTTTAATATTTCACTCAGATTTTGCTGAGAGACTGGAAGGGGTAGCACCCTAAAAATCAGAGAAATCTTGCTGTCATATGGTGATCGATTCTTGTTTTCACAATAAGTGATTACTGACCATTAAACTTGAATTTTTGTGCCACTCTGCCATGGCTTGAAGTTCTTAGTCAAAAGAAACAATGCAACAAAATCCTATGTGGTCCATTGAAATTCTAGTTCAGCTCTTCCTCCCATGAGCAAATAAACTTGAAAGAACTATGAACATTAAATGATCAGAGAACAGGATTAAATATCCTCATTCTGATCTAGAAAAATATGTTTCCAATCACTCAGAATATTAACATCACTCATCAAATGTGTATTTACCCAGATTACCAATAATTCATGACAACATCACGCGAGCACAAAGTGCACTAGCAATTACACTAGAAATAGACTACTAAGCTGAGTAGCGTAGGTGTGATATTAACAACTGGGAACCCGGGGTACATCAAATTATGGCATGGCCTAGCAGTGCATGGAGTATTGGGGGTATCATCTACCGCTTGAACTGGAGGAATGTTCCAGCAAGATGATAACATGCAGTGCTTACAATTTTCAATGTTATATTTGTGACAGCCAGATATTGATAGTGCATTGTTTTCTTGCCAGGCGGGTTGACAACTCAATCACAAGAAATTATAAAGATTGTGGACTGCGATGGCGACTCTTCCTCAAGTGCAACTTTGATTAGAAAAAAATTAGCCAAGCAAGAGTTTCAGCATGAAGCAGGTATAAGTGTGGAAGTTGTCAACAACGAGACCAAATTGCTCAAAAGAAAACGAACCTCTTGTTCGAATTCCAAGGATGATGTTGGTGGCTGCAATGTGCAGAGTGCAACAAAAAGCCCATTGCTGATTCCGAGCCCTGAAAGTGTTCCTGTCAATCACTGTGCAGCAACAACTATGCTTTCTGGAAGTAATGATAGAAGAAATATTTCTTCTCCATCAAGGCAAGCTCCAACAAATTTGAGACAGCGTGAGGAGAAAATTAGGATTGGACAGAATTCCCGAATTCAGGAGAGTGAGCTTGTTTTGCTTGGGTCTGATAGTTCTGACAGTGAGGAGAGTTCCAGCTTCTCTGATTCAGAAGACTTTGATTTTTCAATTGACTTCTCTTCCATGACAAAACCAGTGCAAGCAAATATAAACTCTATCAAGTGGAAATCTGAAGCAGACATGGTTGCTGCCATAGAGCAAGATGCAGAACTCCATTCAAGGGCTGTTTGTGCTCTGTTTGGACAGCAGGTTGCTGTGGAGAAATCATCAAATTTCCATTCAACATTCCCAAATGGAGGATTTGACAAGGTTGATGCAGCCAGGTATGTCTAATCTTGCACAATGAAACTGTTATCCTTCATGTGCCACTGGCATTAAAGATGGTTGATGATAATTTACTGATTTTGTACTCGTTTTCCATAATGAGGATTATTCGACCCTACTTTGTCGCATAACAGCATTTCTTTCGGCAATGAACTAGACAGCAGTTCTCATGAATGAATTGTGTATGTCAAGAAGCAGTTTATTGCTGTAGAAGAATAAAGTATAACTGTTTTTGTGGTTTAAGCACAATGATAATCAATTAAGTTAATTACTCCATTGACGCAAGAAAGGCTTGGACAGGTATACATGTGTGCTATATATATTTTTCTTCTTATCAGGTTGTGTATTTTGCTATTGTAAGTTAGAGAGGAAAGGATTTGGGGTTTGTGGATTGAGTTTGAGTTGTATATAGAAGTTCAAGCATTGATAGGTGATATTTTGTTGGCTTGGAGTGACGATGAGGTGTTGAGGTTGAGTGTTTGCTATGATGGTATTTTGGGTTACTTTAGCAAGCTACATATGGAGCAAGAACGAGAGTGAAAAAGAATATACTATTTGTTCACCAAAGAATTTCCTCTTGCATAATTATATTTATTGACTTACTATAACCAGTTGATGCGTTTAAAATTCAGTTTGTCTGTTTGACACATGGATGAGTTATTATTTCTCTCCATAACTCTAGAAGAGGAATAAAATCTGTCTATAGTTGTACTTTTAACAGCTTTATCTTGGTTTGTGATTACTGCTTGTGATGAAAGTGACAAATCACTCCTGCACTAGAACTATATGTTATCTTTGAAAATAACATTTTTCTCCGCTTTTCATTTCAAACCTCCATTTGTTTCTTGTTACTGTTGCTCTTGACAATATGCTTAACAATTTCTTCAGGGGCGCTGCTTTGGCTGAGTTTCTCATCAATGGGGATCCCCAAGGGAAGCTGCAAATATTAGAGTTGATTAAATATGATCCAGAAGGCTTGGATGATTGCAAAAGACTGGCTATCAAATACTCTAAGCAATTATTTGAAATGTACCGGCAGAAAGGGGATAGGCTTTTCTTCAATTGAATAGGAAATGCTGTTATCAGAAGTTAGTCGTGATGGTAGTTGCTAATCCAATGACGTAGAGGGAATGGTCTTTTGGGTGTTTAAATTTTCACCATGCGTTCAGCCTTGGGTTTTTACAGTCTGGTATGTATGACCTATATGTTTTACTAGCCAGAACTAGGATCACTAACAAATTCTGACTCTGGCATGCAGGTCGGCCTTCAGATATTGAAAGGGATAGGAATAGGGAAGATGCAGTGTCAAAGTTGATATGGGTCTTATTTTACTAATCAAGCTTCCATACGTTGATGTCCAGTTGTGTGTAATTTTGATTCATCCTTGCTTCTTAATTTGAACCAACTGGTTACGAAAATTACCATTGCAATAATTCAACATCACATTCCATGTCTACTTAGCAGCTGGAGCAGGTCGGCATACCCATTGTGACCCATGATTATCACTGCATATGAAATCCATTTATGACTGATGATTAACATGGAGCTTGATTAGCCTCTTTGGCTGAATTATGGCCAATTTTGCATGTGTAAATTTTCTCACTGCAGGTCTCTACGAAGTTCATAAACTCATGTGCTTTCTCAAAGCTAGTTGGCACGTGATACTGACATCAGGCTTTAGAACCTTGGTTTTTATCAAATCAACATCAGTGAATGTTATGGGAAACTTATTTGCTTTGACTTGATGATAATGACCCTTTTCCATTGATTTGCAAGTGTATAAATCAAAGAAGGAGGCATGTTTTATTATCTTGCCCCGACAACTTACAAGGTATTTTGCAACATCCCTTTCCAGTTCCACCTTTTTTCTTTTCTTTTTTCTTACAATCAGGGTGTGCAGTCCAGGTTGCCCTCAACTAAATCCCTGAACTCTTATGATTGTGCACACGTAAATTTTCTTTTCTCACAATCTTTTCCCACATTTTTCTCTCGTGGCAAACACGCACATTCATGCTCTCTAATTGGGCTCCCTAACTATAATAGCTAGAAAATTATTTTTTTACCCATAGCACTGTTCCTCCTCGAAGCACTTCCTAAGTTCCTATATATATAGTGCTAGTGAGCAGTGTTCAACTCCTCGAATTGGCGTGAAGCAGCGGGAAAAGAAAGCAACAAACGTAAGGACTTATTATCAGTGGCAAGGTGAGATCTTTTATTGACTTTTCTTGAAAGATTTGTTCTTTCTTGTTTTTTTGTGGATTTTATGGTCTGATCTCTTGACCCATGTGAGGAAAGTTGAGATCTTTTTTGGATTATTCACTTTTGACACGGGCAGTTTATTGATTTGACCTTCTTTTTGGCTGAGATTTAAATGAGATTAACTTATGTTTCTTGTGATGTTTAGATAATTTTTGACTTGGTATCTTAAGATTTGTTTAGTGGAACTGTTTAGATCTGGTTTTGACTATGCTAGTGATATATTCAACTATTTTGATGATGATGACAGTTGGGGATAATTTCAGCTTTGAATGTAATTGGTTTTACTATTTTGATAAGAATTAATGATAACTACCATGAAAATAAAAGGTTTGTACTTGAGTGAACATCAAATTCTCTAATATATTGCTGGTTGATCTTTCAGTTTGTGGTGAATAAATTTTGTTCGTACTATGTTTAAATTTTAATTTTTTGAGAATTATAATGAAGTTTGTATCTGTTTGAGCATCAAATTCTCCAATACACTGTTTTCTGATCATTTGAATAAGCTTTGTTTGTATTGTGCTCAAGTCAAAAATAAAAACCATGGTGGTTTCACCTATAAAGATAAGTATTGTTTATATAAACTCATATATTTAAATCCATTTAATTTATCTATTTTTTTGAAGTACTCATGTCAGTGTGCTTCAATATCAAAGTCAATGAAGCAAGGATTGCGACTCATTGCATGCCTCCCTGTGCATCACGTTGGAACGACGTGGTTTTGGTTCATTCCACTTTTAAAAGTTCACATGGTTATTGCTTAATCTGCCGACGCCAAATTAGTCCCTTCATTCTCAATAGAGCGAGAGTTCAGCAGTTATAAAATTAAGTTTTTTTTTTTTTTTTTTAATTTCAAACAATTTTAAAAACACATCTTTTACACGGTATTTTTAAATCAAAGATCATTTCTCTTACGTTTGAAATGAAATAGCTCTGAGTTTTTAATGGTATGGCACGTCAGCCTCTTGCTTTGAAGACAAGAAAGAGATGAGTTGATAACATGATTTGAGCAGAGTTAGATGTACGTGAGTAAATGAGTTGATAACATGATTTGAGCAGAGTTAGATGTACGTAATTGTTTTAAATGGGATTGTTTTTGAATTTTTTTCCAGAAATAATTAAAATAATTTTTTTTAAAAAAAATGATGTTCATCATCGTATCAAAATATTAAAAAACATAAAAAATAATTTAAAATAAAATATAAATTTATTTATTTTATTTTATTTTAAAAATATTTTTAAAACATTGTAAAAATAATTTTGGATAGCTAATAATGATGGAAAAGTTTTCAAGTAGTGATGATAAAGAGGTTAATATCTGCATAATAATTTTTAAATTTGAGTTCAGATATATATTTTTTATAAAAATTTAAAAAAATTAAAGATTTATTTATTTACTTGTATCTACAAACAAAATTAAAATGGAGAAGCTCGTCACTATGAACATCCACGAGATGTAGCTGCTGTAGGACCCTTGCCAATGCCAGCGTTATTATATAGACCACTATGCTCAAATTGACAAGACCTCAGACTCGTCGCTCTGCTCCCCTTGATGTGATTACTGAACGAGTTTGCTTCTTCAAGTTCCGATCCAATAGCAAAGCTGCCTGAAAGAAAAGTCTCATTGGTATGGATGGTTGAGAATCTAGGGGTAGTGTTTTAAAAGTTTTTTTTTTTTAATTTGGAAATATATATATTTTTTATTATTTAAAATTTATTTTTTATATCATTGCATCAAAAAAAATTTAAAACCACTAAAAAATAAATTTTAAATTTTTTAACAGAAAAACACAATAAAAATCAATACCAAACCATGCAGATTTAATAACTTTATTTTTTTTCTGATTTATTTATATAATAAAAAATTAAAAATTGAAATGTTTGTAAATTTAAGAAATAGCTATGATTTGAACCTCGAACCATCAATATCCTCTCGATTAGAATATGATAAACATCAAAAAGCCAGCCAGGGTCCATGAATGGCGTTCTAGTAAAAACACAACAATGTATGATGCTAATTTCAAAGAGCTAGAATTATTAATTAAATAATTTCCTGAAGAAAAATAACTGGCCACCCTTTCTCCAGACCATCTGAACCCTTATTTCATAGATCTACATGCAGAAAAAACTAAAATAAATAAAAACATACTCAAAACATAATTATTAAATTAACTCCTAATTAAACACGTCCAAAAAAATATCTTTAAAAAATAAAAAAATATATATATAGGCTTAATTTGTATACACTGGTACAATATATCCAAAATTTGAAGCTGCAAAATCAGAGGCAGAGAGAGATATCTCATTTCCATTAGAGGCTAAGCAAGAGTCTCTTCTATTACTCCTATCACCAACTACTTCCTTCTAGGATTTGTGTCAAGGCTACAAATTTCCAGGTTTGCCCCTCAAGTTCATTACCTGAAAGAACATTAGTGCCCTATTTCAACAAGGTTTTTTTTTTTTTTTTTATTCATATGGTTATCCTTTTCAATTTAGTATCTGCTTGGTTGCTAAGAAAATCAAGAGATATGAAAGATAACTTTTTGTTGTGATTTTTTTTTTGTGTGCTGTAGATAAGCAGTTATTTGGTTAAATTTGTCCGTTTATTGCTTTCTCTGATTCTTCGTTTCGGAACAAGTTTTCTAGGATTTTCATTTTGTTAAAGTGGAGAACTTTCAGGATTCTGGGTTTTCTTAGAATTTGGAAAATTTTATTATTTGAAAAGGTTTGTTAATTTTTCAGTTTTGGCGAGGTAGTGAAGTTTATAGCTAAGTTTTGTGGAGAAGGGATTGTTTGGTCAAGTTTGTCTCATTTCTTGCATTTACTTATTCTCAGCTTCGAAATAGAGATTTGCTAGGCTTTCATTAGATTCTGGGCTGGTGTTAGAATTTGGTTATTATTTTAGAAATTTGTTTCAGTTCTGGCATTTAGAATCTCAGCTTCCAGATACAGAGCTTTGCTAGGCTTTCATTTTGCTGAAGTTTTGTTGGTGTCGATTATTTTATAGAAGCATTTTTTGATTTTTTTTATTTTAGCGAGGAAGTGAGAATTATAGCTGAACTCTTACAGTTTTGAAATTATTCAGTGATTTATGCTCAAAGCTGTGAACTTTAAGTGTAGTAAATGAATGCCATTGCTTTTTATCTTGTTTTTAACTTAAGTAAGATTGATGATAGGTATGTGGTTGCTGAATGCTTGACTGAAAACAAGTCCTGTTTACGTTGCCAGATGGATGCATGATAGAGTATTCTGTTTTTGGATGATATGGATGAAGGATTGGGTGATGAAGTGGCTTCAATGGACGCGGCAGAGCACGCCCACCTCCGAGGTAAAGAGAGCGAGTATTCCGTGAAACCACCTGAAAGCTCCAACTTGTTGGAATCTCGTGAAATTGATATAGCTGGTGTGGATGATTATCGTGAGAGCTCCTTTCATGTCCTTGCTGATATGTTGGAGGGTAAGAATGAAAATAGGAGTGCAAGCCCTATGGATGCGTCTGAACAGCCATGCTCTAGCTGTCGCTCTATGGATGATGCTGGGAACATGAATGAAGAATTAATGGCTAGGAATTATGATGGTTCAAACTTAGCCATTGTTGGTACATCGAACAATAGGGAAAGGATGCAAACCAGGCAGAATCAGTGGCCGCATCTTTATCAAATTGGAGGGGGATCCATATCCGGGATTTCCCGTAGTCATACCTTGAATAAGGACAGTGGTCAAGCAATGCCAGATGTGCGACACTCATCTTCATCTGACATTTTTGTTCAAAAAACCTTGAGCAATGAAAGAAATGAGGTCTCAGAACAATTGACACATACTGACTTTAAGGGGTTGTCAGGCAATATGAGCTCGCATGCTAGTATCCGGACAAAGATTCTATCGAAATCAGGATTCTCAGAATTTTTTGTCAAAAACACCTTGAAAGGTAAGGGGATTGTTTATAGAGGGCCTCCACATGATATATCCAAAGTTCAACCAAGATACCAGAACAATGAAAGGGCTGTTGTTGGACCGTTGGCAGCTTCTGATACCCCTTTGAACTTGAGCGGTAAAACTGCAATGATGCCTTCTTCGTATGGGATTGCTGGGCAAAGGTCTAGTGGTTCTGATCATGATGGAGTGAGCTTGAGGGAATGGCTGAATGCTGGACGACACAAAGTGAATAAAGTTGAGTGCTTGCATATATTTAGACGGATTGTTGATCTAGTGGATTATTTTCACTTGCAAGGAGTTGCATTGCCTGACTTGCGGCCATCTAGCTTTAAGTTGTTGCAATCTAATCATGTTAAATACCTAGGTTCAGCTGCTGGGAGAGATTTGGTTGAAAGTGCCAAGGGTCGAAATACAACCCGCTCTGATAATCATGTGGTTAGGAGAAGGCCATTGGAACAAGGAGTGTTTTCTTCTGTTGCTGCATCTGAGAAGAAGCAGAAGTTCAGTGAGAGCATGAACCATACCATTCGCTGGCCTCAGTTCTCTGCAAAATATGGCTTGAAACTTGAATCTACAAGTGATGGGGATGCCAGTGCTACTGTTTCACAAAATCCTCTAAATGAAACTACTGAACATAACTGTAACGCAGAATATGGAATTCAGGCCAAGTCTAGCAGCCAACAGCTGTCTAAAACAGGTCAATGCCAGTTAACATCTATTAGTGACCAGTTGGAAGAGAAATGGTATACAAGTCCTGAGGAACTCAATGAGGGGACCTGCAGGATTGCATCAAATATTTATGGTCTTGGAATTCTTCTATTTGAGGTGCGAAGATGCTTTTTCTCATCTTGTTTATCAAGCACTCTCACTCTCACTCTGCTTCTCTGATGTTTGTGCTTAATTATTCGATAAATGCTATTAACAAAACATCCTTTTCATTTGTTTGATGACTCTGATTGTTAGTTTGGTTGACCATGATGCGGAATTTATTTCCATGTATAAATGTTTTCAAAAACATTTTGTTTCTGATAAATACATATTTTCATGAGTCTTGAAAGCCAGCACATCCTTCTGTGTAATAAAAAAATTCATTTGTTTGTTGCTCTAGCCCTTTTCCCAAATGCTACTTGTCCTTAACAAATATAGTTACTGGGGCTTTTCTCAAGTGTTGGTGACTCACAATCTAAGATTTTTATGCCATATGTAGTAGAAATCACAACCGTGAAATTGCTGTCATTATCAAGTTTAGTAGTTGTAGTATTCTTGTTGGCTATATAAGCCTATCCTGTGTCATGTGCATTTTTGTTTGTCATTCTCCGTCTGTTTATTTTGTTTAGATTTATGGGTTTGGATAGAAATATTTTTTTTATATGATTAATTAGGTTGTTTCTTCCAGTTGCTTGGTCGTTTTGACTCTGACAGAGCACATGCCACAGCAATGTCAGACCTTTGTCACAGGATTCTTCCTCCACAACTTTTATCAGAAAATCCAAGGGAAGCTGGATTCTGCCTTTGGCTACTTCATCCTGAACCTTCATCTCGCCCAACAACAAGGTAATCCTAGCTTGTTTTTAAATTTGTAAAATCTTGAATTTTATTGGATATGAAGATCTTAAAAGCATGATATTCCATTAATCATTAGTCTTGGCATTTAATCTATCAGAGGACTAAAAATACATTGAGTTATATGAGTGGTTAATTTGTGGCAAGATTTAAATCTGATTGTGAGACTTCACCTTGAACTCAATGTGATCCAAGCACTTTGGATGTGTCAGCACCAAACTTCCCTTCTGTTTTGTTTCCTTTTCATTTATTTTTAACCTGTGTTCATTTCTTCATTAATAAAATATTTACATCTATGGAAAGCTAGTCTTGCCCCCAAAAGAGGCTCGATGCCACGTTTTGTGCTTCTACAGGTGAGCAGAGGACTTGATTATTGAAGCTCCTATCTCACACCCTCTCACCAAAATTAAATCTCCCCAAGCTTTGTCTGCACTCTCTCTCACCCCCCAGTCTATATTATGCATATGTAGTCTACCCTTGCATGTAGTTGGTGGTGTTAAAGCCATGAAGTTACGGAGAAAATGGGTTTTATGGACCTTAGTGAAACTGTGGAGATTTTTGTTCAACCTGGTGAGTGAGAAAGCAATGAAAGGAAAGCTAGATGGTTGTGACTTGTGTCTGTCATGGTGTTACTAATGGAACCAACACCTTGAACCACTTATACTAGGTTGATATTAAAATTGCCCCTTTTAACAAGATTTTGGACAAAATATGGGATGAAATTTCACTTGCCTCAGTTTGTGGGATACATGGGAACATAAATGTAATAGATTTTTGCATTGGAATGATCATTGATTTCTCATAAGAAATGAATTTCAAGTATTTTAAGCCTTTTCCTTTTCTTTTCCAAACTTGCGCCTTAGTTGATTGTAAAACGTTCTGGCTTTGTTACCGGGATGGGTGTCTGCTAACTCATGCAATAATTCTGGTGCAAGTTGTTTAAATTCTAAATTTATGCCATCGTGTGACATTCTATTTTGCTTGTATTTGGCAGGGAAATCCTACAGTCTGAATTGATTAATGGATTGCAAGAGGTGTCTGCAGAAGAATTGTCATCCTCAATTGACCAAGATGATGCTGAATCAGAACTTTTGCTGCATTTCCTTGTTTCATTGAAGGAGCAGAAACAGAAGCACTCTTCTAAGTTAGTGGAAGATGTTAGATGCTTGGATACTGATATTGAAGAGGTTGGTAGGAGAAACTGCTCAAAGAAACACTTGCTCCATTCTTGTTTAGAGAATGACTTCATAAATGAGAGGCAACATGCCTCTGAGCATAAAGAACCTTCCAGGTTGGAGGCACTTTCTCAAGTATCACCTGTTTTTCAGACAAACAATATAAGGTTGATGAGCAATATCAGTCAGCTTGAAAGTGCTTATTTCTCCATGAGATCCAAAGTCCAGCTCGCTGAGACTGATGCTGCCACTCGCCAAGATAAGGACTTACTGAGAAATCACGAGAACCGGGATTTAGCACGAGAGGATAAAGAAACACTGAATACAACTGATTGCCTTGGATCCTTTTTTGATGGTTTGTGCAAGTATGCTCGTTATAGTAAGTTTGAAGTGCGTGGGCTACTAAGAACTGGGGACTTCAATAATTCTGCAAATGTTATTTGTTCTTTGAGTTTTGACCGTGATGCAGACTATTTTGCTGCGGCTGGAGTATCAAAGAAAATAAAGATATTTGAGTATAATTCGCTCTTTAATGATTCTGTTGATATTCATTATCCGGCCATTGAAATGTCTAATGAGTCGAAGCTCAGCTGCATTTGCTGGAACAGCTACATCAAGAGCTATCTAGCTTCAACTGGCTATGATGGTGCTGTTAAGGTGTGTATATCTTGCATGCTTGATTCTTTACTGTTGAAGAAATACCTTTCTGTGAGTATCAGTGGGTCAACCTGATGCGGGACAACCTTGTCATATCTGTGGCATGGATATGGAGTTTTATGCATCAGCTTCTGAATTTCTTGTGGGTTATAAGGGATTCCAGTTTCATATTCTTTATTTTTTCTTACTTCAGCTCTCATCTTTTCCCCTGCAATCATCTTTGATCCTACCTTTCTCAAAAAATAAGCCCTAAATATCCTTACTACGTAATTTTCAAATGCCAGCTTAAAAAAGAAAATCATATTGTTGCTAATCCATGAGTTTACATTTGTATTTGGTGTGGTTTCTCAATTTCTTGAATTGTATTGGTTATCATTCCCTCGCACACTGTAATTACTATCTTCATTTAAGCTCAAATTTCTCTGCTTATTTTTATTTTCCTTTGTACATTTTAGATCTTTTCCCCACGTTGCTCTTTACCTGATTTGTTTTGATGAATTCCAGCTATGGGATGTGAGTACTGGTCAAGTTGTTTTTCGATATAATGAGCATGAAAAGAGAGCTTGGTCTGTGGACTTTTCTCAAGTACATCCAACAAAATTAGCCAGTGGAAGTGATGATTGTTCTGTGAAGCTGTGGAGCATTAATGAGGCATGTTCTCCCCATTGCCTTTTTACTTTGTGATTCCTAAAACTAGACTTGGAAGAATGTTTAGACCATTTAATGAAGGCCATTTGAGTTAAAATGTGATAGTTCTGCATGTTGTTTCTTTAACTCTATATGTTTATTATTTTTTTCATGCAGCTCTTGCTCTTGCTCAAAAAATTGAAACTCTTTATGTCGTTTGTTTAACAAAAGCTTATGCAGTTCAAACCTTTTTGCAGAAAAATAGTATAAGCACAATCAGGAACATTGCAAATGTCTGCTGCGTGCAATTCTCTTCTCACTCTTCTCATTTGCTGGCCTTTGGGTCTGCAGATTACAGAACCTATTGCTATGATCTTCGAAATGTTAGAGCCCCCTGGTGTGTATTGGCCGACCACGACAAAGCTGTGAGCTATGTTAAATTCTTGGACTCTGAAACTATGGTTACTGCATCCACTGACAATACATTAAAGATTTGGGATCTCAATAAAACCAGCTCCAGTGGCTCACCCCCCAGTGCTTGCAGCTTAACCCTTGGTGGACACACTAATGAGAAGGTCATTTTTTGTGTTTAAGGCGCTGGTTTTATTTTATTTTTCTTAGTCATGTCCTCCTACAGGCTGGCTTTAACTTGTATCTCTTGATCCTGCAGAACTTTGTGGGTCTATCTGTTGCCAATGGTTACATAGCATGCGGGTCAGAAACAAATGAGGTATGTCTCCAGTTTTTTTTCTGGCAGAATGATTTGCTTGATAATCAGTAAGGATGAGAATTCATCACTGAAAGGGGGTTAAAATGAAAGAGAAGAACAAAGTTCCCAGCTTTCACTCACCACATCTACCATTTTTGCCATAGTAGATCTGCAGTAAACTTATTGAAGCGATGCTGTCTCCTTTCAGGTTTATGCTTACCATAGATCTCTACCTATGCCAATCACTTCCCACAAGTTTGGTTCAATGGATCCTATTTCTGGAAAGGAAACAGATGATGACAATGGGCAGTTTGTTTCAAGTGTCTGCTGGAGAGGGCAATCAGACATGGTTGTCGCTGCTAATTCAAGTGGGTGTATAAAAGTATTGCAAATGCTATGAAGCAAAGTACTCATCTGAAGTCAATTGGAAACCACATTCGTTTGGCTTCCTTATTTCACGAGGACCCAGAGCGTTTTCATTTTCTGGAAGGCGGCATATTCATAAACTCAAACTGCAAACTTGCTTTGGCAATATCTCCGGGAACACGAATGTCATCTGCTCAGCTTGCCCAGTGATTCAAGGGCTTCAGTTGGCTGAACTACTACTGACTTCACTTGGGGAAGCGAATTCCGATTCCAGATACCAGCTCTGAGATATTTGCTGGTGAAAGCACCAGGATATCATATTGTTTAAGAGGTTACACTGCTTGTAAATATAAAACAAAAATGATTGAGATCAATGTGGTATAAGATGAGCTAGACTGAAATAAAATTCTCCGAGGAAGCATCCGGCATCGTGATGCAACGAGTTACGTTGGTCATGATTAGGGCTTCTGACCATTTTCGGCATTTGTGAATTGGCAGGCAGCCCTTGCTAGGACCTGCATATGCAAACTTGAGTTTTCAACTTCTATTTTTAACAGTGGGGCCTACTTGATGCCAAGTGGACATGTAGGCCAATCCCATTCGAATTCCTTGCTGAGTTGTATCAACGGATTGCAAATATAAAAGCCAGCTCGTGTAAATTTTATAGAAAAAGGAACAGTGTATATGATCATATCTTTTTTTATTTTTTTTATTATATTCATTTGACTTGAAAGTAATCTAATCTCCTAATAAATATAAAATATTTTAAAAAACACCCGGTTTGTGGCTTTGTGCATGACAAACACCAACATAGGTGCTTCGTCGCCTTTGGGCAATGTATACAGTAGTGACCTCCAGCATGCTTTTTAAGATCTGTTTGGCAAAATTGTTGTTGTTGTGCTGGCGCTGTCTACTTTGGTGGCTGGTGTTGCTATTGCTGGAGCTGAGGAAGATGATGGATGATTGTAAATCTTTGCTCTCCCCGTTCACGTGTCTATATTTTTTTGTATTATTTCGTTTCCTTCCTCTGCCTCCTTTGTATGTGTAACGTGTTTCTGTGAAGTATCTCACATATGCTTCTTAAAAAACGGCGTAGCCTTTGTTTTTTTGGTGGGACCCACTACTTAAAATTTAACAGATGTTTGGTTAATTAACATTTGGCGCTGCGATGAACCTCAACCGCAACGCCAAACACCCATTTAATATAATGGGATTGTGTCCTTTTTTTCAAGACGATGCTTATGACCTCTAATATGACAATTACAAGCCCTCTTTTTTTCTCTTTCAACTTTGATTTCTGCACATGAAATTTTAAAATTTCAAATCAACCCTTTAATTTATTTTTTCATTAGATTTGATCTCTATTTTTTTATTTGCAAAAGGCTTATATATATCATCTTTATCTATATATTTTTTTATCTCTACTTTATTGTTATTCTTTTGATTGCTATACATTTTATTTTTTATTGAATTTATTTTTCAATATCATCCCACGACATTAGATTTTATTTTATTCCTATGCTAGATTTGGTCCGTATGTTTGTGGTTGATATTTGTTTTACTGTGACAAATTTTTTAGATTTAATTATTTTTGTAGTTGCATCCTTCACTATCAAATTGAGATTTTTTAGAATTTATCTTTCAACATTCGATCATAGAAAATTAGGGTGTGTGGTTTGTCAAGTATAGTGTTTCTAATGTAATGACTTGAATCGTGGTTTTGAAAAGTTAAGACATTTAAGGCATTGATTTTTTTTTCAATAAGATTATTCCAATCTTATGATCTAAATCACGAGTGACCCATAATCATTTGGTCGCAGTTTTATCGTACCAACTCAGAGTCTGTTAATAAGATGAGTGAGCCATGCGGCGAGATAGCCTTGCACACTTCAGTTTCATACACTAACGACCCCAACAGTAATGCAGGGCCAAACCAATATTACAAGAGATTCTCTGTTGTAGTCCTCATGACATTGATCATTACTCTGCCCGATTAGTTACATAACTCCCTATCCACATCATCCGACCATCACTGTCTTTTGTAACAAGAAAGCATTTTCATATAAAATATTTTATTATAGTTAATTATTTAATAATGATAATAATAATAATAGAATGAGAAAATTAATGACATAAAACTTTTATTCTTTTGAGCAGATTTTGAGTCTGAATCAAAATGTATATTTTTTTATAAAAACTTGGAATAGTTGGAATTTACTCGATTATTTAGACTCGTGTTTTCTAAAAAGTAATTTATTCGTATTAAAAAAAAAAGATGTTCTGCAAGTTGTGTTAGTGTATTGGAAAGCTATAAAAATGATAGCAGTGGTCTTGCGACCAAACAACAACGCCTCGTTAGCTCTGAAGATTCAATGGCCCTTCGAGAGGAAGGAAAATCTTTTTCCAAAACTGGGAGGAATGTTGGTTGGCATGGGCTGTCGTGGCCATGTTTTAGTTTCTTCAAAAATTCCACCAGAACCAGAATCTTTGCTGGCATTTGCTGGCTCCAGTATAGGATTCCGGTGGTATGATTAAGCTCATGCTGTTCCAGAAGAAAAGCATCAGCATAGAATTCGAAGGCCATCATCATTCCACTCCATATTTCATCTGTCTCCACCTGGCAGATTCAAAAGACATTATCTAAAACTTTTGCTTCAAAAAACTGTTTTGTGAGATAAATTGCACGCCTGCATGCGACATTAATTTTATCTAAAGTTTGTTTTTTTATCTTGTTTTTCTTGCGAGAGGAACAGTGGCATGAACATGATTGCAGGATAGGAGCCCGCCGCAGTTTTCATAGATCAACTTCTTGTTGTTATTGTTATTGTTATTGGCGATAACGTGCCCTTGGACACTCCAGCATTGTTCACGCCATTCCAGAGTTTCTTGCAAAAGTTCAATCTGGTCTCTAGATCGTTTGCTTCATACAATTTGGTCCTTGGATTTTTTCTAATTTTAAATTTGTTTTAACCCTCAAAATTCTTTTCCATCACTTTTCAATCCATAGTTTTTTATTGTTATTTTTATATTTTTTTCAAGAGCGATTTGTTCTGTGTTTTCTACGAAGACATTTTTTATGTGTTTTTTAAACTTGCTTTTTACATTATGAAAGTTTTTGCTATGAAAAAAACAAGCTAATAGCAATATATATATATATATATATATATATATATATATATATATGTGTGTGTGTGTGTGTGTGTGTGTGTGTGTGTGATTTTGTCTTGGAAAAAACAATAAATAAGGAAATAAAATTTTGGAATCCAGAAATGGGTTTTTTCTTCACTCCTCGATTTAAATTATCGAGATTCTAGCCGATTTTTATTTTAGTTATCTTGGATTCTTTTTTTAAAAAAATGATGTTGTTGATAGGAAATATTTTTCTCATCAATAAAATAATTAATAACGACCTCAACTAGTTACGAAATACAATTCTTCTTCCAAGACTTAAGTTTTTCAACTCTTATAAATATTTATTTAATAATTTTTAAAAATAAAAAAATATTATTTTAATATATATCCAAACAAATAAAATATTTTTAAAAACAAATAAAATCACGAACTCAAATAAGCAGTCAATGCGCTACTGAACAAGGAAAAGGGAAGTGTTTTTTTTTTTCAAAAAAAAAAATATTAAAGTGAAATTAAAAAAGAAGACGTGGACGAATCAGAAGTGGAGCATATGGCGCCAACTAATAAGTCGCAGGAACATAACCTGTCAGTGGCGGGAATCCATCGCCAGACGGTCACATGGCTCTTCTCTCTCTCCCTTACCGAAACATGCGCCTGGGCCCCACACTACTTTTGTTACCGCCTTACCGGATTGACAGGTTTTGTTGCCAAATATATAAACCTAGTCGATCGATCCAACAACGGAAACATCATCACATCATTCATTGGTAGTATCCTTGTTCCCTCTCTCTGCGCCGGCTCTTCATAACAGCATAGATTTTTGAGAGGTTGCAGAGAGAGAAATCCAGAAAAAAAAATGGCTGGTGTTTCCAGGATTTTTGTAGCTGTTGTTGCTCTTGCTCTTGTTTTTGCCTTTGTTCTGCCAGTTGCTCAGGCCCAAGCTCCTGCTCCTGCCCCCACCAGTGACGGTAAGAAATCAAAGCTCTCGCTATGCATTCTTGTTTATATGTGTATGTATTTTTATATGAAGGTAAATCTTGGATTCATGAGAAACCTGTCTCCTTTACACATATATGGGCATGTTTGTAGATCTAAGGGTTTTTTTTATATATATATATATATATATTTGGCTTAACGCGCTGCATTTTAGTTTTTATGTTGTTTATTCTCTTAATAAAAATTGTGGTGTTACTTTTTTCCAGAAGAAAGGAAAAGGAAACTGATAAGCTGTGATAGAGATAAAAGAGAGATTTAGCTTCAGAATTGTTAATGCAAAAAAATTGTAGGTTTTGGGAAAAGGGGATTTATCAATAATTATTGGTAATACAGGATTGCTAGAGATATTTTCTTGAAAATGTGAGCCTGTGGGAGTTTATTTGCTGGGTGATTTAGGTAAAGAAATGACTCAGGAAGTTATTGGAATTAATTAGGACTAGCTGTTCTTTGTAAGCATTTGTATTTATTTAGGGAAATGAGTTCGAATTATGGTTAAGCATCCTCGATTTTCTGTTATATTTGACCTTTTCATTGAAGTTGTTTATGGTCATGATTGATAGGAGATTCAATGATAAAAAATTCCGAGAATTAATGGGAGTTTTTTCTTCATCTTTTTTTTGTTATCAGGGACATCAATTGACCAGGGCATTGCATACGTGCTGATGTTGGTGGCACTAGTGCTCACATACCTCATTCACGCGGCAGACTTATCACACAGCTTCTGAAATGGTTAAACTTCGGAGAACGAGATAGAGATAGGGAGGTCTGGGTTAGATTATGGGAGTGATGTGAGGGAATGACGTGCATGTATTTTTTTTATCTTCGTCTGTGATCAAGGGTCTTGCTCTGTGTGAATGCCGTGTTTCTGATTTGTGACGAATTTGTTGTTGTTGGATTAGTGGTTATTGCTATCAACTTGTTCGGAGGCAGCCTTGATCCTCTTCTGCCTTCGCTCCCATTTACCCCCGAATATGTTCCAGCTTGTTGCCCCTTTTCATTTCTCTATCTTGAAAATGCTCCCTTGCCATTTCACGCTTGTAAATAATGGCACGCACCGGTGTCGGGAAAAATTAGTGCGTGCTTCATAAACTCACCATGATCTTTTCATGGAAAACAGGGTGTCGTGGCTGTGAATGATCTTTCGTGCAAAATTGGGGAGAGAATATTGACTTATAAAAGTCAGATATAATTTGGTCGAAAATTGTGGGTAGCCACGGTCAACTAGTTTTGGATCGATCCTGTGCAGATACATAAACGTACAGCGAATCCATATAATCCTGCAAGCCATTTGAGTAGTTATAAACTAAGGTCACTTGGGAAGAGTTGTGCCAAAGGCATATCAATGTTTATCTGTAGATTGTTTCTTGGAGTTTCAGGATGAGCACTTATTTGAAGGTGCTTTTATTAAAAAATAAAAAATTGCAGCCAGCTAGTTCATAGCTTCATATGTAAGATAGTTCTGAGGACTACATCGACGTTTCGCGCAATTTCCTTGTTGTGGACGTGGCAACCTGTTCCGCTCTAAGGAAAATTAAAAAGAAAACTTATTTATCGAAAGTCACAGAAAACAGGTTGCCGAGGCCCAGTTTAGATTTTCCTTTATGGGCCAGGAAGTCTTAAGGCTTTTCCAACTATGAAAATCAATGGTGTTTCATCGTGGGCATTTTCTATGGCCCTCAGGCTGCTAACAACATAACAAATAAAATCCACCCATAGGCCCACCAATCGTATATAATAAATTGATTAACAACGGGACTCCTCGGAGCTCAATGATTCACAGTTTCACACTGATATTTCACTAAGAATGCACACCATGAGATGATTTCTTTTTCCTTTTCTTTTTAAACAAAACAAAACCACGTTACTTGGTTTAACATGTAATACATATTTTTCTAATTTATTATCAGCAAAATAACAGGAGGTATATCAATCATTTTATATTCTATGTACAGAGTAAAAATACTAGATGTATCTTAAAAGAAAAAATCATTTAATATGTCTTTTTTAAAAGGGTTTTTTGAATTTTCAATTTGATTTTGAAAATCAAGATTATAAAATTACATTTGAACTCGTGTTTTTAGGCTTGCGTCAGGGATCTCTTTGTCATTTCATCAAGTTGTTGTGGTTATTAGCTAATAAACTCTCGAGGTAATTTGATAATTTAACGATGTTAAACTTCTTAACAGGGATGGTCTAACCTCGCACATCAGGATGTGGATTAGCACTGCTAACTCATATTGACCCCAGGCTTTCACATCATTTTATTTTTATCTCAAATTTCTTTACTATTTATTTTATTGCTTTTTTACCTTTTTCAAAAAAATATTTATTTATCTATCTTTTAATTTTAAATGATTAAGAATTGAGATTTATAAAAAAAAAAAAAAAACGTGTTTACCACTATCCCATAACAACCCCGAGTTACATTGATCTTTGTTTTTCACTGGCTTTCTTTCTTGGTTTTTAAGTGAACAAAAAACAAAAAGCCACCTATCTAAATCGACAAAAGCTCAAACAGACTACAGATCATGAGGGAAAACATTCTTCACCAGAAAAAAGGAAATGCTAGAAAGGTTGGTGGAGACATCATAATTGTGGAATTCATGAAATTCGAGAGGTGTGGGTACGTAGTTGAAGGCGGCACAAGAAGAGCGTGATTGAGATGTGGGCTCATTAATATCACCCACCACAGCTCATGAGACGGCTTAAAAGTGACGAGTATTTTCGAAAAAAAAATCGAATTGAATTTATTGGTAAAAATATTTTTAAAAAAATAAAAAAAAAATTATTTTAATATATTTTTAAATAAAAGATATTTTTAAGCTACACTACGGAGCAACACTAAATTACTATTTTGTAATACACATACTCCTTCCACTTCGATATCTTTCTTTCATCATTAGAATCTCTCCTAAAAAATAAAAATAAAAATAAAAATATGGTAATTATTTTAGATGGTTTAGTGATAAAAGTTGAGGATTAATATGTTTTTTTTCCTTGTAATTTCATATTTATATAATAATCACAAAAAATTTACATGATCATTAATTTCAAAATTCATAAAATTAGTTAAGATATACATAAATAACATTAATAAAAAAACAAAATCTGTCTCTCAAATTAGCTGTCGGCAGGAGAATTTAACAATCCTGGACCTACCTGCCTACTTTTCCACCCACAATACATGAGTAATCATATCTGGGCTCTTCTATTTTTCAATTCATCTCCACCTCGCCCTGGGAATTTATTTATATAAAAAAAAAACCTGAAACAAATGGTTCCCTTAGATTCAATGCATCATGAACGGGAAGGGAACAGTGTTTCTACTTTCTTGCCTTTCAGACAATAATAACTCTTATAAAAGCTAATTGTCTTGTACCATTTGAACATTTCAGGATTGATCAGGAATACGGTGAATATTTATTTATTTATTTCCACTATAAACTGATTTTAATTCCCTTCAAAATAAAAAAAAATAAAAAATAAAAAACACAAGGTTGTCATAGAGGAGGAGTTTTATATCCTTGTAATTTCATGTATAAATTCACATTAAAATAATTACTATCTTTAATTATTATTTTATTAAATTTATTATTCAATATTTATTTAATTGGAAATTAAGATCTAGTTTTTTTACAAGCATTCTACATTCTTTGTTTTGTTTTATTTTATTGTACTGTCTTAAATATTATTATTATTTCTTATAAAAGATAATCTTTAAAACTGAATAGAATTAATTAATTGCTTATATGCATGATATGCTTATTTCATCATATTTTATTCAATTTTCTTTTCAGATTCTTGCTCTAGCGGCTTGTGCTGTTTTTTTACTTAATAAAACTAATTTAATCCATTTAAAATATAATTAAATTATTATATTTAATTAATTTTTTCAATTGAATACATGATTAAATTTTGACTTCAAATTATCAATCTAAATATTGAATACTTATGACTTCTTTAAAAAGATTACAATCATTTGAGAATCTCTGTTTTACATTTTTTTTTTAAAAAAAAAAAAAAACACAAACAAACACACTATGCGGTCCACCGATCTGGTTCATCACAATCACTGACAGCATTTTGCCCTCTTGCTGCACCCAAATCTTAGAAGGGTGTACAGAATCTCATGAGCAATAGTGATTTTATCGTGGAGGCTGGTACCGAATGGGGCCCAGAATCAAAATCAATTTACAGAGCTCAGCAGCAGGCCAATGAAGTTCATTGTTTAAGGTAAACTACTCTTGCCAGCCTCCTAACTATACGATGACTTAATTAGCCTAAACTAGAAATAAAATAAATTCACACGTGGAATGTGAACAGCGTTAATTCAACTAATAAAAATATCTGCTTAGTTATTTATTGCTGTAGATTGGATAATGTTTTCTAAATGTGTATTCTAGTTAAGTAAATCAAGGATAATCTGTGTCAATAAAAATTGTTAAAATAATAAAAAACTAAACTGAAAAAAACAGATAAAATCAAGGGAACTACAGGGTCGGTTCTATAATAGCTGTGGCATTATCTCTTTCACACACACAATGTTCCTTTTCAGATGTGTAATCATTCTATCTATTATTTTCACCACAGAAAATGTAGACGGTCTATAATGTATTTTGGACCCTGCAAGCTGCTGAAAAACACCATCTAGCATGTGGCTGCGATCAAAGAAAGGAATGATTGCCGGGCAGCCCGCCCAGATCCGATGAGCTAGTAAGAGGGACAGAAAGGTTGCTCTTATCCAGAACGGAGGCTCCAGATCAGCACACATATGGTAGACTGTGGCCGGAGAAGGACCACATTTCAGAACTGTACCCTGAAAACAGTGATGAATTAGCTGGATTCAGTGTGAGCCATGGGACCAGGAGAGGGTCTAGTTGCAGCACTTGCACTGAACGAGGTGGTACACGAAACAAAACCGTTAAACTGACATGACGTGTACGTCCATGATTAACTGGGTTCCTGGAGAATAATAACAAAGAAGATCCCCATAGATTGTTTGCTTTTTGAATGAATCTGCAAAGTCTTGGACGTATTTGTTGCCATATCTGTGCGGACTGAAAAACATTTCTGGTTTTTGTGTGGCCACTTTGCCATGGCCTCCTAGCTACGTGTTCAAAGAGGCGGTAGAGGAAATTAAGTCCAATTGGGGCGTGATTATTTCTTGAAAAAAAAGAAAACGGCAAGAGTGTTGTTATGTTTCCAGCAAATCTTGACGTGGCCGGATTCCGTTCTGGAATGGTGGATGGCTCGGTGCAACTTGGTCTGCAATGTTCGTGACATGGATTTGCCAGGGCATTGATAAATGACAGTGATGTCACATGCAGCAAAAAACCAAGACATGAAAATTATGGACCGATCAATTATCCTCTCATTTGGAAGAACACTCATCATGTTATTAGATCGTTTAATGCCTGGATTTAAATCCCGACTATTATGCTGCGGGGACCAGTTTTTTCTGAAAATTGATTTGTATTATTCTCTATCATACTATTTCAAGCGAAAGTTTTATCGAACATAAAGATAGCGCTGGTATTCGAACTCGTGACCGATCAAAATTAATACCATGTTAAAAAAAACATATGTTGCCACAGGTATCCACATCAAAGGGATAGCAGAAATCTTGATGTTGAAAAGCCTGCGGGAGGGTGGCTGTCTGGTTAAAATAATCATGCAGCGTGCATGACTCGGAGGGAGGGGGGCAAGATTTTAATTCCGGAGCAACGCGACTCGTCATTAGGGATTAGAGCTCAGAAGAATCCCGGTTTTAGCTTAGCCTGTGCAAGTGGCCATATATACAGTCCAGATGAAGCCAGAAACAGGGCACTGCAATGTAGACAAAATCTCCCAGAAAGTGACAGCCCTGTTCAGCCTTCAATGCGGCTCCGTTTTACATGCCTTGTATTCAAATCGATGAGCAACAGGGGTAGGGCTGGATTGGTGGGCAATATTGTCACAGATCAAAAGAGACAATCGCGGCTCATCGGAGTGCTTTTGTCTTCTTGCTGGAGGCATGGTCAGGTACGAGACACGCCTTCGTATGAGGCATATTTGCTGATTATATTGTTTGCTTTTGTGTGAGGCTGTGTAGTGGATCAGAGGAGTTTCTCTGTACTGCAGAGGTGTGCAGTCAAATTGCCAGAATCTGGAGGCTTTCCCGGCAACTCCAGCTAGTGAAATCGGGACCACGGGGTATTATTGATCCTGTCTTCTGGAGTGTTTTTTCTTGGATAAATATCTTCTGGGGTTCTTGGAAATTGAGCATAAACCCGATTAATTAGACCTAATTATCCTGCTTTCTTCCTTTGTGGGTTGGTCCAATAGGAGTGATGATTAGCCCATGCATTGAATTACTCCCCGCAGACTATGCAGCGGTCCATTTGTGGTCGAGCCCCGATAAGCAAAGCATCACTGACAAACTGTTTCTAATTAGTTTTGCTCTAATACTTCAAGTTTATCTAGGTTTTATATGTGCGGGAATACTACACAGCATAGTAGTTTATTAAATAAATCAACATAAATTATGAAGTCTAATACTCACTATAGTGAAATGCCAAGGGATTTTAGTGTATTACTAGGCTTTGAGCTTGTGCTTTGTTGCAGGTTCGATAAAAAACATGTAACTGCGTAAGAAATACAGACGATGTTATTTGGGATGATGATTTAAAGCTCAAACAAATATATTAGAGTAAATTAATCGAGTCTCCTCACGACCAGGCTCGCCTGGGGCTAAAAAAAGAAGCTTCGTCCCACACGTGTTTTTTTTTTTAAAAGAAAATGTTCCATGAGAGGTTGATGGTTGCTCACACTGTTGATTAAAAATAAAAACAAGCGATGGTGTCACTTGTCTATCCAGAATTCGACCACCACAGTAATAACGTGAAAATTAAAACAAGGATATTTTTGCTATAAAAACTTTTTTGAACCCATTTTAACCGATAAACACCTAATAAAGACCCTCGTGACATCTAAAACCAATTATTCAACTTAAGAAACTCCAAAACGACCATTAAAACATGAAATCAGATTGGATTAGATTTCGCCTACTGACCTTGATCTATTTTATGAGGTAATATCAAGGTTTGAATCGGCTACTATTCAACTCCTTACATCAAACAGAACTTGTTGACACCAATAAAAAAACTAATTTACTGCTTGAAATATGCGAAAATGGCACCTTTTTCCAAAACTAGGGACTTAAAAATAATAAAAACATGTGCTAGAAATTGAATTTATAAAAGCACAAGGGACCAGAAAATAGTCTAGTCTTATAAATTGAGGGGTTGGAGTGTATTTGTAACGCCAACTTTAAACACACTATATATTTTCGGTGTCTTTTCTAAGCTGGTCGCTGTCTTACAATTTGTCCTGGGCCAATAAATTTAAAGAACCTGGATGTTAGTTTTGCAACAAAAAAAAAAAAAAAGAGAGAGAGAGAGAGAGAGAAGAGAAGAGGAAGTCTGATGCAGCAATGGGAAAAAATATAAAAATAATAATTATGGACACCACCACTTGCCTCCATTGACCAGAGCCATTCAATGAGCTAGGTGGTAGGCCGTAGCTGCAGTAAACGGCAATACCTGGCTTCCGTGTCTTACAAAATCTACACCGTCAAATTTTGACAAATCCTATATCAACGATCTTGTCAGGGACAGCAAATTTGCCTTCTCTTATGATTCCCCAGATATCAAATCGAAACACACGCTTCTGCGGAGGATGCATTGTTCTTGTAAGTTTACCATTTTTCATTTTTCAAAATTCTCACTTGACAAGTCTAAGGAAATTGAACGGATGAATGAAATTTCCAGTTGAGATCGCGGGCTTTTCGAGGTAAGTGTCAAACCTTGTGTTAATTTAATCTAATTTGTTGTCGTCTAGATATTAAAAACAAAAAGATATCATCTTGATTATATTTTTTAAAGTCAAGTCATGCTTTTAGTGATCAATTAAGTTATCTTTGGATCTATTTAGTTAATTGGATCATATAAAGATAACTTCTGTGCTTGTTAATTTTAAATGGCCACTAGATAATGAATGAGTTAATAGATTTCAAAAATTGATTTGCTGGGTCCACATGGTTTTATTTTTTATTTTTCTTTCAATGGATTGTTTTTTATATTTTTTTAATAATTTTATCCTTCAATATTTGGATAATTTTGAATTGTTTTTGATAATTTATTGCAATTTGTTTTTCATGAGATTATATCTATCTCAAACAAATATCTCAATGTTTGGATGATGACGAATATTTATATTATTAAGTAACAAATAATAAAATTACATACGGAGTCGTGCTCAATTTGATATGTTATTTTTTTAATATTCAACAAATAAATCATATTGAGTTTTCTTAACCCGAACTATAATTTTTATTGGTCATCGAGGTATTTTTAAAACCCATCTAAGCTAATTAGATCATGTTAGAATAACTCTTGCGGAATTAATTTCAAATCATAGCTAAAATAAATCATATCAAGAGAAGTTTAAGTTTAATATCAAATAATTTCTTACAGCTTAAGCTTGCAGGAAAGGTAGTATGTGCTACTTCAGCTTTTATGTGTACATGTTCTTCGTTTGATTATTACAAGAACATGAAGACTTCAATTAAATTACAGGGAAATATGACATGAGTATGAAGCTTCACTGGAATCTCTCGTGCTAGGATTATTATGTTTTATTTTTTCAATTAAGTTTTAAGCATGTGTTTTATAATTCAATTGGAATATTTATATTCAAAAAGATATTTTTCCCATCGGAGTTATTATTGTATTATCTCATTTTTATACAAAACTTCAATAGCAGTGTTTTAATCCCCATGACATTGTCTCTATTTACAGGTAGCACGTGTGGCAAAAACATGTCGAGTTACATATTTTCAAACACAATCACTTGATTTATTTATTAGAATTGGTCCATGTTTTTTTTTTTTAAAAAAAATACTTGTATATTTTAGATTATCCATACAGCTAGGATTTTCTTTCAATTTAATCCTCATTTGGTTTTTTAAGGTTTCATATCTGGTTTTCATTCCTTTTACTTTGATATTTTAAAACTTATTATATCAATTGAATTATCTTTTCAGTTACATCCTTCAATTTTTTTAAAATCATTCTTTAAATTGGACATTTTTATGATTTGCATCCCTTAATATTTTAAATCATTTTCTTAATTGAATTGCCTTTTCAATTGCATCCCTCGTTATTTTAATTTATTTTTTTAAAGTCAAATATGATTATTATTATTTTGTTTGCTATTTGTTTTGTTTTTAATCATTTTTATTATATTTGTTTTTATGTTGTTCTTCGACATTTCATTGATCAGGATTTTTTATTATAATTTCGACCAGGTTAACTTAATTTCTTTTATCAAGTTTTTTATAATTATTTTTTGATGGTATTATCCCTTACAGTGTTATCCTAATTTCATATGTTAGTTCAAAGGTTACATGTTTTAATCTATCTTCGTGCAAGACAAAATATTTTAAAAAAAAAAAAACTGTTTCTTATAATATTATCAAATTAGTATAATTTTTTAAAAATATAATCATCGCCAATTTTTTCTATCAAATTTAAAATCTATATTTGATTCAACCATGAGGTGGACAACATCTTTATATACAACTTAATTATTTGACACTATATTTTAAAGGTGTTCTTAATATATTTATTCTTTTTACTGTCTAAAATAAAAAATAATTATTTAAATACATTTAAAAAAAACTTTTTAAAAAACAAACTCGATAACTCTAAACAATTCTATCTTTATTTTTTTTGTGTGAAGTTTGTCTTCCACTGGTTTCACTGTCAAGCCTTCACAGAGGTAAGAGGATAGAACAGCCGAAAAGCACACGTTGCCAATCTCTACCGTCACAGTTACTGTGACGAAGATTAATTTTTTTTATATCACTAATACTCATATTTCACATAATTACCTTACAGAAAAGATAATAAAAAAAACACGAATAAAAAAACACACAAAATTGGTACTACCAATCAGGAAAAACACGACCGATATTTGCTTCTCGCCGAAACAAAATTGACAATGCCACAAAACAAGCAATGCCGATACGAGAACTGTTGTTCATCACCACAGTATCATTATTTATCTTCAGAAAGCTAAAAGAGAATCCGACCCGAACAAATCACCAATATCTTGGAAATGGTCTTTCACGTTCCAGCTTGATAAACCGAACCCTCCATCGGCAAACCCGAAATCCAAATCCATGTCACTGAAATCATCATCTTTTAAGAACCCTCCATCAGCAAAACTTGTTTCCTCGAAAATATCCCTCATTGAGCTCCGAAGTTCACAAATGTCAGCTGTGGGAGGAAACAGACTATCGATCGAAGAATTATACTCCGAAAAATCGGACAGGTTCTCCGATATACAGCAGCCCTCTTTTACTTCTCGAGCTTCATTTCCGGCACCTCGGACTTCTCTACTTGAGCTGACACTCTGAGTCTCGGCCTCTTCACCAAACCGGAGCACTGAAATTGGAGAGCTCACATTAACAACACGGTCATTGTTAATATTATAGTTACTATTTGACTCATCACCGGAGATGTACCCGGAGGTGGCTGTCACCGGCGAACACCTAGCCGGAGGAGTGATAAAGTTGGTGAGCGCGTCGGGTCCACGCAACTGAATAGCCGCGTTGTCATATACCATAGCAGCTTCTTCAGCGGTTTCATAAGTGCCCAACCATAGTCGTACACGTCTCAAAGGATCTCTAATCTCAGCCGCCCATTTCCCCCACGGCCTTTGTCTCACCCCTCTGAATTTTTTCCCCGACGCCGCATTGGCCGTTGCCTTTACCGGCAAACGTCTCGTCCGAGAGCCAACATCGCCAGCCTTCTTCCTAGTAATCTTCGACGGTCTGTTCCTCAAAACCGTGTCGCTGAGGACACCGTCAGCACTTCTTGGTGACGATGGTTGTGGTGGTGGTGATGGCTCAATAGAGATTTCATTGACAAACTTTTTAACCCTTGTGACATTTCGTTGATGGGAAGAGACTGTCGCCACCTCGTTTTCTTCGTCACTTGAAGAGTCAGTTGCGTAAGTGTCTGTTACTGATATCCGTACAATTTTTGGTGGTTTTGAGTACTGGACCGGGTTTGATAAAAATGAGATTGAAAGTCTGGTCTGGTTTCTATGCTCACTAAACTTGACTGGATGATCCATTTTCTTGCGGGGTTTCTCTTTTTCTCGAGTGGTTACTATCAGATTCGCATTGAGAATGAAGCTGGGAGCATATAGTGAAGGACGGGGGTATGGAAATATTAGAAAGACTCAAAAGAAAAGAGAGATTCTTTCGAGACTGGACACGAGGAGAATAAAGAGAAAGAGAGGAAGGAGGTGAATATAAAGAGACCCTGCTGGGGTCATTAAAGGACGAGAAATTTCAAGGAAAGTTCAGGGAAGAAAAAGGAGCAAGATGATCTAAAGACAAGGAACCGGGTTGATATACGAGTACGGAGACGTGAAGATATGGTCAGTGAGGACTGAGGAGACACCAAGAACTATGGCAGGAATACAAAGTGGCAAAAGTGAGTTTTTTTTAAAGAAAGTTCATTGCTTTACCGGAGAGAAAAAAAGGAAGGGAATAAAGGCGTAAAATGTTTGGAATCACCACCACCACTACTGCCTTCTGGTGCCGCCACCACCGTTGCTTGACAGACACAAACTGCTTTTCCGCACACTTGTTCCGATAAAGAAGCGAAGAGAAGCTTTTGGTAAGGAATCAAGCGAATACCGAGTGTTTTTCTTGGTACTAGAAAGGAAATGAGAGGATTTAAGAAACAGGAGAGTGAGTGAGTGAGAGAGAGCGGAGACACAACACAGTTGAGTTTGTGGGCGGATACCAAAACAATCCATTTTATAGAATCCCAAGTAAGCCGTAATACCCTTAAACCCGGTTCAGTATCCTCATTTGATATTTTAATATCTAATTTCCAAAGTTTTTTTTTTTTGGGTACACGCCTCATTTAGTCCTTAAGTTATAAAGTAACTTTCAACTCGGTCTTGTGGTTTCTGTGTGTCTATTGAATTTCTATAGCTTACAAATATTTTCAAATGACTTCCACTATAAATTCTTCAATAATTTTTTTATATAAAATGAATAAATAAAATATATGGATAATTTTTTTTAACAAATATAGATTAAGAAAATTAATAAAAAAAATCCTTGTAAATCTTTTAAAATTCTAATTAAAACAAAAGACTTGCTCCTGAATATAAAACATATTGACTGATATGTATATTTAAAAACACCTTTAATGCAAATAATATTCAAAAATATAATTCAACAGAATGTCAGTTTAGCTATTTAATCATCTTTCAAAAATCAAAAATGAATTTTTACATTAGAAAAATACCCTTTTATTTTGAAATTGATAGGAAATATATAAATAAAAGCCCGAAGCTTTTGAGGTGGGGTAAAGGTATTTGTAAACTTGATTGAAGATATCTTTAAATACAGGGACTAAATTAAGATTCGTGTCATTTGTTTCTACTTCCAAAAGGAAGAGGAGGGCGAGCTTAATCATTAATGAGACTCTGACGGAACGACAGGTCGTAAGAAGAGAACCCGATTGAGAAGGCAAGATATTTTTAACGAGGCGCCGCATAAAAGGGCACGCAAGGCTCCTACACGTGGATAGGTGGACCCGGTAAAGAGTGCTCGTCCAATGGGAGGATGCGCTTCTCCCTGCTGACTCGGCTAAAGAAAGATTTCTTTTTGGAATTGAAGATTGTAAGTCACGTGAGACCAGACACTTAGTTCAGTCTTGCCTTTGACTAAGAATACCTACCATGTTTAAAAACACCCTTTCAATGACCCTTAATTACCATACTTAAAAGCGCTAAACTACGGTTACTGAGGCTTCACCTTCCTGGGTTGTTTTTGTCTTTTGAGGATCTTATTGCCGTTACACCACGCGTTGGCTCAGTGCATGTTTCAGGGGCCATTTTAACCGATGTTTTTAGTATTTTTGCTAATTTTGACCATGGGAATCCAGTGTTTTCTTAGCTGGCCTCAAGTCATGCATGGAGCCTGAGAGATGACTTTTCAAGTCATTTTTGGCAGTGAATTCTAAATTTCTAATTGCCGGGTTAAAGGGCATGTTTTTCTTGTAATCGTGATTTAATGCTTAATCAGGCGGGGAGAGAGAGAGAATAGAGGGAGGGAGGGAGAGGGAGGGAGAGAGAGAGAGAGAGAATAGAGGGAGGGGGAGAGAGAGAGAGAGAGAGAGAAGAGAGAGAGAGAGAGGGAGGGGGAGAGAGAGAGAGAGAGGTTTTTATTTCCTTAAAGATGGTTTTGGTAATTTCGATCATGGAAATCCAATATTTTCTTAGCTGGCTTCGATTCATTGAGATTGAAACGTCGCTTGCATTTATAGATGCATGTATTTTGAGTGGGGTTGGTTAAATAATTTCTTATGGCAGTGAAGTGGTACGGTTTTTGTTTGTCTGCCTGCTTGTGTGCAGAGCATGTTTCAGGGAAACGCATGATCATTTTATTTCCATAGAAATTTATTTTTTGAAATCAGTCTTGTTTTTATGTCTTACAATTCGTTTTAAACAAAAATATGTTTTTCTTAATGTTTTCAGGTAATTTTTAATATATTCATGCCAATGATAGTCTTGCAAAATTAGTGTTTATCTGCTAAATAATTGAGGATATAATTAGGTAATTAATACGAACGTTGTAGGAAACAAAAGAGGATTTGACGTTTCTCATTTGAAGAATCCAAGAAACTAGCATGAAAAGTGATTGTTTTTTAAAATTTATTATTTTTTTTATTTTGATATTTTTATAAAAAAAAAAAAAAGATTTTAAAAAACAACCACGAAACTTTTAAACACCAAAATGTTTTCTTCTATTTTTTTTTTCTAAAGCCTCCGGCATTAAATTTTTGTGCAAAAATCTCGTGGTTAAGTGAAAACATCCGTAGCCTTTTCTTCCGCTCTCCTTTATAGCTCTCGATCATCTCTAGGTGCTCACATAAATCAAACAATGAGTGGTATTTCTTGACAGACAACAGGCTTCCGTTCTGAGTTGGTGCCGTATTAATCATATATTGTACTCTTTTTCTTTCTTTTTTGTTACTGAGTAGAGCAATAGAGGTTTTTTTTAATTGTTTTTTTATATATTTTTGAATTGTTTTAATATATTAATGTTTAAAAAACATTTCAATAAATTGTTGAATTTTTTTATAGAAAAAAAACAATACTACACGGCTTTGAACAGCCTATGCTACTTGTTATAATTATTCAAAAGAAGTCTAAAATAGAGGCAGCGACCAAACAGCATGAACAATTAAAAAACAAAGTGGAAGAAGGTGAGTGGGGGCTCCATGGTAACTCATTAAAGAAATGGGCCTCGATTCATGGGCCAGCCGGAATTGGTGTGTGTCTTTAGCAATATTTATTGAACGATGTGTCAGCCGCCCGACTCTGTATCTTCTCTGATTGGCTGTGTCGACGTAGTTTATTAAATAGATTGATTTTGAGCAGACATTTTTTATGCGGTACATTATTTTAAATTTAAATTTGAACAGCTTCCCTACGCTCACTGTTGAGTGCACATACCCATGCTACCACCGTACAGAGTGACAGCAAGTTTAGCAGAATTTTGTGCAACTTGCTCTCTTTTCCTATCGTCTTCGACTACTTGACCACGCCTTTTTTATTCCTTCAGATTTTTGTTTTCTACTGATGAACACCCCCCCACCCACAATCGATTTTTTTTTTTTTACTGCCTCGATCGGTCCTGCCAGGCTTTTGTCATGAGCAAACAGGGTGGAGTTATACGATGTTTGTTTGTTAATTATTGTTTTTTAAAATATTTTTTATTTATAAATATATTAAAATAATATTTAAAATAATAAAAAACAACTTCATATTAATAAAATAATCAAAAACACACAGTTGCGAACAATATTTTAATAAGCCAGCAGACACGCAGAGCAAACATGTTCATGCATGGCGTCAAGAAATGAAAATTTATTTGGTACTTTTTAGCAAAATTATGCGGGCAACATCTTGTGAGTAACATGTTAAACATGCGACGGTGTTTGGTGTACAGATAAGACACCACTTAAATTCGTTTCTTTTCTTATTTTTCTCGAATTAAACACTCTTCATCTATTTCAATCTTATCTACACGTCCAATATTATCTTAAAAAAAATAATTATTTATAAAGTCTAATTAATTTTGATAATTTTATGCTCCATATAACAATAGTGGAAAAATAATAACACCTCTTCGCACCGTGTGATTTTGGAATTTCAAGCTCGAGAAAAAGAGTTGATGTTTGGGTTTTATCGAAAGAAAACAGGCGTGAAGGATATCCCTCATCATAAAATGTTAGTTTTCCTAATTATTTGGACTAATTAACGGGCCAAGCTTTCAAAAGCTTGTTTACTCCTCTCTTTCATGTCAATAGTTGATTGGATGGTCATATTCCTTTGTTAAACCAACCTACATCAACAAAAAGAAAATACTTTCAATATAAAATACCTAACTAATTCCAATGCAGCAACATAAATTTAATTCAATATTTAAAATACAAACATGGTATAAACTCTACAATATTTCAAACAAAGCATCCAAAAATGTAAATTCCAAACCAATAATATATTTATTTTTATTAAACCAACACGTTAAGTTCTTCGAGCTAGCCTTACATATCAGGCTGGGCTAAAAATTAAAATCATGGTTGATATGCGAGTTTTAGATTAAGAGAATGCTTTGACTAATAACTTTTTTTTATACGTGGAAGCTTACTCCTGGAAAACGTATTTTTGTAGACCTGGATGAAAAGGAAAAATTATGATTGCCTCAAACTTTTATAAAAAAAATACAAATTCGAATACGAGATCACAAATATCTAAAAACCCTTTTTTTCATTTAAATTGTTAAGAAACATCATTTTACATGATTTTCAACTCAAAAAGGCATAAGCTTGGATAAACCGAGCCTAAGGGGGAATGAAAACGAAACGATTCCCCAATCATTTTCCGTTTTGTTTTGTAATAAATTTTGGATTATGCACCAAGGTCTAGGCGTATATGTTCCTGTACTCTCTCCACAATTTTGATGGATCGTTACGTTTTTGTTGACATTAAAAGTGACTTTATTAGCTTGTACAAGTATATCTTACGTATTTGTTAATTATCCATAAATGGCCCGTAGTTATGAAAATAGACCGCTGATCATGATCATGACAGCTTGAATATTGACAAGTTTTCGTGGCATAAAACTAGCTAGCGGCAGTTCGACTTCAATTATCAAAAATATTATTGAAAAAAATTATAATTGTCTTATATATCATCAAGTACCAACCCTTGTCGAACAGGCTTTTGCAAGGGGATCATAACACTTAATAGATCCTATATAGGTTAACAATTAAGGCTTCTCGCACAACTAAAAAGAAAAAAGAAAAAAGAAAAAAGCAAGCCTCTGAGATCTTAAGACAGACAAAAACAAACGAATTCACCGTCCAGTTAAACTATCAGCCATAGAATCTCGGATGTTAGGAAAATCATTATTTTTCTCGCCGGATAAATTAACATGGTCGAGGAAGGTGTTGAATCACTCACTCTGAATTAACATTTAAGCTAATAGAGAATGACAAGAACACGTAAATGGATTAGAAAAAGCAATTTATAAAGTGGTAGCTTTCTTGGGGTCTGTCCATTTAGAAGGTGTATGAAAACATTGATAAAAAACAAGCAAACAACAACATTGGATTCCACAAAATCCACGAGGTCAGTCGGTCCAATTAATCCATTTATGCACCGCTCCCCTGCTTCTACGCACGCTGCTATACTCAAAACTGTGATATTCCAACTATCTATTACGTGATTTAGTGGTGAAAAATTGAAATTATGAGGGGTTTGTTTTCCTGTGATTTTAAATTCGAGTTTTTATTGATATGATAATTACTAAAATTTTATATGATCGTTAACTTCAGAAACTATAAAATCTTCAGAAACTATAAAATTAATCGAGATGTATAATATTACATACATTCACATTAATAAAAAAAAACTATGATATTTCTTATTGCAAATATGCTGGGACACAACCATGCTCAAGTCAACGGTGCAGCAACTCCTAGATGCAAAGTGCTTCGAGCCTCACAATAGCGAAAAATCCCATATCATAAATATTGTTGTTTTGTGGCTTGATTAAAAGAAAGTCCATTCTAGATGCTCCTTTTTCTAATTAAAATTATTATTACACGATCATAGAAGCTTATGAAACTTGAGAGATGGATAGGTGTTGTGTCCCTCTCTTTCTTTTTTGCTATCTTCCTTGATGCCACCTTCTAGGTAATGTCGTCCAGTTCCATTGGATGATACGAAATTGTTCCACCAACAAATTAATTTGTCAACGAGGGCCATTGATTTCTACAACGAAGTGCAGTAACTCATCAGTGCGTGTGGACAGCAAATTCGCACTCAGCAGTTGTTAGACTTTCCAATAGGTTTCTCCTAAGTTTTGCTGTTAAATATTAGATTAAACCGAGTTTAATAACACTGTTCTAATCTTACCTTAAACATTAATTGAACATATTGACAGAACTCCAGAAGAGTATGGTCATAGCAGAGAAAACTACCTGTTCTTGTCTTCCAGGGTGATTGATACTGTAGTTGCAGCTGTTTTTTTAAATATTTTTATTTAAAAATATATTAAAATAATATTTTTTATTTTTTAAAAGTTATTTTTAATATCATATATTTTTTCTTCAACAAAAAACACTTGTAAAAGGCATGTTTGAAATACATTGGAATAATATTTTCTTTTGATAACATGGGTGTCCGGGTCAGCTTACACGCACCACAACTAATCCCCGGACTCACTGAACATACTGCAAATCCAGTAAGCATGTAAGGCACCGCAGGGGTGACAGATCTGCATAATAGGACTTGAATCTTGATGCAGAGAAAAGAAATAAATACTTTTAACCGCTCGGATATTTATTTTTATTTTTAGAGAAGGGTGGTTCCCCGTTGTGTCCCCACAAAAGATCACAGTTTTTATTTATCGTTAAATTATTTGGTTACATTTGTTAATCCGTTGTTCTTTTACTATTTTTTATGTGCGTTTACCAAAAAAAAGAAAATGGTTTTGGTGAAGAGGCTTGACCACTAGGCGTGGTTCGGAAATCGATGACAGCCGATGACCGTTGGAAACTTTAGTGGACCCAACTAGGAACACGTGTTTTCACACAGTCTTTAAAGGGTATCGTACATGAATGTAAAAAATATTTAATAACATTTAAAAAAACTTATAAGTTATAAAAAAAAAAAGAGGCTTGTTTTGTAGCGTGACACATGATATTTTTTAATTAAAAATATATAAAATATTTTTTTCATATTTTTATTTTAAAAATTAACACATAAAAAATATAAAAATAATATATATAAAATATTTATTTATTTTAAACCAAACGTAATATCAAATATACTATTGTATTGTAGCGGAGAGGTGGTATCAAAGTAAACTCTACAGTTTACAGTTAAAAGCCGTAGCTTCCCACGAATGCATTAATGGAAATTCTCTCCAGTAGCCAACCTTTTCATGATCCAGGATTGAATGGACGGAGTTAGAAGTAAAATTAATTGTCACCTAATTTAAAAGTTAAGAAATATTGTTAATTAAATATTTTTTATTTATAATATACAAACAGAGACGTCGTGGCCCAAGAAATACAAGTAGAGCCATGGAAGGGGAAAAGGCTAAGAGACCTTTTGCTTTTGTGTGTGTGTGTGGGTGGACTAAATAAAGCAACGGTTGTTGCTAAATAAATGTTGGCATGTAGTTGAAAGCGGGTACTGAGTCCTCAGATTAAGGGTTTTGGTAGCCAACAAAAACAAAAACAAAGGGGGGCAAATAAAAGATGTTTTATGTCATCACAATTCTGATGGGCTAGGAGTAGGAAGTGTTTGACACGTTTTTAAAAAAATGATTTATTTTATTTTTAGAATATATTGATATATTTCTGAATAAAAAATACTTTTAATAATAACATGGTTTGAATTTTACTTCTTATCTGGTGGGCACGGTTTACCACCTGCTATTAATACAGGGTGAGCATCATCAATAATGGTGTGGGATTCAATGTAACTTAAGAGTCTATGTTGCTTTCAGAGGCATGTTTGCCAGCAGTAGAACAGGGGTACGTCTCCACTCTTGTCGCAAAATGATGGCTGTAAATTCCATTGCTCTTATCTTAAAATGCAAGGAATTCGCCACAATCTTCGTAAACAATTCTACCTTTTCTCCTCCTTTTCTATAAATTAGGTACCCCGTCCTGATTTTAATGCACAACAATGTGTAAGACGTTATGTTAATTAGACCCCGACATAACCTTCAAAAAAGGTCACGAATGAGTCAACAATTTTCACAAAAAAAAAATGAAAATAACATTTGCTTGAAAGGTGTACCCAATATAAAAAACACTTGAGTTTGATTGATAATCAAACCTAAAATAACCTAGAACACTTGGATTTGGCAATAAACCACGCTCAAGACAGCATGAGTCTCGTAAATATGTCAAACCTAGGACAACACGAGTCTTGTAAATATATCAGACCTTAAATACAATATATATCTTGCGAACGTGCTAGATGCATAACACTTGAATTTAACTATCATCCAAACCCTTGAGATAATACAAATCCCACAAACATGTTTGATCAAAAATATTATGAGTTTGACAATCAGTCAAACTCAAAATAAATGAATTTGGGCAACATGTGAGACCCAGAACAATGTTGAATCCTAGACAATTCCTTAGATCAAAAGTAGCATAAACATGATAAAACAATCATACCTCTTCTTGGTGTATTGAGAAGAGAGATAATTATTTCAACATATTGACCAGTCATTATCTCAAATATAAAACCTATTATTTATATACTTGGGTTTATACCTTGGTTTTGGAACATCATCGACCATATAACTGTTAAAATAATGCATATGATTGAAAAACAAGGAGTGAATCATTAAATTGTTGCTAATTTTTAATCCTAAACCATAGTTTGTGATATCTAGAACAACATTAATACTGAAAATTCATCTACACTTGAGTAGGTGCAATAATGTGTAAAGAGTTAATGATATCAATTAAAGCGCACATATCAACCAAACATAACATTAAGCATTATAGTAATGATTGTTTTTTTTAATTATTTTATTTTAATATATTAAATATTATTCTCAACATAATTAAATCAAAATGATATAAATATATATATTTATAAACAACCCTAGAGAAAGATGAAAATAAAAAAATAATTATTCGTTAAAAAAAACGCATAGAACTGGCTGGAAAGGTGACAAGCAGCAGATGATTTGAGCGCAAATAATAGATATTCAGTGAATGATTAGAAAGAGAGTGAAGAATGATTGGAGAATGATCATTTGATCCCAAAATAGGTTTGTTAATACTGAAATTCAACCAGTCCCATACATTTCCAACTCAGCAACTGCTATGCAAACATGTGGCGACTCGGGAATGACCCACTACTGAGATACTGAGTGGGGGTCAGCTTGTTTTTGTCATTCCTGTCTCCAGTAGAGACAAACCCTTGCTGCATCCAACGGTGATTAATTTAAGACCCTGGATGCTAAGTTCATTTCCCAGCTCGTGTGCACGGCTCCTTCATCTGCCGGAACTTCATTTTTATTTCTTTTTCTTGAATTATTAGTCTTTACACGTGCATTTTTCAAATCGAACATATATATATATATATATATATAACGTATTTGAAGTCGAATTAAAAATAAAATTTAATTAACTTTGACCAGTTATTGTCATTGCTCCTTATTCTCAAATTTGTTTAGGATTAGAGTTAATTAACGTATTTGAAGTCGAATTAAAAATAAAATTTATTATTTTTCAGGCTAAAACTTTGTTGAGAAAATTCATGTTGCACGGAGTGAAGAGCAATAAAACTCAAGAACAAAAAAACTAATTATTAACAACAAAACTCGATCAATTTTAAAATTCATCAGCCAGTAATTACTTTTTTATTTATTTAATATATACACAAAGGTATATTGTATAATTAATATGCATCTTCGAGCTTTTTTGTACATCAATTGCAAGTTTGATATAAGTTAAATGTGTATGCTAGATTTATATATAATGTTTTTTTTTTCATGATTGCAAGTTGCCACATTCTGATTATATTACATTTTTAGTGTATAGTCAACATATTTTTCTTGATTATTATCTGTTAATTTTGAACAGCAATCAGCTGCTGACAAGTGTATCCACGAAACACTGAGAGCTTATGTTGTGCTGTCCTCGGTATTTATGCTATGAGGTTCTAGCTAGGTGGCTAGGCTTTCAGTTTGTATCGTGCTATCGTTTCCGGTTGGCCCAAAACGTGGTAGGTACACATCTTCAGTTGATTGTTTGAGAATATGATTAATATTATTTTGTAAATAGTTTTTATTTAAAATATATTTAATATTATCATATAAAAATAATATAAATTATTAATTTATTAATTTAATATAAAAAAATAAAAATAATTTTTTAATTCTTTGGGACAATTTAATAATTTTTATTATTTGGATAGTAATATTGATAATAATTTTAACTGTTATGTGAGGATGAATTTTGAATTTATATTTTTTTTTTCTTTTTGGTGATAGAAAATAAACTATTTATTTTTGTTACTTGATTAATACAAGTTTTTTCACAATTTATATTTTATTAGTTGTGTTTAATTTAAATTGTATTGTAAAATGAACTAATCCTAATACAATGTATTCAATAATTCAGATATCCGAATATTCTTTTTTTTTTAATAATAATGATAATTTTATATTGATTATTTCATTGAAATCTAATAAATAAATAAATTTATATTCATTTAAAATTCATATATTTTATAAAAAAAACTTGGATTTTTGCACAAATTTATTATTTTATCCAAATTTATATTATAATAAAAATTATTACATATAATTAATATTTTTTTATATAAAAATAATATAATTTCAGCCATGACAAGACAGGGTTGACATGGCTAGTGTGTGTGTGTATCAGGGGAAAGAACTGCCTCATGGACCAAACAGCATCTTTTATTTCGTGTTCCTTCTGCCAAAATCTTTCCTTCTCGTCTTTCCTCTCCCTTCCTGAGTCTCGAAGCCAAAACAGCTTTTGAAATATAGCACTATTTTTTTCCTTAAGAGTCTCTCCCTCCTATAGACCCAGCTAGCCTAGGCAACCTTTTGTTAACCCCGCATGGTTAGCTCTGTAGCAGCGGTAAGAGCCTATCAGCATGCTCACCATAATCTGAAGTTTGGAGATATGGCCGAGGTCCAGGGACAGAGCCTCCTGTCTAACCTGCAGTTTCTGCTAACCAAACCACGAAACATGCAGCCAGTTGCTTTATTGATTCTGCAGATGCCTTTTGCCCGTGGTCAAATTGTCTGTGAACAGTGAATCCCATAGATCCTTCGCGTGTTCTCCTTTTATTGGCATTTTCCTTCTTATATTTTTATAAAAAGACTTCAACTTTTCTAAATTTTTCAAAAACCTGCTGTGAGTGAACAACTGAATCTCCCCCGGATCCCTTGAAAAGAATCATCCAGATGCATTTCATGAATCTATGGCTGCAAACTTCAAAAGCAACCCTGTTCCTGGATTTCGAAATTTCCAGTCATGGAAGAAGGAAACAAGGAATGAATCGCCCGTGTGATGATTGATTATCCCCCGGGTGGCTGTTAAACATGGTTTTGAAAAATAGGGATGCAAGGTTGACACTGCAGGATATTTAAGACATTGTCTTCAAAGTTCTAAAGACAATTTCTCATACAAACAATTAAAGCAGCAAATGTATATCAGGAGGACAGAAATCAATCCATCCTCTCCCTTTTGGTCCCACTTATAGGAGAAAGATCACACTTTTTCATTATAAATAATAACTTAAAGACCAAAGGCGCTGGGAAAGACGCCCTCCCATGGCAGCAGCACGTTAACCCATCGCGTACTTTTGGGTCCAGCTCCTTGCAGTTGTCTCGTATTTGCTCCTATCAGTCTTGTACATGTGCGCAATCTCAGGCACAAGAGGGTCGTCAGGGTTTGGGTCCGTCAATAAAGAACAGATCGAAAGCAGCACCTGAAAAAACACGAATGAGAAACTTTCTCTACTTTTCACATCAGCGTATAATTTCAAGAGTTTATGAATTATGATGCCATCCAGCCATAAACTGATTGCTCCAGTGTTCCGAGCAAATACCTAAAATACCTAAAACTATAGAAAGAAAACTGGGAGTTGGTGGACGGAGCCGCAACCATGATTGCATATCATCCTACTGAACTAAAGACCGCCAACTTCAGGGAAACTTCTTGCATTTGACAAGTGTGCACAACGACAGCTTTTAGAACTTTTATTTCAACTCAAAAATGCGAATAGCGCAGCCAGTAAAAATCTTGTTAGTTTAAAATTCTAAAAGTTTTATACTATGTTTAGACTCTCATACAAATCAAATGACTATCACTCCTCTGCATTCTAGATAACATTGTACGAGACCCAAAAAAGATTGGAGTCTATCAGAAGACTTTGTAGCATGTGATCAATTTCGTGACTACATAAATTATTTTATGATGGCGCATTACGTGACAATCGAAACATAAACACAAGCAAGTAAAACAAATTTTCCATGTAAATGCAGCAAAACTCAGAAGTGTATTTTTCCTCATTTTGCTCAGTTTAACTTTTTTCTAAGCGCAAAAGTATTAGGCATTATTATATCAGACAGCCTATCTGCAAAATAATAACCTTGGATATGGTAAGGGCAGGGCTCCACTGCTCTTTCAAGATATCAAGGCAAATGCTACCATTGCTGTTGATATTCGGATGAAAGACCTTTGTCCTGAATGCAACCTGCAAGAACATCCAAAAGAATGGCAACACAGTGAGTAAAATAGAACTATAAGAAAATGAAGCCCGCCCATTTTATGAAAGTTTCTCAAAATGTAAAACCAAACGATGATAACCAGCAAAGCCATTTCAAAGACAGATCAAAGAAGAATGAGAACCCAAACACTGGTTATTAGAATTTGATATCAGGAGATTCCAAATTTGATTAGGTGAAGCACAAAGTGCTCACAAATTCACTGATTATTTGCATGTAATAGTATCTTCTATTTGCCTGCATTGAGTACTGCACACAGACATTAGCACTAACCAGAATGATATCTACCTTGCATTCCCAATAAAATAAAATAAATCTTCCAATAACAATATTCTTAGAAATCTCAAAAATGTTCCACTCTCTCTCTCCAGGCAGAAGTTCTCAGGCTCCCATGATCTCTGCTACTCATCTCCAAAGAAAATGCAGCAGCTTGGTTGGGGCAGACAAGAGAAAAATCCTTCAAACCAAAACCTTGTTTTGATGCCAGAAGATGCTCATAAGTCCACAGTTTGAATCTTCTGGAACCGATTCGCAGAAGTTCCACAAAATGGTATTCTTGGAGGTCAGTATGACTAAAGTTTAGTGATGAATGTTCCCAACAACCAAAGAGAACCAGTTAATGCAATTGCGGTCACAACTCTACACCATAACCACCAGTGAGGTGTTTGCACTACGTTTCAAAAACACTTTTGAAAAAAAAATGAATTTTTTTTATTTTTATTTTTTACTTTAAATAAAATGTTTTGGTGTTCTTAGATCATTTTCATGTGCTGATATCAAAAATGATTTTTAAAAAATTATCACTTTGATGTATTTTTGAATGAAAAACATTTTCAAAAGGAACCTCAACCACGCTCTTAATCAGGCACTTAATTTGGGTATGATGTCAATGCAGAGCGATTCAGCAACATGCGTATCAACACGTAACATTTCAAGATGAGCTCCAGTAATGTTTTCCTAGAAGGAAAACAAAATCCTGCCATCTTTCTTGATGACCCAGGTATAATGTTCACACAATAGTTGAGAGTACCATAATTTGGTGTCTAATCTAATGATAGTAGTGTTGAAAGGAAATGACAAACTAGGGAAGAACAAATGAATAAGCCATGTGATGATGACATTGTTAAAGTGAGTGGATCAAGTACCTTGGGAGGTTTAAACGGATAGTCTGGAGGAAAATGAATTGTGACTAGGAAGACTCCTCCTGCATATGGACTATCAGGAGGACCCATAATTGTAGCTTGCCAATGGAACATGTCTTCAGCAACAGGGCCTGAAGATGCATGTCAACCAAAACAGAAAATAATAAGAAAAACTTTGTTCTAAAACTAACAAAAATAAACGGTATGGAAAGTATTCATAATAAACCAGAAACAAAGAAAAGCAAAAGATAGATGTGCAATATTTGCAACTTAAAAGAATTTTGGTGCGTTCCCAAAAAAAAAAGCACGTTTGTGGGCAGAGCTTTTTACTTGCCCCTATAGCTACTCCATAGATTTCGAACGAAGAATTATCATAGGTTTCGAATGAAGAATTCTTTAATTTTGAGATTGAACAAGATTTAAAGGAAAGTAGAAGAAACACTGCAGATTGAGGCTCGACAAATAGAAAAAAAAAAACAAAGAAGATGACAATGGTCCATGATTCATATTTGCTCGTATATAGCTACAGAGCTTAGACCATCCTTATCTTATTACCACAAACATATAGACGTATTTCGTCAAGCTAAGACTCCATATAAACAAAATCACTAAACGGTCACAACTCTCGAAAAAATAATAAGAACTTTTTTTCTTTCAAGACCAGGATACATCATACATGCAAACGAAAAACACTAAATCTTTCCATTTTATCGAAAAGAAAAACACTAAATCTTTCCATAAATTTCAAAAATCAAAACATTTACATATAAAGGCAGCTCCTTTTTCTACACAAATGAAAACGAAAACCCAGAAATAAAAAGCGTTTAGATCTCGATATAGACCTGCGCTGCAAGAAGTAGGAGGATCTTTCTGGAGATCCTTGAGTTCTTTCAAGATCCGTTTCGATGCCATCACTCAACAAAATCTCCCTGTAATTTTCACCAGATCTTTCAATCAATCAAAACTTAAAGATATCATAGCACAGTTGCAAGTGATCAAAGATAAAACGCGGAGTACCTGAGAGATCCTCCTTATTATTATTGACCGAAGATTCTTTGAAATGGGAAAAAACGAGGTATGAGAGAGAGAGATTGATTTCAGTTTTATAGGACCAGCGAGGTATTGGATGGTGTTGGTGTTTTTTTATTATTGTTTATGTTGATGTACGGGCAAATTTAGTAAATCTCGATTATTTTCGTGATTTCAAAAATTAAAGATTATATAAGTTATTTAATAATAATCGGGCTTAAATCTAGATCCATAAAAAAATAATTAATCTCAAATTCTTACTATTACATGCTCCAACCTAGATTAAAAGTAAGCCTCGTAATCCCAAAATCTTAACAGAGTGACATCACACAGAGGGTTAAGTTGGTGTTGGTGTGCATTGTTCGGTGTATAAACATAAGCGCGGTTTAGATTGTTTTTTGTTTAAAAAATATATTAAAATAATATTTTTTATTTTTAAAATTATTTTTGATATCATCATACAAAAATGATAAAAAAAATCAAAAATTTCTAATAAAAAATAAAAGATTAAAAAAAAACGTTTTTACACCCCCTTCTTCTGTGAAATGTGATTGGCTGATTCCTTTTTATCCTTACGCGGGACCCGCATTGGCTTTATGAGATGGATTCTTAAAATCCCTGGTGCTCATGTAAGTTACATGCGTGCCTCTCAATTTTGTTCTTACACGCACACACGCCCCCTCTACTTGAATTCTGGGCACCCTTCACACCTCCAGCACGTGAGCTTTCCAGTGTCTTGCGTTCATGGTTCTCCGTTATCGAAGCTCCGATTCCTGAGATATCTTTTTTTGACAGATAAACAATGTCTTAAAAAAACAAAACCGAAATTATTATATGTGACATTAAAGGTATGTATATTGTATGGTGAAGAAGTTATCATGTCAGGTACTAGGACATCATGTGATATCATAGAGTCTATAATAATCTCAAAAATTAAATGCCTTTTATTGAATAAAAAACAAGATCATTTGTTCAGGTGCACACTATACAGTAAAACTAAATCTATATCATTGTATACGCGCGCGCGCGCGTGAAAAGAAATCAAATAATCACAAGCCAAACATGATTTAACCTTTATCTGCTAAATCAGTCAACAAGTGAGCTGGTAGATTGAAAATTACGCGAGCCATTTTCAAAATTTGACTACAAGGACTAGAATGCTAGAAGAGACAAAATTGAGGAATGACATTGTAGTTTACTAGACTCGGTCTAATCGTTGAGGTGTCATTTCAACGCGTTTAATGTTTCGAAGTGGGAGTTAGGTTACTTGGTGATGGTGGTGGGGTGGGAAGTGGGAACTCATGCTTGTTTCTGAGAACATAGTATAAGTAACAATTAATGATGATTGCTGTCACATCCTGATTTCTTTTATTGATGGTGAATGTGAGTTTGCTACAGTAAATTAATTTAAATTAAATTAAACCTTTTTAAAAAAAAAAATGCAGCGTAAGCACCCATCGCAGATATTATTAATTATAATGTTTTTATTTTAAAAAATATATTTTTTTAATAGTGTCATCTTGTACGTATCCTAAGTTGTGGGTTCAATGAGTTGATTAGGTTGTCTCTAGTTTTTTTTTTTTCAATTGATTTTTTTTAATGTTATTTTTTAACATCAGGTTTATTACAAATTAGATATCATTATTTATTATAGTATGTTATTTTTTTTTTATAGATTTAACATTGTCTTATAGCTTGAATAATTGGTTTATGGGGTTAAGCCGAGTTGACTTAAAAAAATTATTTGCTTTATTTATGTTTTTTAGTTTTTTTTTAATAATAGTTTGATTTGAAATCAAGTTTTATAATTTGTTTCAATATATTTTTTATCTGGTTATTTTAATCTCGTGATTCAAATTGTAAATTTGACAAGTTTTCAAGTTGATTCGGATAACTTATTTTGTTTTCTTAGTAAATTTTTTATTTTTATCTTCTAATATCATATTTAAATTTATATTCATAATTTACCTTGATATATTTTAATGGGGCTATTATAATAGGTCAACTCAAATTGATATTAATATATCTAATATTTTATTATTTTAAAGTGTTTTAAAAAAATATTATCTTAATATTTATTGATATTCAAACGAATTTTGAATTGCATTTGAATCTCAAGTCCATAAACAGCCCCTAAACAGTATATTTACATAAAAAAAATAGTCTGCAGCTTAATAAGAAAAAAAAGTATATCCTCTGTAATTAGCTCTGATTTATTGTAAATGTGGGCTAGAAGGGTGGAGAATAGAAAGGGAATAACCGTAAAAGTGCGAAGGATAACTCGGGAACAGGAAAGGGGGTAGACGTTCGTCCAACGCAATCATAGGGATTAGAGAATTATTAATAGTTTTTCGTAACATGACGCAACGAGTTTCTTATATATATAATTATTAAAATAAATACTCCTAATAACTTCTTAATTTAAATTCTTAAGTTGGAAATATATTTATTTAGTGAAAAAAACATTTATTTGTTCGTTTGTTTATATATATATATATTTGACAAAAATATTTTTTTTATTAAAAACATGATTATTTGATTATAAATTTAAAGCGATTTAAAGAAATATTTGTAAGAAACTTAAATGGTTTAAATCCATGAGAGAGAGAAAAAATTATCTAGTCAAAACTTAGTCTCGTTGTTCGTTTACCTTTTTATTTGGATAAAAACATGTCTTTTATGAGACGCATGGTTCAAATAAATAATTATCATATTCTGTAAATCAATTTTCAACCATGAAAGAAAGCAGAATGTTTGCATTATTTTTACATCGATTATATAAAAAATTAAACTATTTATTTATATAGTGTTTTAATATTAATTTATATTTTACTCAAACATATATATATATATATAATCTTTAAAAGGTTTTTTTAATTTATTTAAGTCATCAAATTGAGATAATCTCATAAAAATAAGTATGATTTCATATATATATATACTAGCAACTTGCCCGCGCGTTGCCGCGGGTATTTTTTTGTATATAATTTAACATAATTAAATCTACAATGATAAATTTATATGATATAAGTAAATAAAAATTATAGATTCAAAGATAAAATGTTGTAAATTTTGAGTTGAGTTTGTCACATAAGCATAGATTATATCTTTTAGAATATAGGTATTGCGCCATAAACGATCACAAAAGAGCGTGCACTAACATTAGAAAAAAGAGCAACATATTTGAATAAAAAAAAAAAACTTACTGAAATCATTATTGTGCAGATAATAAAATTATATAAATCAATTAATCGCAAGAGCAAATAAAAAAAAGGGAAATTGAAGCAATATTAATTTAAAATATTTTAACAATAGCAACATCGGAGTTTTAACATCTAAAATTATCATTGCCGCTAGAATAAAAACTATAAAAATTATTAAATTATACCGAGGGAAAAAAATAAAAAACATGAACCAAACAGTAAGCAAGAAAAACCAATAAAAAATGATTATTATTATTATTCTTATTGTGAAAGAATAAATAATCACTATTATTATAATAATAGAATACATAATCACTATTATTATAATATTACTAATAATCACTATTATTATTATTCTTATTATAATTATTATGATTATGTTAATAATGAAAAAAACAAAAATAAATGAAAGACCAAAAATATCTAAGAAACTTTAACAAAAGATAAAAAAAATAAAAAAAATATTATCATTGCTATTATTGGAAAAAAAACAAATTATCAAATTATCGGGAGGGAAAAATAACAACAAAAGAGTAAGAATGAAAAATAATTAAATCATGCTGAATATTATTATTATTATTATTATTATTATTATTATTATTATTATTATTATTATTATTATGCTAATAATGAAAGAAAAATAAATAAATGAAAGGCTCAAAATTTCCTACAAACTTTAACAAAAGATTTAAAAAAAAAACTGAAAAATAAATAAATGAAAGGCTCAAAATTTCCTACAAACTTTAACAAAAGATTTAAAAAAAAAACAATTATTGCTATTACTGTCACACCAATAAAAATTATCAAATTATCCTGAGTGAAAAAAACATTAAAAAAAGAGCAAGCAAGAAAAACAATTAAATTCTTCTTCTTCTTCTTCTTCTTCTTCTTCTTCTTCTTCTTCTTCTTCTTATTATTATTATTATTATTATTATTATTATTATTATTATTATTATTATTATTATTATTATTATTATTATTATTATTATTATTATGTTAATAATGAAAGAAACAAAAATAAATGAAAGACTAAAAATATTTTAACAAAAGCTAAAAAAAAGAGAACAAAAAAAAAATTTATTATTGCTATTACCGGCAAAACATAAAATATTATAAAATTATCGGGAGAAAAAAACAAACAGAAGAGTAAGAACAAAAAATAATTAAATTATTATTATTATTATTATTATTATTATTATTATTATTATTATCATTATGATTATTATTATTGTGTTAAATATATTTATATATACATGGACAAAAGTAGGGATTATTCTAGAAATATAAAAAAATAAAAGTATAAGGGCTGAAATGAAAATCAAATATAAAGGGATTAAATTTTTAAACATTGTCAAAGAATAAAAACAAACCAAATGAATTAATATCCAAAAAAAATTAAAAGAATAAGGACCGAAATGAAAAATGACATATATAAAAATCATTCTAATTGAAGGAGAAAATTAAAAAAAATTACTTGGAGGACCAAAAAGAAATAATGACAATTGCTGTCATTTTAGAGAAAAATTAGAAGAAGAGGGACTGAAATCAAACTTTGCATATATTAGAAATTTCAATTGGAGGACCAAATCAAAGAAATCAAAACTTCTGTACCGGAATAATTGAAGGAATACAAAATAAATACAAAATCAAAACTATAAGGACTGGAATAAAACTTTCTTATATAATCAGTTTTAATTGAAGGGCACAATTGAAAATAATAAAACATTAATTTGAATAAATCAGTAATAAAAACGAAATCAAAACCGCAGGGACCAAACTGAACTTCACACCAACATTAGGGAGTGAAGCCGAATTTGGAGGCGGAAGGAGAGAGAAAGGCGACGTCGGAGAGAAAACCATCCGCCGCGGCTGAACCAGACATCCTTTCAGTGAACGTGCCGCGACGGAGGAGAGAGGACACCCCGGCGCATCTTCTGGCACGACAAAAGTAAATTTCTGACGTCGGGAACACGCCGCACGCGCCGCCTAAAGGGCGCGTTCGCCTGGAACGCCGCTGGCGCGGCCAGGCGACGCGCCAGCTGTCCCCCCAGGTAATGACCCAAAGAACCCTGTCCCCACTGGTATTTACGAAAATACCGGAGGGGAAAAGACGCCGCAGCCCTCGTTTACTGTGCATTTTTTTGTCTTTTTCGGGGGCTTTAACCGTCAGTGCACTGTGGACAAAAATGTGAAAAACCGTCGGAGCCCCTCGTCCCTGTGCTTTATTTTGTCGTTTTCGGGGGTCAGAGGCGTCAATGCACTGTGCACATTGCAGCTATTAAAAAAAAACCAAAAACCGAAAATAACCCCATAAAATATACACAAAACGCCGGATGTCCAAGGCTAATCTCGCCTGTACACTGCCAAAATCCACAGTGGATTGTGAGACAGTGTACAGTGCTCTCAACAGTGAAATGGCAACGCCATTTATATATTTGGTTAATATATATATATATATATCAATTTCAAATAAACTCGATGTTGAAAGACTAAAGTAAAACTGAATAAAAATAGAGATAAAAAAAAACAAAAAGAAAACTAAAACATTATTCTAGCTAATAGTGTTACGAGATGGGAGGAATGGTAAAACCCCTTCCTCTTTTAGTCATTTGTTAACTAAATCATTAACTTACGCTATGACTCAGATCATTTTTTTGATTGTATACAAAAATTTAGACATTACTAATATTTTCAAGTAAAGAGAAATTAAATAGTGTGAGGTGTAATTTATATGATTCAGTTGATTTGATAAATCCAAAGATAATATGAACAAATGATAAGAATGACTAAAACAATCCAAGACAATATCTTTTTTAATATTGCAAAAACATATTGATTTAGCCCAAGTAAAATGATTTAACATTTTGAATCCTCAACACGTGTCATGAGACATTGTTAATCCAATATGAAAAAAATAAAACAATTTTTGAAGTTAATTTTTAATTAATTCAGTGTTAAATGATAAAAAAATCAAAGTAAGTTTTCAAATCTTCAACTGAGTTCATGAGATCAAGATAACACTATATAAAGTAAATCAAAATAAGCTACAAAGTTTAATTCTTAATCAATTCAATGTATAATGATAAAATTAAAAAAACACAAATAAAATGATGAGAGTTAACTTGTCGAGCCTTTGACCTTGTTCATGAGATTAAGATAATCTTACATGGAGTAAACAAAAAAAAAACTGAAGTCAATCTAGGTTACTATTTAAAAAAAAAATGAATTTTCATTCTCAATTAATTGATCGGTGATGAATAAAACAATTTTTTTTTAAATATACACAGGATAAAACTATTAAAATTTACCCGGGTTAACCTGGAAAACTCATGACACATGTTGTAAAATCATAATAACCTCATAAAAATTATAAAGTCTAATTCATAATTAATTAAATATGGATTGACGAGTTTAAAAGAGCTTAAGTTAATGAGATTAACTCACCAAACTTGCTACATAAGTTATGAGATTAAAATAACCATATAGAAAATAAATCACCAATACCAATTTTCAATAAAACAAAGATCTTTAAAAAAAAACTAAAACAAAAGAACAAAGGCATGAATAATGTCTTGAGAGTTGATACTTACTTAAAGCACCAACTCCTTTTATTTTTTTTTGTTAACAACAATAATAGAAAAATTAATCTGACTCGATCGAGGTCTACATATAATTATACTTTACTTTGTCAGTTTCAAAAATTAACCTTCACACCACTATTTCTAATATTTACAAAAGCTTCCATGCTAGCTTGGGCATATGATAAATAAATCAACAAATATTTTCAAGAAGATTATAACCGAGGTGATGCCTAAATAACTCTTTATCGGTTAAAAGAAATAGGATGCGTGACGTTCCTTTTCGGGCCAAGCTTTGCCTAACGCAAAAAAGCAATTGGAGGGTCATTTTGAAAAAAATATAATAGCTGGCGCGAAAACCGCAGAGGAAGAAATAAAATAAAAAAGATTATTGACGCTATATCATGTTTTTTTCTTTAAAGATAATGAAATAATTTGACCGTGTTAAAAGCTATTTTTTTTGAAAGAAAGGCAAGAATATAAATAAATATATATATTAGTCTAATGCATGATATTTTGTTTCTTGGACCATAATATTTTCCTGAGATTTGTTTTTTTGGATGATAAGTAGAGGGCAGAATTCAAACCCAGGCCCAGCAAACAAAAAACAGTAGCACAACGGACCCACATCCAGCACTAGCCTGTAGCACAGCCTTCTTAGAGCAATTGAATGACAAAACTGACAAAGTCATTTTGGAAAGCAAAATTTTTAAAATGATTTTTTAAATAATGTATATATAATATTTTTATTGATGTGTATTTTAGTGATAAAAATTATTTTGGAGAGCTATTTTTTTAATTTATTTTAAATATAGTGCAATTATTTTGTATATAGTTTAATTATGCAATCAATTATACGATTAATAGGAGTAAGTTATACAATTAAATAATTATTTTTAAAAAATCCTCTAACAATATAATTATTTATTTTTAATTATATTTAAATTTTAAAAAAATGAATTTAAAATTAAAAACCCCACAACAATTTAAATTTAAAATTTTTAAAATATTAAAAAATTCCGCCAAAAATTCATTTGCTACCACCTTTTGAAATTTTAAAATTTCAAAATTGAAAGAATAACAGCAAAATTTTATTTTTTTTTTGGATTTCAAATTTTTAAAAAACCCATATATTATCATAATTAGTACACTAAACAATATATTTAAAGTGATCAATTTCAAATCAGCATTGGCCATATATTGTCATGGTATTTTATGTTAAAAAATAGATCAAAGATCGATGAACTAGATAAAGACTTGCAGTAGTGAGCTTCACATTGCCTTTCACCAGTTTCATTGTCAGTGCATTTAATCCCATTTAAATCTATATATATTAAAAAAAAAACTCAAATATTTTAAAACAATCAAATTAATTTGTAAAGTTATTCAAGTGTAGTAAAAATTATTTTTATTCTAGAATTGAATTAGAATATTTCTAAAAAATAAATCTCAAATAACAACATTACTTGCATATTTTTAAGTTCTAGCCTGATTCATTAGTGGAGTAAGAAAATACAAGACAGTGAAGAGAGAATCACACCAAGTTCTAAGTTATGGCTTTTTGTTTCAAGTTGTTATAAATAATAACTTGTATTGGAAAAACTATTTTTAGCTATCCAAATAAAAAAGTTGCTATAATATATATATATATATATATATATATATATATATATATATATATATATATTATTTTTGCTTTCTCTTATAGCATCCCCGAAGATGCTCTTACTCTTACCACCGGAAGAACCCCTTTCTCCTCCACGCAGCATTTGCAAACCTACGGGTAGTGGAGGCCGAGTTGGTTCTTACTGTAGTGGTGGCGTCTTAAATGGTGGCCTGTGGTGGCCGGAGGAAGCGTTGGAAGGTGGCGGTACTGTTCACCGACCACGACGAGAGCTTCAACGGAGGATATCGACGGGTAGAGGAGGACGAGGTGGTTCTTCCTGTGGTGGTTTCATCGTAAATGGTGGCCTGTGGTGGCCGGAGTCAGCATTGAAAGCTCTCGGCTTCCATGGCTGTTCTGTTGAAGGGCAGAGAGAGAGAGAGAGAGAGCCATGCGAGAGAGAGAGCCATGCACAGATCAATTTTTTTTTTTAATTATCGAACATGGATTTGTAAAGGATTTGAACACACCCGTAAAGGGCAGCTGCACAAATGTTTTGCATGTAAATGAAAATGGATTTTGTATTGTGGTTTCCATAATCACGAATCGCAGATAAAAAAACATCAATTTCGAGCTTTTTTTGAATCGCTGTTTTGGTTAAAATTTGGTGTGGGTCCCACACAAAAAAAAATACTTAATTCCTTAACCAAACAGCAAATTGTGGTGCGATCTGCGAATCGCAGATCGCACCACAATGCCAAACACCTTCCTAATCAACGTCAACCAAAACGAACCCAACCATACCGCCGGATAACCCCCTTTTCTCCTCCACGCCACCACCTCAAACCACCACAATAGCCTTTCCACACCAATTGCACAAAAACTAATCCAATCCGACAGAATCCATCTCTTTCGCCCCTCTCTTTTAAATCGACCAATAGTCACACCCTCCTCTCCACTAATCAGCCACCACTATCAATTCCTTCTTTCTCTGTGACTCATGGCAACCGAGCCTTCTATCCCCCGATCAACAACCGAACCATTGATCCCAGAAAAACCTTCAGTACAAGTTAAGGAGCAAAAGCCCATCTCTCAAAAATATGTTTGCAAAGATATTGTCATAATGGAAATTGTTTTCCTTTTTTGTTGGATCCCGTGATGCTGATTTTCAGTACTCTTTTTGCAAAACCCCTAATGCAATTTTCCTACACATTCTTACAAGAACCGGTGCCGTTGCTCTTGAAGTTGTCGTGAGGGTGTTAAAACAATCTTCGGGGTGTTAAAAAGTTTGATTTTTTTATTTTTAATTAATTTTTTTTATGTTTTTAAAAATAAAAAAATATTATTTTAATATATTTTTAAACAAAAAAATAACTTTCAAAATAATCTAAACCAAAACTCCCAGTCAGGCAATTCATCTCCTAAAACCAAGTCACAAAACAATGGGTATGGCTTCCTTGAGACTTTATTAAAGGAAAAAACTCATCGGAACAACCACAGCTCATAATTGTTGCAGGCGAATGCAAAAAGCAGCTGCCAGATGATCAATTCTGCCAGCACGAGAAAATTAGCAAAAAGATCACTAGTTACACTTTCAGAAGATAAGTTCTTGGCACCAAAGCAAACTGGTTTTCAGACGAGCAATCACGGTGGGGCATTACTGTTTACCCTGTGAAGTAATAATTCATGAAATATGCAACTAGCATGATCTGGCATTCAATCAATCATATCAGTTGAGAGAATGTTTTAACATTTACATGGATCAAAAAGATGCTGATGGACAGCATCACTTTCTCGGGCGTCAACAGTCCACTGATAAGCTGATTTGACCTACCTTACCTCTCTAGGTTCTAGATGATAAAACTTTCATCAGAATTAGTTCATTGGAGCAATTCGGAAATATTAAGATGGTGATAAAAACCACACTGGAAAAAAAATAAAAATGAAAAGATTCAGAAAATATAGCAAAAGGCAGACCCAAAGGCCCAGTTTGCTCTTGCTAAGATTCATCAGGATTCTCTTTCAATCACCAGAGGTGGTGGTGTAGAACTTTCAGATCTGTTTCGAGAAGATTCGCCATTCTCAATATCCATCTGCCGGACATTCTCTATCATCCTCACCACATCCGTCGTTTTAGGTCTTTGATCTGGCATCCTCGCCACGCAGGACATTGCTATCTGCAACATCTCCACCATCTCTTCTTCGATATTAGGATACCTCATCAACTCAACGTCAAACACTTCAGCTGTCCACTCCTCTCTAACAACAGAATGAACCCACCTGACTAAATGGATAATCTCATCCCCACCCGTAGTATGAATTGGGGACTTCCCAGTAAGGAGCTCCAATAGCACCACTCCAAAGCTGTAGACATCAGAAGGCTGCGCAGTTTTCCGAGTGTCTGCTACTTCAGGGGCACGATAACCAGCAGCACGAGAAATTGGCTGGGCTAATGAGCTTGTTATAGTCGCCAAACCAAGATCAGATACACAACCATACTGCCGAGAATTAAGAAAGATGTTTGAGGATTTGATGTTTCCATGGACAAATTTCCCGCCATTCTCTGCATGGATACGGGCAATGCCTCGTGCTGCACCTATAGCAATTCTCATTCTGGTGTCCCAATCAAGTGGGACTCGCTCGCCTCCTCTTTTTCCTGCGAAAGGAGACCATGCATCAGAGAATATATGCAACAATCAAATCATTAAACGATGCATCAGAGAATATTGCAACACTCAAGACATTAACCAATTTACACTCGATGAAAATAGCATGGAGGAGATCAACAAGCATCCACCACGCAGAGTGTCCTACTAGAAAATTCTCAAGGTTGAGGAATAGCCATACTTGATCGCAAGTTTGGACTGTTCCACAATCAGAAAAACACGTTAGAACGTTGTATACAGTTCAATGATGGTTTATATGACTAACCAACCTTCACCAGCACTTAGATGAATCTTCATGTGGCAAGTAGCAAAGCAACCTTTAAGGCATATCATGGAGAGCATTATAGTGTTTTAGAAAAATAAATTGTATTAGAACTTAAATGTCATAGTTTTTCAGTCATGTTTCACATTGATCTCACCACTAAAATGACTACTAAATGATATCGTGGATTTTCTGTTAATTATACACACTCAAACCGCCCAAAGTTCACATACGGGAAGAAGAAAAATCAATATGCTTCAGAAAATCATGTATCCGACATTATCTCAATAAGCGTAAATCATACATGAAGCAAATACGTATTAGAGTGTCAACCCATCTAGAGGATGAGAGTAGTGAATTTCCTACAGTTAAGTTAAACAGAATTCTCATATGAATAATCACAGCCATGTCAATTACTGAAGCAGAACCTGCATGCATGCTGCATCTCCTTCCAAAAGTGAAGAATGAAAATACTGGCATTTTTAATTTTGCTGTTTTAGAAATGGCAAGCATAATTGAACTCCTAGCATATAAGATAGAAAACAAAGGATATTGGAAACGGCAACGTACCGTGTAGCATGGAAGAAATGCTCCCCTGACTGTAATAATCATACACCATCAGCTTCTCATCTTTGGAATAGTAATAAGCTTTCAGTTCAACCACATTCTCGTGCCGAATACTTCCAACAACCTCCATCTGCTGCTCGAAGTCCCTCTTGCCAACACTCACTTCCTTCAACCTCTTCACGACCACCGTGGTTGCATCCTCCAGAATTGCCTTATAAGCCATACCAAATGTACCCTTTCCCAATACCTCAGCAGAAGCTCTCAACAAATCCTCCAAATCAAATGCATAGTTACACCCCTCGAAGAAAGTCAATCTATTATTAGCATCCTGACTCCTTGACACCACTTTCTCCGGTGACATTCCTCCTTTATGCAACTTCCCTGAAAACTGACCCTCGCCCTTCTTCCTCGAGCAACAAACAGCCATGAAGAAAACAAATGCTAAAAGCCCCAAAACACAAGAAGCAACTATAATCCCTAGCAAAGTTTTTTCACCAAGTCCCCTCTTATTCCTAGATCTTGGATAAGGTGTGGCAGATGGAGTGACAACAGGCGAAGCATGAGGAAAAGTTTCCAATGGAATATTGTTGCCAGAAAACACTGAGCCAGGGAATCTTCCAAGTGACCTTGGTACACTCCCACTAAGATTATTATTAGACAAGTTAATCTGATGCAGATTTGGCAAATTAAAATCAGGGACTTCACCGGAAAGCGAATTGTTTGCGAGATTCAAAGCAGCAAGGTGACTCAAATTCGAAAACGAATAAGGAATACTACCATTAAACCGATTATTGGACAGATTAACGATTGTAAGATTAGGCCAAAGTGAGAAATCAACTGGCAGTGACCCAGATAAATTATTATACTGAAGATAAAGAAAAGACAAGTTCTTTAAATTAGAGAAATCGAAAGGAAACTCCCCACTAATCCCATTGGATCTAAGACTCAAAATCTGCAATGCAGAGAGACGACTAAGAGTGTTGGGTGGAATTGGGCCGTGAAATCCAACACCAGGCAATCTGACAGCAATCACACGTGTACCGTCTTCACTGCAAATGACTCCAGTCCAGTTATTGCAAACATTAGAGCTCTCATTCCAGTTTAAAGACCGAGAATGTGGCAAATTGTTCACAAAATCAAGCAATGCCTGCTTATCCTCAACCGGCTCTGCATTTACTTGAAAGAAAACAAACTCCACCAGTAAAATGAGACACAAAATGTGCTTAGCTTCCATGGAAGCAAAAAACGAGCTGTTTCTTGCTTTTCCTTTGGAGGGTTTTGTTTCACTTTCTTTCTCTCTCTTTCCCTGCAAAAATGGAATATATGTTTTCAGGCAAAGACAAAGATAGCCAAAAAAAATCCCAATAAATAAAATAAAAAAGTTATAAAATTTGAAAAATTGAACACAGAGCGTGAATAAACGAGGGAAAAAGAGAAAAACAAATCCAGACTCCAAGATAATTGTCTAAAAAAGTAGAGATGAACTCTGGGTTGTCTTAAACATTAAAGGATGAAACTTTTGCAGGCTTTGAATAATGGGTTTTGGTCAAAAAGCGGACTCATTTCATTTTTTTAAGGCAAAAATTCTTCACCAGATTCAATGCTATTCTCTTTTTGTTCTTTCCTTTCCTTTCCTAACTTCGTAGCTCCATTTCTCAAAACCCCAAAAACACACACATCACAAAACCCAACATAAGGTAAGCCACCACAACCATACTCACAACAGCTCGCGCACACACTTGACACCCACCTTAATTTGTCAGATCTGTAACACGGCAAACTCAAGCAGAACCCTGTTAAAACACCAACGAAACAAACTAGTCACATGCTAAGAAAATGCATTGCAATGAATGACACATTGCATGACAAAGATGAATTAGATAGAAAAGAAGAGAAGTGAAAAAAACAACAGAAACGTGAAAATGTACAAGTTATGATTTCTGTGAAGGTTAAAGTAGCATGAAAAACAACAGTGCTCTCAGTTCTGAAAAAGTATTCTTAAATAAAATCTGTCAAGAATTTCCATGATTAAAATTAATAAATATATGAATGAAAGCTGAAAAATGAGAGTAGAAATAAATTGACAACGGCTATGTTTCATAGTTTTTTTGAAGTAACCGAAAGCAGAAATATGTGTGTTTCTGGCTTAAATTATTATGGCTCTTTATGTTTTTATACCTGATCAAATCAAGTCCTTCACTTTTAATCTCGTCAAATGAACACTTTGTTTCAAATTCAAATCAGTCTGAGGTCCTCCTTTATCCTATATAGGTTTCATTTCATCTAGTAAAATGGCTGAATAAAAGGTCTCTAATTATCTTTATTTGGAAACAAAATGATTTATTTTACTTGATGTAAATTGTAGGGTTCAGTCAAGAACAATTTGAAAGTGTAGGGATCACGGATGATTTCTGTGTGTGCTGTGGTGGCATGGTGGTTTCGTAGCTTCGTTTGAGTAACTGGCGGGGGAGAAAACATAACGGTGAACGGGGAAGCTGGGGTGACGTGTCAGGATGAGGGGCTGACAGGTGGCGAAGTGTACGTGTGTATCATGACGTAATGTCGTTTTGTTAGTTGGGTAGGTGTAATTTTCTAATTGGCAATGGTTAGAATGATGATGGCCGTTGATTCTGGGTTTTGGAAGATGGGGTGATGGTGGTTAGAATGGAAGATGACCGTAGAATTATTCTACGATGTATAATAGAGTGGAATTAAGAAGATCTTAGCTTAAGTTCTCAATAAATAATTGAATATAAGAAGAAGAAGAAGATTATCAGCATATCAATTCATGTCCATACCAAACCACTGCCCCCATCGTGAAAAGAAAATGAAAAGAATTCGATTCCATGAGCTGTTCCCCAGCTGAAAGTTCATCAAGCTGACAAATTGTGGAACATGTGACCTAATTTACTATTATAATAAAATCCAATTAGGTTTTATTTTTTCATTTCACTTTTGTCTGTTTGTTGTTTTTTTTTCCTTTCCAAAATAATAAATTCTTGAAATGTAAATTATTCTTGTATGTTTTGCATTATCATAGAACATGATAAGAAAAATGTTTTCATGTCTGGTTATGTCATAGAGAATAAATTAGAATATAACTTGTTAATTTTTTTTTTCAAGTTTATTAAAAGAACCCATATCAAATATAACATATAAAAAAGATGAAAGAGTGTGGAAATTAAAAAAATAATCTAATTTAATAAATAATTTTAAATAAAACAAATAGCAACAAAAAAATAGAGATCCTAAAGATAAAAAAAAAATCAATTAAAATTAAGACACACGCAGCTAGAAAGTACTTCCTACTAATCAATTTTTATAGAGGTAAAAAATAATTTCCACATTTTATGAAACAAATAGCATTCGTGTTTCTTTCATTATCTCCAGCAACCTCCTAGATGAAGCAGTGCATGTCTCTATCTTTGTCCAACTAATTCTCAACCACCTCATTAGGGTTCATAGCTCTTATCACAGAGCTACGAATCATCGGCCTGCCCTCTTGTCTACATAGTTTGGTCAAACATAACTAGATTTTGCACAGGTTGCTTGTCAAGGCCAAACAACCTCAAACCACTCATGCAATGACAAGTGTCTCAAAACCCTTTTGACAGCACTGTTCATTCGTGACGAGAAGCATCCAGAAATCCAGATGGGATGAACATGGATCAGAGGAGAAGAACAAAAATTATTAAAGTTGTTCGGATAAAAATATTTGCATGGCTCCTTATTGGCTGGACCTATGCCCTTGTACACGAGTGAAAGAGGAGGAAATTTTATTATGTGGAATTGTTCGTCGAAGAGGAGGAAGAGCACATGCATGGTGACACGGTCTACCAATTGCTAAAGCAATAATTCAATCTTTATATGGTAAGAACTTGGCCTCATCTGTTATGGGCGGGGAATATTGAAGTTCATGTAGCAGCTTTTTTTTTTTTTTTTTTTTTTTTTTTTTTTTTTTGAGACTGAAGTATTAGGACTCTTGTGGTCACGTAGAGGGACATAATTTTCGTACATTATCCTCAACAATAGCCCCTTTTTTAGGCTCTATCCTCATGTCCATTGTGTATAATTATGAAATGTTATCTATTAAATTCTCATGGGCTCATCGTAGCCTAATTAGGTGAAGGGTACCTGTCTTGGTCACGGCCCACAGGGAAAGATCTACTGGTTGATGTTGCATTCAGATTATTTCCTTTTTCTAAGGGCTGAAATATTGCATTAGACTATTATTATAAAGCTTTTGGAAGACCATATGTACATCGAATCAGAGTGGCGCAGCGGAAGCGTGGTGGGCCCATAACCCACAGGTCCCAGGATCGAAACCTGGCTCTGATAGGGAGTAGCTTCTGTTGCCAAACATACTTTTTTTGACCTGCCCTAATAGCGTTTTTTTATTTTAAATTAATTATTTTATATTTTTATATGTGCTGATATATTTTGATGTATTTTTGAGGATGATTTATTTTTTAACCCCTGTAAATTTAAAATGTTTCACTTCGGACACTGAAGTTTAGAGTTTTTTTAATCTCAGCCATGAAGCTAAAGCTTCCATGCCCATTAAATAAATGATGTTACAAGTTCACCCGATATTAGATAGTGTCAAATGCATGTGAAAACTTTTGATAATACTAACCGCTGCAACAAAAAGAATTGAATAGTGAAACTGTCTCTCAATTATTTCGGTAACTTTTTAAGGATGCTCTTGTATTTTTATTAATTGAATCACTTTATGAGCTATTTTCATTCCATTTATTTATTTTTTATCTTAAAGTCTATTTTGTTTAATTTTTAGTTTTAATGAAAGATAAAGTTGTTGGTTGACCACATTCTAACAGAAAAAAATATATCTTATAACAAACTTTTTTAACTTTAAACACCCCTAAAATATAAATGTGGACCTTGCGAAGTGCTTTTTCATATAAATGTATGTGTAAATCAAAATGCTTATGCAGAAATCTAATTAAAATAAATAGATAACCATCTATGTAAATAAATAAATAAAAACTTATAAATGATAAATTAAACAGAATTAAAAAATTGAGAGATGACTATAGGTGAATATATTTTATTAGACAACATGAGATATTTAATAGTTTATGTTTACTGAATTTATTTATTATTATTTTATTGTAGTGTAAGGCTACACATATCAGAAATATTATGTAACTTTTTTAATATGTTTAAAAACAAATATCATTTATGTAAAGACATGTTAAAAATCATATAGGAAAGATATTAATTGAAACATAAGTTAAAAAATGATTTTAAATAAAACATATTGAAAAAACTATCAATTAAAATTAAAACCAGAATTAGAATGAGAAAATAAGAAAAACAAAATGATAGTTTAGGTGTCGCAAGTGTATTAAAAAATAGGAAAAACAAACAATTCGGGTTACATCCATGATCGTGTTAAATATACTTGTTTTATTTTAATTATGAGATAAAAAAAGAGAGGCAACAATAGTAAACAAACAAATTTCAATATATAAAAAACTTTGACGACTTGAAAAAAAAATCTTGAAAGTTAAAAATTGGATGAAAGGGAAAAAATAGTCTAAACTAACCCGAGTTAACATGATAGAGTTAACATGATAGACATGTAACCTAGATAGAAAAACAAGTTAATATGGGTTAACCAATAAAATTTATGACTTATGAGACTATGATAACCTAACAAAAAATAAATTGAAAATAACCATAAAAACCACATTTTAAAAAAATCAATGTTGAATGATTAATCTGAATAAGAAAATAAGCCAAAAACAATAATATCAACTCGTGTTAACTTTTCAAACTTCCAACTCAAATAATTAGATGAGAAACATAATAAATTAATAAATCAAATGATAAATAACAAAGTCGGGGAAAAAAATCATTCACACCAAAGGATCTTAGATAATAGTTAAGAAAATGTCAGTTAAAAAAAATAGGATGAAAATAAAAATAAAAATAAAAAATAAAGTAGAAGGCAACCCAAAATATTGTCTGGAGGGTTAAGTTGAAAAGAAAAATAATTTTAATAAAAGAAAAGGAATTAAAAGAATGAGTATAAAATTGAAAAAAAACCTATGGACATATGAAGTTGTTTGTCTGTTTACTGCTTAATATTTTCATATAAGTAAAATAAAACTAATTTATTTAACTAGTTAAAGGTATAACCTATGAATTGTTCTCTTCTTTTTTTTAAAAAACAAATATATGCGCTATCTGAAAATTGTTTTTTTCTTAAAATAAATAATAAAATGAACACGCTTGGGCCACATCTGGTTTCAAACATAAACCAAGCTTGTAAACACATCAAATGAGAAAAAAACAAAAAGAAATGAATTTATTTATTTATTTCATAAACAAAGAACTAAAGAAACAAAAAACATCCACAGAAGAAACATTAAAAAACCCTTACAATTGAGTATATACAATTCTTGGGGGTACATATGCTTGATGAACATCAATTTTGGTAATTTCTACAGTGGAGAAACAATAAAACAAATATCTCCGCTCAGACTACCACCCACCACATCATAAATTAGTGGCTATGGGTTTTATTTTCTGCTCAAGAACTACGGTATGAAATTAATATTTGTATATCGGTACTGCCCAGCAAGCAAATATAAAGTGGCTTACTGGTATGGCATGCCTCATCAACCTGAATGCACAACAGAGAGCTCTAGCCTGCCTGTCCATTCCTCGCCTGGCTTCAATGTAATCTGCTTCTCAATTGCTGCCCCATCAACACAAAGCATCTGTCTGTACTCTTCATCTCCAAAATCTACCATGGACTTGGATTTCTTCTCCCATGGATTCCAAACCACTATTTATATCATTGCAGTGAGCAAGAAGATGAGAACTTGCCATGAACACACACTTTTACTGTTGATCTGGAGGTTGAAAAATAAACTTACCAACATCTGGAAGCCCTTCCTTTCGTATAGCGAATGTCCTCTTCTGCTCATGATCATAAACGGCAATCACATCTGAAGAACTAAGGTAAACCCGGTCCACCTGCAAATCAGGAAATACTTTTCTCAGCTCAGCCAGGAAGTTGTGAGGGATTCAAATGGCTGTTTCGAAGATGTATTACCTCAGATTCAAATGTCAAGGCATCTCCTTGTTCAGTGAAGCGCTCTCTCTGGCAGAGGTTGTCAAGATAGTCAAGAGTTTCCAACCCCTCTACTCTTACTTCACTGTAACCTCAATATTGTCATTTAGCAGCAAAAGGCAATTGAAAATACATGCAGTGGTTTGGCTCCATATAAAGCTGGTAAACATATAAAGCCACCATGATAAATTCCTAGAAGCTAAGAAAGTTCTTGTCTGTGAAATTGGAGTTTGAGGAGACCAAGAAAAAGGAAGCAAACTATGCAGAACATGTCTGGTATTTGAAGTTTAGAAGGACTGGATCCTTTGAAGAATATAAGTTTGTATTTCTTGAGTTTTAAACTGTTTTCACAAGGCGAGTCAATATGCAGAACATGTCTAATACCACGACAACCACATACAGATAATAATAAAAAACTAATGAAGTTTTCATGTACCTGATATCTGAGATGGAGAAATATGTATGGAAAGCAATTGAGAAACTAAAAGGCTTGCAATTGATATTCCTGATGCGCGATATCATGGTTAGATTCCCTTCTACCGTCAAACACACCCTTAGCCGAAACTCGAAACTGAAAAGAGTAGGCCACAGAAAAGTCAAATAACCTTGTTCGTGATGCCATTGTGCAATAACAAAATTGATGCCAAATTATGCAGTTATCTGGTGCAGGAATTTGACTTTCTGTTGATTAATTAATAGCAAGTAAATGAGCTGAATGCAGATAACCAAAATATCTATATCTATATCTATATCTATATCTATATACATATACATATACATATACATGTACATATAAACCCAGCAGTGCAGTTGAATATTACCCAAGGATGGCTTTGGCATCTTATGATCCCATCTGGGATCGTCAATAGGATATGCAATTGTTAAAGGTCATACCTGTGTGGCCAGATCTTTAGATCCTCTTCAGTTGGCTTCAGTAGTAAATCAGTATAGACTTTGTCATTGGAATCTTTGTGTTGTAAGAAAGGAGGTGGGTTTTGGTCAATCACCCAAATTTTCTTCCTTGCAAACCCATGTTGCTCTAGCGATCCGCGGTTTCCAAACTTAACACACAAATTGAAGCAACTTGTTACACAGAGATCTCAAGAATGGCATATCATTGATTGACAAGACCTCAAAATACCTGAGGAAAGCAAATGGGAATTCCTCCTCTCACTGGGTTTGGTGGCTTGAAAGTTTCCTGCAGTGAACAAAAACAAAACAATCATCAGGCAAACAAAGAAAAATCACCAGTAGCAGAGAAGTTATGGACACAGATTAAACATTACTATAACCTAAGATATATGAAGCAGCAGCCAAATAAAACCCTACGATTTTACCTTACTGCTGGTGAATAACAACTCTTCATCCTGGTCAGTCCTCCATGAGAGAACCTGCCCTCCATATAAGCTAACCTGGATAAATATTCACACAATGAATCAAGATCCTTTCAAGCAAGAATTGCATTTTTGCATAACATCTAATCACCAAAAATGATAGTTTTCATCCGGTTGTATCATTGCAGTCATTTCTCAGCTTAGACAATCTAAATTAACCAATAAACAAGAGGATGGAGAGAGAGGGAATTGGACTGACCCGAGCTGAAGCCCCTCGCCGGCTTCGAAGCACGACCTGATCGACTCCATTTCTATCCCTTGTAACTTCGACAGCTGTTGCGGCTCTCAGGTCACTGGCTATCCCAGAACGATTCATAGTGTAAAAACACGATTAAGGATGCAAAATTCAAGAAACAACAACACGATATTGTCTCTCAATCTCTCGCTCTCTCTGGACAAATACCCAAACCGATAGTGGTTAAGTACTTGATAAAGAAGCTCAGCAGTAACTCGAGTAGTTGAAGATCTGAACAGGATTCTTGTGAAAAAACCTTATCTCCGTGAATGGAAAGCAAATCACAACAAACCCTAACTAGTTTCCACCATTAGAATTGTGGACGACATGACATCCTCTCAACTGATCAAAAAAGAAATCAGATATAGACCAACAACTCAAAAATTATATCAAAATCTTTTCAAAAAGACAACAATGAGACAAAATTGAATTCCAAAAAAACAGAGCGCCACCCCAGATGACCAAACCGTTCACTTTTCCAACCGAAAAAGGTTCAAAAAATGAGAACCTTCCAGCAAATAACAAAAGTCCAAAGTTTGAACTGAAACGTTTTTTCCCCCCTTTCTAATGGCCAGTTTCAAAGGAAACACTTTTAAAGGTAATATGGAACAGCAGTGCAGTATTTAATGCCGAGCAGCTTGTATAGGGCCAAGACTCAAGAATGGATCACAACTTCTTGAAGGAAACACACAAACAAAAAAAAAGGGACTGATTTTGTACGACTTGTCTTTGTATTAAAGAAACCGTGAAGGGTCAGGCATTGGAGCTGTAGACAAAAGAATCCTCACCAGATAATAAATACAGAAGGAATCACGATGATATATATATAAAAAAGAAAAAGTCTAAAAGAGTGTGCAAGGAGGACTTAGCAACCATGTGTTCTAGCGTGGAGATGATGTGTTGGTGCTGTTTCGATTCGAAACTTTTGATGTGGACTCGAGTTGAAACATGCGACCATGAACATGTATATTCACCTGAATTAACGATTAACTAACCTTTCGAAAGATTTAGTGGAATATTCAAAGTTTTGGCCTCCCTAGACTAGACTTCTAGGATTCTTCTCTTCTTCCCTTAAATAATATTCTTGTTTTTTAATTTTCAATTTCAACCAAAACGGAGTAAATATAATGCAATAAATAAATTACAAAATAAAATTCCATCAGAGAAGAAGCCAGGCAACTCTACCGGTTAAAGCTGGCCTTAAATTAAATTATCATTGAGAATAGTCTTTTGCGATCAGTGGCTGTCAATGCCTCTGCCATTTTCCCTGTTCAAATCAACTCATAACAACAAAAACATTTAGTATATTATCATTACAGCAACAGCCCACTCAACAAATTAGAATATGTCCTAAGAACAAGTTGATTAGCTCCACAATTTTTCCTTGCAAGCTTATCCACAATGACCACCGTTTTGTTACGAGCACAAAGCTGCTGCTGCTGCTATACACGCACGCACACAAGAAAGCCCAGCCAAGGTTTTTGAGTATTAGAGTAAATTGCATTATCTTCTTAAACAAATGGAAACCTTTCAAAGGGAAATCAATCCGACACCCTGTTACAAGCTCGAACAGGGACCCGCAGAAGGAAGCTTCAAACAAGGTTGCCGCTGCTACTGAATTTCAAAGGTGGACAAAGTCTGGCCAGTTCTCCGCATTTTTCTTTCCTAAAAGTGCTTTAGGAGAGAAATGTCTTGGACATGGTAGTGGTTGTGCTGTCTTTTCCACGCCATACATAGGAAATATGATGCCTTCGTTTCACTTTCAAGATTTGTTTCGCGGGGGATCTCTTGAATTTTTCTTTTTTGGTAGGTGTACCTCAGTGCACCAGACTAGATATTAATCCTCCGACCACGAGGAAACATCCGAGAACCATTAAAAGTCAATGATGGAATCGGACCTTGGACATGGAAGCAAATCGTGCCAGAGCTCAACCACTCCAAAGTCAAACAAACATCCGGGAAGAAAAATTCCAACACCATGTAATTGGATATAACAACCATCCTGCAGCCGCAGATCAACAAATTTGATTCCAACACCATGACAAGGTGTCATTAGGCTCACCGAATCAATCTACATTTTCAATTGAGACCATCTTTCCTGCTGTCCCAATTGTGTTTTTCTCAGCTCAACTTTAGCAGTGATTATGGATAATTACAAGGAAAAGCTTTTCCTCTGATTTCGACATAAAACGTTTTCAGAAGCCAACTTATGAACATTCTTACTATGGATGTGAAACGGTTAATACCAGGGTTATCAATCCCATTTTGTTACGGAAACATTTCATATTAGTAAAAAATATAAGATAAAACAGCATTGTTTTTTTCTCGGTTTAAATTTCAGATTTTTGGCCAAATACCGGCCGAAACATTCCGGTTTCGTTTTGGCCATTCTGTTTCGGCCAAATAATATATTTTTTTAAATAATGAATAATTTTACGATATCAAGCATATCTCTTAATACGACCGTTAAATTGAGATGAAATTTTACGAAGAATCTCTTAACATATTTATATACATTGTATTAAAATTTCAGAGCAAGTAATGATCTTACAATCTCAAAATGACACTTCAAAACTAAAACATCCTGTTCTAATAAAAAAACAAAGTACTAACCAAAACAGTATTTACATCCTTGGTTGTTAATATTGGTGACCGCGGAAAAAAATAAGTACAGTTCTAATTTCCTAAATACTAAACGAACCTGCTTCTCATTAAATAAATCCAAAAGAGTTTATTTAACAGGTTGAATGACAACTGTCAACTTGATAATAAAAAATAAAGAAATGGACTTGGATTACATGGCTATTACATGACATCTCCGAAAAAATATATCTTGCAGTATACAAGATCCTCATGAATTTCTTGAAAGTTTTGGTGCAATCAGGATCAACTCCCACCAGATGCATTGCTTGAAAGTTCATGCGTCTGTCATGGGGAACCACAAAGACTGGAAGAGGGTGCATGAAAAGGGAAACCTTCCTTGATACATGCTGAGCACGGCCTTCTTTGTTATATATTAGATCCAGGTAGGATGTTAACAAGGCAGATCCAATCACACAGCTGCACGTATTGGCCCGAATTTGAAATATGAAATTGAATTAATAAAAAAAAAATGTCAAAACGCTCAACAGTTGCATTTGAGCAACTAAAATTCAACTTCCCCCCCTGGCATTTATAGGTAACATGGCCTTTTTCCTGCTCCTCTGTCAAACAAAGTCGTCTGTGCACACACAAACAGAGACAATCACACGGAGAGAGAAACCTGTGGACTATGAGGAGCAGCAAAATTTTGATTCATCAACATGCTTTACATGAAGCCCAACCATGATCCAGTACAGACATCATCATGGGCACGCGTGTGGAAAATGGACCTGTAAGAACAAAATAAGAAGTTGACAAATTGAAATTATCAAGAGCATTAGCTGAAAAGTGAGAAATAAACCATCTGCTAGCTGAAATAAACTGAACCAATACATTTTCTTTTATCAAGAGCATTAGCTGAAAAGTGAGAAATAAACCATCTGCTAGCTGAATAAACTGAACCAAAGCACTTGAAATGGAATAGATTTCAGAAGTTTCTGCACCATAAAGAGATTTCTTAATTATATATTTGAAGAACTAGCACTGCATGGTTTATCTGCACCATATTAAAACGCAATTACATAATTCTTCAGCATTCATGTTTCCAGAATAACATATGAAATTGAACATTACTTTCCTCAAAAAATTTAGGTTGCCATGCTTTATTTCTTGTTTCTATTTTCAACATTACAACCATTTTTGATGCAACTGTTCACATGAATAAGCCTTTTATAATATCCTATAAGGTCCTACCAATGTTGACATAAACATCATCATTGACTGTAAAATTCAGCATCTAAACATCACCATAGACTACAAACCAATGTTACTTATTACCCTCAGACAGCAGCTACCACAGCATTAAATCAGGTTGTTTGACATGGATACAAGAGAATAGAGTTTTCTCAGTGATTATTATACTTCAGAATTCAGACTTCTTGGAAAAGTTGAAAGTTAAGAAACTTGACTTGTAGCATGAAGAATTTCATAAATCTTTATCAGCAAGCAAGGATTAAAAAGAGCTTAAAAAGCTATAAACTAATTCTAATAAACAGGTGAACTTACAAGAACAATGAAGTCATTAGACTGCCTGTTTTCATTATCAATTTCCTGTCCAAACAATCTCCACAATTTGCACTGCAAAATGAAGAGAACACTGACTTAAAGAGTGACCCTAAAACTTTCATAAGGCAGAATAAAAAAAAGAGTTAATGTCACTCTAAAATAAAAATAAACCATCAAATCAGAAACCTTCTTCCTGTTAAAAATCGCAAGACATTACCCTTTTCATCTTCCAATTTTTCAAGGGCTCTGCCTGCACATATTGCAACTATAGGTTAACAACCATGCAAAGAAGCAATTGAGCGTATAGAGTAAGATATTTAAAATGCCTGAAGTACATTAAAGATGGATGAACATAAGCTATATATCATAAAAATAACCAGCCATTAACCTCCAAAGGCATTATTAGGGACCCTTAAATTACTCCCTAAATTAGCTACCCACCAGACCATATATCAGCTTCAGTAAAACAAGAGTTTTTACACTGTTAAGTTCCTCCATGGTAGCATATTAACATCACTATAAAATAAGACAACTAAAAAACAACCTCTAAAAAATGTTTAGAATTCTCTCATCGTGAAAACCCCTGCCAGCATTCTGTTCCGACCAATAACACTAATGTTGCTAAGATTATGATCCCCAGACACCCCAACTAATACGCAATTACCTTATTAATCTTTATACAATTATTGATCTACGTTGCACTCGACTTCCATGGCAAGAAATCCAATACCTATCTCAATAGCTACCACCAATTACACATGAAACTTTTCTGACAAACACACACCAAGCCAATTAATTTTACCTGTAGGCATCCACGCCTTCCTGATAGCATCTCTATTCGTCTTTCGACCGATCATTGTAATAATACCAATAACAGCTAAAATTCGTTTCTTAGAAGGCTTACCCCCCCCTCTCAACCAATTTCTTTGAACCAAACCCGCTTGCCTTGCCGCAGCCAATTCCATATCAACTGATGATACCTTCTTCTGTTGCCTGAACAACACAAATTTAACTCATTCTGTGTCTGATCACATTCATCGCCACTGTATTTCCCCAAGTTAGACCCACTAAATGCTAAAAAATAACAAAAAAAAAAAAGAGATATTTTTTAATGTATCTCCAACAGAAACAGCAGATTTACCCTGAGATATTATAAAGAAAATAAATATAAAGCACATTAATTTATTAATCAAAATTACTTGAACCCGCAAAAAATAAATAAATTACACTGACCTGGACAGTTTTATTATCAAGTTCTTCGACTACATGTAATCTAGTCTCTGATCCTGCCATGAATTATAAAATTAAAAAAACTCTAATCAAACACTTTATTACTATAAAATGGTCAACTGGAAATTTCACGATTAATTTATCTTTTAAAAAATCAACTAACCGGCCAGAAACGTAAATTGTAGCCATGGTAGCAAGCATGGCTAGCAAAGGAGAAGAAACCTGTGACGCGAATCCGAAACCGGATTGCCCCCGGGTACTTGATCCACCTCGAGTATGCATTTCTGCTTGAATTAAAAGTGGATTAACAGGTGCGTAGATTTGTGTATTAACTTGATAAGCTAGTTATTTTTAAAATAATGAATTTTAGGTGCCTTTGGTTTAGTTAGTCAGTGGGGTTAATAGTTTGAAAAGTTAGCACATATTGAAATTGTTGTTTTTTATTATTATTTTAAGATTGTCAAACTCCTTTATTTGACATAACACGGAATTGTAATTTGAACTCGAATAGTAAAATACTAGTGGGATTGCCTGCATTATGTTGCGGGTATAGTATGGGCAGAACAAATAATCTTTATAATTGTTGAAATTAAAATATAATATTCCAGTATGTAAAATTTGATATAATAAAAAAGATCAATATCCTTTATTATTATAATAGTAAATCAAAGTCTTAACTTTTTAAATTATCATCACCATCACTGTCAAAAGAATAAACATTATTTAACAAATCTCAGAGAAAAACAAAAAAAAAATTAATAAAAAAGCACGTAATAACAAAAACCTAAAATTATTATTATTATTCTTAATATTCATATGATTATTGTTTTAGTAATGGGAAGAAAACAAAATTAAATCAAAGGCTTAAAAAAAACCTAAAAACATTAACAAAAGAGCAAATGAAAAAATAAAATAAATGAAAAAAACAATAAAAATTATTGACTGGAAAAAAAATTATTTGACCTGAAAACTTATAAAAAAAAATATTACACTACTTTGCGGTCTGAGTAAAAAATTTGTATAATTATTAAAAGAATAAAAATTATCAAATTATCCCGAGAGAAAAAAAAACCCTAAAAAATCAACAAAAGAGTAAGTAAGAGAAAAACATCAAATTATTATTATTATTATTATGCTAATAATGAAAAAAAATAAAAGACTAACAAAATCATAAAAACTTTAACAAAAGATCAAACAAAAAAACAAAATAAAAATTATCAGGTAAAAAAAGTCATATGACGTAAAAATAAAAAAAGGAAAAAGGAAAAAAAACTAAAAGAAATAACAAAAAAAATACAAATATCAATTTCCAAATGATCATAGATATAAAATAAAATTTAAAAACTATTTTAAAAAAAAAATATACCAGCCCAACAAATAAGAAAATAAAAAAAAATTAAAAATCAAAGCTAAGCACACTTATATATATGGACAAAAGTAAGGATTATTCTTGAAATTAAAAGAAATAAAGGGATTAAAATAAAAAATTAAAAGTAATAGGGCTGAAATGAACATTAAATATAAAAGGATTAAAATTCAAAATTAAAAGTATAAGGGCCTAAATGAAAACATCGAAGTCTTAAAATCTAAGAATATTATTACTATTACAACCAGTTATTAAAAACAAAACATTTTTTTAACAAAAAAAACAGTTTTTTAAAAAAAAGAAAAAAGAAATCAGATTGGTTTAAAAAAAACATTTCTTAAAAAAAACAAAAAAACAAACAGTTTTTTTTTTTTTTAAAAAAGAAAAGAAAAACGAAATCAGATTGGTAAAAAAAAAAAAAGTAAATCAGGTGTCCGAGCGGTTTCGAACTCGCGCGCGCCAGTGTTGGCAGCGCGCGGCCAACCGCTCGTCCAAAGCTATATTTTTGTTAATATCACCATAAAAAATAGATATAGAAGATCTGTGTAAAAAAAAGAGGTGGACGAACTCGCGCGACGCACAAATGTCCAGTCCACAATGTGCTGAGTCACAATGAACAGTGCACCCGAGGCTGAGCTCTTTTAGCTTATATCTTAATTTTTGTACAAAAAATATACAATTATAAGTAAAATTATTTTGATAAAAAATCATAAATTCAAGATTCCCTAGTCCAATTCGCAAAACCTTTTCATAACTATGAATTAACATCAAAACAATACCGTTTCATCTTGAACCCTGAAATATCAGGATCACAAGAAACTCTCAGGTAATTAGTTGTCATCAAATTTGCAAATCCTTCACGATTCATCAGACTTCTTTCAAGATCCCTAACACCATGTATATGTAAACCAATTCCTGCACTATCTTAATCAAGCTCATTTAATTTGCCTATACCAAACTTCCTCAACTGGTCCTTGGCAACTAATCTTGCACACCTAGCTAAAAAGAGAGTTTAACATCACCAACACAATCTTACAGCAACCAAAGCCCCCTCCCCGAATAAAAATACCAAAATAGGCATTTTTTTTGGATATTTTTAGTTTTTTATATGCATATTGTACAAACTCTTATTATATTACTCTTTTTTATATATAAAAAAGGCTAGATGAATATTTTTGAAAAGTTATTTTTGATATTAAGTTTCTCATCTGTAGAATTATAATGCAGAGATTTTATGTTTCTGTTTATTTTTAAATATTAAATTTATTTGAAATTCAATTCCACAACGCTTAAAACGATTCCAAATATGATATACAAATAAAATCTTTGAATTGAATTAAGTGATAAAAAAAAACATGCTCCAACATAAGCTAAACATGTCGAAGAATCAACACTTTCATCTTAATAAAACCATAAGGGTATAAAAGTAATTACAGCAAAACAAGGGAAAAACCCTTGCCTCATCTCTCCCACGATCTATTCCCCAAAACCATCTGCAAACCTCGGAAGTCGAAACAGAGTTCGCAGCTACGAAGACAAACTTTAAGTTCAAAACGTCCCCTTTTAACTCTCGCGACTCTATCTTTACTGTGTTTTCAATTTACGTGACTTGTGGTATTCAGTGATGAAGGATTAGATCCTTTCCATTGAAGGCGGGCTAAAATTGTGTTCGATTGCTCTAAATTTTGGTATCTAAACGTACCTCCTTTTTGTTTATCAGTTGGTTCTTGTAGAGTTTTAGAGGCTTATGAATGGCTTGCAGAGCGGCTGGAAAAAGGGTAAGAGTATATGCTTTACCTCGTTGTTCTATTCCTTGCCGTATTTTTTCCTCAAGGATTTGTCTCAAATGAAATTTGATTGTGAAAGTCAATAGCCTTTACATAGGTATAGAGGAATACCTCTTGTCCCGAGTTGAAAATGATCTCGAAATGCTTAACATCTTAAGGTTTGATCTGTTGATTGCCTCGTTTTTGCTTGGTTAGCTTAATTGTCTTCCAGTGTTGTCTCCTCATCTGCATCTTCTGCCTAGAACTTCCCCTTCCTTTGTTCTCCTTTTCCAACATAAAATTGAAGATTTTTCACACATTCCGAAGGAGTGACTTTAGTTACATGAATGCCATAATGAGTTGCTTATGCGCAGGATGTTTTACGTGAATTCTTTTTGCAGGGTATTGATGTTGGTCTCAAAAGAGTTTTGACTTCAACATCACTAGGGCATGCTGTGGGGTTAACTTCGAGAACTAGTCTTGGTGGTGCTTCAGCCAGATATATTCCTGGTAATTCAAAACTACTTTTATGTTTTTCATCATCTCACATTAGATATTTGCTGTTTAACTGTAATTCAACTGAACAAAGCTGGTGTGCCAACTTCACAGGGTGCTTTTGTAGCTTATCTAGCATTCCTTCAGCTTATGGAATTCTTATTTCATCTTTCTTCTTTTCCTCGAGCTGCAATACTTTTTCATCCCTTAGTTTAGTTAAGAAAGCAGCTTCCAAACATCTGCATCTCAAACCATCAATCTTCCATCCCATTCACCGAACCTGTTAAATACTCTGTTCTCACTGCTATTGCTAGTTGTGCAGGGAATTGGAAAAACTTGGAATGAGATAATTTTACAAACCCTGAAAGATTGATTTTAATATCATTGTTTACTTATCCAATCTTGTGATGCAGAGTCTTCTACCAGCTCATTTCTTCAGGGGTCTGGTCATCACACTACACTAGAATCACCTATCAGGTTTTATTCATATCGTTCATTCTTGCTTCAAGGACCACTGTTTTTAATTACCATCTACATTGCTGCTTTTCTGTTACCTCATCACTTGAAAATTGCACTTGACAACATATATCATATGGTAGAAATATATACGTTGATTGTAATGACCATTTCGTTTTCACTTTTCTTTTACTTACGGTTGGGCTTGACCAGGTTAAGGGTAGGCTCACCTATTTAGCAGTACTAGAGCACGCTCCCCCTATTTAGAATTGATGTGTAATTTGAGGTTAAGTTTGGTGCGCTTCTTTGGCTATTTAACATACTCAGGTGATAAAACCTTGTGGCATCAAGATCTACAGCCTAAGTTGAATCCTGCCTTAATCTGACCTGGGGCTAAAATTATCCAAAGAAAAGGAGAAATTTGTGTTCAAGGTGTAGCTTAACCTTAGCCAAAACTTATGTTCTAAATAGGATGTCCCAAGTTCAAATGCTCCTTCATAAAAACTTTTAAGTTCTGGGAAAACAAGGGAAGAAAAGAGTTTACAGTTGAATGAAATAAATAACTCCACATCTTAGTTCTATCCTGCTTCATGGAAGAAAAACACTGGTTTTTCTGCTGGTTGTATGCTTTCCTCTTGCTTCATTTCCCCTCTTTTTTGTTGAGTATGCTAAGGGAGAGCGCATGTGAGAGAGTGATTGGGTTTTTTATTGCAATTGGAAGGCAATCTGTGAAGGTTATTGCTCTGGAATACCTGATTGTTCTGCTTAAATTTACTGAATGGTAGGATTGTGTCATGGCTCTTAGGTGCTTTCACGCTAGTCGAGAACTGTGGGCTAGAAGAAAAAATGATGACCAAGGAGTTGGTTTGAAGACACAAAAGAAAGGGAAGTTTGCTAAAAGGATAAAAAAACCACCAGTTGATGCTCCATATGTGCCTCCTAAACTTAAAAGAATTACCAAGTCCTTGCAAGATAAAACAATTGACATATTTGAAGGCATGACCACTGTTGAGCTTGCCAAGCGCACTGGTCAGTCAGTTATATCTCTGCAGGAACTTCTTGTTAATCTTGGGGAAAAGGTTGTCTCAGAATTTGACCCACTCAAGATTGATGTTGCGGAGCTGGTTGTAATGGTATTTCCCTTCCTCAAGTCCCAATAATTGTACGGAAGCACTTCATGTTTTAATTAACATCAAGAGTTGTATGTAGTTTTTCATCTATCAAGAAGTTGTAAAAATAGAAGTCTCATTTCAACTGACAGAAACTTTCACTTTTCATTTTCACCCAAAAGCAAATATATGTGTGCATGCCTGCATGTGTGCATGGCAGTGTGGTGCCAATTACCATAGGATTTCAACTAGCTTGTATGCTGTTTTTATTCGTTAGCTTTAGTTTCTGGCATCACCTAGCTTTATAGTATTGACAACATGTATTTGAAATCTGCCTTGCTCGTGATACATACTAAATTATGTTTAGATTTTTCATTCCCCCCCCCCCCCCCCCCCTTTCTTACTTTGTTTCTTTTTTAGCATTTTAACTGCTCTTTTGGCTCCCACTTTCCTTCCCCCCCTCCATTTCTAAGTTAACTGTGTTTGGTTGATTTTTGAGGTGGGAGCTCTTTGGAAAATTGAGCTTCACTCACTGACTGTTTGTCATTTCAATTTTGCAGGAAGCTGGGGCCAATGTCAGGAGGCTACACTCCAATGAAGGTTCAGAAATTCTTCCACGACCAGTGGTTGTAACAGTCATGGGTCATGTTGACCATGGTAAAACTTCTCTTTTGGATGCCCTACGTCAAACATCAGTGGCAGCAAAGGAAGCTGGAGGCATAACTCAGCATCTGGGTGCTTTTGTTGTGAGCATGCCTTCAGGGGCAGCAATCACATTCCTTGACACTCCTGGTCATGCTGCTTTTAGTGCGATGCGAGCAAGAGGTGCAGCTGTCACCGATCTAGTTGTGCTTGTTGTTGCAGCTGATGATGGGGTGATGCCTCAAACTCTCGAAGCCATATCTCACGCAAAATCAGCTAATGTACCAGTTATAGTTGCAATTAATAAATGTGATAAACCGAGTGCAAACCCTGAGAGAGTCAAACTCCAGCTTGCATCTGAAGGCTTTTTGCTCGAGGAAATGGGTGGAGATATTCAGGTAGTTGAAGTTTCAGCTATTACAAAAACTGGATTGGATAACCTGGAGGAGGCTATACTTCTTCAGGCGGAGATGATGGAATTAAAAGCACGTGTTGATGGTCATGCTCAAGCTTATGTAGTAGAGGCAAAACTTGACAAAGGACGGGGTCCTTTGGCTACTGCTATAGTGAAGGCAGGGACTTTAGTTTGTGGGCAGCACGTGGTTGTTGGCTCAGAGTGGGGCAGAATAAGGGTTATTAGGGATATGTCAGGGAAGCTTACTGAGCGGGCTAGACCAGCAATGCCAGTTGTTATTGAAGGGCTGAAGGGGCTTCCTATGGCTGGTGATGATGTCACTGTTGTGGAAACCGAGGAGCGAGCTAGAATGCTAAGTGCAGGGAGGAGAAGGAAATATGAAAAAGACAGGCTTAGGCAGATCATGGAGCAAAGGACAAAAACTAATGAACCATCAGAAGATGACTCTGTTGTGCCTGAGAGGACTGAAATGCCGTTAATAGTAAAAGCAGATGTGCAAGGAACTGTCCAAGCTGTCACAGATGCCTTGAGGACTTTAAACAGCCCTCAGGTAGACCAAAATAGTTTAGCCATATGCCTGACATAATGTGTAATATTGTTTTTATGATTCTCTTTCTGATTTGCATCTTCTTGCATTGTTTTAGTGATAATTGTTGCAACGTTAAAGTAGTAGTCTCCTTAACATGATTGACTGGTTCCTTCTGAAATGTATCCTGAAAATGCTATGCTCATTGCTTATGGCCTTTTCACACGCTGGCAACTAATATGATCATTATTTGCACTGCCAGGTTTTTGTGAATGTGGTCCATGTTGGTGTTGGGCCTATTTCTCAGTCTGACGTGGACCTGGCACAAGCCTGTGGTGCATATATAGTCGGGTTCAATGTGAAGAGTCCACCTAGTTCTATTAGTCAGGCTGCAACCAAAGCTGGTACAAAGGTACTTCTGTTGCTAACCTTAATCATTATGTTATTTTCAACCAACCTGAGAATATGAGAGTAATTTTCAATCCTTGGGTATGGGTGGTTGATAATTTGCTGAACAATATGATGGCATAAACCGCAAGATAGGATAGCTTACTTATTTAATTTCCACTGTTTCTTTGGTTGGCTGTAGATTATGCAGCACCAAGTGATCTATCACCTATTGGATGAAGTTGGCAATTTGGTAGTAGACAAAGCCCCTGGGACACTCGAGACCCAGGTAGCTGGGGCGGCAGAAGTGCTGAACATCTTTGAGCTAAAAGGAAGGAGCAAGTCTGCAGGAGGTGATATTAAGATTGCTGGCTGCAGAGTGATGGATGGCCATTTCAGCAAAACTTCGTCCATGAGGCTTCTAAGGAGTGGGGAAGAAGTGTTTGAAGGACCTTGCACATCACTAAAGATTAATAAGCATGATGTGGAATTAGTGGAGAAAGGAAATGAATGTGGACTTGTGATCCTTGGCTGTAATGATTTTCAGATTGGAGACGTCATCCAGTGCCTGGAGCAAGTAGTTAGGAAGCCTAAGTTGATCATATCAGACAATGGTATTGCTCGAATTGAGTGCTATTAATGCCTTTCATAGCGATAATTCTTCAAGACAGGTTCAATTCTCCGGTCCAGGTACACCCCAGTAAACTCTTCAACTGATTGCTCAAAGATGGCCCTAATCATTGCATGGCACAGGTTTAACAAACTCTGCAAATTTTGAGATCAAAGTGGGGAGATGATGCAGGTTTTGCTGTTCAATCGAGGCATTTACTAATATTATTGAACAAAAAAAGAAGGATTTCTTTATTGATTTATTCTTCGAAGAACACAGAATAACATGGCTTATTTTTGAAAGAACACATGACTAACGTCTCTGCATAATGCTCTTTCCCTAGTAGCTTTATTCAATCCAATAGTAGCTTTATTCAATCCAAAAGCTTTGAATAACTCTTGTTGATGATGGAAATGATTGTGCTATCGTGCCATGCCTCCTATTGATGTTAACTCTTGCAGATGTTTTCAGTTTGTGTTGAGTCATGACTTCAGCTGTCGAGGTAGTTGTTAAGCATGAAAAGGTTCGTAAATGATAAAAGAAACAGCTCTTTAACTGAGGCTAACTCTCAACGGGTCTTAATGTAGTGTGGAAAATTCAGTAATAGCATGGCATTTGTGAGTCTCCTTGTTGAAAGACTCGTCGTTTTCACTTGGCCATTACCAAAGGTCATTTAAAAAATCAGATGTAGAGCTGAATTTGAAGGCAAATAATATGAGCTGATGGCAGAAGGCATGGTAGAATCGTAGACGAGACCAATCTGTCGAGTGATACGGCATGTCAACTAGAACCTCCAACCAGCCATAGCATTAACAAAAGAGCAATATAAAAAAAAAGTGACATGTATTCATGGATTTAGTAGATTGGTTTTGATCTATAACTGTATTCAATTTAACTTTTTATATTTTATAAAATATAAAGCTAACCTGTTTAATTATTTTTGAACTTGAGTAGGTTGAATACATAAGCTAGGTTAAAAATTTTGTGGGGGTGGGTCGTGTGTATGAATTCTTTTAATTTCGGTAATTTAAAAAAAAAAATGTCGGGTATTAAAGATCTTTAAAATGCGTATCAATGTGGTCCTCTTGCTAGTTTGACGTGTGTGGATGGTGGTGTCACGCGTGACCTATGATGGCTTTTTTTCTTCTTTTCCCTCTTATCTTTTCTTTGCCCAAATATAAAAATGTCATTTGATTTATTTTATGTATCTAATTTGAGCCTTTTTTTTATTTGATATTCGTTTTTTTTTTTAATCTCTATCCTTTTCTTGTTTTTCAACACTTCATTGTCACACTCACACAACCGAAAACAACTTCTCATAGGCATCCCATCTATTATGGTTCTGAGTGTTTGTCTAAAAAAAATATCTTCACGTGGACTTCAATGCAAGTTGTTATACCCTTCTTCGTAAGAACATGACATTAAATCCACCCTTTCCAAGCAGGGTCTTAGAATATTTTTTGCTGTTTAGGGATTGACCATCTATTATTATGGCAACTAAGATTCCTAACTAGTTTTGATTTAGGTATTTGAGCCTTTTGCTTGATATTGAGATTTACATTTTTTCTATACATGTTCTTATGAATTTTTATTTTCCTTCAACATTGATTGTGTTTTTAATATTTTTTTTTTAAATTTTATCACTCAATATTTGATTGATTGATAATTATTAATTAATATTTATTTTCTTGTCATTTTTTTTTCCTAAAGAGATATCCTAATCTTATACCCATGGTTATAAGGTTAGTGGGTTAACTTAATTTGGATAAGGAGTTGTTTTATTACTCTTTTTTTTTGTTCTTCAATTTCGTTCTGTAATATTGATGAGTTGTTTGATAATTGAATTTTTTATATATTAGATTTTCATTTTATCTTGATATCATGATTATTTTATAAATTTTATATGCTGATCCGGGTGAGATGAAGCTATATTTTTTTTATCGCTAGTTTATTTATTTTCATTGTTTTTTTTATTTGCATCATGTAAATTAGTCGAGTTTATGAAAACTAATCCCGTCATTAAACAAGGGTATTGGATTTTTACTATTTCTCTAAAATGGTTTCGTCATATATATATATATGCATGCATGCATGCAGCTGGTTAGCACAAATCGTTTTCAAAATAAATATATATGCATGCATGCATGCAGCTGGTTAGCACAAATCGTTTTCAAAATAAATATATATGCATGCATGCATGCAGCTGGTTAGCACAAATCGTTTTCAAAATAAATATATATAGCTGATAATATATTTATTTTGAAAAAGATTTGGGCTAAGCAGCTGCATGGATGTCGTGGCAGTCGCTATTATTGCAGCAAGCGTGGTCAGGCAGCATTTATCAAGGGGCCATAGAAACATAAATGATGGGCGGGGCGAATTAATTCCACAATGCATGTGAATTTCCAGTCTGGCAAAGCTAAACACCACGTCCTGTAAAGGCCTCCGAGATGAGGGAGTGGAGATGTCTGTGCTCTGACTTTTCTTCTAAATATTATGGACATCATTTTCAAGCTCAAGCATGGAATACTCCGAGTTAGTAAGGAAAAAAACAGGGAAGACTCACGGAAGAGACAATATTACTGGGTTTTTAGGGTTTATTTATTTTGGGAGTTCTTAGAGTAAATTGACTTCATCTGTTTTATTATTAATTATCCATATAAATTCATTTTTTTATATATTTATCAATTTCTTTAACTCAAAAATGAATCTGACAAATTATATAACAAAACACTATTTATTTCGTCGCAAAACACCCAAGTCACAAAAACAAATCAATTTTATTAAATTATAAATACTTTAAAAAAAAACGTTTTTTAAATGTGAAACAAAAAGATGGACCTATGCTTTTGTTTAGTTATGGCAGAAAAATATTCTTTGTTTATGTTGCGAGTATTATTGGAATTATTTTTAAAAATATTTTTTATTCGAAAATATATTAAAATGGTATTTTTTTTTATTTTTTTTTAAATATTTTTCATATTATCACATGAAAATAATTTAAAAACAACATAAAAAATTAATTTAAAATAAAAATAAAAATATTTCTAATTTTTTTCAAAGCAAATGTTGATTTGAGGTTTGATGCCGACGTCTAAAAAGAGAGGCCAGTGTCCACAAGAAGGGATCTATTTATTCAAAATTATCCACCAGTATTGACAAAAATTATTCTATTACATTACCTTTTTTCAGTCCAAATTATTTTGGAAAGGTTTGTGGTGCAGTCCCTCTCTACCTGTCATTTATGTAGATTCTTATTAAAAAAGGTGCTGCCAAGGAAAATAAATTAATGATCTCTTATTTCTCGTAGACAAAATAAAAGTAGTCATCAAACTTTTATCATTTTCCTATCTTTTGAAGATTTTATTAATTTCGTTGACCCGTGAGGTCATCGCTGACATCAACAACCGATTGACATCTTCCATGTCTATTATATACAGAATAAAAATACTTGCACTTGCATTCAAGTTTTTCAATACGCACATATTTTAGGATAATTATTAATTTATTTTCCAGTCCCCTCGATTATTAGTCAGCATATAATTGGATCGTGGTTAAGAAAACATTTTAATTTTCTTATTTAAAAATATATCAAAATAATATATTATTTTTATTTTTAATAATAATACCTCAGAGCAATATAAAAATAGATTAAAAAACAAAATAAAAACATTTAATTTTATTAAAATAAAATAGAGGTGAATTGAAAGGAGAAATCACTGTCATAGGGTCCACAATCATTCTCAACTCAAGTGGTAAGACTTAAGAGAGAGATAGAAAACAAATAAAAAATGCTGAGTATTTTTATTTTGTTGCTGATATAAAAAATAATTTAAAAATAAAAAATATTATTTTAATATATTATTAAATAAAAAATATTTTAAAAATAACCTCAGATATATTTAAAAAAGAAAAAATGACATGAAAGGAACATACTCAACAATTGACATGAAAGGCTGAAGTTTTTCATTATGATGAAAAATAAACAGAGCTCTGTGTCCTAAATCTGCCTAAATTCCACACCTGCTGGTTTATAGGGTGGGGTCAAACGCTTAATATATGTTTCATGCAAGTTGTATTGAACTAATGATAGTAACTTTCGCTGTTGGGTTGGGCTAATATATTTACTTACTTTAAATTTATTGGAATAGTTCTATTTCAACCACAGTAAATGATCCTGCCAATCATTCTTCTATTCTGTTTCTTTTGACCGGGAGAAGTTCAGGAAAGGAGACAGTACTGATTATGTAAACACCCAAGAGAATATATATATATATATATATATTAAAGGTTGATTTAGATTTTCGCTGCCGATTTCGTGACGCGACAGAAAATCATAAAGAAATACGACCAAAGTCAATATTCCGTAAGTAATCTGCAACAAGATGAACTTGCAAAAAAACCCAAGGAATGAATTAAAGGACGAGTAAAATAAGTTGAGAGGGGTGAAATTGAAATAAATAAAAAGATTATGATTTAAATTATAAGAAGAGAAGAGGTGGTGTAAGAAGAGATATTTAAAAGGGAGATGGGGGGAGATAAGTTAGAGAGAGGTGGGAGAGAAAAAGATAAGAAGGGGTGGTACTCCGAGAACAATATCTCCTCCGGCCACCGTTGGATCAGGCTGGAATTTGAGTATGCTATGCATCTAACCATTGTCTAAAATCTGACCGGAGGGATTGTTATTATCTAAAGCCGTTCGAGAAAACCAGTCATCTGAAGATTTCTGGAAAACCCCTCAAATTCGTCAGAGTCACCAGCTAGTTCCTCCTCCGTCCACTGTTAGTTTTATCTGAAATTTTGGTATGTTGTGCGCCTTACTTGTTACTAAATGTCCACCGGAGGGATCAGCCTGGTATTGCTCTGGTAGAGACGTGTAATCTTTTGAACAATATTGCTAAATATGTTTCTTCGGCCAGTCAGAGTTGCCAGCTAGTTTCCCTTATTCCACCGTTGGATCAACCTGAAATTTGGGTATGTTGTGAGTATGAGTGTTATTCATGTGCTGAACGGTGGAGATGAGAATGGTACACTTCAGAAAGGAGATATTGATGATTAACAGTAGCTCTCTAGTTTAAGGTCAGTCTCTGGTTTAACTCTGATCATGGTAGATCCAACCGTTGAAATACCCTGAAATTTGAATATGTTTTATATAATGGGTTTTTCTACATATTAACCGTTGGTATTTGATAATTGTCGAGTTAATTGTGATTTATTGCTGTTACAACTACTGCTGAGTGCTGTCTTGACAGCAGATTTGTTATGTGTTGAAATTTATGTTTTCAATGTGTGATTTTGTTGGGATTTTGTTGATGGATTATATGCTTAAATTTATGGTTACAAAGTGTGGTTTGTTGGGATTTTATTGAGTGATTGTGTGCTGAAATTTATGGATTCAATGTGTGTTTTCGGTTGGAATTTTGTTGAGGGATTATGTGTTGAAATTTATGATTTCAATGTGTGATTTTTGTTGGGATTTTTGTTGATGGATTAGGTGTTGAAATTTATGGTTTCAATGTGTGATTTTGTTGAAATAAGGATGGTGACGAATGTGAAATTTGAAAATAGATATATACTGATTTTTGTGGACATTGATATCGCAGGCGGTGCAGTCGGGATTGAACCATCGTTCAGACAAGAACAACACAAAAGTAGATCAGGTAGGTGAATTACACCTCTCTTTTTATATGACACATAAGAAGTATTTTAAGTTGAATATTATTCGAATGCGATAGAGTTTATATTAGTTTGTTGAATGCTTAAATGTGAATAATCGATTGATTAGCTTCGGCTAATGGCATCCGAAAGGATGACCGGAACAAATGATTGATTAACTTCGGCTAATGGCATCCGAATGGATGGCCGGGACAAACGATTGATTAGCTTCGGCTAATGGCATCCGAATGGATGGCCGGGATAAACGATTGATTGGCTTCGGCTAATGACATCCGAAGGGATGGCCGGGACGAACAATTGATTAGCTTCGGCTAATAGTATCCGGAAAGGATAACCGGAGTGAATGAACGGTCAACCTTAGCCAATGATGTCTTATGAGGATAGTCGGGTTTGAGATTATGGTTAATTACAATAGTTGGTGTATATATTTTATCATTTTATCATTTTCCTATCTTTTGAAGATTTTATTAATTTTGTTGACCCGTGAGGTCATCGCTGACATCAACAACCGATTGACATCTTCCATGTCTATTATATACAGAATAAAAGTACTTGCACTTGCATTCAAGTTTTTCAATACGCACATATTTTAGGATAATTATTAATTTATTTTCCAGTCCCCTCGATTATTAGTCAGCATATAATTGGATCGTGGTTAAAAAAACATTTTAATTTTCTTATTAAAAAATATATCAAAATAATATATTATTTTTATTTTTAATAATAATACCTCAGAGCAATATAAAAATAGATTAAAAAACAAAATAAAAACATTTAATTTTATTAAAATAAAATAGAGGTGAATTGAAAGAAGAAATCACTGTCATAGGGTCCACAATCATTCTCAACTCAAGTGGTAAGACTTAAGAGAGAGATAGAAAACAAATAAAAAATGCTGAGTATTTTTATTTTGTTGCTGATATAAAAAATAATTTAAAAATAAAAAATATTATTTTAATATATTATTAAATAAAAAATATTTTAAAAATAACCTCAGATATATTTAAAAAAGAAAAAATGACATGAAAGGAACATACTCAACAATTGACATGAAAGGCTGAAGTTTTTCATTATGATGAAAAATAAACAGAGCTCTGTGTCCTAAATCTGCCTAAATTCCACACCTGCTGGTTTATAGGGTGGGGTCAAACGCTTAATATATGTTTCATGCAAGTTGTATTGAACTAATGATAGTAACTTTCGTTGTTGGGTTGGGCTAATATATTTACTTACTTTAAATTTATTGGAATAGTTCTATTTCAACCACAGTAAATGATCCTGCCAATCATTCTTCTATTCTGTTTCTTTTGACCGGGAGAAGTTCAGGAAAGGAGACAGTACTGATTATGTAAACACCCAAGAGAATATATATATATATATATATTAAAGGTTGATTTAGATTTTCGCTGCCGATTTCGTGACGCGACAGAAAATCATAAAGAAATACGACCAAAGTCAATATTCCGTAAGTAATCTGCAACAAGATGAACTTGCAAAAAAACCCAAGGAATGAATTAAAGGACGAGTAAAATAAGTTGAGAGGGGTGAAATTGAAATAAATAAAAAGATTATGATTTAAATTATAAGAAGAGAAGAGGTGGTGTAAGAAGAGATATTTAAAAGGGAGATGGGGGGAGATAAGTTAGAGAGAGGTGGGAGAGAAAAAGATAAGAAGGGGTGGTACTCCGAGAACAATATCTCCTCCGGACACCGTTGGATCGGGCTGGAATTTGATTATGTTATGCATCTAACCATTGTCTAAAATCTGACCGGAGGGATTGTTATTATCTAAAGCCGTTCGAGAAAACCAGTCATCTGAAGATTTCTGGAAAACCCCTCAAATTCGTCAGAGTCACCAGCTAGTTCCTCCTCCGTCCACTGTTAGTTTTATCTGAAATTTTGGTATGTTGTGCGCCTTACTTGTTACTAAATGTCCACCAGAGGGATCAGCCTGGTATTGCTCTGGTAGAGACGTGTAATCTTTTGAACAATATTGCTAAATATGTTTCTTCAGCCAGTCAGAGTTGCCAGCTAGTTTCCCTTATTCCACCGTTGGATCAACCTGAAATTTGGGTATGTTGTGAGTATGAGTGTTATTCATGTGATGAACGGTGGAGATGAGAATGGTACACTTCAGAAAGGAGATATTGATGATTAACAGTAGCTCTCTAGTTTAAGGTCAGTCTCTGGTTTAACTCTGATCATGGTAGATCCAACCGTTGAAATACCCTGAACTTTGAATATGTTTTATATAATGGGTTTTTCTACATATTCACCGTTGGTATTTGATAATTGTCGAGTTAATTGTGATTTATTGCTGTTACAACTACTGCTGAGTGATGTCTTAACAGCAGATTTGTTATGTGTTGAAATTTATGTTTTCAATGTGTGATTTTGTTGGGATTTTGTTGATGGATTATATGCTGAAATTTATGGTTACAAAGTGTGGTTTGTTGGGATTTTATTGAGTGATTGTGTGCTGAAATTTATGGATTCAATGTGTGTTTTCGGTTGGAATTTTGTTGAGGGATTATGTGTTGAAATTTATGATTTCAATGTGTGATTTTGTTGGGATTTTTGTTGATGGATTAGGTGTTGAAATTTATGGTTTCAATGTGTGATTTTGTTGAAATAAGGATGGTGACGAATGTGAAATTTCAAAATAGATATATACTGATTTTTGTGGACATTGATATCGCAGGCGGTGCAGTCGGGATTGAACCATCGTTCAGACAAGAACAACACAAAAGTAGATCAGGTAGGTGAATTACACCTCTCTTTTTATATGACACATAAGAAGTATTTTAAGTTGAATATTATTCGAATGCGATAGAGTTTATATTAGTTTGTTGAATGCTTAAATATGAATAATCGATTGATTAGCTTCGGCTAATGGCATCCGAAAGGATGACCGGAACAAATGATTGATTAACTTCGTCTAATGGCATCCAAATGGATGGCCGGGACAAACGATTGATTAGCTTCGGCTAATGGCATCCGAATGGATGGCCGGGACAAACGATTGATTGGCTTCGGCTAATGGCATCCGAATGGATGGCCGGGATAAACGATTGATTGGCTTCGGCTAATGGCATCCGAAAGGATGGCCGGGATAAACGATTGATTAGCTTCGGCTAATGGCATCCGAAGGGATGGCCGGGATGAACGATTGATTAGCTTCGGCTAATAGTATCCGGAAAGGATAACCGGAGTGAATGAACGGTCAACCTTAGCCAATGATGTCTTATGAGGATAGTCGAGTTTGAGATTATGGTTAATTACAATAGTTGGTGTATATATTTTATCATTTTATCATTTTCCTATCTTTTGAAGATTTTATTAATTTTGTTGACCCGTGAGGTCATCGCTGACATCAACAACCGATTGACATCTTCCATGTCTATTATATACAGAATAAAAGTACTTGCACTTGCATTCAAGTTTTTCAATACGCACATATTTTAGGATAATTATTAATTTATTTTCCAGTCCCCTCGATTATTAGTCAGCATATAATTGGATCGTGGTTAAAAAAACATTTTAATTTTCTTATTAAAAAATATATCAAAATAATATATTATTTTTATTTTTAATAATAATACCTCAGAGCAATATAAAAATAGATTAAAAAACAAAATAAAAACATTTAATTTTATTAAAATAAAATAGAGGTGAATTGAAAGAAGAAATCACTGTCATAGGGTCCACAATCATTCTCAAGTGGTAAGAGAGAGAGACAAAACAAATAAAAAATGCTGAGTATTTTTATTTTGTTGCTGATATAAAAAATAATTTAAAAATAAAAAATATTATTTTAATATATTATTAAATAAAAAATATTTTAAAAATAACCTCAGATATATTTAAAAAAGAAAAAAATGACATGAAAGCAACATACTCAACAATTGACATGAAAGGCTGAAGTTTTTCATTATGATGAAAAATAAACAGAGCTCTGTGTCCTCTTCCTGTCTAAACTCCACACCTGTTGGTTTATAGGGTGGGGTCAAACGCTTAATATATGTTTCATGCAAGCTGTATTGAACTACTGATAGTAACTTTCGCTGTTGGGTTGGGCTAATATATTTACTGTACTTTAAATTTATTGGAATAGTTCTATTTCAACCACAGTAAATGATCCTGCCAATCATTCTTCTATTCTGTTTCTTTTGACCGGGAGAAGTTCAGGAAAGGAGACAGTACTGATTATAAGTGACGAGCCTAGTTAAAAAACTGGACAAACACTTTATTTTTGTGTTCCATGAAGAATTTGGTGTCATTGGCATGCTGGGTTAATCAATAGGAGAGCAAGAACCAAGGTTTTTTGAGGTAAAGGGGCACCCTGCATTTCTTGAAACTAAAATATGTTTGAACTGGTTTCTTTGATGCAAAAATATTGTGAAGCAGAGCACTTACTTTTTGTGCTTGAACTCATGTTCTATAAAAACAAGTCTGTCAAATTCCAGATAGCAAGAACATATCGATTTCGACTTATAAGGTAGCAATGCTAGAAGTACCAAAACTTGAATCAGTGACCTTTTTTCCTTGAAACTTGCAGGTTTTAACAAATTAATGAGAAGCGATATGAAGGAAGGTCTCTGGACAGTCTTCTGTGATGATTCTGAAAGTTCTGCTAAGAAAAGCGTTTCAAGCTTAATCAGCCCATATTCATGCAGCCATCACATTTTGATCATTTCTGTTGACGTTCTGCTTTTGTTGATTGCCGTGTCTATCTTCATTTGTAAATCTGTCTCAAGGAAGATTGCTGCTCGATCGCAGTCTCAACGTTCCTCTCCGGTCATGTATGTTTCAACCATTTTTAATGGTATTTTGAGTTTGGTTTACTTAGGCTGGGGAATATGGATGATTTCTGATAAACTTGGTAGAGATCAAACCATTTTACCACTTCATGGGTGGTTGACAATACTATTCCAGGGATTCACATGGTTGGTAATAAATTTATTGGTAAGCCTGAAAAAGGTAACGCTTCCCCAAATCGCAGCAGTGAAGTTCTGTCTGGTCATCGCAATTTTGTTTTCTGGATTTCTCTGTATTTCATCAATCTGGGGAGCGGTTTCAGATAAAACTTTGTCGGTTCCGATGCTTTTGGATATCTTATCCTTTCCCGGGGCAATTCTTTTCCTCTTCTGTGGTTTCAAGCGACAAAGTTACACAGGCACTGATTTAGACATCAGCGATGGTACATCCTATGAACCTTTGCCAGGTGAGGAAGACAATGCCAACGGTGAGATCAGTTCAAACGACAATATCACTCCTTTTGCCAATGCCGGGTTTTTCAGTCAAATGTCCTTTTGGTGGTTGAATCCATTATTGAAGAAAGGTAAGGAGAAAATCCTCGAGGATGGAGATATTCCACAGTTAAGAGAGGCAGATCAAGCAAAGAATTGCTACTTAATGTACACTGAGCAGCTGGGAGCACGAAAACAAAAGGGATCGTCTAATTCCCTTTCTATGCTCTCAGTAATCATTTCCCTGCACTGGAAAAAAATTTTAATTTCTGGGATTTTTGCACTGATCAAGGTACTATCCTTGGCTACTGGCCCGTTGTTCTTAAAAGCCTTCATTGATGTTGCCGAAGGCAAAGCAGCATTCGAATATGAGGGTTATGTGCTAACAGCAGGGCTGTTTTTAGCAAAAGTCTTAGAGTCTCTGTCTGAGAGGCATTGGCACTTTCAAACAAGACTGATTGGGATCCAAGTGAGATCCATGTTATCTGCAGCTATCTATCAAAAGCAACTACGGCTTTCAAACGCTGCTAAAGTAGATCATTCTTCCGGTGAAATAGTGAGCTATGTCGCTGTAGATGCCTATCGAATTGGCGAGTTCCCGTTCTGGTTTCATCAAATATGGGCAACAAGCATTCAATTGTGTCTTGCCTTGGCTATTGTTTACTATTCCATTGGGCTGGCAACTATGGCAGCTCTAGCGACTGTCATATTGCTTGTGCTTTCAAGTTACCCGTTGATCAAGTTACAGCACAAGTATCTGACAAAGCTCATGGTGGCACAAGATAGGAGACTGAAGGCCATTACAGAGGCACTTGCAAATATGAAAATCTTGAAGCTGTATGCCTGGGAAACACATTTCAAGAATGTTGTAGATGGATTAAGGAAAGAAGAATTCCAGTGGATATCAGGAGTTCTATGGCAAAAAGGGTATCATATGGTTTTATTTTGGTCTTCTCCTGTTGTGGTGCCAGCCATAACTTTCTGGGCATGCTACCTTCTTGGAATTCCAGTTTCTGCCAGTAGTGTATTCACATTTCTGGCATGTTTGCGCATTGTTCAGGAACCAATTAGGTTGATTCCTGATGTTGCAGGAGTCTTCATTGAAGCAAAGGTCTCACTAGATAGAATTGTGAAGTTTCTTGAAGCTCCAGAATTGCGGAACAGTGTTACAAGGCAAAAGCTTAATGGCGAAGAGCTTGACCAGTCTATTTTAATCAGAGCCACTGAAATTTCATGGGGCACTGATTCCTCATCGAAGGCAACATTAAGAAACATAAATGTGGTGGTTAAACCAGGTGAAAAGGTTGCAATTTGTGGCGAGGTTGGTTCAGGAAAATCAACTCTTTTGTCAGCAGTTCTTGGAGAAGTTCCAAAAATTACAGGAATAGTAAGTAATAATGATAAATCTAGTATACTACACTTCTACAGATCATTTTCAAGTTTTACTAAAAGCTCCCTGTCTATATTTTCCAGGTCCATGTTTTTGGAAAGATAGCATATGTTTCTCAGACTGCATGGATTCAAACAGGGACAATACAGGAAAACATTCTGTTTGGGGCTGCAATGGAACCAGTAAGATATCAAGAGGTGCTTGAGAGGTGTTCTCTAGTAAAGGACATTGAGATTTTTCCATTTGGAGACCTCACCGAGATCGGAGAGAGAGGTGTCAATCTGAGTGGTGGACAGAAACAACGGGTTCAACTTGCACGTGCATTGTATCAGGATGCGGATGTATATCTCTTGGACGATCCCTTCAGTGCTGTTGATGCACAGACGGCAACAAGCCTATTCAATGTATGTTATTTTCCTCTTCATCAATCTGAGTTGCTAAGTTCCGAATGTTCTAGTCAAAGCTAGCGTGGCTCGTTGCAGGATTATGTGATTGGAGCTTTGTCTGGAAAGACAGTCTTGCTTGTGACCCACCAAATCGACTTCCTTCCAGCTTTCAATTCTATTTTGGTTAGATACATCTAATCCTGATGCCAATTTATCCACTATCCTATCTAACTATTTAAGTGTCATCCCCATTTGTCGATATGAGATGATGCAAGCTATCATTTTATTTGACTTCTTGACAGTTGATGTCTGGTGGAGAAATCATTAGATCTGATACGTACAGTCAGTTGATGGCTTCCAGTCAAGAATTCCAAGACCTTGTCAATGCACACAAGAACACAGCTGGTTCTGATACACAGGTTGAGTATGATTCGAGCAAAAGAGCTGAAACTTCCAAAACGGAAGAAATCCAGAAAGTTCGTTCTATAAAAAAGTTAGGATCACCTTCGGGGGATCAACTGATTAAGCGAGAAGAAAAAGAATCTGGAGACACTGGTTCTAAACCTTACATACAGTACTTGAGTCAGAGAAAGGGCTTCCTGTATTTTTCTTTGGGAAGTATAGTCCACATCATATTCATTGTTGGTCAAGTGATACAAAGCTATTGGTTAGCTGCTAACATCCAGAATTCTGATGTAAGCAGAGTAACCTTGTTCACAGTTTACTCAGTGATCGGTTGTAGCTTGGCGGTATTTTTACTCCTTCGATCAGTCTTCATAGTTCAATTAGGTTGTGGGGCTTCGGAAACTATTTTCTCCACACTTTTGACTTCTCTTTTTCGAGCACCGATGTCCTTTTATGATTCGACACCTCTGGGTAGAATCCTGAGTCGAGTAAGGTTTTCTTCACTAGAACTTTTTTTTTCCATGGACTGAAAAGCTTCTCCAATCTGAGATGGTGTTTATATTTGTAGGTATCATCTGATTTGAGCGTGACTGACCTTGAGATGGCTTTCAGATTGACCATTGCAGTAGGAACAACCATGAATACATACTTCAACTTTGCGGTGTTGGCTTTCCTTACCTGGCCAGTCCTATTTGCCATCATTCCCATGATTTATCTGAATATTTTGTTGCAGGTATTTAACAAGGTGTACACCTGGCTAGTTTCATTTGTGTTCAGAATTACCACTGTTTTTGTAGTTTTCTCGTAAGAGGGATTGAATGCAACCACATTATCCTGCTGCAAGTTTCTTTGCACCGAGTGTTTCTTGTAATGATTTCTTAGTGTCACACTTTTTGACGAGACAATTTTAAATCCTCTTTTTCTTTCATTCAACAAACAGAGGTATTATTTTGCTTCTGCAAAAGAGTTGACGCGAATCAATGGCACAAGTAAGTCCTCGGTTGCAAGCCATCTAGCTGAATCAATTGCAGGAGCCACTACAATCAGAGCTTTCGGGGAGGAGGCTCGATTTTTTTCCAAGTATCTAGACCTCATCGACCGAAATGCAAGTCCATACTTTCACAGTTTTACTTCAGATGAGTGGCTGATCCAACGGCTGGAATTACTATGTGCAATTGTTCTTTCATCGTCAACTCTTGCCATAATTTTGCTTCATTTTTCAGCTTCTGCATCTGGTTAGTGGTCATCAAATAAAATTACCAGCTAGCCACCAGGAAAATCTGAACAGTACATTCTGCTGTGCATTCAGAAACACAGATTTCTATAGCATTGCTGTCTACTAACATAGATTCCTGTTAATGTCATGGCAGGGTTTATTGGAATGGAACTTTCATACGGCCTTTCATTAAACGTATTCCTCGTCTTCTCTGCCCAATACCAATGCTCGCTATCAAATTCAATCATTTCAGTAGAGAGACTGGAACAATACATGCATATTCCCAGTGAAGCTCCAGAGGTAATAGAGACCAACCGACCTCACCCCAGCTGGCCTGCTGTTGGTAAAGTGGAAATATGCAATTTGAAGGTAAAGATCGAAAGCATATTCAATGTCCAATTCAAGAACTGGCATCTATGATTACTTACACCAATTGACATCGAGCAGGTTAGATATCGGCCAAATGCTCCGCTAGTTCTTAAGGGGATAACTTGCACAATTGAAGGAAGGCACAAAATTGGGATAGTTGGCCGGACCGGAAGTGGAAAGACAACTTTCATAAGCGCCCTGTTCCGTTTAGTGGAGCCTACTGAGGGAAAAATAGTTATAGATGGCCTGGACATCTCCACAATCGGGCTCCATGATGTAAGATCTCATTTTGCAGTCATCCCACAAGATCCAACACTTTTTGTCGGATCTGTCAGATACAATCTGGACCCCTTATCGAAGCATACAGATCAAGAAATATGGGAGGTAAAACGTTTCTCCTGACTTGTAGAATCTCTTTAACAGTCTCTTCCATGTGGCTGACTGCTTTGTGGTGAGCCATTGGTAAACAACGAAAGGCATATCAAATGTCTGCACACATAAACATAATGTGTTTTTTTTTTTTAAATCCATCACATAAATAATATCCCACAAATGTAGTTCGAATAACCCATTTATTCGCATGCATGTGTGGAAGGTTCTTGAAAAGTGTCATCTTCGAGAAGCCATTCAAGAGAAAGAAGAGGGCCTGAATTCCTCTGGTAAGAATTTTAGCACGAACGTTTATTCTCCCTTCATTTGAATTGTCTGGCATTAACTTTCTCGAATATTGCAGTTGCACAAGATGGATCGAACTGGAGCATGGGACAGCGCCAGCTATTTTGTTTAGGGCGCGCATTGTTGAAGAGAAGCAGGATCCTGGTGCTTGACGAAGCCACTGCATCAATTGACAACGCAACAGACTCCATTCTCCAGAAAACTATCAGATCAGAATTTGCAGACTGCACTGTAATAACCGTGGCCCACAGGATACCGACTGTGATGGACTGCACCATGGTTCTTGCGATCAGTGATGGTGAGTTGCGCATCCTGAACTATCAATGCCAAGAACAAGACTTTCCATTTTGACTTGACAGCGTTTTGCGTTGACAGGGATTTTGGTAGAGTATGACGAGCCATTGAAGCTGATGAACAAGGAAGGATCACTCTTTGGGCAGCTGGTTAGAGAATACTGGTCTCGCACCGCAAACAGCCGTGACTGGTAATATTAGCCTGTGGTTAAATTCTTACCCAGTTGAGATTTGTAAGGCTTTCTTTTAATTTCAGCAACAAATTATTGTTATGTCAAAGCGTATAACTGCAGCGGAAGATGAATACCCTCTGCCAAAGTTGATTAGATAATTAATTATTCAGGAAGCACTTTTGTCGTCTCACTTATAAATTCTATGTTTGCTAGAATTTCATGTTTAGTTCTTAAACTAGCACAAAAAGTTTCATTTCAATCCAAAACTTCTCTATTAACCCATTCTCTTTATTCGATTTGTTTTTTTTTTATTGATTTAAGAGTATTTTAATGTTAGAAACAATTTAATTTGGTGCTTTAAAATGTTTTTAGATAAAATAATATCTATCTATCTATCTATCTATAAAGAAGGGAGTTTTCTATTGAAGAAATATATTTTTAGTTTAAATCATTGACGGTCTCTTATGAATATCTGTTTTAATTTATTAGAAATATATATAATAAAAAAACATATTTTATCAAGATAAAAATATATATATGAAAATAATAGAAAATCTTGGTAATAAAATATATTATTATTCTAAAATTTAAATCATTAATGTTCTATTTTAATAGTCACATAACTAAATTGAGTTAGATTTCAAGACTTATCCCGTGATAGTAATTAAATTAAAAACTACTCTTTTATTTATTAATATCTCCATATCATTTAAAAATGGAAATATATCGTTCACTCTACTCCACGTCCCACTGATAAAAAAAGATTTGAAAAACAAAATATATTTCTAACCACCACAAACGACACCGTTAAAAGCTCACCAAACCATCCAGCAGCAACCCCTGAGACTCATCGAGAGTCACGAGTCACGAGTCACGACACCCTCTCGTTGGCACATTAGCCACCTAACCTTTCACCCTCTCGACGAGTCCGTCACCCCCCTCCCCCTCCCCCTCCCCCTCCCCTTAAAACCCTCTCCCTCTCCGTCTCACTCTGTCTCCCCACCCAACCCCATTTTGTTCTTTCTATACACCATGGATGCCTCTACTCTTTCACGCATAGGCCTAGCCGGTCTGGCCGTGATGGGTCAGAACTTAGCCCTAAACATTGCTGAAAAAGGTTTCCCAATATCAGTCTACAACAGAACCATTTCAAAAGTCGACGAAACCCTTCACCGGGCCCAATCCGAAGGTCCATTTCCCTTAACTGGTCAGTACTCCCCTCGTGATTTTGTTCTCTCAATCCAACGTCCCAGATCCATCATCATCTTGGTCAAAGCTGGAAACCCTGTTGACCTAACGATTTCTGCCTTGACCGAGTTCATGGAGCCTGGTGATACTATCATCGATGGCGGGAATGAGTGGTATCAGAATACTGAGAGGAGGATTCAAGAAGTGGGAGAAAAAGGGATTCTTTATTTGGGTATGGGGGTTTCGGGTGGAGAAGAAGGTGCTCGACATGGGCCTTCGTTGATGCCTGGTGGGTCTTTGGAGGCGTATAATAATATTGAGTCTGTTTTGAAGAGTGTTGCTGCTCAAGTTGATGATGGGCCTTGTGTTACGTATATTGGTGAAGGGGGTTCTGGCAATTTTGTTAAAATGGTTCATAATGGAATTGAGTATGGAGATATGCAGTTGATTTCGGAAGCCTATGATGTTTTGAAGAATGTTGGTGGGCTTTCTAATGGAGAATTAGCTGAGATTTTCGAGGAGTGGAATAGAGGGGAGTTGGAGAGTTTTTTGATTGAGATTACCAGTGATATTTTTAAGGTTAAGGATGATTTGGCTGACGGGGATCTGGTTGATAAGATATTGGATAAAACTGGAATGAAAGGGACTGGGAAATGGACTGTTCAGCAAGCTGCTGAGTTGTCTGTTGCTGCGCCTACAATTGCTGCTTCATTGGATTGTAGGTATTTGAGTGGGTTGAAGGAGGAGAGGGAGAGTGCGGCTGAGATTTTGGAAAAGGCTGGCTTGAAGGAGGAAGTGGGGAGTGTTAAGAGTGAGATTGATAAGAAGAGATTGATTGATGATGTGAGGCAAGCATTGTATGCGTCGAAGATTTGTAGTTATACTCAAGGGATGAATTTGTTGAGGGCTAAGAGTGTTGAGAAAGGGTGGGATTTGAATTTCGGTGAGTTGGCTAGGATTTGGAAAGGTGGATGCATTATTAGGGCTGTGTTTTTGGATAGGATTAAAAAGGCTTACCTGAGGAATCCTAACTTGGCTAGTTTAGTTGTGGACCCGGAATTTGCGAGGGAGATGGTGCAGAGGCAGGCGGCGTGGAGGAGAGTAGTGGGGCTGGCGATTTCAGCTGGAATTAGCACTCCAGGGATGTGTGCTAGTCTTGCATATTTTGATACTTATAGGCGTGCTAGGCTGCCAGCAAACCTTGTCCAGGCTCAGAGGGACTTGTTTGGGGCTCATACTTATGAGAGGACTGATCGTCCAGGGGCATTTCATACTGAGTGGACAAAGCTTGCTCGTAAGAGCAGTGCTGGTGCTTTCAATTGAGCATGTTCAAGGGTTGGCTGGCTGTTTGTTTGTTTCAATTGGCCTTTGGTAATGTTTCTCTTTGAACTATGGCTGTATGTTTCATTGAGAGGATTCTTTGCGGTTATTTGTTAGCCTCACAGATTTTACAGTTAATAAAAAATGCATGCCTCTTGAGTTCAGTGAATTGGTTTTTCATCTGCGGCAGGCAGGATAGAGTTCATTTCTGCTTTTTAGATTTCGCTTATTTGCTCCTGAATAATGTTTCCAAGGCAATTTGATTTGAGGTTTTGTAATTTGCTTACTTTACGCAAGTATGTGCATGTCATTCTAGAAATAAACCTGTTGGAATGCATCTTATGTGTTTATGAAACAATTTTGATATAAATGTATCCAAGGTTGCAAGGTTGGTTGCAATGTGAAAACGTGGTTGTTGGGCTGGAATGTTAACTTCATCATAAGTTCAAGTTTGCTGTTGATATTTTTTTTTTTAAGAATTCAATGAACATATGATGATTTGTTGATTTTTTTCTGGATATTGACTACTCTGTTCAGAAACAAGGGAAAACACTCTATACGAACCATTGAGCCCTCTATTCTTTAAGGTGATTGTGGCAGTATACCATGGGTTACTTCTTGATGTGTGTTTATGCAAAACCTTTTCCATGGAAATATTTTGATCAATCTGCTATGGACCGAACACGATGCTCAACTTCTGCTTGTTTCACCAGAAGGCTTTTTCTTGGTTTTGCATTAACTGGCAGAATAGTGGGCATGGAGCTTAGTGGTTAGGGTTGTCAGATGTCATTTTGCTAACACTTTCAATTGCTGTTAAATCTTATTTCTTTTATGGTTTAGATATGAAGTTTAGGGGTTTTTTTTCTTGTGAGGTGAAGAATCATTTGACCTTTTCTTTTCTTTTTATGTGATTATATGAATCATACAAACGAGACCTTACCATATCAGAAGCATATGACCTTTTCTCCATCTCATCTAGCAACGATGAATGTTGGGGGCTTGTGTGTGCCTATATTGAAGGCGAGCCTATTTATCCACCGGAGGAAAGGCGGTTCAATGCTTTTTGAGGGAAAAGCAGGCACGCTCACGCACGGCACAAGAGGCAAGGAACTTTCCAATCAAATCGATCCCAGACCCAATAATCCATTTCTCTAATTCAAGGAGCCCATCTCGCAAAAGGCCTTCTCTTTTTTCGCATGTATATATAGCAATTCAACACAGACCAACTATCTCTAGCTAGTCATATAGCTATTCCATTGGAGAATCCACAGTAAGTATAAAAAAGCTAAAAAGGATGAAATTTTAGCTTTGGCCTTGCATATACATGTTCCGTTGGAGTTGCACTAAGCTTTTGAAGTTTATTGTTTTTTTTTATCCCTCCAACATTTTATTTCATTTTTTTTTGTACTAATTTGATTCTCATTTTTTTATTGCTATTTTTTCTTATCATTCTCTTCATTTATTTTATTTTTCAGTTTAATCTCTAATTGTTTTATTTATTTATATATTTTTGAATATCTAGTCCTTATTATTTTGATTGCTATTTGCTTTGATTTTTTATTTTTTATGATTGAGAATTTTTTTTTCTTCTTATTTTGTCATGTTTGTCTTCTATGGTGTAGCCTAATTATTATAACTTGAGTCACTACTTTCAAATATTAGCCCAATTTAAGTTTGATATTTAAAAAAAAATATTTTTTTTCAGTTTCATCATTCGATATTGAGTTATCGAGGCTTGAGCTTTGTGATTTGTTCCTTTTTTTTTCCGTGTCTCATGTCTCATGACACATGTTAATCAAGTTAACTCGGGTTGAGTTTTTTTTTAAATTTTATTTTTTTTAAATATATCATTTGATATTAAATTATTGGCCTTGAACTTTGTGATTTTTTCCACATTTTTTTATCATCTCAGGTGAGTTAGTCAAGTTAACACGTGTTGACTCGATTTTTTTTATTATTATTGATTTAACTTTGATTTTTTTCTCTAGTTCCTTATTTTCATAAATAATTTTTTAATCATGATCTTATATTGATTTTAGCATGCCAGAAGAGTCAACAAGGATTAACTTGGGTTTTTGCTTTAATGTTTTATTTTTTACTTTGTCCTTTGACATCAAGTTATTAAGGCTTGAGTTTTGTGATTTTTTTTGCTTTTTTTTCCTCAAGGTTATCTTGATCTCATATCCTAGATCATGTGTTAGTCAAATTAAACTCTTTATCATTATCTAAACATCTTTTTTATGTTTGCATACCATAGGCTACTAATCTAGTTTATCCTCTGTATAAAATCATGAATCATTAATTGAGGTTGATTAAGTAGAGCTAGATCTTACATATATGGTATGTTGAGAGGAAATTTCAAAGTTAATTTATATTTGATTATATGATGATTAAAGTAAATAATACTAAGAGTTTGAAATATTTAAATTATAAAAGACAAAAATGCATTTTATAAGCTGAATCTCTCAATCTGTTTTTATGCTTTTTTTTGTCATCGCGAAAAGAAATATAAATAAGTTTGTTTTTTTAATATAAATCTAAGATAACTATAATAAATATCCGTAAGAATCTCAATAGTTTAAAATATACGCAAAAACTTATTTCTACACACCACTCATAAGGTGATATTTGATGGCCGAACAGAACGGAGGTCATCTACACCCTGACGCGCGCAACACTCAAACCACCATTTGTTTAAATTATATTTAATAAATAATAGATTAAAACAACACCTCTAAATACCTTGTAATTTACAATAAAATCAAAGTAAAATGATAAAAATATAGTGAGTGAGATTTTTGTTAGTTTCATCTTTAAGGACATTAAAGTAATTATACTGTTCTAAAAAAATTAAAAATACAAAAAATATATTTGATTAGCGGGCATTGAATTATTTTGTTACAGAATTAAATTGGTGATTTTATTATATGAAAAAAAGATGAAATCACAAAGTTAACCTCGTATAATTTGCAAAAGACAATCCTGCCCCCCAATGCCTATCTCAAAGTTTTTTTTTGAAATGATAATCTTGTTATTACAGTATTACAATTACAATGAATAGCAGTGTAAGTAAGAGAATTATTATTGTTGTTTAAATAATTTAGAGTGGAATACTGCTTTACTTTTAATTTGGTCCATTTACTGAAAAAGGTTTGACATAGAGCTTGAAGAGAAGCCTAATCTATGCGAGCCAAATCACTTCCATTGCAAACCCTGTGAAGTAACCGAGGAGACACTGAACTAAGGCGGCGTTTTTGCTGCTTCGTTTATATAACCACTTTAAGTACCAATGAGTAATGATGAACTTTTGGTGCCATTGGTGATTGCCGAGCCCCACTTCGCAGTTCCCAGGAATCGAAAGGCTTGCCGGTTCCCATTCCACCTTTCCATCTTCCATTAACATGCTTATAAATCCTCCCAAACACCGGGTGCAACCATAAATCATTTATTCATCCATTTGCAAGAAAATGAGCGGAAGCAGTCAGCGTTTCAATAAACCTTCAAATGGCAAAAGGGGGCACAAGAGCTCAGTCTATGAAGAGGATCACCTATCATTTGTTAGTGCAGAAGAGAATTTACATGCACTAGTCATTGGATATGAAGATCAGCCTACGCCAATCCAAAGCATGCCAATGATGTCATCTTTCAATGATAGTATTCGTCCTATACTCGATGCAGTTGATCAGCTGAGGAACCTCATGGTGATGAAAGAAGGTATACAACTTCCCACCATTGTCGTTGTCGGTGATCAATCTTCGGGGAAATCTAGTGTTCTTGAATCCCTTGCCGGTATCAGTCTTCCTCGTGGTCAAGGAATATGCACTAGGGTGCCCCTCATAATGAGGCTGCAGCATAATACGTCTCTCATACCAGAGATTTTCTTGGAGTTTAATGGCAAAACAATACAGACAGATGAAGCCAATGTCGCAGACGCCATAAATGCTGCCACCGAGGAGATTGCAGGCGGTGGCAAGGGCATATCTGATGCTCCATTAACTCTGGTGGTAAAGAAAAATGGTCTTCCTGACCTAACAATGGTTGATCTTCCTGGAATCACCCGAGTGCCTGTTCATGGACAGCCTGACAATATCTATGAGCAGATTGCTGCAATTGTCATGCAGTACATACAGCCTGAAGAGAGTATCATACTCAATGTTTTGCCTGCCAGTGTTGATTTCACCACATGTGAATCGATTAGGATGTCGCGGCAAGTAGATAAGACTGGCCAGAGGACTCTGGCTGTGGTTACAAAGGCCGATAAAGCACCTGAGGGGCTGCTCGAGAAAGTTACCGCAGATGATGTTAACATAGGACTTGGTTATGTCTGTGTGAGGAATCGTATTGGAGATGAATCTTATGAAAATGCGCGGATGGAAGAAGCGAACTTGTTTGCAACTCATCCTCTTCTTTCGAGGATTGACAAGTCAATTGTTGGTATTCCTGTCTTGGCTAAAAAATTGATGCATATTCAAGCCACTATAATGGCTAGATGCTGGCCAGAGATTGTCGGAAAGATTAACGAGAAGTTGAATGGCAATGTAGAAGAGCTGAACAGGATGCCGAAGGCTATGTCGTCAGTTGCTGAGTTTCTGACTGCTTTCATGCAGGTTATTGGATCTGCTAAAGATTCTCTGAGGAAAACCCTTGTTCGAGGTGAATATGATGAATATCCAGATGATCGTAACATGCACTGTGTTGCTAGAGTGGCTGAGATGTTCAACCAATACTCTGCTGATCTCCTCAATTGCCCAGGAAGTGATCATACTCGAAACTTCCTGATGGACGAGATTCGTGTTTTGGAGGAAGCAAAAGCGATTGAACTTCCCAATTTCCTACCCCGTTTGGCCTTCCTCTCTTTACTGGAACGAAAAGTTGAAGGGGTATCTCATTTACTATTTGGCTTTGTTGAAAAAGTATGGGCTTACTTTGAAAATGTGGTTTTGTCTGTTTCGATGCGCCACACTGAAAACTTTCCTCAAGTTTTGTTCACCACTAAAAGGGCATGTCAGAAACTTATGGTGAAAATGAGAGAGCAGTCCGTTTATTGGGTTTCTGAGATTGTTCAAATGGAGAAGCTGACAGATTACACTTCTAGTCCTGATTACTTGAATGAGTGGAACATGCTTATGTCCCATCGTCAGGCATTCATTGATCATGTTCAGAAAAATGAATCTTCAAAAATGAAGATCGAAGGTTTTGGAGAGGTAGAGATCGGAAATCTTCGAGAGTATCAACCTCTTCTATCCTCAGCATTTGACCTGAGAATGAGAATGACGGCCTACTGGAAGATTGTTTTGAGGAGGCTGGTTGATTGCATGGCGCTTCATTTGCAGCTCAGTGTTCGAAATCTAGTGGACAAAGAATTGGAGAAGGAAACTATTACTGAATTGATGGGTACTAATGGTGGGAAGTTAGAGATGATGTTAGAGGAGGCCCCTTCTGTCGCAGCCAAACGCAGCAGGCTTAAAGCCAGTATTGAGCTGCTGAGGGAAGCCAGGGATGTCCTGTCTAATATCATGGACAAAGTTTATGCCTAGGTGACTAGGCTATTCAGTCAGCAGTTGTGGCTCATTTTGTTTTTATCATGGTATCTTTTGTTTGCAATCTGTCCTGTTGCCTTCTATGTTTCAATTAAAGTATCGTCTTTTGAATTTTCATCTGCAAATCTGTGTTTTGTGCAGCTTGTTCATGAATATAGTACCCTTAAAATTCACATATTGCATACACTATCCGTTTTTGCAAGCTAAAAAACAGATGATCTTAGAAGGAAAAAAAACTGAAATCTCAGGTGAACCAACACAAGTAAGGATCAAAAGGATAGGGTATGTATAGACATCAGAAACCTCCATTCTCAAGGTTTGGTTGAGTTCTTGTTACTGCTGCAGAAGGCATTTTACTACTGCCAACCCAGATAGTCTCAAGAACTAAATCTTCATCAGCTTGTCTTTCCATTACCTGGATCTTCTTTGTTTTCAAGAGTTTCAGAGACACCATCCCAAAGTATCCTGAAAAAGCAACCACACTGAATCCAAGCGCGAAACCTATAACCCACAAATACCAAAGACTCTGTCTCCTTCTATCTTTTCCTCTCCTCTCTTCCGGAACCACAATGGAGAAGTGGCCATGATCTTGAGAATCACATTCATTAAGCTGGTTGATTTCAGAAAGGTGAAATGCCCCGCTAGCACTAAACGATACACATTTTGCTCCTGAGGATACCATGCTGTCAGTGACAGTTGAGTTGGGGAAGCGAATTGCTATTGCCTTCCCGCTTGTATCGAGGCTAACCTTCCTGATACGTTTGGCTCGTGCATTTGATGCGTTGAAAACCATAAAACCAACAACAGGAGCGATCATTGAGTAACCTGGAACACTGTAGTAGCGAGAAGACCAGTTGCCCAAGTCCTGATAAACTATAGCCAGCCTCCTCACATGTGGCAATGCCATGGTTCTTGATGGAATCCGGAAGTTGCTAAAATTAGCCCCGAATTTCCACAATGTCCGGCTTCTGACTCTTACTATAGAAACCTGTACTCCTGATAGATTGGCAGGAAGCAAAGCCCTGTATAAAGCACCAGTGTGAGCTCGGTGTCGAACCAAGGACTTAAAAGCAGAATCCTGAAGAAATGCATCCAAAGTAGCAGTATTATAGCTGTCTATGCCGTGCACAGATGGTGAAAAACACAAGCTGAGAAGTAACCAGATGATATTCAAGCTCATGCTGGATCTTGGTTGTAAACAGCAGTGTCTTTTGAATATGATGAGAAGATTTTCGGATTAAGACGGGATCGGAGGCATGAAGAAGGGTCTGTACTCTAATATGATTTCCACAAAAACTCCTGGAAACTTAGTTAGTGTTTTCCTGAATCATGATGCTTTATCAAAGCATGCTAATTGAGGGACCCTGTGTTGAGGACTAACAAGTCAATGCTGTTTGACTTCAAGCCATGGTTATCATTTGAGGTTCAAATCTAGAGAGTGTTTTGTATTGTATGGAGAGAGAGGGAAAAAGGTGGATTTCATCAAAATCTGATTGTGATTTGCTGTGGCACCGTTTTGGAGTAGCTGGACAGCACTTTTTCAATCTTATTTTAGATTATTTAGATTAATTTTTGTAATTGTTTTAATGTATTCATGCAAAAATTAATATATTTTTAAATAAAAAACAACTTGAAAAACATCATACTGCAAACACCACCTAAGACTCCGATGAAAAAAGACTTAGCATGGAATATTGAGGATGCCTTATTTGCTTAAATCAATCAGGAATTACAATAATAATAACAATAATAATAATAATAACAACAATAATAATTTAAAGGTATAAGCCGTGTAATAATAATAATAATAATAATAATAACAATAATAATTTTGTTACAATTCCTGACTAATGATTTTGGTGTGGAAAAAAAAGGTATAAGCCCTTAGCACGCGGAGAGCAATATTTGTATGCTAGCAATAAAAACATGCGCTGATTGCTCTCCTCCCCGGGGAGCCGGTTTAGCGCGTGGCCTGTAAGGATAAGTGGTAAAATGACTCTTGAAACATCGGTTAAATTCAGTTTAATCCCTACACCTTTTACTTTCTGATTCTGATCCCTCAAACTTTCAACTCGTAACAATACACCGCTTGCTTACGTTAGGTTTCCTCTTAAAAAGTAGCAAATAGAGACGTGTTCTTTGCCTAGAAAATGTTTTTTTTCTGATCTTTATTAGTGCAATGCCTTGTGTGTGTGTGTGTGTGTGTGTGTGTGTGTGTGTGTGAAGTTGAATTTGACAAATAATTAATAGGATATTTTATCAACTAGGCCATAAAAGGCTAAGACAATGATAGCAACCTGCTTGCCCTAACTTTGCATGGGACCTTTTCTTTTCTTTTAGAGAAAAAACCGGAGGCCATGATATAGCTAACGAGCCCAGCAGGCTTGAAATTCTTTTGCTAATGATTCCTCGAATAAGAAATTTCAGTGGACAATATTTTACTCCAGCAGTGGAGAAATGTAGTTGGAGTTTCATGATGGCTGGAGGGGGAGCAGGGTCTCTTTATGTTCTTCTTTTTCAGGGCATTACCATTGACACTAACAATATGTGCAGCCTCTTTCAATATCATCATATAAGAGTTTCTCAGTGGCGTTATAACCATCTCAATGTGTTTTTTCACTATTTACTATCAATTTTAAATATATATATATATATATATATATATATATATATAATATTAAATTAGCCAAATCTATTAAATAAGATATATATACATCCCCATGTTTCAGATTTTCTTGTTTTTTTTATAAAAAAAACAATATCATCGTCTAGACTTTCTTTTTTAAGCTGGGGAAAGTTTAGATATGCTAACCTAAAATTGGATCAGCTCGCAGTCATGCTCTGACCTCAGTCCGTAACTTTCAAGTAATTAAGATAGTATTAGACTACTAGCACGCTATCTAAGTAAACATAATTATCGGTAATTTTCATCTCTTTTCTCTTCCCTGATTGTTTTCTTATCGAAATGTTTTTGCCCCAGTGTGATCAATATCTGAATGTACAATTCATCTAGCCAGATCAAAATGCCTTATGGTAAGCTCAGCCCTAAGATGCAGGATGCCATTCATAAAATAATTGCTGTCATCTTGTATGAATGCTTGCCATTGTACACCAAACAGGTTCCGATACCCAACAGCCTTCCCACCAGTGAAAGTGTAGTTCCCTTTGTACTTGCTGACATACCCCTCGGTTGACTTTGACCTGGCTGCAAACTCATAATCAACAGCAAAACTCGCTGATCCCTTTTCCTGCATTCCCAGAAAAAGTCCAAAACAGTGATACGTGCCCTGTTGGTCCATGTTGCAGTGGGCAGACAAGAAAAACCCCTGTCCACCAAGGTGAAATGCTTGGGAATACACCCGACCAGTTGGAAAGAGTAGAGCACACTCCCCCCGCTTCAAGTCCAGGTACACCACACACTGCTGATGAGGAAGTTCAAAATCAACCACCTTGACAGGCCGATACTTATATGCCCGCTCGATAAAGCGACGACTGACAGCATTGGGTTCATCTACAGCAAGAGCACGCTGCCTGTGTGGTGTCTCCGCCTTGAAAAACAAGGCCTCGAGCACAGCCTTGGATGCAAATTCAGGGTGAAAGTCATTGCAATTTAAAACCTTCTTCAATTTTCGACAAGTCATGTATGGGAAACGGATTAAGTGAACAAGTCGTTTGGCGAGAACTTCTTTCCGCTCCACCAATTTGGGATAATGAGTATGAGCCCACTTGAGCGCCAAGTCATAAATAGTATCCTCTGAAGCTGCCTGGAGATCATCACTGGATAGCACAGCCTCGATACCAGCCAAAGGCAACTTAAGCACCTCTTCCTGAATCCTAACCAGAAATGAAGCTCAGTGGCATGGGTCAATAATTCAAGAAATAAATGACAGAAGCTCAGATGCATTTTCCAATTTATTCCATGGGAAATTAGTGCTGCAAGCAGCTAACATAAATAAGCTCAAAATATTCTTTCCACTTTAATTAAGCATAGCAGTGAGGATTTCCAAACTGAATACATGGGTGCATTCAACATTGGCATAAAATCGTAACGATTTCTAATAATAACAGGCAAGTCATCAATTACAATGAAAATCAAGCTGCAAATAAAAGAGGCTTACTTAGATATATCCTTGTATTTCACTGCTAGAAACTTCTTTGCTGAGTCCATCAGGGGCTGAGCTGCTTCAGCCATTAAAATACTCGACGGAAGGTCCAAGTATAGCAAAGCAGATTCACAGGTCATTGGGATTTTGCGCAATAGCTTGCTGCAATATCTCATGCATGATGCAACCTTGAATTTGTGAGCAGCCAAGAGCACATCCAGCAAAGCAGTTGCTTGGTTCGCTGATAAGTTATTACTATACATAAAATTGAGGAGGTCCATTAAGGCCTCTTCTTCTGCTCCAGGAGAACAAATAAGGGAAGAAGAAAACAACATCAGATCAACTTCATCAACTCGAGATTGGAAAAAAGAAAAAATGAGATGGCCCATAATTGTATATAGGTGCATAACTAACACTGAAAAAAACTATATAAAATTATATATATACAACAGCAGCCATCAATAGGCACTAGTAACCAGAAAGAGTCAATAACATAATGCTACTGTATTTACCAGCGGCATGTATCCGTATAGTAACGTCTCGCTGTGCTGACTCTTTTATCCCATTTAAAAATAACTGCAAAAAACAACATAACTTTATAATGGCACAAAGTAAAAGCAGTAAAACAAGGCACAGCCTCTCACCTCGTGAAAATATAGGCTCTTGGCTGCCAATATTGCAGAGCTAATATGTATACTCTTAACTCTTAGAACAGTTGAACAATCCATGCTCCAGGATGAGTCGCTGCTTGGACCAGCAGCATCACCTACACAAGTAGATAACCAATCATACAAACAGAAAGTATTTTAACATGGCAATGGCTACAATATACATGCAAGTGACCAACAAAAGCAAAGACGACACAGTAGCAAAAAATAAGAAAAATACCTCGTTCATGAAAATCCAATTGAGCATCTGTAGGAGACCCCTCAACCATGGCTACAGCTTCTAAATCTTGATTTTCATAGGCCACGGTATCGTTTGGGTCGGGTATGTTACAGGTCAGTGCCTGATCCTCCTCACTTTGCCCCACGATTTCCACAGCTAAATGCCACACAGTGTAAGCCACATTCAAATCAGCAAAACCAGTATCAACATAGACACTAGTAAAAGTATTTTATTATTACAAACAAAATCAAAGAATCCAAAATTTCTAAATACTAGAACCTTAAAGTAAAAATAAGAGTTCCACTAGCAAGAAAGTCATTGTTTTTTATACATAAAAGACATTAAATCCCGTTAATGGTCACCATAATGTTGTTTTGAAAAAATAATAAATAAAACCAAACTTTTATAAAGAACAAAGCTAAAAGCTCCAAATTATCCGATAACAGTTAACAATGCTAAAGATTGAAACTTTACGAAAACCAACAATTCCCATTAACAAGAAAGCCACACTTGATACAAAAAAACACATTATATTCTAAATTTCCTCACTTCGGAAACGTAATTTTCAAACTGACATTAAAATTCATAAAATAAATGACAATTGCGGTGGCAAAACAATTGAATAATGCTAACAATTCTCGAATAACAATAGTGTCATTAATTTCAATTCACAAAACACAATATTTCAAGCCAAGTAACACCCAACCATCCAAATTCATAGAAAAGTACTGACCTTTATCTTTCTTAACATCCTCTCTTCTTCTCTTTCTATTACGGGCCCACTCAGTGATGCTAGAGCAACCATCACCGGCTGATTTTACATCAGGCAAATCAGCGACGATCTCAATCCTTAACACCCTATCAGAGAAATTACTGTCATTGAAAGCGAAACTGAAATCATGGTCCAACTGGGACTCGACGAGAGAGAAGTCCGAGTCCATGTCAATTCGAGGATCAAAGAGGTCTGCCCCCGGTAATATCATTAAAAAGAGAGGATCTTTAAGGGCTTTTGATATGAATTTTAAAGATTTTGAAACCCTGCAAATTGGGGATTTGTTTATTAATTAGTTGGATTTATTGTTAGTCAAGGTGTGAGAAACGAGGAAGTTAGTTTAAGAGTGAAGATGGAGATCCAGTGTGTAGTTACCAAAAATAAATTATTAAGAGAGATAATTTTCATTATAAACAAGTTTTGAATTTGATAACCAACAAATTATTCTGTTTATTATTATTATTGTTGTTATTATTTTTTATTTCAACCCAAAACTTTAATATATTAATTTTAATCTTTGAATTTGATGGTGAAGAGATAGAGTAAGGGAAGATAAAGAAAATCGTCAGTTAACTCGATTTCAATAATAAAATAAAGTTGATCTTAGAATTAATGAATTCTCTTATGAAAAGATTTACAACAAATTGTTTGTCGGGAAGATTTTAAAATTCAGGATTATTTTTCTTTTTTGTAAAATTGATTTCCTACCAATTTAACCTTATAAATGAATTTATTTAGATCTCTAAAATTGTTTTAGATGTTTTTAAATGAAAAATGTGTTTTTAGATGAACATAGTAGAAAATGAAAATATTATTTTATAAAATATTATTCAATTTATATTTTGTTTATGATGATATTATAACGTTTTTATTTTCCTTACAAAATTATCATATATTTTTTTAATAAACTTTAGGATTTTTTTTAAATCCTATTTATTTTCCTTTTTACACATGCTGTTTTATTAATTCATCGAAATTAGAAACAGCACCCCCCAATGCTCAAGGGTATTATTCATATATTTTCTTAAAAAATACATGCAGAATAATCATCAAAAAAAAATATTTTTTAATAATTATGATAATTATTTATCTCAAAAAACGAACATTTTGATAAATGAAATACAAAAAATAAAGAAGAATAAGCAAGCAAAGTGTATATTGTTGAGGCCCGTGCCAACTTAGCTATATAATTCAAATTAAAACAAAGGGTTGAGAGTTTGAGACTTGAGAATCTTGGGAGTGGCATGTACATTGCTGAGGCCCATAGCAACTTAGTTACTGGGCCTGCTTGCCTCTTCACTAGGCTATTTGTCGAGAAGGGCCTTTTAATGAAATTAAGCAATATTTCGAAGGTTTTGGGCCAAGCATAAGTAGCACCCATTTAATTTCCTTATTAAACATGGGTGGTGGTCAGCATAAGCTTAGAATCTTCTGGGCTCATTCTTTAAGTGAGAAATTCTTGAGCCGAATCCAACGTCGGCACTTGGGCTTGAATTAGGATGGTAAACCTAACCCCATCGATCAAGCCCCTCCAGATGCAGGAATTTCCAATGATTAAGTCAGTAAATAAATTACGAGAATGTAGCTGTGAAGATCATAAATAATGAGAAAAGTGGAGAGAATGAAGGAGGAGGAGGTGTGTTTAAAAAATAGGAGAAGAGATCTCTCCAAACCCTAGTTGTTTATATAGATTGTAGGTCTCGTCATGTTGTATGGAGTGGAGGGTAGAACTATCTATTGTTACATCACCTCCACTTACAGCATTGACTAATTAGAGAATAAATATTTTTTGGATTGGCAAATTATCATTAAGCCAACTATATTCGAGCATTAGACAAAAGCAATCTTAGGCTCACGCTTGCAATTAATTTGTGCAGTATTTTTTTTTTAATTAACGTGAGTGTCCGGCTCAGTTTACGTGTATTTAGATTAATCCCACTATATTTGAAATTTATAATTATATAAGTCTCTATTGGTTATCATATTAGCAACCACATGGCTCGAATTTACCATTACAGTGAAGCAAATACATGAGTCCCGGTGAGGCACTTCTTTTCATGTCAGGTGGAGAAAGGTCGATCCACTTGGTTCAAGCTCAAGTATACTCTAACACCGGCGAGGCACTCTCCCTCGACGATGTTCTTGGTTGGCTACTCCAGCTATACAATAGACTACAATCCCTTCGCATGTCGCTTCACTCTATCGTAGATGAGGTCTGATATGTTGTTTTATAGTTTAATCGTTTTAAGATTTCTAAATTATTTTAATATATTGATATTAAAAATAAATTTTAAATATTTATTATACTTTTAGTCATCTGATTGAGAGGCATTTGACACTGCATTTTAAAAGCATTGTTGAAAAAAAATAATTTTTAAAATATAATAAAAAAATATATCATTTTTAAATAAAATATACATTAAAAAACAACCGCAAATATAGTCACAGCTAAATATGTCCCAACCAGCCTAATATATAGAGGAAGAAATAAAATAAGTATGCAAGAGGCTATAGTTGACCTAAGAAACTTAGCAGCTCAACAACTTTACAAACTATATTATATACGGATATAATATTTAAACAGAGCATCTAAAATGTGATAATTACAAATTAGTGTTGGCATTGAAAGAGAATTATTCATCCAGTTATAATTGTTCTCACATGACATCACCAGGATAAGAATAAAAAGAAGGATCGATCCTAGACAATGCTCGCGTTAAACTGCAGAGTCCCAGTTAAAAAAGCTCCATAATTAACTTACCATAATTCTTAATTGTCATCAAATGATCATGAAGTATCTATTATCTGATGATCAGTTCACGGCACCTCATCACGATCATGCGCTGTTCTCTCCTTTAATAACCTCATCTACTCCTTTCCTGCTCATCACTTTAGTTACTTGCATGTATATATAGGTCAAAGCTGCAAAGCTAAAAATTCTGTTTTTTTTCTAATATATAGTTCTTTAACACCAGGAAAGCAGCAACTTTTTTTATGAATCTTTTAGCTTCTTTATTTTTGGAAACTCTTTTCTATTGCCGACCCCGGCAGGAAGAATTTAAATGATGCCCTAATACCAAATTTCTTTTTAAGTTCACACCTTGTAAACGAGCATCTAATTCAAGTACTGCTGGTTTATTTCATGGATAGAATTACAGATATAAGTATCAACATAAAAGCTTCCACGTCTGTGCTAGATCACGCTCGTTAAGTCATTTCAATCAAAGTAGCTTTTAATGGCATCCATTACTACTGTTTATTGTTTTTTCTTTCTAGAACTCGAGCAATATTCTAGAGAAGAATATTAGTTATGGATCGTGAATATGCATTTTCAAGACGAAGAGACATGAGGATGTGTTTTTTTATTTGTAAGAGGAGACATGATGAATATTACTTCTCAAAGAAGAAAAATCTTCTTTTTTAACAACCAATAATTTGCTTAATAATTCACATTTCCCATCATGCCCTATAAATCAACAGCAACGCTTAACAAATTCTCCCGCTGTGTAAACCAGGATGTTTTACCATGATTAAGGAATTATTAGTCTCCTGATACTCACATTTCGCTAATCAAGTTGCTCTGGACATCAATTCAACACAGTAAAAAAGAGCAAACCCAGATTCTTGCCTAGAAAATGCGATGTAAAACTGTAAAAGCAACTGGTAGAAAATTGAAAAAACACCCCTTAAAATGGAACCTGTAAACAAGAAGGAAGAGGGAGAGAGAGAGTTCTAAGAAAACTCCAAGGCAAATCGAAGAGAGAGTTTATCAACGAAAACATCCAAGGACCATTGCATGTGCGCAGGTATGAATGATTCTGGCTAAAAGCCCATCATGACAGAGAGATGGATTTAAAATCATATACTTCCGAAAAAGATAATAGGAAAGAAAAGAGAGAACCAGCTGTTCTACAAGCACAAGGTCATTTCATGGGACAACCCCATTTGCCCAAATAAAACATGAACTGCCCTCCTAGACTTCGTGCTATTATTGCATGGGTACTCGGTTCTCTCAAATGGCTGACGTTGTCTGCCCGACAGTAACTTCGTCTCTTTCCTTGAATTCTAATATCTCTCTCCCCCGTCTATGAAGGGAGGTGCCTGTGCCTTATGTTTGTTTAAAGCCCGCTTCCATGGTTCCCTATTTGATCCTGCGTTAACCTTTTTGAAAACAACAATCTCGTGAAAGAAAGAGCTCCTTTCACGATAAATAATGATTTGCAGCGGCAAATTACAGGACGAGCCGTGTGCGTGTGTTTTTGAGAGTTGTTTGTGCCGAGGTTAATTAGATAGCCAAGGCATCGCTTTTATGGCTATTGATCTAAAATTCTGCATTTAACGATAGATGCATGAATCAATTTGTTGAAAAGAAAGGGGAAAAAACTAGCCAAATATGTAGTTTTTATTTACTTGTTTCATATTTATTGTCTGCTCTTTTTTCTTAGAGAAATAATTATTATTGTATGATATTCATGGAATAACAACTATACCATCTTATTAGTTATTCTACACTGCCCATCTTGAAAAAGAAATTAATATAGATGATCACCGAAGAAAAATACTATATGAAAAAAAAAAAAAAATATATATATATATATATATATCGTAGATTTTAATAAATAAATAAATAATAAGATACAACTAGTTACTCCATACGGATAATGATTTTTTTCATTTATTTTTAGTGCTTGTTTTCAACAAAGATGTTTTTGGTTTTTAATTTATTTAGAAAAAAATCTCCTCATTCAACAAAAACCAAAAATAAACTTGAATAGAGCTATGATTTGGGTTTTTGGCTTCATTTATAAGGACTATAGTCCTTTTTCTCTCTGTTGAAAAAACGAACCAACTTTTACTTATCCGATCAAAAGAACAAGAAGAAAGCAAAATATACAGCTACGCACCCATAATTTAGAAATTAACCTGTAATTAATATTATAATTCTAATATTAAAAGCCCAACTAAAAAACCAGAAAAAATAATAATATAAAAGGAATGGAAACTGAGTTTTCAATTTTACTCATATTCGAAAGTTTGAAAACCCTAAACCCTGAAAAAAGAAGCTTCTCTATCTCTCCAATTATTCAATTTTGCATTAAATGTATAAAATATGTATTTGATTTTTTTTATCTTATCTTATGATAACGATTTGTTAAATAGAATATATTCAACCGATTAAACTTAGAGAGACCACCACGTGCAAACATTATTATCAATATAAAATATTAGAATTCTTTTTTCATACCTTTTCATATCTAATTGATACCACGAGTTTATTTTATTATTATAATAGATGTGATACATGATATCTCTTTTTTAGGAGCTAATTAGTGACACATAACCTCATCATGATATTTTAAAAAAAAAACAAAATCATTAGATCAAGCTAGATTATCACAAATAATATACATTTAGATGACTGTTATAAATTCTGACCTCGTTTTTTATATAAAAATGAATGTATATTCGAATTCTTTATTGAAAAAATAAAAAATAAAATAGAAAATTGGCTGGTGCAGCTGTGAACTCGTTGGATTAGGGTATAAGGTAGAATTGAAGATGAGTAATAAATATCGAGGGCGGGGAATGGAAGTTCCGGCAAGTACAAGAAGATCATTGAGCTGTACAATGATGATCTTGGACTGTGTGCATGAGATTGAAGGAATATTGTACAAATTAAAGCATCTGAAGATTCTGAGCCGTGCAGAAATAGAAGTGAAAGGAAGAAAATAAAGAGCAATTAAAATAATGAGGAGGGAAAGAGTTGGGAGCGTCAGTGACAAAATATCATGATGGATTTGATTTTACTCATTGAAGAAGGGTGAGGGAAATAATGAGAAGACATCGAGTATCTGAGGAGATGGTGAGTGTCGAGCTTTGTCTTCTAAACCAGACAAACTTTTCTTAATTTTTCTTTTCTTTTCAAGCTCTTGTTTTAGATTCGTGTTTTCTTGCATGAAGAAGTCAAAGAAAGACTCAATTATACAAACCAATCCGTGTCCTCTTCTCCATTTACGCCTGCGTTGCATCATTTGACAAACCAGCTCCTTCTGGTTACAGTAATTGAGTTTTATTTTTCATATTACAAAAAAAAAAACCACATTTTCAAGTAAATAATTGACTCCACCAGCCTTAAAAATTATTAAATTAAAAATATCTAAGAACACCGGAGAATTATTTTAATTTTTAAAATAATTATTTTAAAGAACACGAGTTAGGTCGCATAAACAAGCACATTTTCAGAGCATCAATTCAAGTGACAATAGCATTTACATGCCACCAAACACGATATACTCTTACCCCCGACAATTTCTTCCTCTATTTTAATCTTGTTTTATTAATAATTTTGAGAATTAAAAAATCATATAACATAACTCTCTAGTGACTTGAACATGACCATGAATTAGTGATTAGTGTTTACCATGACTTTATATGATATAAATCCTCAATCAAATCACGAACAAGCAGCAAAATCTTCTGTAAAAAACTCCACAAGAGTAAAATTCAAGATTCCAACAAACCTGAATTAGCACTAGGTGCTTTGTGTGGCCATAAATATCATGCGAAGGAAATAGCTGCATTTGATTTTAACGTTGTTGTCTCCTGTGACATTCTTATAACTAGTGTTGATTGGTTTCATGGAGGTTTGTTGTAGCTAGTTTTGTCACTCTTTTTTTTCCGTGCTTTAAATTTAAAATTATCTATAAATATTTTTGTGGGAGATCCCATAAGTGGCTGGCAATGTATTTTTTTTACTCCATTTTGTAGTCATAAATCACCCGTAAAAATTCCCAATTGGTGATTCCATAGAAAACTGTAACGTGTAAAAATAATATTACTCTTGAATATAAAAAATTAAATACAGAGATTATGATTTACTCGGTTTATGTTTTACTGTGTTTCCACTCCATTGTTTTTCCTTGTACATGGTATAATAGAATCAATGGCCATCTAAGGGTCCAACTGTAGTGAGATGCAACTTCATTACTTTACATTCAAAGGACGACAGAATAGATGCAACTTCATTAATAAATCTATAAATGTAAACCCATCTTTTCGCATACATTTTATCAATTATGCCCACTGCATACTGTCTTCTATGTATATACTAATCAAATTATTTATTATTTTCCAATCTCTTCACTTGGCGTGATGGTATGAACTCTCCGACTGAGCATCGCTCACATTCATTAGTGGCAGTTAATATCTGCTCAGAAGACACGCGGGATAAAATTTACAATCCAAGGGCACCCGGCCGTTTGAAAAGAATGATTACCTTGTTGATGATTCAGCTTTCCTGAAATAAAAAGAAAAGATACGAAATAATAATTTGAGAGAAAATAAGAAAGTTGAAAAGATTAGATGGATGGACAGGTGAGAAAGAAAGTGGTGATTGGACAGGGGAAGTGAAATGGTAATGAGAAAGAAGAAGAAATGGTGGAGGAGGCCTGGAGGTAGGGGACGAGAGGGGTACCATGTCGTAGGCAGCCTTTTTGCATTGACAAGACAGTGATTTCAGTAAGTGAAGGGGAATCTGATGTGATCTCTTTTCCCACAAAACATATTATTTCCTCATTGCCATCATTGGCCCTTTCGTGCACCCCCACCCTTCCCTGTCCCTCGTCCTGCCTGCTCCACCTTCCCTAATAATCTAACATCTTCAATCTCGAAGCTTTTTTCGGGATAATTTATATTAATAGTAATACCCTTCGATAGATTGTGCACCAGGAACCGTTTGCTCTTCTTTTTTATATATACTCTGTAGACAAATGGAGTAAGACTAGTTTTTTTTTTTAATTTATTCCGAGTTTGAAAAAACATATTTTAGAGGTTTTTCGACACATTTTGTTTTTTTTAAATAAAAAACAAAAACAATACATTTTTTCTCTTTTTATATAAGATTTTTCGCAATGTAAAAGAATAATTTCATTATTTTTTATTTAGTTAGTGCCATAGATTTTTATTTCTTTATAAATCTAAAATAAAGTTAAACGAAATAAAATTAATATTCTAAAATTAAATTATCATGCATATAAAATATTAGGATAAATGTTATAAATTATAGTTTTATTTCTTATTATAAAATAATTGTAGTATCAATGTATTTCTTTATTTTTGTAAAAAGAAAACCATCTTCATTTTCAACAAATGAATATTTTTTTAATTTCTTATTTTAAATTAAAAATATAAAACTAAAAATATTATTATTTTCTGTTACCGACACACCCTTAAACTTTGCTAGCTAATTGCTGTCTTCTTTTTCTCTGTGTTGTTTGTTTTGGTTCCCTTCTCTCTTTTCGAATTCTTTGAAAATATATGGTGAATGAATTACGACCCTACCCGTCCATATTAAAATTCAATTAAGAAATTCTACAGATCACTCCTTCATTTAAGTATTGGTGAAGATTTAGGTTTTATTTATCACTAAGTTCAAAAAGTATTTTTTTTTTAATTATTTATTATTTATTTATTATATTTTTTTTAAATAACAGCACTGATCAAAGAAGCAGAGGACTTTGTCGTACTCTTTCAAATTTCATAAGCCGGTCCTTCTGTCAACTCATTAGCAGACCTCAGTTAACATGTCAATGATAGATAGATTTGTAGAGGATCGTAGCTATAAATGGGCATGGAAGCACAGCAGTTAAGCTTAGATATAAGGGGACCCCCCCCCCCCCCCCACAAAAAAAAATATATAAAATAAAAATAACAACGTCGTGCTTCCTTTTGCTGTACTTTAACTAAAAATTGATTAATAAAATTCTGATGATTTTTGTTTACTTCAATATTAATCAGATCAGAACGATGGTTTTCTTCTTCTGATGAACATAAAAGCTTATCTTAAGATATCACATGATTGTAAAAACTATAACAGCCATCACTTGCACGTACCTAAAAGCAAACAAAAACTTCCTAGAAAACATTTTTTCTACGAGAAATTGAAATTTTCCACCGTGTGTAAATTTCTTGGTCATATATATATATATATATATATATATCTGTGTGCGTATAAAAGATAAAGCTTTTTATAGCCTGTAAAACAAAGGCATTGTAATATATTTTACTGGCGTAACTTGTCTGTAGTATTTATTTCTACCTTGTACGCATGTGCCATAAGATATTGATAATATAGGTAGCTTTGAAGGATTGCATGTTGTCTTTTTTTTTTCTTCTACCATACGTATAAATAAAGCAATGGAGCAGACAAATGACAGGACATCCCACAGTAGCTACTTATATATCAATGACTTGTCAAATTGGGAGTGTACCTCTCCAGCTAAGTGTTTCTCGGCATAAATGAAAAACCCTAGGGACGTGGAGGTTTTATCTGGATTCTCTAGGCTAGGGTTTTAATATTTCTTAATTTCTTCTGAAGCTTTTCATTAAATTAAATACCATTACAACAAGTCCACCCTTGCAAATGAATCAGCATCTAGGCTGCGATTTCAATTCAAACACGCGAGTAATTTGTTACAAGGGATAAATTAATCAAGAAAGAAAATAAAAAAATAAGAAAATGAAGTCAATGAAAGGGGGGAAAAATGAATTCTGTCAGTTTGTTGGTTTAACATGAAAATATCTAACCATAACCTAGGTCTTTTGCTCTTAAATTTCCACCCTGTATAATAGGATTTAAATTTGAAATTTTCTAACAAAAAAATCAAATTTAAAACGTTTTCATGAATAAAACATCTAAAATAGTGGAAGCTAAAGAAATGAATTTAAACCCCTGCACCAAAACGCTTATATAATTCTGTCAGTGAGGGCTAAAAAGCAACCCTAGATTAATAGGGCTTGAATGGAAGTACAATTCTTTGTTTTACCTGCATTTTGTTAATTTTTAATTAAGTACCAAGTACAGTTCATGATAAACGTTATTTTTTTTAAAAAAAAGTATACTATAAGATAAAATCAACAATAATAAAAAAAGGGCATATGCAAAGCAGTGATGGGCTTTCCATAACGCAAGGGATTGGCAGGAGGGTTCTACACTCATAACATGGAAAGGAAGAAGAATACGAACAACTCTTTTACTATTAGTATTAATTTCTTTAAATTAATAATTAGTAATTAATAATTTGTTCTCTGGTTCCTACCTTCTATTCACCTATATAAAGCCATGCCTCTTCTCATAGATCCATGGGGTGCTTAAATGAGTTATTATATAGCTTGTGAGTAGAAGTCTCTCCCTTGCTTCCTCTGAAACACTTTTCGAGAGTTCTTTTGTCCGAGCAGTCGCTTTCTCAACCTCTCCCTTTCTCTTTCTCACTCACAGTTTTCGTTCTCAACTCTCCATATTTGATCATTTCAACCTGAGCCGGTGTTATCCCTTTCATACCCGGTTATGACTTTGACGACTGTTTGATGATTCGAAGAAGGGGTGCATGCAGTTTTCATAAGCCGCGAATCAATATCCATGTTTGAGTTGCATAGATCTGCATAAAAATTTCACCTGAGCATTGATGAGTATCTCTGTGATTTTCATTTCCAGGCACCTGTTTTTCCTCCAGCCATGCACTGCATCTTCATTTGTTTGTCACAGCTTTTTTCTTGTCTAGATGATTATGAAGATCTAAGAGAGCTTTCTTCAGTCCACTCATGGGTGGTTATAGGTTTTAATTAGCTGCCGACTCATTCATCCAAATACTGAGTGAAAGGACAAGGATATTACCCAGTAAATGAGTGAATGATGCGGGAGACAAATTGAATCCTAAGCTTCCTGTACTTGGACTGAAGGGAGCTCCCTTTGCTCTTTTACTATGTATCTTGCACTTGTTTCTTGTGTTTAATATATATTTCTGATGTCAAATGCTTTGTTTGTATATATATTTTCATCCAGACAGCATGAAATCAGTTTTTTGCTAAAGCAATGCCATGTGACCTCAAAATGATCCATTTTGTTCGAGTAGTCTTTGTCTAGAGTATCTTGACTTCCTAGTCTGTTTATCTTGTGTTATCAAGAAATAGATCTAGTTGTAAATATCAAAGATGCTATGCATACATCCATTTAGGGACTCAATCAAATCCGTTCTTACAAATTATTATTAACTTAAAAGTCATTATATAACCCTAAAATATATCACCAATAGCCATGATGGTGGTGTTGCCGCCGCTGGCAGCTGCTGCTGTCACTTTATTTTAAATTGTAGGACTGCTCGAGAAGTGGATATTATATATTGCAACCTTAAAAGTATGGTGACCTTCGATTTAATTTTGTCTGATTAGCGGGAAGCTAACCACTCATGCTTGCAGGGGAGCTTTGTTAAGAAAACAGCCTTTTAGAGATAGACAAGGAATTTTAGGGTTTGGATCAAGCTGCAGCCGTTTCTTGTTAAAGGCAACAACGCATGAGGGGCAGAGGATTATGCAAGCTCACGCTTCACGACACTAACTTCTTGGGTCTTGCTCTTAAACTGCAACAAGTTCCTAGACGGATAATAATGTTCCCCCAGAAGTTGAATTACTAAAATAACCTCAAATCGATGTTTTTTCCAGTAGTTTATGGAATATGCACTTAAATTTTCATAAAGAGCTTAATTTTTATCTTTTCATTCATTTTGACTTGTTAAATTACGATTATCGTGGCACGCTCTCTCAATTGTTGTTCATTTCTCCTGGCAAAGCTTTTAGTCTGTTCATTGCTCTCTTTTGTCCGGAATTTTTATTATGACTTGTTTTATGCTTCGTTCGAAAAATATGGCAGAACAGCTGAAAATGGTCTGTGGGCGCCTAGCTTCGATTCGAAATGATTTGAGAAAAGGGATCGCTTATTTTATTACCATTGAAGCATTTTGCTGGGGAAGAGTAGATGAGAAGAAGCTTTTGCTCCTCTCCCCGTCACCTAATTTATCATTGCTTTCCTCCTGATATCTTTAATTATAAATATGAAACAACAAGACGTATCTTCCTGATTATGGTGTCGTGTGAAAGCAAAAGTTGTGTATTGACGTTGTATTTTTTTAATTTCTGCTATGAGATTCGATTCTGTCATGAGCTATTCTCAATTGTTTATGGGAGAAAAAAACAAATAGTGGAGACAACCTCACTGTTATAATATTATTCCTCCGTCCTGTATTTGATGTGCAGAAAATGTCACAGTTAAGCTGACTCCCGCTGAAACCCTAAAATGAATTGTCACAGTTAATACAGGTTAAGCAGTAGAGCCATGGCCAGTAAGGAAGACAACATTTATAAAGTACAGTGGGTTCTTTGTCATGTATATCGTCACATGTAAACTGTTAAAGATGGGCGCTTCCCGTCCCTCCTTAGGGCCGCCATTGAATGACAGGTGCCATGAAAGCTCTGGCTTTCTGTGCTTCTCCGTTCTCCAAACGAGCCCGCCCTGCCTGTAAGAAACGATTCCTATCACAGATGTTCTTCGATGCCAGCAGCCCTGCTCGCAAACTCCTTGCATCTCTAAGATTTACTTCGCTAATTCTAATGCTAAATAGCCTTTTCCTGGAGCCTCCTTCGACTTCTTTAAATCCAACGGCTGTGTCTAAATCCAATCGTTTTGCATCATCTTTAACAAACACGAGTGCCGTTTTTTCTGTCGTCTTTGTTTGATCAATCTAGTTGTCGCTATGGGAATTTTCCACGTGCTAATCCCCTAATGGCCGCAGGATCCATATAGCAACTTCGGGTGCTCAAAGCTATCATTTGATCACAAGCACCGTTCTTGTTTTATCTAGTGCCCACGTGAACGAGGAATTGATGTTAAATTATGATAATGAAGGGAAAAAATAAAATAAGGTTGATTAAATATTGTTTTATTTATTAATTTTAATACACGAGATATCACATATTTGGTTTTGACCTCCTGTCTTCGTTCACCATCAAAACTCCATTGTTCTAAACTATCAATCACATTAAAATGTCGTCAAAATATTTAAAAACTCAAATCAAGCTAGAAGATTAAATTTCAGATTATCAATCTCAAACTTTAAAAACATTAAATTCGCTGCCAATTACATAAAATATTGATATGAAACAAATCGTGTCGCACTGCACTTTTACTTGTGCCATTCCTCACTGTTAATGATGGCTTGAATCTGACAAAAAAGATTATCATTGAGGTATAAAAAAAATAGGATTGATAAAAAATGCAATGATGGCTTGAATCTGACAAAAAAGATTATCATTCAGGTATAAGAAAAAATAGGATTGATAAAAAATTAACTTAGAGAGGGTTTTATTGTACATCTATTTATAAAATTCATTGGAATAATATAATTGTTTATTTATTTAATTTATCATATTTTTTTCAATCTCAATTACATCCTTATTAATTATTGGGTTTTATATTTTTTTTAATTTATTTTTAATAAGATTATCTCAATCTCATTATTCTCAAACATTCTGTTGATTGGGAATAAAGCTTTGTATTTTTTATTTTCTTACATGGGGTTATTGTCTCTCATAACTTGAGTTACTGAGCTTGATTGGTTAATCAGGGTTGACTCGAGCTATTTTTATGTTTTATTTCAGTTTCATCTTTAAACAATGTTGATTAAGATGAAGTTTCGTAACTTATTTCAATCTATTTTTTTGTTGGATTATACTTGTCTCATGATTCAAGTTATGAGTTTATTAACTTAACTAGGGTTTTTTTTCTTTTTTTAAAAATTTATTATTTAATATTGAATTTATTGGGAATTGAGAGCTTTATAATTTATCCCAGTTTACTTTCCAATGGGTTATTAAGGTATCATAACCTAACATGCAAAATAGTAGGTGAATTAATGTTGATCCAAATTGATCTAATATGAATTGTTTCAATATTTATATAAAAAAATATAATTTGAATATATATTTTAAGTATAAATATGTTTTTATTAGTCATCAGGGTGTCTTTCGACCCTTCAAATCAAACAAACAAGGCAGTCCTCACAAAGTTTGTTTTTTTTCTACTACAAAAACTATTAGCAACTCCTAAATATTTTCTTTTTAGTGTCAAAAGAATTGATCTGATATGAAACGTAGCGTGCACCAAAGATCTAGGTTTTCAATAATACAATAGATGAAACTTTATGCATTTTAGCTTACAATTCAACACATTTTTTAATAGAGAGCATGGTAGAATAACAAAAGGTTCTATCAAAAAATAATCCTCACATAAAAACTATAATTCAATATTATACTATTCATCATTCTCTCTTCACTTTCTAAAGGATTTATAATTTCTTAAATAAAAAAATCTATGAAAAGTAAAAAAGTAAGTCCTATTCAAAAATAAAAATAATAACTGAAGTCCTGAACAAACTCGAGGATCCAAAAAATAAAAGCAAAGAAACAACAAAACTAATATGAACAGACTTTATGAACCTAATTTAAAGGCATTCCGAGCTTGCTTTATAGAAAAGCTAACCTTAATATAAAGTTTATCCTTTTCACTACTAGAAGATTTAAAAACACCCTATAAAATTTATATATATTCTAAATTAGCAGATGGAGTAACTCGATAAGGATCAATTAACTCATCAATTTAAATAACAATAACTCCTCCATTTATTTGATCGTTGCCATCTTCGATAACTTGAAAACAAGCGCCAGGTTTAATTTTCACAAACAAATAACCAATAACTCTATTATGGTTTTTTTTAAATAAGAGAGTGTTTGTATAATAAATAATAATACAATGAATGATATTGTTTGGTAAGAACAAAAACATCATTAATGTCATTGGAAGTTTAACCTTTTACACAAAACCCACTATTATAAGTTTTTTTATTCTCATTATATTGTTCAATTTGAAAGATATATCCAACACTGAAACCCATTATAACGCCGAACCTTTCTTCCAGGACCTAAAAATAAAAACAAATACTTCTTGAGAGAATACATGAAATATTTCTTGTAATTCATCTAAAGTGATGAATTCTTTCTTTATCATTTAAATACCTTTGCATAGTTAATTTCATACTCAGTAAATATTCATTCGTTACCTTAATTAAGATACCATTTAATAAGATCAGAATATAACATTCTTTATACAAAGCAGCTTAGTAATCTTAAGTCGAAGACTCACTTATATATCATGTGACTCTTTTTTTATAAATAAAATGATATCTTTATATCAAATTCTCATGAATTGAAGAATCACCTAAATAATTGTAACTTTAAACAAAATTGATATTTTCATATCGAATTCTCATTAGGTCAATTAAGGTATACGTTATTATAAGAATTGCTTCATTTTATATATATATTTGTGTGTATTGGTCTCTATAATTTTAATAAATGTTCAATATTCAAGAGAATATTAACTAGAAATATTTGAAAAATAATATTTTGATGCAACAAGAATCTCATAATCACAATTTTTTCACATAGTATTCTTGCCTTATAAACTTTATGTTTATTATAGATTCAAGAATCAAATGTTAAATTTATTAATCTAATATTATATAAATATCAAAGATAAATTAAGTTTCCATTAGTAATAAACATGTATTTGTAATAATATTTACTATAATTAGAAAATATATTAAACTATAACCAGGATGGAAAATAGGAGCTCATATCCATCCAAGATCTCAAAAAGTGTGATCTATCTTTATTTTCTGGGACCTGGATGTTACACCGCATTTGGAAAAGTTTCTGGAAATTAATTTCGTAATCACTCTGTCTTATCTAACCTCACATCAACGGAGTTTTCCAAAGGATATTGCAAAATTTGACTGTCCTTCGTGCTCCCGAAGCACACGCAACACCCCCGGGCCTACTCCTGAGAAATTAAGACATGATATGATCGATGGAACTCTCCTCCACTGGCTAGGCTAGGCTAGCCAATCCTCGCGATGCGACAATAACTAGGATTCTCTTGCTTTAAATTTTAGACAGGTAACGTTAATAGCGCAATTACGTTTATTAAACTAATTAAATATATTTATAAACACTTGAATACAAAATATTAAATAAGAAATAACTTGGTAACTTCTTGTTTCACTCCATTTTTCAAAGGTGATTTTAATATTGATAATTCTTTTATTATTTTAATGGTTTTAGATTATTTTTACGTGCTGGTATAAAAATAATTTTTAAAATATATATTATTTTGATATGTTTTTAAATAAAAAAAACAAGTTGAACTAAACTCACAAAATATCACTTGTATTAAAATCGAGAAAAAAAATTAGTATAAAATATTGTAGCCTATGCTCTTAAAGCTACTAAATTGTCAATCAATAGATATCAACGGTCTCAATGCACCTTGCCTTTTAAAGCTAGAGAAAGGAGATCGCAAGAGCAAAAGGCCTATAAAGGCAATGATTTCTTTTTTTTTTCTTCCTATTTTCTACTTTATTTTAAACTCGTCCTAGCCCCTCCATCCCTATTTACATAGACGGCTAGGATGCAAAATTAATAATAATGAATTGAATTTAAAAAATCAATTAACATGAGAAGATTTAAAATGAGACACAAGAATTGATTCCTCAAATTTCATTGATTAAATAAAACATAATTAACTCAAAATTAATAAGAACGACACAGTTCATCAAATATACAAAATCATTTTGCGTTATTCTTATTAGCCTTGCATCTAAGCCGACTTCCAGCCCATCCACACCTGGGATGGGTTACTAACCCAGTTTTTTTTATTCTTAATATATTGTTTTTATAAAATATAATAATAAAGATATAATTTTTTCTCTATATTCTAACAACGAATATTGAAAAGGATTAATCACCCAAGTATAGTATAGTTTATATTACAATGTTTTTTTTTAATTCGTAATAATAATAATAAAAGTAAAATATAATTGATTTAAAAATAAATCTTCTTCGAGATTTACTTAAAAATCAAAGGAATATTTTTTTACTAAATCTCTTTTTTTTGCATGTTGTGAAAGGAAAAAAGATATTATTCTTGGAAATTATTAAATAAGTAACATGTGTATAATATGGTAAAATGAAAAAAAGAAGATAAACTGTCATTGTCATGCAGCCAATATGAGGCCATACAAATTTGAATAAATACATTGAAGGGAAGTAACTAAAGGAATCAGTGTAGTAGCAGTTGTAAACAAGTTAGGTCAAAATCTTACCTTGTTTGATATATCGAATTAGCCAAGAGTTGAGCTCTAAACCCTATCCTGGACTACAAAATAACAGTAGATTATATTAGTCCCTGATGCTGGTTCAGAAAAACGCTCTTACTGAGTTGAAGATGCTGGCCAACAACTTAATAACCCTAGAGCGAGTGGAAGCTGGAAGACTTCAGCCCATGATAAAACTTGTAAACTCACTCGAAATTGTAATGCTTCTTAAAAAATATATCTTCCATCTAGCTATAAAACTGTAGAGCACTCGTATACAGACTTGAATTTCAAATTACAACAAGATGAATATAGAACTATGTTTAGAGATAAAGCACCAGCATTGATGATACCCTGGCCAATATTCACAAAGCACAAAGTTCCTGATCCTGAAGCAGCCAAAATAACCTTATTTCCAACAGGAACTCGCAAACAATTCAACGGAGAGTCTTCACCATAGCCTATGAGGAACCTTTGAAGATTCTTAAACGAGAGCGTGGCCCCTTTGGCCGTGCTTCAAGAAGCTTCGCTTTCAAAGTATTTTCCTTCAAGTTTGGAGGCGGTTTTGTGGAGGACTCCGAAATGTCAATATCTGGGGCAGTAAGTTTTGACACCCACTGTCGAACTGGACTAGCATTCCTCCTTGGTGGGTAACTGCAAGAAGCCTCACCAACATCATTCTCAAGGTGCAGATTAACTGCTTCTGAAGATGAGATATGACTTCTTATCAAGTTTTCAATCATATAATTCGAGTTTGACCCATGAATTTCATCAAGCTTGCTCTTTCTGTCAAGAATGCCACCTTCAGTGGCATCACAGTGTTCAGACCTCCTAGGGATACTCACTTCAGTAGGGTTTCCTTCACCTGTTTTTACATCTTCCAGGCCCATCACCTCGGATTTCTTATTTCCATTACATGACATAGCCTGAGCCATATGTTCTTCAAATTTAACTTGCAAGTTGGATGGATTTTGGCATCTGGATCTTTCACGAGATGAAAGCTTTTTCTTTGTTCGAGTGGATTTGTCCATTTCATCAGTATGACCAGCAACAGCTTCATTTCCATGTGAGTGAAAGTCACCATTGCTGTGTTTGTTAAGCTTCAAACAGTGTGAATCACTGCCCGTTGAATCCTCTTCATCACCCACATCTTGTGGAGCACTAACAGTCTCATTCAGAGGGACAGATTCCATTGAATTCAGCCGTTCCTTTGGCAATAAATTATTGCTACTCTTAGAATTACCCATTCGTTTACTGTTAAGGAATGTCTCTATTTCAGAACCCAATTTGTCCACTACCGAGTTGTTTTCAGAAAAACCATGCTGCGCTTCTTGTAGCCTCATCTGCAACCGCTCATCAAGCCATGATTCAGATATGTGGAGAATCAAACGATCACCATCAGCCCTTCCAACCCAATCCCTGTCTGATTTTTGATTCAGAATATGCACTTCCTGCTCGTAGTCTTTTATTCCCTTGGCAAACTCATCGCAAAGGTCTTCCAACAACTTTCTAGATTTTCTCTCTCTTTCCATCTCTTTCAAAGCATTAGAAAAGGAGGATTTCACGTCAGAAAGCTCCCGAGCTAATTTCCTGTGCAGGCTCTCTGATCGTTTTCTCAACTTCCTCTCATCTTCCAGCTCATCCCTGAGAGACTGGATAGCAGCATGCAAACGTTCCTGCTCCTTGCTCTTCTGAACTAGTTTATCTTCGGCTATTTGCTTCATTAAACCATCTATCTCGTGCCGATCTGCTTGCTGATACCGAAGTAATTCTTTAATCCTGATACGGGCATGGTCTAGCTCAATCTTCAATGCTTTTATCAATGACACATTAGAAATGTGCTGTTCTTCAAGGCTCCATATTCGATTCAATACCTTTAGTAATTCTGTGGATGTTTTGAGACTATAATGTGATTCACCAATCCTTCCTTTAAAATCCAACGAGCTGGAAGGAGTGACTGCTGGGTTATAAGGTGCCACCTGTATAAGAAAGGCATGTCAATCTAAGAGGAAGGCATAACGAAGCTAATTGTTTCTCTGTGGGGAAGCATGTTGGGGAAAAAAAACTATACAGAAAAAGACAAGATGAAAGCTGAAGAAATAGCAGGTGCTACAATCAACACTATATACTGGTAAACCTGTCTGGAAACAATTATATGTAGAAAAAGACTGTTATAATAGAGGTGGAGCACAATAGAAATTGAAATTTTAAAGCTCTGGTAACGTTGCCACCTCCTCCATCCCCCTTCCCAGCCTCTTTCCGGGATATCAAGGAATAAAAGACAAAGCAAAAATAAAAGAATTCGAAATTTACGAAAATGAAACTGATATGTTATCATTCATATAACTCACCAGATAAAAAACTATCATTGTGAATAATATAACATAAATCAAAGAGAGGGGGACAGAATGAAACTCGATTTGCTCATATACTCTACTTAATCGATGCAAAGGGGAAATAAATTTGGGGGCTCAAACAAAAAACTTTGTGCAATTTGAGGAATGAGGTATAATTGCCCTAGCAGCTTCTGTAGGATTTATAATCATGGACTCATGGTTTTATAATCAGTCTTCCTTTTGCTACTCAAAACAACTTTTACTGCACTCCTGAATCCAGAAAACCAAAATTTGTTTCATAACAGAATCATAGTTTATATTCTGCTGGCAGTTAGTGAAAAAACATCGACGCTCACCTCCATAGAGCTACCATAACTTGCTGGAGATACAGGTTGTAAAGCATGGTTACTTCTTTCAATTGATCGATGATGCTGAATCAGAGATGCAGCGATATGTCTCCTTAAACTGCCTGCACTTTCTGGCTGGTTAAGAAATGACATTAAGATTAGCAGCAGAAAAGAGCACTGCATTGTTACAGATTCAAAATTAGGATCTATTCAATGCACATCAGGCAGGACAGTAGAAAATATCAATCAACTAGCAAACCTGTTAGTTTGCAAAGATAGTAATTGTTGGCAACTTTAGAGTCGCACTAAATATAGTGCACATTAAGGATTCATGAAATATGAAATATTTAGAGCTTTCAAAAAGGCTTTCAAGTTAAAAAATAATACAATTAGAGAAAATATAGACTTGGCCAATTCATAAATAACCATAATTGACGGTTATTGTGCAGAAAATATAACAATTGGAGAGCACAACAAACTGTCAAAATACTATATGAAACAAAGAGTAGCATAACATCAAAAACAATCGAGGCAATGATAAGAACCTATCTTAAATAATACATTAGATATATCCTCCCCATATAAACCAATCTGTACATAAAAAAGACGCAAACTTTGAGTGAGTCAAAAGACACTACAAATAATTATATTCATCAATCAAAACAGAAACTAACAATCGATGCTCTTTGACAAGAATTTTCAATTAACAGAAGGAGCTCCATAAACTAAACCGTATCAACCATTCAGTACTAACAGAAAAATTAATTAGTCAATACATGATTTCCCAAAACATAACTTTTCTTCCATTATAAATACAATAAGTGTAGCACAAGGCCGAATCAAGTATAACACCCCGAAATTCAACAACCAATCAGCATCATCAAAAGAAAAAAAATAAGCTGCCGAATATACAAACGTAGTATAAGCATTCGTATATACCTGATCAGGAGAGCTAGAAGAAGGGTCAGCCAAGAAATGAGAGAGGTCAAGTCCCTTTTCCCTGAAAAAATGTTGCCGCTTTTCGTGGCGGCGCAACCTAGAATCACTACCACCTCCACCATTAGTAAGATGCACACCCTTGTGCATTTTAGAGACTCCTAGCGAGTAATGTTGCAATTCCCAGAGAGCAGCAACAAGCTTTCTAGCAGAAACAACAACAGTGCAATTGCTATTGTTAAAAAGTAGAAGAGGAGGCTCTCCATGCTCCTCTTGATGACTGTTGGGGGTAATGTTGTCAATGATGCTAACATGCGCAGTAGGTAAAGGTTTCCAAAGTCTAACTGGACTACTGGAGTGCAAGAAAAAGGGCCCACTCTTTTCCCTACCAAGACACCTCTCTTCAACTTTCCCCTCAATCTGTCCTCCTTTTCTGCTCTGCCCCTTCACCACTTTTCCTTTTCGTTCTTTCTTTCCTTTATTTATTCTCTCTTGGTGGCGTCTTGGTTTTTTAGCTCTTTCTCTCTCATTCTTTTATTTATTTATTGGCGATGGGATTTGCTTTATTGGTCAGTTTACAAGGTTGGATGGAGCGAAAATTTTGTTGTTTTTATGTTGTTGTTTCGGAGTTGCAGTGTTTTTTTTTTTTTTTTTTTTTTGTGATCTCCATGGACAAAAAGAGGACATAAAGGGGCATGATCGTGGAAGAGAGCGAAGGGGGCAACATGGTTGGATTCCCTGTCGATGAGTTTAGATGGGTCACCCGCCAATTTGTGACTGTTGTTCTTACGGGAGGGGTGGCGATTTTTTTACCTTATTTTCTTGGAATTGAATTTCTTTTTAAAAAAAAAAAAAATGAAACTTTACTGTTTTCAGTTTCGATAATCAGCGTGCCATGGAGTTGGGGGTTTTGGTGGGAACGGGTTACAAAATAAAAAAGAGACTTTTTTATATATATTTTTGAATTTTTCATTTTAACAATATTTAAAAAAAAAAAAACATTAGAAAATAACAAAAAAAAACAAGGTTTCGAACAAGAAATTATTAATACCTGGAAGCTGTTACTAATGGATGACTTTTGTTTATAAAGAGCAGGATTAATAACTTTTCATTTTGTTTTAAAAATATTTTTGAATTTTTTATTATTATTTTAAATTAAATATTTTTAATATTTTTTCATATATAAATGTTAAAAATAATTTTTAAAACATAAAAAATTTATTTTAATATATTTTTCAACAAAAAATAATTTCAACCAGAATACAGAACACTCCATCAAAGAGCTGAAATTTACTGTCAAGCCGTGCTCACTCAACTCTTCATTAATTATTATCCAAAAAAACTAAAAGAGCTCAAGAAAATACCGTGGCTAAGGACACAATAGTGCCTGACAAATTGCCATGGAGCTTTAGCTAGCAGTACTGGACCAGTAATGTCGTGCATAACCCTCCCCGTGTTCTAACTAGGCTTCATCTTCTTTATTTATTTCATTATTACCCCCCAAACCATCAGCAATAAAAGCATTATAAAGAAAATCTGAATACCCAGCTTCGGCCCATCACTTTTCAAGTAATTCCAAATAGGGTCCTTCTAAACCACTAGAGCTGCAGCCATAAAGACTGTCCAGGACCAATCTGGTTCGGGCTCGGGAACTAGGCTTGATAGCCGAATTCTTCTACCCCATGCATTCAGGGGGGCATCCTGTAAATAACTTCAAAACCAAGGGTATTTCCCTCATGTGTCTATTGGATCAAGTTTTTACCATTCTCCTTACCTTTTATTTTTTTATTATTTACTTATTTTTTCACGGAGCCACGGCCTCGATCAAGTCAGGATCAGCTGGGCCGAGTGCAGGAACTATGCCCTAAGCTCGGCATAGTCCATTTTCAGTTAGTTGGACTTGGACCAAGTTCCGTTTGGCAGTCTTCGAATACAAATGGGATGGGCCGAAAGATATACCTTTTCCTATCGAACACGTCCTTGCAAGTGGAGTTAGGAGGAATCTTTAAATATAATATAAAAAGAACATCCAGAAGAGTTCCAGTCCTTACAAGTGTCATGTGCAAAGCAACACTTGTGTTCTAAAAAGAAGGGTTGTGAAGAGGTTGTGTCCCATCAAATTAAGTGCACGTGGCACTTAATTTTAAAAATATTTTTAAAAAAAATTGAGATTTTTTTATTTCAAGTGCGCGAGTATTTTGCGAGAAGAGACGGTGGTTGAGCTCTTTCTCTGGCATAATTAATTGAATTTTTATTATAATGAAAACAAATTGTAGCTCCTTATTTCTTAGGAAGTTGTCTGCTAGCTACTTTCGTTTTTTCAGGAGTCATGGTTCGTACGAGGATTTGAGAGTTAAAATATCAATTACTTGTGATTTATGAGTATTCATTAATTATAATGAATATTAATAATTAATTAATGTTCATTAGCCCATGAAAACTCATAAATATGCATTTTTTTTAATCTAGCCCTAGTTAATAATAATAAGAAGAATAAAACAGACTTTTATAAATGCGTCTAGATTATATTTAAAGGATACTTTGAGGCACTCGTTGGCTTTTGCCTTCTCTTATGTTTATATATATTCTATCATTTTCTTGATATTGTTTTCAAATTTGTTGCCACCACTTGCACAATTAAGTATCCCAAAACGCTCGAACAGGGTTCGGTCCCAGTGGTTGAGGAGGGCGTCCCCTTTCCTCGGGATCAAGGCTCGAGTCCCAGCAGGTCCTTTGGGGGTGCCTCCCCATGTGGCACCCTGGTTCGCTCCTTGTTTGGTACACTTGTCACCCCCGCGGTGCCTTACCTGCTCATTTGGGCTTGCAGGGTGTTCAAGTGAGCCCGGGGAATAGTCGAGGTACGCGTAAGCTGGCCCGGACACCCCGGTTATCAAAAAAAAAAAAAAATCCCAAAACGCAACCACTAGCATGTGTTAAGTGATATGAATTTGTGAGTAAAAAAATTGATTCTCTGTCATCTTAGATTCGAGTCTTATAATTGTTAATATAATAATCACTAAAGATTTATATTGTCTTTAATTTCAAAATTTATGGATTAATCGAGGAGCGTGCAAGTTGACATGTACATCCATGTTAATAATAAAAGTATCCCAAAACTATTAATCATTTAGTAGATGGTCCAGTAACACAAGTATGAGACTAAAGAATTTGATTATCTTGTGGTTTCATGATTGAATCTTGTAGTTGTTAGTATGATGACTACTGAAGATTTACATGGTCATTACCTTTAATGTTTATGAAATTAATAGATGATACAGACACTCATAATTAATAAAAAAAAATTAACCGAAGACGTGTTTGAAAGATTCAAGGCATGCAAATTAATAATGATCAAAGATGATAGTTGTATTAGATAAAAAAATAATTAAATAATTAAATTTTATCTCGCAGGCTTCGAATATTATATAGATATCTATCATGCAACTATTAACATATATCTAAAACAAAATGGCGAAAGTAACAGTGAAATGCACTGTTCACCGTGACTCATAGTCACTGTGGACGTGCACTTTGCTCCGGTGCGGCGCGGGTGCACGTCCACCTCTTTTTTTTTTTTCGTTTTTTAAAAGTACAGATACTATTTATATATTATTTCACAAAAAGAAACAAAGAAAAGCATGTAGCTTATTGGCAAAAACATAAGCATGTGGGGGGAGGGGAGGCGCTGGGCAGGGGTTCGACCCCTGCCTAGCGCTTTTTGTTTTCAATTTTTTTTTTCACTTTTTTTTTTTTTTCACTTTGCTGTTTTTTTTTTTCATTTTTATTTATTTTGATTGTTTTTTTATTTTTTTTATTGATTTTGACGTTTTTTTTTCACTTATGTTTTTTTTTTCATTGTTTTTTTTTATTTTGTTTTTGTTTTTTTCACTTATGTTTTTTTAAAAAAACAATTTATTGACATTTTTTTATTGAATTTTTTCCAATAATTAACTCAATAAGAATAATAATATTAGTTTTTTTTCCTTGCTTCCTTTTTCTTTTTCTTTTATTTTTTTATCATAATAATTTAATAATTTTTATTGTTTTATTTCTGAATAAAAATCACTTCCAATAACAACTTCAACCACCTCTGCTCAATTTTTGAGCCATAAAGTTATCCCATTTCCTAGAGATAGCAGAGAGAGGTGCCAAAATTTCTCATTCTTGACCCTACGTTTGCACAACTAAAATTTAGATTTCTTCCACCAAAGAGGTTTCCTGAACAAGGAATGACTTTTGAAGTTCATAAGACAATCTTCCAATCAGCAAACAAACTAACAAATAAATAAAGTACAAGCATTTATATCTAAGAGAGGGAAAGAGATCATTATAAGTGTTTATGACCATATTTATAACTAACAAATACATTCTTACAATCTAATAATATTTATTTTTATTTTTTTATTTATTTTGTTTATTAATTGCTTCTTTTTAATATTGTTAAGTCTTGAATTTTCTAATTATTATAGATAAGACATTCAAAATAATAACAGTAATTATTTGTTAGTTTTGTTTTCTTTTAAATATGTCTGACTAATTATATTTTTTTATATTTATTCAATATTAGCGCCTTAAAAAAAAATATATATATATGACCTAGGTTTTTTGAAAAAGAAATTACTATCATTACTCTGAAATACTATATATATATATATATATATACAAATAACCGATTGAAACACATTCACAAATTTAATTTTTTTTATTTGTAGAATAATGTCAACTTTTGTCCATGTATATATAAGTGTACTTAACACAATAATAATAATAATAATAATAACAATAATAACAATTTTTTTTTTATTTGTAGAATAATGTCTACTTTTGCCCATGTATATATAAGTGTACTTAACACAACAATAATAATAATAATAACAATAATAACAATAACAATAACAATAACAACAACAACAACAACAACAACAACAACAACAACAGCAACAGCAACAATAATAACAATTATTTCAATAATAATAATAATAACAATAACAATAACAATAATAATAATAATAATAATAATAATATCAATAATAATAATAATAACAATAATAATAACAACAACAATAATAATAATAACAATTATTTTTGTTAATAACTCTTTTGTTAATATTTTTTTTGCTCTTTATAATTTAATAATTTATATTGTTTTGACAGTAATGGTGTTATTTTTTTAATATATATTTTTAGTCTTTCACCTAAGAATATATATAGGGAAAAGAAAACATGCCCTAGGATTTTTTCAATATAAAAACTTAATATAAGTATTCTGTGATACATTTAATATAGTTATATAATAGTAGATGATCGGACACACAATTACAAATAACCGATTAAAACACATTCACAAATTTAATTTTTTTTATTTGTAGAATAATGTCTATTTTTGTCCATGTATATATAAGTGTACTTAACACAATAATAATAATAATAATAACAATAATAATAATAACAATAACAACAACAACAACAACAACAACAACAACAACAACAACAATAATAATAACAATTATTTCAATAATAATAATAATAACAATAATAATAATAGCAATAATAATAACAATAATAATAATAATAACAATAATAATAATAATAATAATAATAATAATAATAATAATAATAATAACAATTATTTTTGTTAATAACTCTTTTGTTAATATTTTTTTTTGCTCTTCATAATTTAATAATTTCTATTGTTTTGACAGTAATGATTTTAATTTTTTTTTATATATTTTTAGTCTTTCGCCTAAGAATATATATAGGAAAAAGAAAACATGACCTAGGATTTTTTCAATATAAAAACTTAATATAAGTATTCTGAGATACATTTAATATAGTTATATAATAGTAGATGATCGGACACACATTTACAAATAACCGATTAAAACACATTCATAAATTGATCAATAAACTACAAAAAAAAAATATCACACCAAACAATCAAATAATTCACCATACAAATGGATACAAAAAATATTTCCATAACCAGTAAACACAACTGAATAAAGAAAAATTAGATGATCGGCCACACAATTACAACAAAACCAACCACCAACAAATTCCCAATTGACTACAGCAAACAAAAATCTCTAATCGATATAATCTATTACATTTTTTCGACCAACTGATTATATAATTATCAATCTAATTAAAACACACCAAATAATCAAAACATTGCAATTATGCTATCTATGAGTTAATTAAATCAACACATAATTCAAATCCAAGCTGTGACTAAATTATTCTCCAAACCAGTAAAATAATGTCAACAACCAACCAAATCAATGCAAACAAAAAATAATCTATCTTTAATAGATTTCAGCGCTTACAATATTGCTATCAACCAGTTAAATGTTTAGTAACTGTTAAAAAATATTTAACCATCAACACATTCAGTTCAAGACAACAAAATATCATCTTTCATTCATTTTATTGATTACAGATTTACATCAACCAATTAAATAACCATCAAAACAATTAATACATACTAAACAATTAATCAATTATGGTCTTGCAATACTCAAATTACAATTCGCTAATCTTTCATAAATTTTATCGCTTATAATTTTTAAATTTCAAAATTGAATTATTATCTGAGTATTTAAGCTTATAGCAATAATCAACTAATTCAATACATAAAAAAAAATTATAGCATGATTTAAAATTTACAATTCCCTATTTATCAACTAAAAAATTCTTTGTTTACCACATAAATAATAAGTTTGCTATATATAAAAAGCCCGCCGCATCGCGCGGGCTAACCGACTCGTTATTTATCTATACATAAAAAAAAAAAAAAAAAGTGCATAGAGTGCGTGATGTGACGTTGACTAATAAAGCAAATATTAGAGGTTGACGAGGGGAGACAGAGAAGTTGGGAAGAAGCATAAGTGGCTTCTATATATAAATCAAGCGCAGTTGTTTCAGTCTTACTGGCCTCCTTGTCTCTTTCCTTGTCAAAAGCACGGCTAGCTTGCTTCGTTTGTCATCGCTACTCTGTAGCTCGGCGGCCCAGTTGACAATATATATTCTTTAACATTCTATTTGAAAATAACATCTCTTTATTTATTTATTTATTTATTTTTCTTTTATTCCATTGATATCAATTGCTTATACAGGTCATCATAGCCTGTCTTTAGTGCAATAACATCTGACTAAATAAAACCTAACATGAAATTATATATTAATCTCTAAAATACTATTTAAAATAAAATATTTCGATCTTTAACTTGTAATCTACCTTTATACGTAATCTAATAAATAGTTATATTTTATTTTCTCTCTTTATGATATATTAATTCACATATATCAAATATTTTAATTCTACTTGATGGAATTTATAATTGTCCGCTCAAACTGGGTTTACTTTAATTTTATATCAATGATAATTACATAGTGTGGAGATATCATAGTTGTCAATTTCGTTATGTTTCAGTTGAAACAGCTGAAATGTTTCGTACCAGTTAAATAATGAGACAAAATAACATCCTTTTATATCGGTTTAAATTCTGGTCTGTTCCGTATTTTTCGGTCAAATACCGGCCGAAACATACCGTTTTTGTTCCGCCTGTTCCGTTTCGGCCAAATAGTATTTTTTTTAAATAATGAATAATTTTACAATATCAATCATATCTCTTAAACCGATCATTCAATTAAGATGAAATTTTACAAGAAGTCTCTTAACAATTTATATATATTATGTTAAAATTTAAGAGCAGTCAGAGAATATAATAAACTTGCGAGATTGGTGATAACATTCTCATAATATTATACATGTTCATAATTTTGTTTGGAAAAATCATTTTATTATCTTTTTTAGATTAAATTGCATAATTCTAAATATTTTATGTTTGAATTTGAACTATTTTTTTGAATTAATATATATATATATATATATATATATATATATATATATATATAGTACAACCATAAAACAGCGCACCGAAATATTCTGAAAACACAAACATTCTATTTGAATTGAAAAAATAAAACACCAACTGAAACAATATTGACAACTTTCTGAAATACATACCTACGAGCTAAAACTAAAATTCTCAGCACGCGAAATGTGGGAAGTATTTTAAAAATAATTGATTTTTTATTTATTTAAAAAAAAAATAATACTTTAAAAAATATAACTCATAAACACTATGATGTTGTTTGGGGCGGCGGTTCAACTTGTGGTTGCAACCCCAAACAAAGACATACCAAACAGGGCTTAGTTTTTAACTGTGAGTCCCACTAAAAAACTTAAATTCGTGTCGCAGGTGCAAAAGCAGCTCTCTGCTGCTTGCAGCTGCGGTGTAATTAACCATACGCTGACACCACATGTTCCCCCCCACACAGAGTAAAGGTTTTATGTCATCACCACCGAGCGTTTAGGTTAGCTGGCAAGGGGGCAGTCCTGGCTTAACCAAGGTCACGAGTTCGAAACTGGGCTTGTCCTTGGGTATGCAGTGGCGCTGTGTGGGAGAGCTTTAGCCGCCCTAACAGGTCTCTCCCGGCTCGAATTCGGATTAGTCGGCTGTGGCCGGATTACCGGATGGTTAAAACCAAAAAAAAAAAAAGGTTTTATGCCATCCCCAGTGTCCCATCACAATTATATATATAATGATTTAATGGGGCATGAAGCATGGAAGCTGAGTCATCTATGTTGGTTATCATTTTGTTCCCAATGCTATTATGTGCGAGCTTCTTTTTCTTAACACCATTGATAGTGTAGCTAACCTTAATGGAGTACTGTTTGCGTTTTTGGCAAGGAAGGGAAAGGACAATTAAGCGGTGATAGATTTTTGTTTTTGTGCTTAAAAGTGTTTTTTTAATAATCTATTTGTTTATTTTTTTTAGACTTTTTTTAATATTATTTTGGTGTGTTGATCTCAAAAATAAATTTTAAAAATAAATATTTCAATTTATTTTTAAATAAAAAAAGATCACAAGGTGATATTACTTTTGTCGAATATGATCGCAATCCTAATTTTGTTCCTAAAGATATTTTACCAGATGTTATTTCTTTATCAAATAGTCAGGGATCGTAGACGCGTTCACATATGAATTTAGTTCGTGATGAAATTGCAAGTAGTTTGATAAAAGAATAAAAACAATAGTTAATTTACTTCAATTATTTCAAACTTTTTGTTATTATAATTGTTAATAAATATACGAAATTATTCCAACAGAATATTTATATACATGTATGTATGTGTGTGCATGTATACATGTGTATTTTTAATTAATTTTATAAATTGATAACAATATAAAAATATGATAACCAAACACACAAAATTATTTTTCATTAAACTCAACCTTAATCATAATTTTAACCAAATAATTAAATTTCAATTATTAACCACAATTAAAAATATTTTTTTTTCAGTATGCTATATAAATGATGATCGTGTAAGACTTTATCAAATAAAAACAAAAAAAAATCCATAAAAGAAGTCAACGAAAGGATTACGCAAGCGCTTTTGCGCAAGGGCACTAAAGAGAGGCCGTTTTCTAATTATTGCCAGAGTTTCAACTCCTTGCAGAACTTCAACCGGTAATCTTGCTTCTCTTCCAATGCCTTCTTCTTTATTTTCATTCCATTTGATGCAGAAATAATAAATGATGGTTTTTTTTGTACAGTGAGTGGAGCAGTGTAAAGATTTTGTGAGTGTTCTTTTTTGGCGGGGTGATATGGTTTCGTCAAATGCCACATCAGGACAAGCATGCCCATCTATAAAGCCTACATCAAATGGGGTATTTCAGGGTGATAATCCTCTTGATTTTGCACTCCCTTTAGCTATCTTGCAGATATGTTTGGTGATTGTGGTAACAAGGGGTCTTGCTTTCCTGTTACGACCATTGAGACAGCCAAGGGTGATCGCAGAGATTATTGTATGTACATTTCTCTTCTATTTATATTTTATTGAAATCTGATACGCTGATTTTATTCTTGCTTTTGCATTTTCTGCTTTTTGTCTGTGCTAGTTAAGTTTTTTTAGCCGTCTTTTATCCAGGATGTGATTATTTTTTTGCAGTTCTTTTTAGAATTTACTAAAACAAGGATTAGAAATTGAATTTGAGAAAGATGATGCTTTATTGAAAATGACCGTGATTCTCTAGGATTTTGTCCTTCCGATACAAAATTATCACCTCGCTCTCTATTTTTGGTCCTGCTGTTTGTGTTAAAGGAAAGTATTCAATTTGCTGAAATCAACTTGTACTTTATTGAAGCATAAAATGGCTTTTATATAGCCTTACAAGAACTTAACGAAATGGAGATAATAATGCAGAATATAATGCTAATATCCCTAAAGACTCGGGATTTATTGAGACTGGAAGCAAATCCTAACTACTTGCAAAACAGAAGCCTAAGTTTTCTCTTCATTCCCTCCCTTAAACTTATTCATAGTTTATTCAGCAACTTTGACAGACTCCCAGCTAATTCCTAAGCTTCTGGAACTTGACAGACTCCTAGCTGATTCCTCAACTTCTGGAATGCAGCTAAAGACAGAGGCTTTGTCATCACATCTGCTAGCTGTTCTTGTGTTCCACAGTAAACTAATTCGACTGCTCCTTCTCGTGTGAGATCACGAAGAAAATGGAATCGCACATCAATGTGCTTGCTGCGACCATGTAGCACAGGATTTTTTGATAATTTAATCGTGGAACTATTGTCACAGAAGATCATAGTTCCCTGGCTTTTCTTCAGACTTAGTTTCTCCAGTATTCTTTGCATCCAAATAGCTTGTGAAGCACAAGCTGCTGCAGCCACAAACTCTGCCTCAGTAGTTGATAGTGTCACTATAGGCTGTTTTCTTGATGACCATGCGACAGCTCCTGTGCCCATCATGAAAGCATACCCTGATGTGCTTTTTCTGTCTTCAAGATCACCTGCGTAGTCACTATCCGTGTATCCAATTAATCCATCGTGCCCTCCTTTCTTGTAGAAAATCCCGAGAGTAGTAGTCCCTCTTAAATACCTCAGAATTTTCTTGGCTGCTAACAGGTGTAACTGAGTTGGTTTGGCCATGTATCTACTGATCATACAAACTGCATACATCAAGTCTGGCCTAGTGGCTGTTAAGTACATGAGACAACCCACCATTTGTTTAAATAAAGTTTCATCAACACAGACTCCATTCTCATCATTATGAAGTTTGCATCCTGGGACAATAGGATTATGAACTGGGTTGCTGTTTTCCATATTAAACCTCTTCAAAACTTCGGCAGCATACTTTTTCTGACATATATAAATTCCTTCTGGTTTCTGTAAAACTTCGATGCCAAGAAAGAACCGCATTCTTCCAAGATCGGTCATGTCAAACTCCCTTAGCATGGATGTTTTAAACTCAGCAAACATAATATCATTATTGCCAGTAAATATTAAATCATCTACATATAAACTGACAATAAGTATATTACCTCCCATGTCAGTTTTTATGAATAAAGTATGCTCGCTATAGCACTTCACGAACCCTTCTTTCAAAAAATGTGCCTCTATGCGACTGAACCAAGCTCTTGGAGCTTGTTTTAGTCCATAGAGGGCTTTCTTCAGTTTTAGAACCTGCTGTGGATGCTTTTTCTCTTCATACCCTTGAGGTTGATCAACATATACCTCTTCAAGAAGCTCTCCATGTAAGAAGGCAGATTTTACATCTAGTTGATATAAAATCCATCCCTTTTGAGCCGCAAGAGCCACAATCATTCTTACGGTGTCCATTCGTGCAACTGGTGCGAAAGCTTCCTTGTAATCAATACCTTGTTTCTGCACATACCCTTTGGCAACTAAACGTGCCTTGAATTTGTCTACTTCTCCATTCTCTTTTAATTTGGTCTTATAGACCCATTTGACCCCAATTTTCCGTGCACCAGAAGGCAGATCACAAAGCTCCCATGTATTGTTCTTCTCGATGGCCTTGATTTCATTGTCCATTGCCAATCTCCAATGTTCATGCCTCACGGCATCTTCAAACAGTACTGGATCTGTGGAGGTAAACAAGATGAAATTAGCAGTTTCATCTTCTTCATCTGAAATCTCCCCAGTCACATAATCTCTAATCCAAGCTGGTGGTCTTCTGCTTCGGCTTTCATGTGCACCTGAAGATTCTCCCCTGTGCTCATTGGTGTTTAGGTTGCTGTTATGGTGAGATGTTGATACTGTCACCTCACCACTAGCAGCTGGATTTCCATGAAGTTGAGAAGTTGCAGTGATGATATCTTCAGTAGCCCCATCATTTGGCTCTCCAGAAATTGCTCCCGGCTCTCCAGAAATTGCTCCCCCATCTTCATGCATTACTGCCTCTTCATGCATTACTGCCTTGTCACCTTCATCTTCATATTCTAAATTTGCCAGAATATGCTCCTCATAACTTTGATCCCAGTCCCAAGAATTTCCTTCATCAAATACTACATCCCTGCTGATTATGATTTTCTGCCCAATGGGATCATAAAGCCTATAAGCTTTAGATTCTTCACTAAGTCCCAGTAAGACACAAGGAATGCTTTTTGCATCAAGCTTTATCCTTCGAACAGCTGGAATGTGGGCATGAGCCATGCAACCGAAAATCCTGAAATGCTCAACCGAAGGTTTGATGCCACTCCAAGCTTCCTCTGGTGTGAGATTCTGAACTGCTAAAGTGGGACTGCGATTGAGGACATATATTGTCCAATTGACTGCCTCCGGCCAGAGAAATTTTGGAATTCTTTTCTCAGTAAGCATGCATCTAACCATGTTCATTATGGTTCTGTTTTTCCTTTCGGCTACCCCATTTTGTTGTGGGGTATATGCAGCTGTCAATTGCCTTTTTATACCATGCTCTACACAATATTCATTGAACTCAAGTGATGTAAATTCCCCTCCCCTATCAGTTCTTAAGCATTTTATTTGACTCCCTATTTCTTTCTCAACATAGGTCTTAAAACGCTTAAACATGTGTAATGATTCAGATTTTTCTACTAGAAAATAAGTCCATGCTTTTCTAGTAAAATCATCAATAAAACAGATGATGTACCTCTTTTTGCTACTGGAAACAGGAGATATAGGCCCGCAAAGATCTGCGTGAATGAGCTGTAGCCTTTCTGATGCTCTCCAATTGTTGTGTTTTGGGATTGAATCTCGGTTTTGCTTCCCAGCCATGCACGTACCACACACTGTCGATGGAATTTTAAAGTGAGGAATCCCATGCACCATGTTTTTAGTCTGCAGAGTCTTTAACCCTTTGTAGCTCAAATGCCCATAACGGCAATGCCACAAATGTGCCAATTCTGGTGTTGAGTTGTAAAAGCAAGCTGGGTCCTGAGTTGGTGAGTTTGTCAGCAGCAAAAACATCCTATTTGCTGTCATTTTTGTATGTATGATAAGTCCCTTCTCTGGATGGTAGATTTTCATGTATCCATGCTTAATGACAATTGTCAATCCCTTGTCTTGAAGTTGACCAATGCTGAGAAGATTGGTCTGCAAATCGGGGACAAAGAACACATCACTAATGGTGTGTGTAACACCATTCACCTTCAATCTCACATTTCCTTTGCCCATCACATCCATTCTCATGTTATTTCCCAGCTTCACCTTCTGTCTAAAATCCTCATTTATCAGATTGAACAAGTTTTTGTCACCACACATGTGGTTACTACAACCACTGTCCAAAAACCAGATATCTTCCCTTCGGCAGTTGTTCATTTCCACATAAGACATAAGTAGCATTTCTTCTTCTTCTCCTAATTCAGCATAATTAGCTTCTCTATCCCAGCTTGGACACTCAAATTGAAAGTGTCCCAGCTTATGACACTTAAAACACTCCACAGTAGCTTTGTTGTAAAATTGATTGCTTCTTCCTCTACCTCTTCCTCTACCTCTGCCTCTGAAGGTACCTCCTCCTCGTCTCCTGATATTGAATCTATCTTCAGAATTGGTGACATTCAATGCTTGTTCTTCTCCTGAATGACGCTGGAACTTCTGCTCATGAACAATTAATGAACTTTGAAGTTCATCAATTGACAGCTTATCAATATCCTTGGACTCTTCTATTGAACAAACAACGTAATTGAACCTGTCACTCAATGATCTGAGTATTTTTTCAACCACTGTAACGTCAGTCATCAGCTCCCCATAAGTCCTCATTTTGTTGGCAACAGTCAGTACTCTTGAGAAGTACTCAGAAACACCTTCACCAGTCTTCATCTCCAAAGTTTCAAACTCTCTGCGGAGAGCTTGCAAATGCGATCTTTTGACTCTAGCACTACCTTCGAATTTCTTTTTCATTGATTCCCAAATCTGTTTTGAAGTATCCTTGGTAAGGATGGTCTCCAAAATTACCCGATCTATGGCTTGAAAAAGGTAATTCTTCACCTTCATATCTTTCAGCTTTAATTCTTCGAGTCTCTTTCGTTGTGCTTCGGTTTGCTCAGTGCTACCTTGATCTTCTGTGTACCCATGTTCAATTAACCCCCAGTACTCCTTAGAACGTAAGAAGTTCTCCATTAACATGCTCCAATGGTCATAATGACCATCAAACCGAGGAATTGCTGGCTGCACGAAATTCCCTTCTGATGACATTCTTCTTTGCTGCTGCAGAGATGAAATCAAATGTTTTGATTTCAAATGAACGACACTCCAATTTCAGGTGAACGACACTCTTTCTCTCTTTTCAAATGAACGACACTCCAATTTCAAGTGAACGACACTCGTGCACTCCAATTTCAAGTGAACGACACTCTTTCTCTCTTTCTCACTTACCCCGTGTTTCCCTTTGTGTTTCCCTCTCTTTCTTTGTCTCACTACCCAGTGTTTCTCTCACACTTTGATTTCAAAATACTTCACAATTCAACAACCAGGCTCTGATACCAGAATGTTAAAGGAAAGTATTCAATTTGCTGAAATCAACTTGTACTTTATTGAAGCATAAAGTGGCTTTTATATAGCCTTACAAGAACTTAACGAAATGGAGATAATAATGCAGAATATAATGCTAATATCCCTAAAGACTCGGGATTTATTGAGACTGGAAGCAAATCCTAACTACTTGCAAAACAGAAGCCTAAGTTTTCTCTTCAGTTTGATTCTCTCCGCTGGGATTAGATCAACAGTCAAGTAGCAATGAATTCATCTTTTGTTAATACGGAGTCGAAAGACAACTACTGGATATGTTACTGTGTTGTTCACAGTGAGACTGACTTTGATTTTGCAAAAGATGATGGTGTTTGTGGCTCAACATCCACCTTTCGGTCTTGATTCTGGGATTTTGATTCTTCTTATTTTACTTTGTGGATATGTTTGGATCAAGCCTACGTTTGATGATCATGGTTCTGCACATTCTTATGCTGGACAAATTCAGCAGGTTGCTTGAAAAACATATACATTTTCAGTTTATGTTAGTAAGATGAATGCTCATGCAATAAAAGATTTCAAGAGGCATAGGGCAATCAATACATATAGTTCATCGAATTGAAATTCTAGCAGCTAAAAAGACCCTCACTAGTAGAAGCTTTGCTGAGGTTAACCTTGGAAACTTTACTTTCTGGCAGGGAGGAATTTTACTTGGGCCATCTGCTTTGGGTCGAAGCACGGGATATTTGCACGCTGTATTCCCAAAAAGGAGCCTGACGGTGTTAGATACCCTTGCAAACATTGGCCTCATTTTCTTTTTGTTTCTTGCTGGGCTAGAGTTGGATCCTAAATCTCTTGCTCAAACTGGAAAAAAGGCACTAGCAATTGCCGTGGCAGGAATTAGCCTCCCTTTTGCAATGGGAATTGGCACGTCATTTATCCTCCGGTTAACCATATCTAAAGATGTTAATGGCACTGCATTTCTTGTATTCATGGGGGTGGCACTTTCTATAACTGCCTTCCCTGTCTTGGCACGAATTCTGGCTGAGTTGAAGCTCCTGACAACTGATGTTGGCAGAATGGCCATGTCAGCTGCAGCAGTAAATGATGTGGCCGCATGGATTCTTCTTGCTCTTGCCATTTCTCTGTCTGGATCTAATACTTCTCCCATCATTTCATTTTGGGTTTTCTTGTCTGGGTGTATGTTTGTCATTTGCTCATTTCTAATTGTGCCCCCAATCTTCAAATGGATGACTAAGCGATGCCACGAAGGTGAGCCAGTTGATGAGATGCATGTATGTGCTGCATTAGCTGCTGTTCTGGCTGCTGGGTTTGTAACTGATGCTATTGGAATTCATGCCATGTTTGGTGCTTTTGTTATTGGAATCCTGGTGCCAAAGGAAGGGCCATTTGCAGGTGCTCTTGTGGAAAAAGTTGAAGATATTGTTTCCGGACTCTTCCTTCCATTGTACTTTGTCTCAAGTGGACTAAAGACCAATGTAGCGACAATTCAAGGGCTCCAATCTTGGGGCCTTCTGGTTTTGGTTATTTTCACAGCATGTTTTGGGAAGATTGTGGGCACTTTTGTGGTGTCCATTTCATGCAAAGTGCCTCTCCGCGAGTCTCTTGCCATGGCATTCCTAATGAACACCAAAGGCCTGGTGGAACTCATTGTTCTCAATATTGGTAAAGATAGAAAGGTAATTAACTACTTTTGTTATTGAAATTGGTTCTGGTTATAGCTGTGTCAAACGACCCAATCAAATGTCACTTACTCGTTTGCATTTTCAGGTTTTGAATGATGAGACATTTTCCATTATGGTTTTAATGGCTCTGTTTACAACCTTCATCACTACACCTCTTGTCACAGCTGTTTACAAGCCAGCACGAGGAGTAAAGATGGATGGCTACAAGTGCAGGACAATTGAAAGGAAAAGTTCAAATGCTGAACTGAGGATTTTGGCCTGTTTCCATGGCTCGAGAAACATTTCATCAATAATAAATCTTCTTGAAGTGTCACGAGGGGTTGGGAAGGCTGGAGGGCTTTGTGTATATGCATTGCACCTCATGGAGCTTTCTGAGAGGACATCAGCCATATTAATGGTCCACAAGGCAAGGAGAAATGGGCTGCCCTTTTGGAACCGGGGCCAGTGGTCTGGTTCTAACCTTGTTGTCGTGGCATTTGATGCTTTCCAGCAATTGAGCCGTGTTTCTGTCCGGCCGATGACTTCAATCTCTTCAATGGCTGACATGCATGAGGACATTTGCACCACTGCTGAGAGGAAGAGAGCTGCCATGATCATTCTTCCATTCCATAAACAGCAGAGGTTGGATGGCTCACTTGAGACTGCTCGAACTGACTTCCAACTGGTTAACAGGAGAGTTCTCGGGGATGCACCGTGCTCAGTCGGAATTCTAGTTGACCGCGGGCTTGGTGGAACCACTCAGGTATCTGCAAGTAACGTTTCTTATGATATCACAGTCCTTTTCTTTGGAGGCCATGATGATCGTGAAGCCCTCGCTTATGGAGCTCGAATGGCTGAACACCCTGGTGTCAGTTTAAAGGTTATTCGGTTCTTAGTGAAACCTGAAGCTGGAGGAGAGATATCCGGAGCTGATATGGATGATAGTCCTAGCACCATTTTGGGATCATTGGATGAGGATTTCATCTCAGAGTTCAAGCAGAAAATATCCAGGGATGACTCTGTGAAATTTGAAGAGAAAGCTGTTGGAAATGCTGCAGAAACTATCGATGCAATCCATGAGTTACACCACTGCAATCTTTTCCTGGTGGGTCGATTGCCAGATGGTGAAATAGCTTCGGCTTTAAGTAGTAGTAGTGACAGTCCAGAACTGGGGCCTGTAGGGGGGCTGTTGGCCTCTTCTGATATCCCAACAGCAGCGTCAGTTCTGGTGGTTCAACAGTACAATAGCCAAGTGTCTTTAGATTCAGCTTCGCAGATTGGGTAGGTTTTGGGAAAAGATTCAGAATATAACTGTGTTTTTAGATTTTGAGTGCAGTTAATGTCGGTCATAACGTGATGAATTGTAACAATCATTTCCCATGTTCCTTTAATTACTTGTAATGTTATTATCCGAATTTATTCAAATGTTGGGCAAAACAAAACATTTGTCATAACCTTGATATACAATTCTTTTATTTGTGGATGGACTTGTAGCTCTTGAGAGGACAACACCACCCCCATACACTCTTTTGAGAAAGTAATTGATTTTAAAGTGGTTTTTACTTATAAATATATTAAAATAATATATTTATATATTTTAAATTATTATTTTTACATCAGCACATCACAATCAGAAAAAACTACTAAAAAATATAATACTTCAATTTTTAATAAAAAATAAATTAAACCACACAACCAAACACATCCTTTATCACAGCACAGCGCAGATTGGCCATTAACCCTCGAGGGCCTACGGTGTTACTTCCCTGTTAAAGTAAACAAGGATTCTAGTGGGTAGCTGGATTCTGAAACTGCAGAATTTCCTTAATCATCACTGCAATGTATTCAGGGTTAAAATCTTCCCTATCCTCCATTTTTGTAAAGAAAGGATAAAAGATAACTCTCCAGGCTAAAAGCTGGAGCTCATCAGCACATTTTATGAAAAATACAGAAGATTTTGTAGGGTTTTGATTGTTTAACCTTCGAAATCTCCAAAGTACAAAGGTGGGTTGGAACATGTCATTTTCAAAGACTCTTCAGCCATGGATGAATAATAAAGCTTCCATGGCTGCGCTGCCAGTCTTCGGCCCCCCATTTAAACAGTTAGAGGCAGCAAGTATAGGAGTTGGAATTCCACCAGTTCTAGTGCAACCTAACCAGAACCTGGGGGGACAAACTTGAAGGTAGCGTTTTCTTAACCTTTTCTTTTGTTTTAGTGACTCGAACGTTTTCAGGCTAGTTCTTCCCTGGCTATATGCTAAGCACACTCACTATCCACACAATAGCCGAAAATACAAGATCATTATCTGGCTGTGTATTTCGAAGCCTCCACCAAGTAGGACCAATCCCATCAAAGATCCAAACAGGAAACGAACATGCCCACCTAAATTCGACACTTTGGCTAGTGGATTTTTGTAGAAAAATCTAAAAGTCAATTGATAAAAATAGAATCTTGTTAGCTTTCCTCTCCAGTTCATCTCTAGAAAGAAAATGACAACTGCAGGCTGCGTCGTTCTTTCCCCCTCTCCTATCTGTTCCTTTGCCGTATCTTCAGCCTATCCAGGCCGGAAGAACTTCCACACACGAAAAATTAAATAGAAAAATTGCAGAGCCTAATATCCAATCAAATCAAATGTTTAATGGTAAACTAAAAATATAAATTTTAAAATAAATAAAAAAGCTTGGGTAAATCTACTTTTAACAACCGTAAGGAATCACCAAGATAATCCACGTCAAGGTGACCCACTTGTTGGTGTGCTCGTGGAAAGGACAGGTAGCTTTTCCTTTCAATTTTTATTCAAATTACCGATTTGCCCTTTGAACCACATGATTATTGTATATATATATATATATATATATATATAAAATGAAATAACTAGCATGTCTCCAAAAAAAAATCTAAAATCAGTTAGTAATTGAGTATGAAAATAAAGATTATTATAATCGACAGACCACAGCGGTGGACTGGGTTCTGACAATAACTATAACTAGAATAGTAAGTATAACAGAGAGCTCACTTACCTTGACCAAACAAATTGACCAACTTTCTTTGAAACCTACCATTTAAATAATACAAATCAACACCTACCCCCAACCACTCAACCGCCAGATGTTATTTCTTATTCAAGAACATGCGTCATCTCTTGGACACTGAGCCTGCGGGGCCGAGTTGGCTGGACAGACTCTAACCTTTGAAACCATTTTTTAATGTCTGAATTATTAATTTTGACGGGGTGTTTTTCTCATAATCACTTCTTGAAAAAACCCGGCAATTACCGTAATTTTCAACCGAAGAAAATAATCAATTTCTATTTTAAAAAATCGCGTTGTTGCACGTGGGCATGGAAATGGATGGAAGCCACTTGAGATCTAGGGGATGTTGTAGGTGAAAATATCTTAATGTAGAATCGGTGGATATGGTGTTTCTTCTTTTCTTTTTATCAGCTAATGTTTATTGGCTGGAAAAGTAAAAAGTAGGTGGTGACGGTGACCTTTTTTCCAAGTAGAGCCCAAGGGGCTGCCCCATGGGGCATCAATCATACGATTCTCACCTAGAATGTAATGCGATGTTATAGAGTAAAATAATTTGTTTAATTCTTTTTTAATATTAACATATCAAGGTTATGTAAAAAAAGAAACACTATATACTAATTTTCTTATATCAAATAGATTTATAAAAAACAATTTTCAAAACACCCTTATGAACGAGGTCAAAATCACGGACTAGAGAAAAACAACACTCCCGCTCCAACCATGGCAGCCAGCTTCGTTTTTTGGTCTTTATTATAAGTGACGAGAGTCTTTAATAGGTTTTCTTAGTCATCTTATGATTCTTCTCATCCTGCTGCTTGATGGCAATCTTATAGCAATAATTTCTCTGGAAAACAGAGCACGTTACTTGAAAAAAAATATTGATTATTCTGTACTAACTTATCTCTCCATTGAATAATCTCTGTAAATAAATGAACTTGTTTATCATTTCATCGTCTTCATTGATGGTTATCTCGCATTTAACACCACCCAAATGATCTGTCCACTTTAACCTGTTCAGAAGGAGAGGGACAGGAGGAATAATCAAGTGGAGCATGTCTTTTAGTATGCACAAAGATTCCAAGCCAAGTCCCTCTGGTCCTTTTTCTTTTTTCTTTTAATTTTCCAAGTCCTTTCACGTTGGGCAGTGCCCCTCCCTCTTCTACCGAGCTGAGAATTCCAGATTCAATATTATTTATGATTTAACATGGCAATTATATCCTAAGAAAAAAAAAACTGGTTTTTCATTCCCTTTTATTTTCTTATGCAGGCATATTGAACCTGCACTCTCGCAGTCAAATAGTGATCAAAGCTGTAGAGTTCTCGGCGTCGAATGACAATTTCAAATCACTGTGACGTCGCCACTTGTAGTCAACTAACATGGGCCGCATAGGGAACAACGTTCTACAGCCTTGGGGTGCATTTTGGCAGTATCCACGATAATATCTGCAAATGAGAGAAGCCGGCAGGGATGGCATCTTTGAAAAGAAAAATTGATGAAAAGGGCGTGTAGTGGTGGTAGGTGGCCAGTTAAGCAGTTCTGTGAAGACAAATCCAATTATGCAACAAAATAGAGATCCACGGACCATTTATTAACAAATTTTGTTGAAATTTCTGCAGCCCTCGTTGTTTAATCGATCAGATTCCACATCAGATCCAAAAAAAGTCATTATTTAAGGAGAAGTAGAGAGCTACAAACTCACAAGTCACAAGCTCTAGCGTTAGCACGAGCACATTCGTCTAAATCTTGTTTTTGCTCCCCCTGCTTCGTTTCTCCCAAGACTTTCTATCACTAGGGGGGGAGAAAATGAGAGCAAGCTGTATTCTCGTCTGTTTCTTTATGTTTCTTGCTGCTTCTTCAGCCCTTCCGGGGAAGAAGAAGCAGTACAAACCGTGCAGGGAACTAGTCCTGTACTTTCACGACATCATTTACAATGGCCAGAATGCTGCCAACGCAACATCGGCAATCGTGGCAGCGCCAGAAGGTGCTAACCTAACCATCTTGGCGGGCCAGTTCCATTTCGGAAACATCGTAGTTTTCGATGATCCCATTACTCTTGACAACAATCTTCACTCGCCACCAGTTGGTAGGGCACAGGGCATGTATATTTATGATACCAAAAACACCTTCACTGCCTGGCTAGGGTTTTCTTTTTCCCTTAATTCCACAGACCACCTTGGCACCATAAATTTCCTGGGAGCTGACCCCATTATGATAAAGACCAGAGATATATCCGTGGTTGGAGGCACCGGGGATTTTTTTATGCACAGGGGAGTTGCTACTATATCCACCGACGCATTTGAAGGCGAAGTTTATTTCAGGCTCCGAGTTGACATCAAATTCTATGAATGTTGGTAAAAAGTATCACACGTGTGAAAACTTGGGTTATGCTTTCGCTGTATGAATAAAACATTTTATATAAATATATTGAAGTGATGATTTCCATGCACTGTTTCATCTCACTACTTTATAGCTTTAAACCAACTGCAGATCTCATGCTCATTTAACATGAACGTAATTCCTTTAACCAAGAAATTGGTTTCTATTACTATCCATTCAATAAGACACTAGTCTCATTATCCAGAGCCAATTTGAATTTCTTTTAATTTAACAGGGCATTGATTTTATTAATGTATCCAAACTTAAAACAAGTTGACTTATCACCCAAGATCTCAGAAAATGGTGATATAGGTGGTTAAAGATAAGTTTTTCCTTTTTCCTCATTTCCCCTATTCTTGCCATCCCTTTCTTCTCTTTTTTATCACAAGAAAACTCTAAACCCTAATTTAGAACTCCATTAACTCCACTTATCAATTCAGTCTAACCCTTTTTAGTGTTTATTTTGATGAGTTTTAGTTTGGATTTTAGTAGATTTTTCACAAAACATTTCCCTCTCTCCCTATGCTCATGACAGGCCGTTCAAGAGGAAAAAAATGGCTTCCTCAACGAGCCTATCAATACTATGGGTGTTTGATAACGTTTTTCAAAAATATATATTTTTTAAAAAATAAATTTTTATTTTATTTTAAATTATTTTTTTTGGTGTTTTTAGATTATTTTTATATGTTAATGTCAAAAATATTTTTTTAAAATAAAAAAAATATTATTTTAATATTATAAATAAAAAACACTTTTAAAAAACAACCTCAACCAGACTATCAAACAATCACTTTAGTGTTCTCCCAATCCTGGATGAATTATCCATGATTACAAGACCAATACATAAAGTCTATTATTTATAGAGAGAGAAAGAGAGATAGTAGACTTTATGTGTTGGTCTCATAATTATATATATTGATTTGATTTTGGTAAAGTTTATATATATAAGTGATCAACCTACAAACTTAATTAAGAAAAATGAATTTATTAATAAATTTATAAATAAAAAAAACTTCATTGTAACCTATTACTTATTACTATATCATTACTAATTACTATATCATTGGTTTGTACTATATTGCATGTTGAATTATTTTAGTAATGTAAAAGAATATTTGGATATTGTTGACATATTCTCTAATAAAACAAAATTAAATTATATGGAAGTTGATCCAATATGACCTAATCAACTTAACGTTGCAAATATAACTTGAGAAATTGATAAAAACATGGCTTGACTAAACAAAATCAAGACAATATTTTTTTAATATTTTTTAAAACAGTGCAGAAAAACATTTTTTATAAAAAAATGATTTATTTTATTCTAAAAATTGCACACCTCAATTTTCAATCAATCTAATTCTGAATGATAAAATTAAAAAAAAGAAGTTAAAGAAGGACCGAAATATCGAGTCAACTCAAGTTAACTCACCAAATCTACTACTTAGATCATGAGACTAGATAATTGTACAAAAAATAAATCAAAATAGATTATAAAGTTTGATCTCTTGTAAATGTAATATTAAAAAAAAAAAAGCATTGTGATAGTTAATAGTGCTTTTAAGGGGAGGTAAACAATAAATTCACTTCTTTTTAGTTTTTATTAATATTAAATGTATTATTATTATTATTATTATTATTATTATTATTATTATTATTATTATTATTTATTAAAAGGATTCCAGAAAAAAGAAAAGAAAAAGGAGTACCATCTCACGAATGATCATTCTGATTAAGACTGTGTTTGTTTTCCGGAAAGTGGTTTCCGGGAAACCACTTTCCAAACTTTCCTGTGTTTGTTTGCCATTAGAAAAGTTGGTCAACGGAAAACACTTTCTAGTCAAAGAAAAATTTGGCTTGGTTTTCAAGAAAGTGTTTTCCTGGAAAATTTGGGCGGGAAACACTTTCCGGAAGTTGTGAAAAATTTAGAAATGTCATTATTTGCTGATTATATCAAATTTGATCCTCAAACTTTTGATTGCTATATATAATTTGTTTTGAATATTTATTTTTCAATTCCATCTCTTAAAATTTAATTTTTATATTAATTTTGGTCCTTATTTTTATAATTGCTATTTGCTTTTTTCTTATCATTTTTTTATTAAAAATTTTTATCTATCAAATTTGGTCCTCATTTTTTTTATTGTTACTTATTTTATTTGAAATAATTTATGAAATGTTAATTATTATTATTTTAATTTATTCACCTTTCATTTTTTTTTAATTTTTTAGATTTGATCTCTATTATTTTGATTATTATTTATTTTATTTGAGATAATTTATGAAATTATATTTTTTTCAATTTCATTCTCATTCAACTTTTTAATTTGTAAGATTTGTTCCTCATTATTTTAATAAACTTGAGAAAAATAAAACATTAATAAGTTATTTTTCCAGCTCATTTTCCATGACATAACCACTGGAAACTGTTTTCCAACTTATTTTTCATTACACTACCAAACATCGGAAAATACTTTCCCGGAATTCACTTTCCAAAAGGAAACTACTTTCGTGGAAACAAACGGAGCCTAATAATACCAAATTAAATGATCTTACAATTCTATGGAAAAATAAAAGATCTTATACCACCAGTCACCAAATTAAATTGATATTTCGCCATGAAACATTTGATTTGAGGCATCCTTCGTTTAGCTATTGAAGCTCTCTAAATCTTGTCCTTGTAATAACTCGAGGTAGATTTCTGATTTAATTCTCTGTTTCTTATTATTTTATTTCAGTTAATGAAAAAAATGAAGTGAGAAATAGACTATATTATAAGTAAATAAATAAATAACACATACCAGACTTGGTTATAAAGTGTAATTAAGTTCTTTAAAATGTAATATATCTATTTAGTCTCTCCTTAAATAGTGCACCAGCTCCTCTACTGGATGTGATTTACTATGGTGCTACAGCCTAATCTAATGATATATCAATGATTTTCTTACATTAAAAACTGTACACCACTAACTTTCAAATCAAAATTAATCATATATATATTTTCATAAATATTCATCTAACAGTAGGTAAGCGAGTCCCCCACCAATCATGATTTCTATCGTAGGTTCAAAGCCAACAAATTAAGAGGAGTTGTTCAAAGAGAAGAAAGCAGATTCTTCATCTGGTAGAGTTACCAGACAATAATGTCTTAAGAGCGAAGCTTCGGTACATAACTTTATGTCAAAATCCATGAGCAGGCTCTCCTATATAATGAGGCCGAGCATTTATCATCATCCCATCTGTTATAAGCACTCCTATTTTCCGTGCATTTAGCAAATGGAAGCTAAAACACTAGTTTTAGCTCTCTTCCTTCTCCTCCTGCTCTCTCAATCCTCTGCTTTCCCGAGCCGAAAACCTCGAGTTCATAAACCATGCAAAAGACTGGTCTTCTATTTCCATGACGTTATTTACAATGGCAGGAATTCGAAAAATGCGACGGCAGCAATTGTGGGGGCACCGGCTTGGGGCAACAGGACCCTATTGGCGAATCAAAACCATTTCGGGGACTTGGTTGTTTTTGATGACCCCATCACCCTGGACAACAACCTGCACTCAGCCCCAGTTGGTCGTGCCCAGGGGATTTATGTATATGACAAGAAGGAAATCTTCACTGCTTGGCTAGGTTTTTCTTTCGTTTTTAACTCTACTGAGCATAAGGGTAGCATAAACTTTGCTGGGGCTGATCCGTTGATGAACAAGACCAGGGACGTTTCAGTGATCGGCGGCACTGGAGATTTCTTCATGGCTCGAGGTATAGCCACATTGATGACTGATGCATTCGAGGGTGAAGTTTATTTCAGGCTTCGGGTTGATATTCGGTTGTACGAGTGCTGGTAACAATTTTTGAAACACCTGGTGGCTCTCTTTTCAATCGGTTTTCCAACCAAAATAAGGTGGTGGTTGTTGTTGTTCTTGTTCTTGGAGTATTGAATCAGGATCATGATGTGTTTCGTAATTGAAATCAAGTTCTCCAACAAAAGTTGTCGTCTGTTTATGTTTGATTAGTGTTGCAGAATATTTTATTTTCAACTTTAGTTTGGGAGTTTGTCTTTTTAAGTATTATTCATCTAAAAATGAAAAAAAAAAAAAAAGAGAAGCAACTTATAACCACCCCATTACCTTCATTTACGCGATCGAAAATGATCCCAGTACAGCGGGCCTCCAACATTGGCAGGTAACGTGGTGTCGTGCTTATTTGAAAGCTTATGATTATTTTTTAAAATATTTTTTATTTAAAAATATATTAAAATTATGATAAATTTATTGACTATGGACCACAACCTCAAGTTCAACCTTAAATTAAAATTACAATAACCGTTAAATTAAAAGAAACTCATGGAATTACTTAGTATATTGAAATGTTCTCTTGCTCTCTCTGTCAACGTCAGTTTAGGAATTTTACCAAAATAAAAGTCAGTTTAGGAGAATGATTTTTAATTGAGTTACGAAAATGTTTCTTAATTAAAAAGATTTGTGTTTTAAATTATTATTTAACTAGAATTTTTGCTGGAACATAATAATTTAGGTTTATCTTTATTCTGTAGTCTCTCTAAGTATCATATACTTAGAATTAATTGTATTTGAATATTAATAAATAATAATTTAAAAGATTAAAACTTGTGAGTTGCCATTTTTCAAGGGGCATTATCATTGCCACACTATTGTGAATTTGTGCGTGTTTTTTTTTAGATTGGGCCCTTGAAAAATAATAATGACCAGCCCACATAAAGTTCTGATTCCAAGCTGGCCCACGCAGCCCACATGTAATGACTGATTCGAGCCATTGATTTCCGTTAATCCCTCACACAGGTGTTTGGCCATGTCATTTAGTTTTTTTTTAATAATTAATAATATTTAAGAAATATATATATATATATATATATATATATATATATATATATATTCTCTTTAATCGGACCCACAAAAAAAGAGCATAATGCCGCAACTGCATTCGTTGTTTGTGAAAAAAATATACATGTCGGTTCACTAAATCATAATATCAAATTTAAACATTTTCGGCAAGTCCACACAAATGACAGGCAGATAACGTCAGTGATTACAATCTTCTAAGCTTGTGTTTCATTCAATCCTCTCGAGTTGTCCACAATGATGACCCAAAACATGCAAGGTCTCACAAACACTTACTGAAATAAGACACATAAGAAGCTAATTTCCGTTTTGAATTCTATCCCCAACAGTCTAAAAGCAGCAGATGAATCAGTTTCAGTATCCTGCCATTGAAATGCCATGTATTGGGCCGAGTTAGCAGTTTTCAGAGTTGTCAGGGGCTGCGATTTTAGCTGCTGCTCTTTCCTGTTGGTTTTTGTTGCGGAGTCGAGTGACAAATTATTTTTCTCGGCAATTGGTGTATGCTGGGAATTTATAATCATCATATCGATTGTAAGACTTGCTGGAAACAATTATGTATGAGACTTGGTTCTCTATCCCATGTGCGGGAAACATCAGAACTGTACTATTTAAGCAGATTTTTGGATCTGCATGTCAATTTACAAATGTTTCCTTGACTGGACTGTAGAGGAGGACTTGGTCTCAATGAGCCAAAGCTAGCCTGAATACAACACTTAGCCACTATCTGAGAAGAAGAAACAAATATAGCCTGAATACAGCACTTGGGACATTCTTATCAGAAAACTCAACTTTCGTTTATAAGCAAAAGATGTCCCTTCAAAATATATTTTCCTTGTCTCTGCTACATGAAATTACAGAATGTCCACCTTAGTGCACCCTGATTTTGTCTCTCAAGAAAAGGGCAGTCACACGTATAGTTTTGACTTGTATTGATGATGGAAAATGATTTGTGTCTACCGATGATCTTGCGGGGCCCAAAAGGAGATCCCAGTTGATCAACTGTGGGAATGAATCGAGCCACCTAGCATGACACATTGAGGACTGGCCCAGAACTGTCCTTTATTCTGCATATGTTACCATCAAAAATTGTTCGGAACATATTGATGCTACCAGCATCTCTTACTTCTACCATCTAATTCCTGATCAATCATAACTAATATCTGAAACTTTCATTGACAGAAGATATGGAGGTGCAATGAATGTTAGTGGAGCCATTTCCAACTAAACCAGAAGATGTGTGTGAATTGTCTAGTCCAAGAATGTAAGGTCTGGAACATCATGGTATCTGTACCTTGAAAATATCCCTCGGTTGGACCAACATGATTAAGCAACCAAAAAAGTTTATCCCATACACACTACACTCCAGCTGGAATATCTAACTAGTGGACCTATTTATCTCTACTCATGCCATGATTTCTTCATGGGAATTAGAAACATACAGTAAGAAACTTGGTCCATCTCAGGCACAGGCCATTGCTCATGCTGGAGGGATTCTTTTTCTTGAATTTCTTCTAGATGTAAAATCCCAGATCATAAATTTCTTGTTAAATACTGAGTATCCCTTCTGACTATAAGCTAATCTACAAAGGGAAATGACCTTTCCGTGTGGAAAAATTCTCTTTCTGAACTCTTTTGTTGTGGTGGGGCAACGATTTGTACACATACAAGGGTGGAGAGGAAGAGGGTGGAAAACTTTGGCAGATATATGTGGCACCTCCACGCCCATCCATGTAAACTTTACAAGAGAATTGAATAAAAAAAAGTCAAAGACCTAAAAGATGACAAATCCCCCTCTCTGGCCTTCCCTTTTTCTTTCCCATTTTCATCTCCTGCTTCGTACATTTTGCTTATCTGTCCCATGCTCTCCCACTTTCTTTCTTCCTCGATCCCCATGATTATTTAAGCAATATCATCATCAAAAACAGAATTCATTGTATTATTCAGTGTGGTATCAAGCTAATTCTCCACCCCCCCCCCCCCCCCCCCCCCTCTCCGTGTGTGTTTTTCTTTGACTCGGCTTTCAAGTTTTATCAAACACTATAGGAATTACAGGTTTTCGCTAATGCGCTCAACATTAATATTAAAATATTCAACTCGTACAATATCACAAAACCCAGGAATCTAAAAATTCGAAGATTTTTTCTTGCCTGTTGAAAACCCTAAATTTGAATATATAGCAACGCAAAGCTCCCACAACCATCGAGAGGCTGACTATTCTGTGCTGGTAAAATGAGCAGAAAAGTTTATAGGGCACAAGATCTTGTGGGGTCTTCATGGAGATGCCCGATGGGAGTGACATTAGAAATCTGACACAGACAACCATGCAAATGCAACCAGCCACAATAATTATAGTACCAGACATCAGAGAGACAGTATTATTATATTGAGCTTTTGTTCGTCACATGAAAGTGAGCTTTGCACGTGCAACCTCAGAAACCGAACATTTTAGGGGCATATTCTTCACCGGTAGCTTTGAGAAAAGTAGCATTATCAACCATTCTCCACTATCATTCCCTGTTCTCGCAATATTAAAATGATAGCCGGATTGGGAAACGGGGGGGAGGGAAAGTGAAATTAAAAAAATAAAATAAAAATAATTACCTGTTTCGTGGAATTAAATAATTATATCCATCCTTTATTGAGCACTGAATAAATTAATTTAATCTCGAAAGACATAGAGTGATTCAAGACTATGGCCAGCGTACTTTTATCTCATGCTTCCTGCGATGGATGGCATGGGATAAGATTTCACGAGAGGAATCAAATTCTTTGACTTTATTTGTTTTGATGGTATAAAATTTGCCAAATTCCATTTACATGTATGTTTAGAAATCTCTCAGCACCACTGCTTTTTTTTCTGTACAAGCTTTTTGCTGTTTCTGGGTAATGAGCTGCCGATTATGCACTTGGAAGTTGCATGAATCTTGTCTTTCTCAAAAGACAACCATAGAAAACGATGTTGCCTTTCAAGATATTTGTTCGTCAATTTTATTTTGGTTGACGTTTTGTTTTTTTAATTGGAACTAAATATTTTGTTTCGGAGCATTTAAGCACGTGAAAATAATCTAAAAAAACTAACTTTTAAGTGAAATATAAAAATTTAAGTTTTTTCAAAAGTGGTTTTGAAACACAGTGCCAAACACCCTGTTAATATATGTAACAAAATAATTTTACTATTAGTTTATTTTTAAAAAATTATTTTTAATATCAACAGATAAAAAAAATTTATTTTTTATTAAGTTTTTATAAGGCAATAAATTCTTTAAAAAAAAAAACAATATTTAAATAGGATGTCCTTTTTACCATGTGCCTAAATTTACGAACAGAAAATGATTTAAAAGCAGCCTCTCTACAACGCGCTCCTGACGAGCGTTGTTGACATAAGAAATTGTTTTGGCGGGCGACGTGGTGACAAGCGAAAACCGCTAGCCGCGCGAAGCATTGACCCCACGAGGAGATTTTTATTAGGGTTCTTTTAGTTTGCGTGTGGGGTCCACACTAAACCTAGATTGAGCACCATGAACGGCTACGAGCCGCTGCCGACTACTCGAGCTAACTGCCAAACTAAAATAAGTATCCTAACCATACAAATAATTTCAATTAAGTCTCGGATTTTTAAAACTAAGCATTATGATCCTGAAACTAAAACCTGCCCTTGTGTTTTTTCTTAATTGTCCAGCCATTCTCGAGCTCAATTTTACGCAAAATATTAATCTTCTCACCAATCAATTCCTTGCATATATTTTTCTAAATAATAATTTTTGTTTGCTATGTATGGCTTAAATGTTTCATTATTGATAGCAACAACACTTTTATATGTAGCATTCATATTGTTGCTTGTTAGTATAAAATAGAATGCATTAGTCAATACTGTTTTCTTTTAATTATTGTAGCCAGGAAACTTGTGTGGGCTAAATTGATCAACGCATGAAAGTTTCAGGGGCGTAGAAAATCAAATGAAAGTTGAAAGACTTGTTTGTAGTTTTCCAGATAAATAAAATCAAACGCATGTCTGTTTGACATGCCGTTGTGGACGTTCTCGGTATCTTATTGCTACGCGCAACCTAACTTGATTGTCCTTGATTACTCTCCCTCTATCGGTTTCGTTTTTTCGTTTTACTATCTACGTATAATGGCCAGTATTTACGTCTACATTCGATGAATGTAATTTTATTCTCTCTCTTGATTTTTTTAAATATTTATTTTTAAAAAATATTATATATATATTTTTTTATTTTTAACATTAGAATATTAAAATTATTGAAAAAATATATATTTTTTTAAAAAAACCTGTTCAAATATAATTTTAAATGCAAAAATAAATGGCATTTTTATCATCTCATTTATCAAGGAGACAACTCAAACTTCATTTTATAATTTAGAAGTTTTAGTGGATAAACCTTCATTTACCTAATTTTATTTTATTTTGTCTAATTATTTTCAGCAAAAAATGCTTGTAAAAATCACAAAACATCAACAAATACATCATAAAAAAGAATTCATGAACACAAAGAAGAAGAAATGTGACCTTACTTTCTTATAGAAATGTAAATGCATCCCATTTAGCCCCCCATTTGGCATTGCGATCCCATCGGCTTTTGGCCAAAATTTGATTTTTTATAGTTTAAATGAATATATTTTTGTGTGTTTTAGATCATTTTGATGTGCTCATTTCAAAAATAATTTTTAAAAAATAAAAAAATATCATTTTGATATATTTCGGCACGATAAACATTTTGAAAAACTACCGCAATCACACTCCCAAACAGACCCTTAATATGAAACATATAAGTACTCATTAATATAAAAAACAAATTAAATGTGACAACCAAACAACTCCCATGTGACAAAATAAAAGCAATAAATACCATAAAAATGCAGGGGGGGGGGGGTCTGTCTCCACCAAATAATATCCTTCAAAAATAATTATGAAATTAGACTTCCCAAATAAATGATGTAGTTTCTCTTCTTCTCTCTTATTTGTTTTTTCAAAAACAAAAACAAATAATAATAATTAATTGCATCTTGCATTGAATAAAAATAAATTAAAACCCCAAAACGAAATGGAACGTGGGTTGTAATGACTTTACCACGTGTACCCACCACTCCCGACGTCTCCTTCTTTTCTTCAATTTGTCTTTCCCACCTATCCCTCTCTTCATTTTTTCGCGTCTCTCGTCTCGCTGTTTCCTCTCACTCTCCGCCTCCTCTTTTTTATCCCTCTCGCTGCTATAGCCTCTAAAATCCCTAACCCCCCCCCCCCCCCCCCCCCCCCCCCCCCATCGTTTGATCCTTCCGCGCAATCTCCACCCTTGATTCCGTTGGTTCCAATCAAAATCAATTCTCGAGGTACTTATAAACTTATAATTAACTTCTGAATTTTGGATTTGGTTTTCTCGAATCGGAATTCTTGTGATTCACGTTTTGTCTGGCTGTTGAGAAACTGAAGGAAAGCATGATAAGTCAGAGGGTTTTTTTTGTGTTTCTTAATTAGTTGAGCTGAGAAGCTCTTGCTCCAGGTAGTTAAAGAGTTGAGCTTTATCGGTATTGGCTTTGTTTTCATGTTTTTTTTAAGCAGCCAAACAGGGTAGAATTTTGATTTCTTTTATCAAGTCCCATGTTGTTTTTAGCGTGTTTAGCGAAGCTGCTTAAAGCTCGTAATATTTTTTTTTGTTTTTTGCTGGTTTGCTTGATTAGTAGCTATAAAGGAAGACTGAAAACCCTTTTTCTGGCTTAAACTGCTAAAGCCCTTCTATGTTTCATTCTAGTTCTCTAGATCTCAATTCGAATATTTTATTTTTGTTCTATTTTCCTCCGTTTATGTGATTATTGTTTTTCATTGAGATTCTGGATAGATAATCAGTGAGTATGCTCCATTTTGAATTACGGCAAGAACCAGTGTGTCTGGTTTCGTTTTGTGAATGATGTTTGGATTCTGCTGATGGATTATGTTTGAGCTGATATGCTGTTTCCGTAATAATTGATGTTTCTTTCTCTTCTTATTCTCAAGGATGTTTATTAAATTTTGACTTGCTGTTCAACTCTGCAGCTAATTTTTACTTGTTCATTGTTGATTATTATCGAATTCTGTTCTTTTTTCCTCTTAGATCTGCTGGTGGCACCTGGTGGTTTCGTTTGGTCTCTGCTTTGCTTCTTTTTGCAGTTTTTTGTCCCATTTGGTTGAGATAAAATTCATTGCTTGTACTCTGAGTAGTATTTCTGTATTGACTGAATAATTTACAATAGTTACCGCACTAGAATTGTCTGAGTCCCCGATGGATTCCTAGCCTGATTGATGCAAAGACTCTTGGTTGAATTTGGGAGTATTTGCATTCGTGAGCTTTGATGTTGATTCTTATAAATTCTTAGTGCGTATTTCATGTTGTCTGCAAAAGTACTTCTAGAGCAACTTGTTTTGCTTTAGTTTCTTTCTTTTTTCTTTTCACTTTTGTTTCGTTTTAGTGGGAGTTAATTGTTGCAAGCTTCAATAGATACAAACATTAACTTAATCTCATGAGATGACATTGAATCTGGTTGCATTTACTTTTAGGCAATGATTTGAGATATTTTCTCTAACCATAGGACTTCTTTTGAAACAGGATGGTTGAGTGCCATACCGTTATAAAGGAATCTAGTGTGCCCAGATTCATCCTCTTCGGTTTCAACTAATCATCCTACTTCTGGGTTAAACTACTTAATAAGAAAATGGACCGTTGTGATACATCTGGATTTGTCAGTGGGGGTGGGATGTACCCTTTCAGAGACATCTAGCCCTAGTTCTGTAGCTAATTTTTTTGACGTTTAACCCAGTTTTGTAGTTTATTTTTCTTGACCCCAGAAGTCAGGTGAACTGTCCATTAAGATTGATCTCAGGTTTGGAAATCACTTTATAGCCATCGCTTCATGGACAACAGGCTCCAGAACCTTGGTTTCACTGCTGACTGCCCTTCAAATGCATCCAAGATTTTGGGCAGTTCAGTGCCTGTTGGAGTTGGAGGAGCTGACACCAAATTTAGTGCAGATACTGTCTTGCGCCTTGATTCCCTTGGATCTTCTGTTCCCTATGGGTCTCCCTCTAATGGTATTAAGCGGAAGCGGTATTTGATTGATGGATCCATGCGCCCAAATGGTGTTTCTTCACTATCCCTTGGGCTTCGCCGCTCTTCAAGTTCTTCAGACAGTAAGGGGAGTTCAGCAACTGCTTGCACAGCATTTTCTTCTGCCAAAGAAACTGATGAAGAGTCCTCAATGGATCTTGAATTGGACTTCTCTCTCCATCTTGGCAACGAGAAGATGTCGAGCCCAAAGAATCCTGTTGGTTCAAATCTCAAAGGAATGGAATTGCAGCCCAAGGTTGACTTGGAGTTGAGTCTTTCCACTGGACCATCTGAATCCGATATTACTAGCATCCATCTACACTCTAGCACACTTGAATTTGGCATGGATATGCCTCTGGCAATGGGTGGAGCATCAAATGTGGATGAACGAATGACATCATGTAGTTGGAAATCAGGGATTACATTGCTTCCATTGCAGATTTCCCAGAACAAAGAGGCTAGCTTCTTGAACCAGATTCCAAGAAATATGGATCCTGCTTCCAGTTTTCCAGACCGCTTATCTAATGTGATAATGCCAAAAAGTTCAGTCACCTGCACTTCTGGGATATCACAGCAGCAACAGGCATATCAACGCTGTGCCAGTTCAAAGTTATGTCAGGTTGAAGGATGTGGAAAGGGTGCCAGAGGTGCTTCTGGTCGTTGTATTTCACATGGTGGAGGCCGAAGGTGTCAGAAAGCAGGCTGTCACAAGGGAGCTGAGGGCCGAACAGTGTACTGCAAGGCCCATGGGGGTGGACGCCGCTGTGAATTCCTTGGTTGCACAAAAAGTGCAGAAGGTCGCACAGATTTCTGTATTGCCCATGGTGGTGGCCGGAGATGCAGTCGTGATGGTTGTGCTCGAGCTGCCAGAGGAAAATCTGGTTTGTGCATCCGACATGGTGGGGGTAAGAGATGCCAGAAAGAAAATTGCACAAAGAGTGCAGAAGGTCTATCTGGTCTCTGCATTTCTCATGGAGGTGGCCGTCGATGCCAATTCTTAGGATGCACAAAAGGGGCACAAGGGAGCACTATGTTCTGTAAGGCACATGGTGGGGGGAAACGCTGCACAGCTCCAGGATGCACCAAGGGTGCTGAAGGGAGCACTCCTTTTTGTAAAGGCCACGGAGGAGGAAAAAGGTGTGCCTTCCAAGGTGGTGGGGTTTGTAGTAAGAGTGTACATGGAGGGACCAACTTCTGCGTTGCACATGGAGGTGGAAAGAGGTGCGCTGTATCTGATTGCACAAAGAGTGCAAGAGGACGTACAGATTTTTGTGTCCGTCATGGCGGTGGAAAAAGGTGCAAGGGTGAAGGATGTGGTAAAAGTGCTCAAGGCAGCACTGATTTCTGCAAGGCACATGGTGGGGGGAAGAGATGCTCTTGGGGTCATCCTGGGTCAGAATTTGGTAACCTACCTTCTGGTCCTTGTACCTCATTTGCAAGGGGTAAGACAGGTCTATGTGCACTTCACAGCAGCTTGGTGCAGGACAAGAGGGTTCATGGTGGTGTCACCTTGGGACCTATGGTCCAGGACCCTAAACCTACCCAGTCTGAGAAGATGAAAGTTGCCACTGCCGAGGACATGACTGTCGATATTGTGAAGATGGGTACTGGTGCAGGGGATTCAATGGGCCGAACTACTTCTAGTCTGAAACATTTTGGAGTCACAAATGCTCATCTCTCCGCCAGAGAAGCAGGTCTCTCATCAAAGCCAGCTTTTGTATCAGAAGGCAGGGTGCATGGAGGCAGTTTGATGGCAATGCTTGCTGGTGGTTCTGGTGTTGGCACATGCAGCGACCAAATGGTAGCTGGAGATCCATCAGAACCAAGAAAATCATATCTTATGACTCAGAACTGGATGTAAGATTTCTTTCACCTGTGCTTGATTTGTTCATAGCAAGTGGAAGACTTTGAAGGTGTTTGGGTCCTTCAAATTTGTTTGGTCTAGTCTGTTGGTGTGTAGACCCTGTTCTCATTCTTTTGTCAAGATGGAGAGGACATGCATGATCCCTGCACCCTTGTGTGGAAAAACCAAGTGGGTTAGTCAGCATTGAGTCAGGTCTGGTGTTCTTTTATTGTAAATATGTTTCTCGTCAGCAGGTTGTGGTGTACTCAGGTTGCTGCCTGTAATGTCGGTCGGTTTGTCAAACATTCTGGTGTTAATAAATCCTTTAAGCAGTTTCATGTCAGTGCTTCCGTGGTTAAGGTTTTGAATTTTATTTCTGGTTAGAACTGCTTTACTGCTGAACCTGTTTTTCAGAGTGCATACCCTGCTATAATTCAACAGCTGTTAGTGGATGCCCAGCAAGCTGCGTTTTATACTTGTTGGATTTCCCAATTCTTTTATGGGCGAGTGTATTTGATTGCTGGGATCTTTCCAAGCTTGCTGGGCCTGTAACAACCAACACCTGATCAAGGGAGACTTCAGCCTTTAACCCTTCCTGTAGGAGAAGTAATTTTGCTTCTCGTGGTGAGAATGTGAGGAAACCAACTTCATGATGCTAACTCGTGGGCTGAGTCAGGCCATGGTTTTCAAATTGAATTCGTAAGGATTAGATAAAAAGGTAAAACAAATTAGAAATTGAATTCGTAAGGAAGCACGGCAGAAAGGGTTTATTGCATCTACTTTTTAAGCCATTATTAGTGTGTGTATCTATGTCACGAATCACATCTGGCCCTTGTTTTCTATCATAAAGTTTATTATAGCTTAGTCCCTTTATTTTAATATAATTGATTGATTAATCTTCATTATTTTATAAATTATATTTGCAATCCCTGAGTTTTGAAATGTATATTTATTTATTTATTTTCATTAGAGTAGAAGAAACGAAAGAAAAATGATTAAGATGGGAAGTCTTAACCAAGAAGGCATTTTGGATAAAAACAAAATACTAGATGGAGGATAGTCAAATATGGTCGAGGAACAAGTTAGTTATTTTCTTGTTTGTTTGCTGGAAAATACTTTTTTTATTAAAAAAAAGTTCTGATTTTTTACTTCATTGAAAGTGAATTATATGATATTTGGTAGTGCATGAAAATAATTTAAAAAACACTTTTTAAAGTTTGTCTTTTTCATGGAAAATAATATGAAAAATAACTTATTGATGTTCTGATTTTTTAAAAGTTTATGAAAAGAATAAAAATCAAATCTTACAAATAAAAAAGTTGAAAAGATGATGAAGTTAAAAAAATAGAATATCATAAATCAATTTAAATAAAATAAATAATAATTGAAATAATGATAAAACTATTTTTTGAAAGATGATAAAATTTTAAAAAAGAAATGCAATTTCATAAATTATTTTAAATAATAATAATAAAAAAGCAATCAAAAGAATAAGGATAAAATCTGATAAAAAAATATTTTTGCTATAAAAAATATAAATAAAGGAGGGTTTTAACCAATGAAAAAAAATTCTTACTAATTGATTTAAACATTTTGAATTTAGAAACATTATGCTACTTGTAAAAAAATATGTTTTTTGGTTAAAATAAATAAAGAAAAATAATTATATTTCAATTAAAAACATATTATTTTTAAAATTACTTAAGAACTAAAACATATGGGGTGAACACTGTGAAGTTGGCACTGTTCATCCCCTCCCAAAACACTATGGATAACCTTGATCATTTCTTAAAAATCAATTTGGTCCTCAAAGTTTTATTTTGGAAGATTTGATCCTTATTAAGCAAATTGATTTGGATTTCTTAGGCAACGATGGAATTGAAAGTTTGATAGGAGGATGACTATGACTAGAGCACTTTGTAAATTTACCAAAGATGAAAATGATTTATTTGATATTATGAATGACTGGTCATGGAGGGACCATTTTGTTTGTGGGGGCTGGTCCGGTCTATTGCTCTTACCTTGTGCATATTTTGCTTCGGGGGTTGGTTCACAGGCCATTTTGTATAATGGATGTAAAGAAAAACGAAAAGATTAGATTATTTGTACGAAATAAAATGAAAAGAAATCCATTTATTATTATTATTACTGTTCCAGGTGATTACAAATTACAGCATCTATTAGAGCCCATGATATTTTCACTCTCTAATTTATGTATATATTATTTTTTTGAAAGTATAACTTGCTCATCAGGAATGCATCAGAATCTGTATATTTTCCAGCTATACACCCTCATGATTGAATTTGGCCATCTTTGAAAGCTCATCAACTGCTTCAACCAAGTGATCGAGCCTAGCAACAAACTCAATGAGTAAGGAAGTAAAATTGGCAAGTGACAATGCTGCGGTGCTCTCTAATGCTTTCATTCTTGGCAGAAAGTCCGTACTGGGACCTCCTTCTTCTTCAAAAGCATCCACTTCCCTTGATGGCCATGAATGGAGTCTTCTTGACTGTTTCCTCATCATCTCATGGTAGGACTCTGTCTGTTGTGGAGGAGTCCCTGGAGGCACGTTTTGGTTTATTTGACTCCCGTTCTTTTCTACACTGTTACTGTCAAACTCGGTCAATGCATTCGAGAGGTCGTACTGGGTGGTTGAAAATGTGACGGAGAGCCTGGTAAGTGGTTTGGAAGAGTTGTCAGGAGGATCAAGATTAGATGTCAGGAGATAAGAGTGCATGTCTATGGCTCGTTGCAGGCGCTCCGTTGAGCTATGAACCTTCTTTAGTAGCGAGGTTTTGAGGCTTCGCTTCATGGTACTGATGTCTTTGCCCAGGCTTCTAACGAGCTCTGCAGCATGTGTTGTTGCTTCCTGAATCTCCGAGCAGAACGTGAACCGGAGGTTGTAAGGTGCCTGCAGATAGAAAATAACATTAAAATTAATGATGTCTGTTTTTTGAAGACCATATTGTTGTGTTAAAAACTGTTCTTGAGCTGTGTGCCTTTACACTTGTATTATCAGTCTTTTTGGTTACAGGTTTTCCGATTCTGAGATATTTTGGGAGCTCCCACCTCTTCTTTATGTTCCTTAATTAGTATTCCTATAAATGTGGATTCAATATAGATTATGAAGACATAGCTTCATGCTTACTGTAGATTGATTTGAAACTTCTATTAATCAAGTCACGGGAATCTTTGTATGATTGTTATCCTGGGAACAATTCAATTGATATGAGACAGAGAACAAGGAATAAAAGGAAAATTATCAGTTGTGTATTATCTCTCAGCGAGTCAATATTCTTATGCCATCCGAAAGAACAAATACTTCGTATAATTCCTATTCATGGTTTGGTTCGAGTCCGATTTGTATTTCCAAGTGTTCTTTTGTCTTAAGGAGATCTAGCTAAGGGTAGGTTTTGGAAGATTCCTTGGTTGTAGGCATATTTGCACACAGTTAGCATCTGATTCTGCTAAAGAAGAATGTGAATATCCCGTCTGATAATTTATGCACACCTTGATAGGCAACATTGGAGTTGCACACTGGATGAACACGCATTATACAAACTGAGAAAAGTGAAAGGAAAATACCTGAATCTCAGAGTGTAAGACACCATGAAGTGCCATGACCTCATAAGCACAATATCGTAGAACTGCTCCAACTTTAACATACTCCGACCATGGATAGAAAAAGTGTCGAAACCTGCCATGCGGTGGCTCCCATTTCGCCGAGTTAGCCTTCCAAACGAAGCCAGCAAAAACCATGGTCCATGTTAATATTTGCAATTCAAAATAAGCTAACCTTAACAGAAAAGGTGTTAACACTCTCTACCAGGGATTCAAGTTTTGCAGAGGAATTTAGGGTACTTTTGCATCTCCTGTAATTTGGCTCATCTGGAAATTCATCCATCACAGTCTTGGAGAACTCTGGATGATCTAGCCCTTCGTCTTCTAAATATTTCTTCACGCATTCTAGAATTCCGGAAAAGAGTACTGCCATTAGTTCCTATCTATTATTTGTTCCTCTTGATTCACAAACTTGTGAGTTCGTGGTAATCTGATAATACATTCAAACGCTAAATATGTAAACCTGAACGATTGTCTTACCTTCGAGAGAGTCGGCTACTGAATTGAAGCTGTTGACAAGTTCCTTATGCAATTGCTCCCCAGCCCATATAGGGAAAACAAACACATTCACTAGGACCGCTACGAATCCTCCAATGGCAATAGAGTACAGCCGGTCCATTGCAGTTGTTATTGGATTCCCCATCCGATAACCAGATACTATGATCAAGCAGTAGGTAAAGAGTATGACCCTGAACCCATATTCATATGGCACAAGTGACGGCCATAATTTCATGAATGATGTGATAGACCCTACAAATAATTTTGCATATGGAAGTTATTTAGCATATACTAATTTAATCTCATTCTGCTGCTCCAAATATTTCAAGTATTTAGAAGCTATACCAATAAGAAAGATGCTAATGCCGATTATAATAGGCTCGGCAACCCGGCCCGACTGTATAGCTAACTGGGCAACTGCGATAGCCAATACTCCTGCAAGCAAGCTTCCAAGAGCCCGGTTGAATCCTCGATTAAAAGTTGCACCTTGAGAAAACAACAGCCATAAAGCCTGCAGCTGTTAGGTAACTTTCTTTTTAATTTTCACTCTTTTTTCTTTTTGATCTCTTCGGTATAGCAAGCAAAAAATGGCTTTTCATTTAAATGCGAGCATGGAAAAAAAACATAAACATGATTCTGCAGATAATTGTAATCAAATACTTACCAACAGTGTATTCGAACATGATAGCCACAGTGAGGATGGACCAGATGATATTGTTGCCGAATATATCATAAGGTGCTCGGAATAGTATAAGCAAGGACACTAGAAGAACAGCTAGGCCAACTTTCAAAGCGAATTTTACTCTGTTGCTATCTTCTTTGGCAAATTCCCATACACTCCAAATCCATGCTTTACTGGAGGGAAATGCTCCAATGCTGCCTTCTTTGCTGGTTCCAGGCAGCTTGGTTCTGGTAGCCTCTGGTGGAATGTTGATCGCAAAGCTACCCTTTTTCCCATTCATTCTCCAATCAATTATAAACTCTTCTAGATCCTTCAGCCTGGTTTGCTTTGAATTTTCCGTATTGTTAACTTGATTCCCTGCTATATTTTCCAGGAAAAAGACTTAAAACTAAGTGAAAAGTTTGAAGAGAAGTAGGGTTCCGATGAGAATGACGTGCTCATAGGAATTGCAGGAGTTGATGTAGCTCAATGTGGGATGTTCATGAGAAGAAGGGGAGCAATTTAAAGAGTTGGGGATACAAGCTAAGTTGGGGTGCAACTAGGGAAGAAAGTATGTCTAGTCATGATATGATATATAAAGAAAAAGAATAATACAGCAATAATAGAAGAGAAGATGAAAACTTGGGATAAAGATGCTTAACCTCAATAATGCTGCATGGCTGGGGAATTAGAATCTAAAAATTGCATGGTCATGCAATTTCAGTCGCCACGCACATTTTCTCACTCATAATATCTACCGTGGGAGATTTTGACGTGGTGATGGTGACAGAGTAGATCGGTAATGGTGGTCTCAACAGTGACTGTAATATAGAAAAAGACCGGCCAAAGATTTATTATGTTATACAGAGTATAGAACCGTGTCTTCATATATTTGACATTCAAGTTTATACATTTCGTCATGTAATACTACTAATTATTATTAATTGTTTATTTTGTTATCTGGTTTTTTCTTTCTTTCATACTAATTTACTTTTTTCAGCAGCATGTGGGAAATTTCGAACTTTCTAGCTTTGTACTTGTCTGATAGGAACATTTGCACTTCTTGTAAATCGCTCTTCTCGGTTATCAATCCAGTCCATCAGCCAAAACCAGTAGGATTTTTAAATTCTGAACCTGTCAGATTATTATTTGTATAATAATAAGGATGCTTGCAAAACTCAATCTTAACAGCCAGCATCATAATACTTCTGCTTGTGTTTCTGTCATCTGTCTCCTCAAAGACATCCTATAAATGATACACAAAAGATTAGCATGGCTCTGGCGCAAGGATGACACACGGAAACCAGAAAAAACATCAAAAAGTTTTAAGAAATAGTATAAAAAAAAGGGGCACCTGAATTTGTCAGGTGACAATTTCTGGCCATTTGATTATTGAAATTCTCATCATTTTGTTAGAGGCTCTTTGAAGTTACCATAAAAGCAAGCTTATAATATTTAGAACAAGCTGCTGGGACTCCTAGTGTGGAGATGCCTTTCCCCTTTCTTCATGTGGGAATATTTCCTTGACAAAGACAACTAGGCTCCAATATATGTTTTCGATGTACAAGTTGTTCAATTTCAGTTTCTTTTCTCACCATTCTTCTGTAAACATATTATCTTCTTCCATTGCTCCAAAAATAATTCTTAAAGTTTATTACGTCGGGAAATTTGTTGTTTATGATATTATTCTTCTTCTATCACCATCCTTTCAGAAGTATTAAAGGTATTAATTTCGGAAATGGAAGACGAATAGATTCTTTGAATTTTCATTGCACTGGATTGCTGATGGCTTGCCTAACGATGTTCACCCTACATCGCAGCGAGGAATAATTGAAATGGGTAACAAAAACCTCCGCACTTTTCCTATTTTTTCCCTCTTGACATCCTATAAATTTTGCCTGCTGAGCCTTTATTAGATTAGCTGAAAACAATTCTAGCCACCAATACCATGCATTTCTATTCTTTAGGAACAATTTGCCCAAGACTTTAAACATGAGATCATGATTTCAGGCTGAGGAATATATTCCAGGGATAAAGCTAAGAAAATTGTTTTGTTTTTTGGTCTTGAGAAAATGAACGAGAAGAATCCCGAGAACCGTTTGACCGAGAGTAATGCAACTGATAAAGAAAATATTTCTAGCTCAATGATTATCTAGCTAGCAGAATCTACCCTCACTCGGTTGTTTACGTCCTGAATAATACATACTAGCAACTCATTTTCCATCTGATAAGCCTTTCCAGAAAATCTTGCGGGATGCGCAGATGCATTTCATCAGCACATACTGGATGATGCATACATAGCATTCAAGACATGGGAAAACATTGGAAGAATAATCTCGATTATGCCACCATAAGGATATATCGGCTTCTATTGCCTATTAACAGATTTAAATTGCATATGGTGACAAAAATCTATACATGCAACAGATGATAATAGAGGTCAGATTAATAGCTCTTGATTTTCTTCGTCAAGCTTCTCGAATAATGTTAAAGCCCTGCACAATTTTCAGAATGTTTGCTGATTTTTGGGGTTAATAGTTGATAGAACCTTACATCTTTTCAGCTAAACCAACTCTTGCTAGTATCTTGTTGTTTCATACTCATTACAAATCTGAGTTCACTAATGTAAATCCTTCTCACTTTCTCCATCTCCCCGAGTACATTCTCCATTTCGGGAACATGGATGTTCTACATGGAAATCTTGTCAGAATCGGCCTATAAAACACTCTGTCTGTCACAAGAATTTGTTCCATTGTTAGAATTTCCTGCATGCACCTTAGCCTCTCAATTGATCACCATCTCCTACATTGAACATATCTATAATTATCTGTCTCGTTCATTTTTTTTTTTACTTAATCTCTCACTTCATTTCCTAGATACATAATGATGGATCAGCATTTTTTTGCATCTAAGTGCTTTGTATCTTTAGTTTGATATATTCATTTGAGGCTGAAAATTATGATCATTGACAATGCAGCAGAATGCTGAATTACAGCAGCAGACATCAAAATTAACATTGCTATACAATATTGTCAAGAAGTATATCATGGTTAGGAGTTTAAAAGGACAATTCAACACATTATTCTGCAGGAATAAAACCAAGATTCCTTTCATATTATTTGCGAATGCTGGATAATAAAAGAATAACGTCGCTTCTTTACCCCTCACACCTTCTGCAATTTAAGTGGCATGCGTATGTTTTATTTCTTTCCTGGCTTCTTTACTTTCAACCTCTTGACTTTTAACCATTGAAATCGACAGAAATCCGAAAAATTTCTGGTACTTACAGGTGTGTGGGTGGTCATGTTGTGCAGGAACCTAACTCTCAGCTCTCTCTCTCTCTCTCTCTCTCTCTCTCTCTCTATCTATCTATCTATCTATCTATCTATATATATATGTATGTATGTATATATATAACCATAACCAGCAAATTATACATGGAATTGGATGCCTAAGTGATTGAAAGCAAGCTAGCAGGAAACCAATACTATTCCATGCTCCCAAGAAATTACAGGGACCTGTGGAGATGCAAATGGACCACCTCCTTGAATTCTCTTCACCACAAACATAAAGGAGGATATTAGAACATGTGAATTTATTCATGTGATTCTATAACATCTGTCTGATTTCAATTGGGCTGTCAACTGTCTACCATTCATTTCAAACTCCTTTGCAAATGGAGAACCGGAAAAGGAAAGAATCGGTCCGATCTTTAGCTGTTATAGCACATTGACAAATTACACCATGGACATTTATCTACTTGTTTTATAGTGACCATGAAGGAATGAATTAGTTTCTGGGCAAGAATCAAATTATAAAGACAGTGAAAATTAGAAACTAAGAACGTGAATTTCCGAGGAACTACGGACTGCATATTCCAAAGCCTTGAATTCTTACCATTAACTCAAAGGAAAGGATATTATATATTGAAATATATTTAATATCTTGAGATAATATAAACAAGCGTTTGTAGTCCAACGGTTAGGATAATTGCCTTCCAAGCAATAGACCCGGGTTCGACTCCCGGCAGACGCAATTATCTCTTTCTATTTTGTTTTAACCAACCCGTTATTAATCTATTTTTATTATTGCTATTTTGTTTTATTATTTCTATTTTCTAGATTTATAGTTGTTGTGAATTTAGCTTTTATCTAATTAAATTCTTCGATCTTTGTGTTTGAAAACAGAAAAGAAAATTATTGGGCCCCGAGATAAAAGAAAAGTTCATTGGTTTTCACCTAATATAATCACTAGAAAATATTAATTTTGGTTTCAGAAAACTTTCTTTGACGAGAAAAATTTAATAGTGGTTGTTTTAAACTTCAATGTAATCTAAGAAAAAAATGAAGTAGAATAAACTTTGATTCTGCGCTTTTATATAATTTTACACGAGTCAAGTATGATTTTATTAGTTTTCAAGTTTTTAGTTCGATTTTATATGTTAAATACATGTTAACTCATAAAATTATATGATTTTACGAGTTAAGTTGTAATTTTGATAATTATGGTGGCTGTTTTCCATTTAATATTGTCTAGACATAAAAAAAAAATACACCAAGTTTGATTTTGTGCTTTTAGATATGTTTTAGATTAATAAATTGGGTATTTTTAATTAAATAAGAGTATTTATAAGGCGATTTTAGAAGAAGAAAAAAGTTGATCAATAGATATTTATAGGCAAGTTGAAACTTTTCTTGTTTTGTTTTTTTCCTTAAATATTCAGTTTTTCCAATATTGCCTACTTGCTGACTAAATGGTCATGTGATCTAGATACAATGTTTTATGTGCAAAAAAACAAAACTATTGGTCCGACTCACAAATAATCTACTTTTATTTATTTTAATTAATTAAAATCGAGATTAACTAATTTAGGTCATTAATTTAATTAAGTGAATTAAATACTCATGTTTTGGGATTCACAATGTGAATCATAGTTGTTTTCAGATTTAAGTTTTCAACTGGATGGCCAGCTGAATCCACATACAAATTTACCATAGCCTGTCACACCATAAACCACCCCGAGCAAGCCCATTCCAGTAATTTAATACCTCCCCCACACACTCAACAAGACAGGACTCCTCTCAAATCGCTCCGTCTTAACTCCTTCTTTCTCGCATTGACTCTCAGTTGACCTAAATACCCCTCCCCAAAATGGGAAATTGCAACAGCCTCCCCTCCTCCTCCTCCACCACCACTACCAACAACAACCACCGCAACCCTTCACCTTCTAATGGTGGCATCAAAGTCCTTCCTCCAAATGCCTCTCCACCACCGCGATCTCAATTCCTCCACCACTCCTCGGACACAGTCGGCAGAGTCCTCGGGCGACCGATGGAAGATGTTAGACATACGTACACATTTGGTCGCGAGCTAGGTCGCGGCCAATTTGGAGTCACGTACTTAGTGACTCACATGGAGACTAAACAGCACTTCGCATGCAAGTCAATTGCTAAACGGAAGCTCATCAATCGTGATGACATTGAAGATGTTCGCCGTGAAGTACAGATCATGCATCACCTTACTGGTCACAGGTATACAGTACAGTTTCGTTCATTAATTGATTAACTAAAAATGCAGATTTAAGCCTAATTAACTTTAATTGCAGATTTGAATTTTTCTATTTTCTTTTTCGATTGATTGATTGGAGTTGAAAATTCAAAATCTGATCTGTTTAGTTATTATCTTGTTAATTAAATTGACGAAGTTTAAGAAATGCAGTTCTTGTTAGTTAAAAATGCAAATTTGAGCTCTTTTAGGTGTCTTTGGTTGATGAAAAGAAATGCAGATTTTTTACCTTGTAAGGACTCTGATTGATTTAAGAAAATAAAAAATAAAAAATAAAAAATAAAAAATAAAAAATAAAAAAATTGCGATCCTTGCTGTTGGTTAATTAATAATGCGGAATTTGAGCGTTTAAGGGATTTGGTCATTGGAAATTTTCAAAATTTGAGATCCTTAGGTTATTTGTTTAATTAGTAATTTGAATTTGAGCTCATTAGTTCTTTTGGTGATTTAAAACTGTAAATTTGAACATCACCTTTTAGTTTATGTTTTGATTGGTTTGAACTCTTAATTTAGTTTCTTTAAGTAAGAATACGATAAGATGGGAGGGAGGGGGTTCACAAGGATAGGCATTTTTTAAGTTTTTGGATTGATTAGAGATAATAAGTGAAGATGGAAATGTAAGCTTTTTGGTTCTTTGATTAGTTAAAAATGCAAAATTTAGCTTTATAGGTGTTTGGTTAATTCAAGCTTATTTGTTCTTTTGGCTATTTAAAAACAAAAAACTGAGCTCTTAAGTTGTTTTGGTTAATTAAAAAAAATGCAACATTCGTTCTTTTAGTTATTATGGTTAATTAGAACTCCAAATTTGATCCTTAGTTCGTTTGATTATTTAAAACAGAAAAATTGAGTTTTCTTAACTCTTCAGTTAATCAAATATACAACTCTGAGCTGTTTAAATTTTATTGACTAATTAGAAATGTGAACTTGAATTTTTTTAGTTTCCTTGAATCAGGAATATAGTGGAATTGAAGGGAGCTTACGAGGATCGGCATGGAGTGAATCTAATAATGGAGTTGTGTGAAGGAGGGGAGTTGTTTGATCGGATAATAGCAAAAGGGCATTATTCAGAGAGAGCCGCAGCTAATTTGTGTAGGCAAATTGTAACTGTTGTGCATAATTGTCATACAATGGGAGTGATTCATAGGGATTTGAAGCCCGAGAATTTCCTCTTTTTGAGTACTAATGAGGATTCCCCTTTGAAGGCTACTGATTTTGGACTCTCTGTGTTTTTTAAGCCAGGTGATTGTCTTATGGTTAATTGAAGCCAGTATAATTATAATGCCTTGAAGTTATGGATTGTTAAATATATTTAATTGTTGCACTGTAAGATTCTATCTTATCACTTTGTAATTTAACTAATTGTTTTGTTTTACAAATGATAAGGTATATTATTACTGCTGGCTTATTGGTAAAAACTTTTAACTCCGCAGTCTGCGTATGTTTGCAGGAGATGTGTTTAAAGACCTTGTTGGAAGTGCTTATTATGTAGCTCCTGAAGTATTGCGACGGAATTATGGAGCTGAGGTTGACATTTGGAGTGCTGGGGTTATATTGTATATTCTTCTCAGTGGTGTTCCACCATTTTGGGGAGGTGTGGCTTTTGAACTTAATTGAGATTAAAAAATTTGGATACATAGTATATTCTGGTATCATTGTTTTGATATATGCTATACATTTGCAACATTTCTGAAGAAGATATTTGGCAGAACTTGAAGTTTTCTGGTTGTAAATTAAGTTTGTATTAATAAAGATGACAGTAGCTAAGATCTCTACTCCATTTTTGGATTGCGTGATGACCAAACTAATTGATAATGTACAATACGTAGAAGTGGTGGGTGGTTGTGTCTCTCACCTTTTTCTTTATTTCATATACAGAGACTGAACAGACCATCTTTGATTCTATTCTCCGGGGACATATTGATTTCTCCTCTGCTCCATGGCCTTCCATATCTAGTAGTGCCAAAGATCTCGTGAAACAAATGCTAAGAGCTGATCCAAAGGAACGACTTTCAGCAGTTGAGGTTCTAAGTAAGTTTTACTCCTTGAGCAAATTCTTTTTGGAGATAAAAGTGGTTTGAAGGTTTCATTTCTTATCTCCCAAAGTTTCATGTTTGATTTATTCTTCCCTGTGTTCTTTTATTCCCTGTTTCATATGCCCTCCTTGTAAAAGAAAAAAAAAGTAAGAAAGAAAGGAGAAAGATCCAACTATTCTCACACCCCAAAGTTTGTGCCATGGTTCATGATTTGGAGTTATGATTGCACAAAGTTCCATATGCTTGTTTACATTGTTGTTGGTCAGAAACCTGGCATCTTTGCTTGTTGTTGCTTGATCCAAGTGACCAAGCCCATCCCCCCTGTAAAAATAAGAGTGGATAATTATAAACCAAATGTTTGCACTTGATGGCTTGATGCATTGAGAACTGTTTATATTATCTTCGTTACGCCTCCTTCCCGCAATTCGCTCTTTGAATACATGTTGTCCATAGTTTTGTTTCAAGTTCCTTTGCCTCGTAAATGGAGGAGGCTTGATTAAACAAAAATTGCCATGCAATGCAGATCATCCATGGATGCGAGAAGATGGTGCCTCTGATAAGCCTCTTGATATTGCTGTTTTAACTAGAATGAAACAATTCAGGGCAATGAACAAACTGAAAAAAATAGCACTGAAGGTGAGAAACTCTCTTTTTAGTTGTGAAATTTATAGTCATATTTTTTCATGGACGATCATTCAAAATTGGAAAGCTCGAGCTGGGATGCTATATTGTTTTTCTAAATGCAAAGAAATCCAGAGGATAAAGCAGAAAAGAAAATGTTTGTCATTCTTATTGTAGAGACAATTGTCTCTTGTTTCTTCAGGTAATTGCCGAAAACCTTTCCGAGGAAGAAATTATGGGCTTGAAGGAAATGTTCAAATCTATGGACACGGACAACAATGGAACAATCACTTATGAAGAGTTGAAAGCTGGTCTTCCAAAACTGGGTACTAAGCTTTCTGAGTTCGAAGTGAGGCAGTTAATGGAAGCGGTAACAATATGTTCTTTTCTGTTCTTTATGTCTGCCTGAGCTTAATGGTGCCTTCAGGTTCTTTTTTATTGCACACAGAGAAATTGAGTGTAATCCTGTAGGAGCATTTACCTCAATCCTATCTAGTTTAAGCAGTCTGACTCTTCACAACTGGAGATCTAGTTTCTGATCAGGATAAAAGAAGGAAGCCATTAGGATTGAGAACTAATGTGGATATTCATCACATGGACTCTTATAAATTACGAAAATAGAAACTTTTCTTTCATCTTATAGCTTTAAAATGTAATCACAATGTTCAAGAATAAAGGAATAGCTCAATTCATCAGCATAGAAATGTTACATTTTTCTATGGCATTTCTGTATGGTTACCTCAGGTATGTTAAATGCATATTGTTTCTCCTTTTGATGATCTGTTATGTGGTTCAGATGAGATTGATGAGCTGCTTTTGCAGGCTGATGTTGATGGAAATGGAACAATTGATTACATTGAGTTTATAACAGCTACCATGCACATGAATAGAATGGAAAGAGAGGACCATTTATTCAAGGCCTTTGAATATTTTGACAAGGACAAGAGCGGGTATTTACTTCTCTATCACTTTGTACTTTTGTGAATTTCTTTTCCTTGTGCTTGTATGTGAACATTGATTTATCTTGTTTTTTTATATATAGGTACATCACAATGGAAGAGTTGGAGCAAGCCCTTACGAAATATAATATGGGTGATGCAAAAACAATAAAAGAGATCATTGCAGAAGTTGACACTGACCATGTGCGTTTCTTGCTTAATCTATGCTTTCTGCTGATTTTGCTTTTTTGAGGTCAAGGAACAGAAAAACATAGTTTCGTTTACCAAAACTTGTCTGTGGAACAAATATCGAGAAGTGATTTGAGTGTACAGATGTTTCATGCCCGGTAAACTTAGGTTTCTAAAACTGGCAGTTTAAATTTGCGAGGAACTGGGACCTCTTTTACCAAAATACTCGCAAGAAGCTTCGGGGGATCATTAATTTCTTAAAAGTCTCATCGCCCCTGATAATGTTAATTTGTTATGTTAATACTGTCGGAGAATACAACCATATTTCGAAATTGCCTCTTTGAAATCATGAATAATTTTTTTCCCAACCCCTTTGCAGGATGGAAGGATTAACTACGAGGAGTTTGTAGCCATGATGAGAAAAGGAAATCCTGAGTTGGGCCCAAACAGACGGCGCAAATGAGCTTGGTGCATTTTTATTTATTCTGGCTTCAATTTGAGAAACAACTACTTACCTAATTTATCAATGCTGTTGTATCATGACTAAGATAGATGTCTGACCTCAGTTTGGCCACCTTTTCACAACAAACACTCCTCTTTGGAATCTGGTATTATCTTCCATGCCTCTTCACAGAGAAATTGACCAGTTTTTGCCAGATTTTTTTATCATTTTTGTACTTAAGATTTATGAAAAACTTATTTACTGGTTAGGGTGTATTGTACAATCTGTTGATCCTGTCCTTGTGCACCTTCCTTTATGCCCCGCATTATATTTTTCAACACACACACACACACACCATCATTCCTCCTATCAATTAAGAAGGATTGGAAAATGATGGTGCCTTTTCTTTTGCTGACAATCGATGCCATGTTCTTCCATCGTTTTTCAGTTGTTCACTCAAATCTCAGCAGTCTTTATAACAGCCATGTTACCATGTAGAGGGAAATAAGCTCCGCTAATGGGGAATGAAATTACGTCAGATTCGATTTTTTTGTTGAGAGCATGATTTGAGGGTCGCTAACACTCGTCAAAACTAGAGAAATATAGGAAACTGGCTGAATTCCGCTTAGAGGCAGTAGCGAGATATTCTGGAACTGTGCAGTTGGATGGTCGTTTCAGGTGAAAAAATCAGCTTGGATACGGTCCTAGTTTGGCACTCAGTCCTGACGTCATGCACATTAGCACAAAACCGTTAAGAAAAAGCAAACAAAGAATACAAATAAAAAACAGGGTTCCTGTAAGGTCACAGTTTGATCACATGGAATTGCTTAGCGACCAGTTAGCATCAAGTTCGACACACTTGCCACCATCGCGATCGCAGAAAAATTGCTCAGAAACCCTAAAGCATATCACCGCTGAAGCTCACGACGCTTGAATAGGCAAAAACACGACTTTTCCATATCCTTATCCTCTCAGGATGATCTATTATCCAAAATCTGTGAACCTGAAGCTTTGGTCTATAAATGAGGTCCTGAGTTCCACCCTGTGCTTGAGATAATTGAGCTCCACTCAAGTTGTGAACTCTCATCTGTCGACCGTGTTCGAGATTCTGGTCTAGCTCTCAAGAACATAGCCGTGGTTCCTCAGAAGGTAACAATATCTAGAATAGGGGCAGGAGGGCGTGAACAAAAGGAATCCACCATGATGGCAGAGAAATAATCCTGGCTCTTCATATAATAAAGAAACAAGAATAATCTTTTGATTATTTTTACGCTATTATGACATAAACTGGTGTTTTTTATAATTATTTTATTTTGAAAAAAATATTATAAAATTAAAAACAAATTAAATAGCTAATGAAAAATAATCTTAATAAAGAGTGAAACGCACCAAAGGATATGGGCTAACATGACTGACCCAGCAATAAAAACCTCATGCACCCTAAGATAAGAATATTCAACTCAATCGGGTGTTGTTTTTTTTAATACGTGAAATTTTCACCTATCATCTACTAGTTTTTTTTTTGTATAAGTTTTGAAACTTTCAAAACTTAATTTTTTAAATTGTTTTTACTTTTAAATACTTCAAAAAAAAAATTAGAAATCTCGATATCCCTATTATTTTTATCCCAAAAAAACACCCTGTAATGTTTTAAAAACACAAAAATCAAATCGAATTAAATCGATATGACAAATGCACCGATGACTAGATTAATCTGACCAAAACTTGATTTGATATGCAAAAATTTATAATGACATCAATCTAAAAAAATATTGAAACAATAAAGTTGAATTAATTTGGGACAAATTAGATTAACCTATCTAACATATGATCTAGGTTATGACCCTAATTAAATTTTGGGAATTCATGTTCTGTTAAGTTAAATGATTATAAAAGTATACATTCGCAGTAAATACAACAAAAACAACTACCAAGAAAAAAAGTGTTTTTTTTAAACTAAATTTTGTTTCCTTGCATCGCTTTATTATTTAAACAAAATCATGTTTTTTTAATTGCAAGTATTGTTTTTTTAAGTAAAATTCTATCATGGTCTTAAGAGTTTTTAAAAAACACATATTAAACAAATGTTTTTATATTTTATATGTGATTGAAAGGGATAAAATTAATAAATATGATAAAATCATGTATAAAATCCATCAAAAGACTGAAACAAGAGATTGTATTTTCATTCAGGATTAATGAGAATTTTTTTTTTATTTCTGCATATTAGGTTCATAATAATTGAAAAGAATCACTGAGATTGCCATAAAAAAAACAATCATAATATTTTAAGAACCATGATAAAATAGAATAGTAATTTACAGTGCATTTCAATAAAAACCTATCATACTATTTTCTTGTTATGGATTCAAACAAAATGCTAAGCATACAATATATTAGACTTAAAAAATAAAATTATATTAGTTACTTACTTGTTTAACCACTTAAAATCTAATCAAGTTCAATATTTATTTATTTTTGAAAGATTAATCCTTTATTATCAAGGCCTTATTGTTAATTTCTTGGTGTAAATAAAATATTGCTAATAAACCTCCCAAAATTCCAACAAACACCTATCTTATTTTGTTGTATTTCTAACAAGATCCACGAACACAAAAAAAATTATTATAAAAATATAATTTATTTTAATGTGTTAAAATTAAAAATAAATTTAAATAAAAGTTATTTTTAAATAAAACCATTAAAATACCAATATAAAGTATCATCGTCAATAATATATTTAACAAACATATAAAAAGATCCAAGTATGGTTAGTGTGAGTGTTCGGCGCTCTCATCCTTTAAGCAAGGTTTAGGGTTCGACCCCTACTTGTGTATGGAGCCACCTATTTGGAGAGTATTTTACCATTTCGTGGGCTGACCCGGTGCGAGCGTGGATTAGTTTAGGTCAGCGTCTGGGACACACATGGTTAAAAAAAAAATACATATAGAAACGGACATGGAAGCGGTGTCACCCGTGTTGTCATACTAAATTTGCCGCACCCGAGTTTATTGGACGCTAATTCCCCGTTACCAAACAACCACCATTCAGAAAATTAAACCACAACCACATTTTCAATTCCCTATCCACAATCACAGACTGCCTCCCCTCAACTACCAAACACACACCCTTTCCCTCAAAGAAAGCCAACATTCAATGAATTAGAGTTTTCTTTTTTCAATTTCCCCTAAACTGTGTATCTGAATTCAAAGCATTTAATCAATAAAAATCCACATGCTAATAATTAGGGTTTTTAATAAGTCCCGATGTTGAGCTTATCTCAACAACCCATTTCTGCTCCTTCAATACCCAACCTTAGGGTTTTTAATCGACCTCGAAATCACTCTCTTTTTGCGGGGAATAATCGGATCCTTGAATCCAATTCGAAACTACCAAAGCTTGTAAGTCCCATTTTTTTCTCCAATTTTTCAATATAGTTATAGCTGTTTAGTTCGGGGTTGGTGGATAGGTCTTGTTTGGTTGCTGTGAGAATGCAAAGGAAAGAGAGGAACTTGAAAGTTGGAATCTTTTTATTGATTTAGGAGCTGGAGGTACTTAAAAAAAACACTAACTTGAGCTAATAAAAGGCTATTTCTTTAGCCAAATTGGGGTTTTTAAGAAAAATGAAAAATGCACCAGATGGGGAGTTTCTTTTTTAATCAATGAAATAATGTTTAGCTTATCGTTTTTCTTTTGTGGATTATGTTGCAGAAATGGAGAGTTTCATTCTTTAGAAATGACGAGATTTCTCAGGTAAATCATGGGCCTGATAGTGTTGAATGCTACGTACCTGAGGAATTGGTGAAGCCTGAAGTAGATAACTCTACGACTGTTAAAGGAGATTGGATATCAAGTCTTCGAGAGGTATGTTTTTTCTCATTTTTATTGATTTTATGGTACTTTTAATTGTTTTTATAGTTGCCATTTCAATCTTATATTTGTGTTGCTGTTTATAACTTTATATGGAATTACTGAGTTTGGGACAGCGGAGCTGAGTAGTGGGGGGAAATCTAGACGGTGTAGTTTTATGGTTGTGGCTTGGGTGAATATTAGTTGTGGACTCATGTAGTGCACGCCTTTTTCCTGCTATTTAGATGCAGTAGTGATAGATTTCCACTCAGGTATTATAATATCTAAGTGGGGTTCAGATCACTGAAGATCCCATGTTCGCATTGCAGCAAGTTAAATGCCTTTGGTAATTGATGAGTCTGTGAGTTAATTAAACTACCAACAGATTCCTCATTTCGATAATCAGGACTTGCATACTGAACTCAGCTTTCATATGAAATGGGTGGATTTGACCATTATGATTGTTGGCTCTCTTGAAATATAAGGGATGGGATTGATATTTGATCAAAAAGTATATTTTGAACAAATTATATTATTTGAAAGGCTGCGATCTTTTTCATGCAAAATTGATGGAAAGGCTGCAATCTTTTTCATGCTCCATTATGATTTTTGGCTCACTTGAAAGAAAGAAAGAAAGGCTTTCTCTTTAAAAATAATTAAATGGAGCATCATGTTTCTGTTTCATTTCTGAAAGTTGAAACAATGCATACTACTCTTGTTAGGAATATAATTTTGGCTATCAAGATAAATATACATGTATCCAGTAAAATATTATTTGCAAATCTCATTATTTAATTTGTAAATGTTTCAGGCTGCTCAAGTAGTGTTGAGGGCATTTGGGAGCCGGTGGACTGTACCATGGACAGCAGAGACCATAGTTCAGGTAAGCCTTTTCCACTTAGTTGCTCTTTGATGGACATCTGGGAAATAGCAACTACATAGTCAGCTTTTGTAACTGTCAATAAAATACGAGTTGTTAGTTGTTAGGAAAATGAAAATGTACACAAGAACCATTTTTTTTTGCTGGTTGATTCTGATGTCTTTTGCTGGCTTTGTCATGAAATTTTTTCTTCAATTTGTACCACCAGGTGCAACACTTTGACTTTTGTGCATTGCTTGCTTCCTGATCTGGAATCTCCTTTTTTTGTGTTTTTGCGGTGATTGATGTCTATACCTCACATTGTCAACAAATAGCTAAATTCTTATTTAGATTTGAAATGAATGGACAAAACATTAATGTGTTGCAGTAATGCCAATATGTCATGAAATGGTCAACTACCATACAAAGTTTCTTTGCAAGTTGAAACTGAAACCATAAGGATGTAGTTGGGAATGAAATAATTGAATTGGAGTCATTGGGATTTTCTTTAGTATGATACCAAAAGCAGGACCACCTTGTTATGAACTTGTGAAATATATTTTTAATAGTAATCCTGTCACCTAAGTTAAATTGTAGATACTAATTAATATTGAAAATGGGGACAGTAACTTAGCACTATTTGGTGATGCAGGTGATGCTTCTCTGGGTTGTTTCATTCTGGTTCATAGGGTCCTGGGTGATTCCTTTTGCAGCGCACATTTCTGGTTTCAACAAGGAATCTCTAACATTTAGAGGTCAAGCTTTGTTCAGCCTCGTGACTGATGTGACTGAAGGCCTTGCTGGAATTGCAATCCTTCATCGTTGCCTGTCTCGATTCCGTCCCCTTTCATCTGATTGGTTTAGGTTCAGGTTGAAAGGGAACTGGGTGTTTGATGTTGCTCTTGGATGTCTCATGTTTCCACTAGTTAACCGGCTTTCACAGTTCAACCTTAGCCTATTGCCTATTTTGCCTTCTGCACCTGTCACCCTCTCTAGTGTCGAGCAGTCAATTGCAGCACGGGATCCAGTGGCGATGGCACTGTATGCTATAGTAGTTTCAGTGTGTGCTCCTGTATGGGAGGAAATAGTCTTCCGGGGTTTCCTTCTCCCGTCCTTGACCAGGTACATGCCAGTCTGGTGTGCAATATTGGTGAGTTCAGTTGCCTTTGCGCTAGCACATTTTAATGTACAGAGAATGCTACCGCTTATTTTTCTTGGAGTGGTGATGGGTGTTATATTTACACGGTCACGGAATTTATTGCCATCTATGCTTCTTCATAGCCTCTGGAATGGTTTTGTATTCTTGGATTTAATGAAATAGCTCCTTAGCTTTGTACCTCACATATAGATCATTTATCGGGAAATTGAGCATAGGGTTTGTGAGAAGACTGCAGCTTTGGCAATGTTGATCAACCAATGTCTTCTTCCATATAGGTCCACCAACAGAATGCAAGTTAGTATTAATTGACAGAGATTCATAGGCCCCTTCTATTGTGTCTTCACTTGTAGAATTAGTCCTTTACATCTTCCAGTCAGGCCTGTAATTATACTAGGGATAACAATAAGGGAGAAAGGGTAATCCTTTTCTTCCCGGCTGTATCTTTCTTGTTAGCGTTGTAATACCGTCAAGAAATGGGATCCTCTCTTTTTTTGTTCTTTTTTCTCCTTTTATTTCATCGTTGCTTTTATTTTATTTCGGTTATTCTTTGACATGGTAGAAATTTATGGCCATTTATTTTATACTCTATGATCTATATATTTCAAAAAAAAAAAAAAAAGAGTAATTGCCATTTGGAATTAGAGAACATAACTATCACAAATAAGAATTCGAGACCATGACAATGAAATGAAGTGGCTGCATTTAAAGCAGTGAACTGGATACGAGAAAAAAAAGAGGACTGGAAATGCCAAAAGTGGGATTCGAAGCCACTAATTATAAATATGTGCTGTATAATTTCAAAATTACACTGTACCATCTTTGTTTAATTATTATAAATAAGTTGTGAAAGCTTGAATTCGCATCCACAACTCCATTGTAACATCTTTGCTTAGAACGGAAATAGAGAGCTTCAAAAAATCCTTCCTGAGATATCAAAGGGAGGTTTTAGAACTTGTTCAGAAATTGAATCACACAAAATGCTCTAAAAATTAGCACATGAAAATAATCTAAAAAATATCAAAAAAATAATAATTTAAAACAAAAATATTTTTGAAATGCAGTGTCAAATATCTTTAATTGAGTAATATTTTTGAAACGCATTGTTAAACATCTTTAATGGAGTTGGATCTGATCACATATCTGCTTATGAGACCAGAGCCACTTCTAGTTTCAATGAAACATGAATTCAAGCTTAAGAAAGTTAGCCTGCGCAAAACACAATTAATATATGGTTTGTTTCCTGGAAAAGCAATGGCAAGCTAATATTTAATGACGCAAGGGTCAGTATTCTACATCAATCAAGATCTTACCGCAGAAAAATAAAAATATAAATAAAACTAATTTCAGTGATAAAAATTAAACTAAAATCTGCGGGGAGATTTCTAAGAATCTTTATATTTCCACGAGTAGCTTTTTGAATGGATATAAAAAGCTTTTGTCACCACCACATTCCCATATGGGCAACTTGTCCTGCAAGTGTCTCAAGATAAATGTCCATTACTGTGGTCGTTCATTCAACCCACAAATTATTATTATTATTTTGAAGTTGCAATTCTGACACAGAATTAAATAGGATAAGAGCATAGTCCATAGGCATCGGTGTGGAGTTATGGACAGACCTACAATATGGGGTCCGACCATAAGAATTTTTCATGCTTCTTCCATGACTCATGATTTCATTCTGTAAAATAGAGTCCACTTAGTTCTCCTTGTCTTCATTTCACGTGCAATACAGTTGTCATGGCTATGCTTTGCAAAATTTATATTTATATTAATTCATCAAATATAATTTTGAATTGAAATTAAAAAATAAATTAACTTAATATAAATATAAAAGTGAGATTTAAACATATATAACTCAATAAGTTCAACGATTTTAATTTGGATAACCAACAAAAATATAGTTTAATTTTAAAAGAAATTCAAAATTATATTATTTTTTAAAAATATATCGAGATGAAAATATACTGAATTGACCCGAGTTAACCTTTTAAATTGTTAATGTTTTAAATTCATGATTAAGATCATGAAACCATAATAATGTCAAATAAAATAGATTATAAAACTCAATGTTTAATAAATTTATTATTGAATGATAAAATTGAAAAAAAAAATTATATAACAAGTTGAGATTTAAAATAAAATAAAATTTAATCTAATATATGTTTTCTAAAAAAGAAACAAAGTAGAATCGACAAGATAAATGGATACGGTGGATTTCATTGAATTTTATAACAGTTTTTTTTTATATATAAAAAAAAACCTGTCAAACCGAAACAGAAGTCAGCCAAACAGCGACACGTGCTAAACTTTATATAAACACTCAGCACTCCACCTACAATCATCTCCTCTTTAAAAACTGAAACCTCATCCCCGAGGCTCTCCCCTGAGAAAGCGGGAACTCCCTCGCAACCACCTTGCTCTCCCAACAGCCGCCGCACCATTCCCGTACTCTCATTATCTTCTTAAAGCAAGCTTTGCGTGTCGTAAGATCCGCTCCTTTCGCTCCCCAGTTTCTGGAGCAATAAAAACAGAAATATTTTTAGAAGAAAACAGAGTAGCGGTTAAGAAGAGTCGCTTAAATCGGTTAGTGTCTTAAATATCAAAAAAAGGAAAAGCTTCACTCAGATACATCCATAACCGTTTATTCTCTGTGTGATTCTAAATTACCCGCTGCTCTTTTTTAAACTTTCTCTAGAATGATCTTTCTCCTCATTTTCTTGGACAGTGACAACTTTTTTATTTATTTTGGTTATTAGTTATGGAGCAGAAGCATATAGTGTTATCGGCGTTGAGTGTAGGAGTGGGGGTGGGAATAGGATTGGCGTCAGGAAAAACAGTGAGTAAATGGAGAGGAGAAGCATCCGACGGTGTAAATTCGGAGACGATGTCGCAAGAATTGCTCAGGCAAGTTATTGATGGAAGAGATAGCGGCGTCACCTTTGATCAATTCCCTTACTACCTCAGGTCTCTCTTTCTCCCTCCATTTCTTTTTTCTTCTTCCAAAAATCAATATTTTGTGATTGCACTCGCAAATACTCTGATACACGCATGGTACAACCGAACTGCTGAAGATTTTACTATTCATCGTGACACACTGATGACTCTTATATGTATTAATGCTCTCTTTTTCTAACATAATGCTCTGTTTATAATGTTATAATTTAAAAGTTTGTTCAGAAAGTTTCATTTATCTATGGAAATATGGGTCTTTTCAATATATGTATATATATTTAATTTAGTCTGGACATAGAGAATTCGAACCTGTACCATTATCCTAGCAATGCTTGATCAACAACATTTTTTGTAGTTTATGCTGTTATTTACATAATTTTATTTATTTATGGAGAGCCTTTTTTTTGGGTGGGGGTGATTTAGAGAGTTAATAATGGCTAAATAAATTAAAAGTAATACTGGGTGGCAGATAGTTCTTTTAAGTGTCTGTTGAGCACAACGAGGCCTCCTTGAGAATGAAAGTGCGTGAAATAATTGAGTGTTTATCAAGATTTTCATGCCCTGCTTATGTTACTATTTTTATCATTTAAATGATTAGTGCTAATTCAATAGAAAACCTCGGAGATCAGGAACAATTTTCCGTAAAATTAACATTAATGTTGTTTTAATTCATCGTTCAATGTGATTCTGACAATCAGATGCATTTTTTAAGTGTTTCTTTTGCACAGTGCTTTTAAATTTTAGATTTTTTTTTTTTATTTTATAGTATCTTTTCAGTTTCCCAGATTTAAATTACATTTCAACAGGCTGCTATTTAATCACCAATTACATTTTAGGTAGTTGATTGATGTACTGGGAGTTGATTCCGGTTCTTTGTTATCCTACAATTTTCTTTGGCTTGATTTTCAATCTGCCTGTGATTTTACGGGTTCATACTAAAAGTACAATTTTCTTTGGCTTGATTTTTGGTGTTATGGTGTAATAATAAAAAATTTAAAATACAAAACTTTAAAAATCTGCAGCTAGGAAGGATTTTACCTTTAGTTATTCTAATCCATACTAGTTGTAATCTTCTTATGATATCCACAGGGCTTTAATTTTATTTTATTTTTAAAAAATAATAATCTCTAAACTCTCTAATCCTGTATTGGAACTAGTGATATTAGAAGTAGAATGAAGACCCTTCTCAAGCTCAAGAGCTCAAGCATAGTCAAGACTAAAATAGAGAAACAGCATGGCAATTTTTTTTTCTAAAAAATAAATTAATAAATTCTTATGCTCTTCCTGAATGTGCTTTGTGAGTAATCTCTTTATATACTGAAACTCGCTTGCAATGCTCAGTAATACCCTGGTATCTGATTTTGAGCTCTCTGGCATCTTTCCTGATGACACAGTGAGCAGACCCGGGTATTGCTAACTAGTGCTGCCTATTTCCACCTGAAGCATGCTGAAGTTTCCAGGTACACCAGGAACCTTTCACCGGCAAGCCGGGCCATTTTGCTCTCAGGACCTGCAGGTTGGTTATCTGAAGTGTTTATATCTTGCTTGGTCGAAAATAAATACACTCATATACTTACGGTAACTTATGGGATCACATTTTGATTGCAAATTCTGTTTTTAATTCTTGAAGAGCCTTATCAGCAAATGCTTGCCAAGGCTTTGGCACATTACTTTGAAGCCAAATTGCTGCTATTAGATGCGACCGATTTTTCTCTTAAGGTGAGTTTATGCTGTTGCAGTCTGTTGGTTCTTTGTGTTCTTTTTTCTTTTTTCTTTTTTTTCCCCTTCTCCTTCTTTTATGTATTTATTTTGAGTGCACTAATATCCGAAGCGTTGGTTCTGCACAGATACAGAGCAAATACGGTGTAAACAAAGAATCTGTAAGCTTCCATTGGTTAACCATCCTCTAGTTTGGCATATGGATTTAGGTCCTTGTTACGTTTTTACTTTCTATTTTCTAAATGTGAGGTTTTGACTTTCTATTTTCTAAATGTGCTATCTTTACTGCAGTTGTTCAAAAGATCCAATTCAGAGACAACACTAGAGCGATTGTCTGGTTTCTTTGGATCATTTTCTATTCTTCCACAAAAGGAGGAGCCCAAGAGTATGTTTGGGAATTTCTTTGTTGTTATGGAAATGAAATATGACTAGGACAGGAATTACAGAATGTGTCATTGCTATTAATGGACTACAGTCAGGGAAAGTGGGTGATAGTCCATTCTTCGTTCTGTCAAAATTCTTGTAGGATATCATTTGGGAAATCCAACTGATTATTTCTAGGATGTTGGAGTCTGCTAAGAGCAATATAAAGATACCTTCATGCATGATTATTCATGTTATTAGACACTATTAGAATGTTTTTTCATTGTTAACCCAATTTGTATATGGTTTATATATTTTAACTTCTTCTGAAGCTCTGACCAAGTCGATATCTTGCAGGCACACTGCATAGGCAGTCTAGTGGTGTGGATATTCCATCAAGGTAGTGTAGGGTAGATTTCTTGATTGATCTTGTGGAACATGCAGCCTTTTCTATTATGCTGGTTTTGTATTTTCCCCTTATGTGACGTGTGGCCTTTTGTCCCTGTTAGTTCAGGGAGCTAGACAGTTCTTATAATCCTCGGAAGCTGAGAAGAAATTCCTCTGCTGCAGCTAATCTAAGCAATGAACTTACACAGAGTACTCCTGCAAATACAGGTGTTTCCTTCAGATTTTGATATTATCAACGATTATTTCTTATTATAATGATTGTATTGACCTCTAAAGGGTGCAGTATGCAACAAAGTTTTTCATTTAAGAGTTTATTCTCTTATGTCTGGCTATCTGCTACCTTATGGTGTAAATGTTGAATGAGATTCAGGGAATCGCTGCTACCGAAACCTGGGTTTGTTTATGGGTGCCATGCCACAGATGCGTTTTGTTCTGATATACAGTTGACTTTGCATTTCAATTTATGCATAGTGGACTGTATGTTCATTTATTTCTTCTTTTTTTATAATCAAATTTAGTTAAAAAGTAGTGAAGTCTAGATGCTAATTTACCATTTCTTTCACACGCTTACATGTCATGAATATGGAGGTGATGTGCTACCAGGAGCTGTTGGGAATATTTTTATGCAGGATTACATATACTTGCACCTTTACAGCATCTTTATAATTTAATTGCGCTGCAACCAATATTTTTGCTGCTTATAATTCTTCACATTTTTCTTAAAGCTCCTTTGAGGCGTACAAGCAGTTGGTCTTTTGATGAGAGGCTTCTAATACAATCTCTTTACAAGGTATTGGCATTTTGGATTATCGGTATTTCACAGCAATATTGTGCCTATATGAATTTTATGAATTTTTATTGCCAATATTGGAGATTAGTTTGTCATATGACACTGCTCACTCCAAGTAGAACTGTACGGGCCTCTCAATTTTTTTCACACATGCAGGTTCTGGTTCATGTGTCTAAAACTAGTCCCATTGTGCTGTACCTGAGAGATGTAGAGAAGATCTTATTCAGATCAAAGAGGACGTACAATTTGTTTCTGAAGATGTTCAATAAACTGTCTGGATCGGTACTGATCCTTGGTTCACGAGTTTTAGATCCGAGTAATGACTCCAGAGAGGTGGATGTGGAGCTTACTGCTCTTTTCCCATACAACATTGAAATCAAGCCTCCTGAAGATGAAACTCATCTTGTCAGCTGGAAAAATCAGCTGGAGGAGGATATGAAGATGATCCAAGTTCGCGATAATAGAAATCACATCATAGAAGTACTTTCAGCCAATGATCTGGATTGTGATGATCTGGATTCAGTCTGTGTGGCAGACACAATGGCTCTCAGTAATTACATAGAAGAGATTGTGGTGTCTGCAATTTCTTACCATTTAATGAACAACAAGTATCCTGAATACAGAAATGGAAAACTTGTTGTATCATCCAAAAGGTAAGCCATATAATTCTACTGGTGTTCCTGCATTTGAAGTGTTATCCATATATTCACTGTGTTAGATATGAAACAGTTTATCGCATGGATTAAGTATATTCCAGGAGAGCAAGTCCATGGGCAAAGATTCATTGAAAGTGGAAGCTCAGGCAGAAACATCCAAGGTTTTATACACTTATCTGTGATTCAACATGAATTTAAAAAATAAAAATATAGTACCAATGCTTGCTCTGCTTCTTGTGGATAATTATAGGAAGCAGGAGGGAATGGGACTGTTGCTGTGAAACCAGAATCAAAAGCTGAGGGTGTGAATCCAGAAAATAAAAGTTTAGTAGAGAAAAAGGCTTCAGGGATTACGGCAGTTAGTGAAAATTCCTTACCAGCATCAAAAGCTCCTGTATGCTTCCATCTGTGACTTAGTATCACATATCTGATGTCTGTGCATCTGCAATCATATGAACATTGATTTCCACAATTTTGTATAAAGTACAAACCCTAAAAAGATTATGTGGTTTAACCCCCTTGGTTTCAGGATGGACTTCTTCACTCTGTTTTATATCTTCAGCTCTGCCATTCTCCCTTTTTTGACTACTCAAATATCAATCTGATTTCAGGAGGTTCCTCCTGACAATGAATTTGAAAAACGCATAAGGCCTGATGTCATACCTCCGGGTGAGATTAATGTAACGTTTGCTGACATTGGTGCCTTGGAAGAGACCAAAGAATCGCTTCACGAACTAGTGATGCTTCCTCTCCGAAGACCAGACCTCTTTAAAGGAGGACTGCTAAAGCCTTGCAGGGGAATTTTGCTGTTTGGCCCTCCTGGAACTGGGAAGACAATGCTTGCGAAAGCAATTGCTAAAGAAGCTGGAGCCAGCTTCATCAATGTATCTATGTCAACCATCACTTCCAAATGGTTTGGTGAAGATGAGAAGAATGTCCGAGCTTTGTTCACACTGGCAGCAAAGGTTTCACCAACTATTATATTTGTAGATGAGGTCGATAGCATGCTTGGGCAGCGAAGTAGAGCTGGGGAGCATGAAGCGATGAGGAAGATAAAGAATGAGTTCATGACTCATTGGGATGGGCTTTTGACAAATCAGGGTGAGCGCATACTTGTGCTCGCTGCAACCAACCGACCATTTGACCTTGATGAAGCAATTATTAGGCGTTTTGAGCGGAGGTGGTTATCCCTATTTATAGTTTATTTCCCTGTCATTCCTTGCGCATTTAGTGATTCAATCTTCATTTGTTAGTAATTGCACTTTTTACTTGTTTTACCTTTGAGAATCTGCAACTGGAGTACTGCTTTCTTGCTTTCATATCATAATATTCTGAATTATAAGATTTATAAAACAGACCTCTCTGATGTAAATGTCACAACACAGCTTAATAATTGTCTGTACTGACTGTGTAAAGTGTTCGCATAATATGCAGAATTATGTTGGGGCTTCCTTCTGCGGAGCACAGGGAAAGGATTATGAAAACTCTGTTGGGAAAAGAGAAGATGGAAGGACTAGATTTTAAGGAGCTTGCTACTATGACAGAAGGATATTCAGGAAGTGATCTTAAGGTGTGTATTGCTTACAGTCTTATTGGCATCGGATGCATCGTTGGGTCTTTATTGACTGTGATATATCTATATGAAACAGAACTTGTGCACTACAGCTGCCTATCGTCCTGTCAGGGAGTTGATACAACAAGAAAGATTAAAGGATTTGGCAAGTGTTTTTTCTTCCGCTTCTTAAACTTTTCCAATGAATCTTGAAATGAAAATTTTCTGACCAACCATACTTTTAAAAGAATGCTGAAGAATATCTTTAAATTTCTTTTCTTTCCAAACCTTTGTTTATTTGCAGGTGAAAAAACAAAGAGATGAAGCAGCACAAGAATTAGGAGAAGCTACTGATACAGAAGTCAAAAAAGAGAGAGTCATCGCCCTTAGACCACTAAATATGGAAGACTTTAAGCTTGCAAAGAATCAGGTAAAAACGCTTTCGTTCTGTATCCTGAGCACAAAGAAAGAAACAGCACAAGAATGATTCTGGGTTGAAAGTAAGGGGAAAAAAAGAGAGAGAAGCTATAATCTTGTAGAAGCAGCATAAATGATATAGATTGCATTATGGATCAAGTTAATAGCAACAGTTATTTTTCCTCCTTCTGTGCTATTAATGGATAGTTTGACAATGTTCCCTTTTAAAAAACCTTACGAAAGTGCATTCATTCGTAAATCTCTCTTGGTGATGCAGGTTGCCGCTAGCTTTGCTGCAGAAGGAGCTTCAATGAACGAGTTGCGGCAGTGGAATGAATTGTATGGGGAAGGAGGTTCAAGGAAAAAACAGCAGCTGACCTACTTCTTATGAGATGAAACTAGAACCCACGACCCAGGAAAGCTCGTAAACGATGAGCACCGGTGGATTGCTAAAGCTTCTTCTTTGCCCTCGAGGTTCTCTTCTCAGCCCTCAACGAAATCTAACAGATGAACAGAGATAGGTTGAGGAAATGCAAAAAAGAAAATGATGGCGAAAAACTTTCAACTTTCTTTCTGGTTAACCTGACCATCATGTAATGTCGTTTTACCTACCTGTATTTGTAATAATGCTTCAGATTAACAGACCCTAGGAATAAGAGCTTCAACTTGACACTTGACTGGGTCGTTTTCGGCCATGCTGCCTGATGAAAATGAAACAGTTGTCATGTTGATGGAATTCTCATCTCATGGTGTTTCTACTCTTAATGTAGTGCTCTTAAGTTCATCTTAGCTCATTGAATATTGGCATAAACCAGCTTCTGCTCGTCAATATTTGTGTCTGGCTACTTGCTCCACGTGTAACCTGGGAATCCTCGCTGTCCTGACGAGGTATCCTATTTCTCATCTGTTGTTCATAGCTTTTAATGAAGTCGAGTTTTACTTTTAGCAGGTTGTGCTTGCTGCTGCTGCTGCTGCTGCTGCTGCTGCTGCTGTTTTCTTCTTCTTATTTTTACTAATAAAAATAATTTCTCTTGTATATAATAAAATAAAACCACGTAAAAAAAAAGTGGATTTTGAATGAGTAACTACAAGTCTCGCATGCACTCCATTTCTTTTGTTCTGAAATCTCTCTTCTTGGAATATGCGCATTTTGAATTTTGCACACGAAGCAAATGATCGATCATCCCTTTTCAACTTTCAGGGGGGGGGGGAAATATAAGCAAATGCTTGTGAAATCATGCTGTGATCTAATGGAAGTAAGCTTGCGAATCTCAAATGGGTTTTGATTTTCTTATATATTTTCTTGTTATATTTCTTTTCTTACCAAAGCTTTTAAAATATAAAATGTGTGTTAGGGAATGATAGTTAAGTGTTGAGGTATTGTTCGATGGTATTTGGTTTTCCTCTTTGATTTTATATGTTAAAAATATTTTTGAAAACATATTAAAAAAAATAATTATGTAATTTTACATTAATATTTTTCATGTTCTTAGATTATTTTAGGTATTTTAAACAAAAAATATTAAAAAAACAAAGGTTAACAGAAAAGATAGCCAAAGAACTGGTGTTACAGAAACAATCAGCCTGTTGCCTCAGCTTTCGAAGCTCAAAATACCCATCCCAGGACCCTGCCAGGCAAATTTACAAGGGCATATAATAAGAGAGTTCACAGGCGGTCACATTCTTCAACGGCGAAAATGGGCTAACCTGGCCAGATGAAGATTCTTAATCCAGCTGTCACCTCCAGAGAGCACAGCTGTGCCATGCTGAAGTACCTCAAGACATGGTCGGCGTAATAGGTTAAATTTTTTAATTCACCACGCATATGAGATTAAAATAACTAGCATCGATAGAATTAAAAACAATTGCAAAGCTCAAGCTTAGGGCCTGTTTGGAAAGCAGTGCTTTTTAAAAAAAAAAAAAACAATAGTTTTAAATAAAGTTTTTTTTAGTATTTTTAAATTATTTTGATGTTATGATATCAAAAAAAAAAAAAATATATATATATATATTTAAGTGAACTATACTTTCAAACACACGATGAAAAAAATCATTTTTTAAACAGAAATATTCAACAAAATATTGAATCAAACCAAGTTAATATAATTAACCAACAATCTACAATATTAAAAGATAGATAAAAAAAGAAAAAAAAATGATCTAAAAAAAAACATAATCGACTGGACTATCCACACTCTAGATGACCCTACATTAAAAAAATCACAAAGCTTATGAGTCAATAATTCAATGTCAAATAATGATTGAATTAAAAGCCAATTTCACAAAAAGAAAACATGAAGATGAAAAATTCAAGTAAACTCACTAATTTGCCACTCTGGATATAAAATCAGAATAACCTAACAAAAAATAAAACAAAAAAAGAAGCTCAGCCCAATTAACCAATGATGAATGATGAATTGTAACTAATAATTCAAAGTCAAATAATGAAATTGAATAAAAAGCCAATTTCACTAACAAAAAAAAAATATTGAGAAAAAATATCAAGACGACTTGAGTTAACTCGACTAACTTGCTACACGGGATATGAGATTGGAAAAAACAAAAACAAATAAAGAAGCTCAGACCTTAAAAGAAACCAATGTTGAATGATGAATTTTAAAAAAAAAAAATAATAAATGGCTTAAAAACCCAAAATTAAATTGAATATGAGCTATCATACCAAAATTGCCCCTATAAAAAGGCATCCACAAAAACAAATCTCATGGCAAAATTTCCAATCAATACAAAAATTAAAACAAAACAAATAGCAATCAAAACAGTAAAGATCAAATATGATATAAAACTAAATATAAGAAAATAATTTGGGACAAAGTTTTAAAATAATAACAATAAAAAATATAGGCCAAAGATGGATAAGAAATAAATGAAAAAAATGTTGAAAGACAAATTGAAAAAAAAATAATTGATATAGAAATGACAAGGGATAAAGTTGAAAAAAATCAAGAATATTATTTAAAAAACCAATTATAATAATAATATGAAAATTGAATAAATAAAATAAAATGTGTAGAAATAAGATTGAAAATAAAATAAACAGGCAAATTATAGAAAGCAAAAATTGATAAAAACACAAATCAAATGCTTTAGAAAGTATTTTTTATTTAATGCATCAAAATGATACTTTCAAATTTTTTTTAAAAATCAATTTTAATATCAGCACATAAAAATATCTAAAAACACCAAAAAAAAATAATTTAAAATAAAAAATAAAAATAATATACAATCAGTTTTTGAAAAGGCTCACACCAAAATTTACAGGTCGGAAAAAGAAAAAAAGAAAGGAAAAGAAATAATCAGAATCCAACCACATCTTCATAACGTGCACAGGCCTCTCCAACACGAAGAGAATGATCTTCGAAGCACCCTCACGGACGATTGAATACTGGTAATCAAACATCCCTTCATTCGCCATCACGGTTGCCTAATTTTGGTAATCACACATCAGGAGCCATCACATGCGTTGCACGATGCATTAGCAATTGTTTTAATATTATTCAACTACGTAAATTTACCAATCAGCCCTTGAGTGAACTTCATCAAAAATTCCCAACTAAAACACCCTTAAAATCAAGCTTAGATTTTGCATTTTTATGGCAAATGACTTCAGAGTTCAAAAAAAATGAAGACAAATAGACCTCTACATGCAAGTTTAATGTTTTTTTACTTTGAAAAAAGCACAGATGTTTTAACCATACATAAAAGCTAAAACCGAACCAAAGCATGCATTTTTTTTCTTTTGAAGACAATAAAATCATTTCACTGTTTCTAAAAAAATTGTACTACTTTGTTTCCAGTCCTCGATGAACCTCCTGGAAAAAACAACTTCACGCCAAATGCAATGCAATCTTTGCTAGTTTTTTTTTATTGAGACGATAGCATTGGAACACTGTAGTTCGTCTAGAATCACGGGGAAACCCAATAAACAAGCATCTACTAACAGCAGTCCATGAACCTCTATGCGGAAATACAATTCATGGATACATAAAAACCCGACCAATTTCCGAAAAAAGAAGAATAAAAACCCAATAAACAAGCATCTACTAACAGCAGTCACAAGATAACTCACAGAAGATAAGACACATTGAAATTCTGCCCATGTATGTAGCAAAAACAACTATACGAGTCCCATATTCATCCATATTTGAACCCAGTGACCTAATTGGAGGAGGTGATAAAAAAAGGACGAGGATTCTAAGCAATACTGGGTAAAGTTTTACTTCACAAATAAAAAAACAGAGCTAGCAAATTTGTCAGAACATATCGGCCACAGGAAAACCCTCTAAACCTTTTTCTTATCCTTCAATGGCCCCATAGGAATCTTACTTAGAACCTTTGCATTGAAAACCGCGTATTGCTTCTTGATCTCAATCATTGCCTTCTCTGCAAATGCATCTACCTGATCGTCATACTTCTCATAGATGACAGGTACAGTGTGGAGCAATACAAAAGCTGTTTGGAAAACAAAGAAAAACCACATCATGAGCTCGTAGTAAACATTCATAAAAACATCGAAATAGTGATAGCACGTTCATTACCAAAGTAGAACAAGGTCAAAAAGTTGCACCAGCCCCCAACAATGGACAGGACCCATAAGCCAGCAATAACCTGATTAAACAGAATGACGGTTAACAAATCACTCCTGCAACTTTAAGCCATGTAACATCAGAGGAGAAAGTATACGATACATAGTTAGTGATGCGGTGCCACATATCTTCAATAGTCATGCCACAACATAAAATTGTGCATGCCACTATCATCTTTTCCAGATATACATAACAAGTGTAATTATTTGCACCTGAAGTCATTATGCCCATGAGATCACTAAGAGTCTCCTAACTCCTGAGAAAAACATCTAAACTAGAAGCATTTTGGGTAGATGGCACAAGCAATTCAAAAAAGTTTATACACGATTCCGCAAACCCTTGCATTGAAACAACAATACAAATATAATTTATGATAAAGCATTGTTGAAGCACAATAAAGATAAATGTTATGATATTGCATTGTTGGATCAATTGAATCAACTTACAGAGAGGAACTTCTTCAAATCCCTTCCTGATGCAATATCCCGCAGGACAGCAAAACCCCGATTGATCTCAAACCTAAGTGCGGCTGCAATCTGTAGAACTGGTTCCTCTGGGATACGAACTTCTGGAATGCGTGGCGGGGACCTAAAGAGAAAAAAGCTATCAGAAACATAAAAATTTGCAATGTTGAAAAATGTATAATGCTGGGACTGAAAACTTACTTGTTGATAAAGGTGGAGAAATTAGACCACAAGAACAGTAATGCAAGAGCAACGATCAAACAGTGGCAAACCAAAGTGAGAAGGTTGTATTCAAGCAATTCAAACAGAACCCATAAAGCAGTTGCACCTCCAAGCACTCCTGCTGATATCTTCTTGTTCCTCCATAGGAAAACATCAGCAGCTGTTTCACAATTACCAATTGCACAGATCAGACACATAGAAAGACACTCCACATTTCCCCTCCAGAGGAATGGGTAATTCATTCAACGAAAGTAATCAATTATGTCAGTATAGCAGGACACTAGATCCCGATTCAAATGCAACGCTTGATTCTTACCTATAAAATGAATTTAAAGAGCTAGAAGCTAATTAATTGAGTCATTCTGAAGTGTTTATACATTTGAGAAGTTCTTCTAACCATAACTTCTTCAAGCCCACAAAGGAAATATAAATTAACCCTTCTAATATAATTATCCAGCTTATTTTTTCTTTGAAAAGAACGGCAAGGCAGGTCAGATTTCACATCAAGCTATAAAGTTAGCTTTTTAAGAACCAATCACATCAGCACTGCTAACCACCAGCCAGATCCATTGAAACATACAGAGCCAGATCTAGATCTTTAAAACAATAACTGACATAAAAGGAAATCACAATTTAATATCAATCAAGAGAGAAAAAAGGAGGCCAATTTTAGATCATGTTTAGTTTCTAATAAATCAGACACTATAAATTACTCAAAAAAAAATTTATTAACCTCTTGATCAAATACAACACACAACAATCACACTCTTAAACACAATGAATCACGCTAAAAACACCACAAAAAGCACAAATTTTTGTGCCTGTTCGGTTGCTAACAAATTAACTATACAGTCACACACACAAAATATCACAAGTTTTCTTCTTTTTTATCGAAAACAAAATTGTTATCACAGCAAAATCACACAAGACAGCGAAAAAAATCGGTAAAAAATATAATAACACGATTATTTTACTATAATATCGCCAAGAGGGTTGTAAGCAAGCATCACAATAAAAATTAATCATTAAAATTATGAAACAATGAAACACACGTTTGCCGCCACCGAAAACCTCGTGCACAGGCTTTTCACGGCCAAAAAGGCGATAAATCTTAGACTGGAGGGAATCGGAATTAGGTTTCGGTTTCTCGTGATCAGAATCAGAATCCGATGACGAATCATGGCCCTTGATCTTCTCAGATATCTTGTCCATCATCGATTCCCCCACTGAGTCCTCCTTATCATGCTCTGCCATCTTTCAAACCCTGGCCGAAACCCTAATACGAAGCAGAAAACGAAGCTTCTTGGCGTTTGGAGTGTCTTTCGTAACAAAAGGAGTCGAGCAAGTGTTTGTTTATGTAGTGATTTTTTTAGATTTAACATGAGCCATTGGATGTTCATGATTGATCGTGCCCGTTGATAGGTTCTGAGGGAGGGATGGACAGGTGGAAAGAGATAAATGAATGAGTACGTTTTTTATGGAGTCGAGGTCTGCCGACCGTTGGATTTGACGGTAAGGAAACGTCAAGATATAGAGGGGATGGTTTCGAACATGGTTGTTTTATAAAGTGTATTTTTATTTTAAAATAATATATTTTATTTTAAAAAAATTGTTTTTGATACTAATATATAAAATAATATTAAAAAATTTAAAAAAAAACTTTTAAACTATAAAAGTAAACAACTTCTACTAATGGACAAGAGGGTGGTTGGTTCTTGGAAGTTTTGAAAATGAGAGTGCGGCAAGTGTTGCTAGAGTGTACTGGGGACATCATTTGAGTGCTTGTTTGTTGACACGTAGAGGAACCGCGAGATATCCATGGTAAATTTAATTTCTTAATATATTTTATTATTATTATCATTATCATTATAACTATAATTATTGCTAGAATAGAGCATAACGAGCCACACAAAAATTGACTCGTATCAACATTTTTTATATATATTTTGGTTTTATATTTTTATTTGTGTGTGTGTGTGTGTATATATATATATATATATATATTAGGTTAACTTTTAATTTTTATTGTTATTTATCTTTGTATTATATACAACTTACATTAAAAATAGAATAAATTTAGTTTTGATGATGTAAAATGAAAGTGAAACTCTCACTTATGTACATATAATGAATGCTCTATTATTAGTTATTTGTTATCTTTATGTTTTTTTATCTACATATGACTTAGTATATTTTTAGTTTAAAGTGATTTTTATTTTTAAAAAATTAAAAAATATATATATTTCTTAAGATTTGTTATTGATATTATTATATTGAGAATATTTGAGAATACTAAAATTAAATTAATTTAAAATTGAAAAAATCTCAGTTTATTTATATATATATATATATAAGAAAGAGTTTTCTTACAGTTAGAATTATAAGATATTTTAATGGTATTAAGTCATCCTGATTATCTTATACCATGTTTCTCTTGGAATCTTCATCTTGAAAAAGTTTATTCTCCTTTCCTGTCAACTAAATCTCGCTTTAACCGTCACAATTGAGCCACGCCAACTATTAATACTCGTGCTAGAGCTTGATAATTATAGTGGAAATAATTATTTTTGTTATGGGCAATTTAATTATCTTTTTATTGTTTATCAAGTATGTGAAAACCTGGACACTTTACTAAGAAATATACTTTCAATATTTCCCACGAAGATAATTTCAATATCCTCTGAACCTATAAAAATCATGTCCACATCAGCTGAAAGTCAAAACTAATTGGAGATTGATTGACATGTGAGCCACACGTCACTTAATAAATGCTGCCAGCCTTTATAATGAAGGCTGTGATGGATCTGACCGTGTTCAAATGGGAAATAGATTAGGTTCGTCATTCAATTTCATGACTTTTCAATTTTATAGTTTTATTTAATTTATTTTTAAATATAGTTATTCTAGTATCTTGTCTGGTTTTTTATTATATTTTATTTTTATTTTTACCCTAAAATATTTTATTTTATAGTGATCGAGTTTTAACTTCTGTTCCTTTTATTTTATTTTACATGAAATTATTATATTCCTATTTGATTTATTAAAAAATATTTTTTATGAGTTTAATAGTTGATCTGATTTAACTGAATTTTTATTTTATTTTATAGTTTTATCTTTTAATACTTGTTTTTATACTCCAAAAGGCTCAAGGTTCATTATTGTTATTCTATTGTAATTACTAATTAGCAATTCAACTAATGACTTGGGTTTCAAAAAAAAATTCTTATACCTTGGAAAAATTGAATCGGTTTGTGACCCAGTCTGTAACAGAGTTTGTGAGAGAGTGGGAGTCCAAAATGTAGTTAATTTACTATTTGTCAGTTTTGTTTTTTCTAACAAGGCCCGGACCTGCCGTAAGAGAGGCGGCATCGCACAGCGGTTCCGGTTCGGTTTTTGCTACTTCTTTTATCCTATCAGCTTTTACGAAGAAAACTCCGATTTTATTGATATATAATTAAGTGTTATTACCGTGTGTTCTGTTTAAGGCTATACGTTTGGCAAGCCCAAACCGAAAAACATATGAAACCTAAACACTGGATCCAAAAAACCAAACCATAGCACCCAGAATCTTTGTCTTAATGTCATAGCAGCTAAACTAAAGAGTTGGATGAAACTTTTCTTTTTCTTTCCTAAGGCATTTCAGCAAACAAACACAAAATTATTCACAAGAAAAAAAAAGATTATAAAATTAAGATAAACTTGCAAAGAACCCAGAAGAAACAGTATGCATTCGTCACTGATTTGATAGGTTGAATTCAAGAAGAAGAAGAAGAAGAAAATGAAAGAAAGAGATGGCGAGGTCTCACTTTACCTTATTCTTGCCATGAATCAGAAGGTAATGCAGAAGAACCGAGAATTTCTTCTTCGAAGCTTGCCATAACATTGAAGCCTCTGAGAAATTTTCCATGTCCTTGCAGCCTCATAAACCGACCGGACTTTAATGTTTCGTTGACTCCAGAAATATTTTTGTTTGACAGTCTTAGCCCTGTTCGATCATCGTTAGTTCGAGATACAAAGCCCGTGACTTCTCAAATCAGATGGGGCATTTTCGATATTCGGTTCGATGGCGGCGGTTTTTGCACAGTTGGCTCTCGTGGCTAAACAGAACATTTGGAACGAATATGCCATGCGTTAGGTACCAATATAAATCTGGTGTCGAGACCTGAGCTACGACGACGTTTCTTTAGATTTTTTCGAACCTGCCATCCCTCGTTTTACCACATTTTATAACAATAACTAGATATTTATCTATCTATACATGTATAATAATTTGCTTAAGAAAAAAAAATCCAAGCCACACAACGCTCGCTACCTATCAACAACTAATTGTCTATTTTGAAGCGTGGTTAATTTTGTTTTTTAAAATATTGTTCTTTTTAAAATATATTTTTTAATAATTATTTTTAACATAATTATGTGAAAATGATATAAAATATATTTAATTTAAAATAAAATTTTTTTTTTTAAAAAAAAAAAACATATATAAATCAATGGAAAGCTCCCACACCACGCAGCCCATAAAGTGAGGAGAGCCCTGTCGTCCAGTAACCACAGACTCAAGGTTGAGGTTGTGACACCTTCTTGGGACCTGTTTTGGATAAATGTATCTTCTACATGCCAGTTCGACACGGCATTATTATTTTGGATTTAAATTTAAGGAAAGGTGGAAAAAAAAAAAGAGAAAATACTTTCAGCTGGCAGTTCAAGATTTTATAACAGCTGGATTCGTGGAGTCGGTTATTGAACTGTTTTGTTTCCTTCTTCTGATCTTGATTTGTGTTTCAGAAGATGCTGCAACAAAGACATTTCCTTAAAATCTAATTTACAAATAATTTAGCATTTATTTAATCAATAACATGTTAATGGTGTAAAAAATCGTAAATATTATAAAGGCACTAGCTTTTTCTACACGGTGCTTTTAAAAAAATAAGAGAGTTATCATTAAAAAAACAAATCTCCTAAGGATGACATGAAAAAGATATTGTGCAACAATACCCATAATACTATATATTATAATAATATAATTATAAATTTATCCTTGAAAAAAACTAGATTTGGAGGCAATGCTATTTGTTTTTACTATGACACGATTATCTTTAATATTTTATGATCTGTCTTCTTTTTTTTTCCAGTAAAATTATTACTTTAGTCTAAGTAGTAACAAATATAATGTGTTTAGTTCAAGAGTGTTTTTAGTCTCTTTTTTTTTTCTCTTCAAATGTGTGATTACTTTGATATCTTTGAAGACATAAGCAATTTAACTCATAACATATAAGATTTTTGTGGTCAATTTTCATCTTTGAATAATGTTCAGGGGTATTTTAATAAATGACATGTATTAAATATTATTTTAAAAAATATCGATGCTTGCAATTTAAGCAATTAAAGATGGATGTACATGTAAATATCTGATTTAGAAACACCAACCACACAATTAAATTTAGGAACTTTGTTTCTTAGAATTAATGTTGTATTTAATGAATTTGTAGTAAAAAAAAATCGAGAAGGCAATTGAACAAGACTAGAGAGTTTTTCTTAAGAAGGGATGCATAAAAAAGAATTCAAAAGAAATATTAAATCTTGTTTGTAAACTAGGCAAAAAATAAATTGCATTACATTAAAAAAATCATTAAATCTAGTTAACATATGCCAAGACATATAAAAACACGCAATAAAAATCTAATATTGAATGATGAGATTAATAAAAAAAAGGACAAAAAACAAATGCAAAACAAAGGCTAAGGCACGAGGTTGTCCCGAGTAGCTCAACATGCCTAGGCTAACTATATACATGACTTGTCGTTCGTCTTTCATTTTTGAAAAGGAAAACATAACTAGGTGACATATCACCTATTTCTTTGCATTGCAACTAAGAAAATAATGTTGTTGTTTTTTTTTACATAAAAATCAAATTTTCAATAAATTATTTACCTGAAACACATATAAAACACTATATACACCTTAATAAAACCATATATGACATCAATTAACAAAATAAAAGGCTTAAAAATACAAATTAAAAAGCCTGAAAAACTATGTGAAACTTCACTCATAAAAAAAATCCTATTAACACCAAAATTGACTTTTTTTATGGTTAAAACTAGTGTCGAACAAGATTTTCCCTCTTCTTAAATAAAATTTATCAACATTCTCTCTTCAATTTAAAGCCAGGTTAAAAAAAAAATTGAACTAAAGATTTATTTTTTAAAATTTAAGGGACCAAATAATTTATAACTTAAAAACTATAAGGACCAAATTAAACTTTTCATGCTATCTTTGAATTTTTAATATTTTTTCTCACTTTAATTTGGTTTTTTTTTTCAGTCTCACAATTGGTCAACAATTTGAAGCAATTAGGCTTCAATTTGACCTTAAAAGGACGCAAATGGCAAAAAAAAAATAATGATCAAGGTGAACTTTTTTGTTATTTTTTAAATCATCACCTATTTTTCTGTTTTTTTCTTCTCATTTGAGTCATATTTATTTCATTGCTTAAAGATTTTGCGGTAATTGGACTTCAATCTACTTCAAGAAAAATGCAATTGATAAAAAGTAAAACTCAAGGACCAAAATGAAAAAACAACAAAAAATGGAACGATAAGTCCGAGATGTAAAAATGTGAACAATATTTTTGACTGCCATAACTTCGCCATGATATTTTGAGTTTCTTATAATAAATTGAAAAGTACAAGGATCAAGGTGAACTTTTGTGTTGTTTTTTAAATCATCACCTTTTTTTTTTTCTTTCATTTGAGTCATATTTATTTCATTGCTTAACAATTTTGCGGTACTTCAATTTACTTCAAAAAAAATGCATTTGATAAAAAATAAAACTCGAGGACCAAAATAAAAAATAAAAAAGCAAAAAATTGGAACGATGAGTCCGAGATGTAAGAGTGTAAACAATAGTTTTGATTGCTATGACTTCGCCATGACATTTTGAGTTTCTTATAATAAATAACAATATACTAAAAAGTATTACTAAATCATTGCATCCACACTAATAAAAAATACAATTTATTATTTGTTTTTTAATTTCACATTTCAATGATACATTATTATTTTTAGTTGTTTTTTCAATCTCATCACTTGATGTTAAGTTGTGTTTTGATAGTTGTGCTTTTATAGTATTTTTTTTGCTTTTGTTAGGTTACATATCGTAGATTTATTTATTTTCTTAGTTTTAAATTTTAACATTAAATTTATTAGAAATGGAGCTTTATATGTATACATATATTCTTATTTGTTTTGTATGAATCTATTCTATTTTTACTATTCAGGTCAGAAGCTTAATGGATTAACTTAGTTAACTTGTGCTATTTTTTTGTCACCTTTTCTAATTGATTTGTTTTATAATTTTATTATTGAACATTGGGTTGAGTTGGAAACCAACTTTATATTTTTTTTCTTAGATATTTTATGGGGTTATCTCAATCTTATTATATGAGTCACAAGTTTAGTATTTTGACTCGAGTTATTTTTATTGATTTCTCAAGTTATTTTATAATTGGATATTTTTTTAACCAGACTTCACGTATTTTTTATAAAATTATTCTGATCTCATATCTCGGTTTACAAGTCTAACAGATTGACTTGATTCATTTTCGGAGTTATTTTTTTAACTAAATATTATTTTTTAAATTTCATACCCAAAGGTCCAACACAACTCCTTTTTTCCCTTTTTATATAGTATATTAGTTTCATCATTTAATATCATATTGTTTAAGAATTGAACGTCATATATATTGATTTTTTTATATAGAGTTATCCGATGTCTATATATTGATTTTTTACATAGAGTTATCCTGAAGTAATGAATTTAATAGTTTTTCCATTAACTTTAGTCTTTAATATTAAATTAATTGGAAATAAAACTTTTTAATTTATTAATTGATTTTTATAAAGTTATCATAATTTATAATCTAGATCACAAGTTTAATATGTTAGTCCAATTTGACTTGAGTTTTTTAGATCTTTTTTCTTAATTGATTTTTTTTTTGTTTCATCACCCACCAATAGATTGGTTGGAAAATGAGTTTCATATATTTTTATTTTATTTTATATGAGGTTATCTAAATTTATGATGCTTGCTTACTATGCTAACTTAAGTTGATTTATGTAGTTCTCATCTATTTGATTTTTTTTTTTAATTTTATCTTTCAACATGAAGTTGATTAAGAATTGACCTCTAATGTTATAATTCTGATAAATTAGTATAATTTGATCCAATATATCACCATATTAATGTTTTAAAAAATAATTTGATCCAATATATCACCATATTAATGTTTTAAAAAATAATTTGATCCAATATATCACCATAAATTAATATAATTTGATATATATATATATATATATCACATTTTAAATTTATAATTATTTTTATTTATTAAAAACATATTATGTTATTAATAATGTTTAAATACCTTTTTAGCATTATTTTCTTTCTTATCAAATTCACAACACCGTCAATTACCCAAGTTATAGTTATAAGAGAAAATGTAATATTAGATGTGTGATGTGATCTTAGCACTCGAGATAAAAAAGAAAAATACAAATTAGGTTCTCATTCAATATGTGGTCGTTTCGTTCCCCAACCCATTTTACCCCAACTCAGAACCGGACCGTCCACATTCCTCCCATTGAACCCACACCGCCGCCACTCTCCTCTGGAAAAGCCTTCTCTTTCCAAAACCCACAAAACCTCCGTTAAAACCCTACTTCACTCTCTCACTATGTATAGATTCCAACGTCTAAAACTCACCACCAAAACCCTCCACCGCCACCACAACCACTGCTTCTTCTCTCAAGCTGCAGCTGCTGTAATCGAAACACCACCCTCAATCGAAACCACCCTACTCGACGGATTACCAAAACCTGACCCATTAGACACAATATTTGCAATCCCGCGCTCGGATTCAGGCAAAAATGTATCAGCAAAAGAGCGAAAAGCGGGGAGAGTACCAAGTATCGTTTTTGAACAAGAAGATGGACAACATGGCGGTAATAAAAGACTGATTTCATTGAAAAAAAATCGAATTAGGAACCTGGTCAATGAGATTGGTAGACCTTTCTTTTTGTCCAGGCTTTTTGAGCTTGATGTTAGGCCTCAGTTCGAGTCCGATGAGGTTATAGAAAAAGTTCGAGTCTTGCCGAGATCGGTATTTTGAGCTCCCCTTTTTTTTTTTTTTTTTGCGGGCTGTTGCTATTTTTGTTTTAATTCAAGAAAATTTGAAATTTGGTTTTTTTAAGAGGAAGTGCTACAAAGTAGTGAAGAGCTTCGGTGAGAGTGTTGAAAAAGTCTACTCTTTGCATGTCTTGTTATGCTTAATTAATGCTGGATGTTGGTGTTAATTTTGTTTAGAATATAAAGAAATTGAATCTTGTTTCTGTGAATTAACAAAAGTGGAGAAATTTTGTGTTAGATTGCATAGAAATTTAGTGTTGGTGTTAATTGTGTTTAGAATATAAAGAAATTGAAACTTTCTATTGTGAATTAGGTGGAGAAATTTTGCGTTAGGTTGCATAGAGATTCAGTGTAACGAATGAGCTTTAGTTAATCGGGGTAGTGAGAGGATTAGAGGATGGATATCTGATTAGGAATTGTTGGTGTTAATTTTTTCTTCTCTTCTTTGTTCATGAGAGAGGTTACACAGTTGTTTATCTAGAACTGATGTTTTGTTGAACTGTGGCAGGTACATTTGCATGCCGGAACAGATGAGCCGCTTAATGTGACCTTTATAAGGGCACCTTCTCATGCTTTGCTGAAGGTCGATATCCCACTTGTTTTCAGAGGAGAAGACATATCTCCCGGACTTAGGAAAGGTTAATCATTTGTTCATTTTGCAGTATAATGGTTTGTTTGTCAATTAGGTCATCCCTTCTCTTGATGAATTTTCATAATAACCACAATGCACATCTTTGTTGGGTTTTATTTGTAAAAATCTGGGCTTGTTTATTGTGCACATGAATGCCAACTGTCTTGGTTCCAGGAATGCATTTTGTTGCTGTATCTTGTTATGTGTATACTAAAAATTGTTCAACAGTTTTTTGCATGTCTTAATATGTTTAATTATTTAAGAGCATTGAACTCCCTGTCTGATCATGTTCTTTTTCTGACATGTATGTGAAATGTCTTTGGTTCCCCCTCCCCCACAAAAAGACTCGCTATAATGCATGATGAGCAATAATCAGCTTAGTTATCCTGAGACCGAATGAATTTTCTAGGGTTGTAGATTTCTGCAATGCTATCTAGCAAAAGTTAAAACAGGAGTAAATTTTTCTAGGGTTGTAGATTTCTGCAATGCTATCTAGCAAAAGTTAAAACAGGAGTAAATTTTGTAGAATATCTTTTGTAGACCTACCTGCTTCTCATATTTAGGGATGAACTAAATTTGAATCAAGTTCTTTTGTCAAAGTAACTTCCAACTATTCAGCATCAGATTGCTCGAGGATGAGTCCTGCCTCTCTTTGTGAATTTGGCACCTGCAAGTGCCAGTTACATGCAAGACAAGTAACTTAAGCTCGATGCATGTTTACCTGTCTCTCTGTGAATTTGGCACTTGCAGCATGCGCCTAAACTTGTTATTCATACCTATCAAGCACATGGATGAGATAATCATTGTTCAAGTTGATAAAAATTGCAACCATACTCTTAATTGATGCAAAGTTAATAGTTAATAAGATATTCTAAGATCAAAGTGCTTCTCTTACAGATTTCCATGTAGCTGTTGTCCTCTTCTGTATTGACTTCTTCTATTACTTCTGGGGGCTGCTGTTTCCAAGCTATACATCTAGCAGTCTTAAGTGTCATTGATTGGTTTACAGCCATAGTTATATGAACGCAGTGTTTTCCCAAGTTTCAATCACAAGGAAAAAAAACAGATGTCTCTTGACCATAAACGATGACACACATTTAATAGTCATTAGCAGGAATAGTGTCGAGCATGCATCACGTGAGAACCTTTTCACAGGACTAAGCTACCTGATAATAAATTGCCCTCTTGTTTCTTACTCTAGGAATTAGGGATGACAATGGGTAAGAAATTTAAATATCTATACCATATCCATCAAGGTTTTGAGTATCAATATGAGTATTTATTATCCGAGTATCATTTATTATTCAACATAAAATACAATATATATATATATATATATATATATATCTTAGGTGTCTGGATTGAGTTTAGGTCAAGTTTGACAATTCGTGTCCTATCTATTAGGAAAGGGGTAACTGTCTAAAAAAACTCATCTATTTGGGTTGGTTCGGAATGGCATGTGTCGAGTTTTGATGAAATTGCCATCTCTAGTAGGGATGTTTATAAAGTAGTAGTCTCCAGTGAAAATTCTCCGGCCACTGCTGCATAATTTATAAGTTGAAGCATTCCCTCATTTTTCACTTTGAATTTGTTTTGTGCACAGAAACTTTGATTTTCATTTGTCTTCCTAATAAATTTAAATGATGTTGATTGATCGAGCTATGTGGCAGGTGCTTATTTAAATACTATTAAGAGGACTGTGAGGTTTCTTTGCCCCGCCGATTTAATTCCTCCATTTATTGATGTGGATCTCAGTGAATTGGACGTGGGCCAAAAGTTGCTCATGGGAGACCTCAAGGTACATCCAGCTTTGAAGCTTGTTCAGTCAAAAGAGCTACCTGTAGTTAAGATTGCCGGAAGCAGGGTTTCTGAAAAGAAATCTAAATAATCGTGAAACTGTGAGAGCAACCACCTGTGGTTTGCAGGTTTATCACTGCAAAAATGGAGCATTGACGAGCAGGATTCTCACAGCATGTTAGAATTTTAATAGAGGAGTCGCCACAATTTTTTCCCTTTCATTTCTTTTTCGGATTTTCCTTCTTTCCGTTTTGGATGTCAGAGTAGGGACTTTTGGCGGGGGTAAGTTGATGCCATTTTGTGACTTGCTTGTCAATGATCCTTGATGTGGTTCCTTATTGACCACAGGGATTCTCCAATTTCCAATTCTTCTTCTTTTTTAATAATGTTTCTTTTCCCGCTTGGCTGTTTTGAAGAATACTAAACAGTTCTCATCTTCAATGATCTTCCTTTTCAAGTTCCTAGGAACAAGAAAATTAAAGAAAAAAGGACAGAAACTTAGTTTGAATTGCAATCTTGCATACTTGCGAGGTGAAGCAGAAATACAACTGGTTCGGCAAACATCTCCTGTAAAGTTTGAATTTCCTATTTCCTTGTATGCCAGTTGAAGACATTACTTGAATTAGAATCTCTTCTTCTATGGATGATTTCTAAAGTTTTGCTGTTTTCTAAGATGATTTCTAAGGCTTAGTGTTGAAGATGAAAACTATGATAAATTGGCAAAACCGACATTATAAGCCAATGTAGTTTCAAGGTTCACCATCTTATCAACGAGGATGCAAGGCAAAACGCATATTGATAAAACAGGAGGTGAAGAGTGAAGCTAGTCTCTGTCCTTGGCGTTCCCACGTTAGACCACCGCTCGCTTAGTGTCTTGACAAACAATCCCAAATTATTGCCAGCTCAAATTGCTAAAAACAAATATAATTGTATTCGAGTTACATGGGCAACATTCATGATCACTCGTGCTCAATGTGCCAAGCCTACTTCAGCACAAACTTTTGAACCTATAAATTTATAGGGTGTTTGTCACTATATTTTAAAAATGTTTTTGAAAAAAAATGATTTTTTTTTTATTTTTATTGTTTACTTTAAATTAAGATATTTTGGTGTTTTTAGATTATTTTGATTTGCTAATATCAAATATAATTTTTAAAAATTAAAAAAAATATCATTTTAATATATTTATAAACAAAAAACATTTTCAACAATAACTTAACCTCTCGAGATTTTAGGCCAAAACAGGAATAGCCGATTACAGTCATTCTCTGTTACGCACGACTAATCTTCAGGCCTTCGAAACTGTCTGTTGATGTGCTTGGGTCACATGGCTTAGTGTTGTGCTTGACAACCATTTCGATAGGCCATCAAAATACAGTCAATAACACTTGATCAAGCACAAAACTCTGAAACTCGGGGAGACCTTCCCTCATAAAAGGACCGGGTTGCATCAATGCTAGTTCTACTCACTCAATGAAGCGACTTGACAATAAATCAGCTTTCTTTCCTTTTCCTTTTAAGATTAAATATTCATTTTTACTATAATAAAAACAGTGAAGGGGGATTAATGTTGTAATGATAAACTGATCTCGCTGAAAATGTCCTTTTACCTTTCAAGATAATTCATTTTGTTTTTGTTTTAGAGAACAAACATATCATTACTTTATTTTTGGAGTGTGAATATTGGAGTGGGTTTAAGCGTACCTTAATTAATTCATAAATCCTGAAATGAACTATCAATTAAAACTCTAATGATCTGACTGATATGAATTCAACTCAATACCTGATTAGTTAAGCCAGATCCCTCATGCTATTAAACGTATCATTACACCCACAATAAATCTATGTCCACAGTGTTTGACAGCTTCTATGATTTGTTTTTAAATTTTAATATTAAGAGATTAGCTGATGATAATCCAAGAAGTGATTCCTAATTTGTCGTTTTATTGCTTCTCCAAATTTCAATGTCAGTACACTTGATCTATGCAGTTAATGGCGGACCTGCTACTGAATGGATGGTGAAGAAGGCTTGTGCCGATAAACTCATCAAGAGAGACTTGGGCCGGGGATCATGGGCTTTGCAAAAAGCCTGTTATTTTAGAAGAACCAACATGATTTGCAGGATACTCTTGGTCTGGTTAGTTATTAATTTGTAAATAAATTTAGATTTTTTTTAATACTATGTGTGTTTGTTGATTATTTTATTTTTATTAAATAATAGTAGGTAATAAATATATATTGGATACCATATGGATAGTTTATAAATAATATCTACTGCTTTTACTTGGTAAATAATAAATACGGAATAATTATCAGTCAATTTGACATGCGGTTTTGCCTATGTAAACCAAAATCTAAGTTATGGTCAAACATTTCATTGCATTCTCCTCAAGAATATTAATTAATATAATGATTATGTTTCTGCCATCCTTCCTTTTCAACTTCACTAACGTGTATTCATTTTTATACAAATCAAGATGCATTTTCGTTTTCATCATATGATATATAAAGATTACACCTAGTAGTAACCTTTTGGTCTTGAGCCAAAGAGACGTTGATGAAAGACAGAGAAACGGGCATTGAAATAGCATTGCAGATATGTTGAAGAATATCTCCTAGATTTGATCTTAAATTAATCAATACGTCGATCAGGACATTATAACAAATTACAAATTCATGCGGATCCAATTACATTATAAAAAATTACAAATTCACTTCACTTCGCTGCCAGAGATGACAGAGAATTGTCGTGCTCGGACATGGAATCTTCCGAGAGTGTCACTGTGCGAGGAAGTCATTTGTGCTGGAGACTGTGGAAGGATGACCCGGCAAGCTTACACATGGTCCAAGCTTGTATTGAAAAATGTGTGAGATTTATTCAGGTAGTATCCTTAAATATGAGGTATATATTCTAGGCGAGTGTCGATGACTTTTCAACGCTGCATGCTTATAATTCAGGTGTTGTTAAGAATCCAATTCGTCATGCAAGAAAATTGCATTACCATGCACCGAATTACTACTTGTAAAACGAACTTAATTCCACCTACCTAATTTTTTCGAACCCCAAATTAGCCAGCTACCTAATCCCTATCCAAAATCCTCACAGAATTTAATTAAAACAGCATTCTCGCATTATTTTTTCATCTCCCATCTCTTGCTTTTCGCTCTTTTTTACTCGTACGAAAAGTCCTGCACATAAAATGGAAAAAGGTGGATAAAATTTATCCATATAAGAAACTGATGAGTGTTTGCAGGCTGGCATATACCTCTGCGGCTACATGTAATTAAGGAACCGTGTGCTTTTAAGACTTTCGCTGATTGTTTGGTGGATGCCTATCTTTAATCTATAGGCTGAGGTCAGCTCGAAAATTGACATATATCCAGATCAGAACCGCATTTAAATCCAAACCAACAAATTTATGCAATTATCTCTCGGCCAGTATATAAATGTGTCAGGTGCTATGACAAATAACACGGGTTCGATCTCTCAGGTAGTTGAGTTTTGGAGGGTTTTAGCGATGAAGATGCTAGGAAGAACTTTTCAAGCCATTCTCTTGTTTAGTTTTATTCTTTATGCAATCCCAGGTTATTCTCTTCCATTGAAAACCCAGGGTAGATGGCTTGTTGATGAAAGAACAGGAGAAAGGGTGAAGCTACATTGTGTTAATTGGCCTGCCCACATCTTTCCAATGTTGGCAGAAGGTCTTGATAAGCAACCCTTGCCATTCATTGCGTCAGAACTTGTAAAGAACAATTACAATTGCGTTCGTTTCACATTTTCTATTCACATGTTCACTAGATATGCAAACCTTACGATCGAGGAATCCTTTGACCGTCTAAACCTGACGAAAGCGAAAGCTGGGGTAATCAAGAACAACCCTTTTGTGCTAAAAATGACTGTCCCCCAAGCCTATGAAGCTGTTGTTAATGCTCTCGGGGCCTTTGGTTTGATGGTTGATGCCGATAACCATATGAGCGATCCAATTTGGTGCTGCAGCAACGATGATGAAAATGGTTTCCCGAACGATCCCCGCTTTGATCCTGACGAGTGGATAGAAGGCCTCGGATTGGTAGCCCAGCTCTTTAAGGGAAAAACACAGGTATTCCAGCTGAACTTTCCCTTAAATCACCTTTTTATTACTGTTAGTATTATTCCTTCCTCGTATCTTTTTGAAGCCGATGAGGAAACGTTTCTCTGTGTAATGTTATGCCCAAGTCTTGTTTTTTCTTCTTTGGATACAGTACTTGGATCTTCTGGTTCTAATATAATCATAATGTTTCCACCCCTCTTTCTTCTTCTTACTTTCACATCTCTTGCTCGTGAAAGATTATATGAATAGATTAACCAATGGATCGTGCTATTGCAGGTCATTAGCATTGGATTGCGCAACGAACCCCGCGGGAAGAATCAAAATGCAACTCTCTGGTTCGATCAGTACATCATGAAAGCAGCAGCACGGGTTCACCAGGCCAATCCAGATGTGCTCGTGGTCGCTTCAGGCTTAAATTTTGCCACGGACTTGACATACTTCAAGGATCATTCCTTGATATCTAATTTTGACAACAAGTTGATTTTTGAGGGACACTCGTACTCATGGGGCGGTCAAGGAAATCCTTGGGTGGATGGATCAGTGAATAAAGCCTGTGCAGATAAAATCGGATCACTAAACAACAATCTTGGCTTTGTTACTGATGGTGATAATGCAGTTCCTTTATTTTTCAGTGAATTTGGTGTTGACAGGAAACAAATGCCCGCTCATGATGATAGATTCTTGAGTTGTTTCTCTACTTGGGCTGCTGAGAAAGACTTGGATTGGGGCTTGTGGGCTTTCCAAGGAAGTTATTATTTTAGACAAAACCTCACGAACATGGAGGAATATTTTGGAGTCCTGGAAATCGATTGGAATCGTGTAAAGAATCCAAAAGTTGAAAGGAGGTTGGGGCTTCTTAAGCAAAAACTTCTGGGTATGTCTACTTTTGATTCATCACCCATTCTTTCCTTTTCTGCATCATTTGCCACTCATTTTTTTCTTTTTTTGAAAAAAAAAACAAATCCTTTCATGCAGCTCCAGAATCAAAGGCTCCTCTGAGCTACATCATGTACCATCCACAGAGTGGTGCCTGTGTAGGTAAAGGAAATGGAAAGATTCGTGCAGGCAATTGCAAGGGCTCGGCCAGGTGGACCCACAACGGAGTTGAAGGTCCCCTTGAGCTGAAGGGAACTGGGCTGTGCCTCGAAGCAACCGGTGATGGACTGCCACCTGTCCTCACCCCTGACTGCTCACAAAACACCTGGGAACAAATCTCTGCCAGTAAACTTCACTTAGCTTCCAAAGATCGCAATGGAGAGTATCAGTGCTTGCACCTGGAGCCTCCATTCGCTGGAAATATCGTAACCAAGAAGTGCATCTGCGTCGGAGATGATCCTACATGCAAGGATAATCCGACAAGCCAATGGTTCAAGCTTGTCGGAACAAATGTCGAGAACTAGTTTTGGTTTTCTATATCTTATCTATCTTCCGTTTCCATTGCTTCTTCTTTTAGTTTATTGACGTTTTCCTCCTCCCGTGTATTTCCACGAACCATTATTCATTTTCAATATTTTCAGATGATTTGCTGTTGTTTTGGTGATTTTTTGAATTGTCTAAAATTAAATCCCCCCCTCAATCAAACTCCTAAAACTAGCTAGGAAAATAATTTATGAATCAAACTCCTGGGAGTAGCTATAATGTTTACTACAGTTATAAGAACCTAGCTTCTGACTTCAAAAATGAATTATTTTAAAATACAAGTGGCCAGGCACCACGTCATAGAAAATAAATAAATAACGCATTGAGCTTCTTTTGGCTGATGAGATTAATTAAATGAGAATCTAAAAATATTAAACCTAATCTTAGTTCTATAAGTTTTCAAGAAAAAGCAACACCGATAAAAGTTTCTTTCCAGAGATGAAATTAAATAAATGTGAACCAGAAAACAGGGGAGCGTTTTGCCTTTGCTGACATTTTTTTATATAAAAAACAAAGATTATCTAATTAAATATGTATTTGAAAATGTAAACTATGATTTTTTTTATTCAAACCAAATTTATTATTTAATCAAATGATTTATTTTAATAACGTGTCCGGGTTAGTTTGTGCACGTCTCGACTAATCTCACGGTGTCTAAAGTTAATGATAATATAAATCTTTAGTAATCATCATATTAGCAACTACAAGATTCAAATATAAAATCATTAAGAGAATACATCTTTTAATTATAAACTCTTACCCTTAGTCACCTACTATATGGTTAATCAAATGAATTTATGAAGCAAGAACTACGGTTTCATTCGTCAATGAATTTTAATGATTTGCTTACTTTATCGCTGTTCATTTTTTTTCGGACATTGAATGAATGTGAGTACATTAGTTAATCTTATTAAATATAACATCTTCATAATTTGTTTTTAGCAATGTTCGTGCCTGCTTAATATTTTGTTATGTTAATAAAAAACTGGGCCGGCCATCACGGAGCATGACCCCTGCTTAGCAGGATCTATAGGATGAAATTGACACTTGGATTTTGTTAGTGGACCCACAAAGGCCTCCAACTTACAAAGGTCACTGCTGTGTGAGATTGGGGGATAAGTGATGGCACTTTGAAGGGGGTAGAGGCCCGTTTTTAAGGATTTGGAAGGTTGTTTAATGTTTGTACTTTCACTTTTCTGGGGCCCATCAAGATAATATCAGACGGTTGCTATCGAAGTCAACAGTTGATTTAAGAGAGAAGGCCTTTCTTTTCTATTGGTGGCCCATCAGATAGTGGTTCTTTATCCGTTGATTTTCTAACCCGAAATATCAGTTACGGTCTTTATCTCTGAGAATGTGGAGGATGGGACTTTTTTGTGCTGTGTTTTGCTGTAACATAATAGAAGAGGAACTCGTTCTGTCACCCGCGGTGGTTATTTTTATTTCTCATAAAAATATTAATTATATATACAAGTTTTTTAAATATATTTTGTATAGTTTCTTAACCCTAAATCAAATGTGAATTAAAAAGTTTATGCATGCTTATAATCTGATAAGCAGAAAATTGTACGTGCTAATAAATAATTAAAAAATCAATAACAAATTATAAAATTTAAGAAATCGAGAAACAAATGTGGATGCAAATATTTAATCTTGCAAGACATTGTATTTATCAGGTTCTGTTTACAAATTTTACTTATTATAATATTTTTTATTTAATTAATTGATAATAAAAATAAACAAACATATTAAATTGATTGAAACAATATAAAGGAAAAAAATATATATTATGCAATGATACATATATTAGAAATATCATCTAAAACTAATTATTTTTTATTTTTAAAATGAAATTCATTGATATAAAATTAAAAAATATATATAGATGGATAAAAAATCTTTTTCCACAATTAAACGCATAACAACAAATAACTATTATTTAAAAGAAACTCTTTAAATAAAATAAAAGAAGAAGAAGAAGAAGAACAATAAAGCACTGACTGTTGACATATGCAGTGCCCGATGCCACTGACTTTTTGAAAAATGGTGGAATGAAATGAACAATAAAGCACAGTTTTTTTTAGTTTAGGGTGCAATGCAATGCAACGTGGTTACGTGTCCCGTACTTGCATGAGTGGCTCGTGATTTTTACGTGGCAGCTTTGTTAACAAGTATCGTAGCTGGCACCCAGTCCTTTCGCAGTGTAAAAAAAATATTAGTTTGGGTTAACCTAGAAGGCGCAGGGCCTAGACCCTGGCTCGAAGGCAGAGAAGGAAGAGTGCTCAGTCAAACTTGCTTTCCTTTGTGTTTTCTTTTTCACTGGCCACGTTTTTAACCTTTCACCCCTCACCATGGGCTGTTGGGTGGTTAGATTATATTGTTTTTAATTTATTTTTTTTAATATTGATATATTTAAAAACATCAAAATAAATTATTTTAAAAACAAAATACCACTGCATTTAATGAAGGACTTGCAGGTTCCACCAATTTTCTCTCGAAACCTGGTTAGAGCTTTTACTGTACACTGCATTTAATGAAGAATCACTCTTATCGATGTTGCCACCAGTAGAGAAAATCAATTCTTATTAGTTATTGCGGTAAAAGTGAATGAGATTCTTTGGAATTTCTGAACCCATCTAGCATTCATCGCAATTTTAATACAGCATTAACATATAATAATATAAAAACAACTGGAAAAATGGGGCAATTAACATGAAAAATAAGAGCAAGTGGTGAATGAATACAGCATATTTTTTTATATAAAATAGCATAATTTTAAAAATCACCATTCAAAACCATGTCATTTGAAAAACATCATCGTTGATGAACACAATATATAATGTACGTCACAGCATCAATTTAACTGTAGTGTAATCGTGGAAGGAGTACTCGAAGTTGAGCCATTACCTTTCACCGGAAACTGCAGACATGGAGATGCTTCGGCGAGCTCATCAATTTCTCTTCGCGAGGAAGAATCAAAGGTGGTGGACTGAGTTGGTTGATCCATCAAAGCTACATCATGGAGCCTCCACGGTAGACGATGAGCTGGATCACGGAGTCTAGTTAGGTGGGTTAGTATTGAATATCTAGCTCTGTAATGAAGGACGTGGAATCTGTTTTCATGGAAACTTTCAAGAGTCTGTTCTGCTAGAAAAAATTCTCGATGGAGGAAGCAACAAGGTAGATCACACTTGCTCTCTTCGGAAAGAATCAGACAGGAGCAATAGTGGCGGTGATGCGGATGATGGCGATGCTCTTGTAAATTCCTAAAAATAATTTTTAAAAAATAATAAAATAATTAGAGCTTCTTGAAAATTATTTTAAAAAACAATTATTTTTATTGGTTATTAAAAATAATTTTTTAAAAATAAAAAAAATATCATTTTAATTAATAATATTTTTTTAAAAAATATCAACCACATTCTCAAATTTAGTCATGAAATACTTTTTTAAAAATTGATTTTTTTAAAATGAAATGTTTTTTTTAGTATTATAAGATTATTTTTGATATGATAATGTGAAAAATAATTTTTTTAAAATAAAATAATTTATTTTAATATATTTTTAAATAAATAAATATTTGAAAAACTTAATTAAATGGCAATGTTCACACACATGCATGCATCTACCCACTTAACAACGTGTAGAAAGACAGCAGATCTGAGCTCACCAATCAAACTACCTTGTCAGTTACGAAACATAAAGTAATGGTAGTGAATAACTGAAGTAATTGGAACGCTTTTTACATCTGGTCAAGTCTGTTATAAAATATAGCTAATATACTAGTTACACACAACTTTATCCTGTATCTTATAATATATGATGTGATTTGATATGTAATATAAATATTGTTTTAATTTTAGAAATTAATTAATTATTTTCTTAGAATTAATTAATTATGCATAACAACTCCACCATGCTGTTCAGTTAATTTGAATGAAAAATTGCATTTTAAACTCTAAAATATATTGGTATGAAGAGTTGTGTATGTCTAAAAACACTATAAAGGTCTAAAGTAGTGTGAATCTAAACTTTACAAGTACATTGATTTTAAAGAGTGTTTTTGTTTTGTTAATATTATTTCGATATTGACAAAATTCAATTAGATTTTTTTTTCCTTCAAACCCTCTATTTAAGTTTTTTTTTTGGATTCAATGAAATCTTACTCCCTGGAAAGCGTACTTTATGGATCAGGTGAGCGATTGAAAATTTGAAACTCCATTTATTCCAGGTTTTTACAAGAGATGTATGTCCTGACTCGAACTTGAGATCTGCCGTATAGATCTTAAACTCTTTGTCATCACGCACACGCTCCTTAAAGACCTTTATTTAAGTTCGTTAAAAATAAAATTTATAGAGGTAATTCTCCACAAGCTTAACAATTTGTTGTATCTAAAGATTCATTACTTTAACTATTAAGCAAATATAATAAAAACAATAAATACCTTGAAAATAGCATCTCAAAACAGGCTTGCTATATCCTCGTATTGAAAATCAAATCCTTAACTTTTAAACCGCATGAAATCAAAGCTCTAGTCGTGGGAAAACTCAACTCCTCTATCTAGTTTTCTTCGTGACACTGATACCACATAATGGGTTATCAGAAAATAATATGAAATAACAAAATTCCCGAGACCAGCAAACAAACCCAACTCGATATTTACATCAACAAATCTTAAGGTTGTGTGGGATGAACAAACAAATGATCTTGTCTCAGGTCTCAGTTTTGAGATCACTACCAGATGAAGGATACAGGAGGCGATGCGGTGGAGGTTCAGCCCCACATGGAAATTACAATATTGACCGCAATGTGAAAGCTAGATGGACTCACCACAGGTAAGAGTACTACTTGCAGCCATTTATTACACTATATCCGTATGCTCTACACAACAGTAACTCCATCTCTACATTTATTTATTTTTGAAAAATAACCTAGTTTTATATCTATAAAAAAGAGTAGGAGAGTGATATTTATTGTTTAAAAAATACTTGAAAAATAATAAAATTCATATCTCATAGTAATTGTTTACGCATGTAAATAATAAACTTAGATCTAACTTAACTGTGGGTTGAAAATGAAGCATCAATACACTCATGTTTAGAGTCAATATGCGTATGAGATGAATGGATGACATGGACATCCACGTTCTAAAACATAAAAAAAAGCTCCGGCGATCTATTTCTCTCTCTCATTTTTCTTTCTCGTACGAGTTTATCTCTCTTCGTTTTCTCTTGACAATAGAATTTTTAATATGGTATTTTCAACATTGAATCTAGTGTAGTTTCTTAGAATTAATTTACATGGGAATATTTTAGACTGAATAATGTGGTATTTTCCATTTATTTTTCCAATCCAAAAACTTATATATAAAAAGCCTACATTTCTGAACAAGCCTATATCCTACTCTCTAGAATTTCTGACTCTCAGACTGGTCTCACTCACATGACTAACCTGCAACACCCTAACAAGTCCGGACAAAATAAAAGCCAACCTCTCTTTCCCTCTCTCTTTCTGTCATGGTAAAAAAGCTTACTCTCTCTGTCACTCTGCCACCATTTCCAGGCACCGTTTTGCAACTCCCATTCACCACAGCTGACCCCCCCTCATTCACTCGCTCACTCAAAAAGATTCCTTCCTTTTACTCTCATTTCCCCTGTCTCCCTCTTATTAAACAACCACCGGCTCGGTCATTTATTCCCCTTTCAGTATTCTGGCTCTCCCCACAATGGAAGCTTTTAGCTTGCTCAAGTACTGGAGAGGTGGTGGTACTGCTGGTGGTGGTGGTGGGTGCGGTGGAGGAGATGGTAATTGTAACGTACGCGCCACCAAAACTGTCACTGCTGTGTCTCCAAACAGAGCGGAAACTGATGATGAGAATGATAACGATGATGGGCCTTTTTTTGATTTGGAGTTTGCAGTTCCTGATGAAGAAGAGGAAGGAGGGGACGGCATGAAAGAGAAGAAAGGAAACAATGGGGCTGATTCCGAGGAGGAGAACGATGCTGCTGAGGCTTCTGATGAGGTTGAGGATGAAGACATGGACGAAGAGAGGGAGATTGGTTTCACTCTCTCTTCGGCTTCTAGCAACGACAGGAGTGATCTAAATCTTGCTCTTTCTCCGTCTGATGATTTGTTTTTCAAAGGAAGGCTTGTGCCAATTGAACCATCTTCGCTTGAGCCAAACTCAAAATCCTCTCAGTTCTCCGTGTCTATTCTAAAATCTGCTGTAAAATTTCGCGTATTCATGTTGGGATTAAAGAAGAAACCAAACAATGCAGCAACAAATGAAAAGGCAGAAGCTAATGTGGTGCCTTCATTAGCTTCTTCTACTCCCAAATTGCAACGGGAGAAAAACGAGGAAAATGGCAAGCAAAGTAAGCTATTTACTGTGAAATTTAAGGTTGAGGAAGTTCCCGTGATGTCTTTGTTTACTAGAGAAAATAGCAAAAGTATCAAGTCATCGCAGAAGCAGAATTCTACAGAAGAATCAACTGCTTCAGCTGCCGGTGTTGCTTCTTCAGATGAGAAGCAGAAATTTTCAAAGGATGTAATGCAGAAGTATCTGCAGAAAGTTAAGCCTCTTTATATCCGTGTTTCTAAACGGTACGGAGAGAAACTGAAATTATCTGGTCAATTAAGTTTAGGCTCTGGGCTAAAAACACCGGCTGCTCCGCCACCATCCACGGTGACCCAGAAAACTACAACGGCTGATAAAGTTGAAAAGGAGAAGGAAAGTGTGGAAGCTCCGGCAGTGGCTAAGGGTCAAAAACAGGGGAATTTGCCTTCTGGGCTGAGTGTTGTGTGCAAGCATTTAGGGAAAAGAAGATCAGCTTCGTCGGCGGCGGTGGAAGCGGCTCCTCCGGGTCCTGTTTTGTCAAACAGGAGAGATGATTCGCTGTTGCAGCAACATGATGGGATCCAGAGTGCTATCCTTCATTGCAAGAGATCATTCAATGCTTCTCGAGGTAAAACACTCATTAATGAACTAATCACTCTTAATTACCTGAACCAAATACCATGGCCCTCCAGTTAACCAATTCTGTTTTATGTTCTTGTTTTGCTGGTTTTGCAGATTCTGATTCTTCTGTGTTATCAAGGTCAGTGAGTGATCCTTCACATGAGAAATCAATAGAAATAATGTCGAGTCGTCAGATCATGAAGGGAAAGGGTCTTCTTATGGATCCAAAAAAGCCCGGAAAATGAGATTTGATTGAGCAGAGATTGATATGATCTTTCTGAGGTTTCTGAAATGAGCAGAAGGGCTTGGAAAACCACTAGTACTCTCTCTCTCTCTCTCTTTTGAAACTATTCCTTTGTAAATATGCCTTATTTTAGAGGAATTCTTGGTTCATATTGGTCGAATCACGTTTTTAATTTTTTACTTTTTAATTATTTCTAAAAAAAAACATTATATTGCTTTTAAAAGTAAAAAAAAACTGTACTGCATTTTCTAATTTCCTAATGGACACTAATAATGATTAAGCTTGTGGATACGGGATAATAGTTTATTAGTACTCGCTAATTAATTCTACTCCGAATGTAAAAGGGGCTATCAGGCCTGTTTGGTAATAATTAGCAAAAAGATGTTCGATGTAGTTTCAGCATTGTTAAAAACATGAAGAAAAAAAAGACGATGTTTCTTGATTTACCAAGAAAAACAGAAGTAGCATCTGCGTTGCATGACATGGCAAATTTCTTTCGAATTAGGCGATTTTTGGGTCCGATTATGATGAAGAAACAGAAAAGGAGTAGTATGTAATGATCCATGAAAACGAGGGGTGTTTTTGGATTTATGTGAAGTGTCCTCGATCCTGAAGTCAGGATATAATAGGTGTCTTTAGTGGTCAGAGAAGTGGGGAAAGTGGAAACCTGAACAGGAAAAAGATTTTCTTTTCTAAAAGCATGGAGAGAGCAGAGAGACATCGAGAGAGTAAAGATGCCATCTTTCTGCCCGCCAAGCCAAATTAATCTAATCCCTTTTGCCCACTTTCTCTCGGGTTTATCCCACACACTCTCTTTTCATGGTCTAATCATGGTCTTCGAATTAAGGAAGGTTAGCGATGATGTTGATGCAACCCCCTTCTGTATGTGTCTGTGTATGTGTTGTGAAACAACGTCGGAGATTAAATCTGTCTGCCGGTGCCAGGCCTGGGTCCAACAAAACTGCTGCTGCATTGACTACTCTGCTGTGCTATCCCGTGGCAGCCCTTTTGTCGTTTTGGATAGTGATAAGATTCTGTGCGCACTTTTTCGTGATGCGACTTCCGTAGTATGTTATTTTTAATAAATATTATTTATTTAGAGATGTACTAAAATATTATAACTTTAAAAACAAGCGAAGACCGACTCGGACACCGGTTATTCCTTCTCCACAAAGCTTTGAGGTCACCTGTTTCGGCGTTGGTTAGTGATTACTGCCTCATTAAGCATTGATTTGGAAGTTTGGAGAGATTAATCATATCCTTGTGATACAGGATCGCTGTCTTGTACCATTGCTAGACGAGGCGAGCTTTCCCACACCCACCAAAGTTGTTGCTGCGTCTACCCAGGAATACAAGCCTATGATCCACCAACTAAAACTTCTTGCTTAATCAAGTGGGATATGTCTTGAAACTAGCTCGTTAAGACAGCAATCATGGACGGGGAATTAAAAAAAATCATTTTTCTCTTTACGAAGACATTGTTTTGAATGGATAAAGTCATTTTGATGGCCTCTCTAGGACAAGGGCTTACCATTCTATGAATCGAGATTTATGGGTTTTGGGGAAGTAATGATAGAGGGTTTGGGTCTTGGTGATTTAAATATCATATTTACATGTCCATGGCCCAGGTTAACCTCAAATAACAGTTGTGGAAAAGGAACTTGCATCTTTATAATCGGTGGCATGTGACAATAAAATTATCATCGTTAAATTTTAACAAGAAGATTCAGATACTTGAATTATCAAATTCATTATATTAAGATTAATTTATTTTATAATCTAATTTAAATTAATCACAACAACAAAATATAAAATGTGAATACACCTAGAATAACCAAATAACAAAAATTAGTAGTTGATTTTCAATCTACAAAAAGAAAAAAACATCATTAAAATTCATCTCTATGTTACCATCATTATCATGGCTATAATAATTAAAAATATGTCCAAACAATTTTAAATCTTTAAATTACCCTGAAGAATCAGAAAACAAAATATTTTGAAAAAAAACAAGCAATAAAACAATAAAATATATCATTAAAATTATCGTTATTATCTCGCAAACAATGAACACATAAAATCAATTGTTAAGGATTTTAAAAGATAAAATAATGAGACATACAACGAACCTCACTCCAAAATTTTAAAATATATTTCTAACAATATTATATTATATTTTTTATTATTTTAGCTTCCAGTCACACATAAATTATCGGCATACTATTTTGAATTTAAAAATAAATTAATTATCATAGATAATTCTCGATTTATTTTATCAACCACGCACATTAATATTTTGTTTTAAAATAAAAATATATTTAAATAAAAAATCATTCAAAATCCTGTCACAACTTAGGGCAGGCATGCAATCAATCAACGAAATAAAAACAAAGAGGAAAAGTAAGAAATTTTTCCTGTATTTTTACTCCACCGAATTCCGAGTAGCAGACTATTCTTTAGTTCGGTTTCAGGTTTTCACACCTCTTAGGGTTTGGCATGAAAAGAGGAGTGCTGAAATACTCGAAGACAAACACAATTGGAATACGAAAGTGGGTGGAGGGTTCATATTAATACAAACTCGTTCTGCGTTTACAACCACTTTTTTCTAATTATTTATTTCTGATTTTATTTGCAAATTATAGAATTAAATATATTCTATTTCCAGCAATGAAATTAGCCCTTACAAAAAAATAAAATCTATCAAATCACAGCTGGAATTTTGCAAAATCCCAATACGTCGTGTAATAGAATTTCGCACGAAAACAACGTAGCAGCTACTAATTCAAACGTAAAATGTCGGTATCTTGACTTCAAACCATATATATCTGTTGACTTGATGATTACTAAACCATTGGCCTCGTTGATCAACTGACCAGCAAGGGGCCTCCGGAAGAAATTCTTCATTTACATGTCACCTGGGAGCTTTCTTTTGGCTGTTTTCTCCAAGCACGAAATTTCCTCCAAGAACTTTCTTCAATATTTTAGTTCCGACTTCATTTTCAAGACATATGATAACAAACACTATTTAAATGCATTTATGTTTACATAAACTGCAGGACTTTTTTGTGTTCTTTGCAGTGGAAAATCTAGGAATTAAAAATGACTTTACCATTCCACCACCCCAAAAAGCATGGTCTAAGCAAAACGAATACTCTCGTCGGATCATGGCAAAGAATCCTCCTCTTTTCCGAGATGTACGGCCTGTGATTAAGTTTAGATTTGATTGAACCAATTTTATTTGCAGCAAACCCTGATTTTCAAGTACAAATTCATACAATATAGTGAAACATGAAGGCTATACAACAAGAAAGATTATACCAGTAAAACGTGAAAGCTACAGTATAGTGTGTTTACTACAACCCTTAGATGCTAAGATGTGGCTTGCAATGCCCTCCTTGAATCGCCTGGCTTGCAAAATTATAGGTCATGGTGCAGTTTACTCTCACCACGATGTATTTCTTGATAATTTGGAGTATCCTCACCTTGCCGCCAATTACTGTATTGCTGCTCACATTCAATTTCCCCACCGAAAGTATGTCGCTCATCAAGCCTGGAACGGCCAATAATTTGCTCGGAATTAAATCTACCGTGACATTCATATGCAGCGTCCGTCTCGCCTTGGCCTTGCCCGGCGGAGTATTAGCCTCGCCGACCACCATGCCGCCACAGTAAACAGTTGTTGTACCGTTGTTGAATTTGAACGTGGCTGCATTAGGGTTTTTCACGGAGACATCGGCTACAAGTGTAACGTTCACATCAGCCCGGAGAGTCCCGTTAGCAAACTCTAGCCGTTGCACCGACACGTTGTTCATCCTGATCACAGGATCCTCGACTTGAAAAACTGTGAGGACTAAGACTACAATAGTGGTGGCAAGAATTAAGAAAATGGCAGTGATGCAGCCACAGCACTTTATGCAATTTCGTCGGTGACTTTTCGCAGGCGCCGGCATGTTTTCATCTTCATCGCTGCGGATTTGGAATGCTGCCGGGGCTAAGGGCTTGGCCTGTTCTCTCTCCGCCATGACTAAACTCAAGAAGGGAATGATTCGATTTTATTTTATTTTATCTTATAGCAATTTGTTGAATTTTGTCCACATTGTTTGACATGTAAATGAAGCAAATTGTCAAACCTTTTATATTTGGACCCAACGCGTTTGCTGGTGTTACACGTCTTGACTCTTGACTTTTAAACCTTTTCTTATGTTTTTGAGAAAATCAGGGGTAAATTTCAATGTATCCCTTGAAGTTTATATATTTTCTGAATTTCATCTAAAACCTTTGATTTGTTCCAATTACACCCTCATATCTTTCATTTTAATTCCAATCAATCTCCACATGTTTCATTTTTATTTTAGTTTCCCCCCTCCATCCATTTCCATCTGATGTATCGATCTTGATTTCATCCTAGAAGTTTATAAAATATCTCAATATCATCTAAAAAGTAACAAAAAAAATTAACATAATAAAAATGGAAAATTGAAAGAATTTTTTTTTTAAAAAAAAACAAATATGATAAAACTTGAGAGGCTTAGTTTCTCAATAAACTTTCAAATTCTACCAACTTCAATCCACTTACCAGCATCATATTTCCCTTTATCAGTAATATAGTTAAATAAAAATTCAAATTAATTTAACTCCTTTTGAAGTTTTTTTGCAAAGCCTTCTCAATTTTGATTCCTCTCAACTATCATGCCCCCTTCTCCCTTTTATATTGTCGTCAAATAGCACCTTTGATATATGCAAATCAACATGCTCTAGGTGATGCCAAAATTACCCTATACTCAAGCTACAATTTCATTTACATGGGATTTCATTCATTCATTTTTTTCAAATCCTTGTTCAAGATTATATTGAAAAATTGAATTGAAAGTGTAGATATGGCGATGCAAGTCAAAGAGTGTACAAGAGGCAGTGACAGCAATGGTTGATACTTTTTATTAATAATAAAATCTCTATTTTATTTATTCTTAGAATGATTTTGTTTTTCAAATTAATTTTTCATGGAAGCCGAGTCTATTACACAGAAAAGCTTATTTGTAGCCCAGCTGGCTAGATCGATATTGAGATGAAAAAGTTGGCAGCCAGGCCTTGCACACCAGGCCATGGGATTAGAATATCATTGTTCCTCTTACATTTTTGTAAGCTTAATACAGCTTCCAAGCCCAAGCAAAGGAGTTGGGCATTTTGGTTTTATTCGGTCTCACAAGCAAAGTCCATTTCTGTGACTTGAAGATAATGTTTGTTGCTGTGTTTTAATTTATTTATTTTTGTATTTTAGATTATTTTCAATATCAAAAATAATTTTTTAAAAATAAAATTATAATATTTTTTTATTTTTAAATGAAAATCACTTTAAAAAATAATCTCATTCACACCCCAAATCAGTTATGAAATCTTACAATACCACCAAGCTATGGAAAGTGGAAACACGTGGAAGATAAAATTGTTGCTCTCTAAGCCTGCATCGATTGGAAAAATATTTCTCCGGCTTGTTGTTTGGTCTTTTGATGTATTAGATAATCTCTATGGAACTCTTTATGGAAGCGTGGCTAAACTCATGAAGCTGTCGGGGACATGAAATAGGATCGAGGGCAACCACGAAAGAAATAGAAAACACGTCTAGTTCATCAATAAGCATGGGAGAGAATCACATGGTTTTTTCAGGGGCATCAGAATATGGATTTCATTATCTGCAGGAAACCAGATGCGATTTAGGGTGTGTTTGATATTGTTTTTACTTTTATGGTTAAAGTTGTTAAAAAATAGTTTCATGAAAAGCACTTTAGCTGCAACTCATAATAATTTTTATAGTATTTGGTTAAAATTGTAGTTGAGTTTGAGCAGTTTCAAGTATTTAGTTACCAAGCATTTTATATTGCTTTCAACTTGTGAAATTACTTTAAAGAACGTAGATATACACACAAATTTATTTATATATTTATTTATAAACACATACTGGGTTTGAGATTCTGGGTACAAGGGCTCAGGTGTTTACCATGGATGACTATAAACTTTTTCTTGAAAGATAGGCTCAATGTGGACCTTTCTATTTTATCAGCTCCTTCAGAACTCTGCTAATCTTCCCATGGTTGGTTCACAGATGGGTTTGTGTGTATTTGCAGTTTTGATGAGTTTGAGGGACGGGAGGGTGGAAATGAGAAGGGGAGAGTGAGGGACGGTTTGAGGAATGGGAGGCAGATGGTGAATTAATTTTAGTGAGGTAGTGAGGGACAGTGGGAAGTAAATTCTTTTAATTAATGCTAACGGTAATATTTTTAGGATAATGAAAAAATCGCACCACAAACTCAAGATAAGTAGCAAGGAAGAGCATGAAAAGTGGCTACTTGTTGCTTTTCACGATACCAGGTGTGGCTGATTTTTTGAAATGGAACCCACAAACAGTGTGGCTACACTCCCAAACACGTTCTTAAATTGAAAAGCAAGTATTAGCTTAGCTGCTTATTGTAGAATACGGTTTCTATTATATAATTGTGTGGACTCCATATCAAATTTTTATTTCTCAAAATTAACCAAACACTTAATGTTTCAGCTTTTTTCCAACCTTCGGTTGCACCACAAAAACAAACACTCTCTTATTGTTCTGAAAAATTAAAAACAAAAGAGCACGTAAAAAACAAGATCCTTTCATTCCTTGTTATGGATTTCATTAGGTTATTCTCACAACAATCTGGAGTCAAACCGTGTGTCATTTCCATCAGCCACTGCAAAACCCTGAGGTACACGTCTTTCATACAACAGTAGGGTTGGTTCGGCTGTTAGCATCATCAGTAGTAGTGCTTATCTTCCCCAAACAAGTCCCTATCGGTGCCTTGCAATTGAATTCTCATGGAAAGCCTTTTAAAATTCACGGTCCCATGTTTCTTTCACATCCATAATCAATGAACACCTTTTCGAGTTAAGCAAGTTACCTTTGCCCTTAAGGTTTCTTTCTCCATCGTCGAGCTGCCAATGCGGCCCACGTAGAACTTGGATGAATTGAGAGATATTTTATTGGAAACAAGTTGGAGGACATGCATGCTCACGAAACAACCTGGAACTAGCCATTCGTTATGGGAGCTAGCAAAGCTAGAAGCTCTATGTTAAGAAGCTGAATAATATAGGATGAGAAATTAATCTATATAAAAGTACAGAAACCTTTTACAGAATTGATTTACTGAAAATACACACACAGGCATATATTCCTGACACCTTTTACAGACAGCAAAATAATCATGCAACACTCTCACAATATTTACAGGCACAATTATACATTTAGCTAGATACACTCTATGTCTTGGATTGAACGGCTAGTCAAATTAAGATTCAATCCACAATTCATCACTGCAGTCCTGTTCTTCACAATTCCAAACAAACGAACGTTTCCTTTCAGCTTGGCATAGCTGTTCAGCCTCAATTTCCCAGAATTAAAATCACCACTCAGGTTCTTAGCTTCGGACAGACTATCTGATGACCTGATTTTCACAGCAATATTCACCCTCCTTGTTTTTCTAGCTCCAACCCGCCCGCTCCCCAGTTTTGCTTCACCAACTACCACGCCCTCGCACAGAACACTAGAGCTAGAATTCTCAAATCTGAAGCGAACAAAATTTGAGTTCTTGATACTTACCGCAGCTGCTAGTGTCATGTTGAATGAAGGGATTGGATCGTTGCCGTAAATTAGATATTCGACGGCAGCCGAGGTTAATTTAACATGCGGAGTTCTTGGCGCCACAATTATTGCAAGAACCAAGGTGATTGCACTCAGGAGGACAATCAAAGCAAGAAAATAAAAAAAACATTTGCCACTTCTTTTTGGTCGTAAGGCTTTGGGTTGTCTCGACTCTTCGTTGCTTCTCTGATAAAATTTAGCCGGTGCTAATGGAACTATCTGATTGCCGTCGGACATTTTGCTCGAGCTTGTAATTGCAGAGGGCTAGGTTTTCTTCAATATTTTAAGAGACCGTATTTCTTGTTTCATGCTCTTCAATATAATAATCCTATACGCATGTATCGCTGTTTATATAATAGCGCATGTTTAGGAGTGTGGTTGCGGTTGTTTTTAAAAATGCTTTTCATTTAGAAATACATCAAAATGATATTTTTTATTTTTTAAAAATTATTTTTGACATCAACACATTAAAATAATTTAAAAACACAATTTAAAATGAAAAAAAAATTCAATTTTTTTAAAAGCAGCGGTTGAAACACCGTCCCAAACGGGCACATAATAACCGTGTTTTTTTTAGCAGCATCATCATCATTGAGTTTTTAGTAACCTTTATAGTCCTTCGGCTTAGTGTTTTGGAACAGAAATAACAAAAACAATGGAAACATAAACATGTTTTTGATGAAGAAATAAAAATTGTTTTTACTTTTTTGGCAAGGACAATGCGGTACTTTCATCTATGTTTTGAATGATAAAATAATTTAAATAACTTTAAGAACATAATTCATAGAGTCGGTGCAGAGAAGCTAGATGCATAGTAAGATGATATACTTGCCTTGAAAAAATAAGAAAAAGAAAAACTAACTAGCACATTTTAAAAGTCATGAGCTTTTTGATTATTCATTTCACGAATTGCGAGTTTATTTTTTTTTCTTATATTTTTTAAGTTTATATTTTTTTAGTTTCATCCTTAAATATCTATTTAGTTAAAGATTGGGCTCTGTTGTTTTTTTTTTTTTATTATTATTTCTAAATGATTCTTCACTATTTATTTAAAAACAATATCAGGTTATTTCTGGTATTTTTGTTTGTCATTCTTTGTTAGAAATTAGAATTGATTTTTCTTACAATTTTTTTAATTGAAATCAATTGAATTTAAAGATTAAATAATACGTATTATAGACCCTTTTCTTTTATTCTCCTCGTGAGTATGGTATTGGCAGCCTTTTTTATAGTTAATTATGATTTTATTATTATTTACAGTTGATGTTATTAAAACATAATTTCTTTTTATTTTTGTTCTATATATATTATTAAATTAATAAAGTTTATTGAATTCAGTTAATTAAATAAACCGAGTCTTGGATTCTTATTGTTTTTTTTTTAAGTTTAGATATTTATTTTTACGTTAGAAAAGCAAGTAAATCAAATAACTAAAGCAATTAGTTAAATACTTTATTGGAATTCTATGAAAGGGTTACAATTCCAACCAATACAGACTCTATTCCTAACAGGCGGGACCCCGTTTACCTTCCAATGGTAGCCTAAATGTTCATTAAAAATAACATCTATATTGACCACGATTTATCGGGAGAAAATAAATACACTTCATATCATGTACATATAATTTGCTTACTATAATCAATGCAATTTCACATGGTTGACTCCTCCCAGCAGCATTGACATTCCAGAAGGATTCTCTGCAAACTTACCTCAGGACTCTCCCTTTCAAAACTGTCCACCTTTGAATGTCTAACAATCATGCATGGCAAACTTGTCGTTATCAGATTATGTCAACCTCTCCATTCCTTTACTTCCACTATCGACATGTCAACTCTGAACTGGCTGAGGTTAATCACTGAAACCACTAGCCATTTCACCGGCCAGAATAACTTTTCTGGCTGGGCTTGGTGTGCTAGACATAACCACATATTCATCTATATACTTTTTTCGACCCCTTCAGCCCAAGACTGTACAGTGCTTCATTGGCTTATTATAAATTATTTTGCAGTTGGGGAAGGTGTTGGAGAAGAGTTTTGTGGAAAAAAAGGTATAAATAATTTATATATATATATATACCATCCCTTGTTCACTTAGAAATGCTCCTTGTGGAAATCAAACTTTGTGGATCCTTTTTGATTGAAATCATAGCAGAGCTTGCTTAGTTCTTTAGCCAAGACTGGTGCTCCGCAGTAGAACACTCCTGCTCCAAAACCATAGTGATATGATTAGAACACAAGAATAGGCTTTCTTTGTTAAAAAAACCTCTTAGCTAGAAGGTATACTCACCTATCCTCGCATTACAGTGCTTGGAGCATAGTTTAGAAAGAACCTTCTTCCAATTAGGCCTTGCAAAATGCGTTCGCACCTGATGATAAAAACGAGGAATTGTGAGTAGACCTGCATGGTCTAATATTTCAGTGCCACTATTGTCATTTGTCTGCACAGAATGTAACTTATGTGTAATTGAAGGTGTCAGAAAATTTGGAAAAGCCCTGCTGATATAACACACGAGCCGCAACATGAACATGCAATGAGCCTAAACAAAACAATTAGTCATTACCCTGGTGCCAGAGACAATGTCCACGCCGTTTTTCGCATGGTTTAAGGCTTGGACCATGGTAATGAGGGTTGATCGAGCATCGCCTTCCTCATACACACTGGTCAAGTAATTATGCATCTCGATCAAACCCTGGAATAGTCCAACGACAAAGTCAACAATCATGGAAACCAAACGGATTTTTTCTGTAATCTGCATAATTTCAAGCTAAGTTGGCTTGTTTACCCTTTGATCAAGCTCCGCAACTTCATTCATGACCCCTTTGAACCAATCAAAAGAGCCCTGCTCCCTTGTTACCCAGTAGAAATAAGCGTTGGTTGTCCTTACAGCCTTCTTACGTTTTGGTGAAACTTTGCTAGAGGTTGGGGTATCATTACTTCCAATGGTCAGGTCTGATGTCCTGCTGATGTCCGAGACCGAATCCTGAGAACGAGAATCAGACTTGTGATTGTGCATTTAGAAGATTACCACGGGATCAAGTCTGGAAATCTGCTATAGTTCGCAATAATACAGAATCTATAGTGTTGAAGGAACGATCATATGTATACATTGCAGATTGGAAAGGTGAAAGTCAGGTTTATGGTCACTTACTGCCTGCTCCTCCATTTTGACTATGTTATTAAGCAGATCTTTCAGAATGCTGATGAAAGGTGTTGCTCCAATTCCCAGACCGACAAGCAACAGCACGTCATATTTACGGTAATCTTGTGCCGGTGCGCCATAAGGCCCATCTATCAAGAGCTTTGGCAAGCTGTCATTAGACAAGAATGTCACACAAACAATTTATCACAAAATGCTATCCAAAGGAAAAAGGAACAGAGTGGGAAAAGAAAAGGGAAACGTAGACATATTCTGTACCTTTTTGTTGTCGTTTCATCAGCCCTGAGAAGTCCACTCATACCGGCTTCAGGACGTTCACAGGCTTCAGAGAACACTCTTCTTAGCTCTTGAGTCCAGTCACCTAGCTGCCGAATGTGAACACTGAGGTAGTCATCACCAGGTGCGGAGGTAATTGAAAATGGATGCCTGAGTGGAAAAATAAAAGAATGCTGATTGTAAGTTCTGGAGAAAATCAGGAATTAGAGCAAAGAAACCGACTGGCACCGTTGGTGTCAATCGATCATCAATTACAAAAGAAAGAAATCAATTATTGATTTCTATCAAATTTCCTTTTTACTAGCTTTCATCAGAAAATGAAAATAATCACACCAAAATAATGGCATATATCCATACAGAGAATAGGCACAAAATGAGCAAGTTTCTTGCTAGTAGTTGGCCTAGATGTATTTTACAAGCACCTCTCTCTGGTAGACTACAGCTGAAAGTGTTTTAAACCACCAAAAATGACATTTTAATGTGAGTTAAGAAATTGATAGTGATTTACCACTCGAATGGAGAAACAGCAGGGCACTGGAAAAACATGTACTGTCCACTCTTGTACCGGAATTGGGGAGGCTTTGACATATGCAATGTGAGAACATTTCCAGGATAAATTGCAACCTGAAAGAGAGATAGAATTATGACAAAAATCTAGTACAATAGGTTTTACACTTCACAGAAGTACTGTCCCAGTTTACAGGGCTCTTTCAAGATGGTAGCATGTGGACATCAAAAATACTGAAATGACAGAGGTCATCGGGTTGTTATACCTTGAGAAGCCTGACAGTATATAAGCCAGAACGAAAAAACCTGAGCGCCCTTTCTCCGGAATATAGTAAAATTGGTACAGAAAGATACATCCATGTCTGCAAGCAAGAAATCGCCGTCATTTTACAATCTCAAACACAGAAAAGCATTCACTTCCATTAGAATTAGTAAACAAAAGATTTCTGATTCTCACCGTCTTTTTGTACCATTTACGAACAAGATACAGGAACACGCCATGAATGATGAGCAGGATGTAGACGATGACAAACAAGTGGTGTGAATACCAGAACGCATTGAATCCAGTTAGCCTGTCAAAGGGTTTTGGAAATTTAATGAGGCTCCTCCTGAACCATCTTGTTGCAAGTGTAAATGCAATGGCCATGCTGATCAGCATTAAAACCCCAGTCACACCTTCAGGCCCGCTAGCCAGTTTTGCGTAGGAAGGTTTGATTACACCAAAGTCATTACTCAGGTATTTTCTATAGTGATCATCAGATGAATTTATAAGCCTTGGAAAATCACAGGCTAGATGGTTTCCAACATGGAGAATCACACCAATTACAATTGCTGCTGCTATGGTCTGCACCATTTAAGAAATATTATATCAGCGTAATTTACCATAAGTAATTAAATAAATTATATATAAAAAAAACATTTTGTGATTTATTGGTGTCAGTTTTTGTGTGTGTGTGTGTGTGTGTGTGTGTGTGTGTAATTGTGATATGCCTTTAGAGCGGGATATAATAAGAATATATATACAATTAAAATTGATTTAAGCTCGACTGAATTTTTCATCATCTTTTATCAGTGAGTATTTGGGTCTTAGCTAGCATAAGGAGTACTTTTTTAAATGATGAGAATTTAGATAAAAAAAAAATAAGGTGTTCATGTATTTATTCGCTAATATTTAAATTCTTTAGTAGAAGCCCTAGGAAAAGACAAGAGTTTACGAAGATCAAGTCCCCACAATAGGAATAATCCTTTAGATTTGATCCATCTCCCCTTAGTTTAACCAACAGAAAAGCGAGAACAAATTGTAATTCATTTCGACGAAGTGTCTTCGTTGCCAAACACGAATTTAAGAACATGGTTACGGGAAAGCAGAAGCTATTACAACTAAAGTATTTTATAAAGCTGGTTGGTGTATGCATGAAAATAAATAAATTCAATAAAAGATAATTACTTTTACATACGAATATGTATTTATGAAAAATAAAATAATTTATTTTAAAGTAAAAGTAGTTAATTGTTTGGGAAATAATTTCAAATAAAACAAGAATAAGAATAAAAAATATTTTAATTCATATAATTAATAAAAATATATTCATAAATAAATAACAAATTAATTAAAAATATTAATATAAAATAATTTTTTTAATAAATAAATTATTTATCACTATTAAAAGAATCACAAGATATAAAAAATAATTGTTTTATTTATAAAAGATGTGACCTAAATAAATAATACAAAAATATCTATTTTTAATATAAATTAATCATATGGCTTGAACACAATTAAAAAAAACATACTATTATTTTTGTATTTACACAAATGAAAAGGTACAAGGTTATTATCATTTTTATAATATGTTATTTTGTAATGTCTCATACTCATCAAAATCCAAAACAAAACAGTTGTTCAATCCAATTCAAAGCACATTATTAAGAGACAAGACAGTTACTTGTTCAGTTTGTCATGTCCAGACCAATCCATCCCCACCCCTTCTTTTTTGTCTAATACGTCGAAGGAAACGAAAAGACCTTTGCCAATACAAAAAAGAAAAAAGAAATGCTGAGATTAACCCAGAAAGACAGATAACCTCTTACGAATAATATTTGTTTTCCGCCCTCCATGTGGCTCTTCTCTTTTAAATTCCTTCTTAGACAACAAAATTCATATTTTGTGGTTAACATGACTTAATAATAATAATAATAATAATAATAAAAGAGGAGTATGAAAGCCTATAGGCTGTCAACTATTGCTGCTGTGTTTATTTTTGTGGTTGAGAGTCACATAAGTTGAGTACTTTTATGCATAATCAGATTCCATCTAACCTCATCTAATCTCTCGGGATCGATATTTCAGGTAGTAGCAAATTATTCTATTTTCATGGCAAAGATCAATTAACCAATATATTGACTTTCTAGAAAAAGTCTTCTATATGGGACCCGACCCTGAAAGGATGCAAACGTATTGATGAAGCAATACGGATTACAGAAAAGAAGAGGAAGGGGTTGGTAAGGTTGTGCATACCTTGTGAAAGTTGATGTTGTCGTCAAAAGGCACCAAGTGACCCAACCTGGTGGACCTGAGCCAAGTGATTGTATTCTTACACACAGGCAGGAGAACTAGAGCCATATTGAACTTCAATGTCTCGGCTGCACCTTTAGCTGTCAGGAGACAGTAACCCATGACCTGGAAAGCATTCCTTTGCTTGTATTGAAAGAATTTCCATGCGAATAATCCAATCATTATCATAACCCATAATGTCAAAACCCATATTCTTCTCCAATTCTCTTGAAAAAAGTAGACGCATTGCTTGCTCACTCTCCTTATCGGGCTTCTCGTTCTTAGCCCTTGTAGATTTTGGCTCAGGGCTTGGCTCGTGTAGCTCAGAGCTTGACTGTAGTTCATATACGTGTCTTTCTGTAGAAGAAGTGTTTCCAGCTGCCATAGCTGCATATCATTTTCAGCAAAAAAAAAATAAAAAAGTCAGCAGCGGAATTATATATAAGATGGAAAAGACAATCTTGATCATGTCAACTTATTACACGCGTGATGCTTTTTATGTATGAGTGAGAGGCTAAACATTATCTGAGAGAAATACCATCAGCCCACATGGGTATCCAGCTTTTGTTTTTGAGGTTCAAACGGTGGCAGGAATAATAGCTCAAATTATCAATTTTAAAATTAAAAAAAAAAAGAAAAAAAAGTACAGGTCATCAAGGCACTCCCGATACACTTGTTTATTTAGCTGTACGCCGACCTTCATCCTTTCTCTTCTCACTTGGATTGTAAATAAGTTATTTATATTTAAAATTAATGTATTTCTAATTACTATTATTTTCAGAATCTCGGTCCTCTAAGATGAGAAATGAATTATCCTACCATCTTAGTCAGTCTCTAGGATCTATATAAAATTTGGAGTGATAAAGGTTCGTTCCATTTTGACAGCAACAGAGATGAGAATACGTAATTCGAAAACCTAGTGGTGGATAAAGAATCGCTAGCTATTTACTCTTCCAAAATGAAGAAAATCTTGAGTTAGTTCATGACAATGACAAATTGAGTTAGATGATGACAATTCACATTCAATTTTTCGTTGAATTTATCATTACTTGGTCGACAACTTTCTGCTCTCTATTTTTTTCTTCCTTTAATGGTAGTATTCGTCGTCAAAACATCTGAGCCCCTAGGAAACTCCATGCGTAGACTCTTTTTTGTTCTAACCTAACTGAATTGACATTTTCTTACAATATCTGTTAATCTTAATTTTTGTCTTAGCTTTCTCATCAAAAGTCTTCTATGATACATACCACAGACGTGCATATTAAAGTAGATAAGAATGTGAACCAGCCAGCTACAAGAGAGGGAGCTGTTCAACTGCCACAGATATTCTTCAACATAAATAAGTTTGCTTAATCAGAGCAGTTATGCCACTTGTAAGAAAAAAAAAAAAAAAAGATTGTTATTTTTCTCTTCTTCTTTCATTCTTTCTTCGTGTGCGGTTCAACAACATCGAGACCCAGTAAGGTTTGGTAAATTAATTTTGCTAGGCTCTGTTGCCTAAGCCTAGCAATGGACTTTCCTGTAAAAATTGCAACTGTCGTGCCTTTTTTTTTTTTTTTCCCTTATTAAGAATGTTAATTATCATAACCCAAAACAAGACAAGGGATCAAATTTGACTCTGATTAAACATATTTAGTTAATAATGGGATTTACCGAGCATGCATGAAAAGATAGAGCGAGAGAGGGAGAGAGATTAGCAATTTATCTGGCAGTAAAATTAAAGAGGACCCACACCTCGATGTAGCCAAATCTCTCTGGGTCCAACTCTTCCATGATCAAAGCTGCGTATTCCTCTGATTGTTGTTGTAATCTTGATAACTTATTTGCAGAAGCACTGAGCATGATAATCTACCAACTCATGTAAAGAGAATATAAAATTAACGAATATATATTATTGAAAACAACAGAATTCACAGTCACTAATTTGAGTTTTTCATGCAAATTAAAGGTTAATAGGGAGATGGTCCATAAAGCCCCCACCAACCCCACTGAGAAAATCATATTAAGCATCGTTTTATATGCATATATACAAGGAGGTAATTTTGGAAAATTCAACCTGAAACTCTTCAAGGAAAGACCCACTTCATCAAACCGTTGAATAATGATCGTCCATGTTTTATCAAACTAATCATATACAGATAAGATGCTTGAGAACATGGGAATTGCGTCAGAGATCAGGAAAGAAAAATTGAATCATGTGTATTCTATTGGATTAGTTAGTCTTCGAGTTTTCATAAATTTAGGGTCACCGAATCCTCTCCTACTTCAGCGATTATTTTTAATAAATAAAACATAAAAAATGATACCCTGTTTATTAATCTAGCCTGCTATTTTATATTATAACTATAGAGTTAAGGCAAAACTCATGATATATACAAGGGGTCATCCATTTTGGATTTAATATTTCTACCATATATTAGAAGGTCGGTTTCTTATTTTATTTATACAATAATTTGACAGACTGTTTGGCTAATTCATGCACGCTACTTCAAAACGAAGCACGTAATCAATGTAGCTAGCTTAAATTAATTGGATTCGAGAGAAAGACGTGATTATAATATAATATACATTTGCAGTACCTCTTTTACTTCTACTTCAGTGATTCTACCGTCTTCGTTCTTGTCCACCCTGTCATCATATCAGCAGCAGCAGAGGAAAAGGTTATATAAAATAGTTTAAATTCTAAATCAGTGAACCTACTTTAAATCGCACATATATTTATCACCTAGTTTATCCATCAATTTAAGATTGCAGGGTGGTGAGGAGAGTGCAGAAAATAATCACTTTTTCAATAATTGGGGCTCGGGGGGGAAAGACAGTTTTATCCTCCCTGTTCTCTCTCTCTCTCTCTCTATTTTCTTATCGTTTCTAGTACAGAGTTAGGAAAAGAGACAGGATTCCTACGGACCAAAACCATGTTGGTTCCATTCCATACCTCGATGTCCTTGCTCGCATGATCTCAGAGAAGAGTGAGATATTTAACGTCCACTATTTGTTTATTTGTTTTTTCTTTTTTAAAAAAAGAAAAAAAGAAAAGAGAAAAGGCGAGTTAACTAATGAATAAAATAAGTCATGAATTAAGTTTAATTATATTCTATACGAGTCCAAATAAAGCGTACATATCGAAGAAGATCTGGAGTCGAGAATCAAAGCTTTGATCGGTAATTTGTGACCAAAATTCGTAAAGCTCATCTATGCAAATCTTATCCGCTTTCAATCTTCTTCTCCTTCCCAGTGCATCAAAAAGCTCCAGAGCAAATTCCTTCGAATCTACCATTCCTTTTCAAAACACAACAGCTAAATCTTCAATACTTTTATTCATAAATAGACATTGAAATCCAAGTAAGAAAATAAAATAAAATAAAATAAAATCCATGATTAATAATCTAGACTCGGTTCGTGCTCTGAAAGCTAGCTAGCTGCGTTCGTCAAAACCAAAAGAAAGAAATCACAAGTCAAGAGAGAATCAAACCTATGCATTGTGCGAAATCGGCCCGGTAAAGATAACCATCTTTAGCAAGCTTTTCAAAATTGCTTTGAACTTCACTCCATGCATCAACGCCATTAGATTGTTTACTGTTCTTACTTATAAATCTCAATCCACGCAAGGCTTTGTGAGCACCGCACCGAGTCCGGTCCAGCTGCGCTTGCTGCTTTCTCAAAGCACGAGCCGCTAAAGCTGACTCAAAACCACCACCACCGCCATTATTTCTCGAGGCTGATAAAGCCCGAGATGCATGTCCATGGCTCCAAGAAAACCTCCTTATTAACTCAGTTTTCAACTCATGCGAGAATTGCTTAGCTTTCGCTACAGCTTCGGCTTTTAACTCCTGAGAAAATTGCAACAGCTTTTTCGACGAACTACGCCTGATCGTCGGCGATCTTGACACCGGAGTTGAGTCTCCGGCTGACACAGAACCACCAGTAATGAGAGAAACATCATCGATGTTGATAGCCGTTGATGTCGCTGGCTCAACACTACGAAGCACAATCGTGTCATCATCTTGTAAATCAAGCGTTACCTCCACAAACTCCTCGCCGGACTGGTTTCCCGGCGATGTTCCGGTGCTCACCGTTGCATTGCCGGGAACTGTGTCTGAGGCCCATCTCCGCTCATGTTTTGGCAATGAAGCTCTCATTGATTTGGTGAGGTTGATTTTAGGTGAGTGACGAAGTGATATAAAGAGGCGGAGGAGGAGAGGAAATGGTAGTGGTAGCAGTCGTCGTCAAAGAACGCGTTGGGAATCCAGTGGAAAAGGCTTAAATACGCGGAGTGTTGTGTTTGCTCCTGGTCTTCTAGAGATAGAAACAAAAACAAAAATCGAGAGAGAGAGAGAGAGAGAGAGGATATGAAGAACAAAAAGGCAAGAAAAAGACAAGCTCCAATAATTTTATGGGTGAAGAATGGTCTGAAATGCAGGGGGACCAAGAGAGAGAATTTCTATACAGAAATGGGATTGTATTTTGAGTGCTCTGTGACCACTTTCCTGAGAATGGTTTCTCTCTCTTTTATGCACGAGCTCGCTAGTAATAGCAGCTTTGAAATTGATATAAAAAAATTATATTTTTTTAAATTTAAATAAGAATACATTAAAATAATAGAAAACTACTAAAATAGATTAATTTAAATAAAAATAATAAGCGGGCTCAAGAGAATTAGAAATATAGAATAATATATATTTATATGCTGTGGAGTAGGTGCGCATTTTAGGTTTTTTATTTTATTTTTTGCCATTGTTTTAGAGTCAACTCCATATAACATAATAACAAGGGGATAGATTTGATAACTATGAAAGTTTGCCTCTTCTTAAATTTTCTAGTTTTATTGAGAAATTATTATTTAAAAAAATCTATTGTTTTGAATATGTCAGATCAATATACAGAGCGCATATTGAGAATTATTTGGAGAGAAAAAAAACCCTGATTTCATTGAGAAAATAGTATTTAAAACAATTTATTTTTGGAGTATGTCAAATCAATAAAAAAAATGACTCTAAGTAATTAATTCAAAAATATTTTGTAACGTCAGATCCAGAATCCTTACCTCTTATATATAAGAATTTTGTTTCTTAAACTGTTGTTCAACAGAGAATGACTGTTTTGCAAAGAGATTGTTTTTCCAAACTTCCGAGAATGCTTTTTTGGTAAAAATCAAATAATCTTGCTAAATGCCTTTTAAAGATTTGAAAATGAATTTTATAATGATATTTTAGTGCTGATTGATTGAAGTTGTTTTTTAAAATAATTTTAATTAAAAATGAATTAAAATGATTTTTTTTTATTTTCTAAATATTATTTTTGATATCAGCATATCAAAATGATTTAACAATATTAAAAATAAAATTTAAAATAAAATAAAAATTATTTTTTATAAGAAAATTTTTTAAACACAATATAAAACACAGCACTCAGAAATTTCCGGACTTTTTATAAAATACTTCAAAATCGGAATTACAGTTTTCTTTTAACGGCTAACTGGATATTAGGGGGGGGGGGGGTCCAAAGACGGAATTTATGGGCTTTAAGCAGGCCCAAATCGACTGATTAGATGTTGTCAGGCTCAGCAATGTATTTGGTCCAGACTCCTCTTCGGAGACCGAAAATAATTAAAAAGATATGCTGGGAGGATAAGAGCATGAATTTTTTTTTATCTCAATCTATGGGTGTCTACGTTTGTCTGACCTACAATTGTCTCTTGGTTAATTTAGCATGAGTTATTGCTAGAATTTTGTTTGGAATAAATATGGCTAAGGAGTATATTTAGGGTAAATTTAAAAGAAATATTCACCTGCTTTTAGGGTTAATATTTTGTTAAGATTATTTTTTAGCAAAAAAATTTAACATGAAATATTAACTTGATTAAAATAAATTATTAGTAAATTAAAAAATTATTTTAAAAAACTCTTGGCTTGCATGTCTTATAAACTCAAAAATTACTTCTAGAAAAAAAAAAAGTTATTAGATTCAGTAAACTCCGTGTCCCGGATAGTGGATTCGACGAATTAACCCTTCAAACTTGAGTTATTCTATATATTATTATCTTAATTAAAATATAGATAATATCAACAGTTATAGCGGGTTATATGATAAATTGATAATAGATAGCAAGGATCGTCATTTAGATTTTTTAATATTCTCAACATATATATTATGTGATAGACAAATCGTAAAAGCTTGCCCAAATCATCAACGCAGAGATTTATTGCATTCTCTCTTATATCTACATAATTTAATTAGCACAAGAAGAATAACGTTTAAGGTCAATATATATTAACTAATTATTTAATTTGTAAGGCAATCACGCATATATAATGTTGCTATAGTAAAAATAATTATATATTTTGTGAGATTATATATATAGAAGTTATGATGATTACCATACTCCCCCTCTCACGTGAAGATAAAATAATTTACATGTGGATTCTTTCGTCATGAAAAATATCTGAGAATACAATTTATCTATCTATTTTTCGTCATGAAAAATTATTTTTTATTTTAACTTATTAAAATAATTTAAAAATAATAAAAATTTAATTTTTAAAAAAATATTTTTAAAACGAAATTTCAAACCCCAATTCAACCGGCCTGTATCTTATAGGGTCAAATCAAACTGTTTGAAGTAGGCAAGTTCCGAACGCAGTTTCAAACCCCAGGAGTATTAAAATTCAACCGGCCTGTATCTTATTAGGGTCAAATCAAAGACTGTTTGAAGTAGGCAAGTTACGAAGAATCTCTGGTGATTTAATTTCCCCTTGTTTTCTTGACATTAAAAAATAATAAATAAATAATAATAATAATAATAATTATAATTATCCCAATCCAACCAAATCAAGGTAACTTGTACCGTACGATATCTCTCGCATCTATTACTCTCGAACAAGTAAAATATGCCCATTGACAAACACATCATCCACCAACCTCTATTTAAAACTCCACCATATCCGCAGCTGTTCTGCACAAAATGAACCCAGCAAAAAAATGCACCTTTCACGCCATATGTTAATCAAAAACAATTGCTCATCTAACCAAATTGTTGGGTAGCTGATGAAGCGTGAAACCCAGTGCAATAATATGATCCTGTTTGGCATTGATATTATATTTCAAAAATATTTTTAAAAAATAAATAAATTTTATTTATTTTTTATTTTAAATTATTTTTTTTGATTTTTTTAGATTATTTTTATATGCTTATATTAAAAATAATTTTTAATAAATAAAAAATATTATTTTAATGTATTTTAAATGAAAAACACATTAAAAACAACTTCAATCACAGTCTCATATAAACGCTAAATTCGATCTTTTTATAACATGATTTCCTTATAAATAACGGTTGCTATCTGAATAAAATTTTCTATTACCAAAATAAATCCAAGAAAAAAAAAAAGAAAGTGAGAGTTTGATATTTTTTTCCATGTCTTGTTTTTTATAACAAAAAAAAATATTTTTTTCTTTGTTAAAGACATGAGTTAACCTAGATAAATATTTTAAAAATAAAATTTCTTTCTAGATGCCAATCATATTCCTCCATTGATCTCAAAGTAGAGTTTTATAAACGCATAGCCTGTGATTAAAATAAAAGGAGAAAAGAAACTTGATTGGGCTATGGCTCTAGAACCAAGTGTAGAGTTTGGTCGAGCCAAGTCAACCGAGTAATTTATCATTATCAGTAGCTTTTAGCTGAATGAATAACGCCATTGATAGCAACCATATTTTTTGAAATAGAAGGTTCTTTTACGTTGATCTTTCATTGTCCATAAAAAAATTGCTGCATATGATCGGGGGATTGTCCACGACTGACTCATAAGCTACGAGGAGCTCACCCACCAGAAGAAAATTATAAGAAATCTTTCCACCAAACAATTTTACGACGCGTAGCGGCCTGAATATGATAGGATAGTCTTGTTTAGTAACGTTGTTTCAAAAATATTTTTTATAAAAAATAAATTTTATTTTTAATTAAATATTTTTGATTTTTTATATATTTTCCTTTATTAATATCAAAAATAATTTCTTTTTAAAATAAAAATATATTATTTTAATATATTCTTAAATAAAAAAATATTTTTAAAAATAATAGCATGATAAACAAAGTCTATTTGTGGTCGCTTAACTCTCTTGACTCGAAGCAAGCGTAAGGTGGGGAGTAGAACATTCCAGACTCGTGCCATGATATGCAGTACTGAGTACCCAATTTCTTAAGTACAAGAGATTGCACTTCTCGATTGTACTTCGAATTACATCATCCCTAAGCTAAGCCATCGATAGAATAAATAAATAAATTACCTTAGACTATTTTTTATTTGACCGTGTTGTCATGGAATTAAAAATCTAAATAAGTTATGCAAAGTCTTGGACAAAGGAAAATGTGATTCAATGATCGAGTGGTGATGGTGAGCGACTAAGTCATTGTAATTCAGATTTCCTGTGGAAAATAACTGTTTCTGTGCACGAGAAAAATGGGGTGCAGGGTTTGTAGAATATAAGTACGACCTCAACTGGCTGAGTGTCGAGTTGAACTCAAAAAATCAATGACATGAAAATAAATCAGCAAACCAATCTGAATTAAAATGTATAGTGGAATGACGTCTGTATGGTTATGCTTTACAAGAAACATTGTTTATATATATATATATATAAAAATACTTTTTTAATAATAATAATAATAATAATAATAATAATTATTATTATTATTATTATTATTATTATTATTATTATTATTATCATCTAGGACTGCATCTTATAATTTAAGGGTGTTGAAAAGGGTGGTATTTTGAGTTTTTAAAGTGATATTTACTTGAAAATAATATTTAAATTAAAAGAAATAATTTATAACATCATCACATCAAAACAATAAAAAATGTTATAAACAAGAAAAATAATAAATTTTAACTAGTTTATATTTGGACTGCAATACCAAATAACATATTAGAGTTAAATCAAGCTGTAATTTCATATTATTTATGTTTCGTTTCTTGAAAAAACTCAAAAACAAGTATTTTTTTTGTTATCAAAGAAAACCATAGAATTTAAGGAATCCTTATACCCTCTTTTCTTTTTCACTGCTTTTGTTTTTTTTTTTAAATTTTCATTTAGGTCCCGATAGATCTTTGCTTGACGTGAAGAGGTGGGCTTCTAGAAAGATTTGAATGTGTAAAGCCGACTGGCAGTGGCATGGCCATGGGCCCACAAGGAAAGTTTATTGCCCAACAACTCCTGTACAAGGATTGGTGTAATCTGGCCTCTTCTGTTTTGATGTTCACCGGTTGCTTTCTCCCCAACCCATTACCCTTACTTCTACAGTTCTACTACCACTTAATTTACAAGGAAAGAAGAAAAGGCCATTTGAACTATAACAGCAATTATCCAATAATATATATTTATTTCTGATACTTAATATAATTAAATTTGATATATCAAAAATATGGCAAGAGTGTGGATCTACCTGTGATTACTTAATTATTCTTCGATTCTAAGATGGGGATTGCCATCCATTGTAAATAGCTATATCATCTTATATTGGTGGCAAATTATAGACTTTTCTGCTCCTCAGAAAACTATATACTAAACCTGCAGCTGAACTATTACACCTTCGATTCTTTTAATGTTGAATAGGCCATGTCTCAACCCTTATACGTTCGACAGTGTTCTACTTTGTCTCTTGTATTTTAGTTTTTTTGATGTTAATCCTAATGGCCCCGAACCTTCGAAAACATTTCATATGGTGTGGGATTGGCATTAGTTTAGCTTGTGAGAGATTTAAACTATAGGAACTGGAGTCGAACATTGTCGGGTCTGCAGGGACGAAAACATAGATTATCTTATGTTTTAGTGGCTAGCATGCATGGAACTGGAATTCGTGACTGGTCCACGTCATTTACTTGTTGTTTTTTCTTATAGGGAGAAGGTAGAATTAGCTGTGAGCCTGCAGTTGAACCCAGAAGTGGTCTTCTTGACTACGTTTACCTGGTCAACCATGCCAGGTGTCAGGCAACTAGTCTCCACTCCTAGCTAGGGAAAGCATATGTACAATTATAGATGGAGTAATACCCAGACAATTCGTTTATGAATTAAGTATTAAATAATGTTAATATTGGTTACGATTTTGGATTTGTACACGACAGCTCATAGACAGAATGAAATTCTTCTTTTTTTTAACCGGGGTGTCTGGGTCAGCTTACGCGCATCTCGACTATTCCTCGGGCCTACTGAACATCCTGCAAGCTCAGTAAACATGTAAGGCACCGCGGGGATGACAGACGTACCATGAAAGGAAGGGCCCAGGGGAACATGAGGGGAGGAGCCCTCCAGTCCCACTCCCACCGGGACTCGAAGTGGTGTCCGAAAGAAGGAGGCGCTACCCAACACCACTGAGCCACGACCTTGCAGGTTACTAGAGGGAGCTCAATCGTCGCTTATTGAAAGGGAGTTGAGTTCAGAGCGTTTTTTTATCCAATCCACATCAAGGCTTGTAATTTTCTTAACATGTTTTTAAAGTGTGTCTCCACTTTTCTTAAACCAAAATATTCACTCTTGTGTTATCTACAATGGTTGTCAAAATTATTTTTTTGATACTACACGAAAAACACAATGAAAACTCGGATCATAAAATCATTTGATTTGATATAGTTGAACATGAAAATAACACCATGTAATTAAAAATTAATTATTTCAATGAATTATATGTTGCGTTGATTTTTAGATAAATTGTCAAATTAAAAATCTAACATGGATTGGTTGGAAACAACTAATTGAACCCTGATTGAGTCTGTGACTCGAGTCAACAAGTCTGATTAATTAGCTTCAATTTATTAGAAATTAAGTTTTGTTATTTACTTTGGTTGCACAGATAACTCAATTTATTTAATTAAATGCAAGTGTAAATTTTAAATGTATAATTTAGATTTTTTATGTCAAAAACACACATGAAATGCCTTGTTTTGTTTAAAAGAAATTTTATCCGATACATGACCAAGCATTAGGTCACATAACTATTATTCAATTTTTTAACTACCTTCATGTTGAAATGAACAGAAATAGCAAATTCTTCATGAAATGGACTTACTTAGATAGGGCAAACAAAGGAAGTTGAAAATCCTTTCGGGCCAAAGCCCAGTGGAGGTCCCGCATTTACTTGGTAGGAAGTTGCTTTCCTTACGCGAGCCGAAGCTTCTGTAGCCTTCGTTCCGCAACGAGCTCGGTAGAGAAAATTCCATTCGGAAGAAAGCTTAGCTGCTAATCCATGTTTATAAAGGGCCCACAGTCTTCAGCCCAAATTATTTATATTCCTTTTTTTTTTTACCATTAAATTGATCTTCCTAATTTATTAGGCAAACTTTTCAAATGATCTTATATATTATATAATTTATCAATTATATCCTTAAAAAAATCAATCACTTATAACTCCTTAGTACGTTCTTATTTTATAATATACTTTCTTGTCAAATTAATTTGGTTAAAGTTGAATACAATATATTTAGTATGGTTATTTTTTTATTTAAATTGATATAATTATTTCCTTAAGTCGATAAATACAGAAAACATATATTAGTGTTGCGACTTGAGTCCAAGTAAGCTCAAATTATTTATGAAAATCATCGCAACGTATACAGCATCATTTCTTTTTAAGGAGTATTTATTTTATTAACTCAAATGGATATTCTTACAAATTCATATCACAAAATCTCTAAAAATCAACAAAAGAAACCAGAAAAGACTAGAGTGGGTTATACACGTTGCCCAAGGGCAGCAATTGCCCACTAGTTTTGGTGCATGTATAATTTTTTTTTATGCAAATCAAATACCACATTTCTACGTTTATGGTTAGTTCTTGTACATGTATAAATTTAAGCTAATTTTGTTTAAAAATCATGTAGCACTTGTTAGAGAATAATATAAATTATATGTTGATTTAAATTTTTATAAAATGATTGCTCAAATTGATATTATAATTTTAAAAATTAAAATTAAATTATTTTCTAGATCGAAACGAAATTATTAATCTTATAATTAAGACTCCAATTGAGGAGGCATTTCTTGCGAGAAAAATTTAGGTACAGTTTGTTTATGCAGCTGGCTGAGCTTTAAAAATCTTGATTTTTTTTAATGTTTTTTTTTTTGGTTATTGTAGATTTTATACAGAAAACTTACTTGTAATATTTCGTTTTCTTATTCCTGGATCAATTGCTTTAAGACCAGTTCGATTACTATAACCAATTCGATGTTTCATGGCACGAACATCTTTACAGATCATAACAAGTTTAATGTAGAGTATTGAGAGAAGAAACTATATTAACTTATATGAATAACTTATAACCGCATAACCAACAGTTATTTTTATATCTATAAAAACATTGCTTGTATTTCAATGTCGAACCTTCCTTACAAGGAAACCCCGCGATAGCAACGCGCCATACACGCGCAGGTCTCCTTTCTAACCAGCAAAATCGTAAGACAGACGAGACACTCATTCAAACACTCTACAGGTAGCTCATATAAATGTCACTTCAAGGTTCAAAAGCGAAGACTACTGCCACTATATTGAAGATGATATTTTTCTTAAAATCTTTGTCAAGATCAGTCCATGATCAAGAACATCATCACGAGCCAGTTGCTGAGACCGAGGAGGTTGAGACCAAGATTAGTACTGATGGCAAGCGCACTTTATTAACAGTGTGGAGAAAGTCACTTTTAATTAGTTGCAATGGGTTTACAGTTTTCAATTCTCGTGGAGATTTAGTTTATCGCGTTGATAATTACATTGATCGTCCAGAGGAACTCGTTCTTATGGATGGCTCAGGAAAATCAATCCTCACAATGCGTCGACGAAAGGTAATTCACCCTTTTTTCCCCGCATTTTATTCGTTTTGGGGTTCTTCGGGTTACTAAAAGGCAGAACTTGAACCTGAGACCTTATAAAGAAGAATCAAATTAAGAATTTAGGATATATCGGTCTCGTCTTAGAACTTGGTTTTTATTATTATTATTATTGCAGAAGCTTGGAGTACGAATTGATAGCTGGCTTGTCTATGAAGGTGAAGTAGGCAACCATTGTGCAAAAACCGGATTATCAGAGAAGCCAGTTTGGTGTGTCAGGAAGAATAGCAATCACAATGCACTTGCTTATGTTTTTCGAGGATCCTCATATAAACGACCTTCGTTTGTGGTCGAAGGTTCTTATACGCATAGATCATGCGAAGTTTTAGATGGATCAAGAAAGGTTTTGGCAGAGATCAAGAGAAAAGAAGCTATTGTTGGAGGTGTTTCTTATGGGGTAGAGGTTTTTCTTTTGAATGTAGAGCCAGGATTTGATCCTGGATTTGCCATGGGTTTAGTTCTCATATTGGATCAAATATTTTCCTAAAAAGATTTGTTTTTTATTTTATTTTATTATTTTAATTTTTTCTGGGGTGGGTGGGTTAGGCATTAGTCTCTGTGATGAGAATGCAAGATATGCATGTCCATATTATTAGGGAAATAGACGTACCAAGGAGCACTTATCGGCTAATAAAAGAAATGTGAATGAGTGATGAATATTATTGAGGTGACAATCAATCTTGAATCCAAAGATTAAGAAAAAAAACACTTAATTCCCATTTGTTTTCTGATCTGATGAAAGGAACTCTCTCTCCCCCTCCCTCCCTCTCATCTCCCTCCCTCTCTGTTTCACTGATGTAATGTAAAGTTGAAAAAAGAAAATGAGATGGGGATGTGGCAGTTAAAGTGTTATTCCAAACTCCGGAGATGTTCTTTTGGAAGAATGGTTCTCTTCTTCTTTCACAGTCAAAAAAGAAGAAGAAGAAAAAGAATCAGTCCACAGCCTTTTTCAAAGCTGCAAGTAATGCAAGCAATCTTAAGCTTTTCCTTCTGGGATACAAGTGGGAAGGTAATAGCAGCAATCTTAAGCCTTTTCTTTTGGGATAGAAGGAATAAAAAATGCAAGTCCACAAATTACAAGACTCGATAAGAAGCGCGCAGAGTAATCTCTCCAGTTTCCAAAGCTTCTGGGGGCGTAAAGAATGGAAAGATGCAGGTATGGATCCCCATACATCTCGAATGCTACACGTCGCCATGATCTGAGAGTGATATGAATATATTGAAAGACGACATCTAGCCTGTAACCACCGTGCATCATGTGTGTGCTGAATTTGAATCTAAATATTGTTCTGTATAGACTTCAGAATATTAACCAGATCTCACATAGAACTTCCACAAGCTTCTTTGCACCATAGCCCGCTGGCAACTCTTTTCGTTTGAAATTCCAAATATTCAACTTCAACCGATCAGCTTCTCATAAAAACTTCAACTAATCAAACAGGAAAAGGAGCTGAAATCCCTATTGCCTCATTGAAATGCTTTACACAAGGCAAAGAATTACCTGCTGTAAAGTACAACTACTGTCCTTAATGGTACAACATTGTTGTTCATCCCTCGAGATGAACCCTAACAGCATATCCCGTCCGCCTACAGTCTAAACCCATACAACAATCCCACAATATGTACACCTGTCCCCCACAGTTCGGCTGGCCCAACAGCGGTGTTGATGAATTACAGAAATTGATTGGAATGAACAGGCATCTGAATCTTAAATATCAGTCCTGCCTAGCATTCTCTGTTTCAATCCACCTGCATCTATTTACGAACCTTTTGCTGATCATTGTAAGTCCTGTGCAGAGCTTTTGCAGGTGGAGGCATCATACACGCTTGCTTTAAGATGTAAGCAGCAGAATGTCTACTTTCTGCAATTGAGTCTCCAATTAATTTATTGGGAGACGATCTACTAGATTTTGGAGTAGACCAATTTATTGCCCCTTTCCTGAGACCGTTGATATGACCACGATCCTTTTTGTCCCCAATTGTTGAGGGTTTAGGCCTCTTTGATGGTGTTATCTGGTCCACACCACTTCTTAACATAATGTCATACCCCATTGACGAAGTTGATGCTGCAGATACATCTTCACGTTTCTCATTTGATCTTGTCCTGCGAGCTTTCATAGCTTTTTGTGAGAGCTTCTTAGGCCAACCTGACATTCCATCTTGGTTTTGCCTCACCACGTGAGTGGCAATGTCATACAAGGTTTGAGCAGCCTCCACCAGTATTGGACAACGTTTAACTGTATGACAGAAAAAGAAAAACATGCATAAAACAAAAACACATTAAAATGAGATGCTTATCCAGTCAAACCAAGGTCTTTAATGCCATGCGTGAGCGCATCCAGGCCATTGAGCTCATAAATTAGTTACTCAACATCACACACAGTTGCAAAATGGCAGCTCAGTGTTTCAAATCAAATGAAAACAAAGTTATCCAGTATCTTCATATTTTACCTTTTCCTTGAGACTTTAGGTCACCTTCAGATTCTGCAGTTGGAAGAAAAAAGACCCTTTTAATGATTTCAAAGATCTGCAGGTCTTTATTAAATAATAGCCTGAAAAAACCATCTCAAAAAACTAGCCCTTCAAGAAACTGTACCTAACAGAACATGGGATGTTGTTGAAGCCAGTGATGTCGACAAGCTCCACCCACAACAAGGTTTCAATGAATCAACATTATTTCCTACAACAACCAACTTTGGTCCTTGTGAAGGAACTAAGGTCTCGTCATAAGCAAGAGACTCCAAGTTCATAAAGCAACAAGGGGCAGACCCAGGAGAATTGAAACTGTCTCCTGTTCTTACCCATCTACCTTGGCATGCACTCCTACTTGGCAAACACTTCACTGAATCAGAATTAGTTCTGGAGTGCCCAGTGAAAGTGTGTGACCAGGGAAAAGCTGACAAGCTAGCTCGGCGAGATGTTGGCTTTCCTGGACGTGGATCAGGGACATGCCTGGATGATGTGGCATGCTTGGTTGCATCCAGAAGCAAAGACTCCAGATCCTTGGGTGGAGGAAGTGCCAAACGTTCCAAAGTATCTTTAGGTTGGTCAAACGAAAAATCAAGCAAATTAGCAGGAGTTTCAGGCCTGTTGTGAGAATCCTGTATCTACAAAGGACAAGTAACACTCACATGTAAGATGACAGCATACCAAAACATTTCTTTCATTTGAGCCTAAAGACTTAAGAAAATCACACAGAATGGCATACAGGTCATCCCAATTTCAATCAGCTCTACAAACTGATTTACAATGGATATTGTTAGGAGTAAAACGACACTAAAGGTGACTTGAGTTTGAAATTTAATAATAAGATTTTAGAAAGAAAATGTGAGTAGTTATATGTGTGTTAGTGCATTAAAGATAGGTAGAGAGAAAGAGTTTACAGTGGCTTATCAAGTGGCCCGTTAGACTATTATCAAAGCCATGCTTGTCTACCTTCTCTTGCATCCAATAACTTCATTGAACTAACCTTGTTAGACGAAGAAGACATATTAGTTGCTGAAGAGTCTCCATTTTCCACAATAGAAACAGAGTTAGATGGGCATGTGGGCATTCTCTCGCTGGAAAAGACATCCGTCTCTGCAAAATTCAGGAACTGAGCAGGCCTGGGGAGCTGAAGAACTGAGCAGGCTTTCCTAACAGAATGCAGAAAACTTTCAGTTGTATTTGCAGCTTTCTTCCCCTTGTCTTTGCCTAAGCTAGGACAGTCATAAGTGCCATTGAGAAGATCATTCAATGATACATCATCTACAAGCTTTGTGATGTCATGAACATCTGCCTTCAAACCACTTAAACCTGAGATTAATATCCAGATATAAACACGAGTTTCATGCAACCCTACCTAGAGAGAAGATGCACCATAGAAACAGGAGAGAGAGAAAAGTATAGCGGAAAGTGAAGATAAGAGGCATAATCTTCAAAGCGCAAAAAAGAAAAAGAAGCAAAATCTGTGAGGTTATGAATCATATGGTTAAATCTCATAGATTGATGGCAACCAAAAATTGAATGTCCATTCATCACCAGAACAGAACAGCACACAACTTCAGTGAACCAGACTAGAAGCGGGAAATTGGAGCAGTTTCAAACTAGCAAAGAAAGAGGCAATAGACTCAATTTGTGCCTTCAACAACAAGCTGATGTTCCCCGCTCCCTCGCCCCAAATTGATGGTTTTCTTTCAAAAAATTTACAAATAAGTCTCAAGCAAACCTCATTAATTTGAATTTTATATCATGCATAAAAAATATCAACATTGCACTAATTGCATAAATATTAGAAGGTTGATTTGGCAAACATCTCTTATGCATGAAAACTAAATTTGTACGCATGGAAGTGATATAGAATAAGCTGGGGCAGCAATTACAAAATTTACACATATTATAAATGAAAACTGTTCATAAAACAAAAGCAAATATTCATGTCACTGTATCGTACCAAAAAAGTTGTTCCCCCCAGCAACTGAACCGAAGCTCGAAAAACTTGCCTTCATAGAGAAGGAATCATATTTAGTCTTCACGGTAACTTTAGAGTGTCTCCTCTCACCTCGCTTGCTGCCAAAGCTGTTCTTTTGTTTTGCCGATTGAGTTTTTTCTGAAATGCACATTAGATAAATAAACCACGTGGCAGTATATGGATTGAGCTGGCCAACAGTTTTTATATCAATATGTCCTATTGCATATTCTTATACACACAGTACTAGGTTGCATATAATAGAAGAATATATGATAGGTTATTGTTAATTGCTATAATTGAATTTCAGTGATACCAACAATTGTAAGAGATATGGAAAGATTAAATCTAATCCAGGATCATTTTGAGAATTCATCCTGGCACAGTTCAGATTTTGACTTAACCAACACATGAATTATAAAAGAAAAGACAGTGAAAGAATATCGATTTAGAGAAAAGGTATGCTGCATTTCCAAGACTGCTTTCTCTGTGTGTATGTTTTGCAAGCAATACAAAGAGGAAATAAATGCACACTTATAGGAATTCACCATAGCTTGCAGACACAGGCAACCATCATTTAAGTGAAGAGTTGCCATATTACATGAACATAGAATTAAATATGTATGTACAAGAAAACATTATAATTGTTAATAAAATGACTGCAACTAAGAAAATCATTTTAAGGAGCTTCCTCCAGCAGCATCCTAAGTAAACAGAAAAATACTGTAGCAACTGGTTATTTTATACCAGGGAAAAGGGTTTACCATGAGAGTCACTCTTGGTTGGATTTGAACCTAGCTTATCAGAGGGTTCCTTTGAGTTGTCAACTCCATCTGGGCCAGTAGAATCTTCTGATGGAGATAACCGTGGCCTCTTAGAATAACCACCGCTACTTCTTGGCACTTTCCCTCCTCTTCTTTGTACTTGCACTTCTTCAGGCCTAGGAATCCATGAAGGCCCATTTGAGCCAACACAATGGAGTTGTTCAGAAATGTCTCTGATAGGTATGCTAGGCCTCTGAATTACTTGCTCACAGTGTTCCACAGGTAAAACCCTCTCCCATGAAGTTGACTCAAAAGCGGTTTCATCTGTCAAACAATGGTTAAAAAGAACATTGCACCACCATGAAAGACCACACGCAAGCAGCCACAAATGATAAATACATCATAATCTTAATTAATACAAAGCTTTAATATCAGCAAAACAAAATATCAAAAAATGGCTATATCTTTAATTATCACTCCCCATGACCACTTCTATAACTAATCACAGTTCTAAAAGCTTCTAAGGGCTATTTCACATCTGCCACGGATGTTGAACTGGTAGATAACAGCAATACATTCACATGTAACCAAGCTTATATTAATTTAATTTGAAATGCAAGAATTTAACCTGATACACACTAAATGATGCATTTAAAAGCTAATTAACAATACAAAAACTGAAAGTCAAGCTCGAGCGCCCAAAATAGCAGCCTCTCCCACCTCACACTCGTTCATCTAACATTCATCTTCTACAGTCCAAAAGTCTAACCCATGCTTGACTAGATCCAGACCTGTTTCCACAATAAATCTTTAAGTGGTTTCTCCCCTTCAACCCCTCACCAATAATAAACATTAATTCCCTGACAAGACGTAACTACAACTAGAAATGATTACACAGTTGAATATAACAAGAACCAAATTTAAATTCAAAAATAAAGAATTCAAGAAGGTATAGGACAAACAACACAAATTCTTGTGTAAGCTCAAAAAATCACAGAAAAAAGAGCAAAAGACCAACCTTTGTGAGCAAACAAAGAGCTGCACTGCTGAATCGAAGCAGCATCAGCTACTCTAGAACTAACTAAAATCGACTCCTCAACCTCAACAATTTCTTTAACAGCAACCGTTGAAACCCTAATATTATTACTGTAAATATTACTATTACAATTATCACTACCAAACACCTCATCAGATCCCATAACAAAATTCTTCCTTTTCTTTTTCTTCTTCTCCGCCGCAACTACAACATCCACCGGATAATTCACCTCCACCGACGCATCCATCACCGCCGTATAATTAAAAATAAATTAGCGAAAGCGGTATCGTGTTGAGGAGTTGATGACGAGAATTGAGGAATTGAAGGGAAGATGAAGGGAAAGGAGGTGTTTGGATAGGGAAGGCATGGTTACGGCTGAGGGAAAGAGGGAGGAGTTTGTTTGGGAACGGGGCTATTATTAGGGCAAGAAATTTGGGTGAGAATGAGAAGTATTTATAGTTTTCGGGATTTGGTGAGGTGAGTTATTTTGAAATGGTCCCCGTCGATTTGGGTATATTCCGGTACGGTAATTATAACGTTGGCCATCTCCTGAGTTTATTGTATGAGGGTAGTTTAGTCTCTGTGTTTTTTTCACCTGGATTTGACAAGTATAAACGGTGGAATTTTTTGAGGTTGTGACTTGTGACCAATGGAATTTGTTAAATCTGGTAGACTTACCATATTATCCTCTAACGCTCATTTATGGAAACGCGAAATGAGTTAATTTCAAACTAACGTTCATCACCAATCCGAATTTATTTATAATTTATTACACGAAATAAGGGTGCACCGTTCATGATATTCCTTATTATTTGTGTATTATCTTTTATTTTCCTGTTCTGCGAGCAGGATTCACTTTAGCGAGTAGAAGTCTTAAGAAAAATTTGAAAATTCGTTGGCTATTTTTTTTGTATGAATAGGGACTAAAATAAAACAAAATTTAGAAGTTGAGGTGCAAGTTCATTTTTAACCCATGACGATAGTATCAGCCTCACCCATGACGTCTGGGTTTGATGAGCGGGCGTAATTGAGTCTCGTGCTTAATGACGTGGATTTATCCTATCGGATTTGGAAACGAAAGTAAACCTGGTGGGTCATATTGTGGGATTTTGAAGAAAAAAAGTATTTTAAATTAATTTTTTTAATTTTTAGATTATTTTGTGCAGATATTGAGAATATTTAAAAAAAATATCACTTTAATATATTTTTGAATAAAAAATACTTTCAAAAAATACAATACTTGCAACCATGCAAGAAAAATGGAATCATCTTCTCTTTTTCTTCTTACAAATAATAGATGGCAAGAGAATCAATCGTATAAAAACACGAATTCCTTAGAAACATTTGATTCGATAAAAATACCTTTATAATTTAGTATATCTATCGACTAATTCCATCATTCTATTATTTTTATTTTTTCCTTTTCAGCTCCTATATTTTAGCCCTTTGTCGGTGAAAAAAATCGGATAGGTAAAGATATGGATTGAGTTTCGAATGGTAACTTGGATTCACTTTTTTAGGTTATTTATTCACTTTCACCATGGTAACATGGTAAAGATATTGTTTTTTTTTAATTGTACCTTTTAATATTTGATTATTAGAAATGGATCTTCATAATTTTTAATATTTTATTTGTTTTCTATTATAAGGTTAACCTGTTTGACTAAGATATTTTCTTATTATTTATTTATTTATTTATTTATTAATTTTATTCAACATTCAATTATTTGATATCTTAACTTTTTAAAAAATACACTTTATCTTGCATTGGTTTTAAAAGGTTCACGATTTTTTTTATTAGTTAATGTAGTTGATGACCATTAAAAAGCATTAATAGTTACGAAAAAAACATGCATGTAAAATTTTTAAATGGATAAAAACAAAATAATTTTTATATTTTACATGAATGTCTAATACTATTCTGCCACACGTTTTGCAGCAAAGACGAATAAAAAGGCCAACGATACAATTACTTGGAAACATGGTTGTCAAAATAGTGAGCTGACTCGCAAAATCGTATGATTTTACAAATCAATCCATCAAACCTTATTAACTCGGGTAAAAAAATCAATATAGGTTAAACTCGATCATCGATCAAACTCAGCCCGAATCATAAATCAAACCGAATCGATCCGATTTTACGATTCAAGCTTTCTATCTACAAGACCACAGCTTTTCTACGCAAACCCCCCTAGTTTCTACGCGGGCTATGCCTGCAAGACTGCAAGCTAGGCGTACCCCCCCCCCGGGCAAGCTAGATATCTAACCCCTCCTCTCTCTCTCTCTCTCTCTCTCTCTCTCAATAAATAAACAAATTAAAAAAATCAATGCACTCGGACCCATTTATTAGACAATAAGTATTGATTTTTATATTAATTTTAAATTTTATACTTAAAATTTTTAAAATAAATAAATTTTTATTTTTTATTTAAAATTAAATTTTTTGAATGTTTTTATATTATTTTCATGTGCTAATATCAAAATAATTTGTTGAAGTTGGAGCTAGTACTAGCAATATCGATATTGATACTAGTAGTAGTACTAATAATCCTTACAAAAGTAATGTTTTTAATCAATGTATTAGAAAAAACGAGGAAGATGATGGATTGGGGGTAATGAGGTTGATTTTAGCTCAAATAGCACGCCAACATATTATAGGGTCTCACTTACAGGCTTAAGCTTTTAGGCGAGATGGTTCTTTAACATTATATCAGAGCCTTGTTGACCCAGCGGTCACGAGTTCGAATCTCACCACCTCCATTCTATTTGATAAAAACTAAGCACAAGGTGATGTGGGTCTGTGCAAGTTTCAAGCCCAAAGGACTTTCACTTGGGGGGGTGTTAGAGAATAATATAAATCATATTATACGGCCTCACTTACAAGCTTAAGCTTTTAGGTGAGATGATTTCTTAACATATATGAACCTTAACTAACGAAGTTTTATGGTCATAGTTATGTTGTATTATATTCCAAAATATTTAACATGGTATCAGAGCCTTGTTGACCCAGTGGTCACGAGTTCGAATCTCACCACCCCCATTCTATTTGATAAAAACTAAGCACAATGTACAAGTTTCAAGCCCAAAGCGCTATCACTTGAGGGGGGGTGTTAGAGAATAATATAAATCATATTATAGGATCTCACTTACAAGCTTAAGCTTTTAAGTGAGATGGTTCCTTAACATATATGAACCTTAACTAACAAAGTTTTATGGTCATAATTATGTTGTATTAAATTCGAAAATATCTTACTTACAATTTTACGATTTTTCTACCCACACGATTTTAGCTGTGATTTTACAATTTTTACACAGATAAATTCAGGTACAATTTTACAATCTGATCTTATACAGAAGACCTACCATGTCGTGTCAAAATCAAATTGAATATTTCAATAATGAATTTCAAAAATACCTTGCACAGGCAAGCTTGGGTAAGGTTGTGTACCCTAGCCGTGCCTTCATCTAGTAAAACGAGACTCTCAAGTTCTTGTAACTACCGTTCTTTTCTCTACAATCCAACGGAGGAGGTTCACTTCACATTTTATAGCCAAGGCTAGCTTGGCCTTCCAGGTTCCGTCAAACCAATAAAAAATAAAGAATATACTAAGCCTGGATTATTGTGTGTGGTTGGATCTAAAAATAAGCCATCGAGATCAATTTACTCTCAGATGATCAAACACGCACCATGTTGAATTCACTCAACGAATACAGCAGACGAAGCTATGCCACCATGCAGACCATCGAAAAAATAAAAAAATCTATTAAACTGAAAAAAAAAATTGAGAAAAATTAAACATTTAAATAAGATGATTAAACATATAAAAAAATCATAAAAATATTAATAAATTTATTTTCAACCATAAAACACATTTATATTTCTCTAACAAATTCAACAAATATATAAAAAAATACACACATGATCAATGTTATATTGCATGGTAATAGAAAAACATCTTTTTCATCAAACTATTTTTGAAATGATGAATCCATTTGCACGATAGTTAACCATTTGAGCACTTTCTCTACCTCGATATTTTTCATGTGATTTTATCACTTCTCTCTTAACTTTAAAGGGAAAAAAAAATTGAAATCAACATCTGAATTTCTAAAACAACATGGATTAAATAAACAAATAAACTTAATTTTTAAGGATCAAACTGAATTTTTGTTTTCAAATTATATATAAACTTAAAAATTAATTAGAATTTTTTAAGAACTTTCAATTCGTTTTCAGTTTTTTAGGCTAAAACCGGTAAACAAAAACCACACTGAATCAATTCAAACAACTCTTGAAAACAAAGGAATTTGAATCTAATTAATGAGGGAACTACTAAATACCATGGAAGAAACTACGTTTATATCATTCCCCTGCTGTTGAGCACATTGCTTCTACAATTATACAATATACTAAAAGAGCTTAGTGTTTCACTGTGCATTGTGAGTGAAAACACTGTGCATTGTGAGTGAAAACACTGTGAATTTCAATAGTGTTTTTTTATTTCGTTTTTGAACAGATATTATACTATTTATATATTCTTTCACAAACAAAATCAATAAAAAGCATGTAGGTTACTGGTAAAGACATATGGATGTCTTAAGTGGAGAAGCGCTAGGCAGGGGTTCGACCCCTGCCAGGGCTTTTTTTTTTTTCACTTTGCTTTTTTTTTTTCATTTTTATTTATTTTGATTGTTTTTTTATTTTTTTTATTGATTTTGACGTTTTTTTATTTATTTCGTTTTTATTTTTTTCACTTATGTTTTTTTTTTAAAACAATTTATTGACATTTTTTTATTGAATTTTTCCCAATTATTAATTCAAGAAGAATAATAATATTAGTTTTTTTTCTTGCTTCCTTTTTTTTATGTTTTTTATTTTTTTCATCGTCATAATTTAATAATTTTTATTGTTTTAGTTGTAATAATAATAATATTCTTAGATTTTAAGACTTCGATGTTTTCATTTCGGCTCTTATACTTTTAATTTTAGATTTTAATCCCTTTATATTTAATGTTCATTTCAGCCCTATTACTTTTAATTTTTTATTTTAATCCCTTTATTTCTTTTAATTTCAAGAATGATCCTTACTTTTGTCCATATATATATATAGTTTTGATTTTTAATTTTTTTTTATTTTCTTATTTGTTGGGTTGGTATATTTTTTTCAAAAAAAAAATAGTTCTTAAATTTTATTTTATATCTATGATCATTTGGAAATTGATATTTGTATTTTTTTTTGTTATTTCTTTTAGTTTTTTTTTCCTTTTTCCTTTTTTATTTTTACATCATATGACTCTTTTTACCTGATAATTTTTATTTTATTTTTTTGTTTGATCTTTTGTTAAAGTTTTTATGATTTTTTAGTCTTTTATTTTTTTTCATTATTAGCATAATAATAATAATAATAATAATAATAATAATAATAATAATAATAATAATAATAATAATAATAATTTAATGTTTTTCTCTTACTTACTCTTTTGTTAATGTTTTTTAGGTTTTTTTTTCTCTCGGGATAATTTGATAATTTTTATTCTTTTAACAGTTATACAAACTTTTTACTCAGCCCGCAAAGTAGTGTAATATTTTTTTTTATAAATTTTCAGGTCAAATAATTTTTTTCCAGTCAATAATTTTTATTGTTTTTTTCATTTATTTTATTTTTTCATTTTCTCTTTTGTTAATGTTTTTAGGTTTTTTTTAAGCTTTTGATTTAATTTTGTTTTCTTCCCGTTATTAAAACAATAATAATATGAATATTAAGAATAATAATAATAATTTTAGGTTTTTGTTCTTACGTGCTTTTTTATTATTTTTTAGGTTTTTCTTTAAGATTTGTTAAATAATGTTTATTGTTTTGACATTGATGGTGATGATAATTTAAGAAGTTAAGACTTTGATTTACTATTATTATAATAAAGGATGTTGATCTTTTTCATTATATCAAATTTTACATACTGAAATATTATATTTTAATCTCAACAGTTATGAAGATTATTTGTTCTGCCCGCACTATGCCCGCAACGTAGTGCGGGCAACCCAACTAGTACACTACTAAAGGAAGAATAACAGTTCTTTTCGACCTCAGTTTCCACATCCTTGATATCGACTCCTCCACGTCCTCCATTATAGTAGCAGAGTCCAGATTCGCTACATCCACAACCACGTCATCACCATGTACTTGCTAGTTGTTGTTACTGCTACCGTTGCAATAATTGTTGGTCTTGAAATGAATAAAGATCTTCAAATTCTTCTCCAAAGTTTGGGCATCGTTGGATTTTTAATTCGATAATGTCTCAACCTTTGCATGGATTATGACGGGATAAATTTGTTCTCTACTTAACTTTGTTTTTTTAGTAAAAGAAAGTAGTTTTTTGTGTGGAGTTATCCTTACTGCATGCCTCGAGTGATGGATTCAACAAGTGAATCCAGGTTGACTTGAGTTTTTTTGTGGTGTTTTTAAAATCGAGTTATTTTCTTTCAATTATACATTATGATTGAGACTCAAGTCATAAATTAGTTTTAATCGATCCAGTGTATTATCGTTTTATTTTTAAAAAATATGTTATCTAGCTTGATAGAATCTCAATATTTTACAAGTGTCATTTAATATGCATAAGATTTTAGACCTCCTAATATTTTTATGTTTTTTATAATTAGAAAAAAATAATTTAATATGAGATGAAACGCGATTCAAAAACTACTACAAAAAGCACGTGTGAAGCCAATTGATAGTTCGCAAGTGTCAAATGATTTCAGAGATGTTATAAAAACATGAAAAAAAAAAAAAAAAACAGAGCATGCAACGATGTCAAAGGGCCAAATAACACAATCTACTTCTTTTAATTGAAATCACGCTATAATGATGTCTACAAATCCTGGGAGCTGTAGAAAATTTCCCTACAACTTTAAAAAAACGATAAATGAAAATTACTATATATATTCTAGGGAAGAAAAATGAATTATTTCAAACAACACAGTAGCTAGAGGCGAAAATAAGTTATACCCCAAACATTGCATCCTTGGAGAATTAATTTATCAAGAATGTAACCCTTGTAGAGCTCCAGTTTATTACAATATGAGCAACTCTTTATTTATTCAAACTCAATTTATATTAAAATCGAAGGAATCCATTTTTGCTTGGATGAATCAATATATGTTTTGATATATAAAAAGGAAAAATACACATTTTACCCTAAGAATTTAACAATATTATAGAGTTTATAAAGATTTTCATTTTCTTCTATTTACCACCAATGACTTATATGAGAGTGTGATAAAAGTTATTTTTTAAAATAATATTTATTGTGAATAAAAAAATCAAGTGTTATTGTATTTCTTTAGCATGTGTTTTTTATTAAAGGGTAATTAATTTTATAAAACTTGATTAACTTAATAGATCCAAAAATAATCCGAACTATCAATAAAAATAAAAATTGACAATTAAAAAAATCAAGGCAACATATTTTTTTTTTGAAAAATATTAAAATAAAAACATGGTAGATTTACTCAGACCAACTTGATTTAATTTAACAAATTTGTTACTCGAATCACAAGACTGTAATAACTTTATATAAAATAAATAAATAAAAAGTCATTAAATTTAATTTTCAACAAATCTAATATTAAGTACGAAATTCAATTAAAAATTAAATTTTCCCGGCTTAGCTTGTTAAACTTGTATTATTGGACAAAAAAAAACTTAATATTTTTGAGAAATGGAATGCCAAATATCTTCATCCACGTCTCCAATTTCTGTCAAGATCAAATATGGCCAGCAGTCAAGCTTTGATTGGGATTTCAGCGAATCAACGTCTGCCATGCATGTTTCTGTGGATAATAATTTTGACTTCAGGCTACTTTAAAGCATCACAAGTTCAAAATCTTGAGAAACAGTATATTAAGATATCTTATTTTTTAAATTTTATTTTCAATATTAAAATATCAAAACGACTCAAGAAAATCTTATTTTATTTTTTAAAATATTTTTACACAAAACATACTCGTGTCTTGTTTCGCGAGGTTCAACGTGATTGAATAATTAAACATTAAAACCCGGCTAGTTTTCAGCTTTTCTAGGGGCTCCCTTTCTCTCGTTCTCCTTCACACGCGTCCTCGCCCACCATGATAAATATTTGTTGGTTTAGAGATTGTTTTTTATTTTTTAAAATATATTAAAATATTTATCTTTAAAAATACTTTCTTAACGGAAAACAAATTAACTCCGTCTGTCAACGCCAAGCGAGAAAATAGCCGCCACTACCCTTACTCGCCAGAATCTCCCGTATCCCGCCGTTAGTTTTAACGCCGCAATCTCTTTTGTCACTTAAAAGAAAGCAAAGAAATCTTTATCGCGAGAGAGTTGTTTAGTTGCTGCTTTTGCTAGGGTTTGTTTTAATGGACGGGAGTTTACTTGACGACATAATACGGCGGTTAGTGGGAACGAAGAATGGGAGGACGACGAAACAGGTTCATTTAACTGAGGCGGAAATCAAGCAGCTTTGTTTGGCTTCTAAGGAGGTTTTTCTTAGCCAGCCAAATCTTCTCGAGCTTGAAGCTCCTATTAAGATTTGCGGTAAAGAAATGGAAAAACCTGCTATTCTTTCTCCCCCACAGTTTTTCATTTTTTTGGTTATATATATTGTGAATTTGAACTTGTTTATGTGAAATTTGAGAAGTAGTTTTAGAGCTCATTTATGGACAAATAGAGTGGGATTTTCACGCCGGTAGGAAAATAGCTGCGAAAGCGAGCAGGTGAATAACTATTTGTTTTCTTCTTCTTTTTCTCCTTATGGATGATAAAAGGAAAAGAAGGGACGTGAACTTCGATTCTTTTACCGTAGTAGTTTGTGAAGACACGAGTTAAGAATGTGAGATGGGGGCAGTCAACAGGAAATGTTTTAAACATCATTGAATATACCATGTTGTAGTTTTGAGATGACTACTGGCTTTGTGTTTGCTTATAAGCTGGCTACTTGGATGACAAATGGCAAGTGAGTTACTTGCTTGGTGGAAGAGGTAGTTTGTATTAATTAAATGGATTGCATCATGGAGTCATTAGAGTGTGGTACTTAGGATAGTAACCGTGCGAATGATTGTTTTTTGTAGAGCTCTTAATGTGATTGGTATCCATGTAATCAACGCGAGTAGAGGGTGGTTATTAATTTATAATGCTAAAACTACTGGACTTGAATGAATGACTTAGTCAGCGGGTGTCCCTATCGTTGTGCTTGTGATGTGAGATATATCTTATCTAATTTGGTTAGTTGTCATGTTCCTCGTTTCTGTTATGGTTGGCTAGAAGGGAAGCAAATATAAATAAATAATTAGACAATTGCTGGAGCCTTAGGCAGGGTTTGTTCCATGTAGAGATTCTGTGGCTGTTTTGTGATGGTTTGTTTGGGTTATGATATGGACAGTCATTGAGGAACTTTGGCAGCTTAGCCTTTGTAAGTTTCCCTACTCTGTGCCCTCTCTGCCTAGGAATTTTTTGGGATACTGTGACACATTGCAGAGTGTGCAGGCTTCAAGTGCTTTGGATTTGAATTCAGTTAATAGCATTTCGTTTAGGAAGGGACTGCAAGGAGTTGCATATTTGTTAGCAGTGACTAGTATCATATAAAACACATATCTTTGCCTTTTTTCTAGGTCTATGATGACTGTATAGCCATGACATTGCATGCATGCTTTGAGTAGGAGCCTTTCTAAAACTCTTATGGTCTGTTTTGGGGATGTGGGAGGTGGTGATAGCCTTGTCCTCGGAAAGGAATACTTTTTTTTTTATATATAATGCAGTTAAGGTGAAATAAATGCAATTTATTGCATTTTGTCTTGAGTAAAGCTCAAGAATCAGCTTTAACCAGTTCTTATCACCACCAGCAACTCATTTTAATTTGACATTGCTGTTACATTAAAATCTTGCTGCTATAGCTTTTGAACCGGCCCCTTCCTCAGGTCAAAAGTCTTCTAAGGAACCTGGAATGCTCATGATCCCCTTTTTGCCATTGTCGTACAAGCCCTTAGCTTTATTGGAAGCCTTAAATGAGAGGTGTAATACAACTTGACTCTACAGATTTCTGTGGTTCAAAAATCTCACATATATGATTTCTAATTACAAGATATTTACAAATCTTCTAAGAAACCTGAAATTACTCACAATCCCCCTTTTGTTACCACGATACAAGTTCTTAGCCTTACAAGAAGACGTAGATGAGAGCTGTAATTTGAGTTGATTTTTCGGATTTATGTGGTTCAAAAACCTCCATATACATGATTTCTAATTACAAGAGATTTACAAATCTTTTATTGAAACAAAAAAGTAACCTACTGCTTCTCATTTTGAATGTATCAATTAATCTCCTCTTTTCTTGTATGATATGTTTCCAACCTTTAAGTAAACACATTTGTAAAACTCTTAAAGTTTTCTTTAGATGAATAGAATGGAGAATAATTGATTTCAGTGATACTTGTCAAGCAAGATGATTTTTTCCTTTCCCAGCTTGAATTTTGCTTAAGGTTAGCTAATCAACCATTTTTCATCTTGAAAGGTTTTTTTCATTAACGATGTGGTGAATCAATAGTGGTTGGTTATTATATTTTGGCTACAGGGTTCTAGTGCATGTAGGTCTTGATGGCCATTCAACATTGAATCTTGTCTCCAGTAATGACAATTGATATATTTTATCATATAAGAAGCTATTGTGTGGTAGGGAGGTAGAGCTCATGGTTTCATCACTCTGTTACTGATGCCTAATGGCATAAATGAACTTTGGAGGGAACTTTTTTATCGTGCCTTATTTGTCAGTATTAGTATTATTGGTTTGGTTGCCAAATTTTACTGTACTGGTGATGGTGTAAAGACTAGAGAGATTTAGAAAGTTATGTTTCATACCTAACTTGGCAATAGAATATCATCTCCAATGACGTGTTTCATTTCTTGATCTGTCACATAGAAGGAATCTAATACTGCAGATAATTTTTATAGGCTTTCTATACATTAACAACCGGTATGGCAGGTGATGTTCACGGTCAGTTCTCGGATCTTCTACGATTGTTTGAGTATGGTGGTTACCCACCTGAGGCAAATTATTTGTTTCTGGGGGACTATGTTGATCGTGGCAAACAGAGCGTAGAGACAATATGCCTCCTCCTTGCATACAAGATCAAATACAAGGAGAACTTCTTTCTTCTCAGGGGCAACCATGAATGTGCTTCCATCAACCGTATATATGGGTTTTATGATGAGTGCAAGAGGAGGTTTAATGTTCGTGTCTGGAAGACATTCACTGACTGCTTTAATTGTCTGCCTGTGGCTGCTCTTATAGATCAAAAGATCCTTTGCATGCATGGTGGATTGTCTCCTGAGTTGAAGAATTTGGATCAGATCAGGAATATTGCTCGCCCTGTTGATGTGCCAGACCATGGTCTTTTATGTGATCTATTATGGGCTGATCCGGATAAGGATATGGAAGGCTGGGGAGAGAATGATAGGGGTGTGTCATACACATTTGGGGCTGACAAGGTTGTTGAATTTCTTCGGAAACAGGACCTTGATCTCGTTTGCAGAGCTCATCAGGTAGTCTTAGTTAAATTTGCCCTTATACTTTAGCATTGATGCATTTGTGCTGAAAGCCTGAAACTTTCTTGATCCAACTTTGGTTCCTGTCATTTTTCTGTGGACTATCTCCAAAAATACCTTTATCATTCACTGTTTTAGTGAAAGTTGCAGACATGTGAATGACTTTCTAGATTTCTATCACCAGAATTTTGCATGTCAAACCTCCAGGTGAAACCTCCAGGTGAACTTGTGAAGTAGAATAGATGGGATTGATCACATCATTATCAATTGTGTGTGTTTATGCCATTGCACACATTTATGCATGCTCAGGGTATGCCCTATTGGTTCCCTTAGTAATATTGTGTTTCATTCCTGTTTCTCCTCGTGCCTTTGATTTCTACCTGTATGAAAGGGCATTGGCGATTCAGGGCATACATTTTACTGTTCATGTGCAAAAAGATTTTGTACTTGTAGAGTTTGCTAGCTTAATGGTTTCCTTTTGTTTTAACCTCACTTGTTTCATTTGTTTGGACCTGATAATTTTTTTGGGTCTTCATCATTATTTGGCCTGCTAGTTTACTCTCTGAGTGTCTTTGTATGTGCTTATTTGTTATGAGCCATGCATGGAAATCCTTAATGTTTATGTGGTTTGTGGGAATGAGTGTTATCAATAGGTTGTTGAAGATGGTTATGAGTTTTTTGCAAAGCGACATCTGGTCACAATATTCTCTGCACCAAATTACTGTGGTGAGTTCGATAATGCTGGTGCCATGATGAGTGTCGATGAAACTTTGACTTGTTCCTTTCAAATCCTTAAAGCCTCTGAGAAAAAAGGAAAAGTCGGATTTGGCAACATATTGAGACCAGGAACTCCACCTCATAAGGTATGTGAATTTAGTCACATCCCATAAACTTGCCTTGTGTTACTATTCTGACTTTTTTTTTTTCCTTGAACAATTACTGTTCTGACTAATGACCAAGACTTGACAAGGTTGAATCCTGGTCGGTCTGTTTAAACCATATGCTTGTCAAAGAGTAAATTCTTGAAAATCATTTTCAAGCCTCCCCCTCTCCTTGCCCAACAAAAATTGAAAAACTAAAGAGAGGCTGGGTTATCAAAAGATCGTAAATGCAAAATAGGATATCTTATTGGGAATTCATCATTACAGATTTCAACATGAGAATTCACCTAGAATGGCAATCTATATCTTAAGGGGTGGTTTGGCTCTGGAATTTTATTCCAGTGAGAATTGATATAAATCGTTCTTCTGCAACAGTTAAGGTGGACAAAATTTCCATGGTTCTATACCAACCAATTCTTTTACTTTTCTTGTTAAACCAAAATTGTAACCATCTTTTAGCATCATATGTCTATCTTTGTGCTGTGTGCTGATTTGTCCACGATTTTTGTTTGCACCGCATTTTCTACCGAGCAAATGCAAGACATTGTGAAATGATTGAGTTTAGATTTTCATGAAGCTTATTGCGTTTTAACACCCCTCATTTCTCTAGGGGAAGAGTTGATTGATTGCACAGCATTAAAAATCATAAGTGGAATATAGCAAATGGAGCTGGTTTGCCCTGTCTTGTGCAAGTCATTCTGGCTGGAGTCACCTTCTTTATGGTTAGGCATAATCACGGTAACTTTTGAGTCCGCCTCTGGCACATAAGATAAATGTGAAGGCATAAAGTTCCTACACCTTCTGAAAGGAACCCTAGGTGCCTGTGCAAGATGAATGCGGAGACATTATGCTATTGAGCCTTGTTAAAGGAGCTGATGCACCTGTTCTCCGTGAAATAAAGTTATGTTTTAATTGATGTAAAATGGAACTTTCTACTCGTGGCAATACTTCCTTTTCATGCTTACAATTAAGGCTAAACACTTTAATGTGTAAGGTAGTGTCGTTTATGCTGTTTACCATTTTATGATGGATTGCATTCTTGAGTTGTGCCTCCCCTTTTCAATGCTTGAGATATGGAACAGAGTCACGAACCTCAATTACCATGTTTTTATTTTAGGATAGAGTTATTGGGTTTCTTAAAGTTGGAATTTGTGTTTGAATTGCATCAACAGATCTTAAATTGCTTTCAGATCCCCCCCAGTTCCCTTGGTAATTCATTTTCCTGTTCAAATTCATCAATCTTCGGTTCCTGCTTTTCTCGTTAAACGAGTTTTTGGACTTCAACTTTAAATTTATCCAGCTGATTTAGTAAATGTTAGAAGCTGTTTTTCAAAATGTTATTTAGAAATATATTAAAATAATATTTTTTTATTTAAAAAAATGCTTTTGAAACATGTTTTTAATGTAACTTATGACTTGTAATTTCGAAAAAAACACCCATGTTGACTTGAATAAAAAAAATGAATTTCAATACAAGTCAAATTAAAACAGAGATTAAAATTAATATAAATACAAATTGACAAGGATATTTAATTTATAAGCTAAAATCAAGAGAGGGAAGATGGAGGAGAAGAAAAAAAGTTAATTGAGTCCCAATCATTGCTTCACCGCGAACACCCGCTTGACCAATGTGGAGGATGTCGGGGAGCTTCCATTACCATTGCAGAAGGCAAAGTTTGGCCACCATGGAAAGCTTTACGTGTCGCCCAAAGAGAGTAGATGTCTCTCACTAACACACGGTGTCAACATTTTTGATTTCAAAATAATATCTTGTACTTATCAAAATATTAAATTATTACTTAGTCAATTTGTTTTTAACTAAAAAATTAGGATGATAATGCAAGATGTCTATAGACTTCAATTATTATTATTTTTGTTTTTAAAGATAATTTAATAATCTTATTGTGCTTTAAAAATAAAAATAAAAATAAAAAGGAACCCTATTACTACCGGGCTTTGTATTTTTTTCCCAGCACTAAAAAAACCCCAAAGGACCGCACCTCCACCCCAGAAAACTACGCACATAAAACACGCTTTTTCACAAAGAACCTGCTCAACAGTATAGCCGTGCTGTTCCACGGAGAAGGGTAGTGCCAGCGGCGGCGGGGGCGACGGTGGGAACGGCAGGGCAGCAGATATCGGCATCGCTAGCGAAAGTCTTTCTTTGCCTTTTAACGGTAGTGTGAAAAAAATAAAAGTCTTGGATGCATGCGGACCCCTTGGTCTTCCGAATTTGCTTCCAGGAACATCAGAAATGGCAGCGACCACTGTAATATCAGCTTTGTGCTTTGCCCCTGATGGAGAGGTAATTATACTTTGTTCAAAGGCCTCAAATAGACAATTTTTAAACTTGTACTAGCCACCTAATTCTGGCTTAGACTATGCAATCAACATGGTTTGAAAGGCTTGACTTTGACTCATGGACATGGTTGGGCCACCCAAACACACACACACGATCATGGCACGTGTCATCTGCTGTTCTGCCATGCCTATTTATTCTATTTTATTCTTTGAATCCAAGAAAGAGTCCTGTAGTTTTGGTTAGAAGCTTAGGATTTCCTCATAATGAGGAACCACATGATATAAATGAGAATTCTATGCGAGTTAGGAAAGCATATATTTTGAATGCAGGACTAAGTCATATATACATGTGGCATGAAGTGGAGTTGTGTCATTTTCAAGTTGAGTAGCTCTGATAGACGTTCGAGGCATGCAGAACTTCAAAAAAATTTAACACCTCCAGTTATCATTGGGGTAATTGTATAGGTATCTGCTGCAACCTTGCTGGCTATGAAACCTATCAATGTTACCTTGTTGAACTGCTGTATCTTGCTTTGGTGGACAATTTAATCCTGTACAAGATAGATTAGTGTGAACCAAAAGTATCTCCTCTGATTCGCACAGCTAATCTGAAAAGGTTATGACAATTTTGCGATGCTTTTCTGAGGAGAAAGCCCGGGATTCGACTTATGCAGGCAGTTTGAAATTGTTAATTCATAATCTGGATCTCTCTTACCAGCTATAATGGGTCGGCAAACGCAAGGTACTTCTATCAAGGCATGGCCTGGAGTTGGGAACTTTTCCATTGTAAGCATCCTGTCAACTCTCACTAACGTCTGATTCACTTGAAAAAGTGAAATATGGAATGATGCCCATTCTAATGGGCAAGGCTTCCATAAGGTGCCCATTCTTAAAAATTCTCATGGTGCCACAAACCTTGCTTAAGTTAGTCTCAAGAAGCGCTTCTGTGGACAGACAGAACAATTTAGGTTTTACTTCTTGTCAAGAAACCATCGAAAACTTAAACTGTTAAGTGAAGTTCCAGTTCTCGGTATATAGTTCTGTAACACTTCTCAAGAAGGAAAACGCTTTCTATGGCTTCTTATAATGCTTCAAGCTTTCATGCGCAGTTCTGGCCTCCCTGGCTTTCTTGTGGCTTGAAACTATGCACTATTTACACTCTTGTTTCACTTTTCCTAAAAGTAGGGACACATCTAGGCAGAATGTATTGTTTGTTATGTAATTGTGGTTGGGCCAGACCGTTAGAGAGTAAGAAACAGGGAGGATTTTGCAGTCATATATGAATTCAAATATGCTTCAGAGATTTTGTATAGGAGTGGAAAAGGTAGAGAACTCGGTCAAAGAGAAACAATTCTGTAAATGGCTGTAATTAAAAGAGTTCGTTTTCAGAATCTACTCTGGGAAGAATCTTGCCGGACTTCATATCTTCTTGGAAGAATCCAAGTTCAAAATGATTTGTTTTGAAAACGGAGTTGAAGATCCATTTTTGAGGTTCAAATTATTGATTCTCTAATGTGCTGATTACCATTTGCATTATTTAATTCTGTTATACCAAGTGCAGTTGCAGAAATATGCTCTAATGCTTGCGAGGATCAGCGGAGAATAAGAACATAACAGATACAAATGAAAAGAATGTAGCTTGTGCGTGTATAATTTGCTTATCCTTAATTTTTTCTTCATGAAATCATAAATTTCTTGATATGGATGCTCGATTTGATTTTAGAATAGAAGTTACTTGCACAACATTCCTACGCAGACAAAAAACAGAACAGGTGATCATCTATGGAGGAAGGCTACGCCTGTGGACAGCACCCGGAGATTCTGCAATCTGATGCAATCCTAGTTCAGGGGAAAAGCCTTCATAGAATGTGCAGACAAGGAACAAGAAACAGAACACCACTCTGCACACATACTCAATTTGAAGAGTTCTATGAAACATGTATAGGAAAAATCTCCTAATCCTTATTAACCTTATAAACAAAAAATTTAGATAATAAGAGTGTATGTTATGTATAAAGATACACGGTCAAGACTTTCTAGTCTATCTATACTATAGACAAAAACATATGAATTACAAGACAATTATCATTTCTATTTTTTAGGACATAGTTAGAACTTTCTTCCTCATTTTCTCAAGGAACTTAGTGACCTAGTTTCTAGCAAGTGCTGAATAATTTCTCCTCATGTTCCCGTGATCTATCTTAATGAATTGTAGAACAATCTCAATTATGCTCCACATTCAGCAGCCTATCTCTTATGTTCTGATTGTCCATAATTACCACAACTAACCCATAATTCTGCTGTCATAGCAACCTATAATTTACATGTTTAACTGTTAACCCTAATTGCTAATTTTTGCTATGTTCGTTGCTAGATTAAAAGGCCCATGATCTAAGCCCCGCATCCATATCAAATCAAAAACCCAATGGCTCGAATGAATCATTGCACGTTGTCTGCCAAATGTGTTCCTACTTATACAAGGCTACGACTCTTCATCATTACTGAATTCTAGGTAGTCTGCATTCTTGGCTCGTCCTCGTGCCTAATCCTCTAACACAAAGCTTCTTTCTAACTTATCAATTTTTGGATACTGTAAAATTTATAATTTAGATGTCCTCTAGAGACAACTTTATGATTAATACAAAAAAAAAAAAAATCTCCATTTAGAGTTAGACAAATAAATCCCCTCGCTCTTCGTTGTGGGCAGACTAATCTTTTTTAAAAAATTTATGAAAATATTTAGAGTTTGAAGATTGTTTTTGGAAGTATTATTAAATCCAATCAAGCGATTTGATCTTACAACCTACTAACCTGACTCCTTGCTTAACTCGAGTTTTCAATTAAACCATGCGGGAGCTGATCTAAAGTGAATCAATCAATTTAATGAGTAAAAAAAACTTTGGTGATTAGTAAAAGCATGACATAACTTTTAAATAAACTTTAAGACAAAGTTTTTTAAAAAATATTGAGATGATATCATATTGGATTGATCTCGGTCACTTTGCATCCTAGATCATGGACTTCAATTAGTTTGATAACTTTGTAGTTTTTAAAAAAAATATTTATTTATTTTTATGATAAAATATAAGCTTTCAAAATCAAGCATCAACCTTAAAAATTATGTTTATTTGAGATTGTGATAACCCTACAGAAAATAGACAAAAACAAACCATGAATTTCATTTTCCAATCAATCTAATAGTGAAGAAGAGTGAAATAAAAATAAATTAAAGAACCAAAAACTAAAAAATAATATCAGGTTTGATGCGTAAACCGGTCAAACTTGTAAATCGGGTAACCACCGGTCAACACGTTAAACCCACAAATTAGATAATGAACTCCATTGAAATTAATAACTTGATTTGTTTCTTCTAAACTATTGTTTATTTAACTATATGATAATAAAAATAAACGATCGCAAAATCAAGCATCAAACCATATAAAACGAAATGAAATAAGTTATGAAACTCATTTCTTTATTTTTCCAATACCAAAGGATGAAATAAAAAAAAATTAAGAAAAGGAAAGGAAAAGTGAAACTCACCATACCAGCGAAGAGGCTCATGAACTTTCTAAAATTTAATATATTTTTTTTCAAAACTATTATTTTAATTATAAGATAAAACAAGAACAAATTACCATACGAGTTCAATTTGAAAAAAAAAGTGCCCCGCTAAACCTCCAAATCAAGTTCAAAATTATTTTTTGATATCACGATAACTATATAAGAAACAAATTAAAATAAATGAGCAACTTTAATCCCCAATAAACATATAGTATGAAAACTAAAGTAAAAAAATAATAAAATAATAAAAAAGGAAAAAGAATATTATGGATGATTTAAGTGATAATGGGCGTGGGGTAACAATGTTTCCCCCATACCTTTTAGCTTTATACTTATCAAGGAATACTGTTATTGTTCGTACTGCTCAAGAGACGTCAAGGAGTAACCAAAAGGAGAAATATTTTATTTTCCTTTTCACAACATGAAATACATGTAAAATACATGGCATTTGAGAATGATGGTAGCTCATGACGTTCAAGTATGGGGTGCTAGTATCTAACTATCATTGATTGTGTAATTTTTGTGACTTTGTGTAACCCTCTCACGCCACCCATCCCTTCACAAAGACTTTGTGTAAACCTCTCACGCCATCTCCATTCCGCTTCGTCATTCTCATTTAAACCGTTGACGAACCCACACCGTTTTTACGTAACAAAATAGTTTACAAGAACATTCAGTTACCACATAGCATATTTCTAGTACAACTGGTTTATAAATACCATTGATTGATCTAATTTGGACACATGGGGGGAGTTACAGAGTTGAAAGAAATTATGGGGCATCGTGGAGTTGTCTGGGGTGCTGTATTATTGTTTTGTGTCTTGGGTAGTCCTGCCATGGAAAGTGACGAGCCTTGCTCCAGAGCTACTAACTATAGCGATGCCCTTGGCAAAGCAATCTTGTTTTTTGAAGGGCAACGTTCTGGGGTATTGCCTATCGACCAGCGAGTAAAATGGAGGGGAGACTCTGCTCTCTCCGATGGCCAGCCTGAGAAGGTATGGTAAACAGAACCACCATTATTTTGGAGGGACTCAAAAAAAAGATCTGTTCTCTCTGAAATAAAACTTGGATTGTTTTTATGTCAATCCCTGGTCACCAAACTAAGAGTATTTTTAACAGCCTAACTAACAAGCAAGAACATAGCAGAGTTATGAACAACTTTATTAAATCACTCAGAAAAAGGAAAGCTAGTGCTTGAGGTGTAATTTGATGATTTATGTGGTATGTTTTGGCAGGTGAATTTAACAGGAGGCTACTATGATGCTGGGGATAATGTTAAATTTGGATGGCCAATGGCATTTACTGTTACTTTATTGAGCTGGGCTGGAATTGAGTACCAGAAAGATATATCTTCTGTCAACCAGCTCCGTCATCTCCGCACTGCAATCCGTTGGGGCACCGACTTCATTCTGGAATGTCATCCTTCATCCACAACATATTACACCCAGGTAGTCTCTCTTTTCCATATGATTTGTGGGGGCTTAATGGTACTGAAAGTCTTGGAGTTTTTTCTTATTATTATTATCATTACTTCGTTTTTCTGATTCTATCGTAGGTTGGGGATGGAAATGCTGATCATCAGTGCTGGGAACGTCCTGAAGATATGGACACTCCTCGAGCACTATACAAGATAACTCCAAATTCTCCAGGAACTGAGGCTGCAGCCGAGGCAGCAGCCGCTCTTTCGGCTGCTTCGATTGTTTTCAAGGCTGCTGACTCCAATTATTCCACGAGGCTGTTGCAAAAATCACAATCAGTAAGGCCAAAAATCTTAAACGCTACAGATTAAGCGATGATGAAAAACTCTTTGGCTGACTCATTAAGGATGCTATGCAGTTGTTTGATCTGGCAGACAAGTTTCGATCATCTTTTAAAGATTCTTGCCCTTTCTACTGCTCATACTCAGGCTATCAGGTAAAGATAAAAGTTGCCTGAAGAAACTGACCTAAGATTGGTAATACTTAAGTCTTGTTATGAAATCACTATTTCTGAATTCTGTGAAGGATGAATTGTTGTGGGCTGCAACCTGGCTATACAAGGCAAGTGGAGATAAGAAGTACTTGAGCTACATCTCGAGCAATAAAGGATGGAGTCAGGCAGTGTCCGAATTCAGTTGGGACAACAAATTTGCCGGAGCTCAGACATTACTTGCAAAGGTATTGCCACAAGAAAACTAAAAACTTTGCTCCTCATTCTTTGAGAGCCTGAAAAGCAAGTGCTAAACTTTTTTCCAGGAATTCTATGGTGGGAGGAAGGATTTGGACAAGTTCAAGAGTGACGCGGAGTCATTTGTATGTGCATTGATGCCAGGAAGTAGTTCTGTACAGATCAAAACAACTCCTGGTAAGCAAAACAAAAGGGATGATTAAGGCTACTACAGTAGCTAATTCGAACAGAACAAATTTATGACAGTATCTTTAATAGATGGGATTTTATGTTCATTTGAAGGTGGGCTTCTGTATACTAGAGACAGTTCTAATTTGCAATATGTCACAAGCTCTTCCATGCTGCTGTTCATCTACTCCAAGACCTTGACAGTAGCTCATGTCAGTGGAGTCCAGTGTGGCTCTGCATATTTCTCTGCACCTCAGATTAAATCCTTTGCAAAATCACAGGTAGATTCCACACTCTTCCAATGAATCACCAAAAAGATAAAAAAAAAAACCCTTAACCATGTGAATTCATTAATGTGTTTCTTCAGGTGGACTATATACTTGGGAGCAACCCCATGAAGATGTCCTATATGGTTGGGTTTGGCAGAAAATATCCAACTCAAATTCACCACAGGGGCGCATCCATCCCCTCAGTCCAAGCTCACCCGTCAAAGGTTGGCTGCAATGATGGCTTCTCTAGTTACTACTTTTCTAGTCAACCAAATCCAAACACACATGTAGGTGCCATTGTCGGAGGCCCAGATTCAAATGACATGTACAGAGATTTAAGATCAGACTACTCTCACGCTGAGCCTACAACTTATATGAACGCAGCTTTCGTGGGCTCAGTGGCTGCTTTAATAGCTGGAAGCAAAGCAGGCTGCCCGGCACAGCTGTGGCAGATGACTGGAATCAACAAGGTGGCTGATTACATGTAGCTTCTCCGGTGATCTGAATGAAATTAGTATTTAGTACTGTTAATTTTCTCTTATAGAAAGTTATAACCTTTGTTGCTGACATGAGCTTGTATTAAGCCATAAAATAATTTGGAACAACTGAACAACTTATATATAGACTTAAGGTCTACTGAATTTCAAACTGTGGCAAACCTCTTGTTCTCTTTATTATTTTTTCTTCATTTCTTAGCAGGTTTTCCTTTGGACTTTTATTTTCATTTCTCATTTAATTAGAAAAAAATAATCAGATTTCACAAAGCTAAATTTCAATTTCCTTCCAGTTTTTTCCCAGTTAAAATAACATTTATATCTTTTAAATAGCTAAGGGGCAGTATCCCAAAAAGGACAGCAGCGAGCTCCATCCCTGGCAATAGCTCTCCAATCAAGCAACATCAGCCTCCATTCGTTAAACCAAAAAATCAAATCCACTCAAGTCTTAGTTGACGATCCCAAACCTCATAAATAGAACAGCAGTAGCACTCTAGAAGAAATAATACCGTCGGTGCAAATAATTTATAGAATAAGAATACGAATAAGAATAATGAGAACGCTGAAACAAGAATACGAATAATAAGAATAAGAATAACAAGACTAATAATCACTCTACAAAGTGACAGGACATTTGGCATGCAACTCTGACAAGTATTCAAGAATACAATTAACCTGAAAGTTTATGCCAATCAATCAATCAATCAATCACTGCAGTGCAACAGCAATTCGGAGCAAATACATCGCGAGCTCATTCCATACTCCACTAAATCCCCCGAATTTAAATGGAGGTATACGTACATGATGTTGTCTCATCTGTCTTTTGGGTCCATAACTGTCAGCATCAAAAAAAAGAAGATGGAGAAAGAAACGTTCACAGTTCATATGGAAAGGAAGAGTACTGCGTAATTCATGAAGCGTAGCTTCCTTACCTTCTCAGCTATATGAAGATAAATGGCTTGTTACCACAAAAAAAAAACTATATATAAACATGCAACAGCGCATTTTGAACCATGCAGAGAATTAATGAATTTCCATTGAATTCTCACCGAATCCAAATTTTCAAGAGGTGTCCTTCACCCGTCACTCAATTCCAGCGAGCATAAAACCAAGTTTCTCAAACAGTGTCTATAACTAATGTGCGCAGCTTTTTCTAAACCAGGGAATTGTCTAATTTTGGACTTTTATGTCAGCTTCAGTCTCTTATGCAATGTAGGTTAAGTAAAATGTGATAAAACATGGGGAAGATTAGCAGAATTTCAAACTTTCTCAGCCGATGCTCCCAAAATGATGAGCAATATAACACAAGTTGTTGATGTTCCAAAATCCATAGTGTGTTTTTTAGCCGTTGGATTATAGGTTAATCACATGTTCTAGCAAGATAATTTATTATTTATGAAACTTGTGACTTGTTGTAAAGATTTTTAGTTTTGATATGATAAATACTATAAATTAATAATGTATTTTTTATTAAGAATAGAGATTGCAAATCTTTTACATGTATGATTCTCTCGGTTTTTATATTTCTAAAACCATGTAGAAAAGATATATCTTTAAGGGTTCAGGAGGTCTGTCTTTCTACCCTTGTAGCATTCATTAGCAATAAATATCCCTAACATTATCAACAATGTGAGATGAAATATCTCTAACATTAATATTAATAGGGAATGAAAAAAGAATGTCTTTGATATTAATATTTTTATGTTAAAAGTAAAAAAAATTATACAAGTGTAAACCTCAAGGAGTTAGCCTAGTGATAAAAGGTCTTAGGAATTCATGTGAGTACGAGAACCTCAAGATTTAGTTGAAGTGCACGAGCTGGCTGGGATACCTCGGTTATAAAAAAACAAATGTAACTTTATGGACCAACATGAGATCTATAATGATTTTAAAACATTTAACCTTTTATGTTTGCAACACTACCAAGCTCATAGTCAATGGGTATGGCAGCAAGCCAAATTCGTGTCCACTTGAGCTTGACACGTAACTGAGTTCAAGGATGTCAGGTGTAACAAAACACTAGATTATTCATGCCTAATTGGGCTTGATGCGCAATCAAGCCTAAGTGCATTGAGTCTGGTAGTTTGCTAGATATATGTCCAATTAGGCCTAGAGTGCAACATCATGCCAAGCTCAAGGATGATGAGTCTAGTAATTTGTCACACTCATGTCTGCTTGGACTTGATAGATAACCTAGCTCAAGGGCATTAGGTGTTGCAACTCGTAAGACCTGCTCCTTATTAGACTTGACAAACAACTAGGTCCAAGGAATTTGAGTTTAGTATCTTGTCAACCCAATACCTACTTAGGATTGATATGGTGCCAAGCTCAAGGACAACTGGTCTGGCCAAGATTGTCAATTCTGTTTTATTTTATCCGGAATGGATGATATATCTTGTTCCATTTCAAAAAACAGAACAAAGCGGAACACATTTTATCTAGCTCAAAATCTCAGCCCATTTCAAAAATTTCTCCTAAAACATTCCATTTTCGTTCTGTCCATTCTGTTCTGGCCAAATAATAATTTTTAAAATAATATATAGTTTTACAATATCAATCATATTTGTTATTTGACCATTAGATTGAAATGAAATTTTATGAGAAGTATCTTGACACCACACACACATATATAGTTAAAATTTCAAAGCAAAAAGAATATAACGACCTTGCACGATTGATGATGATATTTTTGTAATATTATAAAGGCTCATAATTTTCAGAAAAATCTAATATTTTGTCCTTTTTAGATTAGATTTTTCTGAATTTTATTATTCAACAACGAGTTTATTGTAAATTGATTTTTATAATTTGCTTTATTTAAGGTTATTACAATCTTATAACCTAAGTCATGTATTTGAAAGGTTAACCTAAATTGACCCGAGTCGATCCAATACATCGTCGTTTTAATATTTTTTTACAATGTCAACTTAATTTTTTCAGTCAAACTATATTTTTATTAGTTTTCCATGTTATTTTTGAACTCATCAAGTTGATCGAGTTATATTGGTTTAACTCCTGTTTTTTTAATTTATATTTGAAATTTGAATTGCACAATTTCAAATAATTTTATATTTGAATTTGAACGAAAATTTTGTTTGTTAAATTAATATATTTATATATATATATATATAAATATAAATAGTACAACTTAAAAAAATATTAAAATGCTTTGAAATAAAAATATTTTATTTCAATTAAAAAAATAAAATATCAACTGAAATAGAATTGATAACATTGATTCAAATAGCTTATTAGACTTATATTTTGTTGGGTTTGATATATCGCTGACGCAAAAAATATTAATTAGAATAACTTGGTAAATTTATGTCCTGCACTGTATTTGGCAGCTCGTCAAACCACGCCCAATTAGATACATGTCATTTGTTCCAGTTAAAGTGCCAAATATATTAAGTGTATTATGATTGATGTTTTTTTTTCAAAATGATTTTTATTTAAAAATATATTAAAATAATTTTATTTTTATTTTTAAAGAATTATATTTGATATCATTATATTAAAATGATTTAAAAATATTAAAAAAATTTATTTTAAAAAAGAATCTTTTTTTTTTAAAAAGTATTTTCTAAACGTATTACTAAACACCCCCTGAAGCTAACCGATCAAAAATTAGTCCCGGTGGATAGGAAAGGGCCATGAAGCAGCGTAAACCAATCTGTGCAACCAGGAATCAAACCATTAATGAAACTTCGTGGTAATTCATATCGCGCTGTACCATTCATGTACTTGGAAGATTCTAACTTCGTCGTGAAATTCAAAGAAATGTTAAGATAGAATTAAAAAGAGAGGTCTATTTATTATGAACCGCAAAATGGTTGACGTCAGAAACAATGGAAGATTTAAACCACCTGATCCAATGAAATGTTCTTTGTAGCGTCCTTATCATCTCCAAAAGAAAAGAAAAAAACTTGTCCTTTCTTCACAACCTAAGTGCTTTAAAATGGACTCCATATAAATAAGTTAGCAGCATAAATGATTTTAAGAGAAATAAAACGAGTAAAGATTATGTTAGAGAATAATATAAATTATATCTTAAATCTTTATCTAACAACATAAGTTTTTAGGTGAGATAGTTCTTTAACGTGATATCAGAACCTTACTGACTCAACAGTCACGAGTTTGAATCTCACCATCCCTATTCTATTTGATAAAAATCAAGCACAAGATAATATGAGTTTGTGCAAGTTTCAAGCCCAAAGAGATTTCAATTGAAAGAGTGTATTAGAGAAAAATATAAATTATATCTTGAAATCTTACCTAACAGCTTAAACTTTTAAGTTAGATAGTTTGTCGAGAGATTGTAGCTGAGAGAGAAAAGGAGATAAAAAAAAAACTGCATGCTTATCTACTTCCTCAACCTCTCTTTTAATGGCAAATGCGAACCATCCATGAATATGCAAGCACAGTCCTGAACATAAAATGGGAGTGGGTATATGTCAATGAGAGGTCCATTACAACATATAAATAACATTCCTCTATCCCGGTAGAGTCATGATGCGTCGTTTTCTAGCGAATAGGATTTAACAATAAGGACTTTCCGCTTCAATAGAGAGAGAGCGAAAACTTTGGGCAGTCACTCTGTTTTTTACAAGACATACGGGCCAGCCAATCTTATTCTCAACGAGGCTATAAAACATTAAAAAAACCCTGTTGGTTTGATCCATTTGCATCTTAGTGACGTCCAACTCTTTTTTTTTTCTTTTTATTTATACACCAGTCTTTAATTTTTAAACAATAAAAAAATAATTAAGTATTATTTTTATATATTTTTTAAAAGTACGCTCTTCAAATTAAGAGATTTAATCTCGAAAATTAATTAAAAAACATATGTATTACTGAGAATAAATAAATAAATTACTATTCCTTTCATTTTAAAATTTAAACAATAAAAGCAAGAGATCTAACTCAGATTCTCTCCCCAAAATAAAACAAAGTGTACGCTCCAAATAATAAAAACATGAAAGTCGAGTTTAAAGATATCTTATGAACAATCAATTAAAATCTCCTCTAGCATTGCTTATCAATAATAATAATAATAATAATAATAATAATAATAATAATAATAATAATAATAATAATAATAATAATAATAATAATAATAATAATATTTCAACTGACAGAGTCAGCAGTCAGAACATGAAAAATATTCATTTCATAATTGCTTGATAAAAGGGGATTGTGAATGAAATTAAACATGGTGTTCGGTCCATAAATAATTGGTTAAGCTTATTCAACTCAAATTAAATATAACTAATTAATTAATTTCAATTTCCTTCACAGCTGGATAGATGATGGACGGTAAGTGAAATTACCGGCAACTAGCATTAGAAAATTTAAAAAAAATCCAAGTTGCTCGTAACAAAATAAATTGTTGAAAATAGGAGATGCAATGACCTCAGACATTCCCTCTCCTTGTAAAAGAAACTTAAAAAAGAAGAAGAAGTAAAAGGCGATTGATCGATAATTGGTGAGCAAGGCTATTAATTTATTTTGGACACAAAATTGCTATCTAGCATCTGATCATTAGAAAAATGCATTTGGTTGTAAAAACAAAAGTTAAAATGCATTTTCTTCTTTATTTTAAGTATAATTCTTGGCTAAATTTTTTTTTATAAAACAGAATAGATATAAGAGATAAAAACGGTAACAAAATCATATTTGACCCCCCCCCAAAAAAAAAAAAAATCTTTAAACATTTCATAATTTAGTTTTAATTTTTATAATTACTTTTTTTTAGAACGTGGTTATATTAAAAGTTTGGTTTTCTTTTATCTCATCAAAATAATATGTTTTGATTTATTTTTTATATTGTTATCTCAATCATAAAACTTGTCTCGTTATTTTTTTCATACTCGGATCGACAAATATAACTCAATTTTATTGTTTGAAAAGGATTAAAAATTATATTAGTGAAATATTTGAAGGCGTTTTAAAAAAACAAATTATGTCAATGCCTTTTTTACATTTTTTTACCTTTGGGTTTTGTCAAAAAAATATTTCTGTTCTCTTTAGTTTTGAAATTACACGATCAAGTTTATAACTTCATTTCTCTTCCATTAGTCCATGAGTTTGAGAGAGAAAGTTGATAAACAATTTTTTTTTTATCGTCGAAACTCGTTTTTTGTGTTAATGTGATGTAGCTTGCATATGGCATGGATAGATGGTAAGGTTCTCAAGCCCTAGAGTTATATATCTAAGTTGTAGAACAAATTAGAGAAAACTTTATAATATTTTATTAAAAGCCTAATAATGTGAATGTGAATTTCAAAATAAATCTGACATTCTTATTTATACTAATTATAGACCTAAAATCCTTTGAGTAAATGATTCCTAACTAAAACTTATCCAATGTATTTTACCTAGCTTTAGAATTTCTAAATAGTAAAATACTTATTAAATTAAAAATTCTAATATAAATCAACGTAGTCCATGAATATAGTTTAGTTGAGTTTAGATATATGATTATAATCAAACTAACTTTTAATATTTTACATATTATAAATTTAATTTATTAAAATGAAACCGAACGAGTTGAATATATCATTTGATTATATTTCCTGCGGATATTATAAATATTTATAGGTTTATCATATAAATTCTTAACCTTCGACAGACGATCGTAAAAAGAATAAGTGAGAGCGCTACAATAAAATAAAATAAAAAAGATCAGGCAAAAATAAATTCTGTAACAAGAAACAATACAGTCGAGTTAACTGAAGAATTTTAAAGTTTGAAATGGATATGCACCTTCAGACATGGGAGAATGTGTTGGATAGCAGGGTTTGGACTTAAAATGCAACCAAATTTACTTTTCCAGCAGCTGCAATACGGGCTTCAACCTCATTATCACGAAGCAACTAGCCAACTACACATGAGTAGAGAGCTAGTCCATCCTTAGAAAAAATTACCATTTATATTTTCAAATATTAAGGTGCTTATTTAAAACTATGATAAATACCTTAATATTTAGTTGGTGCTCAATTAATTTATCATTTAATTAAACAAAGAGCAATTTTAAAAAATCAAAGTAATAAAACCAATTTATAATAAAAAAAAAATGTCTAAAAAACCTAAACACATTGAAATTTATGATCTAAGTTGCGAGTTATCTCGTGAAACGTAAATTGATTTGCTCAATTTATTTTAGTTTTTTTAAATAAATCATCTTAGAAATTTAGTTTATTTTTTTCATCTTATTTTTTTTTTATTGTAGGTGGACATTCTTTTTTGGTGTAGAAATTTGTTTTACGAGGTTAAGCCGCAAAAATTGAGTTGATATATTTTTTTATTTCAGAAAATATTTGGTGTAGTTAATGACATCGCGAGAATAACTTGTATAGTGATCTCTATTTATTGTTCCAAATTAATATTGCAAGTTTGATGATAACACACTTGAAACAAGCTTTTGTGTATTTTATTCCATATAAACCTTATATACCACAACCAAACAAAATTTCTTCTTAATCTTTGTTTCAATCTTCATTTTATGCGATAAAATAGTAAACAAAATCTACTTAATCTCATCATATACAACTCTCTACCTTTCTATGATGTCTTGAAACAGAAAATGCAAGAACTGAAATGGCAACAAAAACAAAAATGGAAATTGAAAGAAACTGGAGCTCTAACACTGTTAGCTATAAGCTCATTTCTGTAGCTTCTCATTGAGTTAAGTATTAAATGATCAACAGGGAGCTGCATCCGCATATTATTGATCCAAAAGAAACCCTTCCAGATCCTCCAAAGTTGAAAATAAATCATCGCCGAATACTAAATCTGGCATGACAATTTCTTTGCTTTCATTTTCTTCCAAAATCTGCCCTTGATCTGATAATTCCTCATTTTTTATACTCACATTTTGCACAAATTCATCTTTAATGGAATTCATTGAAGGGGTAGCTGGAGGGAGAAGCCCGTCAAAATCCGGCGAGCGCTGTTCTTTGATTGTAGGCATGCTGGGCTCAATATTGGGAGTGGTTTCCTTAGGCGCAGTACTGGGTTTAATTCGGGTGCTGCCAGCGAGTGAGCTTCTTCGAGTAGGGTGGGCATGGCTGTGCTCAGCTGTGTAGGTTATGATAAATATCGATGGATCTGTACTGCTTCTCTCCACTTGTTTTCTTGCCAAACATCCTTTTAGACTGCTACATCGATAGTAACTCCTGTTTGTTGTTCACCAAGAAAATAAAGGGCCATCAAAAAAATGCGAAGGAAACCTTCAACAAACTTGGGGCATGCATCATTATTAATCTGTACCATTTCCAGGCTACCCCAATTTTTAGCTTGTCTGAAAGTGATAGGATTTGCTGGATTGTATGATCTTGCTTGGCCACGCACAAACAGAAAACTCAGAAAGAAAAACAAATTGAGGTTTCTTTACCTTGGATATGGGGATCCCTTGATGGGTTTCTGCCCATACTTGCGCCAAGCCCACATGTCAGAAAACAGGCCATCTTCTTTCACATGTTGAACCACTCTCTTGTGCTGTTTCTTCCTGCTGAATCATCAATTTTTCAGCAATTTGAATATCGTTCGAGGACATATAAAAAATGAAAGAATTGAATTCTGAACACATTAAAGAAGAAAAAATCATAAATTACTGACCTCCCTTTTGATTTGGCTGCACCAGTGGCATCAATAGTATTGTTTGGACAGGTAGCAGACTCAGAAAGAGGTTTCTTTTTCTGCACCTTTCGTCCCTCTTTTACTTCTTCGCGAACAGACATGGATGTGGTGCTGGTACAGGTACTAAGGAGCTTGTCTTGTGAGGAATTAAGGGTTTGGTGCAGCGCAGGGTAGAAGGGCCTGTAAAGGCCATCTAGTTCATCAAAATCCGTCGGGGTTTCGTAAGTTTTTTGGAAATTTAAAAGCTCGTCCTGATCAAAGCTCAAGGGAGCAAATAAAGAAGGTGAGCTGTTCATGATCTCGGCAAACTCTTGATAATTAGAACTGCATCCTGACCTTACCACAGCTTGCAGATCCCAGCTTTCCTCCATGCAAACAGATTCACTCGACATTTATCAGCTAAAACTGAAGGAGAGAGAAAGAAAGAGGAGCAGATTTCGTGGTTGAAATAGATATAAAATTTGAGAGATGAAATTAAATATGTGAAAGGATAGAGTCCAGGCAGGCTGTCTATATAAATTAATGGAGAATAGCTGCTGCTGCTGCTTTGAAAGTCTTATGCTTCTCCATTTAGCTAGACTCGCAGCTGCTGCTGCATTTCCATTGAGTTGACTTTATTAGAAAGTCAAAGACGTAAACAATAAAATATGGACCAATAATTTGGATATTTTACATTCCCATCGGATAAACCCAACTTGCTTAGACTCGTTCGTCGTTGTTTAGCGATTGTAAAGGGGGGAAAAGTTGGCTTTCTTTTCTTTAAATTATTGGGAACTTGTAAATGAAAGGATCTACAAAAGATAAATAAATACAATTGAATATAAAGAAACTATATATATATATATATATATATATATATATATATATATATATATATATATATATATATATATATTCTACTATGCTATGCATGTCTATTATTATTTGTTGTTGCTAGAGAGATATTCACAAATGATAAACCTAGCTAGAGTCACGACCATTTGCCAGTGCTGGTGATCAGTCCTAAATGCCATATCGGTCCCTTCCCTCCCTGCACGCCAAAGGACCTCTACGGGTTACCTATCATAAGACCTATATTTGCACAAACTCGCAAACTCTCCTAAATTGGTTAGTAATACTTTTTATTAATTACGAGTTTCATGAGGAGGAAAACTATTTATTAGGATTTAAAAATTAAAAATTCTAATTCAAAAATCATGTCAAATGGACTCATGGTTTCCCATACTGATCTTATTTCCATGCCATGGAACCATTTCTTTTTCTTTCTCTTTTTTTTTATGGAATCTTTTTTTAATTTGTTTCATAATTTTTATTATCTGTAAATCTTATAATATGATATTTGATGCATGTGCCCATAATCAATGCCCATTCTAGCTGCTAGAAAACGAGTAAAGACTTGCTAATTCTCACTAGCCAAGTCACTTGCAAGCAAGTTCCTCCTCCAAATTAAGTACCCAGTTTTATCAAATATATTTTTTTTTCCGGGAAATAAAGTCCAATCGGTGGTCAAAGAGAGAGGGAAAAGGTCGGCGGTAGGCGCCAGCAAGCAAGTTGCAGCAAATTTTTTGGCAGCTAGGTACTTTCTACTTCCTATCCAAAGCGAAGCGATGTGGCCATGGAAAAGCAAGCAAGGCATGATCATTGTATACATTACGTGGATTTTAGGGAAGCTAAAAAAAAAAGATTTCGGGTCCACTTGGGCCACTACCGTGATATCATCTCAACGCACAAGAATATGCTTCCTGTCCCCATTCATTAATTGTCTTTTGTGTATGGGTGAACTACTAACACGCCCTCCATCTATTAGATAGGTTTCGATTAGGTCCCTGATCTCCTACTACCTTCACTAATGTTACCCTTATGGAATCTGGAATCAAGTTATCAAAACTGGATTTGTCGATCTCCTCTCCATCATAAGAAATATTATTAATGGATGTAAATATGTTAAAACATATACACACGTACGTTTCTTAGTTAATTATTGTAATAGCAAAGTTACATTATAGAGACAACAAAGTTGGTGTTAAGAAAAATAAGATTGGCTATTAGAAAAGAAGAAAACTAGAAAGTAGTAATTAATATGGGAAATCAACATCCTGTCGATGGAAGGACGAGATTGGGGCAACTTTCATGGATTTAGGGTAATGTTGGTGAAATAAATAGGAGAGGGATGTTACTGTACTCTTCACCTTTATTTATTTATTCTATGCCCCCTAGCTTCCTTTGCCTATAAAGAATAGACCATAGACTCTGGTGTGAGAGGCAACTAGCAACTTCCTCTGCCTTTATTTTTAATTGTTTTTACTTTTTATCATATTCAAATTATGTTGTTATTAATATAATAATTATTTAAAATTTATAAAATTAATCAAATTACATTCAAATTAATAAAAATACCCAACGGTAATAAATAAATAAAAAAGATTGAAAGGTGTTGGTTGTGAACTGGGCGCTGCACCACGCGGATTGGTGATGACTTTCAAGCTGGGAAATAACTGGACTTTTTTTTTAATTTTATTTTATGGAATTGAAAAATGATCAAAAGAGGAGAGAGCGATGGAATTTGATGGCTCATAGTTAAGTCTGCATTCAAACATTAACGCTGGGAAGGAACTTTTGTGTGTGGTGCGTTATTTGAAAATGAACCAAAGACCTCACTTCTTATTGGCTGGAATTTTCTCAATTCTTTGGAGCTCAAGATTTTTCGTGCCCGGATTGAAATGACACGCTCCTAAGAAACATGCCAAGGAATCTTTCTAAGAACCAAGTCGTTCACACGTAACATTGGCTACAAAACTTGTATTATTATATATGGAATATATATGTGCCCATTAAAAAGAAGGGGAAAAAAAGATCTCTGGATGGCTTTTAAGAAATATAGTTACATTGAAATACATAATTTGCTAACTCTTTTGGCATAACGTTTTTTTATTTTTTACTTTTCTTTAGCAATATTTTTCATCTTTATTTTCATTTTTTAGTTATAAACTGACCGATGAAATCGCTGAAATTGGCGACGTGATTCGAGTAAATGGTATACCTCTTTCATCATTAAGTCTAATCGCCGGAATTAATCGTGCCAATCATCACCACACCCCCGAGTGAACAATGAATTCAAATTCAACGGCACAAAAAAATCCACAGGCCAAAGTTTCGAATCAATGGTAGGCAGGCAAGACCTGTACGGAACGAAATTAAAATTCATGATTCACCACCGACATTTGACCAGAGACCGCATAACTATGAGCTACCTACATGCCTGTATACAGTGGCTCTTTGGTCATTTACTCATTTTTTTTTCTTAATTCATTTTCAGTAATTGGAAAATAAATTTTGTGAAGAAAAGTAATAAACAACGAATTCTGTTAAAAAAAAAATGGACGTGGCTCTCTGAATTGATTGTGCAAAAATCTTTATAAATTAAAAGTGATTCTCCATGGAAGCATCATTTTAATCTTAATTTATTTTGTAGCGAAGTTTCCTTTACATTAAAATTTTTCTCATTGTTTTATTGTGGATTATAAATAATGTAATCCACAATAAAATAACTAATTTTCAAAAAACCAAACACACGGTCAAAGAGTTAAGTAGTATTTTAATATTTTGTTGCCCCACACTCAAATCTTTAGGGAAAAAACAACACAATTATATTTTTAATGGGTGTTTTTGAATTTTATATTTTTTATAAAGTGTAATTACCGCATAATTCTTAGAGTTATTTTTGTTTTTCTAGAGACCAAGGGGTATTTTTTATTTTTTGATCTTTGTTTTTTCAAAATTATTGTATAGGATCACATAAGTTCTACTCCACATGCATCGATAAGCACCTGTTTGGCGCACCAGCACGTTTGCCAAACGCCATTTGGGATGAAGGAAAAAGAGTCGTTAGCCTGTTTGGTAACACCAAAACGGAGTTTAAAATGAGTGGGACCCACGGTATTTTTAGCCCCAAACGGCGTTTCAAGAAAAGCACCTGGGAGGTGCTTTTCAAACGCCGGTCGGGACTCCATTTTGATTAAACGAAAAAAAACATCTCATCTTCCCGAAAGGAACCTTAGCCAAAAGTAACCGTTGAAAAGCAAAATCCCTACCTTATCCTCTCGTCTGCAACCTCCCATCTCAATTTTTTTCCTCCTCTGCAACTTCTACAACAACCCACATCTCCTCGCGTTGGGTTTCAGTGACTTTAATATCGGCAGGAAGACGATCATTGCTGGGTCCAACAGCAATTGATGAAGAGCCTGGAGAAGCGAATTTACGAAGGAATGAAGGGCGTCTGGTTAGGCTGTAAAACGAAGGGAGCTTCCTGTCATTTGCAAAATGGAGAGATGGGATTTTGATGGGAAGCGAGTTTTTGGAGAGAAATGGTGGTTGAGTTAGAGGAGAGCAGGTGAAGTGGAGCTGAGACTGAGCTCCATGGATTGGATATTTGCCTTGCTTGCTCGCTTCAATCACTTCCCTCTTTCAATCGCACCCAGCGGCTGGTTGTGTGGGAGAAGAAGATAGGGTTGGGGTGGGTGGGGACGGGTGGGAGGTGGGTTTTATAGTATTATTAATTATAATAATAATAATAATTATTAATTATAATAATTATAATAATAATAATTATTAATTATAATAATTATAATACTTAGCACAGAAAAATAATTATGTTAAATTAATAAAAAATAATCCAGTTAGCTTAATTACATGCTATTAATTTTAATTTGTAATAAATAACTTAAAAAACAAAACAAAAATGTATTTCTTAATTAACATTAAAAAAACGAGAGAGAAAAGTGGGATAAAAAATAATTGATAAAATAAATTTATTATAATTATTAAATTTACAATATTTAAAAAACATTATATATATATATATATATATATATATATATATATATATATATATACCCTTTTAAGTAAGTTTACAAGTTAAAAGCAGTTTGTAAAGTTTGGAAACCAAACACCAAAACTCCTTTTTCTTCAACCTTCAACTCAACCACAGTTTTAACCAAACACTAAACTGCTTTTTTTGAACCACAGTTTAAAACTCCATTTTTAAAACTCCATTTTTTCAACCACAACCGCAACCGCTACCGCCCTCCCAAACAGGCCCTAAGTGAGAGGCATCAACACCCTTCTGAAGACATTGTAGCGACTCTCGGTGGTCTTTTGTTGCCTTCCAGGGTGGCGTTAGAAGTTCCGCACCATCCTCTACATAATATGTCGAAGCATGTTAACCTTTGAGTCATGGTGGGGCTCTAATTATAAGTTTTCACCTCCTTTTTTTTACTCTCCTTCACCTATAAAGGAGTGTTGGCCTTGTAAATTCGCAAAGTGATCCACAGTTTCTTAATCGTATTGGATTTGATTTATTTATTAATTTCATCATTAATATTTTATTTTTTATGTTTTTTTCACAAATTTGACCCTTATTAGTTTAGGTTATTGTTAAAAATAAAATTGAAAAATCAAGCTCAAAACTAACATTTAAATAAAAGCATAACCTTTTTTCTCAAATGGCATGAACAAAATATGATTGGCACCTTAAGTTTCAATTTTTGTATTTATTTGGTACCTATTCTTTTATGTTATCATTATTTTGTCCAAAAATTTGTTTATTTTACATTTTAATCCCTAAATTTTAAGCAAATAGCGAGAAAGTAATAAAAAAAGGTAGAAAAAAAAAATCTCAAATGACCAAATTCTAGCTTTTAATAAATTTATTTTTGGCTTACATAGATTCATCTTTAAAATATAAACTCAATTAGAATGTGTTTGTACTTTAATGATGTTGAAAACAATAGATCAAAGCTCGCAAAAGTTGTCAAGTTAATTTGATTTTAAGTTTCTAGTTCAATTTAAATCTCTTTACTGGATAAAAATGGGGTTCTGAGTTTAACTAATGCCAAATGTCCGAGTATTTTTTTTCAAACATAAAAAATATAGATATTGCTAATGTGTCTTCTAAAAAATAAAAAAAAGATTTTAACCATGAATCTAAAATCAAAAGCATATTAAATAATATTTATATCCAATATCGAGTCAAAAAAAATATAGATCTATCATAGTCAACCCGGGTTGACATTGCAGGAATGATCTTGAAAAACAAAACAAATTAGAAAGCCAAATATCTTATTAATTTAATGTTGAAGGATGAAATTAAAAGAAATAAAATCTATTTAAAAAAAAACAAGTGAACTTGAGTTAACCTATAAAATATCTTTTAATTCGTGACTTTTATATGTTTTTTTAGGCAATATTAAGACTCAAAACAACTACTATAAGACATTCATCACTGAATGGAATTCATTGACACCATATTTAACCATTGTGGTTGTTAGAATAGGTGTTAAGAGTGATTTTCTTTCCTTATGTCAAAATTCGTCGAGCTTTTCTCTTTCCTCTATTTTTTTTTTTAAAAAATTATAAACAAATAATGTTTTGTATCAAAATTAAATCTGTAATAAATAAAATGATCTATCACATATTAACAAAAAAAAACTAAGGGATTAAAATAGACCTTTTGTATTAAATCTGGATTTGCATATATTTTTTTTTTCACTTTGGGTTGTGTCTATCAATTCAACCATTTGTTCTTTAAAAAAAAAAAGAGCATAAATTTAGACTCAAAAGAGTTAAATTGTGAAAAATAATAATTTAGGATCGTTAAATTGTGAAACATAATAATTTAGGATCAAATTGAAATTTTTAAAAATTCATTGTTATAATCTATAATGATTAGTAAGAGATTTGCACAATTTAAAGTTTACAACAAAAGCACCTCATGACTTGGTGTTTTTAGAATGTGATGTTTTTTTTATATATTATATAAAAAAATGGCTGAAATTTTTGTTTTTAGATTAAAAAACATATACAAATCTTGTGATGACAAAAAATTATTACAAGCGGAAAAGTATAGGGCGCTATCTTAAAAAAATAAAAACACTCACTTGGGCTCCAAAGCCTAAACACGTGGGGCTAGTATTCCAATCCAAGTATACCTGGATCATCTTTTAAGTTGATGTGCTCTAGACTTGATTCTTAAGTTTTTTTTAATTTGTTTTTAAAAATATTTTCTTTTATATCTTGAAATAAAATGATATTTAAAATAAAATTAATTATTCTATAAATCCTAAATAATATTTAAGTTTTTTTATTGTAATATTGCTTTATAATTATATATGAAACTAACATGTACAAGTTATATTTATTGAAAAAAGGCGTATATTTTAATTTTTAATTAAGTCTGAATTCCTTAATTAAACATGTACAAGTTTTTATTTCAATGTTTTTTTATTTTTATTTTTTCTATACAATCATAAAAAATAATTGAAATGCTTTTTTTAATTACTTTACAAACTAAGATATATTTTTATTGAATAACCATATTTCCGATAGAGAAAACATGTTCTCATAAAAGTAAAAAAGTAAAAAAATGAATTTCTTACTAAGGAATTAAATTTCTTCCACTTAATTTAATGATTTTTTGTTTTTATAAATATTTATCTTAACTGCTGAAATCTTACATTAGAATAGTCATTTCGTTAACAAAAGAATTACTATTCCGTTAAAATAAAAAATAAAAAAATTGAAAGAAGGAGCTAGCATAATTAATTAAAGAAATTTTGTTCAATTTGCAGCCGTGCTTTCTGCGAATTTAGACCCAAAATTCAAAAAATGGGCTGGAAGCTTCTTAAATTCAAATCACAAATGGCGCGCGTTCACATGTTTTATACTTTCTCGCCCCTTCATATTTTTTTTTTTAAATCAAAATCTCTTATTCGACAGGGGGGAAAAGGAAGATCTCTGCAAATTGTCGCCGATGAAATTCTTCACCGATCGAGAAATATGTTACGCCGATATCCTCCCTCCTTCAGAGGTAATAAACATCCTCAACATCATAATTTCAATACTACTACTACTACTACTACTACTACTACTACTAATAGTAATAAAAGAAGCTGTGATTCATTCTTCTCCTTTTGGTTTGGTTTGGATAAGGTTCGAGCGAGGATCGAAGTAGCGGTGCTCAATTTTCTCAAGATCTTGACTTGTGCTGATCCGGCAATATCAGACCTCCTTCTGGTATGATAATTAATTAAGCTAATATTGTTCGAACCGGGTTAAATAATTGAAAATTCTTGGGTTCAGATATGCTAAATTGATTTTGTTTGAGATGGATGGGAAAGATAAATAGAAAATCGAGTAATAGGCGAGTAAGTCAAGGACTATTGACGGATGATGATACGTGGATTTTCCTCTCTCGTTCATTCTGTAAAAGGAGTTTAATGAGAGCTAATGCAGCTAAAGCATTTATTAGAGGTAACTAAATCAAAATTACTTCAGCTAATTTCCTTCTTTCTCTTTAAATAAAATCTCTCTTTGTTTGGGTTGATAATTCAGTCTGGAAGGTGATGGAGATGTGCTTCAAGATTTTGTTACAAGAAAAGCGGGTAACGCAGCGTGAGCTGTTTTATAAGTTGCTTTGTGTTTCGCCGGATTGTTTCTCGTCTCAATTGCAGGTTAACCGGACAATCCAAGGTCTGTTTTATTTATTTATTTTTCTTGCGTATTGGTTTTTGCTCAATTGAGAGAATTCAGTCAAATTTGTGTGTTACAGATGTTGTAAGTTTGCTTCGGTGCAGTCGTTTTAGTCTTGGAATCATGGCATCCAGTAGAGGAATTGTTGCTGGCCGTTTGTTGGTGCAGGCAAATAATTGAATTTTTTAATTCTGTTTTGTTTTGCAGATTATGAAGCAAATGTCTATAGGTCTCTTCATGCTCTTTGGTTTCTTGGTTTTATGTGATAGGAGCCAGACAAAGAGATGGTGGACTGCTCTGAATGTGGATCTTCTGGGTATGCAATTTCCGGGGACTTGAATTTACTGGACAGATTGGTTATGAAGACAGATGCCCGGTACATTATTATTGTGGAGAAGGTATTTATATATTTTGAGTCTTTTTATCAAGTTTCTTCTGGGTTTCCAGTTTCCAGGCAATAAGTGACAGCCGTAGATTTGTGCAGCACGCGATATTCCAGCGACTGGCTGAGGATCGCGTATTCAATCACATTCCAATCATTCTCATCACAGCCAGAGGATACCCAGATATAGCCACAAGGTAAAATCGATGCTCTTTTGTTTTTATCTTGGTTGCTTTAATTCTTATCACAGTGCTAAATGCCATATAGGTTTCTTCTTCACCGAATGAGCCGGACTTTTCCTGAGCTGCCAATTATGGCACTGGTTGACTGGTAGGGATGACCTTAAACACTTGTAAATCTTAACGGGCGTTCTTCTGCCTTCTGTTTTTAGCCCTTATACATTATTCCTGGATTCACTTTTACAAGGAATCCAGCTGGATTAGCTATACTATGCACCTTCAAGTTTGGAAGCATAGGAATGGGTCTCGAGGCTTACAGATATGGTAAGTTCTTGCGTTTATCTATTACGCCCCCTTGTCTCGTAATGACAACAAATTCTAACTGGGGTTCTTCCTCTCTGAAGCATGCAATGTGAAGTGGCTGGGACTGCGGGGGGATGATCTTCAGCTAATACCTGAAGAATCTTTCGTCTCACTGAAGCCAAGAGACTTGCAGATTGCTAAAAGTTTGATGTCCTCGGAAACTTTGCAGGTATGCTCCTCTTTCAATTTCTCAGGGATCCTAGCTCTAGTGAGGGGCTGCCCCACGCTCTCTCTTCCAACGGATTAATTAAAGAAAATAAAATAAAAAAGAAACAGTAGAACAACAAAACTGCACCTTTACCAAGTCGATTACACTTGACAGGAGAAACATAGAGAAGAACTGGCATTGATGGTTCAGAGTGGCAAAAGAGCAGAAATCGAAGCTTTATACTTCCATGGATACGATTATCTGGGGAAGTACATAGCTAAGAAAATCGTGCAAGCAAACTACATTTAACAGTAACATAATCACAAGCCAACAAATACAGAGCTCCATGTAGCAGTTATATGCCGTTTAAGAGCAAGAAATTCCTCGCTCAGAGTCATGATCCAAACTCTTTTGCCAAGAGCTAAACCAGCAGTATATCGTTTACACACTTTATTACCTTGTAAATTGTAATCAGGCAAGGCAACAAACTTAGACATGAACCAAGCATGGGGGTCTGAATACACAAGAACGGTCAAAAAATACAAATAAAAATGACAGGGTACCTCAAAACAATTTATGTGACCTTTAAATAGCAAAATTGTTATAAGAAAATACTCTTTGTGATGCTAACTCATCCAAAATTTGACACTATTAATGAATTTTATACTCAACGAGTGGATTAAACAGGAAAATATAATGGGAAAGGAGAGAAAAACTGTAGTATCTTTCAGAGAATTATTAAAAAATGGTTGGCTGGAAATTGCTGAATGGTAGCTAGATATGTCCATGCCTTTTGCTTCAAGCAACCAAAATCATCTCTCCTGGAAGTGAAATTTGAAATAATAGCAGGTGACTGTTCTTCAACCAGACTTTTTAGCTTTTTAAGCACTCCCCTGGTACCTGAAATAATTGTTTCATTGGAGACAAATATCATTTGCTTCGAACAGCCAGCAATGTCAGGTGCCGCACCTGGCGTACAAGCCTTTTCAACTTCAATTTTTGTTCACTAATTTCCACCATTTCTGTACAAGATCATCAATTCCTAAAAAGGTTGCATTAATAGTCAAAGTACAAAAACTAGCAAAAAGTGTGTCAAGAAAAATTCCAAACAAATCACTCTTAAATCTAACCAAACAAATTTTCACGTGCCTACATGACCAAAAGAACAAACATCACATGTCTTATAAAAGATCATGCAAAAAGGAAGTTAGCATAACGCAGACCAACCTAAGGAAAAGTATAATTGAAATAATCAAACCAAATAAAAAAAAATCATACTGGAAAACCAAGCACATGACCAAAACAAGAACAATCATTAGTGGAATACTAACCTAGTATTTGAGAGAGAACACATGAAAAAAAAAACTTCGTCAGTGTATCTAAAAAACATGACTGCAGGTGTTGATCTCTATAACAATACAGCATCTAATGAGCATAGAACAATGTTAGACTTCGCATGCATTAAAAGATCATCAAGCAATGCAAGTTCATAGATTGGCTACAAAGAACATAAACTTGCCCACAAACTCTACCACGTGCATAAATTCATAAATTCTCTTATCAGGTCACATAACCTTGTTTTCTTAGGGAAGAAAAAAAAATTGTGTGAAGGTGAAACAAAAGGAAAGAACCTATTTGAGAAGGAAAAAGGTCAAAAAAAGAGGCTATTGAGAATATATTAGGATATGTCATCGGAGCAACCGGCCTACCAAGACTTGCAAAAAGGCACGCACATGCACTGAACAATAAACAAAAACATGAATAAGACTATTGATTATACAACTGAGACCTAAAAGTTAGAAGACTAACATAAGACCCTAGGAGGAACATGATTGTTCCTTGCCCAAACGAGCAACAAAAATCAGTTGGACATCACACACACTCATGGCGCAAATGAATCCAACCCAAAATCATCCAAAAACAACACCAAGAAACAAAGAGCGCAATCTACAATATAATTTAACAAATTTCAAAGAATATCATAAAAGCATAAAATACACTCATAGCGCTCATAAACATCATTGTATAGCACACATGTGAATACTGCACACACCAAACAAAAAAAATTAAAATAACACAATCTAAGTAATCATGATCAAATTCATTCAAAACAAAAATACAAACGGCAAGCAAAACAACCATAATAATGATGACGGAGTTTTATAGGGGAAAGCCAAACTCTTAATAGAGAAAATAGTAAGACTACCAAGACTTTTATCCAAAAACTACCCATAATAGAAAATACCAAATTAACCTAGAATATAATATAATTGGAATCACAAGAAATAACAGTCTTGCAAAGCACATAAACAAAATTAAAAAAAATAGAACCCAGGGGGGTTGGCCTAGCAGGAGGAGGCCTGGGACGGGAGAGTGTGCTCCTTCAACGTCTCAGGTTCGAATTTCCACGGGTGCAAACTTCTCCTTTGGGCCAGCGGACTTGGGCAAAGCCCATGAATTAAATGGCTCTGCTGGCTTGTCGCGGTCAGTTCTTTGAGCCGTGGGATTAGTCAGGCCCCAGCGGGTCTGGACACCTATTTCAAAAAAAAAAAATAGACCATATTATAAAAGGATAAAAAAAAAACTCAATAAACCACACAACAACGAACACAAAACCAAGTAGAATAAATAACAAACAACACCAGTAGAACAATCACAAACCAAACCTTGATAAAATTTGGATTTTGTATTGGAAAAAAAATGGTTAACAAACTCTTTTTGATAAATATCTTTTTTTCAGTTATTAATCTCACCTTCAAACCATAAAAACAATAATACAAAAGAAAAGAAGGGTAGGATCGTGGTTGTTTTGATATTTACCTATTAAAGGTGGAACATAATATTTTAAGTAATTTATCAAATCATCTATATCCACGAAGAAGCCAATCTTATTAGTAGAGAGAAAACATATATTACACAACAATGGAGGAGTAAGAAAAACACCCTTCACTCTACTCATATTCTTAATTGATTTGTCTTATATTTTCTTTTATAACTTGTTCCGTTAATGCAACTTGCACACTCTCATTTTCTTTTCTTATTGCTTTCACCTTAACTTTTTTTTTTGTTTTGCTATATTTATAGACTAAGATGGCTAACATTTTAGCTCATTCCAACACCTTTAGATGTAACTTTCTTAAACTTTTACTTTGCAACAAATTTGGTCCAAAATAGTGGTTATCATTTATCTTCAACATGGATTATGTTAACCTCTTCAAGGCTATTTTACATAGGTTATCATTTCATACTAGATAAAAATATTCCAATAATCACCCTTTTGTTGTTCATACAAGCTAATTAATTTTTTTATTATTTCAATATATTCTTCTATATTATAGTTCTTCCAAACTTAATATTCTAAGAGTGTCTTAGTTAAATGTGTGGGTATTTGTCAAACCATTTAATCACCAAAACATATATGTGTTTATATCAAATTATCACCATAATCAGATGACCTATAATATCATATCTAAAAAGTGTTTACACTTGTCTATGATATACTTCTCATTCCCCGATCGATCTTTTCGACTATGCCCGGTTTGGAGTGATCAATTAAGCTTTTTATTAAGGCTTAAAACATCTTCTTTAATGAAAATATTTATTTTCAAGTGTAACAATAAGTAATTAAGTATTACAACTTGATCATGAGCTTACCATTTTTTATGAACATCATCCTAACACCATGACTAAAAATGTCATTAACCTTGTAGAGGTGTCAAATAGGCTAATTATCCTTTAAAAGCTTGAGAAAAAAATGAATTAGTTTTTGGCATGTTTGGGCTAAGATGGACTTAAAAGAATAAATGGAGTCTATAAAGCTTAAAAAACATTCTTTGTTTCATTTGATTTAACAATAAAAAAGTCTCAATCCATATATAATATGTACCTAATGTGTTTGGCCCCATTACAACCTGATTTTGGTAAGATTTCCTAATATTACAAAGATTATAAGTAAGAAATTCTTCTTCTTTTGTGCAAGGTAAATTTACCCAGATCAAATACTTAATGGGAAGAGACTCTTAACATTCAAAAGAATAAGTTTTAATTTTATATTTCTGCTTAATAATAATTTAGATTGTTGTATCTCTTCCTAACCACTTTATTTGTTATTAACATACTTGTTATATCTAGTTTTAACATTAAATACAAGGTAGTATATATTTGGTCTCATAACATAGACTTTATATTTTCTTACTACAATGTCCTTGTACTTTTTTTATTGAACAATTATATCACTTTCTTCCTCTAATATGTCTTTAGGTGTCTCTAACACTCTCTTTCACCATATGTATCAAGAAATATTACCATCATTAATCACATAAAAAAAGAGTTACAATATATTCCTTGCAATCCTCTATCTTGGTTTTTATATTCAAATCTTCTATATCTTTTATCATTTCATTTACATATATGCACTTAAGGTGCTCATAAATCCATTTATATCTTTAAATTAAAGTATCTTTACCTTTCTTTATAAGCGATCACACCCTCTCAATTAAGTGCATATGTAATAGATCATTTTTTTTTTAATTTTTTGGATGCTTTGAAAATTAGCTTACATCTCATTTTTACTAGATTTGTCTTGATTGTTGTGATATTTTTTTTAAAATATTTTTTTAACCATCTTGCACAATATATTTCAATTTAGTTGAGATAACTCATTGTCTTATCTAAGCTAGAAGACTAGAATCTTGTTTGAGATGCCAATAGAAATTGTTGACATAAATTTCTCTTGATCAATAATTGATGGTGATAGAATCACCAAGAAATATTGAAGAAACCATAAAACCATCAATCTACATTATGTTTTTTCACATTCCACATGATCAGGTGTCTGAATTAGCTTATTATATGTTCCCTCAAGGCAACTTAAATCACCATGCAATCAAACATATGTATTGGGCTAACATATGTAACTTTTTTTTTGACATTACCACTCCATCACCAACATGACCTTCATATACTACCCTTTTTACTTGGGAATTTATCTTATAACCATTTTTTTAGTCTAAATATCATTAATTGGATCATGCTATTGCATCTAGAATGATAAAATTATTTGTAAACAAGTTTAAAATCATTATGATCATATTTCAAGCGATTTAAATTTGATCAAGCATAATATGGGCTTTAATTGAAATATAACAACAACCTTATAAACAATCCAACAAATTCTATATATTTTTTCATGGATGTAAAATTATACTTGTGAACTACAAGCATAGAAGTAAAATGAAAAAAAATAATTAAACTGCACTATGTTAAAGAGTATTTTACCCGGGGGAAACTACACTATGTTAAAGAGTATTTTACCCGGGGGGGGGACAATGACAAGGTTATTCTTAAATATTCTTACATATCGAAACTGAATCTAGTTAGTTCCAACTTCAATACGTGTTACGCATCAGAAATGTAATGCCTTCACCTTTCGACATTGCCAACCAAACGAAGGAGGATAGGAGTGATTGATTCCCCGCTTGAGTTGGTGTGCGTGGGGGAAAAAACAAGTCTTAACTTATAGAGCCCATTAGCCACTTCTCTCTCTATTTTTGGACTTATAAATAATAGGAAAATTGCCATGCCTACCTGCAGAGTTGGTTCTAGAATAAGACCATAGTTTTCTCTCTTAATCTCTCTCTAGATTCTGGTTGCCACAAATCTCTCACACTAATGGGGTCTTTGCTTGGTGACTGGCCTTCATATGACCCTCATAACTTTAGCCAACTTCGACCTTCTGATCCTTCTAATCCTTCTGTAAGTATATTGTATTTATTCGTATTACTAATTATCGATTAACCAAACACCGATTTTATATATTTGTTGCTTAACTTTCACGATCATCAAGTAAATTTCTAATCTTTTTAATGATTTGTGAAGTTTAGACTGAATATACTGTCTGGGATTTATTTTTCTTTGTACTTTGTGATAATACTTTTGAAAGAACCGATTCCAAGTAGGTGAAGATAAGGTTTATGTCTTTGTTATGAGTTCAGTGGGTAAAACAAGATTATATCTCGATGAGAATTATATTCCCACTTTTGATTTGATTTCTGGGTGTACCCAGATATGTTAATGGGGTGTGTGATTAGGAGTTTTTAAGGATTTTGACGAGAAAGTCATTGAATTGCTTGGGTTCTAATGCTAGTGGTTTGCAGTAAGTTCAAGTCTCTGGAGTTGTGAGTAGAATCCATCTGTTTGGACACATGGATGTCTGAATTTATGTTGTAGATAGTAAGGAAAAAAACTTAGCGGTCAGTTTAAATAAATGTAGCATCATAATTCTGCTTCTTCGTGTTTTAGCTTAGTTTTCCATATAAATTGTGGGGCATGCTGTTTGTGGGATGATGAGCTGGGAACGAATCCAGTGTAATAATGCTAATGAAGCTGTGCTTTAAATGGATCTTCACATGTCGAAGTTTGTGCAATTACCGGCTGTGAAATGAAATGCTATAAAAGGATTTACATCGCCCGCCATGTTTCATTTAGATTCAAGATTACCTGAACTAGGTTGTACTTGTTGCGTCATGAACGAGTCTAATGCCAAATTGAATATTAATGGATTTCACCTCATTCACAATAATATTACAAGTCCGAGAAAGGATAATCTCTTCTCGTTATCGTAGCTAATTTCTTTTTCTTTCTTTTTTGTAATAGAAAATGTCTCCTGCCACCTATCATCCTACTCATAACAGGACTTTTCCCCCACCTGATCAAGGTAAGGAACAGAACTTTCTATCTGCATGTAGTTTCATCTCCCTGGAAATTTCCTTAGGGTGAAGATAGTGGCATATTTTGTTTTCAAAGACATGGGATGACCTTTTATTATGGCTGCCAAATTTTACATCATTATCCGGACATGTTACTCAAAGGTACATGTTACCATAGTGTCTCTCTTGTTATGAATGTAAATGTTTGTTGAGCTTAGATGCTAGTGTTGTGCTCTTTGATCTATCTTATGATTCCTTGATCTATCTTCCGATTCCTGTTCATCAAGATATTAATATTTTGTGGCTTCATTAATAAAGATTCTTGAAAGGCAAAAATGTAGAATATAAAAGATGGGGACGTGGGGAGATTGAATCCAACAATCGTGCATGAGCAAAACTGACAGATTCTTGTATAGGCTTGGGTCACCCCTTCAAAGTCCATGGCATGCATAAAGTTGGGAGAAATCAATAAGACATTCTGGCTTAAGAAAAACTGGTGCATTCCCATTATAACATCCTAATAAAACAACAAGGAGCTTTAGTTTACTTTGGATGTGAGTGACAAAGCATCTGCCTAAAGTCAGGGGGGTGTTCTGCAATTGACGGTGAATTTTACACATGTTTCAATGCTGGATGGAGTGGTTTCACTATCTCTATTCTGCATGCTTCTTCCTCCATGAGTTGGTCTTTTCCATGATTAACCACTTGGGATGGCGTAGAATTTCCATAGGCCTTCTTTAGTATCATCATGGATATTGCATGGGCATTCTGAAAAGCTTGGGATAATGTGCAATTCATTATGACTTGCTTATGCAAGTTTGATTGGCTGAATTTCCTGCATTTTTAATTGTAATTCAGTTTTTTGTTCTTCATTTTATCCGAAAATGAATTCATAATCTGCATCTAATCTGGCTTAAACTCCTTTGACAGTGATAACTACTGGAGGAAAAAATATTCTGCTGCGAAATTTCTATGAGCGAGCTGAAGAGAAGGTTGGTAAATTAAAATGTTTTCGCATATTTGATCTTTCCCTTTTATTTGTGCACCTATTGAACGAATAGCTTTTAGCTTGTCACTCCCATTCTTGATGCAGTTGAGACAAAAGAGAGCTGCCTCTGAACATGTAATGCCAGAGCATGGATGCAAGCAGGCTAGGGTTTCTACCTCATAATAAGCTGTCATATGTTACTTAATAGTGTGGCATGTCGGCTTTCATTGTAAATACAAACCACATCACTGCCCAGTGTGCCAATTGGTTGACTGAGTAGGGCTTTGCTTATTGCTCTAAACTGTTGAGCAATGCAAGTAGAGTTGTGTGTACAAACAACAGATTCACTGGGTCATCATATGACCGCCGAGTGAGATCATTAGTTATGCTTTTCCTTTTATCTTGGCTAATTTTTTTGACCATGTGGATAGACTTTGATATTGATTCCAATCCATATTAAACTCACTAGTGGAATTAATGCATTTGAATTTGCTACATAAGCCCTTGCCATGCTCAATTTCACTTGAACATGCATTGACCAAACATTTCATTCATTATGGCGGTGCTATTTTCGCTTGCCCCAGCGTCTGTGTTTCTGCCTTCCAAGTATTTCTAGCTTGTAACTTGTTGCTCCATAACTGGTTGCCTAGCTTGCTAAATTTGAATCCTTAGGGTCCTAGTGTACTAAGGCTTTATAGCCAATGACAACACTAATAACTTCAGAAGGTGCAGAATACTCTCATATATCCTGGTAAATTTTGATTTATTTTCTTAGTATTTAGTGAGCTGGACAATCTTGCTGGCATCATTGACCACGTATCTTATATGCCTAAATGACATTATTCTACTGACATCCAATCTAAGGCAGACAGTCTCCCTTAGTGTGATTTAAATTCAAGCCTATACTTGATAGTAATGATCTTATAATTTGCAACCATTATGTCATCCATTTATCCTTAAAAAGCGTAACATCAAGCTTGCCTTGGTGAAATTTAAATAGGCATAACTTAAGGATAAGTTTCTGTCATTTCGTCATATATTTTCACTAAAGAAAATGGTTTTCTTGACATAAAATAAAACCCCTTAGGCCTCAACTTGTTTTTTTTTTCTTAAAAAGAAAAAGAAAAAAGAAAAACCTTTACTCATAGAAAAGACTAAACCAATTACTTAAAAGATCCATCTCATCAAAATAACATAAAAAACAAAAAGCATGGCTACTTAGCAGGTATAAGCTGGAAAAGAAACACATACAACATGCAAGAAAACAATAGGATTTCACACCTAATTCACCATACAATGAGCATATCATTAGGGGAAATGGGTTTCACAAGGTATACCTTCTGTTGTAGTGATGGTTTTGTTGTTCTTGGCCTCGCCCAAGATACCGAGTACCCTATTTTTTTTGTCCTCCTTTCTTGAACAAAAATGACTTTATGGAAATCTAAGCCAGATGTCTCCTCATTGATTGAAACCAGAGAGGATCAAAATACACTTGGTGTTTGGAAGGGACTTGTTGCTTATAAAGAAGGAAACATGGCTCTCTGTCTACTGGATGTGAATTTAAGTTCCAATATATGTGTTTAGTGTGTATGCGAGGTTTGTCAAGCGGTTTTTTGTTGTATTTTTCTAATTGTTAATGTCAAACATGATATTTATTCATATATGTGACTATTATATCTTGACACTAAACAAATTACTGTTGTCATTTTTTAAAATCTTGCCGAGAATTCATGATGATATGTATGGTTGGGATTTTTTTGTTGATCATTTTCAAGAGAAATGTAAACTTTCAACAAGTAAAGGGACTATACAAGGATAATACATCATGTATTGCTCATATAATATAAAAGGAGGTTATGCTAAATTAAGGTGATAGAACATGTATATATTACTTGAAAAGTTTTTATGCATAAACTACAAAAAAGAAAAATCCATGTTCATCCAATACATCTAAATGAGAATCTAACATATTTGCTCATAAAAACATTACTGTCTATATATTTTACAAAAATCACACACTAGCTTAACATGTAATTGGTTCAGAAATGTTTGTTGATATGCACATATGAAGGGAGGATAAATACGGTTTTTAATGAAACAATTAAAAAAGTATAATAAAAACATTTTATTCTTTTTTCTTCAATAATATATTTATCCCATGGGGTTTTTTCTAGTGAGGTTTTAATGAGACATCTAAACATCCAAGTCCTATTAATTTATTATTAAAGGGGTATTCCTCTCTCTTTATCTTATTTCTTTTGTTTTAATCTATTTATTTATCTATCATAAATAAATTTATTATTTATGAATAGAGGTTTTTTCAATGTCAGTAAAATCTCTTAACTTGTCCCTATGTATTGTTTTGCCTCTTTATTTGTTTATATAGTGTTTGTTTTTGCGGTTGAATTGTTTTTAGAAAAAAGTATTTTCTATATATTTAAATAATTTTGATATATTAATATAAAAATAAAATATACTATTTTAATGCACAATACATTTAAAACAAAACAAAACAATTCAAAAATACACCAAAACTCCTCAATCGTCTCAACGATGTTTTCTCCTTTCCCCATATGAGCGTGTACCACCAGCTTACCAAGCATTTTACCCTGCCAGATCCTACTAACAAGCCATAGACGCCCACCACTTCAACGCCGCAAAAACAGTCTCTCCTGCGCGGAAAGCAGACACGCACCATAAGAAGGGAACCGATTTTCCCCTGTAAATTGTAAACAAAGAGAACTCAAAAGGTCCAATGGCCACGGCCACTAACTTGTACTCTTCATATCCTCCAATAGCAAAAGAACCATCTTTAGGCATGTCAAGCTCGCTGTACCAATTCAGAAAAGAACCAGACTTTCGATATCAGCTGCAAGTACTACTGCTATACAAGTAGATGGACCGTCAGCTTCTAGCAAAGCATCAAAGACTTTGCCTTTCAGAGTGGGCCATGGGTTTGATCTCCATAGGTTAGAACCTGGGTACCCTTTGATTATTGGTGGGATTGATGTGCCACGTGATAGAGGATGTGAAGCTCACTCTGATGGTAACATTTTGATTGATTCATGATTGTTTTCCCAATTCCATATCAATTGAATGTTACAATTCAAAGTTTAGAGATTTGGAACTTGAAAGAGATTCGGGCTTCGATCATTTTTTTGGTGTTAGTTTTTTATGCGAGCTAACTGAGATATGATTTCGTTTAATTAGTTCTGTTGATTTTTTTGCAGGGGATGTATTGCTGCATTGTGTTGTGGATGCAGTGTTGGGTGCTCTGGGGCTACCTGATATCGGGCAGATATTCCCTGATTCTGATCCCAAGTGGAAAGGAGCACCTTCATCTGTTTTTATCAAAGAAGCTGTGAGTTTGTTTTTTTCCTTTCGTATACGAACATTAGACAAGTTCACTATGGGTTCTTGGTTGTCTTAAATTTGGTTGTGTTTTGTCTTAGTGTTTGACTTTCTTGTCATTATTCTCAGTATAGATTCAACCGTGTTCGCACATTTAGGGGTGGCAAATCACTCACACGCTTAGAAGTGCTAGTCGAGATGCTTTGAGGAATTTGTTTGGCTTTGAACACACTGAATAAATCATATTTGCTAAAGTTAAAGTTAAAGGGTTAGAGAGATTCTATTGTTGTGGAAGAAACAAAGAATAACTACACTTTCGTAGGCAACAGTAGATGATTTTTTAGAGTTGGGTTGTAGTTACACCCTGAATTAACCAACCTGATTTTCAAACTATCTAACTTCTTTTTTAAATCAATTTGTTTACATGAATTGGCGTTAGGTAGTATACGATCTGCAATGAAGCAATTCTGACAGTGCTCTAAAATCTCTATACTTCCGGATTGATGCCAATGAAACGAAACCCTTGCTTGGAACAACTGTACTCGTTTCTAGTTTGACTGGGGAGTGTAGGAGAGGGCAGGCAAGGACTTGTCATAGGAAATTTCCTTTGCATGACATATGTATCCTGAATAAAAATAACAGTCATACCATCTATATAATGTATACATCCCTAAAGATGCGGGTGGGGCCTTTAGTACTGTGCACAATTGTTGATACTTGATATTACTCCACATTTATTCAGGGAGAAAGAAAGATTTTGAGACTATTAGAGTGCCATTAAAACTTAGTGCAGTGCTAATGGCACCACCATGGAGTAGCCTGTCACTGTAAAATTCTCATTATAAATGTTTGCTATCTGCTTTGGCTGGGCCTTCGTGTATCAATTCTATGTATTTTTGTAATTGGTAGAAAACAGCAGAGCTGATCACCAGACCAGTCTTAATATCACTTTTGAAGGTTTTACTTGTACCGTTCCTGCAAAAAAATATGTTTCCAGCATGTGTTCTTGTAACTCGTCTATTTATGCTATGCATGTATCTGTCCCGTGTGTTTTCATGCCAATCCTTCCTACCATAAAAATGTCTAATGTCTTGGTGATGCGTGTTCTTTAGGACTTACAGAAACACATGACCGGCCGCCGGCCCATACCCTGTTGGGTTGGTGTAAGACCAGGTTTTTCCGTCGAATTGGGACGGGCCTGTGTTTCCAGTGCTAGACGTTCCATACCACCACTTCTTGCTGTGGTATGCATGACATTTACAGGCCTTCCCCTTTCACCACATTTAACAAGTGGACGGTCAGGATTTAACATGAAGCTGCCATGGCAGGAGTCAACAATGACAAATCGCCAAGTTTGAATTCAATGGGTAACGAGCTTCTAGGGACGCGAGGAGGAGCAAACACCAAGTTTTTCAGCTCTACATGTCTTGCTATTACTTTGAACGTATATAAAATTTTCAAGTTAGTCATGATTGCAATGCCGTGCCGTTTTTTCCACGGCAAAATCGTGGATGATCCCAATCAAATACACAAAACTTTCAAAAAACCTAATTTGTGTGTTTGAACAAACAGACCTCTGCCAAATTTAAAAATGGATGAATTTTGTTGTTCAAGTTATGCCAAGAACTCTAATATAGCAGCGAAGGACTAATCTAATTTCCAACAGAGACTTCAATGGTAGATTCAAGATTGCCGGTAAGACTTCCAAATGCCATTGTTTGTTGTGGATAAGAAATGTAGAAATTCCAACCGGCACGTGTCGATTTTCCATTCCATGACCTTTGACAGCAACAAAAGTAAAATTCAACTCCGAAAATGGTCGTATTTTTTGAAGGCTTCAACGATTCCTATAACTGGACCACCAAAACATTGCTCGGAGACCCATATCATGCATGTTATTAGCCACCGTGCACAAACATTCTTTAAATTATTTTCCAGAATTTAGATGTGAAAAGTATCCTGGATTGTGATTGGTACTGGCATTGTCAAAATACCTTACTTGGCGTGTGATGACCTAAAATCAAATGTGGATTAACCCTAGGATCAGATGATCTGGACGTGTCAATCTCAGCTTGTCTAAGAAATCTCTGTAAACAAGCATCTGAATTTTATTTTATTTTATTTTTTTGGTTCCGTCCTAGAGCAAGAAGAGATTTAAAATGGATTTGATGTTTTATTCTTTTTAGATAGTTAGAACAATAGACTCAATTTAGCGTTGTTTGTACTTGTTGTATTTTTTTAGTTTTTATTTAGATGCAACATAGATTTATTAAAAATATATTGGACTGGTTGAGCCCTTAGCGTGAATGGTTGATGCTATATTTAAGATGTTTATATGCCTTTCCCCTTAAAACAATGCAGTTTAGCCATTTGTTATCATTTTTTTTTATTTAACTTTAAATAAAAAAATGCAATTTAATTTATTTTTTTATCAATTGGCTTAAGAAAATTACGCCTGATTGGGATCATACTTTTGACTTGAATTCTGATTTTTATTTGTTCTTTAAAGTTGACTAGATCAGTACAGTATAATATATTTTGAAAGTGTTAGACTAAATTATTTTACAACTCTTTTATTTGTTTCTAGATTTAATCTTATTTATGATTAATTAAAATCTAATTAAGGTCCAACCGAATGGGAGGAGAATAAGAGAATAGATTATTCACTCGGATTAACTCATTTTAATTCATTATTATTATAAACATTACAATTTATCACTGTCTTTTAGTTTCACTAAATTGGTTTTTTTTCTTTCTAATGTAGCCTTTTGGTAATTGTTTATTTTCATATCTAAGTTAGAATTACAAGAATAGAATGAAAAGGTGAGATAAAAAATTTTCTGCTTGCCCATTTAGTCGAAAAAATGATGCTAATTTATTTTAATTTATCAACGTTTATAATAATCAGTTAATTTATTTTAATGTTGTTAATTTTTTAATTATTATTTCAAATATTTCACTGTATTTAATAGTGTAATTATATAGTTGTCGTGCTTGTTTGAGAGTGTGGTTGAAGTTGTTTTTTAAAGTATTTTTTGTTCAGAAATATATTAAAATGATATTTTTTATTTTATGAAAATTATTTATTGACATTACCACATAAAAATAATCTAAAAAAACAATTTAAAAAAAATAAAAAATAATTTTGAAAAATAGTACCGTCGACTTGCAGTGAAACGCGGTTCTAAATTACAGTGCCAGCTAATAATTTATGTCAAGATTTTGGCCCTGCCTGTGTGATATGAGACCAAACCAGCAGTGGAATTTATGGCGCGACTCTTGAGCATTTATAAAATGGGCCACTTAATGTGTGGAGATGTGGGACCCACTTGACCACAGAAGTCGCAAGTACGGCAGCAGAGTTGGTGGTGTCAGATGTCTAGTCTACATTCCTCGTCTCCAATAATACTCTTCCTCTTGCTTCCACGAAGGAAGTGCTTGCTTGGTACTATTTTTTGAAAAAATAAAATGTTTTTGGTTAACATAAATAAATAAATTGCATGACTACAAGAAGCCACGAGTGTTGTGGAGAACAGATAGTTTGGTCCTCTAGAGAATGCTGAGGTCAATATTTACGGATGGGGTGACTTGGTTGAGACCCCGACACCCTTATCCTTCGAGCATTGATAGATGGTGCTCGATAGTCATAAACCATCAAGCGAAGTCGGATAGGAGAGGAGAGGAGATAATAACGCACCAATTACGCGGAGGTGGTAGCTGCTACAAATTACAACTGGAGAGAGTGCTATTTTACCAACTTCAACACGGTCTGGCCAGTCCATCACGAAACCCCGTCCCATCCTGAATCAACTTGGAGATATTCAAAAACAAATACAAAACGTTGATGTTTTACTGTGCATATAGACATAAATGAGTGTAGATTGTGACAGTAAAATTATTACTTTATCTCTCGGTCTAGAAATTTTAACTCTTCAAACCGGGGCTATTTTGGATATTTTCAAATGGCATGTATGATATTTTCAAATTATTTGAGATTTTTTGTTTTAAATTGCTTAGTGAAACTACTATTTTACTCCTAAGAGCTGACAAAAAGACGCTGAATAATTGGGGGTATTTTTGTTTTTTCACATATTCGTGCACAATAAAACGACACAAATACCCCTAGAAAAGACAAAAATGAAGGTCTAGAGTTGAGGGGCATTGTGATACTTTCATCCCTGATTTTTATGTGATTATCACTAAGTCTATAGGTGTATAAGTAATTTTCTATTTTTACTATTTCTTTTTGAAAACACAATAGACGCTTCGTATGGACGCGCTACCAGTATTTCATGCACGCGCACCTTCAAACAGCACGTGCTGTGTCTTTTGGCGATGAAAACTACCTGTCCACCGTGTCACCTGGTACGTAGTCATGTCCCCTGCCTCCTGGTACGACGTGTGATGATGTCCAATGGTTGATGAATCTCGGTGAAAGGGTTTTAGTTTTTTCTCTTTTCTTTCTCCTGCCGCTAGAAATTACATATGAGTCCTTCATGTATGTGATTGTTTATTTTAGTCCATGTTCTTTTGATTTTGGTTTTATTCCTGATTTTTTCAACAGAAATTATGTTTTTATTTTCAATTGTTCCCTTCAATTGAAATTTCAATTGAAATTGATTATATATGTTGGTTTTCATTTCAATCCTTATTCTTTAAATTTTTGGTTTGTTATTAGGTCCTTTAATTTTTTTTGGTATGCAAGTTTTAATTTGTTTTAATTTTGTACTCCAATTGAAATTAGTCACATATACTACTTTTCATTTTGGTCCTTATTCTTTTAATTTTTTTTAACAAAATTACACTGCAAATTGTTTTTGAATAATGCCTTTATTTGTTTCGATCCCAAAGATTTTATTTGTTTCAATTTTGTTATTTGATTGAAATTAATTATATATTTTATTTTTTAGTTTAGCCCTTATTCTTTGATTTTTTTTGTTTTTTCGATCCTTCTAGGACAATGTTTATTTTTACTCGTATTTATACATGTATACTTTTAGTGTTTGTTGTTGTTTTATTTTTTATTGGGGTTTTATTTTTATTCAGTTTAGTCCTGAAATTTTAAATTATGTTGGTTATCATTTTAAAATTAATATTTATCATTTTTCCCTTTGTTTTTTTTATTTATTCTTTGGATCAGATGATTTAATGATTTTATTATTTGCGCAATAATAATGATAAGTTTAGTGATTATTATTTTTTAATTGTTTTTTTGTAAAGATATTTTGCTTTTATTTTTTATTTTTTTGGGTAATTTAATTATTTTAATTGCTTAGAAAATAATGTTAATAATAATTTAACTGTTATAGTCATGATAATGACGATAATGTAGGGGTGAATTTTCAATGATGTTTTATGCTTTTTATAGATAGAAAATTAACTGCTTGTTTTAATTATTTGATTATTGCAGATGTTTTCATAATTTATATTTTATTTGTTGTGTTTAATTTAAATTGGATTATAAGATGAACTAATCCCAATACAATGAATTTAATAATTCAGGTATCCAAATCTTTTTGCTTTTTTTTTAATAGTGATGATAATTTTATATTAGTGATTTCGTTGAGACCTACTAAACAAACAAATTTATATTGATTTAAAATTCATATATTTTATAAGAAACTCACACTTCACAGGAATTTTACACAGATTTATTATTTTTCCAAAATTTATATTATAATATAAAAAATATTATATAATTAATATTTTTTATATTAAAAAAATATGATTCTAACAACGAGTAAGTGGTTTATGCATTTAAGATAAGATGGGAATATGATAGGTAAAAACCATTTTATTTTATTAAAAAGACATTGTGATGTATCATTTAAAGATCAAGTTGGTAGTTTTATTATGGTAAGTTATATTAAATAAGCATTGAATTATAATAACATAAATGTTGGTTCTTAATTTATATATGATAACTGTTAAAAATAAATTGCAAGAGAATCGAGGATCCTTCGTGCCACCTTCACCATCTTGATCACTTTAATTTCTAAGAAGAAGAAAAGGAAGAAAAAAACACAGCCATCTTGGACCGACACCCCTATAAAGATGTACACCATCATCAGTGAGAGGAAACAACCAACTCTCGGCCTTGCATAAGTCTCTATTAGTTTTTCAATCCTTAACATACTTCTACTTATTAGCGCAAGCAAATACGACTGCATCAAAAGTCAAACTCTGTGTAAATATTTCTTCTCTCATAAAACATCCTGTACTGTATCTTTGGGTTACAAATCTCTGTGGATAAATTTGAAGAAACGTTCGCCCACAAAAAATGGTTTTCAAGCTGAATAGCCAGTTGTTGTCTAGGATAGCAAGCGGCAATGGACATGGTGAAGATTCCCCCTATTTCGATGGCTGGAAAGCCTATGAAACTGATCCCCATCATCCCACGGAGAATCCAAAAGGGGTTATCCAGATGGGTCTTGCAGAGAATCAGGTAACTAGCTACCCAGGTTGATGATATTGTTGATTGTTCTGGAATTTCTAAGAAAAAGTTCGATATTTGAGCAGAATATAGTCACTAATTTTCTTCTTGGTGAAATGCAGCTGTGCTTTGATTTGATTCAAGACTGGCTCAAGAAGAATCCAAAAGCCTCCATTTGCACTCCTGAAGGATTAAATGAGTTTAGAGAGATAGCTATCTTTCAAGACTATCATGGCTTGCCAGAATTTAGAAATGTAAGGAGATATATATTGATTAAGAAAATCTGTTTTCCTCATATTCAAGTATATATGCTTAGTGACTGATTAATTGTGAACATTATGATATAGGCTGTAGCAAATTTCATGGGAAAAGTGAGAGGAAATAGAGTTACCTATGATCCTGACCGCATTGTTATGAGTGGAGGAGCTACCGGAGCTCATGAAACAATTGCGTTTTGCTTGGCGGATCCCGGCGAGGCATTTTTGGTGCCTACTCCTTATTATCCAGGGTAATTCAGCATTTCCTTTCCTTGTATTTCCCATCTTCCTTATGTTGATTTTGTCGTAAATTTCCACATAAAGTTAGATTAGTTGAATTGTTATATTCATAATTAAGCTTAACTTTGACATTCTGCCCATCCATGTGGCGAGCCTTGACCTTCGTTTTCATAAATGACCAAGAAGGAGAGTCGGGAAGAAGGTGGGTGGGTGGGTGGGTGGGAGGGAGGAATCAATTACAATTATTTAATTAAAATGAAGAGACTAGTCTAGAGTTTGTCAAACATACCACTAAAGGCATATAACCGATAATAATTTATAATGTCAGTATCTTATGCTATTAATGAAATGAAATTTCACAATCTATAGTTTTCTGACCTAGATATATTACTGCTATGGTGGGGACATGAACATATACAAGTTGGGGGTCCGTAAAAGTCATCAAGCATACTTAGATTCTTCTCTATAGCCAAGACTAATTAATATTGGAATGTCTGAGATGAAAAATGTCAAACCTGGTGGAGTAGTGTGAGGCTAATCTTCCTTAGTGCTCTAATCTACAGTTGTTTTGCCTGCTGATATATATAGATCAGAAAAAATATGACTCTTCTTTTAACTTTTGTGGAGGATAATTCTCTCATTAATAATCAAATGAAGCGTGTACTTTTTCCTACTATCTATTGCTGTCATACTGCAAAATGCTTCGGTTAAACTGAATCGAGTTAAATTAGAACATCTCAGCTAAACAAAATTAACATGAAATGATTTGAAATTGGAAAAAAGGGGAGAGATTAATGCTAATAAAAAAAATTATGTGCTTCATTGCAGATTTGATCGAGACCTGAGATGGAGAACAGGTGTTAAACTCATTCCAGTTGACTCTGATAGCTCTAACAACTTCAAGGTTACAATAGAAGCCCTTGAAAATGCGTATGAGATGGCACAATTGGACAACATAAAAGTAAAGGGCTTGCTCATAACAAACCCATCAAATCCTCTGGGCACCATCCTAGACAGGGAAACTCTACGAAGCATCGTTAGATTCATCAATGAAAAGAACATCCATTTAGTCTGTGATGAGATTTATGCAGCCACAGTTTTCAGCCAGCCTGATTTCATCAGCGTGGCGGAGATACTACAGGAAGATATAGAATGTAATCTCGATCTTGTACACGTCGTTTACAGTCTCTCAAAAGACATGGGCTTCCCTGGCCTTAGGGTTGGCATTATCTATTCCTACAACGATGCAGTGGTGAGTTGCGCCCGCAAGATGTCAAGCTTCGGATTAGTTTCCACACAAACTCAGTACCTGGTAGCGTCAATGCTATCGGATGATGAGTTTGTGGAGAAGTTCATCAGGGAAAGCAAAAGGAGATTAGCCGCAAGGTATAGAGTCTTCACTCATGGACTTGATCAAGCAGGCATTAAATGTTTGAAGACAAGCAATGCCGGCCTGTTTTTGTGGATGGATTTGAGTGGACTCCTCAAAGAACAGACAGTTGAGGCTGAAATGGAGCTATGGCGAGTTATAATCCATGAAGTCAAGCTCAATGTCTCGCCGGGCTGTTCTTTTCATTGCCTGAAGCCAGGGTGGTTTAGGGTTTGCTTTGCCAACATGGATGACCAGACCATGCACGTTGCTCTGTCAAGAATTAAAACATTTGTCAATAAAGAGGCGGACACCAAGAAGCAGCCTAAGAAGAGCTTACGCTGGCAAGGCAGCCTTAAACTGCTCAACCCTCCTCGGATATACGATGATTTCATCAATTCTCCACACTCTCCTATACCTCACTCACCCCTTGTTCGAGCAAGGAATTAGATGGACTCAGAAGAAGATTGTTTTTTAATTCTTTCCCAGCTCAGTATAGATTTTCAACTAAGCATTTTTCTCCCCAATAATTTTTTTTGTGAATTAAAAATGAAGAGTATATGCTCCTTACACGTCAGGATAGGGTGAATTAAAGGTTGGAGGCTCACAAATGTGTTTTTTAGGGAGCATGTATTAAATTTTATTCAATTATTTCACATTGTTAACTTAAGAGGGTGTTGATTGATATGTTTTCCCATAGAAATAAGCACTAATTGCAATGTTTAGCTCAACCAACTGGTAATATTTTTTTATTTTACTCCTGTAGCGCACGGATTTTAATTTTCTCATTTCATTATATCTCTTTGAATTCGTACTTCCATGAAAAATCTCTCATAATTTTCAAATTTTTTTTTAATGATATGGCAGTTGATTCTACCTGACTTCAGTTAGTTTGAACATTTTTTCTTGGGGAAAAGTATAGTACTGTAGTTGATAATAAGAAAATAAATAAGGGATAATTATAAAAAAAAAAAAAACTGTAGTTTGCCCCCTTTTTTCCCTGTATTTTTAAATTTTCACTTGATATCATGGAGTTTATATATTCACAACAATTTCCATCTTCAATAAAAAATAAATCAACAAAAAATATTAAATTATTTATAAGATTGCCATCCTATTCTATTTAATGATTAAATAGTTGCGAAACGACATGCTGATACTTACCTAAGCAAGAAGACTTGATTCCAACTCATACTCTTCAACAAGCACACATTTAACTCCAACTCTAGTTTTCAACAAGAAAATTAATATCTCTCTTTCGATGTTTAAAATTTGTCAAAACTCCCTCTTCGATGGAAGCTCCATGCCGCGTCTTTGGCTATTCTATGGCAATGAACTTGCTAATTCACCTTACTTAGAAGATATTTAATTGTATATCCAAATAATCAATGTCTTACCCCCATTTTTGTGCATTCCCAACACAATTCTATTGTGGGAACACTGACCTATATTGCTCAATCCGTATTAATTATAATCATCATTTTACCATTATTTTTAAAAACAATTGCTTAGTTTGCCAAAGGGTATTTTAATTTAGCAACGACCCAAAATTGAAGGGCTCAAAACACACCTGGGTCTATAAGGCACCACTGGTCCAGGCCACAAGGCTGAGCCCATCCCTAGGTGTGTGTTTTGGCATGTATTGGGCTTTACCACATGACATGGGCCTCTTTTTCAAAATTTCAGACTTCATGAACACAAGTTATTATTATTTGGAAGTATTGTTGAATTTATTTTTAAAATTGCTTTTATTTTTTATTATATTAAAATAATTTAAAAATATCAAAATAAAATTAATTTAAAATAAAAACAATTTTTTTAAAAAAAACAATATTTTGAAACGGAGTACAAAACACCCGTACATGACATGGGTCTATAAGACACAAAAAATCAGATTTTTGTGTTTTGGCATGAATTGGGCTTTAAAATTTCTATTGCTGTACAATTTTATACCTTCAATGTTTAAAATAAGTAATATCATTTCTTATTTGTTCCATACTTCAGATATCCACCATGAGAGAGGAGCAGCGGCCACTGATAAAAGATGTAACAAGAGTAACCAAAAATTATTGGTTATTATTTTATACATATTATGTATATATATATATATATATATATATATATATATTATTCATATTTAGAACATCAAACCTCTTACTTTAATCAAGCCCGACATCATAAACTGTACAAAACAAGCGACCTTTTTCCTGGGTTCATCCTCTAATTTTTGTTTTGTTTTGTTTTTCCCTCTCAAAAGTCAAAACTCTCACCACCATGCTATTTCCTTAACATATAGCACAAGCATTTGGATTCTCCTCAACACTTGCCACGTGGTAACCATTCTGAGGTGGGTAGGGATTGTAGTTGTCATAGTGAAGTGCCATGAGCTCCGTCGCCTGCTGTTCATTTGGGTTCTTTTTCGCACCTTCCTTCTCGCCTTCACCTTTTTTGCCTTCCTCTTTAGCCGGTCCAACAGCCAAAATCTCTGCGTGACAAATCTTTCTTAACTTGCTTACCACATCAACAAGATCAATATCTCCAATAACTGTCATCTTCTTCCCCTTCATGTCCACGGCAATGGAATCAACTCCTGCTTATTAAAACAGAAGCAAAATTTAGGTCCGAACGAGCAGGAAACAAGGAGATTTACTCAGTAACTAAAAAAACAAGGTCACAGACCTGATAAGCAAGAAACAGCTTTCATGGCCTTTTGTTTCCCCTTGTCGTCATGGAGGTCCAATTTCAACACCGCTTTCTGCAGTAGAAACAAAAATTAGTAACTTACAAAACCCATACTTCAACTACAGACAAGGACTTGTTGAAAGAGGAAATTTTCCTATTAAGGACTGAAAGGGAACACAGGCCATGTAGTAAGATCCAGACTAGTTGTCTTTAAAAGAAATAACTAGGAAGTGACACAGAGCCGAGACATCAAGAACATTCAATGAGATGTCTGATTTCCTAAACTACACGTTCAGTCGAGAGGCAATGAGAGCAGAGGAAAAACAGCGATGCTTATATGTCAACAAGAAAAAAAGGGTTGAATTCACGAGAAATCGAAGTCTTAAAACCCTTTAGAAAGAAACCAAAATCGAATCGAATTGAACCAAAACAAAATTCATGTTTTGCTAGCGAGGTTAGCAGAGATGCAGATAGGACAGAGGAAAACCCACCTTCATTTTCACTCGGGATTCAAAGCTGAGAACTGGACTTGAATATTCAGGAAACAGAGGAAATGGAAAAGATGTTTGTTAAAGGATGAGGAAATGTCTGAATATATATATAGATAGATAGATAGATAGATAAGTGTGTGTGTTGAGTTACGAAGTGTGCACAAGAAGGAAAATGAATGAAGCTTCTAATTCCGTGCCGAACAAGGGTGTTAGGGCCATACGCCACAGGTAGACCTGTTAGCCACATGTTCTAACAAATAGCGCAGGGCCAGTCGAGCAGAGATTATAAACTTGGACCATGGACAATCTTGGCTAACTATTTTACTGTTTAGAATTACATTTATTTTTAAAAGTATTTTTTGTTTGAAAATATATTAAAATAATACTTTTTATTTTTTAAAAATCAATTTTGATATATACACATGAAAATAATTTAAAAATACATATTTTTTTTTTCAAAAACAGTTTTGTACACCAAATAGGTATAAACCAGACACGTCTGGCTTTTCTTTTCTTTTTTTAATAAAAACAAAACAAAAACTAAGGCACTCGGGCTTGGCTTTACAAGCTCATATACATCTGAGCCATCCTTTCAGTCCAAGTACGCCATACCTTTGCTATTGTGGGCCTCTTTTGTTTTTGTTTTTATGTTATATCATAAAATAAAATAAAATACTATTTAAATAAACAATTACAATTAAGGACGTAGCCAAGGGGCTAGTGGGATCCCTGTGTGATGTGAAATTAGGGGGCTGTATAGTGTATACCTAATTTTTTTGGGGTGATAAAACTTCATTGTATTCACAAAAAGTTACTCGTTTGTTTTGTCCCTTGTTGGTTCTGTAGAAAATAAAACGGAAAAAATAAGTGTATATATTAAAGTGTAGTTAGTTGTGAAACCAAACTAAAGTAAGATATCAAAATTTAATTAAGTTAAGTATATCCACAATTGCATGTCACTGATTAATGAATTTTATATATTTTTTTTTACTGAGAAGATGTTTATAATTTAAATGCATTATTGTCTAAGCAATTGCAAAGAAGTATAGGGAATTGGATGAGTTTATTGCAACTCTAGTGTCGTAATCTAGATATTCAGAATATTAAAGGTTAATTATGGAAAAGCTAGTAATATTCATAAGGAATGGAATGGTTTGCAAGTTTTATTCATTCAAGATTGTCCTTGTACATATCTGTAGTTAAGTTGCCGGTGTCGTTTGATTTTGTAATCATTTTAAATGTAATGAAAAATCTTATGGGAATGACTAATGTGATTTACCTGGCCTAGCAACAAAAATCTCAGGAGATTTTAGATGCCATGTATTTGGTGTATAGCACAAAGACCGCTTCAGAAGTTAAGAAATGATGGTTGTAAAACTCTTTTAGAAGAGTTTATATTATTTTGTAAGCATAAAGTCATTAAAGTTTCAGATATCTTCTAATATAAAACAATTTTGTTATCGGGAAAATTCCATAATAGTTGAGCATCATTATCGAGTTTATATGTTTTTTATAGCTATCATTAATCAACAATCACAAGCATGCCTGTTAATTCTGTGCCGTTCCGACTGGAATATGCCATGCCATTAAAAAAACCAAAACGAAACGACGTCGTTTTCGTCTCGGTTTTAATTTTGGCCCGTTCCAGAAATATCGGTCAAATACCGGTCGGAACGTCTCGGTTCTGTTCTGGGTGTGCTGTTCCGGGCTCAAAATCAAAACAACACCGTTTTGATTTCTCATTAGTACTTAAAATCTTAAACACACATATACACCCCAGCACGCCAAAATTCCTAAATCAATTTTCCTTTTAAGTATAGCTGAATAATAGATTAGTGATCTAGTGACTGAGTTTTTTTTAAATCCTAAAAACACCTATAAATTATTTTGTGATATATATATATATATATATATATATATATATATATATGCTTGTTGAATCGATCATTTAGTTTATCCAAAACAAAAAAAACAAAAAAAACTTTCGAATATACTAGCTCCGGGAATAAAGTCTGTCTAATAACAAATTGATTCTTTATACTTTTAATGGATAATTGGGTAATATATTTAAGCTAGTTCATTTGTAATATAATGTTTCCAAGACAATTGAAGGCTGTCATAAAGGAAACCCTTAAATTGACTATACTTTATCATGGAGATTACTAATATGTGGCCAATATTGAAGATGGTAACTCTAAATAACGAAAAGCACAAATTGATTCTTCTTCTTTTTTAGGTTAAATGACTTGCAGTTTTTTATGAAGGGGTGACAAGAAACCTAGCCAATCCCTTTAGTGTCTATTTGAAAATATAGTTAAAATTATTTTTAAAATTATTTTTTAATAAGAAATATATCAAAATAATATATATATTTTTTATTTTTAAAAAATTATCTTTAACCTAATGCATAGAAATAATATAAAAACATCAAAAATATTTAATTTAAAATAAAAAATAAGAAACTATAGTTTTGGATATATGATGTTGACTTCTTTACTTGGGCGGTGCTAGAATATCCTGTCGAGTAGCTTTCCTTCCAATGTTTGAGCGGATTATGTTACATTACTTTTTTGGTTGAACCAGAATCACAAGGTTATTCAAAACTAGTAATGCAAATCCGCCAGTTTAAGTTGACGATTTAAAATCATAATCTGCCGATTTGATAAAATGTTATCATGCAGGGAAAATGACTCGACTTTATATATATATATATATATTGATTGAGAGGTCGCAATGATCTCTTCCAAATGTCCATAATATTTTTCACTGAATGGCATGACATCCCTAGAAAAAATGAGTACCCAAGGTCGATAGTCACTAAAAATAATTAAAAATTCAAGCCAGAGCGCCACGTGGTTGGACACAAATCACCAACACCAAGCCCTAAGCTACTCCTATGCAGTGCCCGTTTGGTTTTGTGGTGTTAACCACGTTCCAGAAAAAACCACTAGATAAGCGTTTGGTAACGCCCCAAACCTGCTGTGTGATCATAGTGGCCCACCATTAAAAGCGTTTCTACCCACGTTTTATGAGAAGCAGCTTGAAGTTGCTTTCTCATTTTGGACACCGACAAAAAGCAAACTGAACAAATAAGTGTATATATACATATATGGGTCTTGGGCGGTCTGGCATATATATATATATACTAACTAATTGCCCGCGCGTTGCCGCAGGTATTTTTTTGTATATAATTTAACACAATTAAATCTACAACGATCAATTTATATGATATAAGTACAAAAAAATTATAGATTAAAAGATAAAATGTTTAAAATTTTGAGTTGAATTTGTCACGTAAGCATAGATTACTTTAATAATGAAAGGGAAACAAATAAATGAAAGCTGAAAAATATCTTAGAAACTTTAACAAAACATAAAAAAAATTACCATGGCTATTACTGGAAATTTTTTTTATCAAATTATCGGGAGGGGAAAAACATAACAAAAGAGTAAGAATGAAAAATAATTAAATCATGATTATTATTATTATTATTATTATTATTGTGTTAAATACATTATTATTATTATTATTATTATTATTATTATTATTATTATTATTATTATTTTGTTAAATACATTTATATATACATGGACAAAAGTAGGAATTAAAAAAAAAAAAGTGTAAGGGCTGAAATGAAAATCAAATATCAAGGGCTTAAATTACAAAATTCAAAGTCAAAGGGCTGAAATGCAACTTACATTAATTGTCAATTGAAATCAGAGGACAACATTGCAAAAATCGGAACTTTTGTACCGAATTGATTGAGTTATATAAAGCCAACCCGGAAATTAAAAGTAGAAGGACCGAAATGAAACTTTGCCATTCTGAAGAGAGAGAAACGTGGCCGGCGGCTTTAGCCGGCCTCCGCCGCGTCCACGGACTTCCGGTGGTGACACGCACCACCGCGGGGAGGAAGAGAACACGGTGGCGCATCGTTCTGTCCTCCGGTAGACAATTTCCGTCCACCGGAGGAGACCGCACGCGCCGCCTAAACAGGGCGTGAGGTGGACAGCCGTCTGGCGCGTGCGCCTCACGCCCTGACAGACGCCGATTATAAAATTCGAAAAATAGAGACAATTATCGTTTCACCCCTGCACCCAATTAAGTGTTTTTGTCGTATTAGGGGCTAAAATCGTATTTAGCCATTTCAGAAAATATTAAAAAAATAAAAAGTTGCGGCGGACCGGACCGGACCGGGCCGGTCCGGCCGCGCGCAATTACGCCGGTGCCCCTCAGCCCGATGCCTGTTTTTGTCCTATTACCAGGGACGAAATCGTCAATACACTGTTCATAACTGATTATTTAAAAAAAAAAGAAAATTAAATGGAAAAACCGAGAATAGCCCCGGATCAGCCCCTCCTCTCGCCGCGCGCCCGAGGGTCATTTTCGGGCGTGCACTGTTAAAAGAACATTGGTTTGTGAGGGGGTGTACAGTGCAATTTCCCACACCCTTTATTTGTTTTTTAATATATATAATCTAAAAAATATAAATAAATATATGCCAAGCCGCCCCAGACCCATATATATATATATATATATATATATATAAATATAAATAAATATATATATTTTTAGATTATTTTAATATATATATATATAAAATATTAAAATAATTTAAAAAATAATTACAATAAATAAATATATTAGAAGAAGATCACAATATAATTTTTGTTTTGCAATCCTAATTTTATTTTAGATGATATTTTACTATATGTTGTTTCGGGATTGCAAAGGCCTTCACGTATAGATTTGTAGTTCTTGATGAAATTACAAGTAATTTGATGGAAAAATAAAAAAATTGTCTAATTTACTTGAATTATTATATATATATATATATGCGCGTGTGTGTTCTTTAAAGTAATTTTACAAGTTAATAGCAATACAAAAAACATGATAACCAAACATTCAAAACTGTTTTTTATCAACCTTTTAAAGTAATTTTACAAGTTAATAGCAATACAAAAAACATGATAACCAAACATTCAAAACTGTTTTTTATCAACCTTAAACTCAACCACAGTTTTAACAAAACTCTTCACTGTTTATTTTGAACCGCAATAAAAGCATTTTTTATAAAACTGTTTTTTTTCAACCTCAACCACAATAGCAACCGCAATACCAAACAAACCCGCAATGCTAGTGATTGCATGCAAGACACCAGAATTTAAGATTACTCCAAGAATTTATTTCACGTAATACAGAGAAGCAGCCTGTGACTTGGAAAATTTGCTCAACTGTACAACGATGCTTTGTGATATAACCATTATTCCAAAAAAAAAAAAAAAAAAGAAGAAGATAAAAGCGACTGCAATTATTCTAAAGGTCAGACATGAAGATTATTGAAGAGTTCCCTCGAGGAAGAAGTTTCATGTATGGCTTACTTGAAGAGTCAGCAGTGTAATTTCTCAACTAAACGGCAGCCTGTAGGGATGTCCGAGCAATTTCCAGTGCCTCTTCAACTGAAGATGCTGACTGAAGCTTGGATTTATCAACAAATGGCTGGCTCTTTGCAAGTTCAGGGAGGAGTTGGAATTCCTGAAACATTACATGCAGAACAAGATTATAGTTTCACAAGCAGAACGTGTTAATGTATGTCATTCGTAAGGGTGGCGGGTACGGGTGGAAGTGTGCAGTTCTGCGTAAAATGGAAAATGAAAAATAACTGGCTGCTGATTGCTTACCAACAACCAGGTTTATGTTCGGTGTGACTTTTGCAAATGGATTTAAGTTTTTTTTTTAATTTCTGACTCAAATAAAAGTTTCAAGTATGTTTGGTTAGAAATAACTTTTCACCTAAATCAAAAACTTGTTATAAAATTAAGTCAAAATCTTGATTTAATCAACAAGTTGATTTTTTTTTTTAATTTTAACTGCTGAATTTTAACCTATACCAGATTACCGCTTTACAGAAGTTGCTTCGAGTCATTTTAGCTTATTTTTCTCTTAAGTTATTTATGAAAAACAACTTGGATTATGACTCAAAAGTCAAAAGTTATAACTCAAAACGGACACTAAATAGGTTTAAATCATACCTCAGGGCTTCCACTTTCAAGGAGAACTCCTTTCAGTTTGCCTGTGGGAGAGCAAGAATTAACTAAATCATCTCTCAACAAACATTCAAGAACAGGTGAGAGAGAGCATATATGCGAGACAATAGGCAGCAAAAACAAACTGAATTACCAGAATCTATCCAGAAGGTGGCAATTTTAGGATCGAAATTTCCTACTTGAATTGTCTCTCCAACTGCCAATACGAGAAAACACGAACCAAGATGTAAGGCAATATAATTAAATACACCATGATGTGACAAAAAGATAAGAGCACAACATGTTTTTACCATTGTCTCCAAAGAACTGCCACCATATTTTTCTTGGGCTCCCTTCATACTCAAAAACCCTCGAGTAAAAACTTGGGAGATAATCATATCTGGATGCCATGCAGAAACACAATCATTAAAAAGGGCATTTCAACAAGGAATGAAAGCACTTTAAGCACATTTCAAGCCCCAGAACAGTGACCATTAAAAGAACCAAACTTACGAGCTAGTATGAGCAGTGAGTAGTGATTTAACACAATGCTGAGCTGATCGCCGAGCATGGTCTACATGTTCGACTCGTGCCATGCGGTTATACATCTGTTCAGGGTCACGCATATTTTAAGACTATAAAAAAGACTGAAAAAATTAATGAAAAGTATACCTTTAATGGGAATGCTGCTACATCTCCAATTGCAAAAATCCCTGGTATACCTGTCCTGAACTGACCATCAACCTGAGATTCAAAAGTTCCATGTGCATGGATAATAGATGTTAATAAGAAATATCATGATTCTCAGAATTGTAATGGCAAACAAAACATGATTATGCTCATGGGATAATGCCATCGTGACAGAATCCCGGATTATTACACTGATTGGGTAAATCAGGCCAATTCCATGCAGAAACAATAACATAAACATGTTCAGATGTTGCAGTGGCTAGTGTATGGGCTGGAAATTTCAGTAAAGACAATAAAACGAAGTTGAACCGTGCTCACCTGTATTCCTCCAACACTGTTATTCAACCCCAGCCCTTCAAAGGGACTGACAGCGGGCTTTGCCCCAATACCAATTATTACCTGCAAAATGAAAAGGACATTTATTACATGCTTCCAATTCTTTCTTTTGGTTGGGACAAGGAGGGGTCACGCGCCCTCCATCTTGTCTCTATCCTGGACACATCTTGCTTCGTTTTTTATATGCATGTGCATGAATATTATGCCAAAAAAGTGTGAAAGGAATTTAAAGCATAAAAGCCATCGAAGATGTAGCTGAAAACTTGCCGTGTCTGCTTCTATAGTAGACCCATTTTCAAGTTTAATGGAAGCTACACGCCCATCAGAACTGGCTTCTAAGTTCTTGATAGAGGCTCCCTGGTCAACAACATGAGAAAATCAGCATTCCTGCGGTAAGGTTATGATAAGATCATAAGCTATGCATATATCTATTTAACAAAAATTGAGAGAGAGAGGGTACCTTTATGAACTTAACACCATTTTCTTGATAGAATTCTTCATATTTTTGAGCAAGTGAAGGAGTGAAAAGCCTTTGCAAGAGATGATTCTCTGGGAATATGATCTTCATCAAAGAACCAAAAAGAAGTTGGATTAAATTTTACCCAGCCAGATTATCTATGAAAGGGTATTACAAGCAACATGCATTATTCCATGGATACATTGCACAATAGAGACCTAGCAACCTGAAGTAAATATTCCAGGGGTGAACACAGGTATCTTGTCTTCTACTATTATCTAAAAGGTGATGTTAAAATCAGGAGTAATTTAAATGATAAATGTGATGCACCCATTTTCCAGATGCCAATCAGGCATGGAACATAATTCTGTTCTGTACATTTTTGAAAGATTGTTCGGAATGCAACAAATGGAGGAGATAACTTCCAATAGCACAAGACATATCAGATGAAAAAAGAACTTCATCAAGTGGGTATTGTACAAAAACAATAAAATGGAAACAATGGTATGTTGAATTTGGATAATCAGATGTCTGAGGATAAATTTGGTTCATGATGCTAGGATGGGAATGGTTAAAAAAGGAAGCAGCATTAACCTATACTAAAACAAAAAGAGTTAAAACTCATTATAGATGACCAAACTTTTGAAATATTAGTGTATCAAAGCCATAAATGAATCCAAATACAACAGAAGCTCTATGCAACATGAGTACATACTGTAGTGTCAAGTTTCCAACCAACAGCTGCGGCAGCTACTTCCATGCCAATATATCCACCACCAACAACAACCAACTTATGTGCCTTCTCCTAAACAAATGGAAAGTTTGTTACAAGGAAAAAATAGCAGAAGAATTTCACTATTAAGCAATCTATGAAACAGATATGCAGTTCATAAGATATAGATTATGAGCTTTGAACATTCAAGCAGAGTAATTAAGCATTGGAGGCGTAAAGCTTAAAAAATTATCACATTATGTCATTGAAAGTGGAAGAGAAAAAAATTCAACTAAACTCAATTAAGCCCCCTTCCCAAAAAAGACAGTCATTAGAATGCAGGAGCATATTTCTTTTCTGATAACTCAGCAAACCATTTGTATCTGTGCGATTTGCAAAACTTATTCAAACTCCTAAACCAAGACATGGTACTAGATACTGAAAATCCCTTGCTAGCTTCATTTGAAATAAAATGCAATGATTTTCAGCCTGTCCAACTGAGAATGAAGACCTCTTTGAAAGGAAGCTAAAGCTCAATCAAGTGGAGACCAAACACTCAATCTTTTGTACAATCCAGTGAGGACCAAAAAAGGGAGATGAGATTTCAGGAATCATCATACGATAGTACACCGCAAGGGTCTGGGATTTTCATTATCTAACAAGCAAAGCAACAAATGAACAGAAATTGAGAACATAAATTGTCAATGATATAACACAAGCATAAAAAAAGAAAAATTACCAAAGATGATATTAATGAGTCAGCATCTGCCACATCCCTTATATAATGAACACCAGGTAAATTTCCTCCAATCTTCTCTGGAAATCTATTGCCCATGCAAAATGGATAAGTTAACTTCAATATTTCATAGAAGACAGAACTGGTAACTGGATCGAATATCAAACAATTGAGAGTACCTAGTGGCAGTACATCCTGTAGCAACTATAAGTGTTCCATACTTGAGCAGCTTGCCTGATATCGTTGTTGCTGTTTGTTTTTCAATATCAATGCCTGTCACTGGATCTTCATATAACATCTAAACGAGAAAAATAAAAGGGGTTATAAATGTCAAATTGCGAATACTGTAATTATATATATATAAGCATGTGAAAAGTTTGTGATTTGCTTGCCAATCAATTCACTCTATTCGAGAACAAAAGGAAGGAAGGAAAGAATTTTTTTTACCTCAATTCCTTTCTCTTTATACCAATCTGGAGTTTGCCTTTCCCCACCAGATCCAACACAGGTATGGAAACCCTAAACCATAATATAAACCAGAACATTGTATCGATGTTTAATATTAACACTAAATTAACAGTAATTAAAGCACTTTTAACAATAAATAAATAAATATGTATATATATATATATATATATAAATAAAGACTGAATCAAATAATGTAAGCTAATAAAAACAGAGTTCACAGAATGCCTAAATTAAGAGGAATTGTACAGAAAGAAATTGAGTGACAAGTACTTACAGGCAATCGCGCTGGCTTCTTATCAAGTGGAAACAAATATCCTTTGGTCAAAGCTGGTCTCTCATATGGCGCATATGCCTACAACAACACACCAAAGAAGAACAAACACAATAAAATGATAAAATTCGCACAAGCTTTTTTTCACTTTCAAGTTTGTTAAATTAAACAAAGGAGAACCTCTTTGGTAACAATACAAAGCCTCCCATCAGCCATTCCATGCTCCACAAAACTCCTCGCCGCATATCCCGCTGCATTTCCACCACCAACAATCACATACTCACGATTTTCATTAGCGAAGGAGGAGGAGGAGGAAGCAGCAACGACGTGGTTTCGGAGGAAAGTTTTAAATCCGATTGAAGAAGAAGACGACTGCAGAGTTCGATGAAGAGAAGGAGATGACTGTGGACACCAGAGAGATAAGCCGTGCTTAAACGACATCGGATTGGAGGATATAGTGCTGCTGACCGCCATTATTAATCTACGTACTGTGAGTGAGTAAATTCAACAAAAAAAAAAAAAAAATTCAGGTTAAGTAGATGAAAAGGCAAGAGGAAAATTTTGAATTATTTAGCTGGCTGGCTGGCTGGCTAGAGAGAGTTTTAACCTTGTGACATTGGAGATGCTGTGATCGCACTAATTTATACCAGTAGTGTAGCAATAAAAATCATAAAATTATTAAGATTTAAGAGAAGACTGTGCTGTGATGTTTGGCTCTAGCAAAGGGCCAAGGGTCATCACCCCAAGATGATACGAGGGTGGGCTAAGAGTATTAGTATTAACTGTATTATATAACCTTTTTGTTTTATGCAAGGTAGAGTGAGGGGCGGAGTCACTGACGCGGTCATTGCGGAATGGTTCGTTTACTGTGTGGGTGTGATATTTTTTGTCGGCCATGCTCGTGACGACTGCTGTTACGGCAGGCCCATTTGGATGGTTTATAGAACAAATCCTGGGCTGGAATTGATTTGGGCTCTATGAATTTGGGTTTCTTGCAGATTGTTTAGCAACGAAAAGGCTCGGAACTATTTAAAATGGGGCTAAGAGCAGTCTCGTGTGTCTCGTCTAAGCTATTCGTGGCCCAGGTTGGATTCTCATCTATTTTGTGGAGAGGTCCCCGAATTTTTAAGAAAGCAAAATGATGAGTTGCAAAAAAAATACGACCAAGAAAAGGGCTCGTACTAAATGCAAAATATTTTCAATAAAAACAAGAGATAGATAAAAGAAGGCAGAAGGAAGGAACAGCAACGTTCGCTTATTATTTATTGTCAGATTAATTGAGAGTTTATTGTTTTTTTCTACATTCTTACAGCTAAATTACTCTTAAATAATATTTGATTAAATGGTGTACAAGAGGGTTTAAGTATTTTGCACTTTATTAAAGCACGCTAAATGACTAAATTAACCTTGGAAGTAAATTTTCTGTAATTAATGTTCAAGGTTTTTTTGTATTTTCATCCTTGTTTTTATAATAAAGTTGAAAAATAAAAGACTTAGTATTTTAATAGATATAAATTATCACTACAACCAAAAGTGGTCGTATGTATGACATAAACCATGCTTTTCGAGCGTCTTGCAAGACATTATCTGACAACCAAATATTAGCTTCCACAATTACATATGAATCGTCTTTACAACTTCTCTGTCTTTGGACGGCTTGTGTGGCTAATGGATCTTCAATTTGGCATCAATTATCTCTTCTTCTTTTTCTTATTTTATTCCTCATCCTCGATTTTTATTTCTAAATTTCTCGATCTTCAAAGTAGCACTTTAATTTATAATTCTTTCATATTTAGTCCATGTTGTTTTTATTATTGTTTATTGTATTCAAAATAATTTATAAATTAGATTATTGTGTTTCAATTTCATTACCCATACGTACTTTAACAAATTTTTAAAATTGATATTTTTTATTTTATCTTTCAATATCAAATTAGTTAATAATTGAGCTTCTTATTCAAGTTTAAGTCTAGGATTCCATGGGTTGCAAGCATGCAAAATTAGACCAAGTTTAAAGGATTTGTCTAGGTTGTTTTCTTTTATAAAAAAAAACTCAGATATTTTTCAATTTAACCCTATGGCATTTGTGTTTTAGTTTCATTTTTTAGCATTTATTTGATTGGAGTTTTGGCTCCTTTTATTTTATTTTTATTTGCTTTCTATAAGATTTTTCACTAATTTTAAAAATAACTCAAGGTATCTCGGGTGTTGAAAAAAAATACTTTCCAAAACAACCTCAACTATATTAACCTCTCTTCAGGTGTTGTCATGAAACCCTTTTATATCAATGGGATAATGTAAATGGTGGAGTGATAGTGAGTATTTCTCTTCCTCCTTAGCATGGTTTTTATTTTTTATAGTTAATTATTGCAAAATAAAATTATTCGATTTATTTATTGTTAATAATTTTTAATTATATTATTTAATTAATTAAGATTATTGAACTCAATTAAGTCAATTAATCAAGTCTTAGATTTTTTCTTTTTTCTGTAAAAACATTGGTATTAACCGAATCTCAATACACAGATACGGATGCTTATTTATTTGATAAAAACTGGAAAAATATATTAAAAGAAGAAGGAAGAAGCCAAAGGAACCACCAAAAGGCAATGCTCGGACAGGGCCAGATTCGTTTATGGCAACGCCAAGGCACGCTACTTTTTTCTTTCTTTCCAAACACACAAGGGCAGATATATATTTATTATTCACATGAGAAAAGTAGGTCGTTGGGTGCTTTTATTTCAGTGAGATTAGAAGCTTGCCTGAAAAATACTATTTAGTTTTTTTTTTTTTTTTTGCTTTTCCTTCTATTCGCTGAAAAAAAAAATCAGCAGTGGTTTATAGAAAAGCCATGCAATGTCTCAAACGACACATCTCAGCAAATGCATCACGTGAGAATTCCTGGAAAGAATATTTTTGCTTCATGGAATAGATTCTTAGGCAGAACTGACCCTATTTCTAAAAATGATGGTCTAAACCAAAGGGATACCGTGAAGATGTGGAAACGTTTGAGCATTCTGATTCCCGAAATTGACGAGGAGTTACTGTATCTCTTTTAACTTGCCACTGTTTTTTTCTTCAAATGTGGAAATACATGATAAAAAAATGGATGGGCTGGAAGAATCTTTTCTAAAGATAGAATGACTTTTTGGGTTCTTCGTCATGATCAATGCTGACAATGCTCGTATGACTTTCTTCCTCCATTGTAGCCTCGATAAGGAGCACAATGATATATGGAGCTTTTTTAATCAATTTCGGGATAAACTCAGGCCTTGCATTTGCAAAAACCAGAATCTACTGCTTCTGCACACGAGACTTTTTTTTAATTGGAAGGCGATCATGATCCAGTTTGCAGGGGGGTGGCCAAATAGAAAATGTTTGAGACATGGCTGAAAAAGGATGAGAGAAACGGAGGAGCATGCGGGAGAGAAAAAAAAATAGTAAAAATGAATGGCTCAAATGAATTTCAAGTTTCAACCATCCTGTCATATTGACAAGTCAAACAATTGGGAAGCGGGGTGAAATCCTTCAATGGCTAAGCTTTTGTGAGCTGGTTTTCTCATGTGCTGATGGTGGCTAACTGGTCACGCACGAACTGGACTAGTTTTAGTTGCAGGCCTGGCGCTTGAATCTGTCTTGTGCATTTTCTCTCTCTATACAAAAGGATTAAGAATGAGAGAGAGAGAGATTCCAATCGAGAAGGAGAAGGTGGAAGACATGATTTCAGTTCCGTTCACATTTGTCTCTTTTATGAGTTTCACTGATAAAGTATTCACCTACCCCTTTTCCTTCCAAAAGCTCTGGCAGCACGGGCAAGAGAAATCAAACAAAGAAATCGAGATGATCATGAAATGATTCTTTTCTTCTCTGTCACGTCTTCCATGTTGAGGAGCAAAGCAGATCAGAAATGGAGAGCATACAACAGTGTAGATCAAATTACAAAACCTTAGCCATGGAATTTACTGCGTTTTAGAGCAATGCTAACCCCCTATTGAGGAGATTTGCACCGCGAAAGGAGATTGCAGCAACATCAATCCATAAAACCATAAAACCGGTTCAAAAATCAATATTACAGTGCTGTAATTTGCCTGCCCTGATAAGAAAACCGGAGGATCAATACATCCATTTCCATAATCGAAAAAACTGCCAACGCAACTCGTCTAAGAAATACAAAATCAAACCTTAATTCGTGCTATACATTTCTTTCGAACAAAACAACCTGTACTCGACAAAATAACAAATAAAGCCAAGAAAGAAAAAAACACAAGACATTTCACATTTAGAAATGCAGGCTAGACCTCTAAACTTGGTGCGTTGAAGCTGTATATTCTCCAGGAAAGAGAAGGAGAAGGGAAAGGGAAAGGAAAAGGAAACCCTGTATAAACATCCACTTTGAGGCTCAACATATGTCCATGTTCATCTACCCATGAACAAGTTGAACCTGGAATCATAAAAATACCTAAAATTTTCAAACTTTCAAGACCCCATTTTGCACTAATTTCAGACGCACGTTATATTATAGGTTGAGAAGCTTTCCCACTATCCAACAAATCAAGAATCTCTGTCCTGCTCCTTACAATCCTATGAAACAATTCTCTAATCTGCTGCTGTAAAGGAATCAGCCCTTCCTCCATTCTCTGGCAAATCTCCGCCAGCTCCGCCACCTGCGCAGCCACTTCCTCCAACTTCTCAGCCTCCGCAGGAAACTGGAATCCATCAGCAAATTCAATCAAACTCTGCCCCAACTTCTCCATCCTTTGCATCTCCTCTAGCAATCCAGCTGACCCTTTTTTCTCCTTCCTTTTCCATTCCTCTCCAATCTTCTCCTGCATCCCAATTATGCTATGTGCCCACCCAAACTGCTTTGGAATCTGAAAATGTGTTGACAAACCACTCCTTTCTTGACATGGAATTGCAGCTACAAGAGCCCACATCACAAAAACCATAACAGTACTCATTATATAAACAGGCTGAGCCAGTCCCGTTGATTCTCCACCTCTTGGTACCGTCAAATTAGAACACATGGACTGAATTTGTTTTGCAGCAGACCAGTTTTTAGCCACGACCATTGATGAAGATCGAAAAGAACCGTGAGTAGCTCGGTCCTTGTGATTACCCCCACTGTTACTTCCTCTCCTTCCAAAAGACCAAGTTCTCTCTGCATACCTTGAATGATTATTTTCTTTATCATCAGTTGTCAAAGCAGACATCAAAGCGCCGAGAGCCTTTCTAGCTCGCTTAACTTGACCATCACCAATCGGTTTCTGCTCTAAAGCAGAAACAACAATCTCAGCCAATTTTTGACATTGACGGATAGAATCAACCCCACCAGAAACGGCATTACAAATATCAAGAACTTTCACAGTACGTTCCATAAAATCAATAAGTAAACGATCCAATGATGGTTTAGGTATCTGAGAAGGGTCACGGCCCATAATTAAAAGAGCTTTGAATTCTGCCTCGCAGCACAGCAAAACATCAACTAGTTTTCTTAGCCAAGAAATTGAGAGAAATGTCTCACCGGAGAAAGGAGAATCGTCAGGAAGCGATAGTAAATCAGCAAAACGATCACCTGTATGTCTTTGAAAAAGCTCCAGGTCTTCTAGTTCTTGTTCATGGTTACCATCCATGGCAGTCACTTGGTTTCTTCGAATGCTGATTCTGCCAAGAAATGATTGCTGGTGTTCTGTAGCAGGCATCTTTAATGTTTTATTACGATGATTTGAAAAACAGAACAAGACAAAACAAAACACAAGACAAGTGATGATGTTTTTGTTCTAGTTTTTATGGTTTCCAGATTTGAACTGGAGATTGGTGGATAGGGGGTAGTGCTTGTGTTTCTTGTGGTGGGAGGGGAAAATGGAGGAAGAGGGGAACAGGTCAAAGAAGCAGGAGGCTTTTTTTGTAAGACAGCCCAGCTGTTATATACGAGGGAGTGGATGGTTTTACGGCTTCTGTCTTGGACCTGACCGTTTCTTCTTCTTCTTCTTACGGAGGCTGACTCGGTTGGAGGTTTTTCCAAGGAATTGTTTTTTTCGCCTGCGTTGCCCACAATTGTTGGCTCCTATAAAATGGTAACGTTTTAAAGTGGAAATAATTGGTATATAAGGAAAGGGAAATGAATGGCTGGCTACGTTAATTGAATTTGTACTGGTTATTTTTTTTTATAAATTTAATTTAAAATTTTAGGTGTTCGAGTAAATTAAATAATTGAAAAACTCATGAGGGTATTTTACGCACTACTTTCTTATTAAATATTTCTGAATTTGAATTATTGTCGCTTTTTTACCATTGGCAGACATAATAAAAGCAAGGATATTTTTTATTTTATTTTATTTGTATAAGAGCCGGTATATTTATAACATGGAAAAATGGCTCAAATATTGTGGAATGCCGATATATTTCGCACGTCGAGTAATTAAACTAGTAAGTACTTTCTTTTTTTTTTAATTCTCGGGTATATCATTTATATCGCACCCGACTCTGTTTCTTTTTTGTTTCTTCATGCGTAAATTGACACTGCTATCCTCTCTCTCTCTCTCTCTCTCTGACGAAGAAGACGTACGGCGTGTTGTAAGAGGGAACCACGAGCAGATAATTAACAGAATGTATGCTGCCGCCATTTTCATTTCGTCACTGAAAATTCCAAGCCACTGCAGATCAGAACCCTTTTTGCTGCTGTCATCGATCATAAATAATTGTATAAATCTTCCGTGATACAACAAATTGATACTGGTGATGGATGAAATCATCTGAGGGAGCAGGAGAACATCCCTTCTTCTTGTTATGAGCTTAGTGACTCACACTCACTCATGATGATTAACCCAGTGATTTTTTTTAACGAAAATACGATAATATTATAGAGATATTGTGAAAATAAATATGCAGTGGATAGTAAAGATCATGAGCCTTCTTGGTTGAATGATTCGTGGTCTGTTTATAGCCACTAGTCTATTTACATGGATAAGGGGTTAAAATATAATATAGTCTCCTATTATTAAAAATAAAAAATATCTATTTACAGAAAATCGTGGCGTATATATTTTGAACCTAAGAGAGAGAAGTCTCTGTACATCTAAATTCGGGGCAAAGAATGATTTATCCTGAAAATATTATGAAAAATAAAGTCTGACCGGGTCATGGACTCTTTCTCTCTTGAGTCTTGACTCCCTACTACGCGACCACACGATCAACTTTGCTCATCCTCCCGCCATCGAGTGTTTTTACTTATTAGTCACTGCCGGCCGTCCACCTCATCACTCAGCCCATCAACGAATCTGATGACGTGTTATGACGATGATATATCTTTTATTTATATATAAATGGTGGTGGACCTGGTGGTGATAAATCGAAATGCGTCACGTTTCATCTGGTTTTGATTTGATTTTTTTTTATGGGCCAGTCACGTCGTCATCGCTGTGTTGCATAGAGCCATGTATGTTGACTCTACGTGAGTTGCAAGAAATGTTAATCTTTTCTTTTTTGTTGTAAGAGTTTTTTTAAAAAGAAAAATATATTTTAATGTAGTGATGTTAAAAATAAATTTTAAAAAATTAAAAAAATATTTCAATATATTTTTAAAAACGATTATCATTACAATATAAAACAAGGTCAGATAATTCCATTCAAAAACTGATTTTGTGCGATTCGTGGGCTTGAATGTATGGAGTGGATGCATATGGCAAGTATGTAGATGTTATAATGATTGTTATTTTTTTTGTTTAAAAATATATTAAAAAAATAAAAATTAAAGAGTTATTTTTGATGTTGTCAAAATCAAAATAACTCAAAAACATTAAAAAATAAAATGAAATCATTTTTTTTCTTCGAAAAAACTCCAAAAACATTCTCATAACGCATTTTATTTTTATTTTTATCAATGATCTCTATGATGTAAGTGTGAAACTAAGAATTGATCAGGTTTTTATTTTCGGTGTCATTGCAATTCTTGATTGTGTACATGGAAAATCAACAAGGTGTTGGTGTCCAGAGTCCAAACAGAGCTATAGTAACTTATTGTCTGGGATTATATTTTTTTAGTGTATAGTTGATGTTATTTTTAAAAATATATTTTTTTTATAAATATATTAAAATAATATATTTTAAGAAAATCTAAAAACTGTTTTTGAAAAGAATTAATTTTTTTAATTTAAAATATTTTTTTTTCAAAAAAAAAACACTTTTAAAAAGTAGGAAAAACACAAGTCAGATTAATGACTTTTGTCTACTGACTAACTCTGACACATCGTCCTATCTTCTTTGTTTTGATTTTGTTTAAATGGATAAGTTGGTGCGCTTTGTACGTATATCATTGCAAAACTACCGTGGTTAACTTATGAAAGCGCGGACGATTTCTCCATGGATATGGTTGCTATCATGCGTACGACACTTATTAATCAGCTACAGCAATATAAACAAAAATATTTTTATATTGTTTTTTATGTTTAATATCTACTTAATTTATTATCTTTAATAGCCATAATAATATCTATATAAAATAATCTAATAATATCAATTTTAAGAATCTCTTGCACAAGTGTTATTTGAGTTTTTCTATAAATATAAATAATTTTTCTATATAAAATTATTATACAAGCCAATTCAATATACATGTCATCTATTAAACATCTACATGTTAGTTATAGTTTTTATACAATTTATAAAATTAGTTGTTTTTTATATAAAAAAAATATATCCGTGTCAACATCAACAATTCTAATTAATATCCGGTCCTGATTGTTAAGGAACCATCTCACCTAAAAGTTTAAGCTCATAGGTGAGGCCACAGAATATGATTATATTATACTATAACACACCCCTCAAGTGAAAGCCCTTTGGGCTTGAAACTTGCACAAGCCCACATCACCTTGTGCTTAGTTTTTATCAAATAGAATGGGGGTGGTGAGATTCGAACTCGTGACCGCTGGGTCAACAAGGCTCTGATACCATGTTAAGGAACCATCTCACCTAAAAGCTTAAGCTCATAGGTGAGGCCTCAGAATATGATTATATTATACTCTAACACTGATAAAATATTATCTAAGAATATTTGAGAACAATATTTTGTTGCAATAAAAATTCTATAATTATAAAAACTTTATAATTTTTATTGTAAATTATTCTTTAATGAAATTAGCTTAAAAATCCCCATCAAGACAGAATATTTGGCAAACAAGATTATCAACGTTATTCTAACCTGAAACCATGCCCGGCCCGGATAAAAATGAAGTCCTGAGGTTGGTAGTGCTAGACAGCGACAGACTTGGCAACTGCTTGTAGATTTAAGGAGATTGGCCGGCCAAGGCTTCGATCGTTACAGGTACAACAATGGAAACCCTACGATAAAAGAAATGCAAGATGGATTGATCGTGCAATCACAATCTACTAATCTCTTTGGCAAATCTCCCTCCCACTCCCTCGCTCATCAACATTACATTACCATAATTAGCGTAAATTGTGGCAATAAACTAGACAAAACAATTAAGAAATAAAGTGATCAAGGAAGAGGAACAGTGGCTTTCTCGTAATTCCTCTTTTTTTTAGGAGATGATGCATGTATGGACAAATCAAGCCGACCATCGGTTGAGGTTTAGAATTTGGAAAGCACTTTAGGTATCGGGAACCAATGGTTTTCTTTGGAGCAAGTTTACTATTATTTTTTTTGTTTTTCAGAGATGCTTTACCACTTAAAGAAAATATTCACTGGTCTTTTTCCACGAGAACACAGAAGTTTAGATGGGCCAATTGCAGGGAACTGCTCTGATTCGGGAAAATAAACGAGGCTGCTTTGGGTTGGGAAAAAAGTGTTAGATGGGCCCAGCTACAGAGAGTGGGCACCCTATGAGATATTCACTTTTCAGCCATTCATCTCATAATGGGCTATTTTTTGGGCCTTCGGGCGGAGTCTCACTTTCATAAACCGGGGGTTTCATTATCTAGCCCAGCTCAAATAGAAACCATGACGTGGATGTCTTTGTCTTTGTCACTGCAAAATTCACAATCAGCTACATGTTGGAAAGAAGGGATATGATTCACATGCAGCTACATAGAGCCAAGTAACAAGCCAGGGATGATGCTACGGTTCCTTTCCAATCACTTTCGGAAGCACCAAAACATGGATTGAAAAACATACACGACCCTTCAAATATGCCCACAAGAGCCCAGAACATACTACTCAGAATCCTGTCGAATGAGATAGTTTTGTTCTCTCTCCAGTATTGTTTAAATGGCGTGAAGAGTTACAAGCACTATATATATGTATGTATGTATGTTTGTTGTTTCCGGTCTTATTTGCAGCCGAGCTTGTTAAACTTGGAAGCAAGTTATAGAATATTGATGTCGGAGAAAGGAAATCAGATCTAAGATATGACAGAAAGTGTATCAAGTGGCCACCTTTAGACTTGTTATTTAATCTGTGTCACCATTTTTACAATTTGTAGCAAGCAAATGGTGGGGGCAGGAGAGAGGGATGCGAGGTTGGAGTCCCATAGGAGGATCGATGAACGGAAGGGAAAGGATGAGCACCATATGAAAAGAAAAGGGTCCGTATGAAGATTCATGGTGGGGCATGAGTGGAGAATTACCATATATTAAATACGACATGATTATATCAAGGTTGGGAAATCATGGGGACGCATTGAAGCAAAGAGCTCAAGGTAGAGTCTTTCCATCCATGATTAATAACTTAACCAACCACGCTTTTAAAGGCCAAGTCTCAAAACATTTCCTGCTAACGGGCACTTAAATTCTAAATTGGTAGGCCCTGTGCCACTCCATTGCTCCTCCTTAAAGCTAAGTATAATCATTCCCCCCTTTTCAATATCGCTCTGAAGAGTCTCTCTTTTAAAAATGATTTCTACATTACTTTGAAAGTTTTAGCTTGCGATCCATCCAAGCAAAAGTCACTCTCTTATTTTCACATCAAATATGGTGGTTGATTTGCATCAATCAACAGAATACTGCCCTCGCTTTCAATCTCTGCGAAATCTCTCTCTCTCTCGATATATATATATATATATATATATATATATATATATATATATAGCTGATCCATCTACGTATAGCAACGTTTAAAACACCATACCAAACTATACAAAGATATATACCAATTTATGTTTGTAACTAACATGTGAGCTTGATGTGTCACTAGATAAAGACCTTCTTTATATAATACGGGTGTATTGGAATAAAATATCGAGTATTTCAACTGTATTATGGCAAGTACGCATGGACAATACCGTACGTGTTCAGTAGCAGTCTCTCTCTCTCTCTCTCTCTCTCTCACACACACACACACACACACACACACACATATATTATAATAATGTAATCTGGAACAAAAATGGTGGATTTCACATGTTTTTGGGCCTTGAAGTTCCTCGACCGTAAATTCAATGATTTACCGTATCAATCACAAATTTTCTTTTTAGTATTTTTATTTTGAATTCGAAATGGATTGACAAGGTATAACTTGTTGAAATGAAAAATTAAGTGATATTCATTTGATATGGAGTTTGGTGAATTACAAAAGTAAGAAGCATGCGTGTGAGATAGTGAGTTATGGGCACATTTTTTCCGTGAGAAAACTCTAGATGAGCTTGGATCAAAACAGTTTTAATTAATTTATTTGTGTAAGAAAAAAACCATCCTGATGAATTGTAACTCAACTGATATGAATACCCTTTCTTCCTTCAAAAAAGGTTTCTAATTTCCACATGGTAATCGGCCTAGTCATAAACCATATCCATACACTACTCTCCATTTCTTTCTTCACAAATCAAATTTTCGTCCCTAAAGAATTACACAAAACTTATATATGGACTATGAGCAAATTCAGTATACAAATTTAGTTAATTTCTAATATAAAAGAGAAATACACTAGTATTGTTGAATTGAGAGTTGAAAATTAGTACATGTGTTTAATTGAAAAGAACACATTGTTTTTCACTAAGTGTTGAGATTGTTTTTAAAAACACTTTTCATTCAGAAATGCATCAAAATGATATATTTTTTTAAAAAAAATATTTTTGATATCAGCACATAAAAATGATCTAAAAACACTAATTTTTTTTATAATTTAAAGTAAGAAAATAAAAAATTTCCTATTTTTTTTAAATACTTTTGAAACGTAATATCAAACAGGGGATCTCTCTCTCCTCTCTCTAGACCCATGGACAAAAGCACAAAACAAATGAAGTATGAGACCTAAACAAAAATCCAAAATATGAAGGGGCCAAGGTTTAAAAAAGAAATACCAAGGGGTTAAAGTGTGTATGTACACATATTTTGAATATTAACACAAAAAAAGCTTTAATTTTTATCAATGTCATCTTTGATTCTTGTTTTTTTTTATTTACAATAATTTTTAAAATTTCCGGTTTAAGATCAATACACACCATTCAATCTCGAGAGATAATCATACAATACTCAGGGAAAGAGATTACATGAAATCCAAAGATAATAATAATAAAAAAAAACTCAAAGAGATTTATCTTAGGGATTAAATTGAATATAAATTAAGTCCAAGGACCAAAATGGATAGAAAGCAAATTTCAGGGACTGAGAACGATTTCATGCACGATGAACAATGCTAAGAATAATTAATTATGACAGGTTGAATAGCAGGAGAAACTAAATGTTTTTTTTTATTAATTAATTTCTACGATTCAAATTCAAATTAAAAAAAAAAGAATCATGATTAAATTATAAGAAATGTAGAATCTATTCACGAGCCCAGGTCTTATCAAGGAGTTGCTGTAATTAATCAACAACCAATTGGATTCAGTGATGTTAACCATATATATATATATATATATATATATTACGTATAGACGCTGTTCCCACACAATTAGCATAGAATTTCTTGTTAATTAAGCGAGAGGACAAAACTTAGTCAAACTGATTTAAGTGTATTAATTAGACCCACTGCATTACGATAAAATCACAAGCCCTTCTCAATGTTTTTATTTTATCTCTGCTCCTTTTTTTTTTATAAAAAAAAAACAAATTGCGAGCATGAGCTGGAACTCATATTAATGCTATTTTCGTAGGAAAATGATATCAATTAATGTGTTACGTGATGAGACCGTCACCAATATTTATCAAAATGATTGAGGAATATTAGAGATGATGAGGTCTTTTCTTGAATAGTTAACATGAATAAATTATAAGTAAGTGTTAAGGGAAATCAAGATTAAGTGATCTGATCATTTTCATGAGGTCTCTAGATGTCCCCTAACTAATCAAGAACAGGCCTCTGTAGTCATAATCATTCCTTCTGTTAAAAAAAATGGTATTGAATATATATATTGTTATTGAGCATTTTATAAATTAATCATATACAAATTCCTCATGTATGTGTGTGGCAATGCATGCAATGATGTGATGACAAAGAGTTTACAATCTGTATAGCAAGCCTGAGTTCGAATCATGATGTACATCTCTTATAAGAGATCGAGATAACTGAAATTTTACTCAATCAACTAGCTAAACCCACAAAGTATACTTTCTGGAGAGTGGAATTTCCTAACATTAAAAAAAAAAACATGTATCCTTAGTCCTTAATAAATGTTAATGAGTTTAACCTATATTTAGTCCTTATATTCTTTAATTTCTTTTGATTGAAACCTCTTGTTCCTTTTTCAGATCGATTAAGTCCCTCTGCTATTTATTTTGTTCTATAAAGGTTTCTCCCTCGTCATTTTGTTACGTAGTTTGTAACACCTTTTTGTTAGAATTAATATTTCACTTTTGAATTTTTTTAATTTAAAAAATACTTGAAAAATAACTTATTTGAATTAATTAGGTTCATTCAGTAGCCTTTTCTAATTAATCTATTTTCTGCTAGCTAATTATTTAATTCTCACCTCAAACGAACTTTTTTTTTATATATATAAATAGAAGATGTATCATGAATCCTGTAAGAGAATACATGCCAAATATTTAATTAGCTGGATACTCTAACAAAAAAAAAACCCTGTTATGTCAACATATTAGCTAGAAATTAAATTACGTCAAAAGAAACATTTACAGAAAAAATAAAGAATAGAAAGACAAAATTAATATAAACAAGCATAGAAGGCTTCAATCAAAAGAATTAGAAAGATGGAATAAATAAATTCATGTTTGGGATTAGAAACCTAAAATCGCAAGAAAAAAAAAAACACAAATCTTTGTGTTGCTAGTTTAATTACAAACAGTCATGTGTTCGGGTTATAGGGAAATTGGGAATTGTACTACATAGCATTAGATTTAAGGGTCTCAACTAGATTAAAAAGCTTAACTACAAAGAGGATAAAAACATCAAAAGTTTAATAATTTTTGGTAAAAAGCTATAATATTTGCAAAAGCAATTAATAAATTACATGGGATATATGTTGATTGGAGCACCTTTGATTGATTAATTAATTATACTAGTAGGAGGTAAACAATATATACGTTCAATTAAAAAAAAAGAGAAACGATACGCGCGCGCACACGTCTTCTTAATTATAAAATCTAATACTAGCTAGCGGTATGTTTATACAATATAGAAAGACGGAGATTCCTGAATATTAATTACATATATTTAACACCGTCATATATATTCCGAAAAAAGAAAAAAAATAAGAAATTTACAGCAGCCACTTAAACGCTGGAATAAGGTTCTCCAAAGGTTAACGTCTCTCCTTATTCCCCTAATGCGTCACACTATAATTGAGATTTACATGGCAAGGGAACATTAAAAAACCTTCCTTGAGAAAGAAAAAAAGAAACAGCAAGGTGTGTGAAACAACCGGCAATGTCTTCGGGGTACGTGAAGTTTGGTTACGTAATACAACTCTAAACTCTACGTAGAAAATAGTAAAGCACGGACACAAACCGTGAGATGAAGAGAAGAGAATAAGAGCTGATGGCATGTCGTTTTAGGGTTAGATGAATATCTGGGTCCCTTTGCATGGACCCCCATCTTGTTTCGATCCATGTCGGCTCATCCTTTACCTGAGTTACTTTTAAATGGGGAGAGAGGGATCTATCGTTCTTGCCCAGAACCCCCCTCCCCCCAAAAAAAAAACAAAAAACAGCTACAGAAACTAACCCAATTAACTCTCAGACACATGCACTAGAGGAAGAAGAGATCAATATCATAAATATGGGTCACCATTCTTGCTGCAACCAACAAAAGGTTAAGAGAGGGCTGTGGTCACCTGAAGAAGATGAAAAGCTCATCAGATATATCACTACACATGGCTATGGATGTTGGAGTGAGGTTCCTGAGAAAGCTGGTACTCGTCTCTCTAGCTAGCTATCTCTCTCTTAAAACTTTGTTTCTTGTTATTTTTATTTGTTCTCCCCGGTAATTAAGCTTTGTTTCTGTTTAATACAAGTATATTTGCCGTTAATTATGTTCTCTTCTTTGATTTTGCTGATCGAACATTTTAGGGCTTCAAAGATGCGGCAAGAGTTGTCGTTTGAGATGGATTAATTACTTGAGGCCTGATATAAGAAGAGGGAGGTTTACACCAGAGGAGGAGAAGCTGATAATTAGCCTTCATGGTGTTGTTGGAAACAGGTTTTGCTATGAACTTTATGCATTTGGCATTTGCAGCTACAAATTCTGATACATACATAAGAGATTAATAAAAACCTTTGAAGTGGACTCCATAGAGTTAAATAATTAAGTCTTGCAATGAAGCGAGTTCTTATTTCATAAAGTTTTTCAAAAAACAATACGATAAGCACTCTAAGATAATCTTGAGACTTCATTTGTCCTCTTGTTCTTGGTGCTTATGGGAGGAGTCTATTCAATTCCTTATTGATTCTTTAATGAAAACTTGAAAATTAAGCACCCATAATTAATTAAAGTTTTAAATCATATCGTTCTTTAAGCACCCATCAGCTGCATTATGGGAGACGTTGAGAAAGCAATATCAGAGGTTGTAATGTACGTTTTCAGTTGAAATTAATACCTGCCTACGCTATGCATAGCACTAACTCGACACCCTTGCTTTAATTTCCCCCTTCTGTTTCTGTAAGATAATTAATTAAATAATACAAATTTTACTTCAAATACTCGATTCCCTAAACTGATCAGAAAATTTAACTAAATGAATCGCTTCGTATATTGTTTTGTAATTTATGCTTAATCTATAGTTTTTTTGATAGATTTTATAATATGCATAGTTGCTTGATTGTAGATGGGCTCATATAGCAAGTCACTTGCCTGGAAGAACAGACAACGAGATAAAGAACTATTGGAACTCCTGGATTAAGAAGAAGATACGAAAGCCTTCAACATCTCCAACCATAACCAATGCAACCACTGGTACCGATCATTCAAATATAAATTATGCTCCAAACCATCTGGATTTAGGGCATCAAGATTTGACAACAAGGGCACAGATTCAAGAAACCCTATTTTCATCTTCAGCTCCCTTATTTATGTTTGACACGAGTACCTCGCTTGATGGAATAGCGGATTGTAGTGTGCGTGGCGAGGTTTTTCCTGATTCGGTAAGCTTGAACACAGAAACCTGGAATTCAAACCATCTCCATCAAGTTCAAGCAGGGCTGCCCCCCCAAGCAACTTTCAGTATTGGAATGGATGCAAATTACTTGCCGCCATTGATTGACAACATGATGCCCATTGAAATGCAATCCTGTAGCATGAACGAGGAAGGGGATATATCATTGGATTGCTTACAAAGGCAAGAGTTGAATATTGAGTGGGTTGAATCACAGCAATGCTCAAACTTTCTTTTTTGGGATAATGTTGAAGAATCGGTACTTGGTGGAGCAGAAATTGCACCAAATTCATCTAGTATGGGAGCTCCTACATTCTCTTCTTTCCCTACAACTCTATAAGATATTTATGATGGTGAAAACTGCCCCCGTCTCTTCTCTCTTGATCTTTCTATAGAGCTTTCAGAATGATTCAGGCTTTTGAAGACAGTTTTTCTTTTTTTCTTTTTATACATTTTTTTTCTTTCATTTCTTTCTACCCCCTTTTAGCTTGCAGAGGTGAGATTGTGAAAATGTGAGGAAATGAAAGCATATAACTGCAGAAGTATTCATGCAATCTTGTTTCGTGTTTGGAAACAGATCAGAGGAAAGAATAAAGGCAAAGGCAACAAACCCCAGCAGAGTTTGATCGTAATTATGGTGATGTCAATGAGTGATTTTTTTTCTCTCTCCACTTTTCCAGATTTTTGAATAATATTTCTGATGGATTTCTATGTACATATTACTCCTGACAAGCTAATTCACTGAGAGAAAAAAGAAAGAGAGAGAGAGAGAGAGCTTGACTAGGCGGGGTTTTATTTCTATCCGGGTCAGGGTTTGATTTGGTCAAACTAATATTGGTCAGACTTAGTAGATTCAATTTCAAGGATTTCTTTTTTTATTTTATTTTTCTCCATGATGATACCATTTTATTTTTCTTTTAATGTTTTTATATAAAATAATATTATTTTATTAGAAAAAAATAAAACGAAGTGGTTTTGAATCGACCCGATAAACACCACTATCAAGTTCTTGAGTGAAATTACGAATCTGATAACTATAATCATATAACATAGATTATCACTTTCTATTCTGATCTGTAGCTCAAAGTTTATCATATCTCTCACCGATTCTTTTAAAATATATATATATATATATATATATATATGTAAGTATTGTTAATAAGTTTCCTAGAAAAAAAATTAAATTATATGAGAATGGACTTGAAATGATGTATTTTACTTGGTAACTTTAAATAAAATATAAACAACCAATAAAAATATATTTTGATTAAGAAAGATCAAGATACAAATATTAAGTAACATATAAATGTTTATTTGAAAATACAAAAATATCATATATAATATAAGTTAGAAAAAACAAATAGAAACAAGAATCAAAATATTAAGTAGTTTTTTTAAAAAATAAATAAAACTAGTAAATAATTTAATTAATCAGCGTAATAGTAATTAATGTGTGTGTATAGTAAGATATAAACTACACTATAGATACTTTTATAATTTTAAAATATATAAAGATATTTTTTTAAATAAAATATGTAGTTTTCCATTGAAATGATCATCCCCGTGCCTTTTAAAGTGGAAACTAATATTCATGTAACCAATTTTATTTATATATTAAAATAACGTTCCAGTCTCAAAAGCTCAGCAACAAGGCCAATGTAAAATAAATAAATAAATATAATTAGTCTATATATGCATGTGTGAGGGCTTACCCATAAAAAATTCCACCATTTTAACAGAAAAAACTTAAGAATTTAGCTAATGTATGACCGAGCACCTCAATTTTCTCATCACTCGTTTTCAAAATGGATTTCCATGCTCACCAAACAAATCTCCAACGCAAATGACAATTAATAACAGTAGATTAGTGGTACGAATACATAATTACAGGAAAACTATTAACTAAATCGATTACACGTATACACTTGCTTGATCATACATCTTTCAACACGTAATCACAGGAACATATATATATATAGCAATATATGTGCCGGCCGGTGATTCCATGTCATATTTTCGGTTGCATGGCTGATTTACAAGGTCATATATAACTCTCAAGCGTCAGAGAAGTTTGCTTTCAATGTCTTTTCATCGTCAGCAGTTCTCCCATGTTCAGTGTTTAATCAGTGCTGTGCCAAAACGGCAACATCTGATAACAGTTGTAATAATAATTATATAACAACAATGCAGCAACAGCATTGATAATAATACCTAGGCTACTTAATAATTGTACGGATTAAGTGATTGCTCAGACTTATTTATGCAACTAACCACCTCCACCGTTTCTTAAAACTTTTTTTTTTCTTTTTTTTATTAAAGCAACAAATTACTCCATGTCATGTTAAATGGCCACTTATTTAGGAACGCGAGCTCAAGTTACCAGTTCAAGCAATTAAATGGCCACTTTTTTTTTTTATCCATCATCGAATTTTCAGTACTCTCGATTTTCTCTTTCTTTAGAGAGTTCGAGTTGATTTTCTGAGCTAGTTTTTCATTTGAAAGGCACATAAAAGAGTGTCGACTTGTGTCTTTGTTATGCTGGGACCTTTGCCCCTTCTTGAAGCAATTAAATTAAATGGTATTTGATATAGGTCGCATGCAAATTGAATAATAATAATAATAAATTAATACATGGCTATAATGAAATCATGTATGCTTCTGAATTCAATTATTTTGGCAAACATTATTTTTTCATTTGCAATTCACTTTTATCGAATTCCATTTTTTTTACATTCTCTCCCTCAATTAGGTCAGCTTGCTTGTTTACAGAACGGACCAGTTTACAGAGGCGAAGATGTCGCAATTATTAAAAAAAAAAGGATTAATCTATAGATAAATATTTTGTTTTAAAACAAGGAAATTGCTAAAACATCCTGGCCTTAGGCAGCAAATCACGAGTTCCCTCGGTCTCATCATAAATGTCCTCTTTTGAGGTATAATATATTTTGCCTAGCGAGTTACTTTTCTCCATTTTATATTATTTAAGAATTTAACAAAATCTATGAAAAACATTAACTTTAAAATTTTAAATTAAGTGTTTTTATTCGATGACACAAGTATTCTTAGATTAGCTCCTAAGATAGTCAAGATTAGTTTTTCCTTTTTAAATGATCTCAAAAATCGCTCTAGATAAATAACTTATAGTATATTTGATATTACAATAGTGTTTAGTTTTAAAGTATTTTTTATTTAGAAATATATTAAAATAATATATATATATTTTTTAAAATCTATTTTTGATATTAAAATATCAAAACGATATGAAAGTAAATTAATGAAAAAATAAAATAAAAATTATTTTTAAAAAATAAAAAACCAAACAAGCCTAAAAACAATGAGTATTAATAATTGGACAGCACGTGACCGTGTCGCTTGATAATATTAACATTCCAGAAAATTAATTATTAATGGGAATTGTGATTTAGAAACATTTCAATTTATCTTGCCTTATGGGCTGTGTACTAAGATGAAATGGCCCATATATTTTATTATAGCGAGTTGACCCGTAATTAATACAATACTATAAGGTTTGTATTGTCCTCTATGATTAACCATCCATCCAAGAGTAAAAAATAATGTTCAAAGAGGAGTGAACTATAATTTTCACGACAACTTTAAACACACCACTAATTTTTAGCGTCTTTTCTATGTTGGTCATCCTTTTAATTTTTATCTCCAGCCAACAAATAAAACCAATTGGCTATTAACTTTACGATTGAAGGACTTAATTGATGGAAACCAAAGTTAAGGAATCCAAATGAAATAAAAGCACTACTTCTGTCGGTGTCCTCAAGATGTGTCTGAATTTTCACTTCTCTCCTTTCTGCAGGTTATTGCTATCATACGGCCACCCAAAATGGAGGCCTTCCATGATGTCTACATTGTTTATGAATTAATGGACACTGATCTTCATCAGATTATTCGTTCCAACAAGCACTGAATGATGATCGGTAGTGTCAGGTTTGGCTCCAAGAACAATGTTTTGGTTTTATATCTTGCAACTGTTTTAGTGTGAAGCTCGATAGCTTATCTAAGTTCTTGCTTGTTGTTTTATTAGACTTTCTGATCACATAGTTCATATTATGAAGTTTCTAGTCTTTCTTTTGATGAAGATCACAGCAGCGAGAGTACCATAATAACTATTAAAACCTGGGGATGCTATCCCTCAACTTATTGCAGTATGAAGTGCTTGCCTTTGTGCAAAGAAAAATTTAACGAGAACATCTTAAATCAGCGGCAATCTTTATAAATTAGGTTTCCACTCCCCTTTCCGGTGCTTTTTTGCACAAAGATAAATGAATGCTTGTGTGGATTAAGCAGCTGTATGTTAACGAGTTTCTTCTGATTCTGCCTGCTGCTTAGTGAACGGAAGGATAAAATAGCTAATGAACTTCGAAAAAATCGTTACATACTCTTTAGTCTAGAGTAATTAATAAGAATTCCAGCTTACATGGATGTTGCAGGCAAATATAAGTACTTTTGATTTCTGAAGTTCAGAGAAAACAAAGCATCGTCTTCATTTGAAGCCATTTGTCAAGATGCTGAATTTGTGTACCTATGTCAAAAACTGGAATATGTTTTTATCTTATTGAAGTTTAGGGTATATATGCCATGACTTGCTCAAATAACATTGACTTTGACATTGCATGTGGGATTTGATAGATTCTCAATGAAACCTTTTGCAGTACTTCTTGTATCAGCTTTTATGAGGATTGAAATATGTAAACTCTGCCAATGTTCTGCATCGTGATCTTAAGCCCAAAAACTTGCTTCTGAATTCTAATTGTGACCTTAAAATGGGGTTGGCAAGGACAACATTCGAAGCGGATTTCATGACCGAGTACGTGGTTCCACTCTTTTGTTAGATTTATCAGTAATGGATGTGTCGATTTAGATATGAAAATGAACATCAGCATTCTCTGTGCTTGGTGGCTTGCTAACTGTCACTAGTCCCAGGACGCTTTGATCTCATTGTCTGGAAAGAAAAACAGATGATTGGTTTTTAACATGCTGTTAGAGCCTTCATGCCAAGCACCAAACTCTGCAGTACTAAATTCTTATTCGAGAAAAAACAGAATTGTGATGAAAAGAAAATTTGGTTATTTATTTAGTGTCACTACTAACATCATCAATTTGTTCCTTTTATTTTTTCCTGAAGTTAATAGGTTCCCCCGACAATGCTAGCCTCTGCTTTCTGCTAAGTAATAATGCCCGAAAAAAACAGAGTTTTTGTTTTGCATTTTAGTTTTTGTTGTGTTTTGTAAACCATGGCCCATTCTGATGTTTTCGGGTTTCTTGGTGAACTTGGGTGCTAAACACTTTCTGCAGAGCTACTTGGTGTCAAATACTAGAAGTTTTTAGATGCCGGAACTCTATTAGGATCGGTACTCTGTTCTTTTCCTGTGAATGATTTCAACAGACCTGATAAAGGAAAATAAAATCACAGCGGGCCGCAATTTTTATGCTATTACTATACTTATTCCATGGAATTCTCCTATTGGGTGCTTGGAATACTGTTTTTGTTCCTTTTACTGTAAGGTAGATTTACTTGTGTAGCCTGGCAGTTTCCATGGATCTTTCATCAAACCATCTCAATACCCAGATTCTTGATTGATATATAAATCACACTAAATTACCATTGGAACAAACAGAGTACATGTTCCAATTTACAGAGACTTTTCATGTCACCAATGCCTCTTAAAGAAATAGCACGTCTGAACCCCCATATTCTCAACCGGCAGGCTATCTTCTGGAAAATTGCATTCTTCAATCTTACCCTGTCCCTGGTCCGGTAACAGATCACAAGGTTTTGGATTCACTTCACTTGTAATCCCTGCAACATCAGTGCAGTTCCACTGGAGTTTCTTTGAGTTTTGTGCGAGTCCAATGGTCACATTAGATATGCAGATTCCAGTAAAGGGATCACCAGCAATGCCCTCTAATTTAGCTGCCATTGTCACATTTTCGGCAACCACGTCTCGGTAATTAATATTCTGAATCACAGGAATTGCATTGGGGTCATAGTTGTTGTCAGGATGAGAACCATAATTTCCTGTCATCCAAAACACCCACTTCATTGTTTTCAATGTCATCCCTCTTACATATACGTCTTTAACGTAACCTCCTCTTCCCACTGCAGTTTTGATCCTAACACCTGATTCTGAATCAATGGCTGTGATGTCTTCTGCCCTGACATCCTCAATCCCACCAGACATCTCACTCCCCAGTGCAATCACTGCACTGGTGGGTGAAATGCATGTCAGCCTTCTGATCACAAGCTGCTTCGTGGGCATCCCGAAAGAAATACCATACTCATCCCAGCCACTCTTAACAGCCACGCAATCATCTCCGGAGACAATGTAACAGTCCTGAATTCTGGTATTTGTGCAAGAATCTGAAGAGTTACAGAACGAATTGTTCATCAGATTCATGTTCAAAACTTTTCAGAATATGCCAGTCCTGACAATTTTTTCTGCTTTGTAAAACAGGGCAAGAATGGAAAAACTATTTATAGCCTATAGAAGAAAATTCAATTTCTGCATGATTACCAGGATTGATCCCATCAGTATTTGGAGACTTCACTGGTGCAAGAATTGTCAAGCCTTGAACTACAACATTGCTGCATTCCATTTTAATTTATCAACGCACATTCATCCAACAAAATATTTAAGGACATTCATCAACACTAAAGAAGCAAAGAACAATAGATGGAACAACTAGGGACAAGAAGGAATACCTGCAATAAACAGGATGGACATTCCATGATGGGGAATTGATCAATGTAAGATTGGATATTTGAACGTCAGTAGAGAACATGATTTCTACCAGGTAAGGCCTGGTGTAATCAAGCTTTCCGGCACGAAACTTTGTCCACCAGAGTTCACCCTGGCCATCAATAGTGCCATTGGCACCTGAAAGTCGAATGTGTTCATAGTGAAAAGGTGAATTTTTTTTTATTTATTTATTTTAAAAAGAAATAACTAATACTATACCTGTTATTACAACATCTGTGAGGTTCTTTCCAAAAATGAGACTGCTGTACCTGGCACCATCTGCATCTCTTCCTCTACCATAGGACGGTAGGGGCTCTATCAGTGGATATTCACTTTCATTCTGATAAAATGTCCCGAATTCAGGAAATATGAAAAACATAATTCATCATTACTGTAGTAAAATCAACTTATTATTGTTGTATAAACATGCAAGCACTGGCATTGACATCAAAGGTCGTTTGTGTCCGCTCTCGGTGTTTGATTTATGCCCCCCTCTCCAACGATCAAGTTTCATTATTTGCTCACTTAAACACATGTCGTGGATCCAAACCATATGGACTAGCAGTTGAACTGTTAAGCTTGTGAAGCGGAACATTTTCGATTAGGAACTATTCAATTTAGGCCCACAATAAGTTTCTACTGGTGGTTGCCAGGAAACTGGTCCCATTTATCAAGGTGAGCTAATTTCAACCAAAATTGTTGTGGTGTTGAAACTCAAGAACATAGAATGTTGTGCAGACCCACTTTTTTTCTTCTAATGAAAATAACACCATGATGGAAAACGAATTAGTAATTAAAAACGCTAACAAGAGAAAAGAAAAAAGATGTTATCGATGTGTCTTGTAAGAAATTATCTCTCTCATCGTAAGAGTCTTATGGGCCATGGAAGGAAACAAGAGAGCAACTTCGTGTTATTTAAAGAAACCTATAAAGGCTTATTTTGATTTAATCAGCAAGAGGAGAATAAGTAATGGAATAAGAGGAAAGAGGAAAGCAGGAAGTACAATTTACATAAAGAAAAGTCATTGAAAACCTCGATAGATTCTAACCTCAGAACCAAGAAGAACAGCATCTTTGTCAAGATAAAGAGTGAAATAACTCGTAAGATTGAAACTTCCAGTCAGCCATCTTCCTGGAGGAACATAGAGTAAGGATCCACCTTCTGATGAGAACTGGCTCAAATGATCGATTGCAGCTTGAAAAGCTTTTGTGTTTACAGTTGTTCCATCTCCAACACCTCCAAAATCTGATACTGAAGCACTATGAGCCCTGCAACTTGAAGCTCCATACTCAAAATAATCCCACTTCACAGATTTTCTGCTCTCGACACCAATTGTATAAAACAGTACCAAAACACCAAGTACTCCTCTCACATCAATCACCTGTTCATTTCATTCAAGAACATGAAAGCCTGGTCAGAAAAATCATGCATGAAAATGGTTTCCCCCCCTTCCTCTTTCATTACAAGCACAGCGATGAATATATAAACTACATCTTAGAACATGATCAGAAGAAAGGCGTGGCCTTGAAAGTTGGGAACATGCTTTAAAATGCGACGATCAAAATGGTTTACCTTAGATCTTCTTGCACTTGTCCACAACTCCATTGGTGTTGAAAACAATTAGGTGCTTTGGTTTATCACTGCAGAAGAAGATGGGCTATGTCTCTATATATATATATTCAATGTGACTTGTGGTTTTTGTCCGTAAGCAGTTATATTCCTGTTGTATAATGTGTGAGAGAAGGTGTATCAAAGATAGAAGATTACAATTTTAGCCCAGGCCAGAATGCTTAGAGTTCCCAGCATCATTTTCTACCTGTACAGGAGGAGAAAACTATACTTCTAAGAAAGAAAAATGTCAATTTCGTTGAACGTGGAAGCACATGTAACCATGGGAAGGAAGGCAGGTCCACCTTTAAACATGGACGTAATGTGGTCTTAATCTAAGGAATAGGAGCCTAGCGGTAAGTATTGACTACTTGATCTTTATCAGGGCAGAGACGACGGGGGTGGGCTACGAGCCACCATCAAGACATTTGGGCGTTGATTTAGGTGGTAAGCAAATTAGTCCTTTTATTTGGTAACCCAAGTCTCACTTTCGTAATTTGTTTAGCTTAATTGACGGAAATGTTTCTCTCTTTTAGTCAATTTCGAGTTTAATAATCTCCTTAATTATAATATTCATGGAATTTTAAGAGTTGAATGTAGTCAAGATCAACAGAAAGTTGGGGGTGTGGAGAAGAATCAGGATGCTAAAAGATATGATTCATTGAATATATATATATATATATATATATATATATATATATATATATATATATATATATATATATATATATATATAGACACCATGCGTTCACTATAGAAAGCACATCCACTACCATCATATGCCTTCCACTTTGAACCTAAGTGGAGAAATTTACCTAACTGCGTTTTGTGCAAATGGGTGCACATGGCTCAAACGACTGAAGTTTTTCCCAAATCTATTTACGGTGCCCGCATCTAAGCAAGCATGCACAGCATAGAGCGAGGGCCACGACTGCAGAGCCCAAAATGATGTCAACTTTTTTTATATTAGAAAACATCTCCGGAAAAAATATTTTAAGGATCAAGATAAGATATAAGTAAAATTTTAGTTATTTTATATTTTTATAAAAAATATATATTCTGACTTAAACTTGAGACTTGTTACTCGAACTTGAGACTTGTTATGCAAATCACAAACCCAAAAAATTCAAAATTTAATATACAAATTATAATTTTTTATCATCATATCATGCTCATCAGGTACCATGTCAACCGTTAAAAGGTGATCACAAGAACTTAGAAAAAGACATCCTTTGTTTGCCCCCACACATATCTTTTACCATTGGCAGAACTTGGATGCCACAGCCAGCCCGTGACAGTGTTTGTCATTACCTTTCACGGGCAAATGTTGAGCACTAGTGGTGGAAAACCCCACCTTGGATCATCAATCAATATTTTTTAATTGATCATAAGAATTGATACACCGCATCTTCAAAACTATCACACCAAGTGATGAATAGCACAAACGTTTGCTTCCTTCTCAATAGCCATGTACCACAAGCAAATGATTCCCTTGTGGGGGTGGCAACGCATAATAGAATGTAACTTTTATGTGCACCCAAAAAAGCTTTTCAAAACAGCGCTTTCCGTTAACAAAGCCACAATCCAATCCGTTTCGAGTATTTCTGGACAGCGGCATTGAAATTCTGGTTCGTATTTGGGTGTGGAAGTTGGTTCGGTTTCTAATTCAGTGCCTTACACGGAATATATAAAAATTAAACGGGAAAAAAACACCCTTTGACCAAAAAATAAAGAAAAAGTGATTAACTACTTTCCCATCCCAAGTATACCCTAGATTTTTGTTGTAGCTACATGTATTAGAAGAAAAAAGATTTGCTTCAAAAAATGGTTGCCGGTTAGCAATAGCATTATAGAAAAATATATATTATTCTGAGATGAACTTGTTGGTTGATTTCAGATTTTGGGATGGTGTTATGAGACAATGAAGGAATTTATCAAGTTGCCTATGATTTTTTTATGTGTTTTAGGTAAAGACATAGATATAAACCTTGGTTATTAGGCCAAAAAAAACTATCAATCTTGTTTTTCTTACCACCACAATAGTTCAGAACTAGACAATACAAACATGTTGTCTGATTTTTTTTCTAAATACAAAAAAATCTGATTATATTGGGCCTAATGAAATGGGCTAGATGAAATAACTTGGGTTGCTAAATCTTATACCGTCTGGTTTTTTATTAAAAAAAATATTTTATATTTTATTTAAATCAATGTTTTTTTTTTCAAAATCATTATTTTTTTACTTGTATTTGTATCCCTTCTCTTTTTATTTTTTTGAATGATTATTTTTTTAATTTTAAATAATTAAATGCCTCAATTTTTTTATTAAAATGTTTTTTCCTTTGAAAACAAACAAAATATTTATGCAAATCGAACCTCATCTTGAATTTAGATAGCTGAATATTATTATATACATATATGGTCCTTCTCCCTCTCTCTAACGAAGACAAATGTGAGACCATATAGTGATTAAAAAATAAACTAAAATAAATTGACATAAAAGTCAACAACGGGAAAATACCCACCTTCTCTTTTGAATTATTTCTCTTCGAGTCTTCTCCCCATTTGCTTTACCGAATACCTAATTTGCAGACTTAGAGCTACAAGCCTGGTCAACACAATCAAATTTCGTGGGACCTGGGTTTCGTCTCTTTCTTGATTTTCAAGGTATTGATAAATACTTTCATCTTCTTTTTCCTAGCGTTTAATTTCCTAAATATTTTTCTAGATACTTTCATAATATTTTCTTAGAAAAAGTATTTAGAAAATTCATCAATGGGTCGTGTTCTTAAATTAATGTTGTCAAGTGCAAAGAATGAGCTGTGGTCATCGAGTTTCTTTCAATCATGTAAACTTTGTGAGTACTATGAATCGATGGCATTTCATCAAATGGATGGTGTGCAGAATTCGATATAAAAATAGCATGGCCATGATCAACACAATTTATGCCTCACGTCAACTAAAACCATTCCTAAATTAACTCTAAAACTTGATATTTGTATCGATATGTGCTCCCAGATCAAACAAAGGGGAAAAACAAAGAACACTAAATTTTTTCAATGCTCACTTCTATCAAATATCATCCGGAGGAGGAGAGAAGTAATGCTCCATTCTATCAAAATCCCCTCTCTATCCCATCATCCCTCCTGTGGCAAGAATAAGAACAAAACCCAATAATGATCAATGCAAAATTAGGAAAGAAAATAAAAAAAATAAACCCATGATAATTGCTTGAAAATATGACAGAAAATCCCATTCCTGAGAAATATTCTCAATTATAATGAAAAAAAATAACACCCATCAATCTTTGTGTCTCTTCATTGATCTCGTTTGCTGAAAAGTAGAAATTGATTATTATTTTTTAACAAAAAGTTGAATTGAAAGGTGGATTAGATGGAGTCCCTTTCCCTGCAACATTTTCTTCTTCTCTGATACGCTCATTTCTCTTGTTTTTTTCATCAATTATTTTGGCGATTTATTCCCCTTCTTTTTTCTTATAGCAATCTATGATTTGAAAGGATAAACAAAGTGGCAAACAAATAGCCACGTCCATAAAAAAATAAATGCATTCGAAGTTTATCTAAAAGGTCCTAGAATTAGGACAACAAAGAAAGTAAAACCACACCCACAAGTCAAGCAAGGAGAGGAAAATAAAGCTGCAACAAAAAATTACAAAAATATCATTACGATGCCCACCTAAATTTCAAATCCAAGATCCAACACATAATTTGCAAATTGTCATATATACAAACCCAAAATCCCACATAATTTCCGTTTTTCTATTTCTACAATGAAATTGGTTTTTTTAGTATATGTACTTTATAATTGTCCACGTTATGCTAGGGGTTGGATTAGAAACTTTCTCGACATAAGAAAATATTTAGGTGTCGTTAATGTGTTTTTTTTTTTTAAATAAAAAAACTAAACTATATATGTATTGATTTGATATGACATAATCAACTTGGTAAATTTGGAGGACCAGAAAAAATATAATTTAACTAAAAAAAAATCAAAATAACATATTTTTTAAAAAGTAATTATATTGATTCAGATCAACTCGGGTTAATATATCGAATTTGTTAACTAGATCAAGAGACCTTGATAACTTTTTAAAAAAAAATTATTAAACTTAATTATTAATCAACTTAGTTTTAACCCAAAAAACTCAATCAAAAAAATAAATTAAGTCGACACATGTTAACATTCCAAACCTATTGTCATGACTCGATTCCCGGATCCATGACCAGCATATAGGCATGGTCCCCCTCCAAGGTTCCACACCTATGCGAACCCAAACTTACAAGCTTATCATTTATATTCAGAGTTCAACGTAGCGAAAATAACAAAGTAAACTTATAATATAGTTCAATTGTCTTAATACAAGAGTCGAAAACATCTTATTATAATTGTGGAGTGTTACCTAGACATTAAAGTAAGAGTGTCGATTACAACCAAATAATAAGTTCTGAGATCTCAACGATAATGATTTGTTAACAAACTAAGAACCTGAAAATAATAAATAATAAGGGGAGTTCAACAACTCAGTGAGTAGATAACATCTAATATACACATATGAGATAATACAACAATGAGAAGTATATTAATGAATCGGCCCGGAGTTCTTACAAGAAGTTTCTCAAATAGGTCATAACAAGAATGTAATAGGTAAAGCTCATCAAAAAATCAGAATGCAATGAGCATGAGGTTCCGTACTATGGGATGATTAGTCCGCACATGTTGGTGACTCCCCCGACCAACCAGGGTTTCAGATACGATGTGCATAAATACTAACATTTCCCTGTTAACGTGGGTATTCTGACTGGCACATGAGGTCCGTACTCAAAATACCTAATATGAGACTCTCTCATCAAATGAAACTATTTGATATAAATATTGATCATTTTGATGATCTAAATTATTGTCGATGATATTTTTATCTCTTTACGATCAAAATCCATTGATCTTTTCCTCGTCTTTAAAACCAAAAACTAGAAATAACAAAACTAAATTTTTGGACCAAAATTGAGTTGAAAAGAATATTGAGATACCAAATATATATATTTTTTAAAGTATAATGAGTAAATTTTTTTTTTGTGTGTAAACTTTAAAATAATAACGCATTTGTGGTGCTTTAATTTTCTACTTAGATACTGTATTTTTCAATTTTATTTTTAGTCAACAAATTTAATTTAATTGCTCTTAAATTTTATTAAAAAAAAACACAGTCGCACAAAAATAAATTGAGAACAAGATTGGAAAAGGAAGAGTAGAAAAAAGTGAAATATGATATAATGCACAGTATCAACGCAACGGAGCTCGTCGCTTGCATTTTAGTTTTTTACTTGATATTTAAAATCCAACTAGAAAAGAACTTATTTGACGGTAAGAAAGCTAGTAGTAGTGTAGTACAGTCTACAGAGAGGGGTTTGAGAATGTATTTGAAAAATATTTTTGAAAAAAAATGATTTTTTTTTTATTTTAAATTTAAAAAAAAATAATGTTTTAAGATTATTTTAATTCACTAATGTTAAAAATTATTTTTTAAAAAATAAAAAAAAAATTATTTTTAAAATCAACTTCAACTAAACTCTTATTGAAAGAAAGAGAAAAGGAGATAACTAAAGAGAATATCATGTCAGACCGATCTATTCCTGGAATGCCAAATTCAGCTCCTTTATTTGAATATCTGGTCCGATCCGGACCATGCCTTTTCTGAGGAGGAAGGAGACGGCAACAAAACCCCACAAGGAATAAAATTCTTGTGAAGCAGAAATCAAGTTTGCACGATCCTCTACTCTCGATGCTGCCACCTAGCTAGCTCATGTAGTGTACGCTGTACCTTTCTGCATACATCTAGTGGCAATTGGATCGAGAAATTAAGCAGCACCCACATGAATGCATGCAGACGCCCGTGAGTCTGCTTGTTTGTCTTACTTTGTATTGGATTCCTTGTTGGGTGATTAATGAATAATCCATGTCTTCTGCTTCCATCTCTAGCTAAAGCAGCATGGAAAGCAGTGAAACTTTATGGGAAGTCAAGCCCTTTCCGCTGAGCGAGCGAGCACTTTCCTTTTCTTTTTTTTGTACTCCTTGTCATTCGATTAAGGTTTCATAGTTTCTAATCAAGATATCACATCATATATTAATATCTAAACAAGTAATGATCTTGCTAGCTGTTCCAATGTCTGATCAGTGATCACTTCGCTAGGAATGTAGGAACAAGGCATGTATAGGAGCGAAGCTGGCGATTGAAGCCCTACGTACGTGCCTTTCGTTAACCTAATACATGACGTTTGGGGAAGCTTTGTATTTTTTTTGAAAAGATACGAATTATAGCTTGTAAGAACAACACTTGAAAGAGTGTACGATACTAGCTTTTAAAGTATTAACAAACACTTTCAATTATCAGTTACATCCGTGATTAAACTGGTGATTCTCAAGACAAGATGACCATGTATAATTGGAGACAATTCAACTATATATATTCTAAAAAAACAGGTATCATTTCCACCAATGAATGCTGCTAGGTGCATTAGAATTTAGAATACAAGCTAGAAAACAAATCAGCTTTGAGAGGATTGCTTGATGGTTAAGGAAGTTGGCTGTAACTAAATATTATTCTCGTGAATTAATCCTAGTTCCGGCGCATGATCTATATGCATCTTTTGATCATATATAGCAATCTCTCTATGAACAAAAACTAGTTCGAGAGTACAAGCTAGCAGTAAATCCCAACAAAGAAACAAAAAAGAGCACAAGAAAACCAGTCTTCGATGATCATTAAGGAACTACATTAAAGATCAAGGAGTGAAAGAGCTAGTTCTTGGAGGTTTTATATATTCTGTGATTTATTTCTTCTCCCGAGTAAAAAAGCATCAATAAAATCAAACGAGCACGTACTGTGTTGGCATAATCTTACTAGGAACTAATCTAGGTCGTAGTTTTTCAACACCAATCCAACAGAAGTCTATTGCAGACTCGAAATACCAGTCAAAAACCTTAATCCGTATTGCTCTTTGGGTGAAAGTTTCTTCTCCGGTAAGAAACAATTTCATGCTGCATGCATGTGTAGGCCACAAACTGTATACTATATATAATAAGTTCAAGGACATGAATATGCTTACTTTTTTGAACGAATACTCTAATACTATATAGAGTACTCATAGCTTTTCTTTAAGAAGTTTAAACTGCAGTGATCACTTTCATGAAAACCTGCAGCACCTGTACTCGTGCTTCTATTATCTTACTGCCGAAAGATGCATGAAAGTTAGTATTGCAAATTGATCTATCTCGATTTGTGTATTACTGCATCAAAACTGGTTTTTATCACAAATTTGGCTGCCCCTTCTATAAATTTCTAATTTTAATTACTTTCCGACAAGAGTATGGGAAACAACAATTAATATATATATAAGACCATCGACAAAGCTTTTATTAATATTGCACTGAAACATGCTGGACTATACCGTAAAGTTTTCATTTCCATTAAATTTGGCTTTCCATAGATGCATGCCGAGTATTTAAATATCTGTTCGAACTAACTCATCCAATTTTATGACTGTTTTGTGGAGAATTATCCTAGTCATGAGGTGACCATCAGCTACCATCTTATACTGAATTTAGAGAAGATAAATCGGGGAAATTTAAAAATCAAATATCTTCTCCATATAAAGATTGCTACAAATTTTTATATTTATTGTGGAAAATATAAGAACCTCAGAAATTCCAAATAGCTGAGTCATCTTTTTCAGTGACATAGAAGTGACAGAAAGCAAACTCGGTACTTTATTTATGTATTTTAGTTTTCTGCACATAGATGGAAACAAAACGGAAAGTGTAGAAGAGATAAATGCTTATAATTAATAGAAACATCACAGATATTTAATCTCATGAAAGAATGCAGGAATAAAAAGAGGACTGGGATTCTGCAGTCATGCAAAGTGGTAGAAAGAGTGTAATGAAGAAATTAATGTACAAAAAACCAGTCTTTTTATGTTTTTTTAGAATGATCGAGATGATTAAACCTAACTAATTAGTAATTGTGACTTGACTGGAAATCTCAAGCTTAGTTACAAGTTAATGCAATATTGTAATATGAGAAGAAATTGAGGTTTCAACTCCTTTCACTTGTATTTCATTATGTTCCACCGGAGATATATGAGGAAAAAGTGCTTGTTCATATCAGTAAATAGAAAATACCACTACCGGGGGGGGAACCACAAAGACACTTAATTTGTCAACTATTTTGAGATTTACATGCATTTATGAACATTTTTCTTCCATAGAAGGAAAGAAAGGAACGTAGTAATGCATCATGACAAGGTCCATAGAAGAAATCTTTAGAGATCACTGAAATCACAAATCTTTAGCTAACAATTAATGGAGGAAGGATAAGAAAAGGTGAAGATCTTACAAGGCTCAACTGCGCGCAAATGGTTTAGATCCCATGACATGACATGCTAAAATGAGAAGGGTCCCTTTTTTTGTTTCCTAGTTTGGCCATGAAAAATGAACCTCAAAACTCATAATTAAACAACAAAATCAAACGAGAACACATATCATAGAAATAGGAATCGTGATTCACTTAGTATATATAGATGATAAACCATACAAATTACGTGATTTATAATACATAAACTGATTAGTTTTCAGTCACATAACCATGAAAATCACACACACCATATGCTAGTACAACACACTCTTCGAATCAAACATCAACAGGAACTTAATCCCTTATTTTACATGGTATTTAATTTGAAATCCACACAATATTTCTCACATTCCCTTTAGTAAAGGTAGACAAAGTTTGGAGAAAGAAGCATCACTTATCTCCAAATAGATACCCGAGAGATGAATCCCCTCCTGGCACTGACTTGACTTTTGTAGATGGACGATCCTGAAAAATTCATCAAGGAGGTGAATTATCACACATGTGTGGCAGATAAAAATCTTGGCGTATATATGTATGTCCCTACTTGAGGAGGACAACTCACAGTAATAAAGTTTCCGGTGTTCTGGCCTTGAGCTCTGTGATAATTGTTGGAGACCTGCTTCTTCTCAGCCGAACCACTATCCGGTGGGTTCTCCGTGGTAATGTCAACCCCATATGGTGGTAGGTTAACCGGGCGCAAAGGCGGCGGTGCATTTGGTTGCTCATCAGAACCAAAAAGGTATCCCAAAGAGCTCTGCCCGCCGCCGTAGCTCCCACCTCTACTCATGGCTGCTTGTAGAATTGACGATCAAGATCTGCAAATGACTCAATCACAAAGAAAGGAAAGAAGAGAAGAGATGAGAAGAGAACCCTAATACACACAGACACCAAGTTAGTGTTCGTATATATGTAGCTGGAGATGTGTTTACCTAACAGCAAAGGTATGCTCCGGCCATGTGTGTTTGGATGTTGATCAAGATACATACATCATGACTGCTTAGTCATCAATGTTCATTATACCACACCACGACCGAATTAACCATGAGAGTGTCCTTTTTTTTCTTTTTTTGAGCGTGTCCTTTTTCATAAAGGGGGCATACGATTCTTTTGTAGCCTCGATCTTCACTTGTAATTTAGAAATGCTCAAGAAAAAATCATAATTAAGCAATACCTATATATGCAGCATTTCATTCGCTACGTTCTTGATATAGTTTAGTGATTTGTTTTTCAACTACAAGTGGATGTATATAGCAGCAGTTCAATGATAATATTCTAAGAATCCTCCTGCCAAATTAAGGAACTTTATCCAAGGTGTGTTCCACGGTAGTAATCTGTATATGATAATTGTTTTTTTATTTAAAAATATATTAATTAGTTTTTTAAAAAATCTATTTTAAATATATATAAAATATATGTAATTGGACCGCGGAAACAACTATATACTTTTAGAGTTTATAACTGTGATTATAGCTATATATAACTTATTTATGGTTGTTGCAATGATAATATTTCGCTGCAAAAATACCTGGCTGCAATAATATGTGAAAAAAAAATAGAAAAAAATTAAAATCAAATGTCTCAACTTTTGGTTTAAAACTCGTTTGTTTTTATGCTTCAAAAATACTTATAAGAAAATTTTAATTTTTTTTTTAAATGTGTATTTTCAGATTATTTTGTTATATTAACATAAAAAATAATAAAAATAAATATTATTTTAATATATTTTTAAATAAAAAACAATTTGAAAACACAATTAGTATCACAATACCAAACAAAACATGCTATTAAAAGTTTCCCCTGGAGTCAAGTACCAAAAAGAATTGTTTACAGGTCATCAATCATACATCTACAAGCAATGAATTCCATTAATATCAAGAAACCGCAACTAGAATAAGGCTCCACCTGTTTATCCAACTTGAATTTTGCTTTAGTGATAGAGTTGCTAATTAAAATTTTACCCTACAATTTTTAAGAAACACATAAATATATCAAATTAATTAGCTCTAGGAATAGAAAATACACTTTTTTTTCCTTCGTAATTCAATATATATTTTTTTGAACAAACCTGCAATTATTATTATTATTATTATTATTATGGTAATATTTTTTTATTACCAATCATTCTTAAAGATTAAACTGTTCGAGCAGGTCAAAAACATGTTATGAATAAAAATTCATGAAATTCTTAATGTTAACAATTCTGTCTAAACTTGTAGTTAAAAAGAGACATGCTTTCTTCTGATTCAACCTCGCCCTGCTAACTAAGAACCAACCAAAATGCACGGTAAGAATTATTTTTAAAATGTTTTTAGTTTAGAACAAATTAATATATTATTATTATTATTATCAATTATTTGTGCCAACACATAAATGATTCAAAAATATTGGGGAAAAAACTATTTAAAAGCTTAAAATTTTATTTTGCCAATTCAACCTAACAATTATACCAAAGTAGACGGGAAAGGATGGTTAAGTGTCATCTGGTGGGCTCAATCGGCTGCTAAGTAGATCAATGTCAACCATAATTTGAGATTAGCGGCATAACCTGTCTCTAAATAATATGATTAGTCGCACGGATTGTGTCTTGAGAAATACTTAGCAACGGGCCCATTTGGTGGAATTTTGTGGTGGCATCTAAGCAAAACTTATCGGTCATAAACTCACATCTGATCAAGCCATTGAGTTTGTCGTAAGAAAGGGTGGTGATACCTCACTGTGATGGGTACAAAAAGTATATATTTCTTCGCGAGTTACTGTGATCTATGTTTTAAGTGTCATCAATTTCGACAGGTTAAGGTGGCTCGGGCCTAACCTCGCCTTAATTTATGAGCAAACGAGTGGTTTAAGGTTAAATCAAGATAATGGGTGACTTTAACAGGAAAATATAATGAGAAACACTGGCTTTTGATTGGACCCATCAAGGACTTGCACTGCTCAATAAATAAAAAAGTGTGAAAAGATGGGAGTAAACTAGATTAAATTCAGATGGACATAGTTCGGTTGGAAGGGAGCCTGTAGGGCAAGGGAATCTATTGAATACATGGTTCTATTTTTTGTTTTAAAATATATAAAGATCAAACAATTTTAAAACACACAAGATAATTTAAAACTAAGAAAAAAATCAAAATTCATTTTTTTTTCATACCTCCTTTCCAACCACAATCATACACCCCTCTTAGAAAAAAGAAAACGTGATGCATATTTATATATAAAATTAAAAAGAATCGGATTATGAATTAAAAACTTAAAGCATGTGCATAATAAAATTGACCGTGGTTTTGATTCGTCAAAAAAATATTAATATTATTATATATTAGAAATTAAAGAATTTAAATTATATTGCTTGAAAATAATTTGTTAGTCTAATAACCCCTCTTTCTCTTATCAATATTTAATACCTATAAAAAAATTGTTGCTCTGTATAATTCATTTAATAAAAGAAAATCAGCACTATCAGCAAAACAATTTGGATGTTTTAAAATATGATATAGATCTTTAATTAACCTTGAGCTTAGGAAAAACTTTTTCCTATGTAATTGTAATGAGTAATACATAAGAAAGGTTGCAACCACTTGATGTTAATTCCAAATCACTATCATTACTCATCAACACAAAGGGGACTAATAAGGGTATGCAACACCAATTATCTTGGTATCATTGACTTCTAAGCCTGAGATAGTTAATCATTTGTTATTATTTTCTCGACGCTAATGTATCCTAACAATATCATTAGTGTAATGACTAATAATATTCATATTAATGATAATATTAATACGATTCTATTGATATCATTAACCCCTGTTATAACAAAAAAAAAATTAACTGCGTAACAATTACTAATTATTTGGACTAAATATCTTCTCTTACAGTCTAATATGACACCCTGATATTTACAAATTCACATATTTTTGTAAATGATTTCCATAAATTTATTGTGTTTTCTTGCTTGTAATTTAAATCCATTTATATTTATATTTATTTACACTAGCACTAAATGTCCAATTGACATAACTCTTCATCGATGATCTTCAAGGCCCAAATGGCATGACTTTTCATCACTGATTTTTTTAATATCGAAAGACATTTATCATCTTTATATAATAATTAAAATCAATTCTAAGTTAATAATTTCAAACAATTATTGCCCCCGCATCACATAAAGTTACTGCCAAGATAGGAAAAATCATCCCCTCTTTCTTTCACACATCACATACATTAATATATACCTATTTAACATCACCAAACATAAATAAAATAATAAATCATTTATTAAAATTGTTTTCATTCTAAAAGTTATTTAATTGTTTTTTCAACCAAATATATTTTGAAAACCAGCGACACCGAAACATCCTAGTTTATATCTGCACTAGCATGCACGTCGTATATCATTTTCCTGTCTATTTTACAAGAGAATATTGATTGGATGATGATGATGATGCTTTGTTTCTGTGACAGCTTCATCACGCAGACAAATTTGATGGGGTTCCTTATGGGCTGTTTTTGGGACCTGATGTGAGCTCTCGTGTCCTCTTCTTGGTTTAATTCCTTCTTTTTTTTGATAAATTAATTAACAAGACAAGGAATGGATCGTTACTGGAGAAATTAAGCTGCATCTTGGTGAAGGAACTACAAGAGGTGGGAGGCTTAGACGAGATGGATATGGAGGTTCAAAGAAGGATTAAAAGCATCTAGATAGAAATATAAATTAATTTACGTTGGAGGAGGCAAAAACCAAGGTCAGAAACTAGAGAATATTATAGTTAAAATCTTAAATTAAAAAGAAAATCAATCGTTGCCTGTGGGGTTGGATTTCACACCATAAAATATCAATCCGCGAGCTATGTCATTATTATATATATAAAAAAAAACAATGGCTCCTTTGAGGGACGGGGTTGGCAAAGGCCTTTTTATCAAAGCTTCAAGCTCGATTCAAAACCATTTTACATAGTCTTGCAAAGAACAAGATTATTGGTCTCCAGGATCAAAATTTCTGTGACAACTATCAGGGCATTCTACCATTGGACAAATACATTAAAAAAAATGGAACCAACTGGAATGCTATACAGAACACTAACTCTGATCTAATTACAGCATATTACAAAGGTTGGAAGATCAAAATTGTACATGAACCTTCCTCTATTTATACCATGGTTTCATGTTTGACTCACAATCGATCCTTTATAAACTATATTTCCTGGCTTAACTATTGTTGCTCAAGTTTCTCGATCAAGGCTTTCTTTTCATCATCTGGAAGAGAGTTGAACATGAATACAGATTTATCCCCAATGTCATCCTTGAAATTAAATAACAAATCGTCAGAAAAATCCACGGATATCCACTGTGTTCCAATCATTTCAATTAACCGCGGACATTAACATGAATTATTGACCAATAACATACCTTGATGGGCTGAGTGAATTTCCTTCCGGCAAATATCACAAAGAGGGTCATCCATGAAGCTAGAAGTGTAAGTTTGACTCCATCATCCATTAAACCAGTCTGCATTATAACAGATGACGGCCATCAAAATCTAGATAAAAATAGAATACAAAAACCCAGGAATAGAAGTGTGCTACACAAGCACGCAACAAAATACAGAAGCATGCATGAGGTTTTCACAACAGCCTCTACCATCAATTGCATGGACACCTGAGAACGTACTTCCTCAAGGTTCAATATTCAGATAATCATGAAGGCAAGCAAACATCCTCTGCCCCAACCCAAGCCCCAGCAAAATCTAGCCCAAAAATTGACGTATAAAAAGGAAGAAAAACTAGAATAAACTTTCCTATCAAGCAATTTCTAATATCATGCAAGGGTTGAAAAGAGGAAAAACAAGGAGTAATCAGAAGAACAATCTCCAGCATCTCAAGCAATTTTTAACATCTTGCAAGTGTTGTAAAGAGGAAAAACAAGGAGTAGTAAGAAAATTGCAGATAAGATGACTACAAGAATAACCTCAACTTGTACAAAAAAAAAAACATCATTCTACAGCATGTGAATATATTTCCATTTGACCATAGTAAGGGAAATATAATGATCACATGCTGGAAGTTTCCAAAAGCATACCAGGTGTCCAAGAAGAACTGTGGGTATGATGAATGTAAGAATGCCAGCTTCCAGCTTTCCATAGCAGAGGCCTGTGATACAAAATCATGAAACTTAGTATACATAGCATTTGGAACTAGGTATGTAACATGGCATCATGAGCTATAAAAATAAGCACACAATAATCACAAACTACAGACTCATACTAAGAGGCAAAAGGCAGCTTTAAATCCTGATATAATCAAAACAAAAGGATGAAAATATCACATCTAAGGCAATTTCATATCACATTGAGGGGCTGAACACATTGTATTCTTTTTGCACTCCTCTCTTTGTTCTTGTCCCAGCCCCCTGATCTCATAAGAACTTTGACAAAAATAATTGGAAATAGCAAATTAAAATGCCCATTTCCACTCAATAGTTTGACACGGGTGAAATAACAATTTTCTACTGGCTTGTTTTCCCTGTATCATTATTAAGGAATATTTGAATAGAATACAATATATTATGCGAAATGGGGGCATTGTGGTTAAGTACATTCCTTCTTAAGGATTTATCCCCGTTATAATCCAGCTAACAATAACTTCAAATCTCCATGAGGTTCAAATTTGAATTCACTCATGAAGCTTTAAAATCCGGTTGATGAGTAAGTTTGGATCTATCCTGAGCTTAAAATTTTAAATTCACCATGTGAGTCCCATTTGACCATGGTATTTACAAAATTGAAAGGTGAATACCCTGAAATAATTCAGCATTCAATTGATAAATGATCACCCAAACTAGCAGAGTATGCACAGAATATAACAACCATATTACCTTCTTTAAAGACAAGTCCAGTAAGTGCTGCAAAGAGCGGACCAACAAACCAGACAGCTATTGGGTTATCAACAACATATTGTATCAAGTTTTCACCAGCTGGCTGAGCAAGGTTCGTGCATGTCGCTAAAGATCCAATAGCACCCAGTGCCCAAAAAGCTTGAAGAGTGCGCTTAATTTCAGTTACATAGATATGAATAAGAAACAAAGATAGACCGAGACCCCCAGCTCCAAGAGTGTATAATAAATCAAGATTTTGTTTGATTATTTCACTCAACTGAGAGTCACTAGGTAAAAAAGCATATGATGCAGCTAACACGAATGATGAAGCAGCAGTAACTAATCCAGATCTGTATAAAATCACCTGTTACAACAAGTGCATTACCGTCAATAAAGAGCTAACTATGAAAAGTATTATTTAAATTTAGTTGGTTATGTCTAGAGGCAATAATTCAAACCACAAAGCTGTTAGCATGAAACAGCTTGTTTTTCTCGCAATTTATGAAGTTCCATAATTTTGATGTAACAGCATCTTGATTCAACAAAAACAAGACTATAAAATAACAATGAACGTCAGCAAATGATTAATTAAACAGAGCCACAGCATTGGTTCTTAAGGAAACTCAAGGCAATTAAAAAATGGTCGAATGCAGTGTGCTCTTCTTGAACAGAGAAAAAATCTTACATGGAACACACCCTAACTCCAAAACCACACCAAAATGTGTGAAAATAATAGGTTTGGCCGAAATCTTATGCCCCATCTAAAATTGCCTATGAGGAAATGAACCTTGCTATTCCATTCCGTCTTCCCAGGCCACTTGGCCCAGACTGAATAGTCGAAATCACTAAATTGTATCCTCCCTTCCACCTTAAAGCAGCCCTCATTAGACTCGTTCCATAGTGGGAATCGGTAAAGATCATAAATGCGCACCTCTACGAACCAGGTTTCATTTTGTCATTTATCTGATGCAGGAGTAGTCCTTTACTATTCCATTATACCATTAAATTTTCAATTTTAGGAAAGAACACAACTTTCAAATCAAATAAAAAACTACCTCTCGGACGTCCGATGATTCAACAGTCCAGGGACCGTAAACACCGTTATATACCGGCTGAGAGCTGTCCCCGACAGCCCCACACTTGATCCGCCCATTTTTGGACCTAAACCATGATGCTTTGTTTGAGAAATTCACAGGAGGAGCATGGGTAAATTTTGTAGGGGGAGTGATTAAGCAGGTGGATAACACGCGAGACGCCATGACTAGAAACTGACCAACAAGAAGATGGGTGGTGGTGAAGAGAGGAGAGAGGGAGAGAGCGCTTGAGATGGTTAGGGAGCTGCTGTTGTGGTTTTCTATAGAGAGAAGGATGTCAGCTGGTGGTTTGAACTTTGAAAGATAGTGGGACTTGAAAGTGCGTGGTTAGAGACGGCTGAGAGAGAGAAAATCTGGTGGCCGGGAGAAGAGAAGAGAGTTCTGATGGGTGGGTATTTCTATTTTCTTGATAAGAGACAAGACAATGAGAGGGTAATGGAAATGAAATGTGTGGGCTACAAAGGTCTCATTTTCTTTCATTTCTAACTAAGCCACATTCTTATTTGGTCCATTCTTCGCATACTTGTTTGGGTTTTACATTATGAAGAGTTGGGTTCACTAAGAAACATTATTGGAAGGCTAATCGAACACTCATTAGTTAATTCTCACATCATTTTGATCATGGCCAATGATGTATTTATTAAACAAACATGGAACAAGTTATCTTATCGTCAAAATCCTTGCTCCCCCATGCAATAGACTAGTTAAAAATGTGAATCATTTGCATAGGTGATTCAAAGTATAATATAGTCTCTGAACTTTGTTACGTTGCTTGAATGTAGAGGTTGGAATATTGTTTTCTAGTAATAAAATTAATTGATAATAAATTCTTCTTACACAATATTAACGAGGGATAGATATCTCTTACATAATATTTATGTTGATAAAAAAAATAGGTCTTAAGAGATTTTTAAACACTTAGAGATGTAGGAAGATGATCATTCTTAAATTTTAAGATTTTATGCTAAAAGACATGAAAATAAGAACAAATCCTTATTACCTTACATGGGACCTAAAAAATATCAACTTCACATGTATTTGGACCTAGAATGATTCCAAATTTACGAGTGATAGGTATGACATCTAATCGGATCCATATATATTTGGGCTCAACTATATGTTGAGCCTAAGAATATTAGGTCTGATATCTCGCTAGACTCATATATACTTGGGCTTTGCATGTAGTCTGATTCAAAGGTGTTAGGTCTGGCATCTCACCAAACACATGACACATAACGAAACCCAAAGGTATTAAGTCTAGTATCTCACTAGACTCATATACACTTGAGCTTAACATGTACACTAAATATAAAGGTGTTAGGTCTAACATCATGCTAGACTCACATGCACTTAGGCTTAGCTTGTAACCAAAATTAAATGTGTTGGGTATGGCATCTCGCAAGACTCATATACACTTTGGCGTTCTACATAGCCAAACCTAAAGGGTTTTGGTCTAATATATCATCAGATACATATGTATTTGGGCCCAACAAATAGTGAGATCCAATGAATTTAGGTTTAATATCTCACTAGGACCACATGTACTTGGTCCTAGCACATAATTGATCTCAATAGTGTTAGGTTTGGTATGTCACTAGACTCACATGTAAATAAGCTCATTGTATAATTAAACTCGGGGTGTTAAGTCTAATATCTAGCCAAACTTATATGCACTTGGGTTTAACGTGTAACTAAACTTAAAAATGTTAGGTCTGGTGTGTGTGTGTGTGTGTGTGTTTGTATTCAGACTCACATGCACTTGGGTTCAACACATAGCGAAACCCAAAAGTATAGGGTATGACATCTTGCTAAACTCATATATACTTGAGTCCGATACATAGTTGAACTTAAAGGGATTGAGTCTAGCATCTTATTAGGCTCAAATGCACTCAGGTCCAACGTGTAATTAAACTTAGAGGAGTTGGGTTTGACATCTTATTATGCCCACATGTACTTGGATTAAGTGTATAACTGAATCTAAGAATGTTTTATCTACCTGCTTGTATCCAGGCTTAATATATAACTGAAATCAAAAATATTGGGTTTGACACCTCATTAAATCCACATATATTGAATCTCATCACATAGTTAAACTTAAAGATATTCTTAAAAATAAGCTAAACTCATGTCAAGTCGAGTTATGTTGGGTGATTACATGCGGCCATTTTAATCTTGGGTTTTAAACACTCTCTCTGATCCATTACATATAATTAAAGATTTTTATTATTGATAATCACATGCGCATAAAACCACGTACTGTGGTCACTTCAACTCCAAAGAAACGAGGGAGGAAGCAATGCTTCTGTCCAAGAAAGGCTAGTTCCAAATGAAAAGACAGATCCTATTGTTCCCTCAGCAGACCTCCCCCGTTACAACCTGTTCTTGGACTCTTGATTGCTCTTTCGTTGATCGAGATGTGGTCAAGCCATGATGATGACTGACTGTTCGTGTTCATGCACACAAGGCTTTAGTGACTGCATCCTATCCAAAATTCTTCTTCAGAAAATGGAGAATTGTGTTTAGTGCAAAAGCAAATAATCTTGCAATGAGATTCCAGGCTCTGATGTAGCCTGCCAGAAGTGGGTTGACAAAAGGTGCCAAAAGTCTGCTGTAGATTTTTAAACAGAAACGCGTGATGACATGAGGACTCTTCAGTAACCCTGCAGGAAAAAAATCATAAATGTCATCTTGCTATGAGTTCGATGCCCGTGGCCGTATTGCAAATGAAAGTTAACTTACACTCTGCAGCTTTTGGGAAATCGTCAAATATTGCAGTCACGTTCCTTAACAGGGTCTGTATTTGTCGGTTGAACAAAGATCACGTCCAGAAGAAAGCAAAGTTGTTAAAATCAGGTAATAGAATTCATTAGAAAGACTTTTCTTTGACCACCAAGATTTAAGGAGTGCTAGAATCTTGTTGATTTGATCAATTACCAGAACTATGCCTCCTGGTTTGATGGGTGATTCTGTCACAACCAGAGCTTTCCTGTAGCAAAGCGTATTAGTGAGAAAATCGTTTTCTTATGAAATTTGGAGGTCAGAAATGTTTGCTGAGTTGGTTATACTTAATAACAAGTCTGTCCTCCTTCTGAGAACATTCGTAGAAGCTGCTTCCTTTGGTGAAGGGTATCTGTATCGTTTTCCATTCTGCACAGAGAATTCTCATGAATTTGTTAAGACTGCTGCCAAACAAATACATCTTAATGCCAGACAATGGATGATGATTATACCCAAGTGCCAATTCACTCCTGCTGTAAATCCATCATCTTCACATACATGTTCAAGGATGATCTTCACATTCTGGCCCATGCCTGCTGTAAGCTGTTCAAAGAAATGCATAACCTCCTGCAGCGATGCATAACAGGCTCTCTTAATAGGAAGAGTCGAGCAATATGTTTGTCAGATATAAAACAAGTCTGACGAAGAATAAGAAGGTACCTTTTTCCCTTGCATTGGTTGAAGGAAGGAGCAGTCCTCAAAGATACAGTCATCCGAAATATAGCCATCTAGTTCCTTCAAATTCTTCTCATTGATGCATTTATAGAATTGCTTGATCATATCTGATGGAGAAGGACCTAATTTCAGGTTGAAATCATCTGCCGCTGACACAGCCAAATTCACCCATCTTTTGCTGAATGATTTGTTACTTGCCGGTTTTCTTAAACATGTCATCTTCATCTTGTTCTGCATTGATTGAGACGACCCTTTGAAGGGTGAGAAGACAAAAGTGAGTCCAGCCACTCCTCTGGGGCAGATGGCCTGCTGCGGGGGTTGGCCATAGAAATTGACCGTAGCTGCCATTGGTGACTCGCATAAGAAAATGGTGATATTGAAATGTACATATGGGAAGGGCTATAAGGATGAACCAAGTATTAGAGAATCGAGCAAAGAATAAAGTAGCATGTTCTTTGCCTTGACAGGAAATCAAAGAATGTTCTCCACGTGCTAGGCGTGACAAAACAGGTTTGAGCCGACGAAGCTCTTAACCTGTAAAGTTTGTGAAGAATCTCCGGGACTAATTTCACCTTCGTCACTTTATGAATGCTTCATTTGGAATTTTAGAAGAAAAATTCCCGACAGTGCAAATATATTTATGGAGATATTAGATGTACACAAGAAGCTGAAAACTCTGAAATTTTCACTTTCATATTTCACCATGATTACACTCTAGACGTGTTCATAACACAATCAACGAACAAATAAAGATGTCTAGACTCTAGAGGCATCAAATGGAATAGCTAACAGCATGAACTACCCTTGCGAGTCTGAAGGTTCTGAATTGTAATCTGATTAGAATGGAAGCGAAGTGGTTTACGAGAAGGGAAATGACTCGTTGTTTTGTAGTTTTTTTTTTTATCAAGTCCCTGGGTTTACCTAGAAAAATAAGATGTTCCAAAGTTCCTTGTGCAAGGCCAACAAAGGATTGCTCGATGGCTAAGGTCAGATAGCATGTCTGGTTCAAACATTTTCATGATCATAGTTGGTGGTTGGCACTAAAAAACTACATTTTGATTCCTATACCCTGTGGAGTTTCGTGTGTTCACGCCATGACACCTCGAAAGCTTTAAATTTTGCTCTAGTTACGTATTTGGTCCCTTCGAGAATTTCCTATGCAATACACATTTTCGTTAAGCGGATTATATGATTTGGAAAATAGATGGCAAATTAGAAATAACATTGGGTGTTATACCAACCACAGAGTAGAAACAAAAACATGCTTTGCAGCGAGAATCGGAGGTTAGGAGGCATGCCAGCGAAATTGTTGTCTTGCACGAGGGTGTAGGTTGAGATTCTGAAGATCAGTAGGCAATTAATAATTGACTAAACAATCAATGGTCTGGTGTTTCTGGGTGACAATTATGCTCGCGTTTTTCTTCTCCCCTGTTATCTTCCCGTGATCCCTGTTTTTTTATGTAAAAAAATGGGAACCGTGTCTGCGTTTTCCTGATGGGCGACTAGTTGGCAGACAGATTTAGAGCATGGCCAACAGAAAAGGACGAATTTTCTAAGGTTGCCTGCCCATGCAACCCAGACAAACAGAAAATTGTCCAGTAGCTTCATTACATGACAATGAAAACGGCTGCTGTATGTTCCAAAGATTAAAGAATCCTAGTTGATATGATTTTGTCCACACTGACAAACTGCACATGGTAGAGAGAGATACCCTTGTTTCTACAGATGAACATAAGGTTAAAATAATCCAAAATGGGAAAGAGGGTTCACATACCAAAATAGGTCTCTCTCTTTTCTTTTCTTTTTTATTTGTTTTTGTTTTCGGCTAAAATAAGTTTTCCTGTGTCAATTTCTTCACCAACTGAAGGCTCAAAATCAATAGGGGGCGGTCATAGACTGGCAGAGTGTAAGAATTGCCAGCGACAGTCATCGAACATGATAGTCATAATTGTGGTACTCTCTCTTGTGCATGAATGCGTAATTCAGCATCAATTACACATAAATTTGCAATAGAAGATGGTGGACAGACCTGCATCGGTGATACAAGTTTGGAAATTTCAAAGGTTGTTTCCCTGAAAACAGGAATATTAAAGCAATACAGGTTTTGCTTCCCAGGGCTTGTTCAAATTGCTTCTAGTTAAACAAATAAATATATCTGACAAAAAAAACTTAGAAAACAACCCAACAACATGTATGTTGTCCCCATCCACCAAAAAGTCTAGAAGCCTGCCAGAGATCCAGCAAAAAGCTCCTAGATAGCTCTGGAAGCCGCACGTGTTCCTGGGCAGATATGCTCTGAGCTATCACCATGTGTATTAAACAATGGATCATTTGTTCAGTCAATCAGTCACCAAACTACTGTGAAAATCATTATCTCCCAAGTTGAGCTACAAGGAATCTTGCACAGCCTGACAAATTGGCTGGCATGCCTCCCAACCCCTCACCATTATCAACAGCCACTGTCTCACTCTTCTAATCAATAACATCCAGGACCTGGTATTGCAATGAGTTGTTGTTACACTATATAAACTTCTTAAGTCCAGACCGAAGCAACTCAATCAAATATTCACAACTATCAAGCCGAGCCTCTTCAAATAGAAAAACTCAGCACATACCTTGATAAACACAATGAATAAGGTCTGTGATGTTACTGCAGCTGCACTTGGCAAGATTTCCAGGGGCACTAGGCCACTTCCAAAGAGAGGGCAGATAAAGTCAAGGATAGCAGCAAATGCTTTCCACTCTATTGTTTCCGTGCTATCCAAAGCCTCTTCACATCAACATCATTCCCAGAGAAAAAGCTACCCGAGGAAGGCATAAAAAGCTGGATGCTGTAAGTAATATTAGAAATTGTATGATCGCCACAATTATCAAATCAAGCCCCTTCATCTTTTTTTGTTCTCTTCCATCCAAATTCCAGTTGAATTATTCATTTTTAGTGAGATATTATTTGGTTCCCAAAACAAAAGGCTAATAATATTCACAGCAAAAAATTAGCAAGCAAAAGAAAATAGGCATCCCACAAGATTGGCACAACAAGCAACGGAACTAACATCGAAACCACTTGATATGCTCCTTCCTAACAAATTATGTTGCCATAGTTATCATTAGCAGTAACCACCCATTAACAAGCAAAGCCATTTGCAAGCACCAACTTGATAATATTTAAACTTATAACTGTATCACATGATGTCATACAGAAAGCAAATTATTAAATCATCATCTTCACAGCATGGAAAATTTACCTGGAATTATTAGTTGCGTGGATTTTCTTTCCTGCTTAATCTGCTCAGCCTGTTGTGTAAGACAGTAACATGTTTCCAGAAGGAACTACCTACAAATACCAATAAAGCTTAGAAATAATAACCAAGAACTTCTAAATATATCACTAAGGCATTGTCAACATCTAAATCTAAACATGAAGGTGTGGCTCAATAGCCTCAATACTCGTACAAAAATTTCATTTGTGAAGGATGCTTTTATTGAAAAAATTTATACTTTTGTTTACTTCCAAGTTCTATTGCCTTTGATTTCACGTTGGAAAAAATTATATAACAGAGCCTCCAGACTAGGGCAATGAGAGCATGAAGTTTTAAGACTTATGGTTTGACAGCATCAAACTTCAATCCAGAATGATACTATGAGAAATCAGATATAAAGAAAACATGCAATAGCATGGAAATGGGTTGGTAAAGCATAGTGAAAGCAAACGTCCTGGGGATTCACAAATTAATTGTAACAGAAAAGAATTTTGTTGTATTAACCAGTCCTGATCCATTTTCAAGAACAACTAAATACCACAATGTAGTCCAACAAGAAATATCCATTAGTCCCAAACGCAAGTGTTCACAATGCTGACGACCATTACATGCTCAAACATGGACCATTATTGTTCAAGTTCTCAAGTCGATCTCAACAGAATCTTGTATAACAACCAAATGAGTTGCTGGCATGCCTCGTAACTTCCCATTGACTTTGACAAGCCTATCTACATTTCCTACCTAGACCAGATATCCCACCTAAAGACCCCCACATCCCACCCACCTCACCCACAGAAACATTGAACTAATTCCTGACTTCTTAGAACTTGCTATAGAATATGCATGGAAGAATTTCTGCTCTACGATAATAAATGATCATGTAATCATTCATGTTTTGCTAGACACCCACCAAGATTGCACTTCAACGGTATATCATGTTTGAGAAATATTGAAAATGTTGGGATATTCTCATTGATATGAAATATTGTAGAATCACAGACATTTTATATCTTCTATCTTATTGTCAGTTTTCCTGCCACCGGGAGAAATTTTTATTTGGACAGGTCAAAATTTATCATTGGTTACAGTCCAAAAAAGCCAATCTCTACCCTGCTATTTATGGCAACAGCATGATATGCCACGGCAGCTACCATCTCCAATGCATACACTCTAGGCTCTTAGAGAGTTTGTTTCCCAAGGGAATTCAGATGATAGATTTATATTAATTGATGATAAAAGAACTTTTCATCAACATAATCTACCCTTTTATTTGCATAGCATTTCCATTCTAACAGAATAATGAACATATTCTTCAAGGTGTCTGAATGATTTTTAATAACATAGAGCATATACAAAACAATATGATAGCAGGATAAACACTAAAATTAGAAGGATGATGCCAGGAACACTAAATCTCGAATTTTAAGGGACCACTAGAATATGATGGAAGGCAATTCTTTCAAACACTTGACATAGGTTTTGAGTACATATTTTAAATTCTCGGACAGACTATCAGCAAGGTCCTTTCACAGAAATAACCTCGCTAACATTTGCTAACTCAGCTTATCTAGAAGATCAGAATCAATGAATTTTAAGGAAATAAATTGTTCATCAACATGAACACAATGGAGAGACATCAACTTGAATTAGTACGCAGGTAAATAAAAGCAGAAGAATCAAGAATTATATGAAAACGTTTCGAAGTGACTGACTAGATAATCTTATCCTCTACATCAAATAGCAGGAATATCAGCATTACCATGGTAAACTAACCTCCACGATACCATCATACCAGGATGGAGGGATCTGAGCCAAAAATCAATGTCCTGTCCTGATTTTCATTTTGATGAACTGCATAATGCACCTTGCTCTAATTAACACTGAGGACATCATTAAATCTCCCATGCTGTAACTTTAACATACACCTCACAGCAACCGTAACCGCTCATTCATTGATCAGTATGACAACTTACTGGATGTGTTCTGGAAGAGTTGATACGAAGGATAGGGAGGGTTTTCAGTGTTTTGAGTGTGTTTAATCATTAAATACTCATTTCAAATACAGACAAATTGAGCAAAAATTCAGTAGATGCTATAATTGAGGGCTCCAGATTGGATATAAGTATTTAATAGTTCACTTAAGAAATGTAAAAAACAAGGGGTATTTGTTGCCTCTCATGGAAATCAAGAGAATTTTCTATGCCGCAAGGACCATTGTCAATAGAGAAGCACCATCTTGTTCCGGTTCCAGGGACACTATCACTTGTTTATACAGCCTTATTAACTCCTCGTATATTTCTTTACTTTGAGGATGTGAAGTATCATTAACAAAAAAGGTATGACTTTTTCTACCTACTTGAATCCAACTAGAACCAGGTTCCTTGCGGAGAGTTTTTTCTTTCATTTCTTTTCTTAATCTTCCAACAGCATTCCACATACCAGCAGAAGCATAAAGATTTGATAGAAGAATATAAGCAGATTCATTTTCAGGATGAATTTCAAGAAGTTTGCTTGCTGCAACTCTTCCCAGCTCAACATGTCCATGGATGTTGCAGGCAGATAGAAGAATTTGCCATATATGAACATCAGGTTGAATAGGCATATGATCTATGGTTTTCTTTGCATCTTCCAGGAGCCCAACTCGACCAAGCATATCAATCATGCAGGCATAATGTTCTAAGTGTGGGGTTATTCCATGAAGTTCAAACATAGAGTCTAAGTAGTGACGTGCTTCTTTCACGAGCCCTCCATGACAGCACGAAATAAGAACACCAAGATAAGTTATCTCATCAGGTTCTATTCCAAATTGAGACATCTTGTCAAAGAGATCAAAAACTTCTTGATAGCAACCATGATGGGCGTATCCCATCATCATGGCATTCCAAGCAGCCAAACTGTTCATAGATGAGCTCCTGAATGCTTTTTCTGCTTGTCCTATGCTTCCGCACTTGCAATAAGTGTCGATGACAGAACTTTCAACAAAGCTATCCTGATCGAATCCAGTTTTTAATACTAGGGAATGAACTGCTCTTCCCAGTTGTATATCTGTTATAGCACTACAAGCTTTAAGGATAATGCTGAAAGTTCTACTGTCCACTTTACTGTATGAGCTCCATGTGGTTTGATACAATGCCAAAGCATCAGTATAATATCCAGCATGGACAAAAGTAGTTATCATTGTATTCAGATGTACCAAGTTCACCTTATCAATCTCAGAAAACACCCTTTTGGATTCATCCATGCTGTTGCTTCTCCCATATGCTGTTATCAAGCAAGAAATCATAGAAACATCAAACATGAATCCACATTTAACAACAAGTGCATGGATTTGTATCACCTGCTCTGTATAGTTCGAATTGGACACTGCTTCAAGAATGCTAGCCATGGTATGTATAGTAGGCTGCAATGACAGCTCACGCATCTGATAGAACACCTCTAGAGCCTGATTAACAAATCCATTCTCAGAACATGCAGAGATTAGTGAATTCCAAGAAACAGAATCTCGAATAATCATGTTATAAAAAACACTCCAAGCATCGCGAATTCGCCAGCACTTCCCATACATGGACACCAAAGCATTGCCGACAGAGACCACCTGGAAATAGCCTTTCTTATGACTAAGTGCTTGAATCTGTTTCCCTGCATTCAAAAACTCCACTCCTCCAATCATTGACAAAACATTAATTAAAGTATACTCATTCACATCCAAACCTAAGGAAAGTAAAATTCTAAACAACTCCATAGCTTCATGACCATCAGAAGCAGTTCCTATCCTCTCAGTCCAAGAAACAACATCCGGTTTAGCAATTTCATCAAACACCTTGATAGCACTAACCTCTCTTCCACACCTAGCGTACATACTCATAACAGCATTGCTAAAATGCATTGAAGAACCACGTAAAAATCCCATCTTTACACCAAAACCATGAATTTGCTCCCCCTCTCTTACATCAAACAAGGCCCCGACCACACCAGTTAAGCTAAATGCATTTAACTCTAAACCTAACCCTCTCATTTCAACAAAAACCTGTTTTCCCTTCTCAAACTCCTCATTCCACACGTACCCCTTAACCATAACAGAAAAAACCACATTATCCAAATCCAAACACTCCTTAAAACACCTCTCAGCTGAACCCAAATCTCCATTCTTTGCATAATTGTCAATCAACCCACTAATCACAAAGCTTCTAGACCCGAACCCAAGTTTTAAACAAACCCCTTGAGAAACCCAATTCTCTCTCAAACTCGAACACCCTTTAATTAAAGAGCTCAAAGTAAACACATCAGGCACCAGACCCGCATGCCTTAACTCATTGAAAAGCCCCAGGACAGTCCTAGAATCATTAGCCCTTGCAAACCCAGAAATGATAGCATTGTAAGTGATGATATCGGGGTTTTGTGTGTCTAAGAAGAAAGAAAGAGAGCGAGAAAGATTGTTGTTGCTGTTGTCGTCGTCAAGTTTGGAGAAGTGAGAAATGAGAGTTGTGGATAAGTAAGGTTCAAGAAAGTGACCTGTTTTTATGAAGAGGGAGTAGGTTTGGTCGGTGAGGAGAGGAGATGACAAAATGAGTGAGGATTTGATAGCTTGAGGGTAATCTTTTTGGGAGATTAGGGTTTTGAATTGAGAGGAGGGGGCTTGTGCTAGGGCTATTAGCTTCTTCATGCATGCATGGTGGTGATGATTAAAGAGGTTTTGGTTTAATGTGAGAGGTTTTTCAAGGGTTTAAGCAACTAACAAGTGGCTATAATGACGTGCTAAAGGCGGGAAATGAAAAGGAAGGTTGAGTGGAGAAATGAGGCGGATCCGTCCACTTCATGTAAAACCTGTTGATGGTTTCAACTAATTCTATTTCATGGAAAACGTTTTTTTAATGCTAATTTCAAACTGTAATTGTACTTACTAGTCGTGTTATCTCTCTGTTTGCATTAAAAAATAATATAACATGAAAAAATAATATTTAAATTACCATAAACATTTCAGTAATGTGTTAAACGTCATTTACTAATTTAAACTTGAAAACTCTCAATTTAATTTTTTATTTTACTTGAATTTTAAATTAAATTATATGGGGTTGAAAGTTGAAACAACATGAATTTATTGAAGGGATTTATTCAAATAAAAAAAATCAAATGAAGATAAAAAAAAAAGTCACATTAACCTTAGTTAACACATCAAACCCATAATATGGGTTATTAACTTTATTGAGTTAAGTTAATTTTTCTAATATATAATAAAAAAATAATTTATAATTAACTCATTATTAAAAAATAAAATTTAATAAAAATCAATAATAAAAGATGGATTTTCAAAAAATAGAGATAAAAAAAGAGTAAAAAAATAAACCCAAATTGCTTATAGTTCACTGTTAATTTATTATTATTATTATTATTATTTTATTCAATTTTAAAAGTAAGAATCAGGATTAAAAGTAATAGATAAGGATAATTCTACAGCAAAGAAGAGGAGAAAACCCATATAAAACTTCCGCTTTGAGCTATAAAGTTTGATGGCATGAATGAATGAGAAAACCAATGGCATGGAATATGAGTGTATGTTGTTAGACCTAGTTTTCAACAGTTAAATAAAGTTTTGACCAAGGACTAAATAGTATAGAAAAGTAAATGTCGTGTTTAAAATTTAAATGAGATATATTTATAAATTAAAATATATTTTAAAAGGTATTTATTCTGTGGCGGAAAGATTGTTACAATCCACCGCACATATATATAGAGACGCATCTTCTATCAAATCCTAGTAGTGAACCGTGAAATGACCTCCACGCAACGCCTAAAAAGTTGCTTTTTTTTCCGGCAGTTTTACTTGTGTGTACAGTTTACATGGTGTTCGATTTGGTTTTTTGTTTCTGCCTTTTGTGTTTTTTAAATATATTTAGTTTTAAAGATATATTAAATTAATTTTTATTTTATATTATAATTTTAATATGCTATATAAAAACAAATAAAAAAATAATATTCCTCCTCCCAAACCCCACACACAGTCTCTCTCACTCGACTGCCCCTCCAGAAGCTCACCGACACAGCACGCCACTCGATTTAATTTTTTCAGGAGTTCTATAAAAAAACCGGACCACTCAATTTAGTTGAAGTTATCGAGATAATGAGGCATCAGAAGAGTCAACAAGATCCAGAGAGTTTAGGCCCTGTGAGCCCGGTCCCTGCTTCTTTCCATCACTGTCCACGTGGCAAGTTTTCTTCTCTTTCGTGGGTTCCAGCTTGCCAGCCAGCTTCTCCCGGTCAAATGAGTGGCACGGCTCACAGCTGTGAAAACATTTTATTGATTTTAGGATCTGGTTACTTTTTCTTCTTTTTTTAAGTCTAGAGACTAGACTAGTTTATTTTTCTTACTCCGCCAGTGGATCGAAATAGATTTTTTAAAACATTGAATATTTAAATAATTTATGGGTTGTGTTGTTAATCCCATAACCTATTTGTTTGTATTTAGCTTTTAGCTAAATCGGCTAGAGCTAGCCCGGATTTAATTAATTAATTTTATGAATTTAATTATGATTTTGGTGAGCGATAAAAACATAGCCTGAATTTTAAAAATATAGTTATTTCTAATTTGTTGGACCTTGCATAATATTTTTTTTTTAATTCACTTAGTTTCATATGTGTTTTTATTTCTATCTTTTATTGATTTTAATAAACAAAATTAGTTGATAAAAAACAAGTAAATATTTTTTTTTAGTTATTGTTAATGATATTTGTTTCTATTTACATTGAGGACCTCTTCCACATGGTGATGTGCGTGTTGGCTCATGGTGGCCGGGGACTTCTCGGTGATCGGTTGTTCTTTTTTCGCCTGTTTCCTCTTCCCTGCAACAAAAAATGCTTACATGTCCTTTTTGCTTATGATTTTTGCAGTTTAGTCCTTTGTCTTTTTTTATTATTTTTGTCCTGATTTCTTTTATTAGAGTTTTAATTTGTTTCAATTTTGTTCTTCACTAAAGTTGACCATCTATATTATTTTTTATTTTGGCCCTTATTCATTTAATTTTTTATTGGTGTTAAGTGTTTTAATATTTTTCGTCTCAAAGTTTTATTTTGTTTCAATTTTGTCATTTAATTGCAAATGATCATATACTTTGTTTTTTATTTCACCCTATTTTTCTTTTAATTTTTGGTTTTGTTTTGTTTCTTTTGATTTTTTTGATCCTTTTAGGACAATCTCTATTTTTTGTTCGTGTTTGTGGGGGTGTGTGCACGCAAGCACGCGCGCTGTTAGTGTTAGTTTTTTATTTCTATTATTTTCTCTTTTATTGGGGTTTTATTCTTATTCGACTTAGTATGAATTTAAAAATGATATTTCTTTTTTTCCCTTTTTTTAGTTTTTTTATTATTTTTATTTATTCTTCAAATCAAATTATTTTTTTATGCTAACAATATTTATTTTTGTTTTCTATTTTGTTAGAGATTTTAGATTTTTTATTATTCGAGATAATATTATGGTTATCATTGTTTACATAATAATAGTAATGATAACCTTAGTGACTATTATTTTTTATTATTTTCTTGCTTTTTTTTTTGTTAAAGTTTGTGTTTTTTTTATATTTATGAGTACAGTTTAATAATTTTTATTGTGTAAGAAGGAACAATAATGATAATTTTAGTTGATATAATCATGATAATAATAATAATAATGTCACTGATGATAATAATGGTAACAATAATAATTTATTATAATAGTTGTGGAACTTAGGTATTAATAATTATGGTTGTGGTGATAATAATAACAATAACTCATATAATAATATTAAGAATATAAATAACAATAAAAACAATTACAATACTTATATTCGTAATGATAATAATATTGATCTTGATTTTGATTTTGACCTTTAATTATTTTTATTTTTTCTTCAAACCAAAATATTTTTTATGCTAATAATATTTATTTTAGTTTTGTGATTTTTCATGCAGTAATAATAATTTTAGTGATTGTTTTTTTATTTGTTTTCTTACTTGCTTTTTTGTTAAAGTTTTAGGGGTTTTATTTTTATTTTCAGGACTATTTAATAATTTTTATTACATAGACAATAGTAGTAATAATAAATTTAATTATTATAATCACGATAATAGTAGTGACGTTACTAAATAATGATGTTAACGATAATAGTAATTGTAATGCTTATAATATTAATAATCATGGTTGTGATGCTAATAATGAGAATAACTCGTGAAATAATATTTAGAATATCAATAATAAAAAAAATAATTATATTAATAATGATAACAACATCGATGATAATTTTAGTGGTATTAATATGAATAATAATGTTAGTAATCATAATAGTTATTATGACGACTAGGATAAAAGCAACAGTGAAGATGTCAACAATAATTAGAGCATTAATTTTTTACAATAATGGTAGTAGTATAATGATTGTGACAATTCAATAGTCATAATTATAACAATGAGAATAATAATTAAAATAATTTATTGTTCGATGTTGTATTTGTTAAGAATTATATTTTGGAGTATCTATATGTTGTTCTGAATCCAATGCACAGGAATAATGGTTTGAAAATGATTTTTTTTAACTCAATGTTATCCTTGATTAAAATAATCAAAGTAACTGGTGAGAATTGTATTTTTGAAGCTTTATGAATTCCATGACGAATTCATTAACGAAGAAACAAAACCATTTAACACCCAAGTACTTGTAATTAAATGATTACTCACGTATAAAACAAAACAGAAAATCATCGAACCCGATACAGTAATACTGGAACTGTTTAATTGTATTGTCTGTTTAAGAAAACAAAGCATTGCATTTATCTCATATTTTAACTACGTTGTATGCGCATTTTCCTGTATGTATATTAAGTCGTTTGATAAAAGGCTATATTTAACTGTGTTTGTTGTATGTCCATAAATATAATATATACTCGCTATTTGACATGTATTTCACCGCAGGTTATATAATTTTTTATACAAAAAGAGATTATATATGTAGATTTTATGTATGTATTTTTATAATTGAAAATGTTTTTAGATGTAAATCAAAAACTTTATGCAAATATATAATTGAATAAATTGAGAATCGTGTGTGTTATTAAATAAAAATACCATTGATGATGAATAAAGATAAAATAAAAAAAACATTTGAGAGATATGTATAAATTAAGATATTTGTCATCACGATACAAGTATTTAACATGTTCTGTTTAATAATTTTGTTTTATTTAATTAAATAATAATAAAAACATACACACTTAAATAAAATACAAAATAAAAATATATTATATAATGCTACACATGTTAGAAATATAATTCAAGAATAATTTTTTTTTATTTATACAAGACAAAAATATAGATAAATGAATTAGAGCAACTTCTTCAAAAACTAATTGTATACAAAATAAGTACAAAATAATTGTTATTAAAATAGGCTAAATAGACAAAGTAAAATAAAAAAAGAAAAAGGATATTGATTTAAATTTTAAAAATATCAAAAACAAAAAAATATAAAAGTCATAAATATAAAAACAATTTTAGCAAAACAAAAATACATGAAAAAGTTAGGTGTTGTTAGGTGTGACAAATCACACAAACAAGTCTAGCCCATCTAGGACGGATACGCGTGCCTTGACTCTAGTTTGTTTTTTTTAAACAATAAGCCAAGCAATGTGTTATATAATTTTGCTTGGATTTTAGCTAATTTGGTAACTGAAAAAATTGGATGATAAATTTGTTGATGTAATAACTCATTTTGACTCTAAACACCTAAAAAACACTATAAATACCTTAATAAATCAATCAATAACATAAACAATCATCTAGAAACCCAAGACTAGAAACCTTTTCGAGCTCAAATCTATGTTCCAATCACTTTTTTTAAGTTAATTAACATTTAAGTTGAGCTTCCCTCTTAAAATAGAATTATTTGACATAAAAATTATTTGTTCTAGTGGCCAAAATTTGTGCTGATATATTTTTATATCTCTACTACCGAAATCCAATGATGTTTTTATTTTTTCTCTCAAACTATAAACTAAAAAAATAATAAAAATACTTTTTTATATCAAAATCAAATTGAAGGATTGGATAGGTATAATATATGAAGTTCAAGGACTAAAGTAAAAATTTATGTTAGAATTTTGAAACCATCTCCTATTTGTGATGCCTTCTCCACTTTGCTCCCCTATTTTTTATTTTTTTTAACTCTCATCGACAAATTTGATAAAATTGCTCTTTAATTTAGCTCCAAAAGAATGCAATCATATATAAAAAAAATCTTTCAAGGAATAAAATTAAAAAAAATATAAACAATGAATACACATTAAAATATGAAAGACTGAACAGTGTTTCTGTATAGTAAAAAACTCACACTTTTTATTAATTTTTTATAACTATATGTGTTTAGTAATATAGTAAAAGATGCTTTTAAGAAAAAAAATTATTTAAAAATACATCAAAGTAATTATTTTAATTGCAATTATAAATTTTAATATTAACACATAAAAAATATAAAATTTAACTATAAAAATAACATTAATATAAAATTTCTTTGAAATAAAATATATTTAAAAACAAAAACACATTTAAAAGCGAAAGTTACCGCATTCTCAGTACTTCAGTGTATGCTCTGTATTCTCATATAAAGTGTTTTATAAAAAATATTTTTATCTTCAAAATATTAAAATTATAAAAAAAATCATTAATTTAATATATACTTATATTTTAAAAATAAACAGAAGCTATAAAGTATTATTATATATATTTCTCAGGGTAGCATTGTAGTATTGTACCGAGGAGAGTGGGAACATCTGGCAGCTCTGCATGTTCCCTAGAGCCTCATCTCATCTTTATCCTGCTTCTTTGCTGCTGCAATTCACTTCCCTCATCTCTCACATCCTAAGTTTTTCCCCTCATTTTCTTTCATCTACCTTCTCTCATTCTCTCTTTCTGGTTTTTTACATTGGTCTTCTCATTCATTCAAGGCACTCAATTTCTCATCACACTAAATTCAAGCTCCATTTGTTCTTTCCATGTACCTGTATCTCCGAAATCTAGCAAAAGAAACCCGCCTGGATTCTCCTAAAATTTAACATTTTTCAACAACTTGTTTTTTTGCTTGCTAACTAGAAAAAGCCCACAACCTCAAACCAAAAATAATACAAGTGTTCTTGCAAAGTGAGGAAGAGAAAACAAGACAAGGAACATGAAAGTGAATACCCAGAAAGACCCAGAGAAAATAATCTGGGATCACATGAGAAGTCCATCTTCGAACCTAATTTCTGGGTCACAAACCAGAACTTTACCGAAACTCATGGTATGGCTAATCCTCTTTGTTTCAGTCACTTATGTTGTCTACACTCTCAAGCTTGTTTCAACTTCTCGTGCCTGCAATAATGAACCTTTCACTACAAATCGTCATCTTTCCTCGACTCCCAGCAACAATTCCTTACCTTTGGTTCGAAATCATACATCTTTGGCCATTCCCAGAGGAGAAAATCAAGAACCCCGTCTAGAAACTGGGTTTCAACACATAGTTTTTGGTATTGCAGCCTCTGCAAAGCTATGGGAACAACGACAAAATTACATCAAGATTTGGTATAAACCTCAAGAAATGAGAGGCATTGTTTGGTTAGATGATAAAGTGAAGAATCAAGAAAGAGAAGACAGCAACTTGCCACCAATTAAAATTTCAAGTGACACATCGAGATTTTCTTACACAAACAAACAAGGTCATAGGTCTGCAATCAGGATCTCTCGGATCGTGTCCGAAACATTGCGTCTCGGGCTAAAAAATGTGCGGTGGTTTGTAATGGGAGATGATGACACGTTTTTTATAGCGGAGAACCTCGTGAGAATCTTGAGAAAATATGATCATAATCAGTATTATTACATTGGGAGCTTATCAGAATCACATTTGCAAAACATTTTTTTCTCTTATGGAATGGCTTATGGTGGTGGTGGTTTTGCTATTAGTTATCCATTAGCAAAAGCTCTTGTTAAGATGCAAGACAGATGTATACAGAGATATCCAGGGCTTTATGGATCTGATGATAGAATGCAGGCTTGTATGGCTGAACTCGGTGTCCCACTCACTAAAGAAGTTGGCTTTCACCAGGTAATTAAATTTCTAGTTCTCTTTCACATTTTAATTGATGCCTTTTCGTGCATTTTGCACTTTTTGGTGTTTATTGGGTTTTGATTTCTCTGCATCGATGGGGTTTTACCAAATTGGGTTTGTTGAGTTTACCATACCAACTCAGTGGCTGATACATGCCTATGCTTAAGAACTCTGGATTCTTATGGTTTTGGAGTTGTTGCCGATATTTCGGTCGAATCGGTTGCTTGAGGGGCCATAGAGCTAAAACAGACGCCTAATGTTACTTGTCGTTTAATGACTGCGTCCTGTGCTTTTAATTTTTTTCAAGGTTTCGGGTAATTTACTTTTCAGGGTAGATAATTAGCATTGAATTGTGATATTCTAATTGCAAAACATTGGTGCGTGTCCGTAAACACTCGAGGTTCCAACCCTATTATGGGACCCACCTAGACTTGGACCTGGTTTTGTCCCGCACCATGCCCTAGACCTAGTTTTGTCCCGCACCATGCCAATGTCATTACCTAGAAGTGTGTGAGATAGCTTTGTTTAAAATGTATAAAGTTACGTTTTTTTTTATAAAAAAAATATTTTCAATATTAGCAATTAAAACCTAAAAATAATTAATTTTAAACAAAAACAATTTTTTTTGCAAATCTCTGGATCACACTCCTCTCAAACGGGGGGCTTGCAGATTGCAATGCATTTCGAAGAAGTGCATATTATACTCATTTAACCAAGGAAGTGGACAGAAGATTCTGCTATTGCAATGTAGAAGGCTTAGATAAGGAGTCTGGAGAAACTTATCTTGAAATAGTGCGTACATTTTTGTTAATTGTTTAAGGAAGCACATTATTGGCGCAGTAAGTTCGCGGGCTATGTTTGCTGAGGAGTCAGAAACTCATCTTTGGTGTTGTCGGCGCTCATTTCTTGTAATGGACAATAGGCAGTTTGCTTAGATGCTTAGCAATTTAAGTAAAGTTTATAGAGGTTAATAGACCAGATCGAGGATCACTTTTGAACTGCTTTTTAGGCTTTCCTTGCGGGTCAATCATGGGACATGTTCTGGGAATCGCGTGTTTATGGTGCACTCTGTAACTTTAAAGGGTTGCTTGGACGTAAAGCACTGTCCATAATGAGCTACAAATTTCATTATTTGAATCAGGAGCTCAATAATACTGCGTGATTTGTAGGGTTCTTGTATCATGTTTTGTGGATGACTGTTGACGAAGATTGTTGACAGGAAGGACGACTTTCCCACTTGGCATTATATAGCCTATTGACGTTTTTATGAAATTTTTAGTTTTTGAAGTGTGTTTTCTGTAATGGGGTTACTGATTCTAGCTGTTTGTGTTGCCTCTCAGTATGATGTGTATGGAAACCTGTTTGGACTCCTTGCGTCACACCCTGTTACACCCTTGGTCTCATTGCATCATCTTGATGTTGTTGAACCCATTTTCCCAAATGCGACTCGAGTCCAGGCCCTTCAGTGGCTAAAGGTGCCGATGAAGCTTGACTCTGCAGGGCTAATGCAGCAATCCATTTGCTATGATAAATCCAAGAGGTGGACCGTTTCTGTTTCATGGGGTTTTGCTGTTCAGATTTTCAGAGGAGTCTTCTCCCCCCGTGAGATAGAAATGCCTTCAAGAACATTCTTGAATTGGTACAGGAAAGCAGATTACACCGCGTATGCATTCAACACTCGTCCAGTTAGCCGAAACCCTTGTCAAAAACCCTTTGTGTTTTACTTGTCGAAGGCCAAATTTGATTCCTCGCTTAACACAACAGTGAGCGAGTACACGAGGCATCACGTCCCGCATCCTGCATGCAGGTGGAAGATGCCTGATCCCGACAAGATTGAGACAATTGTGGTTCATAAGAAACCTGATCCTCATCTATGGGACAGAGTAAGTAGCTCTCATGTTTTTTATTTTGTCACAACCATCATTATACTTTTTACTTGCCAATTCTGCTTTATAAACCAGACCGAGTGATACGGGGTTCTTTGGCATTGTAATTTGCAGTCTCCAAGAAGAAACTGCTGCCGGGTAATGAGCACAAAGAAGAAAGGAAGTGTCATGGTCAATGTGGGTGTATGTAGGGATGGTGAGATCAGTGAAGTACAGGTTTAAGTGGAAAGATTTAGTATAGTTGCCGCGTCTCTTCTCTCCCTTTCAAATTCTTGCCTCTTCAATTTATTTCTTAATTTACCGATTTTGCAAGTGTAGTTACTGTATTCAAGTGCAGACTTTACAAAAGAATAATTAGAAAAGAAATATGTTAATGTATAAAAAAACATCATGGTTCACACCTCTTATACATGTCTGCCCTAATTGCTCTCAAATCATGTAATGTATATGATGGTTGCTTGTATTTGCAGTAATTTTGCTTCATGTGGAAGCAGCATGGCATAAACAATAAGCATTATGGGCAGAAGGGAGATTCATGACATGATGTTGACCTTGGGATCATATTGTTAAGTAGAAAATGAATTACCGCTGGCCACCAGCAATGGCAGCACTGGCCCTTTGTTTCTCTGTCCAAGCTATTCATCATTTTTTTATGCGTGCATTGTACATCTGGTTTTCAGCAGATGGAAATGACCATTTCTACCGCGACAGTGCAACTCCATTGTCAAGCGCCAACGATACTTTTGTATATATTAATGCAGGCAGTCTAGCTATATTATTCTGTAATAAGCCGGGGTAATTAAATAAAAAAACAAAGCAAAATAAATCATAAAACATAATTTTCAATCGAATGCAATATTAATTCATAAAATCAAGAAAATATTAAGTAAAAAAAAACTATGCCAATTGAGTTAACTTGTCAAACCATTGACTTGAGTTATTATCTTGACACAACCAATAAAAAAAAATCCAGTATTGAAGGACCATGAAATTTAGAATTTCAAAAAGATAATGTTATGAAATCTGGTAAAGACTATAATTTAGTTCGTGGACTAATCTTGTTTGATAACGATCAACTACAAAATATATTAAAATACCATTATTTTTTTATCTTATAAAAACCAAACCATGTCTCGTGATTGTGGATCAAGTCACGGATGCATCTTCTACCAAGTTGTTTAGAAATACCAAATTAATTTTTATTTAATTTATTTCAAAACTCAACTCAACCAAAAAAAAAAAAATAGATTGACAATCACCGTAGTGGTCCATCGGCAGCACATGAGAATATAGCTTACGAGCCATTTTAAAACATGTATTTTTTTTCTGCTGGTCTGGTTTCCTGCATCTCGTCGAGGCATGCACCCCAGATTTAAAAGAGTACTGGGCCACGGAGGTGAAAACTATAGCCATCAGAACCAATAACATGTGATTGAAATTCAATAGCCTAACAAACAGAAGGCAAAACATGGGAAAAAACAAAACGAGTGGAGAGCAAGACATCTCGTAGCTGGTTCAGTAATAAGAACTTGAAATTAAAAAGTTTGTTCTCCTGTAATTTTAAGTTAGAGCAATTTAATGATTATTAGAAGTTTATATAGTTATTAATTTTAAAACTCATGAAATTAATCGAGATGCATACAAACTAACCCTTACATCACACAAACACAACACACCTTGTATTTCTTTCTCGGTTATCTGATATATCCCTGGTCTTTAGCCAAAAAAAACAAAAGAAAAGAGAAGAAGAAGGTGTGCAAGAACAATATTGGGAATATATATTCATGATTAGTATGGTCATATTAACAAAACGAAATGAATTAGAGTCAACATGCAACGACTAGCTTAGGAATATCATATACATTAAAACCCAGAGAGAGAGAGAGAGAGAGAGAGAGAGAGAGTAAAATACTCTCCCGGATCTAAAAGAAGTGTCGGTGCAAGAGTGAGTAATGGTAAATGCAGTGCCGGCATTGCTAATTGCTATCTCTTAAAATGCATGACGGGATAGCAGTGATCCTACCAGCTGCTACCTCCAAATCCAACCGCAGCTTCTCGAGGTAGGCCAGATCTAATAAAGGAGAGGGGAAAGTTTTGTCTCGTTTCCCTAGGTCCTGAGTGGTCGGCCATGCTTCCATCACCATCATCAATTATTGTACCGGACTATCACTATATATATATATATATATATATATATGTATTAATTATGTGTAGTTTTTTTTATTATAGTATAAATTTAGATAAAATAATAAATTAGTGTAGAAATTTTATGAATTGCAATTTTTCTATAGAATATATGAGTTTTCAATGGATATAAATTTATCTATTTAATAAATTTCAATAAAATAACTAATATAAAATTACGATTATCATTAAAACAAACAAGAAGATTTGGATATATGAATTGTTGAATACATTGTATTAGATGAGTTCGTTCTATAATTCAATTTAAATTAAACACAATAAATAAAATATAAATTATGAAAGAAAATGCATTAATTAAATAACAAAAATAAATAGTTAATTTTCTATCTTCAAAAAGAAGAAAATATAAATTAAAAATCTATCCTCACGTTACTGTCATTATCATTACCATAGCAGTTAAAATTATTATCAACATTATTGTACAAACAATTAAAATCATTAAATTGTCCCGAAAAATTAAAAAAAAAGTAAAATATTTTGTCAAAAAAAAAAATCACTAAAATTATCATTATTATTGTGCAAACAATAAAATCATAAAATCATCTGATCCAAAAATCATATAAAAACAATAGAAAAAAAAGAAAAATGGAGCAATATTGATTTTAAAATGATCACCAATATAAATTAAAATTTCATAATTGAACCAAATAAAAATAAAACTTCAATAAAAAATAAAATGACAAAAATTCAAAACAAAAACCTAAAGTATAAATGAATGAATACGGACAAAAAATAAACATTGTCCAAGAAAGATCAAAAGAAAGAAAGGTATCAGTACTAAATAAAAAAATAAGTGCTAAAATGAAAAACAATATATATATAATTCATTCCAATTGAATGAAAAAACTACAACAAATCAAAACCTTGAGACAAAAAAACAATAAAGAAATTTTTAAAAATAAAATGCAGTGTAACCAACAACAATTAAATTTTCAAAATAAAACCTCGATAAAAAATAAAATGACAACAAATAAAAACAAATTTTAAAAGCACAAATGCATAGATATGGACAAAAAAAGCATTGTTCAAGAAGGACAAAAAACCAAATGAAAGAAAAAAATTAAAAGAATAAGTGCCAAAATAAAAATAAAAATAAAAATAAAAATATATAATTAATTCAAATTAAAGGATAAAAATAAAACAAATCAAAACTTCATGACTAAAAAACAATAAAAGAACATTAAAAAATCAACACGGCGCAATTATTGAATTAATTAAAAGAATAAGGACCTAAATGAAAAGTAACATATATGATCAATTTCAATCCGGGGACAAACTTACAACAAATTCAAACTTGCACATCAAAATTATTAAAAGAACAAAAAATAAACCAAAAATCAAAAGATGATGACCGAAATGAAACTTTTCGTATATAATCAATTTCAATTAAAAGACATAATTGAAATTAATCAAAAATTCCATTGAAAAATTAATTATAAAAATAAATTCAAAAGAGCAGTGACCGAAATGAAATGTATACACATAGCAGGGACTGTCTCGTACTTCACCGACAACAGGAGAAAAAAAAGACGGGGAAGAAAAACCGTCGATCACACGCTCACATATTCATGACATGTGTCGTATGTGGAGGCATACAACATGGGAGAGAATCAAAGGACAACATACTTAAAGGCGCGTGTCTACAGAACACTGCAGCTGTGTCAGCACGACAGACCCCAGGTGGTTCTCAATCAAGCAGGGCTCATCACGGTCAGTGTCATCGTTTTCAAGCCGTGTAAAATAGTCTCCGGTAACAAAATATGGCATGCCAGCAAATACATAATTAAAAACAATAAAATAATCTGGAACTCCATTAAAGGGCATTCATCATCTTGGATTCTAGTAAGAGGACACCAACCTTCTGGGCTCATTCCTGCAAACAAAATCATCTTCTTCATCATTCTACTGTTTTTCTTCAAAACATGGAGGGTTGCTCTGCTACTGAACAACAACTTTTCAACAAGCTCTGTGGAAAAGCTGTACTTCACGAGAGAAACAAGTTAAATATTTTTTGCCGACTACAAAGTTAAGGTGAGACCGGGGTTAAACTAGGTACGGTCAACCCCTCGAAAACCTAGTAAAAGAGGTTTCACCAAAAGCTAGCCTCTATTTGTTTCCCCACTTTTTGTCGAGCTACACAAAAGCTTTTCATTTCAAGACAGAAAAAATCATGTAGACGTTCGATTGTGGACCTGCAATAATTCGTCCGTACGTGGTTGCCTCCTCAGGTTGATGACACAGGGGCCTGGGTTACGGTCCTTCAAAACAGCAGGCATTGGACTCGTCTGTTCGTGAGCAGGGCTACTAAGTTGGTGGCATCATTCATTCATTCATTTTCTCTCCCATAAAATTCGTTTTTTAAGACTATACGAAAAAGAAAATCAACGTAGAGTTAAATTACACGTATTTTATATATAAAAAATAATAAGTCAATACAAATGCAATGGTAGCATTTAAAAAAAATGAATTTTTATTTATTTTTTATTTTAAAATAATTGTTTTTGGTGTTTTTATGTGCTACTATCAAAAATAATATTTAAAAATAAAAAAAACATTCGCGAAACTCTTCTCAACCATGGTTTTTGAGATTATAATAGTATTTTTAATTTATATATATATATCAAAACATTAAAATATAAAACATAAAAAACTAATATGAAACAGGAAAAATTTTAAATATCTCAAAAGTGTTTTTTGACAGCAAAAACAAGCAAGCTCTACGACGCTGAGTTTCATGAAAAAATGATTTTTTTTTTTGCTTAAAACTATAAATTAATTTTTTATGTATTTGAATCATTTTGATGCAAAAATTATTTTAAAAAATAAAAAATATTATTTTCTTGAGAAAGAGTTAGTTTTCTTTTGATAAAAAAGGAAAAGAAAGTAAAGATAAACTAATCACACACACACACACACCTATATGATGGGGAATATTATGCATAACACCCTCCCGCAGCACTTACTTTGGGGATAAACATTATGCATCTAAAAGTAAATTTTATTTATTTATTTATTTTCAAAGATGTCCACGATCACAGATAAGGCCCAAGATATTGTGTGATCCAACCAGACTTGGACTGGGCTCTGCCAGATCTCCAATTGAAATCTAAGAGAAGTGTGGCCCAAATCTGCAAGCAGTGGTAAAACTGCATATCCTACTAATGGACCCATTTATTGCCAGTAGTGGATTTGTGAGGCCCAATTGGAACTTAGGGGGTGGATTTCTAGTCTGTAATGCTCTCCTTCGGAAAGGAAGAACATAGCTTGCCATAGCTACGTCATGATATTTTTTTTTATTGTCAAAAAATACATTGTAAATGCTTTATTTACAGAATGAAACTTTAGGTGGGAAAAGAATTTTATATTGTGTAATGGGTGATTGAGATAAAAGACAAAAAAAAAAAAAGATGCTAAATTAACAGACACTATAAATATTCAATTTCACCTGCAGAGTGAGTTCAAGGTTTTAGTTTTATTTTTTTATTAATCATTAATTAAAAATAGATAAAATGAAACTTTAGGTGGGAATTTAAAGAAATTTAAAGAGATCGGTGAATTTACGTTATTGAGTTTGACTTCATGTGAGTTTTGATCGATTAAGCATGTGTATCGTGATAGAGATGGAATGAATTTAATAATCTATATCTATTTAGAGTTTTAATTGGAACAATTATAAATACAATAATTATATTATATATCTACATCAGATGAAATATATTGAATTGGATAAGTGGTAAGACAAACAACAAAACTATAAAAGACAAGTTCAATTTTGTTTGGCGATAAATTAGAGTTCAATTCAAGATAAGATTTTCTACTCTAGGGAATACGCTATTCGCTCGAATGTGTGCCAAACACAGACCATTAGAGAAATACATAATTGGAGGTTGTTAAGGAACCATCTAACTTAAAAGTCTAAGCTGTTAGTTGAGATCCCAGAATATGATTTATATTATTCTCTAACACCCTCTTCAAGTGAAAGCTTTTTGGGCTTGAAACTTGTACATAGGTCACACTACCTTGTTCTTATTTTTATTAAATAGAATGAAAGTGGTGGAATTCGAACTTGTGACCGCTGAGTCAACAATACTCTGATACCATGTTAATGAACCATCTCATCTAAAAGTTTAAGCTGTTAGGTGAGACCCCAGAATATGATTTATATTATTCTCTAACATAGGTATATTTTTAGTAGGAAGAATTTTAATTTTATATAAAAAAAATATCCCTTATCAGCATATGAGAATAAATTCTGTTTTTACTTGAATGAAGGAAATTCCTCTCTTTATGCTCTCATTAGTTCTAGAAATGCTGCCAAAAAAAAAACATGCAGATGAAAAGAAAACTCAATTACACTAGCTAGGGTGCTGCAGTATATATAAGAGCTAGTGTTTGATGCTAATTTAATTATTTAAATATTTTAAAATTACCCCACCACCCCCACACACATTTATATTGAAGATTAATTTCCACAAGTTTTTTTTTATTTGGAAAACGCATTAATTAGAAACGCAAATTGTTCTTGATGACGCATCCTCTTCACCCATTTTGCCAAATATTCTTGTTGCTGACTGCACGTTTAGCTCTGTTCATGTCGTTTGATCATTAATAGCAAGAGATACAAATAAAACCCATTCCTGATGCTAAACTTATCTACCAACGTTGATCTACAAATTCAAGAATCAAGAGGGGCTACGTGTGTTCCCGTGGAAAAAAAAGTTATTTTGCTGAATAACCCCAGCAAGAACACATCTTAAATCGCGGGGAATAATTTCAAGGCCAGAAAAAAATAAAATCTGGAGGAGCTGCATCGATCTTCTACTTGAAGAAGCATATAATCCTGGAAAAACTTAAAGCAATCACGCCGTGTTGAAAAGGCAGGCAAAAGAAGAAGGCACCTTTCCATCAGCAAAAGCAGCAGCACAAACCATGCCAAAGTTGAAAAATCATAAAGCAGGCAACTCGTAGGAGCATGAAAGGTCCTGTTCAGGAAGATGAATCAGGGACCACTTTCTGTAGCCATTGTCTTAATCTCCACAACTAAGGCCCAACCAAGTTGTGTTGCTACCTTAATTTTGTCTCCAAGGAAAAAATCTAGCTAAAATGAACCGTTTGAAAAAATAAAAAATAATAAATTTAAACCACCGACTTAAACAAGAGCCACAAGTGATTCAATCACGGGGTCATGTACCTGCAACATGATTTCTTGTTTTTGGAAAAACAGATTCTAACGAGAAGAGGTCAGAGATGCCTGTATTAACTTCCACCATTCACTTGCAATGTCAAATTAGCCCATGTAGAAAAGAAACAAGCTCTTAATTTCCAATGGAATAATAACAATAATAAAAATAAAATAAAGACGCAAAACTATTCTAAGCCATGGAATGAATGCCCGTCGATCCATAGTATTTTTTAACGAAACTAGTGTAGCATTATGTATAGAAATATGTATGGAGTATTTATCTATACCTATACTACTTATCAACTATCACCATCCTTTGGCATGAATTCCGGCCACACTCCCCACCGAATGTCCGATGCATCAAGCTTTTGTTTTATTTTTTTATCCAGCCAGATCATGCAGCAGCTGAGCTCCCATCAAATTCCTGTAAGGCAAATTCTGTCCTTCACCATCTAGAAGTGAGTATTGAACTTGTTGGCAATCTTCAATATGGTCTCTAGGGTAGAATAGAGAGCTTTGAGAGGCAGGAGAGAATGCTAAGCCCACTCCACTCCCCCCATGCTGTTGCAACCCTAATGTCAATGATACTCCACCGCCATTGAAGTTCTGGTTATTAACACTATCATTAGCATAAGAAACCCCTGCCGCCGTATGATGATTGTAAGATGAAAAGTCCAGTTCCATAGCTCCAAAGTTACCAAAATTCTGCTGTTGGTGCTGCACGTGGTGGCTCTGAAATGTTTTGGTGCTGTTGTTGGTGTCATTTTTATCTGGGTTAGAGATGATGGAAGAGAGGCATTCTGAGTCAATTCGAATGAGTTGGTCCGGTGTCGGTTTTTGATCTGTTGAAGAAGGGTTTTGATTAGGCCGGCCATTGATATTCTCATCAAGACCAGTAACCCCATCCGAGGAGGCCATGCTGTTGTCTTGCTCCTTTGTTTCTTCTAAGTACATCTCTTCCACCATAGGTTTCCATAGCCTCACTCTTGCATTGATAAACCAATTGGATACCTATTGAAAGACATGTAACAGCAAGAGGCACCATATAAGTTAATGCTACATATATAATATTTATCACATTTTGTAGTCATTCGACTAGAACTATGGATCCTAAGAAGACATGCTCCATTGATAATATAAATTAATTCTTGGAAGATTAAAATAATCTATAGAGAGATGTAGACTTGCCTGGCTTCTTGAGAGACCAGTTTGTCGGGCTAAGATATGTTTATCAACATCACTTGGGTACCTGAAAAAGGGTTTGCCATTAGAGGCATGAGGGTTAGTGTTTTTGATGCGAGGCTGGAACTACGTATGCATATATTAGTTAACTCCTCTTGCGTGTGCTACTGAGAGATATGGGTCCTAGGCAATAGAATCAAATCCACACAAAAATGAAAAACATGCACATAGAATGCATGGCAACTAGATGATTGAAATAATATGACAAAAAGGAAACAAAGAATCTTAATGGGAGTGGGTAGAAACTAACAAGGTAATTGCTTTTGTTTTTTCAAGCAAAATGATTGAGACCCCTCTTCAGACTTAACATATGAAAGCTGTTACTGGGACTAGAACACAACACTCAGCATGTGTTGTATTTATGCTTTTGTTTGGAGAATACTTTGATTCTTTCATTAAATCTACTTTGTAGTGCAGTTATATAAAGACTAAATCTTGTGGAAGCCCAGAGAGATTGAGAGAGATATTACGGGTGGAGAAAATGCTCAAACAACCAAGCTCGAAGAACCGACACAGATCTTTCAGGCAGGCCTCTTTGAGGTCTCCATGGATGACTCTCCATCATGCTCATTTGTTGAAAAGCCCTTTGTTGCCTTAAAGCTTGATCAAGAACCTTTAGCCTTGGAGTTTCACCTCTTGTGGTACCTGGTGCAACTGGATCTTTCTCTCCCGTAGCTTTCTGTGCTGCATGAATTTGAGCCACAATTCCATCTCTTAAACATCTGAAGTGCCTTGACATGGCCTTCGATGCTAGAGATGAATAGACTGAGGCTGCTCCAGTACCTGCCACAGCTTCGAAGGATGATACCACAGCCTTCATTTGATCACGGTAGTGCCTGTATCTTCTATCCACCTAGAAAAAAGAAAAGAAAAAAGGATAGAGATAGGTGTGAAAAGGAGTTGAAGTTTCTTAGCCATTGAAAATACGAGTTACGGAAGGATTAAGACATCCAAAAGGAGAGTAATTAATGAGATGAACAGAAAAATAAATAAATGAAGGAATAGAGCTAGGTTTCTAAAAGTAAACGAATGGCTTGAACTGCCATGATGTGGGAATTAAAGAAGAGGCCCCAGGTCGCTGAATTAATTCCAGAACCGAGTTTATAACCACAGCAAATCAACTACAAGGGTAATAGTCTCAGTCTTTCTTAGCAGTAATTAAGGTCCAACAATTATGTTCGTGTTTGAAAAAAATAACGAAAAAGATGGGCCCATTATGGACTTTGAAACAAAGAGTTCATGAAACACATATACCTCTTCCAGCATTGAAAGCAGCTTTGTCTTTCTCTTCTGCAATTCTATGAATTCAAGAGACTGGAGAGGCGGCTTTCTTGAAGAACTTCCGTTCTGATCATCATCCCACTGTTTAGGCTTGTGGAACTTTTGCTTTAGTTCATCACCTTGCTTCGTCCCAAGACTACAGAACTCATTCAAAAGGTCCTGTGCAGGACCCATAAACTTTGAGCTCCTAAGCTGAAACTGTCCCTGATGATGTAAATTTGCAGCTTGCATCATCTGTTGCTGAATATTTGCTGGAGATTTCCCAAAGGACCTCATTTCTTCTTGTTGATTATCTTGATTCTGATTGGTAGGTGTGTGCCTTAGTTCAAAAGGCTGTAACCCAATAGAAGACGGATTACTTGAGCACAGAGAGAGTGAAAGACCTTGACTTGGCCTCTCATTTCCTTCGCATGGAAACACACACCTCAAAGAAGAATCGTCAACAAGCAACCTGTTTTCTTGCCAAGGAGCTGAGTGATCAGGTCCAGCCATTAGATTCTCATTACTTGAATCAGAAATCCCAGTTGAGAAATCAGGTTTACTGAACTCATGTTGATAAAAAACACCACTTGTTGAGTCATTGATGGTCTTTGAAGAAGAAGGACCGCCAGGGTTGATGGTGTTTGGTGGTTTGTTAAAGAATCCTTTCCACATAGAAGAGTTACTGTCACTTTTTTGCTGTTGCAGGTTCTTTGAAAACCCTATCATCTCCATGCCTGTGGTCAAGTTGAACATCTCTGGATTGGATTCAAATCCGTGGATCTGATTCACAAGATGGGTCTGGATTGCTGGGTTACTAGATGAACCATCTGTATAGCAAAAACTTCCTGATGATACCATGCTTGTTGACTTATTTTCACACAGTTCTCTCGCCATGTAACACCAAGAAATATCTCTTCCTTGTGTTGTTCTCGCTTCTCTACCGTTTCTTTAAGCTGATGTTGACTCTGCAACAACAATTTCACGATCAAGATTCACTCTAATAAAAGAGCTCACATAATTCACATCATTAAAGCTCTGTTACAAATATCATAAAGCAAAAATCAAATCAATGAAATTACCACTTTTGATATTCAACTAAATAAAAAGAAAACGAAAGAAAACAAGCCAAAAAAGAAGACTAACTTTATGCTGCTAACTTAAGGGTAGACTTTACCTCGTTCAAGGAAGAAAGAGTAGAGGGTTTTCGCTGGTTAGTAGAAGAGGCTTGGTGGAGAAGAAGAAGAAGGTGCTACGGAGGGAGAGGTAAAGAGCCCCACTTTTTTCAGTCCGCTTCTCTTAATAAACCAACATGGTATGCCATGAAATGAAAAACAATCCTAAGAAGAAGAAGAAGAAGAAGAAGGATCAAGTAAATCTCCTGTGAAATGAAAGATCAGATAGAACTTAGAAGTGATGATGACCCTCTAGCCATGATCATCATTTGATATATGCCTCTCTCTCTCTCTCTCTCTCTCTCTCTCTCTCTCGCTCGCTCGCTCGCTATAAATACATCCAAAATAGACTTCTCCTAGTAAGAAAGCCATGTAATCTCCTCAATTATTTCACACCAGCCAAATAAAATATGACCGTACCAAGAAAAAACACATCCTTGAATCATTATTTTAAAATGATTTAAGTAATAATTTGTGTGTATATATATATATATATGAAAGAACTCCTCTGCTTCACAAAGTATAATTACACAGAAACCAGTAGCAACAGAAAGTAATAATCGTCCTTTGCAAGGTACACTTAGATACAAGCCGCCACATGACTTGCTGTTTTGCTTACTTTAATTACTGATCCCTCTATTATATGCCAGTACTGCCCATAATCCTAGGCATATAATTCTTTTGGAATGGCTTTAGATTTAAACTGTCAAGTATATATGTTATTTTACGAGGTAAAATTAATTCTTTTTTTAATGTCAAAATTTTATATTTAAATATTGATAAACTTTTATATTAAAAAAATTAAATTATGTTGGGGTTGACTTGATATAATATGGTTGATTTTATGGATTAAAAAATAATAATATGGATGACCCGTAAGAACATAATTTAACTCAAAAAGCTTTTAAAAAATATATACCAATTGGTTTAATATTGAATGATAAAATTTAAAAAAAATCAATTAAAAATAATACACAAACCTTATTCAATTTTGGTAAACCCTTTAAACATTATTTTTAGGTCAAAAAACCTGAATAACCTAATATAAATCTAATAAAATAAATCATGGAGCCTTATTTCTAATTCTCCCAATATCAAAAGATAAAAAAAGAAGAAGAAAAAAGCCTTGTTCACCTACTAAATTTGTTATATGTGTTGTGAGAATAAAATAATTTAATAAAAAATAAATATAATATTAAATAATAAAATTTAAAAAATAACATAAATGTTTTATTTTAGAGCCACTAAAACATGTGGGGAAAGTAAAATTTATTGTTTCGGTACTTTTCACTGCTTGTTTTAGTATATTGTTAACAATTCTTTAATCCCAAAAGGGTAAATGAATTTCATGAAATGGTTCCATGACCTTCAAAACAGTGCAAGAATATCATTGAAGGCAATAAATTCAAGCAACTCTCAGCCATGCCCAGATGTTATTGGTGGCTGGTTAAGGGGTGTTTGATATTATGTTTCAAAATATTTAAAACAAATAAAGAAAATTATTTTATTTTTTACTTTAATTTGTTTTATGTATTTTTAGATCATTTTCATATAATGATGTCAAAAATAATTTTTTTTAAAATAAAATATTATTTTGATATATTTCAGAATAAAAATTATTTTTAAAAACAACTTCAATCACATTCTCAATCATACACAAAGTTATTACAACACCCAACTATATATGCTCCTAGAAATACTCCGCGATAATAGGTAGATGAGATAAAACAGTATTGCAAGTTTGCAACCCCATAAAGAACTAAGAAGTTAAAAATCTTAAATTTCATAATATATATTATTGGACAAGATATCCTTGTAGTTCTGTCGAGTCCCGAGAAATCATTCCTGAGTTATGTCCAGGCCTTTTCAGATGGGTTTCAGTGAGACATGTGTCACCTCTCATTGGCGGGCCTGTAATAAAATCGGTTCCTTTCCAACATGGCCGAGAGTAAAGAGAAGAGTTTTAAGTGAGAGAGAGAGAGAGACGATGGAGTGGTTGTGGTGGAAAAAAAGTTTCCCAGAATCAGGGATTGTGGTGAGAGAGAAGGAGGCGACGTGGTCCAAATGTTTCCCCATTTTTTAATCCATCTAATTAATTGCTCTATTAAAGTATTCCACCCATCTCTCCTCCATTGCATGGGGGACCGGCTTCTTCTCTCTCTATTCATCACCATCAAATCCTTGGGCACCCATGCTTTGCTCAAGGATTTATTTAGTTTTAGTTTGTGATAATTATAAATACATACATGTATATACTCACACATCTATCTATCTATCTATCTATCACAAACCTGATAGTGAATTTATAAACCGTAACAATTCGTATCAAAGTTATTTTAGTAGGTGAATCCCTGTTAGAGAAATTAAGAATTCAACCTCTTTTTTTTCGTTTCTGACAATCACAGCCATCCTTTTACAGGTTCTTGTCAATGCTAGAAAAAAGTGTTACTCGTCCCTATACATGTTTATATTTCAAGTCATTTTCTTTGAAAATGAAGTATTTTAGGTACACGTTTTTCCAATACATACACTCATACACGCACCCACACTCTACAAACGCCCGATGCGAGAGTTGGCAAAGAAACTCTCTCAAGCTTTAATTTTTGTCCATTTAAAGCAGGTGGTCCTCTCTCCCAAGCTTTCTCCGCCGCTTGCCAATTCTCTCTCTCTCTCTCACTCTCACTCTCAATCTCTCTCTCTCTCTCTTCTTAACCCTACGACACTACACTGCAGTAAACTACACATCTCGCTTACATCAACAATTATGCGCTCTCTCGGCCTGTACTTTTATTCTTTCCATCTTGCCTAAGCTGCACCATGGCGCATCTTATCCATCAGCAGTAGCTCAGGGTCTGGACTCTGGACTATGGAGTCACTTCACGTAACTTTCATTGGATCTTATACGTTAATGGGGGGTGTTTTTAACCGAGGCTAAAAAGAAAAAAATGTGTATATTTTGTTTGTGATTTTTGAGGTAAATCATCACCCACAAAATTCGGGGGATTAAAAGGAACTGTGAAACTCTGTCCTGTCACTGTCTCACTAGCTGCAGTGTGTGTTTTTGAGATATTTTGGAAAATTGTGACTGTAGGGTTTTACAAGAGCCTAAGAGAGAGTGGTCCACCGTCATTTTTTTTTATTTACCTGGACCGGCCTAGGCTAGTAACAGTACTTTATGGTAGCTGTGGTGCAGGCGGTGAAGATCATAGGGAGTGTAGCTTTATTTGATGGTGATCATCAACAGGTTGGATCTGAAATAGTGATTGGGAGTTTGAGGAAAATATTTAAAACCCTAAAATCAAATGTTGTTTTTGACGGTAGGTGGTTTGGATTGGTGATTATGATTCTGGCAGGGGATAGTAGTTGTAGATCCATAGAAGAAGGTGTATCTTTTCTTTTGACAGTACGATGTCAGAAAGGGACATCGGGATAGGGTTAAGTCAAATCGGTGATTGATTAATTTTGTAATTTGCAAGAGGTGCTTGGATTTTTTTTTTACTTGAAAAAATAAAGTTCAAAATTATTTAAAAAAAAATAATACATTTTAAATTTTTAGACATGCAATCACAACCATGATTTTTTTATATTTTAAATATTTGAAGAGAGAAAATTAGAAAAAAATTACATTCAAGATAGTTAAAAAACTTCTAGAATGACACTAGCATTACATTTGAAATGATATCCACAAAATAAATCTAATAATACTAAAAAATATTATTATTACTGATAAAAATGAGTCCTATGAGTTATCCAAATATGTCGAGATTTATTCGCCTTCCAACAGCTTGGTGACATAACTAGTCACATGTATGGTAACTTTTCTTATTGTCATTGAATTGTTTTCATTTATCGTAAAATTATCTTCACATAAGCCTTGTTGATGTGCCTCCAAGATCTTTTTATTTTAAAAAAAACTTTTTTCTCTTTATTGAAAATTATCTCAGCCTTTTTTTTATGAGATAGTAAGATATGTCATCTATGTTTTTTTTTCTAAATTACATAACATTTCTAAATATTTTTTGTATCGTATTATTTTATTTTATTTTTAAAGTGCAGAATTACAAAAATGCTTAGGTGTTTGACTTTTTGAGATTGAGTTAATTAATCAATGGTTTTTTTCTATAAGATTTGTTTTCTAAAAAATAGCAGCGTTAATTAAAAATATTGACAAAATAACGTAATTGAAAAATAATAAAATAACATAATTTATACATGCTGATATTGTAAAAGACATCTTACCCCGCATTATCGGACAATGACAAAGTTGGAGAAACAAAGCTAATAAAGCAATGTAAATATAAATACACGTACTGTCTTTTTTTATATAAATTTAATTCTTCAAATTGAGAAATGAAATATCAAGTGTTGGAAGGAAGAAGGATTACTTAGGAAACTGTACTAGCAACTAGTGTTTTGTATAATCCCAGGAGTAAGCTAATGCTGTTATCCATAAATAGATTAGTCATAAAGTGGATGTTCTTTCTTTGATCGGACGGATAACACGAATATTGATTCGATAATATTGTGTGATCATCAAATTAGAAGATGATTTTTTTAGTATTTTTAAATTAATTTAATGTGTTGATGTTAAAAATAATTTTTAAAAAATAAAAATTATTATTTTAATATATTTTAAAACAACAAATATTTTCAAAAACAATAACAACCACAATCCTATAAAAAGAAGAAGAAATACTGTTCCGCATCAAGAAGTTGGTAGAACTTGTCTATCTAGGGCTTGCAAAAAGAAAATATAGGATTGTCTTTTTCGTGTAATGATTGAGAGTTTTGACATCATTTCGATGGTAGAACTTAAATAAGTAATTAATTTATTGTCATTTTGCTTGAAGAAGTTGAGATGCTCAATATATATATATATATGTATATGCTAGGGTTGTTTTCACGAAATGATGAATATCAGAATAAGACTATACCTTATATGGCTCAACATTGAAACTACTGTATATGTCAGTCCATAATATTAATATATAATATAATGTCAGTCGATCCATTGCAATAGCATAAGAGGAAAACCTAATTAACATTTGTTCTCCTACGCATTTTCTCAAGAGACAATCGTTCATATACCGTACAAATCAGGTGGGTATCATTCGTTCGATTCACATAAACGAAGTCGCTGGAAAGTTTTTCCCATCAGAAGATCAGTGATCGGGTAGCGTTAAAATTCGATGTAACCAGAAGTGACATTATATATATGAGTTTCTTCTACGTTCCCGTTTATGTGGGGGAGATTGCTACAATCTGTCACTAATTAAGGTGCTTGATAAAACAGCATTGAAGTGGCCCACATGTAGAATTCCGTGCAAGGGGGCATCATGCGTGTCTCTCTCTGTGTAGCTATGCAGTCTTAAATCCAAATAAAGATGGAATTAAAGAGGGTTCCTTTTGCTTTGCATAGCCGTTAGAAACCAACATCAATATCTTAACCCCATTTTTTGTTCCTGAACGAAGTGTCAAGATCTAAATGATGCTTTCCCACTTCTCAGTCGTAACCAATTGGGTTGTAAGGATGTCAGCCATCAAACAAGGTAATGGTCTTGATCAATTTTGTTAGGCATCAAGATGCAGATCCAGATCGAGGCGGAGGGCCAGTTAATAACAGACATGAAGAAACTCTCTCCTCTTCAAAAATGGCGAGTGAAAGTGAAAGTGAAAGAATAGATTTGATATATATATATATATATTTTCCGAACCTAAATTGCTTAAATTGTTGACGGTTTTACCTACGGAATGAATTAACCCCCACAATGCATACCCCCGTTGATATGGATGTTTAACCCCCGCCAGTCTCACTTGAATGCCTGGTTTCGAGTGGTTCTCGAGGCGAGGTAAATGACAGCCGTAAAACCTAGACCACAGTGTTTAGAGCACGACATTTCTTGATTTCGTTTATTCAAAAACACGTGAGGATTTTTGAAAAATGATCTCCGACCAACTACATTTGAATGGTCCTTAAAACTAGTATGCTACTTGAAGAAAATTGGACATAAAATCTTTCGAAGCAACTTGACCACCCAAGCTCTAAAATCACTCAACCCAATTTTACCACCCAATAAATTTGATCACAGTTTTTGGGAAGAGTGCGCGTGTCTGTGTGTTCTTCTGAAGTACTTGATCAACACATTAAGTTAGCTACACCCAACCTTCGAACCTGCCTGCCAACATGGTGGGCTCCTATTGATTGTACTTGTAGCCAATATTGACAGTTCATGTTTGACCATTCTCTAGGGTCCCTGCAACTAATATTTTGTCATGTTTTTGAAACTCCAAACCCAATTTTCTAAACTGGATAGCATTTTCAATCGATGAATTTTACTTCCCAATTATCATCCAGAAAACCTCTCACGAGGACCTACAAAATATAGATCTAGAATTTAGAACTGTCTTGCTCATCTGTGCAAAATTGCAGGTCACAGTATATAAATGATAGTGAAACATAAAAATATAGCCGAGGAAATGTCACAGTAAGCACATGTGAAAAGCTAGCCGGTGTTTCTGTCACAGCAAAACGTGAATTCTAACAGGAAGCTAGTGTTAAGTGACCTTTAATGGTGATCACAAAATTTGCAGCGACTTTTTTGTGAAATATTTAGCTTTGTCTTTGCCTCGCGTGCCCAGAAAACAGAGGAAACACAGCTCATAAATCACCTAGAGGCTAGCGTCCACCTATGTGTAGGTGGTGTTCCTCGGCAACAAGGCAATCGTACAATCAAATTTTGTGGTCCGTTTTATAATCTATAAAGTCAGTGTTTCCTGTTTTTGTTTGTTCTTATGGTGTTTTATACTATGCTTTGCTCAACTTATGAAGGCACTGTAGTTAATATGTTTATACACTATGAAATGAGTTTGAGGAAATAATTAAAATCAAATTACTTGTTTTTATCACGAGATTTCATATAGTTCCAGAGTACAGACAGGAAACCTGCTGGGTTGCCAGTGTGTCGATCCAGGAACAGAACCAAAACCTACGGCATCCAGGCATGAACGGAGAATCCTTGCTATTGATTTTCACGAATGTGGATTATGAACATATATAATCTATGATGCACTCCATATAATTAATTCAATATCAAATGGCATCTGCAAGGCACGCGCTTGTACTCATTCACAGACTCAGAGAAGAGGAAAAACGTTGGTCACGTAATTAAATATTCCCTCTCATGGTGACACAATTGAGCATTAACATCTCTGCCCATAATTTATAACTCGACGGCTTAAACATTTACATCTTCCACACAATATAATTAAAGCATTTTAGGCGCATGTACCTGCTCGTTTGGTTCAATGTTTACGTACAAGTCCATATATACACATTTATAATGATAAGAATATATAAGCATAAATGCCATTAAAAGTTGATGTAGATGACATTGAATATTTATGCATCACATTTTTATTATGTTTGTATTTCATTAACTATTTATCAAGTATAGTTTCATTTTAAAATATTCATATTTAATTTATGGGATTTTCATTTATATATATATCCATAAACACACGCAACGCAACGCAACGCATAAAGTAATATATATATTCTTCTTGGCTGGTACGTTTTATTTACTTTAATCTTATCTTAGGCACATCCATTGAAATCAATCTTATATATATATATATATATACATGGTTCACGAATATGATCATCGTAAGAGGGTCCATAGATCTTAGCCAATATGTCAATACTGACAATACACCGTCACCAGCACAACTTCCTTTGAATTTTCTATATTTCGATTATTTGTTTGTTTGTTTTCTAGCATTTAGTGCGAGTCCTCATATGTCAAGATCATGGAATTTAAGGCCATATCAAGTTGGTGTGATTCTTTTTTTAATATGGGGTTTAATTTAGATTATCTGGGCATAGAATATTGTAGTAATTCATATATAATACGAATGGTTAGGTTGGGTAGTCTGCTCTAAATTATTTGTACGTTAAGAGTAAATATAGATATCTCTATGGTGAGATATAGTGAATTCAACCACAAACCAAATTTCTGAATATTAGAGAACTTTTATAAGTAAAACTAGGTTTTCTTAGCGAGGGGACCGCATTAACATTAGATCCATCGCTAATTTGGAGTGTTGCATATTTATTTAAGAAAATATCTTAACCAACCACAGTGACTTGATCATCATTCTAGAGTTTCAGATGATCGGTCAAATTTAAACCTACTTCAGCTCTACAGGAATTTATTTGTTTGATATTGACAAATTTTAGGTGATTAAATTACTAATTAAGAAAACATTTGAGTGTTTCTTCATAGCTAAAGTCACTAATATATTGCACTTTCATGAAGTAATGTTCAATTATCCTGCGTTTTCCATACCTGGAAAAATTAATAAATCAAGTAAAATTGACAGCAGCCATTCAATTTTGGTGAATGTTCCTTCAAATATTACGTGGATGTAGTAATTTAAAACCCTAAAAGAAAGATTTTTAGGGCAAGGTATCTTGACCCTGTTCTATATAATCATCAGCCTTCCTCTCTTTATGAATGATAAGTCACCAACAAGACTAAGTGCCTTTGTTTGGAAGTGTGGAAAGGAAGGGTTTTGGAAAAAAAGAACATACATACTAGAAATCTAGAAAGATAAAAGAGAAGAAAGACCGAGTTAGAGGGAGAAAGTGAAAAATATAAAAGGAGACAAGGAGAAACCTTAAAAAATCTCAACCGATTGATTTTCAAAATACATTATGTAACTAGGAAGATGCTTGAAATCCTTGTATAGTAATTTGAATAAAAGTTACATTATTCTGAGGAGAGCTTAGTAAAAGTTAAATTAATGTTCTCGGGATGAAATTAGAGAAAAATAAAATTTCTTAGAAATTGAGTTTTTAGAACATGTGTAGGTTCATGAATGGATGATGAAGAAAATTGGGAGGTAATAAAGCCTAAAAAGGCCTGCCACGTAAAGAATTAATGGGAAATCTTGCATTTGTGATATTGTTAATTAATCGTGTTATAAATGTGTGTATGATCATGTGAATGGAGTTGAATTTATGAGATGGTGAATGATTAAAGGACTGAGCCTACGAAGATGAAATTGTATACTTTTAGTAAGCTTGTAAATTGTAACGGATTCATGTTCATTAGATGGGGGCAAAAACTTTATGTTAATTGGAGGAGGATATTGTAAGAATAAGTTAGGCATTGAATAATTAAATGAAAATTAGAAAAGTAAATGAACTTTGGTATGGATGAGTAATTGAGTGTGGTTATATTAGATGTTATGATGAATTAGGAGTGTTTTAGGATGTAATAATAATTGATGTAAGTAGGAACTTGTCAGTTTAGGTGATACTATTAGAATGTTCCAGCTGGTCGGATGAGTTAGTGCCTGTTCGGGAGTGCGATTGCGGTTATTTTTGAAAGTGTTTTTCGTTTAGAAATGCATCAAAATAATATTTTTTTTTATTTTTTAAAAATTATTTTTGACATCAGCACATTAAAATAATCTAAAAACACTAATTTTTTTTTTAATTTTAAGTAAAAAATAAAAATAAAAAATTTTCAAATTTTTTCATAAACACTTTCCGATCGCAATGCCAAACAGCCCCTTAGACATAACTAGATTACAGGTAAAGTATTGGACACCTTGTAGAAATGTTTTGTTAAAGTTTTTCATTAATTTGATGTGTAAATTTGTTGATATATGAAAAATATGGATATTATTATTGTTAGTAAACATTAAAAGAAATATATGTGTGGATTCATTCGTGAAATTCATGGTCTTTTTCAAAACTTACATTTTATGGGCCAACCTCAAGCTCGACCAGAGACATTTATGATTTAAGGGCCCAAGCTGTAAGAAGAGTTGGCCTAGGAAACCTCAGTGAAAAGTAATCATATTTTCATTTATGGCGCTGTTCCCTGTGCTCACTCTCCTGGGGAGAGGAAGACAACGACACCCTCACTCAGCTTTCCATCCTCCTGGAATTTGCTGAAACACAACTTTACATTGATTTATGTTGAACTTCGACTCTTGAGTACAAAATCACATAAAATAATTTGCTAATTAACCCAGGTTCCGAGTTATGTAAGTTAATCTTATTCATTTTTGTTTTTTTATATCAAATAAATTAGAGATTGGATTTTATAATTTTTTTTCAAAACCTTTTTTTCTAAGTTTTTGTATCTAATATTTACATATTAATTTGAATTGAATTCATTTTTTTTTATTATTTCCAATTTAATCCTAGAAGATTGGGTTAATTGAGAAGATTTATAAAATAATATTTTTTTTTCTATGTGGTTATCATTATGGGTTAGGTTGCGAGTTGAGTTAGATGACTCAAGGTTTTATCCCATTTTTAGTTGTTATTTATTTATTTATTAAGTTTAACATTTAATTTCTATGAGATTATTAAGGTGTTATAAGTTATAACCTGAATAATGAATTTAACTGTTAAATTCAAATTGATCCAAATTCACCTGAAATGTTATTAAGAGTAAATTGCATTTTTATTTGTTGCTTAGGTTGATTTTTATCTATTTTACCAAGTCAATAAGGTCAATTTTATATAGGTTTTTGTTTTTTGCTAAAAAAAACGTTAATAATACCTATATATTATGTATGTTAACAAAATTAATTCAGACTACAACATAAACATGATCAATGATCAGTTAACATATACTAAAAGATCTTGGTTTTCAACTGTAACAATGGACAACTAAAAGCCAAACATTTTTTTTACTTTAGCTCTCATAATTTCTTAAGACTATTTTTTTTTTTAATTTCAAACTTGTTTTTTTTTAAATCATCCTTTAAGATTGGATTTAATGGGTATATTGCTTCATATATATTTTTTTCTTTCCATGGAGTTATTTTAATTTTATATTTCGAGTTATGAGTGTAACAAATTAGTTGTGTTTGCTTGGGTCATTTATATGTCCACTTTTTAATTATTGTTTTTTATTTATTTTATCATTCGATACTAGGTTGATTGTGAATCAAGGTTTTATAATATTTTTAATTTTTTTCTCTATAGAATTATCCTAATTTTCTGACATGAGTTGTCAGATTTACTCAAGTTATTTTTTATCCTTTTTATTGGAGTTTTTCAATTTAATCCTTAAAAAATAGGTGTATTGAGAATTGCAATTTATTTTATATGCTTTCTATGGGTTTATCATAATCTTATGACCTAGATTGTGGTTTAAATTGATCGACACTTTTTTTTGTCCTTTTAGAGATTTTTTTTTAATTTCATAATTCAATGTTAAGTTAACTAGAAATTAAGTTTAATAATTTATTTTGATGTATATTATATGAGGTTATTTAGATCTTATAACCCGAATCGCGAGTTTGATATGTTTTTTTAATTTATTTTAATAATAAACTTACCCTTGAATATTAGATTGATTAAAAAATTAATTTTAAAATTAATTTTGAACTATTTTTTGTAGGTCATCCTAATCTTATAGTTCATATTTATCAGATTAACTCCAATTGACTCGACTTATTTTTTTAGTTGATTTTCTTTTCAATTACATCATTCAACATTAGATTGATCGAAAACTGAGTTTATTTATTGGTTTCCTATAGTGTCTTATGTTACTAGTAGCGAGTTTGATTAATTAATTTGATTTGATTAAAATTTATTTAATATGTTGTTATTTTTTTATAGTAAAAAGAATATTACACTAATTTTTTTAATCAAAGTATATCTTATTTGTAGCTACATTGTTTTGAATTCAACAACTTAATCAAATCACATTGCAAATTCTTATAAAATTTATTTTATTTTATAAATAAAAAATACATTAACAACACTCAATTAGTTTTGTTTTTTTACATTTAAAAAAATTAATATTACGTGTTGCTGCGTATCACGAACAATAATTTAGTACAAGTCTAAATGAGTGGCAAAACATACTGCATTAAATTTGATAGATCTTACTCGAGAGAAAGATTGCTCGTCAAGAAAAATAAATTTAGTATAAATGTTGTACAAGTTCATTGGGATCAACAATGCCGACACCTTGCACAGATAAACAGGAAAAAAAATTAAATTTCTATTTAATGATCATCTACAGTTTCATATTGCATTTTAAGTAAGAAAACTTGAAGAACTGGCTCATCTATGTCTAAATGGATGTTTTTATCTCTCTCTCTGTTTTTTTTTTCTCTGCTCTTAATTTTTTTCTTTGATTGGAGGGTTAATTTTTTTCTATTTATCTTTTTATCCATTATTACCTTCGTGTCTTTTAATCTCCCTACCTTCGTATCTTCTTGGTGAAGGGTGTAAACTTCCATGTTTATTTTAGTCCCTCCTTTCTTTGCATGCCATTTCACTCTCTGTTTTTTGTTTTAGATTGTAGGTGGTAAAGGGGCTATTTATAATTATTACAATGCTAAATATTGTGCTGATATGTGGATAAAATATTTACTGTACTTGTTATCTATTTATCCTTGCTAATGGGAAAGGTCATTGCATGAGAGAGGAGATTGGGGAAGGTTGAAAGCTTTGGTTTACGTGGAAGAGGGCCTTGTATTGAATTATTCATGGAACCTTGGATCGATGCTGGCCTTGCACTGGGTACCTTTTAGCAGCTTTTGCCACAGGATTGTTATGATAAACAGCTAGACTCCTAACTCAAGGCAGCGAATCGCACCCCCATCATTTCCTGGCACGTGTATCCTGGAAAGTGGAGGAGTTTCACTTTTTCAAAATGGGATAGGAATCATCCCTCAGCAGGTTAGACCAAAATAAACTTCTATTCTGAAAATGTACTGGACAAGACAGTCACATGTTCTCCCCAACAAAATCCCTAGAGAAGTCATTCCCGAGAACTACGAAAAACGAATCACTTTACTGATGTAACAAGAAAAGCATTCTCTAACACGATTCTGATCCCAGCAGCAGCTGCAGCCATAAAGTTTCCGCGAGATCATCCATTTACGATTTGAAGCTGATGTGAAGCTGGACGGTAGATTTGCAAATTGTCAAACCTTAACTTGAAACAAACAGAGTTCTCGACCACAGAGGATATGCAGGAGGTTTTTCCAGGCAACAACGAGAGAAAACTCGCAGGTTGATAGATGTAAGAAACAACCAGAAATGAAAGAATCTGGTTACTGCCAATGAATACAGCAGCCAAAGATTATACAAAGCTTCGCTAATAAAGGAGAAAAGAAAATGTTCAGCAATGCACAGTATTCTGTCATAAAACCAACATGGTTTTCAAGAAGTAAAGAGAAGGGGGGGAACCTCCTTTCAGAGAAGTGATCTTTCTTGCACTCCAAAAGATCATAATATAAAGAACAAGGTTATATATGATAATTTGTATATAAACCTAACCTCACAAAATAACACGCACCAAGAAAGACAGGTATTGAATTAAGTATCAAGTTGAACAAAAGAAGCAATCTCTATTAATGTTTAATCCCAATAAATCGTGGAAGTTGCACCCAAATTCTTTCAATCTTCTTCCAGACTAAACCTAGGTAATTTTCAGGATTCAAAACACGTCATCCACCTCTATGCAATCTTAGCTCCAACATGGGTCCTGGTTTAGAAAGGAAGATGAATGAGAATCGCAACAGACCTATAGGAAACCATCACTTCTTCGCCATCATATCATGCATTGTGGAAGCTCTAAATTTTTATGAGTTCTCAATGGTTGCAGTGGTAATTCTTATTGGCCGTCTCCTTTCCTGCTCACCACTTCGTCTCCAAAATGCCCTCCTCCACCAAACCTCAAATCCCCTTTGTATATTAGGACAATCTTCACCAGAATTCAGAAACCGATCAAACCAAGCAAGCAAAATATCCTGCTGCCAAGCAAGTGGGAGAGTTAAAATTGTGTTACTCAGGCCATCCTCGATCAAATGTCGATCAAGGCCTTTTGATCCCCTCCTCATCCAACAAAAATCATCATAAAATGGCACCAACCATGTCTGTAGGAGTAAGCATCTTGCCTCCTTTGATGCCAACAGCTGCCCCTTTCCGATCCCAACAAACAACCTGGCTGTAACTCTACTAATCTCATGCCTATGAACGGCTGGAATTTTAGAATGTACATCAGATAATTCAGATTGAGAGGCCCATGTTTTCAAAAATTCCTCAGCAATCTGTCTATCAATCATAATATCCAAAATCCAATGCAGGTTATCTGCTTGCCGTGCAATCTGTCCAACATCATTCAAATCCCCTGAGGCTGCACGGAGAAAGTGGTCTTGAAGCAGTTGCAAACACCCATTGCATGCCAAGTACAATGACTCTTTCCGAAGGTCATTCTGAGAAGAATTCTCGCGAAGCATCTTCGACACTAAGCCTTTCATCTCACGCCTCGCTTTCTCATCTTTGCCTTCCAGAACTACTTGTAAGAGCTTGAGAAGCACTTCTTCGTTGTCACTACTATCACCAGTTCCACGAGTAGCTTCAACAGAAACCCTCTTCAAAACTTCGCCTGCTCCAACCCCTTCAAGGCGGAGCTCTGATAGCAGCGAAGCCACCTTCTCTTCTTCATCCTCAGCCCATGGAGCAGCCTCTAAGTACTCCAAACAAGATAAAACCCCGGCATCAAAACCAATTGCTGCAGACACCTAAAAAACACATAACTAACATATTAAGCACCCCAAGACCCTAACCAACCATACATTTTCCAAAAATTCAATCAGCAATAAGATCAAAACTTTCAGAAAACAAAAAATAGCCTACATTTCTTCAGCCACACAAAAAAAATATAACTAAAAACCTCTTAGCTCTACTGATCTATTTCCACAGTTTCTCCTCCACTAAATATATCAATCTATCATTCTAAAAAAAAAAAAAAAATACTAAATGCAGTTTCTATTTCTACAGTTTCGAGCGACAAAAAAAACATTAACAAAGAAAGACTTTACCTTTAAAATACCAAGAACTCTAGACACGTCCTCTTTCATAAGCTTCCTTCTCAGATCCTTACAGTACATTAACCTCAAAGTCTCAATATAAACCTCAACATCATCACAATCAGCAATCTCGACGACGTAAGGAGTCGACGTTCTTTGTTGCTTATTAGACCACTTATCCGACAATTTCACTGCAAAAAACCGACTATGACCCACTAAGATCTGCCTATGCACACTCATTGAAACGCTAATCCCATCTTTAGAACTCAATGTCAACTTCACATCGCTAGAACTCGAATCATTAAACTGATTACCAGGACTCCTGCTTCCCAAAATGTCAGTTATACGTTGCAAGATTAAAGCTTGCCTATCTTGAACCGAGTTTTGACTGCTCTGTGTGTTTCTGAAGCTGATATTTCCATTATGGGCGTGAATGGGCACCTGGGTTATAGTTCTGGGCTGCGTTTCGGGTTCACTAGCCATCATCTCAAAAAGGGTCGGGCTTGACCGGGGTTTATGATCAGGTGGTGGAGGTGACATGGGATTTAACAGACCGGCAGTGAGTGCAGAGTTGAAGTTGGTAAAACTAGACGGGAATGAGTGTTCATTAGGAGAAGCAATGTGATGGTGGCCATTAGGCGGTGTTGCTGCTGCTGTTGTAAAGTCCATGACTGGCGACAGACTTCCTGGAGACAGCTGGATCTTGAATTTTGAAGATAAAGTTGAAACCGTATCGAGTTGAGGACTCGGGCTAATGGGCAAACGGGTTTTTTGTGGAGGTGGTGATGGTGGTGGGGTTGGGAGAGGTTTAGAAGCTGAACAGCACCAAGTGTTATCCGGGGAGACTATAGTTGGTGGGTCAAGTTTCCGGGTTTGGGCCAAGGACGCAGACCCAGAGTTATTATATGTGGTGGCGGAGGCAGAGGAGGAAATGGTGGTTTCACGGTATTTACGGCGTTTGGGCTTGATGGGCTGAGCTTGGACTTTAATGTGTTGAGCTGTGGTGGTTGTTGTCGATGCAGTAGAAGAAGTGGTAGTTGCCATGGGAGTGATTAGTTTTAATTGTCTAAATTTGTTGTCTTTTAGTTGAGGGCATTGGGCAAATGGGTGAGGAAATGGTGGGTGTTTTCTGTGGGGATTTCGATTAAGGTGTGAATTAAAAATGGCGATTGATTGATACGAGGCAGAAACAGCAAGGAGTGAATCATACGGCATTTATTTATTTATTTATTTATACGAACAAGAAAGTTTATACTTTATACCTCACCTCGCTCACGTAGAGTTGAAATTTCTCCTCTCTTTTTTTTCCTTTTTTTTAGGCGGTAAATTCTATTTTAGCCCTTCTATATATTAAGAATTACAGTGAAGAAGGCTGTAATTAATTTTTCAATGATATGCCTAAATGCATTTTTTTAAAAAAAAAACATATAATCTGTGCATTTAATGTTTCATCGTAGAAGGGAAAAAAAGTCTTTTTAGTGGGGTTTGAATTTTTTTAAACAATTTTAAATATATATTTTTTTTAAAATAGGGTTTACCTCACAACCTCAAACGAACTTATTCTCATATAGTGTATTCAATTAGGGCTTGAATTTACTATAATTTTTAATAAGTAGCATCATTAAATAGTTGACATGGATTATTAATGATTCCATTCTTGCTTCCTTTCCTTGTTATTTTTCTATGTTCTTATCCCATCTCCTCCTTCCATATTTGTATTCATGCGAAAGCATTCCAGAAAAAAAAATATTATTAAAAGCTCTAAAAAACAAATTTCTAAAGGTGGACTAGCCCTTAAATTCCATTCATGGAATTTCAAACAAGACTTGATCATCTTTATCATTTACTGTCCGTGAAAGAAAGGGTCTCTTGTGTGAGTTTAATTTCTTGTTTTTAAAAAATGGGAGTCCGCCAGGTGAGTGGGGACTACGGAGATTTTAATACAACCTAGACAAGACAGGAAAAAGAGCAGAGGAAAGAGAGGCTGTCCCCACAGTCGCCAGCAGTGTGTGTTTTGTTTTTTTATTTGATGATGCCTGCTGCTGCATATGCGCTTGCAGTGATGCCTTTCTTCTTCTTCTTCTTCTTCTTTTTCGGTTCGTTGCTTGAACAGGTGGGATTATGCCAGTTGTAATTCTATTTAATTAATATAATTTTTGGAATTTATTTTCGAGGGCACACCCACTTAATCAGAGAGGATTAGGAATCAATGGCGTATTTAACTACTGTTTCTTCTGTGTGGGGATGACCCAGCTGGGAAGGAAAGGGGTCCATGCTCCTTTTAACCATTATCAGGTCTCATCCCACGCGTCAATGGATTGCTCTTCAGAGGTCGAGCCATCCCGACGAGTTGCTGGGGCCATTTTAAAAACAGATGGGTTGGAACTTTGAAGGCATGCTTCTGCTTCCAATTTCATCCCAATCATCAATAATAATCAAACATCATTACCATCATCATCATCGTGTGTATCGTAGAAGGATGAGCAATAAAAAGCTAGTGAATTCTCATGAATTTTTACTTGTTGATTTGGCTAGTAAATTCTCAGGAATGTTTACTTGTTGATCTGTAAAGACGGATAGATAATGGGTGATTAGCTTTTTTGAAGACAATTTGGAAGTCCTTAAAAAAAGATAAAAGACTTGTGATATATTCAGTAAATTTTAAATATGAGTCAGATTGTGTATATATATTGTAAGATTCTAAAATTACTAGAGAGTTTTATTCGTTGATCTAGATTATAAAATATATATTTTAAAGGTTAGGGTTTCTCGAGAAAAATAAAAGTGAAGAAACACAACCCATCTATGGTCTTGTAAAGCAATGAGCGAGGCGGAGAGGGTGTCCACTTTTGCTTCAAAATATCGGTTCGGCTTTGGATGTCGTGCGTCTTGTGGTCTCTCTCTCGTGTGAAGACATGTTTTCTCATGGGCTCTACGTGTTGGAATCTTATGGATCCATCCCTTGAAGGACATGTGGCTGAGAAAAGTCAATCCATAAAATCTTATGAGTTGGGACTTTGTCTTCAGTCGGGGCCAGTCATAGCCGTGGGTTATGAGATGGGACTCTTTGTCTTCAATGGGCCAGTCATAGCCGTGGGTTATGAGATGGGACTCTTTGTCTTCAATGGGCCAGTCATTGCCGTGGCTCGTGACCCGTGTCGGAAATATTGGTCAAGCCCGACAATTGAAAATGACGTTGCATCCGTTGCGTTAGGAACCGCGGTTCAATTGATAAAAAAAAGGATTGTTTATATATTTAAAAATATATATATATATATATATATATATATATATATATACATATATATATATATATATATATAAGTTATTTTAATGAGATAATTATAAAATTAAATTTTGAAAAATATATATTATTTTGATTAAAAATTTTAACCCACGGAAAAATATTTTTGTAATTTTAAACATTTCGATAAAATTAAATTCACATAGTTTTTCAAGATATTTTTAGTGTTCAATTGGTATAAATGTAATTTTTAATTAGTCCTTATATTTATTTCATATTTTTAAGTAAGCATTGATAATTATTTTTGAAAAAGAAAAAAATTGCTTGATACTTAATATGAAAGTGCATAAAAAAAACACATCTTCTTTTGTATCATTTCAAATAAGAAAACCTCACAAACTTAATCTCTTATTAACATAGAATTGTTAGAATTCCACCAGAGTAATAAGTTTAATACTGAAGAAAAAACAAATAAAAAAATCATAAAACTAAAGCGTTCCCACGTGAATATGGGGTGTTGAAGTTTTTATTCATTTTATATTTAATAATTTACGAGATTTAAAATTAAATCGTTCGCTATCTTTTCCTTGCTCGCACGAAAAAGCTGCCACGTTCCCTTCACCATTCAAATTCAACGGTGAAATAAATCTAATTGATAATAAATCCCTTGTAATTCAATTGCGGGGATAGCTCAGTTGGGAGAGCGTCAGACTGAAGATCTGAAGGTCGCGTGTTCGATCCACGCTCACCGCATCTATTCCTTTTTATTTTATTGGATTTTAGTAATGAAGACATGCCGAATGGGCCTGGCTTTCCTGCACTTCGACCCATGCTTTACTGGACCCAGAATGGGCTCTACTCATTATGGTTATTGATTATTTCACATTGCAATAATATCACATTCATACAGAGGCAGCAGATCTGGAAGAGATACGTGGAAATCGAAAAGTCTTATGACTTGTATAAATAAATTGATTGAAAATAAAATTGATTCAATAAAATAGAAATACACATGAAATTGATTGAATAAAATTAAAATTAAAATTATGCAAGGTTTCACATATTAAATAATATTTTCTATTTTCAAAATAAATTTTATCTATATAAAATATAAACTTTTGTATAGATGAATCAAAATAATATCTTCTAAGACTAAACACATACAAAATAATTTTGAAATTAGCTCTGTTAGAACAAAGGGTAATTAAGCACGATAAAACATCATAGAGGAGGAATATTAATTTAAACATTAATTAAAAATTAAAAGAAGGCATCAATTAGAATAAAAAACAAAATTAGAATAAAAATAAAATATATAAAAAACTTATTTTTAACAAACCAAGGCTCATTGAAAAGTAAAATTATTTTTAACAAAAAGAAGAAAAATCATAAGAATGATGACCGAATTAAAATAAAATATATAAAAAACTTGGATTGAATGATGAAATCCAGAACTAATAAAACCTTTACAAAAATACCAAGAATAAAGCTTATTTTAGTATTGAATCATTTTCTGTGTTAGCATCTATAGTGTTTTCCACGCATTACACGCACCTGAGAGGGAAAATAGGTAGCTGTTGATGAAGAAAATCAAGCACGGGTGACAGAGTCACATGGGTTCATATATGGCCAGATTTAGTGTTTGTTTGGGAGTTTGATTGTGATTTATTTAAAAGTATTTTTTATTTAAAAATATATTAAAATAATATTTTTATTTCTTAAAAATTATTTTTGATATAGCACATCAAAATTATCTAAGAACATAAAAAAATTAATTTAAAATAAAAAAAAAATTCAATTTTTTTAAAAAATATCCCAAAACACCCACTTATGCAGTTTTGGGGACAAAAAGAAGAGACATCCCACATGACAAGATGACCCACGCTCTGACTAATGTCCCGGGCTGATGTCGTTTGTCTTCAGAATCTGCCATCGATCACTTTTGTCCTCCTGTTCTTCTCGGGGTCCCAACCCGAAACATTCCTCCTGCGATACTCTCTTCTCGGTAGACCATGCTTGACCTGGTTATGGTAATGGAACAGCATGTGCGGTCTCATTAACATCATCAAAGAAACTAGCACAGGAGGGACATTTGCTGTGAAAACGGTATCTTTATGATTTTCTTAATGTTTTAATTTCGATCTCGATTTCAACGTTTTTTTTTTTATAATCGGATATACAAGACAGTTTATACACATCATAGCTAATTTTTAAATTTACTAAATATCCTGTAAACCCAATAAACAAGTAAAATACCACAAAAATAGCATTCATATATAGTGGCGCTAGACACAGCCTGCTCAATTTCAAGTTTTAAATCCATGGGTGCGTAATCAAAGGCAACCCGTAATGATATCATCGAACACAGTCCCACGTGTTCTGCAGCCTCTTTACATGAATAACACGATCTCGGATGAAGAAGTAGGTCGATAGTTTTGTCTGTTTGCTTCTGTGGTTTTCAGCTCTTCTAGTTTTATCTGTCTCCATTTTCTTTCTATCTGGGGTTTCTCCCAGCCATTTTTTGGCCGAGTTTCCACCACACAATCTATTAATAAAAAACAAAGTCTGCTAGTAAATTTTGTTTTTCTTTCTGGTGGGGGTGGGATGTGCAGGTAGATGGGCGTGCTACTTTTTTTTAGGCTTTTGGCATGGTGGTTGTTCTTAGCAAATGAATCAGCTCTATGTTAGAGAATAATATAAATTATATTATTGGGTCTCATTTAAAAATTTAAGTTTTTAGGTGAGATGGTTCTTTAACATAGTATCAGAGCCTTGTTGACCCAGCGGTCACGAGTTCGAATCTCACCACCCCCATTCTATTTGATAAAAATCAATCACAAGGTGATGTGGGTCTGTGCAAGTTTCAAGCCCAAAGGGTTTTCACTTGAGGGGGTGTGTTAGAGAATAATACAAATCATATTATTGGACCTCACTTACAAACTTAAGCTTTTCGGTAAGATGATTCCTTAACACCCTCTTCATGTATTAAATAACCTGGGATGGAATGGTCTACGATTAGGCTATGTCTTTTGAATGTCATTTAATTGATTGGCCATGGCTACACATTTTCAAACCTTATATTAAATAATTTTATCATATATTAAGAGACTCGTGATGAAATGATCTCACAATAGACTTTGTCTTTCGAATGTTAATAAATAAATATTAAAACCAATTGATCCTAGGTTATTTAATACCTGTGTATCAGACTTGTCATAGTTCGAAGGATTTATATTATCCATTAAATGACATAAAAAGAAAAGGGCTTGCTATTCAACCATTTCATCCTAAGCTATTTAATAAATGATATAAATGTTTAATTGAAGTTGTGAGGTGAAATGATTATATGGTGAAAAAACTTACCTATTAATTGATATTATTATTCACTTATTATATAGTATTTCACCCCTCAAGTTTCAAATTGTACATTATTTGATACTTGTTGTTTGAAGATTTTATGTTTGGCATGAAAATTCATTTTATTATCACATTTCAATCTTTAACTTAAATTTCAAGGAAGAGAAGACAGTAAGAAAAAGAGAGTTAAAGTGTTTGGTTGACTATGTAATGAACATAAAAAAGTAAACCTTAATGTTAAAGTGATTTTTTATTAATTTCCATGTAATATTTTTTAGCTTAAGTTTTAATGTATTAAATTAATTCTTTTAAATTTTTTAAAATAAAGAATAATACTTTCATTTGTTTTATAATTTCACAATACTTCAAATAGATTATTTTAATTAGTTTCTCCTCTTAATTTTTTTTTTATATATATATATCATATGATACATTTATAAAAATTAAATAAACTATACATAACAGTCATATTAATATTATTATTCATTTAAATTTTAATTAATATCACGTCTTTTATCTTTTAAATTATTCAGTATGACTTTTTTAAATTGCAATTAACTTTTTAATTATTTTTATTATTATTCCAAAGCTGGCTGGACATGTCATCCATCTAACTATATTTTTTTTAAAAAATAGATTTTAATTATTCCAAACACGTAAAAAACGGTACATTTAAAGGGAGATCCATCATTAGATCTAGACACGAAAAGAGAAGAACAATGAGAATATAAAATGCAGAGAGATGTCGACTCCTGGATCCTGGAAGAGGAAGCTAGGCAATGACAACCATGGCAGGGAATTCTGATAAAAATAAGAGCACAAACGGCCATGGTGGCACGGGCGATGCTTCAACAAAAGTAGAGAGGAGATTAAAGAATATTGGGTGGAAAAGATATAGTTTTTTTTTTTTAATATTTAAATATTTTTTATTTGAAATTTTTAGATATTTTTACATGATAATATCAAAAATAATTTTTTAAAAAAAAATAAAAATAATATTATTTTAATATATTTTTAAACAAAAAATATTTTTAAAAACAACTTAAATAATTAACTTAAATCATCATTCTACCGAACAATCATATAAATTAACAGACCGACTGTCACTTTATTAATCATTGCTTGAACAAGTAGGTCCTCCCTTCTCCTCAATTTCTGCCAAAGCATAGTAGTTCGTGAGAGTATTCTCATTAAAAAGAGAATTAAGCGAAGCTCATCCTCTTCTGCATGCCCTCGTGCTTTATTAATCCAATAACCATTTCATTGTAGGAAAAAGAAATACTATTTTTTTCAATCACATCAATTATGCTATCGATCAAGTTGTTCCATGGAACAATCTAAAGTCGTTTTCCGCCTCAAAAAACTATTTCATTAAATTTTCTCTCTCTAAATAATGATAAGAAAGGTTCATGCACACGAGTATTCACTAATAATCTAAAAGGCATGAGAAAAATATTGTTTTCCATGCCATTATTTATTATTTATTATCTATTTAATCTAAGATAGATCATCGTGGATTGCCATGATAATTTTCTTTTATTTTTTATTCTAATTACACCCCTAATTACTCAAATTGATTTCCGATGAAAACATATTATCAAGGAATTACAAGATTCAAAGATAGATGAACTCAAACTTTGTAAAGTATAAACTTTTAGTCTCTAATAATTTATAATATTCAATTTTGATCTCAAACTTTGTTTTCCTTACTTTTTGGTCCATGATTTGAGAAACGAGAGAGAAAATATCAGTTGGGACCGATTATGACCACAAAATAGATGATTTCAGTGTCAATATGTTTCTTTTGATGGAGGGAGTTTATCAAAGATGTTTCAGCACACAAACCCATTTCTACAACGATCACTTTTGAGTATCATTTTTTTTTCTCCTGTTTGGAAAAAAGAATACTGTTAAACTAAACGACTACTGCTCGTCTTCTTTTTCTCACTAAAAATCTATGGGTATTTTTTTTTTTTTTATGATCATATACTATGAAAGGATGATTAAATTAAACACAAATGTTAATATGAAGTTGTAGGGATTAAATAACGTGGACTAGACAATATGTTTATGATGGTAACATGAGCAAATAATACTAATAAATAAAAAAATATGATTCAGACTGGAACCCCAAGGCATGAATATAAAAACAAGAGATGAGCCAAAGGTGGTGGCAACAAGTTATAGCTTCCTTTCCGATTGGTCTGGGAGGTGGGTGTAAAGGGGATGGTGTTAGTAGGCGGCTCCTAACGTGTCGTGGCTTTATTGGAGACATGTCAGAGCCAACTTCGACTACGGTGCATGGTGGGCACAAGGGGATGAGCCCCTCCACACAAAAGGCCATCCCTTAACCTATCTTACTTGGCTATTTGTCTGGGTCGCCCTGCCCTAATCCGACACCCACTGTCCCCTCCCTCTCTCCGCCCACCGTCTCTGACCAATCCCTTCTTTGCTGTTCAAAATCATTCAAATTAACTCGTATGAAAATGAGCCCTATTTATGTAAAAATAGAGCAATCCATTCAATACAAATGTTGATACCCGATTTCGACACCCTTATTGAGGTATTTTCGAAGATAAACAACTTTTTTTTTAGTTATGTGTTTTTTTAATATTTTACAGGGTCGTCTCAAAAGTTTCAAATTTAAATTTTTATTAAATGCGTCAAGTTCTTAACACATTATTTTTAAAATTTCTGATTTTACGCTTGGATTCGACATTGATATTTTTTTTTTCTGTTTCAAAAAGAAAAAAGAAAGAAAAAGTCCAGAAAAGGAGATTATTAAAGAGAGGGCATCACATGGAAAAGTGCCTAGAGTTCTTACCATCATTTATCAAGAGACAAATCGTAATGGTTCTTAGGTATTTTATTTTTATTTTCATGATGCTGAGCCCACAAACTAGTACTACTTGCAAGAGAGGTGATCATATTAACTTCCTCATGACATTATTATTTATTGCAGTATTTTGTTTCATATATATTTGTTTTTTAAGATTAGGGCTTGAAATATTTAAATGAAAACATCAGATCTTGAAGGTAAAGATGTCTCTTTCAAATGATGATATATAAATGCATGTCATTAATTACATAACAATATTCTGCATCTAAGGTTCCTCCTGATTCCATAAAAAAAAGGTTCTGCCAAAGAATCTGGCTAATCTGTGCATTGAAATTATGGTTTCACTTTGAGTTCTGGTAAGGAAAGCTCTAACTAGGACTCAAATCAGTCCACTCAAGGCCATTTGGTGAAGCCATTTAGAAAGGGAACCATGACACCATGATGTGTTCAGGGCACCGAATTGATTGATATGACGCCCACAGCAAGCCATGGCTGCATGATCTTTTCATTTGATTTGTCGTTTCTATAATGCATTCCTAGCTTGTTTTGTGGATGTTGTGTGGGTGGAGCCATTGCCACTTCTTCATGTCCAGGACGTTTCAATTTGTCTCACTCCTCCATTTTGGCCCATCGATCACTCGATGATCGAGGATTCCTGCTAATTGCCATCTAAATTATCTAAGATTTGAATTTGTTAATCTTATCAAGCTGAAGGATAATTGTCAACAAAGCTTAATGTTTAGACAATGGATTGAGCCGCTACTCATTACATCTCAACAATTTCAAATATGGGTCCTAAATTTGTTGTTGAAATGCTTGAAAAATCCATTTATAATTAAGTTTCTTGGTGCTTTTTTGGATTTTGATGACAATTATCACGGAGGGTATATTAATGCTTCTTAATTCATTGAAGTGTACATTGATTAGCCATCCCAAATCACCATTATCATAAACTCCATTTGATATTCCCTAATCACAATCATTATATTTGACATGATAGTGTGTACGTACCTAACTATGTTTGTGTTTTTATTAATAACTTATTTGGCATGGAGGTTAAATTGTGTTTCTAAAAAATATATATATATTTTAAAATTAATATATTTTTTTTTAAATATTTTGAGACATGATGATTAAAGGGGCAAACTCATGAGTTGTCTTGGAAAAGCTTAGAAAAACTCCATCTTCAAGGAATCGATAAATGTTGGGTTTATTCTACTGTCTTGGAACGTAGATGATAGTTTTAAATTATGTGTGATCAGTTATCATGCACAAAACATGATGAAGATAAACAACAAGTATTTGGTGTCATTGATGCAGAAGTGGTTGAATAGGGCTTTTGTCTTCACAAAACTAGATTTGAGGTTTAGTTATTGGCAAGTTAGAATTGCCCAGAGGATTAACACAGGATAATTTATGTGATAAAGTATGAGTTATACGAGTTTTTGGTTATGTTATACCAACACTCAAACTACGCAAAAATGTATACATTTTGTAACTCGATGAACAACGTGCTATATGTTTCTAGTTTACTTTGTTGTCATGTTTTTTATGATATTGTGGTGTTTAGCATTAGCATGAAGGATCGTGTGGTGTATCTGTCTAGGTTTCTATCATGGTTAAGAGAACATCATCGTTATTGTTCGTCAAAAAGGAAAAATATGAGTTTGCGTGTGCTGAATTCCTAGGACACTTGGTAAGCATAAACCAAGTGATCGAGGATGGATCTGAAAAGGGCAAAAGTTATACTGATTGAGCAGCCATTACTACCTGTCTGATTTAAAATCCTTTTCTGGATTGAAAAACTATTATCATGGAGTTACAATCATTTAGAACCAGTCTTGATCGAAGAATCACCGCAGAAACTTTCAAATAAACAGGTACCGTATCTGTTTCTCTTAGATGTTTTCCCGACCTTTCCATCTTCAGATGGTTTGGATCATCCAAGAAATCCATTGCTTGCTCTGAAGGTTCCGTTGTTATTTGATTCTTTGATAAATCCACCACTCCCACGCTCTTCTCCACTTGAATCCCTGTAAATTTCTTAGATAGTTTTTGATTGAATACGGTTTACATGGGCACCGAGAACATCCAGAGCGAGCGGTTTTGTGAAGAGTCAATATATTGAAAAACACGATTGTGTTTAAACCATATTATTTTCTCTGAGTGTATGTCTTTCACCTGGTTTTTTTAATTAATAAACTATGTCATTTTTCTTTTCTTCTTCTTAAATTTCAACTCTATCCTCCCTGTAAAAAGGGCTACCAATAGGCTATAGCATGTTACTTTTAACGTTGTAGGAAACTTTAACCTACCTGTAAAATGGTCCATGAATAAGACACAAGTGAAATCCTTTCTTATTCCCTCCCTATATTATATATGTTATGACCTACGGTAAAATCTGTACTCAGACACCAGAACTCCATTAGAACCCACCCTTCTCTCTCTCTCTCTCTCTCGCTGACATAAAGAAAAACACTAATCGAACAACATGGGTTTTCCTGTTGGCTATTCAGAGCTACTTCTCCCAAAACTCCTTCTCCACGCACTTTCTGTTCTGGGGCTCTTAAGAAAACTAATGAACATTCTCTTTCACTACCTAGGTCTCCCAGACTTTCTTGAACCCAGTACTTCTTCCTCTTCAACCGACAATATCCCTCCATTTCGTGTCCCTGAATTCCACAACCACTCAGTCTCCGCCCTTCTCATCCGTGAGATCCTTCCTGTTGTCAAGTTTTCAGAACTTGTTGATCCTTCTGCTGACAGCTGTGTTGTTTGTCTTTACGAGTTTGAAGAGGTTGATGAGATCAGACGGCTTGCAAACTGTCGCCATATATTTCACAAGTGCTGTTTGGACCGTTGGATGGGGTATGATCAGATAACTTGTCCACTTTGTAGGACACCGCTAATTCCTGATGATATGCAGGAGAGTTTCAACGAAAGGTTTTGGGCTGCTTCCGGTATTCCTGATTTTTATGGGGAGTATCCACAAATTCCTGACTTGTAGTAGATTCTTAGTAAATTCTTGCTTTCTATAAAAAGAAAAGAAAAGGAGAAGAGATTATTTTTTTCCTTTCTCTTTTTGGGTTGAGGTGAGTATGTTCTGTTCACATACCAAGATGATGCGAGCGAGGAGAAAAAAGGGAGAAACTTGAGGGTGATAGAGAATTAAATTTTCTTAGTTCATGTCTTCTACCTATCAATTTTGGATATTTTGGTTGACTGGGCAGAGGTTCATGACACTTTCTCTTGTTCATCCACAACACTCATGATATTTCGTACATGGGCGTGGATTGTGGTAATGCTAGCTTGTTTTCATTTTTTTGGTTTTTTTTTTTGCGTGTTTGTATGGTTTTTCAACCATAAATAATGATTATTGAATGCGACAGTGATAATCGTTGCTGGAAGTAGACAGAATTGAGGTCACAGGTAGACGTTAATGGTTTTGTTGTTCATTTCAACTTCTAGTGCGAGGTAACAGTGGATTTGGGATCAAAGTCCAAAGAGCCACTGTAATTAAGACTAAATATATATGAACATCAACAATCAATGCATCCTAGTTTCTTCCGCTTCACATTTCTTGAAAGGTAAGTTGAGTTTGGTGCAGCTCTTGAAAGGCAAGTTAGCTATCTTCAACTGAAGTCACCTTCACAGACATGCCAGCCAAACTGTCGAGCATTTTAGCATATTTTGATCTTAGTCGTATATTAATAGAACACGAACATGAATTTGAGTATGAATGCTGTCCAGGTTTTGATCTTCTTTTCTTTCCTTTTGTCTCTCTCCACCTTCGTTTCTTTTTCCTCTTTTGAAAGACGCGATTTCAGAGATTTTAGAAACCGGCCCTCTTCAAGCTTTCCAGGTTAAAATCTTTGAGGACCTTAATAGTGTTCGTTGGTTAAATTTGGAACTTCCAATAAAAAGATTTTTGTTTAAATTTTGGGGATTTTTCTATAATATGTCCAAGTGTTGAGATAAATAACTTGAAAATTGTGACATGGCTTAATTATTATGTTCAAGAATATAATTAGAAGGAGCTCTCATTCATTCTGCAACTCATACTTCCAAAAAAATCAACCCTTTTAGCTTAAGATTCGCATGATTTAAATACAAATAAATTTAAGTTTAATTATGGTTTTATATATGGTGGATAACCAAAGTTGTTAATGGGGGGGGGGGGGGGGATTAGATCAGTTTTTGGTTTCTGAAATTCTTTATAAATAAGGGATGAAGAAGAATATTTAAGTTTGGTTTTTCTTCACCATTTTAAATAGAATTTCTACAGAAATTCATGACTTTCTTCACCAGTTTTTCCAGATTAACACTTCTAGTTTTTAAGCTTTATTTCATCTCTTAACTTTTATTTTCAAGAGTTTAGGTTCAATCCTTGTGAAGATTATTTATTATTATTTTCTTGGTTTATTTGACCTTTTTTAGAAGCGCACTTAAATATGATTGTACGTGTTATTGGAATAATGGGAGGTTTATTAAAAATATTTCCTGTACATCAAGTGATGAGCAATAATACTTTTAGAAAAAAAGAATTAATTCTTGATAACAACAAAGCATGATCAATTTTAAAATGTTTTGATAAATAAATATTTTTTTATTTTGTTTAATCTTATACAATAGTATGCATGATATGATTGTGATTCAATCATTTATGAAAGTTTATATGTTTGCTTGGTAATTAAACATGCTAATTTATTTATTGTTATGATTTTAGTTGCCATATTTTTATTAAATTGCATTTTAATAAACTAGATATATTTGTATCACTTTAGCCGATTCTATTTGTGAATTTCGAGGAAAAGGAAAGGGTGAGAAATGGAATATGAACTGATTTATAGACCTACGAAAGAAGGCTCCATAACATTTTGTGTTCTCGAGTTTGCAATGGGTAAGCCTTGTATTATGATTGAGACACTACTTTTTAAGAGACGAAAATAATTTAAAATAAAAATAAAAATTCCAAACACATTCCAACACCTTCCTCCACACTTGCAAGAGGCTATTGTTTCTTTCTTTGGGTAATCGGCTGTTACTTCATGAAGCATCATGTTTTGCAGGAACAATGAAAGAGTAACATTTACTAGATAGCCAAATATCGGCTCTTATTCACATGATGTGACAAGGGATCAGCCCCAGTCCTAGCGAAGGCATAAACAAGTGCGCAACTCTGCAGGCTGCGAGTCGCACCAAATTTTGCAGATGCACAGAATAGAACTTTGTCCAAGCAACATAATGGAGAACTATACGAAAGACAACATGAATAATAACAGTGTGATTATGTCCTGAAAAATAATGGCAATAAAATTCACGACAACGAATTTCCATTTGTCTTAATGCACAGTCAACGCACGCACCATTTACCAATTCCTATACTCATGCAAAGTAAAGATAAGAAACAGCTTATTAATTTCCCATTTCACACTTAACTCTGAAGTTCAAACGTTTTATCACCTCCAGACCAATACAGCCACATTGAAATGTTTGTCTGAGATTGCAAGCCAGCATTTATCACAGTGGAAAGATCACTTTGGATAGCCAGGGGGTGGGTAGCCTGCTGCAGGGTATCCTTGTGCCTGGGTTGAATAACCATAGGGCTGTCCATATCCCTGCGGTGGATATCCGACTGAGGGAGGAATTGGCTGATCAATGCGTGACATCTGCTGAAAAGGGGGCACTGCCATCACTGGTTGTGGCCCAAACATGCCGTCTCTTTTGTCCATTTCAACCTTGTGTTGTGTCTGAAAAATAACCCAGTTAGCACAGTCTGATTTGATGCCATTAAAAAAAACAGAAGTTGATAGGGTGTTTTGTGGATCAACAACATACCTGCATGCAAGCACAAACCCTGGCCGGAGGACAAAAAAGGATGCAACAAAATCAGTGAGACAGTAGCAAACCAATTAAGTTGGGCGTGTTCAATGATAAGATATAGAAGTAAATAAATAAATACTTACGTGCAGTACACCAGTTCAGCCAAACAAGATAGCAACTGAGAAGCCTCTTGAATTTCTCCACTTCCAACAATCATCGCAACTATAGAAAATATGCATGCAACTTGTTGGAGGCAGAACATAAAACCCTGAAAAGGAAGAGGAAACATGTTTAACTGATTGCAAATAAGCACAAATTACACGTGTTTTTGAGAGAGAGGGAGAGAAGGAGCATACAATAATGCAATTATCACACCGTGTTGTCTGAATGTTGAATTCATCTTGCAACATAAAACGAGTAGAGGCCACTGAATTTCCAAAGCAAAGGAATACCTGGGAATCCAAACATGATACTGGGGTTACTAACATCATAATTACAGGAATGTGTTTCCATGGAAGGCATAAAAACATATGATGCTATTTTAACCCATAAAACCAACTAGAGGGGATAATTCCAATACATTGTCTGGCTGCATTAAGCTAAAATATGTTCACACTATTGTGAGCACAAGAGCATGTCAAGAACCATCTTCAATTGCTTATTCATGAAGAAGAATATCGATGATCCCAATTTCCTTCTGCCTTTGACTAGTTCACCATTGTAAAAAAGAAAGCTTCCAATTTTATATCAGTTGCGTGAACTAAATGGAGGGTAAATATTTCACCAGGTATTAGGAATCAACAAAAGAACATTAACATGAAAGATACCCATATTTTTTGGTATACCTATATGATGCACATCTTAATTCAAAATCCCTTCAACATACATGGGGAAATGAATATAAGAAGCTACTATATAGATGAATTTCAGGAGAGAAAAAACCCTTAAACACTCAAGAATGCTTCCTACTTTAAAACTTCTACAGATGACTCTTTCTTTTTCAATACATCTTCCAAATATCTTAGGAGCTGAATGTTTGACCTATAAACTTCTAAATAGAGTAAGACATATTGGTTGACAAAAACAAACTATTCCCTACCTCTGTGGCGAGACAAAATTCAGGGCACCGACTTTCACCACACCTGCCACTACATGGCATGTAACCAGCACAACAGACGTACCTGTGACAAACAATAGGACAGCTTACTTAAGCAGAGAATAAAAGAAAATCATAAGCATTATATGAGAATCAAAACCATCAATTACCTTGACATGTCATTGTAAAGTGCTCGTTTGCGGAGCAGGTACGATACACATGGCCCACTACAAAAAATGGAGGAGAATTAGGTGCTTCATGATTTAAGAAAAAAATCCATGCATGACATGACAAATAAAGAACAAATTAAATGGTTATATGAAAATTCATAAATATATCATGGGGAAAAAATAGGTGTCATTATAGAACAACACTTTTCAAGCTCGATATTTTTCAGGAAAAAAAGTACTTCAACGCAATCAATTTGCTTTTATGCAATAAGGAAAGTACAAGTGAATTTCAAACAACTCTTTGGAAGGAATTCAAATGAACAGAGCAAAGCATGTTAATTTTGACATTTCAATCTTGAAAATGCATTTTTATGCTAGATTAATATTGTAATTCAAAAGATTTTCCACAGTTCAAAGATGTCCCACACAGAATGCAGCGATAAACTTTATAATAATTTTAGGTCCAATGAAGTGATAAATTATACAACCAAAACATGTTAACAAATAAGAACTCTATAAAAAGGCCTACAATTTTTCCCACCTCATCTAACCCCACATTTATCTCATCTTCCTTTATTTGATATTCATCAGGCCTTTCTAAATACATGGACCTTATATTTATAGAGAAATTATAGGATAAAGTTAAGCTCAAACTATATTATTCCGATTAGTGTTCTAAATACTGATTCAATAAGAATCCTAAACACAAATCTTTTTTTATCTAGCCTGAAGATAATTCTACAACTAATTATTTGAACCTTCTATCTCTTATTCATTGATATTCAACACGCATTTCTATATACATGGACCCTATATTTATATAGAAATTATACAATAAAGTTAAACTCAATCTATACTATTCCAAGTAGTATTCTAAATATCAATTTGACAAGGATTCTAAACACAAATCTTTTTTTATCTAGCCTAATGAGAATTCTCCAACTAAGAGTCATTGTAATGTTGAAATAACAAAACAAAAAAGTTATTTGAACCTTCTTTCTCATATTCATTGATTCTAAATACGTTGCCTTTATATTTATAGAGAAATTATAAGAGAAAGTTAAGCTCAAATTATCCTATTCCAAAGTATTTTAAGTACTAATTCAATAAGAATTCTAAACACAAATCTTTTTTATCTAGGAAACATTCTCCTAACTCAATTAAAAATCCTTCTTCGACCTCTCAAAAATCCCTCACTTAAGATATCTTAAACACTCAATTTAGCAATCTCCTTGTTTAAAGGTCTTCTTGAGTGCAAACACCAAGTAATTTTGTGAAGTGAAATCTTGTGAGATTCAAAAAGGACTCCAATTTGAGGTTTTCTTCCATATTTCCTTTGTGAAGGGTGTATAGAGCGTCAATATCCCGCAACAGCAAGTTTAACTCCGCGAAGTATATCTTGTTTTTGTTGGCTAACAGCCAAAGCATTATCAAACACTTTTCTTAACCCTCCTTTGTGCGCGAAATAAGGGTTATCAAGTATAATTTCTTCCCTTTCTGATTATACATCTTCTTGATGGTTTCATTGCTCACTAAATTGGGTTTTATTTATCTAACTAAGATTTTTTTTAGGTAGATAAGAGTGTACTTTTTCATGTGGACAAATAATAAACTAAAGTTGGCATTCCTTTCACTTTATCGATCCCAACTTGGTCAATCTTCATTTGCCCCTCAAAACACTTGTCAATGGAGGCTGCTGTGAAGATAGTTGATGTTGCTATTGCTGTTGAGTGAGAATTTATTGTTGTGTTGCAGTCTTTTATACTGCTCCTGCAGCATGAAACTAGTGCTACCTGCTGCGTATCTGTTCTCCTAATCAACCTAAGCTTTGATACCGATCATTGAATATACTAAAACACGCAAGGTATTGGAACCTCCCTTCTCATATTCATTGTATTCAACAAACATATTTCTTAAAAAACAACCCTTTTATTTATAGGGAGATTATAGGGTAAAGAAACACTCAAACTACATTCCAACAAGAATTCTAAATCCTAATTCGAAAAGTATTCTAAATATAAATCTTGTTTTTATCTTGGAAACCTTTTCCTAACTCAATTAGAAATCCTCCTTCATCCTCAACATGTAAAGCATGAGGCCACAAAAAGACATGTAGATGTTGTGATATAGATGCATGAGAAGAAATGGAAAAGGAGTATAAGATAACACAGCATTCATAAATGGACAGATCAACAAATATGTCCACGAAGAAGGAATCTCTGGTATATAATAGAAAACCAACACAAAAGGGAAGAATGAAAGAAGAATACAGAATTTGGGTATGAATCATAATAAAAGGGATTATAATTTTTCAGTCGATATGGATTCAAGCCTCATATATTGAGATATATTCTTAGGAAGTACAATTCCTGGACATATTGGATGGCACCATCTAATGAGTTCATGTATTTCGCAAACACTATTCATTTCAAAGAAGTTGGAATGATGTAATGTGGACAATCAAATTCCAGGCAATCCGTGCCAATTTATTAAAATCCGAAAACTTATTGGAAAAGGGAACAATAACTTGAGTTACCAGAGGAGAATGAGTATAAGAGTGGATTAGATTCTTCAATACAGTGAAGGAGCTTCAAAGAGTGATCTCATTCAACCAGATTTTCTCACTTCTAAAGGAGAAAACCATAAATGTAGACTTAAGCACAGCTCGATTAGCAAAAAAAATAAAAATAAAGGATAAATTTTATCTAACAAAGAATAAAACCTAATCTAAATCGCCCAGATTTGAACAAAGCCGTACTCTATCAGAGTCAACGCCATGTTATACCAAGTCAAGAACCCAGAAAACAATCAGATTTACATTTCAAAGCAAATAAAATTACAAGATCAAAGAGAACTCACCACCAACAAGACAAGCAGCAATCTGCACAGTAAACACACAAACAAAAGTCAACATCAAACCCAAAACCAAACACGAAGTTTACAACTTTCAGTGCATAACAAACATTGATAAAATACTAAATTCTTACATGAAGCATCAGCTTGGATGGTACCCATCAAATCAGTGTGCCAGAGATTTCTATACTCCTGTCGCACCTGCATCTTGTTCAAGTGTTCCTGGGATGCCATGGTGTCCTAAGATCTCTCACAAAGACAACAAACTAAAGTTATTTGGTCTATACAAAGAAATTCGATCAAGACAATCACTTCACTTATAGAAAGCTTTTCTCCTTTATTGCAAGAAGGTGTTTCTTTTTTTCTAGGAAGTTTCTCTCTTGTTGAGACTTTTAAAGACTCCTTCAACTCGAAGTTTTCTTCAAAGCCAAGAGAAATGACACTAGCTATTTCCAAGGAGCGGAAAGTGGTACCGCACCCATTTCCCAACTTAAGATTACATGGCAGGGTCCCAATTTTATTTTTTTTGTTTCGTTTGATTGGTCTCCCGGCAAAAAAAAAAACCTACCCCTGCCACTCGAATTAAACCGGGTTTCGACCCGGCTCGATGAAACCTGTTGGGCTTCAAACTACATTTGTCGGGCCTTGTCCATGAACTGACCCGGTCAAGCACGCTAAACACGGATTGGAGGGTCAATCAATGGGCGTCGTTTTTACCCCTTTGTTTTTTCAGACAAAGTGAAATAAGTTTGATTTTATTTCCTTCCATTTTCTCTGATGCGTCATATCTACTGGGATAAATTAATAAGTTCATCAGATTTAGTAAACGACTAGTCTATTGGCCTGCATTCCACTATGAGTGGATCGAGAGATAAATAAAACGTTAAGGGCACGACGGAAGATTTCTGAAACTATTTTTTTTTTTTTTGTAACAAAAGTCAATTCCAATTAAAGAAACCACCACTTGAATTATTTTGACAAACCCGTAAATAATTCAAGTCAAATTTGTAAAAAAATACAGGGAATATCAGGCGAACGTGTAGTGAACAGGAAACTCGGAATTCTTATCTTTTGAACCTCAATAGTTCACATTCAACTGAATGCCAACAGGAGGCTACAGAAGCTGCAGAGATGGAAGCTTGATTTGTAGACCCTTGGAAATCACTTCGATTGGCTGGGTAACCTCTCAGACCTGCGTTGTGCTGGGATTATATTAATAGCAAATGTAAATCGAAGACTACATTTACAAGGACGAAGAACACTATAACACAAACGTCAATTGCATGTTTTCTTTTATTAACTTGGTTGTTCGGCTCAGCTTGCATGTATTTTGATTAATTTTATGGGTCTCAGAGTTAATAATCGTGTAAACCTCCAATGACCATCATATTAGCAATTACATGACTAGAACCTAAGACTACAAAGAGAACAAATCCCTTCGGCTCAGCTTGCACGTATTTTGATTAATTTCATGGGTCCCAGAGTTAATAATCGTGTAAACCTCCAATGATCATCATATTAACAATCACATGACTCGAATCTAAGACTACAAAGAGAACAATCTCTTAGCCTCAAGCTTATATCACTGGACCATCCACTAGAAGGTTATCAATTGCATGTTTTGTTAGAGGTAAGGGTTTTATGATGTTATCTAAGTTTGATCACTGATATCATGAGTTTGGTGGATTGACTCGTATTTTTTTTTTTAATCTCATGCTTCAATATTGGGCTTGTTGACAAATAAAATTTGTATATGTCTCAATTTGCTTTTCATTGGATTATCTTATTTATATAACATGGGTAATGAGTTTATTATGTTAAATTGAGTCATCTTTTTAATTAATTGATATTTTATTTTACCTTACTACATTGAGTTGATTAGAAATTTAGTTTAATAATTTATTTTATTTGTTTTATATAGAATTATTACAAACTCATAATTCTGATAGCTGATTTAACATGTTAACCAATGGTTGATCCAGATTAATTTGATATATTATTAATTTAATATTAAAAAATAAAAATAAAAATTTAATTTACAGTCAAACTATATTTTATAGATGGTATAAATTGTACTTGGATCTGTAAATTCAACTACATTATATCTGGTCAATACTCGAACAATAAAAAAAAAATCATTTTTGTAATACGCTGCGGGTGAAAAATCTAGAATATATACATTCCAGGTAGCAGGGTGTTGTTTATGATAAAGTAGAAGGGTATATGTGCAAACTAGACTGCTTTATAAACCACAGAGGTGAAGTGTAATGATCCTCGTGTTTGCTGTATTTTGTCTTGTTGCTAAAGCAATGCCAAGCCTCGATTAAATTAGTCAGTGCCCAAGTGTCACCTGTTCTGCTCTGTGGCAGTTCCATTGCCAAAAGTGGCCTCTCAAATACAAAAATAATAGGCAAGAAACACCAAAAAAACACTTCTCTCGGGTTTCTTGTCCTAGTTTTATAGTATTTTTAGAGTTCAATTCTCTCAAAGAATTGGGCTTTACGAAATGTCTTCTGATCTTTACGTTCTTGATGCCTCTCTCTACCACCTTTCAAGTCTTGAAACAGTCTCTCCAGGAGGTGATATTTTCTTCTCCGATCCTTTTCCTCCTTTTCGCGACTCTTCCATTGATGTTCTTCAAGAACTCTCAAATAACCAAAACACCCAGTACCCAGTTGAGAATTCTAACTCTGTAGACAGTTTTAGACCAAGCATCCTCTCATCTTCACCTCCAAGTCACCAGCTAGAGAGTTTGTCACTTTACCAGACAAACCATTTGCAGTCTTTAGCCAATAGTGAAAATCTGGCTGATGGGCACGGTGATTTCCCTGGCTTGGATGCTCTGGAGGTGAAGAGTGAAGAATGTCAAGTGGGTTTTGATTCCTCCTACAATCAACAATATTTTATGCCTCATAGTTTTACTGGTGTAGAAAATGTGGCAAAGATGATGCAAAGAAGCTACAGCAGCAATTCTTTTGAGGGCAACCCTGGCTTTCTCTTTCAGCCTCGCTTTGATTCTCTCCTGGAATCCCCAAATTATCAGGGCCAGGCCTTAAGCTCACCTGAAAACAACTTTCTTGCTGGTCATTTGAGGAGGGTTTGCAGCACTGGTGATTTACAAGTACAGCCCCTCGTTAATCTGCTCTGGAGTCTACTATTTTGCTCTGTTTTCTCTGTCGTCAATGGCTAATGGAATATTGTTTTTCTTAATTTGTTCTAGAATATTAATAAAACACCTCAGACAAAACAGAGGTCCTTTTCAAGTCCTTTAGCTACAGAGAGCTCGTTTGTTGAAGACTCAAACTTCAAAGCTGGACGTTACAGTGCTGAAGAAAGGAAGGAGAGAATCTCAAAGTATAGAGCCAAACGTAACCAGAGAAACTTCAACAAGACCATTAAGGTAACACCTGCTTTGGTTAATGGGCTGCTTGAGAGTTTAGTTTTAGTTGTTTTTTAAAGTGTTTTTTGATTTAAAAATGTATTTAAAAATTATTTTTTTTATAAATAGACTAGTTTTTGAGACTTTGAATATAAATGGCCGCCCTGAAATCCCTTCGGAAACGAGATTATAAGTCATATTAGATAAAAAGTCAGTCCCGTAAAGCCCGACCGTGAAAATCACAAGTATAAATTATTCAAACATGTAATTTATCTGGTATTATTATACAGCAACAACAATTTACATGCGACAAAGAGAATATAAATGAATCAAGTCATGGTAAAAAACATACATGTTCTTTAATTTGCTGTTGAGTGAAATATATAATTAATATTATATGAACTAAGAATGTTTTAGGAATGGCTAATACACAAAAGGTTGCTTTAAATGCGTAAGCATCCACTAATTAATGTATAGTTGCTGTGTTGATACAAGTATGCATGCCGCAAAACACTAGCGGACAACAGGCCACGTATACGTGGCAGATTCGCACGAAACGAAGAGATTGGTGAGATTCCCAAGGTTGCATGCTCTACAGAGGACGAAGACGAAGAACAGAAATGGGTATTGGTTTTATTTGATATTAATTTGTTTACTATAAGGTTTTATTTTCTTATAAATGCAGGTTGTATATTGAAAGTGTGCAGTGTTGTTTTTGTTTTAAAAATTGTAGTTTGATGGACTGCACGAAGAGGAAGATGACGGGGCAATTGGAGGATCATCAGGAGGTTTTGCCCAGCCCCAGCTTCAGTACTATGGTGGCTACTAGCTGGCAATCCAAGGATTTTGTTTTTACTTTTGGAAAAAACTCTTTTTACTAGGATGTTTAATTAGGACCAGACAGCATGAGGGGAAAAAGTCATTTTGAAATAAAGTATTCTTAAATTAATATATGTATGTTATTGCCTAGGTTAAGAGTTTCTAGCTGGCAGTTAATTTTTTTTATTTTTTAGTTTTCTGTCTACGTTTGTAATCATCTTCTATCATTATGAATGTATATGATCATCAATAAACAACGACTCGTTCTAGTGGTTATTTTTAAATTCAATTATATTTTCGTTATTCGGGAGTTTATTAGATTTTCAGGTGTACAATTAGTCTCCATGGTGATTACTTAGTCTCCCATGGTGATTGCTTTTGTCTGCCAGAATACAGGAATAAACAACACAATAAATTTGGTGAGTTGGAAGATCACTTTCACATGAAATCATTCAATTTTTTAAAAAATTATTATTATTATTATTATTATTATTATTATTATTATTATATTAACGAGTGGTTGACACGTGCATTACATGTATTAACAAGTGGAAAGTATTCACAGTTTTCTAATGATACATATGACAACTCCTAATAGCTAAAAACTCTCTTTTGCTATATTGTTGAGATCATCATGATATTTTTTCTTGTTAGGGTGACGCGTGACAACGATGGTGGGGTGGTTTGTCGTCAACGATGTTTTTTCTCTCTTTTCACTCTCCTCTCTTGAAATTTATGTTGAGTGTTCAAAATTTTAGAATTATCCTTTATGTATTGAAATTTTACCTTATTCCTTATTCTAATTGTATGTTTGACATAAAAAATATCTCTTTTTTTATATATAAAAAAACACCAATATCAATTAAACTATAATTCATTAACATCAAAATTGAAATATTCATAAACACCGAGGTATCGTTTTTTTAATACATGACTTGCGAACACTTGTTAGCTTTAATAAGAAGAAAAGGTATCACATTTATCTAGCTATAGAAAAAAAGGAGAGAAAAAACACTGCCATGTCATCCAAACTATCAGACTGAATGATTTAATGTTAAAAAGAAACGTACTAATCATGGTAATAATAAATAAAAAAATGGAAGGGGCAATGAGTAATTTACTATAGGCCGTGAGAGTCTAGAGGTGAGAGTTTTCACTGTGAATTCACATAGCGAGAGCTTTTTTAATTGGTCCCAAATATTTTTGGTTTTAATCCCTCGATTTTTGTTTTTTATTTGATTGCTTAACATTGAAATGAAATTGATAATTGTGATTTATTTTTATGCTTAAGTATGGAGTCCTTGTGGTGTTAACGGAATATCTCATCACTTAGTTGATATTTGATTTGACCAAATTAATTTTAAAGTGTTTTAAAAACATTTTTATTTTTTGGTATTTATAAATATATTGATGTCAAAAATATTTCTAAACAAAAAACATTTAAAATAACTTTACATGCTCAAAATAACAATAAGCTCGTATGATTATGTAGTTCATGAGAACGAAGAATACCAGGAAAAAAAACATAATGAAAAGCACCACGAAAATAATCAGCACGCTAGAAAACTGACGGGTGTACATTACAATAAAATGGTGACAAAACAATTGAAAAACACACGTGGCTCCTCCTCTTTTCTCGAAGTAACAGCGTGCGACTTACTTGGCGAAATCTGACGGGAGTTAAACCGAGTTGATTTCCTTGAAATCAGACCTTTGATTTATTTTTCTTAAATGATAAACCAGGCGTGCATGATTGGTAGACCTGAGGGGATCGAGGGTTCTTTTACAAATCTCCGTCGAGTATGACCCTAGATGCATCCATCCATAGGGCACTTTGTGGAGGTAAGATCATAAAACAATGCATGCAAATGGGGGGAGAGAGAGAGAGAGAGAGAGAGAGAGGGAGAGGGAGAGGGAGAGGGAGAGGGAGAGGGAGAGGGAGAGGGAGAGGGAGAGGGAGAGAGAGAGAGAGATGCTACCAGCATTTTTCCAAATTAATTCTCAGTCAAGTACTTCATGATGCGCTGAAAAGTATGACTACTATCAACAAATGATTCTTAAAACAATATGCCTGAATCCAACACCAGGGAAGTAGTAACACTTTGGCTTCTCTTTGTGATTGAGCAAATGAATGAGGCCACGAGAAATCACGAGACGCTCGGTAGCCGACCACGATTTGACTATAGAAACATTTTGTTTTATGCTGCACTCAGGATTCGTGATCTAAATAATTGGTCAATTTGACCATGGTTTAACGGGGTCTTACCTTATTTGATATGAAAGATCTTCATCTAAGAATTGGATTAGAAAAGAATATCATATACAAAAAGAAAATATATATATTGGCCTTTTATAGAAAAGAAGAGACACCTCTTTTTCCAATCAAAGAGCAGTCAAAGAATTTTCAAGCTTGAGTATAGTTTATTTTATGATTAACATTTCAACCCTTTTTAGTGCTGTCAAATCCATGGTCTTAATGATGACTTATCACGAAGAACTTTGTCGATGCCCAACGGTGTTTAAGGCACAGCCCACTTATTCAATGGGAAGCAATGTTCTTTTGGTCCAAGTTAGTATGTGCATGCTTGAATTTTTTATTTATTTATTTATTTTGTCTAAATTACTATGTGCATGCTTGAAAATCACTTGTCCCATAAATATTGCAGCAAGATTTGCATTTTGAACCTAAAAGGATTGGTGGAAAAAAAGAATTGTAATTATTCATTCAAAGATCTGTGAAGTAAGGATTCGGAATTGGATTTAGAACTCGCAAAATCTTGAAAATGATTAATAAAAAAAAAAACTAAGGAAAGGGGAAGCCTTACAGCAAGAAAAAAACATTAGGACCAGCATGTAAACTGTCCGCCAAGGACAAATATGAAATATTTATTACATCGATGCTGGCAGGAACCTACATCCACAGGATGCTATCACTTCAAATAGAAGATTTGGAATGATTTAGCATAGCATCTCAAACATAGTAGATTTCATGTTTATTGAAACAATTTCTTGAATCGTGGCGAAGAGAGAGGGTATCATCGAATTAACTGGTGTATTATATATATATGGCATCAGAAATGATAGATGCTTTGAAACATATCTTCCTACGAAATATTCAAGTCACAACTCTCATCAACATATTGGCATCTTCAGCACAGCCACTTTGTCACTAATTGACCACCCTTCTGTGGTGAAAGACACGCGCACTTTCTTCTCGATTCAGACAAAGAAACCCATGCAAACCCTAGCTAGTTTCCCTGTCTAGAATCTGGATTGATATAAGCGATCAATCAACCAAAAGTTCCGGTGGAAGCCCAAAAAGAAACGATAAGCATCTAATCACTGAAATAAATCCAACGACCGAATCTCGTCAATCTGACAGCTCTCAGCTAGGGCTTTTTCTTGGTTCCAACCAACAAACCTGTCATTCTGTGACCCGTTAAGCCTGTACGGGTTAACACGTAATCGTGGACTCCAATTTATCGTTATATATATATATATATATATATATATATGCTCCACTAGTTCTGTTTGGGAGAGCGGTTCGGTTGTTTTTTAAAGTACTTTTCATTTAAAAATATATTAAAATAATTTTTTTTATTTTTTAAAAATCATTTTTGATATCAGCACATTAAAATAATTTAAAAATATATTAAAAAAATTATTTAAAATATAGAGAAAAAAAAAGAAACGGCGTTTCAAACGCCCTCTTAAACAGCTTCTAGTATTGCATGTGTGCGTGTCACATTTCACACGCGCGCTCTATCACTAGCTAGCAAACCATCTTTCCCATAGGAGACACCTAAGTTAATGGAGAGAGCAGTAAAGAAAAGAATGCTTTTAATATTTTGATCCTATAAGCACCCGCAATGATTCCACAAACTTCCCTTTTGACCAAAACAATATAGGAAGAAATGATATTATAAACTACTTAAATACATCCTATCATTGCTAATGCTAGCTATAGATTAGTAGATGATTATTAAAATTTAGGCTAATTTGAAAGATACCCTCGTGAAAATGTGAGATTTAGAGATGAAAAAAAGTTTTTGTCGACTCCACTTGTCCCTTTTTGTTTAGTCCAGCAAATGGATTCATGTAGGTACATGAAAATCCCGAGCCCTTTAATGGATTCTTCTTTTGTAAAATTTTTGAAATGATTAATTATGTGCACGAATGCTAAATGATTATTAAGCGGACCGGCTACATTATTTAAAATAATGTGCATATAGCAGACAAGAGAAAAAAGCATTTATATGTCATTGATTGATGATGAGACTTTTGGTTTAAGCCAAAAAAACAAAGGGAATCGTGAAGCTCAAACAAAGAAAAGAAAGGGAGAAAGATTCCAAGCTCTTTTCCTTTACTTGGCTAGGAATCATGTCCAAGGTAGTCGCATAACAGCTAGCATTTTACACAGATATTATGAAACAGCTTTTATTCAGTGGAATAATTAACGTATGAAAGAAAAGTCATGGATTCATAAACTCGAGAATGGATTTACCATGAGGCTTTGGTTCGAGGTTCTGAGGGTTAAGAATATATAATATACACGACAGATTATTTATTATTTATTATTTATTAAGGGTAGTATAGTTTTTTTTTTTAACCTATTTGTAGTATTTTTTTTATTTATGTTAAGTTAAACTTTTTTTTTAATAACCGGGGTGTCTGGGCCAGCTTGCGCGTACCACAATTAATCTTCGGGTCCACTGAACATCCTACAAGCCCAATGAACATGTAAGGCACGGTAGAGGTGACATGCGTGCCTAAAAATACTTGAACCTGGGGTGAGAGGAAGGGAGAAACCCTTCTTGACCACCAGACCAAGACCCTGCTGGCAGTTAAACATGTATTTGATATTATTGTTGTTAGAGAATAATATAAATTATATTAGGGGGCCTCACCTATCAGCTTAAACTTTTAGGTGAGATGGTTCGTTAACGATTATTATGAATTTTTTTTTAATTCTCTCTTTATTCATTTTGAATTGCTTAACACCAAGTTCATAAACCCTTTGGCTCAAAATTTTCGTAGAACGAATTCTGTTTATAGGCTTGGCTGAACTCACAGAATCTATTGGTGGTCATGTTAATGCGTGGGCTATGGTCGCTCAAACCCCAAAAGAGGTTCCTTGAGAATATTTTAACTTCTATCAAAACTTTGTTTTAACTTGTGTATCGGTCCTCCTTTGCTGCTACTAGTTGTTTATTCTGTTCTGTCTCCACTACTTAGAAGGATAAGCTATAGATGTCGATGTCAAACTCAAAATATTGTAATTTACTTTGTATCTCACCTTATCTTTCTCCCTTTTATTTCTCAGGAATTGAATGTATACATACATACATATATATATGCACGCAGGCACGGTCTGCCTGTTATGGCTTGGTGAATTGCTCTTACTTTCTCAATGCAATAGCCAAAAGATGTAACGAGTGGTGAAAAAACATTCGGTAATAGAAGTGCAAGCTGTCCAAGGCAGGCAAAGCAAAAAGAATGTTTCAAAAGCAGTCAAATGCTGAAGTCCCTAACCAGGTCTATGCGAGGTATTGCGAAATTCTCCAGCGTGTGAACAGTCCATAAAGCCATCCATCAGCTCTCTCTATCTTTTTCTCAAAAGTGCTTTTTTGTGGGGTTTCCTACCAACTTCAAGATAGTGACGGCTGAAGTACCCTTCGGTTCTTTTTCATTTTATTTTAAAAATATTTTTTTTTATTTTTAATTAGTTTTTTTGGTATTTTTAGATTATTTTCATGTGTTTGATATTAAAAATAATTTTTAAAAAATAAAAAAAATATATTATTTTGATAAATTTCTAAATAAAAAACACTTTTAAAAACAACCTTAATCACACTCGCATTGTATTATTAATAGTACAATGTTTTTTTAAACTTGATATTTTTGGATTTAGATATAAGGAAGAGAGCATTTTAAATTATAAAGTAATTCCTATTTTCTTACAAAAACATTGTACTATTAATAATAGCCAACCCTTTCTCTAGTCTCCGTACGTGTCTTCTGCTTTCTTATCTCCTAAACCTTTAGCATTTCTTTTACAATTTCATGTCATTTTCGAATCACACTGCACAAGGCATCGTCATGTACCTCCTTTGAAGAAGTATATTTTGTAGAAACACACTACACTTCTAAATACAATTAATTCAAACTCGGAATACTTGCTACTTATCTTTAGACCACCTTCAAGATTAGCAACATAAATTTTAGTTCCAATTTCCAAACATAATCTACGAGCAAAGAGTCTTGGACTACATTTAATTGATAAAGCCATTTTAATGCGTTTAAAAGTGATTTCATAAATGTTTGAACTATAAAACATAATTATATGCTTTTATTTCTAGATGATTAGTGAAAACATTTATAAAAAAAACTATTGTAAAATCACTTGAAACGCATTATCATACATTCACTTGAAGTAATGGGTTCTTAAGGCTTAATATTAACCCTTTTATTTTAAATTAATTTTTTTTATATATTTTTAGATTATTTTGATATACTATTGTTAAAAAAAAATCCAAAAGTAAGAATACATTATTTTAATAGTTTTTGAATAAAAAATATTTTAAAAAACAGTTTGAATCACAAAATCTCATCTGATTGAGCATCTTCCATAAAATATTCTCCACTTAAAGCGAATTTGTATTAAGTACTGAATAAAAAAAATAAAAAAAGTAACATCGTGCATTCGACTTAGACATTATTAATAATACCAAAGATATAAATAGTAGATGCTCAGTTGTAATTTTTCTTCCATGCATGGTTAACAAAAGTAATTGTGGGAAGGAAGATGGCAACAAAGTAAATTCGTGATTTAACTACAAATTAAAGAGTCAATTAAATTGTGGAATTTTTTATTTTGTTAAATTTGTAAGTTACGCGATATAATATAAATAAAAAGACTAGAGTTTCTTAATTAATTTTCTAAACTTTATATCTCCAAATTTTAAATAAACATCAATATTATAACTTAAAAAAAATCTATTTATATAAGTGAGGTCTATTTTTTTTATATAAAAATATATTTGTTATTGAAGGTTTTCTAATTAATATAGCTCGTCTGTATTGATTTTGTTTTTTTAAATGCTATATATGCAATCTCCTATTAACATAAACTAGTGGTGGTGGGTGGAAACACTGTAGATAAGACTAACTTCATGAGCATTAAAACAGTAAAATTAGGTTTTGCCCTTAAATAACAAAAACAATTAACTGTCTTTGGGATATTTCATAGTTAAGTTGTTTTTAGATTGGTTGGCATGACATACTTGAAATACAAAAATCTCATATTTCACGTGATCTGTGATGAAAGTTTGTATGAAACGTACTTGAATTACAACCATTTGAAAGTACTCAGAAGTTGCATCGCAAGTACAAAGTTCTTCATAATAGAAAGGATATCGTGCATCTCTCTACACACATGCAGGTAGATTGCTTTTACTATTACAATAGATGTCCGTCCGGGAAGCATCATAAATGTTATTATCCTTCACGCAGGTTAACCAAACAACCAGGTTGTAAGAAACCCTTAGCTTTCGAAGAAGTAACTGACCCGTTCCGATTAAAGAAGAAGAGGGCATCTCGCCACTTACATGGTATGCCGGCCAGACACAGGTCGTCGTCATAAACAAACTAAAATTGACTTCGGAAAGGTCGACCATGACCACCGGTGGAATTTATGGTCTGGGATTTGGCAGTGGCATGTTCATCTCAAATCAAAACCACATATAAAAAGTAGTGTTACTGCCAATAAACTTGTAATTTGGAGCTCCTTGCAACTTTCTCTTCTCTTGGTAAAACCTTCGATGACGCAACCAAATCACCAAGAACTGGTATCCGTACAGTAGCTTTCTCAGGCAAAGCGCCTTTTGAACAAATAATGCCGCTTGGCTGGGTCCTTGGGCTTACTCTTCATCTGGCCCTTCCCACCTTTCTGCCCGGTACTGGAGACAAGTGGAGAAACGACAACGTTTACAAGGAAGGTCACAGAACGTGCTTCATGATTGTGCAAGAAAGAAAATACTGCAAAGCACACGGAACAATGAGGCGGTGTACCTGTATTCCATATAAACCATCCCATTTGCACCTGACATGGCACTCATGGATCCCATATAGCGACGGGCCTTGTGAAGAGCTATGTCATCTGCGTCTTCATCTAGCTGTTCTAAACCAACAGCGTCATCACCAGCACTCAAAACCTTATGAGTCAAACAGTCAGAAATTGGATTCAAAAATCAAATGAACAATCAGACAGTCAAAACTAAAAGAGAAATACCTTCGCAAGAAGTCCCAATTGATCCTCAAGCCTGTGAAAGCTCAAATCAGCTCCTGAATCAGGTGGAGGCAAGCTTGTTATCACCTGTCAAAGGTATATCCGTCAGAAGCCAACTAGACATATACTGATATCTATATGTATGATAGCCAACACAAAACAAAAGAGCTGCGTCGTATCAGTTTTGAGTTTAAAGCAAACCGAGGCCAAAAAAATTAAAGCTTATTTTAAAGAGAGAAATTTCAACCTAGGTAGATTCCAATTGCAACAACCTGCAAACCAGAGTTACACAACAACTACTACATAGAACGTAAAAGTTGTCAAAAAGTTTCACCCACAGAAAGGAAAGGAATCATCTCAAATAGCAGCATACTACATGCCAGATATGAAACATCTATAACAAATACTTAACATGTATAACAGTGATGCTGTGTACACAGTTCCCAATTCACAGTCAAAATAAAAAGGTTTCAACTAGGGAAAGAATATCACGTAAGAAGATTTACCTTAAAACTATAACCTTGATCAATCAGAAACTGTTGTCTTTTGGTTGAATAGTACATCTCCTGCACACACAGAGAACGATTAAGGATATCAAGATTGACCAAAAATATGAATAATCTGAAGGGGAACGAGCCCTGTCAAGGCAGAACTTTCTGGTGCCTTCTAAGCAAAAAAATATTCAACTACTGTCAGCATCAATCATCTGTGGTTAGGAATATTCAGAAGATTAATAGAAAGAAAATCAGTGCTTACCTGTGTATCAGTAGAAACAAGAGAATAGAAGAAAGCATTATACTCTTCTTTTCCTCCTGCCATCCTATCTTGAAGTTTACCCTGTCAATGGACATAAAACAAAATTCAACACATTATGGATAGGAGACTTAGGGAAGCAGCAGCAAAACAACAATTAAAAACAACCTTTGGGTTGGTTGGTTATAATCACTATGAAACAAAAATTTGTGTGCGCTACTTCTTTCAGATAACAAAGGCCTAAATTGCATAAATCATTATTTCAAAACAGCCCATACCTGAATGAACCATAAGATGTTGAAAATTAGCTAGATCTAACAGATAAAATCAGTTATTGCTTCAGTCGTGGCCATAGAAACAGTTTTTAAATGAAGTAGAGTTAAAACTAATTGTGGGAGCTGTTTGTTTAGTTTTGCTTATTGTTTTGTCTTTCTCATTTAGTTTACCGATCCTTGTGTTCTTTGATTATCTTTTCTCTACTAGTAATAAAGCTTTCAATAGTGATTCCTTCTCCAATAAGGATTGGGATATAGGTGTAAAACTAGTATAAACAAGGCTACCTCGGCCAGAGATGCTATCCTTTTTATCAAGCAATTTATGCTTTAGAGGTTTCTCTACAGATGCTAAAACTGTATCTCTTGTTCCAGCTTCATCTTCTAGTTATAGCCATTATTTTACTGTTTGCTGTTTTTTTTAGATTTCTCGTCCAAAAACCAATCATTCTTCAACCAGGTCCATGATTACTCTCTCCTTAAAACCAGCTTTTAAATCTAGTGCAAAATCTTCCAAAAAGTTATAAATCAACCCAACTGAATCCAAGAAAAGAAGAAACAGCGTAACCAACCTTTGCTCTCAGAATACGACCCAGTCGTTGAGCTTCTTGTCGTCTTGAACCAGCATGTGATGATATCTGGATTATCACATTTGCCTCGGGAATATCTATCGAGTTATCACCAACCTGTAAATAAAACAGAATCAATCAGGATAAGCTGTTCAGTTCTTGCTGACAGTAGTCGGTTCTCAACAGTTGATAGTTTCCACAAGCAAGTCTCTAGCATCCACTCAAATGACAGTAAAATCTGTAATTACATATGGATAGAGGACAAGACCAAATAAGACCCCATTGGTTCATATCTGCTTTAACGCAATAACGCTTCTGATTTTTCTTTTATTCCCCACTAAATGACTGAGGGCAAATACTTGGAGAAAAAATTGTACAGACTGGAGGACAAACCAACCTTACTTGAATGATTGTTTAGTGAAATGATGAAATAGTTAAAGCTGAATACCTTAGACAAGAAGACAGTATTTACTTCACTACTTGTTTTGAACGCATGGAGAATTTTTGTCCTCTCAGCATGGCTGCATAATGCACAAACATGTTTGCAGTTGATAATATGAAACATGAAGAGATGAAGCTAGCTAGCAATTGTGCCAATAAATCACCTGGTTGCACCATAAATCATAGGCTTGTGAAGTTTCATTGCATACTCAGTTAGTGCAAAAAGATTATCAGCAAACACAATTATCTTATCATGACGCTGCTCTTCATGGAATCTTATAAGAAATTCGCATGCCCTGAATTTGTTAGGATTCATCACATAAAGTGCCTGAAATTGTAAGAAAGCCATTAAAATGTCAGCGAAAAAGAATATTGGCCAAAGAGAAGCACGGGGTATAAGTAGCAGTTGACTAGCAAACCTGCTTCTTCTTTGAATTTTCTTTCTTCAGATACTCAGAGAAAAACTCTTTTGTCATCGGGCACCATACTTCAGCACACTGCACATTTGCGATGAAACCCCCTTTTACTAGATCCAGCCAGTTTGCTTCATATAGTTTAGGACCAATAAGGAAGTTCAGATCAGTAATCCTTTCATCCTCTCTCACAAGTGTTGCTGTAGTTGGATAAACCAGTTAGACTTACTAGCTAGTTAATATATAAGACAAAGGCTGACTGAGAGAGATGCAACTGTAAGAACATACCAGTAAGCCCAAGTTTGCAATGAGATTTAGTGATGCTGATGACTTTACGAAACATATGGGCAGGAACAACATGGACCTAAACAAAGAAACATGTATTTCAACCCAAATGTGTACAGAAGTTGACAAGATATTCTCTGAACAATTACCTCATCCATTAGAAGAAGTCCCCACTCCCTATTTCTTATTTCTTCAATAATCTTTTCAGATTCTTCTGATCGTTTTCCACCAAAGGCGACCATGTTATATGTTGTCACCACAACCCCAGCATTTCCCTTGAATCGTTCTTTGCTGTCAGATGTAAAACGACAAATTTGATCCTGTGAAATGTCTGACCAGAGCGAGAATTGAAAGGCCCATTGATCAACAGAAACAGCATTTGTTGCTAAACAGAGGCAACTTTTCTTTATTCGACAAGCTGCAGAAACACCAACTAGAGACTTTCCGGCTCCACATGGAAGAACAATAATACCAGATCTTGCTCTACCTGAAATATCAACCAAAATGATTCAATCATATGGTTCAGTCACTCCATGCTTCAGTGTTCTATATCCTCACAAGAGAATAAAATCAGAGAACAATAAACACGACTTAAAGTTGGATTCAGCAGAGTACAATTTAATTGCATTCCTAAGATCATTTTACCATTTCCAAACATTTTACTGAGGCTTTTCTCTTGATATGGTCGTGGTTGTGCATGAGGCTTTAATTCCATATTCAGGTCAGGGTTGACCTGCAGCATCAAAAGAGCATAAGCTACAGTTGAAAACCCCATGTGCATACTAAAAGAAAAACCTGATTCTGTAATGTTGTTGCAGAGCTTCCACAACAGCATCCCCAATTATTCACATTTTCCAACAAGACCACTACTAATCTAGTCATGAATTCATTTTTATATTACTGTATATTAATTCCATGCTAAACACTCAAGGATAGTTGATGAAAAATCTGCAGGAGGAGGTAAAAGTTATTTACAGTGTCATTTCTGAAATCGTACTCCTCCAACATTGGATAATTTAAAGCATTTGGCAAGCACCGCTGCTTAACATTTTCAACCTATCAGAAGGAGAGACAACACAAGATTAACATAATTTGGGAAATTCGCCTCAAACAATGTAACAGCATAACCATGCACACAGTGCACTACCTGTGAAGGGTCAACTTCAAATGAGTGGGTTTCTTTTTCTTCTGCTGCAGCGGCCAATTCTGCTTCATTCAATAATCCATCATGACTAACTCCAATTTCTCCCGCGGCTTTGTTAATTGTAAATCCCTCAGTTCCATGAGAACTCTACAGGTTTGTAGAATTATAAATAATTTCAAGATTCAACTCATAGGGCCAACAATGAAAATGGGAGGAATGCTATTACAATCTAAGAAACCTGGAGAGAAACAATGAAAGCATACACATCCATGAAATAAGTAACTCTGAGCTATTCCAAAATCATGACTATTCAATTCAATAAATTCGTGTGATAATAACCTTCAACTATTTCAACTCAACCTAAAATACTGAATTCAATCAAATTAAGAATACAGACCTCGGATTGAATCCTTGCTTTAGCTATAACTTCATCCTTAAGCAACTTCTTTAATACCTATAAAGACCACAAAGAAAGAGAAACACACAAATATCAAATATAAATAACACTAACAAGAGAAAGAGGGGGAAAGCCACAACAATAAAACCAACTTGCCTCGGGAAAGGGGGATTCAATGAAGTACCGATTCTTCTTAAGCACGAGCTTTACTTTACCGTAATTAGCAGTAGAACCATATATAAAATCAATCATCTCTTTCGGCAACTTGGTCTTCGACAACTTATTCAGAACTGAAATTATTGTTTCAGTCTCTAAACCCACCGACACCGCAGCATACAAGGAATGTGGAGTCAAATTATACTCGTGCATTGACTCCGGCCTGTAATAAAACATCCCAAAATCTCAAATCACACGTGAAATTAATATCAATTAATACTCATGCGTTTTATGGGTCATAAAAATGAGCTATACCTGCAAACAGGCTCGGCAATGGCAATGAGGAAATCATAGGCTTGCTTATACAAAGAAGAGAAAGTCTCAAGGAAAATCCGCCCATCTGCACAAGCCCATAATGGGCGATTCGCGTGATCGGGCTTCAATTCTAATTTGCTAAAATCCCTCTTTTTTCCTTCTGTCTCACCTTCAAAATCAATAAGAACGATGGATTCAATTCACTAGCATAAACCCATTATCATCAACACACACAAAAAAAAATCAGGCTGGTTTCTCAATACCATCGCGAAAATCATCCCCAGCTTCATCAGGGAAAAAAACATCATCTTCAGCTACAAAACTTCTATGATCATCCTGTAACCATCACAAAGCAAGAATTAATAATTGAAAAGTCGTATATGTAAGAAATTGAAGATGGATTAGAGGGGGGAGATAGAACTTTTTTTATTCACCTTTGTTGTGAATTTGAATTTCTTATTTGGTCGACCGCTTTTATCACCACCTGAAACAAAAATTTAGTAAATGGAACCAAAGGTCAGCAAAGATCTATCTCGCTGATTAAAACATTATTACTGAATCTTAAAGTTTTGTTACATTTTTTCCTTTCATTACCGTGTCTCATGTTTCAGTTTTGTTAGCGTTGGGAGAGGATTGTTTACAGAGCTTGGCAATAAACTGCCGCGAGAACCTCATATATATAAGACGAAACCACCGCTTCTATGCGGTGGGGTCTGAGTTGCTGTTTGTTTATAGGGTAGTGGTGACCTATGGGCTTCGAGCTTGGCCGATTTTTATGGGCTTGGGCTCTGGTGTTGAAAAACAAGGTTTTCTTGACAATGTTTGCTCCCTCGTCAGCCCATTAAGTCAAATTGGCAATTTTTCATACGAATTGAAGGTAGTCTAATTGTGTGTGTGTGTGTGTGTGTGTGTGTGTGGTGAAGGATTGAAATATTACTATTGAGAAAAAAATCCTGAAATAAAATATTAAAATGATTGGAATAAATTTGTGATGAGCATTCAAAAAATACTAGCACTGGATAGATGAGTGAGGTCAGCTTGTAACTTAATAATATATTTTTTTAATAAAAACAATATATTCAATGTTGAAAATAACTGTTTTAGGTATCCTATTTTTATAAATAGATTTTATATAATTTAATATGTATAATTATTGTACAATATAAAATTACAATGTATTGTTTGAAAATATTTAATAAACTAAAATATTTTTAACAATAAATTATGTGCACTAATGAATTATTTTTTATTATATATATATATATATATATATATATATATATAATTCTAATTTTAATTACCCGTAAGAAGTAAGAACATCATGAAAGAGTCACAGGGACTATTTTAAGATGAAATTAAATAGAATGAATTAAAGTATAAGAAGACCGAGAATGTGGGGACCGTATAAAAAACCATTAACTGAAGAAATTTCTTAAGCGGAGACGGAGTCGTTGATTTTGATTTATCTCACCTCTCCCCAGCTCAAACCACTCTCTCTCTCTCTCTACAAGACCAACAACAACAAAAAAAGATTGCAGAGGCAAGCAGGTATGAGCGGTCACGATTCAAAGTATTTCTCGACAACCAAGAAGGGTGAAATCCCTGAGCTCAAAGAAGAGCTCAATTCTCAGTATAAGGTTCGTCCGCCGTCCTTCTCCTTTTCTTCCTTCTACATTTTATAATTTTTTTTGAACAATTTTTTTTTATATAAATGATTTCGATCTTTGATCTGAGGCTATTAGGGTTTCCACTTCGATCTGCCTTATTAGATCTGGTCAATTTTGACTTAGATTTCTCGTTTTGACTGTTTGATTTTGTTGAATTTTCTGTTGCCACTACAATCTCATTGGAGGATCGTCTTATATATATAATTTTTTAATGAGAAATCGAAGGGAATTAGTTTACAGGACTCAGATCGCGCTTGCATTTCCTTTGGTTTGCTTTTTTTTTATTTATTGGTATCAGGGAGGATGACATGAAGCCCTTAGAGATCGATCATGTGATGCAACTTCTACGTTTTAGATATGATCCTATGGAAGAAATCAATTGTATGGTTTTGATATTTGACATAGTGGATTTTAGGAATTCCAGCGTGTTTGGAAGAGCTGTGTTCCAGCTAGAATGCTTTTAAAAAGGTTATATTATACAATGTGAAGATTTTGTGACTGATAAAGTGGTTTATCGACGTTGGTTGGTTTTGACGCTACTATATGAGTAAAGTGTGTCAAGGAACTATCTCATCTAAAAGTTTAAGCTATTAAGTGAGGTTTCAAGATATAATTTATATTATTCTCTAACATAGTGGAGGATTTTGAATATCTCAGTATGATGTTAAGAAGTTTAGCTAGGCAGATCCTGAACTCTTTTGACAGGGTTTTCTATTAATAATGGAAATTATCCTGACAATATTTTGTGCAATAATAGAACTGAGATTTTTTTTCCAGTACTCGTTTATGTCGTTAATGGATCAGAAACTAGTTGCAATATGGAAGTATTGTGATCCTCCATTGTTTATTGGATAATGGGTTTATTACATCCTCTAATTGTGATGAACTGTATTGAAATTGTTTTTCACTAGAATCAGTGTGAAGCGTCTCCTCTTTTGTATCTTATCATGCAGGATAAGAGAAAAGATGCTGTTAAGAAGGTGATTGCTGCAATGACAGTTGGGAAGGATGTATCGTCACTGTTCACAGATGTAGTGAACTGTATGCAGACAGAAAATCTGGAGCTCAAGAAGCTGGTTTATTTATATCTTATAAATTATGCCAAAAGCCAGCCTGATTTGGCAATACTTGCAGTAAATACATTTGTGAAGGTAAGAACTAGAAATTAAACTTTTTGTCTCCTATGTGTTTAACACTATCACATTGCTTCTTTGCATCTTTAAGAAACTTGTGTTCATGGTCATTTATCCAGGACTCGCAAGATCCAAATCCCTTGATTCGGGCTTTGGCTGTACGGACAATGGGTTGCATTCGTGTTGACAAAATCACAGAGTATCTATGTGATCCACTTCAGAGGTGCCTTAAGGTTGGTTTCAAGGATTCTTATAATTCCATGCATGCAGCTAGTTGGAATATAACGGTCAAACTTACTAGATTGCATGCAGTCATTATTATTCTTAAGAAACAAGAAAAAAATATTTTCTGTTTCTGGCGCACTGTCATCCTTGTACCTGTTTAATCCTGTAGTTTTTGTAATTATAGGATGATGATCCTTATGTTCGCAAGACAGCAGCCATTTGTGTTGCCAAACTTTATGACATAAATGCTGAGCTTGTTGAGGATAGGGGGTTTTTGGAATCTGTCAAGGATTTGATTTCTGACAACAATCCCATGGTTGTAGCCAATGCTGTGGCAGCTCTTACAGAAATTCAAGACAATAGTGTCAGACCTGTCTTTGAGATTACTAGTCACACGCTCTCGAAGCTGCTTACTGCTCTTAATGAGTGCACAGAGTAAGCCGACAGTATTTTGCTAACACTATTTTTTTTTATCCTGCAACCTTAAACAAGGTGCATGGTCCTTAAACAATGTGCATGGTATATACATTCTGATCCATTCATGCGTACCTACACCTGTGCATTTTAACACTCATAGCTTTTAGCCATATGATTTTGATGTGCTCTAAATGGATACTGCCCATGGTGTTTTATCGGTGAGATTTGATGTAATTGATCAGAATGGACTGCTCTCTCTTTTTAGTGCGTTGAACATCTTGCAATAGTTGTGGTCTTGAATATGATTGAAAATCAAGGAAGTCCAAGCTGGATTTTTAAATATGGTCTGCATATGGTAATAAACATAAAGTTCTCTTAAAGTGTAAAAACAAAACTCCTGTCACATACCTTTTCTCAATGCTACTGCTACTCATGCTATTGCTACTCCATGATTGATAATGACGCCCCACTCAATAGTGCCAATGACTTTGTCGAGTGGAGTGCTATTTTTAAAATGTGAAGTGGCATTATTAACAACCAAAACAACCCCCTGTACTGTGTTATGACTACTGGATTCTAGCATGCCTGCTCATTGTGTTAGAAGTTTATGTAATTTGTTAAATGTCTATGCTACTTGGGTATGCTAAGAGCTACATATGAACTGAAGTGCATGATAGGATTTCACTGGAAATTGAATGCCTCCATACTTAGGATTATTATGATTTTGTTACTTCTATTTGAATGTTGTGTGCATTTGGAAGTTCTTTTCCTTGACAATTTTATCTTATGCCATGTTCACTTTTTTAGGTGGGGGCAAGTTTTTATATTGGATGCGCTATCCAGATACAAGGCAGCTGATGCTCGTGAGGCTGAAAATATAGTGGAACGAGTTACTCCAAGGCTACAACATGCTAATTGTGCGGTTGTACTTTCAGCTGTTAAGGTGACATGCTACTACCTTTGGTGCATGCTTCATTATTTTCTTATTATGGATGCCTTTGGAAGTTATATTCTACTCAAAATTCAATTATTTTTCACATTTCTGTTTTCTTTTTCTTCTAATAGATGATCCTTCAACAAATGGAACTTATAACAAGCACTGATGTGGTTCGCAATCTTTGCAAGAAGATGGCTCCTCCTCTTGTTACGTTACTCTCTGCAGAGCCAGAGATTCAGTATGTTGCTTTGCGTAACATCAACCTAATTGTACAAAGACGGCCTACAATCCTTGCCCATGAGATTAAGGTAAATGGAAATTCCTTGGCCCACTTCGCAGTTTTTGATTTGAGATTGAGTCAGAGATACTTATTCAACACCTTTTCTTTATGTACAGGTGTTTTTTTGCAAGTACAATGACCCAATTTATGTGAAGATGGAGAAGCTAGAAATCATGATAAAGCTTGCTTCAGACCGTAATATAGATCAGGTAATGTATACTTGTGGGGTGAGGAATAATAGGCAAATTGGCCTTTCTTTTCCATTACTAGTCTATGAGAGATTTAGGTTGTGTTGTCCTTGTGGTGAGAAATCTTGCAGGTTCTACTGGAGTTCAAAGAGTATGCCACAGAAGTTGATGTAGATTTTGTTAGAAAGGCTGTTCGTGCCATTGGCCGTTGTGCAATCAAGTTAGAGAGAGCTGCTGAGCGATGTATCAGTGTTCTTCTAGAGTTGATCAAGATTAAAGTAAACTATGTGGTTCAAGAGGCTATCATAGTTATTAAAGACATATTTAGGAGATACCCAAACACGTAAGCTACAGCTTTGATGCCTTTGATGTCATACAAAGGTGAAATTATTGTTTTTCTTTCATCTATACTGAATTTGAAGTTCCTTCGCAGTTATGAGTCAATCATTGCGACACTCTGTGAGAGCCTAGACACTCTAGATGAACCAGAAGCCAAGGTATTTGTGTTTCTTCATCAGTTTTTCCTTTCATGTGCTATGGTCTGAACTAAATACCTTCTGTGCCAACTACCCTTTTTTGTCATCTCCTTTAAGGCTTCAATGATCTGGATTATTGGTGAATATGCTGAAAGAATTGACAATGCTGATGAGCTCCTAGAGAGCTTCTTGGAGAGTTTCCCTGAAGAGCCTGCACAAGTCCAGTTGCAATTGCTGACTGCAACTGTCAAACTCTTCCTTAAGAAGCCAACTGAAGGCCCTCAACAGATGATTCAGGTTTTGATTGTGTCTACTCACATGCACTTCAAATCTGATACATAATGGATCTCGGTTCCTTGTTCATTTTACTTCACATTGTTCTCTAGAATTTGCAGTCATCTGTTTGGCACCTTTGAGATGACTAGAACATGATTGATTATTTGATTGTTCATAACTGATATCAATTCAGCAACACACAGACTTCTGAGGTGTCTTTAAGTTAATTCTCACTACAGAATTCTCTTACAGGTTGTTTTGAATAATGCCACTGTGGAAACTGACAATCCTGATCTAAGGGATCGTGCCTACATATATTGGCGTCTGCTATCAACTGATCCTGAGGTGTGATTTTGCTATGGAGAAACATATCCTCTGTTTTTGTTAAGTTAAATGTGCTTTTGCGTTCTATTTTTTATGTACTACTTGTAAGTTTTATGTCATGTTCACGGGTGTACTTTGATGTTTCAGGCAGCTAAAGATATTGTGTTAGCTGAGAAGCCTGTGATCAGTGACGATTCAAACCTACTTGATTCATCTCTTCTTGATGAGCTTCTCGCCAACATTGCGACATTGTCATCTGTGTATCACAAACCCCCAGAAACATTTGTAACCCGTGTAAAGGCTACAGCTCAGAAAACTGAAGATGATGAATATGCTGAAGGGAGTGAAGCAGGGTATCCTGAATCATCTGCTCATTCTGCTGATGGTCCTACATCGCCACCTGCTAGTTCAAGTAACGATGCACATGTCGGAGCAACACGACCAGCTCCTGCACCATCTACAAGTCCACCTGCTGCTCCCATGCCGGATTTGATGGGTGATCTGTTGGGCATTAGTAATAATTCCATTGTGCCTGTTGACCAGCCTTCTACTCCTCCTGGGTAAGCTTGCACAGACTGTCTAATTGACCTTTTATGATTTGTTGAGTGGCACATAATCTTTGGGATAATATGCATAGCTTGTCGGGATCTTGAAGCAGATTCATCTAATAGTGAATTCTACATGATTCCCGACACCCCAACTGTTGGCCTATAAATGTCGCTCACTGGATCTTGTGACCAATATTGCAGCCCTCCTTTGCCTGTTCTACTACCAGCATCAACTGGTCAGGGTCTACAAATCAGTGCACAGCTTAAAGGGCAGGATGGTCAGATATTTTACAGTTTATTGTTTGAGAACAACTCACAGATTCCCCTGGATGGATTCATGATCCAGTTTAACAAGAATTCGCTCGGTCTTGCAGCTGCTGGACCACTGCAGGTAGTGTCTGATTTTTGTTTATTCAAGATGGAAATTTCCTCGGTGAGCATGTAATTGACAAACAATTATGTATTAGGTTCCACAATTGCAGCCTGGGACATCAGTGGCAATTCTGCTGCCTATGGTTTTGTTTCAGAATATGTCTGCTGGTCCTCCAAGCTCACTCTTGCAAGTTGCTGTGAAAAATAATCAACAACCTGTATGGTATTTCAATGACAAAATTTCATTGCATGTATTCTTCACCGAGGATGGGAGGATGGAACGTGGAAGCTTTCTTGAGGTAAAAGAGAAAAAAGCTTGATCTTCTTTTCTTGGACTGAGTTTTGTATGCTGAACAGTTAATAAAAGAGGAGGTAATAGTATCAAATTGCAGACCCCTTATTTCTCTGGATTTTTCAAGCATCGAGGCAACTCATGCTCTTAGAGCCAGCCTGTTAGTATAGCAAATGATAGTAAAGTATCTGGCTCCTTGTCATTTCCAAAATCTATTTCTGTCTGCAGCACTGGGGGTTTTGTGTGTTTTAGGTGTTGTGAGCTGTAACCCCCCTCATTTCAGGAAAGGTAAGACTGGAAATAAATTTGAGTAGGGGAAATGATATCCTAGGACTTGGGGATAGGTTGGATACTCTTCAAAGTCTGATTCTAATAAACCTCCCGGGGGATGCGGGGTCATTGGGGCTGATGAGCAAATTAGTAATTTTTTCTACAGCTGGAACTCGTGAGGATAGAAATCGAGAGATATTGCAAAGCAGAAATAATTTGATTAGCCACTTTCTTCACCATTGCCATTGGCACCTAATGTTATGTTCTTACACATTGCAGACATGGAGGTCACTTCCTGATTCAAATGAGATCACAAAGGACTTGCCAGGCATTACAGTGAATGGTGTAGAATCCACATTAGACCGGCTTGTTGAATCAAAGATGTTCTTTATTGCAAAGCGAAAGCATTCAAACCAGGATGTGTTCTACTTCTCTGCTAAAATCCCTAGAGGAGTTGCCTTCTTAATCGAACTCACGACAGTTGTTGGAACCCCTGGGGTCAAGTGTGCCATCAAGACTCCAAACCCTGAGATGGCACCGCTTTTCTTCGAAGCCATTGAGACTCTCCTCGAGAGTTAATTTTAAATGTTCTGCATCTTGTCAACTTTTTTCTTTTTTATAATTACAATTTTTGGTTTATAAATGTAAAATCTGTATTGATTTAGTGAGGTTTTGATTGATCGTTCTTGCCGCCTTGGATTATTTTATTTTGGCTCACTCCACCTTGATCTGCTTGGCACTCTTAGATTTTCGCTGAATTACACCTGTAATGTTGTATTTTTTTCTATTCGGCCCCCGGTAAACTTGATGTAATTGCAACCGCGGGTGGATGATTTTTTGAGGGGTTTTCCTCCGGTCAGAGTTACAGGGTTGGGATACTTGTGTTCAGTGTCGGCGTATATGTTTTAATTCCACCTAGGATTTTGTGTTTCGCAATCTTTGAAGAATACATGCAATCAGTGTTGGTTGGGAAATTGTTTTGATTCAGGGAATGCCAGTGATTTTTCTCACTTTACTTTGTGCACATGTATTATGCTGTAAATTAGAGGTTTATTTAATCATTTATTTTGCAACCTTTTTTTATGTCATATTTAGTTATTTACAGGTCACGATTTTACCCCAAACGAAGAATGGAGTGGCTGGTGTACTGGAGAGGAGAAATATGTCTTAAGGGAAGAAAACAAATCCAACGCTAGGAGAATCTAATACTATCGCGAAGCTACATTTATTTATTTACTCTATTTTGAGACAATAGTGATTAAACTGTAAAGAGTCGAGATACATAATTGGTTTCCGAAACATTCTTGTTGATGGATCTTTGAACACTTATTGTGAATGCTCTTTCAAAAAAATGGACATCCAATTAGAATTTAGAATTTTGATCTCATTTATGTTGGACCGAAGTGTAAAATCTCTCTCCAAAGATAAAAAATAAAATAAAAATAAATAAATAAATAAGAGAGAGAGAGTGTTAAGGAACCATCTCACCTAAAAGCTTAAGCTTATAAGTGAGGTCCCATAATATGATTTATATTATTCTCTAACACACCCCCTCAAGTGAAAGCCCTTTGGGCTTGAAACTTGCACAAACCCACATCACCTTGTGCTTGGTTTTTATCAAATAGAATAGGGGTGGTGAGATTCGAACTCGTGACCGCTGGGTCAACAAAGCTCTGATACCATGTTAAGGAACCATCTCACCTAAAAGCTTAAGCTTATAAGTGAGGTCCCATAATATGATTTATATTATTCTCTAACAGAGAGAATAATTTACAAAAATTGAAAAGGGCGTAGGAAGCATGTGGGAGCCACTTATAAAACGAACGAGGTTCTTGCACGTGTAAGTCACTTTTTAATTTTCACCGACGCCTGTAGTCTGTAACACTTGGTAAGTTTTGCCTGAGAAGGTCCTTTCTCCTATCGATTTCGCATGTTTTAGCAGGGCCAAGAGAAGAGATTCATCGTACGGGAAGACCTTTTAGTTCTTCCGAGTTGACTCAGCCAATAACTAGCTTTCAAGGTAATCAAACTCAAACTATAGGATCTCACTTCTGAGTTTTTCCTGTTTCTAACCTCATGGATCTCTGTTTCTATCTTATGCTGTACCTCATGGCCTGCCTGACTGCTTTCTTACTTTTTTTATTCTTTATTTGAATTAGCTTTTCGTAGACAAGTACACTACTCCCATCGCATCAGTTTCCTCGTCATGTTTACTACAGTGAAAGCTGCTAATACAAAAAAAAAAACACAATTGGTGAGAAAAAATATAGGATGAGAATGATTTTGGTGTCAATTGGTTCTTTTTTATGCATAAAGTTTATAAAAGCTGGTGTTTTTTTTTTTAAGGGCCTGTTTGGGGTGTGATTGTTGTTGTTTTTCAAAGTGTTTTTCGTGTCAAAATACCTCAAAATGATGTTTTTTTTATTTTTTAAAAATTATTTTTAACATTAGCACATCAAAATAATCTAAAAACACTACACCACTGGTTTTTAAAATGAAAAAAAAAAATCAAATTCTTTGGAAACGCCGGTTGCAACGCACTCCCAAACAAGTTCTTAAACTTGCCTGAAATTATGAATTTGAATTCAAAATACAAATTAATTTGAATTAATTGTGGGTTTTGGATTTAATTTTTAGGTTGACAGAGGATATGAACAAGTTATACAATTTGTCGAGGTTTTTTTTTTAATTGAAATATGGTCTAAAAAGGTTTTTTCTTGGTCTAAAACAAATCTGGTTTTCCAACAATATATGGGCAGTAAAGAGATGGTGTTTTTTTTTTTAATCAAGAAAGAGCAGATGACCAGTTGGTCGTCCTTTAAGAAAAAAAAAATCTCACGCTTGCGTGTCATTCTAGGTCTGCGTGTGTCTAGGCTTTTTTAGGAGGCCTATGATCTCCGAGACTACCTAGCTCGAGAGACCGAACTTTTTTTTGTGTGTTTTTCTATTACAATTGCATTTGTTTTTTTATATATATATTTCATCACTTAATATTTAGTTAATTATTAATTAGAAAGAATAATTTGTCTTGATTTTTTTCCGGTCACTTTAATATTTTACTGATTTTATAAAACTTTTATAGCTATCTATTTTAAATCAAGAATTATATATAAAAAAACTATTAAACTTAATTAATTCCTTTACCTATATTATATATTTGACATGTTAAATTAGGTTAGGTAAAGATAGGGCTTGATAAAAAAATTGTGACATGAATAATTCTTGATTTATTTAATTAGATGTATGCATGTACTTTTAAAACTTATATTATATTTTTTTACCTACAAAAACATGTTGTAAATACTTGTATATACATACCTTTTTATAAAAAAAAAAAAAAAAAAAAAAAAAAAACAATATTGGACCGCGGTGAAGCATAAGTCAAAGTAGTTAGTGTTTACTAAACAAATAATGACTCCATGTCTTGGATGCTAGTCCACAGGAGCCATGATGGCAAGAGTAGCAAGGCAACGCTAGTCCACAGAATAAAATTAGTCATTTAACATGTGTTTTGTTGTGAGTTGTAATTTTTTAAAACAAAAAAATAACATGGGAAAAATACTAAAATACCTCTCTACAACCCCAGCAATTACACAAACACCATTTGAAAGTAAAAATGAATTTCAAGGATTATTATCACTGATCCAGATGACAATTCCTTAATACAAATGAATTTCAGAGACATGGGAGGCATCGTAACTAAGAGGGGGTTTGTTTTTGTGGTGCAAACAGAGGTTGTAAAAAAATTAAAAGATTAAGTATTTGGTTAATTTTGAGAAGTAAAAATTTGATATGGGATCCACTTATTTTTACTACAGAACTAGAGCTTCACGGAAAACAGTAAATATATTTTAGTTTATTATTTATTATATTTTTTTTATAAAAAATATATTTTTAATTTTAAAATAATCTAAACAATAAATAAATATATTAGAAGGAGATCACAATATAATTTTTGTCTTGCAATCTTAATTTTGTTTCGGATGATATTTTACTAAATGTTGTTCCGGGATCGCAGAGGCCTTCACGTATGGATTTATAGTTCGTGATGAAATTACAAGTAGTTTGATTGGAGAATAAAAACAAGTGTCTAATTAACTTGAATTATTAATTATATTTTATTATTATAATTATTAAATATTTAAAAAACAATATATATATATACACACACACTTTTAAGTAATTTCATAAGTCGAAAGCAATATGAAACTGTTTTTCATTAACCTCAAACTCAACCACAGTTTTAACCAAACACTTTAAAAAATATTTTGAATTACAGCTAAAATACTTTTTATAAAACTATTTTTTTTTAAAACTCAACCATAAAAGCAAAAGTAATACCAAACTCGCCGTCGCCGTAATTCCAATTAATCAACCTCTTCTCTTTTCTTTCCACCAGTCGTCGTCCTTAATACAACTCTGTTCTTAATGCAGGCAAAAAGAAGCCGTGGTAGGACACCAACTGCTGGCAGGTATCAGGGACTGAGAGACAAGCGAGGCATGTGCCAGAGTTACTTGTGCTTTCTAGAATGATATCTTAACTCCTGGAGAATCCTTGGAATATTCTTTATGATATCTTAACTCGTCGCCATTTACCTGCTAATCTAGAATGACATTTTTGGATGGCCTGCAGCATATTTTTCCTGTCAGTCTAGTTCCAGCTCTCTTCTGCATGCACTTCACTGTATGATTGCTTATCTTTCAGGCCTCTGATCATCATCCCGGCAGGTTGAAAATCCTGGGTTTTAGAAAGCTACGTCTCATTTGCCTTCAGAAATTGGCAGAGTAGTAGTCTAAGTCTCACTCTTATTTTTCACTCTTGGTGATATCTCGAAACTTTCTTCTCACTGATCAGGGACATGGCCACTGTTTCTTCCTGATAGTATTATGCATTAACTACTACTGGGTTCAAAACATGCAGGTCATGGTCGTGGCCATAGACGATCCCGCAGCCACTCACCTCGCCGATGGGATGGCAGAGACAGAGACCCTCATTCAAGGGACAGAAGAGGAAGATCACGCTCTCCGCATAGTAGACCGGGAGTTGATTATTATGATTCATATAGGAGACGCCGGGATCGCTCTTTGTCATCTGACCGCAGCCACCGCACCGCAACCTTCTGCCCATGGTTCTTGAAACTTGATTTGGATTCTCATGGAAGCAGATTGTTAATGACGCATCCTTGCTCTTTCTTGCCTAGCTGTTTGTATCTCCATGCACTCATTGTAACTTGTTTTTTCGCAAGTGGTGCTTTGCAGCGGGGAACTAGGTGAAATATGGTAAAAAACTATTGTTGGATATGAACCATTTATGTGAAATCTCTGTCGAATTCTAATGATTACTGTCTGTTCGACGTGGATAACACAGATGGCAGCCCCAAACAAATGCCTTTCATTGCTGCGTCGACTGGATGAACTTTGGAGAGGGGGTGACCCACCGTGGAAGAAGACACTTGTGTGTATGGAGCTGTGTAAATCTTGGCTCACATTGAATTGAATGCAGCCTCGCTGTAGGGAAACCTGCCCATCCGTGGAGGAGCCACTGATTGCTACTATTGGAATTCGGAGGACAAGAATCAGTAGGGTTTCTGTACAGCCCTAGGGAAGGGAGCGGGTGCCTTTAATGCTCTCACGGAATCTCTGCTCCGCTTTACGTGCATCATACGCGTTTCGTTATAATTCCGTATTATTTATTAATTAAAATATTTAGACCTGGACCGCCTTTTTAAAAACATAAAAGGAGAAATTTAATATCTAATGTTATAGTGTTGAACAATTAAATAAGTTTGTTTCTATAAAAACAATATATCATTAATTTGGATTGAAAGGTGAAATTATAAATTATAAATAATAAAAAATTTTTTTATAAAAAATAAGAAATTTAATAATAAATATCAAAATAAAAAAATAAACATGATAAAAAATTGAATATGTAGACCTTTTCAACGTGTTTTTTAGATTAAAAAATACTAAATATTAGTAAAAAAAACTAATAATCATACATTTTCTCAGGACTCTCCAAGAACCCGCGTTGCTTCTGCATTTCTGTTCTCAGGACAGCTGGCATCCGATTGAAACTCCTGAACCTGCTTGCTTCTTCGTACCACCGATGAAGGCAGTCCTTGCAGTGATGGTGAACTCTGGAAGGATCCAAACTGAATATTCCCCGAGGTGGAAGAACAATCCTTGGCCTGGCATGCCTCTGCGATGTTTCGATATGACTGGTGGATTTCTGATGACGTGGATTTCTTGCTGCTAGGAAGGAGTGGGAATTGATCTAGTGAAAGATCAAGGATGGCAACTACCTTAATATTCCACCTGATCACATCTTCAGCCTGATCCAACCATCCACAACGGTCTATGAGTTGAATCAGGATGGCCTATCATCCATCCATCATAGCAGATCTTTGTATCGATTATGGCACTTTTTATAAATAGCAGGTATTTTCTACCTCAGTTCGAATGTTTAAGGGTGTTTTATATTACTTTTCAAAAACGTTAATGAAATAGATAAATGTTTTTTAATTTAAATTATTTTTTATTTTTTAAATATTTTCATGTACTGGTATCAAAATAATTTTTTAAAAAATAAAAAATATTATTTTGATATATTTTTTAACAAAAATTATTAAAAAAAAAATTAACCACATTCTCAAACAACCATATAGTCTTCTAGATAATTTTTTATTTTATTTTTTGTGATTTAAATTTCAAGGTCGGGTTCATTTTCTTTTATCTAAAACACCCTTAAACATTTTATAAACTCTATTAAATCAATTTACAAGGCCCAATCTAACTGGTAGAAAAAAATAGTCAAGTCGGAAAAAATGTACGGGTCCAAATATATTTTTTTAGCATGGGCAAAGCACAACATCATCTTTATTGAATTTTCTTATAAAATAAGTTAATTGACACAGATTGATCTTTCAAATGCGTTGACCAAACTATTTATCTTCATCTCCTTTTTCTCGATGATTTTATCCTCTCTTTTTTTCGAAATCCAGGGACTAAAGTATTATAGAAAAAAAGGTTTTTAATCAGAATATTAAAACACAAAAAAACACATAGACCAAATAAGTAAAACTAAAAACTTGAGGCACCACGTTGAAGTTTTTTGTACCTTTTAAAATAATAAAAATGAGAGAGAAAATTTTCTTTCATTATTGCTCGTTTACCCAAATGAACATGTAAAATAAACTGCTTATCCAATTAACATTAACAAATACACTAAAAGAAAACGAAAAACACTATTCATGCACTGTTCACACACTCTAAAATCACTGTGGACGCGAGCTTTCTCCTCCGTGCGTCGCGCGAGTTCGTCCAACTTTTTTTTTTGTTTTTTCCACCTATGAACAGTGTAGTAATGATTTTAGCCCCGATAATAAGACAAAATAACGTTTTCGGCTGAGGGTTAAGGGGGTAATTGCGCGCGTACGGACCGGTCCGGTCCGCCGCAACCTTTGTTTTTATTTTTTAAATGACTAAAGACGGTTCTAGCCCCTAATAAGACAAAATCTATTAATTAAGGTCAGGAACATAACGGTAACTGACCATTATTATTTATATATATTTTAAAATCTGTCAGGCGCGTTCTGTGCACGCGCTCGACGATGTCCGCCCCGACGCCCCGTTCAAGAGGCGAGTGCGGTGTGATACGGTGGCCGGAAATGGTCTACCGGCGTCCAATCCGGTTCGCCGCCTCTTGGTCTTCCTCCCGGTGCGGCGCGTTTCTTCACACAGTGATCGTGGACGCGGCGGTGGCCGGTTAAAACCGGTTGGTCCGTTTCTCTCTCTCCTGCACGTAAAAGTGCAGAAGAGCCCCCTGAGTTTTGTATAAATTCATTTCGGTCCCTTGACTTTTAATTGTGTATATGACCCTGATTTCAGTTATATAAGTTTTGATTTTGTTCAATTGGGTCCTTCGATTGCAATTAATGAAATGTTAACGTTTCACTTCGGCCCTTCATCTTTTAATTTTCGGATTAGGTTGAAAAGGCTGAATATATTCGGTACAGAAGTTTCAATTTTTGCAAATTTGTCCTTGAATTGAAAATGTTAATAAATCTAACTTTCATTTCAGCCCTTAAACTTTTAATTTGTTATTTTCATCCCTTTATATTTTATTTTCATTTCAGCCCTTATACTTTTATTTTTTAGAATTTCTAATATAACACAATAATAATAATAATAATAATAATAATAATAATAATGATAATAATAATAATGATACTAACACTAATACTAATACTAATACTAATACTAATAATAATAATAATATAATTCTTTTTCTTACTTGCTTCTTTGATAAATTTTTTTTCCTTTGGATAATTTGTTAATTTTTATTTTTTTGTCAGTAATAGCAATGATAATTTTTATTTTTCTTTTTATATTATGTCTTTGTTTTATCTTTTGTTCAAGTTTCTAACATTTTTTTAGTCTTTCTTTTCTTTTTTTTTCTTTCATAATAATAATAATAATAATTTAATTGTTTCTCTTCCTTACTCTTTTGTTAATGTTTTTTTTTTTCTCCGTGTAATTTAATAATTATTATTGTTTTGACAGTAATGGCAATGATATTTTATGTTTTTCCTTTTGTTAAAGTTTCTAGAATATTTTTAGTCTTTCAGTAATTATATATTCTAATATTTATTGAATATTATCTCATACGAATATATACAGGGAGAAGAAAACATGACCTAGAATTTTTTAAATAAAAAAAATTAATATCAGTATTCTTAAATACATTTAATATAATAATATAATCAATAAATCGGATAACATAAAAAAACAATTGTCTTCGGATTTTAATTTTGTACTTAACACAATAATAATAATAATAATAATAATAATAATAATAATAATAATAATAATAATAATAATAATAATAATAATAATAATTTAATTATTTTTCTTGCTTGCTTTTTTGTTAATATTTTTTTTTCTCCGTATAATTTAATAATTTTTATTGTTTTGGCAGTAATGACAATGATATTTTTTTTTCTTTTGTTAAAGTTTCTAGGATATTAAAAAAAAATTAATATCAGTATTCTTAAACACATTTAATATAATCATATAATAATAAATCGGATAACATAAAAAAAATTATCTTCGAATTTTCATTTTGTGCTTAACACAATAATAATAACAATAATAATAATAATAATAATAATAATAATAGTAATAATAATAATTTAATTGTTTTTCTTGCCTACTCTTTTATTAATGTTTTTTTGTTCTCCGTATAATTTAATAATTTTTATTATTTTGACAGTAATGACAATGATATTTGTTTTTTTATTTTCTTAAAGTTTCTAGGATATTTTTAGTCTTTCATTAATTATATATTCTAATATTTATTGAATATTATCTCATATGAATGTATATAGGGAGAAGAAAACATGACCTACAATTTTTTGAACAAAAAAAATCAATATCAGTATTCTTAAATACATTTAATATAATGAATAAATCGGATAACATAGAAAAAATTTGTCTTCAAATTTTAATTTTGTACTTAACACAACAACAACAACAACAACAACAACAACAATAATAATTTAATTGTTTTTCTTGCTTACTCTTCTGTTAATATTTTTTTCTCTCCGGATAATTTAATTTTTTTTATTATTTTGACAGTAATAGCAATGCTAATTTTTATTTTTATTTTATTTTTTTGTTTTATCTTTTGTTAAAGTTTCTTGAATTTTTTTAGTCTATCATTAATTATATATTCTAATATTTATTGAATATTATCGCATAGAAATATATATATGAAGAAGAAAATATGACCTAGCATTTTTTGAATAAAAAAAATTCATATAAGTATTCTTAAATACATTTTATATAATAATATAATGAATTAATCGAATAACATAAATTTTTTTTATTAAATATTATCGCCTATAAATATATAAAGAGAGGGAAAAAATGACCTAAGATTTTTTCCTATAAAAAAATTAATATCAATATTCTTACATACATTTAATGTAATAATATAATTAATAAATCTTATAAAAAAATATTTGTATATTTGTATATTTATGTCAAATTAAAATATGTAAAACTAATTATATGTTTTAATATTTGTTGAATATTATCGCCTAAAAATATATTAAGAAAGAGGAAAAATGACATAAGATTTTTTGAAGGACAAAAATTCATATCATGTTTTCTTAATTATATTTAATATAATAACATGATTAATAAATCTTATATAAAAAAAGATTGGCTTCAAAATTTAATTTTGTGCTCTTTTATTTAAGTAGGTTTATGAATTTATCTCTCAATTCATTAGCATGTGCTTAGTAGCAGTTTGCAACTCCGCTTCTGTCGTTCCCGCCCGCTTGTCCTATTTGATTCTGTCAGTCGTCTGAAAATGCTTGCGGGGAATTTCCAATATTTTCATTTTTAATATTTTAGATCTAATATTACTGGAAAAAAAACATCTCAAAAAAAAAATATTGACAAATTTACCTACATTATCTACAAGTCAAATTAAAAAATATACAAGTCACTTACCGTTTCCATTAGACTGTTCTTTTTAGATGGAAATAAATAATTATAGCACAAAAAAAAATAAGTTTATGTTTTAAAAACAAAATACAATATTTTTTATTTCTAATATGTCTGATATTTATTGAATATTATCGCCTAAAAATATATTGAGAGAGAGGAAAAATGACTTCAGATTTTTTGAATCACAAAAATTCATATTAGTATTCTTAAATATAATTATACTAACTAAATATTAAAATAATAAAATACAATACATAAAAAAACAATCAATTTTCTACATAGATAAAAAAAACTCGCCACATCGCGCAGGTAAACCGGTCGTTTATATCTAGATATATTCTAAATGATATAATTGAATTAATCTAGTGGTTTAAAATTTTATCAAGAACTTGACAATTATAATAAGTTATAAAATGACTTTTTATTTATTTATTTCAATTTAGTATTATTTAAATTGTTAATGCTATTATTACTGTTATTGTTAGTGATTAATTAATTTTTAATATCATCGTGTAATACTGGTATTACTCGATTTGAGGATAAAATTTCACTGTTCTTTTTCCCGCGTCCGAGGTCCATTAAGCTTGTCAAGGGGAGAGGATCGAGGAAACTCACACACGTGACGACATTCTATTGGTGTACAAGTTTTACAGATTTCCCAAACGTCTCAGTAACGCAAAAAATAGCATGGCCCCCACGATATCACGACACTACAGACACCAGATTTTCTCGAGCCACAACACGACAAGATTAAAATCATGCACCCCCAAGCCAAGTCAAGCCGGGCCAAATAACGTTACATTTTTAAACTAGTCCCTGTAATTTTACATATAGTTCAATTCAATTACTCATCTTCCGGAGTCTTAATATCAGCCCAGATGTTTTTAAAAAAAGTTGGGATGTTGTCAGGTAAACAGCCAAAAACCAGTTGTGAGCCACGTCATCAATTTTCTTTTAAGCTCCTGTAAACTCTTAGGGTGAAATAACTCATTGAATGTCCATGGCTTCCTCCTGAGGGTTTTTATATTATTTTAAACTTAATTATTTTAAATTATTTGATTAAAAAATTAAACAATTATGTGACACGATATTACTATAAGCAAACAGGTGAGAGTTAAATACCGTCATCGCATAGATAAAAAAAAATGTCATTGAAGATTATTTATCAAAAAGGCACCTTTTAATTTTTTTTAATCAAACATATATATTTTTATAAATCTACTATTTTTAAACCACAACTAAAAATATTTATTTGAATTTATTTATTTAAAATCACAACGGTAAAACTATTGTAATGCCCATATATATATAAAAAAAAAAAACGGGTTCTAAATTGATATCTTGAACAGATTATGGGATGAAACTAAAAAAGCGATAAGTTAAGGGAGCTAAAGTGATACAACTGTCAATATTTTTAAAAAATGCAGGGTATAGCAGGTAAAAACTTGTAAAGCCGGTGACAAAAGTGTGACCGTACGGCACATGGCAAGTCGTTTCAATGGCAGTTGGTAAGCATTAAGTGTGCCTGCCTCCTATCTCTTCCTCCCCCCACCCCCTTCTCTCTCTCCCTTTCTCTCTTACTGATCGTCACCTCTCTCTAAAAAACTTCTGCATGTTCAAATTCTATCTCCAAATTATTAAAAAAAAACTGAAAACGCTCTGTTCTAGTCGTATTTTGATTCGTTCAGGTAATGAAGTGCTTGTTTTCAGGTTTCTTAGCTCAGCCCCACGAAGCTTCTCCCTTCCTTTCTCTAATTTTCTCTACTGTGCTCCTTACTTTTATTTAATTCTAGCCATGATTATTTTGATGAGGAAATTGTCTGACAATGATACCAGGATTGTAACAAATGAACTTTCAATCTGCGCACAAATTCTTTCGAAGTAAAAAACATTTATTTTATTGGTTTAGCCGTGTCTTTGATTTCTCTCTTCTGATTTTGTTTGACAAGTTTTTCAAGCAATGAGAAGTTGTATTCTTTTCTAGCAAAGCCAACTGTGTTTTTCTTCATCTTCTTTTATTCGGGTTTGCCTGTTACAAATGGAGGAAACATAAAAATCACACAAATTTTTTTTGCTGACTTAAATGATTTTTTTTATTTTCCCAGGATCAAATCACTCTCTTCTTAAAAGGCCACTCCGCTTCCATATCTGTAATGGAATTTAATTATAGTTTCATTTTGTTTTTGCACCACGCTAAATTCTGGTCAATTAAAAATTCAGATTGTTTACATTTAATTCAATCTAGATTCCTCAAAATTAATTAAATCTCGATTCAAACTGATGTATTAAATACTTCAATACCTTCTTGGTTGGCTGTGAATGTGATGTCCTGCTGGCCCCAAAGAAGATTTTAATGATGAGCATTCTTTTGATCTGAATTCAACAGTGCTTCATTTATTGTATTCAATCTTTGTCCGTGACGCAGAGATATTGCACTTTCAAATTTTTATTTCACTGGCTATATATTGAATTATCTCACTAACATTCTTCCATGTTTTTGCTGCTCAAGGGACTTGCAAGATTGGAGCTTGCGAGGATGATAAAGACTCTTTCTTTGACCCTTTAATGTGAAGATGATCGCACCTTTTCACTAAAATTTTGATGGGTTTTTCTTTATCAGTCCAGTTTGTACCTAGTTTATGCAAAATTTAGGTTTTGGGGTACTGGGTTAAAATCCTGGATTTGATCAACAATTGGTTGCAAGTGAAGAAGATGTTAGAGACCGAGCTGTGTTCTTCTAGGATTCTTTCACCTTTTAGAGAGGAAAGTGGTGATGAAGAGCTATCTGTGCTTCCTCGGCACACTAAAGTCGTTGTCACTGGAAATAATAGAACAAAATCTGTGCTGGTTGGTTTGCAAGGCGTGGTCAAGAAGGCTGTTGGTCTTGGGGGTTGGCATTGGCTGGTATATTTGCTTATTCCTTTTCCTTTTTCACGTTCACCTTCTTATATGGTAATTAGTCAGCCAATTAATCATATAAAATTAGTATCTTCTGTCTTGCTCACTTATTCATGTTAACTTGATCTGGTTTTATTTTATTTGTATCCCTATCCGAGTCTTCTTTGGTCAACAATTATATGGGTGGGATTATTTGAGCTTATTGCTCCCTAGTTCTATTGAAGAGCTGGAAAAAAATGTTTTGGATTTGGATTTTATTATATTTGCCCATGTTGTAGTGGACCATGCAAAATTTTCTGATTCGAAGTTATTATACCAATGGTTAAAAAAAAAAAAAAAACTAGACGCTTATTTACACCTTGTTTGGAACCAAATCATATGTTAAATTGAATGCAGTTTAGATTTGCATGTAATGGGAAATAAATATTTTTATACAGAACTCATTCTTTTTTCTGTTTTTTTATCTTTTCCTTATTCGAGTTAGGGCACGCAAAAGGTATAATATAAATAGAGTGTTCATAGCTTTAAATATCTATTCTCCTCCAAGAAAACAAAATAAAGGTCCAGATATTAATTCTTCAGCCGCAAGCGCAAAACTCGATCCTCATCCTCCATCTTTTAATCGGTCAAACAACCCCATGTCTGATGTAAGTAAACTATTTTTAGTATTAGTTCGTGTGTTTTTGGTATTTGCAGAATTTTTTTTTATTGAAAATACATCATAACAATGTGTTTTCAATTTCAATTATTTATTTTTGACATAACACATGAAAATAATTGAAAAACATGGACAAAAAGCAGTTTCAAAAGCACGGGTAAAAAGCAAAACTAACGCACCTTTCATCACTTCTGAGTCTTGAATAGTGTTTTTTCTCTCTACCAAGTAGTCTAGCCTCGTATAATTTCACGTTTATAAACACGTATTTTAAATCGCAGGTTTTGTGTTTGCATATCATGCGTGCTAGAACAAGGCCTGTTTAGAGATTTTTCTGTTTCTGTTTCTCCTAAAAAATCCTCTCTTGTTTGTCTTTTGAAGTTAGAAATTTGTATGATTTGTTTTGTTTCTCTGCATAAAACCACCCCTAGATTTATTGTGTGATCCATGGCTATGCTTTCTATACTGCATTGAGCTTTCTAAAATACATGAGATTTTAGTTCTATTAAAAAACCATAGATGGTTTTGTTTGTTTTTTAATTTTTGGATACCCTATTCCTGTTTCATTAAGGATCTGTGTAACTATTTTGTAACTTTTCCATTTCACCTATATGGTTCTTGTGATGCTTACTTGTAAGTCTTGAATGCTTGCTTTGGACATGCAAGGTTTTGAAAAATGGATCTGAAGTTAAGCTACAAAGGAATGCGTTGAGCGTGCTGGAACATCCTACAGGGAATGAAGTGGATGGTGGTAACGATTTTGATACCAGCAGTGGCTCCGACATTGGTGAACATGATTTCTGTATGCATCTAATGAACCATGTTTTGTTTGATTTTGTTGATAGTTGTTCGAAACTTGTATCTTCTCTGATATTGTTTTCCTGGGCAGACAGGGGCAGTGAGTTCCATAAAATTAGCAAGCCACGGGTTCGACCAGCCAGGCCATGGGCTCCATCTGCTGCGGTGAAGTCAACAAATCGGAACAGTTACAGAGATGTGCAATCCATTATTCACACGCCCCTGCCGGTAAGGGATGTTTGGAGCACTTTCTTGAATTCCTTGCTATGTTTGATCAGGGGCACTCATTATTCGTCAAACATTATGCGCGAAGATTTATAGTTTTACGAAAACTGCCTTTAACAAACATATGTTGATGCTTTAGATGGTGAACTTGGCAAGACTAGGAACTGAATCACTGCGGAGATATTGCAAAGAATTCAAACTTGTAAGTCTTATCATCCCCCCTGATTCTTTCATCCAAACCACTAGAAGGTCTAGACAGTTTTCTAACTCAGGTTATGCAATTTTAAATTAGCTGGGTGTTGACTCCGAGTCGTCCAGGGAACGGATACTTAATGCCGCCCAAATTCATTTTCCATCACAGGTTTGTCTCCCCACTCCCCCTGCATATCCACCCCTCTCGTGCACTTGCATGTTTAACATTTGTATTAACGCAGAGACCATTGAATGAGGTGCAAGTGGTAGCAGAATTCACCCGTGTGGCAAAGAGACTGAAAGAGAAGAACGCCCCATCCGATTGAAAGATCTGCATTTACAAGGCCTTGTATGATAATATCTATATATATATATTAACCCTAACCCTTTAGCTCATTTCGTAATTATATACTGATATGTGCGAGTGGTTAATTGGAAGACCATATTCTTTCTCCCCCGGATTCTACCATGTAAAATGTCCGACCCCCGGTTAACCCCCCTAGATGTTTCGAGGTCCATTATATAGTATTGTTTCTCTTGCTTAATTATAGAGACATGGATGGTGTGGATTTGTGGAGAAGAGATTCACTGGCTCATGGGGGATTAGATTATTCTCTTGGCTCATTCTGAAGTTCCATCTGTACGAGAAGGGGTGATCAATGAAGAACAGAAAGGTTTCCTGGAGGATTTTTTTTAGCTCACAGGAAACGAGACAAGTCAACGGGAACGGGAAGAGGAGCAACTCCTCGATTATGTGAAAGTTTAGCTTGAGATTCCAGGCTGGAAATTGCTGTCAGAGATATTTTTCTACAGGAGGGAATATGATCTAGACTGATGGTTAATTGGTTATGGGTGTGTGTCATTGAGAACGATGGGTGTGTCATTGAGAACGATGGGTGTGCCAGCTAAAGCCCACCAATGACTTGCAGCTGCTCCCCTTTTCCTTGTCTCTAAACTTTCCAATTGGGATTGTGTTTTACTAGTTTTTTTTAAAGAAAAAAGTTATTTTTATTTTTATTTTTTTATGGGTTTAGATTATTTTTATTTGCTAATATTAAAAATAATTTAAAAAAACAAAAATATATATTATTTTAATGAATTTCTAAATAAAAAATATTTTTAAAAATCACTCTACCAAGGAGTCAAATCCTACGAGCTTGCGACCCTTTTTTTCTCGTCGTAACACCGACCTGGTCATTATTGGCCGAAGAAAAGTATTTTTTCCCCTCTCTTTAGGACATTTACCTGTCCCTGTCTTTATTATTAACAAAACACTGAGCCGTGCGAGGTTTTTATCGTGTTAAATGCATTATAGTCCACTCACATTTTACTGTTGATCGTGGATTCACACCAATTTTATTTATTCAAGGCAGGCTGCTTATAATTTATTGACAAGGAGAAGGATTGAAAGTTGGAGGAAAAAAATAAAAAGGCTAGAGAAATTAGGTAGCTTTTTAAGATTTATATGAAAAGTTTACTTTGGTGCCCTACTTTATAATTGATAACATTTGGATTCATGATACATTTGGATTCCTATGGTTTTAGAATTCAATTTTGATATATTTTTTTTTTTAAAAAAGACTCGCCTGATTTTGATTATTAAAATAGTTGATTTTAATGTCAATGAGTTTTATTGTATTATGATTTTACAAGAGCATTCTTTCACTTTCGAATTGCATGAGAAAACATATCTCACATCAAGAAGTGAGATAACATATATCACAGGTGTTATGGGAACTAAATCAATCGTTGTAACTTATTTGATGCACGCATATTGCTTATTATAAAATGCTCTAAAAGAGCTCAGTCTTTTACTGTAGCACCAGAGACAATTCACTGTGGACTCGAACTTTATCAGCCCTGCGTCGCGCGAGTTCGTCCGCCTGTTTTTTTTTTCCTTCGATGAACAGTGTAACGACGAATTTAGCCCCGGTAATGAGACAAAATAGGGCTCGGTCTGGCGGTAAAAAGGGCTGGGGGTGAGGGGCTATTCACGTCATTGCACGCGTACGGACCGGTCCGGTCCGGTCCGCCGCACTTTTTTTTTAATATATTTAAAATGGCTAATTACGGTTCTAGCCCCTAATAAGACAAAACAATTGATTTCTGTCCAGGGGCAGTACGGTAATTGACCTTTTTTTAATTATTTTCTGTCGGTTTGTCAGTGCGTGTGTCGCACGCGCCAGCCTGTTTCACGCCCCACGCCCTGTTTAGGTGGCGCGTGCGGTGGCCTCTGGTGGCCGGAATCACGATTCCGCCGTGTATATCGATGCGTCTCCGCGTGTTCTTCCTCCCGCGATGGCGCGTTTAGCCTAAAAATGTCCGTGGATGCGCCGGCCACGTTTGTCTCTCTCTCCTGCACGTTAAAGTGCAGGAGAGTCCCCCATTTTGTGATTCATTTCGGTCCCTTGACTTTCGATTTTGTTTTTTGTCCTGATTTTAGTTGGATAAGTTTTGATTTAGTTCGATTGGGTCCTCCAATTGGAATTGATTGAATGTCAATGTTTCACTTCGGTCCTCCTTCTTTTAATTTTCGGATTGGGTTTAAATTATTCAATAAATACAGTACAGAAGTTTTGATTTCTTCAATTGGATCCTTTTATTGAAATTGATAATATATTGAATTTTCATTTTTGCCCTTATAGTTTTAATTTTTCATTTTCATCCCTTGATAAATTCATATTTGTGTTTTATTTTCCATTATAATAATAACAACAACAACAACAACAATAATAATAATAATAATAATAATAATAATAATATAAAAAATATATAATTACAATAATAATAATAATAATAATAATAATAATAATAATAATAATAGTTTTAATTTTTGATTTTAATCCCTTGATAAATTGATATTTGTGTTTTATTTTCCATTATAATAATAATAATGATGATGATGATGATGATGATGATGATAAAAATAATAATAATAATAATAATAATAATAATAATAATAATAATAACAATAATAATATTTTTTTTCCTTACTCTTTTGTTAATGTGTTTAGGTTTTTTTCTCTCAATAAAATAATGATAATGATGATAATAATAATAATAATAATAATAATAATATTTTTTTTTCCTTAAAAAAAATATAATTACAATAATAATAATAATAATAATAATAATATTTTTTTTCCTTAAAAAAATATAATTACAATAATAATAATAATAATAATAATAATAATAATAATAATAATAATAATAGTTTTAATTTTTTATTTTAATCCCTTGATAAATTGATATTTGTGTTTTATTTTCCATTATAATAATAATAATAATAATAATAATAATAATAATAATAATGATAATGATAAAAAAAATAACAATAATAATGATAATAATAATAATAATAACAATAATAATATTTTTTTTTCCTTACTCTTTTGTTAATGTGTTTAGGTTTTTTTCTCTCAATAATAATAATAATAATAATAATAATAATAATAATATTTTTTTTCCTTACTCCTTTGTTAATGTGTTTAGGTATTTTTCTCTCAGGATAATTTGATAATTTTTATTGTTTTAACAGCGATAACAATGATAAAAAAAAAATTTGATCTTCTGTTGAGGTTTTTAGGATTTTTTTGACAATAATAATAATGATAATTTTTTGACAATAATAATAATGATAATTTTAGAAGTTGAAGCTTCGATATTATTGTTATTATAATAGAGAATGTTGAAACCTTTTAGTATACCAATTTTTATATATGAAAATATTATATTTTAATCTTAACAACTGTAAAAAATATTTTTTTCGCCCGCACTACACCCGCAACGTAGTGCGGGCAGTTGACTAGTAGAAACCTAAAACATTTGGTTTTTTCACTATACAATCACTGTAGATTGTACCATGAAAATAGTATGGATTATAATGGTTTTTTTAAAAATTGTATCTCAACAATTTATTTTACAGGATTGAGCTGGGTGATTTATTTATACTTGTTTTTTTATTTGATTATTGTTATGTTTAAAAACTCTAATATTATTGAGTTGATGCTTGATTTTTCAAAAAAGCTTTAATTATTATTATTATTATTATTATTATTATTATTATTATTATTTATAAAAGATAGAAATAAGGAATCAAAAATGAAAATGGATGAAAAATGCAACCCTTGTATTCCAAAGTATTAATCACTGAGCGTATTTGTTATCTGCGGAATATGTGTCGAGATTTTTCTTAAAATTTATTATGGTCTTCCTATTTCCCCTTTAATTTCTTTTTGGCCCTTTTAGTTTAAATATATTTTTAGGTAAAAACTTTTATTTATTTATTTTCTACTTTATGAGTTTGAGAGATGAAAGATAAAATAATAAATTACGAAAGAAAATAGAAAAGGTTTTTGGTTGGCTAAATTTTAATGGTAAAAAGATCAATATTGATGTTAATGAGTGTTTTCTTACAGCGAGAGTTTTATCAAGGTGTTTTTTAGCCTCTATTTTATTGGAAAAAATACATCAGAGATCGAGAAGATTTTTAATTTTTAAATTTATATTTTACTAATTTAATTCTTAGAATTAGTTTTTTCTAGGTTTATAGAGTTTATTTAGATGTTCTCAGTTTAACAAATATTTTTTTTAAAAAAGTAGAAGTTGAAAACTTCATCTTGCCCTGAGATGGCGGAACTGAAACAAAAACAATATATAATCTGATTTTTTTAATTATATAAAAAAATATAAAAATACAAAGTCATACATGTAGTCATGCCCTTGCAAGGCCAAGTGCATGGCCTTCACTTTTTGGGATGATTGTCTAGCCTTTGTATCTTAGGGCATCTCCAGCGGGAGGAGCCATCCCGGGAATCAAAGGCAAAATTTCAAATATTTGGCTTTTTTTGGTAAATTTTCGTCTCCAACGGAAGGAGCAAAATGAAGAGCCAAAATGGCTTCTTCATCTTCGGGAGCCATTCCTACAGATGATTCTGCGGAGGCAAAAGAAAATAAGACCGTTGAAATGTTACTGTTGGCAGCTATTCTACAAATTAAAACACCCAGCAACAAATCGAAACACACAACACACAACTCAACAAAGTAATAGAACACCCATCAGGAAGTCTTATCACAAAAAGCACAACCCGGAAGGTAATTGGAGAGTTGAAGAGAACAAGAGATCTGCTTCTTCAATTCAACTAATCCAAAAACAAAATCCATGAAAATCAAAAGCAGAAATAAAGAAAGATGAAGAAGGGGAGGAAGGATAATTATATTTCAAATTTCAAATATTACGGGTCTTTTAATTATATTTAAATTCATTTTTTTTTAATTTAAATATAATTAAAAATTAATAATTTTATTGTTGGAGGGTTTTTCAAAAGTAATTATTTAATTATATAACTTACTCCTATTAATTGTATAATTAAATTATATACAAAATAATTGTATTATATTTAAAATAATATAAAAAAAATAACTCTCCAAAATGCCTCTTGTCACTGGAGTGCACATCAACAAAAAAGCCAAATATGCACTATTCAAAGAGCCATTTTAAAGATTTGGCTCTTCAAAATAGCTACTCCCATTGGAGATGCTCTTAGGGCAGTAATGTTTATTATTATTATTATTATTATTATTATTATTATTATATATATATATATATATATATATATTAAAAATATCATTTATGCACTATTCAGTTTATATTTTGTTTATGGATGACATGACAACGCTTTTCTTTTATTATTATAAAATCATCAAACATGTTTTTGAGCAACCCTTCGTGATTTGTTTTTTTTTTTTCTCTCTTAAATCTTATTTGTTTACTTTTTTTTTTTCACATTTTCTTTTATAATTCCAATCCAATGGCAAATGGGTATTCTTTAAGCCCAGCTAGAGAGAGGCGGTACAAAATCCAGAGCTGTCCCCCGAAGCAGGTCCCAGAAATAGGCATCCGAGCCTATGCAAAACAACTTAAGGACACGCAACCCAAGTAATTGATTGGATTTCATTAATATATTGTTCGGTCTAATAATAAATATTATCTCTTAAGGTAGTTTTATTTTAAAATATATTATTATAATATTTTTATTTTTATTTTATTTTGATATTAGCACATAAAAATAATATAAAACTATAATGAAATTAAGTTTTTTAAAAATACAAAACTTGGATTGAAACAAAGACAAAACACTCTCGCCGAATGAAAGATTTTTTTTTTATATATAAAAAAATTGTGCTCTATAAAGTTTTATTTTTTTGCTTGAAATTAATTCTTTTAAATGTTTTGAATTGTTTTTCCTATGTCGATATTAAAATATTTTAAAAAAATATTTTCATGTATTTTAAAAAATAATTTTAAAAACAATTAATACTACAATAACATACACTATCAAACAAAGAGTGCAAGTTGATTTTTGGATAATATTTTCCATATCAATTTAGACAAATAACTTGTTTGAAATATTAGTAGAATTTGTTTTTTAAAATTTTTTTTGTTTGATAATATATTAAAAGTATATATATTTAAAATATTTTTTATATTATCACATCAAAATAATTCATATATATATAATTACTTTAATACAACCCCCCCCCCCCCCACCCAAAAAAAAATAAAATAATATATATATATATATATATATATATAAAATGTAACCATGTTGCAATCCTAAACGAAAACAAAGTTTACCAAGCGGGTGAGTCGATGAAATCCTACACAGATTTTTAGATCAGACCAAGGCGAGGAGATTCTCGTTTTAGATTTCCTGATTTTTCACCACAGAGCAGTAAGAAGTAATATTATATCTTTGTTCTACAAGATTTGGAGTAACAACCATTCATCATCATCATCATTACAGAAAAAACGAGGGCATGTTACAAATTCACCAGGCAACAAGAGAAAACACTGTGGTTTCCGTATTGAAACAATGTCATGGCATCGAAGGCCATCACAAAACTAAACAGTGTTACTGCAAATTCTGAGTGGGTTTTTCGTTGTATTGGAGGGTGTTCTTGTAGTGTCATGGCTTTTAGACGTCTCATTTGTATAACAGAAGGACACAAAAACAATTATAATAAATTTAACTCTCATATTTGTTTCACATTTAAACTTCATTTTGTGAACAAGCCATGTCTAGATGAACTTGTTTTAGCTATCCTTGAAGGGAACTTAATTTGTTGCTCTCATCCTTTTATGACATCGATCGTTGTTTCTGTCCCTGGTAGCTTCTCTTCCATCAGACTTCTTCTTCTTCTTTTTTCTAGACTGATTCAGGGTTTTCATCATTTAGATAGTTGCAGTTGCATGCCTCAGTTTCACTACATTAAACCTGGCAACAACCGCGCTTTCAAGCCCCTCTCAATTTTAGGTGTTCAAAAATTTTCTAGATTTTTTTTTTCTTTTACTCATTAGATAAATAAAAAGGCTGAATAGTATAGTGCTTCTAAAGTACAAACCATTCGTGGGCATGCATTGATTCTTGGATTTAGGAACTTGGTTTAGGCATAAAAGAGTTGTTTTCTATGTATCAGTTTATATTATGATGGTTCAGAAAAAAAAAACATGGTTTCATTTTTAGAGATGAAATCTCAAATCTTAGAGATTTATATTAAAAAAACAATTCATATTTTTCAAAACTACATTGCGTGTCTTACAAAGTTCTTATGAATGAGTTAGGAATAGTGAGTGTTGGATTATATAACTGGGATGGTATTGAAAAGTGCTAATTGTTATTGATCGAGACTGAAAGGTAGTATTTGAATCAATGTGATTTTGATGACTCATTTTGTTTATCAATCTATTGAGTGGAGTGCGAATCAAGTAGAAGTGGATGGCCAAGGCCTATAAACCCTTTCGAATAAACTCAAGGAACACCTTTGAATAAAGAGATTTGGTTATGGGATTTTTATGTATATCGTCATTCTGAATTGTTTGGAATGCCTCCACCAGTCTCGTAGCTGCTTTGGCATCATTTTGGTGGACAAAAATATATAGACATATTCGGTTGAAGTTGTTGTCTGGGATTGGAGCGCGTGGATTATGATCCATAGAAGCAGCAGCAGCCAGGTATAGGGATGTTTGAGTGTCTGGATTCTATCAAAAAAGTCAAAGAATTTAGTTCAAAAGTTTGGTTTTGTTGTTGATTATGGTTGTGCTTACAAGATTTTAGCTTCAGGGAAATTGATAAAAATAAAAATAATATCAACACGCCCACTAACTATATATACATAGTTGACGTGAATGATGGAGCGCATATAAATTATACATAGAGAAAGCTTCCTTTTCAGTGAAAGTCGTTGGCGCACACGAAGTCTCTCCACCCGAAAAGGGAAAAGAAGACGACGAAGAAGAAGAACAAAAGAGATTCTGTAAGCCTCTTTTGTTTCCCTCAACCCTCCTACCTCTCCCTCTCCCGTTCCAATCCCTAAAATCCTCTCTCTCCATCTTATGTCTCTCTTAACGCAGGTACAACAAATTCCACTTTCTACTGTTATTAAGCTCCAATAGCTACCCATTTTGCTGATTTGTTTTCAGGTTTTCTTCAATCATCCAATCAATACTTTCTTATTCGGTGATTTTGTTTTTGTTAGGGTTTTAGAAAGCTACTTGCTTATTTAATTTTATAATAATTGTGGTGCTGATCGTGGAAAGGAGAGTTGATGATTGGAGAATAAAGAGAGAAGAAAAAGCGAACGATGATGGCGGAGAAGCAGTGGAGGAGATAACGTCCGATTTTCAGCACTAGTAGTGGCAGAAGAAGAAAGAAAGATATTATGGGAGGTTGTTGCTGTGGTTCCTCTAATGGAGCTGCTCGATCTAATAACGCACCGCCTTATTATTATGTTAGTTCAATCACTTTCTTGCCCCCCCCCCCCCCCCCCCCCCCCCCCCCCCATTTTATTCTTCATAAATTAGAAATTTATATGAAAGGATGAATTGTAGAATCAAATGATGAAGGAACTTCCTTTTTTTTGCTAATATTATAGTGTTTAGGTTATTAGACAAGTCGATTCGGTTACTAAGAGAGACTAGGTTTTTCTACTTTGTTATGTTCATCGCATCTGGTTTTCTTGTTTGGCGTGCAGTACCCCAGAGCACCAGCAGAGCTTGTCCCATTGTCATCTCACCATGCAGCTGGGTCTGCTCTATCCACAGGACTCTTGGTTGATACAAACCTGGACACATCAGTTCCTGATGCTTACACACCACCTCCTGCACCTATGCCATTTGATATGGCAGTAGGACGGCCTCAAACCCCGCATGGGTTGAGAGAGACCTGTGGTGACAAGAATGACGGAGCTTTCCAATCAACAAATTCTGCCTCTGGACAAGAAAACACCGGCTTGAATACTCAGGAAACTTCAGCTGAGTGTGAAGATGTGAAGGAATTAGACTGCAAGGCGCAAATCAATTCAGAACTTGATTTGATGAAAGAGCTAGAGATTGAGCTTTCAAAGTCAGTTGAGCCTCTTGTTTCAGCAGCAGAGGAGGAGGATTGTCCTATCTGTCTGGAAGGTATATGCCCTTACTAAATCCTTTAATTAATTGCATGTTTGTGGCTTCTTATGGCAGTGGGATTGTATCTACAATTGGGCTGTTTTAGCAGCATTTTACTATCTCATGCAGAGTATGATTTGGAGAATCCAAAACTTATCACAGAATGCGAGCATCACTTCCATCTTGCATGTATTCTTGAATGGATGGAAAGAAGTGAGAGTTGTCCTGTTTGTGACAAGGTTTGCCTGACTATATTTTAATTTATTCATTTTTTTAGTTTAGGGGATTTTCTTAATATGCATGATATCCACATGGTTCTGTTTCTCTCTCTCTCTCTCTCTCACACACATTGCAGGAAGTGATAATCGACCCTCCTATTGATTAGTAGCTGTGCAGAAAACTTGTTGAAGATCAACTTCTTGGCTGTTGATATCATGTTCGTGAAGCAAAAGTTACAAATGGATGAGAGTTTGGATTTTTTTTCTATGCTCATAATCTGATGGTTGCCATAGATTTGGTTGTAGCTATTTTTTTCCCTTCTTTTTTAAGAGTTGGTGCATACTTTGATGCAATTTGTTCTGTGTCCTCACTTCATCAAACCTTCAAATTTCTAAAGGAAATGAGAAACAACAACAAAAAAAAGTTGGGGTGGTGGGGAAGAAGATGAGAAGAGAGGATAGAGGCTGGTTCTACATCATTACAGATGTCCATTGCTTAGTCGTTATAACAGAACAGCAGGTGGGCGTTTTCTCTCCTTCTCCTTATCCTAGTATAGCTTTACTGCAATGCATACCCTGAAATACTCATAGCAGTTTCTTTCTTTCTCCTTCAACCTTTTAAATTGTTATGTAAATCTTATATGGTTGTTTTTGTCTAAAATTCATCTGTTTGTGAGTTTGATTGATGGTGGGGAATTGATTGATGCAAGGAAAGTATGGGAAGGACCAAAAGAAGGGGTTTTTGTTTAGATGATTCATGTAAATAACACTCTGATTTACACATCAAGGTTTGATTTTGTCGATACGCCGATCAGTCATTTGTTAGTCTTTGGTTTTGTGCTGATTATAACTCTTCTGACTGCATCAAAAGGGTGAAATCAATATTTAACCTGCTGCGCATTCATTGGCTGGTTTGAGACTAGCAACTGGAATTGCTAGAGGTAATGGACACTGGAACTTGTGATGATGGTCCAGGTCAATCATGGGTAGTTAGTCTTTGGTTTTGTGCTGGTTATAACTCTTCTGACTGCATCAAAAGGGTGAAACCAATATTTAACCTGATGCGCATTCATTGGCTGGTTTGAGACTAGCAACTGGAATCGCTAGAGGTAATGGACACTGGAACTTGTGATGATGGTCCAGGTCAATCATGGGTACAGGTAGCGTGCCTTCTAATAACCCAAATGTCTTTGACTCGTTTTACTTTTTTCGCTGTGACCACTGAAGAAAGATAATACTTGCCCTTTAGAAAATTGCAGCTAGGTTACTTCAGCTTAATTTTGTTTACTCATAAATTGGTTGTGAATGTTACCATGATTTTACCTTATTTATAGTATTTACTCTATGCAAGTCCTAATGATTGAATTATGCCTTTTATCTCGTTTAGAATCACCTAGGCCACCTTTCTGTTGAAACTCATTATGCTCTCTTTTTAATCAAGAAGAAACGGAAAGTTTACTTTATTGATAGCTTACACAGTTGTGTAAATATTTCCTTAGATGAGTGATTGTGAAGCAACCTCCGTAGTATATTTTCGAACGTTTGTTCTTTTTCATGGTTGCCTTACAATGATCCAACAATATCTACCTTTTTGTGAGACCTATTGAATAACCAAAGGAAAATTCATGTACCC